>OX371224.1:82135997-84864164 GCA_947310385.1 Nephrotoma appendiculata | reverse complement strand
AACAGTCACAATGAGGTGAAAGGAAAAGAATCGCTGGATCCTTCCGTATCGCAAGGTTCTATCGAAAACATTTGCACCACACAGCAATGTTGAGTACTGTAACTCCATTAAATTTGTCTACATACGTGAACAAAGATAGCGAAATGACAATGTTCGGAATTGCTGCTTCGGATTAAATGACTAAGTGTTAAGATTCCAATTGCGCCGTTATGTCAATTGCAATGAGGTGGTTTGGTGTATTTTCTCATTTGCATTACACAAACGTCATCCCACTGTTCAACATTTGTGGGTGCACTTGGAGAAGTTAATGTAGCACAACGAGCAGAACGACCATCAACTACAAGACTCACGAATTTCTTCGAAATTTGCCAAAGTGGTCTGTTTGCACGAACATTGCTTTACTGGGAAATGCCATACGCTATTAAACTTGGAACCAGTCGACGAAGAAGTTTCAACAACGAAAGAAAGGTCAACCAGTTACAGGATACGTCGATGTATATTCGAGTTGGCGCTTGGCCGTGTGTACACCGTTCATCCACGACAAGACGAATGCTTCTATCTTCCTTTTGCTTTTGTTCCCTGTTCATGGTCCTACTTCGTTCGAATCGCTTCGTACTACAGAATCTGTGTTATGCGCCACTTATCGAGAAGCTTGAGAACCTCTGAATTTGCTGGAAAACGACTGTCAGATTCGTACATTGTTCGCGATCATCAAAGCGAATTTTGGAACAAATACAAGGACGAGATGACTGATGACAATTTGCGTCGAGTTCGCACTGCAATTACAAATTATAAGCTTAAAATGAACGATGAAATACGCGACGAAGCTTTGA
Source organism: Nephrotoma appendiculata (assembly GCA_947310385.1). Taxonomy (NCBI): domain Eukaryota; kingdom Metazoa; phylum Arthropoda; class Insecta; order Diptera; family Tipulidae; genus Nephrotoma; species Nephrotoma appendiculata. The sequence goes on along the minus strand of OX371224.1, from coordinate 84,863,331 downwards.
TCATGATCAAAAAAATCTGCGTACTTATGTGCGGCAGCTATTTGTCGAAATTGGACATGCCAGCACCAATTCGTTTAACGCACGATGCATTTAATCGTAAGTACTACAAAATGTCCCGTTTTTACATGAACAGCAAAAGAACGTGTGCGAAGCATTGATGAAGGCAGTTAACGGACGACACATTCTGCGTTGAAGTTGACGTTTAATATCCACACGAATGACATGCCAGTGTGCTCAATTGCCAAGAACTCGGCGATGGCCAAGGTGTTTTAAGATTGCAAAATCATCATCTAGAATGAATGCACAATGGCACATAAACGATCATTGGAAACGTTCAATCGAATGATGAAAGCTTTACGAAGTGACTCAAGACGTTTTGATGGAGCGATGATTCTGCTAGCCATTGAGATAAACAGCTGCAGATGAACTCAACGCATGTCTGAAATCGTCAAGTTTGTGGCGCTATGTGAAGAAGTTGCAGTTGACCAACGAACATCCGAGTGGCGTTACAGAACGACTCATCAACTGCTGATTTTTCCAAACAACTGTTAGCGCTTAGCAATGGTCAAATTCCTGTTCATGTTTTGACAGGATTGATTTCGTTTCCATCGAATTTTTGCATGTTCACGACGTCGAAGGAAGAGCTTATCACGAAGCTGTTTCCGAACATCCACCGAAATTAATTACGAATCATGATTGGCTCAGCAAACGATCGATTTTTGCAGCGAAGAACAAGGAGCAGTCTGAATTACTTGATTCAAAACCAACCATAACTTGATACTCAAGGTACACTGAGAAAAAAGTCGCGTATAAATTTAATAAAAATTACGGATTATATTTACTTTTCATAAATATGTTTAAATCAATATGCAATTGTATAAATTTCACAAGACAAGGTATTAATTTAATAAATTTGGGTAAAATTATTTTATTGAAATAATCATTTTTTTTCTATAAGTGATATATAAATATATTAAAACAAAACCGTAAAAGTTAAAATTATACTAAATCCTGCCAAATTTACCTCAACTACTTTTACTTTTTTAGTCATGTGTTTTTTTATTTATTTAATAAATTAACAGTATTAATTTAACACGTCAAATAATCAATCTGGTAGAATTAATACGAACAAATATTAAGTCTGACAAAAATCGTATTAAAATGATATTCTATCTACCGTTATTTCAACAGGCTTCCTTCTGTGAGTTGCATTATACATCATATCAAAAGCTAATTTCGTTGAATAAACATGTTGAATTTAAATATTGTGTATTTAAGCGATATAAGTAATTAAAATATTGTGTAACCGTGTTGTGATTCTGATCAAATCAAATCAAAGAACCTTTTCATAAATAATAATTTGTGTCTAAAAAGAGAGGGCTTTATTAAATTTATGGATAAATCAGTGATTGAAGGCGATACGGCGTCCGTATCTGAATTACCTTTGGTTTTAAACGAAGACACACAAATTGAACAAGTTATAAATTTGGACAATGATTTGTATCAATTAATATGCGAAAATTTTGGGTTTCCACTAGAGTTTTATATTATATTTGCCAGTAAGTATTTAAGATTGAACGATTATTATTTTCCTATTAAAATTTAGAAGTGGTACATAACCTTACAAAAAGGCATGCAATAGTTTAATTTCAAATTCATTGCACAAGTTTAATTGCATTTTATTATATTAATTGCAGCAAATAAACTGAATATCACGCATCTAAAATGTCTATATTATGAAGAGATAAAGGAACTTTTTCCAATAATTGGCGATAGAATTAACGTCCGAGAAAAACTTTATAAATGGCGAACCGAAATGGTAAGTGACAAATTTACTAAATTTTCTAAGTACTAGTTTTATCCAAAATATTATTGTTTTAGAATTTACCAAAAATTTCATCCATTCGTAACTGCAGCTGTGATAACTTATCATTTTCTGATATTCCAAATATAAATCGTCCAAGTAATTCGCGAAGAAACTTCTCAGCAGCATCAAACTTAAATACAAAATCGCCAACTTCGACATTCCAGGTTATTTATTTCGATTTGGAGCACGACTTAAGGTGCTACGTATTTGGGAAAAATTATTTTAAAAATGAAAGAAAATATTTTGACCGATCACTACCGAAAAAATTGTGCCAGTTTATTGTTGACAAATTTATGGGACTTAATGGTGCAGCTATGACAGTGATGGATGTTTCCTACTATAGTGACCAAATAGTAAAAATATTTCCAAAGGAACAACTGGTATGTTAAACTAAATATTTAAAATAATGCGTTATTTATTCCATTTCTTAAGATTTATTATTAACTACGGATAATATTGGTTATGGCAATTAATATTGGTTTGGTACGTCTAACCAATTAATTATTACTTACTTACTTATTTAAATTAAATTGTTACTTTCCTAACTTTTTAATATTTGCAAAAATTTAAGTACATGCAACAGCTGACTTACACCCTTGAAATGTCAGTGAAAATAAAAGTATAAAATTATTTTAATTTCACTTAACTTATATTTCACTTTCTTTGGGAAATTCCCAAAAAGAAATATAAATTTAATTCAATATTTTAAAGGAAAATCCAATTGTTCCTGGCAGGTTCCTTCGTTAATTTAAAATCAATTAGTTTTTATTAACACATGCGCAACGGTTCCGGATTAATTAAAATTGAATCTAAATACAATTTTAATTAATCCGGAACCGTTGCGCATGTGTTGACAAAAATACAACTTAACGATTTTACAATATAGATTTCGAACCCATTTTTGGTGTGTGTTAAAGCTAATTTTTTATAATTTCCCCATTTAGAGAACATATTACATACCATCACAAAACGGTCTACCAATGAAAGGTTAATTATTCGATAAAGCTCATAATATCGCCCAATCGGAACGGAAAAGTAAATCCAACACAACTTCATCTAATGTAACTACTCATAATGAAGCTGAATTAAGTAAGTTCTCAATAATGACTATACTGTTTCGTATGTAAATAAAAATTCGTATATTCTGTTAGATAATGAAGATGAAATTATGGCAGCAGTCGCGTGGTTGAGACATAACCAGGAGCCAATGGAATCTGATTTAGTCAAATGGAATGAATGTCTGAAATATCGACATGAATTGTGGAAAAGCCCATCATGTACAACTCAATCTATAATTCATGCTTTTCCATTACTAAAAAATTTTAATGGATATCTTTTGGTAAACAATTATTTAACTTATTTCCACAATACAATAAATATATCTATGATTTTTGTAGATTGAGAAAGACTTCGAGCTACTATATCCCGGCAAAGAAAACCTGTTATTCAGCATATGGAGCAATTTTAAAATAAAGTTCATTGAATACGCTAGAATCAATATAATTGACAAAAACAACGCTGACATTTTAAATAAAATTAACAGTGACTTATCTGGTGGTAAGCATTTATAAGATTTTCTTAAAGAAATTATATGTTAAATAATATTGTATTTTTTATTTTTTATATTCTCAGACGCAATCGATTGCATTTTATCAGTAATATTACATGCCATTTGTAAACCTGTAAAACATAGCAACAGAACAAAATCTGGTGGCTCAAGAAAACCGAGTATTGCCGATAGCCAAGAAGCATTTATGATTCACATAACTGTGCAAAATATGCGAGAAGAAGCTATTCAAAACTTTGGGAATAAAATGGCAAAAATATCGAGAAAAATTCAACCTATTATATTAGTTCAAGGTAGTACTATTGAAAAAGTAGAAATTTTTTATGTATATTATGATAACATAAGTTATAAATTTGATAGTTTTTTGAAATGTTTGGACATTGGTTTCAAAATATGTCCCATGTTAAATTTTGAATACCCCGCAGATGCAATAGTTGCTTGGACTTTCATACAACAATATTTTTACCAGATTAAAACTGCAAATGATATACAAAATCCTAATATAAATATTTTAATTAATTATTTGCAAAACCCTTAATTAAATGTTTAATTGCTATCTTTGTCATCAGAAGTTTGAATCGGTAAAAATATTAATAAATCATTTAAAATGTCAATGTCCTAAGCAAAGTACTACTTCTAATATTAGATGTTATCAAGATAATTGCCTACAAGTTTTTCAAGACCTATATGCATTTAAACGTCATGTAACTAACAAGCATAAAACGGCGAATGCCGTTAATTTAGATAACAGGCAAATCCCTAAAGACGCAACAAACAAATTAAATAGAAACTTAGAATTACGTAATAATGATTCAAATCTTGGTTTACAAGACACTAATGAAAGCGTCGTATTTGTTTCAAATATAAATGAAATAGATAATTACAATTTAGATCAAAACGGTATACTATTTACAATAAACTTGCATAGTGCTTTTAATTTAACTAGAAGCAATGTTATTAGTATTCAAAAAACTGTAGAAAACTTAATAATTTGCCCATTAAAAAATGAACTCAAACAGCAATTAAGTAAAATTAACAAAAACAAGAATGAAAATCAGTACTTGTGTGATGTTATCGATCAATTTAATCCATTTAAAAATATTAACACGGAATATAAATTTTTTCAAAAATTAACCAATAGCGGATACTACCAAAGTCCTTTGGCATTCACTATTATTAATGATTTAACTGAAGTTGTTAAAGATTTTAGACCTATGTTAGCAGAAAGCAAAGTTAAAGGCATAATTTTACCAATTGAATTTCAAATAAAAAAAATTTTAGAATGTAGGAATGTGTTAGAAAAAATTCTTTCCAATATGGAAATTTTAAAATCTAAGCCGGACAATATTTTATCTAACTTTATAAACGGGTCAGTGTGGAAATCAAAATTAGGTAATTTCCATAATAAAATAATTGTGCCATTTTTTCTTTATTTTGACGATTATGAAATTAATAATGCACTCGGTTCGCAAGCGGGGTTTCAATCCATTACTGCTGCTTATTACAGTTTTCCGACTACACCTACTCAATATCTGTCGAAATTTGATAATATTTTTGTTGCAGCTTTCTTTAAAAGTAAAGAAAAACAATGTCTTGGAAATAATCTATCTTTGTACCCATTGATTCGAGAAATTATAAAATTAGAAACAAATGGAATTTCTATTTGTACTGAACGAATAACTCAGCAAGTGTATCCTGTTTTAGGATTGGTATTAGGGGATAATCTTGGTCTCAAAAATATTTTGGGATTTTCTTCATCTTTCAATTAAAACTTTTATTGTAGAGTGTGTAAACGCCATAAAACTGAAATGATTACGGACAGACATGAGATTTTGGAATCCCTTAGAACAAGAGAAACCTATGTTTCTGATATTTTAATTAATGACGCAAAACTAACAGGAGTGTCAGAAAAATGTACTTTTAATGAAATCCCATCATTTCACGTCGCTGATAACTGGTCTTTTGATATCATGCATGATATATTGGAAGGTATATGCAGATACGACTTGGGTAAAATTTTGTTGCACTACATAGAAAATAAAGTATTTTCACTATCAGTATTAAATTACCGAAAGCAAATGTTTTAATACGGACAAACTGACATAGGTAATCTATCACCACCAATATAAATTACTCATATTAAATCTTCAATGTTTAAAATGTCTGCAACTGAAATGTTTACATTTATTACTTTATTTTCACTAATGATTGGCGATTTAATTGACAACACTGATAGGGTTTGGAAGCTTTTAGTCTCACTGATTGAAATAGTTGACATTGCCTTTCTAGAAGAAGTAACTTACGATCAGATTAGTTCCTTACAAATGCTTGTAGCAGAACACAACTCAAATTTCTTTAGATCCTTGAGTTTTAATCCACATTTCATTCACTTTTGAATATATTATGCCGCTTTATGGTTGTATTTGTTCGTTCGTTCTGATAATTTTTACGACCAATCATATTGCTCAAAAATGATGATATTTTCTTCTTGATTTCTCCACAAGAGATGATTGGTCGAAGAAACGACCATACGAACGAACGAACGCAACCATAAACCTACCTTTAGTGTTGAATTCGATGAAAAAGTGAATGAAATGACCACTCAACTCAATCGTCTATTGTGAATTGAGTCGAGTTCAAATACATCAATTTTCGTGAAGAACAAAATTATTTGCTCGGAACGAAGAAATTTGGGGCGAAACGGGGTTCGCCGGTTCAGCTAGTTTAAGATAAAATGTAAAGTGGCAAAATAAATTTATGTCAAATGCGGCATTTACACTTGAAGTTCTCGATGACCTGTCCGATCGCTTGAAGTAGCTTGAGTTTTCCTAATGCGAGAAGTCTCAGAGACCTCTTCCATTCTATAACAGAAGAGTCTTCAATACCCCCTATGTGCCCTCCTCAACTCTTTTTTGTACTTTCTTAGGTCCTCCTTATAGAAGTCCCAATCCCGAACCTCCTTTGTGTTCTTAGCTTTATTAAAGGCTATCCTACACGCCCGTTGATTTATTTTGTGGCGTAGCCACGTATCCTACACTGGCATTTAGTACAATAAAACTTAACATTTTATTTCAAGTGTTCTTAAAATATAAATAATACTCTTACTTCAAGAATGGCTGTGAAAACCTTCCCTAAGCAAATTTATCTGAAATATAATATAACCATACTTTGTGTTAGATATGAAACCTTTAAATAGGCATTTTGTTTTTAGAAAAAATGAACTTTTGGGAAGAAAATTGTTCTCTCTTAATGCAAAAAAAAAACTATTAAAAGAAAGAAGTTTATTCTTGCGCTGAGCACATTACTGACTTACATTCTTAAAAAAAGTTTTTTTTTTCCTAAACAAATTTCTAGGCTTATTGGAAATTTATTGCGCTCTCATCGAGAATTCATTGTAAAAATGAATAATGACAAATTTTTGGGAATTTAAAACGTTAAACATTCAATGATAACCATTCTTATTTCTCTGTTGGTTTTTTAAAAGATATTCTTAAGCTATACAGAAAAATCAAATTCTAATCGCCCCTTCTTTAGTTGTGGCTTGTGCTTCTCAGTGATTACGTCGTCTCATTTAAATCGTGTCATTTAAATTCAGTGAATCAGTGGACATTTTTAATTTGTGATTTTAGTTGTGTAGAAAAAAGAAGAATAAGTTTGAAAACAAATCATTTAATTTAAGTGAAACTAAAATAGTAGTGACATAGAAGAATATTTATGATAAGTTAATATTCTTTGTTTTAAAGCAGTGTATTTAAAAAGTGGTTTTGCTTGTGAATCTAAAATTAAAAATGACGCCGCACTAGCGTCGTTCGTTTTAATTGAAAAAAATAATTGAAACTTTGTGCAAGGTTTATTTGTAATAATTACATCATTTTAACTGTTTAACATATAAAATGTTTTACAATTTAAGTTTTAAAGTTATTATTGAGTTTAAAAAATTAAATTTTGTGATCTCTTTCATTATTTTAATTTAACAGAAAATCGAAAGAAAATTGTTCGGAGCGTCATTACAAGATTATCAAATTTTAATAATTTCATATTTTATCTTTATATTTTTTTTTTATATATTAAAATATTTTTTAGCTATTTATAATTGCAGTTTTTGTAAAAATATATATATACGTGCTAATAACTAATTTTAAAGTTTGTCTTAAAAATATACTAAAATTTAATTATATGAAATATTGTATTGTTGGTATTGTATTTGGATTACAAATATCATATGCGAAAGATATCGTTTTATTTATCTTTTTGATTGTAGGTTTAATAAAAAATTTTATTATTTTTCTTAGAATGCAGAATGATAAAGTTTATGTGTTTATATCAGTTTTTTTTATATAATACCAATAAATTTTCAATAATTCAATTCTTCCAAACAATTTTGTTTTATTTTAACCCTTTGGGACCTCATGGCAACGTATGTTGCCAACTCCCATTTTCGTTTAAGTAGCTATTAGATTCACATTTTACAAATTTTTATTGTGTTGTCTCTTTCTTCAATATAATATAAAATCGTTGTAGCTGTCATTTTTCCATCCAAATGTTCAATAATTTAGTGTATTAATGATTTTAAAGTGACACGGACAGAAAAAAATTGTTCTGCTGAAAACTGTAAGTTTTATTGGCTATTTATGTTATTATAATTTAGTTTTTTCGAATTTATTGAATAAAATTAGTTTTGTTAACAGTTTTTAGTTACATAATTGATAAAATTTAGAAATATTTCTCACTTGCCTTTGAATAAATTAGAAAACTTTCCTTGGCCACAATTGTTGCCAATCATACTGATGTGTAATGGCAACATATATTGCCATGTCAACATTCGTTGCCAAATCGAGTAAACGTCACAAGATCTTAACATTAAATTAGATTTTCATTAGAATTATGCATACATTTATATAGGTAAATATAATGTCGCGACAAAAAAAATTTTATTCATTGGAGGAAGCTGCCAAACTTATTATGGCAGATAACTCTGACATTGAGATGGATGAAGATGTTGACGACGAAATAGATATTGACGAAGTTCCCGAACATAAACGTAGTGATGTCCTCGAAATATTGGAGGTTGAGAACGATGAGTTTGATATTGATCTGGCAAATACTATGATCGTCGCAGAGATTGAAAGTGGCGTTGGTAATCAAATTGAATATCCGCTATGTAATAGCCGTAATGAAATTGAATTTGTAGACCAACAATATAATTATAAAATAACCGAAAAGGCAGATATAGCTTGGAGACGATGTCCATTTGAACCAACAACACATTTCATTTTCGAAACAATTGACCCAACTTTGATTGAATCCAGATCGCCTTTAGAAATATTTGAGAAATATATACCACAGCAAATGTATGAAGAAATTTCACTTTATACAAACATGTACGCTATACAGAAGGGCCGCTCGGGTTTTAAACACACAACATCCAATGAAATAAGGAAACTATTTGGAATACATTTGCTGATGGGAGTAATGAAATTAGCTCGATGTAGGATGTTCTGGAGCCGAGAATTACAAATACAATCGATTGCACCAATCATGACCAGAGACAGATTTTTCTGGCTTAGGTCTCACATCCACTTCAATGACAACGAAACAATTCCGCGCGATTCTAATGATAAAGTTATTAAAACACGACCACTTAACAATTGTGTAAGACGACGATGCTTAGAATTGCCGGTAGAAGAAACTGTTTCTGTTGATGAACAGATAATACCATTTAAAGGTCGATTGAATATTAAGCAATATGTTAAGTGTAAACCATGTCCTTGGGGTCTCAAAGTATTCGTTTTGTGTGGGAAATCAGGATACCCCTATGATTTTGTGTTGTACCAGGGAACACAAAGGTAAATTTCAAGTTTTGATCGTGCGCGTGTAGGTCTTGGCGCAGCAGTGGTGCTTCATTTGATAAGCCGTCTTAAATTACCAGGTCACACGTTGTTTTTTGACAATTTTTAAGATGCGCTATTGAAAAAACAAGGGCGAGGTAGTGCTGAAGAAATGGTTAATCGGGATGGTAATATTGTATTGGTAAAATGGCAAGATAACAGATCAGTACACCTAGCATCAAACTATTGTGGGATAGGCCAACCAGAAAAGGTGCCACGTTGGGACAAAAAAATTAAAAGTATGTACAAATTAGTCAGCCTACAATTGTAAAGAAATACAATGGTGGGATGGCTGGTGTGGATCTCTTTGACTATGTACATGAGTTACTACCGGATATTTATTAAATCCAACAAATGGACACTTCGTGTAATGATTCATTTTATTGATGTTGCGCTATGTGCTAGTTATCTAGAATATAAGAAGCAATGCGAATATAATAAATTATCAATCAACGATACATTGAGCCTTGTTGACTTTAAATTAAATGTTGCTCATAGTCTAACCAACGTACAACTACAAAATAGGAAACGATTACACGAAGGCTTAGAATTAGTTCCGGATTCGGTTCGTTGTCACGAAATAAGACCAGTGGCAGATATCCGTTTCGATGGCTTTAACCATTACCCAAAATTTGAAGAATCGCATTCCTCATATCAGTACAAACGACTTGGCTGCTCATCACACTCCAGAATTGTATGCATTAAATGTAAAGTGCATTTGTGTATAACTGGCAAAAATAATTGTTTTTTATTATTCCACACTAAATAATTTTTAGATTTAAAATACTTGTTACCTTTTATTTTATTTATGAAATGGCTGTTATTTCTATTTTATTTATTTTGTTTTTGTAACTTTTTATTTATGATTTTATTTATTTTTTATGCAAACATAAGTCTGATTTGTATTTGCTTTAATTCAAAATAAGTTAAAACCCATTTGATAACTGGTATGTGATTTTATTTAAAATAAAACTTGAAATAAATATGTAGTACTAAAAATTTCTTTTCTTATCATTTTGTTTTGACTGTTTGGTCGATTTAGCATCATATGGTGCCACGCCATAACTTTCTTGGATGAAGCCATAATTTAATTTTGATGATATATTTGAATTCTACGACCCCAAATTAACTAAAAAACACATAAAAACTGTCATTAAATATTTAAACGAAAGCTCGGGGCTGAAAGGGTGCTTAAAATTAGTTCAGTTTGAGAATTTTTATTTTATATGTTAGTATGGTGTTAATCAAATGGGCTTAAGTGAAGAGTAATATGATGGTCCAATGCACATATCAAGTTCTTAATAGAAGATAAATGGAAATAAATGAAAGAATCAAATTTTTCTGTAATATTTGTTTATTCTGGGATTAAGCACGTAAGTTATGTATCTAATGGCATACAAATTGTATGTTAAACTTTAACGTTCTTGATTGAAATATTGTGGTTCTACGTGAAATTGTGTCAATTCTTCATATAAGAAATTTTGTCTTAACTGTAGCAAATGTTTTGCTTTTAGTATCCTTTTATATGTTTATTTAAAGAAAAATCATCTTCTATTAAAATCATGTAAATTTATTACTCTTATTGGAAGAATATTATGCCATCAAAACACTATTGATAAACTTTGGTAGAAGTTGAATTTCTTTTATAAAGAATTACATTGTACAAAAATTTGAAAATTAATTTAGGGTGGAGCTATTATTTTAGCCTGTCATTATGAAGTAGAAATCCGCAAGTATAATAACATAGCATGAATTTTTCTGCGTACATATAGTACAACTTTAGATTCTTTTATAGCAAGAATAACATTCTACAAAATCTAAAAACATTAAATAAAACTGAAGATATTTTTTAAGTAGTGTTTACACTTTCTCCAAGGATTTCTCTTCTCGATCTGACGTATCTGACAAATTCGGATTTCAAAAAGGAAATAAATAAAAAGAGGGTTACCGCGTAGTTCGTACTGCGGGGGAAATGATCGCTTCCAAACTGGATTTATTACGTAATATATAACTATACAAAAATTGTTATCTCTCTAATCTAAATTTTATTGATAATAAATAGTTCTACTCTATATTTTAATCAGTATAGTATTAACAGTGAGTGTTATTAAACAAAATTTAAGACTTGTGTGCCGTACTTAAAATGGAATTTATTCTAAATAATTCACCGGAGCTGACCATGGCTGAAATAACGCGAATGCTGTTCAATCGAAACTTTTTATCGGATGTGCAATTTCAAGTGGCTGGTAAAACAATTTACGCTCATACCCTTGAGCTTATGAAGCGAAGTATTGTGTTCCAAAAGCAACTTGTCCCAAAATTGGGTGATAATACATTGATACCAATCAATGACGTGAGCTACGAACATTTTTATCAATTTGTTCAATTTCTGTACACGGACGAATGTAAAATTAATGATTCAAATGCATTCGAACTGTTTAAACTGGCCAGACAATACAAGGTGATTAAATTGGAAAATGAAATAGTTCGAGTGAGTGGTGATACCCAATTTTATTTAGGCTTGTATGAATATTGCTTTCTCAAAAATGAGGAACTACATCTACGTCACGCTAAATTTTTAGTACTATCTAACTTGAAATTATGTCTTACTTCTGATCATTTTATCAAACTTCATTCAGTCGTAGTCGAAGACATTCTTAAAACAGAAGAGTTAAAAGCATCAGAGCTGGAATTGTATATGGGATTTACTCGATGGATAGATCAAAATAGTAAAAAGGCTCATATAGAAATTCATCAACAGAGAGACCACTACAACCATTTAATTCAACTGATTCGTTTTCCAGATATGACTATTGCCGAACTTTTTCAGTGTACAGCATATTATCCTCATCTATTTACCGATAATGACCGCCTGACTTTTTACAAACAAATTGAAAATTTAACCGGCAAAGAAAATCAAAATAAAAGAAAACCTTTTCAAGAATTATACGTTTGGAGAACAATTAAACAAAATGAAGCAATCAAATTTATTGTATCGTGTGAAATGATGTTAACTGGTCTTTGGTTTGGTGAAAGACCTAATACTGACTATAAAATAATTATTTCACAAAGAAGTTTGAGCTCCAATGAAACAGAGAAATTAATCTTGAATTGTGTTGCAAGAAGCCAACCCTTGCGCCATATATATAATTTAGGTGAATCGATACGTTTACTACCGAATATGCAATATACGATTGAAACAACATTTGAAGGAGATGGTGAAAATGCCAAAATGGCCTGCAGAAATGAAAATGTAAAGTTATTTACTAACGTATCTCCTGACTTGATTCAGTTCGACCAAGTGTCCGCGTTCATGTTAGAAATGTATTTTAAAATGGTAGATTAAATGGTCAAATCGTACATTTTGTAAATATAATAAACTTAATTTGTTTGACAAAAATTTGTTTGTATTGATAAATTAGAAAAAAAATAGTTCAGAACTGAACAGTATTTTTCGGCATTCCTATTCGTTGTATGGAACAGACTTAAAAGGCTTCTGGTGGATTTTTCACTATATGTTCACTATATAATCACTCTGATTCATTTTATTTTGCAAAGTTTAAGTTTTCGGTATGCTTTAAAAGAAGGTTTGTTAATTCAAAAATATGTCAGTGATGATGAAATGACGATTTGCTGAAACTTCGTTTGTATGATTGACTGATAATATCATGCAATTGATAATAAAATGCAATTGCCAGTTGTATGTCGCTGTATAGTCAGATGACTAAAATCTAAACTTTTAACTGTCAAAATATAAAATTATGAAATTACAAATTCTAGTAATTATTTTGTGATTCAAAGTGTGGTAGTCAAAGTGTGGTGGTCAAGTGTGGTTTTCTGCAATTGAAAAGCCAGGGCTGAACCGGTCTAGAAGCTCCATACAAATTTTTCCTAACATTTTAATTTGTTTTTATTTTTTTCACGAATTGGTTTAGGAAATAGGTTATATGAAATTAGTAACATGTTCGAATCTGAGGGGTGCATCCTCTGAATCAAGAAGCACATTTTTTGCGTTCCTGTACTATTAATAAAATTAGGGATGAATCCGTGGGACTAGGGGTCGCGGTAAATTTATTTTCTTTAATTTAAATTTGTTATGCTTCATATGATGGTTCCGATACTGACTTCAGTACCTGATGAATTCGAGATAAATTGCCTGCAACGTATCTGTAGTTCATAGTAATTCAAATTCCTCCGCGCAACTAGGTATAGTTGCAAATAATAACTATATACAGACTATTTTGATTTTGTACTTAGAATAAAAAAATAGCCTTTAAACGGTTTAGCATATTCAATATTAATCAAAATTCAATGGATGAATTGTAGTTGAGACGTCTAAAACATACGAAGTAAAGAAATATTTGACTGTTGTAATACTCTTTTCAAATTTTTGATTTGTTGTATATCTTTATCTGACCGTATCTTGATTTTAATATCAAATTTCTCCCGAGTCCGACTGTTTTACAATATGAGGGGGGTTTTGTGTGATTCTTGATGGCTTTGATTTATACCAAAAGTTTACGTGCGTAGAGACTGTATTTTTTGAGTTATTAATGATAAAAATTATTTAAAACTTCGTTTTGACATTTAATGTCATCTTGTTCACTGTACGTTAATAGTTTAATCTTGGGTAAAAAAAAAAATGTTTAAAGAATACTATTTAAACTGCTAAGATATTTTACTGTACACAACAATCAACTGCAAAATTACTTATACCACAACCCATAATAACGCAAACTATTATTTGTGAATAGGTAGCTATTTAGAATAACTTGTATCCTTAAAATTAATATTGAAATTTAATTTTGAACGATAGGTATGAGGCCTCACAGTTTAAAAATGAATCTACATAAATCATATGTGTGTGTTAAAGTTTGAGATTTATTTATCGCAAACAATTCAAATTTTACCTTGTTGTGCAATTAGGCCGGAATTACACTATCAATTCTTTCTTTGATAGTGTAATATACATGTTTTATAACACTATCACTTTTATAAAATCTTTTTTTCAAATTAAGCCACATGCAGGTAAATTTAATAAATTATTTTTGACATTTACTTATTCAAAATGTCGACCAAATACAATTGGACGGCAAAAACCCCAAAAATATTGATTCAAGAATACGAGGTGAACGAATAATAAAAGCGCTTATAATATTGCTGCACACGCTGCTCGTCGTTGTTCCATTTTTAGTGAAGTTTGAGGGAAATTTTGATAAAATACCTTAGTTAAAGATTTTTATTAGTGTAATTCCGGCGTTAAATAATGCGAATATTGAAAAAGGAAAGATAAATTTTCGTATAATTCAATAATATTTTGGTTGAACAACAAATTAAACACTAGAAGTAAATTATCCTAAAATCCAACAACTAGCAGTTCAGATAGCAGTTTCCTGCAGTTTCAGTGACTAAATTTGTATTAACCAGAATTGGCCTAATTCCATTGAACAGTAAAGACCGTTGCATGAACGATTTTCTAACATAAATTGTTCAAGAAACTATTTTTCGGATGGAAACGAAAATGCCTGACAGGAATATACAATCAGAAGTGCCTAGTTGGTTGATTTCTAAAACATTTTATGTCACAAAATCCTTTTGCAAATATTTTGAAATCATTTACGAGAAAAATGGTTATGACTAAAAAATTTTAAATTAAATTTTCATTAGTACCGGTTCAAATTAGTTTTCCAAAATTTAAGAAGAAATGACGTTTTGTAACTGTATTTTTTTTATAGTATATTTACGAAAAATTTTGACCTTGTGCGTCGCTTACTAAATACTGTTGGTTTCTTATTGTGATACTTTATATTTAAGCTTTTTCTACGAACTGGGAGGTCTCAGTGATTTTTGTCTGAAACTGGTCCACCGGAAAATGATAATTATTTTGATAAGGGTTCTATTAGTTGGGTTGATTTAAAATCCTAATTATTACGGATGATTTTTAAAATCCCTGAGATGGGTTGAAATTATTATTGCCTGATGGTCATTTTTATTTTTCCTTGGATGAAAAACTCTGCGATAGTTTCACACATTTTATAAATTTGTTAATAGAAATTCCATCCTGATAGGGATCGCCCTATTGAAATTGAAATTTTTAATAACCCAAACCTTTATAGCACCACTCGCTACATTCAAATCTATAAGAGACTTGTACTAAAACGTGCTAGTATATTGAACCCAGGCTATTTAGAGATTTGCCAGAAGACTCGGGAAACTGCTCGATTCCTAAGGAAATTTGGAAATGTAAAATTTGCAAATTATACTTCTTAATTTTAATATTTTTATGCTTAAATTGGAATATGTGCTTATTTGTTTTTGAAATAATCTTAATATTACTTTTTTTTATTTTTTGACCAATCAATTTTTTTAAATTTATTCTGCTCTATAAATTTTTTTATACACACGGCAACATTGCTAATTGAATGCTGGGCAAAGATAACTTTGACATTTTAGTTGTTCCTGATAATTTATTGTCTAGATCGGTACACTAGGATAACTTCACAAAAGGTGTTTCTTGTTTATTCACGACACATAAACCCTGCATAAATTTAAGAAAACCAAAAAAAAAAATCAACCCTTGATAGTTGGAAATTTAATTTCTAAATTTAAATAAATCTATCAATCATTTGTCGTTTTTTGTAAGTGCTAAATTTATCAACATCATTGAAAAAATTGTTAACGCTTTATGAGAAGGAAGTGGTCTCCGAGCTCGGACAGTACGCGCGAGAATATTGCGGCCGTTGTCCATAGTGCAGGACAGAATCCAACGACCTCAATTCGACTCAAAAGTTGAAAGCAAATCTGCTTCGATATGAGTTATCTGCGTGGACCATAGACATAGCTTCATATTGGCGTCGATTTTCGGTCGAAAAATCATATTTTCAGAAGAATTGCATTTCCATCTCGGTGGCTATGCAAACAAGCAGAACTGCCGGGTCACCGTTTAGTGAGAAGTAGATGTTGTCCTAAGCGCCCTGCTTATTAACATACAGGCCGTTCATTGCACCTTCTCCAACATCCTTATTTAAGTTACCTTTTCCAGAGCTGGCCACCACACACCCACCCCGTATATCAGCAAAGGCCGTCTTACCACAGCGGTATTGAGCCAGTGTACCAGCTCTGGTTTTAAACCCCATTTCTTACCTATGGCATCCCTATACCAGTAAATGACTACGTTAGTCTTATTCACCCTTTCTACAATGTTTGGTTTGCAACTTAGCTTACTGTCCAAAATTATGCTCAAAAATCTCGCTCTTCAATAATATTTAAAACATCCACCATCAGAAAGGAACGTCCAGCAAAACACGCAATAACACTACATCAAATTTTATTAGGATACCCCTTTGTTGATGAAACTGCTAAGTTTGAAGTGCTGAAACAACGTAAAGAGCTTCTTACCAATGAAATTGTAATGAACAACTTTACGTAAGAGAACAATTACGACTTACATCATTGAAGGCCTAAGTTTTTCGTATAACATTTCATTATGAAAAAAGTAACGACTTTAAATTCCTGTGAACCAAAAATAACAGGATTTATCAAGAGATGAACACACAGAGGTTATACTATTAAGACTGATGTGGATTTGGAAAGATTGTAAACACTGTGAAACGACGCAGAAAGAATCAACACATTAGGCGCTCTCAGGTCTCCTATCATGATTAGTAAAATCATCGTAAATTTCATTTGAATTTTTTTAGAGTTAAGCATTTTCATGGCGTTGACCGTGATTTTGCTTAACATATTCCCAACTATTGTGTGCCGTGAAAGCGCCCATTCTCATTTAATTGAAACTCAAGTCACTTTAATTTTTATTTATTCGCAGCTGTTTAATAATTGTGCTTTTATGTTCAGGCCGATCTTCATTTTAATAAATTTTAAAAATAAATTCAATTTTATAATTCAAATTTAATTGATTGATTATAAGGTGTTTAATATTATACACAAAATGTACTTTCGGTCGAATGGCCGCCTCTGGGCGTGGTACAAAAAGGAGCTTTTAAGCACATTTTTCATAACACTTTCGCAGACTTCTGAAGTTAAATATCGTGGTTTTATTTTAAGATTTTTTCGGCTTTTCGGACAAAATATCATTTAATGGACACCCATACAATGTTTACGACAATTTTTGTCGCAGAAAACAAAGAGGCCATTTATTAACAATATTTCTACCACAAAAGTAGAAAAAATGCACTCCTCTCCCCCACGTTTTAACCCCAGGGCACTTGTGTACACAAAGATACACAAACCCTTACAAAAATGAGAACTCCCTTAGGTAGCTTCTTGGCAGCTTGGTTTCGTACTGATAAAAAGTTGGTCTACTCATCAGGTTGCAACGACCAAACTGCAAAAATCCAACTCTTGCTTTGTACCGATAATACAAAACAAGAACATATTGATTTAGCGAATTATATATCACTAAATCAGAAACCACAGAAAATTCTCACTCTGTATGTGTGTAACAAGCCAACACATATAATTAAGAGAAATATTAAAGTCGTCCGTGAATTTAATTTGTTTTAAGATTTTTTCGGCTTTTCGGACAAAATATCATTTTAATGGACACCCATACAATGTTTACGACAATATGTTCTTGTTTTGTAGAGAAGTCCCTTAGGTAGCTTCTTGGCAGCTTGGTTTCGTACTGATAAAGTGGTTTTAGTTGGTTTATTGTTGTACACGTTTCTCTTCAAGTACCCCATAAGATAAGATTGGAAGAAATTAATTCAGGGGAGCGTGAGGAACAGCCGACCATTTCCCAAATTATTCAAACTTTAGAATTTCTCGCAAAATTTGCATCGAAAGACGAGCTATGTGTGATAAACCGTCTTGTTATTCTACGAGGGTGTGGTCTTTGATGGATCAATTTAGGGATTTTAGTGCCCTGGTGTATGCCGAGCTATAAACTCGAGCACTCTTATCTCGCCACCGTTCATTGTCATTTTTTTGCACCTCTTCTCTCAAATAAATTGTATAAAAAAATACAAATCTTCATTGAGAATGTTTAAAGGTAAAAATACAAGTCCTCTTTGAGATTGTTTAAAAAACATGGTGCTTGCATTTTCAATTCTTATGTACGGTTTCGGTAAGAGGTACCGGAAGATGCAGCTTTATTCATTCTCCCTCAAGTGATCAATTTCTTTTTTGGTTTTTACTTTATCTTCCAGTATGTATGCATATTTTCAAAATTATTCATTAGAATACGTTATGTTAAAGTTACATACTAAGTTATGTCAAAGTTACATACTGAGTAGCTTTATGTATTCGTAGGAAATCGTATAACAGAAATATAAAACTAGAAGATAATAACTGGTCATAAAAACATGGCAAAGTTTCAGTACTCAAGACGAAGTGACGAAAAGCATAATCATCACACAACCAATGATACACCAATGAGACATTATTGACATAAATATTCATAAACAAAACTGATAAGAATCAAACTGAAACTGACAAATTAAAATTATTTGTCGATAAAATAGGTATCCTACGAGTAGGCGATAGACTCAGAAACTCGATAGCATCGCTCGATCATTTTACTAAATTAATTATCGGATAAAATGTGCTAAAACATTGCATTAATCTTGCCAAGTAGTTTTAAGCCAAATCAGAACCCAATATTGGGATATATGCAAAACATCTAATTCCAAATAGAATTGACAAACGTCTCATTGAAAATCTTCAATGGACCACAGCAAAAAAATTAAAAAAGCTTACAGCGCGGTATCCACCTGTATGACGCAAAAGGCAGTACTTCTAGATGTTGTTGAAAACAACGGAACTGAAACGATTTATTTCAAGCCGAGGGCTATGCAGCCATTTCTGCCCAGCACCAACAGACATTCAGCGATAAAGTGAATGGTAAATTTGTAAAAATTTCTGTTACACAACTTTTTTTATTACTGTACTTTATGTTACTGCATAAAAGTAAATAAAATTATAAATGCAGACATACATACATATATCATATGTGTTTTAAAGAAACTTAACAACAAAAAAAAAAAAAAAAACAATCCTTTATACACTACAGAATGCCTAAAATTTAACTGTTTATTTTAACTCGTCATGATGTCCACCGGCTCTGATAAAAATTTCAATATCCCCGATGGCCCTTTATTTGGCACTATAATTTCCATTGAATTGTTATTTATTTTATTAAGTATTTTCTTTAACTGAGTACGGTGAACCATATGCAAATGGGCCTATAGTGCAAATCCTAGCATGCAGTTGATCTCCAAATTTTATAGAAAGCTGTTTGTAGTAATGAGGTGATTGCAAATGGAATGGAATGATTTTAAAAAACATGGAATGGGATAATAATAAAAATTCTGGGTATGGAATGAAATTAGTATTGCCTGATAAATACTTTCATTTTTCCTGGGATGAAAAACTGGGGCGGAATCATGAAATACGACCGGAAAAATTTAAACGGATTTAAAAATATTTTCAAACTTATTAGATTAAAAGTATTCAAATTTACTATGATGGATGCAGACTGATGTATAAATGCAACTTCTATAATATTTTAAGAGCAATGGTTAATCTCCTACAAGATTTTCGAAATTCATTTCGAATTTCAAATTTCTCGTACCATGTTCGTCGCCACTTCATTTTATGAGATGGCATTGAAGTCTTTTGTATTTCAAAATTGTAAAATTTCCGGAAATATTAAATTATTTTGATGTAAACAGGGGCAAGATCATGAAATCCGACCGAAAAAATGAATTGTTAGAAAATATTTCAATGGACAAACACAAAAAAATTCGAAAAATGGTCAAAGTTGGCGTAAATATTTTGTCTGAAAACTCAAATAAATGAAAGTTTAACATAAAAATTTAATTCGACAACTATTTCATAATCGAGCAGTTTTAAACGGAAATGTTGTACTGGTAAAAAATGAATTTTGAAAATTTTGTTGGAGATTAACCATTGCTCTTAAAATATTATAGAAGTTGCATTTATACATCAGTCTGCATCCATCATACTAAATTTGAATACTTTTAATCTAATAAGTTTGAAAACATTTTTAAATCCGTTTAAATTTTCCGGTCGTATTTAATGATTCCGCCCCTGGTAAAGCATTATCTACTTGCGACAATTTTTTGATGAAGTTTGTGCTTGTCGTGAAGGGGATGGCACTATTATTCAAGATGTGTGCGCCCCAATTTTAAACTCATCTTGTCGCCCTGCTCTCTGAACTCGTGGTTGATCGGTTCTTGCTAATGACAAAACCAAAGTTTTAGTCTGCGAGCCTACTGTCTCATTCAATGTTATGGTAAGAACATTATGTATGTAATCAGGTAGATTTCAGGACACCATGCTGTTTTATTTTGGTTGTTTACGTTGTAGCGTCTTAATTTACAGAGTGAGCAGTAGCAAATATAATATTGCCGATCTCATATATATTTTTTCGCCAAACTTTTTTTTAAAAGATGGAACCAATGCACAGTAACCCACCATACGGACACTTTTTTCATTAAAAAGTTTAGCTAAGACAACAACTTTTGTGAGACATCTAACGTTACATGAACAAAATTTTACGAACTTTAAATTTTTTTATCGATCTTTATTTTCGACGATTTGCACTTGCTGGATGCACATGTGGAGGGCGAAGTCCGAGATTCATACCTCCTCGCGGTGCTCTCTGGGTAACGCTAAATGAATCAGGCGGTGTAGTGGAGACGAACAGACTAAATCCTGTTTATAGTCATGGACACTACATGTCAAGGCGGGTTATTGGCGCCTCAAAACCAATACCAAATCAGCGTCTGTTCTCCAGGTTAGGTGCGGCTGAAGCGGGCGTCTGTCTTGTATCAAGCGGCTCGCTATATAAATGTGTTCAAGGTAGGACTGGATGCCTTAAGATTATCACCAGTACGTGACCCACACACGTAACAAGCGGGTTGAGCGGCAGGCCAACAACCTTCCCTCACAAAAACCATTTAAGTTATGAACCCTGAACAAAGGCCTCGGATTACCATATCGGATTCATCACAAACTCGACCTCGGAAATTGTACACGGACAACGCTTTAAAAATGGGAACATGGAACGTGCTTAGCCTCTTAAGACCTGGAGATCTTCAGAACCTTTCGAACCAAGCCAAAAGTTACACATTAGACGTACTTGCACTACAAGAGCTTAGATGGTCTGGGAGTGGGATCCATGACACCACCAATGGTTACACTCTTCATTACAGCGGCCATCAGAACGGAGGAGAATTTGGAGTTGGCTTCCTCATCCATCGGCGCGTGAAGCACCATATCATCGATTTCCGCCCTATCAACATGCGGATATGCACGGTCAGACTTCGCACTAATAAATTTAACATCACGATCGTTAATGTGCATGCACCCACCGAAGATAAATCAGATGACATCAAAGATCTCTTCTTTGTCGAGCTCGAGGAAGTCATCAATAACATACAGCACCACGACATTAAAATCATCGTGGGCGACTTTAATGCAAAAATCGGTAGAAGTGCAGAAAATACAACGCACATCGGTCCTAACAGCCTGCACCTAACTAGTAACAACAACGGCCAACGCGTCACCGACCTGGCAATAACGTACAACTTAGTTGTATCAAGTACGTTTTTTCCACATAAGAGAATTCACAAAGTAACGTGGAGATCGAATGATGGAAGAACGGAAAACCAAATCGATCACGTCATGGTGTCCAAGAGACACTCCACCAGCATATCTGACGTTAGATCTTACAGAGGTGCAGATATGGACAGCGATCATGTGCTTGTCATATTTAAATATAAGTGCAAACTGTCATCAACCTTCAATAGACAAGCACAAAAAACCGTTCGATGGAATGTCGATGCTCTAAAAGACCAAGCGTCACTGCAGAGTTACCAATCAGCTGTCACTAACTATTTAGAGCGGCCCAGCGACAACGAAGGAGCTCCTCCTAATATCCAGGAGCAGTGGCACGCTATACAGTCAGCCATAACCACCGCGGCGCAAAACACTATCGGCAGAAGACCGCCGAGATCCCGCAATGATTGGTTCGATGATCAATGCCGCCTGGTCGTCGAAAATAAACGAAAACTTCGTGAAAAATGGTTGGCTCGCAACACGAGAAGCACTCAGGCAGAATATCTACGCGCAAGGAAAGCCACGATTAAATTCCTTCGACAAAAGAAACGCGATCATATGAGGTCATGCATCGAAAACATCAGCTTCCAAGCGGAAGTAGGAAAATCAAGGGACTGTTTTGCTAATGCCAGGAATCTCACTAAAGACTTCCACCCAAGAAGTACAGCCATAAAAGACGGGAATGGAGAATTGAGAACAAACGTGGCTGATGTTCTCTCAGTATGGCAAACCTACTTTCAAAGTCTGCTAAACCGGAATGACGAAGTGACCCCCATTAGAGCAATAGCTCCTCCAGGTGATGAGGTCTTCGTCGAATATCCCACAGCAGAGGAAGTAGACGCAGCTATTAGTCGATTGAA
This sequence comes from Nephrotoma appendiculata, assembly GCA_947310385.1. NCBI lineage: Eukaryota > Metazoa > Arthropoda > Insecta > Diptera > Tipulidae > Nephrotoma > Nephrotoma appendiculata. The sequence goes on along the minus strand of OX371224.1, from coordinate 84,840,546 downwards.
AAACGGCAAGGCACCCGGTCTCGATGGAATCCCCGCAGAATTAATCAAACTCGGAGGCGCTACTCTTGCAACAAGTTTATACGATCTCGTCGTTTGTATTTGGGACCAAGAAGAGTTGCCGGAGAATTGGAAGACCGCACTCATATGTCCGTTGCATAAAAAAGGCGACCGTCTTAAATGTGAAAACTTTCGTGGCATAGCTCTATTGAACACTGCATACAAAGTGGTGGCTAATGTTGTACTTGCCAGACTCATCCCTTTCGCCGAAAACATCATTGGCGACTATCAGTGTGGTTTTCGTCCCAACCGATCGACCACTGACCAGTGTTTCACCATGAGGATGATCTTGGAAAAATGTTGGGAGTACAACATAACCATACATCAATTATATATAGACTTCCGGCAGGCATATGACAGTATAAACCGCGACAACCTTTGGGCCGCGCTCATATGCCTAGGTATTCCAGAGAAACTTGTTTCTCTGTGTAAATTAACAACGTCTGGATCTGCATGTAGAATTGTAATTGAAGGATCTGTGTCAGACTCCTTTCAAATAACATCTGGTGTTCGACAGGGAGATGCACTCGCGCCTGTGCTGTTCAATTTGGCGCTTGAGTACGTAGTGAGGAAAAGCAACATTGAAACTTCGCGCTGTATATTCAATAAATCAGGCCAAATTCTTGGATATGCAGATGATATCGTGCTTCTTGGCCGAAGACCTAGCGACATCAAGGACAGTTTCATACCGCTCAATCGCTGCGCAAGAAGACTTGGTTTGGAGGTGAACAGTACCAAAACGAAATTTTTAACAACACCCAGGAACATCTCTATGGCAAATCTCGAAATTGGCGACCATAATTTTGATAGCGTCGAAAATTTTAAATACCTCGGGTCACTTATAACTTCATCGAACGACATGCAGGCAGAAATAAAAGCCCGAATCGCTGCCGGACAACGAGTTTTCTACGCGCAATCAAAATTATTGCGATCTAAACACCTATCGCAGTCGTGCAAGCTCGCACTTTATAAAGCACTGATAAGACCTGTGCTGACTTTCGGAAGCGAGAGCTGGACCATGACCTCTAACGACTGTAGATTATTATCTACCTTCGAAAGGAAGGTTATCCGTTCAATTTTTGGTCCTATTAAAGTTGCGAACAATGAATATCGGATTCGCATGAACCACGAAATAAAGCAACTTCTCGGAGGTAGCGATATTATTGGCTTCATCAAATCTAATCGAGTGAGATGGCTCGGCCACGTTGCAAGATCCCCACAACAACGAATGGTTTACAAAGTGTTCCATCAACAACCAGCCGGAGTACGTCGTAGAGGAAGACCCCGACTGCACTGGCGTGACGACGTCGAACAAGACCTACTCGTATTAGGATGTCGAAATTGGAGGACGAGAGCGATGGACCGAGAAGGATGGAGGACCATAGTGCGGGCGGCAAAATCCCTTCATGGGATGTAAATGCTAGAGAGAGAGAGGGATGCACATGTTGAAGTATGTGCATATACTTGTTGAAGAAAAACGTAAACAAGAAGCAAGATCAAGTTTGAATTTCTTCAATGGTTTTTGCTTTTCGTAAAATATTTTTTTTTTTTTGTGTTGTGTCCTTTTAAAACAAAATTATGTTTTGTGTCCTATATCACCTACGAGTATGTACCTTATGAATGAACTGTGAAAATATTTTATGATACAAGAGACTCCATTAAAAAGAAGTTATTGTAAATAAGACTTATTATTATTGTATATGCAACATTGTTATTCGTATTATTAAGCGATAATTTGTTAATCCGTGGATAATTCATAGTAGGGATAATAAATAGGTAGATTATATTCTTTTTTAATATTAAATCTAAGGAAGCATACACGTGTTAATTTTATCTTGTCTTTATGAGTGTGTATTTTAAAAACGCATATGAACAAAATCGACCTTGAACTAGTGTATGAACTAGACATTTTTGTTTTATAAACTTATTCTTAGTGAGGAATACCGTCGATGACTAGTTGAGCGTTGCACTTTTTTATTTATTTATTCTTGCATCGATTGGTTTTGATACCGAAAAAATTTGAGAATGGTAAAATTTCATAAAAGGGCCCCAATTTATAAATATAGTCTAGGAAGCAAGAATATTATTAAATTATAGGAGCCTATTATAATGTAAAATATTATTTCGTTAAAGAAACAGCAGCAGATAATTTTTTTTTTATGAAAGCTGATATTCGATAGGAACTAGAAGAAACTCGCGTTTATAGTTGATAAATTTGAATTTAGTTTGATTTCGGTTTGTTATTTATTTAGTAGAAATGTGGAAATGGGAGTTGAAGGAAGACGAACAAATATGAATATTTATACAAAATATTTTTTATATTTTTTCCTGTGATGTATGTGCAATAAACTTTTATTTAAAAAAGTCAAATATTATAAATGTATTGTTTCTCCAAAATTATTTTTCCGAGGAATTAAATTATTTTTCCTTTAAATATTATAAACTTTTAACAGGAGAAGCTGCCACATTAGTTCGTCATATCGCAGTAACTGAGGCAAACATAGTGCGGCTACGGAAAAGATTAAATAGAGATACGATAAAAAAAGGCTCGTGATGACAAATCTCATAAAGCAGTTTGTTGATAAGCCAGATATATCAAAGGTTTCGGCTAAGGCGCTTCATCAAACAGCTGACGTATCGGATGAAGTTCTGAGAGGATTGAAGGTGTAAGCCGAAGCGGAATAAGGGACCCATGGCTCATTCATATTTTGGTAAACAAATTGGATAGTGTGACTAAGCAAGCATGGGCAAATGAGATAACTGTAGAGGATTTCCCTACGATTGGAAGATTTTTCCGATTTTTAAGCAAACGAAGTGATTTAATGGATGCTATAGAAGTCAATAAAGTGTCGACCAGCAATCGAGTTAAATCCTTCCAATCAAGTGCAGAGCCTTTGTGCCTTAAATGCTCGCAAGGCCATTACCTTATGCTACACACCGAAGATGCAGTCAGGCCAACAGCGAACACGGCTACTAGAAAAAACATAGAAGGTGCTATGACTCATGTCGTTGTCAAATGCCGGAACCATATCAAGTTTCCAATCATTATTACCAACAGCAGTAGTTCGAGTTTCAATCTGGAAATCTACAAATATATGCAGAATATTGCTGGACTTGGGATCTCAAGCGTTATTCATTACCGAGGAATGTATGCAGCGATTAAAACCTACGAGATCAAAGGCAAACTTCGCAATATGGGGCTTGGCACCGAGAAAGGTCACTACGAGAGTTTCAGCTTGTGTCACACTGAAATGCTTACACTCGACAAAGAATGAGGTGGTGAATTTTTTTTTTAAATTTTACTGTTACATTTTTGGTTTTGCGCAGCAGTGTCTAATAAAGAAACTACAACATTTCCATTGTGAACTTTTAATTTTTTAGGTAACATAAAATAGCAAATATGATTAACAATTAGCTTTTCTGAGATTCTGAAATTTTCATCAAAAAATATTTACTGACGTAAAGTAATGTTAAGAGTTAAATGATACAGAAAGAAAATAATTTCTTTAAAAAAATAGAATTCTAAAAGTTTTGTTTAAATTTGAAATATTTTTTAAGTAAATATTAATAATTATTATACCTTATTTAATAGAGAATAGTATCAGCTTTTTAAAGAATTTAATACTTGGAAATAAAAATAGTTATTTCTCAAGATATTGAAATTTCTTTAATACAGGGTGCTGCGTTGGAAGGCTGCGCTTTAAACGTGTATAACTTGAAAAGGGGGCTTTAACGTGCAAAGTGACAGAAGTAACCTTACCTTCGTTTTGATCAAGGAATCCAACGATAACATTCGTGTTAGCTACTTTAGGGACACCCTGTATGTATAGATGATAATTAATATAAATATGGGCAAATATTTAAATAATAAAAATTTAATATTTATTTACTTAAATTTTTAATATTTCTTAATAAATTTTGGGTTTGAGTTTCTTGTATTTTTTAAGTTCTGGAATACGATTCCAAATTAACCAGAAACTTGAATATTGCTTAAAGAGATTAAATGAAATTTGCTATGACCTGCGGGAATTGGATTCTAAAATTAATTGTTTTTGAAGTTGTTACATTGTATTGGAGTGAAACTTCATACTTAAGCTTTTCTCATAAATTAGGAGATCCCAGTTATTTTTAGCTGAAAGTCCGGAAGCGGCGTAGGAGCCTTTTCGGTTTGTGCAAATATTTTGCAAAGTGTATTATTATAATTAGAAAAAACATTATGAACTAAAAGATTCTAAATTAAATTCACAATAATATTGGCTAAAATCAGTGTTTCAATGGAAATGGTAATTTTAACAGAAAACTGTTTATCAACAAAATTCAGGCTTTGTACAGCCAGACTTTACTATAAATTAAAAGACCGCGTTAATTTTAGAAGTGGCAGCAATATTATATACATACTTTTATATAACATTCACGAAGAAACCATTAAAAACCAAAAGATTGTAAATTAAATTTGAAACAAAATTTGTTCAGATCATTTTAATTTATTTTACGTATTAAAATAAAGTAAAGTAACCATGAAACATGTTGATCTTGTGATTTTTGTTATTTTGTCACAGAAAAGCAAGGCCTGATGAAAACATCGCTGCTGTGCGAGAGTGTACGGGAAATTCCTTGGCAGTTAAATTTCTCGTCATTCACAAGATCTTGCCCCGCGACTTCAGCTTGGCAAATTTATTGTAGAGGCGTGGGTCTACACCCGTATAAAATCCAACTGACCTAAGAACTTAAGGTAAACGACCATAGACAACGCCGTAAGCTAGCTGGTCTAACTCTGGAGCAGTTAGAAGTTAACCCAAATTTGGCAAAAAAAAATCATCTTTATCGACTTTTTCCTTTGGGGCTACCTTAAATTGCAGATCTATGCGAGTAAATCGCAAACAATTGATGCCCTCAAAGTAAACATAACGAACGCCATTCAGCAAATTCAGCGAGATTTATTCGATTCATTGAAAATTGTACTTCCCCAATACGTCCCACCAAGCAAAACCCCAACGGACATTTGAATCACGTTATATTCCAAGTTTAAATACCATAAAATATTATTACAAACAAAAAATTTCACACGACATGTTTTATTTACAATTAAAAATCGAGCATCCTCGTAAATTTAATTTCAAACACATTAGTTTGAAGTTTAGCTTTGATAATGATGTTAAATTGACATCGAAAGCTTAGAAATTAATTATTATAAATTTAAAATCTGAGCCATATACCAAAAAAAACCTTATATTTACTCATAAAATATTTTCCAAATACATTAGTTTGGTTAATTTTTAATTTTTATTGGAAATGATGACTTTTTCTAAAATAAAACTTTATGTCACAAAAGTTCGACATCTATATAGCCCAGTCGGATTGACTAATCTGTATCAATTTGTATTAATTGCGAGATTTAGTGGGAATCTGTGTTCCAGAAGTGGCAGCTTTCACGGAAGCTTTTTCAATTTTTTCACTGATGTTAAAAGGTTATAGATTTAAAGATTAAAGTTTTAAATAAATTTAAAGATTAAATTTACAACAAGGTTTGATTTTGTTGGTTTTCTGAAGTTTACGCGGGAATTATGATTTTTGATTGTGCAAAACAGTTTTACCAAAAGACAAGTAACTTTAATTTTTCGCTTTAGAAATCAAGTTTGATGTATTCGAGATCTATGTATACATTCGTGGTAAAAAAAGTGTGGTGTAGGCCACAACATATTCACCAATCCAATTATTTACAAGTTTTTCTGCATCAATGCACTTTGTGCCAATAATATTTGCCACGGAGACGCTGGCGTTCATGCGTAATGTTTACAAAAAATGTCAACAAAAGTTTCCTTTATATAATATACTCGTAAAGGTTAGTAACATGATACTATAAGTAACTTGTACTATGGAATTTTACTGGAAATAAAATAATAAATTTTAATTTTCATCCCCATGCTTCTTTTATTGCTCCAATTTTAAAAATTCATAAAATTAATTTACATTTAATTGTGTGACGATATTTTAGAAAGTTAAATAACAATCGTTAAAAAATCCAAATGTAATCATTTATTAAATTTGGTTATGCAACCAGTTGCAACTTATTATTTTAAAACAAAAAATCTATACATATATATAGAAATCTAAATCTAAAATCTGATTCTATTTCCTGCCAATTAAATTAGATTTTTAATTTTGAATTAATATTAGTGAACTATTTCCATGTTCCAGGAAATCGCTTAAATAAGTGAAACAATCCCACCAACCAACTATTTGAAATTACTCATTCGATAAATTTTTCGTAATCAGCAATATTTTTAATTTTTATTTTTACCAAACCACTGGACATTTCGCGACCAGGAGGTCAGTAGACTTACTTTGGCAAAAAATCTGAGGAGGAGTTACACGAAACTGGGGATAATCACTTGATTACGCCGAGTTATCAAAATACTTTATTATGTAATGTAAATTACTAAATGGGTACAAGACTCTTTATTTATATTAATAAATAAAAAAATAAAAAATATCCACATATCATTACAAGTCAATCATCTGTTCAACCGCTAAGAAATATTAAAAAATTTAAGTTTTATTTAATTTGTCCATATTTCATACTTAAATCGTTAAAAAAATTGGCTACCTGCCTTTTAATATTATTAATGTATATTACATCTTGTAATTTGTATGTTATATTAATAACTATCATTTATATATTAGCATTAGAATAAATTGCAGTCGAGAGTACACGATCAACGTAAAAAATAAGAAGAAACAAAATAGGAATTTAAATAATTTCGTTTTTCTGTTTATAATATTTAAAGGAAAAATAATTTAATTCCTCGGAAAAATAATTTTGGAGAAACAATACATTTATAATATTTGACTTTTTTAAATAAAAGTTTATTGCACATACATCACAGGAAAAAATATAAAAAATATTTTGTATAAATATTCATATTTGTTCGTCTTCCTTCAATTCCCATTTCTACTAAATAAATAACAAACCGAAATCAAATTAAATTTAAATTTATCAACTATAAACGCGAGTTTCTTCTAGTTCCTATCGAATATCAGCTTTCATAAAAAAAAATTATCTGCTGCTGTTTCTTTAACGAAATAATATTTTACATTATAATAGGCTCCTATAATTTAATAATATTCTTACTTCCTAGACTATATTTATAAATTGGGGCCCTTTTATAAAATTTTATCATTCTCAGATTTTTTCGATATCAAAACCAATCGATGCAAGAATAAATAAATAAAAAAGTGCAACGCTCAACTAGTCATCGACGGTATTCCTCACTAAGAATAAGTTTATAAAACAAAAATGTCTAGTTCATACACTAGTTCAAGGTCGATTTTGTTCATATGCGTTTTTAAAATACACACTCATAAAGACAAGATAAAATTAACACGTGTATGCTTCCTTAGATTTAATATTAAAAAAGAATATAATCTACCTATTTATTATCCCTACTATCAATTATCCACGGATTAACAAATTATCGCTTAATAATACGAATAACAATGTTGCATATACAATAATAATAAGTCTTATTTACAATAACTTCTTTTTAATGGAGTCTCTCGTATCATCAAATATTTTCACAGTTCATTCATAAGGTACATACTCGTAGGTGATATAGGACACAAAACATAATTTTGTTTTAAAAGGACACAACACAAAAAAAAAAAAATATTTTACGAAAAGCAAAAACCATTGAAGAAATTCAAACTTGATCTTGCTTCTTGTTTACGTTTTTCTTCAACAAGTATATGCACATACTTCAACATGTGCATCCAGCAAGTGCAAATCGTCGAAAATAAAGATCGATAAAAAAATTTAAAGTTCGTAAAATTTTGTTCATGTAACGTTAGATGTCTCACAAAAGTTGTTGTCTTAGCTAAACTTTTTAATGAAAAAAGTGTCCGTATGGTGGATTACTGTGCATTGGTTCCATCTTTTAAAAAAAAATTTGGCGAAAAAATGTATTTGAGATCGGCAATATTATATTTGGCAGTAGTCAGTAAAGAGTAGATGATTGTTTTGATCACAATTTAAGCCAATATTTCGAAGCACAGACGTGGACAGACAACAGTCTTAAATATAGTAATTTGACCAAATAAGAGGTCATTAAATTTTACTCTAGCAAAATAAACCTAACTCTTTTTTTACTTATATAACATGACAGTACATAACATCTTGACTAAAACTCTCATTGGTAATCTTAAATTAAAAAAGGAAGCAACAAAATGCGGCAATATATAACGATCTTCAATTATATATTACGCAAATATATATAAATATGTAAATATTCAGACGTTTTATCCCTCTTCTCAGAAGCATGACCTTAAAAAAAACAGGTGGCGACAGCATGTTTTTATGGTTGACGGCCCTTTCGGCTTTATATCGCTTTTAATTGTAATTTGAACCAATTTAAAATCACCCACACATAAAATCATTAAAATAAAATTTATAAAAATAAAAACACCATCACAAGAACTAATAAATAAATTCCAACCTTTATTTCGAAATATTAAAGTGCGAAAATCGCAATAAAAACGATTTTTTATTAATTAAACAAATCCCACTCAATCTCGAAAATAAAACGAAACATAAAAATCCGCCTTAATTTAAAAGCCCGTAATAATATCAAGAAGTTAAACCTAAATATCCTCTTTAATAATAAACATTTTTTTTCGTGTTATTTTAAATTGCCATTTGCCAGTAATTTAGCTGATGGCACTTCCATATACAAATTATAATTAAACAACAACTCCGTGTACGAAGGTATCAACAAGCTGCACCGCAACGACATCTTAATTTAACGATGATTTGTTATGACATTTTGATGAATGTGAAGATTGGAATATGTTCTTTATAAAAAAAATTGTTTTTAATTTAAAAGACGATAATTTGCGTCTTGTATAACGAGAAAGATCTTAAAAAAGTAAGATTTAAAAATCAAATTCTGGTTTACAGTGTGTATACGATGTTAATTAATCACTTACTAATTATAAGATACGCACAGGGCGATTTTTCAAATAAGTACTTTTAACTGACTGAAAAAATTACTTTTAAATTGGCCCAATTCCAGTGACCGACCATAAAGACGCTGATTGTACCAATTATGTACCAAATTAACTATGGCTGGCCTTCGTATTAACATTGAAATGTCTGTTGGTAAATATCTCAGATGTTTTTTTGTAACTTCTTAAAAAACTCATGCAAAAATGTTTCGACATGAACGAGGTCGATTCGGAATGATTGCAACGGGCTTGCTACCTATAATTTATACTTGTCGCGGACTATTGTTTCTAATGATACCGTTCTTTTTGATTTTAGGATATTCCAAAGAATTTTTATTGAAAAATTCTCCTTTAGATGTAGCGCTGGTTTAATTTTTGAAAGTGAACGGTATGCATTGCTTTTACGCAGAGTGTAACGTATGCTTGTAATATTTCGGGTGAGGATTCAACGCCCTCGGTCCCAAATTTTCGTCATTATGTCGGTTCCAGTCTAATTTTTAAACTTACCTTGCATGTTGTTGACGTGTTTATTCATCCCTAATTTTGCTATGTGAAGCTATTTGCAGATCTAAAATAGCTTAACTAACTTTTAAATAATATATCCGTCTCGTAGCGGAAGGATGGGACAAAACACATTAATATACCAATTTGGTCCAAATTCCTACTCTTCCACGTTACACAATGGATCGTGTTAGTGACAAGTCTTAAATGACATGTGTTAATCTGATTTCTATGAGACCAATCTTAAGTCTCTCGCGACCAAACTATCATTTTATCGAGTATGAACTATAATTCGCTTATTATCGTTAAGAATTTAAAATGCATCATCAGTGGTTTATGGCCAGAGTTAGTTAGAGTCTACACCGGTCCACAGATAGAACATACGGTTGAACAGCCAATGGTGTTTATAACCTGTGCGTACTTAAATACTAATTGGAGGATTTACGACACCATCCCAAGATATATGTTATTTATGAAAGTTTATTTTTGCTCAATATTTAGGGGAGAATTTCCGGTTGTGAGCACTCTCCGATTGTGGGTACTTTTGCATAACGTTTGACCGAATACAAATCTAGTGGATCTGACTGCTATCATACTTGTATTTTGACAGTACGCAAAAACTGTCCAATGTTTTCAAATTTTGATAAATTAAAGTGGGGGGCAAAGTCCTAGATTCATACCTCCTCGCCGGTGCTCCCTGGGTAACGCTAAATGAATCAGGCGGTGTAGTGGAGACGAGATGGGAAAATCCTGTTTATGGTCATGGACACTACATGTCAAGGCCGGCCATTGGTGCCTCATAACCAACACCAAACCATCGTCTATTCTCCAGGTTAGGAGCGGCTGAAACGGGCGTCTGTCTTGTATCAAGCGGCTCGCTATATAAATGTGTTTCAAGGTAGGACTGGATGCCTTAAGGTTCTCACCACGATGTGACCCACACATGTAATAAGCGGGTCGAGCGGCAGGCCAACAACCTTCCCTCATAAAAACATTTAAATTATGAACCCTTAACAAAGGCCTCGTATTACCATATCGGATTCATCACAAACTTGACCTCGGAAATTGTACACGGACAACGCTTTAAAAATGGAAACATGGAACGTGCTTAGCCTCTTAAGACCTGGAGAACTCCAGAACCTTTCGAACCAAGCAAAGAGTTACACATTAGACGAACTCGAATTACAAGAGCTTAGATGGTCTGGGAGTGGAATCCATGACACCACCAATGGATACACTCTTCATTACAGCGGCCATCAGAACGGAGGAGAATTTGGAGTTGGCTTCCTCATCCATCGGCGCGTGAAGCATCATATTACCGATTTCCGCCCTATCAACATGTGGATATGCACGTTCAGACTTCCCACTAAGAAATTTAACATTACGATCGTTAATGTGCATGCACCCACCGAAGATAAATCAGATGACATCAAAGATCTCTTTTTTGTCGAGCTGGAGGAAGTCATCAACAACCACGACATTAAAATCATCGGGGGCGACTTTAATGCAAAAATCGGTAGGAGTGCAGAAAATACATCGCACATCGGTCCCAGCAGCCTGCATCTAATTAGTAATAAAATCGGCCAACGCGTCACCGACCTGGCATTAACGTACAACTTAGTTGTATCAAGTACGTTTTTCCGTCATAAGAGAATTCACAAAGTATCGTGGAAATCGAATGATGGAAGAACGGAAAACCAAATCGATCACGTCATGGTGTCCAAGAGACACTCCACCAGCATATCTGACGTTAGATCCTACAGAGGTGCAGACATGGACAGCTATCACAGGCTTGTCATATTTAAGTATATAAATGCAAACTGTTATCTACGTTTAACAGACAAGCACAAAAGACCGTTCGATTGAATGTCGATGCTCTAAAAGACCAAGCGTCACTGCAGAGTTACCAATAAGCTGTCACTAATTATTTAGACCGGCCCCATAAAAACGAAGAAGCTCTTCCTAACATCCAGGAGCAGTGGCATGCTATACAGTCAGCCATAACCACCGCGGCGCAAAATACCATCGGAAGATGACCTCCGAGGCCCCGCAATTATTGGTTCGATGATCAATGTCGAAGGGTCATCGAAAATAAACAAACGCTTCGTGAAAAATGGTTGGCTCGCAATACCAGAAGCACTCTATCAGAATATCTCCGCGCTAGGAAAGCAACGACTAAATTCCTTCGACAAAAGGAGCCCAACCATATGAGATTATGCATCGAAAACATCAGCTTCCAAGCGGAACTAGGAAACTCAAGGGACTGTTTTGCTAACACCAGGAATCTCACTAAAGATTTCCACCCAAGAAGTACAGCCATCAAAGACGGGAATGGAGGGCTGAGAACAAACGCGGCTGATGTTCTCTCAGTATGGCAAACCCTTTCAAAATCTGCTAAATCGGAATGACGAAGTGACCCCATTAGAGCAATAGCTCCACCAGGTGAAGAGGTCTTTGAGTCGATTGAAAAACGGCAAGGCACCCGGTCTCGATGGAATCTCCGCAGAATTAATTAAACTCAGCGGCGCTACTCTTGCAACACGTTTATACGATCTCGTCGTTTCTATTTGGGACCAAGAAGAGTTGCCGGAGAATTGGAAGACCGCACTCATATGTCGGTTGCATAAAAACGGCGACCGTCTTAAATGTAAAAACTTTCGTGGCATAGCTCTATTGAACACAGCATACAAAGTGTTGGCTAATGTTGTACTTGCCAGACTCATTCCTTTCGCCAAAAACATCATTGGCGACGATCATCTGCTCATTTGGAATGTTGTTTAAAGGTTTTCAAACCGATCCACGGTCGGATTTTGTCCAACCATTATTACGGCCACAGCATCAACAAGCTGCGTGAATTGGTGTATCAATTCGCTAAGAAACTTGAAGTTGAATATAATTCATATTGAATATTTGGAATGACGACGAGAAAGCGGGTAAACATGGGTACAAATTACGAGATTTTTTCTAAACTATGGACATTTGATGGATATGAACACCACTTCAAAACAACGAATATCTACGACATGGATGAAGGCGGCTTTTTAACGGTCCCAACAAAAATTGGCAAGGTTATTGCAGTGAAGGGTATGCGACATGTCTGAAAACCAAATGTCGGAAAGAGGAACGATGGTCACACTGGTCTGCAACAAACTACCATTCTTTCTTTTTGCAAAAAAAAAAAAATTCAGACTCTCCTCAGACTAGTCACAAACTACAGCCACTGGATGTGTCTGTTTTCGGACGATAAAGTCCCATTACAAGTCACAGAGTTCTACATGGCAAAAAATAGTGCGAAATTTCGTTGTTTTAGGTAATGGAGATTCGTCATATTGCAATGCAAAACTCTTGATCTGGTATTGACACCCAAAGTCGTTAAATTCGGCTTCAGAACATTCGGAAAGCTGGTTCCAAAGATCGTCTTCCATGGCACAGATCTCGCACATAAAGTGGAAGTGATCACCACACCAAAATCGTCCACATTTATAGCATCTTCAACAAGCCGCTTATGAATCTTGGACGAAATTGGTTCTCTGCAAGCAGCTCCGCCAAAAAATCCTTCAAATCATGGTTATAATTGTAAACCGATTTATGCAAAACATAATGCTTACTCCTCCAGGAAGCTTTGCTGCTTTAAAGAAAAAAGCCGCTAAGCGAGCAGCCGTCTTTCAACCGAAGAACAATACAACAGAAACGGTCTAAAAAAAGAACTCGCATCATCTGTTTGAAGCACCTGCCATCGAATTAAACTGCTACTGAAATTTGCTGCTGAAGTGCAGCACGTGAGATCGGCCCGTGTATTTGAAGTGCGCTGACATGAATTCCACTTATTTCACATGCAAGCATTATGCTTCTGACTTAGAAGATGAGTAAGACGATAAAATTTTTTAAAATTAGGTGAGTTTCCTTCGACTATTCCCATTTTGAGCAAATTATCGAAGGATGTCCACAACCGGCTGCGATTTTTTTGCCAAAAATTATGACTTCACAAACTTGGTTTTTCTTATTTAAAGCTTCGTCTTTTTTATAGACAAAATATTATTTTTAATGACATTCACAACGTTTACGACTTGTTAGTCTTTTTAAATAATCACTTATGGTATAAAGCAAGATTTGAATTTATGGAGTATAATCGTTGCAATCTGATGAGCAGACCAACTTTTTATCAATAAAAAACCAAACTGCCAAAAGAAATTGTGAAAGTTTTTCATTTTTTGTAAGGGCTGTGTATTTTTACATAAGTACCCTTAGGGTTAAAAATGGGAGGGAGTGAATTTTCTACTATTTGTCGTAGAAAATTGTGAGTAGTTGGTCTTCTCTATTTTCAATGACTAACAAATAATAAAAGTAATGAAGGTCATTAAAAATAATATTTTTTCTATAAAAAGCCGGAACTTTTAATAAATATTAATATATACGAATTTCAAACTTCTAGTTGATGGATTCAAAGTAGTTACGTTAGCAACCAGTTAACTAAGGCTTTTAACTTTTGATTAACATTCATATCTCCACGTGATACGGACTCAAAGGAAAATTATGGATCAAAAACAAACCTGAACAAACAACCGGAGACTTCCCTAAATATTAACACAGATGAAAGAAAATGGGAAAATTTTTTTTGAGGCAATCTTACTTTGCTAACGATGATGCGCAATGAATTTTCGAATTAATTGGGAATGAACCCTTTTACATCTCCGGTTAATTTAGTTTTTTCTAGTGTGCTTTCATGAAAATATCGAATATTTTTTGGTATATAGCTTTATTTCGAGATATGTAGTTTCATTGATAGATATAAAGGTTGTTATATTGAACTATAAACATTATACTTTATTTACCAACTGATTACATCACCACATTAAAGCACATTCAGAAACGGAGCTTCTCGTGTTTTTCAATTTGCAACAATTCCGGTCTACATCAGTTTTTCATAATTTAAGTGGTAATGACTGTTTTTGAAAAAAATTGTTTTAGATCCTAATAAATTTTTGTTCGAAATCGGTTCATCGGAAGTGGGAGCTTCCATAAAGGTTCCCCTTTTTTGCATATATTTTGATGTAGTAGATATTACTCTATACCAAAAATGATTGAAACAAAAGGATTGTCAATTAAATTGCCAACAAAATTGGTTCAGAGCATTTTTTAATTTTTATCGGAAATGACAAGTTTTGATAAAATAAAATTTATTTCACTTAAATTCGGGATTTATATAGTGTACGTGGATGGACCATTATGGGAATAACATTTCATGCGTAAACTTTTTCGATTAATTGAGGTCCTAGCAAAATTTGGTGGAAAACTGTGTACCGAAAATTTCGCGGCAATGGCAGATTGTATTGGCGTATTGGTACAAATCGAATACCTAGCCGAACTTCGAATACTTTCGATTCTAATAACACTGTGCTTGAATTTCGAACATTTTTTTCGTAACAAGCTGGGCACCCGGGGGGTAAACCTAATTCGAGTATGCTGAATTCAACGGGGCTTGTCCCGTTTTAAAGTTAGGCCCCATTTTTGAGATATCGCCTTCGACATGTTTTGGCTCTGAGTCAAAATATACCCTCATTTTCACGTTGATAGCTCTTGAACCATTAAGATTTTCGTTATGCTTTCTTCAGCAAATTTGTTGCGCAGATCAAGACCAACAACTTTGCCGAACATATCAAAACCGAAAAACCACATCTAATTTTTTTTTGCTTTTCATTTCGACGAAAAACACTGTTTTTATCATTTTGTCGAATTTAAATCGAGTAGAATCGATCGAATAAACATCGCATCGACAAATATAGATTCAATAGAAACTATTTAAAAGAAAGTTAAATCGATTCAGTTGATTTTATGGCGATTTTTCCTAAAAAAAAAATTCCTAAAAAATTAACATTTTTCTTCTCTTTGACAAAACAATGGTGTGCCGTTGCGATAGTGGATAAAAATCCTGGATTTTTCCATCCCATCGTTTTAACCAATTACATCACGTAAATTATACACGTAAATTAAGAAACATATCAGCATCAATATATCAACCATCAAATGTCACTGCGCCATTCAATCACAGAAATATACGACGGATAAAAATCTCGGATTTTTCTATCCCAGATTATTTTTCAATTTTTTTCAACTTTTTTGTATGCAAAGTGGCGTGTCTGTTATACAAGGTAAATGTTCGAGTGATGAATGCCGAATTTAATTCACAAAATTTCTGATATCAAATTTGTGCCGAAAAAACAATTGCATTCGATTTGTCAACGATTTTTTGGAACGTTAGTGCATTCAGCGCGTTGTTATTGAACATTCCGAAAATTCGATGACAAATTGTTGTTTTTGACAGCTAGAAAGAAAAATGTAAGCAAACGCGCCGAATGCACTAACATTCCGAAAAATCGTTGACAAATCGACTGCAATTGTTTTTTTCGGCACAAATTTGATATCAGAAATTTTGTGAATTGAATTCGGCTTCCGTCACTCGAACATTTACCTCGTTAAGAGGTTTTTTATTTGATATCAATGATTTTGGCACGGCAAATTGAAAATGAATTGAATTGCGATTCGTTTTATTTTTCTCAGTCAAAACAGTTCACACACACACGATAGCAATTCATGTTTGATTCCTTAAACAATACAATAAAATATACATATTTTAATGTGTTAGTTGGAAACAAAATTAATGGTAGCTACCCTCTCGCTGATAATCCATCTTCATGCGATGGGAGGGTAGATAAGATCTATTTTTTAAAGAAATCATCATAAAGATTAAAAAAATATCGATGTTATGCAAGGAGACTGTCAAATGTTCAAAGTTTTTGGCATGATTTTTTCGATCACATCAATTTGTCAGTTTTGTCATTTATTTTTTTTATGAAAAAAGGGTCACTAGTAAAAATTCTCGTAGCAATGATAATAATATGACGTTGCTTCATTGTAATACGTTGATTCACAATCATTATGTACCGCAACGGACCGATATTAGGGTGCATTTGAGCCGAAAAATGAAATTTTGCAAAAAATTAAGGTGGCTTTTAAGTTATGGAGGTCAATATCTAAAATATACGAGTTTTCTGGGACAAACGGTTGATGTCATATTGTAGGTGAGGTTTGTGGTTAATAATCCTGAAAATATGAACCAAAAGTTTTGGGTTAATTTTTTAGCAATTTGGCCGAATGTGGCCGGCCGATTTGGCATTTTTCAGTATTTTGGCCAAAATGACCTTCAACCTTAATTTTTTGAAATTTTTTTATACGCTGTTTGGTAGCTGTCACTACCTTTCTAACGATATGCATATGTCCGGGGTATGTCAAATAAGTTCAGCGCTGTGGGCGTGGCTAAAATGGCCAAAAATGGTGTTTCAGAGGCTGGCCGCGGCCAACAAGTTGCTTAGTTTTTCAAGTACTACAAACCCTGAAAATATGAGATCAAATGAAAGAAGTACGGACAAACAAACAAACATATATACCAAAGCAAGATTATATAGTGACGTCACAGAAAAATTTTCAAATGTCATAACTTTGGTCAAAATCATCCGTTTTGAACGTTTGAGGTGTCGTTGAATTGGTATTGATGTCTATAATCATAATTTGCTAGTTAAAAAATAATTGGGGCCCTTTTTGGGGCAGTCGTACTTGAAAAACTAATTTTTTGGAAGTCGAACTCGTATATACGAGTTCGACTTCCAGCACAGTAGGTGCGCTTTCGTCACTCGTTTGGACTGCCGTTCAAAGTGATAATTCACGTGATGTAATTGGTTAAAACGATGGGATGGAAAAATCCAGCATTTTATCCACTATCGCAACGGTACGCCATTGTTTTGTCAAAGAGAAGAAAAATGTTAATTTTTTAGGATTTTTTTTAAGAAAAATCGCCATAAAATCAACTGAATCGATTTAACTTTCTTTTAAATAGTTTCTATTGTATCTATATTTGTCGATGCGATGTTTATTCGATCGATTCTACTCGATTTAAATTCAACAAAATGATAAAAAATGATAAAAACAGTGTTTTTCGTCGAAATGAAAAGCAAAAAAAAAAATAGATGTGGTTTTTCGGTCTTGATATGTTCGGCAAAGTTGTTGGTCTTGACCTTCGCAACAACTTTGCTGAACAAAGCATAACGAAAATCTTAATGGTTCAAGAGCTATCAACGTGAAAATGAGGGTATATTTTGACTCAGAGCCAAAACATGTCGAAGGCGATATCTCAAAAATGGGGACTAACTTTGAAATGGGATAAGCACCGTTAAATTCAGCATACTCGAATTAGGTTTACCCCCCGGGTGCCCAGCTTGTCACATTTTTCAACTAGCACAGTGTAATCAGACGCCATTATCATATGTTTGGTCTTAATTTCAAAAATAATTTCTACCTCAAAGACTAATCTCACACATCGCAAATCGTTCCAGATTGTTGTGATTGCTATTTTATATTATAGATTTGATGTATGCAAAGTGTTACAGTGGCATATATGTATCTAGGCGTGGTTAAACGTGGTTTAGTAAAAAAATCATTATCAAATCAAATTAATGACATCAAAATTTTCGGAAGCTGGTGGAAAGTGAAGACAGCGAAAAGGGAGGGTGGAAATGACAATCAACATTTGATCGCCGAGTCGGCAGGATATAGAGATGTTGAGTAGATGGTGCAAAATATATAGCAGAATTTATTGTTTTTTGGACAATGTAAAAAAAATGTTTCAGAAAAATCCACAGAATTTAGTTTCTGTTTGTTCATGTAAAAAAATTGAGTCAGATTATTAGTAATTTTTATTTGTTTAATTATAAACGAAAGTGCAAATTTTGAAAAAAAAAAATAAAAATCTGAACTGATGATTTTTGGTGAAAACGAAAGTTCCTAAAACGAGTTCTAAAATAAAATTTTTGTTGTTTTAGATAATTGAGTAATAATTAATAATTCAAGTAATTTCTTATTGATGTTTGATTATAAACGATGTAGACCAACATCGTGAAAGTTCTGAACTGTTGGCTCACTTTGTAACATGAAAATTTGCAAACCGAACGTTGAATTTGAGCTATAAGTTGTTTATTTATTTATTTTATTTATTTATTAATTTAAAGAAATCTATTTTGTAATATACATGTATGATTCCAGATTATTTCCAGTTATAGTTAAAATTATATTAAAACAACAAAAAAAAATATAAACCAAATTTTGGTTTAAACAATTAAAAATTTAGAAAAAAGTCTTTAAGGATATTTTTAAAGTTGTCCTTTGATAAGTTCAAGTTAAATAGGTCGTCGATTAAGTTGAAAGATTTAGACATCCTATTAATGGGGTTGTTTTCTCCATAGTTGGTGGAATGGTGTTCAAGTGCTAAAAATTCATGGTTTCGAAATGTTCTGCATGGCACGTGAATTGATATGTTTTCCAAGATGTAAGCTGAATTAACGTGACCAAGCAAAACGTTACCAATAAAAGCTGCGCCCAAAAGAAGTTGTCTATTTTCAAGCGTGCATATTTTGTAATTCGTGCATCTTGTTGTGTATGGAGGTAAGCGAGCCACATTTTCATGGAATGGTAAGTTGTGGTCGTAATCCCAGTCACTTTTCTTTAACAAAAAAATCAGGAACTTCTTTTGAATGCTTTTAATTCTTTTTATGTGTACAGCATAGTATGGATTCCAGACCGTTACAGCGTATTCCAGTTGAGATCGAACATAAGCAAAATAGAGTGAACATAAGGTTTGAATATCATTAAATTCACCTGTCCATCTTTTAACAAATCCGAACATGGCATGTATATCATATTGATGAAACCTAGCTGTTCTTTGTGCGAGTGTAACATTTTTTAAGAAGAATGGTGAATAAATAAAAACCACTGAGCGCTTCATTATTTTGAGTTTGCTGTTGTGGGTGATCCGGATTGGCTTGTTGAAGACTTAGTTGCAAAGGATGAGAGGTGAGTGGGAATGAGCAAGAAGAATAGCGACTATTGTGTAGTGCGCTTGATAAGAGAAAAGTAGTAGCAGAGATAACAGAAATTAGAATATTCATCCTTAACAAGCGTATTTTCTTGTTTTTGGACTGTTTACTATTCTATCTACAGGTTTATTTTGAATCTACAGTATCTAGTGTTTGTTAAGGCATCCAGACACAATTTTTTGTAAATATTTTATCTGAATAGACAACTACACATTTAACTTTTCATTTATTATACTTCTATTTATTTTTTTCGTATTAATTCCACTAAATCGGAAACACGAAATTAATAATCAGAAAAATCATTTTTTATTTTTTTATTTTAAGGTCGATTTTGCAATTTTATTTTCATTTTTAGTTGCGTTCGAACATTTGTTCGTTCATGACCATGAGTAAGATGTATTTCTCTATATTGGCATGAGATCGTTTGTAACTAAAATAGTTTGGTTGGTTTGATCTCCACGTTTGTTTAATTCTCTCTCGCTCTCTCTCTCTGGCACTATATCCCATCAAGGGATTTGGCCGACTCACATATTTTCATTTCGGATAATGAGTGATTAATTCACTGATCCTAAACCAGCCGTGAAATTTTTTCCTTGTCACCACCGGGAATCGAACCCGGGACCTCCGGTCGCTGGAGCAAGCATGCTAACCACTTTGCCACCGGACCGGTTTGTTCAATTCACTCAGACAAATTTTTCTGTAATTATATAAGATCAAGTACAAACTTATGAATTAGACTTATTTCTCGTAAAGCTCTACTTCTCTTCTATAAATATAATTTATCAGTTGGTTGACTACGTTATAATTCGAAAAAATTACTATGTATTACTTTTTTACCTCGTATCCCTGAAAAGAGAAACAATAATAACACAAATTATATGTAAATATTTTCCTCAAACTTCCAGAGTAGTCCCCCACTGGTAAGCCGAAGCTCTTCAATTAAACTACCTTGAATTGGTTCAACTTGTAATATAACCCTTCTTTAACACCAAAGGGTTACCACGTATTGTATGTCGTACAATACTACGTATTGTAAAGTCATAAAATTTAGATGTGTGAAATAAACTGCATATCAATTAACGGGCTTTTAAACGTATTTAAGTACAGATTTCAGAACTAGCTAAGTAGCTACGATGTACAATAAAGTTATGAACAACTCGATTTTATTATGATTTTCTAACAATAATATAAAAACTGTTTAAACGTTTTAGGAAAACTATTTACAGCCTTATACTTTATACCGAATGCGGAAAGTTACATTGCGTATTAATTAGTGGACTTTACAACTTCTGTCGCTTCATTTGTATTCAACATCATTGCCTCCAGAGTATAGTTTCTCCTTCTTGCTCGATGGCTCCAACAAGAGAGCTCAGACACGATAATCGGTGTGTGAAGGTCACATTGGACTTCCTTTATCCTTCGAATAGGTGGTCTTTCGGATTTCATTACTGCCAACTTCAGAATCTTTTTGATCATTATTATAGTTGGGCAAAACAAAAGCAGAACTATCGACAATACTAATGAAAATCGGTGATCTCTTTTCTTAATCTACATAATTGCTTCAAATACACCGATGATATCGAGAGCATTTTTGAGCTCATAACTCAAATGTATTTGGTACATTGTTCCTTATTTAATATGATAAAGATTGTTCAAATCCATTTCCGTTCAGATATAGCAAAACAGGTAAGAGCTTGCTCTCAAGCAATATTATAGATATTTAGATTCGCAGAATATTCGTATTGAGAGATATATAATTTCTTAATGTTAAAATAGAATGCTCGGTGTTCTCATTTATACCAAGGTTCTCATTTAAAATAGTTCAAGTCATTGAACTATTTTACCTTTCTGGATTGTGTGGCTTGTTAAAATTCTCTGTGTTTGTCTTCTCACGATAGTCATGTATGTATTGATTTACCTCTTCAATGTGAATGGTGATTTGTTGGGACTCGTTCCCTCGGTTAAAATGTACGCAGGACCACTTTTAGTGGCACATGGTGCGAAAGAATTTTTCCTATTTGGACCTCTTGCTGAACTGCACTTACGTCTTATGAGCGGTATTGAGTGCATGTTTTACGCGATAGTTGTTGGTATTTAACTAATCTCCCTTTTACTACATAGTAAAATAAATCTAATAAACAGAAAAATGTTCATCCTCGTGAATTTTAGAGATTTAGAGTTCGCTATATCGTCGACGTTCAAACACAGTTTGAAAGCAGTGACAAAGCAGTTTTCATAAAGTTCTGTGTATGTAGTGCTTCTATGATGCCGTGCAGACTAAATGACTGAGGCCTTTCCACAGACGGAGCGACAGATCGGGGTTAAACTTTAAACTTATGCTATGTATGAAAATTTCAGATCCCAGGGTTTTTTCATTCAAATCGGTTCACAGGAAGGTGCAGCTTATGAGCTTTTTAGTATGTTTTGAAAGTATTGTAAAAACTCTAGCATTTATTGAAATAACAACTATGTACAGAAAGATATTCTAAATCAAACAAGGAACTACAGGATGGCCAATATAAAAGAGATCCCGTGACCTGTATCATACTGAAAGTGATATTGAGCGCGTGAACTCTCAAAACACTCACTATTGGTCAACAGACAAGGTGTTTGGTGTGCAGTTTCAGCCCGACGGATTTTTTCACAGAACAGTGTACAGTTTCCGCAAGTCTATGGTGTCCCAGATCGCTCGATTTATCTACCTGCGATTTTTATTTGTGAAATAATTTAAAGAGTAAAGTGAACTGTATTAATCCGCATACAATTGAACAGTTGAAAATGAACATTCGCAATACGATTGTCGAAAGCACACCAAATGAATTAGCGAACGTTTCTCAACACATGTTGAGACGTGCTGAGCTATATATCAAAGTTCATGGTGAACTCTTTCAACAGTTGCTGTGAACTATTGAATGTTCAGTATGTTGTTATCCGTAATATTTTGTATTTACTACTTTTAAATAAAAATATATTGTAATAATAATTTACCTTTCTGTATTCAGATGGGGCCTCTTTTATCTTGGTCACCCAGTACATTGGTTTAGCTCAGTTTTCCAAATTAAAATTAAAACGGAAATAACTATTTTTGTCAAAAAAAAAACGGTTTATCTACCAAAATTTGGGCTCAAATACAGTCCAGACAGAATGATTAATTAAAATGAAACTTCATATTTAAGCTTTTTTCCTAACGTTTCTTATTTAAGTTTCAATTGTAAGGCCACGTTCCACTTCCTTTAGTGAAATTTGTCGGAAATGGGCAAACCGGAAGTGGGGGGTTTCCATAGGAGCTTTTTCGTTTGCAAATATTTTGAAAAGTAGTGCATTTACAAAATTGTATAGGAAAAGAAAAGATTGTAAATTAAATTTGTAACAAAAGTAGTTCCTATCAGTTTATATGAAATTAATATTTTTTGCAAATATGTATAATACATATTCTGAAAAGAGAAAATTCGTACAAATAGCATTTATGGAAAAACGACTACGAACAAAAACTTCTAAATTAAATTGACAAAACATTGCATCAAAGTTAAGCTGTCTCTATAAAATGGGAGATCCTTGTGATATGTGATGAAATCTGTGTGATGACGTGGCAGCTTGCATATAGGAGCTTTCTCCCTATTTTATTTATTTTTTTCAAATATTTTGTGAATTAAAGCATTCACAATGCAGGTAGGCCAATGAGATCATATATTAAATTCGCAACAAAATTGACCCTAAAAAATTTTCAAAAATTTAGGCGGAAATGTTAAAAACGTTTTTTCACCAAATTCTTTCTCATATACTTAGATGGATTAACGTGATGATCTTTCAAATATAAGTAACGTTATGAGTATAACCCTTTTTCAACCAAGAAAACAAAAAAATTGGCTCAGTTTTAGTCCAACCCACACAAATGTGTGAGTAAAAAACCATAGTATGTAATGGCGTTGTTGATAAAAAATTTCGTTTGATTTGAAGTAAAACTAACACAATTGTGTGTATAGATATAGTGTTTTTTTTTCTGACGAAAATAAGTTAGAAAGGAATCCACAAATATTTAAGTTGGTTCAAAAAACATACAAAACTAAATTTTTGACATGGTACTTTTGCCCTACCCGCACAATTGTGTTAGTAAATCACAAAAGGGATAACAAGAGATTCTTTCATTTTTGTAAATATAATTATAATAAATTAAAGAGATTAAATGTTAAAGAGTTGTCCTTGTATGCTTTCTGATGGGGAAATGACGTTTTTTGATTAACACAACGTTTACCTTGACGTGCATTTATGATAAAAGAAAGTCCGGTGTTGGATAGGGTGAGCGGATATTCCGCTTCATATTCACCCTCCATTTTTGGTATTGTGTATAAGTTGGAGTAGTTTTCCACCATACCGGTGCATTTTTCTTCCTCACCTTATGCCTTTCAATTTTTCATATCTTAAAGGGTTCCCCGTTCTAAGATGAAGCGGGTAGTGAGGTCATTTCGAAATTTATATATACTGGAGCAAAGATTAGCAATCTTCACAGACCGCGATATGTATATATTCATACTGTGCTTAACTCAATGTATCCTTTCTCTCGATTTTGATTAATACTAATCCACATTTCACAGAAATAAGCGTCGTGCGTATCACTGCAGTTTTCGTGGGAAATCCAATCCTCATCCAATTTAAGTGAAAGAGTTTGACCGAGCTACTAAGTAGAAAAGGTGAGTGTTTTGATTTGTGTATGATGGAATAATATCCTTCTCTACAGCAAACCTGAACATTGGAACAATTCTGGTAATTCCCCGGGAATTGGGAACTGGGAAAAGAATTTATATGTAGTTTTCATTTAAAAAAATTTTTGTAGCGTACTGAGGTAAAAAGTTAGTGTTAATTTTTTGAAAACAAAATTAAACGGTGAATAATTTTTCCTGCCAATTTAGATATGGAAAAATTATTACCAATTTATAAATATTTACATCTCCCATCAGTAGAAATGACACATTAATTCTTTCCCCAGTTCCCTATTTCTTGTTTGGTAATGTTGTACCTGCCTCACTCCTCCCTTTGATGTTTAATAAATCAGACCAAATCCTCAGATATGCGATATAATGCTTCTTGGCCGAAGACCTAGCGATATCAAGGACAGTTTCTACCGCAGACTTGGTTTGGAGAAAGCTTTAACCTTTAGGGTTAGGCTCTTAACATAATTTTATAACATATCTTAGCAAGAGCCTCTCAGACTCTGACATGGAACTGTTTGTATGTTTTTAATTTTATTGAAAATAAACGTTTAATTATTTTAAAAAATTAATTCATTTATTAAAAAACATAACTTAAACTAAAAAAATAACAGTTAAAAAAAATAGAGACTCACAGGCTCTTGTTAAGAGCTTTAGGGTTAAATAACTCGAGTCAGTTATAACATCGTTGAATGATATGTAGGCATATAAAAAAGTCACCAGAGAAAGAGAGAGAGAGTTCCCTATTCCTGGGGAATTACCAGCTTAGTGCTAATGAAGTTAATGAAAATTTATATTTACCCCATTTTTGAATTTCAGATATCAAGAAATTCTTATTTAATTTTTCATATCTGCAAAATATTTTATGATGGTCAAAATTTATTTCTGCTCTATATATGAGAAATCAAGCAGTGCAAATTTTATAAGCAGGTTTTTCCGAGGTTAATCTTATTTTATAGTTTTGATATATTTATATACACAAATTTAATTTGTTTCTATATTTAATCCATATACACGTATCTTATAAACATATCGGCATATTTATTTTATAGTTCATTGTTCTTGTTAGGCTTATACTGATTGCCAAAAGTAAAATAGATTAACCTCGGAATCTCTACATGAGTTCTCTTATTTATATTTTGCTTTATGGCTAAATGCAGTGGCCTGTTTATGTTAAGTCCATTGATTCCTGATTTTTGCCAAATTTATCCAAGTTGAAATACTATTCAAAGTTTGATATTAAGGTATTTGATATTTATTTTGTCTTAAATAAGAGTCTTTCATCGCCTTTACTACAAATCTCAATGATGAAATTAGTGTATATTAGAAATATTTGCTATCGATGTACATATAATTTCTACACAGAATTAAAACAGCTTTTTGTTTATGTAAATATGTTTGAATTAAAGTAACGCTCACGGTTCACGGTGCAGACATAAGGCAAAATATAAAATTTTTAAGAGGTGTAAAAAAATATTGATACCGAAATAAAAATCCCTTGCGGCCACGGCCCAAGCGATTTAATCAACGTTCAGATTTAAGAAACAAGAAAGACAACTTTAATTTTTTTTTTGTATATGTGCATGGAATCTGAATAATATATTTAAGCGATAGATTGATTTATTAAAGCAAATTTCGTTTTCATTTTTGGTTTAAAATCTGTAAATTTCATGTAGATTATTCACTTTGTACTACATTATGTGTATATAACTTATTTCTATTTGATACTGTATTGTAATATTCTAAATACGGCTCCCTGAATTATAAAAGGGTGAAATTAAAAAGGTGGATTTCAAAAATGTGTTTTTATATGTAAAAATGGGACCTTTTTTAAGTCATATTTTTAACAAATTTTCTGACTTAACAAATGTGTTTTACAAAAACAAATTTAATTTCAAAATGACACAAGGAAAGCATATTTTATGTCATTTTACAAATATATTTTTTAATTCATTTTCAAAATGACTTAAAAAAGGCATATTTTATTTCACATTATAAACATAAAATTTAAATTTGTTTTTAATACACATAGAAATGCATGCGTTTCATTAATGAAAATATAAAACATAAATAAGTGATGCGTGTGAAGTTAGACCTAACTAGAGTAGAACTAATAATAGGAATAGTTCAGCACAAACTTCACACGCCTGTACATGCTTTTCAAATTAAAACTAAATTGGTCCTAAACTATAAAAAAAAATGAGAATGTATTGGTAAAATAAAAATTAAAATGGCATTTAGGCGAATTTTTAAAATATTTGAATACATTTTTTTTAGTGGTGAATTATTTTGGGATAAGTTTTCTAACACATCACTAACATAAACCGGAAGACTTATATTAATAAATTTAATATCTCGAGAATTATTAAGCTTAACACCTAGTTCTGTATGATTTTCTGAAAGGTTCAGATTACAACTTTCAAACTAGTAAACCATTTAAAAAGCTAATGGGACTCACGTGGTCCAATAAATACGTAAGAATTTAAAATTTTCTACTGAAATTGAATAGTTTGAGATTTAATATTTTTATCGTCATTGTCGCCAAATTAGATATTTTGTTGGCTGGTGTCGACCATTATTATTACAAATTGAATTTAGAATCTTTTCCTTCTTTGTATTTCTTCTTACATGAATTTACAGTCTTCTCGTAATATTTGCCGGAGGTTAAAAGATCCTGTGTAAACTAACACTTTCGGTAGACCCATTTCAAAGAAAAATAATTGTAATTTAATTATGTATATAGTGAAAACTTATGTCTGACATTTCACCATTTGATTAGCCAATTCTTCAGGGGCTCAATCATTAAGTTACGACAGACACACTTTCGGATTTGTAGAAATGTCGAGGGCATACATTTTTTATTATTACTGTGTTTTATTTTAAAGGAAAATTACATTAACCGATGGTTTTATGTTTGGTAAAACATTTAGGGTACTGGTTTTTGACGGACATTCTACGTGCATTTTAACGTAAACTGTTATACAGAAAAATCTGGCCTAATTTATGACTGGGGAGTCCGTTAAATCCGAATGTTTTTTATATTTAATCAATTCGATCGAATTTAATCTGGGACGGAAAACAGGCATTTCTTAACCGATGATGTTGGAATCGGGTACGCTTGATGCTAATAGGATTCTTAAACGATTCTGAGAAGAAGTTCAGGAATATAGCCACCTGGGACGGAACTCGATCAATTCTTAACCGATTATAAAAGGATTGGGTATGTTGGATGGAAATGAGATTCTTAAATGATTTTGGGAAGGAACTCTGGAATTTGGCCACCTGGGACAGAACTCCATTAATTCTTAACCGATAATGATGGAATTGGGTATGCTGGATGGAAATAGGATTCCTTAATGACTTTGGGTGGGAATTCTGGAATATAGCTACCGGGGACGGAGCTCGATCAATTCTTAACCGATTATGATGAGATTATATATGTTTAAGGGGAATGGTATTCCTAAATGATTTTGGGAAGAATTTCTGTAATATGGCCACCTCAGACGGAACGTGATCAATTCTTAACAGATTATGATGAGATTGGGTTTGCTGGATGCAAATGGGATTCCTAAATGACGTTGGGTAGGAATTCTGGAATAAGGCTACCGGGGACAAAATCAACTCTTAACCGATTATGACGGCATTGGGTTTGTTTAATGGAAATCGGATTCATAGACGATTTTGGGAAGAAGTTGTGGTATATGGCCACCTGGGACGGAACTTGATCAATTCTTAACTGATTATAAAGGGATTGAGTATGTTGGATGGAAATGATATTCTTAAATGATTTTTGGAATGTGCGGCCACCTGAAAAAGAGTATGCTTGACGCAAATGGGATTCTTAAATGATTTTGGGAAGGAATCCTGGAATTTGGTCACCTGGGACAGAACTCCATCACCTGGGACTGAACTCGATCAATTCTTAACCGATTATGATGGGATAGGGTATGCTGAATGGAAATGTGATTCTTAAATGTTTATGAGAAGAAATACTGGAATATTGCCATCTCGGACGGTACTCGATCAATTCTTAACCGATTATGATGGGATTGGGTACGTTGGATGGAAATGGGATTCTTAATTGATTTTTGGAAAAGTTCTGAAATATGGCCACCTGAAATGGAATTCGATAATTTCTCAACCGATTATGGTGAAAATGAATATGTTGGATAGAAATAAGATTCTTTAATAACTTTTGGAAGAAGTTCTGCAATATGACCACCTGGAAGGGAATTCTGTAATTTAAACTAGGATGGACAGAACTCGGTAATAAGCAGGTGTCTTTCTGGAAGCAATCCGCTCGTGATGTTTAAATGTTTCTGATAAGGCTGTATGCTTTAATATATATCACCAGTACGTGACCTACTCATGTAATTAGTGGGTTGAGATGCAGTCTAACTACCTGCTCTCACAAAAAATCACGGAATGAACCCTACACAAAGGGTTCGGATAAATTTATAGTATTCTTATCAACAACGACCTCGAAAACTGTTCACGGGAACATGAAATATGATGTCTTCGAACACCGTGAGATTTCTAGACCCTTTCGAACCAAGCGGAAGTTTATACTTTTGGGGTACTTGCAATAGAAAAGCATAAACGGTCTGCGTGTTGATTCCATAAAACAACCAATAATTACACTCTCCACTACAGCAATAATCAGAAAAGATGACAATTATGATTTGGTATATCATCTTCTGGCGAGTACAGCAGTTTATAATTTTATAACCCCATAATTATCCAACGTGCCGAATTCCATCATTATCAGTTAAGCAATATCCTTGTCCCGTTTAAGGTGACCACATTAACAAACTTTTTTTAGAAATCATTAATAAATCTCATTTCCATTAAACTATTTAATAATCAGGCGAATTCTCAAGATAATTAATTGCTTAAGAAAATATTATTTTCTTTGAACGGAAAAGATTATTTATTTTTACTACGAAAATTCGAAAAATGTTTTTTTTAAAGAATAATTTCAATTGTTAAACTTTAAAGAATAATTTCAATTGGAAAACTATTCAAATATTTCATTATATCGCCTAAATGTCATTTTTATTTAATTTTAACCAATACAAACACACTTTCGTTTGCTTTTATTGGTTTAGGACTAGTTAGGTCTAACTTCAAAAGCGTAATAAGTGAGCTTTATACCATTTATAAATACACTTCTTAAATCATTTTCAAAATAACTTATGATATGCATTAATAAAGTTAGCTTTTTTTATTTCACTTTCATTACAGATTTTAAGTCAATTTTAAAATGAAAAAAACGCTGGTTTTAAGTCCGAAAAAACACAATTTTTATATCAGCTTTTATTAATTCAGGAAGCTGAACATTACAAATATATCTAATTTAATTTAGGTAAACACAACACTGAACGATATAAATAATCAAATTGTAAGAAGAAATTTTTATTTTTCAAAAATATTTTTGCTCATTTATTTTTTGCTAACCCGACACAAATTGATCTTACAAAACCAACAAATCATAAATATGTTTCGTTTATTATAACACAACTACACCTGATAAATGCCATAATATGCATATGGCTAATTTTAGGCTAATTTAATGCCAAACTAAATTTTTTAATGCCCAATTTGTTTTTGATTTACTATTGATTACAGAATGAGGAACGTTTCGGTAATCCCAAAATATTAAAGGCTCAAAAATAAAATTTAGAACGCGCAACGCATAAGGGAAGACACACGTTTATAGATACGAGCTAATTTAAATATTACCCTTATGTGATGCCAATTTAATAAATTTTAAAAGGAAGTAATAATTCTTCATTTTGACTGCATTTACCGGTTAACATCTACGTACTCGTATAATATAAAGCAATGCTAATTTTCATCGTAAATTGCGTGATACTTGTATGTATATCCGAAATCGTCGTTAGGAAAATTTATGTTTGTCTATTATACATATTTTTCTACATACGAGGTACGTACGACTAGGTACAACCGTGTACATACATCACCGGCACACACAAACATACCATATACACTAACAGGAAAGAAAAAATTATTTACAATTTTTATCAGATCTAGACAAGAGTTCATAGAATTTTAATAGAAATAAAAAAAAGCTACCTAATGCACTTTTGTTTATTTTTTTACATCTAGGCTAATTACTATTATTATATGCAAATTAAAATGTAATTTATATTTAATTTATAAAAAAAAGCTTAAAATAATTTAAATTGAACAATGAACTTTTGACAGTTTACCCACACAAAAACATAATTTGTTCTAAGCTTTTGTTATTTAACTTTACGATCAAATCAATTTTTTTGCAATGCAAGCACATTTTCAGATTCGTATATACATACAAAATGAACTTTCGAACTCTAAGTCGTAAAATCGTATAAATTTGATTATCTGTGTATTTAAATCAGGATACTCTGAAAATTCTGTGTGGCTTGGAATTGCAAACACAAACTTCGAAATAGTTTTATACATTTCTTTTGTGTATAAATTTGCGGTAAATTATAACCCGAAGGTGTCTGTAGTTTTGTGTGCATAAACAGTACGAGCACCATAGAAATATTGTTTGTGTACACAACTTTGTTATCTACCCGCTGTATATTAGATATATAATGTAAGAGCAACAACACCAAATCATCTTTATGTTTTATGTTTCATATCAAATTGTAACAAATTTCAAATATGAAATGAAATAAAAGCTTCTTTTTTATTAAGCTTTTTTTTGTTACTATACACAAACGTATATAGTTTTGTGTCGTTTTATTATATCAATTTCTAGATGTTCCTTTGTCTTCGAGCGAAAATAAAATTTACTTTTTTGTTGTTGTTACTTTTCATTTTGGAATTTTTTTTTTTCATTAAATGCTTTTTGAAAAATTATTTCTTTTGTTATTTTGTGTGATGCTGCGCGCTGCTACATATTCGGTGTAATGAGATATGAATTATGTAGATGTGTTACATAAAAAGTTTATTGTAAAACACGATGATGAGTTTTCGAGGAGATAGTTATGTCTGCACCATTAAATTTTTGTGAAAGCTCGTCTCTGTACAATTTTTGTGTATCGCAAGAAAGTTTTGTTACACAGTGACTTTTGAATTCAGTTTAAATTGGTGAAAAAATCCTAATTCTATTTTGACAATTTTTCTCTCATTTTAATTATAGTTTAGATTTAAAGCAATCCACTCGTTATGAAATTTATTTATTTTTTGGCTTTTATAGTATACAATATGCTAAATGTGTCGTGATGTCTTAATTTAGGCGGAAAAAATATCTTATATATCAGAATTGCATACTCAATCAAAAAAAAAAAACGTTATATACCTGCAGTATATACATACTATTTATAATATTGTAACATGATCAACATGTTAGCAGATTGCTGTACTTATATCTGTACTTGGTGCGGTAGCATTTTCCGGCTTTTGCTCGATGGTGTGGTCGTGGGGAACCAAGTATACAGCAATTTAATATAATTTTACCGCATTTTATAATAATAATAATAAGTCGTCAAAACATAGCTGCCGATCTATGTTTTATTCCCGCCAACTGATTCGCGATTAGCACATCTGAAGATGTGTGAACGGCTTTCGTCCGTTCTTAACGATAGTCATCCAAAAAAAACACTAAATTTTCAGTAAATACAAAAAATAAAATAATTCAAAATTTGCCACTTAGCTTAATAACTGTCTTTGATACAGGTTTAACCACCCAACCACCCCTCCTCCGTTATAAAACGCGCGCGAAATGGAGGCCTGTATCTCGGTTGAGCGCACAGAAAAAAAGAAAACGAAATCGTCTTTATTTTGCAGCACTAATAATTCACTCGCACGGCACTTATGAATTCAAGAAACTTAATGAATAATAATATTGTATTTAGAAAAAAAAAATAATCACTAATAAAAATCACTAAGGCACAATCACTTATTTTGAAAGTTAGCACACTTTCCACTTTGATCACTGTTCCTCGACTGACCATCTAAAAATCTTTTTCGTCCCTCAGGTAACGTTTTTATCAACAAAAAAATCAAGTCTGTGTAAGTGTGTACATGTGTCTATCGTTCGATTACGATCAACAAGAGAGAAGAAAATACTAGGATCATAAGCCATCGTACAATTGATTTGCTGGACAGTGGACTAAAAAACTGCTAGTTGTACCCGCATTTGCGTTACAACTGGAGACGGTGCAACATTTAAATTATTAAAGTTTTTTTTTGTGGTAACAAATCGTGGGGACGACCCACTTGAGAAGGGTCTCATCATACGCCGGGCAAACAGAAACAAGTTATATAAATTATGAAGGGAGGTCTCATCACCGATTCAAAATGTATATGTAATATGTATTTGATTATGTATGATTAAAAACCGCCTAACATTATACCCAAATATCCTTTAAATGGTATAGACCTAGAGATTTTCCGTGCAAGTCTCGGACTCGATATGCTACATTTCCCACCTTTGAGTCCACAATCGCTGGTATGTATTTCCAAGTTAATTTGGCCGAGAATTTGTTCGTGGAATCGCTCTGTGGAAATGTTTTAATGAAAATGTTTTGTCCAACTGTCAACTCTCTTTCTCGACTACGAAGATAATAATTCAAAGCACTCTTTTCGTAAGCCACCTTTAAGTAATGTAAAACCTTCTCTCGAATCGAGTCTAAGTTTTCGACTTTAGATGTGACAGTTAACGCATTGCTGTTATCGGGATCAAGCAAACGACGTAGTTTATACTCCGACCCATGCATTACCATATATTGTCCGAAAACAAGCAAATGTGGGGGAAAATTTGCTGAAGAATGAATACTGCTCCGATGAGCAGCTGCCACTTCTGGAATGTGCAAATCCCAATTTGTGTGTTCATCACCAATGTATGAACGTATTGCGGTCAATATAGTTCTGTTTACGCGTTCGCTCGGATTGCACTGGGGTGAATATATTGGTGTTTGCTTATGTTCGCTGCCAAATTTATTCAATAACTCTTGGAATTGGTTTGATAAAAATTGTTTTCCATTACCCGAGGTGATTGTCTCGGGCACCGAAAATAAATAGAATACGTTTTGTTCGAGGTACTGACAAACTAGCTTGGCGTAGGCCTCTCTAAGGGGTTTTAGTAAAATAAACTTGGAATAATGATCCAGTATGAT
This sequence comes from Nephrotoma appendiculata, assembly GCA_947310385.1. Lineage (NCBI taxonomy): Eukaryota > Metazoa > Arthropoda > Insecta > Diptera > Tipulidae > Nephrotoma > Nephrotoma appendiculata. Next base: position 84,807,228 of record OX371224.1, on the reverse strand, counting down.
TAGTAAATAGGCGTTCCCTCGTTTCTTTGATGAAGTTCCCCATTGGAGGTTTTGCAGTCGTGTTGCGCGGTTTACTCATTTTACATATCTGACATTTTCGAACATCATCTTTGACATCCCGGGTCATGTTTTGCCAATAGAATTGTCTCTGGAGTTTCTCTATGCATTTCTCAATTCAGAAATGTACAGACGGCGTCGATTCATGCGACTGTTGAATTATTTGAGGGATCAGTCCGTTTGGGACAACCAGCTTCCATTCGGAAATACATATCTGTATTATCATATCGGCCACCATACGATAAAGAGATTAATAACTTGCCATCTTTTACTCGTAAATTATGTCGTTTCAGGGAAAGATATTTAATTCGTTTGATCCTATTCACATACGACTTCTCTTTAAAATCGTCCGATTCTAAGTCGATGTGCAATGGATCAGTAACAACGGCAATTGGCTTATCTTTGATGATTGCAGAAATTGCGAAATTTTCAGAATGCTCGTTTTCAGCACTGCTACCACCGTTATTTAGAAATTTATCTATGACCTCACAATAAGCTCGAGATAATGCATCTGCCACCTTATTGTCCGCACCCTTTTTGTAGCCGATTTCAAAATCAAAAGCCTGAAGCTTGAGGCTCCATCTTGCGAGTTGGCCGGCCAAATCTCGCTTCGACATCAGCCACCGAAGACTAGCGTGGTCTGTGTATATAGTGAAAAGATATCCCTCAATATAAGCTCGAAATCTCTTAACACTCTGTACTGCGGCGAAGCATTCTAATTGTGTTACCGAATAATTTTTTTGCGATCTATTTAATTTTTGTGAAAAATATGCTATTGGTCTTTCAGCTCCTTCGTCGTCAAGTTGATACAATACTCCTCCTATTCCTAAACTACTCGCATCGCATTGAATATAGAAGGGTTTCAAAAAATTCGGATTGACAAGAACAGGCGCGGTGGATAGCGCCAGTTTCAAGTGTTGAAAGGCTTGTTCCGCTTCCTCAGACCAATTCAATTTTTTTCCTTTCTTTAGCAGGTCCGTTATCGGGGTAGCTCTTGCGGCAAAATTTCGTATAAATCTACGATACCAGCCACAAAGCCCTAAAAATCTTCTAATCTGTTTGACGGTTTTCGGTCTCGGATACTCGACAATGGCTTTTACCTTTTCTGCGTTAACCTGCAACGAACCATCTCCTACAATATACCCTAAGTATTTAACCTCCTTAAGCAAAAAATGGCTCTTTTCGATGTTTATGGTGAGGCCTGCTTCAATTAGCCGTTCTGAGACCTGATTAAGTAGATCGAAATGTTGCTCAAGCGTTTCTGATGTGATGAGCAGATCGTCTAAATACACGAAAACATTTTCATGTAGTTGATGCGGTATTACCTGGTGCATAAGGCGGCACATCGTCTGTGGAGCATTGCACAAACCGAATGGCATGACCGTGAAATGAAACAAAGGTCTGCCGGGAATAGTGAAAGCGGTTTTATCTCTGGACTGCGGGTCTAATGGAATTTGCCAAAAGGCGTCTTTGAGATCTAGCGTTGAAATATACTTAGTTCGTTCCAACCGACCCAACAGTCCATCGATTAGCGGTAAGGGTTTGGCATCTTTCGTTGTCACTTTGTTCAATTCACGGGCATCCAAACACAGACGGGCTTTACCATTGCTCTTACGCACCAGCGTAACCCGAGATGACCATGAACTCTGGCATTCTTCTACCACTCCTAACGAAATCATACGGTCTAGTTCTTCATTCATTAATTTTTGAACCGCTGGGGATACTGCATAACGTTGTTTAATTGCTTTTGCTCCTCCTACGTCGATTACATGGGAAATTTTGTTCGTTTTCCCTAGCCCTAGTTTGTTATAGGAAGGCAATTTCTCGACGATAACTTTTAATTTTTGATGGTCCTGATCCGAAAGTTCATGGTAGACCGAATCGGACAGATTATTATTGATAGTGCAGGATGCAATTGTGTTTACGCATGGTAATGTCGGAATGATATGGAAAATGTTCCAAAAATCAATTCCCAAAATTAATTTTTGTTCTAGTGATGGCACTACATGTAATCGCATTACGTGAACTGTGTTGTTAAATTTTATTGGCACCATAATGAATCCGAAAATACGCTGTGGCTGACCGTCTGCTGTTAGTGCATATGAAATACACCGAGTAAATGGAATTGTTGGATCTGACATGAATTTTTCCGAGTTTGCTCCTAAAATACTTATGGTAGCACCACTATCTAATAATCCGTTGTAGATCACTCCATTAATATTTACTTTTACGTACGGTCTTTTATCCATATCCCTGGTAGATATAATAGAACCAAGAGTTTCTTGACGAATTAGTTTTTTCCGATACCAGAACAATTTTATTCGCCGTCTTTGTTTGTCATTGTAGAATCTGATTTTCTCTGGTACTGCAATGTTAGGGATGGTTAACATTTGGTGAGAGGATTTATCATTTTCGGGAAAGATATTGGATTCTCGTATGAAATTTGAAGGACCTGGATTATGTTTGTTTTCGGATTCGTTTGGTTCTGTATTGGTTTGGTTGGCCGTTTCATTAGGGGTAGAGTAAGAACAGTACTGAGGGGAGTTAGCTTGGGCAGGGGGACATGCTGATGACAAATTTACGGTTGCTCGGTCGATAGGTTCGCATCCGCCGGTTTTTTGCTTGGTGCTCGCCATCCTGACGTGGTTGGTACAGTTGTTGTTTGACTGGTGATTACATTTTCCGGAGCTCCACGATTCCCGATTTCCCCACTGGTTGGATTCTTTGCAAATTATTGTTTGAAAATATCTGATCTGCTGCTGCCGGCCGCGATCTATATATTTGATAAGGGGTTTGTAAGGCCGCTACGTGTGCATCGGAATTTGGCAATAACGAATGTTCCAAAAATTCATAGGTAACTGTCTCATCCGTCGTTGGCTGGTAGTTTATTTCATTTACCCGCCTAATTGGTACGACGCTGCTATATTGATCAATTTTAAGCCGTCTAAATGTATTTTCCCAATTCGAGCAACTGGCGGTGAGGTCAGCAAAAGATGTAAACTGTTTATCAGTTAACTGAAATTGTAAACTTGGACTCATATTTTGCATTAAAAGCTGTATCAACTCGTGGTCAGAGTAGAGAGTTCTGCTTTGTAAGGTTAAATTCCATACGTCATTATAAAAATCAACAAAATTTTCTCTCGGTTGTTGTTTGCGTGATTCAATCATTCTTCGAATTTCTAAATCCGTTCGCCTATCCTTAAACCTTTCGATTAAATTATGTCTCATGGCAACGTAGGGGGACGTGGGATTATACTTTCGATAAGTCCAATACCAATTTTGAGCCGTGCCTTTTAATACGAAACTTGTTTCGGTGAGTAATTGATTATTAGTAATTCCCATTGATTTGGCTATCGTCTCCAATTGAAATATAAATAACTCTATTGGTGTACTATCGGACGAACCATCCCAAGCAATACCGGAACGAGTTAACACTTGGACTTGGACAGATAGTTTTTGTAAGATATGTCTTATGGAATCTATATGTGGTTCGTGCAAATTTTGGGATTGGGAACCATCACCGTTTTGTGTATGAATGAGTGCATGATAATTTTTCACAAGAGAAGATTGTAGAGAAATCTTTCCATCAATGTCGTTATTGGTTATTGAGGTGATGGGCGAGATTATTTGGGGCTGTTCTTGAGGTTGGACATGTTTTATGGCATTACCAGGATTTCTTCCATCGAGATCTACTGCGTTAGCGGTATCAATAGAAGCGTTTAAATTATTGTTATCAACAATAAATTGTTGGACACTTGACAATGGCGTATTACATGTTGTCAAAGCTTTTTGAGCTTGGTATTCGTAGGTGTTCGACTGAGTAGCGCGATTTAATCTGCCTGATAAGTGAATAAGTCTTGATTGCAGGGATTTGAATAACTCCATTCTATTATCCGGCTCGATATTTGGCATATTAGTAATCATTTGCTTAATTACATATAACACCGCCTTACAATTATCAATTTCGTCGCCAGGGCGTTTGCTCGCAGCTTTGTGCCCTCGGGTGGGTGGTGGTCTAATTCCCGCTTCTTCTACTTCTTTTATATGGCTTATTAACACTTGTATTGCATTGGGATCATTTGAGGTAATTTCTCGTATGAGAAATTCGATTTCTATTTCACTTGATTTCAAGTCTTGTACATTAAATTGCGATTCCATTTTTGAGTTGTAATATGGGGTATAATAAATGAAAACAAAAAATGAGCAAATAAATTAATTTAGTCTTACTGATATTTAACTTATAATAATTGCGGTAGTTAGTGAAGTAACGACCTTGGTTTATAATTTATATTTTATATACATAATCTAAGTATAAAAAATATGTACTGGTTTATATATTTATATATTTTAGGTATACATAAAAAAAAAAAAATCAATGGAAATTCAATAAAATGGAAAATAAAATTAGGTGTATATAAAAAGGGAACAGTATAATAACAAATTCTTAAATTTAGTTTATATATATTTTTTTTTTTTTTTATATAGTGGAACGGCGGGAATAAAATAAAAGCGACAACTGCCGACGTAATAATAATTAGAAAATAATATAATAATAACTGCAATTAATTGACTTAGAGTTTATAGTGTCTTTTGACCACATGTTTAATGTTAAAATCCGTTCAATCAAATACTATACAAAGCAAATTTAGTACGGGTTTTATTAACATAAACCTCTTTGCGAATCCTGCCACTATCCCAGCAAATCAACAACGATGATAAATTGGAAAGCGTTTAGGTAACTGACACATTCTCGAATAATTTGACCTTTCTGTGATACCGTTAATTATTTCGAAAGTAATCTAATATTATAAATTTGTCATCCATACAAATTATCGAAGAATACATAGTTCAATATAGTAATTTCGTTTCCATTTCTTTCTAACGTTGCTATACACAAACATTCACATATGTCTTAGCACAGAAATTTGTCGCTTCACAACACAGAAAGAAAAATAGAGTTTCACAAATTCACTTCTAAAAACTTTACACTATATGCAGAATCGAAAGAAAATGTGAATACGCCTAAGTTAATTATATCCGGTTTCACATGCCGCGGTCAATCTAAATCATAAAACCTTGCATCTCTAAACTCCGTTTGGGCGCCACTGTAACATGATCAACATGTTAGCAGATTGCTGTACTTATATCTGTACTTGGTGCGGTAGCATTTTCCGGCTTTTGCTCGAAGGTGTGGTCGTGGGGAACCAAGTATACAGCAATTTAATATAATTTTACCGCATTTTATAATAATAATAATAAGTCGTCAAAACATAGCTGCCGATCTATGTTTTATTCCCGCCAACTGATTCGCGATTAGCACATCTGAAGATGCTTTCGTACGTTCTTAACGATAGTCATCCAAAAAAAACACTAAAGTTTCAGTAAATACAAAAAATAAAATAATTCAAAATTTGCCACTTAGCTTAATAACTGTCTTTGATACAGGTTTAACCACCCAACCACCCCTCCTCCGTTATAAAACGCGCGCGAAATGGAGGCCTGTATCTCGGTTGAGCGCACAGAAAAAAAGAAAACGAAATCGTCTTTATTTTGCAGCACTAATAATTCACTCGCACGGCACTTATGAATTCAAGAAATTTAATGAATATTGTACATAATAATATTGTATTTAGAAAAAAAAAAACTAATCACTAATAAAAATCAGTAAGGCACAATCACTTATTTTGAAAGTTAGCACACTTTCCACTTTGATCACTGTTCCTCGACTGACCATCTAAAAATCTTTTTCGTCCCTCAGGTAACGTTTTTATCAACAAAAAAATCAAGTCTGTGTAAGTGTGTACATGTGTCTATCGTTCGATTACGATCAACAAGAGAGAAGAAAATACTACGATCATAAGCCATCGTACAATTGATTTGCTGGACAGTGGACTAAAAAACTGCTAGTTGTACCCGCATTTGCGTTACAACTGGAGACCGGGCAACATTTAAATTATTAAAGTTTTTTTTGTGGTAACAATATATAAATTTACTATTTAATATATATACTATTTCCAAGACACACAACTAATCTAAATTTTGATTTTATCATTCTTAGGGTATTTCACATTGTAGTACAGTTACTGATAGTGGCGTGTTTGATGGCTTGAGAAATCTCGAGAATTTTTTAAAATTGTTGATCCTCAAACGAATTCATCAAGCCTACATCGTTCCACTTCTTCTATTATAGTAAGTAAATTAAATTAAAGTGAACTTTCATTCTTCATTCGTAATGTCTTAAACCATTATGAACAAAACAAAATGCTTGATGAAAAACAACATGAAGAGAATATTTTTTTCCTCTTCCTCTTCCTATCTCTTTTCTTCCCCTTGTACTTAACCCACTCTTTGTTCTTTGTCTTCTGCGGAGAAGGATATAATGAAGAAGAAGGAGATTGTAAGACCCGGGTGAAGCAGAAGGAGAAGGAATAGGAGAAGATTTTCCTTCCTCCTTTCCTAAATTAGTGAAAGCGATTTTCCTTCTCCTCTTCCTAGCACTTTTCTTCCCCTTGTACTTAACCCACTCGTTGTTCTTTGTCTTCTGCGGAGAAAGATATAATGAAGAAGGAGGAGATTGTAAGACCCGGGTGAAGCAGAAGGAGAAGGAATAGGAGGAGATTTTCCTTCCTCCTTTCCTAAAGTAGTGAAAGCGATTTTCCTTCTCCTCTTCCTAACCCTTTACTTCCCCTTGTACTTAACCCACTCGTTGTTCTTTGTCTTCTGCGGAGAAAGATATAATGAAGAAGGAGGAGATTGTAAGACCCGGGTGAAGCAGAAGGAGAAGGAATAGGAGGAGATTTTCCTTCCTCCTTTCCTAAAGTAGTGAAAGCGATTTTCCTTCTCCTCTTCCTAACCCTTTACTTCCCCTTGTACTTAACCCACTCGTTGTTCTTTGTCTTCTGCGGAGAAGTATATAATGAAGAAGAAGGAGATTGTAAGACCCGGGTGAAGCAGAAGGAGAAGGAATAGGAGGAGATTTTCCTTCCTCCTTTCCTAGATAAGTGAAAGAGATTTTCCTTCTCCTCTTCCTAGCCCTTTTCTTCCCCTTGTACTTAACCCACTCTTTGTTCTTTGTCTTCTGCGGAGAAGGATATAATAAAGAAGAAGGAGATTGTAAGACCCGGGTGAAGCAGAAGGAGAAGGAATAGGAGAAGATTTTCCTTCCTCCTTTCCTAGATAAGTGAAAGAGATTTTCCTTCTCCTCTTCCTAGCCCTTTACTTCCCCTTGTACTTAACCCACTCTTTGTTCTTTGTCTTCTGCGGAGAAGGATATAATGAAGAAGAAGGAGTTTGTAAGATCCGGGTGAAGCAGAAGGAGAAGGAATAGGAGAAGATTTTCCTTCCTCCTTTCCTAGATAAGTGAAAGAGATTTTCCTTCTCCTCTTCCTAGCCCTTTTCTTCCCCTTGTACTTAACCCACTCTTTGTTCTTTGTCTTCTGCGGAGAAGGATATAATGAAGAAGAAGGAGATTGTAAGACGCGGGTGAAGCAGAAGGAGAAGGAATAGGAGGAGATTTTCCTTCCTTCTTTCCTAGATAAGTGAAAGAGATTTTCCTTCTCCTCTTCCTAGCCCTTTTCTTTCCCTTGTACTTAACCCACTCTTTGTTCTTTGTCTTCTGCGAAGAAGGATATAATGAAGAAGAAGGAGATTGTAAGACCCGGGTGAAGCAGAAGGAGAAGGAATAGGAGAAGATTTTCCTTCCTCCTTTCCTAGATAAGTGAAAGAGATTTTCCTTCTCCTCTTCCTAGCCCTTTTCTTCCCCTTGTACTAAACCTACTCTTTGTTCTTTGTCTTCTGCGAAGAAGGATATAGTGAAGAAGAAGGAGATTGTAAGACCCGGGTGAAGCAGTAGGAAAAGGAATAGGAGAAGATTTTCCTTCCTCCTTTCCTAGATAAGTGAAAGAGATTTTCCTTCTCCTCTTCCTAGCCCGTTTCTTCCCCTTGTACTTAACCCACTCTTTGTTCTTTGTCTTCTGCGGAGAAGGATATAATGAAGAAGAAGGAGATTGTAAGACCCGGGTGAAGCAGAAGGAGAAGGAATAGGAGGAGATTTTCCTTCCTCTTTTCCTAGATAAGTGAAAGAGATTTTCCTTCTCCTCTTCCTAGCCCTTTTCTTCCCCTTGTACTTAACCCACTCGTTGTTCTTTGTCTTCTGCGAAGAAGGATATAATGAAGAAGAAGGAGATTGTAAGACCCGGGTGAAGCAGAAGGAGAAGGAATAGGAGAAGATTTTCCTTCCTCCTTTCCTAGATAAGTGAAAGAGATTTTCCTTCTCCTCTTCCTAGCCCTTTTCTTCCCCTTGTACTTAACCCACTCGTTGTTCTTTGTCTTCTGCGGAGAAGGATATAATGAAGAAGAAGGAGATTGTAAGACCCGGGTGAAGCAGAAGGAGAAGGAATAGGAGGAGATTTTCCTTCCTCCTTTCCTAGATAAGTGAAAGAGATTTTCCTTCTCCTCTTCCTAGCCCTTTTCTTCCCCTTGTAATTAACCCACTCTTTGTTCTTTGTCTTCTGCGGAGAAGGATATAATGAAGCAGAATGAGATTGTAAGACCCGGGTGAAGCAGAAGGAGAAGGAATAGGAGGAGATTTTTTTTCCTCCTTTCCTAGATAAGTGAAAGAGATTTTCCTTCTCCTCTTCCTAGCCCTTTACTTCCCCTTGTACTTAACCCACTCTTTGTTCTTTGTCTTCTGCGAAGAAGGATATAATAAAGAAGAAGGAGATTGTAAGACCCGGGTGAAGCAGAAGGAGAAGGAATAGGAGAAGGTTTTCCTTCCTCCTTTCCTAGATAAGTGAAAGAGATTTTCCTTCTCCTCTTCCTAGCCCTTTTCTTCGGATGAAGCAGAAGGAGAAGGAATAGGAGGACATTTTCCTTCCTCCTTTCCTAGATAAGTGAAAGAGATTTTCTTTCTCCTCTTCCTAGCCCTTTTCTTCCCCTTGTACTTAACCCACTCCTTGTTCTTTGTGTTCTGCGAAGAAGGATATAATGAAGAAGAAGGAGATTGTAAGACCCGGGTGAAGCAGAAGGAGAAGGAATAGGAGAAGATTTTCCTTCCTCCTTCCCTAGATAAGTGAAAGAGATTTTCTTTCTCCTCTTCCTAGCCCTTTTCTTCCCCTTGTACTTAACCCACTCTTGGTTTTTTGTCTTCTGCGAAGAAGGATATAATGAAGAAGAAGGAGATTGTAAGACCCAGGAGAAGCAGAAGGAGAAGGAATAGGAGAAGATTTTCCTTCCTCCTTTCCTAGATAAGTGAAAGAGATTTTCCTTCCCCTCTTCCTAGCCTTTTTCTTCCCCTTGTACTTAACCCACTCTTTGTTCTTTGTCTTCTGCGGAGAAGGATATAATGAAGAAGAAGGAGATTGTTAGACCCAGGTGAAGCAGAAGGAGAAGGAATAGGAGGAGATTTTCCTTCCTCCTTTCCTAGATAAGTGAAAGAGATTTTCCTTCTCCTCTTCCTAGCCCTTTTCTTCCCCTTGTACTTAACCCACTCTTTGTTCTTTGTCTTGTGCGGAGAAGGATATAATGAAGAAGAAGGAGATTGTTAGACCCGGTTGAAGCAGAAGGAGAAGGAATAGGAGGAGATTTTCCTTCCTCATTTCCTAGATAAGTGAAAGCGATTTCCCTTCTCCTCTTCCTAGCCCTTTTCTTCCCCTTGTACTTAACCCACTCTTTGTTCTTTGTCTTCTGAGGAGAAGGATATAATGAAGAAGAAGGAGATTGTAAGACCCGGGTGAAGCAGAAGGAGAAGGAATAGGAAGAGATTTTCTTTCTTGATTTCCTAGATAAGTGAAAGCGATTTTCCTTCTCCTCTTCCTAGCCCTTTTCTTCCCCTTGTACTTAACCCACTCTTTGTTCTTTGTCTTCTGCGGAGAAGGATATAATGAAGAAGAAGGAGATTGTAAGACCCAGGTGAAGCAGAAGGAGAAGGAATAGGAGGAGATTTTCCTTCCTCCTTTCCTAGATAAGTGAAAGAGATTTCCTTCTCCTTTTCCTAGCCCTTTTCTTCCCCTTGTACTTAACCCACTCTTTGTTCTTTGTCTTCTGCGAAGAAGGAGATACTGAAGAAGAAGGAGATTGTAAGACCCGGGTGAAGCAGAAGGAGAAGGAATAGGAGAAGATTTTCCTTCCTCCTTTCCTAGATAAGTGAAAGAGATTTTCCTTCCCCTCTTCCTAGCCTTTTTCTTCCCCTTGTACTTAACCCACTCTTTGTTCTTTGTCTTCTGCGGAGAAGAATATAATGAAGAAGAAGGAGATTGTTAGACCCAGGTGAAGCAGAAGGAGAAGGAATAGGGGAGATTTTCCTTCCTCCTTTCCTAGATAAGTGAAAGAGATTTTCCTTCTCCTCTTCCTAGCCCTTTTCTTCCCCTTGTACTTAACCCACTCTTTGTTCTTTGTCTTCTGAGGAGAAGGATATAATGAAGAAGGAGGAGATTGTAAGACTCGGGTGAAGCAGAAGGAGAAGGAACAGGAGAAGATTTTCCTTCCTCCTTTCCTAGATAAGTGAAAGAGATTTTCCTTCTCCTCTTCCTAGCCCTTTTCTTCCCCTTGTACTTAACCCACTCTTTGTTCTTTGTCTTCTGCGAAGCAGGATATAATGAAGAAGAAGGAGTTTGTAAGACCCGGGTGAAGCAGAAGGAGAAGGAATAGGAGAAGGTTTTCCTTCCTCCTTTCCTAGATAAGTGAAAGAGATTTTCCTTCTCCTCTTCCTAGCCCTTTTCTTCCCCTTGTACTTAACCCACTCTTTGTTCTTTGTCTTCTGCGGAGAAGGATATAATGAAGAAGAAGGAGATTGTAAGACCCGGGTGAAGCAGAAGGAGAAGGAATAGGAGGAGATTTTCCTTCCTCCTTTCCTAGATAAGTGAAAGAGATTTTTCTTCTCCCTTTCCTAGCCCTTTTCTTCCCCTTGTACTTAACCCACTCTTTGTTCTTTGTCTTCTGCGGAGAACGATATAATGAAGAAGAAGGAGATTGTAAGACCCGGGTGAAGCAGAAGGAGAAGGAATAGGAGGAGATTTTCCTTCCTCCTTTCCTAGATAAGTGAAAGAGATTTTCCTTCTCCTCCTAGCCCTTTTCTTCCCCTTGTACTAAACCTACTCTTTGTTCTTTGTCTTCTGCGAAGAAGGATATAATGAAGAAGAAGGAGATTGTAAGACCCGGGTGAAGCAGTAGGAAAAGGAATAGGAGAAGATTTTCCTTCCTCCTTTCCTAGATAAGTGAAAGAGATTTTCCTTCTCCTCTTCCTAGCCCGTTTCTTCCCCTTGTACTTAACCCACTCTTTGTTCTTTGTCTTCTGCGGAGAAGGATATAATGAAGAAGAAGTAGATTGTAAGACCCGGGTGAAGCAGAAGGAGAAGGAATAGGAGGAGATTTTCCTTCCTCTTTTCCTAGATAAGTGAAAGAGATTTTCCTTCTCCTCTTCCTAGCCCTTTTCTTCCCCTTGTACTTAACCCACTCGTTGTTCTTTGTCTTCTGCGAAGAAGGATATAATGAAGAAGAAGGAGATTGTAAGACCCGGGTGAAGCAGAAGGAGAAGGAATAGGAGAAGATTTTCCGTCCTCCTTTCCTAGATAAGTGAAAGAGATTTTCCTTCTCCTCTTCCTAGCCCTTTTCTTCCCCTTGTACTTAACCCACTCGTTGTTCTTTGTCTTCTGCGGAGAAGGATATAATGAAGAAGAAGGAGATTATAAGACCCGGGTGAAGCAGAAGGAGAAGGAATAGGAGGAGATTTTCCTTCCTCCTTTCCTAGATAAGTGAAAGAGATTTTCCTTCTCCTCTTCCTAGCCCTTTTCTTCCCCTTGTACTTAACCCACTCTTTGTTCTTTGTCTTCTGCGGAGAAGGATATAATGAAGAAGAATGAGATTGTAAGACCCGGGTGAAGCAGAAGGAGAAGGAATAGGAGGAGATTTTTTTTTCCTCCTTTCCTAGATAAGTGAAAGAGATTTTCCTTCTCCTCTTCCTAGCCCTTTACTTCCCCTTGTACTTAACCCACTCTTTGTTCTTTGTCTTCTGCGAAGAAGGATATAATGAAGAAGAAGGAGATTGTAAGACCCGGGTGAAGCAGAAGGAGAAGGAATAGGAGAAGATTTTCCGTCCTCCTTTCCTAGATAAGTGAAAGAGATTTTCCTTCTCCTCTTCCTAGCCCTTTTCTTCCCCTTGTACTTAACCCACTCGTTGTTCTTTGTCTTCTGCGGAGAAGGATATAATGAAGAAGAAGGAGATTGTAAGACCCGGGTGAAGCAGAAGGAGAAGGAATAGGAGGAGATTTTCCTTCCTCCTTTCCTAAATTAGTGAAAGAGATTTTCCTTCTCCTCTTCCTAGCCCTTTTCTTCCCCTTGTACTTAACCCACTCTTTGTTCTTTGTCTTCTGCGGAGAAGGATATAATAAAGAAGAAGGAGATTGTAAGACCCGGGTGAAGCAGAAGGAGAAGGAATAGGAGAAGGTTTTCCTTCCTCCTTTCCTAGATAAGTGAAAGAGATTTTCCTTCTCCTCTTCCTAGCCCTTTTCTTCGGCTTAAGCAGAAGGAGAAGGAATAGGAGGACATTTTCCTTCCTCCTTTCCTAGATAAGTGAAAGAGATTTTCCTTCTCCTCTTCCTAGCCCTTTTCTTCCCCTTGTACTTAACCCACTCCTTGTTCTTTGTGTTCTGCGAAGAAGGATATAATGAAGAAGTAGGAGATTGTAAGACCCGGGTGAAGCAGAAGGAGAAGGAATAGGAGAAGATTTTCCTTCCTCCTTCCCTAGATAAGTGAAAGAGATTTTCTTTCTCCTCTTCCTAGCCCTTTTCTTCCCCTTGTACTTAACCCACTCTTGGTTTTTTGTCTTCTGCGAAGAAGGATATAATGAAGAAGAAGGAGATTGTAAGACCCAGGAGAAGCAGAAGGAGAAGGAATAGGAGAAGATTTTCCTTCCTCCTTTCCTAGATAAGTGAAAGAGATTTTCCTTCCCCTCTTCCTAGCCTTTTTCTTCCCCTTGTACTTAACCCACTATTTGTTCTTTGTCTTCTGCGGAGAAGGATATAATGAAGAAGAAGGAGATTGTTAGACCCAGGTGAAGCAGAAGGAGAAGGAATAGGAGGAGATTTTCCTTCCTCCTTTCCTAGATAAGTGAAAGAGATTTTCCTTCTCCTCTTCCTAGCCCTTTTCTTCCCCTTGTACTTAACCCACTCTTTGTTCTTTGTCTTGTGCGGAGAAGGATATAATGAAGAAGATGGAGATTGTTAGACCCGGGTGAAGCAGAAGGAGAAGGAATAGGAGGAGATTTTCCTTCCTCATTTCCTAGATAAGTGAAAGCGATTTCCCTTCTCCTCTTCCTAGCCCTTTTCTTCCCCTTGTACTTAACCCACTCTTTGTTCTTTGTCTTCTGAGGAGAAGGATATAATGAAGAAGAAGGAGATTGTAAGACCCGGGTGAAGCAGAAGGAGAAGGAATAGGAAGAGATTTTCTTTCTTGATTTCCTAGATAAGTGAAAGCGATTTTCCATCTCCTCTTCCTAGCCCTTTTCTTCCCCTTGTACTTAACCCACTCTTTGTTCTTTGTCTTCTGCGGAGAAGGATATAATGAAGAAGAAGGAGATTGTAAGACCCAGGTGAAGCAGAAGGAGAAGGAATAGGAGGAGATTTTCCTTCCTCCTTTCCTAGATAAGTGAAAGAGATTTCCTTCTCCTTTTCCTAGCCTTTTTCTTCCCCTTGTACTTAACCCACTCTTTGTTCTTTGTCTTCTGCGAAGAAGGAGATACTGAAGAAGAAGGAGATTGTAAGACCCGGGTGAAGCAGAAGGAGAAGGAATAGGAGAAGATTTTCCTTCCTCCTTTCCTAGATAAGTGAAAGAGATTTTCCTTCCCCTCTTCCTAGCCTTTTTCTTCCCCTTGTACTTAACCCACTCTTTGTTCTTTGTCTTCTGCGGAGAAGAATATAATGAAGAAGAAGGAGATTGTTAGACCCAGGTGAAGCAGAAGGAGAAGGAATAGGGGAGATTTTCCTTCCTCCTTTCCTAGATAAGTGAAAGAGATTTTCCTTCTCCTCTTCCTAGCCCTTTTCTTCCCCTTGTACTTAACCCACTCTTTGTTCTTTGTCTTCTGAGGAGAAGGATATAATGAAGAAGGAGGAGATTGTAAGACTCGGGTGAAGCAGAAGGAGAAGGAACAGGAGAAGATTTTCTTTCCTCCTTTCCTAGATAAGTGAAAGAGATTTTCCTTCTCCTCTTCCTAGCCCTTTTCTTCCCCTTGTACTTAACCCACTCTTTGTTCTTTGTCTTCTGCGAAGCAGGATATAATGAAGAAGAAGGAGTTTGTAAGACCCGGGTGAAGCAGAAGGAGAAGGAATAGGAGAAGGTTTTCCTTCCTCCTTTCCTAGATAAGTGAAAGAGATTTTCCTTCTCCTCTTCCTAGCCCTTTTCTTCCCCTTGTACTTAACCCACTCTTTGTTCTTTGTCTTCTGCGGAGAAGGATATAATGAAGAAGAAGGAGATTGTAAGACCCGGGTGAAGCAGAAGGAGAAGGAATAGGAGGAGATTTTCCTTCCTCCTTTTCTAGATAAGTGAAAGAGATTTTTCTTCTCACTTTCCTAGCCCTTTTCTTCCCCTTGTACTTAACCCACTCTTTGTTCTTTGTCTTCTGCGGAGAACGATATAATGAAGAAGAAGGAGATTGTAAGACCCGGGTGAAGCAGAAGGAGAAGGAATAGGAGGAGATTTTCCTTTCTCCTTTCCTAGATAAGTGAAAGAGATTTTCCTTCTCCTCCTAGCCCTTTTCTTCCCCTTGTACTTAACCCACTCTTTGTTCTTTGTCTTCTGCGAAGAAGGAGATAATGAAGAAGCAGGAGATTGTAAGACCCGGGTGAAGCAGAAGGAGAAGGAATAGGAGAAGAATTTCCTTCCTCTTTTCCTAGATAAGTGAAAGAGATTTTCCTTCTCCTCTTCCTAGCCCTTTTCTTCCCCTTGTACTTAACCCACTCTTTGTTCTTAGTCTTCTGCGGAGAAGGATATAATGAAGAAGAAGAAAATTGTAAGACCCGGGTGAAGCAGAAGGAGAAGGAAAAGGAGAAGATTTTCCTTCCTCCTATCCTAGATAAGTGAAAGAGATTTTCCTTCTCCTCTTCCTAGCCCTTTTCTTCCCCTTGTACTTAACCCACTCCTTGTTCTTTGTGTTCTGCGAAGAAGGATATAATGAAGAAGAAGGAGATTGTAAGACCCGGGTGAAGCAGAAGGAGAAGGAATAGGAGAAGATTTTCCTTCCTCCTTTCCTAGATAAGTGAAAGAGATTTTCCTTCTCCTCTTCCTAGCCCTTTTCTTTCCCTTGTACTTAACCCACTCTTTGTTCTTTGTCTTCTGCGGAGAAGGATATAATGAAAAAGAAGGAGATTGTAAGACCCGGGTGAAGCAGAAGGAGAAGGAATAGGAGGAGATTTTCCTTCCTCCTTCCCTAGATAAGTGAAAGAGATTTTACTTCTCCTCTTCCTAGCCCTTTTCTTCCCCTTGTACTTAACCCACTCGTTGTTCTTTGTCTTCTGCGAAGAAGGATATAATGAAGAAGAAGGAGATTGTAAGACCCGGGTGAAGCAGAAGGAGAAGGAATAGGAGGAGGTTTTCCTTCCTCCTTTCCTAGATAAGTGAAAGAGATTTTCCTTCTCCTCTTCCTAGCCCTTTTCTTCCCTTTGTACTTAACCCACTCTTTGTTCTTTGTCTTCTGCGAAGAAGGATATAATGAAGAAGAAGGAGATTGTAAAACCCGGGTGAAGCAGAAGGAGAAGGAATAGGAGGAGATTTTCCTTCCTCCTTTCCTAGATAAGTGAAAGAGATTTTCCTTCTCCTCTTCCTAGCCCTTTTCTTCCCCTTGTACTTAACCCACTCTTTGTTCTTTGTCTTCTGCGGAGAAGGATATAATGAAGAAGAAGGAGATTGTAAGACCCGGGTGCAGCAGAAGGAGAAAGAATAGGAGGAGATTTTCCTTCCTCCTTTCCTAGATAAGTGAAAGAGATTTTCCTTCTCCTTTCCTAGCCCATTTCTTCCCCTTGTACTTAACCCACTCTTTGTTCTTTGTCTTCTGCGGAGAAGGATATAATGAAGAAGAAGGAGATTGTAAGACCCGGGTGAAGCAGAAGGAGAAGGAATAGGAGGAGATTTTTTTTTCCTCCTTTCCTAGATAAGTGAAAGAGATTTTCCTTCTCCTCTTCCTAGCCCTTTTCTTCCCCTTGTACTTAACCCACTCTTTGTTCTTTGTCTTCTGCGAAGAAGGATATAATGAAAAAGAAGGAGATTGTAAGACCCGGGTGAAGCAGAAGAAGAAGGAATAGGAGAAGATTTTTCTTCCTCCTTTCCTAGATAAGTGAAAGAGATTTTCCTTCTCCTCTTCCTAGCCCTTTTCTTCCCCTTATACTTAACCCACTATTTGTTCTTTGTCTTCTGCGGAGAAGGATATAATAAAGAAGGAGGAGATTGTAAGACTCGGGTGAAGCAGAAGGAGAAGGAATAGGAGGAGATTTTCCTTCCTCCTTTCCTAGATAAGTGAAAGAGATTTTCCTTCTCCTCTTCCTAGCCCTTTCCTTCCCCTTGTACTTAACCCACTCTTTGTTCTTTGTCTTCTGCGGAGAAGGATATAATGAAGAAGAAGGAGATTGTAAGACCCGGGTGCAGCAGAAGGAGAAGGAATAGGAGCAGATTTTCCTTCCTCCTTTCCTAGATAAGTGAAAGAGATTTTCCTTCTCCTCTTCCTAGCCCTTTTCTTTCCCTTGTACTTAACCCACTCTTTGTTCTTTGTCTTCTGCGAAGAAGGATATAATGAAAAAGAAGGAGATTGTAAGACCCGGGTGAAGCAGAAGAAGAAGGAATAGGAGAAGAATTTTCTTCCTCCTTTCCTAGATAAGTGAAAGAGATTTTCCTTCTCCTCTTCCTAGCCCTTTTCTTCCCCTTGTACTTAACCCACTCTTTGTTCTTTGTCTTCTGCGGAGAAGGATATAATGAAGAAGAAGGAGATTGTAAGACCCGGGTGAAGCAGAAGGAGAAAAAATAGGAGGAGATTTTCCTTCCTCCTTTCCTAGATAAGTGAAAGAGATTTTACTTCTCCTCTTCCTAGCCCTTTTCTTCCCCTTGTACTTAACCCACTCTTTGTTTTTTGTCTTCTGCGAAGAAGGATATAATGAAGAAGAAGGAGATTGTAAGACCCGGGTGAAGCAGAAGGAGAAGGAATAGGAGAAGATTTTCCTTCCTCCTTTCCTAGATAAGTGAAAGAGATTTTCCTTCTCCTCTTCCTAGCCCTTTTCTTCCCCTTGTACTTAACCCACTCTTTGTTCTTTGTCTTCTGCGGAGAAGGATATAATGAAGAAGAAGGAGATTGTAAGACCCGGGTGAAGCAGAAGGAGAAAAAATAGGAGGAGATTTTCCTTCCTCCTTTCCTAGATAAGTGAAAGAGATTTTACTTCTCCTCTTCCTAGCCCTTTTCTTCCCCTTGTACTTAACCCACTCTTTGTTCTTTGTCTTCTGCGGAGAAGGATATAATGAAGAAGGAGGAGATTGTAAGACTCGGGTGAAGCAGAAGGAGAAGGAATAGGAGGAGATTTTCCGTCCTCCTTTCCTAGATAAGTGAAAGAGATTTTCCTTCTCCTCTTCCTAGCCCTTTTCTTCCCCTTGTACTTAACCCACTCTTTGTTCTTTGTGTTCTGCGAAGAAGGATATAATGAAGAAGAAGGAGTATGTAAGACCCGGGTGAAGCAGAAGGAGAAGGAATAGGAGAATATTTTCCTTCCTCCTTCCCTAGATAAGTGAAAGAGATTTCTTTCTCCTCTTCCTAGCCCTTTTCTTCCCCTTGTACTTAACCCACTCTTTGTTCTTTGTCTTCTGCGAAGAAGGATATAATGAAGAAGAAGGAAATTGTAAGACCCGGATGAAGCAGAAGGAGAAGGAATAGGAGGAGATTTTCCTTCCTCCTTTCCTAGATAAGTGAAAGAGATTTTCCTTCTCCTCTTCCTAGCCCTTTTCTTCCCCTTGTACTTAACCCACTCTTTGTTCTTTGTGTTCTGCGAAGAAGGATATAATGAAGAAGAAGGAGATTGTAAGACCCGGGTGAAGCAGAAGGAGAAGGAATAGGAGGAGATTTTCCTTCCTCCTTTCCTAGATAAGTGAAAGAGATTTCCCTTCTCCTCTTCCTAGCCCTTTTCTTCCCCTTGTACTTAACCCACTCTTTGTTCTTTGTCTTCTGAGGAGAAGGATATAATGAAGAAGAAGGAAATTGTTAGACCCGGGTGAAGCAGAAGGAGAAGGAAGAGGAAGAGATTTTCTTTCTTGATTTCCTAGATAAGTGAAAGCGATTTTCCTTCTCATCTTCCTAGCCCTTTTCTTCCCCTTGTACTTAACCCACTCTTTGTTCTTTGTCTTCTGCGGAGAAGGATATAATGAAGAAGAAGGAGATTGTAAGACCCAGGTGAAGCAGAAGGAGAAAGAATAGGAGGAGATTTTCCTTCCTCCTTTCCTAGATAAGTGAAAGAGATTTTCCTTCTCCTTTCCCTAGCCCTTTTCTTCCCCTTGTACTTAACCCACTCTTTGTTCTTTGTCTTCTGCGAAGAAGGGTATAATGAAAAAGAAGGAGATTGTAAGACCCGGGTGAAGCAGAAGAAGAAGGAATAGGAGAAGATTTTTCTTCCTCCTTTCCTAGATAAGTGAAAGAGATTTTCCTTCCCCTCTTCCTAGCCCTTTTCTTCCCCTTGTACTTAACCCACTCTTTGTTCTTTGTCTTCTGCGGAGAAGGATATAATGAAGAAGAAGGAGATTGTAAGACCCGGGTGAAGCAGAAGGAGAAAAAATAGGAGGAGATTTTCCTTCCTCCTTTCCTAGATAAGTGAAAGAGATTTTACTTCTCCTCTTCCTAGCCCTTTTCTTCTCCTTGTACTTAACCCACTCTTTGTTCTTTGTCTTCTGCGAAGAAGGATATAATGAAGAAGAAGGAGATTGTAAGACCCGGGTGAAGCAGAAGGAGTAGGAATAGGAGAAGATTTTCCTTCCTCCTTTCCTAGATAAGTGAAAGAGATTTTCCTTCTCCTCATCCTAGCCCTTTTCTTCCCCTTGTACTTAACTCACTCTTTGTTCTTTGTCTTCTGCGGAGAAGAATATAATGATAAAGGAGGAAATTGTAAGACCCGGGTGAAGCAGAAGGAGAAGGAATAAGAGGAGATTTTCCTTCCTCCTTTCCTAGATAAGTGAAAGAGATTTTCCTTCTCCTCTTTCTAGCCCTTTTCCTCCCCTTGTACTAAACCCACTCTTTGTTCTTTGTCTTCTGCGGAGAAGGATATAATGAAGAAGAAGGGGATTGTATAAGACCCGGGTGAAGCAGAAGGAGAAGTAATTGGAGGAGGTTTTCCTTCCTCCTTTCCTAGATAAGTGAAAGAGATTTTCCTTCTCCTCTTCCTAGCCCTTTTCTTCCCCTTGTACTTAACTCACTCTTTGTTCTTTGTCTTCTGCGGAGAAGAATATAATGAAGAAGAAGGAGATTGTAAGACCCGGGTGAAGCAGAAGGAGCAGGAATAGGAGGAGATTTTCCTTCCTCCTTGATAAGTGAAATAGATTTTCCTTCTCCTCTTCCTAGCCCTTTTCTTTCCCTTGTACTTAACCCACTCTTGGTTCTTTGTCTTCTGCAAAGAAGGATATAATGAAGAAGAAGGAGATTGTTAGACCCGGGTGAAGCAGAAGAAGAAGGAATAGGAGAAGATTTTCCTTCCTCCTTTCCTAGATAAGTGAAAGAGATTTTCCTTCTCCTCTTCCTAGCCCTTTTCTTCCCCTTGTACTTAACCCACTCTTTGTTCTTTGTCTTCTGCGAAGAAGGATATAATGAAGAAGAAGGAGATTGTAAGACCCGGGTGAAGCAGAAGGAGAAGGAATAGGAGGAGATTTTCCTTGCTCCTTTCCTAGATAAGTGAAAGAGATTTTCTTTCTCCTCTTCCTAGCCCTTTTCTTCCCCTTGTACTTAACCCACTCTTTGTTCTTTGTCTTCTGCGAAGAAGGATATAATGAAGAAGAAGGAGATTGTAAGACCCGGGTGAAGCAGAAGGAGAAGGAATAGGAGGAGATTTTCCTTCCTCCTTTCCTAGATAAGTGAAAGATATTTTTCTTCTCCTCTTCCTAGCCCTTTTCTTCCCCTTGTACTTAACCCACTATTTGTTCTTTGTCTTCTGCGGAGAAGGATATAATGAAGAAGGAGGAGATTGTAAGACCCGGGTGAAGCAGAAGGAAAAGGAATAGGAGGAGATTTTCCTTCCTCTTTTCCTAGATAAGTGAAAGAGATTTTCCTTCTCCTCTTCCTAGCCCTTTGCTTCTCCTTGTACTTAACCCACTCTTTGTTTTTTGTTTTCTGCGTAGAAGGATATAATGAAGAAGAAGGAGATGGTAAGACTTGGGTGAAGCAGAAGGAGAAGGAATAGGAGGAGGTTTTCCTTCCTCCATTCCTAGATAAGTGAAAGAGATTTTCCTTCTCCTCTTCCTAGCCCTTTTCTTCCCCTTGTACTTAACCCACTCTTTGTTCTTTGTCTTCTGCGAAGAAGGATATAATGAAGAAGAAGGAGATTGTAAGACCCGGGTGAAGCAGAAGGAGAAGGAATAGGAGAAGATTTTCCTTCCTCCTTTCCTAGATAAGTGATAGAGATTTTCCTTCTCCTCTTCCTAGCCCTTTTCTTCCCCTTGTACTTAACCCACTCTTTGTTCTTTGTCTTCTGCGGAGAAGGATATAATGAAGAAGAAGAAGATTGTAAGACCCGGGTGAAGCAGAAGGAGAAGGAATAGGAGGAGATTTTCCTTCCTCTTTTCCTAGATAAGTGAAAGAGGTTTTCCTTCTCCTCTTCCTAGCCCTTTTCTTCCCCTTGTACTTAACCCACTATTTGTTCTTTGTCTTCTGCGAAGAAGGATTTAATGAAGAAGAAGGAGATTGTAAGACCTGGGTGAAGCAGAAGGAGAAGGAATAGAACAAGATTTTGAATCCTCCTTTCCTAGATAAGTGAAAAAGATTTTCCTTCTCCTCTTCCTAGCCCTTTTCTTCTCCTTGTACTTAACCCACTCTTTGTTTTATGTCTTCTGCGGAGAAGGATATAATGAAGAAGAAGGAGATGGTAAGACCCGGGTGAAGCAGAAGAAGAAGGAATAGGAGAAGATTTTCCTTCCTCCTTTCTTTGATAAGTGAAAGAGATTTTCCTTCTCCTCTTTCTAGCCCTTTTCTTTCCCTTGTACTTAACCCACTCTTTGTTCTTTGTCTTCTGCAAAGAAGGATATAATGAAGAAGAAGGAGATTGTAAGACCCGGGTGAAGCAGAAGGAGAAGGAATAGGAGAAGATTTTCCTTCCTCCTTTCCTATATAAGTGAAAGAGATTTTCCTTCTCCTCTTCCTAGCTTTTTTCTTCCCCTTGTACTTAACCCACTCTTTGTTCTTTGTCTTCTGCGAAGAAGGATATAATGAAGAAGAAGGAGATTGTAAAACCCGGGTGAAGCAGAAGAAGAAGGAATAGGAGAAGATTTTCCTTCCTCCTTTCCTTGATAAGTGAAATAGATTTTCCTTCTCCTCTTCCTAGCCCTTTTCTTTCCCTTGTACTTAACCCACTCTTGGTTCTTTGTCTTCTGCAAAGAAGGATATAATGAAGAAGAAGGAGATTGTTAGACCCGGGTGAAGCAGAAGAAGAAGGAATAGGAGAAGATTTTCCTTCCTCCTTTCCTAGATAAGTGAAAGAGATTTTCCTTCTCCTCTTCCTAGCCCTTTACTTTCCCTTGTACTTAACCCACTCTTGGTTCTTTGTCTTCTGCAAAGAAGGATATAATGAAGAAGAAGGAGATTGTAAGACCCGGGTGAAGCAGAAGGAGAAGGAATAAGAAGAGATTTTCCTTCCTCCTTTCCTAGATAAGTGAAAGATATTTTCCTTCTCCTCTTCCTAGCCCTTTTCTTCCCCTTGTACTTAACCCACTATTTGTTCTTTGTCTTCTGCAAAGAAGGATATAATGAAGAAGAAGGAGATTGTAAAACCCGGGTGAAGCAGAAGGAGAAGGAATAGGAGAAGATTTTCCTTCCTCCTTTCCTAGATAAGTGAAAGAGATTTTCCTTCTCCTCTTCCTAGCCCTTTTCTTCCCCTTGTACTTAACCCACTCTTTGTTCTTTGTCTTCTGCGAAGAAGGATATAATGAAGAAGAAGGAGATTGTAAAACCCGGGTGAAGCAGAAGAAGAAGGAATAGGAGAAGATTTTCCTTCCTCCTTTCCTTGATAAGTGAAATAGATTTTCCTTCTCCTCTTCCTAGCCCTTTTCTTTCCCTTGTACTTAACCCACTCTTGGTTCTTTGTCTTCTGCAAAGAAGGATATAATGAAGAAGAAGGAGATTGTTAGACCCGGGTGAAGCAGAAGAAGAAGGAATAGGAGAAGATTTTCCTTCCTCCTTTCCTAGATAAGTGAAAGATATTTTCCTTCTCCTCTTCCTACCCCTTTTCTTCCCCTTGTACTTAACCCACTCTTTGTTCTTTGTCTTCTGCGAAGAAGGATATAATGAAGAAGAAGGAGATTGTAAGACCCGGGTGAAGCAGAAGGAGAAGGAATAGGAGGAGATTTTCCTTGCTCCTTTCCTAGATAAGTGAAAGAGATTTTCCTTCTCCTCTTCCTAGCCCTTTTCTTCCCCTTGTACTTAACCCACTCTTTGTTCTTTGTCTTCTGCGAAGAAGGATATAATGAAGAAGAAGGAGATTGTAAGACCCGGGTGAAGCAGAAGGAGAAGGAATAGGAGGAGATTTTCCTTCCTCCTTTCCTAGATAAGTGAAAGATATTTTCCTTCTCCTCTTCCTAGCCCTTTTCTTCCCCTTGTACTTAACCCACTATTTGTTCTTTGTCTTCTGCAAAGAAGGATATAATGAAGAAGAAGGAGATTGTAAAACCCGGGTGAAGCAGAAGGAGAAGGAATAGGAGAAGATTTTCCTTCCTCCTTTCCTAGATAAGTGAAAGAGATTTTCCTTCTCCTCTTCCTAGCCCTTTTCTTCCCCTTGTACTTAACCCACTCTTTCTTCTTTGTCTTCTGCGAAGAAGGATATAATGAAGAAGAAGGAGATTGTAAGACCCGGGTGAAGCAGAAGGAGAAGGAATAGGAGGAGATTTTCCTTCCTCCTTTCCTAGATAAGTGAAAGAGATTTTCCTTCTCCTCTTCCTATCCCTTTTCTTCCCCTTGTACTTAACCCACTCTTTGTTCTTTGTCTTCTGCGAAGAAGGATATAATGAAGAAGAAGGAGATTGTAAGACCCGGGTGAAGCAGAAGGAGAAGGAATAGGAGGAAATTTTCCTTCCTCCTTTCCTAGATAAGTGAAAGAGATTTTCCTTCTCCTCTTCCCAGCCCTTTTCTTCCCTTTGTACTTAACCCACTCTTTGTTCTTTGTCTTTTGCGGAGAAGGATATAATGAAGAAGAAGGAGATTGTAAGACCCGGGTGAAGCAGAAGTAGAAGGTATAGGAGGAGATTTTCCTTCCTCCTTTCCTAGATAAGTGAACGAGATTTTCCTTCTCCTCTTCCTAGCCCTTTTCTTCCCCTTGTACTTAACCCACTCTTTGTTCTTTGTCTTCTGCGAAGAAGGATATAATGAAGAAGAAGGAGATTGTAAAACCCGGGTGAAGCAGAAGGAGAAGGAATAGGAGGAGATTTTCCTTCCTCCTTTCCTAGATAAGTGAAATAGATTTTCCTTCTCCTCTTCCTAGCCCTTTTCTTTCCCTTGTACTTAACCCACTCTTGGTTCTTTGTCTTCTGCAAAGAAGGATATAATGAAGAAGAAGGAGATTGTTAGACCCGGGTGAAGCAGAAGAAGAAGGAATAGGAGAAGATTTTCCTTCCTCCTTTCCTAGATAAGTGAAAGAGATTTTCCTTCTCCTCTTCCTACCCCTTTTCTTCCCCTTGTACTTAACCCACTCTTTCTTCTTTGTCTTCTGCGAAGAAGGATATAATGAAGAAGAAGGAGATTGTAAGACCCGGGTGAAGCAGAAGGAGAAGGAATAGGAGGAGATTTTCCTTGCTCCTTTCCTAGATAAGTGAAAGAGATTTTCCTTCTCCTCTTCCTAGCCCTTTTCTTCCCCTTGTACTTAACCCACTCTTTGTTCTTTGTCTTCTGCGAAGAAGGATATAATGAAGAAGAAGGAGATTGTAAGACCCGGGTGAAGCAGAAGGAGAAGGAATAGGAGGAGATTTTCCTTCCTCCTTTCCTAGATAAGTGAAAGAGATTTTCCTTCTCCTCTTCCTAGCCCTTTTCTTCCCCTTGTACTTAACCCACTATTTGTTCTTTGTCTTCTGCAAAGAAGGATATAATGAAGAAGAAGGAGATTGTAAAACCCGGGTGAAGCAGAAGGAGAAGGAATAGGAGAAGATTTTCCTTCCTCCTTTCCTAGATAAGTGAAAGAGATTTTCCTTCTCCTCTTCCTAGCCCTTTTCTTCCCCTTGTACTTAACCCACTCTTTCTTCTTTGTCTTCTGCGAAGAAGGATATAATGAAGAAGAAGGAGATTGTAAGACCCGGGTGAAGCAGAAGGAGAAGGAATAGGAGGAGATTTTCCTTCCTCCTTTCCTAGATAAGTGAAAGAGATTTTCCTTCTCCTCTTCCTTTCCCTTTTCTTCCCCTTGTACTTAACCCACTCTTTGTTCTTTGTCTTCTGCGAAGAAGGATATAATGAAGAAGAAGGAGATTGTAAGACCCGGGTGAAGCAGAAGGAGAAGGAATAGGAGGAGATTTTCCTTCCTCCTTTCCTAGATAAGTGAAAGAGATTTTCCTTCTCCTCTTCCCAGCCCTTTTCTTCCCTTTGTACTTAACCCACTCTTTGTTCTTTGTCTTTTGCGGAGAAGGATATAATGAAGAAGAAGGAGATTGTAAGACCCGGGTGAAGCAGAAGTAGAAGGTATAGGAGGAGATTTTCCTTCCTCCTTTCCTAGATAAGTGAACGAGATTTTCCTTCTCCTCTTCCTAGCCCTTTTCTTCCCCTTGTACTTAACCCACTCTTTGTTCTTTGTCTTCTGCGAAGAAGGATATAATGAAGAAGAAGGAGATTGTAAAACCCGGGTGAAGCAGAAGGAGAAGGAATAGGAGGAGATTTTCCTTCCTCCTTTCCTAGATAAGTGAAAGAGATTTTCCTTCTCCTCTTCCTAGCCCTTTTCTTCCCCTTGTACTTAACCCACTCTTTGTTCTTTGTCTTCTGCGGAGAAGGATATAATGAAGAAGAAGGAGATTGTAAGACCCGGGTGCAGCAGAAGGAGAAGGAATAGGAGCAGATTTTCCTTCCTCCTTTCCTAGATAAGTGAAAGAGATTTTCCTTCTCCTTTCCTAGCCCATTTCTTCCCCTTGTACTTAACCCACTCTTTGTTCTTTGTCTTCTGCGGAGAAGGATATAATGAAGAAGAAGGAGATTGTAAGACCCGGGTGAAGCAGAAGGAGAAGGAATAGGAGGAGATTTTTTTCCTCCTTTCCTAGATAAGTGAAAGAGATTTTCCTTCTCCTCTTCCTAGCCCTTTTCTTCCCCTTGAACTTACCCCACTCTTTGTTTTTTGTCTTCTGCGGAGAAGGATATAATGAAAAAGAAGGAGATTGTAAGACCCGGGTGAAGCAGAAGAAGGAGGAATAGGAGAAGAATTTTCTTCCTCCTTTCCTAGATAAGTGAAAGAGATTTTCCTTCTCCTCTTCTTAGCCCTTTTCTTCCCCTTGTACTTAACCCACTCTTTGTTCTTTGTCTTCTGCGGAGAAGGATATAATGAAGAAGGAGGAGATTGTAAGACCCGGGTGAAGCAGAAGGAGAAGGAATAGGAGAAGATTTTTCTTCCTCCTTTCCTAGATAAGTGAAAGAGATTTTCCTTCTCCTCTTCCTAGCCCTTTTCTTCCCCTTGTACTTAACCCACTCTTTGTTCTTTGTCTTCTGCGGAGAAGGATATAATGAAGAAGAAGGAGATTGTAAGACCCGGGTGCAGCAGAAGGAGAAGGAATAGGAGCGGATTTTCCTTCCTCCTTTCCTAGATAAGTGAAAGAGATTTTCCTTCTCCTTTCCTAGCCCATTTCTTCCCCTTGTACTTAACCCACTCTTTGTTCTTTGTCTTCTGCGGAGAAGGATATAATGAAGAAGAAGGAGATTGTAAGACCCGGGTGAAGCAGAACGAGAAGGAATAGGAGGAGATTTTTTTTACTCCTTTCCTAGATAAGTAAAAGAGATTTTCCTTCTCCTCTTCCTAGCCCTTTTCTTCCCCTTGTACTTAACCCACTCTTTTCTCTTTGTCTTCTGCGAAGAAGGATATAATGAAAAAGAAGGAGATTGTAAGACCCGGGTGAAGCAGAAGAAGAAGGAATAGGAGAAGATTTTTCTTCCTCCTTTCCTAGATAAGTGAAAGAGATTTTCCTTCTCCTCTTCCTAGCCCTTTTCTTCCCCTTGTACTTAACCCACTCTTTGTTCTTTGTCTTCTGCGAAGAAGGGTATAATGAAAAAGAAGGAGATTGTAAGACCCGATTGAAGCAGAAGAAGAAGGAATAGGAGAAGATTTTTCTTCCTCCTTTCCTAGATAAGTGAAAGAGATTTTCCTTCTCCTCTTCCTAGCCCTTTTCTTCCCCTTGTACTTAACCCACTCTTTGTTCTTTGTCTTCTGCGGAGAAGGATATAATGAAGAAGAAGGAGATTGTAAGACCCGGGTGAAGCAGAAGGAGAAAAAATAGGAGGAGATTTTCCTTCCTCCTTTCCTAGATAAGTGAAAGAGATTTTACTTCTCCTCTTCCTACCCCTTTTCTTCTCCTTGTACTTAACCCACTCTTTGTTCTTTGTCTTCTGCGAAGAAGGATATAATGAAGAAGAAGGAGATTGTAAGACCCGGGTGAAGCAGAAGGAGAAGGAATAGGAGAAGATTTTCCTTCCTCCTTTCCTAGATAAGTGAAAGAGATTTTCCTTCTCCTCATCCTAGCCCTTTTCTTCCCCTTGTACTTAACTCACTCTTTGTTCTTTGTCTTCTGCGGAGAAGAATATAATGATAAAGGAGGAAATTGTAAGACCCGGGTGAAGCAGAAGGAGAAGGAATAAGAGGAGATTTTCCTTCCTCCTTTCCTAGATAAGTGAAAGAGATTTTCCTTCTCCTCTTTCTAGCCCTTTTCCTCCCCTTGTACTAAACCCACTCTTTGTTCTTTGTCTTCTGCGGAGAAGGATATAATGAAGAAGAAGGGGATTGTATAAGACCCGGGTGAAGCAGAAGGAGAAGTAATTGGAGGAGGTTTTCCTTCCTCCTTTCCTAGATAAGTGAAAGAGATTTTCCTTCTCCTCTTCCTAGCCCTTTTCTTCCCCTTGTACTTAACTCACTCTTTGTTCTTTGTCTTCTGCGGAGAAGAATATAATGAAGAAGAAGGAGATTGTAAGACCCGGGTGAAGCAGAAGGAGCAGGAATAGGAGGAGATTTTCCTTCCTCCTTGATAAGTGAAATAGATTTTTCTTCTCCTCTTCCTAGCCCTTTTCTTTCCCTTGTACTTAACCCACTCTTGGTTCTTTGTCTTCTGCAAAGAAGGATATAATGAAGAAGAAGGAGATTGTTAGACCCGGGTGAAGCAGAAGAAGAAGGAATAGGAGAAGATTTTCCTTCCTCCTTTCCTAGATAAGTGAAAGAGATTTTCCTTCTCCCCTTCCTAGCCCTTTTCTTCCCCTTGTACTTAACCCACTCTTTGTTCTTTGTCTTCTGCGAAGAAGGATATAATGAAGAAGAAGGAGATTGTAAGACCCGGGTGAAGCAGAAGGAGAAGGAATAGGAGGAGATTTTCCTTGCTCCTTTCCTAGATAAGTGAAAGAGATTTTCCTTCTCCTCTTCCTAGCCCTTTTCTTCCCCTTGTACTTAACCCACTCTTTGTTCTTTGTCTTCTGCGAAGAAGGATATAATGAAGAAGAAGGAGATTGTAAGACCCGGGTGAAGCAGAAGGAGAAGGAATAGGAGGAGATTTTCCTTCCTCCTTTCCTAGATAAGTGAAAGATATTTTTCTTCTCCTCTTCCTAGCCCTTTTCTTCCCCTTGTACTTAACCCACTATTTGTTCTTTGTCTTCTGCGGAGAAGGATATAATGAAGAAGGAGGAGATTGTAAGACCCGGGTGAAGCAGAAGGAAAAGGAATAGGAGGAGATTTTCCTTCCTCTTTTCCTAGATAAGTGAAAGAGATTTTCCTTCTCCTCTTCCTAGCCCTTTTCTTCTCCTTGTACTTAACCCACTCTTTGTTTTTTGTCTTCTGCGTAGAAGGATATAATGAAGAAGAAGGAGATGGTAAGACCTGGGTGAAGCAGAAGGAGAAGGAATAGGAGGAGGTTTTCCTTCCTCCTTTCCTAGATAAGTGAAAGAGATTTTCCTTCTCCTCTTCCTAGCCTTTTTCTTCCCCTTGTACTTAACCCACTCTTTGTTCTTTGTCTTCTGCGAAGAAGGATATAATGAAGAAGAAGGAGTTTGTAAGACCCGGGTGAAGCAGAAGGAGAAGGAATAGGAGAAGACTTTCCTTCCTCCTTTCCTAGATAAGTGAAAGAGATTTTCCTTCTCCTCTTCCTAGCCCTTTTCTTCCCCTTGTACTTAACCCACTCTTTGTTCTTTGTCTTCTGCGGAGAAGAATATAATAAAGAAGAAGGAAATTGTAAGACCCGGGTGAAGCAGAAGGAGAAGGAATAGGAGGAGATTTTCCTTCCTCCTTTCCTAGATAAGTGAAAGAGATTTTCCTTCTCCTCTTCCTAGCCCTTTCCTTCCCCTTGTACTTAACCCACTCTTTGTTCTTTGTCTTCTGCGGAGAAGGATATAATGAAGAAGGAGGAGATTGTAAGACCCGGGTGAAGCAGAAGGAGAAGGAATAGGAGGAGATTTTCCTTCCTCTTTTCCTAGATAAGTGAAAGAGGTTTTCCTTCTCCTCTTCCTAACCCTTTTCTTCCCCTTGTACTTAACCCACTCTTTGTTCTTTGTCTTCTGCGAAGAAGGATTTAATGAAGAAGAAGGAGATTGTAAGACCCGGGTGAAGCAGAAGGAGAAGGAATTGAACAAGATTTTGAATCCTCCTTTCCTAGATAAGTGAAAGAGATTTTCCTTCTCCTCTTCCTAGCCCTTTGCTTCTCCTTGTACTTAACCCACTCTTTGTTTTTTGTTTTCTGCGTAGAAGGATATAATGAAGAAGAAGGAGATGGTAAGACCTGGGTGAAGCAGAAGGAGAAGGAATAGGAGGAGGTTTTCCTTCCTCCATTCCTCGATAAGTGAAAGAGATTTTCCTTCTCCTCTTCCTAGCCCTTTTCTTCCCCTTGTACTTAACCCACTCTTTGTTCTTTGTCTTCTGCGAAGAAGGATATAATGAAGAAGAAGGAGTTTGTAAGACCCGGGTGAAGCAGAAGGAGAAGGAATAGGAGAAGATTTTCCTTCCTCCTTTCCTAGATAAGTGAAAGAGATTTTCCTTCTCCTCTTCCTAGCCCTTTTCTTCCCCTTGTACTTAACCCACTCTTTGTTCTTTGTCTTCTGCGGAGAAGGATATAATGAAGAAGAAGAAGATTGTAAGACCCGGGTGAAGCAGAAGGAGAAGGAATAGGAGGAGATTTTCCTTCCTCTTTTCCTAGATAAGTGAAAGAGGTTTTCCTTCTCCTCTTCCTAGCCCTTTTCTTCCCCTTGTACTTAACCCACTATTTGTTCTTTGTCTTCTGCGAAGAAGGATTTAATGAAGAAGAAGGAGATTGTAAGACCTGGGTGAAGCAGAAGGAGAAGGAATAGAACAAGATTTTGAATCCTCCTTTCCTAGATAAGTGAAAGAGATTTTCCTTCTCCTCTTCCTAGCCCTTTTCTTCTCCTTGTACTTAACCCACTCTTTGTTTTTTGTCTTCTGCGGAGAAGGATATAATGAAGAAGAAGGAGATGGTAAGACCAGGGTGAAGCAGAAGAAGAAGGAATAGGAGAAGATTTTCTTTCCTCCTTTCTTTGATAAGTGAAAGAGATTTTCCTTCTCCTCTTTCTAGCCCTTTTCTTTCCCTTGTACTTAACCCACTCTTTGTTCTTTGTCTTCTGCAAAGAAGGATATAATGAAGAAGAAGGAGATTGTAAGACCCGGGTGAAGCAGAAGGAGAAGGAATAGGAGAAGATTTTCCTTCCTCCTTTCCTAGATAAGTGAAAGAGATTTTCCTTCTCCTCTTCCTAGCTTTTTTCTTCCCCTTGTACTTAACCCACTCTTTGTTCTTTGTCTTCTGCGAAGAAGGATATAATGAAGAAGAAGGAGATTGTAAAACCCGGGTGAAGCAGAAGAAGAAGGAATAGGAGAAGATTTTCCTTCCTCCTTTCCTAGATAAGTGAAATAGATTTTCCTTCTCCTCTTCCTAGCCCTTTTCTTTCCCTTGTACTTAACCCACTCTTGGTTCTTTGTCTTCTGCAAAGAAGGATATAATGAAGAAGAAGGAGATTGTAAGACCCGGGTGAAGCAGAAGGAGAAGGAATAAGAAGAGATTTTCCTTCCTCCTTTCCTAGATAAGTGAAAGATATTTTCCTTCTCCTCTTCCTAGCCCTTTTCTTCCCCTTGTACTTAACCCACTATTTGTTCTTTGTCTTCTGCAAAGAAGGATATAATGAAGAAGAAGGAGATTGTAAAACCCGGGTGAAGCAGAAGGAGAAGGAATTGAACAAGATTTTCCTTCCTCCTTTCCTAGATAAGTGAAAGAGATTTTCCTTCTCCTCTTCCTAGCCCTTTTCTTCCCCTTGTACTTAACCCACTCTTTGTTCTTTGTCTTCTGCGAAGAAGGATATAATGAAGAAGAAGGAGATTGTAAGACCCGGGTGAAGCAGAAGAAGAAGGAATAGGAGAAGATTTTCCTTCCTCCTTTCCTTGATAAGTGAAATAGATTTTCCTTCTCCTCTTCCTAGCCCTTTTCTTTCCCTTGTACTTAACCCACTCTTGGTTCTTTGTCTTCTGCAAAGAAGGATATAATGAAGAAGAAGCAGATTGTTAGACCCGGGTGAAGCAAAAGAAGAAGGAATAGGAGAAGATTTTCCTTCCTCCTTTCCTAGATAAGTGAAAGAGATTTTCCTTCTCCTCTTCCTAGCCCTTTTCTTCCCCTTGTACTTAACCCACTCTTTGTTCTTTGTCTTCTGCGAAGAAGGATATAATGAAGAAGAAGGAGATTGTAAGACCCGGGTGAAGCAGAAGGAGAAGGAATAGGAGGAGATTTTCCTTGCTCCTTTCCTAGATAAGTGAAAGAGATTTTCCTTCTCCTCTTCCTAGCCCTTTTCTTCCCCTTGTACTTAACCCACTCTTTGTTCTTTGTCTTCTGCGAAGAAGGATATAATGAAGAAGAAGGAGATTGTAAGACCCGGGTGAAGCAGAAGGAGAAGGAATAGGAGGAGATTTTCCTTCCTCCTTTCCTAGATAAGTGAAAGATATTTTCCTTCTCCTCTTCCTAGCCCTTTTCTTCCCCTTGTACTTAACCCACTATTTGTTCTTTGTCTTCTGCAAAGAAGGATATAATGAAGAAGAAGGAGATTGTAAAACCCGGGTGAAGCAGAAGGAGAAGGAATAGGAGAAGATTTTCCTTCCTCCTTTCCTAGATAAGTGAAAGAGATTTTCCTTCTCCTCTTTCCAGCCCTTTTCTTCCCTTTGTACTTAAGCCACTCTTTGTTCTTTGTCTTTTGCGGAGAAGGATATAATGAAGAAGAAGGAGATTGTAAGACCCGGGTGAAGCAGAAGTAGAAGGTATAGGAGGAGATTTTCCTTCCTCCTTTCCTAGATAAGTGAACGAGATTTTCCTTCTCCTCTTCCTAGCCCTTTTCTTCCCCTTGTACTTAACCCACTCTTTGTTCTTTGTCTTCTGCGAAGAAGGATATAATGAAGAAGAAGGAGATTGTAAAACCCGGGTGAAGCAGAAGGAGAAGGAATAGGAGGAGATTTTCCTTCCTCCTTTCCTAGATAAGTGAAAGAGATTTTCCTTCTCCTCTTCCTAGCCCTTTTCTTCCCCTTGTACTTAACCCACTCTTTGTTCTTTGTCTTCTGCGGAGAAGGATATAATGAAGAAGAAGGAGATTGTAAGACCCGGGTGCAGCAGAAGGAGAAGGAATAGGAGCAGATTTTCCTTCCTCCTTTCCTAGATAAGTGAAAGAGATTTTCCTTCTCCTTTCCTAGCCCATTTCTTCCCCTTGTACTTAACCCACTCTTTGTTCTTTGTCTTCTGCGGAGAAGGATATAATGAAGAAGAAGGAGATTGTAAGACCCGGGTGAAGCAGAAGGAGAAGGAATAGGAGGAGATTTTTTTTCCTCCTTTCCTAGATAAGTGAAAGAGATTTTCCTTCTCCTCTTCCTAGCCCTTTTCTTCCCCTTGTACTTACCCCACTCTTTGTTCTTTGTCTTCTGCGGAGAAGGATATAATGAAAAAGGAGATTGTAAGACCCGGGTGAAGCAGAAGGAGAAGGAATAGGAGGAGGTTTTCCTTCCTCCTTTCCTAGATAAGTGAAAGAGATTTTCCTTCTCCTCTTCCTAGCCCTTTTCTTCCCCTTGTACTTAACTCACTCTTTGTTCTTTGTCTTCTGCGGAGAAGAATATAATAAGGAAGAAGGAGATTGTAAGACCCGGGTGAAGCAGAAGGAGAAGGAATAGGAGAAGATTTTCCTTCCTCCTTTCCTAGATAAGTGAAAGAGATTTTCCTTCTCCTTTTCCTAGCCCATTTCTTCCCCTTGTACTTAACCCACTCTTTGTTCTTTGTCTTCTGCGGAGAAGGATATAATGAAGAAGAAGGAGATTGTAAGACCCGGGTGAAGCAGAAGGAGAAGGAATAGGAGGAGATTTTCCTTCCTCCTTTCCTAGATAAGTGAAAGAGATTTTCCTTCTCCTCTTCCTAGCCCTTTTCTTCCCCTTGTACTTAACTCACTCTTTGTTCTTTGTCTTCTGCGGAGAAGAATATAATGAAGAAGAAGGAGATTGTAAGACCCGGGTGAAGCAGAAGGAGAAGGAATAGGAGGAGATTTTCCTTCCTCTTTTCCTAGATAAGTGAAAGAGGTTTTCCTTCTCCTCTTCCTAGCCCTTTCCTTCCCCTTGTACTTAACCCACTCTTTGTTCTTTGTCTTCTGCGGAGAAGGATATAATGAAGAAGGAGGAGATTGTAAGACCCGGGTGAAGCAGAAGGAGAAGGAATAGGAGGAGATTTTCCTTCCTCTTTTCCTAGATAAGTGAAAGAGGTTTTCCTTCTCCTCTTCCTAGCCCTTTTCTTCCCCTTGTACTTAACCCACTATTTGTTCTTTGTCTTCTGCGAAGAAGGATTTAATGAAGAAGAAGGAGATTGTAAGACCCGGGTGAAGCAGAAGGAGAAGGAATTGAACAAGATTTTGAATCCTCCTTTCCTAGATAAGTGAAAGAGATTTTCCTTCTCCTCTTCCTAGCCCTTTTCTTCCCCTTGTACTTAACCCACTCTTTGTTCTTTGTCTTCTGCGGAGAAGGATATAATGAAGAAGGGAGGAGATTGTAAGACCCGGGTGAAGCAGAAGGAGAAGGAATAGGAGGAGATTTTCCTTCCTCTTTTTCTAGATAAGTGAAAGAGGTTTTCCTTCTCCTCTTCCTAGCCCTTTTCTTCCCCTTGTACTTAACCCACTATTTGTTCTTTGTCTTCTGCGAAGAAGGATTTAATGAAGAAGAAGGAGATTGTAAGACCCGGGTGAAGCAGAAGGAGAAGGAATTGAACAAGATTTTGAATCCTCCTTTCCTAGATAAGTGAAAGAGATTTTCCTTCTCCTCTTCCTAGCCCTTTTCTTCTCCTTGTACTTAACCCACTCCTTGTTTTTTGTCTTCTGCGTAGAAGGATATAATGAAGAAGAAGGAGATGGTTAGACCTGGGTGAAGCAGAAGGAGAAGGAATAGGAGGAGGTTTTCCTTCCTCCTTTCCTAGATAAGTGAAAGAGATTTTCCTTCTCCTCTTCCTAGCCCTTTTCTTCCCCTTGTACTTAACCCACTCTTTGTTCTTTGTCTTCTGCGAAGAAGGATATAATGAAGAAGAAGGAGTTTGTAAGACCCGGGTGAAGCAGAAGGAGAAGGAATAGGAGGAGATTTTCCTTCCTCTTTTCCTAGATAAGTGAAAGAGATTTTCCTTCTCCTCTTCCTAGCCCTTTTCTTCCCCTTGTACTTAACCCACTATTTGTTCTTTGTCTTCTGCGAAGAAGGATTTAATGAAGAAGAAGGAGATTGTAAGACCCGGGTGAAGCAGAAGGAGAAGGAATTGAACAAGATTTTGAATCCTTCTTTCCTAGATAAGTGAAAGAGATTTTCCTTCTCCTCTTCCTAGCCCTTTTCTTTCCCTTGTACTTAACCCACTCTTTGTTCTTTGTCTTCTGCAAAGAAGGATATAATGAAGAAGAAGGAGATTGTAAGACCCGGGTGAAGCAGAAGGAGAAGGAATAGGAGAAGATTTTCCTTCCTCCTTTCCTAGATAAGTGAAAGAGATTTTCCTTCTCCTCTTCCTAGCTTTTTTCTTCCCCTTGTACTTAACCCACTCTCTGTTCTTTGTCTTCTGCGAAGAAGGATATAATGAAGAAGAAGGAGATTGTAAAACCCGGGTGAAGCAGAAGAAGAAGGAATAGGAGAAGATTTTCCTTCCTCCTTTCCTTGATAAGTGAAATAGATTTTCCTTCTCCTCTTCCTAGCCCTTTTCTTTCCCTTGTACTTAACCCACTCTTTGTTCTTTGTCTTCTGCAAAAAAGGATATAATGAAGAAGAAGGAGATTGTTAGACCCGGGTGAAGCAGAAGAAGAAGGAATAGGAGAAGATTTTCCTTCCTCCTTTCCTTGATAACCCAACAAACAATTTTTCCAAATGTTGGAGACTAAAAGTCACAGACCGTTTTATAAGGGGTATATATTGGTTTCCGTGTTATATAGAAATTTTAGTGGGTATATAAGGGTATTATAGTATTACTATCAGAAACGAAGTTATTTTAAAGTTTTATTGAGTTACTTAAAGCTATTGAAAGAAGAGATTTACTTTAAGTTTTATCAGTTGGTGATGAAACGGTTTCTATCACCGTTCTATAAAACTTAAAGTAGCTGTTACCATATGATATATTAAAAAGTTTTATAATGGTTAACGTTACCGTCGTTATATAACTAACTGATACCAAATTTTATAAAGGTATGGACGGTTACTTTTACAAACCCCGATTACTAGTAGAACTGTCAGTGACTTTAACAAAAATCGCGAACATTTAGTAATAAATAATACCATTATAAAATGTATTATAAAATGGCTCCGTTTTAAAACTGCTTCAAATTTCATGTTGTTCAATCTGTCGGGACCATGCACAAATTCGATTTGTTTGCAATTTTATAATTGTGCGTTTATAATGATTTTTTCCATATTCGGAAGTTGCCGTTATTAAAATACTATTATATAACAATATAAAGGAAATAATGTACCAAACAATTTTATGACTTTTCGAGTAGGAACCTAACCTTACATTTTAATAATATTTTTTAAAGTTTTAAAAAGGTAGTACAGTTTACTTAATATAAACACAGTTTATATTAAACCTAATAAAGGTTAATAATGGTGATTTTTTTGAATGCGTATGTCAATAATGTACTTTTTTGTTACTAATAGTTATGTAACATACAAAGAGTAACAAAACGTCACCACTAGTTATATAGTAGCACATTTAAAGCATGGATATTACTATTAATTATATAACGCGATCAGAGATAACAATATTTTCCAAAAGGTATATAAGAACACAATTTCGAGGCACAGACGGTGCCTTTAGTGTTTTTAATATTTCTAAATGTTTTATATGAGTAACTCCGTTTATATAATGAACTCACAGTTTATATTGCACTTGTAACGATATGACGTGCATATCGATACATGAAATTTTTTTTTGTCATGCTGCATTGTGTGTGACGTGACAATGTCGATTTCTGACACAAAACATAGGAAATAACGATATTGCATTGTTTTAAGCATCTACAAATTGTCGGTGGTTTTGTGATTGTACACATAGGTATATACACTTTATTTCTCTTATTATATATACCCCACTGCATAATTGTTTTAATGTTTGAGTTTATGACTGGATTTTGTGTATAATAATTAATCTTTTTGTGGTTGTACATCTTAGTCATACTACCAGAGATGAGTTTAACATTTTAAATTTTTTTTTGCGTAATGATAATTCGCCATTCGATCCTGGATATGTACAACTCACTAAAATAGTATGTATTGTTATTATCTAAACCTATGTACTCAATCTTTTTATTACACATACTATGGTCTGGTATACGAATCTAGGAAATAATAAAAATTGGGATCGCATTTCATTCGAATTGTAAAGTTGAAAGTAAAAATATCTCTTATCTAAAAAGTTTTTTTTGTTTTGCATATTGTAATATCAAGTGATATTCAATAAAATTGTAATAATTCCAAGTGAATTTTTTTTAAAATCTTTTTATAAGTGAGTTTGCTATTATACTAGCGAAATTATTAAGTGGAAAACACAACTAAAAGTGTGAATTATAAATAGTGGTCGCCAGAACGACATTGTGTTTTTTTTTTGTTTTCACAATCGCTAGATACTCCATTTTATTGTGTAAGAGGTACGTTAAAAATTTCTTATTGTTGGTTTTTTATTACACCGTGCATTTTACCTAAATACCTTTTATATTATCTTGCTGGTTAATTAATTAGGTTTCTTTTCTCCTTTCACGTTTTGCTTCCCTTAGGAGGAAAAACAAAAAAACAAAGTTCCGCGGAGCGGATTATTATGCATACTTGGATAAGCGGACGACCGCGCTTTCAAATGGCCTTGTAAGGATATATACCGCAATAATTATAGTGCCAAAAACATTCATAATTCTTATCATAATTCTTATCGGGAAAAAAAAAAAAAAAAAATCCAAAATCGAATAAATTTGTAATTATGTTCAATTGTATAATATTAGTTAGTAATTAGTAATATTTAGTTTTTGATTCGATCGCAAGCAAAAAAAAAAAAAAAAAAAAAACTTTTTCGTACGTTGGTCCGCAATAAATACCTAACGGCAACGGGGGTAAAGTAACTTTAGCGATACCTTTTTTTTTTTTTTTTTTTTTTTTTTTTTGCTAAGATCGTTTATTATGAAGATATTATTATATTCAATTATTGCTTTTTGTTATTTTTATTTTATAAAAAAATCAATTATATTTTTTTTTTGATTTCTTGCATCTTATCTATATAATCGTATTCCGAATATTTAGTTTATTCGAAACTTATTGTGCCAAAGTGCGTATTATTCGGGCGCGAGAACCGTATCATTACTTATATTCACAGGTGTATCAACGAACTTGGGTAAAGCGCTTCACCAGGGACCTTGATAACTGTTGGGTAAGTTCTTGTTGTTATTATATAATTTTTTTTTGTATTTTACTCCATATTGGTTATAGTTTGATAAAACTAAATATAACGAATAACAGATTACCTTAAATTCTTGTTTAAATAATATTTTTTTTGCATAAATTGCTTAAAATGATACTTATTTTAAATTTGTGTTATTAAAAATCATAATTTTGTTTTTTTATCTTTATTTTTTTTTTTGTTGTTTAAATTTCAAAATAAATTAAATGGAAATAGTTATATGGTTAAAAATTTAATTCTTTCATTTATTATAATTAGTATTCCTATTTTTCTTCTCTATTTATTGTATGTGAATTAGCATGATTGGCTAATTATTTCAAGTGTGGGATAGAGCGCAATTTTAACCAGACTCTAAGAACCATGTAAGTGGTGCGTGTTCAGTGATTATTTGGTTCATTCGTTCATTTTTTTTTTTTTTTTCTTTCCTTCTTCTTAAGTTCTCGTTTCGCATTTGACGGTTATTCACGATCCTATACAGCTGTAACAAGACCCACCCAACGACCCCGAGCCTAGCCGCGCTAATATACCGTCGTACAGTGTTGATAGGATAAACATTTTCTATACGTAACCACCGTATGTGGCTAACACCCAATTAAGGTCATTTTATTTTAAATCCGGTTAGCAACAAGGCAGTGTGTTACACACTACGTTAGTTTTTATAGAGGTATTCCATTCATTCGGCCATTTTTATTTTTTTCCAAATGTCCATTACAAAATGTAGGCTAGACGCAATTTTTTAAAACACAAATATCTGTTTCAAATTAATTAATAATGCAAAGAGAACAAATATTTTGATGTGCTTAGTATACCAGAACAATAAAAAAATTAATTTGAAGATGTAATATCATCTAATTAAATTTTATTTTATTTATCGTAATTAATTAAAATTTTTAAATATTGCTTATTTTTGAGGCGCGTTGTTGTTTTTAGTCCTATCAGCAACAATAATCACAGTAAAATTTAAATCGCAGTTGATTAAATAGGCCCGTAAATCGCAATCATAATGTACATAATTATGCTTAATGAATAAAAAATATTAAATTAAATTATAAAACGATGTTAGCATTTTTTGTTTGTTTATAAAACTAGTAACAAATAAATGTATTGTTGTATTTATGAAATATTTTTTATAAAAGTAACAATAGTGAAAGACAAGAGCAAAATTTGACATTTACGAGAGGTTATGAAAACGTTTCTAATACCTTTATAAAGAATGTTTTCAAGTTATATTAAGGTAATGCGGATGTTTTCGTTACTTTAATTAAAAAACCGGAATTTATATAATGTTACCATAATCAAGTGTCGGCAACCCTTATAAACTCCTCCATTTAAGCTCTTTAAGGGGTTTATAGAGGTAACGATCAAGTTTCGAACACTAACCTATAAAACTTTGGTTATATAATTTGGTGATGGAAATATTACAATTACTACTATAAAATAAAAATTGTTTGTTGGGAAGTGAAAGAGATTTTCCTTCTCCTCTTCCTAGCCCTTTTCTTCCCCTTGTACTTAACCCACTCTTTGTTCTTTGTCTTCTGCAAAGAAGGATATAATGAAGAAGAAGGAGATTGTAAGACCCGGGTGAAGCAGAAGGAGAAGGAATAGGAGAAGATTTTCCTTCCTCCTTTCCTAGATAAGTGAAAGAGATTTTCCTTCTCCTCTTCCTAGCTTTTTTCTTCCCCTTGTACTTAACCCACTCTTTGTTCTTTGTCTTCTGCGAAGAAGGATATAATGAAGAAGAAGGAGATTGTGAAACCCGGGTGAAGCAGAAGAAGAAGGAATAGGAGAAGATTTTCCTTCCTCCTTTCCTTGATAAGTGAAATAGATTTTCCTTCTCCTCTTCCTAGCCCTTTTCTTTCCCTTGTACTTAACCCACTCTTTGTTCTTTGTCTTCTGCAAAAAAGGATATAATGAAGAAGAAGGAGATTGTAAAACCCGGGTGAAGCAGAAGAAGAAGGAATAGGAGAAGATTTTCCTTCCTCCTTTCCTTGATAAGTGAAAGAGATTTTCCTTCTCCTCTTCCTAGCCCTTTTCTTCCCCTTGTACTTAACCCACTCTTTGTTCTTTGTCTTCTGCGAAGAAGGATATAATGAAGAAGAAGGAGATTGTAAGACCCGGGTGAAGCAGAAGGAGAAGGAATAGGAGGAGATTTTCCTTCCTCCTTTCCTAGATAAGTGAAAGAGATTTTCCTTCTCCTCTTCCTAGCCCTTTTCTTCCCCTTGTACTTAACCCACTCTTTGTTCTTTGTCTTCTGCGGAGAAGGATATAATGAAGAAGAAGGAGATTGTAAGACCCGGGTGAAGCAGAAGGAGAAGGAATAGGAGCAGATTTTCCTTCCTTCTTTCCTAGATAAGTGAAAGAGATTTTCCTTCTCCTCTTCCTAGCCCATTTCTTCCCCTTGTACTTAACCCACTCTTTGTTCTTTGTCTTCTGCGGAGAAGGATATAATGAAGAAGAAGGAAATTGTAAGACCCGGGTGAAGCAGAAGGAGAAGGAATCCTTCCTCCTTTCCTAGATAAGTGAAAGAGATTTTCCTTCTCCTCTTCCTAGCCCTTTTCTTCCTCTTGTACTTAACCCACTCTTTGTTCTCTGTCTTCTGCGAAGAAGGATATAATGAAGAAGAAGGAGATTGTAAGACCCGGGTGAAGCAGAAGGAGAAGGAATAGGAGGAGATTTTCCTTCCTCCTTTCCTAGATAAGTGAAAGAGATTTTCCTTCTCCTCTTCCTAGCCCTTTTCTTCCCCTTGTACTTAACCCACTGTTTGTTCTTTGTCTTCTGCGGAGAAGGATATAATGAAGAAGAAGGAGATTGTAAGACCCGGGTGAAGCAGAAGGAGAAGGAATAGGAGGAGATTTTCCTTCCTCCTTTCCTAGATAAGTGAAAGAGATTTTCCTTCTCCTCTTCCTAGCCCTTTTCTTCCCCTTGTACTTAACCCACTCTTTGTTCTTTGTCTTCTGCGGAGAAGGATATAATGAAGAAGAAGGAGATTGTAAAACCCGGGTGAAGCAGAAGAAGAAGGAATAGGAGAAGATTTTCCTTCCTCCTTTCCTTGATAAGTGAAAGAGATTTTCCTTCTCCTCTTCCTAGCCCTTTTCTTCCCCTTGTACTTAACCCACTCTTTGTTCTTTGTCTTCTGCGAAGAAGGATATAATGAAGAAGAAGGAGATTGTAAGACCCGGGTGAAGCAGAAGGAGAAGGAATAGGAGGAGATTTTCCTTCCTCCTTTCCTAGATAAGTGAAAGAGATTTTCCTTCTCCTCTTCCTAGCCCTTTTCTTCCCCTTGTACTTAACCCACTCTTTGTTCTTTGTCTTCTGCGGAGAAGGATATAATGAAGAAGAAGGAGATTGTAAGACCCGGGTGAAGCAGAAGGAGAAGGAATAGGAGCAGATTTTCCTTCCTTCTTTCCTAGATAAGTCAAAGAGATTTTCCTTCTCCTCTTCCTAGCCCATTTCTTCCCCTTGTACTTAACCCACTCTTTGTTCTTTGTCTTCTGCGGAGAAGGATATAATGAAGAAGAAGGAAATTGTAAGACCCGGGTGAAGCAGAAGGAGAAGGAATCCTTCCTCCTTTCCTAGATAAGTGAAAGAGATTTTCCTTCTCCTCTTCCTAGCCCTTTTCTTCCTCTTGTACTTAACCCACTCTTTGTTCTCTGTCTTCTGCGAAGAAGGATATAATGAAGAAGAAGGAGATTGTAAGACCCGGGTGAAGCAGAAGGAGAAGGAATAGGAGGAGATTTTCCTTCCTCCTTTCCTAGATAAGTGAAAGAGATTTTCCTTCTCCTCTTCCTAGCCCTTTTCTTCCCCTTGTACTTAACCCACTGTTTGTTCTTTGTCTTCTGCGGAGAAGGATATAATGAAGAAGAAGGAGATTGTAAGACCCGGGTGAAGCAGAAGGAGAAGGAATAGGAGGAGATTTTCCTTCCTCCTTTCCTAGATAAGTGAAAGAGATTTTCCTTCTCCTCTTCCTAGCCCTTTTCTTCCCCTTGTACTTAACCCACTCTTTGTTCTTTGTCTTCTGCGGAGAAGGATATAATGAAGAAGAAGGAGATTGTAAAACCCGGGTGAAGCAGAAGGAGAAGGAATAGGAGAAGATTTTCCTTCCTCCTTTCCTAGATAAGTGAAAGAGATTTTCCTTCTCCTCTTCCTAGCCCTTTTCTTACCCTTGTACTTAACCCACTCTTTGTTCTTTGTCTTCTGCGAAGAAGGATATAATGAAGAAGAAGGAGATTGTATGACCCGGGTGAAGCAGAAGGAGAAGGAATAGGAGAAGATTTTCCTTCCTCCTTTCCTAGATAAGTGAACGAGATTTTCCTTCTCCTTTTCCTAGCCCTTTTCTTCCCCTTGTACTTAACCCACTCGTTGTTCTTTGTCTTCTGCAGAGAAGGATATAATGAAGAAGAAAGGAGATTGTAAGACCCGGGTGAAGCAGAAGGAGAAGGAATAGGAGAAGATTTTCCTTTCTCCTTTCCTAGATAAGTGAAAGAGATTTTCCTTCTCCTCTTCCTAGCCCTTTTCTTCCCCTTGTACTTAACCCACTCTTTGTTCTTTGTCTTCTGCGGAGAAGGATATAATGAAGAAGGAGGAGATTGTAAGACTCGGTTGAAGCAGAAGGAGAAGGAATAGGAGAAGATTTTCCTTCCTCCTTTCCTAGATAAGTGAAAGAGATTTTCCTTCTCCTCTTCCTAGCCCTTTTCTTCCCCTTGTACTTAACCCACTCTTTGTTCTTTGTCTTCTGCGAAGAAGGATATAATGAAGAAGAAGGAGTTTGTAAGACCCGGGTGAAGCAGAAGGAGAAGGAATAGGAGAAGATTTTCCTTCCTCCTTTCCTAGATAAGTGAAAGAGATTTTCCTTCTCCTCTTCCCAGCCCTTTTCTTCCCCTTGTACTTAACCCACTCTTTGTTCTTTGTCTTCTGCGGAGAAGGATATAATGAAGAAGAAGGAGATTGTAAGACCCGGGTGAAGCAGAAGGAGAAGGAATAGGAGGAGATTTTCCTTCCTCCTTTCCTTGATAAGTGAAAGAGATTTTCCTTCTCCTCTTCCTAGCCCTTTTCTTCCCCTTGTACTTAACCCACTCTTTGTTCTTTGTCTTCTGCGGAGAAGGATATAATGAAGAAGGAGGAGACTGTAAGACTCGGGTGAAGCAGAAGGCGAAGGAATAGGAGGAGATTTTCCTTCCTCCTTTCCTAGAAAAGTGAAACAGATTTTCCTTCTCCTCTTCCTTGCCCTTCTCTTCCCCTTGTACTTAACCCACTCTTTCTTCTTTGTCTTCTGCGAAGAAGGATATAATGAAGAAGAAGGAGATTGTAAGACCCGGGTGAAGCAGAAGGAGAAGGAATAGGAGGAGATTTTCCTTCCTCCTTTCCTAGAAAAGTGAAACAGATTTTCCTTCTCCTCTTCCTTGCCCTTCTCTTCCCCTTGTACTTAACCCACTCTTTGTTCTTTGTCTTCTGCGGAGAAGGATATAATGAAGAAGGAGGAAATTGTAAGACCCGGGTGAAGCAGAAGGAGAAGGAATAGGAGGAGATTTTCCTTCCTCCTTTCCTAGATAAGTGAAAGAGATTTTCCTTCTCCTCTTCCTAGCCCTTTTCTTCCCCTTGTACTTAACCCACTCTTTGTTCTTTGTCTTCTGCGGAGAAGGATATAATGAAGAAGAAGGGGATTGTAAGACCCGGGTGAAGCAGAAGGAGAAGGAATAGGAGAAGATTTTCCTTCCTCCTTTCCTAG
Organism: Nephrotoma appendiculata; assembly: GCA_947310385.1. Classification (NCBI taxonomy): domain Eukaryota; kingdom Metazoa; phylum Arthropoda; class Insecta; order Diptera; family Tipulidae; genus Nephrotoma; species Nephrotoma appendiculata. The sequence goes on along the minus strand of OX371224.1, from coordinate 84,764,111 downwards.
ATAAGTGAAAGAGATTTTACTTCTCCTCTTCCTAGCCCTTTTCTTCCCCTTGTACTTAACCCACTCTTTGTTCTTTGTCTTCTGCGAAGAAGGATATAATGAAGAAGAAGGAGAATGTAAGACCCGGGTGAAGCAGAAGGAGAAAGAATAGGAGGAGATTTTCCTTCCTCCTTCCCTAGATAAGTGAAAGAGATTTTCCTTCTCCTCTTCCTATCCCTTTTCTTCCCCTTGTACTTAACCCACTCTTTGTTCTTTGTCTTCTGCGGAGAAGGATATAATGAAGAAGAAGGAGATTGTAAGACCCGGGTGAAGCAGAACGAGAAGGAATAGGAGGAGATTTTTTTTACTCCTTTCCTAGATAAGTAAAAGAGATTTTCCTTCTCCTCTTCCTAGCCCTTTTCTTCCCCTTGTACTTAACCCACTCTTTTCTCTTTGTCTTCTGCGAAGAAGGATATAATGAAAAAGAAGGAGATTGTTAGACCCGGGTGAAGCAGAAGAAGAAGGAATAGGAGAAGATTTTTCTTCCTCCTTTCCTAGATAAGTGAAATAGATTTTCCTTCTCCTCTTCCTAGCCCTTTTCTTTCCCTTGTACTTAACCCACTCTTTGTTCTTTGTCTTCTGCAAAAAAGGATATAATGAAGAAGAAGGAGATTGTTAGACCCGGGTGAAGCAGAAGAAGAAGGAATAGGAGAAGATTTTCCTTCCTCCTTTCCTTGATAAGTGAAAGAGATTTTCCTTCTCCTCTTCCTAGCCCTTTTCTTCCCCTTGTACTTAACCCACTCTTTGTTCTTTGTCTTCTGCAAAGAAGGATATAATGAAGAAGAAGGAGATTGTAAGACCCGGGTGAAGCAGAAGGAGAAGGAATAGGAGAAGATTTTCCTTCCTCCTTTCCTAGATAAGTGAAAGAGATTTTCCTTCTCCTCTTCCTAGCTTTTTTCTTCCCCTTGTACTTAACCCACTCTTTGTTCTTTGTCTTCTGCGAAGAAGGATATAATGAAGAAGAAGGAGATTGTAAAACCCGGGTGAAGCAGAAGAAGAAGGAATAGGAGAAGATTTTCCTTCCTCCTTTCCTTGATAAGTGAAATAGATTTTCCTTCTCCTCTTCCTAGCCCTTTTCTTTCCCTTGTACTTAACCCACTCTTTGTTCTTTGTCTTCTGCAAAAAAGGATATAATGAAGAAGAAGGAGATTGTAAAACCCGGGTGAAGCAGAAGAAGAAGGAATAGGAGAAGATTTTCCTTCCTCCTTTCCTTGATAAGTGAAAGAGATTTTCCTTCTCCTCTTCCTAGCCCTTTTCTTCCCCTTGTACTTAACCCACTCTTTGTTCTTTGTCTTCTGCGAAGAAGGATATAATGAAGAAGAAGGAGATTGTAAGACCCGGGTGAAGCAGAAGGAGAAGGAATAGGAGGAGATTTTCCTTCCTCCTTTCCTAGATAAGTGAAAGAGATTTTCCTTCTCCTCTTCCTAGCCCTTTTCTTCCCCTTGTACTTAACCCACTCTTTGTTCTTTGTCTTCTGCGGAGAAGGATATAATGAAGAAGAAGGAGATTGTAAGACCCGGGTGAAGCAGAAGGAGAAGGAATAGGAGCAGATTTTCCTTCCTTCTTTCCTAGATAAGTGAAAGAGATTTTCCTTCTCCTCTTCCTAGCCCATTTCTTCCCCTTGTACTTAACCCACTCTTTGTTCTTTGTCTTCTGCGGAGAAGGATATAATGAAGAAGAAGGAAATTGTAAGACCCGGGTGAAGCAGAAGGAGAAGGAATCCTTCCTCCTTTCCTAGATAAGTGAAAGAGATTTTCCTTCTCCTCTTCCTAGCCCTTTTCTTCCTCTTGTACTTAACCCACTCTTTGTTCTCTGTCTTCTGCGAAGAAGGATATAATGAAGAAGAAGGAGATTGTAAGACCCGGGTGAAGCAGAAGGAGAAGGAATAGGAGGAGATTTTCCTTCCTCCTTTCCTAGATAAGTGAAAGAGATTTTCCTTCTCCTCTTCCTAGCCCTTTTCTTCCCCTTGTACTTAACCCACTGTTTGTTCTTTGTCTTCTGCGGAGAAGGATATAATGAAGAAGAAGGAGATTGTAAGACCCGGGTGAAGCAGAAGGAGAAGGAATAGGAGGAGATTTTCCTTCCTCCTTTCCTAGATAAGTGAAAGAGATTTTCCTTCTCCTCTTCCTAGCCCTTTTCTTCCCCTTGTACTTAACCCACTCTTTGTTCTTTGTCTTCTGCGGAGAAGGATATAATGAAGAAGAAGGAGATTGTAAAACCCGGGTGAAGCAGAAGGAGAAGGAATAGGAGAAGATTTTCCTTCCTCCTTTCCTAGATAAGTGAAAGAGATTTTCCTTCTCCTCTTCCTAGCCCTTTTCTTACCCTTGTACTTAACCCACTCTTTGTTCTTTGTCTTCTGCGAAGAAGGATATAATGAAGAAGAAGGAGATTGTATGACCCGGGTGAAGCAGAAGGAGAAGGAATAGGAGAAGATTTTCCTTCCTCCTTTCCTAGATAAGTGAACGAGATTTTCCTTCTCCTTTTCCTAGCCCTTTTCTTCCCCTTGTACTTAACCCACTCGTTGTTCTTTGTCTTCTGCAGAGAAGGATATAATGAAGAAGAAAGGAGATTGTAAGACCCGGGTGAAGCAGAAGGAGAAGGAATAGGAGAAGATTTTCCTTTCTCCTTTCCTAGATAAGTGAAAGAGATTTTCCTTCTCCTCTTCCTAGCCCTTTTCTTCCCCTTGTACTTAACCCACTCTTTGTTCTTTGTCTTCTGCGGAGAAGGATATAATGAAGAAGGAGGAGATTGTAAGACTCGGTTGAAGCAGAAGGAGAAGGAATAGGAGAAGATTTTCCTTCCTCCTTTCCTAGATAAGTGAAAGAGATTTTCCTTCTCCTCTTCCTAGCCCTTTTCTTCCCCTTGTACTTAACCCACTCTTTGTTCTTTGTCTTCTGCGAAGAAGGATATAATGAAGAAGAAGGAGTTTGTAAGACCCGGGTGAAGCAGAAGGAGAAGGAATAGGAGAAGATTTTCCTTCCTCCTTTCCTAGATAAGTGAAAGAGATTTTCCTTCTCCTCTTCCCAGCCCTTTTCTTCCCCTTGTACTTAACCCACTCTTTGTTCTTTGTCTTCTGCGGAGAAGGATATAATGAAGAAGAAGGAGATTGTAAGACCCGGGTGAAGCAGAAGGAGAAGGAATAGGAGGAGATTTTCCTTCCTCCTTTCCTTGATAAGTGAAAGAGATTTTCCTTCTCCTCTTCCTAGCCCTTTTCTTCCCCTTGTACTTAACCCACTCTTTGTTCTTTGTCTTCTGCGGAGAAGGATATAATGAAGAAGGAGGAGATTGTAAGACTCGGGTGAAGCAGAAGGCGAAGGAATAGGAGGAGATTTTCCTTCCTCCTTTCCTAGAAAAGTGAAACAGATTTTCCTTCTCCTCTTCCTTGCCCTTCTCTTCCCCTTGTACTTAACCCACTCTTTCTTCTTTGTCTTCTGCGAAGAAGGATATAATGAAGAAGAAGGAGATTGTAAGACCCGGGTGAAGCAGAAGGAGAAGGAATAGGAGGAGATTTTCCTTCCTCCTTTCCTAGAAAAGTGAAACAGATTTTCCTTCTCCTCTTCCTTGCCCTTCTCTTCCCCTTGTACTTAACCCACTCTTTGTTCTTTGTCTTCTGCGGAGAAGGATATAATGAAGAAGGAGGAAATTGTAAGACCCGGGTGAAGCAGAAGGAGAAGGAATAGGAGGAGATTTTCCTTCCTCCTTTCCTAGATAAGTGAAAGAGATTTTCCTTCTCCTCTTCCTAGCCCTTTTCTTCCCCTTGTACTTAACCCACTCTTTGTTCTTTGTCTTCTGCGGAGAAGGATATAATGAAGAAGAAGGGGATTGTAAGACCCGGGTGAAGCAGAAGGAGAAGGAATAGGAGAAGATTTTCCTTCCTCCTTTCCTAGATAAGTGAAAGAGATTTTCCTTCTCCTCTTCCTAGCCCTTTTCTTCCCCTTGTACTTAACCCACTCTTTGTTCTTTGTCTTCTGCGAAGAAGGATATAATGAAGAAGAAGGAGAATGTAAGACCCGGGTGAAGCAGAAGGAGAAAGAATAGGAGGAGATTTTCCTTCCTCCTTCCCTAGATAAGTGAAAGAGATTTTCCTTCTCCTCTTCCTATCCCTTTTCTTCCCCTTGTACTTAACCCACTCTTTGTTCTTTGTCTTCTGCGGAGAAGGATATAATGAAGAAGAAGGAGATTGTAAGACCCGGGTGAAGCAGAAGGAGAAGGTATAGGAGGAGATTTTCCTTCCTCCTTTCCTATATAAGTGAACGAGATTTTCCTTCTCCTCTTCCCAGCCCTTTTCTTCCCCTTGTACTTAACCCACTCTTTGTTCTTTGTCTTCTGCGGAGAAGGATATAATGAAGAAGAAGAAAATAGTAAGACCCGGGTGAAGCAGAAGGAGAAGGAATAGGAGGAGATTTTCCTTCCTCCTTTGTTCTTTGTCTTCTGCGGAGAAGGATATAATGAAGAAGAAGGAGATTGTAAAACCCGGGTGAAGCAGAAGGAGAAGGAATAGGAGAAGATTTTCCTTCCTCCTTTCCTAGATAAGTGAAAGAGATTTTCCTTCTCCTCTTCCTAGCCCTTTTCTTACCCTTGTACTTAACCCACTCTTTGTTCTTTGTCTTCTGCGAAGAAGGATATAATGAAGAAGAAGGAGATTGTATGACCCGGGTGAAGCAGAAGGAGAAGGAATAGGAGAAGATTTTTCTTCCTCCTTTCCTAGATAAGTGAAAGAGATTTTCCTTCTCCTCTTCCTATCCCTTTTCTTACCCTTTTACTTAACCCACTCTTTGTTCTTTGTCTTCTGCGAAGAAGGATATAATGAAGAAGAAGGAGATTGTAAGATCCGGGTGAAGCAGAAGGAGAAGGAATAGGAGAAAATTTTCCTTCCTCCTTTCCTAGATTAAGTGAAAGAGATTTTCCTTCTCCTCTTCCTAGCCCTTTTCTTCCCCTTGTACTTAACCCACTCTTTGTTCTTTGTCTTCTGCGGAGAAGGATATAATGAAGAAGGAGGAGATTGTAAGACTCGGTTGAAGCAGAAGGAGAAGGAATAGGAGAAGATTTTCCTTCCTCCTTTCCTAGATAAGTGAAAGAGATTTTCCTTCTCCTCTTCCTAGCCCTTTTCTTCCCCTTGTACTTAACCCACTCTTTGTTCTTTGTCTTCTGCGAAGAAGGATATAAAGAAGAAGAAGGAGTTTGTAAGACCCGGGTGAAGCAGAAGGAGAAGGAATAGGAGAAGATTTTCCTTCCTCCTTTCTTAGATAAGTGAAAGAGATTTTCCTTCTCCTCTTCCTAGCCCTTTTCTTCCCCTTGTACTTAACCCACTCTTTGTTCTTTGTCTTCTGCGGAGAAGGATATAATGAAGAAGAAGGAGATTGTAAGACCCGGGTGAAGCAGAAGGAGAAGGAATAGGAGGAGATTTTCCTTCCTCCTTTCCTAGATAAGTGAAAGAGATTTTCCTTCTCCCTTTCCTAGCCCTTTTCTTCCCCTTGTACTTAACCCACTCTTTGTTCTTTGTCTTCTGCGGAGAAGGATATAATGAAGAAGAAGGAGATTGTAAGACCCGGGTGAAGCAGAAGGAGAAGGAATAGGAGGAGATTTTCCTTCCTCCTTTCCTAGATAAGTGAAAGAGATTTTCCTTCTCCTCTTCCTAGCCCTTTTCTTCCCCTTGTACTTAACCCACTCTTTGTTCTTTGTCTTCTGCGAAGAAGGAGATAATGAAGAAGAAGGAGATTGTAAGACCCGGGTGAAGCAGAAGGAGAAGGAATAGGAGAAGATTTTCCTTCCTCCTATCCTAGATAAGTGAAAGAGATTTTCCTTCTCCTCTTCCTAGCCCTTTTCTTCCCCTTGTACTTAACCCACTCGTTGTTCTTTGTCTTCTGCGGAGAAGGATATAATGAAGAAGAAGGAGATTGTAAGACCCGGGTGAAGCAGAAGGAGAAGGAATAGGAGAAGATTTTCCTTCCTCCTTTCCTAGATAAGGGAAAGAGATTTTCCTTCTCCTCTTCCTAGCCCTTTTCTTACCCTTGTACTTAACCCACTCTTTGTTCTTTGTCTTCTGCGAAGAAGGATATAATGAAGAAGAAGGAGATTGTAAGACCCGGGTGAAGCAGAAGGAGAAGGAATAGGAGGAGATTTTCCTTCCTCCTTCCCTAGATAAGTGAAAGAGATTTTCCTTCTCCTCTTCCTATCCCTTTTCTTCCCCTTGTACTTACCCACTCTTTGTTCTTTGTCTTCTGCGGAGAAGGATATAATGAAGAAGAAGGAGATTGTAAGACCCGGGTGAAGCAGAAGGAGAAGGAATAGGAGGAGATTTTCCTTCCTCCTTTCCTAGATAAGTGAAAGAGATTTTCCTTCTCCTCTTCCTAGCCCTTTTCTTCCCTTTGTACTTAACCCACTCTTTGTTCTTTGTCTTCTGCGGAGAAGAATATAATGAAGAAGGAGGAAATTGTAAGACCCGGGTGAAGCAGAAGGAGAAGGAATAAGAGGAGATTTTCCTTCCTCCTTTCCTAGATAAGTGAAAGAGATTTTCCTTCTCCTTTTCTAGCCCTTTTCCTCCCCTTGTACTTAACCCACTCTTTGTTCTTTGTCTTCTGCGGAGAAGGATATAATGAAGAAGAAGGGGATTGTATAAGACCCGGGTGAAGCAGAAGGAGAAGGAATAGGAGGAGGTTTTCCTTCCTCCTTTCCTAAATAAGTGAAAGAGATTTTCCTTCTCCTCTTCCTAGCCCTTTTCTTCCCCTTGTACTTAACCCACTCTTTGTTCTTTGTCTTCTGCGGAGAAGGATATAATGAAGAAGAAGGAGATTGTAAGACCCGGGTGCAGCAAAAGGAGAAGGAATAGGAGCAGATTTTCCTTCCTCCTTTCCTAGATAAGTGAAAGAGATTTTCCTTCTCCTTTCCTAGCCCATTTCTTCCCCTTGTACTTAACCCACTCTTTGTTCTTTGTCTTCTGCGGAGAAGGATATAATGAAGAAGAAGGAGATTGTAAGACCCGGGTGAAGCAGAAGGAGAAGGAATAGGAGGAGATTTTTTTTTCCTCCTTTCCTAGATAAGTGAAAGAGATTTTCCTTCTCCACTTCCTAGCCCTTTTCTTCCCCTTGTACTTAACCCACTCTTTGTTCTTTGTCTTCTGCGGAGAAGAATATAATGAAGAAGGAGGAAATTGTAAGACCCGGGTGAAGCAGAAGGAGAAGGAATAAGAGGAGATTTTCCTTCCTCCTTTCCTAGATAAGTGAAAGAGATTTTCCTACTCCTTTTCTAGCCCTTTTCCTCCCCTTGTACTTAACCCACTCTTTGTTCTTTGTCTTCTGCGGAGAAGGATATAATGAAGAAGAAGGGGATTGTATAAGACCCGGGTGAAGCAGAAGGAGAAGGAATAGGAGAAGGTTTTCCTTCCTCCTTTCCTAGATAAGTGAAGGAGATTTTCCTTCTCCTCTTCCTAGCCCTTTTCTTCCCCTTGTACTTAACCCACTCTTTGTTCTTTGTCTTCTGCGGAGAAGGATATTATGAAGAAGAAGGAGATTGTAAGACCCGGGTGAAGCAGAAGGAGAAGGAATAGGAGGAGATTTTCCTTCCTCCTTTCCTAGAAAAGTGAAAGAGATTTTCCTTCTCCTCTTCCTAGCCCTTTTCTTCCCCTTGTACTTAACCCACTCGTTGTTCTTTGTCTTCTGCGAAGAAGGATATAATGAAGAAGAAGGAGATTGTAAGACCCGGGTGAAGCAGAAGGAGAAGGAATAGGAGAAGATTTTCCTTCCTCCTTTCCTAGATAAGTGAAAGAGATTTTCCTTCTCCTCTTCCTAGCCCTTTTCTTTCCCTTGTACTTAACCCACTCGTTGTTCTTTGTCTTCTGCGGAGAAGGATATAATGAAGAAGGAGGAAATTGTAAGACCCGGGTGAAGCAGAAGGAGAAGGAATAAGAGGAGATTTTCCTTCCTCCTTTCCTAGATAAGTGAAAGAGATTTTCCTTCTCCTTTTCTAGCCCTTTTCCTCCCCTTGTACTTAACCCACTCTTTGTTCTTTGTCTTCTGCGGAGAAGGATATAATGAAGAAGAAGGAGATTGTAAGACCCGGGTGAAGCAGAAGGAGAAGGAATAGGAGGAGATTTTCCTTCCTCCTTTCCTAGATAAGTGAAAGATATTTTCCTTCTCCTCTTTCTAGCCCTTTTCTTCCCCTTATACTTAACCCACTCTTTGTTCTTTGTCTTCTGCGGAGAAGGATATAATGAAGAAGAAGGAGACTGTAAGACCCGGGTGAGGCAGAAGAAGAAGGAATAGGAGGAGATTTTCCTTCCTCCTTTCCTAGATAAGTGAAAGAGATTTTCCTTCTCCTCTTCCTAGCCCTTTCCTTCCCCTTGTACTTAACCCACTCTTTGTTCTTTGTCTTCTGCGGAGAAGAATATAATGAAGAAGAAGGAGATTGTAAGACCCGGGTGAAGCAGAAGGAGAAGGAATAGGAAGAGATTTTCCTTCCTCCTTTCCTAGATAAGTGAAAGAGATTTTCCTTCTCCTCTTCCTAACCCTTTCCTTCCCCTTGTACTTAACCCACTCTTTGTTCTTTGTCTTCTGCGGAGAAGGATATAATGAAGAAGGAGGAGATTGTAAGACCCGGGTGAAGCAGAAGGAGAAGGAATAGGAGGAGATTTTCCTTCCTCCATTCCTAAATTAGTGAAAGAGGTTGTCCTTCTCCTCTTCCTAGCCCTTTTCTTCCCCTTGTACTTAACCCACTCTTTGTTCTTTGTCTTCTGCGGAGAAGGATATAATGAAGAAGAAGAAGATTGTAAGACCCGGGTGAAGCAGAAGGAGAAGGAATAGGAGAAGATTTTCCTTCCTCCTTTCCTAGATAAGGGAAAGAGATTTTCCTTCTCCTCTTCCTAGCCCTTTTCTTCCCCTTGTACTTAACCCACTATTTGTTCTTTGTCTTCTGCGAAGAAAGATTTAATGAAGAAGAAGGAGATTGTAAGACCCGGGTGAAGCAGAAGGAGAAGGAATAGAACAAGATTTTGAATCCTCCTTTCCTAGATAAGTGAAAGAGATTTTCCTTCTCCTCTTCCTAGCCCTTTTCTACTCCTTGTACTTAACCCACTCTTTGTTTTTTGTCTTCTGCGGAGAAGGATATAATGAAGAAGAAGGAGGGGGTAAGACTCGGGTGAAGCAGAAGGAGAAGGAATAGGAGGAGATTTTCCTTCCTCCTTTCCTAGATAAGTGAAAGAGATTTTCCTTCTCCTCTTCCTAGCCCTTTTCTTCCCCTTGTACTTAACCCACTCTTTGTTCTTTGTCTTCTGCGGAGAAGGATATAATGAAGAAGAAAGGGATTGTAAGACCCGGGTGAAGCAGAAGGAGAAGGAATAGGAGGAGGTTTTCCTTCCTCCTTTCCTAGATAAGTGAAAGAGATTTTCCTTCTCCTCTTCCTAGCCCTTTTCTTCCCCTTGTACTTAACCCACTCTTTGTTCTTTGTCTTCTGCGGAGAAGGATATAATGAAGAAGAAGGAGATTGTAAGACCCGGGTGAATCAGAAGGAGAAGGAATAGGAGGAGATTTTCCTTCCTCCTTTCCTAGATAAGTGAAAGAGATTTTCCTTCTCCTCTTCTTAGCCCTTTTCTTCCCCTTGTACTTAACCCACTCTTTGTTCTTTGTCTTCTGCGAAGAAGGATATAATGAAGAAGAAGGAGATTGTAAGACCCGGGTGAAGCAGAAGGAGAAGGAATAGGAGAAGATTTTCATTCCTCCTTTCCTAGATAAGTGAAAGAGATTTTCCTTCTCCTCTTCCTAGCCCTTTTCTTCCCCTTGTACTTAACCCACTCTTTGTTCTTTGTCTTCTACGGAGAAGGATATAATGAAGAAGAAGGAGATTGTAAGACCCGGGTGAAGCAGAAGGAGAAGGAATAGGAGGAGATTTTCCTTCCTCCTTTCCTAGATAAGTGAAAGAGATTTTCCTTCTCCTCTTCCTAGCCCTTTCCTTCCCCTTGTACTTAACCCACTCTTTGTTCTTTGTCTTCTGCGGAGAAGGATATAATGAAGAAGAAGGAGATTGTAAGACCCGGGTGAAGCAGAAGGAGAAGGAATAGGAGGAGATTTTCCTTCCTCCTTTCCTAGATAAGTGAAAGAGATTTTCCTTCTCCTCTTCCTAGCCCTTTTCTTCCCCTTGTACTTAACCCACTCTTAGTTCTTTGTCTTCTGCGGAGAAGGATATAATGAAGAAGAAGAAAATTGTAAGACCAGGGTGGAGCAGAAGGAGAAGGAATAGGAGAAGATTTTCCTTTCTCCTTTCCTAGATAAGTGAAATAGATTTTCCTTCTCCTCTTCCTAGCCCTTTTCTTCCCCTTGTACTTAACCCACTCTTTGTTCTTTGTCTTCTGCGGAGAAGGATATAATGAAGAAGAAGGAGATTGTAAGACCCGGGTGAAGCAGAAGGAGAAGGAATAGGAGGAGATTTTCCTTCCTCCTTTCCTAGATAAGTGAAAGAGATTTTCCTTCTCCTCTTCCTAGCCCTTTTCTTCCCCTTGTACTTAACCCACTATTTGTTCTTTGTCTTCTGCGAAGAAGGATATAATGAAGAAGAAGGAGATTGTAAGACCCGGGTGAAGCAGAAGGAGAAGGAATAAGACAAGATTTTGAATCCCCCTTTCCTAGATAAGTGAAAGAGATTTTCCTTCTCCTCTTCCTAGCCCTTTTCTTCCCCTTGTACTTAACCCACTCTTTGTTCTTTGTCTTCTGCGGAGAAGGATATAATGAAGAAGAAGGAGATTGTAAGACCCGGGTGAAGCAGAAGGAGAAGGAATAGGAGAAGATTTTCCTTCCTCCTTTCCTAGATAAGTGAAAGAGCTTTTCCTTCTCCTCTTCCTAGCCCTTTTCTTCCCCTTGTACTTAACCCACTCTTTGTTCTTTGTCTTCTGCGAAGAAGCATATAATGAAGAAGAAGGAGATTGTAAGACCCGGGTGAAGCAGAAGGAGAAGGAATAGGAGGAGATTTTCCTTCCTCCTTCCCTAGATAAGTGAAAGAGATTTTCCTTCTCCTCTTCCTATCCCTTTTCTTCCCCTTGTACTTAACCCACTCTTTGTTCTTTGTCTTCTGCGAAGAAGGATATAATGAAGAAGAAGGAGATTGTAAGACCCGGGTGAAGCAGAAGGAGAAGGAATAGGAGGAGATTTTCCTTCCTCCTTTCCTAGATAAGTGAAAGAGATTTTCCTTCTCCTCTTCCTAGCCCTTTTCTTCCCTTTGTACTTAACCCACTCTTTGTTCTTTGTCTTCTGCGAAGAAGGATATAATGAAGAAGAAGAAGATTGTATGACCCGGGTGAAGCAGAAGGAGAAGGAATAGGAGGAGATTTTCCTTCCTCCTTTCCTAGATAAGTGAACGAGATTTTCCTTCTCCTCTCCCTAACCCTTTTCTTCCCCTTGTACTTAACCCACTCTTTGTTCTTTGTCTTCTGCGAAGAAGGAGATAATGAAGAAGAGGAAAATAGTAAGACCCGGGTGAAGCAGAAGGAGAAGGAATAGGAGAAGATTTTCGTTCCTCCTTTCCTAGATAAGTGAAAGAGATTTTCCTTCTCCCCTTCCTAGCCCTTTTCTTCCCCTTGTACTTAACCCACTCTTTGTTCTTTGTCTTCTGCGGAGAAGGATATAATGAAGAAGAAGGATATTGTAAGACCCGGGTGCAGCAGAAGGAGAAAGAATAGGAGCAGATTTTCCTTCCTCCTTTCCTAGATAAGTGAAAGAGATTTTCCTTCTCCTTTCCTAGCCCATTTCTTCCCCTTGTACTTAACCCACTCTTTGTTCTTTGTCTTCTGCGGAGAAGGATATAATGAAGAAGAAGATGATTGTCAGACCCGGGTGAAGCAGAAGGAGAAGGAATAGGAGGAGATTTTTTTTCCTCCTTTCCTAGATAAGTGAAAGAGATTTTCCTTCTCCTTTCCTAGCCCATTTATTTCCCTTGTACTTAACCCACTCTTTGTTCTTTGTCTTCTGCGGAGAAGGATATAATGAAGAAGAAGGAGTTTGTAAGACCCGGGTGAAGCAGAAGGAGAAGGAATAGGAGAAGATTTTCCTTCCTTCTTTCCTAGATAAGTGAAAGAGATTTTCCTTCTCCTCTTCCTAGCCCTTTTCTTCCCCTTGTACTTAACCCACTCTTTGTTCTTTGTCTTCTGCGGAGAAGGATATAATGAAGAAGAAGGAGATTGTAAGACCCGGGTGAAGCAGAAGGAGAAGGAATAGGAGGAGATTTTCCTTCCTCCTTTCCTAGATAAGTGAAAGATATTTTCCTTCTCCTCTTTCTAGCCCTTTTCTTCCCCTTATACTTAACCCACTCTTTGTTCTTTGTCTTCTGCGGAGAAGGATATAATGAAGAAGAAGGAGACTGTAAGACCCGGGTGAGGCAGAAGAAGAAGGAATAGGAGGAGATTTTCCTTCCTCCTTTCCTAGATAAGTGAAAGAGATTTTCCTTCTCCTCTTCCTAGCCCTTTCCTTCCCCTTGTACTTAACCCACTCTTTGTTCTTTGTCTTCTGCGGAGAAGAATATAATGAAGAAGAAGGAGATTGTAAGACCCGGGTGAAGCAGAAGGAGAAGGAATAGGAAGAGATTTTCCTTCCTCCTTTCCTAGATAAGTGAAAGAGATTTTCCTTCTCCTCTTCCTAACCCTTTCCTTCCCCTTGTACTTAACCCACTCTTTGTTCTTTGTCTTCTGCGGAGAAGGATATAATGAAGAAGGAGGAGATTGTAAGACCCGGGTGAAGCAGAAGGAGAAGGAATAGGAGGAGATTTTCCTTCCTCCATTCCTAAATTAGTGAAAGAGGTTGTCCTTCTCCTCTTCCTAGCCCTTTTCTTCCCCTTGTACTTAACCCACTCTTTGTTCTTTGTCTTCTGCGGAGAAGGATATAATGAAGAAGAAGAAGATTGTAAGACCCGGGTGAAGCAGAAGGAGAAGAAATAGGAGGAGATTTTCCTTCCTCTTTTCCTAGATAAGAGAAAGAGGTTTTTCTTCTCCTCTTCCTAGCCCTTTTCTTCCCCTTGTACTTAACCCACTATTTGTTCTTTGTCTTCTGCGAAGAAAGATTTAATGAAGAAGAAGGAGATTGTAAGACCCGGGTGAAGCAGAAGGAGAAGGAATAGAACAAGATTTTGAATCCTCCTTTCCTAGATAAGTGAAAGAGATTTTCCTTCTCCTCTTCCTAGCCCTTTTCTACTCCTTGTACTTAACCCACTCTTTGTTTTTTGTCTTCTGCGGAGAAGGATATAATGAAGAAGAAGGAGGGGGTAAGACTCGGGTGAAGCAGAAGGAGAAGGAATAGGAGGAGATTTTCCTTCCTCCTTTCCTAGATAAGTGAAAGAGATTTTCCTTCCCCTCTTCCTAGCCCTTTTCTTCCCCTTGTACTTAACCCACTCTTTGTTCTTTGTCTTCTGCGGAGAAGGATATAATGAAGAAGAAAGGGATTGTAAGACCCGGGTGAAGCAGAAGGAGAAGGAATAGGAGGAGATTTTCCTTCCTCCTTTCCTAGATAAGTGAAAGAGATTTTCCTTCTCCTCTTCCTAGCCCTTTTCTTCCCCTTGTACTTAACCCACTCTTAGTTCTTTGTCTTCTGCGGAGAAGGATATAATGAAGAAGAAGAAAATTGTAAGACCAGGGTGGAGCAGAAGGAGAAGGAATAGGAGAAGATTTTCCTTCCTCTTTTCCTAGATAAGAGAAAGAGGTTTTTCTTCTCCTCTTCCTAGCCCTTTTCTTCCCCTTGTACTTAACCCACTATTTGTTCTTTGTCTTCTGCGAAGAAAGATTTAATGAAGAAGAAGGAGATTGTAAGACCCGGGTGAATCAGAAGGAGAAGGAATAGGAGGAGATTTTCCTTCCTCCTTTCCTAGATAAGTGAAAGAGATTTTCCTTCTCCTCTTCTTAGCCCTTTTCTTCCCCTTGTACTTAACCCACTCTTTGTTCTTTGTCTTCTGCGAAGAAGGATATAATGAAGAAGAAGGAGATTGTAAGACCCGGGTGAAGCAGAAGGAGAAGGAATAGGAGAAGATTTTCATTCCTCCTTTCCTAGATAAGTGAAAGAGATTTTCCTTCTCCTCTTCCTAGCCCTTTTCTTCCCCTTGTACTTAACCCACTCTTTGTTCTTTGTCTTCTACGGAGAAGGATATAATGAAGAAGAAGGAGATTGTAAGACCCGGGTGAAGCAGAAGGAGAAGGAATAGGAGGAGATTTTCCTTCCTCCTTTCCTAGATAAGTGAAAGAGATTTTCCTTCTCCTCTTCCTAGCCCTTTCCTTCCCCTTGTACTTAACCCACTCTTTGTTCTTTGTCTTCTGCGGAGAAGGATATAATGAAGAAGAAGGAGATTGTAAGACCCGGGTGAAGCAGAAGGAGAAGGAATAGGAGGAGATTTTCCTTCCTCCTTTCCTAGATAAGTGAAAGAGATTTTCCTTCTCCTCTTCCTAGCCCTTTTCTTCCCCTTGTACTTAACCCACTCTTAGTTCTTTGTCTTCTGCGGAGAAGGATATAATGAAGAAGAAGAAAATTGTAAGACCAGGGTGGAGCAGAAGGAGAAGGAATAGGAGAAGATTTTCCTTTCTCCTTTCCTAGATAAGTGAAATAGATTTTCCTTCTCCTCTTCCTATCCCTTTTCTTCCCCTTGTACTTAACCCACTCTTTGTTCTTTGTCTTCTGCGGAGAAGGATATAATGAAGAAGAAGGAGATTGTAAGACCCGGGTGAAGCAGAAGGAGAAGGAATAGGAGGAGATTTTCCTTCCTCCTTTCCTAGATAAGTGAAAGAGATTTTCCTTCTCCTCTTCCTAGCCCTTTTCTTCCCCTTGTACTTAACCCACTATTTGTTCTTTGTCTTCTGCGAAGAAGGATATAATGAAGAAGAAGGAGATTGTAAGACCCGGGTGAAGCAGAAGGAGAAGGAATAAGACAAGATTTTGAATCCCCCTTTCCTAGATAAGTGAAAGAGATTTTCCTTCTCCTCTTCCTAGCCCTTTTCTTCCCCTTGTACTTAACCCACTCTTTGTTCTTTGTCTTCTGCGGAGAAGGATATAATGAAGAAGAAGGAGATTGTAAGACCCGGGTGAAGCAGAAGGAGAAGGAATAGGAGAAGATTTTCCTTCCTCCTTTCCTAGATAAGTGAAAGAGCTTTTCCTTCTCCTCTTCCTAGCCCTTTTCTTCCCCTTGTACTTAACCCACTCTTTGTTCTTTGTCTTCTGCGAAGAAGCATATAATGAAGAAGAAGGAGATTGTAAGACCCGGGTGAAGCAGAAGGAGAAGGAATAGGAGGAGATTTTCCTTCCTCCTTCCCTAGATAAGTGAAAGAGATTTTCCTTCTCCTCTTCCTATCCCTTTTCTTCCCCTTGTACTTAACCCACTCTTTGTTCTTTGTCTTCTGCGAAGAAGGATATAATGAAGAAGAAGGAGATTGTAAGACCCGGGTGAAGCAGAAGGAGAAGGAATAGGAGGAGATTTTCCTTCCTCCTTTCCTAGATAAGTGAAAGAGATTTTCCTTCTCCTCTTCCTAGCCCTTTTCTTCCCTTTGTACTTAACCCACTCTTTGTTCTTTGTCTTCTGCGAAGAAGGATATAATGAAGAAGAAGAAGATTGTATGACCCGGGTGAAGCAGAAGGAGAAGGAATAGGAGGAGATTTTCCTTCCTCCTTTCCTAGATAAGTGAACGAGATTTTCCTTCTCCTCTCCCTAACCCTTTTCTTCCCCTTGTACTTAACCCACTCTTTGTTCTTTGTCTTCTGCGAAGAAGGAGATAATGAAGAAGAGGAAAATAGTAAGACCCGGGTGAAGCAGAAGGAGAAGGAATAGGAGAAGATTTTCGTTCCTCCTTTCCTAGATAAGTGAAAGAGATTTTCCTTCTCCCCTTCCTAGCCCTTTTCTTCCCCTTGTACTTAACCCACTCTTTGTTCTTTGTCTTCTGCGGAGAAGGATATAATGAAGAAGAAGGAGATTGTTAGACCCGGGTGCAGCAGAAGGAGAAGGAATAGGAGCAGATTTTCCTTCCTCCTTTCCTAGATAAGTGAAAGAGATTTTTCTTCTCCTTTCCTAGCCCATTTCTTCCCCTTGTACTTAACCCACTCTTTGTTCTTTGTCTTCTGCGGAGAAGGATATAATGAAGAAGAAGATGATTGTCAGACCCGGGTGAAGCAGAAGGAGAAGGAATAGGAGGAGATTTTTTTTCCTCCTTTCCTAGATAAGTGAAAGAGATTTTCCTTCTCCTTTCCTAGCCCATTTCTTCCCCTTGTACTTAACCCACTCTTTGTTCTTTGTCTTCTGCGGAGAAGGATATAATGAAGAAGAAGGAGTTTGTAAGACCCGGGTGAAGCAGAAGGAGAAGGAATAGGAGAAGATTTTCCTTCCTTCTTTCCTAGATAAGTGAAAGAGATTTTCCTTCTCCTCTTCCTAGCCCTTTTCTTCCCCTTGTACTTAACCCACTCTTTGTTCTTTGTCTTCTGCGGAGAAGGATATAATGAAGAAGAAGAAGATTGTAAGACCCGGGTGAAGCAGAAGAAGAAGGAATAGGAGAAGATTTTCCTTCCTCCTTTCCTTGATAAGTGAAAGAGATTTTCCTTCTCCTCTTCCTAGCCCTTTTCTTCTCCTTGTACTTAACCCACTCTTTGTTTTTTGTCTTCTGCGGAGAAGGATATAATGAAGAAGAAGGAGATGGTAAGACCCGGGTGAAGCAGAAGAAGAAGGAATAGGAGAAGATTTTCCTTCGTCCTTTCCTTGATAAGTGAAAGAGATTTTCCTTCTCCTCTTCCTAGCCCTTTTCTTTCCCTTGTACTTAACCCACTCTTTGTTCTTTGTCTTCTGCAAAGAAGGATATAATGAAGAAGAAGGAGATTGTTAGACCCGGGTGAAGCAGAAGGAGAAGGAATAGGAGAAGATTTTCCTTCCTCCTTTTCTAGATAAGTGAAAGAGATTTTCCTTCTCCTCTTCCTAGCTTTTTTCTTCCCCTTGTACTTAACCCACTCTTTGTTCTTTGTCTTCTGCGAAGAAGGATATAATGAAGAAGAAGGAGATTGTAAGCCCCGGGTGAAGCAGAAGAAGAAGGAATATGAGAAGATTTTCCTTCCTCCTTTCCTTGATAAGTGAAAGAGATTTTCCTTCTCCTCTTCCTATCCCTTTTCTTTCCCTTGTACTTAACCCACTCTTTGTTCTTTGTCTTCTGCAAAGAAGCATATAATGAAGAAGAAGGAGATTGTTAGACCAGGGTGAAGCAGAAGAAGAACGAATAGGAGAAGATTTTCCTTCCTTTTTTCCTTGATAAGTGAAAGAGATTTTCCTTCTCCTCTTCCTAGCCCTTTTCTTCCCCTTGTACTTAACCCACTGTTTGTTCTTTGTCTTCTGCGGAGAAGGATATAATGAAGAAGAAGGAGATTGTAAGACCCGGGTGAAGCAGAAGGAGAAGAAATAGGAGGAGATTTTCGTTCCTCCTTTCCTAGATAAGTGAAAGAGATTTTCCTTCTCCTCTTCCTAGCCCTTTTCTTCCCCTTGTACTTAACCCACTCTTTGTTCTTTGTCTTCTGCGAAGAAGGATATAATGAAGAAGAAGGAGATTGTAAGACCCGGGTGAAGCAGAAGGAGAAGGAATAGGAGGAGATTTTCCTTCCTCCTTTCCTAGATAAGTGAAAGAGATTTTCCTTCTCCTCTTCCTAGCCCTTTTCTTCCCCTTGTACTTAACCCACTATTTGTTCTTTGTCTTCTGCGGAGAAGGATATAATGAAGAAGAAAGAGATTTTAAAACCCGGGTGAAGCAGAAGGAGAAGGAATAGGAGAAGATTTTCCTTCCTCCTTTCCTAGATAAGTGAAAGAGATTTTCCTTCTCCTCTTCCTAGCCCTTTTCTTTCCCTTGTACTTAACCCACTCTTTGTTCTTTGTCTTCTGCGGAGAAGGATATAATGAAGAAGAAGGAGATTGTAAGACCCGGGTGAAGCAAAAGGAGAAGGAATAGGAGAAGATTTTCCTTCCTCCTTTCCTAGATAAGTGAAAGAGATTTTCCTTCTCCTCTTCCTAGCCCTTTTCTTCCCCTTGTACTTAACCCACTCTTTGTTCTTTGTCTTCTGCGGAGAAGGATATAATGAAGAAGAAGGAGATTGTAAGACCCGGTCGAAGCAGAAGGAGAAGAAATAGGAGGAGATTTTCCTTCCTCCTTGTCTAGATAAGTGAAAGAGATTTTCCTTCTCCTCTTCCTAGCCCTTTTCTTCCCCTTGTACTTAACCCACTCTTTGTTCTTTGTCTTCTGCGGACAAGGATATAATGAAGAAGAAGGAGATTGTAAGACCCGGGTGAAGCAGAAGGAGAAGGAATAGGAGGAGATTTTCCTTCCTTCTTTCCTAGATAAGTGAAAGAGATTTTCCTTCTCCTCTTCCTAGCCCATTTCTTCCCCTTGTACTTAACCCACTCTTTGTTCTTTGTCTTCTGCGGAGAAGGATATAATGAAGAAGGAGGAAATTGTAAGACCCGGGTGAAGCAGAAGGAGAAGGAATCCTTCCTCCTTTCCTAGATAAGTGAAAGAGATTTTCCTTCTCCTCTTCCTAGCCCTTTTCTTCCTCTTGTACTTAACCCACATTTTGTTCTCTAACTTCTGCGAAGAAGGATATAATGAAGAAGAAGGAGATTGTAAGACCCGGGTGAAGCAGAAGGAGAAGGAATAGGAGGAGATTTTCCTTCCTCCTTTCCTAGATAAGTGAAAGAGATTTTCCTTCTCCTCTTCCTAGCCCTTTTCTTCCCCTTGTACTTAACTCACTGTTTGTTCTTTGTCTTCTGCGGAGAAGGATAAAATGAAGAAGAAGGAAATTGTAAGACCCGGGTGAAGCAGAAGGAGAAGGAATAGGAGAAGATTTTCCTTCCTCCTTTCCTAGATAAGTGAAAGAGATTTTCCTTCTCCTCTTCCTAGCCCTTTTCTTACCCTTGTACTTAACCCACTCGTTGTTCTTTGTCTTCTGCAGAGAAGGATATAATGAAGAAGAAAGGAGATTGTAAGACCCGGGTGAAGCAGAAGGAGAAGGAATAGGAGAAGATTTTCCTTCCTCCTTTCCTAGATAAGTGAAAGAGATTTTCCTTCTCCTCTTCCTAGCCCTTTTCTTCCCCTTGTACTTAACCCACTCTTTGTTCTTTGTCTTCTGCGAAGAAGGATATAATGAAGAAGAAGGAGTTTGTATGACCCGGGTGAAGCAGAAGGAGAAGGAATAGGAGAAGATTTTCCTTCCTCCTTTCCTAGATAAGTGAAAGAGATTTTCCTTCTCTTCTTCCTAGCCCTTTTCTTCCCCTTGTACTTAACCCACTCTTTGTTCTTTGTCTTCTGCGGAGAAGGATATAATGAAGAAGAAGGAGATTGTAAGACCCGGGTGAAGCAGAAGGAGAAGGAATAGGAGGAGATTTTCCTTCCTCCTTTCCTAGATAAGTGAAAGAGATTTTCCTTCTCCCTTTCCTAGCCCTTTCCTTCCCCTTGTACTTAACCCACTCTTTGTTCTTTGTCTTCTGCGGAGAAGGATATAATGAAGAAGAAGGAGATTGTAAGACCCGGGTGAAGCAGAAGGAGAAGGAATAGGAGGAGATTTTCCTTCCTCCTTTCCTAGATAAGTGAAAGAGATTTTCCTTCTCCTCTTCCTAGCCCTTTTCTTCCCCTTGTACTTAACCCACTCTTTGTTCTTTGTCTTCTGCGGAGAAGGATATAATGAAGAAGAAGGAGATTGTAAGACCCGGGTGAAGCAGAAGGAGAAGGAATAGGAGGAGATTTTCCTTCCTCCTTTCCTAGATAAGTGAAACAGATTTTCCTTCTCCTCTTCCTAGCCCTTTTCTTCCCCTTGTACTTAACCCACTCTTTGTTCTTTGTCTTCTGCGGAGAAGGATATAATGAAGAAGAAGGAGATTGTAAAACCCGGGTGAAGCAGAAGGAGAAGGAATAGGAGAAGATTTTCCTTCCTCCTTTCCTAGATAAGTGAAAGAGATTTTCCTTCTCCTCTTCCTAGCCCTTTTCTTCCCCTTGTACTTAACCCACTCTTTGTTCTTTGTTTTCTGCGGAGAAGGATATAATGAAGAAGAAAGGAGATTGTTAGACCCGGGTGAAGCAGAAGGAGAAGGAATAGGAGAAGATTTTCCTTCCTCCTTTCCTAGATAAGTGAAAGAGATTTTCCTTCTCCTCTTCCTAGCCCTTTTCTTACCCTTGTACTTAACCCACTCTTTGTTCTTTGTCTTCTGCAGAGAAGGATATAATGAAGAAGAAAGGAGATTGTAAGACCCGGGTGAAGCAGAAGGAGAAGGAATAGGAGAAGATTTTCCTTCCTCCTTTCCTAGATAAGTGAATGAGATTTTCCTTCTCCCTTTCCTAGCCCTTTTCTTCCCCTTGTACTTAACCCACTCTTTGTTCTTTGTCTTCTGCGGAGAAGGATATAATGAAGAAGAAGGAGATTGTAAGACCCGGGTGAAGCAGAAGGAGAAGGAATAGGAGGAGATTTTCCTTCCTCCTTTCCAAGATAAGTGAAAGAGATTTTCCTTCTCCTCTTCCTAGCCCTTTTCTTCCCCTTGTACTTAACCCACTGTTTGTTCTTTGTCTTCTGCGGAGAAGGATATAATGAAGAAGAAGGAGATTGTAAGACCCGGGTGAAGCAGAAGGAGAAGGAATAGGAGGAGATTTTCCTTCCTCCTTTCCTAGATAAGTGAAACAGATTTTCCTTCTCCTCTTCCTAGCCCTTTTCTTCCCCTTGTACTTAACCCACTCTTTGTTCTTTGTCTTCTGCGGAGAAGGATATAATGAAGATGAAGGAGATTGTTAAACCCGGGTGAAGCAGAAGGAGAAGGAATAGGAGAAGATTTTCCTTCCTCCTTTCCTAGATAAGTGAAAGAGATTTTTCTTCTCCTCTTCCTAGCCCTTTTCTTCCCCTTGTACTTAACCCACTCTTTGTTCTTTGTCTTCTGCGGAGAAGGATATAATGAAGAAGAAGGAGATTGTAAAACCCGGGTGAAGCAGAAGGAGAAGGAATAGGAGAAGATTTTCCTTCCTCCTTTCCTAGATAAGTGAAAGAGATTTTCCTTCTCCTCTTCCTAGCCCTTTTCTTACCCTTGTACTTAACCCACTCGTTGTTCTTTGTCTTCTGCAGAGAAGGATATAATGAAGAAGAAAGGAGATTGTAAGACCCGGGTGAAGCAGAAGGAGAAGGAATAGGAGGAGATTTTCCTTCCTCCTTTCCTAGATAAGTGAAACAGATTTTCCTTCTCCTCTTCCTAGCCCTTTTCTTCCCCTTGTACTTAACCCACTCTTTGTTCTTTGTCTTCTGCGGAGAAGGATATAATGAAGATGAAGGAGATTGTAAAACCCGGGTGAAGCAGAAGGAGAAGGAATAGGAGAAGATTTTCCTTCCTCCTTTCCTAGATAAGTGAAAGAGATTTTCCTTCTCCTCTTCCTAGCCCTTTTCTTCCCCTTGTACTTAACCCACTCTTTGTTCTTTGTCTTCTGCGGAGAAGGATATAATGAAGATGAAGGAGATTGTAAGACCCGGGTGAAGCAGAAGGAGAAGGAATAGGAGAAGATTTTCCTTCCTCCTTTCCTAGATAAGTGAAAGAGATTTTCCTTCTCCTCTTCCTAGCCCTTTTCTTACCCTTGTACTTAACCCACTCGTTGTTCTTTGTCTTCTGCAGAGAAGGATATAATGAAGAAGAAAGGAGATTGTAAGACCCGGGTGAAGCAGAAGGAGAAGGAATAGGAGAAGATTTTCCTTCCTCCTTTCCTAGATAAGTGAAAGAGATTTTCCTTCTCCTCTTCCTAGCCCTTTTCTTCCCCTTGTACTTAACCCACTCTTTGTTCTTTGTCTTCTGCGGAGAAGGATATAATGAAGAAGAAGGAGATTGTAAAACCCGGGTGAAGCAGAAGGAGAAGGAATAGGAGAAGATTTTCCTTCCTCCTTTCCTAGATAAGTGAAAGAGATTTTCCTTCTCCTCTTCCTAGCCCTTTTCTTACCCTTGTACTTAACCCACTCGTTGTTCTTTGTCTTCTGCAGAGAAGGATATAATGAAGAAGAAAGGAGATTGTAAGACCCGGGTGAAGCAGAAGGAGAAGGAATAGGAGAAGATTTTCCTTCCTCCTTTCCTAGATAAGTGAAAGAGATTTTCCTTCTCCCTTTCCTAGCCCTTTTCTTCCCCTTGTACTTAACCCACTCTTTGTTCTTTGTCTTCTGCGGAGAAGGATATAATGAAGAAGAAGGAGATTGTAAGACCCGGGTGAAGCAGAAGGAGAAGGAATAGGAGGAGATTTTCCTTCCTCCTTTCCTAGATAAGTGAAAGAGATTTTCCTTCTCCTCTTCCTAGCCCTTTTTTCCCCTTGTACTTAACCCACTCGTTGTTCTTTGTCTTCTGCAGAGAAGGATATAATGAAGAAGAAAGGAGATTGTAAGACCCGGGTGAAGCAGAAGGAGAAGGAATAGGAGAAGATTTTCCTTCCTCCTTTCCTAGATAAGTGAAAGAGATTTTCCTTCTCCTCTTCCTAGCCCTTTTCTTCCCCTTGTACTTAACCCACTCGTTGTTCTTTGTCTTCTGCAGAGAAGGATATAATGAAGAAGAAAGGAGATTGTAAGACCCGGGTGAAGCAGAAGGAGAAGGAACAGGAGAAGATTTTCCTTCCTCCTTTCCTAGATAATTGAAAGAGATTTTCCTTCTCCTCTTCCTAGCCCTTTTCTTCCTCTTGTACTTAACCCGCTGTTTGTTCTTTGTCTTCTGCGGAGAAGGATATAATGAAGAAGAAGGAGATTGTAAGACCCGGGTGAAGCAGAAAGAGAAGGAATAGGAGAAGATTTTCCTTCCTCCTTTCCTTGATAAGTGAAAGAGATTTTCCTTCTCCTCTTCCTAGCCCTTTTCTTTCCCTTGTACTTAACCCACTCTTTGTTCTTTGTCTTCTGCAAAGAAGGATATAATGAAGAAGAAGGAGATTGTTAGACCCGGGTGAAGCAGAAGGAGAAGGAATAGGAGAAGATTTTCCTTCCTCCTTTCCTAGATAAGTGAAAGAGGTTTTCCTTCTCCTCTTCCTAGCTTTTTTCTTCCCCTTGTACTTAACCCACTCTTTGTTCTTTGTCTTCTGCGAAGAAGGATATAATGAAGAAGATGGAGATTGTAAGACCCGGGTGAAGCAGAAGAAGAAGGAATAGGAGAAGATTTTCCTTCCTCCTTTCCTTGATAAGTGAAAGAGATTTTCCTTCTCCTCTTCCTAGCCCTTTTCTTTCCCTTGTACTTAACCCACTCTTTGTTCTTTGTCTTCTGCAAAGAAGGATATAATGAAGAAGAAGGAGATTGTTAGACCCGGGTGAAGCAGAAGAAGAAGGAATAGGAGAAGATTTTCCTTCCTCCTTTCCTTGATAAGTGAAAGAGATTTTCCTTCTCCTCTTCCTAGCCCTTTTCTTCCCCTTGTACTTAACCCACTGTTTGTTCTTTGTCTTCTGCGGAGAAGGATATAATGAAGAAGAAGGAGATTGTAAGACCCGGGTGAAGCAGAAGGAGAAGGAATAGGAGGAGATTTTCCTTCCTCCTTTCCTAGATAAGTGAAAAAGATTTTCCTTCTCCTCTTCCTAGCCCTTTTCTTTCCCTTGTACTTAACCCACTCTTTGTTCTTTGTCTTCTGCGAAGAAGGATATAATGAAGAAGAAGGAGATTGTAAGACCCGGGTGAAGCAGAAGGAGAAGGAATAGGAGGAGATTTTCCTTCCTCCTTTCCTAGATAAGTGAAAGAGATTTTCCTTCTCCTCTTCCTAGCCCTTTTCTTCCCCTTGTACTTAACCCACTATTTGTTCTTTGTCTTCTGCGGAGAAGGATATAATGAAGAAGAAGGAGATTGTAAAACCCGGGTGAAGCAGAAGGAGAAGGAATAGGAGAAGATTTTCCTTCCTCCTTTCCTAGATAAGTGAAAGAGATTTTCCTTCTCCTCTTCCTAGCCCTTTTCTTCCCCTTTTCCTTAACCCACTCTTTGTTCTTTGTCTTCTGCGGAGAAGGATATAATGAAGAAGAAGGAGATTGTAAGACCCGGGTGAAGCAAAAGGAGAAGGAATAGGAGAAGATTTTCCTTCCTCCTTTCCTAGATAAGTGAAAGAGATTTTCCTTCTCCTCTTCCTAGCCCTTTACTTCCCCTTGTACTTAACCCACTCTTTGTTCTTTGTCTTCTGCGGAGAAGGATATAATGAAGAAGAAGGAGATTGTAAGACCCGGTCGAAGCAGAAGGAGAAGAAATAGGAGGAGATTTTCCTTCCTCCTTTCCTAGATAAGTGAAAGAGATTTTCCTTCTCCTCTTCCTAGCCCTTTTCTTCCCCTTGTACTTAACCCACTCTTTGTTCTTTGTCTTCTGCGGAGAAGGATATAATGAAGAAGAAGGAGATTGTAAGACCCGGGTGAAGCAGAAGAAGAAGGAATAGGAGCAGATTTTCCTTCCTTCTTTCCTAGATAAGTGGAAGAGATTTTCCTTCTCCTCTTCCTAGCCCATTTCTTCCCCTTGTACTTAACCCACTGTTTGTTCTTTGTCTTCTGCGGAGAAGGATATAATGAAGAAGAAGGAGATTGTAAGACCCGGGTGAAGCAGAAGGAGAAGGAATAGGAGAAGATTTTCCTTCCTCCTTTCCTAGATAAGTGAAAGAGATTTTCCTTCTCCTCTTCCTAGCCCTTTTCTTCCCCTTGTACTTAACCCACTCTTTGTTCTTTGTCTTCTGCGGAGAAGGATATAATGAAGAAGAAGGAGATTGTAAAACCCGGGTGAAGCAGAAGGAGAAGGAATAGGAGAAGATTTTCCTTCCTCCTTTCCTAGATAAGTGAAAGAGATTTTCCTTCTCCTCTTCCTAGCCCTTTTCTTACCCTTGTACTTAACCCACTCTTTGTTATTTGTCTTCTGCGAAGAAGGATATAATGAAGAAGAAGGAGATTGTATGACCCGGGTGAAGCAGAATGAGAAGGAATAGGAGAAGATTTTCCTTCCTCCTTTCCTAGATAAGTGAAAGAGATTTTCCTTCTCCTTTTCTTAGCCCTTTTCTTACCCTTGTACTTAACCCACTCGTTGTTCTTTGTCTTCTGCAGAGAAGGATATAATGAAGAAGAAAGGAGATTGTAAGACCCGGGTGAAGCAGAAGGAGAAGGAATAGGAGAAGATTTTCCTTCCTCCTTTCCTAGATAAGTGAAAGAGATTTTCCTTCTCCTCTTCCTAGCCCTTTTCTTCCCCTTGTACTTAACCCACTCTTTGTTCTTTGTCTTCTGCGAAGAAGGATATAATGAAGAAGAAGGAGTTTGTAAGACCCGGGTGAAGCAGAAGGAGAAGGAATAGGAGAAGATTTTCCTTCCTCCTTTCCTAGATAAGTGAAAGAGATTTTCCTTCTCCTCTTCCTAACCCTTTTCTTCCCCTTGTACTTAACCCACTCTTTGTTCTTTGTCTTCTGCGGAGAAGGATATAATGAAGAAGAAGGAGATTGTAAGACCCGGGTGAAGCAGAAGGAGAAGGAATAGGAGGAGATTTTCCTTCCTCCTTTCCTAGATAAGTGAAAGAGATTTTCCTTCTCCCTTACCTAGCCCTTTTCTTCCCCTTGTACTTAACCCACTCTTTGATCTTTGTCTTCTGCGAAGAAGGATATAATGAAGAAGAAGGAGATTGTATGACCCGGGTGAAGCAGAAGGAGAAGGAATAGGAGAAGATTTTCCTTCCTCCTTTCCTAGATAAGTGAAAGAGATTTTCCTTCTCCCTTTCCTAGCCCTTTTCTTACCCTTGTACTTAACCCACTCTTTGTTCTTTGTCTTCTGCGGAGAAGGATATAATGAAGAAGAAGGAGATTGTAAGACACGGGTGAAGCAGAAGGAGAAGGAATAGGAGGAGATTTTCCTTCCTCCTTTCCTAGATAAGTGAAAGAGATTTTCCTTCTCCTCTTCCTAGCCCTTTTCTTCCCCTTGTACTTAACCCACTCTTTGTTCTTTGTCTTCTGCGGAGAAGGATATAATGAAGAAGAAGGAGATTGTAAGACCCGGGTGAAGCAGAAGGAGAAGGAATAGGAGGAGATTTTCCTTCCTCCTTTCCTAGATAAGTGAAACAGATTTTCCTTCTCCTCTTCCTAGCCCTTTTCTTCCCCTTGTACTTAACCCACTCTTTGTTCTTTGTCTTCTGCGGAGAAGGATATAATGAAGAAGAAGGAGATTGTAAAACCCGGGTGAAGCAGAAGGAGAAGGAATAGGAGAAGATTTTCCTTCCTCCTTTCCTAGATAAGTGAAAAAGATTTTCCTTCTCCTCTTCCTAGCCCTTTTCTTCCCCTTGTACTTAACCCACTCTTTGTTCTTTGTCTTCTGCGGAGAAGGATATAATGAAGAAGAAGGAGATTGTAAAACCCGGGTGAAGCAGAAGGAGAAGGAATAGGAGAAGATTTTCCTTCTCCTCTTCCTAGCCCTTTTCTTACCCTTGTACTTAACCCACTCGTTGTTCTTTGTCTTCTGCAGAGAAGGATATAATGAAGAAGAAAGGAGATTGTAAGATCCGGGTGAAGCAGAAGGAGAAGGAATAGGAGAAGATTTTCCTTCCTCCTTTCCTAGATAAGTGAAAGAGATTTTCCTTCTCCTCTTCCTAGCCCTTTTCTTCCCCTTGTACTTAACCCACTCTTTGTTCTTTGTCTTCTGCGGAGAAGGATATAATGAAGAAGAAGGAGATTGTAAGACCCGGGTGAAGCAGAAGGAGAAGGAATAGGAGAAGATTTTCCTTCCTCCTTTCCTAGATAAGTGAAAGAGATTTTCCTTCTCCTCTTCCTAGCCCTTTTCTTCCCCTTGTACTTAACCCACTCGTTGTTCTTTGTATTCTGCAGAGAAGGATATAATGAAGAAGAAAGGAGATTGTAAGACCCGGGTGAAGCAGAAGGAGAAGGAATAGGAGAAGATTTTCCTTCCTCCTTTCCTAGATAAGTGAAAGAGATTTTCCTTCTCCTTTTCCTAGCCCTTTTCTTCCCCTTGTACTTAACCCACTCGTTGTTCTTTGTCTTCTGCAGAGAAGGATATAATGAAGAAGAAAGGAGATTGTAAGACCCGGGTGAAGCAGAAGGAGAAGGAATAGGAGAAGATTTTCCTTCCTCCTTTCCTAGATAAGTGAAAGAGATTTTCCTTCTCCTCTTCCTAGCCCTTTTCTTCCCCTTGTACCTAACCCACTCGTTGTTCTTTGTCTTCTGCGAAGAAGGATAAAATGAAGAAGAAGGAGTTTGTAAGACCCGGGTGAAGCAGAAGGAGAAGGAATAGGAGAAAATTTTCCTTCCTCCTTTCCTAGATAAGTGAAAGAGATTTTCCTTCTCCTCTTCCTAGCCCTTTTCTTTCCCTTGTACTTAACCCACTCTTTGTTCTTTGTCTTCTGCGGAGAAGGATATAATGAAGAAGAAGGAGATTGTAAGACCCGGGTGAAGCAGAAGGAGAAGGAATAGGAGGAGATTTTCCTTCCTCCTTTCCTAGATAAGTGAAAGAGATTTTCCTTCTCCCTTTCCTAGCCCTTTTCTTCCCCTTGTACTTAACCCACTCTTTGTTCTTTGTCTTCTGCGGAGAAGGATATAATGAAGAAGAAGGAGATTGTAAGACCCGGGTGAAGCAGAAGGAGAAGGAATAGGAGGAGATTTTCCTTCCTCCTTTCCTAGATAAGTGAAAGAGATTTTCCTTCTCCTCTTCCTAGCCCTTTTCTTCCCCTTGTACTTAACCCACTCTTTGTTCTTTGTCTTCTGCGGAGAAGGATATAATGAAGAAGAAGGAGATTGTAAGACCCGGGTGAAGCAGAAGGAGAAGGAATAGGAGGAGATTTTCCTTCCTCCTTTCCTAGATAAGTGAAACAGATT
Source organism: Nephrotoma appendiculata (assembly GCA_947310385.1). Taxonomy (NCBI): domain Eukaryota; kingdom Metazoa; phylum Arthropoda; class Insecta; order Diptera; family Tipulidae; genus Nephrotoma; species Nephrotoma appendiculata. Next base: position 84,736,297 of record OX371224.1, on the reverse strand, counting down.
TTCCTTCTCCTCTTCCTAGCCCTTTTCTTCCCCTTGTACTTAACCCACTCTTTGTTCTTTGTCTTCTGCGGAGAAGGATATAATGAAGAAGAAGGAGATTGTAAAACCCGGGTGAAGCAGAAGGAGAAGGAATAGGAGAAGATTTTCCTTCCTCCTTTCCTAGATAAGTGAAAGAGATTTTCCTTCTCCTCTTCCTAGCCCTTTTCTTACCCTTGTACTTAACCCACTCTTTGTTCTTTGTCTTCTGCGAAGAAGGATATAATGAAGAAGAAGGAGATTGTATGACCCGGGTGAAGCAGAAGGAGAAGGAATAGGAGAAGATTTTCCTTCCTCCTTTCCTAGATAAGTGAAAGAGATTTTCCTTCTCCTTTTCCTAGCCCTTTTCTTCCCCTTGTACTTAACCCACTCTTTGTTCTTTGTCTTCTGCGGAGAAGGATATAATGAAGAAGAAGGAGATTGTAAAACCCGGGTGAAGCAGAAGGAGAAGGAATAGGAGAAGATTTTCCTTCTCCTCTTCCTAGCCCTTTTCTTACCCTTGTACTTAACCCACTCGTTGTTCTTTGTCTTCTGCAGAGAAGGATATAATGAAGAAGAAAGGAGATTGTACGACCCGGGTGAAGCAGAAGGAGAAGGAATAGGAGAAGATTTTCCTTCCTCCTTTCCTAGATAAGTGAAAGAGATTTTCCTTCTCCTCTTCCTAGCCCTTTTCTTCCCCTTGTACTTAACCCACTCTTTGTTCTTTGTCTTCTGCGGAGAAGGATATAATGAAGAAGAAGGAGATTGTAAGACCCGGGTGAAGCAGAAGGAGAAGGAATAGGAGAAGATTTTCCTTCCTCCTTTCCTAGATAAGTGAAAGAGATTTTCCTTCTCCTCTTCCTAGCCCTTTTCTTCCCCTTGTACTTAACCCACTCGTTGTTCTTTGTCTTCTGCAGAGAAGGATATAATGAAGAAGAAAGGAGATTGTAAGACCCGGGTGAAGCAGAAGGAGAAGGAATAGGAGAAGATTTTCCTTCCTCCTTTCCTAGATAAGTGAAAGAGATTTTCCTTCTCCTTTTCCTAGCAATTTTCTTCCCCTTGTACTTAACCCACTCGTTGTTCTTTGTCTTCTGCAGAGAAGGATATAATGAAGAAGAAAGGAGATTGTAAGACCCGGGTGAAGCAGAAGGAGAAGGAATAGGAGAAGATTTTCCTTCCTCCTTTCCTAGATAAGTGAAAGAGATTTTCCTTCTCCTCTTCCTAGCCCTTTTCTTCCCCTTGTACCTAACCCACTCGTTGTTCTTTGTCTTCTGCGAAGAAGGATAAAATGAAGAAGAAGGAGTTTGTAAGACCCGGGTGAAGCAGAAGGAGAAGGAATAGGAGAAAATTTTCCTTCCTCCTTTCCTAGATAAGTGAAAGAGATTTTCCTTCTCCTCTTCCTAGCCCTTTTCTTCCCCTTGTACTTAACCCACTCTTTGTTCTTTGTCTTCTGCGGAGAAGGATATAATGAAGAAGAAGGAGATTGTAAGACCCGGGTGAAGCAGAAGGAGAAGGAATAGGAGGAGATTTTCCTTCCTCCTTTCCTAGATAAGTGAAAGAGATTTTCCTTCTCCCTTTCCTAGCCCTTTTCTTCCCCTTGTACTTAACCCACTCTTTGTTCTTTGTCTTCTGCGGAGAAGGATATAATGAAGAAGAAGGAGATTGTAAGACCCGGGTGAAGCAGAAGGAGAAGGAATAAGAGGAGATTTTCCTTCCTCCTTTCCTAGATAAGTGAAAGAGATTTTCCTTCTCCTCTTCCTGGCCCTTTTCTTCCCCTTGTACTTAACCCACTCTTTGTTCTTTGTCTTCTGCGGAGAAGGATATAATGAAAAAGAAGGAGATTGTAAGACCCGGGTGAAGCAGAAGGAGAAGGAATAGGAGGAGATTTTCCTTCCTCCTTTCCTAGATAAGTGAAACAGATTTTCCTTCTCCTCTTCCTAGCCCTTTTCTTCCCCTTGTACTTAACCCACTCTTTGTTCTTTGTCTTCTGCGAAGAAGGATATAATGAAGAAGAAGGAAATTGTATGACCCGGGTGAAGCAGAAGGAGAAGGAATAGGAGAAGATTTTCCTTCCTCCTTTCCTAGATAAGTGAAAGAGATTTTCCTTCTCCTTTTCCTAGCCCTTTTCTTCCCCTTGTACTTAACCCACTCGTTGTTCTTTGTCTTCTGCAGAGAAGGATATAATGAAGAAGAAAGGAGATTGTAAGACCCGGGTGAAGCAGAAGGAGAAGGAATAGGAGAAGATTTTCCTTCCTCCTTTCCTAGATAAGTGAAAGAGATTTTCCTTCTCCTCTTCCTAGCCCTTTTCTTCCCCTTGTACTTAACCCACTCTTTGTTCTTTGTCTTCTGCGAAGAAGGATATAATGAAGAAAAAGGAGATTGTAAGACCGGGGTGAAGCAGAAGGAGAAGGAATAGGAGGAGATTTTCCTTCCTCCTTTCCTAGATAAGTGAAAGAGATTTTCCTTCTCCTCTTCCTAGCCCTTTCCTTTCCCTTGTACTTAACCCACTCTTTGTTCTTTGTCTTCTGCGAAGAAGGATATAATGAAGAAGAAGGAGATTGTAAGACCCGGGTGAAGCAGAAGGAGAAGGAATAGGAGGAGATTTTCCTTCCTCCTTTCCTAGATAAGTGAAAGAGATTTTCCTTCTCCTCTTCCTAGCCTTTTTCTTCCCCTAGTACTTACCAACTCTTTGTTCTTTGTCTTCTGCGAAGAAGGATATAATGAAGAAGAAGGAGATTGTAAGACCCGGGTGAAGCAGAAGGAGAAGGAATAGGAGAAGATTTTCCTTCCTCCTTTCCTAGATAAGTGAAAAAGATTTTACTTCTCCTCTTCCTAACCCTTTTCTTCCCCTTGTACTTAACCCACTCTTTGTTCTTTGTCTTCTGCGGAGAAGGATATAATGAAGAAGGAGGAGATTGTAAGACCCGGGTGAAGCAGAAGGAGAAGGAATAGGAGGAGATTTTCCTTCTTCCTTTCCTAAATTAGTGAAAAAGGTTTTCCTTCTCCTCTTCCTAGCCCTTTTCTTCCCCTTGTACTTAACCCACTCTTTGTTCTTTGTCTTCTGCGGAGAAGGATATAATGAAGAAGAAGAAAATTGTAAGACCCGGGTGAAGCAGAAGGAGAAGGAATAGGAGAAGATTTTCCTTCCTCCTTTCCTAGATAAGTGAAAGAGATTTTCCTTCTCCTCTTCCTTGCCCTTTTCTGCCCCTTGTACTTAACCCACTCTTTGTTCTTTGTCTTCTGCGAAGAAGGATATAATGAAGAAAAAGGAGATTGTAAGACCCGGGTGAAGCAGAAAGAGAAGGAATAGGAGGAGATTTTCCTTCGTCCTTTCCTAGATAAGTGGAAGAGATTTTCCTTCTCCTCTTCCTAGCCCTTTTCTTCTCCTTGTACTTAACCCACTTTTTGTTCTTTGTCTTCTGCGAAGAAGGATATAATGAAGAAGAAGGAGATTGTAAGAGCCGGGTGAAGCAGAAGGAGAAGTAATAGGAGAAGATTTTCCTTCCTCCTTTCCTAGATAAGTGAAAGAGATTTTCCTTCTCCTCTTCCTAGCCCTTTTCTTCCCCTTGTACTTAACCCACTCTTTGTTCTTTGTCTTCTGCGGAGAAGGATATAATGAAGAAGAAGGAGATTGTAAGACCCGGGTGAAGCAGAAGGAGAAGGAATAGGAGGAGATTTCCCTTCCTCCTTTCCTAGATAAGTGAAAGAGATTTTCCTTCTCCTCTTCCTAGCCCTTTTCTTCCCCTTGTACTTAACCCACTCTTTGTTCTTTGTCTTCTGCGAAGAAGGATATAATGAAGAAGAAGGAGATTGTAAGACCCGGGTGAAGCAGAAGGAGAAGGAATAGGAGAAGATTTTCCTTCCTCCTTTCCTAGATAAGTGAAAGAGATTTTCCTTCCCCCTTCCTAGCCCTTTTCTTCCCCTTGCACTTAACCTTACTCTTTGTTCTTTGTCTTCTGCGAAGAATAATATAATAAATAAGAAGGAGATTGTAAGACCCGGGTGAAGCAGAAGGAGAAGGAATAGGAGGAGATTTTCCTTCCTCCTTTCCTAGATAAGTGAAAGAGATTTTCCTTCTCCTCTTCCTAGCCCTTTTCTTCCCCTTGTACTAAACCCACTCTTTGTTCTTTGTCTTCTGCGAAGAAGGATATAATGAAGAAGAAGGAGATTGTAAGACCCGGGTGAAGCAGAAGGAGAAGGAATAGGAGAAGATTTTCCTTCCTCCTTTCCTAGATAAGTGGAAGAGATTTTCCATCTCCTCTTCCTAGCCCTTTTCTTCTTCTTGTACTTAACCCACTCTTTGTTCTTTGTCTTCTGCGGAGAAGGATAAAATGAAGAAGAAGGAGATTGTAAGAACCGGGTGAAGCAGAAGGAGAAGTAATAGGAGAAGATTTTCCTTCCTCCTTTCCTAGATAAGTGAAAGAGATTTTCCTTCTCCTCTTCCTAGCCCTTTTCTTCCCCTTGTACTTAACCCACTCTTTGTTCTTTGTCTTCTGCGGAGAAGGATATAATGAAGAAGAAGGAAATTGTTAGACCCGGGTGAAGCAGAAGGAGAAGGAATAAGAGGAGATTTTCCTTCCTCCTTTCCTAGATAAGTGAAAGAGATTTTCCTTCTCCTCTTCCTAGCCCTTTTCTTCCCCTTGTACTTAACCCACTCTTTGTTCTTTGTCTTCTGCGAAGAAGCATATAATGAAGAAGAAGGAGATTGTAAGACCCGGGTGAAGCAGAAGGAGAAGGAATAGGAGAAGATTTTCCTTCCTCCTTTCCTAGATAAGTGAAAAAGATTTTCCTTCTCCTCTTCCTAGCCCTTTTCTTCCCCTTGTACTTAACCCACTCTTTGTTCTTTGTCTTCTGCGAAGAAGGATATAATGAAGAAGAAGGAGATTGTAAGACCCGGGTGAAGCAGAAGGAGAAGTAATAGGAGAAGATTTTCCTTCCTCCTTTCCTAGATAAGTGAAAGAGATTTTCCTTCTCCTCTTCCTAGCCCTTTTCTTCCCCTTGTACTTAACCCACTCTTTGTTCTTTGTCTTCTGCGGAGAAGGATATAATGAAGAAGAAGGAGATTGTAAGACCCGGGTGAAGCAGAAGGAGAAGGAATAGGAGGAGATTTTCCTTCCTCCTTTCCTAGATAAGTGAAAGAGATTTTCCTTCTCATCTTCCTAGCCCTTTTCTTCCCCTTGTACTTAACCCACTCTTTGTTCTTTTTCTTCTGCGGAGAAGGATATAATGAAGAAGAAGGAGATTGTAAGACCCGGGTGAAGCAGAAGGAGAAGGAATAGGAGGAGATTTTCCTTCCTCCTTTCCTAGATAAGTGAAAGAGATTTTCCTTCTCCTCTTCCTAGCCCTTTTCTTCCCCTTGTACTTAACCCACTCTTTGTTCTTTGTCTTCTGCGGAGAAGGATATAATGAAGAAGAAGGAGATTGTAAGACCCGGGTGAAGCAGAAGGAGAAGGAATAGGAGGAGATTTTCCTTCCTCTTTTCCTAGATAATTGAAAGAGATTTTCCTTCTCCTCTTCCTAGCCCTTTTCTTCCCCTTGTACTTAACCCACTCTTTGTTCTTTGTCTTCTGCGGAGAAGGATATAATGAAGAAGAAGGAGATTGTAAGACCCGGGTGAAGCAGAAAGAGAAGGAATAGGAGGAGATTTTCCTTCCTCCTTTCCTAGATAAGTGAAAGAGATTTTCCTTCTCCTCTTCCTAGCCCTTTTCTTCCCCTTGTACTTAACCCACTATTTGTTCTTTGTCTTCTGCGAAGAAGGATATAATGAAGAAGAAGGAGATTGTAAGACCCGGGTGAAGCAGAAGGAGAAGGAATAGGAGGAGATTTTCCTTCCTCCTTCCCTAGATAAGTGAAAGAGATTTTCCTTCTCCTCTTCCTAGCCCTTTTCTTCCCCTTGTACTTAACCCAGTCTTTGTTCTTTGTCTTCTGCGAAGAAGGATATAATGAAGAAGAAGGAGATTGTAAGACCCGGGTGCAGCAGAAGGAGAAGGAATAGGAGGAGATTTTCCTTCCTCCTTTCCTAGATAAGTGAAAGAGATTTTCCTTCTCCTCTTCCTATCCCTTTTCTTCCCCTTGTACTTAACCCAGTCTTTGTTCTTTGTCTTCTGCGAAGAAGGATATAATGAAGAAGAAGGAGATTGTAAGACCCGGGTGCAGCAGAAGGAGAAGGAATAGGAGGAGATTTTCCTTCCTCCTTTCCTAGATAAGTGAAAGAGATTTTCCTTCTCTTCTTCCTAGCCCTTTTCTTCCCTTTGTACTTAACCCACTCTTTGTTCTTTGTCTTCTGCGAAGAAGGATATAATGAAGAAGAAGAAGATTGTAAGACCCGGGTGAAGCAGAAGGAGAAGGAATAGGAGGAGATTTTCCTTCCTCCTTTCCTAGATAAGTGAACGAGATTTTCCTTCTCCTCTTCCTAACCCTTTTCTTCCCCTTGTACTTAACCCACTCTTTGTTCCTTGTCTTCTGCGAAGAAGGATATAATGAAGAAGAAGAAAATAGCAAGACCCGGGTGAAGCAGAAGGAGAAGGAATAGGAGGAGATTTTCTTTCCTCCTTTCCTAGATAAGTGAAAGAGATTTTCCTTCTCCTCTTCCTAGCCCTTTTCTTCCCCTTGTACTTAACCCACTCTTTGTTCTTTGTCTTCTGCGGAGAAGGATATAATGAAGAAGAAGGAGATTGTAAGACCCGGGTGCAGCAGAAGGAGAAGGAATAGGAGCAGATTTTCCTTCCTCCTTTCCTAGATAAGTGAAAGAGATTTTCCTTCTCCTTTCCTACCCCATTTCTTCCCCTTGTACTTAACCCACTCTTTGTTCTTTGTCTTCTGCGGAGAAGGATATAATGAAGAAGAAGAAGATTGTAAGACCCGGGTGAAGCAGAAGGAGAAGGAATAGGAGGAGATTTTTTTCCTCCTTTCCTAGATAAGTGAAAGAGATTTTCCTTCTCCTTTCCTAGCCCATTTCTTCCCCTTGTACTTAACCCACTCTTTGTTCTTTGTCTTCTGCGGAGAAGGATATAATGAAGAAGAAGGAGTTTGTAAGACCCGGGTGAAGCAGAAGGAGAAGGAATAGGAGAAGATTTTCCTTCCTCCTTTCCTAGATAAGTGAAAGAGATTTTCCTTCTCCTCTTCCTAGCCCTTTTCTTCCCCTTGTACTTAACCCACTCTTTGTTCTTTGTCTTCTGCGAAGAAGGATATAATGAAGAAGAAGAAGATTGTAAGACCCGGGTGAAGCAGAAGGAGAAGGAATAGGAGGAGATTTTCCTTCCTCTTTTCCTAGATAAGTGAAAGAGGTTTTCTTTCTCCTCTTCCTAGCCCTTTTCTTCCCCTTGTACTTAACCCACTATTTGTTCTTTGTCTTCTGCAAAGAAGGATATAATGAAGAAGAAGGAGATTGTAAGACCCGGGTGAAGCAAAAGGAGAAGGAATAGGAGTAGATTTTCCTTCCTCCTTTCCTAGATAAGTGAAAGAGATTTTCCTTCTCCTCTTCCTAGCTTTTTTCTTCCCCTTGTACTTAACCCACTCTTTGTTCTTTGTCTTCTGCGAAGAAGGTTATAATGAAGAAGAAGGAGATTGTAAAACCCGGGTGAAGCAGAAGAAGAAGGAATAGGAGAAGATTTTCCTTCCTCCTTTCCTTGATAAGTGAAAGAGATTTTCCTTCTCCTCTTCCTAGCCCTTTTCTTTCCCTTGTACTTAACCCACTCTTTGTTCTTTGTCTTCTGCAAAGAAGGATATAATGAAGAAGAAGGAGATTGTTAGACCCGGGTGAAGCAGAAGAAGAAGGAATAGGAGAAGATTTTCCTTCCTCCTTTCCTTGATAAGTGAAAGAGATTTTCCTTCTCCTCTTCCTAGCCCTTTTCTTCCCCTTGTACTTAACCCACTGTTTGTTCTTTGTCTTCTGCGGAGAAGGATATAATGAAGAAGAAGGAGATTGTAAGACCCGGGTGAAGCAGAAGGAGAAGGAATAGGAGGAGATTTTCCTTCCTCCTTTCCTAGATAAGTGAAAGAGATTTTCCTTCCCCTCTTCCTAGCCCTTTTCTTCCCCTTGTACTTAACCCACTCTTTGTTCTTTGTCTTCTGCGAAGAAGGATATAATGAAGAAGAAGGAGATTGTAAGACCCGGGTGAAGCAGAAGGAGAAGGAATAGGAGGAGATTTTCCTTCCTCCTTTCCTAGATAAGTGAAAGAGATTTTCCTTCTCCTCTTCCTAGCCCTTTTCTTCCCCTTGTACTTAACCCACTATTTGTTCTTTGTCTTCTGCGGAGAAGGATATAATGAAGAAGAAGGAGATTGTAAAACCCGGGTGAAGCAGAAGGAGAAGGAATAGGAGAAGATTTTCGTTCCTCCTTTCCTAGATAAGTGAAAGAGATTTTCCTTCTCCTCTTCCTAGCCCTTTTCTTCCCCTTGTACTTAACCCACTCTTTGTTCTTTGTCTTCTGCGGAGAAGGATATAATGAAGAAGAAGGAGATTGTAAGACCCGGGTGAAGCAGAAGGAGAAGGAATAGGAGAAGATTTTCCTTCCTCCTTTCCTAGATAAGTGAAAAAGATTTTACTTCTCCTCTTCCTAACCCTTTTCTTCCCCTTGTACTTAACCCACTGTTTGTTCTTTGTCTTCTGCGGAGAAGGATATAATGAAGAAGGAGGAGATTGTAAGACCCGGGTGAAGCAGAAGGAGAAGGAATAGGAGGAGATTTTCCTTCCTCCATTCCTAAATTAGTGAAAGAGGTTTTCCTTCTCCTCTTCCTAGCCCTTTTCTTCCCCTTGTACTTAACCCACTCTTTGTTCTTTGTCTTCTGCGGAGAAGGATATAATGAAGAAGAAGAAAATTGTAAGACCCGGGTGAAGCAGAAGGAGAAGGAATAGGAGAAGATTTTCCTTCCTCCTTTCCTAGATAAGTGAAAGAGATTTTCCTTCTCCTCTTCCTTGCCCTTTTCTGCCATTTGTTCTTAACCCACTCTTTGTTCTTTGTCTTCTGCGAAGAAGGATATAATGAAGAAAAAGGAGATTGTAAGACCCGGGTGAAGCAGAAAGAGAAGGAATAGGTGGAGATTTTCCTTCGTCCTTTCCTAGATAAGTGGAAGAGATTTTCCTTCTCCTCTTCCTAGCCCTTTTCTTCTCCTTGTACTTAACCCACTTTTTGTTCTTTGTCTTCTGCGAAGAAGGATATAATGAAGAAGAAGGAGATTGTAAGAGCCGGGTGAAGCAGAAGGAGAAGTAATAGGAGAAGATTTTCCTTCCTCCTTTCCTAGATAAGTGAAAGAGATTTTCCTTCTCCTCTTCCTAGCCCTTTTCTTCCCCTTGTACTTAACCCACTCTTTGTTCTTTGTCTTCTGCGGAGAAGGATATAATGAAGAAGAAGGAGATTGTAAGACCCGGGTGAAGCAGAAGGAGAAGGAATAGGAGGAGATTTCCCTTCCTTCTTTCCTAGATAAGTGAAAGAGATTTTCCTTCTCCTCTTCCTAGCCCTTTTCTTCCCCTTGTACTTAACCCACTCTTTGTTCTTTGTCTTCTGCGGAGAAGGATATAATGAAGAAGAAGGAGATTGTAAGACCCGGGTGAAGCAGAAGGAGAAGGAATAGGAGGAGATTTTCCTTCCTCCTTTCCTAGATAAGTGAAAGAGATTTTCCTTCTCCCTTACCTAGCCCTTTTCTTCCCCTTGTACTTAACCCACTCTTTGATCTTTGTCTTCTGCGGAGAAGGATATAATGAAGAAGAAGGAGATTGTAAGACCCGGGTGAAGCAGAAGGAGAAGGAATAGGAGGAGATTTTCCTTCCTCCTTTCCTAGATAAGTGAAAGAGATTTTCCTTCTCCTCTTCCTAGCCCTTTTCTTCCCCTTGTACTTAACCCACTGTTTGTTCTTTGTCTTCTGCGGAGAAGGATATAATGAAGAAGAAGGAGATTGTAAGACCCGGGTGAAGCAAAAGGAGAAGGAATAGGAGAAGATTTTCCTTCCTCCTTTCCTAGATAAGTGAAAGAGATTTTCCTTCTCCTCTTCCTAGCCCTTTACTTCCCCTTGTACTTAACCCACTCTTTGTTCTTTGTCTTCTGCGGAGAAGGATATAATGAAGAAGAAGGAGATTGTAAGACCCGGGTGAAGCAGAAGGAGAAGAAATAGGAGGAGATTTTCCTTCCTCCTTTCCTAGATAAGTGAAAGAGATTTTCCTTCTCCTCTTCCTAGCCCTTTTCTTCCCCTTGTACTTAACCCACTCTTTGTTCTTTGTCTTCTGCGGAGAAGGATATAATGAAGAAGAAGGAGATTGTAAGACCCGGGTGAAGCAGAAGAAGAAGGAATAGGAGCAGATTTTCCTTCCTTCTTTCCTAGATAAGTGGAAGAGATTTTCCTTCTCCTCTTCCTAGCCCATTTCTTCCCCTTGTACTTAACCCACTGTTTGTTCTTTGTCTTCTGCGGAGAAGGATATAATGAAGAAGAAGGAGATTGTAAGACCCGGGTGAAGCAGAAGGAGAAGGAATAGGAGAAGATTTTCCTTCCTCCTTTCCTAGATAAGTGAAAGAGATTTTCCTTCTCCTCTTCCTAGCCCTTTTCTTCCCCTTGTACTTAACCCACTCTTTGTTCTTTGTCTTCTGCGGAGAAGGATATAATGAAGAAGAAGGAGATTGTAAAACCCGGGTGAAGCAGAAGGAGAAGGAATAGGAGAAGATTTTCCTTCCTCCTTTCCTAGATAAGTGAAAGAGATTTTCCTTCTCCTCTTCCTAGCCCTTTTCTTACCCTTGTACTTAACCCACTCGTTGTTATTTGTCTTCTGCGAAGAAGGATATAATGAAGAAGAAGGAGATTGTATGACCCGGGTGAAGCAGAAGGAGAAGGAATAGGAGAAGATTTTCCTTCCTCCTTTCCTAGATAAGTGAAAGAGATTTTCCTTCTCCTCTTCCTAGCCCTTTTCTTCCCCTTGTACTTAACCCACTCTTTGTTCTTTGTCTTCTGCGAAGAAGGATATAATGAAGAAGAAGGAGTTTGTAAGACCCGGGTGAAGCAGAAGGAGAAGGAATAGGAGAAGATTTTCCTTCCTCCTTTCCTAGATAAGTGAAAGAGATTTTCCTTCTCCTCTTCCTAGCCCTTTTCTTCCCCTTGTACTTAACCCACTCTTTGTTCTTTGTCTTCTGCGGAGAAGGATATAATGAAGAAGAAGGAGATTGTAAGACCCGGGTGAAGCAGAAGGAGAAGGAATAGGAGGAGATTTTCCTTCCTCCTTTCCTAGATAAGTGAAAGAGATTTTCCTTCTCCCTTACCTAGCCCTTTTCTTCCCCTTGTACTTAACCCACTCTTTGATCTTTGTCTTCTGCGGAGAAGGATATAATGAAGAAGAAGGAGATTGTAAGACCCGGGTGAAGCAGAAGGAGAAGGAATAGGAGGAGATTTTTCTTCCTCCTTTCCTAGATAAGTGAAAGAGATTTTCCTTCTCCTCTTCCTAGCCCTTTTCTTCCCCTTGTACTTAACCCACTGTTTGTTCTTTGTCTTCTGCGGAGAAGGATATAATGAAGAAGAAGGAGATTGTAAGACCCGGGTGAAGCAGAAGGAGAAGGAATAGGAGGAGATTTTCCTTCCTCCTTTCCTAGATAAGTGAAAGAGATTTTCCTTCTCCTCTTCCTAGCCCTTTTCTTCCCCTTGTACTTAACCCACTCTTTGTTCTTTGTTTTCTGCGGAGAAGGATATAATGAAGAAGGAGGAGATTGTAAGACTCGGGTGAAGCAGAAGGAGAAGGAATAGGAGAAGATTTTCCTTCCTCCTTTCCTAGATAAGTGAAAGAGATTTTCCTTCTCCCTTTCCTAGCCCTTTTCTTCCCCTTGTACTTAACCCACTCTTTGTTCTTTGTCTTCTGCGGAGAAGGATATAATGAAGAAGAAGGAGATTGTAAGACCCGGGTGAAGCAGAAGGAGAAGGAATAGGAGGAGATTTTCCTTCCTCCTTTCCTAGATAAGTGAAAGAGATTTTCCTTCTCCTCTTCCTAGCCCTTTTCTTCCCCTTGTACTTAACCCACTCTTTGTTCTTTGTCTTCTGCGGAGAAGGATATAATGAAGAAGAAGGAGATTGTAAGACCCGGGTGAAGCAGAAGGAGAAGGAATAGGAGGAGATTTTCCTTCCTCCTTTCCTAGATAAGTGAAACAGATTTTCCTTCTCCTCTTCCTAGCCCTTTTCTCCCCCTTGTACTTAACCCACTCTTTGTTCTTTGTCTTCTGCGGAGAAGGATATAATGAAGAAGAAGGAGATTGTAAAACCCAGGTGAAGCAGAAGGAGAAGGAATAGGAGAAGATTTTCCTTCCTCCTTTCCTAGATAAGTGAAAGAGATTTTCCTTCTCCTCTTCCTAGCCCTTTTCTTCCCCTTGTACTTAACCCACTCTTTGTTCTTTGTCTTCTGCGGAGAAGGATATAATGAAGAAGAAGGAGATTGTAAAACCCGGGTGAAGCAGAAGGAGAAGGAATAGGAGAAGATTTTCCTTCCTCCTTTCCTAGATAAGTGAAAGAGATTTTCCTTCTCCTCTTCCTAGCCCTTTTCTTACCCTTGTACTTAACCCACTCGTTGTTCTTTGTCTTCTGCAGAGAAGGATATAATGAAGAAGAAAGGAGATTGTAAGACCCGGGTGAAGCAGAAGGAGAAGGAATAGGAGAAGATTTTCCTTCCTCCTTTCCTAGATAAGTGAAAGAGATTTTCCTTCTCCTCTTCCTAGCCCTTTTCTTCCCCTTGTACTTAACCCACTCTTTGTTCTTTGTCTTCTGCGGAGAAGGATATAATGAAGAAGAAGGAGATTGTAAGACCCGGGTGAAGCAGAAGGAGAAGGAATAGGAGAAGATTTTCCTTCCTCCTTTCCTAGATAAGTGAAAGAGATTTTCCTTCTCCTCTTCCTAGCCCTTTTCTTCCCCTTGTACTTAACCCACTCGTTGTTCTTTGTCTTCTGCAGAGAAGGATATAATGAAGAAGAAAGGAGATTGTAAGACCCGGGTGAAGCAGAAGGAGAAGGAATAGGAGAAGATTTTCCTTTCTCCTTTCCTAGATAAGTGAAAGAGATTTTCCTTCTCCTTTTCCTAGCCCTTTTCTTCCCCTTGTACTTAACCCACTCGTTGTTCTTTGTCTTCTGCAGAGAAGGATATAATGAAGAAGAAAGGAGATTGTAAGACCCGGGTGAAGCAGAAGGAGAAGGAATAGGAGGAGATTTTCCTTCCTCCTTTCCTAGATAAGTGAAAGAGATTTTCCTTCTCCTCTTCCTAGCCCTTTTCTTCCCCTTGTACCTAACCCACTCGTTGTTCTTTGTCTTCTGCGAAGAAGGATAAAATGAAGAAGAAGGAGTTTGTAAGACCCGGGTGAAGCAGAAGGAGAAGGAATAGGAGAAAATTTTCCTTCCTCCTTTCCTAGATAAGTGAAAGAGATTTTCCTTCTCCTCTTCCTAGCCCTTTTCTTCCCCTTGTACTTAACCCACTCTTTGTTCTTTGTCTTCTGCGGAGAAGGATATAATGAAGAAGAAGGAGATTGTAAGACCCGGGTGAAGCAGAAGGAGAAGGAATAGGAGGAGATTTTTCTTCCTCCTTTCCTAGATAAGTGAAAGAGATTTTCCTTCTCCCTTTCCTAGCCCTTTTCTTCCCCTTGTACTTAACCCACTCTTTGTTCTTTGTCTTCTGCGGAGAAGGATATAATGAAGAAGAAGGAGATTGTAAGACCCGGGTGAAGCAGAAGGAGAAGGAATAGGAGGAGATTTTCCTTCCTCCTTTCCTAGATAAGTGAAAGAGATTTTCCTTCTCCTCTTCCTAGCCCTTTTCTTCCCCTTGTACTTAACCCACTCTTTGTTCTTTGTCTTCTGCGGAGAAGGATATAATGAAGAAGAAGGAGATTGTAAGACCCGGGTGAAGCAGAAGGAGAAGGAATAGGAGGAGATTTTCCTTCCTCCTTTCCTAGATAAGTGAAACAGATTTTCCTTCTCCTCTTCCTAGCCCTTTTCTTCCCCTTGTACTTAACCCACTCTTTGTTCTTTGTCTTCTGCGGAGAAGGATATAATGAAGAAGAAGGAGATTGTAAAACCCGGGTGAAGCAGAAGGAGAAGGAATAGGAGAAGATTTTCCTTCCTCCTTTCCTAGATAAGTGAAAGAGATTTTCCTTCTCCTCTTCCTATCCCTTTTCTCACCCTTGTACTTAACCCACTCTTTGTTCTTTGTCTTCTGCGAAGAAGGATATAATGAAGAAGAAGGAGATTGTATGACCCGGGTGAAGCAGAAGGAGAAGGAATAGGAGAAGATTTTCCTTCCTCCTTTCCTAGATAAGTGAAAGAGATTTTCCTTCTCCTTTTCCTAGCCCTTTTCTTCCCCTTGTACTTAACCCACTCGTTGTTCTTTGTCTTCTGCATAGAAGGATATAATGAAGAAGAAAGGAGATTGTAAGACCCGGGTGAAGCAGAAGGAGAAGGAATAGGAGAAGATTTTCCTTCCTCCTTTCCTAGATAAGTGAAAGAGATTTTCCATCTCCTCTTCCTAGCCCTTTTCTTCCCCTTGTACTTAACCCACTCTTTGTTCTTTGTCTTCTGCGAAGAAGGATATAATGAAGAAAAAGGAGATTGTAAGACCCGGGTGAAGCAGAAGGAGAAGGAATAGGAGGAGATTTTCCTTCCTCCTTTCCTAGATAAGTGAAAGAGATTTTCCTTCTCCTCTTCCTAGCGCTTTCCTTTCCCTTGTACTTAACCCACTCTTTGTTCTTTGTCTTCTCCCAACAAACAATTTTTCCAAATTTTGGTTACTAAGAGTCACAGACCGTTTTATAAGGGGTATATATTGGTTTCCGTGTTATATAAAAATTTTAGTGGGTATATAAGAGTATTATAGTATTACCATCAGAAACGAAGTTATTTTAAAGTTTTATAGAGTTACTTCAGGCTATTGAAAGAAGAGTTTTACTTTAAGTTTTATCAGTTGGTGATGAAACGGTTTCTATCACCGTTCTATAAAACTTTAAGTAGCTGTTACCATATGATATATTAAAAAGTTTTATAATGGTTAACGTTACCGTCGTTATACAACTAACTGATACCAAATTTTATAGTGGTATGGACGGTTACTTTTACAAACCCCGATTACTATTAGAACCATCAGTGACTTTAACAAAAATCGCGAACATTTAGTAATAAATAATACCATTATAAAATGTATAATAAAATGGCTCCGTTTTAAAACTGTTTCAAATTTCATGTTGTCCAATCTGTCAGGACCATGCACAAATTCGGTTTGTTTGCAATTTTTTAATTGTGTTTATAATGATTTTTCCGTATTCGGAAGTTGCCATTATTAAAATAATATTATATAACAATATAAAGGAAATAATACCAAACAATTTTATGACTTAACTTTCGAGCAGGAACCTAACCTTACTTTTTAATAATATTTTTTAAAGTTTTATAAAGGTAATACAATTTACTTAATATAAACTCAGTTTATATTAAACCTAATAAATGTTTATAATGGTGTTTTTTTTGAATGCGTATGTCAATAATGAACTTTTTTGCTACTAATAGTTATGTAACATACAAAGAGAAACAAAACGTCACCAATAGTTATATAGTAGCACAGCTAAAGCATGGATGTTACTATTAATTATATAACGCGATTAGAGATAACAACATTTTCCAAAAGGATTATAAGAACACAATTTCGAGGCACAGACGGTGCCTTTAGTGTTTTTAATATTTCTAAATGTTTTATATGAGTAACTCCGTTTATATAATGAACTCACAGTTTATATTGCACTACGTTAGTTTTTATAGAGGTATTCCATTCATTCGGCCATTTTTAATTTTTTACCAATGTCCATTATAAAATGTAGGCTAAACGCAATTTTTTAAAACACAAATATCTGTTTCAAATTAATTAATAATGCAAAGAGAACAAATATTTTGATGTGCTTAGTATACCAGAACAATAAAAAAATTAATTTGAAGATGTAATATCATCTAATTAAATTTTCTTTTATTTATCGTAATTAATTAAAATTTTAAAAATTGCTTATTTTTGAGGCGCGTTGTTGTTTTTAGTCCTATCAGCAACAATAATCACAGTAAAATTTAAATCGCAGTTGATTTCCATCAAATAGGCCCGTAAATCGCAATCATAATGTACAAAATTATGCTTAATGAATATAAAATATTAAATTAAATTATAAAATGATGTTAGCATTTTTTGTTTGTTTATAAAACTAGTAACAAATAAATGTATTGTTGTATTTATGAAATATTTTTATAAAAGTAACAATAGTGAAAGACAAAAGCAAAATTTGACATTTACGAGAGGTTATGGAAACGTTTATAATACCTTTATAAAGATTGTTTTCAAGTTATATTAAGGTAATGAGGATGTTTTCGTTACTAAATTAAAAAACCTAAATTTATATAATGTTACCATAATCAAGTGTCGGCAACCCTTATAAACTCCTCCATTTAAGCTCTTTAAGGGGTTTATAGAGGTAACGATCAAGTTTCGAACACTAACCTATAAAACTTTGGTTATATAATTTGGTGATGGAAATATTACAATTACTACTATAAAATAAAAATTGTTTGTTGGGAAGTGAAAGAGATTTTCCTTCTCCTCTTCCTAGCCCTTTTCTTCCCCTTGTACTTAACCCACTCTTTGTTCTTTGTCTTCTGCAAAGAAGGATATAATGAAGAAGAAGGAGATTGTAAGACCCGGGTGAAGCAGAAGGAGAAGGAATAGGAGAAGATTTTCCTTCCTCCTTTCCTAGATAAGTGAAAGAGATTTTCCTTCTCCTCTTCCTAGCTTTTTTCTTCCCCTTGTACTTAACCCACTCTTTGTTCTTTGTCTTCTGCGGAGAAGGATATAATGAAGAAGAAGGAGATTGTAAGACCCGGGTGAAGCAGAAGGAGAAGGAATAGGAGGAGATTTCCTTTCCTCCTTTCCTAGATAAGTGAAAGAGATTTTCCTTCTCCTCTTCCTAGCCCTTTTCTTCCCCTTGTACTTAACCCACTCTTTGTTCTTTGTCTTCTGCGAAGAAGGATATAATGAAGAAGAAGGAGATTGTTAGACCCGGGTGAAGCAGAAGGAGAAGGAATAGGAGAAGATTTTCCTTCCTCCTTTCCTAGATAAGTGAAAAAGATTTTACTTCTCCTCTTCCTAACCCTTTTCTTCCCCTTGTACTTAACCCACTCTTTGTTCTTTGTCTTCTGCGGAGAAGGATATAATGAAGAAGGAGGAGATTGTAAGACCCGGGTGAAGCAGAAGGAGAAGGAATAGGAGGAGATTTTCCTTCCTCCATTCCTAAATTAGTGAAAGAGGTTTTCCTTCTCCTCTTCCTAGCCCTTTTCTTCCCCTTGTACTTAACCCACTCTTTGTTCTTTGTCTTCTGCGGAGAAGGATATAATGAAGAAGAAAAAAATTGTAAGACCCGGGTGAAGCAGAAGGAGAAGGAATAGGAGAAGATTTTCCTTCCTCCTTTCCTAGATAAGTGAAAGAGATTTTCCTTCTCCTCTTCCTTGCCCTTTTCTGCCCCTTGTACTTAACCCACTCTTTGTTCTTTGTCTTCTGCGAAGAAGGATATAATGAAGAAAAAGGAGATTGTAAGACCCGGGTGAAGCAGAAAGAGAAGGAATAGGAGGAGATTTTCCTTCGTCCTTTCCTAGATAAGTGAAAGAGATTTTCCTTCTCCTCTTCCTAGCCCTTTTCTTCTCCTTGTACTTAACCCACTTTTTGTTCTTTGTCTTCTGCGAAGAAGGATATAATGAAGAAGAAGGAGATTGTAAGAGCCGGGTGAAGCAGAAGGAGAAGTAATAGGAGAAGATTTTCCTTCCTCCTTTCCTAGATAAGTGAAAGAGATTTTCCTTCTCCTCTTCCTAGCCCTTTTCTTCCCCTTGTACTTAACCCACTCTTTGTTCTTTGTCTTCTGCGGAGAAGGATATAATGAAGAAGAAGGAGATTGTAAGACCCGGGTGAAGCAGAAGGAGAAGGAATAGGAGGAGATTTCCTTTCCTCCTTTCCTAGATAAGTGAAAGAGATTTTCCTTCTCCTCTTCCTAGCCCTTTTCTTCCCCTTGTACTTAACCCACTCTTTGTTCTTTGTCTTCTGCGAAGAAGGATATAATGAAGAAGAAGGAGATTGTAAGACCCGGGTGAAGCAGAAGGAGAAGGAATAGGAGAAGATTTTCCTTCCTCCTTTCCTAGATAAGTGAAAGAGATTTTCCTTCCCCCTTCCTAGCCCTTTTCTTCCCCTTGCACTTAACCTTCTCTTTGTTCTTTGTCTTCTGCGAAGAATAATATAATAAATAAGAAGGAGATTGTAAGACCCGGGTGAAGCAGAAGGAGAAGGAATAGGAGGAGATTTTCCTTCCTCCTTTCCTAGATAAGTGAAAGAGATTTTCCTTCTCCTCTTCCTAGCCCTTTTCTTCCCCTTGTACTTAACCCACTCTTTGTTCTTTGTCTTCTGCGAAGAAGGATATAATGAAGAAGAAGGAGATTGTAAGACCCGGGTGAAGCAGAAGGAGAAGGAATAGGAGAAGATTTTCCTTCCTCCTTTCCTAGATAAGTGGAAGAGATTTTCCATCTCCTCTTCCTAGCCTTTTTCTTCTCCTTGTACTTAACCCACTCTTTGTTCTTTGTCTTCTGCGGAGAAGGATATAATGAAGAAGAAGGGGATTGTAAGAACCGGGTGAAGCAGAAGGAGAAGTAATAGGAGAAGATTTTCCTTCCTCCTTTCCTAGATAAGTGAAAGAGATTTTCCTCCTCCTCTTCCTAGCCCTTTTCTTCCCCTTGTACTTAACCCACTCTTTGTTCTTTGTCTTCTGCGGAGAAGGATATAATGAAGAAGAAGGAAATTGTTAGACCCGGGTGAAGCAGAAGGAGAAGGAATAAGAGGAGATTTTCCTTCCTCCTTTCCTAGATAAGTGAAAGAGATTTTCCTTCTCCTCTTCCTAGCCCTTTTCTTTCCCTTGTACTTAACCCACTCTTTGTTCTTTGTCTTCTGCGAAGAAGCATATAATGAAGAAGAAGGAGATTGTAAGACCCGGGTGAAGCAGAAGGAGAAGGAATAGGAGAAGATTTTCCTTCCTCCTTTCCTAGATAAGTGAAAGAGATTTTCCTTCTCCTCTTCCTAGCCCTTTTCTTCCCCTTGTACTTAACCCACTCTTTGTTCTTTGTCTTCTGCAGAGAAGGATATAATGAAGAAGAAGGAGATTGTAAGACCCGGGTGAAGCAGAAGGAGAAGTAATAGGAGAAGATTTTCCTTCCTCCTTTCCTAGATAAGTGAAAGAGATTTTCCTTCTCCTCTTCCTAGCCCTTTTCTTCCCCTTGTACTTAACCCACTCTTTGTTCTTTGTCTTCTGCGGAGAAGGATATAATGAAGAAGAAGGAGATTGTAAGACCCGGGTGAAGCAGAAGGAGAAGGAATATGAGGAGATTTTCCTTCCTCCTTTCCTAGATAAGTGAAAGAGATTTTCCTTCTCATCATCCTAGCCCTTTTCTTCCCCTTGTACTTAACCCACTCTTTGTTCTTTTTCTTCTGCGGAGAAGGATATAATGAAGAAGAAGGAGATTGTAAGACCCGGGTGAAGCAGAAGGAGAAGGAATAGGAGGAGATTTTCCTTCCTCCTTTCCTAGATAAGTGAAAGAGATTTTCCTTCTCCTCTTCCTAGCCCTTTTCTTCCCCTTGTACTTAACCCACTCTTTGTTCTTTGTCTTCTTCGGAGAAGGATATAATGAAGAAGAAGGAGATTGTAAGACCCGGGTGAAGCAGAAGGAGAAGGAATAGGAGGAGATTTTCCTTCCTCTTTTCCTAGATAATTGAAAGAGATTTTCCTTCTCCTCTTCCTAGCCCTTTTCTTCCCCTTGTACTTAACCCACTCTTTGTTCTTTGTCTTCTGCGGAGAAGGATATAATGAAGAAGAAGGAGATTGTAAGACCCGGGTGAAGCAGAAGGAGAAGGAATAGGAGGAGATTTTCCTTCCTCCTTTCCTAGATAAGTGAAAGAGATTTTCCTTCTCCTCTTCCTAGCCCTTTTCTTCCCCTTGTACTTAACCCACTATTTGTTCTTTGTCTTCTGCGAAGAAGGATATAATGAAGAAGAAGGAGATTGTAAGACCCGGGCGAAGCAGAAGGAGAAGGAATAGGAGGAGATTTTCCTTCCTCCTTCCCTAGATAAGTGAAAGAGATTTTCCTTCTCCTCTTCCTAGCCCTTTTCTTCCCCTTGTACTTAACCCAGTCTTTGTTCTTTGTCTTCTGCGAAGAAGGATATAATGAAGAAGAAGGAGATTGTAAGACCCGGGTGCAGCAGAAGGAGAAGGAATAGGAGGAGATTTTTCTTCCTCCTTTCCTAGATAAGTGAAAGAGATTTTCCTTCTCCTCTTCCTATCCCTTTTCTTCCCCTTGTACTTAACCCAGTCTTTGTTCTTTGTCTTCTGCGAAGAAGGATATAATGAAGAAGAAGGAGATTGTAAGACCCGGGTGCAGCAGAAGGAGAAGGAATAGGAGGAGATTTTCCTTCCTCCTTTCCTAGATAAGTGAAAGAGATTTTCCTTCTCCTCTTCCTAGCCCTTTTCTTCCCTTTGTACTTAACCCACTCTTTGTTCTTTGTCTTCTGCGAAGAAGGATATAATGAAGAAGAAGAAGATTGTAAGACCCGGGTGAAGCAGAAGGAGAAGGAATAGGAGGAGATTTTCCTTCCTCCTTTCCTAGATAAGTGAACGAGATTTTCCTTCTCCTCTTCCTAACCCTTTTCTTCCCCTTGTACTTAACCCACTCTTTGTTCTTTGTCTTCTGCGAAGAAGGATATAATGAAGAAGAAGAAAATAGCAAGACCCGGGTGAAGCAGAAGGAGAAGGAATAGGAGGAGATTTTCTTTCCTCCTTTCCTAGATAAGTGAAAGAGATTTTCCTTCTCCTCTTCCTAGCCCTTTTCTTCCCCTTGTACTTAACCCACTCTTTGTTCTTTGTCTTCTGCGGAGAAGGATATAATGAAGAAGAAGGAGATTGTAAGACCCGGGTGCAGCAGAAGGAGAAGGAATAGGAGCAGATTTTCCTTCCTCCTTTCCTAGATAAGTGAAAGAGATTTTCCTTCTCCTTTCCTAGCCCATTTCTTCCCCTTGTACTTAACCCACTCTTTGTTCTTTGTCTTCTGCGGAGAAGGATATAATGAAGAAGAAGAAGATTGTAAGACCCGGGTGAAGCAGAAGGAGAAGGAATAGGAGGAGATTTTCCTTCCTCCTTTCCTTGATAAGTGAAAGAGATTTTCCTTCTCCTCTTCCTAGCCCTTTTCTTTCCCTTGTACTTAACCCACTCTTTGTTCTTTGTCTTCTGCAAAGAAGGATATAATGAAGAAGAAGGAGATTGTTAGACCCGGGTGAAGCAGAAGAAGAAGGAATAGGAGGAGATTTTCCTTCCTCCTTTCCTTGATAAGTGAAAGAGATTTTCTTTCTCCTCTTCCTAGCCCTTTTCTTCCCCTTGTACTTAACCCACTGTTTGTTCTTTGTCTTCTGCGGAGAAGGATATAATGAAGAAGAAGGAGATTGTAAGACCCGGGTGAAGCAGAAGGAGAAGGAATAGGAGGAGATTTTCCTTCCTCCTTTCCTAGATAAGTGAAAGAGATTTTCCTTCCCCTCTTCCTAGCCCTTTTCTTCCCCTTGTACTTAACCCACTCTTTGTTCTTTGTCTTCTGCGAAGAAGGATATAATGAAGAAGAAGGAGATTGTAAGACCCGGGTGAAGCAGAAGGAGAAGGAATAGGAGGAGATTTTCCTTCCTCCTTTCCTAGATAAGTGAAAGAGATTTTCCTTCTCCTCTTCCTAGCCGTTTTCTTCCCCTTGTACTTAACCCACTATTTGTTCTTTGTCTTCTGCGGAGAAGGATATAATGAAGAAGAAGGAGATTGTAAAACCCGGGTGAAGCAGAAGGAGAAGGAATAGGAGAAGATTTTCGTTCCTCCTTTCCTAGATAAGTGAAAGAGATTTTCCTTCTCCTCTTCCTAGCCCTTTTCTTCCCCTTGCACTTAACCCACTCTTTGTTCTTTGTCTTCTGCGGAGAAAGATATAGTGAAGAAGAAGGAGATTGTAAGACTCGGTCGAAGCAGAAGGAGAAGAAATAGGAGGAGATTTTCCTTCCTCCTTTCCTAGATAAGTGAAAGAGATTTTCCTTCTCCTCTTCCTAGCCCTTTTCTTCCCCTTGTACTTAACCCACTCTTTGTTCTTTGTCTTCTGCGGAGAAGGATATAATGAAGAAGAAGGAGATTGTAAGACCCGGGTGAAGCAGAAGGAGAAGGAATAGGAGCAGATTTTCCTTCCTTCTTTCCTAGATAAGTGAAAGAGATTTTCCTTCTCCTCTTCCTAGCCCATTTCTTCCCCTTGTACTTAACCCACTCTTTGTTCTTTGTCTTCTGCGGAGAAGGATATAATGAAGAAGAAGGAAATTGTAAGACCCGGGTGAAGCAGAAGGAGAAGGAATCCTTCCTCCTTTCCTAGATAAGTGAAAGAGATTTTCCTTCTCCTCTTCCTAGCCCTTTTCTTCCTCTTGTACTTAACCCACTCTTTGTTCTCTGTCTTCTGCGAAGAAGGATATAATGAAGAAGAAGGAGATTGTAAGACCCGGGTGAAGCAGAAAGAGAAGGAATAGGAGGAGATTTTCCTTCCTCCTTTCCTAGATAAGTGAAAGAGATTTTCCTTCTCCTCTTCCTAGCCCTTTTCTTCCTCTTGTACTTAACCCACTGTTTGTTCTTTGTCTTCTGCGGAGAAGGATATAATGAAGAAGAAGGAGATTGTAAGACGCGGGTGAAGCAGAAGGAGAAGGAATAGGAGGAGATTTTCCTTCCTCCTTTCCTAGATAAGTGAACCAGATTTTCCTTCTCCTCTTCCTAGCCCTTTTCTTCCCCTTGTACTTAACCCACTCTTTGTTCTTTGTCTTCTGCGGAGAAGGATATAATGAAGAAGAAGGAGATTGTAAAACCCGGGTGAAGCAGAAGGAGAAGGAATAGGAGAAGATTTTCCTTCCTCCTTTCCTAGATAAGTGAAAGAGATTTTCCTTCTCCTCTTCCTAGCCCTTTTCTTCCCCTTGTACTTAACCCACTCTTTGTTCTTTGTCTTCTGCGGAGAAGGATATAATGAAGAAGAAGGAGATTGTAAGACCCGGGTGAAGCAGAAGGAGAAGGAATAGGAGCAGATTTTCCTTCCTTCTTTCCTAGATAAGTGAAAGAGATTTTCCTTCTCCTCTTCCTAGCCCATTTCTTTCCCTTGTACTTAACCCACTCTTTGTTCTTTGTCTTCTGCGGAGAAGGATATAATGAAGAAGAAGGAAATTATAAGACCCGGGTGAAGCAGAAGGAGAAGGAATCCTTCCTCCTTTCCTAGATAAGTGAAAGAGATTTTCCTTCTCCTCTTCCTAGCCCTTTTCTTCCTCTTGTACTTAACCCACTCTTTGTTCTTTGTCTTCTGCGAAGAAGGATATAATGAAGAAGAAGGAGATTGTATGACCCGGGTGAAGCAGAAGGAGAAGGAATAGGAGAAGATTTTCCATCCTCCTTTCCTAGATAAGTGAAAGAGATTTTCCTTCTCCTTTTCTAGCCCTTTTCTTCCCCTTGTACTTAACCCACTCGTTGTTCTTTGTCTTCTGCAGAGAAGGATATAATGAAGAAGAAAGGAGATTGTAAGACCCGGGTGAAGCAGAAGGAGAAGGAATAGGAGAAGATTTTCCTTCCTCCTTTCCTAGATAAGTGAAAGAGATTTTCCTTCTCCTCTTCCTAGCCCTTTTCTTCCCCTTGTACTTAACCCACTCTTTGTTCTTTGTCTTCTGCGGAGAAGGATATAATGAAGAAGAAGGAGATTGTAAGACCCGGGTGAAGCAAAAGGAGAAGGAATAGGAGAAGATTTTCCTTCCTCCTTTCCTAGATAAGTGAAAGAGATTTTCCTTCTCCTCTTCCTAGCCCTTTACTTCCCCTTGTACTTAACCCACTCTTTGTTCTTTGTCTTCTGCGGAGAAGGATATAATGAAGAAGAAGGAGATTGTAAGACCCGGTCGAAGCAGAAGGAGAAGAAATAGGAGGAGATTTTCTTTCCTCCTTTCCTAGATAAGTGAAAGAGATTTTCCTTCTCCTCTTCCTAGCCCTTTTCTTCCCCTTGTACTTAACCCACTGTTTGTTCTTTGTCTTCTGCGGAGAAGGATATAATGAAGAAGAAGGAGATTGTAAGACCCGGGTGAAGCAGAAGGAGAAGGAATAGGAGCAGATTTTCCTTCCTTCTTTCCTAGATAAGTGAAAGAGATTTTCCTTCTCCTCTTCCTAGCCCATTTATTCCCCTTGTACTTAACCCACTCTTTGTTCTTTGTCTTCTGCGGAGAAGGATATAATGAAGAAGAAGGAAATTGTAAGACCCGGGTGAAGCAGAAGGAGAAGGAATCCTTCCTCCTTTCCTAGATAAGTGAAAGAGATTTTCCTTCTCCTCTTCCTAGCCCTTTTCTTCCTCTTGTACTTAACCCACTCTTTGTTCTCTGTCTTGTGCGAAGAAGGATATAATGAAGAAGAAGGAGATTGTAAGACCCGGGTGAAGCAGAAGGAGAAGGAATAGGAGGAGATTTTCCTTCCTCCTTTCCTAGATAAGTGAAAGAGATTTTCCTTTTCCTCTTCCTAGCCCTTTTCTTCCCCTTGTACTTAACCCACTCTTTGTTCTTTGTCTTCTGCGGAGAAGGATATAATGAAGAAGAAGGAGATTGTAAGACCCGGGTGAAGCAGAAGGAGAAGGAATAGGAGAAGATTTTCCTTCCTCCTTTCCTAGATAAGTGAAAGAGATTTTCCTTCTCCTCTTCCTAGCCCTTTTCTTCCCCTTGTACTTAACCCACTCTTTGTTCTTTGTCTTCTGCGGAGAAGGATATAATGAAGAAGAAGGAGATTGTAAGACCCGGGTGAAGCAGAAGGAGAAGGAATAGGAGCAGATTTTCCTTCCTCCTTTCCTAGATAAGTGAAAGAGATTTTCCTTCTCCTCTTCCTAGCCGTTTTCTTCCCCTTGTACTTAACCCACTCTTTGTTCTTTGTCTTCTGCGGAGAAGGATATAATGAAGAAGAAGGAAATTGTAAGACCCGGGTGAAGCAGAAGGAGAAGGAATCCTTCCTCCTTTCCTAGATAAGTGCAAGAGATTTTCCTTCTCCTCTTCCTAGCCCTTTTCTTCCTCTTGTACTTAACCCACTCTTTGTTCTTTGTCTTCTGCGAAGAAGGATATAATGAAGAAGAAGGAGATTGTATGACCCGGGTGAAGCAGAAGGAGAAGGAATAGGAGAAGATTTTCCTTCCTCCTTTCCTAGATAAGTGAAAGAGATTTTCCTTCTCCTTTTCCTAGCCCTTTTCTTCCCCTTGTACTTAACCCACTCTTTGTTCTTTGTCTTCTGCAGAGAAGGATATAATGAAGAAGGAGGAGATTGTAAGACTCGGGTGAAGCAGAAGGAGAAGGAATAGGAGAAGATTTTCCTTCCTCCTTTCCTAGATAAGTGAAAGAGATTTTCCTTCTCCTCTTCCTAGCCCTTTTCTTCCCCTTGTACTTAACCCACTGTTTGTTCTTTGTCTTCTGCGGAGAAGGATATAATGAAGAAGAAGGAGATTGTAAGACCCGGGTGAAGCAGAAGGAGAAGGAATAGGAGGAGATTTTCCTTCCTCCTTTCCTAGATAAGTGAAACAGATTTTCCTTCTCCTCTTCCTAGCCCTTTTCTTCCCCTTGTACTTAACCCACTCTTTGTTCTTTGTCTTCTGCGGAGAAGGATATAATGAAGAAGAAAGGAGATTGTAAAACCTGGGTGAAGCAGAAGGAGAAGGAATAGGAGAAGATTTTCCTTCCTCCTTTCCTAGATAAGTGAAAGAGATTTTCCTTCTCCTCTTCCTAGCCCTTTTCTTACCCTTGTACTTAACCCACTCTTTGTTCTTTGTCTTCTGCGAAGAAGGATATAATGAAGAAGAAGGAGATAGTATGACCCGGGTGAAGCAGAAGGAGAAGGAATAGGAGAAGATTTTCCTTTCTCCTTTCCTAGATAAGTGAAAGAGATTTTCCTTCTCCTTTTCCTAGCCCTTTTCTTCCCCTTGTACTTAACCCACTCGTTGTTCTTTGTCTTCTGCAGAGAAGGATATAATGAAGAAGAAAGGAGATTGTAAGACCCGGGTGAAGCAGAAGGAGAAGGAATAGGAGAAGATTTTCCTTCCTCCTTTCCTAGATAAGTGAAAGAGATTTTCCTTCTCCTCTTCCTAGCCCTTTTCTTCCCCTTGTACTTAACCCACTCTTTGTTCTTTGTCTTCTGCGGAGAAGGATATAATGAAGAAGGAGGAGATTGTAAGACTCGGGTGAAGCAGAAGGAGAAGGAATAGGAGAAGATTTTCCTTCCTCCTTTCCTAGATAAGTGAAAGAGATTTTCCTTCTCCTCTTCCTAGCCCTTTTCTTCCCCTTGTACTTAACCCACTCTTTGTTCTTTGTCTTCTGCGGAGAAGGATATAATGAAGAAGAAGGAGATTGTAAGACCCGGGTGAAGCAGAAGGAGAAGGAATAGGAGGAGATTTTCCTTCCTCCTTTCCTAGATAAGTGAAAGAGATTTTCCTTCTCCCTTTCCTAGCCCTTTTCTTCCCCTTGTACTTAACCCACTCTTTGTTCTTTGTCTTCTGCGGAGAAGGATATAATGAAGAAGAAGGAGATTGTAAGACCCGGGTGAAGCAGAAGGAGAAGGAATAGGAGGAGATTTTCCTTCCTCCTTTCCTAGATAAGTTAAAGAGATTTTCCTTCTCCTTCTAGCCCTTTTCTTCCCCTTGTACTTAACCCACTCTTTGTTCTTTGTCTTCTGCGAAGAAGAAGATAATGAAGAAGAAGGAGATTGTAAGACCCGGGTGAAGCAGAAGGAGAAGGAATAGGAGAAGTATTTCCTTCCTCTTTTCCTAGATAAGTGAAAGAGATTTTCCTTCTCCTCTTCCTAGCCCTTTTCTTCCCCTTGTACTTAACCCACTCTTTGTTCTTTGTCTTCTGCGGAGAAGGATATAATGAAGAAGAAGAAAATTGTAAGACCCGGGTGAAGCAGAAGGAGAAGGAATAGGAGAAGATTTTCCTTCCTCCTATCCTAGATAAGTGAAAGAGATTTTCCTTCTCCTCTTCCTAGCCCTTTTCTTCCCCTTGTACTTAACCCACTCGTTGTTCTTTGTCTTCTGCAGAGAAGAATATAATGAAGAAGAAGGAGATTGTAAGACCCGGGTGAAGCAGAAGGAGAAGGAATAGGAGAAGATTTTCCTTCCTCCTTTCCTAGATAAGTGAAAGAGATTTTCCTTCTCCTCTTCCTAGCCCTTTTCTTCCCCTTGTACTTAACCCACTCTTTGTTCTTTGTCTTCTGCGAAGAAGGATATAATGAAGAAGAAGGAGATTGTAAGACCCGGGTGAAGCAGAAGGACAAGGAATAGGAGGAGATTTTCCTTCCTCCTTCCCTAGATAAGTGAAAGAGATTTTCCTTCTCCTCTTCCTATCCCTTTTCTTCCCCTTGTACTTAACCCACTCTTTGTTCTTTGTCTTCTGCGAAGAAGGATATAATGAAGAAGAAGGAGATTGTAAGACCCGGGTGAAGCAGAAGGAGAAGGAATAGGAGGAGATTTTCCTTCCTCCTTTCCTAGATAAGTGAAAGAGATTTTCCTTCTCCTCTTCCTAGCCCTTTTCTTCCCTTTGTACTTAACCCACTCTTTGTTCTTTGTCTTCTGCGGAGAAGGATATAATGAAGAAGAAGGAGATTGTAAGACCCGGGTGAAGCAGAAGGAGAAGGTATAGGAGGAGATTTTCCTTCCTCCTTTCCTAGATAAGTGAACGAGATTTTCCTTCTCCTCTTCCTAGCCCTTTTCTTCCCCTTGTACTTAACCCACTCTTTGTTCTTTGTCTTCTGCGAAGAAGGATATAATGAAGAAGAAGAAAATAGTAAGACCCGGGTGAAGCAGAAGGAGAAGCAATAGGAGGAGATTTTCCTTCCTCCTTTCCTAGATAAGTGAAAGAGATTTTCCTTCTCCTCTTCCTAGCCCTTTTCTTCCCCTTGTACTTAACCCACTCTTTGTTCTTTGTCTTCTGCGGAGAAGGATATAATGAAGAAGAAGGAGATTGTAAGACCCAGGTGCAGCAGAAGGAGAAGGAATAGGAGAAGATTTTCCTTCCTCCTTTCCTAGATAAGTGAAAGAGATTTTCCTTCTCCTTTCCTAGCCCATTTCTTCCCCTTGTACTTAACCCACTCTTTGTTCTTTGTCTTCTGCGGAGAAGGATATAATGAAGAAGAAGGAGATTGTTAGATACGGGTGAAGCAGAAGGAGAAGGAATAGTAGAAGATTTTCCTTCCTCCTTTCCTAGATAAGTGAAAAAGGTTTTACTTCTCCTCTTCCTAGCCCTTTTCTTCCCCTTGTACTTAACCCACTCTTTGTTCTTTGTCTTCTGCGGAGAAGGATATAATGAAGAAGGAGGAGATTGTAAGACCCGGGTGAAGCAGAAGGAGAAGGAATAGGAGGAGATTTTCCTTCCTCCATTCCTAAATTAGTGAAAGAGGTTTTCCTTCTCCTCTTCCTAGCCCTTTTCTTCCCCTTGTACTTAACCCACTCTTTGTTCTTTGTCTTCTGCGGAGAAGGATATAATGAAGAAGAAGAAAATTGTAAGACCCGGGTGAAGCAGAAGGAGAAGGAATAGGAGAAGATTTTCCTTCCTCCTTTCCTAGATAAGTGAAAGAGATTTTCCTTCCCCTCTTCCTAGCCCTTTTCTTCCCCTTATACTTAACCCACTCTTTGTTCTTTGTCTTCTGCGAAGAAGGATATAATGAAGAAGAAGGAGATTGTAAGACCCGGATGAAGCAGAAGGAGAAGGAATAGGAGAAGATTTTCCTTCCTCCTTTACTAGATAAGTGAAAGAGATTTTCCTTCTCCTCTTCCTTGCCCTTTTCTTCCCCTTGTACTTAACCCACTCTTTGTTCTTTGTCTTCTGCGGAGAAGGATATAATGAAGAAGAAGGAGATTGTAAGACCCGGGTGAAGCAGAAGGAGAAGGAATAGGAGCAGATTTTCCTTCCTCCTTTCCTAGATAAGTGAAAGAGATTTTCCTTCTCCTCTTCCTAGCCCTTTTCTTCCCCTTGTACTTAACCCACTCTTTGTTCTTTGTCTTCTGCGGAGAAGGATATAATGAAGAAGAAGGAGATTGTAAGACCCGGGTGAAGCAGAAGGAGAAGGAATAGGAGGAGATTTTCCTTCCTCCTTTCCTAGATAAGTGAAAGAGATTTTCCTTCTCCTCTTCCTAGCCCTTTTCTTCCCCTTGTACTTAACCCACTCTTTGTTCTTTGTCTTCTGCGCAGAAGGATATAATGAAGAAGAAGGAGATTGTAAGACCCGGGTGAAGCAGAAGGAGAAGTAATAGGAGAAGATTTTCCTTCCTCCTTTCCTAGATAAGTGAAAGAGATTTTCCTTCTCCTCTTCCTAGCCCTTTTCTTCCCCTTGTACTTAACCCACTCTTTGTTCTTTGTCTTCTGCGGAGAAGGATATAATGAAGAAGAAGGAGATTGTAAGACCCGGGTGAAGCAGAAGGAGAAGGAATAGGAGGAGATTTTCCTTCCTCCTTTCCTAGATAAGTGAAAGAGATTTTCCTTCTCCTCTTCCTAGCCTTTTTCTTCCCCTTGTACTTAACCCACTCTTTGTTCTTTGTCTTCTGCGAAGAAGGATATAATAAAGAAGAAGGAGATTGTAAGACCCGGGTGAAGCAGAAGGAGAAGGAAAAGGAGGAGATTTTTCTTCCTCCTTTCCTAGATAAGTGAAAGAGATTTTCCTTCTTCTCTTCCTAGCCCTTTTCTTCCCCTTGTACTTAACCCACTCTTTGTTCTTTGTCTTCTGCGAAGAAGGATATAATGAAGAAGAAGGAGATTGTTAGACCCGGGTGAAGCAGAAGGAGAAGTAATAGGAGAAGATTTTCCTTCCTCCTTTCCTAGATAAGTGAAAGAGATTTTCCTTCTCCTCTTCCTAGCCCTTTTCTTCCCCTTGTACTTAACCCACTCGTTGTTCTTTGTCTTCTGCGGAGAAGGATATAGTGAAGAAGAAGGAGATTGTAAGACCCGGGTGAAGCAGAAGGAGAAGGAATAGGAGAAGATTTTCCTTCCTCCTTTCCTAGATAAGTGAAAGAGATTTTCCTTCTCCTCTTCCTAGCCCTTTTCTTCCCCTTGTACTTAACCCACTCTTTGTTCTTTGTCTTCTGCGGAGAAGGATATAATGAAGAAGGAGGAGATTGTAAGACTCGGGTGAAGCAGAAGGCGAAGGAATAGGAGAACATTTTCCTTCCTCCTTTCCTAGATAAGTGAAAGAGATTTTCCTTCTCCTCTTCCTTGCCCTTTTCTTCCCCTTGTACTTAACCCACTCTTTGTTCTTTGTCTTCTGCGGAGAAGGATATAATGAAGAAGGTGGAAATTGTAAGACCCGGGTGAAGCAGAAGGAGAAGGAATAGGAGGAGATTTTCCTTCTTCCTTTCCTAGATAAGTGAAAGAGATTTTCCTTCTCCTCTTCCTAGCCCTTTTCTTCCCCTTGTACTTAACCCACTCTTTGTTCTTTGTCTTCTGCGGAGAAGAATATAATGAAGAAGAAGGAGATTGTAAGACCCGGGTGAAGCAGAAGGAGAAGGAATAGGAGCAGATTTTCTTTCCTTCTTTCCTTAATTAGTGAAAGCGGTTTTTTTTCTCCGCTTCCTAGCCCTTTACTTCCCCTTGTACTTAACCCACTCGTTGTTCTTTGTCTTCTGCGGAGAAGGATATAATGAAGAAGAAGGAGATTGTAAGACCCGGAGAAGAAAGAATAGGAGCAGATTTTCCTTCCTCCTTTCCTAGATAAGTGAAAGAGATTTTCCTTCTCCTCTTCCTAGCCCTTTTCTTCCCCTTGTACTTAACCCACTCTTTGTTCTTTGTCTTCTGCGGAGAAGGATATAATGAAGAAGGAGGAGATTGTAAGACCCGGGTGAAGCAGAAGGAGAAGGAATAGGAGGAGATTTTCCTTCCTCCTTTCCTAGATAAGTGAAAGAGATTTTCCTTCTCCTCTTCCTAGCCCTTTTCTTCCCCTTGTACTTAACCCACTCTTTGTTCTTTGTCTTCTGCGAAGAAGGATATAATGAAGAAGAAGGAGATTGTAAGACCCGGGTGAAGCAGAAGGAGAAGGAATAGGAGAAGATTTTCCTTCCTCCTTTCCTAGATAAGTGAAAGAGATTTTCCTTCTCCTCTTCCTAGCCCTTTTCTTCCCCTTGTACTTAACCCACTCTTTGTTCTTTGTCTTCTGCGGAGAAGGATATAATGAAGAAGAAGGAGATTGTAAGACCCGGGTGAAGCAGAAGGAGAAGGAATAGGAGAAGATTTTCCTTCCTCCTTTCCTAGATAAGTGAAAGAGATTTTCCTTCTCCTCTTCCTAGCCCTTTTCTTCCCCTTGTACTTAACCCACTCTTTGTTCTTTGTCTTCTGCGAAGAAGGATATAATGAAGAAGAAGGAGATTGTAAGACCCGGGTGAAGCAGAAGGAGAAGGAATAGGAGAAGATTTTCCTTCCTCCTTTCCTAGATAAGTGGAAGAGGTTTTCCTTCTCCTCTTCCTAGCCCTTTTCTTACCCTTGTACTTAACCCACTCTTTGTTCTTTGTCTTCTGCGAAGAAGGATATAATGAAGAAGAAGGAGATTGTAAGACCCGGGTGAAGCAGAAGGAGAAGGAATAGGAGAAGATTTTCCTTCCTCCTTTCCTAGATAAGTGAAAGAGATTTTCCTTTTCCTCTTCCTAGCCCTTTTCTTCCCCTTGTACTTAACCCACTCTTTGTTCTTTGTCTTCTGCGGAGAAGGATATAATGAAGAAGAAGGAGATTGTAAGACCCGGGTGAAGCAGAAGGAGAAGGAATAGGTGGAGATTTTCATTCCTCCTTTCCTAGATAAGTGAAAGAGATTTTCCTTCTCCTCTTCCTAGCCCTTTTCTTCCACTTGTACTTAACCCACTCTTTGTTCTTTGTCTTCTGCGAAGAAGGATATAATGAAGAAGAAGGAGATTGTAAGACCCGGGTGAAGCAGAAGGAGAAGGAATAGGAGAAGATTTTCCTTCCTCCTTTCCTAGATAAGTGAAAGAGATTTTCCTTCTCCTCTTCCTAGCCCTTTTCTTCCCCTTGTACTTAACCCACTCTTTGTTCTTTGTCTTCTGCGGAGAAGGATATAATGAAGAAGAAGGAGATTGTAAGACCCGGGTGAAGCAGAAGGAGAAGGAATAGGAGAAGATTTTCCTTCCTCCTTTCCTAGATAAGTGAAAGAGATTTTCCTTCTTCTCTTCCTAGCCCTTTTCTTCCCCTTGTACTTAACCCACTCTTTGTTCTTTGTCTTCTGCGGAGAAGGATATAATGAAGAAGAAGGAAATTGTAAGACCCGGGTGAAGCAGAAGGAGAAGGAATAGGAGGAGATTTTCCTCCCTCCTTTCCTAGATAAGTGAAAGAGATTTTACTTCTCCTTTTCCTAGCCCTTTTCTTCCCCTTGTACTTAACCCACTCTTTGTTTTTTGGCTCTGCGAAGAAGGATATAATGAAGAAGAAGGAGATTGTAAGACCCGGGTGAAGCAGAAGGAGAAGGAATAGGAGGACATTTTCCATCCTCCTTTCCTAGATAAGTGGAAGAGATTTTCCTTCTCCTCTTCCTAGCCCTTTTCTTCTCCTTGTACTTAACCCACTCTTTGTTCTTTGTCTTCTGCGGAGAAGGATATAATGAAGAAGAAGGAGATTGTAAGACCCGGGTGAAGCAGAAGGAGAAGGAATAGGAGAAGATTTTCCTTCCTCCTTTCCTAGATAAGTGAAAGAGATTTTCCTTCTCCTCTTCCTAGCCCTTTTCTTCCCCTTGCACTTAACCCACTCTTTGTTCTTTGTCTTCTGCGAAAAAGGATATAATGAAGAAGAAGGAGATTGTAAGACCCGGGTGAAGCAGAATGAGAAGGAATAGGAGAAGATTTTCCTTCCTCCTTTCCTAGATAAGTGAAAGAGATTTTCCTTCTCCTCTTCCTAGCCCTTTTCTTCCCCTTGTACTTAACCCACTCTTTGTTCTTTGTCTTCTGCGAAGAAGGATATAATGAAGAAGAAGGAGATTGTAAGACCCGGGTGAAGCAGAAGGAGAAGGAATAGGAGAAGATTTTCCTTCCTCCTTTCCTAGATAAGTGAAAGAGATTTTACTTCTCCTCTTCCTAGCCCTTTTCTTCCCCTTGTACTTAACCCACTCTTTGTTCTTTGTCTTCTGCGG
The DNA here is from genome assembly GCA_947310385.1 of Nephrotoma appendiculata. Lineage (NCBI taxonomy): Eukaryota > Metazoa > Arthropoda > Insecta > Diptera > Tipulidae > Nephrotoma > Nephrotoma appendiculata. The sequence continues at coordinate 84,703,069 of OX371224.1, read as the reverse complement.
AGAAGGATATAATGAAGAAGAAGGAGATTGTAAGACCCGGGTGAAGCAGAAGGAGAAGGAATAGAAGAAAATTTTCCTTCCTCCTTTCCTAGATAAGTGGAAGAGATTTTCCTTCTCCTCTTCCTAGCCCTTTTCTTGTCCTTGTACTTAACCCACTCTTTGTTCTTTGTCTTCTGCGAAGAAGGATATAATGAAGAAGAAGGAGATTGTAAGACCTGGGTGAAGCAGAAGGAGAAGTAATAGGAGGAGATTTTCCTTCCTCCTTTCCTAGATAAGTGAAAGAGATTTTCCTTCTCCTCTTCCTAGCCCTTTTCTTCCCCTTGTACTTAACCCACTCTTTGTTCTTTGTCTTCTGCGGAGAAGGATATAATGAAGAAGAAGGAGATTGTAAGACGCGGGTGAAGCAGAAGGAGAAGGAATAGGAGGAGATTTTCCTTCCTCCTTTCCTAGATAAGTGAAAGAGATTTTCCTTCTCCTCTTCCTAGCCCTTTTCTTCCCCTTGTACTTAACCCACTCTTTGTTCTTTGTCTTCTGCGAAGAAGGATATAATGAAGAAGAAGGAGATTGTAAGACCCAGGTGAAGCAGAAGGAGAAGGAATAGGAGGAGATTTTCCTTCCTCCTTTCCTAGATAAGTGAAAGAGATTTTCCTTCTCCTCTTCCTAGCCTTTTTTTCCCCTTGTACTTAACCAACTCTATGTTCTTTGTCTTCTGCGGAGAAGGATATAATGAAGAAGAAGGAGATTGTAAGACCCGGGTGAAGCAGAAGGAGAAGGAATAGGAGGAGATTTTCCTTCCTCCTTTCCTAGATGAGTGAAAGAGATTTTCCTTCTCCTCTTACTAGCCCTTTTCTTCCTCTTGTACTTAACCCACACTTTGTTCTTTGTCTTCTGCGAAAAAGGATATAATGAAGAAGAAGGAGATTGTAGGACCCGGGTGAAGCAGAAGGAGAAGGAACAGGAGGAGATTTTCCTTCCTCCTTTCCTAGATAAGTGAAAAAGATTTTACTTCTCCTCTTCCTAGCCCTTTTCTTCCCCTTGTACTTAACCCACTCTTTGTTCTTTGTCTTCTGCGGAGAAGGATATAATGAAGAAGGAGGAGATTGTAAGACCCGGGTGAAGCAGAAGGAGAAGGAATAGGAGGAGATTTTCCTTCCTCCATTCCTAAATTAGTGAAAGAGGTTTTCCTTCTCCTCTTCCTAGCCCTTTTCTTCCCCTTGTACTTAACTCACTCGTTGTTCTTTGTCTTCTGCGGAGAAGGATATAATGAAGAAGAAGGAGATTGTATGACCCGGGTGAAGCAGAAGGAGAAGGAATAGGAGAAGATTTTCCTTCCTCCTTTCCTAGATAAGTGAAAGAGATTTTCCTTCTCCTTTTCCTAGCCCTTTTCTTCCCCTTGTACTTAACCCACTCGTTGTTCTTTGTCTTCTGCAGAGAAGGATATAATGAAGAAGAAAGGAGATTGTAAGACCCGGGTGAAGCAGAAGGAGAAGGAATAGGAGAAGATTTTCCCTCCTCCTTTCCTAGATAAGTGAAAGAGATTTTCCTTCTCCTCTTCCTAGCCCTTTTCTTCCCCTTGTACTTAACCCACTCTTTGTTCTTTGTCTTCTGCGGAGAAGGATATAATGAAGAAGGAGGAGATTGTAAGACTCGGGTGAAGCAGAAGGAGAAGGAATAGGAGAAGATTTTCCTTCCTCCTTTCCTAGATAAGTGAAAGAGATTTTCCTTCTCCTCTTCCTAGCCCTTTTCTTCCCCTTGTACTTAACCCACTCTTTGTTCTTTGTCTTCTGCGGAGAAGGATATAATGAAGAAGAAGGAGATTGTAAGACCCGGGTGAAGCAGAAGGAGAAGGAATAGGAGGAGATTTTCCTTCCTCCTTTCCTAGATAAGTGAAAGAGATTTTCCTTCTCCCTTTCCTAGCCCTTTTCTTCCCCTTGTACTTAACCCACTCTTTGTTCTTTGTCTTCTGCGGAGAAGGATATAATGAAGAAGAAGGAGATTGTAAGACCCGGGTGAAGCAGAAGGAGAAGGAATAGGAGGAGATTTTCCTTCCTCCTTTCCTAGATAAGTTAAAGAGATTTTCCTTCTCCTTCTAGCCCTTTTCTTCCCCTTGTACTTAACCCACTCTTTGTTCTTTGTCTTCTGCGAAGAAGGAGATAATGAAGAAGAAGGAGATTGTAAGACCCGGGTGAAGCAGAAGGAGAAGGAATAGGAGAAGTATTTCCTTCCTCTTTTCCTAGATAAGTGAAAGAGATTTTCCTTCTCCTCTTCCTAGCCCTTTTCTTCCCCTTGTACTTAACCCACTCTTTGTTCTTTGTCTTCTGCGGAGAAGGATATAATGAAGAAGAAGAAAATTGTAAGACCCGGGTGAAGCAGAAGGAGAAGGAATAGGAGAAGATTTTCCTTCCTCCTATCCTAGATAAGTGAAAGAGATTTTCCTTCTCCTCTTCCTAGCCCTTTTCTTCCCCTTGTACTTAACCCACTCGTTGTTCTTTGTCTTCTGCAGAGAAGAATATAATGAAGAAGAAGGAGATTGTAAGACCCGGGTGAAGCAGAAGGAGAAGGAATAGGAGAAGATTTTCCTTCCTCCTTTCCTAGATAAGTGAAAGAGATTTTCCTTCTCCTCTTCCTAGCCCTTTTCTTCCCCTTGTACTTAACCCACTCTTTGTTCTTTGTCTTCTGCGAAGAAGGATATAATGAAGAAGAAGGAGATTGTAAGACCCGGGTGAAGCAGAAGGACAAGGAATAGGAGGAGATTTTCCTTCCTCCTTCCCTAGATAAGTGAAAGAGATTTTCCTTCTCCTCTTCCTATCCCTTTTCTTCCCCTTGTACTTAACCCACTCGTTGTTCTTTGTCTTCTGCGAAGAAGGATATAATGAAGAAGAAGGAGATTGTAAGACCCGGGTGAAGCAGAAGGAGAAGGAATAGGAGGAGATTTTCCTTCCTCCTTTCCTAGATAAGTGAAAGAGATTTTCCTTCTCCTCTTCCTAGCCCTTTTCTTCCCCTTGTACTTAACCCACTCTTTGTTCTTTGTCTTCTGCGGAGAAGGATATAATGAAGAAGAAGGAGATTGTAAGACCCGGGTGAAGCAGAAGGAGAAGGTATAGGAGGAGATTTTCCTTCCTCCTTTCCTAGATAAGTGAACGAGATTTTCCTTCTCCTCTTCCTAGCCCTTTTCTTCCCCTTGTACTTAACCCACTCTTTGTTCTTTGTCTTCTGCGAAGAAGGATATAATGAAGAAGAAGGAGTTTGTAAGACCCGGGTGAAGCAGAAGGAGAAGGAATAGGAGGAGATTTTCCTTCCTCCTTTCCTAGATAAGTGAAAGAGATTTTCCTTCTCCTCTTCCTAGCCCTTTTCTTCCCCTTGTACTTAACCCACTCTTTGTTCTTTGTCTTCTGCGGAGAAGGATATAATGAAGAAGAAGGAGATTGTAAGACCCAGGTGCAGCAGAAGGAGAAGGAATAGGAGAAGATTTTCCTTCCTCCTTTCCTAGTTAAGTGAAAGAGATTTTCCTTCTCCTTTCCTAGCCCATTTGTTCCCCTTGTACTTAACCCACTCTTTGTTCTTTGTCTTCTGCGGAGAAGGATATAATGAAGAAGAAGGAGATTGTTAGATACGGGTGAAGCAGAAGGAGAAGCAATAGTAGAAGATTTTCCTTCCTCCTTTCCTAGATAAGTGAAAAAGGCTTTACTTCTCCTCTTCCTAGCCCTTTTCTTCCCCTTGTACTTAACCCACTCTTTGTTCTTTGTCTTCTGCGGAGAAGGATATAATGAAGAAGGAGGAGATTGTAAGACCCGGGTGAAGCAGAAGGAGAAGGAATAGGAGGAGATTTTCCTTCCTCCATTCCTAAATTAGTGAAAGAGGTTTTCCTTCTCCTCTTCCTAGCCCTTTTCTTCCCCTTGTACTTAACCCACTCTTTGTTCTTTGTCTTCTGCGGAGAAGGATATAATGAAGAAGAAGAAAATTGTAAGACCCGGGTGAAGCAGAAGGAGAAGGAATAGGAGAAGATTTTCCTTCCTCCTTTCCTAGATAAGTGAAAGAGATTTTCCTTCCCCTCTTCCTAGCCCTTTTCTTCCCCTTATACTTAACCCACTCTTTGTTCTTTGTCTTCTGCGAAGAAGGATATAATGAAGAAGAAGGAGATTGTAAGACCCGGATGAAGCAGAAGGAGAAGGAATAGGAGAAGATTTTCCTTCCTCCTTTACTAGATAAGTGAAAGAGATTTTCCTTCTCCTCTTCCTTGCCCTTTTCTTCCCCTTGTACTTAACCCACTCTTTGTTCTTTGTCTTCTGCGGAGAAGGATATAATGAAGAAGAAGGAGATTGTAAGACCCGGGTGAAGCAGAAGGAGAAGGAATAGGAGGAGATTTTCCTTCCTCCTTTCCTAGATAAGTGAAAGAGATTTTCCTTCTCCTCTTCCTAGCCCTTTTCTTCCCCTTGTACTTAACCCACTCTTTGTTCTTTGTCTTCTGCGGAGAAGGATATAATGAAGAAGAAGGAGATTGTAAGACTCGGGTGAAGCAGAAGGAGAAGGAATAGGAGGAGATTTTCCTTCCTCCTTTCCTAGATAAGTGAAAGAGATTTTCCTTCTCCTCTTCCTAGCCCTTTTCTTCCGCTTGTACTTAACCCACTCTTTGTTCTTTGTCTTCTGCGCAGAAGGATATAATGAAGAAGAAGGAGATTGTAAGACCCGGGTGAAGCAGAAGGAGAAGTAATAGGAGAAGATTTTCCTTCCTCCTTTCCTAGATAAGTGAAAGAGATTTTCCTTCTCCTCTTCCTAGCCCTTTTCTTCCCCTTGTACTTAACCCACTCTTTGTTCTTTGTCTTCTGCGGAGAAGGATATAATGAAGAAGAAGGAGATTGTAAGACCCGGGTGAAGCAGAAGGAGAAGGAATAGGAGGAGATTTTCCTTCCTCCTTTCCTAGATAAGTGAAAGAGATTTTCCTTCTCCTCTTCCTAGCCTTTTTCTTCCCCTTGTACTTAACCCACTCTTTGTTCTTTGTCTTCTGCGAAGAAGGATATAATAAAGAAGAAGGAGATTGTAAGACCCGGGTGAAGCAGAAGGAGAAGGAAAAGGAGGAGATTTTCCTTCCTCCTTTCCTAGATAAGTGAAAGAGATTTTCTTTCTTCTCTTCCTAGCCCTTTTCTTCCCCTTGTACTTAACCCACTCTTTGTTCTTTGTCTTCTGCGAAGAAGGATATAATGAAGAAGAAGGAGATTGTTAGACCCGGGTGAAGCAGAAGGAGAAGTAATAGGAGAAGATTTTCCTTCCTCCTTTCCTAGATAAGTGAAAGAGATTTTCCTTCTCCTCTTCCTAGCCCTTTTCTTCCCCTTGTACTTAACCCACTCGTTGTTCCTTGTCTTCTGCGGAGAAGGATATAGTGAAGAAGAAGGAGATTGTAAGACCCGGGTGAAGCAGAAGGAGAAGGAATAGGAGAAGATTTTCCTTCCTCCTTTCCTAGATAAGTGAAAGAGATTTTCCTTCTCCTCTTCCTAGCCCTTTTCTTCCCCTTGTACTTAACCCACTCTTTGTTCTTTGTCTTCTGCGGAGAAGGATATAATGAAGAAGGAGGAGATTGTAAGACTCGGGTGAAGCAGAAGGCGAAGGAATAGGAGAACATTTTCCTTCCTCCTTTCCTAGATAAGTGAAAGAGATTTTCCTTCTCCTCTTCCTTGCCGTTTTCTTCCCCTTGTACTTAACCCACTCTTTGTTCTTTGTCTTCTGCGGAGAAGGATATAATGAAGAAGGAGGAAATTGTAAGACCCGAGTGAAGCAGAAGGAGAAGGAATAGGAGGAGATTTTCCTTCCTCCTTTCCTAGATAAGTGAAAGAGATTTTCCTTCTCCTCTTCCTAGCCCTTTTCTTCCCCTTGTACTTAACCCACTCTTTGTTCTTTGTCTTCTGCGGAGAAGGATATAATGAAGAAGAAGGAGATTGTAAGACCCGGGTGAAGCAGAAGGAGAAGGAATAGGAGCAGATTTTCTTTCCTTCTTTCCTTAATTAGTGAAAGCGGTATTTTTTCTCCGCTTCCTAGCCCTTTACTTCCCCTTGTACTTAACCCACTCGTTGTTCTTTGTCTTCTGCGGAGAAGGATATAATGAAGAAGAAGGAGATTGTAAGACCCGGAGAAGAAAGAATAGGAGCAGATTTTCCTTCCTCCTTTCCTAGATAAGTGAAAGAGATTTTCCTTCTCCTCTTCCTAGCCCTTTTCTTCCCCTTGTACTTAACCCACTCTTTGTTCTTTGTCTTCTGCGGAGAAGGATATAATGAAGAAGGAGGAGATTGTAAGACCCGGGTGAAGCAGAAGGAGAAGGAATAGGAGGAGATTTTCCTTCCTCCTTTCCTAGATAAGTGAAAGAGATTTTCCTTCTCCGCTTCCTAGCCCTTTACTTCCCCTTGTACTTAACCCACTCGTTGTTTTTTGTCTTCTGCGGAGAAGGATATAATGAAGAAGAAGGAGATTGTAAGACCCGGGTGAAGCAGAAGGAGAAGGAATAGGAGCAGATTTTCCTTCCTCCTTTCCTAGATAAGTGAAAGAGATTTTCCTTCTCCTCTTCCTAGCCCTTTTCTTCCCCTTGTACTTAACCCACTCTTTGTTCTTTGTCTTCTGCGGAGAAGGATATAATGAAGAAGAAGGAGATTGTAAGACCCGGGTGAAGCAGAAGGAGAAGGAATAGCAGGAGATTTTCCTTCCTCTTTTCCTAGATAAGTGAAAAAGATTTTCCTTCTCCTCTTCCTAGCCCTTTTCTTCCCCTTGTACTTAACCCACTCTTTGTTCTTTGTCTTCTGCGAAGAAGGATATAATGAAGAAGAAGGAGATTGTAAGACCCGGGTGAAGCAGAAGGAGAAGGAATAGGAGAAGATTTTCCTTCCTCCTTTCCTAGATAAGTGGAAGAGATTTTCCATCTCCTCTTCCTAGCCCTTTTCTTCTCCTTGTACTTAACCCACTCTTTGTTCTTTGTCTTCTGCGAAGAAGGATATAATGAAGAAGAAGGAGATTGTAAGACCCGGGTGAAGCAGAAGGAGAAGGAATAGGAGAAGATTTTCCTTCCTCCTTTCCTAGATAAGTGAAAGAGATTTTCCTTCTCCTCTTCCTAGCCCTTTTCTTCCCCTTGTACTTAACCCACTCTTTGTTCTTTGTCTTCTGCGGAGAAGGATATAATGAAGAAGAAGGAGATTGTAAGACCCGGGTGAAGCAGAAGGAGAAGGAATAGGAGAAGATTTTCCTTCCTCCTTTCCTAGATAAGTGAAAGAGATTTTCCTTCTCCTCTTCCTAGCCCTTTTCTTCCCCTTGTACTTAACCCACTCTTTGTTCTTTGTCTTCTGCGAAGAAGGATATAATGAAGAAGAAGGAGATTGTAAGACCCGGGTGAAGCAGAAGGAGAAGGAATAGGAGAAGATTTTCCTTCCTCCTTTCCTAGATAAGTGGAAGAGGTTTTCCTTCTCCTCTTCCTAGCCCTTTTCTTCTCCTTGTACTTAACCCACTCTTTGTTCTTTGTCTTCTGCGAAGAAGGATATAATGAAGAAGAAGGAGATTGTAAGACCCGGGTGAAGCAGAAGGAGAAGGAATAGGAGAAGATTTTCCTTCCTCCTTTCCTAGATAAGTGAAAGAGATTTTCCTTTTCCTCTTCCTAGCCCTTTTCTTCCCCTTGTACTTAACCCACTCTTTGTTCTTTGTCTTCTGCGGAGAAGGATATAATGAAGAAGAAGGAGATTGTAAGACCCGGGTGAAGCAGAAGGAGAAGGAATAGGAGGAGATTTTCATTCCTCCTTTCCTAGATAAGTGAAAGAGATTTTCCTTCTCCTCTTCCTAGCCCTTTTCTTCCCCTTGTACTTAACCCACTCTTTGTTCTTTGTCTTCTGCGAAGAAGGATATAATGAAGAAGAAGGAGATTGTAAGACCCGGGTGAAGCAGAAGGAGAAGGAATAGGAGAAGATTTTCCTTCCTCCTTTCCTAGATAAGTGAAAGAGATTTTCCTTCTCCTCTTCCTAGCCCTTTTCTTCCTCTTGTACTTAACCCACTCTTTGTTCTTTGTCTTCTGCGGAGAAGGATATAATGAAGAAGAAGGAGATTGTAAGACCCGGGTGAAGCAGAAGGAGAAGAAATAGGAGAAGATTTTCCTTCCTCCTTTCCTAGATAAGTGAAAGAGATTTTCCTTCTCCTCTTCCTAGCCCTTTTCTTCCCCTTGTACTTAACCCACTCTTTGTTCTTTGTCTTCTGCGGAGAAGGATATAATGAAGAAGAAGGAAATTGTAAGACCCGGGTGAAGCAGAAGGAGAAGGAATAGGAGGAGATTTTCCTCCCTCCTTTCCTAGATAAGTGAAACAGATTTTACTTCTCCTTTTCCTAGCCCTTTTCTTCCCCTTGTACTTAACCCACTCTTTGTTTTTTGGCTCTGCGAAGAAGGATATAATGAAGAAGAAGGAGATTGTAAGACCCGGGTGAAGCAGAAGGAGAAGGAATAGGAGGACATTTTCCTTCCTCCTTTCCTAGATAAGTGGAAGAGATTTTCCTTCTCCTCTTCCTAGCCCTTTTCTTCTCCTTGTACTTAACCCACTCTTTATTCTTTGTCTTCTGCGGAGAAGGATATAATGAAGAAGAAGGAGATTGTAAGACCCGGGTGAAGCAGAAGGAGAAGGAATAGGAGAAGATTTTCCTTCCTCCTTTCCTAGATAAGTGAAAGAGATTTTCCTTCTCCTCTTCCTAGCCCTTTTCTTCCCCTTGCACTTAACCCACTCTTTGTTCTTTGTCTTCTGCGAAAAAGGATATAATGAAGAAGAAGGAGATTGTAAGACCCGGGTGAAGCAGAATGAGAAGGAATAGGAGAAGATTTTCCTTCCTCCTTTCCTAGATAAGTGAAAGAGATTTTCCTTCTCCTCTTCCTAGCCCTTTTCTTCCCCTTGTACTTAACCCACTCTTTGTTCTTTGTCTTCTGCGGAGAAGGATATAATGAAGAAGAAGGAGATTGTAAGACCCGGGTGAAGCAGAAGGAGAAGGAATAGGAGAAGATTTTCCTTCCTCCTTTCCTAGATAAGTGAAAGAGATTTTACTTCTCCTCTTCCTAGCCCTTTTCTTCCCCTTGTACTTAACCCACTCTTTGTTCTTTGTCTTCTGCGGAGAAGGATATAATGAAGAAGAAGGAGATTGTAAGACCCGGGTGAAGCAGAAGGAGAAGGAATAGAAGAAAATTTTCCTTCCTCCTTTCCTAGATAAGTGGAAGAGATTTTCCTTCTCCTCTTCCTAGCCCTTTTTTTGTCCTTGTACTTAACCCACTCTTTGTTCTTTGTCTTCTGCGAAGAAGGATATAATGAAGAAGAAGGAGATTGTAAGACCTGGGTGAAGCAGAAGGAGAAGTAATAGGAGGAGATTTTCCTTCCTCCTTTCCTAGATAAGTGAAAGAGATTTTCCTTCTCCTCTTCCTAGCCCTTTTCTTCCCCTTGTACTTAACCCACTCTTTGTTCTTTGTCTTCTGCGGAGAAGGATATAATGAAGAAGAAGGAGATTGTAAGACGCGGGTGAAGCAGAAGGAGAAGGAATAGGAGGAGATTTTCCTTCCTCCTTTCCTAGATAAGTGAAAGAGATTTTCCTTCTCCTCTTCCTAGCCCTTTTCTTCCCCTTGTACTTAACCCACTCTTTGTTCTTTGTCTTCTGCGAAGAAGGATATAATGAAGAAGAAGGAGATTGTAAGACCCAGGTGAAGCAGAAGGAGAAGGAATAGGAGGAGATTTTCCTTCCTCCTTTCCTAGATAAGTGAAAGAGATTTTCCTTCTCCTCTTCCTAGCCTTTTTTTCCCCTTGTACTTAACCCACTCTTTGTTCTTTGTCTTCTGCGGAGAAGGATATAATAAAGAAGAAGGAGATTGTAAGACCCGGGTGAAGCAGAACGAGAAGGAAAAGGTGGAGATTTTCCTTCCTCGTTTCCTAGATAAGTGAAAGAGATTTTCCTTCTCCTCTTACTAGCCCTTTTCTTCCTCTTGTACTTAACCCACACTTTGTTCTTTGTCTTCTGCGAAAAAGGATATAATGAAGAAGAAGGAGATTGTAGGACCCGGGTGAAGCAGAAGGAGAAGGAACAGGAGGAGATTTTCCTTCCTCCTTTCCTAGATAAGTGAAAAAGATTTTACTTCTCCTCTTCCTAGCCCTTTTCTTCCCCTTGTACTTAACCCACTCTTTGTTCTTTGTCTTCTGCGGAGAAGGATATAATGAAGAAGGAGGAGATTGTAAGACCCGGGTGAAGCAGAAGGAGAAGGAATAGGAGGAGATTTTCCTTCCTCCATTCCTAAATTAGTGAAAGAGGTTTTCCTTCTCCTCTTCCTAGCCCTTTTCTTCCCCTTGTACTTAACTCACTCTTTGTTCTTTGTCTTCTGCGGAGAAGGATATAATGAAGAAGAAGGAGATTGTAAGACCCGGGTGAAGCAGAAGGAGAAGGAATAGGAGGAGATTATCCTTCCTCCTTTCCTAGATAAGTGGAAGAGATTTTCCTTCTCCTCTTCCTAGCCCTTTTCTTCTCCTTGTCCTTAACTTACTCTTTGTTCTTTGTCTTCTGCAAAAAAGGATATAATGAAGAAGAAGGAAATTAAAAGACCCGGGTGAAGCAGAAGGAGAAGTAATAGGAGAAGATTTTCCTTCCTCCTTTCCTAGATAAGTGAAAGAGATTTTCCTTCTCCTATTCCTAGCCCTTTTCTTCCCCTTGTACTTAACCCACTCTTTGTTCTTTTTCTTCTGCGGAGAAGGATATAATGAAGAAGAAGGAGATTGTAAAACCCGGGTGAAGCAGAAGGAGAAGGAATAGGAGGAGATTTCCCTTCCTCCTTTCCTAGATAAGTGAAAGAGATTTTCCTTCTCCTCTTCCTAGCCCTTTTCTTCCCCTTGTACTTAACCCACTCTTTGTTCTTTGTCTTCTGCGAAGAATAATATAATGAAGAAGAAGGAGATTGTAAGACCCGGGTGAAGCAGAAGGAGAAGGAATAGGAGAAGATTTTCCTTCCTCCTTTCCTAGATAAGTGAAAGAGATTTTCCTTCTCCTCTTCATAGCCCCTTTTCTTCCCCTTGTACTTAACCCACTCGTTGTTCTTTGTCTTCTGCGGAGAAGGATCTAGTGAAGAAGAAGGAGATTGTAAGACCCGGGTGAAGCAGAAGGAGAAGGAATAGAAGGAGATTTTCCTTCCTCCTTTCCTAGATAAGTGAAAGAGATTTTCCTTCTCCTCTTCCTAGCCCTTTTCTTCCCCTTGTACTTAACCCACTCTTTGTTCTTTGTCTTCTGTGGAGAAGGATATAATGAAGAAGGAGGAGATTGTAAGACTCGGGTGAAGCAGAAGGCGAAGGAATAGGAGAAGATTTTCCTTCCTCCTTTCCTAGATAAGTAAAACAGATTTTCCTTCTCCTCTTCCTAGCCCTTTTCTTCCCCTTGTACTTAACCCACTCTTTGTTCTTTGTCTTCTGCGGAGAAGGATATAATGAAGAAGGAGGAGATTGTAAGACCCGGGTGAAGCAGAAGGAGAAGGAATAGGTGGAGATTTTCCTTCCTTCTTTCCTAGATAAGTGGAAGAGATTTTCCTTCTCCTCTTCCTTGCCCTTTTCTTCCCCTTGTACTTAACCCACTCTTTGTTCTTTGTCTTCTGCGGAGAAGGATATAATGAAGAAGAAGGAGATTGTAAGACCCGGGTGAAGCAGAAGGAGAAGGAATAGGAGAAGATTTTCCTTCCTCCTTTCCTAGATAAGTGAAAGAGATTTTACTTCTCCTCTTCCTAGCCCTTTTCTTCCCCTTGTACTTAACCCACTCTTTGTTCTTTGTCTTCTGCGGAGAAGGATATAATGAAGAAGAAGGAAGTTGTAAGACCCGGGTGAAGCAGAATGAGAAGGAATAGGAGAAGATTTTCCTTCCTCCTTTCCTAGATAAGTGAAAGAGATTTTTCCTTCTCCTCTTCCTAGCCGTTTTCTTCCCCTTGTACTTAACCCACTCTTTGTTCTTTGTCTTCTGCGGAGAAGGATATAATGAAGAAGAAGGAGATTGTAAGACCCGGGTGAAGCAGAAGGAGAAGGAATAGGAGAAGATTTTCTTTCGTTCATTCCTAAATTAGTGAAAGCGATTTTCTTTCTCCTCTTCCTTGCCCTTTACTTCCCCTTGTACTTAACCCACTCGTTGTTCTTTGTCTTCTGCGGAGAAGGATATAATGAAGAAGAAGGAGATTGTAAGACCCGAGTGAAGCAGAAGAAGAAGGAATAGGAGAAGATTTTCCTTCCTCCTTTCCTAGATAAGTGAAAAAGATTTTCCTTCTCCTCTTCCTAGCCCTTTTCTTCCCCTTGTACTTAACCCACTCTTTGTTTTTTGTCTTCTGCGGAGAAGGATATAATGAAGAAGGAGGAGATTGTAAGACCCGGGTGAAGCAGAAGGAGAAGGAATAGGAGAAGATTTTCCTTTTTCCTTTCCTAGATAAGTGAAAGAGATTTTCCTTCTCCTCTTCCTAGCCCTTTTCTTCCCCTTGTACTTAACCCACTCTTTGTTCTTTGTCTTCTGCGGAGAAGGATATAATGAAAAAGGAGGAGATTGTAAGACCCGGGTGAAGCAGAAGGAGAAGGAATAGGAGGAGATTTTCCTTCCTCCTTTCCTAGATAAGTGAAAGAGATTTTCCTTCTCCTCTTCCTAGCCCTTTTCTTCCCCTTGTACTTAACCCACTCTTTGTTCTTTGTCTTCTGCGAAGAAAGATATAATGAAGAAGAAGGAGATTATAAGACCCGGGTGAAGCAGAAGGAGAAGGAATAGGAGGAGATTATCCTTCCTCCTTTCCTAGATAAGTGAAAGAGATTTTCCTTCTCCTCTTCCTAGCCCTTTTCTTCCCCTTGTACTTAACCCACTCTTTGTTCTTTGTCTTCTGCGGAGAAGGATATAATGAAGGAGAAGGAGATTGTAAGACCCGGGTGAAGCAGAAGGAGAAGGAATAGGAGGAGATTTTTTTTTCCTCCTTTCCTAGATAAGTGAAAGAGATTTTCCTTCTCCTCTTCCTAGCCCTTTCCTTCCCCTTGTACTTAACCCACTCTTTGTTCTTTGTCTTCTGCGAAGAAGGATATAATGAAAAAGAAGGAGATTGTAAGACCCGGGTGAAGCAGAAAGAGAAGGAATAGGAGAACATTTTCCTTCCTCCTTTCCTAAATTAGTGAAAGCGATTTTCCTTCTCCTCTTCCTAGCCCTTTAATTTCCCTTGTACCTAACCCACTCGTTGTTCTTTGTCTTCTGCGGAGAAGGATATAATGAAGAAGAAGGAGATTGTAAGACCCGGGTGAAGCAGAAGGAGAAGGAATAGGAGAAGATTTTCCTTCCTCCTTTCCTAAATTAGTGAAAGCGATTTTCCTTCTCCTCTTCTTAGCCCTTTACTTTCTTTTGTACTTAACTCTTTCGTTGTTCTTTGTCTTCTGCGGAGAAGGATATAATGAAGAAGAAGGAAATTTTTAGACCTTGGTGAAGCAGTAGAAGAAGGAATAGGAGAAGATTATCCTTCCTCCTTTCCTAAATTAGTGAAAGCGATTTTCCTTCTCCTCTTCCTAGCCTTATTCTTTCCTTGTACTTAACCCACTCTTTGTTCTTTGTCTTCTGCGGAGAAGGATATAATGATGAAGAAGGAAATTGTAGGACCCGGGTGAAGCAGAAGGAGAAGGAATAGGATGAGATTTTCCTTCCTCCTTTCCTAGATAAGTGAAAGAGATTTTCCTTCTCCTCTTCCTAGCCCTTTAGTTGCCCTTGTTCTTAACCCACTCTTTGTTTTTTATCTTCTGCGGACAAGGATATAATGAAGAAGAAGGAGATTGTAAGACCCGGTTGAAGCAGAAAGAGAAGGAATAGGAGGAGATTTTCCTTCTTCCTTTCCTAGATAAGTGAAAGAGATTTTCCTTCTCCTCTTCCTAGCCCTTTTCTTCCCCTTGTACTTAACCCACACTTTTTTCTTTGTCTTCTGCGGAGAAGGATATAATAAAGAAGAAGGAGATTGTAAGACCCGGGTGAAGCAGAAGGAGAAGGAATAGGAGGAGATTTTCCTTCCTCCTTTCCTAGATAAGTGAAAGAGATTTTCCTTCTATTCTTCCTAGCCCTTTACTTCCTTTTGTACTTAACCCACTCGTTGTTCTTTGTCTTCTGCGGAGGAGGATATAATGAAGAAGGAGGAAATTAAAAGACCCGATTGAACCAGAATGAGAAGGAATAGGAGGAAATTTTCCTTCCTCCTTTCCTAGATAAGTGAAAGAGATTTTCCTTCTCCTCTTCCTAGCCCTTTTCTTCCCCTTGTACTTCACCCACACTTTTTTCTTTGTCTTCTGTGGAGAAGGATATAATAAAGTAGAAGGAAATTAAAAGACCCGGGTGAAGCAGAAGGAGAAGGAATAGGAGGATATTTTCCTTCTTCCTTTCCTAGATAAGTGAGAGAGATTTTCCTTCTCCTCTTCCTAGCCCTTTACTTCCTCTTGTACTTAACCCATCCGTTGTTCTTTGTCTTCTGCGGAGAAGGATATAATGAAGAAGAAGGAGATTGTAAGACCCGGGTGAAGCAGAAGGAGAAGGAACAGGAGGAAATTTTCTTTCCTCCTTTCCTAGATAAGTGAAAGAGATTTTCCTTCTCCTCTTCCTAGCCCTTTTCTTCCCCTTGTATTTAACCCACTCTTTGTTCTTTGTCTTCTGCGGAGAAGGATATAATGAAGAAGAAGGAAATTGTAAGACCCGGGTGAAGCAGAAGAAGAAGGAATAGGAGGAGATTTACCTTCCTCCTTTCCTAGATAAGTGAAAGAGATTTTTTTTTCCTTTTTCTAGTAATTTACTTTACCTTGTACTTAACCCACTCTTTGTACTTTTTCTTCTGCGGAGAAGGATATAATGAAGAAGAAGAAAATTGTTAGACCCGGGTGAAGCAGAAGGAGAAGAAATAAAAGGACATTTTCCTTCCTCCTTTCCTAGATATGTGATGGAAATTTGCCTTTTAATTTTCCTAGATAAGTGAAAGAGATTTTCTTTCTCCTTTTCCTAGCCCTTTACTTCCCCTTGTACTTAATCCACTCTTTGTTTTTTGTCTTTTACGGAAAGGGATATAATAAAGAAGAAGGAGATTTTAAGACCTGGTTGAAGCAGAAGGAGAATTAATAGGAGGAGATTTTCCTTCTCCTCTTCCTAGCCCTTTACTTGCTCTTGTACTTAACCCACTTTTTGTGCTTTGTCGTTTGCGTAAAAGGATATAATAAAGAAGTAGGAGATTCTAAAACCCGGGTGTAGCAAAAGCAGAAGGAATAGGAGGAGATTTTCCTTCTTCCTTTTCTGGATAAGTGAAAGAGATTTTCCTTCTCCTCTTCCTAGCCCTTTACTTCCCCTCGTACTTAACCCACTCTTTGTTCTTTGTCTTCTGCGGAGAGGAACATAATGAAAGAGAAGGAGAATGTAGGACCTGGGTGAAGCAGAAGGAGAAGGAATAGGATTTTCCTTCTCATTTTCCTGTCCCTTTATTTTACCTTGTACTTAACCCACTCTTTGTACTTTGTGTTTTGCGGAGAAGGATATAATAAAGAAGAAGGAGATTGTAGAACCCGGGTGAACCAGAAGGAGAAGGAATAGGAGAAGATTTTCCTTCCTCCTTTCCTAGATAAGTGAAAGAGATTTTCCTTCACCTCTTCCTTGCCCTTTACTTCCCCTTTACCTTAACCCAATCGTTGTACTTTGTCTTTTGTGTAGAAGGATATAATAAAGAAAAAGGAGATTGAAGCATATTCCAAACCAATGCACAGAACGTTTGCAAGTTTATGGACTCTTCAGGCGAAGTAATTCGAGGATTGAATGTGCTT
Organism: Nephrotoma appendiculata; assembly: GCA_947310385.1. Classification (NCBI taxonomy): domain Eukaryota; kingdom Metazoa; phylum Arthropoda; class Insecta; order Diptera; family Tipulidae; genus Nephrotoma; species Nephrotoma appendiculata. Next base: position 84,687,260 of record OX371224.1, on the reverse strand, counting down.
GGAACAAAGGCAACTGAGAGAGATACATGGGTCATAAATATTCTAGTAAACAAACAAGATAATGAAACAAGAGCACAATGGGCAGAAGAGGTCGTTGATCAGGATTATTCGACATTCGATGGTTTTTTAAAGTTTCTTGGAAAACGAGTAGATGCGTTAGAATCTATCAAAGGTAGCGCCAAGGTTGTGCAACAAAAATGATATCAAACGCAAGCACTTGCCACCACCACTATAAGAGAAAAATGTTTAATTTGAACAAATCTACTTACGGAATATATGAATGCGAGCAGTTCAAAGAAATGCCACCAATCCGAGCGAGTAATATTAATGAAAACTACGAAACAATGTTTCAACTGTCTCAGCCCTTCGCACAGGGTTTATGACTGCAGAGTTAGTGCCAGGTGTAAAATTTGTGGAAGAAAACACCACACTCTCCTTCATGAAGTGACTAAACCAGATAATACGGAGCAATTGGACGGCGAGCCAGAGAAGATTCTACAGGTTAAAGCCACAAACATTATTAGAGAATCACAAATATGTTTAAAATCGGAAACAAATGCAACATCAGCTATACTACCTACTGCGGAAATTTAAATAAAGGATGCATACGGAGAATCGCATAAATCTAGAGCCCTACTAGACTCTGCATCACAGGCCTCATTCATTTCCGAAAGCTGTGCACAAATTCTGAAGCTACCACGAGAAAATAGTCGCATATTGGTTTCAGGAACGGGACATGCTGGTGTGGGAGACGCGCGAGGTTGCGTAGAATTGTCGATCGAATCTAATAATACTAAAACGGAAATAATATTGAAGGCATTCATCATGTCTCGTGTTGGTTATCAGTTTTCGAAATGTGAAATTACTCCGGTTGATTGCGAACTGTTAAAGAAGCTGGAGTTAGCCGATCCTAAGTTTAATAAAGCAGGGGCAATTGATGTCCTACTGGGAATTGCCATCTTCTTAAAAATAATTCAAGGTCGGAAAAGTATCATTATCCAACGGTCTAGTAGCGTTAAATACTAGTTTTGGTTGGGTACTGGCTGGTCACTCAAGGGCAAATAAAGACACTATCCAAAATTTTAATATTTTCTTTGATATTGATCATAGTCTTCGACGATTCTGGGAAGTCGAGGAAATGCCAAAAAAGATACAAAGGTCCGAGGAAGAAGATAAGTGTGAGGAAATGTCTTGTATGCAATTGTGCATCCATTATATGTTTGGAAGTGAAAATTATCACATTTTCTCACAGTTTTTCCATGAAAACTCTCAACGGCTATAGCCGTCATTTGCTCATCATGACATTTTTTCTTTCCCCAGAACAAATGACGCTATACCCGTCAGATTTTTGGTGATATCTAGGCAAATGACTGCTATTGCCGTCCTGCATATTTTAATTAATTTTAATTTGTAATTTGAAGTACATAATCTATTTATGTAAATAAATAAATTCTTAAGATTACAAATATTTTTGAAAATGGTAAATCGAGAAACATAGCTATAATATTGTTAACAATAATTTGTGAGCAGAATTTCTTTATACATTGTATATAATTTTTTCTTAATAGCCACAGACAGGTACATAATATTTTGTTAGTAAACATTATGTATTAACAATTTTAAAGTTTATGTTATATACTCAAAATTATTCTTTCCCTATGTTGCCGTCGGCTAGAAAAATATATCTCGACGGATTATTTTCTCATATACGTAAACCCTCGATTTAAAGGACTCCGATTTAACGGACGCCCGATTTAACGGACGTTGATTTAACGGACGCTGATTTAACGGACGCTCGATTTAACGGTCAATTCTACATTTTCCATTTTTCGGTTATGGATTATGATGGGATTGACTATGCTGGATGAAAATGGTATTCTAAAACGATTTTTTGTATGTTGGATGGAAATAGGATTCTTAAACGATTTTGGGAGGAAATTCTGGAATATGCCCATCTGGGACAGAGCTCGATCAAATCTTAACCGTTTATGATGGGATTGGTTTACTGGATGGAAATGGGGTTATTAAATGATTTTTGGAAGAAGTTCTGGAGTATGGCCACTAGGACAAGATCGGTCATTTGCCTACATATCACCAAAAATCCGACGGCTATGGCCATCATATGTATCTGTAAGCAGAAATATATCAATTGTTAATCTTTGAACGGAAAAGATTATTTATTTTAACTACGCCAATTCGAAAAATGTCTTTTTAAAGAATAATTTCAATTGGAAAATTATTCAAATATTTCATTATTTCGCCTAAATATCATTTTTGTTTAATTTTTACCAATACAAACATACTTTCGTTTGTTTTTGTTGTTAGTCCTAAACTTAGTTAGTTTAGGTCTAACTTCAAAAGCGTGAGTTTTACCTGTGTCATCAAGTTTGAATTCAGCTACTCCATTCATTCGCAGGTATATGGGTATGGCTTGCATCATGGCGACATGATTGGTAACCCATTTACGTAAATTGTGTCCACCACTTTTGAATAATGCTATTATTTGCTCCTGAGCATCTAATACTTCCTCGAGTGTGCTGTTGCCAGAGATGAGGTCACCTATATAGAAATCATTTAGCGTAAGTTCTGATACGCTTGGATATGTAAGAGCTTCATCTCTGGCTAATTGTTGTATTGTCCTCACGTCTAACTATGAGGCTGATGCTGTGCTGTACCATAGGTTACTGTAGTTAGCTTGTATTCTTTTTTTGGTTGCTCTGATGATTTCTCCCAACAAATCCGTTGTATATATCTATGTTTCCGCCATCGTAACAATATGCTTGGCAGGTCCTGTTAAAGTGTGGGGCTATTTAACATGATATCATTTAAATATATTTCTGTGGATGTTTTCACTGATCCATCGGAAACGACCCGCAGCTTGGTTGTTGGCCTCGAGTCCTTCAGTACTGCATGGTGTGTTAAGTAGTAGTGCTGACTTCCTCCAGCTACTGCTTCAGCTTCTTTCATATGACATACAGTTTCATATTCATCCAAAAACTGCGTATATATTAGTCCCAATTCTGGATACTTTGCAAGCCGCCTTTCGACTTGCAATAGATGTGCGACTTCTTTGAACAGATTAAAGTAATTAAAGCCAGTTGCTCCATGTTAAATGGAATTCTTACTGTATGTCTTCCATCAGCCTGACGTGTAAGGGTTTTTGTATAGAATTCTTCACATTCCCTTTCGTGTTCTGTTAGTTCCCTTTTCCTTGTAACTTCCTCGAGTTCCACAAACTGCTTTAGCTGCTCGTCGATCTGTGTCGAGGTTGTTACTAAGGTTTGAATGACCTCCATGTTTACGTAAATTTATGTAATCCATTTTAATTTTTAAATAATGTTTGTAGACTTTAATGTTGTAACATATTTTTATAAATGGTATACGAAATAAAGATAAATAAATAAATATTTGGCCTTAATAATCGGCTCCTAACCGTATGTCAACCGGACCGGGTTCATCAAATGTTGGATATGCCCACATTAGGTTTTTAGTGTGATTGATTGGTTGCTACTTCAGGTAGATTACCGGTTATGTTTTTGAAAACCATGGCCTTTACTTTTAACTTGAATTTTTAACTTGAAGTTTGATGCGAATCTTGGAATAAATGTGAATTCTGTAGTAGAACGCGATGTTCCGGCTGTTGTTATTCCTATGCCAGCAATATTTACTTGAGTAGGAGTTCTTGGTAACTTGACCATCTTCAGCTTCTTCAGTGATGAAATGTTGCTTGGGGAGGCTAAATAAATCAGCATTCGAATTAAATGTTATCCGTTGTCGGCTGTCATCCTGACCATGGCGGTTGCCAGTAAAACTCCATCTTTTAGAGTATTGACACCTGTTTGAAGCGATGTCTTTGTTGGAGTTTCCGGCTTCTTTGCCCTTTCCTTTTGAATGTCGTGAAGTAAAGTATGGTTGGCTCCGTGATGTGTGCTTTCCACATTTATTATGGCATTTGGGGCCATGAAATTTTTGTAAGCACCTTCTACATAAATCTTTTTTCTTAGCAGCTGTGGTCCTCTCTGTTACCGTCAAATCTTGGAACTTTCTGCAAGTGCACACCTCGTGATCACCACCACAATGATGAGCCCAGCATGATGATGGAAGCTTCAGTGCTATGTGTATTGCATTTTTCTGAATATTTTGTTGTGGTGATTCCTTTTTCTCAATGACCCTTCCTTGAGAGTATGGTTATTATTAAAGCACTCCAGTGCTCTGTCTGGACACCCACAAGAGCTTGTTTGCACTCTAAGTCATTATCAAGCATTGTTCGCAGTCCATTGGCTGATTCTACTGTTAAGGTAGGTAAGTCCAATAATGTGTTGATGTGATTACTGGCCAACATCCTTTTGTCTTTATATCTTTTGATGAGGGTACTCCATGCGGTGATATAATTTTCTTCTGACAATGCTAAATGGAATAGCTTCGCTGCTTGTCCACGGACCAAATACATTTTTTCTTCGTTGGCTAGCTCTTCATTGGAATGAACAGTTCTATTGAATAGACCATATAAGGCTTTCTATTAGCGTCTGTTAGCTGCTTTAATTTCAGCTCGCAATAGACTTTGCTTGGTTTTAGCATTGAAACGCAATCTACTATTTTGTTAAGAGTTTGTTTCAACATATCGGCTTGGCCTGTTCGTGATTTGTAGCCTTTGTTCTTTTTTGGGGTTGATGGTCCAGTGGCTTCCTCATCTTTCTCAAATATGTAGGAGGCGGCATCGGCGACTTCGTCTTCTCTGGCCTTTTGCTTATCCTCTTTAGATTGTTTTGCTGTTAATCCTTCTTTGATTTTGAGAAGCATGGATTTCGTCTCTTCAAATGCCTCCTGGACTTGCTTATAATATTCTTGTTTGCGATATGGATGATCATCGGGTAATGTGTGTACCAATTCTGTGTTTGTTGTGCAGAATTTGTCGTAAGAGGTTGAAGGTTAATGAGGCGCTCTTCTCTATAGTTTATAGTTGTTCTGTGACGCCAATCTTTTTACAAACGAGTCCTTCGTATTGTTACGCGAAGAACCAATGTTTCTCCTAGTGTGTTCCAAAGGAGAAATTTTCGTTGCTTATTTGGTTTTTGAAATAATTAATAATATTACCGTTGGTCGGGTCTTATTAATTAGAGATAATACTTAATTCGAATATTGCGAAAGTAATTCTGCATTATTTTATAGTTCATTTAGCGTACATAAATTTATATAAAAAAGTAAATCAACTTATGCTTAAACGTATCAATACAAAATAAATTATGCTAACTTTCCGTAATATGGTATTTCACCTTGAATTAAACGTTTAGGTAAATTGATATGTGTTGTTGATATGTAAAATACAAAAAATTATGATACCAAATTACATAAATTATTCTTCAGTATAGGGACGGGCTCTTAAAACTAAAACTACATACTATTAAAATACTTGCATTAATAATTACTTAAAACTATAACTCTAACTTTTACAAGCATTTTTCAAATTAAAAATTTGAAATAAAATTAAAATCTATATTTAACTAGAGACATCTCTCTACAAAAAAGTAATACATACTAAAATTAAAAATATTAGTATGCTTGTTACTATGCTGCTGATCTGAATTGCCGAGATGTGTACATCCATTTGCGCAGCTAAGATACGCACTCATACGACATCGACCGTGCAATTACGAAAAAAGGTTATAATTTTAACACTCCCGTAGTAGTCTCAAACAACACGGTTTCAAAGAACATGGAACCGTGTTGTTCGAGACTTCAAAAAAGGCTAAACATATGAGTTTTAATTTTTTTTGTAGTTATTGAATACAAAAAACAAAATAAGAGTATCAACGAAAATCGTGTTGTTTGAAACCGTGTAGTTCGGGGGAATGAATGAGTATCTGTGTTTTTCGAAACCGTGTTCTTGAAATACCATGTTGTTGGAGGGTTGCCTGTATTATGTTGAATAAGAAGAGAAAATGTCATTTTCGGAAGCAGGCACTTCCGGTGAGTGGTAAATTGCACTGGATCATGCAAATTTAGAAATAATGCGCTTAAATAAAATTACTCTTTCGGACATCGGTGAAAAGTTAAAAAATAGATGATGAAGTGATTTATTGTGAAATGAAATAAGAATACACACCTTCCTGTTCAAGAAAAAACTCGCGGATAGAATAAGAGGTAAGTTAAAGCGGCGATTACTTATTCTTTGCGAAGTGTTAAAATACAGGATCTTGGAGGGATATAAAGTTGATATGATCAATATATTGTTTCAAGACAAACAAGGCCTTTTCTAAATGCTTCCTATTTAAATAAATAGATTCCCACATTTTATTATCAAATATAATGGTTTTAGCTGACTACATACTTGTGGAAATAAAAAGAACCACACTCGCTAATGAACTCAATCCAATCAAATTTTGTGGAATGATTTATGCCCCGCATACTAGTTCCACACTCGAATTGAAATATTTTTAACTTTGTTGTTGTTTTAATAAATTCTGTGTGATACTGCGGTATTTGCGCCACACTCACTCTCACAGTATGTATTCAGCTTTTAAAGATTACTCTAAAAACCGAGTTCGTCACAAAGGTTTTATTACCTGAGAATATACACTCTTCTCCAAAACCTATTAAATATGGTAAGCACGTTTTAAAGCCACGGCGAATCTAAAGCTGTTAATAAATAACTCGAATAATAATGGAAGTTTAGTGGAAAAGTTGATATGACGGCAAATGCCGTCAAAAGAAAACTTACGAAAATAAATTGCTTTGCGCCGACAGTGCACAGTCAAAAAAATAACACTTTTAAAATCGCAATACGTTTAGCTAGGACTATTTGATGCAGATCCAATATAAAAGTGATATTTTTTGACTGAGTTTGTTATCATGCCCCAAACCAACATATTTTCGATGATATACTATTGACCGTCATGTTCTAAACGAAAGTTTTTTTTGACGACATTTGCCGTCATGTCCACGAAAGTGTAATGCGAAAAATAAAACTTTAGACTCTTGTTAAACAGTCTTTTTTTTAATCAAAATTAATAATTTGCTTATCAGAAAATCAACAAGGACAAGTATATCTGTGCTCTACAAATTAAAAAGCATAAATAATGTTTTGCTACTGCTCAGGAAAGAACCTTGAATATATTAAAATGTAACTCCTGAAAATGTAGCTTAATTTTTATTTGCTCACATTATTTGGAAGGAGAATAAATGGGGCAAATTTTAATGATCACCAGGAATTCTTAGCAATATCAGTTTAAAAGATTTGCAAGAAAAAGTAACATAGATCATCAATTAAAAAAAAATGACGGTCTATGTTTCTTTTTCCGTTAAATTTTATTATAAGAATACCTTATTTAATGATACTGCAACTTTATACATAAATTTTATCTCAATCAATCATCTGGGCTGTGGAGATGAGGAATTTTCGAGGAAAAAATCATTTTTTTTTATCAAAAATCGTTATTTCCTCTTAAATTTTGGAAAACTGATGTAAACAAATTTTGCTGAAAATATAAATTAGAATATATTCGTTCATAGTCGTTTTAACCACAAATGCTACATTTTTCAAAAAACCAAAACGCAACTTCCAATGAACCGATTTCGCCATAATCGGGTCTTGAACGAGCGATTAAAGCAGACAATGTGTTACATATAATCCTATGAAACATTACTATAAACAATATGAGCGTATATCGCTATAAGTACACAACACACTATGGGCGGTTCAAATACACTCTGGAGTCAACCAACCGAAACAACAATGGCACACTTGACTGTCGTAGCAGATGACAGTGTTGGGCGGTCATTATGCAGCATGAGATCCACAAGCTACTAATACAATGGTACCCATCCATTATATATCGGCTTCAGCTATAAATATATCTCAAGCGGTGCATATTCCAACAAAATCCATAAAAGCTACGCTTAAAGAATGGTAGTATAATAAATTTCTGCAAACACTTGCGATTACAGAAACAGTACAAAACAAAGATACGAACAAGAATTCTAAATGGGTAAAAGTTAAGATTAAGGAGCGAAATGGTGTTGGAGTTTGCTAAACGTGTCTTAGAGCGGACGCATTGGCCATCAAACATAAAGGTGATTTGTCATATCTAAAAAATGCAGGGAGTAAGTTCTATTATGGCTCAGGTTTAATCGAGGAAACGCAGGAACGCATACGCAACCTTCATGAATTCTCAACCGTAAAAATATTGAGATTTGGCATATGTACGTCCACAGAGCAAAGGAATACAGTTCAGCATACGGCTGCGTGGATTATGAGTCGGAAAACACGTAGAGACAAAAACGAATCGGCTATATGGCTGCCCCGCGCGGTTTAACGTCTGTTCCATGGAGCATCTTAGATTGTGGCAGAAGATGGTTTTTGAGGGTATCATTGCTATATAGTTACAGCGATAGCCACACTATTGAAGGGTCAAACTTCAGTGTATATAAAAGATATTTCACCTATTAAAATATTAAACAAACACAGAGAGACCTTTGCCACTCTAAAAGAAATTTTAGGACTATATGAGTATCGAAAATAGTGAGGGCAATCATCTGACCACTCAGTTGTCTTCATCCTTGAGTATAATCTTAATTAAAAAGAAAAAATTACTAGAAGACAAATTAGAGAATTTCAACTGTACCCATCCATCAGGCAGCTTGAGAAAATTCATTCTTTACCAATGCCAAATACTTAAGAAAAAAAAAGTTATCCTGTTGAGGTCAGAGAACCAGTTAAGTAGATAGCACCGGAAAGCTCAAAAATTTGGCGTAAGACAATTTAAAGATAATTTTTAAAATGAATCTGTAAAAGAATGAGATTTTTAACCCCCGGGGTCATTGTGTAAAAATACACACAACCCACACAACAAATGGAGGGAGCTAATTTTCTATCTTTGTTTTTTGCTGACTTGAATAGTAGTGACAAACATTGTGAATGTCATTGTAAATAATATTTTGTCAAAAAGTCTAAAAAGATAATTTAAATAAAAATTAATGTAGACGAATTTCAAACTTCTTAAATTTATTTTTTATGTTATATGCGAATATGTATAGAAAAAATTTGTAAATTTCTCTTTAATAAACGTTTAAAATCTCGTTAAACTTTTGTTACTAATCTCAACTTTACAAAGTAAACACTTCGACGTGATCACGTAAAAATTAGTAGATGGCACGTAAACGCCCATATCTGCAGGTGTGTGGCAAATGTTATTTATTATATCTTTGGGAATATGATAGAACCATTATAAACGAAAGGAGGTTGCCGTCTAATAAAGGTTTATATAATAAATTTAGTTAATTTAATTTAAGCTCCACAGTATCTTAACGAAGTTTTATTGCAACCCCTAGTAGAGGTAAGTTGTTACTAAAATTATTGTTTAGAACTATGCCAGGGTTTTGTTTTTTTTTACTACAACATATAGTAAGACCAACAATTTTAAACCGACGCATATACAAAACGTCGCGCCACAAAACTTCCAACCTCATTTCTACATTTCATTTTATAATACAAGTACTTACTCCAGCAAAAAAATAAAAATATATTTTTTTTACGTTAGGTGTAATTTTTATTAATGTCGCTTGTGTTTGTTGTAAGTACATAAGATAAGCGTACAAGCAAAAAATAATACTGCCTTTTCATATTTTTAAGACCGGTTTCAATTAAACAACAAATTGACTTAAATTATTATAAATGTTTTCATTGATTGCATAAAAAATACAAAAAAAAAATTCGCTTATTCATGTTATTAATTATTATGATTATTAAAAGCATACATTCGTATTCAGAAGCGCATAATTTGTATGCAGTGCTTGTTGTTGCACTTGGTGTTCTGGAAATGTTGATTAGTTACCGGAAAATGATGTCGTTATATTCTGTTGAATTTATTTATTTGTTGTCTCTTGTACTTATATGTGTACACATAGTAGGTATACAAATAAATGAACAGTTTATGTTCTATACATCATGCTATCTATATACACACTACAATTATATACATACGTACGAAGCTTTCATCAAGAAAGCATATTTTAAACTTCATAAAGTTACATTATCTTTTGTGTATAGCGAATTGTCCATAAAAATTAATTCACCGGAAATCATCAGTTTTATTTCATTTTTTTGTGAAAATGGAAATTTAACATTTTTATTTATAAATTTTTCACGCAACATAAAAAATTGGTTTTATATCCATATATAATACTGTAGTGTACATACGTGTGTCTATGTCTACGTAAAAACGGAAACGGATATTATTGGGATGTGTGTAAAAATAGTGCGATATAAAATAAAAATTCCATATTATTATCCATGATGATTTTCCAGATTATTACCTTATTTTGCATATTTTTATTACATGTAGCTTTATATGTACAGCTTTGGTTTTATGCCTCATAGAGATAACGATTTTTTGTAATATGTAGTGTATGAGGGTGCGATTAAAAATAGCTAGGTATGACAAGAAAATTGTGCAGTATTGAAAAACTAGACATATACGTAGGTGGTATAAGGATGGGCTATAAATATAAAATACGTATAATAAAGGTTATTCCGTTAATTTAAATGAAATGTTTAATAAAAACTGCTGTTTATAGATATTAAGAAATCGGTTCCGTGAAACATGGAATTGATTATTACTCTACATTGCAAATTTCTACTAGTAAAACAAATATAGCAAGCAAAAATGATATTTGATCTAGTTACACAATTTTTTTAGACTGGACAAGTGGTGCAGTGGTTAAAGCTTTGGCACTTGGACCGAGAGGTACAAGACGGAGTGCAGGATTCAGCGCCGACGAAATCAACTAGTGACCAATCTTCAACGAGTTATGACAAACCTAAAAATTGAACTGATTTTATCTTATTTCTTCCACTTTAGATACAATTCTTTGAAAAAAGATATATTTTTACCCAAATGGTATATTCCAAATGGATTTTTTATTTAATTTTCTAAAATAAAATTCCCAAATAAGCGACGAACCTGTTTTTATTGAATTAATACAATTTTGATTTGTTTTTTTTTTCGCAATAAAAAATATCTCATTGGTGACCTAATGCCAAAATGTGTTGACCAATCCTGACCTAACGAATACCTAACGAAATTTGAAATAAATGACATTTTTTGCAATAAGGTGCTAGCGTTGTCTAAGCGTAGTCGACGTTGTTAACGTGATCATAAAAAAAACTGTAGACGCCGCGTGAACACCGAACTATGCCAGAAATTACTATTTTTGATAAAACAAAATGATTCCCTAGCATTCGATATGCATTTCAGGGGGATTGACTTTTTGGAATAAAAGTTCAAACTTGAACTTTTTAATTAATTTGAAGTTCCTTGCGATATTTGGTGCAGATCTTTGTACCGGAATTTGCAACATCGAAAAGACTTTTTCAATTTTGGCAATGATGTTTAAAGGTTTGATATTTTCGACCCACTTTTCGACTGCAAGAAACTCTTACAACGATTAAATCTATACGCTCGCGAGCATTGTTTGTGTCAACGCGGAAGATCAATTTATATTGACGAATAATCGTGACCAACCAGTTTTGAGGTCATCGCGTATAATTATGTAATTTGGTATGCAACATATTTGATTTTCATTTGTCAAGGGATACCGTGAAAGTACGGTTAAAGAGATGTTAAGTAAGTTTAAAAAGATAAAATTGTTGTTTTGTTCGATTGTTGTCTTTGTTTTTTTTTGTATTTCTTACATTACCGATTTACCGACTGTATAAATAAAAAAAGAAATATATAAATAATTATTTTCTGATTTTTTTAAGTCCTTTTTTAAATTTGCTTGGTTATTCACATACTAAAATTAGAAACTCCTTAAATCCGCCTAGCATTCATCTCCTCCACCAAAAAAACAGTAATATAATGTGCGTGAAGTATTTCCTAAAACAAAAAAAAAAAAATTTAGGAATATTTTTAGGAAAAAATTCACATGTGTGTAAAGAAATGTGAAGTATTTCCTAGTACTAAATAAACATGAATGTGTTAGTGTAAATAATATATAAAATCCATATTAAATAGAAATTCAATTATGTAATATTCTATTTATTCATTATTACGTAGTTAAATATGGTTAATTTAGTTACTGTTTTTATACATTTGTTTTCTAATTTTAATAAAAAAAATAAAAAACTAAATTTCAATACCTATTGAACATAATAACTACGCATCTTAAGTGTTGGTACTATTTATTCTTAAACATTTTGTTTTAAGTTACGCAAAATAACTTTGGTTTCCGTATTTGATATTTCTTAATATTGTTTTTCTTTTAGATTTCGAAATTTCTTCTCCGATTTATTTTTGTACGTGTTTTTACGTTGCGTGACAATGTAAATCGTTTGGGAAAGTAATTTGTTTGATATATGAAAGTATTTACGGAATTGTTCTACAACACCTATGTAGCACTATTCTGGTGATTCCCCGGGAATAAGGAACAGGGGAAAGAATTTATATGTATTTTCTGTTCAAATATTTTTTTCCCGGACTACTGAGGTAAAAAAAAAGTGTATAATTTTTTTAAAACAAAATTAATTTGGGAATAATATTCACTGCCGGTTCATACGACGGATAAAAGTCTCGGATTTTTCTATCCCAGATTTTTGTTTAATTTTTTTCAACTTTTTTGTATGAAAAGAGGCGTGCCTGTTGTATAATTTACGTGATGTAATTGGTTTAAACGATGGGATAGAAAAATCCGAGATTTTTATCCTTCGTATGAACTCACTGTGGAAAATTTAGATAAGGAAAAATTATTCCCAATTTATAAATATTTACATTAAATGTTTTCCTCAGTAGGCCGGAAAAAAAATATATGAACAGAAATAACATAAAAATTCTTTCCCCTGTTCCTTATCATCGGAGAACTACCGGAACAGTGCAACATGGTAGTTACGATTAAGGATATTTGAACGCATAACCGTGGTTAATAAATAAATTCGGTTTTACCGAGTTTTCAGACATTACTAAACGGCGGGATCACTAGCGGAACGTAGATTTGCGTTGGTCTAGGCCTGTGTAATTGGAAAATCATACTCATTTTCCAAAAAGTAGGGCTTCTGGTAGTTAGGATTAAGGATATTTGAACACATAACCGGGGTTATTAAATAAATTCGGTTTTTCCGAGTTTTCCGATATTACTAAACACACAATTTTGTTGGTTGTACTTTAAATCAAGAGAAATTTTTTATCAAAAACGCCATTACATACTTATAGTTTTTACTCACACATTTGTGTGGTTTGAACTTAAATTGAGCCAATTTTTTTTTTGTTGAAAAAAGGATATAATGGACGCGAACGCTTTTGTTCGATATCAGTAATTCAATTTAACGACAAAAAATTATTTACATTCCCAGGTATAAGGAATATTATCAGAAAGGGCGACTTTAGAAATATTGTAGGCGTTTAATGAAAGAAAGCAAAACTGTTTTATAATGTATTGGCTAAAGAAATTAAGAATTTTTTCGTCATCTTCCTTTTGTTCTTTTTTAGTGTTTTCCGTTTTCAAAATTTGAATGGATTATCCTTTTTATTAGTTTTAAACTGGAAATTCCAAACGTTGCTTACAACAGCAAGTAACAATCGTACAGTATCGCGACCGCTTCCCAAAATTATACTTTCATGCATTATATTTTTGGTACTCGAACTATTTAGATATGGTACGCCTACAAAAAATTACCGTTGTGATTTTAATAGTTTAGTATTGTTCAGTTAACAACAGTATATATGTAGTCACTATGCGAGCCAATCTCTGAGATTTTTGTTATTTGGCTTAGAGTAGTAGGACATCCGTGGATACGCAGACTCGCTGTATTGGTAAAACTTTAAACATTCAATACATGAGCCTTGTTCATAAGCCGAATGGAATCAATTTTTTTTTTCTAGACCGTGTTAAATCGGTTGTGTTCAAATACCCCGGTTATGTATTTAAATATCCCTAATCCACCGGTGTGAATTTTTTGGACATTTTTAGATATTTGGACACTTTTATAATTTAGACAGAAATTTACGCAAGTGTCCAAAACTAATTTTTTTAGACATAGTTTCAATTTTAGACAGATATTTGTACACTAAAAAATGTAAATAAAAAAAAGAAATTTGTTTATAAAAAAAATTGAATTTTTGTATTTCATACACTTATTCAACTTCTAAAAAATTACTTTTATTATAAGGATCTGTAGTATATGCAATTTTTGGATGAAAGGATGTCGTTGTAGCTTATGGTAAATTACACAAATCTCAGAGATTGGCTCCCATAGTATATAATAAGGTGTATAGCAGATCGTTTACATCAGAATATCGTGTATACTACTTCAAAGCGCAGGTATATATTTATACATATAACACCTATGGTATATTGCGTTAAAAGCGGTTTGTAATAGTTGTATTAATTTTATGTTACTTAGCAACAGCGAACGAATTGCATGGAAATACCTAATAAAATGTATCGAATATTACAGCAAAAACGAATATTAATATTTACTGCGGTTTAAACTTATAATTAATTGTTATTCATGCCGCATAACAAAATGACTACAATTTTCTCAATTTCACTTGGTAACCCGAAAATTATGCGAAACACAATTTAACACAATCACAAAAGTGCAACAAACAATTGTTCGAAATGAATTCAGAGAAGAATAATTGTAATACAAACAATTTTACACGGAAACAATTTTACACTGAACAATTTATCGAAAAGACTCGCAATTAAAAATATTGATCAATTTTCTCTTAATTGTTCTATTGTGTGGTACGGAAAGCAAAGTAGGATATCTTCATTAATGACACTTGATTAATTGTATAAATTCTGGAAAAGCGGGGGTTTGGGGGCCCATCCTCTAAGGTATACAACGAATTAAAATTACATTAAAAAATAGCTTATATTTACAAAAGCTGATTTTTTTAACGTTTGTGGCACTATCAGAAGAAGCGATAAGAGCGATAAAAACTCTTTGATCTGTGTCTGCAAGGTTGACGAAGCAATTATTATTAATACAAATAAAAAAAAGATGGCAAAAAATAAGCTGAAAAATAAATTATGCACCTCATTACAATAATCCAGTGCATTACAGTGAAAAATTTTGTTTCGATGAATTGTTGTTTGCACAATTGTTTTTACGCACATTTGGTTATTGTAATGTTGTAGTTTTTATATTTGTTTTTCGATGAATTGTTTGTTGCATAATTGTTTGTGGCATAATTGTTTGTCGCAGAATTTTCGGGGAACCATTTCACTTATCCTAACGAAGTTAAATTTCCATTCATCGTTATTTTTCGTTTGCAGTCGGGCATTATATTTTTTGTACTCTACTTTTATTTGGTTGTTCTCTGATTAAAAAAAATAAAAACAATGGTACGCCTACAAAAAAAATTCCGATGAGACGTTTAAAGGTTTTACATTGTTAGGTTGAGACGAAATGGTCGGTATAATTTTGGGATGCACATGCCAAGAATGGAGATGGCAAAATTAATGTTTTATTATCTACTTTCTAACTACAAAATAATTCTGATAATGATTAGTATTTCTGACATTCGTTACATTTTAGTAGGAGTTTCGTTGTACTCTGCCTATTTCTCCAAAATATATAAATGCATCAATTAAACGTTTATTGTACCTATGTAATATATTATATATCTAATATATTGATTGATGCGTTTATTCTTAAAAAACAGTATATTTGGGTGATCTTGGCCAAGACCATTAAAAAAGGAAAAACCCGCAATTAAAATTGCAATGACTACGAAAGCTAATGCTATAGACACATTACTGTTTTCATAACTATGGTTTCGAGTTAACCATGATTTCGTTGTAATGTGTCACCCCTAACCATGGTTTGCAACTCGGTTTTAACGTAGTTTGGGAATGAGATATTTTTTCTCATCCCGAGGCGTTTTAGTGCTCACAACGCCGAATACATAAAAAATGGAAATTCCGAACACTAATAGCTTAGCAAAAAAATCTAGTTTACTCCGAATTTTCTGTATATCATTGAGATATTTAGTTGGCGGGAACATTTTTTTCTGTTCTGTCAACAGAAAAGTCATTTCTGACAATTTAATAGTCAATTAAATGTCAATCTTGGCATTTTTGTCAATGTCTACTCCATTACTATTTAAACCCAAATGAGAAGACAAAGGAAGTTGTAGTGTGTCTTGAGTTCTCATCTTGCAAACCATAGTTTCCTAATCCTAGGTACGAAACCAGATATGTGTCTATGGTATTACAACGCTATATACCTTAAAACTCATATCTTTTACTTATACAATTTTTCGATTCACAGATATCAGAATATGAATTGATATATTCCACCTACAAAATAAATTAATTTGAAGATGAAATGATATACGCGTGTACGAGAGCCATACGGCTTATTTCGAACTGGCATTAGGTGCTTTCAATTCCATAATGTATCCCCTTTCAAACCTATATAGCCACTAAGAGAGCCAATCTCTGAGATTTGTGTAATTTTCAATAACCTTCAACGACATCCTTACATCCAAAATTTGCATATACTACAGATCCTGATGATTAAAGTAATTTTTTAGAAGTTTAATATGTATATGAAATACAAAAATTCAATTTTTTTTATAAACAAATTTCTTTTTTTTATTTACATTTTTTAGTGTACAAATATCTGTCTAAATCATGTTCAAAAAATTAATTTTGGACACTCGCGAAAAATTCTGCCCAAATTAGAAAAGTGTCTAAAACTTAAAAGTGTCAAAAAACTTCACACCAGTCCTTAATCCTATCTATAAAAGGCTCTTTTTAGAAAATGAGTTAGATTTTCCAATTACACAGGCCTAGACAGACTCAAATATACTTTCCGCTAGTGGTCCCGCCGTTTAGTAATATCGGAAAACTCGGAAAAACCGAATTTATTTAATAACCCCGGTTACGTGTTCAAATATCCTTAATCCTAACTACCAGAAGCCCTACTTTTTGGAAAATGAGTATGATTTTCCAATTACAGAGGCCTAGACCAAATCAAATCTACGTTCCGCTAGTGGTCCCGCCGTTAAGTAATATCGGAAAACTCGGAAAAACCAAATTTATTTAATAACCCTGGTTACGTGTTCAAATATCCTTAATCCTAACTACCAGAATCCCTACTTTTTGGAAAATGAGTATGATTTTCCAATTACACAGGCCTAGACCAACTCAAACCTACTTTCCGCTAGTGGTCCCGCCGTTTAGTAATATCGGAAAACTCGGAAAAACCGAATTTATTTGTTAACCCCGGTTATGTGTTCAAATATCCTTAATCCTAACTACCAGAAGCCCTACTTTTTGGAAAATGAGTATGATTTTCCAATTACACAGGCCTAGACCAACTCAAATCTACTTTCCGCTAGTGGTCTCGCCGTTTAGTAATATCGGAAAACTCGGAAAAACCGAATTTATTTAATAGCCCCGGTTACGTGTTCAAATATCCTTAATCTTAACCATCAGAATCCCTACTTTTTGGAAAATGAGTATGATTTTCCAATTACACAGGCCTAGACCAACTCAAACCTACTTTCCGCTAGTGGTCCCGCCGTTTAGTAATATTGGAAAACTCGGAAAAACCGAATTTATTTATTAACCCCGGTTATGTGTTCAAATATCCTTAATCCTAACTACCAGAAGCCCTACTTTTTGGAAAATGAGTATGATTTTCCAATTACACAGGCCTAGACCAACTCAAATCTACTTTCCGCTAGTGGTCCCGCCGTTTAGTAATATCGGAAAACTTTAAAAACCCAATTTTATATATCCTCGTTTATGTATGCACTCGTATTCATTCATTTTAATTCATTTTTGAAAATTGTGTTAATTTCATGATCTTCAATAGTCCTAGTCAAATTATTTAGCTATTTAGGATAATGCTGATATTTATTTTACCCGTTTATAAGAATATATTTTTTTATTCGATATTACAAATTTTACACATACATACAGATATTTTTTATTATTGTTGTTGGTTTTAGGAATAACTTTTTTTTTTAGGAAAAACTTCACAACCGTGTAAAATAACAGAAACAGATTTATTTGATATAGGGAAAATCTATACTATTTACTACAGAAAAATTAATTCATATTAAAACCGCTATATGACAAAACGACGGAAAAGAAAAATCTTGAGTTATATCAAATCATAACTGAATACCAAAAATTATAGATTTTAAAACATTTCGAAACACTATGGAAAATTTCATAATTTTGAGGAAAATGTGGCAAGTTTTCCATAAATTCACAATTTCAACATCAAAATCGATTTAAAGATTTGTGACTATAAATAAATAAAATAAATAAATTAAAAAAATTGAAAATGTCACAGTTTTCCCGAAAAATGTGCAAATTTTTCCAAAATATTTGGCTTGCACCTCCTATTATATATAATAAATCATTTAAAAATTCTTTGGAACGTCGGGTTATTTGGTACGAAGCCATTATTCCATCCAAAATTGAAACCGTGTGAGCAAAATCGAAGCAAATGTTATGGAAATGTTTCCCACTATGAAATTTTTAATTCAAATTGGCTATGATTTCCCAAATCATAATCACCCCTATTGTGATTGTCGTGTCGTAGTCGATTTTCCGACCACTGGTAAAATTGGTATTATGAATGTCGACGTTTGTCCTAAAAACGCAATTTTTTGTCGATGACATTTATGTTTGCAACTCACAAATTTGTGAGCCGTAATCAATAAAAAATATAGAAAAACGTCAGGAAAATGAATTTTTTATAAAATCATTTAATAAAATCAACAATTAATTAATAAAGACATACTAATTTTTAATTAAATTAATTGTAATTCAACAATAAATTTGTAAACGTTTCTACAACCAGAAGCAATTCTAAATTTATTGTAAATATTAAGATTGAAATTCATAGTGATACACTTTGCTTATGGTAAATAAATACCTTGTTAAGGTTAGCCGAAAGTTTCCAGCCGAAAGATAATGCAGATAGTGTCTTGACTATTTCAGCCGAAAGTTAAAGTCACTTTATACTCTCGCTCCTATCGATTTTTAAATTCCTATAAACTGAAATAATATCCCCTTCACCCAAATGATATAACCCGATCCTAAATTCGAGTCCATAACTCATTTTTGATGTATTCAACAAATTATCCGCATTATCTTTCGGCTGGAGACTATCAGCTAACTTTAACAGTATTAAATAATTACCTACACCAGAGTTACATACATTTTTTCTTTTCCTTTTTATAAAACCTTTAATTTGAATTTTGGGCGAAATATCCATTCTTATAGTAAATAAAATTCTATTTAGTTTATCTGACATACAAACTGACAGCTTCTTGACAAAACATAACAATAAAACAAATTAACGATTGCTAAGTTAACCGAAAAATTCACAATAACTTAGATTTTTTTAATTGGAACGTGTTAACACTCTTAAGTTTCGTGATAATTACGTAAGACAAAATAAAAATCGGCACGACAAGGAAAAATCGTGTCGTTTGTTGATCGACACGACAACAACAATAAGGGTGCATAATTTAAAAGGGCCAAATACCACTATGAGGTGCGTAGCAGATATAGTGGTAATTCTATGAAACTTGATCGGCTTCGAGTGTAATACCGCCGACAGACTAGGCTTAGCTAAGAGCGATTAGTAAAACCCCCTTTAGCTAAACCAAACTAATTCCAATGTCATTGACAGACTATTGGTTAACAAAGTAAAAAGATGTACAGTCAAAAAGATGTCAAAATTTCATTCGTGGTATTGTTGTTGTAAGGTAAGTGAGCGTAATTTTAAGTTTTTTTTTTTAATTTTCAAATTTATTTCATAATTATTCATTGTTTTAATTAATAAAAAGTATTTTTTACTTTCTTAAATAAAAAAATGTTAGAGCCGTCTAAAAAACGTACCCGTCGAGAATGGAGTGATGATGAGACTAATAAACTAATTAATTTTTGGAAGGAGAAAATTGACGATTTACCAAAAAGCGAAGCGGAATTCTTGTGTATACGAAGCGATTTCAACCAGCTTACAACAAATGGATGATGTCAATAAAGTGCTGAGGAAATAAAAATGAAAATTAAAAATTTAACAACAAAATTTCGGTTTGTGTTCAAAAACATAACCTCAAAAATATTTTATTTTTGGTTTCCTTTTATCCAATCCGTCAATCTGCAATATTACGTTTGGTCAATTTTAATTTTAGTTTTAGAACTGAGAAGAAGCTCGTCGGATGCAGCGGGGATCACCATCTGAATGGAAATTTTATAGAAAAATGTACACACGGATTTTAACTGCTATTTTGTATAAAAAAAATTACAATTACAAATTTGAATATAAAAAATTAATGTTTCTGTTTGGCTGTTTGACTTACAGATAAAGTTGAATAGTTACTATTTTGACAGATAGAGAAAAACTATATTGATTTTAGTTATAAAAATGTGTAACTTGATTATTTATTTATTCCTGTAATCTAGATATACACAAATTATATAGATAATTTATTTTAATTTATTATTTAATGGTTTTAGCCGACTACGACAATCTAGTTGAACAGGAATTTCTCGAGGACTCAGGTACTTCTTCATCCTCGTCTATGATCAATGCAGCATCGTCATCATCAACAGCATCCTTACGCACCTTGCGACCTAGAAAAATTGCAGCTATACAAGAGGAGTTATTAAAACAAATTGCAAGAGGAAATGACTGCTTAGAAAGTTACGGCCAACAAGCGGAAAAGTACGAGGGCGACCCGTTAAAAATTATGAAGGACTCCCTTAAAATGCAAAATATATGGTTTAATTTTTTTTTTACAAAGGATAACAATATAGTAACACAAATGCAATTCAAAACAATAATAATAGTAATTTAAATAATAAGGATACTCCTTAAGGCATTGTTTAAAAAATTGGGAATTATAAGAATGAATTACTGAAAATGTGAATTTTGAATGAATCTAAATGAATTTTATTGAACTTAAATAAATATATTTGTATGTATTATCCTATTTCCATCTTAATTGGCATCACCTAGTGTGGTCGTCTTGGTTGGCTGAATTATACTGCAAAATTTTTGTGATCCTCTTCGATGGTAGAATTAAGAAGTTCATTTATATTATTTAAGTAATTGTGCAAAATGCAGCATGTTTTTATTACCAAACACGCATTTTCTGGTACCATCTCTAGGTCCCATCCAATTTTTCGAAAACGGGCCTTTAATTCCCCAAAGGCATTTTCTACTACACGTCTTGAACGCGATAGCAAAAAATTAAACAATTTTTCAGCATGTGGTAAATTATTTCCCGGATATGGTTTCATTAAGTATCGGCTAAGTTTAAATGCCAAATCACCTAAGAGAACTACAGGTACTGAATCACCACATATGTCTAGACTGTTTTTATAAAACAACTCGTTTCGCTCATGCTGCAATTTAAGTTGCGACTTTTCATAAACATATGAGTCATTAATTTTTCCAGGTGATCCCACGTTAATATATGTGAACCGATATCTAAAAGAAATTTATTAAATAAATATCTCATATTTTATAATATATTGTATTAGATTATTATTAACCTGTGATCAACCGCTGCCAACAATATGATTGAGTACCATCCCTTGTAATTATGGTAATCAGTAGCGTCATCTTTAGAAATGCTAACTTATGTGGCATTCATCTTAAACGGAAATCAATACTAAATATGTAGTTTTTAAATGGTCAACAAATATTTTTACCAACTGCTCCATAAACTTGAGGAAACCCCCAACGTTTTTGAAAACCATCCGTAATTTCTTTGATTGACACATCGGAAGGTGGATAAAAATAACTAAAGGTATTTCGCTCGTGATCTCGCGGACCGTTGACCTTCCGATTCCAAATAAATTGGTTACAATTCGGCATTCTGCTGATGATGCTAAATAGTATATAGATACAACTACGCGTTTGTCTGCTGGAAACCTTTTTCGAAAAACAGTGTCCATTTTTTTCAAAACAATTTAGTGAACTTATACGAAAAATGTTTTTCGGCTCATTCGGAAATCATCTTTAAATTTACTTTCTGGATAACCTCCTAAAATAAACTTTCTCTGATCTATGATAAATTAAGGCGTTAAATATTATTTAACATTTTAATTTTTTGTTACATTTTTAATTATATTGTATTTTTACCAAATTCCACATTTTCCTGTCAATTGTCTGTTTATAATTCAAGGCGATTAGCAGTACAAACAACTTTTGGTTTCTCTCAAAATGGAAAAGTGCCATTTCCTTCGAATAATTCACCAAATTTTTGGGTCTATTCTTAAGCTCTTCAATTAGCTGTATAATTGCTGTGGTTTACATTGGATTCATTTCATTACAATATTTTTTCACTTTTAAAATTCTAATTATATGTTGGCTGTCACTAGAAATATTTTTACTAAAATAAAATGTCATTAACCTATTAACTCCAGTTAAGGAAAGGCGAAAAAGCACCACAGGTATTTTTATTTATTCCTTGGATGTTAAATTTCAGCCGCACGATATCATCATATAAAACTCATTTTACGAGAAAAACTTCAAAATATTGAGAAATTAGTTCAATAACGCGTTTAGTCATTAAACTAAAAAACAACCGAGATTAGCTAATACTGGTTTTGACACTCTATGGATAAACTCGAAAAATTCCCTAATAATACCAGTGGTATAAGAGTGTGTTTTAATTAGTTTAAATGCCGCATAACAAATTAAATAGTTAAACATTTTTTAATTAACAATATAATAATTATAACAATTATTAAAAATAAGCGAAATAACAAAATTGAAAAGGTTATTTAATTTAAGAACGGTTATTATAAAATTTAAATAGTTCGTTCCTCAATGAATTTCTTGACATGTTAAAATCAAACCTATGAAAAAGAAAATTAAAAACACGCGATAAGTTCAAGACTGGTTCCAAATAATTTTTGGCCACCGCTCTCGTAAATATGAATTCGTCCCGGCGACGCAAGCACCGTTCTGGAACATAAAAGCCGAAGCTGGTGAGTATCTCGGCATAATCTAAACGTGAACATAATACGTCACGGACAAATATTGCGGATGAGATATCATGTCGGTGATCTAACCGTTGTAATCCTAAGAGAGCAGAACGATCGCGATAAGGCGGAAGTACGTGCTCATGTGCCCGCATTGAAGGTAAACCTTTAAGCGCGTAGATAAGAAATTTTTTTTGAACACTCACAATTCTCTCGGAATGGCATCGGTAAAAAGGTGACCAAATCTGTGAGGCATACTCCAAAATTGATCGAACAAATGAGACAAACAGAGATTTCAAGGTTATCGGATCACAGAAATCCTTACAATTCCGTTTAATAAAACCAAGCATCATGTATGCTCGGCTTATTATCGAATCAATATGCCTTGTAAATGTGAGATCTCGAGTGAAAATAACACCAAAATCGGATATGAACTTAACTCTAACGACTTCTTCATTATAAAGCGAATACTGATGTATAATCGGAAAGCGGGTACGCCAGAAAAACATTGCCTTACATTTACTCACGATCAGCAACAGTTTGTTTTCAACCGACCAATTACAAAATCTGTTTAGATCCGCTTGGAAATTTATACAGTCGGATACGTTTGATATTCGTGCAAATATTTTCATATCATCTGCGTAAAGCAGGCAATCTGCAGAGACAAAACAGTTAACCACGTCGTTGACGAATATTGAAAATAGAAGTGGCCCAATGTGGCTACCTTGTGGCACTCTAAAACTAGCCCGAAATAGACGAGAAGAAGACTCACCAATTTTAACAAACTGCCACCTATCTGAGAGGTAGGACAGCAACCACTTAGTAGGGATGACTTGACAATTCAACCGCTGTATAGCTTTTGATTAGAATTAAATGATTAATTTTATATAACGCTTTAGAAAAGTCGGTATAAATAACATCCAGTTGCACTTTCGAATCAATACTGCTGAATAAGTGTCTGCAAAATGTCATCAAATTGGTAACGGTGGACCTCCTGGCGAAAAAACCATGTTGTGCGGGTGAAATAACCGTTTTAACATGGTAAAATAAAAACCTTTGTACCATAAGCTCAAAGAGTTTTGGAATGGCGGAGAGAATAGCTATCCCACGATAATTACAGATATCACTTCTTTTACCACACTTGAAAATTGGATGTGTATACGAAATTTTGCAGGGGTCTGGAAAAGTTTGAGTTCGAATGCTTTCGTTAAAGATAAAGGAGATGGGAGCAGCCAGACCAGCAGCACAATTCTTAATAAGAATCGGCGGAAATCCATCATGCCCAGCACCCTTATTATCATCAATTTGAGACAAGCTGTCATGAACGTCATCTTCGGTGAACCGTAATTGGGTAAATTGTATTGTGTATTTTATATAGGGAGTGTAGTTTATTACAGCGTGTCTCTATGTCCTTTAATTTCTTGTTATACCACGGTTCGCGGAAGCAAGGCTTAGTTTTTTTTGCAGGATATGTTTTTCTACACCAGTCTTGACAAGTTTGTTAAAAGACAAAACTATTGTATTTAGATTTCCTCCGAACTGAAGAAATTCCCAATCCGAAGATTAATCTTCATTAATCTTATATTAATTACTAAACAACCGAGTATAACCAAGTCTTAAGTTAGCGTGGTTATACTCGGTTGTTTTAGTACATTCGCCAATATTCCAATAAACTTTCAGTATATATAAGTATTTATTTAGAAATTATTTCCGATATATTCAGCAACCGGATTTCACAAGCCAAACTCGTCACAATATGTTTATTAAAACTTAAACTAAACTGATTATAAGGCAGCTTCGAATAATTTACAACTTCCGTCATCTTCTATACACACGGTTTTATCTTGACGTATTCAACGAACACGTACAAGCCAATTAAATAAAAAAAAAATCTGTTCCCACCGTAAATCATTTTTTTTTGTTGCACGTGACATTAAAATTTAATATAACATAAAAATATGAATTGTAATAAATTGTTATGCTAGATCATTAAATTTCAAATTACATCTAAGTATATAAGAACAACATACGTTTAGGAAAACTCGTACGACTATATATAGGGTACAAATAATTTTGAAGAACGCGAAAATTTTCGGAGCTTTTCATGATGGCAAAATTAAAGATTTTACTGAATATTTTTATCATCATCGTATTGTTTAAGGCAAATTCACCATGATATGATTTAGTTAAGTCGTTATGTATAAGTAAATATTAACGAGTATAATGGCAAGCCCACTTTGCAGACAACATAACATTTTATACAATATATGCAGAAGAATTTGCATATATACAAAAAATGCTTGTCTCCACTTTTGGTTATACGTTGTGTACTGGAAATAAATTTGCTGGCATTTCTGTACAGCGCGCCGACCTATTGCAACCTACGGGAACTGAATATTATTGAAATTTTTATTACGCTTATATATTTTCATCACCATTTTTATATTGATTTTTTGTAATATGTGCTAGGTGATAAATTTTCCGGTTTCATGGCAAATAAGGTATGTATGCTGATGTTTTTAATTAAAACGTGCGATTTTAATCACCTTAAGGTGTGCATAGTAATAAAATATAGTGTTTTCTGTATATATAGTTTTTAAAAGCTAATTAAATCGTCTATGCCTCGGGAATATTTGCCAACCTATAAATCATGTACTACAAATTAATATTTATAGCGTTCGTAATCGTCGCCTTGTAATCAAATCCGTAAATAAATTTAAGAAAATTCATTAAAATCAACAACCGACTGCCAAATATCGTAAAAATAAAGAAAAATTAATTTTTCCAGATGACGTTTTTTAATAGCGCAGAGTAGTAGTAAAAAAAATTTAAAAAGTTTTTAGAGCACATAAAAATGTTCGGCAAAATTGCCTCTATGTACAAAGGTGTACAGTTTGTCATTAATTTGATATACATTTTCATAATTATGTAGAGTAAACCATAAGTCATGTACACAAAAAAAAAATTTTTTAAATGATTGATGGCCACTAAAAATCATTAATTTTCTTCGCAATATCTCGCAGTTATATACAGGTAAATACGGAATTTCTCAAAAAATCACTCCCAGTTTAATGATAAAATCAATTTTATGTCCATTGCGATATGTTATAAAAAAAAATGTTAAAACATAACAAAAAATCGTGTACCTCTAACATCATTATACACATATTATATTGCAATAATAAGGCAGGCATGTCTATCTTTTCAATCCCACTTGCTTTACGGACAACAGCGATTTTTTTTATTTCATTTATATCTCCAGCTACAATCTTGATAAGAATCCATTAATTTATCAACTTTTATAACATAAATGATTACATTTATTAACCAACAAAATAATAAAATGTAAAAAAAATGTTTACCATCAACATTAACATCACAGTAATCACAACAACACTAAATAAACTATCAAGATAATAATCGGAAGAAACTTCAAAATAAAAAACAGAAGAACAAAATCTTAAAGTTAAAATGTGTGACAAGTGAGTTGGAAATGTATAACATAAAAAAAATATTACCAATTAAATATGAAATAAGCAAATTTTAATAAAATATTTTATTATGAGAAAGTTTTGTCAGAATTGGGCAAGCTATGTATAAACTGTAACCACAAGCTTCAATTTTATTTAAAGAAATTTATATATCTTAATGTACTATTGGGCCGGACCTCTCAAATGTATTTATTTTAGTAATATTAGGTAGGTTCTTCCAATATAATAAACTCCAGCTGGGTTAGGATAATAATAATAATAATAATAGTACCCAACGACCAATCACCCCTCCCTGACCGCACGCGGGGAGTCACCAACAACATTATTATTATTTTTTGAATATAATTCCAGGGAATTATAAACAAGGATATCATTCTACTAAATTAAAGATTAAAAAAGAAGAAAATAGCAAAAATAAAACTAATGTTAATCGAAATAAAAAATGTATTAAAAGAGCTATGATTATCAAAATGAAGAGGCTGAAGCTATATGTACTAAATTTAGGAGAATGATACCCCACCGCAAAAAGAAGGGAACGCCCATTGGTCTGGAAACCTGACTAGCATACTCGAGCGGGTGCCGAACAAATGTCATATAGAGAGCCCTCGTAACATAAGGGTTCCAAAATTCTTTAGACCAACGTTTCACAAATCCAAGCGAAGAGTTTGCTCTGTTGACAATAAAATCGATGTGATCTCTAAAGTTAAGTTCGCGGTCACAAATTACCCCTAGGTCCCGTATGGTGAAAACTGTTACGACAACAGCGCTATTTTTGGTATACTCACGAAAAATGAAATTTGCGCGTTTTCTTCAGTATGTTATGCATTGGCATTTACTCACATTCAGATCTAAATTATTTTTAGTACACCAAGTCATAAAGTTATTGAGGTCATTCTGCAATAGGTTAACATCGGTGGAACTTGAGATTTGTCTGTAAATTTTTATATCGTCTGCATAAATAGAAATTGAAGAGTTTTTGATTATGAAATCGACATCATTGATGGACAAGATGAAAAAAATAGGCCCAAGATGACTGCCTTGTGGTACCCCGGGGGTAGCTATAAAAGGAGCAGATATGGATGACCTGAAGATCACCTGATACCTACGTGCCCTAAAATAAGAGTCCACCCATAGTAAGAATTGAGGTCCAAAACCAAGCGCCCGGAGTTTAAACAAAATTATCTTACTTAAATACCATCCACTTCCTTTCCACATTTCATAACGTTCAAAGTATCAGAAACGAATTCGGTTAGATTGGTTGTAGTAGATCGTCCTCTGAGGAAGCCATGCCGATTAATTGAAAATAATGTTTTACATTGAAAATGAAGGGAATCGTACACAATACTCTCGAATAACTTGGGGATACAGAATAATTTCGCAATTTTCCTATAGCTAGAGACGTCAGATTTACATCCCTTCTTATGAGTTGCAGTTATAAGAGTCTTTCCATATTGATGGAAATATTCCGTAGGAGATCGACTTTTGGAACAGCATTGTACGTGGCTGCGCTAAGTTACCAACACAGTTTATTAAAATAATAGAAGGCCACAGTTTCAAGATCGATTTGAATGGAGACCGGAGACGCTAGAGCGCTGTTATTCATGTAACTGAAGTAGGCCGCATCAGGCGCAATATCATTATTGGAGTGGACGCTATAAAAAAAATTTGGAAAAAAGTCAGCAATGATTTTGGGGTCGCTAGAACAATGATCGCCGAACTTCATCGCGGAAGGATATCCATCTGATTTCTTCTTATAATTAATGAATTGCCAAAAACGCTTTGGGTCAACGATTATTTCTGACTGCATACTAGTGATGTAGTCATCATAGAGTTCATGAGACATGATCGAAAATGCATTGTAAACGTTCACATAGTTTGAGTAATCCGAGTCCAATCTGGTCTTTATGAATTTTTCCAGTTTTTGTTTCTTTGATTGCGCAGTGATCGCAATTTTCTGCGGCATAAAAATTGAGAGTTTGAGCTTCCAGGTTGTAATTATTATCGAGAATGAAGTTAAAATCGACGTTAGCTAATAATTCATTAAGCTTCTTAAAATCGGCCTTACGAAAATTTAAACTGGGTAAGGTTTCGTAATTAATGTTAGCTCTACATAATTCGCTGGAAAATGAAATTAAAAGAGGCGAGTGATACAAGTCAATTGTACTGAGAACCAGATTTGTTTCTAAGACGCTGCAATTATTTGTGCCGGAAGAGAATACTAAGTCAAGTTGCCTGTTAAGATTGTTCTTGTCGTTACTGATCTGCATCAAGCCGGAATTAGAAAAATTATCAGTAATCAAAACCTCATTTGCAGTTTGTGCATTCTCAGCAACGTGATGGGTGTTGTCCTCGGATTGTGTCCATATAAGGTCAGTGAGGTTAAAATCACAAACGACAGCTTCGACAGCATCAGACAGCACCAGAAGCTGGTAGATGTCCGCGTGGCTATTAGGGCGTATATAGCAACACAGGATATAAATGTGTTTATTCGTAAAACCCGTGTTGATTTTAACAGTGGAGGATTTTAGCAGGATCCCAACAGTGACAAAATAAAAATCAAATGTTCTTCATCTAATTAATATCTAAATTTATCGTAAATTTGTTTGAATCATAATAAATTGCAGTGGCAGTATAGTGGGTCTCTATCGCTTTAAGAGTAAATTTATAGTACCATCACAGACAATTATAACAGATATTTATCTTTCATACAAGCTTGATGGAATCAAGCATCATCATCATCATCATCAAGCGTTCGATGGAATCTAGAGTAAATAGAGTGAGAAACTTTAGCTATTTAAAATACAAAGTGTCTGGCGCGTAGACCTTTTTTGGAAAATTGGGGGGTCATTTGGAAGCTTTCATTCCACAGAACTAATGTGCTAAGTATCACTGTAGCAGAGATATGATATATTTTTAATTTTTTCCGTGTAGACAGAAACGCACGAAATAACTGTTATTGTATTCTGCAATGAGATTTTATACTAAATGAATCATTGTTTAATACAATTGATTTAAGCAAAACTACTTATGGACTCCCCAATTCTAAAACGTGTGAAAAGTATGAAAAGAAATTAAATTAATTTTAATTGAAAGGATAAGCGCCACTTTTGAAAAATGAAAATGCATACGCATCATTTTGAATAAAAATCGAATACACGAAGTTGATTATAGATTTATCAATAACATAAAAGATTAGAATAAAGTCACATCGCAGAATACAATAAAAGATATTTCTTGTCTTTACGACTACAAACAAAAAAGTTATGACCAATTAACAACAAGATTTTGGGTAATAAAAAAATAATAATTCAAAATATAAGTTCAATGAGATGAAAGCTTCCAAATGGTCCAAGTGTGTGAAGTTATCCGAGTTTTTCATCCCGGGAAAAATAAAAATGTTCATCAGGTAACACTAATTTCATCCCAACCCCGGATTTTTAAAATCTTCCAATCCAAGCATTTTTAAATCATTCAATTAATTAGAAATGTTATATGTACTTGTAAAAGGTCGCGACAATTTTAGATTACCACACTATGCAGACCCCTAAAATTAATATAAAATTTAAAGAAATCACTTAACAAACAAAATATGGATTCTCTCAAACCCATAGAGTGCCTATAAAAATTTAACTTTTGATTTTGACTCGTCATGACGTCCATTAACTCTGATAAATTTTGGATATCAGTCGTAATTATTAATTTTTTTTATCGAGTATTATCTTCAAATTTCATATGGTGGGCCATATGCAAATCAGCATAAAGCGCAAATTATAACATACGGCTGATATCTAAATTGTTTCCAAAGTTAGTGGATATCATGACGAGTCAAAATCAAAAGTCAAATCTTTAGGCACTCTATGGGTTGGAGAGAATTGTTATTTTATTTGTTGAGTGATTTCTTTAAATTTTATATAAATTTTGGGGGTCTGCATAGTGTGGTAACCTAAAATTGTCGCGACCTTGTACAAGTATAACATTTCTAATTAATTGTATGATTTAAAAATCCTTGGATTGGAAGATTTCCGGGAAAAATCCGGGCATGGGATTTAATTAGTGTTTTCTGATAAACATTTGAATAGTTTCATTTATTCAAAATATTTCAAATATTTAATATATTTGATATATTTAATATAATATATTTGATATATTTAATATATTTAATATATTTAATATATTTAATATATTTAATATATTTAATATATTTAATATATTTAATATATTTAATATATTTAATATATTTAATATATTTAATATATTTAATATATTTCATATATTTAATATATTTAATATATTTAATATATTTAATATATTTAATATATTTAATATATTTATAATAACCGTACAAGTGGCGCAGTGGTTAAAGCTTCGGCACTTGGACCGGGAGGTACTGGGTTCGAATCCCATCAGAGGCAGGATGTAAAGCGAATTTTCTTCATCGATTACGATCGGTGATGTTAATAAACACAACTTAGACCCTCTGTTGGAGTGAAGAATTCAGCGCCGACCCACCGTCCATGTCAGTTTACAGGTTGACATGGAGCTTGCAATGTGCAGGTGGTATACTATAAATGTGTGAGTAGGTGAATGGGTGGGTGAGTGCGTGAATGAAAAGGGGAGTATTAATTGACCTTAAAAGGACATTAAATCCATTGGATGATTAATACTTTCTTTTTTAAAAAAAAAAAAAATATATATTTAATATATTTAATATATTTAATATATTTAATATATTTAATATATTTAATATATTTAATATATTTAATATATTTAATATATTTAATATATTTAATATATTTAATATATTTAATATATTTAATATATTTAATATATTTCATATATTTCATATACGTAGTGGAATTCAGTTAACACGAATACGGATAACACGAAATATCGGTTAACAAGAATTTTTTTTTGGTACTTAGCTTTTTCATATAATTTTAGTATGAAATTTTTCGCTTAAATCGAAACTTTTAACGCAAATTTTCGTTTAACGCGAACAAATTTGTCAGCCCCTTTATATAAAATTAGTACAAAAAAATTCGCTTAACACGAATTTTATAATTGAGGTGTGGTTTCATAAAACAAAAAATATCGTTCAGTTTTAGGGAATTCCCGAAATTAAATTTTGTTATTAAATTTTGTTTTGTTGGAGAGAGATGGTTTCAGTTGGTTTTGTATTCGTAGTAGTGTACTCATTTTTCATTTAACGTGAATTATGTACTCATAATTCACGTTAAATGTAAAATTGTTTTTGTTCAAAAATCATGAAATTGAATTTATTGGTGTCGTTCGTTGGGTTAGTTTAGGTGTTGCTTTTGGTGACCGTGTTAGTTTTGGTGAGCGAGATATACAATTATTCTTGCTGTCTAAATTGTGTTCTTTAGAATTCTTTAAAATTGTTGTTGCTTCTTCAGTGATTAATAAGCAAAAGCATGGCTAGCGGAAATAAAAAACGAAACGATTTTCGGGGAAAAATATTGATATTCTAGAACATATTGATCGGGCCGATCGATCAAAGACAGAATTTGTACAGAATTTAGGATCCCAAACACAAATTAAAACTTTATAAAAAAGGGCGATTTCGGAGGAAGCCGGAAACGTTTGCGTTTACCAAAGTATGAAGATTTAGACTCGGGATTGCTGCTTTGGTTTAAACAAGCGCGATCTCTAAATACTCCTATTTCTGGACCTCTATTAATGGAAAAATCTGATAAAATAACCATCGAAATGGGAATTACCTTTAAATCTAATCCTAGATTGCTAGAACGTTTCTTAACAAGACACGGAATTGTCTTCAAGTGTATTAGTGGAGAGGCGGGACAAGTATTAGCTGATATGACTTCCGATTGGATATCTTCAACTTTACCTACAACTATGCAGAATTACGATAGAAAATACATTTTTAATGCGGATGAATTCGGTTTATATTTTCGTTACATGCCGGACAACCCTTTAACATTTAAAGGAGAAACTTATTCTGGTGGTAAAAAATCTAATGTCGATTTTCATTGAAGAAAAAATAGTACCCTATATGGTACTCCAACTGCTGTCAAAATGTTTCATTGAAAAAAATATTACCACGAGGGTAATATTTTGTTACTCCCTGGGTAATTTTCTATACTACAGGTTTTTTGGTGGAGTATACGATTTTGTTGTTGTTATAAATCAATTCGCCAATTTTTTTTCTATCATTTGACAAAATATGCGGCGCGTTGGTAATTTGATTAGTGAAATTAAAAAAATCAAATATAAATAATAAAGTAAAAATTAGAGAGTAGTAGCGTAGTACATTTTTGTTCCATTGAAATAAAATGAGAGTAAAAATGAGGGTAACATTACGGGAGTGAGAAAAGGTTAATGAAAATCGACATAAGGAACGTCTTACAGTACATGTTGGATGTAATTCCGATGAAATAGAACAACTTCCTTTTGAAAAATTGTTACGCCTCTAACTATAATAAATTATTTTTGCCATTCTGGTTTTACAATTTCAAAATCTTCCGACGATGATCACCCAGAGATAATATGTAAGACTACTACTAAACGATGACGTGAATTTTATTTTTGATCCTATTTCTTTGGTTATAAACTAACCTCAAATTATCACGGTCGAAGATTACTTGAGTTTAGATAATAGTACTGATACAACGACGCTTTTAAGTGATAGCGAAATTTGAGATATTATTAAATCCGCAACCGCCCAAGGAAATGAGGATAGCGATAAAGAGCATGAAGATGATGTTCCAGTTCTAGTACCTTCAATTGGAACCGCCTGCTGGATTTGCGTCAATTTACCGAAGCCCAGTCAGATGGGAAAAATTTTAAAACATTCTTGGTGACTTGGAAAATTATTTGGAGGAAAACATAATTAATAAAATAGTACAAAGAAAATTACAGACTTTTTTGAAACAACAGCGAATTGAATTAAAGCATCAGTATGTTTTTTTCTAAACTAGATATGTATTTTTGAAAAGTAGGTTCATATGTGCAATTTTTTAACAGAACCTTTAAGAATTTTATTTTTACCTACATAATGTATAAATGTTTTTATTTTTGAAATTAATATGTGATTTTTGGTTAGTAACATGAATTTAAAATTATGAAACAAATACATATTTGTTCATATGTAATCACTTGTTTTTATTAATTTTATGGAATCAAATTTAAATAAGTATGTTTGCATATAAATTTAAATTTTAACATTGATATTATCGCTTAAGACGAACTTCTCATAACACGAAAATAATATGTATTTTGTTATTCCCTTCGATTTCGTGTTATCTGATTTAAACTGTGGGTAATATATTTCATATATATTTTCTATATTTCATATATTTCAAATATGTTATATATTTCATATTTTTCATATATTTCATATATTTCGTACATTTCATACATTTCATATATGTATAACGATACTTAGATTCAAGTAGAGAAAAATGTAACTCCTAGTATTTTCAGAATGTTGTAGAGCTTTTGATAAATTAAGAAATTTAGAAATTTAGAAATTTAGAAATTAAGAAATTTAGAAATTTAGAAATTTGGAAATTTTGAAATTTTGAAATTTAGAAATTAAGAAATTTAGAAATTTAGTAATTACGAAATTTGCAAATTTAGAAATTTAGAAATTACGAAATTTTTAAATTTAAAAATTTAGAAATGTAGAAATTTAAAAATTAAGAAATTTAAAAATTAAAAAAATAAAAAATAAAGAAATTTGGAAATTTTGAAATTTAAAAATTATGAAAATTTAAAAAATTTACAGTTTTAGTAATAGAAATTTAGAAGTTTAAAATTTAGAAATTATAAAGTTAGAAATAAATTTAGAAAGTCAGAAATTTAAAAATGTATTAGAAATATTCGAATAGCGGGAATTCTTACGATCAGTGGAAATTCATGTTACGTAATAAATAGCCAAGAAGGTACAGGAAATCTTTGCAGTGGCAAATGGTAGATTAAAATATCTGAGAGAATATTTGTCTGGAAGAACCATTCCAGACAAATATTCTCAAATCGCACGGCACATGGGCATAGGAGTCTAGAACTTATAAATATAAATCAAAAAATTATTTTCAAATAAATACGTTGCCCGAACCACGTTTATTTTAATATCTGGAATTTTTACAACCAAGGGATCTTCATGTTTCGTCATAAATTCTGTGGAAACAACTAAAAACCACTTAAGTCATCTTACGTCTAAGTTGACTTAAGTGGTTTTTAGTTGTATCCACAGAATTGGATAAAAGGTGCCTAAACTGTTGGCAATGACAAATTGGTGAACTTTTAATAGAAGTGCACATCCCACTAGCGAGTCCGTATACTAGCACGGTAGGTGAAAGAAGGAGTCCAAAGACTTATATAAATCTTCAAATCAGTAGACTGTAAAACTTTTCTATTTTTTGAACTGAATAAATACGTTTCTAGGGTCACATATATTTGAATTATGTTGATTCTCACGGATAATGAAACTTATCACTTGCGCTTTAGACAACCAAAAGATTCTGAACACGTTCTTGTTGAGAAATCAGTCGACTTTCTCAGATTTTATTTGTACAATTTGTTACTTCCTCAGTAGTTCATATATAAAAATACAACTATTAAATAAAGCAATACTTTGAATAAAAATAGAATTTACGGCATGAGAAAATCAAAATTACATGGGTTGAAAAAAAAATCGTGGCATGAGAAATACATTGTACAAAAAAAGTAAATACTCTAGAATAATTTTTTAAGCATTTTTTAACATTTGTATCACGATTGATGATTAAAAATCGTGAATTGAAAGTTTTAGCATCAATTCGGTTCCAAATACAGTTATAAACGTAAAATTTTGTGGCGTTTAAATAATTTTAGACATTTTTATAAACATTAGCTTTACGAATCATTTAATTTTTAAAGAAACTAAAAATGATATTTTGTTCAATTAATATTTTTTTGGTTCATTATGTTCCTTAATCACAGGAAACCTTTTGCCCGGTACTATGTATGTCACTATTTTAAACTTATGAGTGTTTTTGACTTTAATTCGTCAGTTTACAGAAATTCTAAACTGCTTTTATAATATAATTTAAATTTACCTGCTAGCCGGAATTTTAAGAAGATTATCTTACCTGAAAAAAGAATAAAAAACTTAATTAAAAATGTTGTATTTAAAGAAAAACAAAAATATTTTAAACATCATATTGGAAAAAAAAACATATACAGATAACTAACTCTATCAAGTAATCTGCAGGCATTTATCGTAAGAATCAAACCTAGAACACGAACCTCAAAATTCAAAGAGAAATCTAAATTTATTTATTTTAAATTTAAGTAATATAAGCGATAAGCCGAAGGAGATTGTGCTCATTGTGCTAGCTTCTAATGGTTCTGGCTGATAAAATTTTGGTTCCAGTTGGTTTTAAATTGTGCTACAATAATAATAATTTAGGCTGATAAACCATACAGATTACTTCGTCAATGATACACCGCATACATTGTGCTAATTGTGTCATTTCTTTTGTTCTATCTGGAATGGTTCCAAACTGGTTTTAAATGGTATGCTGAATATGTATGTACCTGAATTGGTATCCTATGCTGAAAAATTTTATAATGATCCGCGAGGCGCGACAGACACTATTTTTGGGACTTTACTATTATACATAATGTAACATAAAAGAGCCTCGTAAAGTTGCGATGCCATTGAGAAGCATGGTTAGAGACTTAGAAGAAAGCGATTATTTTTTAAACTTTAATATAGAGTTTACACTACATTTTAAATGAGCTATAAGCTCAAAATGTGAGTCGAAATTCAGAAAGAGGCTGCGCATTGGAACAACTATACGGGAGACTACATATTTTGGCAAATATGGTGTGCTGACAAGTTATCAAATTACAGGAAGCGCATTTTAGACGACTCCCTGTGTAGTTTTCGTCCAGGAAGGTCAAAACAGATAAAAAAAAAATCTGAGTATTATGTTAGAAAAGTGGTAAGAAAAGGACATCCTATGGAACACAATATGGAGTTTCTTGCCACATTTAGGCATTCTTTCAAAATTGATAACTATGTACAAAATAATAATTTACGGCTCCAACAACAAGGAAATGCTAAACTCTCAACTACTTTTGAATTAACGTCACAGGAGCGGTAAGAAGACAAAATAGTACAAATTATATTCAACCTTTCGTTAGAATATGTCATTGGTCGACTCAATATATAACACATGTCACAAATTAAGAAAAATACTAGCTATTAAGAATGATCAAAGAATGGTTTGATTTAAATAAATTTTCGTTCTATACTAACTTTGGGGTGTGAATATGAAACCTTATTATCTTTTTATGTCTGCGTCATATTGGAACAATTGTGATTATGGTTTGGAAATTGTTATTTGATTTGGTTTATTTGTATTGTGATTCCTGACAATTGAATCATATATAGTAATTGGCTTAACTGGAATCAAAAAAAATTTAAAAATTAAAATAAATTTGAGCAATTACTGAGGTAACACAACAATTGAGGTAACAAAAACTTCGACTTTTTCAATCAGTTTTATCACATTTCGTAACTTAAAAGAGGTTACCACCTTGAGTCTGCCCATCGACGAAAGTGTGTAGCTGTTAAGTGGTTGAATGGGACAATGCGTGTTGTTCAGACCAACCAAAATAAATACATACATAAATACATACACAACGTAGTTAAAACCAGGCGATTAAAATTTTCCGTGCTCTTTACTTGTCTATAAGATTTTCCTTGGAGCAATCCTGGCATTTTTGATGATTGCTTAGTTTTGCTTAGTTTGGTCGTTCCACAATTATTATTGTGTTTACTTTATTTTTGGTAGAACAGCAACATATTTAACAAATCAGTTAAAATCAAATTAAATTTTTAAAATTACCAAGTAAACATAGAATTCAAAACATTTCATTTAGCAAAAAAACATTTACGATAACCACAAAGTCGTCAAATATGTTAAGTTAAATTATATGCAGTTTGGCAAATAAGTTACAAAAATTGTTTTTATCTCAAAATTGAATTATTAAAGTTGCCAAGGGAAGGGCGAATATGTTGTGGCCAAAAATCAATATATCTGCATAAATTTAATTTTGTTCCTTGCTGAAAACTTAATCTTTAAATTCATTTCAATGTCAAATTATTTGTCGATTTTAGTAAATGTTGAAGTTTTCAAAAATTAATAAAGCTTCATTGGAAGCCCCCCACTTTGGCCACACAGATTTCCGCCAAATTTTGCAAGGATCTCCACACTTTTTTTTTTATTGAAAATCATTATTTCCTGATATCCTAATTTATAGAAATTTATAGAAATTCCAATTCAATTTTAGAAAAGTGAAATGAACCGAAAAAGCTCCTTTGGTGGATATTACTTTTAGTAGCTTTCCTACATTCCCCGATTAACTGATGGAGATGGAACATTATACTTAAGTTTTACTCATAATTTGGGGCATCCTACGGAATTCTGACTAAATACAGATCACAAGTAGGAGCTTCCAGAATAGCCTTTTCTATTTTAGCCCATATTGTGAAAATAACATTATTTACGATAAAAATGATTATAACCTAAAAGTTTCTAAAATAAAGTTGCAAAAATTTCAATTCAGTTCAGTTTTCCCGAAAACTACTAGATGGATTGATTGACCGGCTCAAAATATCCCTATTAAGTTTTTTTCTTAAACTGGGAGACCACTTTGAATTTTGGCGAAATCGGTCCACCAGAGCTTTTTAGATTTTGTAAATATTTTGAAAAGTATAAGTAAAAAATTTGTTTTCACAATACAGGTTTTGGGTCTTACTTCCATTTTATTAAGTGAGGCACAGCATATTCAGCTTATTATCGAGTGTGATGCAACTGACTCGGCCTAAATTTAAAATACCGGGAAGTTTTCAATTACTTTAACTCAAACATACTATATAGAATGATAAAGTGTTATCTGACTTTGATTTCGGATACTATTTTCCAATAGTTTATTAATCGAGAACTCGTTGCTTCTTTCTAAAGGTTTTCTAACTAGGAACCCAAGTCACTGTGGTGGATTTCGAAATCTTTACTTTCATCCATATAATATAAAATCATCTTGAAATCTAAGGTCACAGATTCTATTAGTCAAAGATAACATTAGTCTGATAGAGTGATTTTTTCCAACATTCGCAAGTTGTTCAAAGATGGTAATCAATTTACTAACCATCTTCGTAATCGCAATAGAAATACATTCAATGTGAAATTGAGCATAATGAAATTTCTGACTACTTAACGAAATCAGGTTAAAAGATGAGGCTGATTGCCACCAAGCCATAAAATTTTGGATTCACATTATCACTTTATGCTACAAAGTACAGTATACGCCACAAAGTATCGTATTCAAAAAATGTGTCGCACAAGATAATGTTACCGATTACTTTGAATTCGGCTGTGGAGTATATGAATGCAGGGACTAGGGATTTTAAAAATTTATTACAAATTTGTTACAGTTAGAAAAAATGTGCTGATCCTGTTAAGCCGCAATTTGGGTGTGATCAACAGACAAATTTACACCACACTTTTTCTGGTTTACTTAATATTTATTGTGTCGCACTGAGGGTGATACTGGAAATTTTACAATTTAATTACAATATTGTTGCGAATTTGCCCTGTCAAATCCGGCTGATATCACTGGATTGTGAATATTGATATACGACGGTTACAACACCAATTCACGTAATTAACATATTTCAAAAATATTCGCAGTAATATTCGATCTTATAAAATGAAAATAATCATCCTCCGATCAGGTGGAGAACGGAACATTAAAACAGAGTGACCGTAATTTGTGTTCTAAATATTTATAATATCAGGGTGACTATAGTGAAATAATTAATTCAGTAACAAATTTGGGGAAGAATGTTTAAAAATAATTATGAATTGATGTTTCATCACAATCCGCACTAATTACAAAAATTTTACAGCGAGCCACAAGGTGATTATGCTCCTCCATAAATAATGATATGAATTTGACTACTACATTCCATGAAATGATGGATTCATTCAATTATCAAGAACTTCAAACAAAATTCAACGCGTTCATATATTTAGTACCGACGTGTTTTTTGTGTGCTATAGCTATAATCGTAATACCTGTGTACATTTCGAATCATGCAAATAAAATTATTGTGTATTTAAACAAAATATGTTAATTTTATGTTTTATGCGCTTGTTGTGTACATATATAATATGTACAAAAAAAAATATTATTGTAACGATAGATGGTATATAGCAATACAACATTCATCCGTGTATAATTAAAACAAAATTGTGGGCGCACAAAACATAATTTAGGGATTTTTTACGGTTTGATATGATAATTACGGGTTTTAGAATTTTCTACCCTACATTTATTTGTTTAAATAAACAA
Source organism: Nephrotoma appendiculata (assembly GCA_947310385.1). Classification (NCBI taxonomy): domain Eukaryota; kingdom Metazoa; phylum Arthropoda; class Insecta; order Diptera; family Tipulidae; genus Nephrotoma; species Nephrotoma appendiculata. The sequence continues at coordinate 84,647,415 of OX371224.1, read as the reverse complement.
ATAATGGAAATAATTATTAATTACAAAATGTATTATTTATATTTTAATGAAACGTTGTCATTGTTTTTGAAATTATTTGTTTCTCGTTATATACCTCAAGTTCAACGCCTTTGGTATATACACCGTATTGTTATTGAAGTATAACTTAACACAATATGAAAATACAAAAAAAAAGTTTTCTTATACAATTTTCCTAAACAAGTTTTTATTTACGTATTCAAAACCCAACAAGTTTCTCATATCGTCAATGCCACAAGAAAAATCTGGCTTCGTATGTTATTTAACATTTCATTCACACAAAAAAATAGTTTTCCCAATAAAAAAAACTATAAAAATTGCATTCAACACGACAATCTGGGATTTTTGCAACATGCTATCGCACACCATAATATCGTTATTGACTTTGATTTTCCAACGAAATTTTATTCTTTATCATAGAATATCAAAATATTAGCTCATGTATACGTTTACGATACAGAACGTGTAACATGGAAAAATATGTTTCGTTGCATAAATTTTGTTATTGCAAAAGTTAAAATCATATATGTACTTATATGAAAGCAGCATGTGGATTAGGATTGTCAGGTGATATTAAAATATATTGTTATGGTGTACGTTTCTGGAACGAATATGATTTTGATGGTACCGTTTTAGATTTATTTGATTCGTTATTTTTTTATTTGATCTTGATTATTTCTTGGTTGACGCGATAATTAATAAAGTGGGAGGTTTTTATGTAAAAAGGAAAGTTCTATGCAATCTCTGAACCAAAACCTCTAAATAAATCCTTCTTTAGCAAGATTTCCTGATATCTTTTGGTATCATTAGAATATAATCCGCGGGAGCCGCAATTAACAGGTTTGTCGGCTGAGCTTTTACATCTTTCCATTATTCTCGTTCGAAATGGCTTAAAATCGCCGATGTTCGTTTGGCAACAAAAGTTGGCCATTTTCGGGGATCCGTCTTTTTAGAACCCCATCCAAAGGTTTTGACAAAAGTGATGATTGAATTCGTTTGGTAATCGTTTGGCCAGGATTGGTCACTAGTTTTTATCGTTTGGTCACTTACGCTTAAACGATAAATAAATAATGAAAATTTCAAAAATTAAATTTCCCGGGTAGCACCTCATTGCAAGAAAATCATACCGTTTTTATCAAATTTCGTTATGTAATCGTTAGGTCAGGATCGGTTGCCACATTTTGACGTTTGATCACCAATGGGTTAGTTTTTATTGCGAAAAAGCGAAATCAAAATTGTATTAATTCAATAAAATTAGGTTCGTCGCCTATTTGGGAGTTTCATTTTACAAAATTAATAAAAAATCCAATTGGAATATACCACTTAAACCAAAATATTTCTTTTTTCAAAGAACTGTCATCTAAAGTGGAAGACATAATCAATTCAATTTTTTGGTTCTCCATAACATCGTTAAGAATTGGTCACTAGTTGATTGAAACGTCAAAATGTGGTGATCAATCCTGACCTAACGATAACCTAACGAAATTTGATAAAAACGGTATGATTTTCTTGCAATGAGGTGCTACCAGGGAAATTTTATTATTGAAATTTTTATTATTTACTTACCGTTCAATCCTGACCAAAGGATGACTAACCGAATTCAATCATCACTTTTGTCAAAACCTTTAGATGAGATGCTAAAATGACGCACCCCATTTTCGGGGATGCGCTGATAGTCAGTTTAGAATTATTTTGGAATAGCTTCATAAGGTAATTTTTTCTATGGTCTGGTCTTGCGCACTTTTGATAGTCATAAACTGAAGTGGGGCCCAATCCGTCCAGGAACTCGTACGTGTTACACACTCTCTTAACCTTGACGCAAATCTTCCGTGTATATGTTGTGACCAACTTCCGACTTGCTTTTACGACGAATGTACATACATTTTGAATACACCAGAGTTCATTTCTAACATTGCATAAATTTAAAAAACTCTCATTGAAACCGCCACTTCCGGTAGACAGATTAAAGGAATTTGTAGTATGAAGCTTTATTCTGAATAGTCATCAATCATCCTAGACTGTAGAGATGCTGAATTTTGGTAAAACATTTTTTTTTTAAATCTCATTTTCATTTCATTTACGTCATTTCCGTTAAAACTTAAAAATGATCATAACTTATTTTGTTGGAAATTTACAATACTTTTTGTTTTTATCGGTTTTTCGTAAAAGCAATATGATTATGAAAATATTTGCATTATAAACAAAGAAGCTCCCATGAAAGTTGTTACATCCGGTGGACTGATATATGCCAAAAACCAATGTGATCTCCAAATTAATAGAAAAAAGCTTAAGTATGAAGTTTCATCCTAACCAATAAATTTGTATGTGTTATACAAGAAGCGAGGTTTTGCTGAAAAACAATTTTTTGGTCAAAATTCGTCATTTCCGCTTATATTTTGAAAAACTGATCTGACCCGATATTGTTGCAAAATTATTTTAAAATCTCTTATTTTTTAATGGTTTTTCTTGTATATGGTAAATATTTAAAAATACTTGCAAGAAATGAAAATACTGTTACGGAAACTATTACTTCCACCCGGTTTCAGCTAAACATGAATCTTTTAACTTATTATAAAAGTTTAGATAAATAGTCGGCACGACACCATATACAGATACGTGCTCGCACCCACAGAAGTTTTTTAAATTTTACATTTTTGACTTCGGTGATATAGCGAATGTTAGATCTGCAAAAATATCGAGGTCAAAATTGTTTATGAATACTATACAAAAACATGACGAGGATGTAATTGTTGTGGCCAGCACCTGATTTTCTTCTATCGGATTTCGTTAAATCGTTCAAATGGTCAGTGGATCGGGTCTTTTTCTTAAATTTTTTTCGGCGTTTGGTGAATCGATTGCGATTGCTGAACTTTTCTGGAAAATTTTTCTCTTTATTTTTCTATCTCGTTCAATTTTTCCGATCTCGGGAAAATTAATTTTGGTGGTCATTCGGTGGGGCCCAAGTTTTCAAATTTAATGAAATAATTACGAGTTCTAATTTATGGAAAAATCATTTAGGATTCTCTCGATAGGCCGTCATATTACAACGCACCATATTGCGTGGTGTTGCGCCATTTTGCGTTATGTTACATTATGTTGCACCATGATGCGTGATGTTGCACGTTGTTGCGTTATGTTGCACCTTGATGTAGGATATTGCACCTTGATGTGGGATGTTGCACTACATTGTGGGCTATTGTATCATGTGTGTCGTTATTGCACTATGTTGCATCATTTTGCTAGATGTTTTATCTTTTTGAGGGTGATGTGTGATAATCCACTATATTACGTCGACATTCAAAGAAATGATTTCGAGGAGTTTGGATTTCTAGAAAATTTATTTAGGAGCCGCCCGAATTTACCATCATTTTGCATCATATTACGTAATATTTCACCATATTGCATAATGTTGTACCATGTTGCATCGTGTTGCATGATGTGGCTCTGTGTTGCGTGATATTACATAATGTTGCTTTCTGTTGAACCATGTTGTGGGATGTTGCACCATTTTGCTTCATGTATGGTCATGTTATGTTAGGTATGTTGCTAGATATTGCACTTTGTTGTGCCATGTGTACCACATTGTATCATGTTGCACCATGTCACGCAACTTTGTAGTTGTTGAGTCATGCTGCTTTATGTTGTGTCTTGTGATTCTTTGTTAAATAATTTTTTTAATTAATGTTGGTTGTTATGAGTAAGTATATTAATTTGTAGCATTTTCTATCTTAACAATGATGCCCGGGTCTTATTGCTTATTTTTTCGGCAAGCATGATTGGTGATACAAATTGTCTAATGCCAGGAAAAGATTGCAATTGGTTCTAATTCGCAGAAAAATTTTGTTTATGGGTTTTCGGCTCGAACGAATTTAATAAAAATGAGGAACATGGGTTTTCGAGTGCCAATGATCGATTGTGTTTAGATATTTATTCAGAAAATTTTTTTTGGGGTTCTCAAATCGGATCCTGACCATTATTTAAAAAAAGATTGGGTCAAATAATTTTGATAAAAAATTCAAAAGACGGAATTTTCGAATGTCAGGAAATTATTGCAGTGGATTATTATTTTGGTGAAATTACTTTACAGATGAATGATGAAAATTGGAAATAATTATATATTATAATATAAATTTTGCACATACCTCTGAAAAATTGTCGATTTAAATTAACCTTTTGCGATGTCTTTTTATTAATTTAATAAAAATAAATAAAAACACAGGTGTGCAGTGACAAAAACTGCTACAAATCTAAGCCATCTTGTAATTAACTGCGGGATACAACTCTCTTTGTATGTTAAACAAGAAGTAGGATTTTAAAATAAGCTTCGCATGTGATTTTCAAAAAATTAGTGAATTGGAAGTAACGAAGGCCTTTCTCAAAAGCATAGCGCATACTATGGTAATTGGTTAGTACTATATGAAAATATCCAATTTGATGGAAAGAAAGCACGGGTACTTAACATTGAATAGAGCTAAGTCGTTTCTCAACCAAGTGTGGCTTAATTATTATTTTAATTTACAAAGTAAAAGAATAGTATAGTAATCATGAACTTTTTCGACATCGAGATTTTTGCAGATTTACCATTCGCAACACTGTGGAAGTCCGAAACATTGTTTTTCGAGGTGATGTCTGCCTGAAATGTCTCGGAATTCGGTTCACTGGAAATGTTTAAAGCATCTGCTAAACAAATCGATAAGGAACAAAAGGATTCTAAATAAATTTTTTAACAAAATTGGTTTAAATCGTTTTTCCGAATTATAAATGAAATAACGATTTTTGATACTAAGCTGTTATTTCACTATAGTTTGGCCACTCTCTACGGCCCAAACAGGTTGAGTGATCGGTAAGAACTATAACACATAACTTTGTACTTACGGTTTTCTGATAAAATCACAGATTCGGAAAATGGGTTTAAAAATTACAAATTTTGATAAAATCCTTTTTAAAATTTAATCGAAATGTCTTAAGCAAGATTTTCTGGTCAAAAGAACACAAATATTTCAGGTGCATTTACTCCGCGGAAAGCGCAGTCCGCTAGATTGTCGGCTGAGCTTTCATGTGTTAACCATTTTATTTTGGAATCAATTGATAACGTATTTTTTCATTAGTAAGGTCTTGACATTTTGGATAGCCTACAAAAATTTTGTCAGCAAGACAGTGCTGACAGTGTAAGATGTGTCTCCACTAACCACCTGACTATAAACTGATGCTACATATGCCCACTGACTCACATCACAGAATTCATGTAACTCGATTGATTCATAAGACTTGAGATTGATTCAAGACTCTATAAATCATGAAGCAATCCTATCCATTGTCTTCTCGTTGGTTCTGGAAGTTCGTCATACCAAACATGTGGTTTGAAACAATATTTTTACGTAGGAGCTAACCAATTTTGTGGATCAAAAATTCCACTTTATTCTGAAAACATCGATCTATTAGTATGATTCATCGGCTCACGAAATCCGTATGATCGGTAATTTTTAGGTTGATCATCGTATATCGGATATGTCACCCGATGTTAGCCTAATTTTTTCATTATTCGTGGACCACTTACGCATATTTAAATATAAGGACTGCAGAATGGCCAAAATGCTATTATTAAATTTTCTTAGTTCCTGGATTGAATATGCCCTGTCAGTAGGTCATCGACGTAAGTATCTCATCATACTATTGTCGCTGCTGCTTTATGTTTCTCCTGAATAACAGTCACCAATTCTTTTAAGCACCTTGTTTCTAAAAATGGTGCCGACAAGATCCCTTATGTTTAGGTCATACTTTTCAGAGCAGCAGTTTCTTCATCGACCAATACCTGACGGTAGATCTTTCCAGATTTATAGAAAAAACTAGATTAATCTATCCATATGAGCCGTACATGGGCCTCCTTCTTGCTGCAAAATAAATTTTTGCCAAAAATCATCATTTCCGCTTAAATTTTGTAAAACTTATCCAAACCTGTATTGTAGCAAAATTAATTCACAATTTTTTAGTCGCTAGGCGTTTTTCTCAAAAATAATATTCTATTCATAATATTTGAAAAAAAAACGAAAAGCTTCTATTGTTAAGCAACTTCCGGTAGACCGATTTTACGATTAAAGCTTTAGTGTGAAGATTCATCCCGATTTTTGAATCCATCTGAGCTCTAAAGAATTTCTCTAGAGACAAAAAAATGGGCGTATGCAAGTGTTATGGCCAACACTCGACATTCTTTTACGACAAATGTACATATGTATATCTCAAATTGTTCAGTTTTCGGAAAAATTGCATTTTCTTCGGCTTTCACGATTTTTATAGAAATTGGTGGGGGCTAAGTATCGATTACGATAGGCGATATTTTTAGAGAGTCGTCTGGTGACTCGGGTCCCTTTTTTTAATTCTTTTTTTTATTTCGTATGGTTTTTTTAAATTCCCGGAGTTTCGTTTTTTTAGTACCAAAAACCGATTGTGATCGGTCTGAATTTAGGGAAAATCTATTTAGGTGGTCATCCGGTTGGGCCTAGACCCGCTTTTTACTTATATTTTTGAAAAAAAAAAAAAAAAAAAAAAAAATGTTGAATGGTTGTTTTCAATAGCCAGAAATCTATCGAAATTTTTTAATGTTTAGATTTTAGGAGAATTTGTTCAGAAGGTGGAGCGGTTGATCGAGTCTCTTTCTTGCAGTTTTTCGGGAACACCTGTTCAAAGGGTTGTCCGGCGAGGCACAGGAGCTTAGGGTCTTCTTTTAAGATTTTATTTGGCTTCAAGGGAACGTTTTCAATGGGTTCCGATTTCTGGGTAATTCATTTAAGATTCCCCGGATAGGCGATTATGTTGCACCGTACAATATTGCGTGAAGTTGTACCATGCCACGTGATGTTGCACTGTGTTGCATATTGTTGCTTTTTGTTGCACCATGTTGTGAGATGCTATGCGACGTGGTGCGATATTGCATTATGTTTGATTGTATTGTACCATGTTGCTTGATGTTGCTCAATATTGCTTGATGTGGAATATTATTCAATTATGCCATGTAATGTTCTACTATGTAAACAGGGTTTGTGAATGTAAGAAGGTTTTGGATTACAAGGAGATCTGATTTCAGGATAACTCATTTAGGAGTCCTGCAGAAAGGCCATTATGTTGCACCATGCTACCTAATATTTCACCAGGTGTCATGATGTTGCGCCAAGTTGCGCTATATTGCACCAGGTTGCATATTATTGCACCATGTTGTGTGACGTTGTACAATGTTGCGTTGTTGCACCAAGTTGTTTTATCGCACTATGTTCCGATGCAACATCATGTTGCTTGAAATTGCATCATGTTGTAAGATGTTGCTAGGTATTAAACCATGTTGTGTCATGTGTGCCACGTTGAGTGATGTTGCACGACGTTGCGCGATTTTGTACTATGTTGCGTCAAGTTGATCTGTGTTTTTTGGCATTAAGTTCTGTCACATTGTGGAATGTTGCGCCATGTCATGTTAGGTGAGGTACGGTCACTTTATATTGTTGCACTAATCGCGTCCTTTTAAAACTGTTTGTTGTTTGCGAAAAATCCGGTAAAGAACAAAAGTGTTCTAAAGTAAATTTGTAACAAAATTGCTTTAAATTATTTCTGCAAAATTTAAATGTAATAATGATTTTTGATACTAAACTGTTATTTCACAATAGTTCGGCCACTCTACAGTCCAAACAGATTGAGTGAACGGCATAAAACTTCGTACTTATGGTTTTCGGATAAAAAGACGGATTTGGAAAATGGATTTAAAAATGAAAAAAAAAATTCTCTTTTTAAAAATCTTTTTAAAAAATTCAATCGAAATAATTATTTTTGATATAAAAAAAAAATCTAATACATTTTGTATTATTTTACAAAAAATTCGGAACCTGTGATTTGATAAAATGAGATTACGAAACGCATATAACAGGGTGTGGCTGAATTTTGGAATCAACTTACTTGGAGATGTTTAAGGTTTTTTTTCTCCAAAGGTAGAGAGAACATAGAAAAAGACGCGATTCCAAAAGTATGCCGACTGCCTTACTTTGTAATATCAGATCTTTGGGTGGTGAATAGAATGTTGACATTTGAGCTCCTGCGAATCAACCCCACAAGAAAGTTTGGTTAAAGCCACAACATATGCACCCCATTTATACATAATACAACTACATAGAGCTATCGAGAACTGATCTTTAATCTCCTTTTTTCTCTCTATCGATTCGTCGCCGGCTCCCAAAATTGACATTCTGACAGGTGTAGGTTTTAAAATAAATCACTGGACCAAAGATGGAATGAATAATTAATTAAAATAAAGTTTTTATTTAGGGCTAAATTAAAAAAAAATTAATTGATGATCTTTCAACCTATGATCGCTATCATTATCAAACCTAGTACTTTGAAAATAATCGATGAGTCATGAAAAGCTCAGCAATTAAATTCTTTTATTTATCGAGCCCTAAACCAAAAATCTTTATTTAAATATGTGTTATTGACTCAATAGTTAATTTTTAATTGGAATGAATGACCTTCCTCTCAAACGCATTCTAAGTCATTAGATTAGGGTTCAGATATCGCTTCCGAAAGCTAGTACAGGTCTTATGGGCTTTTATTTCTGCCTGACAAGTGGACATACTCCTGAGTGATGACAATAATTTGCTTTTGCTGTTGTTTACCTCTATAAACCTAGTATGCTTGCGTAACGATCGAGCGGATTCCCAGATTACGATTCTACATGTAGACCTAAACATTGTTAATTCACACAGAGAAACGAGTTTTTCCGAGGTTTTCGCGGTGGATATTGTCATAATATCATCCACATGGTGAAGCACTGGCTAGTGGTTAATCGGTTGAGACGGAAACGACAAATTTATTTCGACTTTGTGTCTAATTGTTTCGGTTTTTTTTTTACCAATGTGAGAATTTCGAAATGCTTATACTCAACGGCACAAAAAACTTCCAATTCAACCATCTTTGACCGCACAATACTTGGTGCTCCACCAACTAACTTTAAATTTAATGACCATCAGAATTATTAGTTTTCGAATGAAGAAGGGATTGCACGAATAAATATCTTTAGACAAGAATTCCTCATCAAAAATATTTTGACAACAACAATTTTATATCATAATTTTCAGGAACATTCCACACAAGCGAAATAATTTATTTGCATGCCAGGTAATATAATAAGAAATAAATTAGCTATCAGCGAAATGTACTAAATTAAATTTTAAAAAATGTAATTATATTTATTAAATTAAACGATTATTTATTTATATAAAATATTTTTAGTTGTAACTGTACACAAAAAAAGATATTTATTTGCATAAAAAAAAATCAAAATTGCAACAACACCAACAACAACAAAGAACAAACCACAAATCACCTTTAGGGCGATTTGTAATTATATCCATAGAAATTTAATATTTATATTTATTTATAACAATAACATTTTACGATATTTCTAACATTAAACTATAATAATTTATAGTTTAATGTGGTTTTAATGGTTATATTGGTACGAGTATAATCAATGTGCATAATATATCTAGGTTGAAAATTTACCTGTTTTGACCTAATTTTATTCGGCACTTGTTGTTATATTATAATGTGCTGTACATTAATCATAATAAATCGTTCCGAAGTACGGATAAAAGCTCCGCAAGCTAATTTACAGCATTCCATATTTAAAAAATATAAAAAAAACGTTTTCCACAAAAGAAAATACCATTTTCACCAAAGTTATAAGAATTTTTTTTCGTACCATCTTCCGTTATTTTTTAATGGTCAAAACAATATTAAACTTCAATTTCATTAAAATAAAAATTTCCCAATAACTTCGGAAGAAAAGCCAACCAAAACAACGTAAACTTTTAAATTTGATTCAAAAGAATATTTTTTTTTTTTCATTTCTTTGGAGAATTAACCATCCAACCAACTAACTGGACGAAAAATGGTACGATATATATACACAAATAAAAAAATATAAGGCGAAATTGAAAGAAAATTCCCTTTTTTGTGCTTTTTTGGTTGAATCAGTTTCTTTTGAAGAAAATATAATTGAAAAAGTTAAATTGCAATTTTCTTCAGTATACTAAACATACATACTCATACATACAATTTTACTTATATTTTTCCGAAAGCTTAGAAAATTCAATTTACTGGTCATTTGGGAAATATTTTTGTAATAGAATTTTACGTTTAGAAATACGAGTGAAAATATCTGAACGCACTGCAGTTTCCACTTAGCACCAAGATCTTAAACTAGTTAGTTATTATTTTAATTAATAGTCGATTTTTTATTACAAAACCGTTTTAAAATTTGTGTGAATTAAACCATTTCAACGGTTTTCTTAAGTTTACAATTTCTGTAAGTATTTTTAATCGGGCAAACTTTCTTAATAAACAAAGAACAGAGAGTTTATGTTAGAAAAATAAACGAACTTTTTTAAGTTTGTTTTTATTGTGCAAAAAGTAAATAAAACAACAAACTTTACAGGTAGGAATTTTAAAGATGATTTCAAAACATTAATCTCAATAAATATTGCATAAGAATTTTAGTTTAAGTTTACCTCTCATATTTGAAAGTCATAAAAAATAAAATTCAAATAAAAGTTTAATGTCAGATTTTGTTTCAATCGAAGAAATTTAAACAATGGCAAACAAAGAGCGAATCGTATGCAATAAGAGCGTCAAGAAAAACAAAAGGGAAATTGAAACTATTGAAGCAAAAGCAATTAAGCTTAAAACACAAAGAATTCATCTAGAGACACTTAGGGCTCGTTTAGGGCTTAGGCTCGTTCAATCGTTATTAACGGAAAAAACAAAAATACAAGTTCATCTGTAAGAAAAGAAGAATGCCTCAAATCGTCTGTTGACCCAGTAGTCGCAAATCCAAGACAAGAGAAACACAAACAAATAATCAACGTATGTCAGAAAGCAGACCGAAGCCAATGGATAAGCGAGCGAGCGGATTAGCAACATCGTGTCCAATTATACCAATATTAGTTTTGCTTTTTATAATAATAACAAAATAAAGAAAACGATTTTTAACAATAAACCTATGTATAGTTGATCGCCTTCCCAAATCTGGTGTTTATAGGATCAATTGCAATGGTTGTAGTTTCTCCTATATTGGTCAGACTGGGCACAATTTTGGAGTTAGGGCTAAAGAACATTTATCTGGTTGCAATCAATCCACTTTCCATAACCAATTAACTTCAGAAACACATACAGCTAGCTTGAACAATTTAGACATATTACATATATTTACAACCCAAAGGCAGACGTTTAGATACCTTAGAATCTTACGAAATTCGAAAATCCATATGTTTTAACCAAAATATCCGCAACGAACAGAAAGAAATCCGGTTCTCACCAATTACAGACCCCGCCCTTTTCTATTCTCACGTACGCAATAATTGGTCTAATACGTCGGGTAAATAAATGGACTTCAATATACCTTAAATTTTGTTACCCAGCCGATGACTAATCGCCTGTCTGCGCGATCCGCATAGATTAATTTTTATTGCTTCTTTTTTGGCCCTCCTTTTATTTAGTTTTTGCTTTTTTCTACTATATATAGCAAAATTTTATTTTTACAAATCAAAAACGCTCAATACCTTCTAAACATACAAATGTTTAAATGGAAAGATATTCGTTGTAAAGAATAAATTCCAAGATGGTTCAGTTCTTGAATTCTTTAGACATATTCTCAAAATCATTTTCTGTAGAACATATAAAGGATACAAAGTGGCAGCATAACTACCACCCCAGCACGACAATCCATATTCCAATTTAGCCATAACTAGTGCATGGTGAACTATTTTGAGAACCGTCGGATGAAAATAGTCAAAAGGAAAAATTCTAGCAGTTGATGAAGGCCGATTCGGTACTCATACCTTGACGAAAACCATGTTGATGAATACTCAGCACACCCGTTTGATCTAAAAAACTGGAAACCCTATTTTAACTACCTTTTCAAGAACTTTTAGGATTACTGGCTACAAGGCAATAGGTCTATAATTACCTTTATCAAGTCAATTACTATTCTTGAAAAGGGGAATTATAGTTGCTCTTTTCAGTCGATCGGGTACAACTCCCAACTCAAAGGAAAGGTTGAAAATGTGTGCAAGATCGGGACTAATAAGCCCGCAGCAATGGATTTTAATATATAATTACACAGGCCAACGTTATCAATTGAGTATATTTAGGTTCTAAAGCACAAATAATTGAAAAAACTTCATGACTAGACACTGGGGTCATAAAAAACGTTGTCGGACCGAAATCAAAAGGCAAATGGAAACTAGATGACATGTTGCTAGAGTCAAATTTAGCACCTAAGTCTTTAGCAATACTAGAAAAATAACAATTAAACTCATTAGCAATTTCTAGATCACTCGTAAGAAGTTCTCCGTTCTATGATAAAATAAATGTGATTGTGACGTTTTAGGTTTACGAGTCAGGATCTCGTTCACTAAAATCCAGTTTTTTTTTTGTATCACCACGGTTTGCTGAAAAACGCTTAGAATAATAGCTTTCCTTTTATTTTTTAATATCTACATTAATTACGGTGCACATTCTATTATACCTTTCACGAAGTACTACATTATCAGGACGGTTATTTAACTTGGACCGCAGTTGATTTCTTTTATTTATACGTCGCGCAAGGTCAAAGGAGATCCAAGGCTGGATGCGTTTGATTTTAGACGAGAAATATGTGTAGCAGCGTTCTAATAGTTAAAAGATTTAGATAGTTAAAAGATTTTCCAAAAATACCTCAAGAGCTAGCGATGGATCATCGATGTTAAAAATGAACCCCCCAGTCCATATGATCCCACCTTTCATATAAAAACAACTAGATTAAGTTTCTTTCTCCCTCTCGTAGAATTCTGGTTCAAATTAGACCCTGGTAACAGTATCTGAGAAGCCTTAAACTGTATCTCAATCAAGTGGTGGTCAGACATTTTTAAGTCCACAGCCGACGCTGTTATACCTGAAAGATCATTAGACCTAAGTCTAGCAAAAAAGTGGTCAATGCACGTTGAAAAAAAAGCAGTAACCCGCGTGGGAGCACCAATCAATGACTCAAGCCCAAAACAAGACATAAGGTTTATATAATCAATGATGTTGCTTGGAAATCCAAGAATATCAATGTTAATGTCTCCAAAAACAAACAGATTTTTTGACCTAATACTGTCCAAAGCCACTTCCCGAACAAAAACATTCACAGCTGTAGATTGAAGCCGATAGATGCATAAAAAGACATATAAATCAGAAGAAAATCTCCACTCAACCTTTATGACATCGGCTGATGGTAAGTTATGGGCACTTACTGAGTAATATAAATTTGAATCAAAAAAGATGGTATCACCACCAGTTCTATACGAATCATTGCACGCACTATACAACGTGAAACCATTTAAATTATATGAAAACAATTCATTAGTGTGAATCCAAATTTCACTCAAACGAGGCCCTTGTGTTATATGCATTAATATTGGCAACCAATACGTCAAAATTCCTACATTTTGATGTACAATTAAAAAATCCGCAAAACCAGGATTTCAGGAATCCTGGGCCTGCTCACTGTTCTGGAGTGATGTATCGAGCTTACGGAAATCGGCTTTTGACTTGATCCTGTTGATGGTAGCTCTTTCAGATTTACGGACTAGTATATTGCCCTCAGAAATCCACAGGTATTTATACGTTGACAACTTTTTGAGTTTAAGTGCTTCGCGAAATAATGAGTGACGTAATATAGTTGAATATTTTGTTCCGATTCAAATCCAATGTCGTTGGCGATCATTTCGCTTTTTTTTGCATCGCCTTAATTTTGGAAGCTTGATCTTTAAATTTCATGATTAATTTGACATCACCAAATTTACTTTTATGTGTATTCTGTCTGTTAAATTTGTTGGACGACATGTATTCGCAACTCGATATATTGAATACTAATTCCTGGCATTGTAAATGATTCAATATCTCGTTAGCCACAACCTTTGGTTCTCTCGAATTGTCCGGAGGACCAGCAACAATCAGATTGTAATTCAATTCAAGTTGCTGAAAACCATCACTCCTCAACTCCAGTTTGCAGGTACGGATGTCTTGTTTTTTATAAGCGTTTTCAAGACGATCATATTTACAATAGAACCTTCTTATAATTAAAATAATAAATAAAATGTGGAGCGAAACCAAATACGTCCTCAACGTTCAGCATTCACCCCCTCATCCGGAACCAATTAAAATGTTACTAAATTAAAATTGCAAATTCTCATTAATCATTTCAACATTAAGAACAAAAACAAAATAACCTTTCTTATGTGACAATAAAAAAAAACAACTTTCCTACAGTAGTCTCGGGCATTCGTCCATCTTCAGTTCTTTTAACATCATATTAACGGAACTGAAGATGGACGAATGTTCGAAACCGGTACTCTAGTAAGAAAAACCTTTTTTTTTTTTTTCTCATTCACCATCCTACAAAGAAAGCCATTTCATTATTGCTGTTAAAGCTTTTAACAATTTTGACACTTTTTACACATGTGAAACGCTATAAAACTTCCTATTAATAAAAGCCACAGAAACAACCTATAAAAAATGCGTATCCATTATTTAAAATAGCAATCATTTCGGTTTTTATTTACAAAAATTTATTTAAAAAATATTAATGTAAGATGATTCTTAAGAGAATAATCACTATTTAAAGCTTACGATAAAAAATGGCGGAATCTAACGGCTCTTATCAGAGCCATCTATGATTTTAAAGAGTCGTAAAATTAAAAATAAAGCTTTAAATAGAGGGAAGCTTTTATTGAGTTACTATAAGAAGCCATGGTAATTGGAAAATGTTTGAACATGAATTTATGAATAAAAAATTAAACAAATCATCTATAATTTGAATTTTATATTATTAATAAAATATTTAACAAACACATATTTGAAAATCAGTCATCATAGTGTAGTATTTAATTATTAAATTTAAACTAAAGCGGAGCATAAGTTTATTAATTTTCTATGAAAATGAGCTTTCCGTTTTGTTGTGTAGGTTAGTAAAGTAAGTTAATAAAGGGTGCTGCCGCAGATTTCTCTTACATCCATTTCAAAATTTAGTTTTATAATAATTCAACTTCTTTATTAAATTCTGGTCCCATGTACATCAGAATTTTCGAGATGAACGATGGATTTAATAACCACCTAAACAATCACATTTATAACAAAATTAAAGAGAAAACGTGAGCTGAAACAGATTTTATGAATCACCATGTAGAAACAATAATTATTATTCACATAGTAAAATTTTTTCATCAGAATTTTATTACTGGAAATGTTTACAACATCGTTGACATCGTTGATTTTCTTAATTAAATATTATAACAAAAATCAACAAAACGTAGAAAACTTCAATTTTATGTGATTGAAAAACTGTGGTTTCTGTAATTTCAAAATTCGTTTACAGATGTCTCTATAATAAATTTACTTGAAATTACAGAAAAGGATAAAATAATTAAACTATTTACGAAAATAAACGATTTATTAAGTAAAGCGCGAAATCTTTAATACAATAATTTAACATAATTAATAAAACTCAAAACAATTATAAATTTTATTTATTATTCGGTTGGCGTAAATAAAACTTTTCGTCGTAAAATATTCGCATCATAGTTGCAGTACACTGTAAAACAATAAAAGAAAAATGTTACAATTTTTCCAAACTTTCCAGTATACATATTAAATTGTTAAATTTTCAAAACAAACATTTGAGATTTAATATTTAGCTTTAATTTATACTTAGCGACATCTTTTGATTGGTTTAGTAATTGCGAAAAGCTCTATAAAATAATGTTTTTATTTTATGAAGCTCTGGTTTGTTTATGCTACAGGATGAAACAATATAACTAGCGAATTTGTTGCGATTAAAAATCAAAATTTTAACAAATAACGAAAAATCAGTTTTCGAAGTTTGTTCATCAACAATGTTGAAATAGAATCCAGAACACAATAAAACCTATATTACATAGTTACTTAAAAACCCTTTGGTAAAGAACGTTTGTTTTGAACACTTTATACTAATTTCTTATTTTCTTTACATAAACATATAAGCAAATTTTTGTTTCTACAATAAAAGAAAAAAATTTTGTGGTAGACTAATTTAAATATTTTTGTGTTAACTCGACATAATATGACTCAATTTTAAAATATGCTTTTCCTGAATATTGAACCACAGACAATCAAAATTGAACTAACCATTCAAATTAAAAATTTAAATGAATCATTAATGTTCTTATATAAAAAAAAAATTCTAAAAAAATATTAAAATACACTGCGATTGGTATGAAAAAGAATAAAAAGCTTCCCCTCTATTTAAAGCTCATGAAAAAATTGCGGAATCTTACCGCTCTTCTATTGAGAAGGCTCTGCTCTTATTTCTAGATGGCTTTGGACTAGTCCATTTTAGTCAGAAGCTTATTAAAATTCTAAAAATATGTAAAGCTTTTAATTTACATACATGAAAAATTATTCTCCCTTATGGTTGTATTTCGCGATTGCCCGTCAGAAGAGAAACCTGAATTCGAGTTCGAAACTTGAACGTTTAAAATTTTTAAATGTTTTGTTCTTAATATTATTTTTTACCTTAGAAAATGTCAAAAATCCGTCGTGTGGAATTTCTTCGTGAAAAATACAAACATGCGCAATAACCCGTTAGTGAAGGATTCAGCATAACTCTTCCACAACATTAACCATCCACATAAAGTGGTCAGCTCAAAAAAGATGGGTTGCTAAGTAAGTTTTAGTATTTGTTGTAATAATGGTAATCATATAGGCTTTTTACAGATACATATTCGCTTACTTTATTTTGCTCATTTTAGAATCATAGGATGCGCAAAACAATGAGTTTTGGTTTTTATTTGCATCAAGCAGCTGTGTACAATAATGGCTTCGGCTATGACCAACAGCTTACAGACTATTTCTCACTATTCCCTCGTCTTGCTGTAAAATGGCACCGGTTCAAACAATTTTCAAGTCACCACCCGTATAATATTGTTTACCAACAAGAACAAGATGTTCTTATCGAGTAAGCTGTGAAGGTTCATTAATAGCATCACACTTTAGAGAGAATATTAGCTAAATGGTTGCCCATGACAGATTTTCCATTAAAGATATACTTTACAATATTACTTTATTACTTCAAGATACTAACTTAGCATATGTACTTGGTCTAAAGAAAATAGCTGTACTAGATGTATTTTACTTCATACATAATGTAGTTCAAGACGGGGAAATGTAAGCTGAAGAAGGTCTTATAGACACAAAGAGTGAAAGTGATGAAGAAGTGGTAACCAACATTACTCATACACAAATTAATATAAACGCTGTGATAAATTATAAAATAGTTTCTAACCAAAGACCAACCACCGGTAAGGCAAGAAGATGATCTAAGAGAGTCTCATATTTATACATTATTGCAAAAGTGGAAGTATTGGAGCATATTTTAAAAATATTGAAACCAACTGAAATTGCGGTCTAACTTGGGAGGGTGAATAAAAAATTTATATTCTACAAATGGTTGGAAACTAAAAAAGAGCTGAGCCATGAAATAGTATTAGCCTTGAAAACACGAATGGAAGAACGACGAAATAAAAAATTAATGACAGTTTTATTTTACCTAAATAATTATGGGTTTTCTCAGAACGACCGATATAAAAAAATATATTTGTTTGCGGCTAAACTAACGCACCTTATAACTAGCGCAACTATATACTAACGCAATAAAGAAACGTATTTTGTCAGATGTTTATCGGTAGTTATGCGGTTTTTTTGTCCCACAGAAAGTATTAAATCCATTAATAATTTACAAAAATATAATAATAGACGTATTATTATTAATATTCGAATACGTTGCGGACTGACGAATAGAAACAAGTACGCTACACACTGCCGCCATTTTGAAATATCAAACATTTGACGCTTACCTTAAAATTTAATCATATTGCCCCAAAACTTGTTATTAGCACAAGACTCTACACTAAACACGACACTTTTACTAAAATTACCACACGACACTACAACAATATAAAAAAGCACTCATTTAGAAAGGAGAAAACACTCGTATTATATATAAAACACTAATGAAATGATGAAATTACGCGCACAAACTTTTTTAATTTTCCTATTAACCGGATTTTAAAAGTAACGCATCGCACTTGAAAGTTCATTCACAACTAAACATTAAAATTATTGATGTAAAATGCAACATTTATCCCGTTATCAACTTCGTGTTATAATTATTCTTGGCTATAATAATGTATTGGTATATATGAAAGACCGGAAATTTTATTTTAATTTGTATGCAGCAGACGTGTGATTGATTATTAAACGACAGCACGAGATAGAAAATTTAACTGTCACGACAGCAAAAAATATCACGACATAGGATATTTCATCAAAATATTTTCGTTAGCAAATTAAAGTTTTCTATGGAATTAAAACATTAAAAAAAAAATACAAATTAAAATTTATTATTAATTAAAATATGCTCTAAAACAAATAAAAAAATAAAGAATAGTCACAATTTATCTTTTGCAGTTTTACAAATTCATGGAATTTAAACAACATAGTAAAAAGTAACGGGGGGCAAAGTCCGAGATTCATACCTCCTCGCGGTGCTCTCTGGGTAACGCTAAATGAATCAGGCGGTGTAGTGGAGACGAGCAGACTAAATCCTGTTTATAGTCATGGACACAACATGTCAGGGCGGGTTATTGGCGCCTTAAAACCAATACCAAATAAGCGTCTGTTCTCCAGGTTAGGTGCGGCTGAAGCGGGCGTCTGTCTTGTATCAAGCGACTCGCTATATAAATGTGTTAAAGGTAGGACTGGATGCATTAAGATTTTCACCAGTACGTGACCCACACACGTAACAAGCGGGTTGAGCGGCAGGCCAACAACCTTCCCTCATAAAAACCATTTAAGTTATGAACCCTGAACAAAGGCCTCGGATTACCATATCGGATTCACTACAAACTCGACCTCGGAAATTGTACACGGACAACGCTTTAAAAATGGGAACATGGAACATGCTCAGCCTCTTAAAACCTGGAGATCTCCAGAACGTTTCGAACCAAGCAAAAAGTTACACATTAGACGTACTTGCACTACAAGAGCTTAGATGGTCTGGGAGTGGGATCCATGACACCACCAATGGTTACACTCTTCATTACAGCGGCCATCAGAACGGAGGAGAATTTGGAGTTGGCTTCCTCATCCATCGGCGCGTGAAGCACCACATAATCGATTCCCGCCCTATCAACATGCGGATATGCACGGTCAGACTTCGCACTAATAAATTTAACATCACGATCGTTAATGTACATGCACCCACCGAAGATAAATCTGATGACATCAAAGATCTCTTCTATATGGAGCTGGAGGAAGTCATCAATAACATACCGCACCACGACATTAAAATCATCGTGGGCGACTATAATGCAAAAATCGGTAGAAGTGCAGAAAATACAACGCACATCGGTCCTAACAGCCTGCACCTAACTAGTAACAACAACGGCCAACGCGTCACCGACCTGGCAATAATGTACAACTTAGTTGTATCAAGTATGTGTTTTCCACATAAGAGAATTCACAAAGTAACGTGGAGATCGAATGGTGGAAGAACAGAAAACCAAATCGATCACGTCATGGTGTCTAAGAGACACTCCACAAGCATATCTGACGTAAGATCTTAGAGAGGTGCAGATATGGACAGCGAGCATGTGCTTGTCATATTTAAATATAAGTGCAAACTGTCATCAACCTTCAATAGACAAGCACAAAAAACCGTTCGATGGAATGTCGATGCTCTAAAAGACCAAGCGTTACTGCAGAGCTACCAATCAGCTGTCACTAACTATTAAGAGCGACCCAGCGACAACGAAGGAGCTCCTCCTAATATCCAGGAGCAGTGGCACGCTATACAGTCAGCCATAACCACCGCGGCGCAAAACTCTATCGGCAGAAGACCGCCGAGATCCTGCAATGATTGGTTCGATGATCAATGCCGCCTGGTCGTCGAAAATAAACGAAAGCTTCGTGAAAAATGGTTGGCTCGCAACACGAGAAGCACTCAGGCAGAATACCTACGCGCAAGGAAAGCCACGATTAAATTCCTTCGACAAAAGAAACGCGATCATATGAGATTATGCATCGAAAACATCAGCGGAAGTAGGAACCAAGCGGAAGTAGGAAATTCAAGGGACTATTTTGCTAATGCCAGGAATCTCACTAAAGACTTACACCCAAGAAGTACAGCCATAAAAGACGGGAACGGAGAATTGAGAACAAACGTGGCTGATCTTCTCTCAGTATGGCAATCCTACTTTCAAAGTTTGCTAAATCGGAATGACGAAATGACCCCCATTAGAGCAATAGCTCCGCCAGGTGAAGAGGTCTTTGTCAAATATCCCACAGTGGAGGAAGTAGACGCAGCTATTAGTCGATTGAAAAACGGCAAGGCATCTGGTCTCGATGGAATCCCCGCAGAATTGATAAAACTCGGAGGCGCTACACTTGCAACAAGTCTATACGATCTCATCGTATGTATTTGGGACCAAGAAGAGTTGCCGGAGAATTGGAAGACCGCGCTCATATGTCCGTTGCATAAAAAAGGCGACCGTTTTAAATGTGAAAACTTTCGTGGCATAGCTCTATTGAACACTGCTTACAAAGTGTTGGCTAATGTTGTACTTGCCAGACTCATCCATTTCGCCGAAAACATCATTAGCGACTATCAGTGTGGTTTTCGTACCAACCGATCGACCACTGATCAGTGTTTTACCATGAGGATGATCTTGGAAAAATGTTGGGAGTATAACATAACCATTCATCAACTATATATAGTCTTCCGGCAGGCAAATGACAGTATAAACCGCGACAACCTTTGGGCCGCGCTCATATGCCTATGTATTCCAGAGAAACTTGTTTCTCTGTGTAAATTAACAACGTCTGGATCTGCATGTAGAATTGTAATTGAAGGATCTGTGTCAGACTCTTTTCAAATAACATCTGGTATTCGACAGGGAGATTCACTCGCGCCTGTGCTATTCAATTTGGCGCTTGAGTACGTAGTGAGGAAAAGCAACATTGAAACTTTGCGCTGTATGTTCAATAAATCAGGCCAAATTTTTGGATATGCAGATGATATTGTGCTTCTTGGCCAAAGACCTAGCGACATCAAGGACAGTTTCATACCGCTCAATCGCTGCGCAAGAAGACTTGGTTTGGAGGTGAACAGTACCAAAACGAAATTCTTAACAACACCCAGGAACATCTCCATGGCAAATCTCGAAATTGGCGATCATAAATTTGATAGCGTTGAAAATTTTAAATACCTCGGGTCACTTATAACATCCTTGAATGATATGCAGGCAGAAATAAAAGCCCGAATCGCTGCCGGACAACGAGTTTTCTACGCCCAATCAAAATTATTGCGATCTAAACACGTGCAAGCTCGCACTTTATAAAGCACTTATAAGACCTGTGCTGATTTTCGGAAGCGAGAGCTGGACCATGACCTCTAACGACTGTAGATTATTATCTACCTTCGAAAGAAAGGTCATCCGTTCAATTTTTGGTCCTATTAAAGTTGCGAGCAATGAATATCGGATTCGCATGAACCACGAAATAAGAAAACTTCTCGGAGGTAGCGATATTATCGGCTTCATCAAATCTAATCGAGTTAGATGGCTCGGCCACGTTGCAAGATCTCCAGAACAACGAATGATTTACAAAGTGTTCCATCAACAACCAGCCGGAGTACGTCGTAGAGGAAGACCCCGACTACGTTGGCGTGACGACGTCGAACAAGACCTACTCGTATTAGGATGTCGAAATTGGAGGACGAGAGCGATGGACCGAGAAGGATGGAGGACCATAGTGTGGGCGGCAAAATCCCTTCATGGGATGTAAATGCTAGAGAGAAAGAGAGAGTAAAAAGTAACGCATCGCACTTGAAAGCCTATACACAACTCGCCAGAAAGCGAATGCACAAAATAAGAGAAAAAGAAGATCCTGAAATAACCGAAACCCTCAGGAAATACCGGAGATTATAAGTGCTCTCACTCAGACTCAGAGACGAATGGTGTTGCGAACTATCCCCTTCGTAAAAACTATCAAGCTGCCTTGTGAATGTGGCCAATATGGTTTTCATGGGTTCATCACTGATTCTGAAAATATCTTAACAAAACGAGAGAATTTGCCACCAATCGCGACCCACAAATACGTTTGCATTGAATTCCATACTGTGAAAAGTCAAGAGAACAGTGCCAGAGTCGCTGAAGTTTTACTGCAAGCTAAAGTTCCGGCAGTACCCGAGTACACAAATGGTTGTATTTTGTCCGAGAGAATATCGTTAAATCATTAGCAGATGGATTCCTTGAAGTGCGCAACAATGATGTCATCAAAAATGATTTCATCCTAATTGAGAAGTCATTTTAAATTCAGTTTGCTAATGTCTTATCATTCTTCGCCTGTAATGACACTGAAGAGTGAACTTCAAAAATTGTTCCGAGAACACAATTGGGGCTTTTGATTTTAGAAGAATGAAGTACTCAAACAAATATTAGTTCAAATACTCTCACTTATGCGACGAGAAGGGGAAAAGGTTATGGCACTATATGATACGTGTAAGCGAGCGACTCGTTTATCCAGCATTCAGTACTCACTCGACTACATTGATATCTCACTTAAGGGCGATTTCATTAGCATACTGGAATATTTGGATGAATTTCGTCCTACAATCAGAAGAAATCGACATAGTTGAAACATCTGTGTGGCTGCAGTGGACATTCCAAAACCAGCTGTCGAGCAATAGTTTGTGGTCTCAGAAAATCGCAACAACATTGTCAGTGAAGCACACGAGCTAAGAGCAGAAGAGTAAACCTAGTTTAATCACTTTCCCTTTTCCTATAGACCGAAATTAAATTTCGCTTGCACCCGCCTGATATATCTGACCCTAAACTCCCACTCCTATTGATTTTTAAATTTTTAAAATATCGCGTTTTGTACCGTATCGCGTTTTGATAATTCGCGTTTTAAAATATCGCGTTTCAAATGAGACACGGAGAACTACTACGAATTTTGCTGCTTCATAGAGGACCGAGAACAGCGCGATAATGCCAAAATCCGTCTTTACTCGTATGAATGGCTGTTGAGTATTTCGAAATGATGAACTTATTGAACTAGAAGAAAGTGGAGCACTTAAGGCAAAAAACTTGATGACAAAGAAGCAGTGCATAGTAGGCTAAGCAATAAATGGCGGTCCAAGACCAATCTTTAACATGGCATCTATAATAGCAATAAAAACCCAATTGCATGTGATCCACCTCGTCTTAAGCTGTGCATCTCAGGTGGTGGTGGTGCAACATTACACAGCACACACAAGTTGCACTTTCAAAAATGGGATTCTTATTGATCTGTTACTATTAACAGTGCTCTACCAGTAATGCGTCGTCAATGAAAACCCCTAAAACTCCTCACCATTGACGAAATTTTGATGGTGCCTTAACAGCTATGCCTAAAAAACAACTATGGCAAATCCAAATTTGCCCAATTTGACCAAATGTGCGTGAATTAGTTATTCTATCAGTCGAGGTTGCCTTTGCGGAAAAGATTACATACATGTGATCAGCCCAAAATTTCCAGTTTTAAGTCACTTACAGTTATAGAATTCTTTGGACTATAAAATTTACAAATTTAGGGCAGCTATCTATAACTTTACTTGAAGGGTAACATATTGGGTACAGGAGCTGTGGCCGGCACAAAGAGCTGGGGCAGTCTGAAAATCCACCTTGCACCCAATTACAACTAATCGTAAAACACGAACAATTTATTTATCTGAAACTTGGAAAGGTATCAATTTTCTGTCTGTGATTTCCAGGATCGCTCAAGCGCTACTTCTAATCAATTATATGTGATACAGTCAATATTGCGAATCTCCAGAGCCATATTGAACTCTAAGTTGAACATATTCGACTTGGCTTTTATTGTACACCTCAGCACCTCATGAAAATTATCCTTGCTCTTATTCTGAGGTACAAGTCCGTGGCTTCTTTGTTTCTGTGCCATCTTTGATTGTGTTTTGGACTTCCGTGCAAAAAATTTCGATTTCTATCAAATTCTATTATTTGTACAGAACAGAAAAAAATTAATTATAAATATGAAAAAACCAACGAATACCATATTAAGTTCAAGAATAAGCTTAATAATTGTAAAAGAATAAGGTCTGCTGCAACTAGCCTGCCCAAGAAGTAAAGAAGGAGGATGAAGATGAGGTGGCACCATTCCAAGAATAAAAGTCAATTCGATTTAGGGTACATAGAACTAAACAAAGTGTACAACACAACCGAATAAATACAGTACCTGCAATAGAATAAAAACAATCTGTTAAAATTTGGGCAGTTTAAGAATATTCCAGAAATGTACATGGAATAACAAGGTGCAGCCGCCTCATCCTGCAGAGGGACTGGAAGCTAATTTTGTATTACGCTCTTACCAGCTACTAGAATATATGTAAGGAGGCATCTATACATGATGTTAAACCCATGTGATAAACCGACTACATCAGGTCTGCTAGACCTGACCTTACTTACGTAAGTTTAAAGCTTAATCGTACCACTCGAATCTTGGAGAAAGAGAGCCGTGTGCGATATTGACATACCCTTTAAATTTAGTATTTGCCGAGATACAGGAACGAAATGTACCGCTGAAAGAACCGAAGCGAATGTTGTGAAGTTCGTAGGAAAGGTCATAGAGCAGGGTTCATTGTATATGAACGATCTCACTATAGGCTGTAGACCCCACATAGTATAGACATGACGGAGCAATTATCGATGTAATGTTTGACATACATCAGGGTCACTTCAACACTACATTGATCACGCCATCGCAGTTACGGCATCGCAGTTACGGAAGCAGCGGAGAAATTAGAATCATGGGTTCCGAAGATTGTAGACCTTTCAAATTATCAACAACACTCGGTACAATACTATAGGAATTTGGGGATGTCATCTAAATTGATAAATCAACATATAATTTTTGAACTGCGGATACTCCGGTTAAATCCAAAAGAGTTTAAGATCTTCAAAACAAAATAGACTTCAACCATTCTCTGCAACTTACTTCAGTAAACATATTACAGAACCTTAAGCAGAGCCCGTACTACCAAATGCAAGATTTGGAGTTCAAGGAGTCTCAAGTTATGAAGTATGAACAACAAATCTGAAGATATGCTTTATTTAGCACTCAAAGGAACTCAAACCTAGTGAGATCAAACTGTTAATACATAAAAATTTAAAGCTATAGCAATGTTTAATGCACCTTTAAAAAACTAGCATTTGTCCCTTGTACAAGCACAAAGAGTTTATGTCATATGTAACGACTGTAACCAAATTTTGTTGAACTTTTAGGCTGATAATAAAAAATTCATTATTTATAACTTAATAAAAATGGTTTATTCATTATAAAAATTCAATATTAGTCAACCTCCATGGTTGGGACTATCACAAAAAATCACCCTCATGGCTTATTGTAAATCACATAATTAGTTGAGCCGTCATGGGTTTTATAAATAACAAATTGGTCAGTCTTCATGACTATTATCAGTCACTATAATGTTTAAATTACTTATACCTAACTTATTCAATTTTATCAACTGTATTTCTAAATTTTGTTGTTTTAATTTTTTTTTTTGTAAAGCTATCTGCTCCATTTTTAAATGTTGCCGCTTATTTTCTTCTAATAAAGCTTCGCAAATTTCTTCTAGTTGTTTTTGGCGATCATTTATTTTATCAAGTGCCCTATAATTTTTTTTGGTTTAAATTTCCATCCTCAGATCATTCATTTTGATTTTTAGTAAATTCTTTAGTGTTGTTATATAATTGTTCCAGAATATTAACTTGCTTTTCTAAAAGCCTTAATTGTTTGGGGCCCCTTATTTGATTTGATTCTGCTTCTGTATGGGTTTCCATTCCAACGCTGGCATCCATTTGGATATGGGCCTCTTCTTCACGTAATGGTGAATCTTGAATTTCGGTAGCTGTTCGTATATTTTCTTGAGTGGGATTTTTACTGACGTGGTCAGGATTACAAGTCCGCTTGCGAAGAACCCCAAATTTATTAGCATTCGCGACCCCTTCGACACAATCCCGAAGGCATAAGAGTTGAATCACGTCTTCGTCCAAAAAACTGATCGTTATTGTTGAATGCTCGCGTTTACTCTGATATAATTTTTTCCTTAAGAAAGATTTAAAATCACTCCAAACCAGAAATTAAATTATCACTCCAAACTTGAAATTGAATGGAAAAAGGTTAGAAGATTTGCACTAGTCAAAAAGAGTTTTAACTTTTTCACTAGTGCAAATCTTCTAACCTTTTTCCATTCAACAATTATGTCTTTCTTGTCTTGTCGCAAAATGTTTACCAAAATATTTGAACGGCCTCTACAGTTCCATTCGTTAGGTTTTTTGCAATGTCGGGATGCTCCTTCGTCATTCGGACCATTTGTACAAATTGAACTCGGTTTGTTGTTTCAATTATAATTTTTAATTCTAATTTTATTTTGTGTATAATTGACTAAATATTGGTAAACTAAATCAATCAGTGATTAAACTTACATTTTATTCGTCTCCATTGCAAAAAAATACACTATTACGTCTTACATACGCAATAAATTTGATGTGAATTTGTAATGACATTTTTGTATAGAGTGCGATTCACGTGCGGATTCCATAATACCAATTTTTCGCACTACATTACCGACTTTCGTTCACTTTTCATTCGACATATTCAATAATACGACAAATGTCAAATCGGAATAAAATTCTCTCCGCAGTCAATCCGGTGAGTTGTATAATCCATAAAATAAAATATTCAGGTCGATTCAATATGGATCTTCTATTCTCAATATCTTTTATTCTTCTATATTTGTGTATAAAAATTATAAATGTCGAAATAGAAGCAAAGAACAGAAGAATTGCTATTCCATATTAAAAATAAATAATTTTTTTGACTTTTTTGCTTACAAAATTTTTACTAAAAATAAAAGACATAAAAATGCGACTTTTATGACAAGATATAGATTTGTTCGATTTTTATCAAAAGCGAGTTGTGTTTTGATATTAAATCAATTAATTTAGTATTGAGTTTTTGTTTAATGGGAAGTGAAATAATCCGCCAAAATCATATTTCTACTTACGTAATTTAATAATTATTTAGTAAAAAACCGGACAAGTGGTGCAGTGGTTAAAGCTTGGGCACTTGGACCAGGAGGTACTGGGTTCGAATCCCATCAGAGGCTAGATGCAAATCGAATTTTCATCATCGATTACATTCGGTGATGTTAATAAACACAACTAAGACCCTTTGCCCATACACAACTCGTCAGAAAGCCAATGCACAAAATAATAGAAAAAGAAGAACAACGGACTCAACGTCAACGACTGTATAACGAGAGACCTAATCATCAAACGCTACACTGAA
The DNA here is from genome assembly GCA_947310385.1 of Nephrotoma appendiculata. Classification (NCBI taxonomy): domain Eukaryota; kingdom Metazoa; phylum Arthropoda; class Insecta; order Diptera; family Tipulidae; genus Nephrotoma; species Nephrotoma appendiculata. The sequence goes on along the minus strand of OX371224.1, from coordinate 84,619,893 downwards.
TAGCAAAATAGAAGATTCTTCTAGTTTTGATTTCTTCTGTTTGAGTGAAGAAGATTTTTCATGAAGAATAGAAGAATTCATTGAATCGACCGTGAATAAAATTATTTTTCTTCTATGTGCATATTTAAATAAAAAAATAATAATAATAAAAAGAAAGCCGTTGAATTGGGGTGATGGAAAATAGCTGGCAGTCAAGGTTGGATTTTAATAAAGATATTATCGAGTAATTAGTCAATACCAGGTCACTAAAGGTGATAATTACCATTAAAGTAACATAAATTATAAATTATACGATTTTTTTTATATGTCCGAGTTGGGACTTAAGCAAATTTTTTTTTTTGAATATTACTTAAAAATTAAATTAATAAAGTAATTTAAACAAAATATATTTAATACGTTAAAACAAAATATAATAATATAAATATTTAATAAATAGTTAAATTCTTAATGAAAATAGAATGTTATATAAACGAACATTAAGAAAATTATAGTGGTTGTGTACAACATAGTCATGATGATATAAACATGGTCACAACTGAGAAAACTATGATATGAACGTTGTCCTTATGATTAAGTGCCAATTGAAATGAAAAATGGTAGTTTAAAGTAATTAAAGAACGTGATCGAAAAAAACGAACATAGCTTTCATTCCAAGGATCTATGGCTTATCGAAAAAGAAAAATTACCAGTATACGACCCATAGTTTCAATAATTAACTCTCTAGGATACAATATTTTTCTAAATATTCGGTAACGATTTTAAAAAAACTACCAACTCCAGCAAAATATAACGTAAAAAATTAATTCCAGTTAAAACAGATTTTAGATCAAATGATTTTGAAAGATAACCAGATTATTGCTACATTTGACGCTGTTTCATTATATACAAATATTCCTGTAAATTTAGCAATTGACGTTATTGAAAGCAATCTCATCCCAAGAGCATAATTTGTAATCTAGTCATTTTTTGCCTCACTCAATTTATAGATAATTTTTTTTCTTTTTTAAATAATTTAAGTTGCATGTATCTAATATTTTATTTTTTCTCAATTAAAGTATTAATCTAAAATAATAATTTATATGTTTCCATTTAATATTCATTTAATTGTATTAAATTGTATACTATTACAACATTTATTAATTCATTTAAATCAAATTTCAAATTAATTAATTTACTAATCATTTTTGATTATCGCTTCTTGTGAATTATTTCATAAACATTTATTTAATTTATTTATATTCTATTTAATTGTCTGTTAAATTTTTATTTATTTATCAATTAATTTAGTCTTTACCATTTTTCTTGTTCGTCAATTTTTAAAATTTCATCTTGATCTTATTATTTGATTCAAAATTTGAACGTTATTTTTCGTTCGTCAGCCATAACAAATTATGTTCACAACTTAACCAACCACACGTTTTTAGTTTTGTTTTTTATATATATTTAGGTTGCTAACAACCGAACGTCACAATAAGTTCCGATGACGCTGACAATAGAGTTGATAAAAAAGGAACTCCCTCAGTAGAATCTTCTCGAATAAAGTTGCAACCCTTTTGGCCTACTTATCCTTCCGTTTGGTTCGCGCAAACCGAGGCTCAGTTTAACATTTTTAATATAACGTCTGATTCAACAAAATTTTCCCACGTTATTTCTGCATTACCAACAGAGATTTGTGAACCAATAATGCCGTTAAACCTAAATCCTCTGAAAACCGAAAAATATGCTAAGTTAAAGGAAGCTAAGTTAAAGGAAGAACTAATCGCTCAGCACGCCCTTTCTACGGAACGGCGTCTTGAAAAATTATTAGAGAGATCAGAATTGGGCGATCGAAAACCTAGCGAGGTTTATTATTCGATGAAATCGCTGCAGGAGAAGCTTTCGATAATAAATTGGTAGAAACATTGTGATTTCATAAATTGCCACGAGTTATCTATGTCTCGTTGACTGCGATGGGTGAAAAGGACATAAATCACTTGTTGCCAGTAGCTGATAAAATATACGAGATCACAACACCTAGTGTGTCGATGATATCTCCCACCCAACCACCAAGTTCTGGCGACACAAATTTGAATCGTAGCCGCTCACCATTTTCAAATTATCGATCAAAAAGCCCATATAGAAGACCAAGAAGCGGCAGTAGGAGACGTAGAAACGACAATAGGTTTTGCTTTTATCACAACAAATTCGGAAGTAATGCACGAATGTGCTATTAACCTTGCTCACTTGGCACCAACAAACCGGAATCTACAAATGAAACTCAAAAAAACGATAAAATCCGATTGCAAGTGCGGCAACTAATCGGATACGATTTAATCACCGCTTATTTATTAGCGACCCGCAAAATAAACTCCAGTTTCTCGTAGATACCGGTGCCGATCTTTCAGTACTTCCCGTCGAACAGTTTTCAGATACCGCATCCAAAATAGATCCTGACCTAGTACTTTCCGCTGCTAATGGTTCGATAATCCAAACATACGGGACGAAATTGCTGAATGTGTTACTATAGCGTCAGTTGACAGGCCAATTCTCGGTGCTGACTTCTTGATGAAATACGGACTTCTTGTCGACCTCCGTGGTAGGCGACTCTTGGATCCCACAACTAGTCTTGCGGTCGATGCAATAATTGCAAGAGTCAAAACGCCTACACCAATGCATCTTTCTGTTCAGAATGAATACGATTCGCTTCTGAAGATGTTCCTTTCTCTGGTTGATACTCCTGACTACGCAAGTCTAGCAAAGCATAAAGTGGTTCATTATATATACACCGAAGGTCGACTGCCTTTTTCAAGACCACGTAGGTGAGATCCGGTTAAACATAAAACTGCGCTCACTGAATTCGAGCATTTGGTTCAACTGGGCATATGCCGACCGTCAAATTCTCCGGTTTCGTCCCCTCTTCATATGGTAAAGAAAAAAGATACTGCCGATTGGCGTCCATGTAGGGATTACCGAGGACTGAATGCCGTTACTACGCCCGATCGATACCCGATCCCACACATTCAAAATTTTACAATGCACTTGCGTAATTGTCGTGTATTCTCAAAAATTGATTTAGTCAGGGCTTATCACATTATCCCTATTACGACCGAAGACGTACCAAAAACGGCAATAATTACTCCGTTTCGGTTGTTCGAGTTTACTGGGATGCCCTTTGGGCTGCAGTAACATTAAATAAAATGCCAAAGAACGCGAAACATTATTCTTGGCCCGACGAGTGCAACGAAGCACTCACAAGAATTAAACAAGCACTAGCTAATGCAACACTGTTAGCCCACCCCAATAGCGATACACGCTATAGCATCTCTTGTGATGCATCCGGAAGTGCTGTAGGAGCAGCCCTGCAGTAATGGAATTAAAATAGTTGGCAACCTTTGGATTTTTTCTTCCGCAAACTCTCACAAACAGAAGTAAAATATTCTGCCTTTGACAGAGAGCTACTTGCTATTTACTTAGCCATAAAACATTTTCGCTATTTTCTGGAAGGTTGCCAGTTTTCTGTCTATACAGATCATAAACCTCTTATTAAAGCATTGGTCTCCATGAGCGAGAAGAGTCCACGGCAGACTCGACATTTTGACTATATGGCGCGCATAGAATTCGTACCACAGCCTACCATCCGCAGGCAAATGGTATGATCGAAAGACTCCATCGTCAACTTAAAGCCTCACTCAAAGCTCGAGGAAACACGACTAAATGGAGCACAGAGCTGTCCATTGTACTGCTGGGAATTCGAGCAACAATAAAGGATGAATTGAAATGCTCTCCAGCCGAACTGGTCTACGGACAAGCCCTTAGACTATACCAGGTGAATTTTTCGAGAGTAGCTCTAACAATAGTTTCGATTCACATAACTATGTTGAAAGGCTGCGCGACATCATTCCAGTGGACACTCGAAATTCATAGAAACAACCAATATTTGTTCCCAAGTGTTTAGAAAATTGCGAGTATGTAATTATTCGCATTGATAAAGTACGAACAGGCCTAACACCTCCATGCGAAGGACCTTACAAAGTCATTCGTCGTTTTTGAAAGCATTACATCCTTGAAATAAACGGCAAGAATATTAATGTTAGTATCGATAAACTGAAGCCGGTCTATGGTATTCTTGCTGAGTCTAGCTTAGTGTTAAACCGAACGATTCCTAAAAAAACCGTCCAATTTCAAAATCTTTCGTATCTAAACTAATCCACTTCCTACCTTTATTTCCTCTAATTTTTAAGTACATTTAGGGAGATTTTACTTGCAGGGGGTGATGTAGCGGTTATTATGCAACGTACACTGATGTAGAATGCTTGGCTACTACACAACGAAATAAGTAGATGGTTCACGCGTAATAATTATGTACAATTGTTATTTTTTTATAAACATAAGTATTGTGTTACGTAATACCAAAATAACAAATCGGATAAACAAAAAATTGGTACACATATTGGACTGGCTAATTTTACGAATATTATCAGTGCCAAACAAACCGAGCTTCAATACACTTGGTATTGAACAACAAAATAATGTTCAATATAAAAATAAATAAAATAATAATTCAATATAGTTAATAAATTGATATAGTGATAATTGGTAAATCCTTATATGTGGACGCACTGTTGTATTTCAAATAATAATAATTATTGTATAATAAAGTAACAAAATAAATTATAAAGTTGTGGAGTGTTTTGTTTCTAAGAAGCGGTCATACGTTAGAAACGTTTTTATATGTAGGCAAAAACCTACACATTTTATATAATAGTATAATTTATAAACAAAAACTTGGCTTACACATGGGTTCACCATTAGCACCGATGATTACAGATATAGTACTGGAATTTGTGTTTGACATTTGCATACCTAACTTCACATCATCTCCAACAATTATTAAAAAATATGTAGATGATATCTTAATTTCTATACCTATAGATAGACCAGACATTACAAATAATCAACAATTTTCAGCAACAACTCAAATTCACTGTGCAAGAAGAGCAAAATAATTCAATACTATATCTTGATCTTAAACTATACAGAAAACAAACCAAAATAATACCTAATTGGCATTCAAAACCGACGTCATATAACCAACAACTAAATAACTTTACATCAGGAAATATTAAAATGGAACAGTCAATGTTAATGAATGAGAGTCAACTAACATGCATATGAATTTACAATAGAATTAAATAAATTCAATATTTACTTAACACTCACAACCTCTTTATAATTAAAATAATAAATCAAATGTAGAGCGAAACCAAAAACGTTCTCCACGTTCAGCAATCACTCTCTCATCCGGAACCAATTAATATGTTATTATTATAAATTGCAAATTCCAATTAATCATTTCGTATATTTTGTATTATATCACAAATATTAACCCCCCCCCCCCTCCCCCAACATTTCACATATATAAAAAAAAACACCAAGATAACTAAAAACATTAAGATCAAAAACAAAAGAACTTTTATTATGGGACAATAAAAAAAACCTCTTTCCTACACCAGTCATTCGTCAATCTTCAGTTCCTTTAACATCATACTAAAGGAACTGATGACGGGCGAATGTTCGAAATCGGTCCTCTAGTAAGAAAAACATTTTTTTATTTTTTTCCCATTCCACATCCCACACAGAAAGCCATATCATTCTTGCTGTTAATGCTTTTAACAATGTTGACACTTTTTACACATGTGAAACGCTATAAAAGTTCCTATTAATAAAAGCCACGAAGCTAACAACCTATAAAAAATGCGTATTCGTTATTTAAAAAAGCAATCATTTCGGTTTTTATTTACAAAAATTTATTTAAAAAATGTAAGATGATTCTTATGAGAACGATCACTATTTAAAGCTTACGATAAAAAAACGGCGGAATCTTACGGCTTTTATACCTAGGTGGCTCTGGTACTAGTCCATTTTAGTCAGAAACTTATTAAAATTCAAAAAATATTTAAAGCTTTTAATCTACATACATGAAAAATTATTCTCCCTTATGGTTATAATTCGCGATTGCCCGTCACTAGAAAAATTTAAATTCGAGCTCGAAACTTGAACGTTTAAAATTTTTAAATGTTTTGTTTATTATTTTTTACCTTAGAAAATGTCAAAAAACCGTCGTGTAGAATTTCTTCGTGAAAAATACAAACAGTGAAAATGCGCAACAACCCGTTAGTGAAGGGTTCAGCATAATTCCTCCACAACATTAACCATCCACAAAAAGTGGTCAGCTTAAAGAAGATGGTTTGCTAAGTTAGTATGTGTAATGTTAAGATAATGGCAATCATAGGCTTTTTACAGACACATATTCGCTTACTTTATTTTCCTCATTTAAGGTAAAGGATGCGCAAAACAATGATTTTTGATTTTTATTTGCATCAAGCAGCTGTGTACAATATTGGCTTCGGCTATGACCAACAGCTTATACAGACTATTTTTCACTATTCCCTCGTCTTGCTGTAAAATGGCAGCGGTTCAAACAATTTTCAAGTCACCACCCGTATAATATTGTTTACCAACAAGAACAAGATGTTCTTATCGAGTAAGCTGTGAAGGTTCATTGAAATGTTTCAGTTGGTACATGAAACAAATATTACCAAACGAAAGGAACAAACTATTTCGACTTCTGCAAATAAAACAAAAATTGACGAGTAAAGTATTGTTAATTTTACACAACAGCATGACCCTTTAGAGAGAATTTTAGCTAAATGGCTGCCCTTGACAGATGTTCCATTAAAGATATACTTTACAATATTACTTTATTACTTCAAGATACTAACTTAACATATGTACTTGGGCTAAAGAAAATAGCTGTACTAGAAGTATTTTAATTCATACATAATGTAGTTCAAGACGGGGAAATGTAAGCTGAAGAAGGTCTTACAGACACAAAGAGTGAAAGTGATGAAGAAGTGGAAAACAACATTACTCATACACCAGTTAATATAAACGCTGTGATACAATTTTAAAACAGTTTCTAATCAAAGACCAACCACCGATACGGCAAGAAGCTCACATTCAAATAAGATTCCAGAAGTCATTGGAACTCATTAATTTCAATATTAGGGCAAAGTATGATCTAAGAGAGTCTCATATTTATACATTATTGCAAAAGTAGAAGTATTGGAGCATATTTTAAAAATATTGAAACCAACTGAAATTGCGGTCTAACTTGGGAGGGTGAATAAAAAATTTATATCTACAAATGGTCGGAAACTAAAAAAGAGCTGAGCCATGAAATAGTATTAACCTTGAAAACACAAATGGAAGAACGGCAAAATAAAAAATTAATGGCAGTTTTATTTTACCTAAATAATTATGGTTTTTCTCAGAACGACCGTTATAAAAAAAATATATTTGTTTGCCGCTAAACTAACGCACCTTATAACTAGCGCAACTATATACTAACGCAATAAAGAAACGTATTTTGTCAGATGTTTTTCGATAGTTAAGCGGTTTTTTTGTCCCACAGAAAGTATTAAGTCCATTTATAATTTACAAAAATATAATAATAGACGTATTATTATTAATATTCGAATACGTTGCGGACTGACGAATAGAAACAAGTACGCTACACACTGCCGCCATTTTGAAATATCAAACATTTGACGCTTACCTTAAAATTTAATCATATTGCCCCAAAACTTGTTATTAGCACAAGGCTCTACACTAAACACGACACTTTTACTAAAATTACCACACGACACTACAACAATATAAAAAAGCACTCATTTTAAACACTCGTATATATATAAAACACTACTGAAATGTGAAATTACGCGCACAAACTTTTTTAATTTTCCTATCAACCGGATTTTAAAAGTAACGCATCGCACTTGAAAGTCCATTCACAACTAAACATTAAAATAATTGATATAAAATGCAACATTTATCCCGTTATCATCGTCGTGTTATAATTATTCTTGCCTATATCAATGTATTGGTATATGAAAGACCGGAAATTTTATTTTAATTTTTATACAGACGTGTGATTGATTTTTAAACAACAGCACTAATATTAATGCGAAATGTGATAGAAAATTTAACTGTCGCGACAGCAAAAAATATCACGACATATGATATTTCATCAAAATATTTTCGTTAGCAAATTAAAGTTTTCTATGGAATTAAAACCTTTAAAAAAAATACAAATTAAAATTTATTATTAATTAAAATTTGCTCTAAAACAAATAAAAAAATAAAATATGATCAAAATTTGTCTTGTGCAGTTTTACAAATTTATAGAATTTAATCAATATAGTAAAAAGTAACGCATCGCACTTAAAAGTCCATACACACCTCGTCAGAAAGCCAATGCACAAAATAGTTCAGGGCATTTAGATCAAAATCGACTGGAATTGCGGACATTTTTAGGGACAGCTGATTTCAAGATGCAGTTTTCTGCATTGTGTTCAGGAACGTCTCATGAAAAAAGTCTATATCGTCTGGTTAAGGTATTTTTTGAAAAATGCCTTCTGCGCCGGAAAATGCATTTTCCAATTGCATCATTACTTGCACCATTATAGGAACGACTGGAAACTCGGAAATCGCTCGGAAATCGTTACTCGGGCGTTTTCGGAGCTGCCGGACTCGAGTTTTGCATTAGAATTACCCGGGGTGCACGGGGGTGGCTCTGTGGGTGTGCGCGGGGGGTGAATTGGATGAGAAATGGCAGCGTGCATGAAAATCGCTCCAAACTTGTTATTCGGGAGTTTTCGGGGATGCCAAATTGAATTCTGGCATTAGAATTACCCGGGGGTGCTCGGGCGGGTCTGCGGGGGTATCTAGGGGTCATTCTGGGGGGGGGGGGGAGGGGGAAATCGTCGCATAGTCCATGGGAAGCGCTCCAAATTCGTTACACGGGTTTGTTTTCGAGAATGCCGAATTCAATTCTGGCATTGGAATTACCCGGGGCGCTAGGGAGCGGCTCTGTGGGGTTGTCTGGGGGTGACTGGGAAGAAATAGTAGCGTCCATTACAATCACTCCAAAATCGTTACTCGGGGGTTTTCATGGATGCCGAATTCAATTCTGGCATTAGAATTACCCGGGGTATGAATAATAAAAATTTTGATTGAATATTAAATAAATAAATATTATAAAAACAAATTGCTTTGGAAGTCTTTTGTGCCTCGAAACTGGATTTGAAAAAGGCGCCTAATCTATAAAAAGAGTAAAGTATCGTTACCACGGGGACCGGCGCGAACAGAAATATTCTGTATCGACTGAAGAGAAAAATATGGGTCCAGTTCTCGCGTAGAGTCAGCGTCTTTGTGGCATCAGTATTACATTCATTTAGGACCACGATGCTTTTTCGTTGTATGTAAATACAGTACTTCAGTAATCTAGTTTCTTGGTTTTTGGACCATTTTTTGGTGTTTGAGTTCTGTCCGGCACTCTTATACCACGTCGGTTTTTTGTTATACGTAAATATAATGCTAAAATAATCAAGTTTTTTTAGATTTTGGAACATTTTTTGGTGTTTGAGTGGTGTCTGGCACTATTGGACCTGTAGAAGTATGATGCGGTGGAAAGTGAAAATCGAAATGCCGAAGTGGGTTGGAGTGATCACTTACATGCAAGCATTGCGTTGGCAAATACTCAGACCATAAAGGCGCTGCCAATGGGGCCGAGAATAGTGACAAGGAAGAAGATGAAGAAGGGGAAGAAGAAGAAGAAGAGTTTGAACAAGATGTTTAGTATTTAAGTTTATAATGAATAGTTCAACATTAATAAGAACTCCTATTTGTTATTTGAATAAAGTATTATTTCAGAATTTGTGATTTTTCACTTTCTCCTTTACCATTTCCCACAGAGCTACCCCGAGCACCCCCGAGGAAGTCTTATGCTAGAATTGAATTCGGCTTCCCTGAAAACCCTCGAGTAACGATTTTGGAGTTAATTTCATGGACGCTGCCATTTCCCCTTAGTAACGTAAAACAACCGCTCAGAGGGACCCCCGAGCGCCGCCCCCGGGGAAGTCTAATGCTAGAATTGAATTCGGCATCCCTGAAAACACTCGAGTAACCATTTTTGAGTGATTTTCATAGACGCTGCAATTCTCCCTCCCCCCCCAATCACACCAGACAACCCTACAGAGTCACCCCCGAGCGCTCCTGGGGAAATCTAATGCTAGAATTGAATTCGGCATGCCCGAAAACCCCCGAGTAACAAGTTTGAAGCGCTTCCCATGGACTAACCAATTTCCTCCCCAGAATGACTACCCGGATACACTCGCACAGCTGCATTCGAGCGCCTCCGGGTAATTTCAATGCCAGAATTGAATTCGGCATCCCCGTAAACCCCTGAGTAACGATTTTCGAGCGATTTTTACGAGTTTTCAGTCGTTCCTATAACGGTGCAAGTAATGATGCAATTGGAAAATGCATTTTCCGGCCCAGAAGTCATTTTTCAAAAAATGTCCAAACCTGAAGATATAGACTTTTTTCCTGGAACCTTCCTGAACACAATGCCGAAGACCGCATCTCGATATCTGCTGTCCCTAAAAACTTCCGCTATTTTTCCTAACTTCCCTGGACTAAAATAAGAGAAAAAGAAGATCTAAAAAAAACTCAGAACAACGGGCTCAACGATAACGACTGAATAACGAGAGATCTAATCATATAAATGCGTAATAAAATGATCTGTCGAGACTTTTATGAAAACTATTACCACATTCTGAGATGAAGTCTGTTAAAAATGCTACTCGAAACAAGTGACAAGACCCTAAGGACAAATAAAGTTGCTATTATGGCCGCAAGGCGCCTCTCACTGAAGACATTTCTGCCACCCTAAACCTCCTGAAATAACCGAAACCCTGAGGCAATACCAGAGATTATAAGGGTTCTCACTCAGTCTTAGAGACGAATGCTGTCTTGTGAATGTGGCCAATATGGTTTTCATGGATTCATCACTGATTCTGAAAATATCTTAACAAGACGAGAAAATTTGTCAGCAATCGCGGCAGACAAATATGTTAGCATTGACTTCAATGCTGTGACAAGTCAAGAGAATAATACCAGAATCGCTGAAGTTCCACTGCGAACTAAAGCTCCAGCAGTACCCGAGTTCAGAAATGGCTGTACGTCTTTTACCCCCAACATACAGTTTGTTCGAGAGAATATCGTTAAATCATCATTTGTGCAAATATTGCAATTAACAATGTTTCACGAAAACAATTATGAAGCAAATCTAGCATTGTTGCAATCGTTTAAATCAAAAACCACACAAGATGGATACCTTGAAGTGCGGAACAATGATGTCATCAAAAATGATTTCATCCTAATTGAGAAGTCATTTTTAATTCAGTTTGCTAATGTCTTATCATTCTTCGCCTGTAATGACACTGAAGAGTGAACTTCAAAAATTGTTCTGAGAACACAATGGGGGCATTTCGATTTTAGAAGAATGAAGTACTCAAACAAATATTAGTTCAATGACACTCACTTATGCAACGAGAACGGGAAGAGGTTATGGCACTAAATGATACATGTAAGCGAACGACTCGTTTATCCACCTTTCAGTACTTACTCGACTAAATGTCTCACTTAAGGGTGATTTCATTAGCATACTGGAATATTTGGATGAATTCCGTCCAACAATCAGAATAAATCGACATCGTTGAAACATATGTGTGGCTGCAGTGAACATTTCAAAACCAGCTGTCGAGCTGTTTGTGGTCTCGGAAAATCGCAACAACGTTGTCAATGAAGCATACGAGCTAAGAGCAGAAGAGTAAGCGTGGTTTAATATCTTTCCCTATGACAAAAACGCTCTGAAAGAGGAGAAATCCGTCAAAATATCATCACTTGATTACTATCAATCAAGTATAATATTGAGTATAGTGGCGTGAGATTCAAAGGCAACGACAATTTTTTCCATGCTCATTGGAAGTGTGACTAAATATGAGAACTATTCATGGATCAGGTGCATACTGGTGCATTGAACCTAACACTTACTTTTTAACTTTCAGTTGCAATAATTTAAACTAGCCAGAAATTAAAAAGGTTCTCTTGATTGCTGATGAAAACATCTAAATTTCTCGTGATCTACGCAGTTTGCCTTAAAACCCAAATAATCAATAGATTACCTGCTAAATGCCAACCGAAGACTCAGAGCTGTACGATGAAGTGGAAAAAAGTCAAACTAGTTAGTCAAGGGACGATGTGCAAAAATCTTCGAAATATAAGAAAAACGTTTTGTGGCAGACCCGAACGAGTATAAAGTTTTTCCTGAGCTCGATTTCAACAACATGAATCTCAAGTTTTTTACTAGTCTCTTCGAGCGTTACTACACAAAGAAGCAAGACGATTTTGAAGATAATGACACTGCTCATGTAAACGAGCAGCAAGAACAACAATTAAAATCCAAAAAAGAGCTGCTGTCATTGAGTCACAATACAGAAATGGTACAGAATGTGCACTGCAAAGCAACAGGAGCGCAGCGACCCGCCTGATGAAACCCAGTCCTATACTCCCGCTCCTATCGATTTTTAAATTCCTATAAACTGAAATTAAATTTCTCCTTCAATCGCCTCATATACCCGACCCTAAACTCCCGCTCCTATTGATTTAAAAAAAATTTAAATATCGCGTTTTTTACTGTATCGCATTTTGAAATATCGCGTTTTGATAATTCGCGTTTTAAAATATCGCGTTTCAAATGGGACCCGGAGAACTAGTACGATTTTTTCCTGCTTTATAGAGGACCGAGAACAGTTTCTGAGCGAAACAACTGTAAAAGATGCAATCAAAAGACACGAGTCTGAGCTGAAGTCGATTCATTAGCAAATAAAGCGATAAGACCAAAATCCGCTTTTACTCGTATGAATGGCTGTTGAGTATTTCGAAATGGTGAACTTATTGAACTAGAAGAAAGTTAAGCACTCGATGAGGCAAAAAACTTGATGACAAAGAAGCAGCGCTTAGTATAGTAGCTTTAACAATAAATGGCGGTCAAAGACCAATCTTTAACATGGCATCTAATAGCAATAAAAAACCAATTGCATGTGATCCATCTCGTCTTAAGCTGTGCATCACAGGTGGTGGTGGTGCAACATTACACATCACACACAAGTTGCATTTTTAAAAAATGGAATCCTTATTAATCTGTTCACTGTTGTGAAATATTTCCTCTTCCAAAGTTTAGAGGTTATCAAGAATTTAATCAACCATTGCACCTTCAACCTGGCACACACTTGTGGAGAATGCTTACAAGTTGGCAGAAAACATGCGTTATCGTGGACACAATGCATTTAGCATTGATTTTCAATGAGGCTCCCGAAAAATTCTCATTGGAAAGACCCTAGCGCTTAAATACTACAAACAAAGAAGTTCACGATCACAACACAAAATACTGGCTTGAATCAAAAAATGTCAACAAAACTGTAGGTTTTCAAAAAGGACTGGAAGGTTTCGAACGAACCAATATGATGCTGAGGTAAAACATCGATGCACTATAAGGCTTGTGCAACGATGCGATTACAAAAAATAATTTGGCCTTTATATGCTGAAGACCAAATGTTGAATTAGATATTCTATCAGTCGAGGTTGCCTTTGCGGAAAAGATTACATACCAGATCAGGCCAAAATCGTTCCAGTTTCGAGCAATATACAGTTATAGAATTCTTTGGACTATAAAATGTACAAATTTAGGCCAGCTATCTATACCTTTACTTGAAGGGTAACATATTGGGTACAGGAGCTCTGACCGGCACAAAGAGCTGGGACAGTCTAAAAATCGACTCTCTCTCTCTCTCTCTCTAGCATTTACATCCCATGAAGGGATTTTGCCGCCCGCACTGTGGTCCTCCATCCTTCTCGGTCCATCGCTCTCGTCCTCAAATTTCGACATCTTAATAAGAGTAGGTCTTGTTCGACGTCGTCACGCCAGCGCAGTCGGGGTCTTCCTCTACGACGTACTCCGGCTGGTTGTTGATGGAACACTTTGTAAACCATTCGTTGTTGTGGCGATCTTGCAACGTGGCCGAGCCATCTCACTCGATTAGATTTGATGAAGCCGATAATATCGCTACCTCCGAGAAGTTGCTTTATTTCGTGGTTCATGCGAATCCGATATTCATTGTTCGCAACTTTAATAGGACCAAAAATTGAACGGATGACCTTCCTTTCGAAGGTAGATAATAATCTACAGTCGTTAGAGGTGATGGTCCAGCTCTCGCTTCCGAAAGTCAGCACAGGTCTTATCAGTGCTTTATAAAGTTATGCTAAAAATCGACGCTGCACCCAATTACAACTAATCGTAAAAAACGACTAATTTATTTATCTGAAACTCGGAAAGGTATCGATTTTATGTCTGTGATTTCCAGGATTGCTCAAGCGCTACTTCTAATCAGCAATAACTGTGATACAGTCAATATTGCGAATCTCCAGAGCCATATTAAAGTCTAAGTTGAACATATTCGATTTGGCTTTTATTGTACACATTAGCACCTCATGAAAATTATCCTTGCTCTTAATTTTAGGTACAACTTCGTTGCCTCTAAGCTTCTTTGTTTTCGTTTTTGTGCAATCTTCGATTGTGATTTGGACTTCCGTGCAAAAAATTTCGATTTCTATCAAATTTGTACAGAACAGAATAAAATTAATTATATATAGGAATAGGAATTCAGTGCAAGATGTTGTTTAATAATTGTAAAAGAATGAGGTCTGCTCAACTAACCTGACCAAAAAAGAGTATGAAGATGAGGTGACACCATTCCAAGAATAAAAGTCAATTCGATTTAGGGTACATAGAACTAAACATATAGTGTACAACACAACCGAATAAGTACAGTACCTGCAATCGAATAAAAAAAATCTGGTTAAATTGGGTGTATCAATAAGTATCCAATATTCTTGGAGAAAGAGGGCCGGTTGCGATATTGACACATACCCTTTAAATTTAGTATTTGCCGAGATGCAGGAACGAATGTACCGCTGAAAGAACCGAAGCGAATGTTGTGAAGTTCGTAGGAAAGGTCTTAGAGCAGGGGTTCATTGTACATATATGAACGATCTCACTATAGGCTGCAGACCCACATAGTATATAGACATGACTGAATAATTATCGATGTAATGTTTGACATACACCAGGGTCACTTCAACACTACAGTTACGGAAGCAGCAGAGAATTAGAATTATGGGTTCCGAAGCTTGTAGATCTTTTAAATGATTAACAACATTTGGTGCAATACTATAGCAATTTGGGGGTGTTACCAAGATTGATAAATCGATATATAATTTTTGAACTGCGGATACTCCGGTTAAATCAAAAGGAGTTTCAGGTCTTCAAAACAAAACAAGCCTCAACCACCCACTGCAACTTACTTCAGTAAACATATTACTGAACCTAAAGCAGAGCTTTTACTACCAAATGCAAGATTTGGAGTTCAAGGAGTCTCAAGTTTTGCAGTATGAACAACATATGTGAAGATATATATGCTTTATTTTGCACTCAGAAGGAACTCAACCCTAGTGAGTTCAAACTGTTAATACATAAAAATTTAAAGCGATAGCAATATTCAATGTTCCTTTAAAAACTAACATTTGTCCCCTGTACAAGCAGAAAAAGTTTATATTATATGTAGCGTGACCCACACTTCATACAAGGAAATATGATACTAGTTCAAGCCATGACTGTACGGGGAGAGATTTCTGATTGCTGAGACAGAAAACCTACTTGTCAGAGCAAAACGTATATACGTCTTGCCGAGTTTAACTCTAACCCATAAAATCTGGCAAGAAACATAGTTTAAAATACCCGACAGCCTGGGCCCAGAGCTTAGAAGAAATCTTGGCAGCTGTTCGCGATTAGCAACAAGAAGATAGCACTTACAATCGGGCGTTTGAATTAAAAATTCAAATTCCCCAAAACAACAAAATAGTTCGAAAGTTAATGAAATAACTTCTTGCGAAAATAAGTTACATTGTGAACTACGTTTTGTTGGACCTAAACTAGTTCTAAGCAAACAAAAACAAACGAGTGCGTTTGACTTGGTGAACATTAAATAAAATTACAATTAGGCAAAATATTGAATTTTTTGAAAAAAACAAAAATTATTTCAAACATAATTCTGAAAGATGCCTTTTGGTAGGTCGTATTTCATAAACTTCCCATAAAATTTATATTTAGATAACTTGGTATATCCAAATTGACAGTCAAATTGATAATTAACGTCAAAAAAACATTTTCGTATTGCGTGAATTGAGATATTTAGGGAACATTGTGAGCAAGTAATGGTGTTGTAAGGCCTGTCCTGGTATAATCGCTGGTATAAGTGTTTTATTCGTAACTACTCTTATGTAACCGCTCTCCTTCCTGATCTCTTAAAAAATCGAATAAATTGGTTTTGAACGCCGTGGCTCAAATTTTTTTTTTTTTCAATCTTTGAAAGAAGCTTTATCGTATGCACCAGTACTTCGTCACCCCGATTTCTCCCGACACTTTTATGTATAGTGTGATGTTTCAAAAACCAGAATAGGTGGTGATTTGTTTCAAGAATCCGACATCAACGAAGAACTCCCGATTGTAAATGTATCGGCTAAACTAAACTCCGCTCAATGGAATTGTAGAACGACACAGTATACACACTTCAACAATTTTAAACCCACCCAGACTGAGTAGACGGAATCTGAACCATGATCGTTTGATACTGTGGAATCGACCATTATGTTAGCTACCTGTAGTAGGTAATTCATTTTTTTTGTAATAAAGTTTAAATTTATTACTGGATAAACTAAATTTATCCTAAATTTTATAATGTTCAATTTTGTAATCAGAGATTAAAAATACATTTATAATTAATTTTTAATTCACTTCAAATTCACTTGTGAAATATATTAAATACAAGTATACGTAGGGCACCGGAATTGTTGGTGAAAATATTACAAATATTTGGACTTAATCGAATCAAGTGATCTATTTACTCATATGTCGGTTAAACCTGTTAACCGATCCGGCAGCATCTCAAATAACGATTTATTCTTAAATAAGATTTATATAAATTGCTGAAAATATTTATACTTCGTTACCAAAATCTATTATGACGAAATGAATGAACCCCGTATTTTATTCAACCATAAAATAGTTAATTACCAAAAATAAACGGAAATCTTTAATTTTCCAGGTACCTATGCCTACCTGAGCGTGTGTATATAAATAAAACTTTGTTTTTGTTTATCCGCACGCGTAGAGAACAAAAAATTATGATTTTTCGAAGATTCAACTAAGCGGAAATATTTTCCTTTTATGATTAGAAAATTTTCTATTTTCAAAACTCATCCATCTCTATAATCAACCAAAAACATAGCAAATAACTTTTGTTTTTGGTATACAACAGAAATATATCATTAAATAAAATCCGCCAAAAAGGTTGCCGCCATTCAATTTAATGATTTCTGTGAAAATTCGAGCGATTGTTATTTTTAGAATCTTTTATTAATTTTAATGCCGTTTACATTTCTTCGAATGACAACGTATTCTCTGCTTGTGCCCACTATACGATATACAAAGCTTTCATATGGACTTGTAGCGGCTCAAAACTCCTTTTCACTTCGTTGCACTCCTCGTAGCAGAACTATTTGTACACCGCGTCGCTTAATTTCGAGGGACGGCTCGTTTTGCTGAGTAGAGCTATTTCACAACCTACGAACTATATTCGCGAATCTCGATATCTATCGATAATCGAATAATATCGAGAATTACAGAAAACGAAGAGAAACAAGAAACAGTCGCGTTTAGGACTTTAGGAGTTCAAGAGACACGGTCTCATAATAATAAATAAAAATGAAAGTGCCGACCAATCGTTCACACCAGAGAACTATTTTGTGATTAAAAATAATATTATTTAATAAAAATTATACATATTATTTATTATACATATAGTCATAATAAATAAATTAACAGTTTATTATAATAATAAAATAGTGAGTGTTATTATAAATCATGAAAATCCGGTAACACCGCTACAGATTCTATATCCAAAATAATTAATATCGTCATGGATAAATTTCAACGCGACATTTTATTAGCTACAACCAAACTCCTCTGATAAAAGAAGCGCTGAACCTGTATTAGCTTCCACGCGGGCAACGGAAACTTGATTTATTGGACTCAGAATAAACGAGAATGTAGTTCACCCAGTATAGCAAATCAACTTCCAAAATTTACTAAATCGTTCTCCAAGTTTTTCGTATCCAAGATATTGCTCTATTACTCGAGAGGGTATTTGTCCAATATCCCTCAGTAGAGGAAGTATAATAAGTGAAGCTATATAGTAGATTAAACAGTTGCAAAGCCCTCGGTTTCATTAAATTCCCTCACAATTATTAAAACACAGTGTACAACTGTGTTATTAAATGATTCATTAAATCCGGCCGAGCTATATGGTTGAGCCACGTTGAAAGATCCACATCTAACAGTATGATAAGAAAAACGTTCTATCAACAATCAGTATAGGCATACGTCGTAACGGTTGACGTCGACTACGCTGGTGTGACGACATTAAAAACATCTTCAAGTAATAGGATCTCTCTCTCTATCGTATGCCAAATGTTATTTCAAGTTATCTGTTCTATGGAAAGGTATCGATTTTTGACAGAGAAGGCCAGTTGTTGTTTGTTTTCGAAGCGATTCGAAACAATTGATAGTTCTTCGTCGAGACACCTTAGTAAATCAAAGAATGTGATTGTTTTGTACGACCATTCTGTAACTTACTTCTGCGTTTAATCAAAGACACACAGACAACTTTTAAAACTCACATATTCGATATTCGGCCATATTGTGTTTGGCCAATCTGAAAAAAAAAACTCGAAATAATAAATCTTCAGAAAATCTTGAGCGGAATTATTATTCTTTGCAAAAGAAAGCAAAACGAAACCGGTGACTTTGAAATCCGCTTTTATAATGGAAATAATCTTAGTTTCGTTTAAAATTCGCTTTTGTAGCGAATAGTGTGCACACAGCATGTTGTGCTGCAAAACTGCAAATTGCGCCAATAGTTTTAGCAAATGTTCTGAGTGCAAATGTTCTACTCGATTTTAATCTACATCATAAATAAAACGTTTTGCATTAACACGCAGTCTGCGGATAATAAAGTTTTTCAAAAATACCTGACTCATGCATTCCTAGAACCAGATTTATGTTACCCGATGTTCTTCCGTTACAAAAGTAAACATCGCAATTTGTTTGTTGACCAAACACGTGGAAAGGCGCGATATCAAAATCTTTTGTAACATGGCAATTTTTTCCTTGCTCCCAATTTTCTCCTCCGAAATCCTTTGTAAGTTTTTATTTAATTTTGTATTTTTAAATTTGATCCCTACACTTTTCGTAGCTTAATAGCAACAGTTATGGCAGTGAAGTGTGTCCCAAATACCAAAAATAAACATGTATTAATAAATACGCTGTAAAAAAATTCTTATAAGAATTTTGAGTGAAAACTAGAAAATAAACTCAAAAAAATTATTTATTTTACATTCTTCAAAATAGCCCGGAAAATCATTTCCATTTTTCCTCATTTGTAATTAGTCTTAAAGAAGATAAGCGGAAATCGAGACAAAGAAGAGGATTAAGTGAGCTAAAGGACATTTCCAAAAAATGGGATACTTAAGAATTTTGTTCTGGTAAATTAAGTCATTTCGTTAGGTATGAGTAGTTTTAGTTTAGATAGAGTACTAAAATCGTGGAGTTTGTCGGAAAATGCCTATAAGGTAACACAATGAAATGAACTTAGTTTCCAAATATATTTCTTAGTTCTGCTAGAAAGGTCGATTTTATTAGTTTGCGTTATTCTTGTTAAAATAAATGCTGGATATCGTAAACTTTGTCGGAAAAATCCACTAAGTAAAAATAATAGAATTAGTTGTCACAATTAAATTAGTTAAGTGCGATTTCCGAAACGAGAGTTTGTCGGAAAATTTCACTGTGTGCAAATGTTAGCTTCAGGTTGTCACAATCAAATAAATCTAGAACCATTTTAATATCTAGGGGATAGGTATCATATTTCGTTCTCTCAAATTCAATCTCAAATCTCAATCTCTAATGTGTGTAATCAGTCAATCCTCTCTAATCAGTTGTAAACCTGACGATAACATTTGGACCAACTACTCAACTACTACTCAACTACTCACCAATAAAATCAATTAGATTTGCGAGAATGAAAAATGATACACCTTTCCCATAGATATAGAAATGGCTCTGTATTTATTTGATTGAATCAACCTGAAGCTAACATTTGTACATAGTGAAATTTTCCGACAAATTCTACAATATCCAGAATTTATCTAACTTAACACTAGATTTACCATACCAGTCAAAATGACTAGTTTTACAATGTTATTTTCAAATTACTACTTCACCTTATTTTCTTTTTTATATTATTTTGTTTCAATTAACTAATGAATGAAGTTATAATTAATATAACATATTACAATTAACCTAATTGAAGTAATTTATCATTTTTTTTAAATATATACAGACCGGAAATCCTACCAACCATTTTTTCTAAGACCAGTCATTTTGACTGGTGTCGGTAGAAATAGGTATGATTAAATTGTCGGTATATCTAGTGTTAAAATACTCAAACAATAAAAATCGATTTGAATTACGAGATCGAAAAATAATATTACTACACGGTAATCAAAAATTCACTAGATGTGAGCAAACTAGATGATCTAGTTGAATCAAGTAAAATGTATGTTACTAGATTTCTGGTAGTTCATAATTCAAGTAAATTTTACTAGTATAATAATGTAGTAAAACCGGAATTCTAGTATAATATATTGTTGCATTTCTCAACCGGAATTCTTGTATAATTATGAAATAGCCTGTTTTTCTAGTAAAATCACTAGATTTTCAGTTATTTTTTTAACTGAAATTTTAGTAATATTACTGTACTTCCCGCTTTTAAAACTGATTTCTGGTAAGTTAAGGTTGTGCATCTTATTGATATTCCAGTAAAAGTAACAGACATTATTATCCAAATTATTCCCTGGTGCAGTAATCCTTCATCGGCGAAATATATTAGATATGGCTGCGATTGTCGTGTATTTTTTATTATTTCGGAGGTGCTTTCTTCAAACTGTATCATAAATAAAAATGAAAGAATAAATTAAACTCTTATGTCAAAATCACAAATAAAATGTTAAAATAATTGACGTGATACATATCCGGTACATATAGACCTAAAAATGTTGTTTACATAAAAGTCGTTAAACCCGATATTTTTACTAAACTAATAACAATTATTATTACCTTAGGCCAAATGCATATGCTGGATATGCGATTTAAAATAAATTCTTGAGACTCCGCGTCCGCAGGAATTAATTTGGAGCTGGCACCGACTGATGTTTTATATTTTATTGTTATAGAACAATAAAACCCCAGAACAAAAAATCCCCAATGAACTTTATTTCGGAAATATTTGCACTCAGCTAATTCCAACAGTAGGCCAGAAAAACATAATTTAGACAAAAATGTTATGAACATATTTTTCCCAATTTCATATTCCCAGAGAAAGCTGAATGGCATTGGTGACCAACTCGATGTATTCAATTTTGTATTATAGTATTTGCTTAATATTTTTTAATTTATTTAATTGATATGTTTAAAGTAACGTTAAACATTTATTGAATTATAATTAAAAGCGCTGTTAAAACTTAATCGGAAATTGTATACACTCAGAATTTACAAAAATTTCTTTACAATTCCTTACAATACAAAACATACAATAACACCTAAACATTATTTAAAAAAATATTCCGGTAGGAGTACGTATCCGAGTAATCATTAAAATAAACGTACCATTATACGATGATTAAATTCAAAGAAGTTTGCGAGCCTCCATGAGTATTTCGGTGAGATCAGGAAAATAATCACTAAAGTAATATAAATTCTAAAGGCTTACCTGATAAAATTGAAATCACATCTTCTGGAATTTCATTTTCTTTTAGAAAATTGCTTACATAATTCTATTATATCCATTTTAATTTTAATACAAACAACAAATAACTTTTCTTAATAACTCAAATAATAATTACGAAGATTACTTTTTTATGTTGATGTCACTTATTGAAATTTTGCTTAATACTGAAGAATTCCTACGATAATTTGAAAATATATACAAAAAAAAAACAGAAAAAAACTCGAATAACTGTTAATTTTACCAGATTCAAGCAATATTTCAGTAACTTTACTAGAATTAACGAGATTTCAGGTAAAATTAACAATATCAATGTAAAAAAAAAGATAAAAACCGTTTACATTCACTAGAATTCTCTTAAAATTCTAGTAAACAATTAAATTTTACTGGAATAGTACTAGAATTCAGGTAAATATTATTCTTGTAAGAGAAGTAGTATGAGATGCATAGTTATAAAGTGAGAACATTTTGAATTATAAACTTTACTGCAGAGCATATAAATAATAAAATATTCGAATTTTACTAGATTTTTACTGGGATTCTGGTAATGTAAAATGTTATCGCTATTTGTTAAATTTTTATGGAGATATATTTAATAGAACTCCCGTAAAATGTAATAGAAATCATATGTAAATCCAAAATAATATGGCGGAATTGGATTTTGCTAGAATTTTGCAAGAATTCATGTAAATTAAACTTTTAATGGAATTCTAGTAACAAAATTAACTTGATTTCTAGTGAAATTAACTAGACACTCCATTATAGAACCAAACAGAAATGATCTAGTAATTTTCTAGTATTTTTTTTACTAGATAACCACTAGAGTCCCAGTATAATAAACACTAGAACTAGAAACTAACTAGAACTTATTAAAATTCTGGTTTTAATTTTATTTTGACTGAAAATCTAGTATATTCACTTTAAAATTGAACTAGAAAACAAAATTTCCTTTTTTATTTACTAGAATTTTACTGGATTTTAACTGGAAATAGTAATACCAGACCATCTAGTGGTCATTTACCAGATTTTATATTTACCGTGTACATTCCGTTTGGAAAGGGAGCTTGACTGTTACCCTAAGGTATTATTTCATCGTATAGTCAAATTCTCTGAAGGAGTACGATTTATTTTCTAAAATATTAAATCAATGAAGTCCACATACATCAGCTCCTGTTCTGAGTTATACTTAGTATTTTTACAAGAATTCATTTTGTTTACTTTTTCATGTTTCATTTTGGTTAATTTTTTTAAAATATCTACATAGTAAATAATATTTAGTTTAAAGATAATGTTTATTTTGTATATAGTTTTAAATTAATTTATTGAAGTCAATTAAATGACTTAATGTGTACTATTTTGTTTCTCAAGGTTTGTTGTACTCTTTCTCTTGCTGCCATCGTTGCAAAATAAATCGAATATGAAAAAAGTGTGGCGCCTATTTTCGTCTCTTTCTATTATAATATCATTATTTTGCCATTTTTTTTGTTATCCCTGCAATCTATTCTGGGGCCTGTTCAGTGCTCTCCCTGCTCTTTCGAGAACGTACGGCCATAGGACCGATTTAAGACCATCTACACATTGCAAGCTCCATGCCAGCCTGTACTGACATGGAAGATGGGTCGGCCAATGAGTTTTGCACTCCAACAGGGGGTCATAGATGTGTTACTTTTCACCACAGATCGAAATCTATTGATGCAATTTCACTTTGCATCCTGCCCCTATCGGGATTCGAACCCGGTTTAAAAGTTTTAACCACTTTGCCATTTTGTCTGTAATGTTTTGGTTTAACAGTGTAATTACTAATACATGTTCTGCATTATTGGATTGTTGGTATATGTACCCGGGATTATTTTTGGGACAAACTTCACAACCGTATATACATATTGTAAATAAATTTCAAAAACAACCTTTCCAAATATATGCTTGTTATCTTGTGGGATTTCCATATTATTTACACACTGCAAATTTGAATGCAGTGGATAAAAACGGTCCTGGGATCACACTGGCTATGTGGTTTATGCCAAGAAGATTTCTCCAATACACATCCTGATTCTAGGGCATTTTTTACTTTCAATGAATAAATGTATTCCAAAAAACCGTTTTATTTCTTAGATATCAGTTTGTCAAAATGAAATTCCTTTTTGCATTGCCTATCAATTCGAAAAATGTATTATTAAAATGCTTTTCGAAATAAGACATATGGGTATCATCATTTCTGTGGCGTCATCACAGAAATCGGCTGAATCATTATTGAAGTCACCTCTAGACTGATCTAACATTTCTTACATTTCGTTATCCTTATCGACGTCATTTTATTCGATTTTCGATTTCGATCGCGTTGCTGATCCATTCGTGGTCATCTTCAAAATTAAAAAAACAAATCGTGCTGTTTGGCTAATCATCGTCATCACTAAAAACCGATTCATCGCTTTCTATTACGATAGAGAGTATTTCCTTGTTCGAGTTTTTACTTTTGTTTATAAATTAAATAGTATGATTTTGCATATGTAAATATAAGTATTACACTGTATACAGTTACTCAAAAAAATCTCAGTACGATGTAGTTTCTACTCTATTATCAACAACAACTACAATGTTTTAATACTTTTTTTTATTTTCAAAATGTATTTATTTACATAGCTCCTTAAGTATCAATAATATAAAAAAAATTAATATGCTCGTATTTTAATCAAGTAATTAATTAAGGTAAGTTCATCCATATTTCACAACAAAACAGTTTCCGTACGCCGAAATAAAATTTGTTGCGCAATATAATTTGGTTTTGTCTGTCGCAAATCTATTTGAGTATGGTGAGAGTAGTAACACGTAAAAATAATCATATACTAAATGAATAAGGAACTTTCCATCGACATGCGTACAATTATAATAAAGTTGTATTGTGAAGGAAAATCAATGAGAGATTTTGGAGAAGTTATTGGGAGATCCAAATCCACTGTGCAATATGTAATAGAACACCATACAAATATTGGAACACTAAAAAGTAATCCGCGAACTGGACGCCCGAAAAAATTAAATAAAACTTTAAAACGATTTACAGTGCGAAAAGTGAAAGAAAATCCAAGAACTAGTGCTCTCAAAAATGGGGATGAAGTGAGAAATAATTTACAAATTAATCTGTGAGCAGAAGAGTAGCAAGAAAGAAAATATTTATCTCTAAGGTGTATCGTAAAAAGAGATTTTTGTCTAAAGAACATCAAAATAAAGGCAAAGATTATTGGAATAAAGTTATATTTAGTCACGAAAGTAAATATAATATTTTTGGTTCAGACGGCGTATGGCTGCATCGGGAGTATAAAATCTAGTGTTTATAGATTCTGTTATGGATAAATGAATATATTTAAATATTTTAAAAAACAATTTAAAACAAAGCGCGTCTCAATTGGGTCTATAAAATATATTTATTTTCTAACAAGATCAAGATCCAAAACACTCGTCGAAGATAATGCGGGAATGGTTATTGTATAACGTGTAACGAATCTTCGTCACAAGTTTTTCGGGTCGATCACGCCTTTTGATCGAACATACTATGTTGGGTTTAACTCCACTGACTGGAAGTTGTTTATGAATGAATGACCTTGTTTATAGTACGATTGGTCCCTCTTTTACTCTGAAAGAGAAATTTGATTGATTAACGGGGTTTTACGTAGATATAAAAAGACAAACTTTTAAACATGCGGGGAGTTCGATTTTAAATTTTGGAAGAGTAGTACACGTAGTATTGAGGGTTTGAGCTTTGAACATTAAATCCGTGCAAATATAAATTTTTTTGTTACAATTAAATTAAATTACTAAAAATTAAAATCATAGTTTATTAAGAAACGTAAAAATATATTTGTAAAGAAATAAAATTAATATAAATTAAGACAAACTAATATAAATTCTTAATATACATATATAATAATAAATTAAATAAAACAACAATAATACGCAAACTATAAACTAATGTGCGTGCATTTACGTATAAATATTAAATAATAATAAATAAAAATTTGAAGTTTTAATTCATAAAATGATTTATGATAATAGATATTTGTGAATTCTAAGTGAGTGTGAACATTACGCTTAGTAAATAAACTGTAAGCGAGGACTGTAAAACCTAAGAGGTTGCAATATTAAATCCTATAATCGGTAAAGTGGAGATATCAGTGCATTGTAAATAATTTTATATAGTGAGAACTAAAACTGGCAATCGTATAAACTGTGAATTTTGCCAAATAAAATTATAAATAAAAAAATAAAACTTAAAAATATATATATAATTATAAGTGTGTCGTGTATATCCAAACGTAAATTAATATTCATAATAAACATTACAGTGCTACAAGTTAATTGTGATACACAGTGGATACCAAAATATATGCTACTCTAAAATTGTAAGCGATGTGTTAAAGTTAAATTATCCTAGAACATTAATAAATAGTTAAATAATAGATAGTGAAAACCTTATCATCAATAAAGCCATTTTTATATTTTTAATGGCTGAAAAATTGTGCAAAGATACGAGCACGCTATAAATAACCTTCACGTATATATGAAAGGTTCCGTTCGTAAAGCTTCGTTGGAAAAAAAAAGTCCGGACTCAACTGTATCTACGCATCAACGGCCGCAACTCCAGAAAGGTATTTCGCGTCATAACAATAATAATAAAAGCAATAATTTCGGTTTTCATAAATTTTTGATATAAAATCATTTTAATTTTTTTTTTTTTTTTTTCATTATAATTTTTCTTGTATTACTATAATTAAATTTAGTATTAGATTAGTCTAAAACCAGATATTTCCAATTAATTTTTTTGAATTTTTATCTTAGTTTTTACGTATGATTATTATCACTTGGATAATAAATACGTTATTTGGGAATATTTCGTTTTCAGATTAGTATTCCATATTATTGAAATTTTACTAACCCTTACCACTAACAATTACAAATCTAAGTACCATTTTTTTTAATCTTATTATCTATTTTAATCTTATGTTTCAAATAAATTTTGTTTTTATAATGAATTTAACACTCTAAACTCAATGCTCTTAATTTTTCTCGGGTTTTTTCTCTGGCGTTCCAACATTTGATTGGAACCGTTGTGTTTATTGGCATGGGTTGTCGTTTTACTATCGTAAGTGCGGGAAGCCAAAAGTCCAACATTGAATAAATAGTATTAGTGATTTTGGAGAATGCAGTGAAGCAATGTAAGTACGGAAGGTGAGAATCCATAGTAAGTAATATCATTGTCTGGCCTAATTTTCCATCCTTAATTTTCCTTTAACATTTGTTTTTCCCTATGGCGGTTAGACACGGACGATTAACGCTTCAAAACACCCACTCCATCCACTGAGTTTAGCTGGCAACCAACCGCCTTGAAGCCTCTTAATAGTCGAATTATGATTAATTCTGTTAACGACCTAGTATTTTTAGGAGGGAAGCGTGGATACATGCTTGCCCAAACAACTCATACTACCACACGGTCGTTACAAACGTTCCGAAACATCTTCATTCACCACCGCAATCACCGGACCTGAATCCCATAGAGCATCTATGGAATGAATTGGAACGAGGGTCAGATATCACTCAGAAATTGGGGGAGTCTATACTTAGACGTATAAATGCGGTAATAAAAGCTGACAATCAACAAAATATTAATACTGCAAGTACATTTATTTTTGTTATTATTTTTTCTTGGCGTACGGAGACGATTTTTGATATGGAATATGCATGAACTTACCTTACTTAAATACCTGATTAAAAAACGATTGATATTGATATTTAAGGGCTATGTAAATAAATACATTTTGAAAATAAAAAAAATTTATTAAAACATTGTAGTTGTCGTTGATAATAGAGCAGAAACTTCTTCGTACGAAGACTTTTATGAGTAACTGTATATGAATGAATATTTTAATAATTTTATTGTGTTATGAAAAGTTTCAGTCACAACACACACCAAACTTACCAAAAATTTGCCGAATTAAATTTGTTACTTCAAATTTAGTTAAGCTTAGTAGTAAACAAAACACAAACACTTCAATTCTAAAAAAACGTTGCAACAAATGAATCTTTATATGTGTATAACAGTCCTAACGGGAATTTCGAAAACAAATTTTCAACAAATTGTGCTCGAATTTTTTACAGGGTTTTGCGAGGCGTTATAAAGGACGGACAATGGCAATATGTGGGGCTCGAATTTTCTACAATGTTTTGTATGTCGTTTGTAAGGCCTCCATCTCAATAAGTCGCACTTAATGAATTAAATTTTACCTTACTGTGGTCTACACTAATTTAATTTCAATGATCGAGAGTAATCGAGATGCCATTTGGCAACAATTAGGATTTTAAATTGGTAATAATAATCATTTGTGGATGTAGTAAAGTTTTGCTTTATTGAAAAGCACAAATTTTTGATCGGTCGGGATAGTAAAATATATAAAATCTAGTTAATTAAATCAAATCATTGTTTTGATAAATTACAAGAGATTTATAAGTTAAAGTTTAACAAAATGATAAATCTAAATGAAGTACTAATGTGAAGCAAAAGTGTAGTTTCTGTTAGAAAAAAAAAAACTTTTTATCGTGAGTGCCTGCATTATATGGTACAATAAAATTGTTAATCAATTACAATAAATGTACTATGTAGAATATATTTCAAATTTAAACAATAATTTTTATTATAGTTAATGTACTATTTATTCCTCTAAAATTGAAGTACCGAAAAAAAAAAATAAAGTAAAACAAAATGAAAAGTGTTTTGAAACCATAACAAGTAGATTATGATTGTTATGACGTGCTACTGATTAAAACGCAAATATGTTCGTTGTTAGTTTGTACCAAAGTATAAAAATTAGTATTATGAAATTTATACTAAATTAAAATCTGACAAATTAAAATGGTCGTATATTGTTGAAGTATAGTTAAATATAAATCTACTAGAAAAGTGATGAAAAACGATAAGCATTTTAATAATAAAATACTGTGTTATAAAATTATATCAAGATTTCGTTAAAAATGGTTTAAATTTAAAACCAAAACTATTGGGATTTCCAATATACACTACGCAACAAAAATTCGAGGAAATGCAAATCATGCATGTTATTTGTAAATCAGTGGCGAATACATCTGCACGAAGTCAACACCGGTATCAGCAATCTGCATCATCAGCCATTTTTTGGAAATTATAAAAATGTAGATAATGAAAAAAAAATTGTTATCGAATTATTATATTTATATATTTATTTCTCAAATGTCTATTATGTCTATAAAAACAAAAAATTATTTATTTATTATAAATTTTCTATTTATTTTCAAAAATTATTCAATTTATTTATATATATTATAGATAATAATTTGAATTACTTATACATCAATTATTAAAATTGCAATATTTATATTAAATTTATTTCAAATGTAAAATTAAAGAAAAAAACATAAATATTAAATCGATTTACTTATTTATTAATTATTTAAGAGTAAAATTATATTAATCAAAATATAAAGAATATTTAAACATTATTTTCAATTAGCGACTCAATAAAACAATATTTATTATTAGTTAATAATTTATGTTTAGTAGCATTTAGTTAAGATAAAACACGATGTGCACGCGTGACAAAAAACATTTTATGTGAATTATTTACATGATTACAGTCAACTCTCCTATAACGCGGTATTTTTATAACGCGTTTTTGGAGAGCGAATAAAAAAGCGTGGATGACTCAAGAATAATTTAAGGATTGGTTTTATAATTGATTGAAGTGGAAAGCTTTATGATTGAAAAAAATCATACTTTCAAAGTTTTGTTGATCGTTGATAACGCCAGTAGTCATAGTAAGGAGCTGAATCACCCAAATGTGAAAATTCTTTATTTTCTTCATAACTGCATAACGTCATTAATACAATAGCTGGACCAAGGAATCATCCGAACTTTCAAAATGTATTACATACGGAAATTTCTTGAAACCATTTTCAACAGATTAGAAGATCAAGAAGGTAAAACTCTTCTTGAACTTTGGGAAGAATTTTCTATTTTAGATTGCACCCAAATTGTGTCATAAGCATGCACAAATATTAAACAGTGAACACTAAATGCATGTTTGGAGGCCTTTGTTACCTCAAAAAAAGGCCTTTGTTTAAAAAAATGATATTTCAGATCCACTAACAGAAATAATAAAGATTGGTTCTACTTTTGGCAAGGAAGGATTAGCAGATAAACACGTACAAGATATAGAAGAACGGCTTCATAAATAGAGTTTAAATGACGAAGATTTGGCAGAATTAATTGATGAGTCTACCTTCAATGCATGTGTGGCGGAAGACACTAGTAACAAATTCATTTCAAACTTCAGTTATGATTTCAAAAAGGACTAGATTTGGCTAAAGAATTAGAATGCCAATTATTCCAAAATGACCCTTAAACCATACGCAGTGATAAATTTAAAAGAGTATTTCAAAATTGCTTGGCTCCATATAAAGAGGAAGAACTACAAAATAAAACTACATTTGAAAACGAAGAAGAAAATTTGCAAAGTCAGGAGAGTGTTCAGTCAATTAAAAATAAAAAATTGACGGCTAATATTTGACAGTGATGTGGAAAATTACATAACACAATATGTAATTATGCATTTAGTATGCAATAAAATTAGAATAAAATATCTAAATAAATTATATAATCTTCGTCATTTTGTAAAATCCATTCATGAACCCTATTTATCTCAACCTGATAATATATTTTGAAAACGCTTTTTTTATATAGGTTTATTTGTGTACAATTTATTTATTTCTAAGATTCCGAATTCATTCAATTTGTATTAGTTCTAAGTTTTTTATAACGCGTTTTCCATATAATGTGACAGTGGTTTCCATATAACGCGATGTAATTTAATATGATTTATGTTATTTCTATGTTTCATATAACCGATCTCCATAAAATGCATTTAATTTCAATCGAGTTTCTTATAACACGGTATCCATATAACGCGGTACGAATTAATCGCGTTATAGGAGTGTTGACTGTATTATCCGTCTCCATTAAATTATATTTCACTAAATTATTATTTTACTTTTTTTTCATTTACATTTTTGAATAAAATGTTCAAATGGGAATCAAAATTGATTTGATTATTGGGTGATGACATGGCTCTACCAGAAAAATGGTAAGAAATCAGCGATCAAAATGGCATATATTTGGTTTAATAAATTTGAAATAAGAAATTTCTTTGTTTCAATGTCACCCAAAAAAAGGCCATGATTTTTTTCGCCAACCCTATAACCAAAAATTATCTAATGTCATAAAGAGTAACGAAAAACAGGAAAAATTTTCATCAAAAACAGCATGGGTTATGCAATTTAAATGCGTTAAAAACATACTTACACTTCTTTATTTTAGGTAATTTTTGTCGTTTTCTATCAATAAGTCACGAGTATGACAATATTCGATACAAAAAAAAAATAAAAAATTGTTGTGTAAGTGTATTGTAAAACCAATTTAAATTGCGTAACCCATGCGTTTTTTGATGAAATGTTTTCCTCTGTATCATTACTCTTTATAACATTTCATACTCTTTGCTGTAACAATGTAAGTAGAATAGTATAAGCGTATAAGTAATTGGCGAATTTTTATTTTAACGAATGTACATCAGTAGTGAAAAGGTTATATAATCGAAATCAAAGAAACTCTCAGTATTTAAAAAAAAATCTGTACATTGATTCCACACAGAGACATGATCATATATCACCTAGCGAAAAATAAATTACTTCAATAAAATTACTACCATCATCAGTTGATCAAACATTTTTCTGCTCATGCTTGATAATATACAACACAAAATGTAGCAAAACAGACAAAAAACATGCTCTTTACTCAGAAAAATATTGTATTGCACGAGCATAAATGAAATATGACACTTTATAATATTGATTCTACATAGATATTCTAAATTTTTACTAGTCTCTTCCGAGAGAAATTTAAAACCATATTACCAACACTTACATAAATAGTTAAAAATTTTAGTTGGTATTTGGTAACCAATACAATATTAAATAATTTATTAGGTACGAACAAAACCAAACACAATCATATTCTATCATCATATTATCTAATCATATTCAAGAATATGATTATGTTTGGTTTTGCGTACGAATGTTAAGTCAAGGATAGGAGTCGTAGCTAAATTAGTTTTTAGGTTAGTTTCAAAATTAAATTTCATTTTAGTAAAGAACACTCTTAACGATTACAAAATAAATATTTTTAATATTTTTATCAGTGATTCCTAAAATGGGTATAAGTAGTAACAAATCGATTTTTCTTATCAGCGCGATTTTGCTGTAAAAACGGTCAACTCACAAAATTTAGGTTTAGTCAACCAAAAGCCGTCAAAAATGAAGAGTTGTGCCGTAATTGTAATATTTATTCTCTGTATAAGTTCTGCCGTCTCATATCGGATTTTATGTGCATATCCGACTATGAGCCGGTCTCATTTTATTGTGGTGGATGCATTAATGCGAGGTTTAGCGCGAAACGGAAATGATGTAACAGTGATTAGTGCATTTGCCCCCGAAACACCAATACCCAATTATAGGCATATTCTAAACGAAATGACATCATCGCATTCAGGTGAGGCGCATTATATATGTTTTTAGTTTTTGTGTTAAATAAATATTTTATCTTATTTTTGTGTTAAATAGATATTAATTAAATATTTTATCGCAATTTAATATTTTAGAAAACATGAAAAAATTTACGGACAACCCTGGTGAAGTGGGTATGTCATTAGATGTTGTAACTTCCATGATGAGCGCAATAATAAATGAAAGTCATGGGATGCTGGTGAATCCGCAAGTGCAAAAAATTATGGACGAAGAACAATTTGATTTGTTAGTTATTGAATTTATGGGTGAACAGCATATCGGACTTGCAGCTCATTTTAATTGTCCAGTTATAATATTCAGTTCAATAAAAGCGTCGTACCGGCTCCTCGAAATAATGGGAAATCCGCTTGCATTGTCGTACGTACGTCATCCGGTATTTCGACTCGACAATATCGATAGTTTTATGGATCGATCGCTTAATTTTATATTTTACCTTTTTGAAAAATTTGCGGCATCGTTTTTCACCGCCAAGTATCGCGAATTTCACGATACACATTTCCCGGCACCAAAATATCCATCTTACGATGCAATGTTTCAAAAATATGTGTCCGCGGTATTTGTAACGGATCATTTTAGCCAAGGTGATGTGCGACCTCTAGTACCCGGAGTGGTGGAAATTAGTGGTATACAAATGACAGAAAAACCGGAACCCTTACCACAAGACCTACAACTGTGGATGGATCGATCACCACACGGTGTAATATTTTTAAGTTTAGGTTCAAATATGAAAGTGTCGAGTTTAGCCCCGGAAAAACTTGAGGCATTCCTAAACGTTTTTCGACGTATTAACATGAATATTTTATGGAAATCGGATATAAGCACAATTCCTGGACTACCGCCAAACGTGCGGCTCGAAAATTGGATTCCGCAAAATGATTTATTGCAACACACAAATCTTCGCTTGTTTATAACACACGGTGGTTATGGTAGTATTACCGAGGCCAAATATTACGGTGTACCAATTCTTGTTATTCCAATGTTTGCCGATCAAATTCCAAATGCTCACATTGTTGAGCAAGAGGGATGGGGCGTTAAGCTGCCATATGCCGAATTTCATGAGCACAGTTTGTTTAGCTCGATACGCGAATTACTCGAAAATCCGAAGTATGCGGCAAAAGCTAAAGATGAATCGATGGTGTTTCGTGATCGACCAATAACCCCACTACAAAACGGAATATTCTGGGCCGAGTATATAATGCGTCACAAGGGTGCACTACATATGCGATCGAATGCACTCGATTTAAATTTCTTTCAGTTGCACTCGATTGATGTGATTGGATTTTTAGTCTTAATTGCCATTGTAAGTGGTTACATATGGTATAGAATAGTAAAATGTTTGATTAGAAAATTGTGTGGAGCCAAAAAATTAAAACAACCATAAATAAATGTTTGTTTAGAAATGTTATTTTATTATTTAATCCAGGTCAGAATTCCTCAGTCGGTGTTAGTCAGCAATTACAAACGTCAAACCTCGTATAAGGTACTACCTCTTAGTGTATCTGATGCCAACAGATTCACCAAAGTTCCTTCGCTGCAAGGCGGAATTATTTTGAGATGATAGTTTTAAATGGTCGTCGTTTTTAGATGAAACTGGCATAATACAAATTGGTACGATATAAACAGGAAGTTAAGCCCAGTCCTGAATTATTGTGTTTTCTAATTTCCTTCAACATACATTTGAAATTTTGTTATCGTCAAAGGTGTCATAAAAATCATAAAAGAGTATCTGTTGTAACAAGAGTATGGTCTTACAAGAATTCTCGCTGAAGTAATCAAAGCGTTTATGTTTTCAAATGTTCGTTGTCCCACTTTACTATCAAACTAAATTTTCCATTTATTTGCATTCAGTGATTGGGGTGGTTGCACTTGCGAAATTACTAATAAAGAGTTGGAAATATCCACCCATACCGAGTAATCTATTGCAGGTGTATTCTGAAAAGAAAAAGAATATACCTGAAGAGTAATGCTATGTTATTTAACGTCAACCTTTTATTTTTCTCAACTCCCTACTCCCATGAAAAAGAAATCGAAAAACATAAAAACGTATGTTATGCCAAATTATGGCCGTTTTAACTGCGAAAATTCTTAGTACCTTCATAAATATTCATATTTCAAGCGAAAATTGAAATGTATTTTTTGGCAAATTGCCGACGTCACGGTCCATAAAATCATCCAGTGGACATCATAATGGATTCAGTAAATATCCGAATCGTAGTAGTAAATGCACGGGCACGTCAAATACGTGAAAATTTTGCATAATAATTTGACTTTTTTAACATTACGAAACTCTAGTGAATTCTTTTCCAATGCACTTATTGTGGTGCAGCTGTCTAAAGGCCCATAAACTGATTAGAACCAATCGTAAATTATTTACTTGCTGACGTATGAGGACTTTATGATTTAGTTTAAATAGCGAAACGATACAATTTTTAGAGAGAATAAAGGTGATCATCCCAATTTATGTCTGTCAGAGAAAATTTGTACATGAATCATCGTCTTTAGTA
Source organism: Nephrotoma appendiculata (assembly GCA_947310385.1). Classification (NCBI taxonomy): domain Eukaryota; kingdom Metazoa; phylum Arthropoda; class Insecta; order Diptera; family Tipulidae; genus Nephrotoma; species Nephrotoma appendiculata. Next base: position 84,584,834 of record OX371224.1, on the reverse strand, counting down.
TGTCTGTAAGGGGTCTAAGACATTACTGTCCGGATATTACCCCCATGATAATATCCCATTATTACTTCGATGAACAGCACTCCCCTTTTCCCTACCAGACGCTACCCCGGGTCATTACAATTTGGTCATTACTCCTATTTCCCCGATTACTACCTCCCCCCGCCGTTATGAATAATTTCTATTATGAATTTTATATCTTACCACAATTCGTTCACACACATTTTTTGGGTCTCAAAAGCGTATCCTATCTGGATAGTAGAGAAAACATTCCGATTGGTTGGTCTCCAAGTACCAAATTATATAAAAACACGACTATTATTATTCGGAAAAATGATGAGATTAAGAGAATGGCTATGGTACAATTCCTTCGGAAAAAATATTTTAAAAAAATATTTACCTGATTACGTGAGTAAACGGATGTCAAGTCCCACTAGAAACGTGATGATTGACAAAAAAATCAAAATATAAAAATGCTAGTAAAAAATAATTGCTGGTAAACAGAATAACGATGTGAATTTTTATGACTGTTGGAGTATTTTTAAATATAATTGATGCTCTTCTCTTGAACAATAAATTTCACCTCAAACAAATGACAATTTTCTTAAAATGACTGAAATGACGGCCCAGCTTTGGAATCCTTTGAAATCGAAAAAATGAGCGAGAACGAATTGTGGTAAGACACAATTCATCGAAATTATTCAAATGGCGGAGGGAGAGGGTTTAATAATCTGGATAATTACGGAGAGAAAATTATGGGAGGTAATGGCGGGCGGTAATGACCGGGGGAGACTGACAAGGGTTTGTATCCGGGAGGCAGTACTGGCTGGGGTAATGAACCGAAAGGGTTGGTTATTAACTGGGATGAATGATGGGGGCACTGTTCTTGGAGAGAGCGGGTACAATCCGGGGAAAGGTGATTTCCTGCTACGGCGAAATTTTCTTATATCTATTAATTCAATTTATTTTGAATTTTTGGGGCGTGGCCTCCTCAATTTCCCGAAGTATATTTCATTTCGGATGGCGGTGGGCTTTCGAATCACATATGGGCATTAAGTAAACGTAAACGACAGAGAACAGGAAATATAAAATTATGGAAGCAATTTGTGATATTAAAAACCAGGATTACGAGCAAAATTCAATATGTTTTGGAATCTGAGAGACATTTATGGGAGGCAGTAGTTCCCATATAATCAAATCTAAATTAAACGGAAAAATTGAAAGAAAACTATTCAGAATGATAACCGATGAAAGTTAATTTTGATTTCAATAGTAAGACACTAGATTTTTTGAGTTTTGATAAAAAATAAACTTTATTTCACCAAAAATCGACATCTCTACAGTACAGGCGGTTGAACTGTTTGAATAGAAACTTAATACTTAGCTTTTTCTGTATAAATTGAGAGATCCTTGCAAAAAGTGGTGGAAACCTGTTTTGACAAACAACCAAATTTGACATCTTCCCTAGAAGTTTTAGATTTTTTGTAATGATGTGGAAAAGTATTAGGTGTGCAAGTAGAAACTCCAAAACCAACTTTATTGAAAATATAATTGTTACAAAGATTAATTATGGAAATATTTTCCATTACTATGGTCTTTTGCCATTTATCAGGTAGATGATGAATGCCTTCGCAAAATAATCAACGAGCCGGTTTTGTACATCTTCAACTTTCGTGAAATGCTGGTATTTCAAATATAATGGCTTTGATCTAAATAAGTGGTAATCAGAGGGAGCTAAGTCTGGAGAATACGCCGCATGCTGTAAAATTTCCCAGTCTAAAGATAAAATGAGTTCCTGGATTTATTTTGCTGTATGTCGAAAAGCGTCGTCATTCAGCAATATCACCTTCCGTCTTCCATCACTATGTTTGATCAATTGGGTCTGGTAACCTTCAGCTGTGACAGTTTGATCAAGTTCCAGAAGCTCGTAGTAAATGACTCCTATATATAAACCCACCAGACACACAGTATAACAGGTTCTTGGTATGAATATTGATTTTTGCAACTGATGTTCACTGCTGACTTGGATCAACCCATGGTTTTCTGCATTTATGTGTATCGTAGGAAATCCACTTTCCATCACCCGTAATGATTTTGTACAAACAACTCTTTTTTTGTACCGAAAAAAAAATACACGCAGATGTTAACTCTTCGGTTTGTTTTCTTCGGTCAGTTTATTAGGAACCCATTTTCCTTCCTTGTGATCTTTTTTCCATTGTATGCAATCGAACTAATACTGTATGGTGAGCAACTCATAATTGTTGTGCAAATTTTTTTGAGTTTGAGACGGATTTTCATCCAGTAAAACTTTAAGTTGTTCGTCTTCAAATTGTTTTACTGCACCTGGACTTGGATCATCCTCAAGACTAAAATTGCTATCGCGGAATCTTGCAAACCACTTCTTTTACTGCTGAATGACGTTATTGTTGCTTATCGACATACATCTATTAAAATTGATTCAAACGGAACGACAGCTTGTAAATGACTTAAACTTTTTTCATAAAAATAGCAATGACTTATCTACACAAATATATCCGAAATGGCGGGCGATTAGGATGCGTTCAAGTATGTTTTAATGCAACCAACTTCAGAGCGGAGATTCCACTTGCACACCTAACATATCATATTAAAAAACGAAAAATTAAAGGATTTGGAAGGAAGACAGATTTTATAATAAAAATCAAGGGGTATTTGAGTTCTTTGAACATTCGTGGTAAGAGAAGGTTAAGTGTTGGTTTATGTTGGCCCCTCCATATTCATATTAGGGGTAACAACTTACGGTAGGGGTAACAACTGCTCCACAAATCGCCATCGCCTCTAGGTAATCAATCTTGGTAACAGGTATGGGTGAAACAAGTAATCAAGGTGTGGGGCGGGTCACGCTTAATGGTGGCGAATGTGTCGGATTAAGGTGTTACGCGAACCGTGCCGATGATCAGCTATGCTGAGGACACATCTAAAAATAGTTGCCCAGTCATGAACGGAGCCTTCTGGATACCTGGCGACCTCCAGTTGTATATGTAGCCTTACCCGTGTACACGGATCTCTGCACGGGCGGACCATTTTTACTCCGTTACTCGTGGGAATCAAATGGAATTTAATTTAAAAAATAATACAGAAGTGGCCAGCACTTTCAAAACGCTGGGTGAGATGGGGGGTCTAAGACTCCAGCCGTCGATGCGGCTAATACTGTTTCCGAGGCTTGCAAGCCGGGAACCAATGGCAGCGGTAAAAAGGATAAGGTGGTTGCTCCTTCGGTTCGGAGATACAGGGCTAGGCGTTTGGCCTTCCGTGTCTTGGACCGACGGGCTACAGTCCCGGAGGAGCAATGGACGTAAGAAAAGAGGCAATCGGTTGAGTGGGCAAAGAAACGCATTGCCGATGTGAATATAGAAAAAAAGAAGGATCTTGGGTCCAAAAGACAGAGGTCGAGCAACGAGTGGCATGGAGATTTGGATGCTGAGATAAAACGGGCCAAGCTTCATGTAGAAAAACAGCCGCAAAAAGGGCATAAGCTCTTCAACGACGTTGTGAAGGAGGGGGAGGTAGTGCTAGCCGTCGTGGACGGGAGCCACAAAGTTGGGAGCATCACCAAGGAAAAATGGAGGTTGGTGTTTAATGCACTTAACCTAGTTTTTCTGTAGGACTCCCCGACACGGGTAGTGAACTGGACTCAATGACTCTTACTAGGGCCTGCAATATCTATATGAGGGAAGCGTGCCCATTAAAAAACCTAAGGGGAAAGCGAAAACCTGTTTGGTGGACCTCGGCACTTGCGGAGTGCCGGAAATCTTGCAGGTCTGCTTTCAAAAGAGCGAAAAGATCTTGAGAAATTCAAGACTGGGACTTCTATAAGGAAGGCCTCAGAGTTTACAAAAACGAAGTAAGGAAGGCGCAAAGGAAGTCGTGGAGGCGCTTCTGTGATAAAATGGAAGGGGTCTCAGAAACCTCGTGCTTAAGAAAGATTCTCTCCACTAGTCTAGTTGTTCCAGGCTATCTGATAAAACCGGATGGTGAATGGACGGCGTCTAGTGAAGAGACTCTTGATCTTTTGATAGAAACTCATTTCCCTGTAAGTGAGGATGTGTCAACTGAAGGGCCTACGAATGACTGCGGGCCTAGGAATGACTGTGGGCCCCATCTGTTACGTACAAAGGATTTTCTGTATACACGGAAGATAAAGTGGGCTATTAAAGGGTTTACGCCTTTTAAGTCTGTTGGCACGGATGGGATTGTGCCAGAAGAAATTCAGAAGAACTTGGAGGTTTTGCTTCCCTGGCTGGAAGCCATCTTCAAAGGGTGTCTGAAACTGGGGTACATCCCGATGAAATGGAGCGAGGCAAGAGTGATCTTCATCCCGAAAGCAGGTAGAAGCTAGTAAAGCAACCCTAAGCACTGAAGACCAATATCTCTATCATCCTTTCTGCTGAAAATCATTTAAAGGCTGCTGGACGTCTATATTCGGCCGAGAGTTGTACCCAGAAACTGGGCACAATCTCAGCAAGCGTACCATAAGGGTAAGTCCGTGGATACGGCATTACACACCTTGGTTCAGGGAATTGAGAAGTCACTGGATTTTCAAGAATTCTCATTGGTGGCGTTTCTCGATATCCAGGGCGCTTTCAACAACGTGAAGGTAGAGGCAATCAGGGAAGGATTGTTGCCACTTGAGATCGAAGACCCAGTGATCAGGCTAATCGATCACTTGCATGGAAGCGAGGATGGGGGATGTTTCCGCAAGGAGACGGGTCGTTCGAGGAACACCCCAGGGAGGTGTTCTCTTTCTCCTTCTTTGGAACATAGTAATCAATGGACTACTACTTGAACTGGAGAGGGAAGGAATAAGTGTGGTTGCTTATGCCGATGACGTAGCGATAGCTGTCTCGGGTAAGTACCTGGGTACAATCAGGGATGTGATGCAGAATGCGTTATGAATCACTGCGATTTGGGCCAGTAGATGTGGATTGGGGATTAACCCATCTAAACTAGAGCTGGTCCTTTTTACTAGGAAATATAAAATTCCAGCAATGGTTCCACCAAGCCTGAATGGTACTAGACTAGTCCTTACTGAAAAGGCAAAATTCTTAGGAATTCTTTTGGACAGTAAGCTCAGTTTGAAACCAAACACGATAGAAAGAGTTAACATGGCTAATCTACTCTTGTAAAAATGCCATTGGAAGAAAATGGGGCTTGAAACTGGAGCTGGTATATAGGCTTTACACGGCAGTTGTAAGGCCTGTACTGCAGTATGGTGCGAGCGTACGGTGGGCAGCTCTGGCGAAATTAACATACAAGGAACATGAAGGGGAAAGTGCAGCGAGCAGCCTGTCTGCTCATTGGTGGAGCGCTGAAAACAACCCCCATTAGTGCCCTAGAGGTCATGCTGTACCGTTTCCCGTTGAATATTCTTGGCAAGCAAATGGCGGTTAAAACGGCCGCCCAGCTATCAGCGACTTTGGGGTGGAAATGCCTGCAAAAAGGGCACTCAACTTTAGTCAATTCAGTGAGGCATGACCTGGCGAATCTGGACTATATAACACCCCCGTTGTGTTTTGGCAAGCTTTTTAATGTGATTCTCCCTTCTAGGGAGGATTGGAATAGTGGTTTCATTATGGAGACCGGGTCAGCTAAATTCTTCACCGATGCCTCCAAGCTCGATGATATAGTAGGAGCGGGTGTATTCTGTGCAGAATTAAATGTTAGTTTATCTTTGTGTCTGTCTGAGTACTGCAGTGTGTACCAGGCTGAAGTTTTAGCGATTAAAGAGGTCATGAATTGGTTGAAGCTTAATGTAATATCGCTAATTGATATCATTATCTATGTGGACAGTCATGCGGCCATCCTCTCGCTGGATTTAGTTTCCCTGGCGTCAAGGGTGTCGTTGGATTGTCACACATCTCTTAACGAGTTGAGTGAACATTTCAATATCCAGTTGGTCTGGGTTCCGGGCCATTCTGACGTTGACGGAAATTGCAGGGCAGACGAGTTAGCAAGGTACGATACGACTCTCCAACTGGAACCAGGGAGAGAATGTGTAGGAAGACCTATGTCTAAGCTGAAAGCAGCAAGCCATAGGGAAGCAGTTGCATTGACAAATGCTAGGTGGATCGCCAGTTCAACTGGCAGGGTAGCGAAGCAAGTATGGCCTGAGCTGAACTTGAATCGGTCCAAAATCTTAATCACACTAAGTAAGCGTGATTTAGGTAGAATTGTGAGGATAATTACTGGGCACTGCCTTTTTGGAGAACATGCAAGAAGGCTGGGTCTGGATGCAATTGACTTCTGCAGAAGCTGCATGGACGAGGAGGAGGAGGAGGAGATTTTTACTCACTTCCCCAGCAAGATTTTTGCGATAACTTTTCATTTGCGACATGTCTCGCGAAAGCATAAGTGCGATACGCTGTTCGCAATGTGTTTAAAAATATCCGCATTGCGGCAAATATTCAGAAAATGTATACAATTCAATTGAAATTGGCCTCTTTGCGTTTTTAATAAATGACGAGAAAAACAAAAATAGTCTGGAATCCTTTTTGCGATATGACTACCGAAAGCGTAAATGCGAAATGCTATTCGCAATGAGTTTTAAAAATTAACGCTCTGCGATATAATTTTATAAATTGTACTCAATGCGATTGAAATTAATCGGTTTGCGATAATTACGATAAAATAAACCAAAAAATTAAATGTAATAAAAAGGTAATTGGTGATGATAATGATGTGAAGGGTAATGGTTAATACAATAGTGAATATTTCATTTTAGAATTTTGTGCTGTGCAGTTTCTACAGTTTCTACATATATTATTACATATAGAAATTTTCAAATCAAATTGGCGATGAGTTTATTAATCATGATATAGGGGACCCGAAAGCGCCCATTGTTTTGTCGTGAAAAAACTTTTTAAGTGAAGACTGAGCATTACGCATATTAAAACATTGGCTGAGGTAAGTAGTAATTCAAATTATTTCATGTTAAATTTATATACATAATGATCATGCTGATAGTGAAAGTACAAGCTCTTAATATTAGTGTTGTACGTCGTCGCTATAGGACTGCTATATGCAATCGGGATTTTTTTCGAATTATTTATATAGAGGATTTGACTAATTCAGTCTGAACATTTTTAAGGTATCTTCCGTGGTAAACTCGACTTTGTTTCTACAGTTTCAACTATGGCGGATTTTAAAAATATTTGGGGATGCTCGAGAAAAACGTTTCGGCGACGTTATCATGATAACGATGCTAATTTCGCCACGGGACCGTCTACTGCTGCAACCTATACCATCCCTTACTATTTGCGAGAAGAATCAGAAGAAGCATGCTATCATGATAACGTTACTAACGTTTACGAATTGCAAGCGGAATCAGGGCAAACATGTTCATTATTTCAACCAGAATCTCAAAAACTGCCTGCATACTCAGAATCACCGTCACATTCATATTGCACCAGTTTTGAAGATGATTTGAAGAAATGGGCATGTGAATGTAATATCACTTTGAAAGCATTAAATGAACTAACAAAACTATTACGTAAGCATACGACTTATAACTTACCGAAAGATGCAAGGAAGCTTTTAAAAACACCGAGAATTATTGATAAGATAGCAGTTGGCTCTGGTTTTTATTGCCATTTTGGAGTGAAAAATCAAATTGAGCGAGATCTTCAAAGTTTAGACGAATCACATATTATATTTACATCAAAAATATATTTGGATATCAACATTGATGGACTTCCAATCAGTAAAAGCTCAAATAGCTCATTTTGGCCAATTCAAGGATTATTGAGGAATGAAAATACTAAACTACCGCCTTTTGTCATAGGGGTTTACCATGGAAATGGGAAACCAGATAATTGTGATGATTTTTTAAGAAATTTAGTTAGTGAACTAAATAGTTTGATTGAAGACGATTTTACAATAAACAATAGACAAATTTCTCTGCATATCGGAGCTTTTATATGCGACACTCCAGCGCGAAGCTTCATTAAAGGAACAAAAGCCCATAGTGGTTACTTTGGATGTGGGGATTGTGTACAAGAAGGGGAATTTCACAAAAAACTATGCTTTCCACAAACCAATGCTAGTCTCAGAACTAATATGTCATTCCGGAATAAAGAGCAGGAAGATCACCACAAAAGAATTTCTATTTTACAATCACTTCCCATAAATATGATTGATCAATTTCCGCTTGATTATATGCACCTTGTTTGCCTCGGGGTAATGAAAAAAATTATTCTCAATTGGCTCAGTGGTGATTCCTTAAAATTTAGATTGCCTTTAATAGGGGTGAACGAAATTAATAATAGTTTATTTATTTGTGAAAAGTATAGGCCAAGTGAGTTTGCAAGAAATATACGAACTTTACACGAGGTCAAAAGATGGAAAGCAGTTGAGTTTCGTACATTCTTGCTATATATCGGCCCAATTTGTTTAAAAGATACATTACCCGAGCACATTTATCGACATTTTTTAATTTTACATGTTGCTATTAGAATTTTAGAAAGCTCATCGTTGCACAAAAATGTAAAGTTCATTAACCTAGCAGAGCAAATGCTCTTAACTTTTGTGGTCGAGTTTAAGAACATATATGGAACTTCAGAAATTACTTTTAATGTACACAATTTAATTCACTTATGTAAATATGTAAAAATTTATGGTCGCTTAAACAATTTTAGCGCTTTCCCCTTTGAGAATAACATGTCATTTATAAAACGTTTATTACGGAAAGGTAATAAACCACTGGAGCAAATTCATAACCGTATATATGAGCATCAGAATGTTCCGATAACATTACAAGATAAACCAAAAATGGTACCTGGTCTTAAAAAGAAAAAAGGAGATTTATACACAGAAATATGTTTTGCTGAATTTAAACTAAATTCAAGAACAAAAAATGATTGGTTTACAAACTCGAAAAATGAGATAGTAAAATTTCTTCATTGCAAATTAATAAATAATAATATACAGATTTGCGGGAAAAAAATTAAATTTACTGAGCCATACTTCAATCTTCCGATTTTATCATCGTACATTGGAATTTATAAATCAAATGGAGATATGCAAACAGAACAATATTGGAGTGTAGATGAAGTACGCAACAAATTATTTTGTATTCGTTTAAAAGACGAGTACATTTACATTCCATTGTTATCAACAGATGCGTAACAGTTTTGGACAAAGTGCTATGGAGTATATTCTTTAGCAAGCAAGTAAAAATTTATGAAAATATGATATACTAAGTTATTTGCGTTACATGGTTGAATTCAAGTCCGACAACGTTGGCACCTTACCTTGTTTAGTAAAATTATCGCTAATTCAATTTAAAAATTTCAATGAGATCAAACTTCTCATAACGTTGGCTGTGATTTTAATCAAGATGCTGGTACCCGAACCGTACCTGAATGCACCCATTATCAATTTTAGGAGTAATTTTTTCGATTTTTAAGTTTTTTTTTATATAATTGCATAAATAATTTAAAATTTCTTTATTATTTCTTTTATAGTACGAAAAATGTATGTAGTAGTCGAAACGGTAGAAGCTGGGAAAAAGTTATCTTCAGCTGTTCCAAATTTGTGGGTTAAAAATAATATTTTGTTTTGGCCTCAACATTTAAAAGGTGCGGAATTAATAAACGCGAAAAAAACCAAACTAGTGAAAGGTGATGATTGGGCTGCGTTACCATGCAGAATTCTCTACAAAGATATAGGTTGGTATATTTTTTACTATAAGATAAATATTTAAGAAATTTCCTTGCAGATCTATATAAAGATGCCCTGATGAAAGAAAACAGCTCCCAATACTTCTCAAATTCTGAAGAAGAATCAAATCATTGTTTGAAGCGGCAGAGGATGCAAGCTCCAGATTTTAATAAATATTTAGGTAATTTTTTATTTTATACTCAAAAGTGTCATATAGGTATATATTTTCAAATTAATTATATTCACAGAAAGCGAAATATTAAATAGTGAGCAGTTTATGGAGACGCAGTATGAATCAGAGTTTGAATCCCAAATTAATACGAATGCATTCCGAAAAATATTGCCTGGAATGAGAGTTCCTGTAACATCGACGCAGGTAAATCCGTCTACTTCGTTCAAACCAACGGAAAGCAATGTACCTCATTCTCAAAACGGTCATTTAAGAAACATGGAACAATTGAATCAATGTGACTGCTGCAAACAAGTTTTAAAAGGTTAATCAAACATTTTAATATTAATATAAGTATACTACAGTTTGAAATATTTTTAGAACTTGAATTGTTAAAATCAGATAACAAAGACATCAAAGGAATGTTGTCTCTTTGTATGAAAAAAATAAATGCTATCGGGAACACAGACGAGGATGATGACAACGAAATCGCATTTCCAATATCGATCCTAGAAGATTTTATTGAACTTAATAATAAATGTAAGCAACCATCTTTCGCGAATAAATTGGTAAGTAACTATTTCAATTTATTGACGTACAAATTATTTACTTACATCTCAGCAAAAAATCAAACGTTGCTCGACTTGTAGTTAGAAATCAGTACCTCGACGGACCATGTAGTTTTTAATAAACCTTCTTATTTCAGATAAAACAGCTATCGTTTTACCACCTTACAGAGGAGAAATCAGCTCTGAGAAAACTTTTACAAGAGATCGCAAGTGACAGGATTTTCCTCAACTTTTCCTGGAAGGGCACTGCGGATAAATCTAGCTTTGTAAATCTCATTGATTTAAATAACGTACTTATAAAAACCATTAAAATAACTTTTAAAGGTTATACATCGGCATTATTTGAAAATTCAGCTAAGTCTTGGATTCGACATGCACATGAACGAACCAATCGTCGTCGAGAAAAAGATAAATTAAATGTGTAAGATATGTCATTATTATAAATTTGAAATAAACTCATATCATGAATACAAACTATATACATCTAACGTTTTTTATTTTTTATTTTTATTTTACCTGGAGAAACATTTATGTTAATTTGGTGATTGAGACCTGAGACGTCTAAGAATTATATGCGATATTCTGGCGATTATGTGCAGGTTATCCTCCAGATTTACGAAAGTTTCGTTCTAGGCTGTACCAGCGGTATTCGATCGATATTCGACCGATTATCTTTAGCTCAACTCAGATTCGGTTAAAGTTAATCTGGCGATAACGTTTAGGAATTATATGCGATATACTGGCGAGTATGTGCAGGCTATCCTCCAGATTTACGAAAGTTTCTTTCTAGGCTGTACCAGCGGTATTCGATCGATATTCGACCGATTATTTTTAGCTCAACTCAGATTCGGTTAAAGTTAATCTGGCGATAACGTTTAGGAATTATATGCGATATACTGGCGAGTATGTGCAGGCTATCCTCCAGATTTACGAAAGTTTCTTTCTAGGCTGTACCAGCGGTATTCGATCGATATTCGACCGATTATTTTTAGCTCAACTCAGATTCGGTTAAAGTTAATCTGGCGATAACGTTTAGGAATTATATGCGATATACTGGCGAGTATGTGCAGGCTATCCTCCAGATTTACGAAAGTTTCTTTCTAGGCTGTACCAGCGGTATTCGATCGATATTCGACCGATTATCTTTAGCTCAACTCAGACCTATTTAAAATAGATAAGCGCAAGATAAAGTAAATACAAGTTTCATAGTTTTTCGTGCGTGGAGTCAAAGTTATTCGTGCGACAATATTTGCGAATTATAGGCGATATTGCGAATAGTCGCAGGATGAGTATTCTACAGATATACTAACGATAATCGGCGACCTTGCTGGGTTCCTTTGCTTGTACCCTGCGCTTGGTGGTGGAAGACATGATTACTTGGGAAAATACACTATGGACAGCCTCTGTGACCTTGAAAGCTGTAATGTGCGAGATCTTTTACGCTATATTAATAGTACTAAATGGGTTTAAGGGAGTTTATGATGTCGGATCCTGTGATATCACAATGGGCCATAATTGGCCTAAGTGTGCGATAGCTACCACTGAAACCTAACCTAACAACTTACGGTAGAAATGTTAAACAAACAACATTTACTGCAATGTGATTAAAAGCAATATTAACCTATACAATTTACACCTATACGGTTCTGGAGATTTTATCCTAGTACAGTATAGGTAGAGTGCAGTTGCGATGAAAACAAACAAGCAATCAAAACAAGATTTAAAAAAAATTCTGTTTATTTTCCAAAATTATAATATTCGCAGCTTCTGATTTACTATCCCAAATACTATGTCGAAAACAATAAATATCACTATACGTATCACTTGAAAAACCATATTATAGCATACCATACAACACAAAGAATAAATTTTGTATCAGCATTGTGGCAAAACTTATTTTTATTAATATTTAAACGTAAATGAGAGTCGAAATATGTTAAATCATCCAAAAGTGAAAAATAATGATGGCCAAAGGGCTATTTGATTTGGTCATCTTTGAATATATTAGTGAACTATACACGATGTTCAATATGTTGAAATTTAAAACAACAAAGAGCATTCGCTGAATTTTTGGAAACTGCTGCTGAATCATATCGATTCATATAGCTGGACCCTGGCGCACCATCCACATCGACCGTAAGACCGAATCACTTTTGCCGAAAGAGGATGCTCTGTGTTTAGTGGGACCAGAGGGACGTGCTCTATTATGAGCTGTTAAAACCTGGGCAAAAGGTTAAAAAGAGGAAAAAGACAACACAAAGTCATTTTTCTTCATGACAACGCTCCATTCATACGATACGTTCCTTCCGATTACCACTTGTTTGTATCGATGGTTCATCCGGAGTTATAAAAAAATGGCTTCATGAATGGTTCGCAGCAAAAGGGAAGATTTTTACTGGCCTGGTAGTCACAAATTACCCGAAAGATAGGAATTTATAGCAAGCGATGGCCTTCCGGAAAGTGTCCATCTTTAAAAATGGGTCTCTCAAATCGACGTGTTGCTTCACAAAAATAAAAAATTGTTTATTACACATGGGTGGTTTTGGGTCGGTTACAGAGTCTACATAGGCTACTCGTGGTGTCAATGAACGATTTAATAAATCATTATGCAAAGGGCTCAACAATCGTGATCGATTTTTAACCCCCGAATACTGCAGTATTTGGTCGAATATATACTACGACATAAAAATACACAAAAAATGAGATATTAATTGGTTCCAATTTGCTGTTTGCCAACATTGTGCTTTTTATTGGTTAGATGAAGAAAAAGTTAGGCACCAAGAAATCGATGCTTAAACTTTTAAATAAAAAATTGAGACTATAATTTCTACTACTATGTTTGATAACCATAAACATTAATAATTTTTGTGATCTTTACCGTAAAATTTTAAAACCAATAAATTATTCGGCACGAGTCGCTGTGTCAAGCGTATGCGGTTATTGTTTATTTACCGCAAGTGATGTTTATGTTTATATGGTTGAGAATGCGCGAATCAATATCAAAAGCACCATACAGAATTAGATTTATTGGTCTACTGGTTTGCATACAAATTTGACATTCAACTGATCTTTTATTCTATATGTGTATAGCATATACGCATATTTTGTATAAACGGCGCTTAACGTCATCCATTATATTTATAGAAATTTCCAAAGAATTCCCGATTTTCCGTACATCCGCTAATTTTTATTGTTCAAATCCAAAATTAACTCTTTATTAAGCACACATATATGATATTCTGTTTAGCGTAGGGTGAGAATAATATCAAAGGAATTGCATGTGCGTGTGCAGTCGTACCATTTTGAAACTAAATTGCATTTTAATTCAAACCAAACAAAAAAAAAATCTCAGTTCAAATTAAATTATTATCGTGTTGACAGCATAGATCACAATTTAAACGATTTACGATGCCAGATTACTGTGTATATGAATCACAGTAATATTTTTTTGTGTGCGCTTGCCGATTTGCAGAAACGATTTTTCCAGCACAAAATGAATTTTTTTTTTTTTTTTTTGAAGAATCTACTCACAGTAAAACAACGAAAATATATAACGATAAAATTATAAGGAATGGAATATCATCTTAATCATCATCATCGTGATCATTTGACGTTATATGTGAAATAAAATAAATTTTATAAACTCAAGATATAAATTAGCATTATCTCTTTGCGTTGTGTATGCTGTACATATGTACTGCCTATATTTGAAGTCTACTTATGCTTAATGCAACATTATATACGTTCCTCTTAATAAACGAGATTTTTGTTTAAGTTTTATGTTTTGATGTTACATAAGAAAATGTGTGTATTTATATTCATGATAATTTTTATCTCCGTGTTATGTTTGTGTATCCGCGTATATCGGAGTAAGTGGAGAGTTTAAGATAAATGTCAGTGTATATCAAAAAAAAATTATACGGAAAATTTATTCGTTTTGATTAAATGATGATTACAAATTGAGACGAGCACAAAAGATTAACTTGATGAATTGCTTTATGTTATGTAAAAAGTATTTACCTTCATGTGACGTCGCGATTTTAGAAATCTTTGGAAAAAGGATGGTTGCGGATAATACCTCAGTTTGGTGTACGGCGAAAGTACGAAATGTGAAAGCAAAACGTGAAATGTGAAAGTGCCAAATTACGATCTATTAGAAAACAGAGTTAGAAATAGCATTATCACTTCAAAGCTTGCAGAACTCAAATCGGCAATCGAACAACAACCGAAATTAGAACGTAAAACAAGATAAATCTACATGCAAATAATTTTAGGCTCTTTATAAATTGAAAAATGTTGGACTCCACTCGTTCTTGACTAAACTTCAGGTAATTTAATTAATTGCTATAGCAATCAGTATTAGTCAAGAACGTGAGAAGCCCAAAACTTTTTACCGGTGAATATTAATAAGCTTTAATCAGCCTAAATCTATTGGTATGTTAATGGATCTGAGTTTGCGTTATAATTTCGATTTTGGTCCGATTTTTGGTATTGTTGTGCTTTGAAGAGCTTTTTCTAGATCGAGCAGAATAAAAAAATATTAATAGGGCATTTAATTAGCCTGCAATTAACCTTTAATGTTCAATTTTTTTAAAGCATTTTTTGATTTGATTTCCGCTAACTTTTTCTAAAGCTAACAGAATCCATCTTGTTAGTTGGAACTTGGAAGGGTCAGGGAATTTTTTTTTAATAGATCGTTCAATTAGCCTATTATTAGTCTATATTTTGCCGTGTGAATATTAAAGTGTCCTATAGGCATAGGAAACAAATGGCGTTTAGGACACTTTAATATTCAAACGACAATTTGTCCAGACTATTTTGCAATGTTGTGCTGTAAGAAATCTGCTATCTTTAAGATCGTGGTGTTTCCTAATAACACAAAGGGTTGTTCAATATTGTGGCGACCAACATGAAACTAATTAAAACTTTAACACTTGACCGCGAGATGCTGGATTCTAATATTACCAACAGCAGAATTAAAATGAAATTTTTCCATTGATTAGGATTGTTAGCTTAATAATCGCAATATACTCCCTCCTCTCGGCTATAATTTCCAAAATAATTACATCGATTGAAAAACTTACTTGCAAAGCGTTTAAATCGCCATTTCCGCTTAAATTTTAGAAAACTGACCTAGACCTAAAATCTTTTGATTATTGCCGTTTTATCGTAAATGATATACTTTTTAAAATACAGTAAAAATCCACTTATTGCATATTCAGATTACGCAATAATTCGCATAATGCAACTACACACATAACGCATATTTTCTTTAAAACCTAATCCACCTAACGCAATATTTTGGTTTTATCCTTTGTTTCTCTTCTCTACGAATAAAATATAACAATGCCTCCGGGCCTGCCAACAGGCCGCATTGGATATAATAACCTAAAATATAAAATATGCATATATATTTGTGACGTGAGAATCATTTTACTATGCATACATGCATACTATTTGTCCAAAATTTAAGTTAAAACAAAATATTTAAAATGACATACCACCAAACTCACAAAATGCATAGTTCTTCAGTTACCGCATAATTTTTTAGAAAATTGATTCAGAAAAAATGCGATAAGTGAATATTTACTGTATTTGCAAAGACGAAAAAGCCCCTATGGAAGCTGGCACTTCCGGTTACCTGACCTTATTTATGCTAAAAGCTTAAGTATAAATCTTTATCTCGAGGAAACAATTCGTCTAGACTGCCGAGGTGTCAAATTTTAGTTGAAAATCATTTTTCTTGCGAAAGGCACCATTTTATTTAAAACTTTGCAAAACTATTTGAAAAAAGTGAAAAAGTTCCTTTGGAGGCTGTAAATTTCATTTCTTGGGAACCAACTCCCACCAAATATTATTTCTATCTCCCAAATTATGAGAAAAGCTTAAGTGAGACGTTTTCTCCCACTCAGTCGGTAGACAAGCTTGATATATTTAATCTCCACGACGCACCACGACGCTCCACGCACACACACTCTGGGATGTTTTTAGAAATTAATTTTTTTGACTTGGGTAATGTAGGTGGAACAGCAAAACATCTATGGCCTCTACAGCCCAAATGAATTAATAGATTAAATTTTATATTTCATAATTAAGGTTTCCTCATAAATTGAGAGCTTCGTAATATTTTTAGATGAAGTCGGTCCACCGGAACCTCCATAGAAGATTTTTCGTCTTTGCAAATATTTTGAAAATCAAATCATTTTCGATAAAAACATTACAAAAAATTATAGCGGAAATGACGGTTTTTGATCAAAAACCATTTTTTAATAAAACTCCGGTCCTTTTACCGCCTAGATTCTTTGATTGATTGGGACAAAACTTGATATTCAAATGGTTACCTTAAATTGGGAAGTCTCCGTGATTTTTGCCGAAATCGGTTCACCAGAAATGGTAGCTTTCATAAAGCATAAAACTATTAAAACAAAAACATATAAATTAAATTTTAAACAAAATTTTTTCATAGATCATTTTTTGAATTTTTACCGGAAATGACCAGTTTAGATACAATAAACTTTATTTCACCAAGATTCGGCACCACCTTGACTATTTGGAATTAAACTTCATATTTAACCTATTCCATTAATTGGTAGATCCTTGCGAAATATGATCGAAATATGTTTTTCAGTTTTTGCTTCGATGTTGAAAAAATTAGCATTTAAAAAACGTGGAAAAATTAGAAGATTCGAAAAATATGATTAAATTTTCACAAAGAGATCATAGTCCCACAGTATTTTCCAAAATTGTCAATGCTTGTGGTCCACTTAATAAGGCAGCACGCAAATAAATAGAAGAGGCCAATATTTACTAAATTCCTCCAAGTTCTGGATGTTTTTCTGTGCAATCAACCACCTGGCCACTGGATGTGCACTTCGCCGTTGATACCCTAGCAACAATTTTCAAAAGGCGAGATCGAAGACAACATCGTTTAACGAGGATATTTAAAACTTTTTGGTACAAAACACCAACCAGGCACCGCTTACATTGCCGTAGTGTAACAACATTGACAAGCCAATTTAAGTTTGATAAAATACTGTTAAAATGAGATGAATACATCGATGTGGCAGAGAATTGAGCTAGATGCTTTTTACAACGTGGACAAACTAGAAAATCCTTTTATCCTATAAGAAGGCGATGCTACATGATGCTAGAATTTCATATTAGTGATTAGGTCAAGAATGATGCTTGGGGTTAACCGTATACAGTTGTAACACCAACAAGCCCTATCCTGATGGAAAATAATATAGTTCCTATACTTGATTGCCTCGATAAATGACGACTATTGATTAGAATACTATCGAAGTTGATAATGTATTACCAAGGAGGATTCTATGAATGGAATTTGATCATCCAACCATTTATGGCAATCACATAACAATATCACGAGATCAATCTCGCATGAATCACACTGAAATATCCGAAGTGGGTACAACCTACACCATTCTTGACTGGCATGATTGTATCGCAGGGGGGGGGGGGGGGGGGTATGATTGTATCGCTCGTTTCTAAAAGATAGTATTAATTGTCCAGTGGATTTAATGTCCCTTGAAGGTCAATTAATACTTCCTTTTTCATTCACGCACACACCACCCATTCACACACTTACAGTATACCACCTGCACATTCAAAGCTCCATGTCAACCGGTACAATACCATCAACGGTGGGTCGGTGCTGAATTCTGAACAGAGGGTCTTAGTTGCGTTAATTAATATATTTTCAGCTTCAGGTGAGATTCAAACCCAGTACCTCGCGGTCCAACTACAGAAGCTTTTACCACTGCACTACTTGTCCGGTAATAAGATTTAATTTCGAAATATCTGAAAGAACATGAACCTTTTTATATCGTGAATTTTGGTAGCGCCGATAATGAAATCACCTAGTCAATAATAGACTCGAACGATACCATTTCTCCTTTAATTCGCGTCAGTAACGCATGGGATAGTCCCTGATGGAATCACGAGGTCAAAGGACTAAAGTTCGTAAATTGCTAATCAGAGTCAACTGACCTACCAAAAATCGACGTATAAGGTCAACCTAAAAACCAAGGAGATATTTGCACATTATATTAAAAAGTCACACTCGTTACTGCAAAATTCTGGATAATCAGGAAATCAACGAGTATTGAAACACACACCCAATTTTTATACAATCAGAAGCTTGCAATCGCGAACTTAACATTTGCAACTCTTGTCTTCGAGGAATAAAATGTTAAATCTATCCCTGGATTTACTGGTTATAAATTCTTTCCGACAAATCATCAGATGGAGACGTGGTGCACCACATACATCTTTAACAAAGTATAGATTTAATATAACCTCTATACGTGTTAGGCTTTCCCGGGCCTATACTATAGCCGAAGAAACGTTCCACCGATGAACGTGTTATTTTAATGCCGGAACTGGGTATAAGGAAATGCTCAGTTGCTAAAGAGCTTTTCAATTATGTCGGGTCGATGTTGGCAGCCCGTGGAGGTCATGTAGGTTTGGTGGCGTCTGTCTAATCTGGTGTTTTTTTCAGTTTCTGATGCAATATCACCATGACAATAGTGACACGATTGAGCAGCACGGCCACCAGTCGACTCTCCAAAGTTTGGTGGCGGTAAACAATCAGGTTCAGACAACATAGCCAATACTCGTACGTCAAATGAAACCAGATCGGCCGAGAAACTTTCCGCGGTCAGAGAGTAAAGGAGAGCTCGAGGCGGCCAATTCTTTGCCGTACACAAGAACTGGGCCTTCCACAGACTTCAACTTCGCAAATTTTGCGTCGGGACTTAGCTCTTTACCCCTACACAATCTAACTGACCATGGAGCTCAAAGTTAATGACCATTGACCATGCTGTTTGTTTGCTGACTTTGCTTCGGAGCGTTTGGAAGCGACGAGGCGCATTTTTGGATGAATGGCTATGTTAACAAGCAAAATTGCCGAATACGACGAACTCTAAACACATGAATGGGTCAGAGGAAAATGCTCACTTAAACCGGAATTTCTATAATCATGGACAACTAAGTAACATTGTTAGCCATAGCTGGCCGAACTTTCTATTATAATCTGATATGCTGCTTTTGCTTTTTAAAAGAATTGAAAGTAACCAAAACGACCTTAATACGATCCCCTGGCCACTTCATCATTCCGTGATCTTGCGCCCATCATTGTCTATTCCGTGACCCAAAAATATAGAAGTATCATATATTGGGTAAAGCAATCGAAGCAGGTTGGGGAGCAATGCTTAAGATGAGGCTAACTAAAATGTTTGTTAATTAACAACAACATGAAATATCTACCCGAAGTACTCAAGTAGGATTGTAAATTATTGAGATGTCTCCACCCTTAAAAGAATGAAATTTCTCATGGCCTACACTTTACAATAGCCAAAAATCAAACCATTTAATAGGCATGAAATAACAAGTTCTATCTTTCAGTACATAAGGCTCATCAATAAATAAACCCTTACATTGAAAAAAAAATCTTTCGGATTTTTAAATTGAACTAAGTATTAAGGTGGTGATACATGTACAGATTTTGCCTTTAAGGCAAAAAAATTTGCCTTGTACAAAATTGAAAAATGCTCAATGAAAAATTTTTGCCTATAAGGCGATTCAATATGGCCGACTTTCAACCAATCAGCGCGCATAATATTTATGCCTTAAAGGCAAAATCTGTACATGTATCACCGACCTTTATTCTTTATTATTTTTGACAATTCGAGCAATAAGGCAAAAAGCAGAAGAAATCATGCCTTCCTGAGTGTTAGCTACTGAAGCAATTTTAAACTATATGTAAGTAAACGGTCTCGTGGTCCAAAAGTGGTTTCATATAAAAAAGGGAATTTCTGCTCAGTTATGGGTTCGAGACCAGATAGTGCAGATAAAACTGTACTCACATTTTAACCAATAATCTAAACCACGATGATGAATGAAGAACATTTAAAAGAAATTCAGTTTGGTATAATGTGGAATGTCAAAGCTGATGGTTCATTTTTTGCGTCCGCACTGCCCAAAATTCAATTTTAGGTGGGCTAGTTCAAGTGATTGTCAACACAAACATATTTATGTAAATTTTTAAGTTATTATCCTGCAAGAAATGCATTTACAGGTTACCACAGACGATAAAAACTTGTTGAATTGATTTCGCGCGGTTTCTGCGACGCAAGTAAATTGGCCTATGCAGAAACTGCATACTTTAAAGTTCCTAAACGAAATGAAGCCTCATCTAGCAATTAAGATTCGTCAAAGTGTGCAGAAGTTCAACTCAAAAATCAAACTTTCGGTTCGGTTCGGCTGCATTCAATGTCTGTGCTTATACTGATTATATAAATGAAATAACGTTGTTTTGTTGAAGAGTAAAACTAAAACACGTGGTAGCCGAACATCTGAAATTTTAGCATAGCTGCCACAGAAGTCGTGGAAATATCAAGCCAAAAATCCCTCGGATTGTGCTTCTCGTAGTTTATCATAAAGCGAATTAATGGTGTGGCATAGGTCGCAGCTCATATCCATTAAATCGAATTTTGGCAACGACAGACAGTGCACCAAATAAATTTTGAGAAGGGAGCCAAAAAAAACACTTCACTCCGATAACGACAGTATCTTAATATTTTCTACTGAATGGTATTTGTATTAACATTTGCTGAAAATGTTAGGACTATAGCATCTTAAAACGCCATCTAGAATTGTTCTAAAGTCTGCTCAAACTAGGCATCACAATTCGTTGTAATACTTTGAATTGGAGGAATATTGCTAAATACCTCACAATACAATTTGCTAAATACTCCACCTGACACACCATCATTCTACACTCCAAGTATAAGTGGACGGCGTTAATCATATGATGTACTATATATCGGGAGAATCAGGAACGAAAGAACCACTAATCACTAATCGAGTGGGATTTGCACAGTCTGGTAGCTGAAGATAGGTCAATCTTGTAAGCCAGGCCTGTGGACCGATATCGATGACAAATCCAAAATTCTTGAAAATTATAATACCAATCTCAAGATCTAATCTTTTCCATTGAAAAATGGAGGAGCAAAGTGCCAGCAATTCTGAAAACAAAAGCTAGGAGATAATCTAAAATTTCGCTAAATTTGATGAGATCCCATTTAAAATTGGAGATATTGTCCAGGATGACAACCTCCACATAAACCATAGTGACTAATAAATCAAAAGTCAGTCATAAATATTAGTGTTAGTATTGTGAGAGTAAACAGAGCGAAATCGAAAAACTTAAAAATATTTGGAGGGATCAGCTTTGTATAATGTGTAATGAGCTGATCCAGTACAATGACACTCAGTATCGACTATACATTGGAAACGATTAAGCAAAGCATTGGAGCAAAAATTGCAAGAAATACGGAGATGCGATAAAGTAATTATTCAGCCCAACAATGGTCAACCTCACGTTTCAAGGCTATAGTCAGAATGGCTTTGATATTTACCATAAATTATCAAATTTAACCATGTTCTCAAAACTCTCCCACAATTTGCAAGGAAAACGGTCAAAATTATTAAACGACCAACACACTTCATCAAGTTTATTAATGAATTTAATATTTCAGGGCCCAGGGAAAAGTTCCCGTACATCTGAAGTTGACGTCAAAAAATACAATTTAATATAATAGGACTTAAATTTGTAAGGATAGCAACGAATTACATATCGTCTGTTAAAATCGTCCATTCCAACTAGGCTATAAGTTTATAATAATTCCCAAAGACCAATTACCCCTCGAAGTTGCCCTTCGAGGAACATTCACCCAAAGCAAACCGAAGAAATCTTCGTTGCACAGCCTGGAGGGGCACAACAGGCGTATTGATAAATGCAAATGAGAAGGTCTGGCTGTGCGGAAAAAACTCTCTCGCTTGGTAGTGCACTGTATCTTTTTCGATGAACGTAAATCACGAATTTTTTACTTGAACACGTATATCCAAACCAACAAAAACTTTATAGATTTTATTTTGATTTAAATAAACTTTTATTGTTAATTTTATAATTGCACAGTTTTTATTATTTTTGTTAAATGTTTAGCACTAGATAACTATCCGCACTGAACCGTGGGGACACTATCGAAGAAGTAAAACGATTGAAGGGGTCACTCACATCAACACTTTCTAGTTATGGCTTTCCTTTGCGGAGATGGGTATCAAACTAAAATTGTATCCTAGCAGATATTCCAGTATCGGACCGACAGCAAGAAGTCAAGTCCATGAACGATCCAACATCTGACCAGTCTTTCTCGATTTTACCATTGCAATACGACCCAGCTTATGATGCATTTATATTCCGCGTATGTTTCCCTACCTCTGCAAAGCTCACGAAGGCAATGATACTATCGTAAGCCGGAAGGATATTCGGTTCACGGAGTTGAATCGCACCTTCTAATACAAAAATAAAAATATTTATCCAACAAGTATGGTTGCTAAGTTTAGGTTGGGATAATCCATTGCCACTAAAGGAGCTTCAAGAATAAGAATCAATAAGAGCAAGGTTGCCCACCATCGAAGACATATCCATTCCACGGTTTGTATACACAACAAAACAAGCCAAGGTACTACAGGAAACTACACGGGTGCTGTGACGAAAGCAATCTTGCATATGCTGCAGTAATCTATTATTACGTGACCACAGGAAACGGAAAAATGTCCACTCATCTGATTTCGACCAAAACCAAGGTGGCCACATAAAACAGCAAATTTTCCCGCATCTGGAGTTGTGCGGTGCGCTTTTGCTGACTAACCTAATAAATTTGGTTAAACGGGAAATAAATACTAAGGAACAAAATATTTTCTTATGGACAGATTCTACAATTGTCCTATACTGGCTCACAGATCATCCTCGATGCTGGCCTGTATTTGTTGCCAATCGAACAGCACAAAAAATTACGTCATTTGATAGAAAGCATTGGCAGCATATATACCTTCACCTCAAAATCCGGTAGACCTCGCCTCGAGAGGTTTTTTTCCACACGAAGTCAAATGCTACACCTTATGGTGTAATGGGTCCACTTGGTTGTTAGAAATGAACGAATATTGGCCCCAACAACAGAGGGCGATTACTCAAATTTTAGTGCCACTCCAAAAACTTGTCTTCACATTACTATGCATTTGAGTATAGCATATTTGAGAGTTTAATCGCTAAATGTTCTTCCTTCCATAAACTTCAACGAATAATAGCTTATTGTTTAAGGTTTATTGCAAGATCGAAAAGACAATTTTCTACCAAGCCAAAAATTTAAGCCATCGAATTGTCGAAGCTAGTGAAACCAACGAGTAGCCTAAAATCGCTCAGTCCGTTCATTTATGATTCAGGAGTATTACGTGTCGGCGGAAGATTGGAGAACTAACTCGGAATCGCCATTAACAGCACTTATCGTTGAAGATATGCATAGACACTAATAGCACGCTGGACCATCGTTACTCCTAGCGTTGCCAAGACAGCAATATTGGATACCGGGCGCAAGAAATCTTATACGACAAATCATTCGTAAATGTGTTTGTTGCACCCAACTTAAAGCTGTATGCGAGACACAACTGATGGGGAATCTACCTGGATACCGTCTAGAACTAATTCGGACTTTTCTGAAAGTGGGTGTCGATTACGCTGGACCCTAACCAATACATTTGATTAAAGGACGAAAAGACGTTTAAAGCCTACGAAACTTTATTCATATGTCTCAGTACAACGGCCGTTCATATAGAGCTCGTAACTGATCTGAGCAGTGATCCCTTTCTCGCAGCCTTAAAGCTGTTCATGGCACGCCATGGATGCTGTCAAGATTTATACAACGATAATGGGTCAAATTTTATCGGGGCCAAAAATCAATTAAAACAATCTTTTAAGCATTGTATTGATAATTAATTAAAATGAAATCTCTTATTTCATTTTAAAAACGCAATCACCTATGGCATTTTTTCCTCCTAATGCGCCTCATTATGATGGAAATCAGCTATCAAGTCTACCAAATTTCAACTTCATCGGGTTGTTGGTGATTCAATACCGAATTCCCGGCCATTGTGTGTATTAATAGGACAATCGGCCCACCAAATTGCCCGAACCTGATATGAATCGTCTTAAACTGTCGCATTTATCCCGTTGGCAGATGCTACAATATATGGGCCAACATTTCTGGAAGCACTGGATGTTGGATCAAAATGGCAATCTTAAATGGTTTATCAAAAAGTTCTGCAATATGGTGAGTTCCTTCTGATTGAGTTCCCTCCTAGGTGGCCATATTTCAGAATTTCTTCCAAAAATGATTTAAAATTTCATCCAGCATACCCAATCCCATCAAAACCCGTAACGAAATGGTTGAATTCCGATCCAGTTGTGCTAATTGCAGAACTTCTTCCAAAATTGTAAAAGAATCCTATTTCCATCCAACATACCCAATGGCCATCATAATCGGTGGAGAATTGATCTAGTTCCGTCCCAGGTGGCCATGTGCCAGAATTTCTTTCAGAAATCATTTAAGAACCGCATTTCCATCCAAAATACCCAATCCCATCATAATTGGTTAAGAATTGGGAGCACCGAGGTATTTTTGAGGTTGATTTAGAAAAAATTGACAATGCAGTATAAAAAATTGCGGTTGAATTGGAAAAAGTTGCGAATGAACTAAAAAATGGAATATCATTTGCAAAATCGTGAGTTTGAAGTACAAAACCTATATGTTCATTCACGGTGGAAAAACAGTCTCAATTCGATATATTGAGTAGCATTATATTTAGACCATAATTGGTTGGCATAGTCGAGTAGTGGTCGAACGTAGGTCACATTTTAGTAACACAAGGATTTAGAAATTCCTCAGACCTCCATTTATCGAAGTCAAAAGTGTTTGCTCCGTCGAATATGGCCCCTAAAGTTCAAATATCTATCGCAGGTAACACCAATATCTCTGATGATGTTCATGACGTCAGTGTAGATAGGATAATTACGATGTTGCAACGTTAATCACTTACGAGAGTATGTTATGGATTGTCATTTACTATAATGTTCAAATCAAGGTGGTTCTTCTCGCACCAAGTCGCTCAAATGTCAAAATCGTTATGAGGTATGCCCCACAGACGACATTGCAGGAAAATTTGGACCTCCTAGTGTAGCGTTATGTATACAAAGAAGCCATCAAATAAGGTAAAAGCACTTGAGAATTTTAATGTCAAAAGCACCACTCGTATATGCAGAAAGCTTTTAAAATCTCAATAGACGTATAATGATAAACTAGAGAAGAGAGAAAAGTTAGCCTAGTAACACAATTGATCTTTGAAATTGCCTTGATTGGATTTGAATCCTGAGAAGATTTTACTCAAAGATAATGCAACTAGGTCTTATCCGTTGCCAATTCAGTGTGACTGGCAGGTAGCCCGATGCAACATAATTGATCCTTGAAGCTACCGTGGCCGGGACAATGCAATTTAGTCTTCTTTCTTGATTTGAAACATACGAGTACTTAAATGTTTTAGAATTTGCAATGCAAGTTCCACCAATCTGTTTTTAAACGTAAATTATTTGAGAATAAATATAATTACGGTAGTTTTTGTTCGGCCGCCATGTGTTTGGTCGATAGGCCATAGAATTATTCTGTGAGTAAAATTGTCGTACGGTACTGGGTAATATGATTGCAATCAATTTGTTCATATACAATGTTTACAGAGAATTACTTCAAATAATCATATGGTATTACAATGTTCTTATCAGAAGCGTGCGATAAATATATTATCTAACATAATGCTACAATGATAATAATGATAATGTATACGTAAAGTGTTAGTCTAATTTTAACTTGTCGAAAAAACAAACCGGTGCAAACACGATGAACTCTATCAGTGTGCTCATTACGTTATTTACTATTGCTGTAAAGTGTGTACTTTCATACCGAATTTTGTGTCCGTATCCGACAATCAGTAGATCTCATTTTATAGTGGCCGATGCCTTGTTTAAAGGATTGGCGGCTAAAGGCCATGCCGTAACTGTGATAAGTGCCTTTCCACCTGAAAGTCCGATACCAAATTATCGTCATATTTTGCAACCTCATGTACATCGGGATGGTACAGATTTCAATAATTATTATTAATTTTCTATACATATTTAAAATAAAATACTTTTAGGACTCATGAAATTTTTCGAAGATGATCCTGGAGAGAGAGGATTTTCATTGGATTTATTTAAAACACTACCTCGAGTTATAGTTGATGAAAGTCGTGGAATGATAGCTAACCCCGAAATGCAAAAAATTATGGACGCCGAAACATTTGATTTGATCATTATGGAATTTATGGGGGAGCCACATATTGGTCTGGCAGCACATTTTAACTGTCCCGTCATAATATTTACCTCAGTTAAACCAACATACCGTGTATTGGAATTTGTCGGAAATCCATTGGCACTGTCATATGTCAGCAATACGATATTTCCACCGACTGATTTAAAACGTTTCAAAGACCGGTTGATTAATTTTGTGTTCTATTTGTCCGATATAATATTTTGTGAATATTTTGCCCATCAATACAGAACATTTCATGAGTGAGTATGCACCTAAAAATAATTATATCGTAAAATTTAGAACATTTTTCCCACAGTGAAATATTTCCGCCGCCTAAATATCCACCGTTTAATGACGTGTTCAAAAATAATGTGGCCGCCGTATTTGCAGCGCATCACTTTAGCCAAGGAGATGTGCGTCCAATAGTCCCAGGTTTAATCGAAATCAGTGGTATACATATTAATGAAACTGGATTACTTTTACCTCATGCACTTCAAAAGTGGATGGATGAATCAATTAACGGGGTGGTGTACTTCAGTTTAGGTTCTAATTTAAAAGTATCGTTATTGACCACTGATAGGCTTGAGGCGATCATCGATGTATTTAAAAGTCTGGAACAAAATATTTTATGGAAATCCGATATAGCCATAATTCCAGGGCTTCCAAATAACGTGCGCCTTGAAAGCTGGGTTGGCCAAGTCGATGTACTTCGTCACAAAAACACAAAACTTTTTATTACCCACGGCGGTTTTGGTTCGGTGACCGAATCAAAATTTTGTGGTGTTCCTGTGCTCGTGATCCCAATGTTTGCTGATCAAATTCCAAACGCAAATCAAATTGTAGCTGAAGGATGGGGAATCAAATTACCGTATCAAGAGTTTAACAAAGAACGATTTGATAGTTCAGTTAGGGAGGTGCTCAGTAACCCTAAATATTACAGTAATGCAAAATACGAATCGATGTTGTTTCGGGATCGACCTTTAACCTCTCTAGAAACTGGTGTTTATTGGGCTGAGTACATAATGCGTCACAACGGTGCTCTTCATATGAGATCGAATGCAAAAGAATTGAATCTGTTCCAACTATATTCAGTCGATGTGATAGGATTTTTAACAGCGATAATTATTGTTTGGGCTTTCATATCGTACAAGACATTGACATTTTTGTTGAAGAAAATGTTGGGCGGCAAAAAATCAAAGGTTAAAGTTAATTAGTGCAATTCATTTATAACTAATAAATTATTGCAGCGTTTTTTGAAATAATAAATAGCATTTTTTATAGATGGGCGGTGGTCAGATGGTAGTGCAATAAGAGATAATCCCATTTGACTCACCTCCTATACCGCCTCTGTATGAAACTCCAGTAAAGAAGCAATCAGTCACCGATAATTATCCCGTATTTACTCCGTAAGGAAAAAGAGAAGTTTCAAAAATTTCACAAAAGCCTCGGATGATTAATTCGGTATCACGAACTTGTCGTTGGGAGGAGCACGAAATAAGGACAAATCTTTAACATTTAGAATATGGAGCGTATTTAGCTGAAACCGGTCGAGGTACTAAAAGCGATAAGAATTTTTGGCAGCAACACCATTGTTTACTATCGCAACGGATTGACTCTCTGCTAAGGTAACAACTTTGATAGTTACCGGGCCAGCGTCTAAGGGCTGTCGAATTTTTTTTAACAAATTTCCCAAAACGCATGACTTTTAAGTCAACAGATCATCGGTACATATATACATCGGTATCAAACAACAACGAAATGTGCACCACCGAGCTTGTTCTGCTATGTAATTTGGTGGTAAGTATATAGTCAGTCCACTCCAGAAGAATAGTAAAATTATAAAATCGCGGATAATAAATGCTCTCAGGGAAAACCAAGAACTTATGTTTGGGGTCTGTATGACCTTCTGTTGTTTTGTTGTGCGAGTGTCCCGGCTTCCATTTTGAATAATTTGCTGTTCTAACTCCATACGACAACTTCTGGATTGAAATGTCTTTATTTTTGGGTTACCTCGATCATGATACATCAAACTTTTCAAGTTGTATCTATTGATAGTCGTTCTACAGATATGGCTTAATTTTATCTAAGATCATATCGGCATTGGTCACCCCAAAAATAATTCAGCAGGAGCTTTGCTCGTTGTGACATTTGGTATCTTCCGGTAACTAGATAAGAATGCATTGAGCTGAGATTTGAGATCTGTGTCATTATCTCACTTGTCTTTATTTTAAGTTTTAACGTTTGTTGCACTTCGTAATGAGTGAATAAACTGGTAAGTGTTTTTTGGAGCATGTTTGTTCTGATATTTACCATTGTGCAGCTTTCTACCCATTTTGAAAGCGCATCTACAATAACCAAAAACTGTTCGCTTTTAAATGGTAAGTGTTGTGGTAATTCTTGTTGGCAGCTTTGAATTTCCTGACAACTTTGACATTATTTGACAAATTCTTCGATTTCCGCACCAAGTTTTGGCCAATGAACATATGATAATAACGAGCCATTCCGTACATAGCAACAATACTCGGATACTATCTGTCCTTGCGACATGAAAATGTTGTCTTCCACGGGCATTGCAGTTACGGACGGAACTGTAGATCTTGCCACATGTATTGTGACCATCACTTTCATTTCTTTATCTTTGTTGGACGAAGATGCTCTTTCGCCAGAACTGGAGGTCATTCATCTTTACTTTGTTAATATGTAGTCTATGTAGTCGACGTCATCTTCAATGTTATGGCTATTGAGTTGTGGTTCTTCAAATGTAGTTGGCATTCGTTCTAAAAACTCGGCAAATATGTTTAATTTCTCCGGAATTTGTGAAAAATTGACCAGCTAGGATTCTGTCAAACTTCTGCACTCTAAAAACAATTGCACATGCTTCCTTGTCAATAGTGTCGTGATGTAATTGTGTTCCACTATATAGTCGTTGCTGTGGTTAAGGTCAGGTCACATCCCTTTGTTAGATGTGTTGCACGATAAATACACATCTTTATCGCCGTGGTATACGTGTGTGATGTTTGTGCATGTAGAAGCTGGTATTTAATTTCATCTAAAACCGTTTTCTCACGTCTTGCACATTTAAAACGTTGACTTTGCCTACACTTTAAAGTGTGTAAATCAGTAGCTATGCCATCGTAAGAAAATGTAGTTTTCATTATATTGACGTGTATTTCAATGCGACTGTTTATGCGCCTTATAGTCATGTGAATTATGGAGCAGATAAAAGACGATTGGGGTTCAAAGCTCCAACTGAACCGCAAATGTTTGGTAAGACATAAGTTCAAAAATTAAAAATCACGTATGCCATCGCTGATTACAAGAAGTCGATGGTTATCCAAACACTGCAGTTTTTGCGGAGTTTGCGCATTTTCGGAGTGTGATTTTGGAGGCGATGGAAAAAAATTTGAAACTGTTTTTAGCGATATACTGTAGTGCCTCGATTTAACGGATCCTCGATTTAACGGACAATTTTTTATATTCCATTTTTTGGTTACGGGATTCGGGTAGTCTAAAAAAAATTCTGGAATATGGTCACCTGGGATGGAACTCGATCAATTCTTAACTGATTATGATGGAAAGAAATGGGATTACTAAATTATTTTGGGAAGGTATTCTGAAATATGGCCAATTATTTAAGAATCCCATTTCCATCCAGCATATCCAATCGCATCACAATCGGTTAAGAATTGATCGGGTTTTGCCCCAGGTGGCCATATATTTCGGAACATCTTCCGAAAATCACTTAAAAATCCCGCTTCCATCCAACATACCCAATTCCACCATAATCGGTTCAAAATTGATCGAGTTCCATCACAGGTGGCCATTGGCCATTGTGGCCCACCAAATCCCATCATAATTGGTTATGAATTGATCGAGTTCCATGTCTCGTAGCCATATTCCATAATTTTTCCCAAAGTCATTTAAGAATTCCGTTTCCATCCATCATACTCAATCCATACATAATTGGCTAAGAAACGCCTGAGTTCCATTCCAGATTAAATTCGATCGAATAGATTAAATTTAAGGTTTTTCTGTATAATATTTTACGCGGTGCCCAATTCGATTGCATGATTTGCGAGTTACATTAGTAGCTGGACATGAAGGCTCGTTGGTATATGATTCCCATATCCGCAACATTTACATTGGTCTCCATATGATTTTTGTGGTTGTGGATTTCCTCGTGGCGATGATTTTGTTCTGTGTATTTTGTTAATATTTTGAATACATCGTTTTCTGCTCGTTCGTGTACACGTGTTATGTCAGTTCTATTTCGGCATTGTTAGCAATGATCCCCTTCATGCGAGACAGTGCTTCAAAAAAATCGAAAAAAAATTTCGTCACACACTTCTTTTTCATCGGAATTCAGCAGTTTTTGTCATCGGGGCTCTGAAACTCGATTTAGTGATCTCATCGCTTGCCAATTTGTATCCATGAGCAGGATGTCCTGATGAATCGTGATAAGAATTGTTAATATCCTCGTCGATGATGGAGGATGAACCGAGAATGACACAAATATCTACCGCTTAAAATAGAAACTGCTAATTTCAGAGACGGATCACTTTCAATAATAGAAACCGCTACCGATTTCCACCAATATACCAGTGCTAGTAACAATGATATATAGTATACTAATCTCGGCTACCATCAGCATTGAAATGATCAAGGAGAGCGGCGATTACCACTTCTATGTCTCAGCTAGTTTCAACGATTTCATTTAAAGAAAATCTTCTCAAAGCATAAAAAGTAACCTCATTTTAAATAATTTGTTAACACTCCTTGGGTGTCCTAACAATCAATTTATAATTTAATTTCTAACAAAAATAACAACCAATTCATTTTGCGTTGCAATCTGTTAATAAGTTTATTTGATGATTGTGAATTGGCCTTTATTTCTATCTTATGTTTTGCACCTATCGTGTTACGTTAACGTCGGATAATTGAGAGAGATAACATTCATTTAGGTATTTTGTACAACGGCGGTTGTTTACGGGTGGCCAGTTGAGGCAACTTTAACATTTTCGGTTAAGGCGAGCCGATTTCCAACATTTATCTTCGGTTTAAGACGAAGGTCGCCCAGCAGTAAATTATTTGCGGATTTTTTTTGCGAACAAACGCCTAATCATCTTTGGTATGGTTTCGGCGAAGGACGCCCATCGAAAATTTATGGTAAAGGCAAAAAGATCGCCCAACTGCAGTATTGGCGAGCCCGCGCTCGACATTTTCCACGGCCTACCAAGGTCGAAAAAAAATTCTTGTACATACGAGATTGGCGACAATATCTGTATACGGGAGGGGCCAAAGACGTGGCTAGCCGAATCAACGGTTAACGGCTGGAAGACGCCCAATGTTTTATATATTGTCCAAAGGCGGGAAGACACCCCGTCTGGGTGTGGCGCCTGTAGCATGACGGGTGCCTTACAAGGCCGCAATCCAAGATCGACCTTTCGAAGGTTTTTTGTATTATTTTAATTCTTCTTGATTTTTATTTTAATAAAAATTCCACGATACAATTTTTTATTAAAATATATTGTGTAATCGAGCACCCAAAAAGGTTATTCAACGACACGGGCAGGTTTACACGTCGGTCTCGCTTCAAAATCAACCACGTTCGACCCTTTTAGTCTGATTTTTTTTTTTGTTTATTTCTCTTCCGTTTCTGATTTTGGATTTATTAAAAAAATTTTGTTTTTTTAAATAAAAAAAAGCACGGCGTTATTGGAATATCGGTTTTATTTTTGAATCTTCGGAGATATTGGTATTCCGTTACGATTGTGATACGCTGACTATTATATTTATTTTGTGTTACTTTTTCAAATAAAATGACCTACTACATTTTTCGGTTCGGTGTTGGTATGGGAAATTCATCTCCGTGTCAATGCCATCGATTCAGGCTGGGCTTGTCACTCCCCTTCATCCCCTTGGCAGGACCCCGATAGGGTCGGAGTGGCAGGTCCAGTATATGTGGTGCTCTTTCGCGGACGACAGTAAAATCTGCACGGTCTCCTCGTGGCACCCGACAGTTTCAAGCTGTTGGAGGGTGTAATGTGGGAGATTACGTAGAGGTCTCTCCGGGTGGGTAGAGGTCCGGTCTGTTGAGAAGACGTCCTTACCGTCTAAAGCCACTTCGTTGTGGCCAGGCATCGGCCTTTCGGGGTCGATGGGTCATTCGGAGGGGGGGAGAAGGGGGGGGGGTCTTTTCAGCAGACTTTGTTCTTGTCATCCGGAGGGATTCGGTCGCTGACAGATGGACACTCCCAGTTATGATTATTTTATTCCGTTCCTCCAGTTTTGTTCGAAAATTTTCGGCGGTATGGTCCAGAGTCATGCAAGCCTCCAAATCCCCCACGACTCAATACCCTGAGTATTCAGCATGACTAGTTTATAACTGCGGGTTGGCTGCGAGCCATCCGTAACAAATTATTGCTTTGCTCAACACGGGCTACATGGCTTTAATTAACGTTGGTGACAAGTAAGAAGTTTCTAATCCGCACATTTATCGCAATCAAATTCGCGATCAAATTTTTTCTACGTAAATCGGACCTATAGCCGTACGTCCTCGATTTGGCAAGCAATGCGTAAAATAGGACGGTAAAAGTGAACTGCGAAAGAGTTGGGAGTGCTTCGGCCCCAGAATAGATTGCATAGATTAAAACATAAAAAAAAAAAAAAAAATTTCTCTCCGATGAAAGCTTCAGAAGCTTTCAAAATAACATTATGAGTGCTGCAAGGCAACTCAATAGCCATACAGTAACATCAATATGTTTATGTAAATCCCGCAGTGTAATACGAGACACGCCAATAAATGTTGCCGTTTTAAGTACTATGATGCAAGGTCTTACTCAATAAGGATAAATATACCGAATGCAGAGCAATTAAATCATTAAAGCATCTAGATTTGGACATGTTCTGCATTCTTAAAATCGTAACAAAATACTGAAACTCGGGTCGGTACTAATGAAGAGAAGACCTCGCCGGAGGACGCATATTGAATATTTAATGTATGGGCAATATCGAAGAGTATCTGTGAGAGATTTTGGACCAAGAAGAAAGGAACAGTTTATATAATACTAAGAAAAATTTCAAGAACACACCTTAGTGACCTTTGGAGAAAAATCTCAGAGGAATTTAATAAGTTAACATTTAATCTGATTGTGTAAATATTTACTGAAGTAGTGGCCGACAGCTGTTTCATTTTTGAACATAACGAAGACAAATTTTGAGTTTAAAAGGCTATGAATTGAAGAAACAATTAGAGAGTTAGTTAGTGTTAGTTTATCTCAGCTATGTAGGCTCAAAAAGGTTAAAAAAAATTACTTCAATATTTTGAAAGTAAAACTAATTAAATTGAAGCCGCTAGTTTATTTATTTATTTAAAGAAATCTGTATTTTGTAATATACATGTATGATTTCAGATTATTTACAGTTATAGTTAAAATTATATTAAAACAACAAAAAACTTTAAAACAGAAAAAAAAATATATAAACCAAATTTTGGTTTAAACAATTAAAAATTTAGAAAAAAGTCTTTAAGGATATTTTTAAAGTTGTCCTTTGATAAGTTGAAGTCAAATAGGTCGTCGATTAAGTTGAAAGATTTAGACATTCTATTAATGGGGTTGTTTTCTCCATAGTTGGTGGAATGGTGTTCAAGTGCTAAAAATTCATGGTTTCGAAATGTTCTGCATGGCACGTGAATTGATATGTTTTCCAAGATGTAAGCTGAATCAACGTGAACAAGCAAAACGTTACCAATAAAAGCTGCGCCCAAAAGAAGTCGTCTATTTTCAAGCGTGCATATTTTGTAATCCGTGCATCTTGTTGTGTATGGAGGTAAACGAGCCACATTTTCATGGAATGGTAAGTTGTGGTCGTAATCCCAGTCACTTTTCTTTAACAAAAAAATCAGGAACTTCTTTTGAATGCTTTCAATTTTTTTTATATGTACAGCATAGTATGGATTCCAGACCGTTACAGCGTATTCCAGTTGAGATCGAACATAAGCGAAATAGAGTGAACATAAGGTTTGAATATCCTTAAATTCACTTGTCCATCATTTAACAAATCCGAACATGGCATTCGCTTTCGCAATACAATTTTCAATATGCCTATTGAAACTGGCGTTTACGACAAATGTAACACCAAAGTCTATAACCTCATTGACTCTTTGCAGTACTTCGTTGTTGACTTTGTATGAAGTAATTATCGGATTTCGCTTACAATGGAAAGACATGATTTTGCATTTCTTAATATTTAAGTATAGTGGTTTCCGATTACACCACTCAGTTAGTCTTCTTGAAGTTTCTTCGTATCTAACAATCCATTAATAGTATGCAACATTTTCACATCATCTGCAAATATGAGCACGTCTGAATTTTTGATTATCTCGGTTATTCGGTCTATGAAAACAATAAAAATCCAAGGCCCGAGGTGTGATCCTTGGGGAACACCAGATGTAACTTTAATAACGTTTGATTTCTCATTTCCCATTATCACAAATTGGCGCCGGTTTGATAGATATGATTTAAACCAATTTATGTAAACGAGAGAGAAAACCCAAAATTGAATAAACTCTGGAGTGCTTTATGATGACAGATAGAATCAAATGCCTTACTTAAATCCGTGTACGCTACATCAACTTGACGGTGTTTTTCTATCTCGTTAATTAGTTTACTGGTGAATTCAACCAGATTAGTCGATGTAGATCGGCCAGGCATAAACCCATGCTGGTTTATTGATATATGACGTGCATTTGTGGATTTAAAGCTGTTGCATAATACTAAATCAAATAATTTTGGAATTGATGATGTAGTTGATATTCCTCTGTAGCATGAGATATCATCACGTTTAGCCGATTTAAAAATTGGAGTAATTTTTGAAATGTTCCATTTTTCAAGAAACACGCCGGTATTTAAGGAATGATTGAATAGATAACATAATTGTTAAAATTTGAGCGTACTCCTTCAGAAGAGGGTATATCGTCAGGACCGCAACCATCTCCAAACCCCCTTAAAGCCGATAAAATGTTGTCCTCAAAAATAATAGGAGGAGTTATTGATGTGTTGTTGTTGTTGGGTTGTTCGTACAATCCACTAGTAACGCTTGGTCTATAGACTGATTGAAAAAACGACGCGAACATGTTAGCTATATCTTTGGCGTTTGAAGAGCAGGTATTGTTGTACGTCATATTAGCAGGGTATTCTTCAATTTCG
Organism: Nephrotoma appendiculata; assembly: GCA_947310385.1. Lineage (NCBI taxonomy): Eukaryota > Metazoa > Arthropoda > Insecta > Diptera > Tipulidae > Nephrotoma > Nephrotoma appendiculata. The sequence goes on along the minus strand of OX371224.1, from coordinate 84,548,938 downwards.
CGTTTATTCCTAAAGTATTTCCAAAATTGTTTTGGATTTACTTTGATTTTGTCTTGAATTTGATTAAGATACGACCTGTATTTAGATTTGAAATAAATTTCAAATTCATTACTATGATGTAGAAACGTAGTTTTGTCCGCTTATAACTCGCTTTTAAACATACGCTTTCGACTTCCGATTTTTTAAGTTAACTAGTCTATCATCAAACCAATGAGGGTGAGCATTTTGTGGTTTACAGCACATAGGTACATACATTTCGAAGCCTTGAAGCATGATGTCATTAAATTTGTCCACATTTTCGTTTATATCATTGGAATTGATAGTTATTTGCTAGTTGATGGATTCCAGGTAACTTTGTAGCTCCACACACCCCAGGTTAGTTTTTTTAAAGTTGTATTTCATTGGTTGTAGGTGTTCTGATCTCGCCATTTTAGTTAAGTCAAATACAATATCCAAAGATTTGTGATTAACGTCATTTATAACAAATGGTAATAGGGATTCAGAAATTTTAAAGGTGTCAATGTCGTTGCTGAAGACAAGATCCAATAATCTATCATGATTATTAGCAACTGTGTTTATTTGGTTCAAATTATAACCAAGCATGGCGTCCACAAATAAAGATTCCGCATTTGTTGTTATATTGCAAGGTAAAATATAGTTTAGTTCTGTGTCCAAATTCCAAGTCATATTTGGAAGATTAAAATCACCAAGTACAAGAACTAAATCTGACGAGTTTGTTGTATGAATAACTTTATCAATCGCATCAATGCAAGTTGCATAATGATCACTATTTGATTGAGGTGGTATATATGCTGCGTATATGATTAGATTGGTTTGGTTGATTTTTACAGTGATCTGTTCGACTCTCGATGAGGCTAAAGTTACTGGAGCATTCCAGAGTTTAGAATGTACTGCTATTAGTACGCCACCACCCGATTTCTTTAAACTAGTTTCAGGAGACCGATCGCATCTATAAACAGCGTAGTCATGGCCAAAAAATTCGCTGCTCCTTATGCCGGATTTTAATGAAGTTTCACAAATTACATAAATAAGGTAATATGATTTTAAAATGAAAATGTAGAATTTAGATGCTTTTGATGCCATTTTGTTGTTTACGTTTTGATAGTAAATTGCACATTTCTCATATACCAATCTTTTCTTGGGCTTTATGTGTTGATTTACCTTTTGATTAATAGTATAAGTTCGAGCTTTCATTAAAAGTGAGTGCAGTCTATCATTAGCCACCGGTGAAAAATATTTAAATGATTGTGTGTGTCTAGAGATTGCAAGTATGGCATGCGGTACACTATCGAACAGCTCAAGAGGTTGAGAATTGGTTCTTATACATATTACATTAGGTGAGGTTAAACCTTGGGATTCATGGATCGTGAAGACTTTACTGGTTTCTATGGTATCTTAAGCTGAGAGATGAATTGTTTATTAGCTCTGGTAAAAGTTAGATAGAAAGCGTTCTCTACCACAGGTAATGATGATAACGTTGGTGGCAGGTTTATAAATTCGGCTGAAGTTTCCACTGTGTTCATACTAGTGATGTTAGGGTAGTATTCTTTGAGAGCAGAAGTAACATCAGCTGGGCATCAATACGTTACATTCAAGTATTCAGTCTTTGTTACGAAAGCACTTGCATCGGAAAATTTCATATTGACATGATGCAATCTGTGAATATATGATATTTGGTTTTTGTCACCCAGAAGATATATTTTAGAACATTTACTTTTGATAACCACAAGTCCTATATATCCAGCATGCACCATCATGCACTCATCAATAAAAACTGTATCGTTGGTTCGGTTACCGTTTATTAGGTATGAGGCAATCGTTTTGTAGTTTAATTTGATGTTATTAAAGTTAGTGATGTGCTCGCAACGAGACGTTACTTTTAATTTAATATCAGCAAGTCCTTCTTTTGAAGCACATAGAACAAGATCAGTGCCCAGATTACGGTTGTTTATAATCCATGTTGATTTAGCATACCCGGGTACACATTGAATATTTGTAATGTGTGGCATCTTTATGTTTGTTTTAAGATAGATATTGTTAAACGAGTGGTAACTCTGATGATCTAACATAATTACCGTACCCGATGAACAAAAAATGTATCTGTTTGGGGTAATAAATGTGTTTGTGTCTTCGCACAGTTGCGCCAGATTATTCCCATCGAAGCCAAACTGATGTTTTGTGGCCGGTTCTTCGAGATATTGTTTGGTAGCATTGTCAAATATAAATATGTTTAGTTGTCGTAAGGGAGAAAGGCAATAAATTTATGTTCTTAATGTAATGATCCTTTAAGTGGCTTTTTATTAGGCTGTTTGAGTGTTTCATGTAAAACATTATTTCCATGATCGAATTTTTATAGCTGGACTCTGCAGACGACACTTTGTGAAAAGTCGGAGATGTAGATGGAAAATCCGTACAGTTTCCATATGAGAACTTCGAGGGATCACCTGTAATCCAAAGGGAAGATAACATTCTCTCATACTGCAGTGACATATTGAAAGGAATATTTAAGACCCATTTGATGTTGTTAAATGGAGAGTTTGTTACATAATCCAACACTGACAAAACCTTGTTGACATGGTGGCTAACATCCAAGGTAATTATGAAAGGCTCATTTTTCGATGTTGCAAGTATAGGATGTTAAAGTTTCTAAAGCGTAGATTAGATCACTGCAATCAGTTTTAGATTGATGAGTAACCACAATAACGTAGTTACCTCCAATTTTATAAACTTTTGTAACTTCATTAACTGATTTAATGTAGAAGTTATATAGTATAAGTCCATTTCGGGATCGATATTTTTTAAAATTGCAATTATCCAATTTTTCTTCAAAAGCAACACAAATAAAAATAGATGATTTTATTAAATGTTTGCCATGGTTGAAATTTGTGGTTCAGCATGCATGAATTTTTGAGATGGGATATTTTTAACAAACTCATATCCCTTTATATAATCTTCTTGGTGGTTGTTACTTATGCTTCTTGTTAACATAAGTTTAAATTTAAATAAGGAGATGATTGATTTGTTGTATGTTAATTTGATATCAATATCAGTTTGAGTTTCGCGGTGTTTAGATGTGCCCTTATTACCCAGTCTTGGAGTCTTTGAGTATTTTTCTGAAAATGAAAAATGAAATAAGCCTCCATTTGAATCGCACACGGCATCTCTCATTTTGATGGTTTTAACTCTCGCTGTCTTGACGAGGTTTTCATAGAGTGAAAAATTCATCAAGTCAGCATTGACTTCATCAACCTCATCCATAGTACGTATATTAAAACCACCATTGAAGTTGCAGGCAGAGTTCCTCGTTTTGGAAGTTTTTAAGTTATTTGGTTGTGTTTTATTGAATTCCGAAAATCCGATTGCTTTTTTGGAAACTTAAGTTCATGTTCAGAATTCATCGAATTTTGAAACGCCGTATAGATAATCGACAATGCCTTTTCTTTTATTTGTGAATACCCTTCTTGTGCGCTGTTGAATGATTTCGAAGCAAACGCAATTGGGAATTCAGTCCCGTAAAATGATTGGATAATCGTTGCGGAAATGTGAACGATTGAACGATTTTTCTTTTGCTTCACCCCAGTAAAATTTCACGCCCTGTCTACGTAGTTGATTAAGCAGTGCAGCTACATGAGAAGTGATAAAATGATTCTAGTAGTTCATTTTATCAATAAAATATTTCACCTCTTCCACGTTTTACGGTCGTCGTAGATTTTGTACCGCTTCGACGTTGGTCGACGTTGGACGAATTCCGTTTTGGTCCGTTTTCCGTTTTGGAAGCCTGAAATCGAATACTTGGGCAATATCATCCCAAGTATTCGATTTCAGGCTTCGCAAATTCGCATTTGCTTAGTTGTAATTTGAATCCGTTGTATTCTAATCGTATGATAATAATAGCCCCAGATATAATGATATTGTCTGAACATACTGTACAAAATTCTAAATCAGCTGCGATTTGCTTCAATCAGTCTTTGAAAAAAAGGCATGCGTTGAAATTCGTATAATCCGAGCGGAGTATTTATTACAAGGGTGCTTTTGGATTTATCAGTAAGCTCAAGTTGCAGATAGGCATCTTTCAAATCCAACTTTGTAAAAAAATTACCACCTTGTAACTTGTAAATCTGCTCTTCGATTCGAGGGATTGAATGACGATCACTTGTGGATTGACCGCCAAGTTATAATCGTCTTAAATTCGTATTCCACCATTCGGTTTCTTCACTGGTACGATTTGAGTAGCCCATGATAATGTTTGGATTGGTTTTAAACCATTTTGCGAGATCAATCGTTGCAATTCATTTTTTTCCGCTTTACTAATGGCAAACGGTAAAACTCGTGGTTTGAAAATTTTAGGTTCTGCGTTTTCTCTCCAAATTAATGCGAACCACAATCCACATTTTCTTTTTCATAGCACCACTGTGGATTTGAAAAAATTGTTGAAACATCAACTTCATTCACCAAATGTGTTGTTTGAGGCTTGCGATTGTTACGTTGTGGTAAATACGAGCTGTTGCGAGACTTAGTGCGACGACCACGTTGTTGTGACATATACATATGGTGGCAATATGACCAAATTTTTTGCATCGATGACACGTAGCTTTGTAATACGGAAAAAATGTGAACGATCGTGATCAATTTTACATTGCGAACATGACTTTAACGATCTCCACCTTGTATACTTGTGATGCCAATGAATTTTGACCCATAAACGTTGCATTTGCTTGCACTGTTGTTTCATACGCTTTTGCTATTTCGAGTACATCTTAAAGCATTGGATTTGTTTTAGACACATGTTTCGTATCTGTTCGTGAGGAGTTAAAATAACGATTTCATCGCGGATTAGAATATTTAAATAAATGATTGACCGCAACCGCTTTTTGTGCAAAACAAATATACAATTTTTGGTTTCATATCTGTTTTTAGAACTACATACCTTGCCGATAGAACATGTGTTCTCGACTCAAAATGGGTCGTGAGACCAGCCGCTCTGAAAACGTCTTACTTACCAGACTATCGAACAGTTTGAAAAAACGCCCTTTTTTCTCGTCGTCCTCCACGCCATTTGCCAAAAAGAGCTGACTGAGCTTACTCCGATACGTGTCCCATAAAGATTTCCTGTGCTCAAAAAGAAAAAATTGCGGCACTTGTTTTGTTGTTGTTGCTAACGCCAACTGTTCCAAAATGTTAATATTGGTTTGTTAGTAACTGGAGGATAGCAAATTCTTAGGAGTTCTTTCCAGTGTTATTGCCCATCCGTGTTTCTTTGTCGCCACGTTTATAATTGGTAACCAAATAAAACTTAAATGGTCACATCGAATTATAGGTTTTATTCAATATTTTAATTACACAACACAACTCGTGAGAATGACAATAATAACCTTTTTCAATAGACTCAGCAGTTTTTTATACATCAAAAAAGTAATAAAAAATTGACAATTATACGTGAAGTTATAACAGGTCCTAAACCGAAATTATAACGGAAACGATTTACTGATATACAAATTACTTCAGGCTCATGTTGGTCTAATCAAATGCTTCATTAAAAAATGTTGTGCTCCTCGCGTTCTTAACCAATATTTTGGTCATTTAATGTAAAGCTACCAGAACCAAAATTAGTACAAAAAGCAAAATATATATCATTTGACATACAAATAATTAAAGGCTCATTATAAAAGCCTAGTCCAAATGACCATTAAAAAATGTTAGGCTCCATTCGTTCTTCACCAAGCTTTAGGTTATCAGCGCTAGTTTTGAATTTGGTCCGATTTTCAATTTGGTTACTGCTAGCTGTAACGAGGGAATAGTTAGGAATTGAAATCACTATCAAATCATGTATTACACGATCTCGATTGCTATTTCGATTGCTAAATGTTAGCCCCTACTTCCAGAGTCGAACGGATCAAACTTACGCCTATAATTTGAATGTAAATATTGTCTCCCTTCAAAATTAACCCTCAGGGTACCAACTGGGTTAGCGTAACCCAGACAGATTTTGAAAGTCGCGCCATTTGAAAACAAGTGAAAGGTGGGGTCCGGAGTGGGGGGTAAAAAATCTTTGTGGTAGTGCCTGTGTAAGCTGTGAGTACCAGCCTCACTCAGTCTACGCTTGGCGCTGGAGTGGCACGAGTTAGAAAGTTGACCCTGGGTATTTTTCACCCTGTTGGTACTCAACGTTACAAAATCTGTCTTTTCGGGAGAAAAAAATTTTTTTTGTTTTTGGAGTTTTGGCTGCAGTAAAATGTTTTGGTATGTACAATAACAATTTACTATTTTTTATATTTTTATTGTTAATTAACTATTTATTGTTAATCAAAAATTTATTATTGTGTATTTTACACTGAAAATCATGCTTTATGGTTTTGTAGCGGCCTGTTTCTTCAATTATAAGAAACACCGCACAATATACATAATCACAAACGGACAATTCTCCGTAGACTGAATTATTTATTAACGGACAATTCTCCGTATAAATAAGCATATTCCAAAAGAATATGCAACAACAGTCTTCCCATGCAAAATCGGTACATGCAACAAAACAATTTTGTACACATTACAAAATTAGCAAATTTTATTATCACACCGATTTGCATGTCAATCAAGATCGATTGAAATGAACAATATTGCAATTGCATCATAGATGCCACCATCATATTTTGTGATAACCTAGACACAAAATATTTAAATTAAACGATGGCACGGTAGTTGTTAAAATCTTATTGTAGATGCCCCCTCATCACCATTAAATGATTGTGATAACCAATGACACAATCATTTAATGCATAGTTAACATGATGGCATGGCAATTAATATAAAATAAGTTAATCATTGCAATAATGTTCATAGGCGGACGCACGTCTATTAACCAAACAAATTGGTAACCAGCTGAAACCAGATTTGGTGGATGCAATTCAGGTTTTTATTGCCTTGTTTACCAAACGCAACAATACTGGATCAATCCATTTTTTATTGCATCCAGATTGCCTTAAAAATTTTGTATAAAAGTTATACAAAATTTTGATTTATTTCTTATTCAGTTTTGGAGTTTCAAAGCAGCAGCTGCTCAGCAATCAAAACATAAAAATTATTAGTCAAAATAAAGTTTTTTCAATTAATTTTTAAAATTAAATTAAATTTTGTTTTTTATTTTTTTATTATTATTTTATTATTATCATTATTAATTTTACTAAGTGCTCCGCCGTTTTATTTTATTTCCGCAACATACAACATATATCGTTATAGTTTTGGAGCATACGTATTTTGGAGTATGAAAATAATTTTGATGAAATTTTCTAGAAAATTAAAAATTCTAGATCATGAATCTTTCAACAAGGGTTTCTAATTTTTATTTGTCATTACAGTTTTTTTTTTATAAAAATGGCGACGCGGCATAGAACTCGCAGCGTGGCGGCTCTTGAACGCCCATATGAGGAAGAAAGCGAGGATGATAGTGTGCGTGAACATGGCAGCGAGACCGATGACGCCGACGTAAACGAATAAGGTGAAAGTTCCCATGATTCGGATAGTGACGCAGATGACGAAGAAGCAGCTGCGGAAGAGTCGGGAGAAGGGGAAGAGGAGACAGCTGCCGGCACAACAGGCCCCTTACCCCGCAAGCGAGGCCGTTCAGGGTATCTACATGCTAAGAGCGGACATAAATGGTCTCTCTCCGCGCCGGAGCAGAGAGGGAGAAGATCAGTCAATTCATACCAGCCTGCGGTAACAGGTAATGCACTGAACGCTAAAACTCCACTTGAAGCATGGAGTTGTTTATTTTCCGATGAAATACTTGATATTATTATAAAGCACACCAATGAAGAAATAGATAGACGGGTAGATGAGATTAAAAAAACTCAGAGAACTTTTAAACCGATATACGTTGTTCAATTAAAAGCTGTTTTTGGATTGTTATACTATGCTGGTGTTCATAAAATGAGTAAATCTAAAACTATCAATTGGTGGAGCGTGCATGGTATGGTTTTATTCAGAGCGACTATGTCAAGAAACCGTTTTACATTTTTACTAGATTGTTTACGCTTTGACGATAAAAATACGCGACCTGAAAGGAAAGCAGATGACCGTTTTACACACATAAGAGAAATTTGGAATTTGTTTATAAAAAACTGCACTGAGAATTATGTACTTGGCACTGATACTACTATCGATGAACAGTTACTTTCCTTTCGAGGTCGTTGTATCTTCAAACAGTACATAGGTACCTTCAAAACCAGATAAATACGGTTTAAAAATTTTATCTCTTAACGATGCAGCTACACATTACATGATAAATGTGATTCCGTACTGTGGAGTTGAAACCGATCGCGAACAAGGTGAACCCGTTCCAAGTTATTATGTAAGAAAATTAAGTGAATCCATTTATAGCAGTGGGCGAAATATAACTTGTGACAACTGGTTCACTTCGTACTCGCTGGTAGAAAAAATGAAAAAGGATCACAATTTGTCAATGATAGGGACAATAAAAAAAAATAAAAGGGGAATACCAACTGAGCTCAAAAAAGTTTCAAAAGATACGCCCAATATACGATTTTGTTATCACGATAAAAATACTTTGTTGTCGTATAACCCGAAAAAGAAAAAGGTTCTATTAGTTTTATCGTCCATTCATCAATCGGGCAAGGATAATGAAGAGACAGGAAAGCCTGAAATGATAGAATTCTATAATAAAATGAAGGGTGGCACAGATTCATAAATGTAACCAATATAAATACTACTGCTCGAAAAACTTGCAGGTGGCCTGTAAGATTTTTTTATGGTATGTTGGACCAAGCCAATGTGAATTCCTTTATCCTTAATAGTTTAAATGGAGATAACACTGAAATGAAAAGAATTGAATATGGAATGGAGCTTGCTATGCAACTAGTAAAACCTGCACTAGCTGCTAGAATAGCTACTCCCACTTTGGCGCTCAAACTGCGTGGTATGATTGGAGATTTTTTGGAGGCTAGGGATATCCCAGAGGACCTGGACATATGACATGAGTTTGTCAATAATAAAATGTCAAAACAAAAGCGTTGCAACTTGTGTCCAACGCCTCTGGACCGTAAAACTTATTACAAATGCCTCAAATGCGATAAGGCTATGTGCAGAGAGCACGTTGCCAAAATATGCTGTGAATGTGAAAATACAGCTTGATTTTGTTTTTTTAATATTTTAAACAATAAAACCTTCTTTCAACAATCAATTCTGTTATTTATTTATATTACAATTGTGCCTTGTTACGATAAATCCTTCATAGAACGTTTTATCGCTATCCAAAAAAAAGGGTGATTTCAAAGTTGAAAAAAAAAATAGTTTTTGGGATGGATCAAAAAACTGATTCAGACACTTTAAAGAGGAGCATTTTAGCTTTAAAACGCAACAAGAAAAAATTCGATATCTTTTTTTTCACAAAGTTATGCAATTTCAAAAAAAGTGATTTTTTCGAAAAAAAAATTTAAAAATGTTTAAACTTTTGAATGTAGCTTTGTTTAAACAAATTATTCGGTAAATCTATTAGCACCTCCGTATCGTCTGGGGTATCGATTAACAAAAAAAATTGTCTCAATCGGCCAACTACAGCCCAAAATACAGCCAATCAAAGTTGCTGTACCCTGAAGGTTAAGCTTGCGGCTATCTGGGTTTTTATCGCAAAAAAAAAATATGTGGAAGAAATTCAGAGCGTTTCGTTTTAAATGGGACACTCAGTAGAAATATGTACAAGGTCATGATTGTTGTGACCAAGGATGATTATTGATACAATATGCTAACGAATAAATTGTTGGCTATTCGGCAATGGAGACGGTGCAAACATCACCATTCAATCATTCATAGAAAGATTAACCGGCAGTTCCTCGTCATGTTGCAACAAATTAATAAAATACCCTTTATACATACCGCTGCGAGATTGCTTAGGCACGAGCAAATTTTTTAACGAAAAATTTAACTGCACAAATTACCTAAAAATGTAACCGTTGAATTATAGCAATCAAAGTGTTAAGGTCTGGTCCCTCTGAGGTAATCAGAACTTCGTTCTAAAGATTTGATTAACCCGAAAAATTCACGGGAAATTAAAATCTCGAATTTCCAGAGGAATAATTTGACGCCAGTGGTAAATTTGTGAACTAAAGTGCTGGTAACAAAATTTTTACTTGGTTCAAGACATTTCAAGCGATATGCCACATGATTATATCGGAATGAGAATAAAAGTATATCCCCCCGGCACTATAGAGGCATGTACAAATTTTATAATAATTGATTAATTAGCTACCAGCGACGAAATGTTGAATTTCTGAACTAATGTACTGATCACAAAATTTCAAGACCTTTCAAATGACATCAATATGATTATTTTTTTTGTTTTATTATGTTTTATCTAATCGTTTTAATCTAATCTGCTCTGGGGTCGACTCCCAACTTTTTCGCGGTTCGTTTTCACGTTCAACCTTACACATTGCTTGCCAAATCGAGGACGTTCAGCTATAGGTCCGATTTACGTAGAACCATCTACACATTGCATAGCTCCATGCCAGCTATATAGTACTGGAATGGAAGATGGGGCCGTGAGTTGCGCACTCCGACAGAGGATCGTAATTCTGTTCTGGTGATGGAAATCACCGATCGTAATCAGATGATAAAGTAGTTTTGAGTGCTCAGGTGATTCAGCAAAAATGTTCGCCATTCTTTTAGAACTTCAAACGATATGCGACAAGTTTATATTCTCATAAAAGAAAAAAAAGCTTCTAGCGCCAAAATGATGAATTTATGAACTAAAGTGGTATCGTATCGTCAATATCTGACCCAAAACTTTTCAATCGATACACTACACGAGTACATGGGAATATTGAAAAGCAATATCGTGGTATTGGGTGTTTTTTTCTGGTGATTTTTAACGGCAGGTATACTCGACCCCTTGAAGTAGAAAATCAAAATTTTCAATTATCGTTTATCGTTTACCGTTAATCGCATATCGCTTTTCTTAATCATTTATCGTTTATCTTTTATCGTTTCTCATTTATCGTGTATCGTGTATCGTGTATCGTTTATCGTGTATCGTGTATCGTGTATCTTTTATCGTTTTTCGTTTATCGTTTTTCGTTTATCGTTTATCTTTTTCGTTTATCATTTATCGGTTATCTTTTTTCGTTTATCGTTTAGCCGTTAGAATTTATCGTTTATCGGTTATCGTTTATCATTTGTCGTTTATCTTTTAACGTTTATCGTTTATCGTTGATCGTTGATCGTTGATCGTTTATCGTTTATCGTTGATCTTTTATCGTTTATCGTTTATCTATTATGTTTTATGTTTTATCGTTTATCTGTTTTTTTTTCATTTATCGTTTATCCTATTTCTTGTTGATTTTGTAAAATAACGTTCTGTTGATCATTGAGGATCAAGAATTGTTATTCGAAGTCAGAACTGTGGATTATAAGGTTGCATTATATCGAACCCATTATCCGATCGTAAATAATTCTTGTACTTAATAAATTTTATTATGATAATAGATGCCTAATTACTGATGCCCCTTATAAATGAATTGCAATATTTAGAGGCATTGACGTAAAATTAGAAAATTTAAACTCAATCGAAGGTTGATAAAAATTTGGTATTGATAAGACAAAAGCTACGAATTTCTTATCAGCAGCATGAAAAAATAAAGGCCCTAATATTAAGTAAGATATAAAACACATATTATATTTTTTAGTCGTGTTTGAATTATTAATTGGATAGATCGTGAAAATGAGCAAACTCATCGTGCTTGCCGCTTTGCTTGCATTTTTTTTATCTATTGCTAGTGCATACCGAATTTTGTGTCCATACCCGGCTAACAGTCGATCACATTTCATAGTTCCCGATGCGTTATTCAGAGGGTTAGCGGCAAAAGGCCATGAAGTTACCGTGATAAGTGCTTTTCCACCTGAACAACCAATACCTAATTATCGTCATATCACACTCGAGTTGGTGACGGATCATGATCGTATGGTTTTCTTAAAATTTTTTTAAATGTTAATACCAATTCACTCCATTTTTTTAGAAATCATGCAACAGTTTATGAAAAAGCCAGGAGCTATGGGCATTTCTGTAGAAACGTTAGGAACGCTTGCTCGAGTTACAGTAGACGAAAGTCGCGGAATGTTAAATAATCCTGAAGTACAAAAAATTATGGCTGAAGAGACATTCGATTTGGTGATTATGGAATTTATCGGCGAACCACATATTGGATTGGCAGGACATTTTAACTGTCCCATCATAATATTTGCTTCGGTAAAGCCGACCTATCGCATACTTGAATTGTTGGGTAATCCCATAACTTTATCTTATGTGAAAAACACATTTTTCCAATGGGCTGATTTGAACCAGTTCACAGACCGATTAAAAAATTTCGTATTTTACTTTTTTGAAAAAGCTGTTTATGCATACTTCGAGTCGAAGTACAGTGCGTTCCACAAGTAAGTTAAATAATTTACTTTATTAAAAATTTCTCGGTAACAAAGGATTTAATTCACAGTGAACAATTCCCATCCCCAAAGTATTCATCATTTAACGAAATATTGGAAAATAACGTTGCGGCAGCATTCGTTACACATCATTTTAGCCAAGGCGGTGTTCGACCATTAGTTCCCGGAATAATCGAAATTAGTGGTATACAAATGACTGAAACGGCATCACCTTTGCCCAATGCCCTCCAATCATGGATGAATCAATCTACAAACGGGGTGATTTTCTTTAGCCTTGGATCAAATTTAAAAGTGTCAGCATTATCGTCTGAAATGTTTAACGGCATCATGAATGTTTTTAAAAAATTAAAGTTCAACGTTTTGTGGAAATCTGATGTGGCGACAATACCAGGGCTGCCGAAAAATGTTCGTCTCGAGAAATGGGTATCACAAGTCGATGTGCTTCATCACCGAAACACAAAACTTTTTATTACACACGGTGGCTTTGGATCAATTTCCGAAGCCAAATTTTATGGAGTGCCAGTGCTCGTTATTCCAATGTTTGGTGATCAAATTCCGAATGCAAATTTAATTTTAGATGAAGGATGGGGAGTTGTACTACCGTATGAAGATTTTTCCGAAGAACAGTTTAGTAATTCGCTTAACGAGGTGCTTGAAAATCCAGAATATTCTAATCGTGTTAAATACGAATCGATGTTGTTCCGCGATCGATCGATAACACCGTTGGAAACTGGTATTTATTGGACTGAGTACATAATCCGTCATAAAGGCGCCCGGCATATGAGATCGAATGCAACACAATTAAATTGGTTTCAACTGCATTCTGTAGATGTTATCGCATTTTTATCTGCCTTGCTCATAATTTGGCTCTACATTTCCTACAGGATATTGAAGTGTTTAGCGAGGAAAATATGCCGCTCGAAAAAACCGAAAACTAAAATCAACTAATCTCATGTTTTTTGATCAATATTTTTTAGTGTCAAAGTGTTAAATAAAAATATTTTTAATTTAAACCTAAAAATAGTAGTTTTTAGGCCCGCGTTTTCTAGTTTTTATATCCCTGCACTCAGCAATTTAATGATATCTTGAACGTCACCATATTTAGTATTGAAAATTAAATTAATCTTATCAATCAAAAAAAAAAAAATGAAAAATAACGATAATCATTACAGCACCATCAGAAAATTGTGCTTAGTATTGTCAACGAATTCGAAATGAATATAGTTGTGGTGCTAGTAATACTTACAATAAGTTTAAGTTGTGGTTCAGCGTTCCGAATTCTGTGTCCATACCCGACAATCAGTCGTTCTCATTTTATTGTCGTCGAAGCATTACTAAAAGGGTTGGCGGCTAAAGGACACGATGTAACTGTTATAAGTGCTTTTCCACCTGCGAGGCCAATACCAAATTATCGACACATTACGCTTAAGTTGGAATCGAATCACGATGAAGTTATGACCGTGTTTGCAAAAAATCCTGGCGAAACGCAAGTAACCACGGATTTGTTGTGGACCCTGCTAAATATAACATTGACCGAAAGTCATGCAATGTTAAGAAATACTGATGTGAAAAAACTAATGGCGGAAGAACAATTTGACTTAGTGATCGTGGAATTTTTGGGTGAAGTGCACATTGGATTATCGGCACATTTTAATTGTCCCGCGATTATATTCAGCTCAGTTAAACCATCAAATCGTTTACTTGAGATCATGGGTTCTCCGGTAGGATTATCATACATTGGACATCAATTATTTTTAGTAGGCGGTATGCATGGATTTAAAGATCGGTTGCTAAATTTTTTGTTTTATGGCATCGAAAAACTAGTGAGCGCCTATTTTGTGACGTACTATGTTGAATTTCATAAGTAAGTGCAGTTTATCAAAAAAGTTGCTTATTTAATTAAACATGCTTATCGTTTCATTACAGTGAATATTTTCCTGCTCCGAACTATCCATCGTATTATGAAGTTCTGAATACTAATATTGCTGCAATATTTGTTGCCCATCATTTTAGTCAAGGCGACGTGCGGCCGCTAGTTCCAGGTGTAATCGAAATAAGCGGTATACAAATGACCGAGACAACATCCCCTTTACCGGAAGGGCTACAAGAATTTATGGATAATTCGATAAATGGAGTTATATATTTTAGTCTTGGATCGAATCTGAAAGTTTCGAATTTGGCTTTAGATAAAGTAGAAGCTATATTGAGCGTTTGTCGGAAACTTAAACAAAATGTACTTTGGAAATCTGATGTGACCACTTTACCTGACCTACCGAAAAATGTTAGACTAGAAAAATGGTTACCTCAACTCGATGTGCTTAACCACAAAAACATGAGGCTTTTTATAACACATGGTGGATTTGGAAGTATAACGGAATCAACATTTTATGGTGTACCAATACTCGTTATTCCAATTTTTGGCGATCAAACACCGAATGCCGATACCGTTGCGGCCGAAGGGTGGGGAATAAAATTACCGTACTCTGAGCTTACTGCAGAACGACTGTTTACATTGGTAAACGAGCTAATTGAAAATCCAATATATCGTGACAAGGCTAAATACGAATCGATGCTTTATCGTGATAGACCTTTAACCCCACTTCAAACTGGAATTTATTGGGTGGAGTATATTATTCGGCATAAAGGTGCACATCATATGCGATCAAACGCAAGGGAACTATACTGGTTCCAATTACATTCAGTCGACGTTATTGGATTTTTGTTGGCCGTAGTATTGATTTGGGCTTATGTAACGATCAAAATTTTAAAGTGGGTAGTGAAAAAATTATGCGGAACGCCAAACCAAAAATTTAAATTAAAAAAGAAATAATAAAATTATGTAATTTATAAACAGTGGTTTAAGGCGTTTTCGTAGTGACACAACGATTTCAAACATTACAATCGCGAATTTGCGCTTCAGTTCCGCCCGTTCGTTGCAATACGATTTGGAACGTTTTCCAAATTAAAAAATGGTAGTTTGATTTTTCGTTTTCCGGAATTCATTGGCATTGGCTTCTACAAAACCCCACCAATTAATTATTTGCCACTGAATTAATTCACATTTGGTGGGATGTTGAAGCGGAAAGATATTTGACTTGTCAACTGTTTTATTATATTTAGAGCTACAACGGATCCCTGTATTCTATTAATTCTTTCTCTAACGTTCCTTTTAAGTGGTTTAATATTATCTGGTTTATTTGTATAACCCTTATTTTTAAGACAACCTTATAAAGAAAAGTCGTGAGCAGCTTAGTCAGGTGACCGTGGAGGCCAACCCACATCACCAGATTTCGAAATTAACTTTTGAGGAAATATATTTCTCGTAAAAAATTTCATTGATTCTCTAGCAGTATAGCATGTGGCATCATCCTGTTGGAACCGCATGTTCACCAAACATTGGCATGTAATTCTGGTCTTAAAAAGCTCCTTATCATATCACGATAACGCTCGCCAGTGACTGTAACAGCTGAACCATTCGGATTTTCATAAAAATATAGTCGAATCACCCCTCCAGCTCAAATTACATAACATACCTTCACATTCAAGGGTTTAATGGTGATTGATAAATTATTTGATGATTCTCTACTGCATAGAACCGGCTGTTTTGTTTGTTTACATGCCCCCTTAAGTGAAAAATAGCTGCTTTTGTATGTTAATTGAATTTTATGCGGACATAAATCCAAGTATTTATGCAAAATATTGGTTAGCGTTGATCTTCGAAGTTCAAGCTTTTGCGTATACGGTGCTTGAGTAATGTCGTTTGATTATCTCATTCACTGTCACATTTAGCCGCAATAGTTTCTGGTGTTCTGACTATACGTTGTTTGGCTTATTTGTCGCAGTCCCTTTTTCGTTAAATTTTTTCATAATCCGTTATATTGTAGGCTTCAACTTAATATTAAAACACGTTGTTCAATCGAATATTTTACCATGATTAATTTGCCACATGCGTATTTCACGACTGTCAAGTATTGACAATACTAATATTCGCCTAAATGGTGGCAAAAAATTGTAAAGCTTTCCGGATGGGCTAAAATTAATTCTGAAAGTAAATTTTGAAATTTTTAGATAGTAAGAATTTCTTCAACGAGATTGGGATGAAAATTGTAGAAATATGACAAATGGTCAATAAATACAAGGCCATACAAACAATAAAAAAAATTGGTCTAAAAAAATCAAAAGATCGTTCCCTGTTATTTATATATGGCTGCATATAAATAACAGGGAACGATTCTTGTTCATAATTTCAACGCAAAATCATATTCTAAAAAAACTAAAAGACAACTATATAGACATTGGTTTATGGAAAGGCATACATACTTTATGCGTAAAATGCTAAGTGATCGAGCCTAGATCAGAAATATAAATAGCAGGTTATATTGGAAAACGAACCTTGCACCAAAAATCAACGAAACATTTTCTTCTAAACAATTTACAAGGCCGATATAAAACAGTAGTTTCTGGAAAGGTCCTGATGTGAACTTTATGCTTAATGTGCTAAGTGATCGATCTTGGGCTCAATCTTATAAATAACAGGCATTGCTTGAAAGCAATCGGTGCACAGGGGTTGAACGAAAATTGTTGTTCTTAAACATCATAATACCCCTATAGAAGGTCAAAGGTGTGGGAAAAGGTCTTGAAGTATAATTTATACTGAATGGACCAAGTAATTTATCCAGGGGGTTGGTTATATAAATGACAGGCAGTTATTGAAATAATACAATAAAATCTCCAAGGTCTTTTGATTTTTTAAGCAACGTTTTCGTTGAAGCTTTCTGAGCCTATTATTTATGTGGTTTATCCGTACGATCGACCGATTGACCGTTTCAGTTTAAAGTACACATAAGGTCCTTTAGATTTTTTAGAAGAAAATTTTTCGTTGAAACTTTGTGGAACAATCGTTCCAAATAATGTGTTATTTATATGGCCCACCCCTAGATCAACCACTTTACACTTTCAGCATTAAGTGAAAATCAGGACTTCTCCGGAAACTCCTGTCTATATGCGGATTTTTAGGGTGTTTTGCCAAAACATACGAGCATCAAAAGTTACTCCTAAATATTTAAATGAATTAACTCTTTCAATCATAATGTTGTTCACTTTAAATGGAGGTAACGTAACTATTGATTTATATGGGGAATGAAATATCATATGTTTAGTTTTAGATATATTAAGTGAAATTAAATTGGATTTAAAGTATTCTAATAATATATTAAGATCGTGATTCATATCATCCATTATCCCACTGGCATCTAAGGTTTCATAGAATAACGCCATATCATCAGCAAAAATTCTAATTTTGCCCTTTAATGGTAAATAGGAAATATCATTAATGAAGATTAAGAATAAAAGTGGTCCCAGAACACTGCCTTGTGGAACACCACATTTGATATCCAACATATTACTTCTAATTTCATTGACCATGACATACTGTTTCCTATTTGATAAATAGCTACTCAGCAAGCTATAAGGAACACCCCGTATACCATAAATATATAATTTGCTAAGTAACAATTCATGATCAATACAATCAAAAGCTTTCTGTAAGTCTAAGAAAAGCGCTCCAACATACTTTTTGTTGTCAAAAGCTGTAAAGATCATATTTGAAATTTCAACAAGAGCTAATTCCGTGCCAGCTCCCTTTCTAAAACCATATTGATATGAGTAGAAAAAGTTATTTGAATCAAGAAAATTTACCAATCGGAAAAAGAGTAATTTTTCAAAAATCTTGTCAAATACTGATAAAGTTGAGATAGGTCTATAATTATTAATTGATAAACTGTCACCATTTTTAAAAACGGGAATAACTTTCGCAACCTTTATTCATTAAACATTTCTGACAAAAGTTTTGAGAAAAAATCTGCTCTACCTTTAACCACATAGTTATGAATTTTGTCCGGCCCACAACCCTTACTATCATTAAGTGAATGAATAATATTGAAAACTTCAATAGCTGTAACTGATGAAAAATACATAGAATCACAGTTCCAATAAATGGTACCGAATTTATGAATATTTCTGTCAGAGTTGATAGATTCACTAATTAATCTACCTACCTTAACAAAATAGTCATTGAAAAGGTTAACTATATCACCAGTATCATTATAAAGCCGTCCGTTACATAAAATTGAATCAAACTGAGCTGTTTTGTTATTTTTATTAAGAAACAAATTAATATTTTTCCATAGATCTCTTTGGTTTAAATCAACAAACATTTCATTAAAATAACGTTTCTTAGCGAAATATTTTTTTGATTTTAGTAACTTACTTAGGCGTTCTAGTTCCGCTTTAAGATCAGTGTTATTAGGATTAAGTTTATATCTTTTTAACACTTTGTTTTTCTCACGAATTACTTGCCAAATATCATAGGTAATCCAAGGGCATAAAGTATTTTTTAATTTAACTTTGACACTTATTGTATTAGTATATTTATTATTAAGGTCATTGTATTTCTTTACAATTAATTGTAAAGTGCTGTTAGGATCATGAATATCAAGGGGCATTGAAATCAGAAAGTTATTAAACTCTTCATTTAATTTATCAAAGTTCACAATTTTTTTATTCAAAATTTTCCCAATGTACTTAGCTGCGTAGCAAAATTTTGTGTAAAGAAAACTGTGGTCGCTAATGTTTGAATAGATGGTACAATTGTAAACATTTTTAATGTTTAGAAAGCTAGATACGGCATGATCTAATATATTGCCACTAGCAGGACGAGTAATATTCGTATTAGTAGTTATCAAATCATGGCTCATTAGTAGATTTATATAATCAGTTACATAATCATCTGTTTTGTTGATGAGAATATTTAAATCTCCAAGTAGAATATTATCTGATCTGCAGCTATCAGAGAGAAAACTATCTAAAAAGTTAAAAAAACAATTAACATCAGAACTAGGTGGGCGATAAATGGCACAAACATTGGTACCAACAAATCGAGGAAGTGCTGGAATTCGATTTTGTGGAATTTATAATCATAAGAAGACTGTTTTGATTCCAATTGTTTGATCTTCTCCTTTAGCACCTTGTTTTCATCAGAAATTGTATTGATTTGTTGTAAAAAATTATCAAATGAGTTCGTTACATATTGTTGGGAGGTTTCCACATTAATTATTCTAGCACGCAGATCATTTAATATTTTCAAAATCTCAGGAAGATCAGATAAATTATTCAACACTGACTCACTGGTACTTTCAGACCCATCTATAATGGATCTACGCTTTGATGCTTTACAAGAGTTGCAAATCCAGGCTGCTGTTTTATTACGAATATGATCTAGAAGATCAGCCGGAATATCGGCACAAGCGACGTGGAAATATCCGTTGCAGGTGCCTTCACAGAAAATCCCGGGATTATTTCGATTTCCTGTAACTGCAACTTGACACTTTGTACATTTTTTAGGAGCCATCACAACCACAAGTAAACTAATTATACAACTTTCGTTCCCAAAGAAAAATTAATTTTATGACAGGGCTTATATAATATGTTATTTATATTTTATATATGTAATTAGCTTGTTTTAATTATTTAATTGTTATTATATGTAATTAAAAAGTATTTTTATTTTATTATTAATATTAAATTTTTTTTTTCTTTTTAAATTTATTTATTTTATATTTATAATAGATATTTCGCTGGAATTTTATTTTTGACATCCGTTCACTTTAAGAAACACAATGAGAATGGTGTTGGACAATGGTGCTTCGTATTACAATAAAACTTTGCCTTTTGTAAAAAATCGTTGCAAATAATGCCTGTTATTTAAATGGCTGAACCCTAGAATCGACCACTATCAGCTCTAAGCAGCTGCATTTTAGCATAAAGTACACTTCAAAACTTATTCTGGGTTCGAAATGTCTCTCTCTCTCTCTGGCTTTATATCCCATCAAGGGATTTGGCCGCCTCAAATGAGGTTTCATAATCATAGTTTCATTTCGGATAATGAGCGGTTAATTCATTGATCCTAAACCAGCCGTGAATTTTTTTCCTTGTCACCACTGGGAATCGAACCCGAAACCTCCGGTCACTGGGACAAGCATGCTGACCACTTTGCCACCGGGGCGGCAACTGAGGATTCGAAATCTAAATCGAAAAAATAGGCGAAAAAAGTTGTTTATTAACTATTTTGGAAGGTAGATGAAAACAGAATAAATCTTAATTTTACTTGACCGAAGAAAAAGTGGAGCTAAATTGGTAAATACAGAAACACACAAAAAAGTTTGCTTTCGTTAAATCGGATATTTTTTATAAAAGGTTTTTGAATCTTAAATTTCTAGGAAATATTTAAGAAATATGTATCATTAACGTCGAATTTATTAAAATAAAACTAAAAATTTAAAAGTACATAATTAAAAATTATATTATAAGTTGAATGACTTAATTTTTACAGATTTTTCAACAAATTTATTTTATATAAAAAAATAGACAACGAATTTAAACTTGGAATCGTTTTTATAACATTGCATCTCTCAGGTAACATACGAATGCCGTCGCCAAAAAAAACTGCAGGTCTCGATGTGATAAATCGACGAATTTATGCCCAGCGTTTTGAACTATTTATCCAGTAAGACGTGCTTCATTGACCGGAACAAATAGTATAGTCAGATGGGGCCTAGTCTGGTGAATATGCCGCGTGTGGGAGAATTTCCCATACCACGTTCAAAAAAGTCTTATGAGTCACGCGAGCAATATGAGGTTGAGTGTTGTCATGCAGCAATATTATACTTGCCTGCTTCCTTGCCCAATAAATGGCCTTTTCTGACCAATTTCTTCGCTCAATTTGTTCAATTGTCGGCCGTACCGTTCCACGGTCCCTGTCTGACCAGCTTCCAGGAGTTCGTAATAGAGCACACCCTTCATGTTCCACCAGATACATAGGAGAACCTTTTTTAAGAGCATGTTCTTTTTCAGCGTAAAAGTATGGGTTTCCGGGAACTAACCACGAATTTTTACATTTGAGGTTCTCGTCAAAATATACTTTTTATCACCAACCACAATTTTCCACAAGAAGCTCATTTTTATTGCCGGCAAGCAGTGAAAGTCACATGTTCATACGAAGACCTTGGTTGTGTTCGGTCAACACATGTGGTAGCCATCCACGAAGTTTTTGAATTTTTCTCATTTGATGCAAACTATTGCAAATAGCTATTTAGATACCTCTTCTAGCTGAACTGCATGCTCTTGTTGCGTTTGCTTGCAATTCCGCAACTTTAAACTTTCGTGGTTGTCTAGAGCGCGGCTGGCCACTAAAATTAAAATAACCACTTCTAAAACGTTTTTACAAATAATTACACGTTTCATAAGCAACATCGTCGGCACCAAGAATACTAAAAATTTATTCCAGTGCTTTAGTAGCATTTTATTCTTATTGGAATTCGTTTAGAATGCAGTGCCGAATGTGCTGTTTATCAGTTGTCACCATAAACTCTAGTATTTTGAGGGACTATGTAACTCACGGTGACTGGATGCGCAATAAATTTTCAAGTTTTTTTAGCTTTCGTAAAATCGGATATTGTGAACTATAACGCCTGGCTCATACGCACTGTATAACTAGAATGATCCTAAAAGCGAGGAGCGCCCTGAAGACAAGATGGGTCATCACGTAGTAGTAGACGTGGTGGTTATCTATGGATATTGAAACAGGGAAACAGGGATATCTCACATTGATGTTGCTCGCTTTGTTGAGTGTACAACGTCGCTATGTCACATATCACCAAACCGTCAGGTAGTTTCTTGCACTTGGATAGTTCCTGAACCGTGATTGGTGCAAAGCGCTCTCGATACGGATCGACGATTTGGTGCTGTGTGGTGGGCTTTATTTTAATTTGTGAATCGTCTCGGAAAATTGGGACAGAGAGAGCCTCATATAGCTGGTAGTCCCATGATTGCACCAAAGGGATTTGAATCACGATTGGACGTTGGGTTTGGTTACTCTTGTCCTTATTGTCATTAGACGATACAAATTGTGTAACTCTAACAGACCATGCCCAGGCAAAGTGCAGGTCTTTGGAAGATGTTTAAGTATAGTGGACATATCTTGCTCTAGCAGCCAAAAAATGACCGCTACTGTTTTATTTAAGTGGGCTCGGTACTCATTGAGGAGTGAGAACTCGACATCGAACTGTTGTTGTGCCTTCATTAGGTGTTTCAATTGTTGGGCAGTGATGTTGTTACTGTATTTGAACAGTTTTAACGTGTTGTCAGTAATCGGGGTTTGATTTTTCAGAAGTTTTAAAGTGTATGCTTCGTGTTACTGTATCTGAGCGAACTGATGTTCGTACTGTTCTGCCTCTCTTTGTGACAATAGCCCAAACATATCTCCCATTAGGTACTCTATTGCATCGCCTACTCCACCTTTCATTCTGCGTTGATCGAAGTCGCTATGCGTTATCAACTCGTTGTCTTGGATAATGTTGTTAAACTGCAATTGTAACTGTTGTAGGATGAAATCATATTTAATTTTTTGTACATCTTTGCAGGCTCTGCCAAGTAAGGTCAGACCCTTCTCCACGTTACTTAATTCTTTCCAATAACTCGACAAGTTGTACCGAACTACTAGATCCTATTTAGTCGAAAGCAGTTCTACTTTGGCGATATTGTCAAAGTACATGCCCGAGTTGTTCCATTCCTTGATTATCATCGATGAATGAGGTTGTGTGGCATACGATTCCCTTCCGAATTGATGAGTTTGTACCGAAATGATGACACAAACCACAACACAAGTCAGTAATAAAAGTCGATTAGTATGATTGACAGGAGTTTGATTTTGTTTTTCCGAGACGACTTGGTTGTTGTTGGCGATCGGGATTGTTCGCTATATCCTGTATCTTCCCACTATCTGCTTCATTTATCGGTTGTTGGATAGGCAACGGTGGCACCTTTGTTATTGGTCTCTTGATGTTCAGGTGATCAGTGGTTTTCACAATTTCCATCTAGTTGGGGGTAACAGTTCAACGCATAATAAGACATTGTCTCCTTTGCCGATGGTTTTTGATTCCTTTCGCCATTTGGGCCGCTGCTGTAGACGATGTAAGTAATCTGTTGTTCATTTATTCCAAAACTGCGACCGCATGTTCTGCACCACCCTCCATCGAGATGAGAAGTTTTTTGCGGCGTCTGGTTGTTATTTTTCTGGAGAAGCCGTGAGTGCATTTTCAATCAAGAAATGCCCTGGTGTTAACACCTCTATAGCGATTCTGGATCCTCAGTTCATGGCCTGGAGTTTAGGCATGCTTCGATCTGGTTTAGTAAGGTTGTCAATTCCTCGAATGTTAGCCTCGTATCGCCTATACACTTTTTAAGATGAGTTTTGATGAATTTTACTCCTGCTTCTCACAGTCCCCCGAAGTGTGGTGCTGAAGGGGGGATAAAATGCCAAGTTATGAGCTGCATTAGTTTACTAGCTCCTACAAAGTTGGTTCCATTGTCGCTGTATATTACGGCCGCGTAGGCGGATTCGGGCGCATCACAAAATCCGTGTAGCTCAACACTGCAGTTGTTTGTGGCATAATTAACGTATAGCGGTATCTGGATGGCATGACTTATTCATTTAAATCCCTCTTTAGGTGATCTCATTTCTTAGAGAGATCGGGTGGCAACAGGTCATCCCAATCCAAGTCTAAACTCCACATTGTCTGATACGCTAGTTTGAAATTGATGGTTAGTGGTGCCAGCCATCCCAGTGGATCGAACATTTTTGACATTTCCAACAAATATTGCCGTTTAGTGAGTTTGCTGTTATTAGGTGGTAACTGAACGTGAAAGATGAAATGATCTCTCGTTGGATTATAGCGAATCCATAATGTTTTAATCGCCTGTTCGTCGGTGAAAGTTATTCAGACTTAGACCTATAGATGTCTGCATGGAAGCATCGAACATCATCCGAATTTTTGCGGTATCTTATTTTTCAATACCGTATGGTGAGGTAGATAATAATTCCCTTTATTGGATCTAACCGGCTTCATATGTTGCAATTTGATGTACGTGGTCAAGAAATTCACATATAACTTCCTCAGGTTGGGGTCTCATTCCAATTTTTTCTCCAATTGTAAGAAACGTTGGAGTGCTCCAGCGTGTCGTGTTTTGTTGAACAACAGGCTCATATACGTCCGTCGTTCTCAAACCAATATA
Organism: Nephrotoma appendiculata; assembly: GCA_947310385.1. Classification (NCBI taxonomy): domain Eukaryota; kingdom Metazoa; phylum Arthropoda; class Insecta; order Diptera; family Tipulidae; genus Nephrotoma; species Nephrotoma appendiculata. The sequence goes on along the minus strand of OX371224.1, from coordinate 84,524,341 downwards.
TTATAATACGAAGCCTGAAATGGGTCATCAATTTATTTCCGACCGTTCTTTTCAGAGGCTTAATATTGATTTGACGGGACCATACCCCGGTCTTAATCTGGGAATGCTTAAATCTTGAGTATCGTAGATCACTCGAAATTTGTTATCTTGACTCCTTTGAGTGAAGCAGTAGCTACTTCTATTTGTTCCTTCCTTAAGAAAGACGTCATTTTGTTATTTTCTGCACCCGAATTTATCATGAGCGATAATGGAAAACAATTTGCTTCAAAATTTTTGATGATTTGCTTACGGTCATAACGAGTTGGATATTTATAAAATTGCCGCAGCTATTCGTAATGTAGTCCACGGGTCAACTCAATTTTCCCCTAATTACCTTGTATTCGGTCAGCATATGACATTACACGAGTTTCGTGCGCAAAATTTATATCAGCTATAGTAGATGTGAACATAGGAAATGTAGCATATAAACTTCGTGACTTACATGAAAAGCTAGTGGGTCGCTTTACGTTTAACAAAATTGGAAAATATTGAAAACTTTCTTATAGTCACAATATTTATTTGTTTTTGGAAAACCGATTTCGAAATATTATTTCCTCTTCAGTTCATTTTTACAACTATTTAAATTGTGTGAAGAATAGTTGTAAAAAGGAACTGAAGAAGAAATAATATTTTGAAATCGATATTTCAAAAATAAATAAATATTGTCACTATAAAGAAATTTTACAAATGTTTTTTTAAAGCAATTTACTTCAATTTTATAAGTGACAAAAGTTAACAGTGAGGCTAAAAAATGGGTTTTAACCATTATAGCACAAATTGTGAAAACTTTCTTTCAAAGTGATAAGTCTTCTACCTAAACTGTAAGAAATTTACATGGAAAATTCAGTAGTAATGAAATGCTTACAGAGTAATTTGTGGATCAATTTGTAAAGCGAGTTCGTGAAACTGGATTTTTATTGGATAAACCAACACATGCACGTGCATCTACAGCTTCGTACACCCGAGAACATTGAAGCATTTGTTCAGAATGTGTCTAAACATGCATCATCGTCAACTCGTGTTCAAGAATTGAATATTTCACGCAGTTCTGTAATGAGAATTACACTTAAAGCCCTCGGTATAAAGTTGCACAAAGCTCAATTAGTGCAGAAGCTGAAGCAAAATGACCACCCGCATCGTTTTCGGTTCGGTAATTAGGCTGTGGAATGCTCGGAAGAAAATGAGCTTTTTTACTGAAAAACCATTTTTTCCGACGAAACTCATTTTCACCTCGGAGGTTACGTCAACAAGCGGGCTCAGAAAATTCACACGTAGCCACAGAGAAGCCGATGCATCCACAGCGAGTGACTGTTTGGAGCAGATTTTGGACAGGCGGCATTATTGCTCCATTTTGTCGAAACAGATTTTTTTACAGGAGAGCGTTACCGAGAAATAAAGCCAAATTAAATTGCAAACGTTAGATAGACCACCCAGTACTAGCTTGAGCTTCATATTTTGAGCCAAATGCAAAATTATGTAAGAGCCGCGTATAAAATGCAACTCTTTCTTATGGATCTTCGAGCAAAGCATTAATCAGTTATTGGTTTAGAAAGTTTTAAAGTGTAAAATCTAAAATTGAAATTTATTAACTCTCGGAAAATTTGCTTCAAGATTAACTGATTAACTAAATACTTCTAATGCTTGAGGCGTGGGGATGACATTTGCCAAAAGATACCAATAAAAATGCTTTTTTCATTAAATATTAATTATTTAAATTCACATTTCAGTCTGTTGGATTGGACCCAAACCCCCAGTACCTTGGTCAGTACGATTACCAAATATATAGTGATTAAGATTACTTTACGTAAAAATTACATAGAAATATGGACAATTATCTACTTTTTCAGTTAACGCTAAAGTCGAATTAATGTTCCGTGCGTCAGAATTCTAAAGAAAAGTTTGTCGCACTTTGAAGTGAAGTTGGCTGAGATTTTTCCTAATAATCACAAAGGATTTAAATTTCTAGTTTTGTGAATTGACATCCTTGCGTCCAAAATTGTCGAAAGAAACATATTTTAATTCAAAGGGGAACATATTTCATTCGAAGAGGAAGTTTGATGCCCTTAGTCAGTGCTATGTCGGAAAAATTAGACACACTTAGAAATGAAGTAAGCTCATAATCGTTAAGTTTTTTATTTCTCTAAAATGAACTGACAAAACAAAATTTGAATTTTGTAAAAAATAGTAAATATCAAAACAATAATAAGCAAAATTTTCCTTATTTGATAAAAATAAATAAATGTAATCATGAGTTTGTATCTCGCGTCAAAATTTAAAGCGAATAATTTTTTTTTGTGTTGCACAGTGGAACACGAAACGTGTTAACGGGTAGATTTGTTTACACGATAGGGTATTTTGGTCTGCATTCAAGTTATCCAAGACTTTCATCTCACGATTCAAAAAAAAAAAAATACAGTATCAGCACCAGCGTTAAAAAAACTCATCGGAGACTTTACATTTTATACGTATATACATCATTCGTATTTCTTATCCCATAATTTCCCCTCATCCCATACTCCCTTGGCTTTCTCATCTCACACTTCCTATTCCTATTCAAAACAATATGTTGAAGAGTAAAGATGTGTGCTGCACCCTTTTGGCTGTCTCAAGCCCAAGTAACAAATCCCGTTCTCTTCCCCTTCAAATTTGATACGGGAAACGCATTTGTACCGTTTACAAATAAAAAAAATTCTCCCGCCCAAGAATTTAAAAGGTCCGCAAATTTACTAATCTAGACGACTTCTAGACTCCAATGCCCATCTACGGTGCGAGTAAGAGAATTCGTTACTTGGAAGCGTATCGGTTCCGTTGAAAAATAGAACAATTCTCAGCAAATCAATTAACTTTGATAAGTTCTAGAATTCTATAGCAGTCAACTTTGCGAGTATGTAGACCCGCCTATCAAGGAAGTCCAAGTTTTGTAAACCTCAGTGAGAGTTATACGATATTCTACGGATTTCAGCAAACAAAACGTGTCCAGGATTGGTGATCACGTTCTATTGAAAGGTCAACTGATCTACATTACCAATAGTTTAAGTACTCTGTGCATGACGATTTAAACTCAAAAATTTTACTTTTCATCATTACATTTCCCTCTGTAGCATTTAAATAGGAATATGTAACATTTCGACAAATGCCACAAGTTAGTGCTGGCCACCAGGATTATTAAATATATTAATATATTTAATATTACCATTACCTCATAAGTTGGATAGTAGGTTCATAGAGATGGGTAGATCTAAATGGGCAGTTTTTATAGATGATCAATATAAGGGACTCTATATATAAATCAACAAATCTGCAAAATATTTCAATCCTTAGGCAGTAGAATTTTGCTATTTTTGACGAGACAAATACGTTTCCCGTGTCAGGTATATTCGAATAGTGAGAATTTTCACGAATAGTGGAACTTCATGATTCGTCATAAATTGGCCAACATAGTACAAAAACTACTGGCAATAACATTTCTGCGGGCCCTTTAATAGAAATACCCACCGCAGCCAAATTTCACTCCAACTGTCACTCATTTACATAGCGAAAATTCCCACGATAAACGGAGCCTCAAACTCATGCGGTGGATGGCCATAGGAGTCTAGAAATTATGAAAATCAACAAATCTTGCAGATCCTTTAATTCCTTTAGCACATTTGAATTATTGCTAGCTCCACGACCAATGGAGCACATGACTTGCGCTCAAGACAGCCATAAAGGTTCAGAACACAATCTTGTTGAAAAATTATTTGACTCTCTTTAGATTTTAACAGTACAATTTGTTTCTTCCAAAGAAGTTCATTTCTAAAAAGCGACTATCGAACAAAATATTACTATGAATAAAAACAAAAAGTATGGGATGACAAAATAAATCGTAGAATGAGAAATATTTATTATAATTATAAAAGTGAAAAATCTAGGATGAGCTTTTTAACACTTACGCTGCTAGTGGTATTAGTTTTCAAATCGTAGGATGAAAACCTGTGATAACTATAAAAAGGAGAATATTGAAGGAGAGTGAAACCAATCAGCCAATTCGTTCCATTTGGTAGACAAAACTCATATTTATATTTTTTGTGCCTATTTTTCATCATTGACTGAAAGTTTCTTGTGTGTGTGTCCCAAATAAGCAAATAGTGACGTGGAACTTGACTTCGTGACCATCGTCTAGTACAGACGTATTTTTGTTTATTGATATTTCTTTTTTTTTTAATTTTAATTTATTATTTTTTTGCTATTGTGTTGTATTCCGTAACTGGACCTTTCTACGGTTTTTTTAGTGCTAATCTAAGTGTTTTAATTATTGCATACAAGTTAAAAATTATTAGTTTGTTTTATAAGTAATTTAATACCAATCCTGTGATATTAATCCAAGTTTTATAATATAAATCTTTATCTGTGATCTTGTGCTTTTTTACTTTTATAATCTCGTACAAATAACATTATAGTGTGATGGGTTCCTGTGATATTCAATTTAGTCTGTGTTAATTTTACTTGTGCATTTTTTTATGTGCTGTATATTCAGTCGTATTTCTGATAAGTATATGCATGTGTTTTGGTTAAATTTTATACGATCAGTTTTTATAACTCTTAACAATATTTATCTGTGAATTCTTGTGTCGTAATAAATATACAATAATACGTACACATTGGCTATTAACGGGAACTTTGTCAAGTGTTTTGTAATGTTATTTCAGCTAAACCGAACTGAAACCTGTGTCGTTTAACATTTCTTTTTGTATTTGTTTCGCTGTCACGTGTTTCTAATTTATTGACAATGAACTCCGTAATCAAATGTTGTTTCTGTAATACGTCATCCAATCACACCTCCGAACGTGTTCCGTTATTACGTGTAGATTCCAATTTTATAAAAAAATTTGATTTTATCTGTTTAGATTGCAGAAATAATAATGTTAACGGACAACTTTTATTGCTTAGCGAATCAATGGATGCAATTATCCGCAGTTACGATGAATTTAAAACCGGGGTTAATGAAAAATGTAACCGAATCTTTAATTTGGAGATGAAGTTAAATTTGTTGTGCAACAATTTAGATGAAATCTCTTCCTCCTTGGATCGCACCGAAGACTGCATCGCTGCTAACACCAATTCTATTGCACTTTCTAATTTCGGCAACGAAAAGTATTTCGCGAAAATTAGTAAGTTTATTGACAATTTCGATTTGATCATTAATGAAGCGATCAGTAATAAGGTTGAATCAATTCTTGTTTCTGGTATCAAGAACAATTTGACCAAAATCCAACACACCAATCAACTCAGAACTGACAACATTAATAACAATATGCTCATCAATAAACATCTTGCTTCGAATACTGATTTAATTATCAGGCTATCTAACGAATTTAATGCTCGTATATCAGCATGTACTACTGCAGATACCAGCTCGAGTAAACCCATTGATGAATCGCTATTCGTCCGACTTGAGAAGGAACTGAGAACTACCAGTGATGCTTGCCAGGATCTAACGAATTCACTTTTAATTCACAAACCTGCTATAATTACAGATCGCGCTAATATTCTGAGTCTTCAACAGGAACTTTTTCCTGCCACAGCTGTCAGCCATTCAAATAACAGCCCAACCCCTTTACCCCATATAGTTCCCGCTAATATTAATACCAACTCCCGCAACTCTCAACACAGTTCTTGCAGCAATGCTAATCCGCCATGTATCCTTAGAGCAGTCCCTAAACCGAAATTTATATTTGTACCCAGATTGTGTAACACCACAACTAACGCCGATGTTATATCATATGTTAATTCTATATTGAATCGGCATAACATCCAGGGACAAAGTATCAAATGTAAAAATATATCCCGTTCAATGGACAAATTGCTTCGTTTAAATTAATGATCCCTGAAGCTGTATTTGATATACGTTGCTCTCCCCTGAATCATGGCCCGAAACAACTTTTCTTAAAGAATTTGTCGACTTCCGAATTAATAATAACAACATAGGAGAGCCAAAAAACTTAAACGCTTGTCCCTGTACTACCAGAATGTAAGGGGGACTTAGAACCAAATCTTACGCCGTTTTTTCAGCAGTTCAAAGACTTCCATTTGATATTTTTGCACTCACAGAGACTAACTTGAACAGTGATTTCAACAGTAACGAGTTTTTTCCTCGGATTTCAACGTCTTCCGCAAAGATTGTTGTTACTGTCCTGACACAAATTCTCCAGGCAGAGGGGTTCTTATTGCAGTGCACATCAATTTTGATAGTACAATTGTTACCATTCCCAACACTACTAATATCGAGTTAATATGCGTCAAAATAAAGAATAATAAAAGTAATGTTTTTATTTTATGTTGGTATATTCGCCCACTTAGCCATGGTCGTAACCTATCGGCTTCTTACTAACGCTGTTGACTTCATCTTTGACCTGATGAATACTCAAGATGACATCTTTGTCGTGGGTGATTTTAATCTCCCCGGTCTGAAATGGGACTATTCAGACGATAACAGTCATTATGTTGCGTCGAATGTACTAACCACCAAAGAAGCTTTATTTACTGATAATATGTTGAACTCTGGATTATTTCAGATCAGCAACGTTAGGAAACCAATCTCATCCTTTGTGCCATAGATGTATACCATCCTCCCATTTTAATTAAATTTTGTCTGGAGCAAGGCAGTTTTAATGTTTAAACTCCGCCGTGTTTTAATTTTCGTAAGGCCGACTTTGTGAAACTTAATGATTTGTTGTCAAATATCAACTTTGACACCATTTTGAATGATAATAATGACATAGAAACACAATTTGTAAATTTTTATTCTGTAGTTTTTGATTGCTTTGAACAATCCATTCCGTATACTCGCAAAAAAACTGTATTGCCATCACCTCCTTGGTATAATAGCAAATTACGAGCATTACGCAACCGTAGAAACAAACTTTGGCATAGATTTCTAAGAACTAAATCGGACTCTGATCACTCTAACTATTTGATTAGTTATAATGATTTCAGTAGTTTATCGGACGAACTTTATGGGAATTACATCAGACTCATGCAGTCCAATCTTATAGCCGATCCTAGGAGTTTTTGGCGGTTTGTTAATTTGAAAAAAAAATCCGACGGATACCCTCCCACTCTGAATTATAAAGATCATTCCTCTAATGATCCTAAAATCATAACAAATCATTTTGCTAACTTTTTCAGTCTGGCTTTTGCAAACAGTGATTTTGAACCCGATGAAGATTACTTCATACACATATGCATGAATAACTATGTTCAAACAACACTAACTTCGGTTCAAATCGATTACGAATCCGTGGTACAAAAGATTTCCAAACTTAAAGATGATTTTTCACCTGGTCTTGACGGTCTACCATCCATCGTCCTAAAAAACTGCAGTGATATTCTTGCTCAGCCGCTGACGGCACTTTTCCAAAAGTCGCTTTCACTTGGAATTTTCCCATCTATTTGGAAAAGTTCCTTTATAGTTCCGATCCATAAGAACGGCTCCGAATCAGACATTTGTAATTACAGGCCGATTGCAAAGTTATCTTGTATTCCCAAGCTGTTCGAAAGTATTATATATGATTCATTGTACTTTTATTGTAAACCATTGTTTTCCGACAATCAGCATGGTTTTCTCAAAGCTCGCTCCACGACCATAAACCTTGTGGAATTCACTTCACAAACATTAAATATGATTGAAGCAGGAAATGAGGTCGATGTTATCTTGACCGATTTCAGCAAGGCGTTTGACAGGATTTCCCATAAAGTTATTTTGTTTAAGCTCAGGGCTCTTGGATTTCCCCCACAATTTCTCCGTTGGGTGGGCTCTTATCTTAAAGACCGTATTTATCAAGTTCTGTTTAGGACATCAGTATCAGCTCATTTTTCAGCAACATCTGGAGTGCCCCAAGGCAGCCATCTGGGGCCGATTTTTTTCATTCTGTCTATTAACGACGTTGCATATTTAATTAAAAATTCAACTATACCTATATACGCCGATGACATGAAGATTTACAAACGGATTTCAAACACCACCGATAGGATCCAATTACAATCCGACCTCAATACATTTTCCGTATGGTGTGTAAAGGACAACCTTGAGCTGAATGTGGGTAAATGCCAGACGGTCACCTACTCTCGGAAGCGTGCACAGTCCATTTCTCGTGACTATTATATTAACAACGATGCCGTTACCAGAGCTAGTTCTGTTCGTGATCTGGGGGTCGTTTGTGACAGCGAATTGAACTTCAGAAATCACGTAGATCGCATTGTCAATCAAGGTAACGCTGCGCTCGGTTTCATTAAGCGTTGGTCGAAAGAATTCGACGATCCTTATGTTACGAAGGCTCTCTATTTAACATTCGTTCGTCCCCTGCTCGAGTATGCTTGCCAGGTGTGGTCGCCTTATCATGTGGATCACACATAAAAAGGATTGAAGCAGTTCAGCGTAGATTTCTTCGCTTTGCTTTACGCAGGCTACCGTGGGTGGACATGTTTCACCTGCCTCCATACCTAGATCGCCTCAAGCTAATTGATTTACAACCACTTCGTAGGCGCAGGGTTGTTGCAGACGTGGTTTTTATTCATCAATTGCTAACCGGCAGTACCGACTCTCCTTTCCTCTTAGGAAAAATCAATCTAAATTTTAATTCACGAGCCTTGAGATCGGTACCTATGTTTCAAATCGACCATCATAGGACTGACTATTGTAAAAATGAACATGTATCTAGGATGCTTCACGAGGCTAACCAATACTCCCACTTCATTGATTTTAATATGATGAAACGCACTTTAAAACAACTTTTTTATTTAACTTGACTGGTTTGGCCTTTAATATTTTATAACTTTTATAACATTTTGTTTTGTTACATTTTATTTTGTTTTATTTATCAAATTTTATGAAATTTTATCAGTTGACTGCTATATTTTTCAATTTTAATCTGCTTGTATACTAAGCAGACTCAACCTCTGTTCTCCTTCCGTCCGCGACGGGTATCGTTTTGCTTACCTGTTCACCTAGTTTGCCTCTTAATAATCAGATTTGATTTTTATACTAATACAGATTTTCCCGCTTGCCAATTTTCTTTAATTTCACAGGTTAAGCAGTTCGATATCCATGTTTATAATCACTGGAATTATACTCAAAAAAATAATAGTAATACAGATGGAGACTCCCCGCGCGCGGTTGGGAGGGGTAATAGGTCGTTGGGAATTATTATTATTATTATTATTATTAATGCACCTCTTTTTACTCCAAAGTTCCAGGCTTAGAAATATTAGTGATGCTAATTGATTTTAATTACTATATCCAATAAACAGATGCAGTTCAATTTCTCAAATGAAATCGAGCCTTAGGATTGGTGCAATTTTAATGCTCTTGTTGAAAGTAATTATTTCCACAAGGGGCAGTCAGCCATTAATATCCCACTATAAGTATGCTGGTTAATTACTACTTAAATAGGTTACTCGTAATAAATAAACAGTCTTCTTTCAAAACGAACCATTTTAAACTTTCTGCGGTATATAAAAACTTGGACGAGCCTATCTTAATACTGAAATAATACAGTAGAAATCAAATTACCCACAAATACGAAAAAATTTCAGAATTTCTTCTCTCAGCTCCATGCTATTTTGATGTGCATCAAAACAAACTGAATTGAATTTGTTTTGAAATTAGCTTGTTTAGGCTGTGTGCCAAACAAGATAAATTGTTTACTACAGTAAAATTCGGTTTTATAACAGATGCTTAGACTAGTTTGCCATCAACTTTATGAAAAATAATTGAATTTACCGGAAAGTTTACTTAAAATTGACTTTTATCTTAAGTTTGGCACACAGCCCTCGAAGTCAATTATTGGTGAAGTAGGTAAATGTGTGGAAAGTACTTTCAAATTAGATGCAGTACTCTGTTTCTTAAAAATTCAGTGCTTTCAATATCATAACAATATCATCCCTGCTATATGTTAATCGAATGCAACGGTGGAAATTTATGGTTACACTTCAATCAACATAATCATCAACACAACGAAAACAGACCAAGTAAATTGTTGTTAATAACTTTCTTTGATTTTTTTTAAATTTTGGTACTTGTTTTTCAACAACATACAAATAGATATTGGTTGGAGGTAGATTAAATTATAGATCTAGGTAGTAGTAGTCTAGAAACAGCTGTTCACTTACAAATTCGCCAATTTAATTTGATTTAATTTAATGTCTTGCTTTTTCTGAATTCTCAATTCTGAATTTAATTTTTTTTTGTATTTTTGAATTAACAATAAATGGTTTAATTGATTTGTGTAATTACTATTTTTTTTGGTATGAGATTTTTCCGCTTTACCGTTCTTTTGTATTCGGCAATGGACTGAAAAGTGAAATGAACAAAATCACTTGAGATTGAGGATGAATTAGTCTAATGGTATAGGTATATCAAATGGATAGGTATGTATAGTCAGAACAAGTCCCTTTGCGGTTACAATTGATCCCCACATACTCTGTTAAACCCCTCGACTTCACCTGATGCTTAGCCAGCACAACGACCGCCAAGGTAAATTCCTAGAACTGACTTTGGATTATGATTCTATGTATTCCGATCTTTCTTTATGTGTGGCTGTTCTAGCATACATCTACACTGATCGCGATATATATTTTTCAAAAAAAACCGTAATCGAAGCAAATATCTAATTCTTTTTTTAATTTCATAAACATCCTCTATGCAAGTTTGAACGAGTTTCTCAGAAACAGTAATTGGAATTTTAAAGACTCAAAAGACACGTTTCGTCGATTAAAAAAACTTGCTTTTGCGAGCGTTGAAATAATAAGGAGTTTCACCCATGTTGAGCCGGAATTTCAACAATAAAATGGTTTCAATTTTTTGCGTAAACCTATACTACTGATTTTTGCCCAATAAAATTTATTGTCATAGATTCTGAAAGTTTCGATCATTTCGAGTTAATTGTAGAATTTTGAGAAGAGCTGCGTTTAAATGGATTGTAAGTAGAATTGCTCTATATGCATTCGCCAAAACAAGGGCGAAAACCATAATACAAAAATTGAGTACCTACACATTATCGGAGGCGAAAGGTGAGGACAAAAACCGTAATACGGTTATTAGTTGGACAAAATTGGCGACACTTCATTACATTTGTCTGTCAGTTTAGAGTCAGAATTTTATCATTTTCAACATTCCCCTATTGCAACCTAATTTCACATACATTTTTATCACACTTGTTTAAGTATATGCACATTAAACCGGCAACAGCATCAAACAGTACCCAGTTCACAGAAATCGTAGACCATCCATATCCGCATATAATATATACACAAACACTGTGTTGACAACATATTTTCTTGCAACAAAAAACAAATTTTTAATGATTTCCCGATTTTAACAACGCGCGCCGCCATCGCACAACATTTATTTATAAACATTTTATAACCATACTGCCTCCATGTCTGCATTCGCATCATAAGTCATTTATTTATCATCTCGTAGAAATCAGCTTATTGCAACAAATACACCAAAAAAAAAAACATCGTTTAATTCGAAACATATGTTTTGTCTATAAAAATTTTTATGTTCCTGTTCTAATGTTTCGTTTACATATTTGCATATATATAGTCTCGTATGTGTGTATGATTCTTTGAAAATTGCAATATTCAAGATTTTTACGATCTGATAATAAAATATAAAATTAGTTTGTAATTAGTGCCTGCTTCATGCATATACACAAAGAACACCCAGGTTTATATGGATATGGTGGCGTGTGCGAATGTGGATCTCGAAATTAAAATGTTTTTTTGGATATTTTTAGGTGTAGGATGTAAGCGATTTGTTTTAGAGATAACATAAAACTGTAAATTAAACTAATTATTTTAGTTAGATATTCCCATCACTATATAACGTATGCGTGTTCTAATCTAAATTAGTTTCAACATATAGGACTAAAGTTTGTTGGTATGAAATGAAAATAATTTGCGTGCACAAATATTTATTTTAGTTTGTTTATCTTAATTATGCCTAAACGTAATATCTCTAAACATGGCTTTTCACAAGTAAAAATTGTTACGTTCGTGATTTTGTTTTTGCCACAGCAATCATTACTTTATACCTCGACGACCATTATGCTCGCTCCGGTAATCTAGGAAAACGAATTACGTTCGATTCTGCCCATTATTCTTTAACCACATTCATAAGTGGTTATAGATGATCGTTTAGGTGTTTACAAAAACGCGATTACCTGTGAAACTATTTTGGCTTTCCCTAGAAAAAAGGAATTAGGAAAGAATGTTTACATAGCATTTTTGTAAAAATAATTTTTTTCTGACATTTTGTGGTAAACAGATTTCGAAACGGAAAAGCTAATTTCTAAGTTTTAAAAATTTGACTCCCCAGTACAGTAGATGATTTTAACCAAAATGTTATGCAAATATTTTTCCTATTTCCATGTTCCTATGCAAAGCCAGTATAGTGCCACAGGTCGGTTATTTTCTGAAATAAATTTTAGTGATTGATACATAGAACCATATAATTTCGTACAGAACTAGCCAGTATAGATTATTAGGCGTGTGACAGAAAGTGAGAAGCAAAGCGCATAACTTTTTGTGCAATCGTTTCGAGATGGTTATTCTAAGTCTGTGGCCAGTTAAGTCCGATTATGGATTTTATTTGAACTTACGTCGAAAGAGCAAACATTCTACTGGCAAAAGGCAGTAGTTGCCTTGGTGATATTTTTTATGTCACGTCATTCTTGAAATAATTTTGATTGCCAAATATATTTCTATTGTTACTTATTCCAAAATATTTTTAAAATGATAAATTATTTTACTAAATTTGTTAGGTTACAATTTGATGTGAATTGCTCAGTAGTGTATGGTACATCACCATGATAGATTAACTCGTTGAACATTGTGTGCAAATCATCAAGTTTTATTTTCAAAATCAGTGCTCCGTTCGGTAAACGTGCCACTCATTACGTAAATTTTCTTCTCGCTATTCAACCGGTTTATAAATAATTAGCCACCGCCCATACGTGTCCGAAACTTATGGTCCGCTGGATATATCATCATCGCTGCGCTTAAATTTTTTGGGAAAACCCGGGACAGTCAAAAACCCGGGAGACTTTGGTCTGCACTCGCATCAAATCCAACCGACGCAGGAACTTAAGATAAACGACTATACGCAATGCCATGCGTACACTGATTGAGCTAGACGACTGCCTAGTGGCAAGGTCTAGGCATATTGTGTGTTCAGCTTTACGAAGTGAGCTCAAGCAACCAAAAGTGTTAATTATGTCTGAGACTGGTATTTTTAAGAGCTCGTACCTTACTCTCTTATATAGAGGGTGCCTCGTTTAATGTTTGGGCACTACTGTGCATTGCCTTTTCAGTAATTTTAGCGCTTTGATGTTTTGAAATGGAAACTCTGACCCGCGGCTTTGCTTGGTGGTATATATTTCGGAGGTCCAATTTTCATAAATCTGGCTGAATTTGCTGGGTGGCGTTTGTAATGTTGACTTTGAAAGCATTCATATTAAGCGGGTAATTTGGATAGACCGGCGAAGCAAGACAGTCTGAAAGAGAGAAGTCTAAAGGCGTTAAACCGCACGATCTTAATGGCCAGTTCACGTCACCATCGCGCGAGATATAAACATGCACTCAAATCGCAGTGTGACACAATGCGCCGTCCTGATAAACCACATGTGGCAGGTATTCATATCATCCTGATTCAGCCACAAGAAATTGACTGGTATAGCAATGTCAGTTTGGTTTTGAAAGAAGTACGGACTAATGATTTCGCCAGACCGTGTGGATTGGTACATTGCCCCAAATCCAGTAATTTTGTTTGTTCACATATCCATTCATACTAAATTAGGGTCCCATCGCTAAATATGATTTTAATGGGGAAATTTGGGTTAACTTCCAACTGGTCCGGAGATAATTGAGTTGCTATGAAATGGTAGTACGCAAAGGAAAAGTTGAGCGACATATGCGTAAACTCTTGTGTCCCAAATAGCCCAATGCCTCAGTGGAAATCGTCAAGCGCTGTAACAGTAAAACCAGTAGCTGGTAGTCAAGGAAGTAAAAAGTCAATTATGAAAATGCAATATTGCAGTAAAAAAGGTCAGTGAAATTCGTGAAAAAGAAGTGCTAATTGAAACTGCGAATTTGAAAGTGTTTGCTTTCTTTTCGAATAACAAGGACTTGTTGGAAATTATTTTGGTAGCATAATCCACGACATAGATAAAGATGTTTCAATCGACAACCTTAAGGCATTTCCTTCATTGTCAATAAAAAATTATGATTTTAAACACGGTTCCTAGATAGGGTCCAAATACGCCGCGAAGATCAATTGGGTCATTGAATCGACACCAGCCGCAGAAAATATTTTAATAAAAAGCCGCAGAATATATATTGGATGCTGCTCACGCAGAGTACACGATTTTGTTAGGGTCATATTCTGGACATATCCAGAGGGGTTGTCTAAAGAAGACAGAGACACCAAAGTTTGACTACTACAAAAATGCCTTTTATTGCATTTTTGTAGAAGACACACTTTAACATTTAACCACCCATCACGGTGCGTACCGCATTTAAAACGACATTGGACCTAATGATGAGAAAGACAGTTTGTGTCAACTAAATAATCAAATATCTGCAAATTGGGAATTAGACAACTAAACACGCAAAATGCTAAAGTGGTTGGACACAAGATCAGGCAATGTTCAGCACATCATCAAATGCAAGAACTGCGTACACTGTAGAAAGTGGCATAGATGGCGTGGACACGTCAGCACTTTATTATCACCGAGGAAGATGAAAGTACACAGGTAGCAAATTTCACAGTATATACCTGCGACTCGCATTTCGTATGCATTGAAGATAAATCAAAAAGTAAATTGTACACAGTATAAGCATCTACTTCCAATGTTTAGACGATCACATGATCGTGAATAGTCGGTGGAACTAAAACAAATTATAGAGGAAAAGTCATTGAATAATTTAATACACGAAGTAATCTCTTCATTAAGAATGCACCAAATACATACATTCATAACGGGGAGTTGTCAGTACTGACCACTGGCTATATCTCTGAAATTATGTTATTGCGATCTCGCCTGTTGCTTTTGGAAATTAATTCAGCGATTTAGAAAATTTAACACGTTTTTCATGAGATTGATGATATCCAGGTTTAAATAGTAGCATTAGAGGTAATTTTCTGACAGTTCTGTGGTATTGCATATTATTGTAGTACACAACAGAAATGTCTAGAATATTATTTCTGTATAAATCCAGGCGAGTCTAAAATGTTAGATCGGTTTACAAATCTGAGTGCAAGGAACACGAATAGTGAGTCATTCAGAAGATTCAGTACGGTTCTGTGTTTGATTAATGTTCATAAACTGTGTTTGACAATGTTCAGGAATATTGCAGAAGCTATGTAAATTACAAGAATTGGTGTCGTAAAAGTCAATCTCTACACGATATTCACAATCAAGTGATTCATACCGGATTGATCGAAGAATAAATGGAACGTTTTCCATTTTAACCGTCTTCGTGTTTGTGGGGTTATAATTCTCATTTTATTTGTCTATTTAGCACCTTTAGAAATGATGGATCGTTCAATGGACTTTAACATTATTTCCATCTTCAGAAAATTTTTTATCTCTTCTTCCAAGAGTAATTATAACATCAATGTACAAAAAATTATACAGAATACTTCTAACACTGGCTTAATGGAAGACTCTGGACTTACCTGAATGGGCTTTTCAATAAGTAATATTTTAGTATAGGACATTTAGTGGATTCTGGTGGAAGCCAATACTTGGATCTGCACCATTCCAAAAATTCATGTTTTTTCTCTATTCGATTGAGTTCAATTTGTGATACTCAATCATTTACTCTGTGTTTTTCTCTCTAGATGCGTCTCCGAGTTTCGGGACTATCCACAAAAAATAATATTACTGTGGTCTGGCTGGTCTACTAATAACCATTATCAAGTTTTTCTTTATGATCTATAGTTAGAAGTTTAACTTTTACTGGTGGTAGAAATTTCTCTTTCTTAGCTGTATAAGTTAGATGTCCTTTGGGATCAGAAAACTAGTTTGGACATTAGTTTATTGCTTCACTTAAAACGTTTGTTGGTATGAAATCAAAATAATTTGCGTGCATAAAAATTTATTTTAGTTTGTTTATCTTAATTATGCTTAAACGTATAATATCTCTAAACATGGTTTTTCACAAGTAAAAATTGTTACGTTCGTGATTTTATTTCTGTCACAGCAATCATTACTTTATATCACGATGACCATTATGTTCGCTCCGGTAATCAAGGAAAATGAATTGCATTTGATTCTGATATTATTATTTAACCGCATTCATTAGTGGTTTATCGAGGATCGTTTAGGTGGTCAAAAAAACTCCCACGTCCCTCGGTTATTTAAAATTATGCTAAAATAGCTATATACAAAAATGCTGACCTTCCTCGTAGGTGTCCCAAATGAAAAAGAATGATAAATTAATAAATCAAAAGTACAAAATGTTGGGACCGAGATTATAGCAATAAAATTGGACTAGATGATTAAGAAATACGATGCTATAACCCCTTCTAGCGATTTCTTTTCTTTATTTTGAACATTTTGGCGAATCTTTTGAATAATACACTCATGACATTAGAGCATTGGTCATTGAGAATGGAAGTTAGTATACCAAAAACACAGACAAAATTTTCGACGAACACTTGAGCAATTGACTCAGTCTCTTGATTTGAAATAGGAAGAGCTAGCGAAAATTTAGTTAAGTCATCTTGCATGGTCAACAAAAATTTATTAACGGAATAAGATGTGTTCAAATCACCGACGATACCCAAAAAGAGCTTTTGAAACGAACGCGATGTCGTGTCAGTAATTTAACATAGGCATTTTATTAGGTATAGAACCGACTTATTCAATTGACAAGATTTGCAATTTTTCATCATTTTACTAACTTGACTGAGCATATTTGGGAAACTATATAGAATTTACGTAACCTATATAAGTTCGATAAATTCCTTGATATGACCTCCTGAGGCACTATTATAGAATTCGTCAATAGTTATTTTCCAATAGCGGAATAGTTCTTTTCTGCTTTATTCAAAACTCGTCTGGAAAAGGCAATTGGCATATCCACCCTCTACCTCTTGTGATAATACAGAACCTATGGCAACAGCACTATAGCATCACAGGTAATCGTGAATTTCTTGGTATAATCTGGCCCAATTAGTATAGGTGGAAAGCATAGCGCTTTCATCAATTTATTGAGGCTTTCTTCGCTAAAGGCACCCTACTTGAAGACAACGTCTTTTTTTAAAAACTGAGTTTAGTAGCCAGCGACACATAGAAACTATTTTAGTTCAAAGGGTAGTTTTAGGAGTTAGATAGTTTGTAACGGCGGTTATTTTGTTAGCATCAGGTTTAACTCCTTCAGTGGTTATAACGTGGACTAGAAACGTTATCTCTTTACAGAGGAATTGACATTTAGTGGGACTAACTTTCAATTTTTTATTTTATAATTATGGTTGAATTACAACCGTACAAAACTACATCGTCGAGGTAAACAAAATATTTGATAGCACTGAGACTACCTAATACACAATTCATTAGTCGTTGAAAGGATGCCAGGCACCCTTAAAAAAATGGCATTCTTGTAACATGGTAGCGTGCAAAAGGTGTACTAAATGCGGTTTTGTTTCGGTCTGTTTCATCTAATGGTATACCTGATGATAGCCATCAGCTATCGATCAATGGATACTGATGTATGAACTTTTTCCGAGTTGATCCAAGATATCATTAATATTCGGTAGAGGAAAACCTATCGTGATATCACGATGCGCCATTTTTTCTCATCAGTATTTGATTTTTCTGGGACCACTAGAAGGGGAAAATTGATTGACGTTGATGGGACTACTATTTGGATGAGTCGGAATTTTGTGCGTAGCAGTTTCAGTAACCGTTAATTTATCACCAGGAAAAAGAAAAATATCATTATATTCGCGACTTAATTTTAGAATGGACGATTTTTCTTGGATTTTTCTGGATATAAACTTAGAGAAAAATTAGAACACACATATGGCTCGTTCGCAGTACATATTAAAAAAATGCTTATACAGAACAAATTATTTTCGTTTATAATAAAGGAATTGCCGATAAAAAAGCTGAGCTTTTGAACAGCACAAATATTCTGCGTTTCTTGTGCAACAAGATGAAGATTGAATTAATTTTTCAGATCTATAGGTGCCACAAAATTTGACGGAGCCGGGCATAATTTTATAGAACAAGTGCCTGCCTCATCATTTTTAACTACGTGGAATCGATGAGAGATTTGAAATGACGCAGATCATTTAAGTTTTATATCGCACACGGCTAAAGTTTAAATGAATTTATCGGAGATGCCTTTTAGAGAGCATTTTAAAACAGGACAGCAAATTGTATTATGTTCAACGAAACTCATTTTAATGAGACACACATCGACTAATAGCAATAACAACTTCGTTTTGGCAACGTCAAGGTTTACATTTACATATTTATTATCTGCGATTGAATTAGTTATTAATATCGATTTAACGGTGGAACTGGATGTTTTTAATGGTGATAATACATCATTATTTTGATCGCGACACGTATCTAAATTTGATGAACTCGGCAAGTCGTATCGTTCTTGTTGAGTTTTTGAGAGTTTTCCAATTCGTTGTTGGTGTCGGCATTATATTTGTTAGCGTTAGCACGTTTTACGTTTTCGTTTAAAACAATAATTAATGCGGTGACCTGGCACTTACAATAGGCGCAAATAACGACAGATTTAATTCTTCGGTTTTGTGATTTTTGAGGAATGGTTTGGCCTTTAAATGGAGTATTAAAGTTTCTTGATTGTACAATGTTCGAAGGGTCAGGTTGTTGCGAACCTGACTGAATATAAAAACTAGTGTAACTAGTTTGATAGTTATTATGTTGTCGAAGATTTCTAAGATAACAAAAAGACGCAATATGACCCATTTTATAACATACTTGACACTTAACCAACTATTAAGGAGGAGTTAGGGAATTGTTGCTTTGTTTATTTAATTTTAAAGCTCATTCTTCCTTACAAGCTTTAGCTAATGACTATTTCAAGTTTTTTAATTGACATGCCTTAATAATTAGGCGTATATTAACATGGAGGCCTTCTTGAAAAACGCGCAAGGCTATTATAGTTATAGCAGCCATGTTGTTAAAGC
Organism: Nephrotoma appendiculata; assembly: GCA_947310385.1. NCBI lineage: Eukaryota > Metazoa > Arthropoda > Insecta > Diptera > Tipulidae > Nephrotoma > Nephrotoma appendiculata. Next base: position 84,505,086 of record OX371224.1, on the reverse strand, counting down.
AACATCTTACAAATTTTCTGTAAATTTTTCAGTAGTGGCCAAACACCAAAGAAGGTTATAGCGTTGAATTTTATTTTCAAAATCAGTGCTCCGTTCAGCAAACGTTTTACGAATTATACATGATTTATTTTTATTCTTGCCATAACTGTCCTGCCGAGTCGACTATTCGACTTTTTGTTGCCAAATTCGGGACAACCGGCTCAAAAAATAATCAGCCAAAACCCGTATCTCATCGAAACATAAGGTGCACTTAAAACATCGCTGCTGTGCGTGACTATATATACGGAAAAATCCGAGGCGGTCAATTTCGCGTCGTTTATACGAACTTACGATTTCTGCGACTTCCACTTGGCAAAATTTTCATCGCAACTTTGGTCTGTACCCATATAAAACTATAAAGTCCAACTGACATGGGAACCTATTGTAAACGACCATAGACAACGCCATGTGTTCCATGATTGGGCTCCAGGGCAGTTAGAAATTCACCCAAATTTCGCAAATAAATTCATCAACACGAAATTGGCATTGTCATAACCACAACGACGAACTCTACAGATCGATGATAAGCAATTTCTTCTGGTTCCAACAAGGCGGCATGCCACATATGCCAACATAACAAACGCCAATCGCAGCAAATTCAGATAGATTTATGCGACGAAATCATCGAAAACTGGGTTCGAACGATCGGGGTAGAATGACCTTTGGGTAAGGGTCTCATTTCCAAACACCAAAGCACGAAAACAAAACGAGTACACACTGAAAGCGATGGCATCGCGATGCTCAATAGTGCCTAAACATTCAACGAGACACGCTCTACATTAGAGTGTTGGTTGCGAGTTCTAAGAAAAATAACTGTTGCAGACATAAAAATATTTTTGAGTGATTGAGCCTAATTCGTGATGCTGGCTACACATTTGCCTGTAGCTAGCCAATCTTAACAGTCATCTAACAGAATGACAGATTCGCCGACAGATAGTAGAGTCGCCGTCAAATTGCACGAAAAAAATATATTAGAGCTGCATACGGACAGATACTTGTAGCAAGAAAACCACAGCCACCTGCGATAAAGCAGATGACAAAAATATTAAAATGCCTGATTGAAAACCGTCAAATGTAGTCACTATAAAACAAGTAGTTGACAAGAAGTTTACTTTTGCTAGCAATAGTGAAGTAAGGAATAAACTACGAGAAATAATAAACCCGGCAAAAAGCAACATTGCAGTAAAAAATGTCAGCGGTACCATGAACAATTAGTGCTGATTGAAACTGAGAAGTCGGAAAACTTGGAATTCTTTCTTAATTAATATTTGTGTCGATTCAATATGAATCTTCTATTTTTCTTTTCTTCTATGCTGCGATTTTGACTAGGAAAACTCGATACATTTATAAGCAAGCAAGCTATAAATAAATAAAAATTTTGAAATAAATATCGAGTGGCTTTGAAATAATAGAGGAATAGAAGATCTACAGGGAATCGATACCATTATTGTTATAAATTGGTTTGGTAGCAACGCTACCGCCAAAAAAGCTTCCCCGCACTATCATCTAACGATCGATTGTCAAACAGAACACTGCAACAATAGAATATGAGGATTTGAAACACAGTTTCAAGACAGGGCGAAAAATACCGCGATGGTCTATTGGGTCATCGAATTGACACCGACCGACCGGTTAATATCTTAATAAAAAACCGCAGAATATAAATTTTATTAGAATCACACGATGCTACAAATGTCATGCATTTGAGAAGGGGTCCACATAGTAATGAAGTCAGAGCAAAAGTATGTTTTACGAGTATTCTTAGATGTATCTGCTCTTGATAATCTGTCTTGGCCTTCTTATAATAAAAGAATTGAGAAGAATGAACTGTCCATTTAATGTTTAATTCGATCATTAACAGCTACTTTTCTGACAGATCAGCTACCTTTGTTTCAAACCATGATATGCTTTCAAAAAGCTTGAACAAAGATTGTCCACAAAGCTCAATGCTCGCCCCAATAAATATAGTTTTCAATATTAGATGCCCAAGAAGTGGCATTCACGAATGAAATGGTCATGCTCTTTGCCGGTAATTAATGATTGAGAATTCAAGGGAAAACACAGCACGCCATATGTGGTGGTGCAACTGGTAATGATCCAACTAAAAGCTTCACTTGACGTTATAAGATCACCTTTAGTTGCTTTTCAAACGAAAGAACGAATCATCTTCGGTTCCGTTGAAGTTCTGTTAGATAGAATATTAAAATTTATCTGGAGGACATAGAAGCTAAGGCGAGTTGAGATTGCAGATGGTTCCACATATGTGTTTTGCAACGGCCCATGGATGAAAGGAAAATGTGTGGCACATATCTTCCAAAGTGGTTCCGGGAACCGGTAAAAAGTATGGGCTAGCAAGAGCCATTTGGAAGGCAATCGGCATAAAAGACAGTCTTTGGAAGAGGTGCACAAATTTTTAGGTTAGACACGCCTTCCTTTTCAAAATATGCGAACTGATTTTCGGGCTAGTACATGGTCGTGGGGTACGTAGATCATAATGCGTTTAATAACCTCTTCACCAATCACCCAAACAAATAACGAAACGCAAATCAGTTTAATAAATAAATCAAAATTTTATTAAAATTAATTTTGTTTCAACTTTGACTTAGTACAACGTGGCCCAAATAGTTTTCTTACCACCCATTTACAGATCCGAATTGTTATGTAGACCCAAATCAGAGCTAAAACCAATAAAAATCCAATCACATCAATCGAATGTAACTGAAACCAATTTAATTGCGTCGCTTTCGATCGCATGTGTCGTGCACCTTTATGCCGCAAAATATACTCAATCCAAAATACACCATTTTGAAGTGGTGTTAACGGTCGATCACGAAACAGTATCGATTCATATTTAGCCTTGTCACGATATATTGAATTTTCAAATATTTCATTAATCAGTGTGAATAGTCGGTCAGCAGTAAATTCGGCATACGGTAATTTAATTCCCCATCCTTCCGCCACAACAAATTCAGCGTTCATTATTTGGTCGCCAAACATTGGAATTAAGATCATCGGTACACCATAATATTTTGATTCGGTTATGCTCCCTAAACCTCCGTGTGATATAAAAATTTTCACATTCTGGTGATTTAGTACTCCGAGTTGAGGTACCCATTTTTCTAGTCTAACGTTATCGGGTAAATTGGGAAGCGTCGTCACATCAGATTTCCACAAAATATTTTGTTTTAATTTCCGGCAAACGTTCAGAATCGCTGCAATTTTATCAGGGGCGAGATCCGAAACTTTTAAAATTGTTCCAAGACTAAAGAAAATGATTCCATTTGTTGATTTATCCATCCATTCTTGTAGTGGTTCTGGTAGAGTTGGTGGCGTATCGGGTATTTGTATTCCACTTACTTCGATGACTCCGGGAACCAGTGGGCGCGCAGCACATTGACTAAAATGGCAAGCTACAAATATTGCAGCCAGATTATCATTCAGTGCCTCATGGTACGAGGGATATTTGGATGCGGGGAAATATTCACTGAAAATAAAGAAATTATTATGAGTCACACATTCCATTATTATATACCCGTAAAGTTATTTACTTATGGATCTCGGCATATTTCGTTTCAAAATATTTGACAATTATTTTCTCTAACGCATAAAACATCATATTTTTTAATCGACCCTCGAATCCAGTTAAACTGTCACTGGATATAAACAATTGCCCAACATATGGTAGAGCTAGAGGTGATCCCATATACTCCAGTAAAATATTTGGGTAATAATTAAATGAACTGAATATTACAACAGGACAATTAAAATGTACCGATAGTGCAACATTTACCATAAACACATGCTCGATAATCATTATATCAAACTTTTCTTCGGCCATTAATTTTTGCACTTCTTGATTTTTTAACATACCATGAGTTTCGAGCAATGTTACGTTGAGCGCTGACCAAAACATATCCATTGACATTTGTATTTCGCCCGGGTTTTTTGTGAACTCTTTCATGACCTTTTCGTGATCCATGACATGCTTGATTGTTATGTGTCGATAATTTGGTGTTGGCCTCTCGGGTGGATAAGCGCTTATTACCGTCACATCATGTCCTTTAGCTGCCAAACCTCTAAATAGTGCGTCGACCACAATAAAATGTGATCGGCTGTTGGTTTGGTATGGGCACAAAATCCGATATGCCATACCATAATTAACACTAATTGCAAATAATACTAACACAAATATTTTACTCATATCGTGTTCCATTCGATGCACGATTCCAAAACACACTAAAACATATTTTGTGATAAGAAGTATCGTAATGATAAAAATACTTATAAATTATCATGAATTAAAAATATTTAGTATTTTTTTGAGAAGTAATTGGCAAAGTAGTAGTTGCGTCTTACTCTCAGTACAACAAATTACAATTTACTCAATACAGTAAAACGGAATTAAGAAAAATTTATAAATAGCCACTCACTCACATATTTTTACAAGGCCAAAAATTAAGTAAACAAAATAAAGATGAAAATCGAAAAAAAATTACACAGCACGTTTTATGCCGTCCGATCTGTAGCATTGATCGTGTGTTACTAATTCTATTACGCTATCACGCAACAAATAGAATTCGCGATTTCTGGTTTTTTAGATTTTATCTATAGTGATTCTGGTGGAGTATTAGTATCGTGATTTGCAAAAATTTTGCGTAAATCATCAATAGATAATCCACTTTATCTGTATATCTAAAGCAACAAAATGATGATCTTAGGTAGAATTTTTACGGTTGTTTCAGTGTGTCTTTAGCACATTTTTTGGTGCCGAAACCCAGAAATTTCCCACACTACGAGTACATGCAGATAAGTAGAAAATTTATCAATTTATAATATACATAATTTAACATATGAGTGATAGTTTCTACTGTGCGAGAAAATCAAGTGCAATTTTCATATAAGTTAGAAGTGAAACTTTGCTAATATCGGAAGTGTTTTAAATTGTAACAATGAGTGACAGATTAGAAAGGTTACGGGATTGTGCACATAGCCAAATGCTTAATACCAAAAAGTTTCCAGACACGGAATTTGGCGGAAATTACAACTCGAATCAAATCGATCGAAGAACGGTATCGTTCGTTTAATGACCTCGAGGGACGGTTATTCGATTTTCCCAACTATGTACCAATAAATGAAAAGGTTGATGACGTATGTTATAACACACGGGCATTATTATTAAAATCAAGTTGTCGTAGTACGCACGAGAATAGCTGCCATGATTTAAATACCATTATAGGACCGTCATTTTATGATCTGTTCAAAACTACAGTTTATGATAATCAACACATTAGTGAAGTTCATAAAATATTACGGATGCTTAAAAGCTACCTTTTTGATGACGCAGCATCTCCTTTGACACATTCCAGTTACGGGAAATAATTATGCAGCAGCCTGGAGTAAATTATGCACACGCTACAACAAAACGATACCAATCATTTCAAATTTAATACAAGTGTTTCTTGAATAAGAGGCACGAGATGGTACCGGAAGGGAACTACGACGTGTAACCGAAACAGTAGATGAGATCATAAGGGGATTTCATGCTGTAGGTTCAAATGCGGAAACTCGTGATCCGTGGCTGATACAACTAAGACATTTTAATACATAAGCTGCAACCAGCATGAAACGTTATTTAAATGTCCCGTATTTAAAAACAAACCTGTTAATGAAAGAATAAAACTTGTGAATGAATGGAAACTGTGTAGTAATTGCTTAAAGAAAGGTCATGTAACTGATAAATGTTTCACTAAATCTTCCTGTTTTATTTGTAACCAACGACATCATACGTTACTCCATCCAGTTTCACTTGAAATGCAGTCACGATCATTCAATATATTCAATGCCATGAAATTAACAGAAAGCCCGCCACCAATTGAGTCAGCACAGAATCCACCGTTAAACAGAACTTATTGTTCACCAACCGCGGTCCTGCCAACAGCAATCATAAACATTGAAACACGTACCGGAGAACTCCAGCCACTCCGAGCACTCCCCGATTCAGGCTCACAATCATCATTAGTGACAGAATCTTGTGCAGTTTAGGTCTACAGCGGAGCCAATCTTCCGTATCTTCCCGATCTACGGCCTAGCAAACACTTCAGCTGGAACAACGAACGGAAAAATCGATACGACCATTTTCTCTCGTGTAGAAGATTGCTACAAAATTCGTGTTACTGCTCATACCATAGACAACATATCATCGAGGTTACCCAGCAACCTTGTTAATTATAAAGAAATTATAGGTTTAAAGTTAGCAGAAATAGTAAACCCGGAGCGATACATCAAAAGCGGAATCCGAATATTACAGTCCTCCAAATTTGGTTGGTTAATCGCAGGATCATACAATCAACTATACCAACATCAAATCAAACCACAAATTTTAGTAAAGACAACAATACAGATTTATCAAAACAGTCAACCGATGATAATAGTTCACATGCATCGAAGACAGATTTGCTGACACATACAATGGCAGTAAATCATAATCAACCCTCAGTTTGAGACAAGAACCTCAAATTAACAATCGCAGACATACACATCATAATACTTATCATTGAAACCGAATTATCATAAATTGTTCAGTTCTATCAACTGTTTGCTTTCAACGTTCCAAATGTGCAATACAATGGATTACGACTTACAGCTGCCAAATACAAATCACAAGCACCAACGAAATTATTGCATCTCTCATTCCGACAAATATCAAACTGAGGATGTATTCGAACAAAATGTATTATTGCTACGGGATCCAGTTGCCAAAGTTCAATTCACACTTACTAACCACAACGTGCAAACCAGACGGACAACCATTGACGGAAACCAGTATACAGATGTGAAGGAAGAGTAGGTCATCAACACAACACCCAAAGATACAAGTACAAATTTTTCTACCAAACTAACCAACAATTCAGAAATTCTACAAAATTCTCGATGGAAGGAAAATAAAGTTACAGTAAAGCAACCTTGTGCGATAAGATTCGAAAGCCTATAGTCATAGAAGCAGTACATCGCAAGGTTCAAAGCAAACGTTTATTTCAAACGTCACCATCCTAGACAAAATTTTGTGTGGAAATAAGATCAATAATAGTGGGCTTCGTAATACACTTCAACACTTGCTACCGCAATTACTTATCGACCATTCTGATAATATATTAATCCATATTTTTCTATTGCAGACGTCTACTTTCTTAATTGTTCACACTTCAGATAGGTCACTTAGAAAAAGTATACACATTAGCTGTACACTACCTAAAGAAGATATGGATCAATCTCAACCATCAATCCAACTTGAGAAGAGCATCGCACTTATATAATCATAATTCCATACCAACTTTTCTGAAATGTTGTCTGACATTCGTACAATTAAACCTGCTACAAGCACATCACAATACAAAATATCCACTGCACGAATCTTGTGTACAGCTAAACAAACAACAGTCTCGTATACGTCGAATCACCTTACAACACAATTGGATTACAGACAGCCGTAGATAGTACTAGAGTAGTAGCACGATGGGTGCGTTTTATAATGTATAATTAGTTGCATACTATATCGTACCAATAGAGAACTGTTTGTAGATCTGACGGCAAAAAAATTAACCTGATTGGGACTATTTTGGTATGTTAATTTTTATTTTCATAAAGTATGCCGTGCTAAAATTTCATATAAAAAAAGACCCAATCAGCTTATTTTTAATGCGCTAGATGTCACTACCCCGGACATTTATAGTTCTCAATATTATTATTAGTAGTACATTTTTTGTATTAAAGTTAGCTACAATCTAATAGTCCAGTAAATGAAGGAAGAAAAAAAAGGCCAACCTGTAAGTTATTAGTTGCAATTTTCATTTTCTGGTGATAAGTGGCATTTGGTACCTCATTAAAAATGAGACCGAGCTTTCAAGAAAACAGATTCTGTTGTAGGGGAGAAAATGGCCCCAAAAGACCCGGAAAATCGGTTTTCGGCGAATATCTCCCAAAATATGGCAGTTAAAGATTTTTTGTTCAGATAAGAATTGAAGATCAGTTAATTTTCTACAAAAATAGTCCTAAAGATTTTTTTCGTAACATTAATATTTTTTGCAAAAAGTCGGGTTGAAAAATGAAAAAATTTTGAGACTCACGAAATATGCAAGTTTTTTACAAAATTTGAGATGGGGGTGTTGCAAATACATTATTTTCAATGTTTTGGACTGTGGAAACTAATTGTAGATGGCGCCACTACAATCCATCCATTGGCAAAATCCTCGGGGCCATAAATGGGAAACGCCGTAAACATGTGATTTTCAAGAATTTTTATGTTCCCGAGCGTCTTGTTTCTCTCGGAGATGAGGGCTCAAGTTATACCTATTAGGAAAGCGGATCATAAGATTAATTACAGCAGAATGGACCCCACCAATTCAACAACAATTTGTTGCAGATTTTCGGCAAATTTCTTTAAATTTCATTTATTATTTTGTACTTTGAAAGTAAAAATTCAATGTCAATTAAAGAAAGAGGTGAGACTGAATTTCATTCACGTTCGTGGAATAAAAAAAAATATTGGAGATTTTTTCGATGTTTCGGACAAAATATTATTTTTAATGGCACCCGTACAATGTTTAGGACGTTTCTAGTCGTAGAAAGCAAAGAGGCGATTTACTCACCATATTTAAAATATATAAAATACCCAAACGTTTACAAAAATGAGAACTTCCTTTTCAAGCACTTGCTACATGCTCTGGGTTCACCGGAAAATTCAAAAAATTTTAATTAGCATTTAGAAAAAAACGCTTATATCGATTTAAGTAAATTTCCACCCGCAAAATTAAATTCAAAATAAAAACTTATTTCAAGATAAGTGTTTATTCTAAATTTATTTCTGATTTTACAAATAAAACTATTGTTTTAAATATCACTTATTTCATGTTACAATATGAAAAATTATCAATTAATTGGTTTTCAATAAATACCAAACACCTATAACAAGCAAAGTGGTTTTGTTTCTTGTACTATATCTTGGTCAAAACTAGTCGGATTTTGATGAAATGTAAGCGAAAGAAAAACGTAAAATATTATCGTTTAGAATATAGTTCAACATAATAACTTATCTCGACTTAAGTGGTTATGTTCAATTGTCACATATATTCTTTAACGTCCGCTCCTCCAACTTTCCTGTTAGGCGTTTACACGATCCTGTAACATATTTTGCTGATTTGTGATATCGATTCTACAAGAATTTGGTTTCGATGTACAGCCTTGGCCAAAAGTATTGATCACCCTATAAATTTGTGTCGTATACGATAAGTTTTACATTAAACAACCCCTTTTGTTTGTTTATTATTTTATCAACATCTAAAAAGGACTAAAAACAGTGACTCACTCCGCAGGTGTGGCAATAAACCATCTGGTGCAATAAAATTTGGTATTTTTTCATTTTGTATTTATTCGTCAGTTCGCTACTTTCGCTCATTGTGTACAAATCCAGAGATCTAGTCCGCTTTTGGTGTTTTGCTTTGTTAAATTTAGTGATATTATTGCAATATGCCGAAACAAAAAGAGTTAAGTTTAGAACAACGTGTGCAGATGGAGTTTCTGCATGAGCAAGAGAAATCACAAGTAGAGATTTCTAAAACTGTGAAATGTTCACGCCGATCTGTGTAATATAGTATTGAGCGATCATACAGTAATAAGTGAAAGTTCGGGAATCGAAGCTGGTTTAAAAGGCTTAAAAGCCAGGAAGAAACTCGAACTCTCCGAAAAAAACAAGAAGGCTCGGTATAAATAGGCTTTAAAATACCAAAATTTCATCGAAGAAGATTGGTCAAATATTGTGTGGTCAGACGAATCAAACTTTGAAATAAGTTGACAATTCTAATCCCTAATAATATTAAATAATATGATTTTAAAATAAAATTCATCGATACAAATATTTTAGTTTTCCAAAGTCTCTACATTTTCTTTACTTCAGATTTTTGGTACACCTGGTGTGCCTTTTGTGCATCGCCGGGTATTCGAAGCATTTAGTCCAAAGTGTGTGGTATCAGACGTAAAATACGGCGGGGGCAGCATAATGGTCTGGGGTTGCATGACTAACTCTGAAGTTGGCGAAATGTTCATGTGTGAGGGCCACATGCACTCTTCAAAATACATAAAGGTCCTAGAATCTGCGTTGCTGCCTTCATTTTTAACACTTTTTGGTAATACAAATATGGATAGCGGTAGATTCCAGAAGGATAACGCGCCATGTCATAAATTTGCCCGCACAATTGCATGGTTTCGAGAAAATGACATTGAGGTTCTGAAGTGGCCTGCCTAGTCCCCGGACCTAAACCCCATAGAACATTTATTGAGTTTATTAAAACGCACAGTCAGGCGCTGCACAATAAATAACAAAGAATACCTAAAACGCTGTCTGCACCAAGAATAGAGCGCCATACGTCCTGCAGAATGTAAAAAACTTGCAAGTTCTCTACCCAAAATAATTTCTGCCGTAATTAAGGCAAAGGGTGGCCCCATAAAATATTAATTTTATATAAATAAATAGTAATGTGAACCTATAAAAATTGTTTCAATTTATTTCAAATTGATACTCCCAATTGTACTCCCAAATTGTAAGCTATCATGGGTGCTCAATACTTTTGGCCAAATCTGTATTCCTTTGAATAGGAAAAGAAACCCGGAGAATTTGAAAAAATATCTTTCAACAAGGATGCTAAATTTTTAAATGTAAATAAAACAAGTTATGTATGAGACGTCCACTGATTTGTTTTATTTGAATTGAAAGAATATTTCATGGTTTTTTTAAGTATGAAATCTAACGTCATGTCCGCCGCTGCTTTGCTTGCTGGCACGTATTCGTGAGATTCAATTTTCTATGACTTTGCCGCATAATTAGGTGAGGTGTTAAATGGCACGATCTCGGTGGTCAGCTCGCGTGGCCGGTGCCCCAGATAACCATACACTCTAATCGCCGTGCTGTTCGAACCACGTGTTGTTGGTATCCACCATCCAGATTAGGTAATAAGTTGTTTATCGTTGATCTGTATCGCTCACCGTTTACGGTTATGGTAACGTCAGTTTCTCACGCAAATCAGCGATGTTTTCAGCAGATCTTGCGTTTCGGTGATAAAATTTGACAAATGTGGCTTTAAAAACATGGCTGCTATAACTAAAGAAGTTTAAAGCATGCCGAAAGACCCTTTAGAAATTAAGAATTTTCATTCTGCACAGAAAAAAAAAATTGAATTTTCAACATAGATTTTACCAACTTTGTCTCACAAATTTAAATTTTGGCTGTAATAATGCACAATACTATGATTATTACGTGTATTTTCACTCTCTTCTAAAAATTTCTGTATTTTCAACAGGAATTTAAAATGGTATGATTTCAAAGGGCCGAATGTCGATGGGCCGAATGGGTAAAAGGGCCGAATTTTTTTTTTTTTTGTTTTGTGTTTAGAAATATATTTTGTTATTTAATTTAATTATTTTTTGCATGACAAAATTTTCCTTCACCAAAATGTTGATTTCCTTTACCAAAAATGATATTTTTAAAACAAAAAACAAAAAAAACAAAAAAAAAATTCGGCCCTTCGACTCATTCGGCCCTTCGACATTCGGCCCTTCGTACCCATTCCTTTAAAATTACATGAAACGTATCTTATAATTACAAACTTAGATATACCAATTTTAGTTCCCTCTTTATATTTGAGAGAAATACTATTTAATGCGCGTGGGTGTAGGTGAGTGTCGATGGGTGTGGGTGGAGGGTCGTGGGTGTGGGTTAGCGTCGATGGGTGCGGGTGGATGTGGGTGGGTATGGGTGGGTGTGAGTGTGGGTGGGTGTGGTGTTGGTGTGGGTGAGTTGGTGGATGTGAATGGTGGGTGCGGGTGGGTGTGGGTGGGTGTGAGTGGGTGTGGGTGGATGGGTTCAAGATAATTTTATTTCTCTTAATCCGTCTTTTTTTTTAGTTCGTTTGAAGTTTTTTAATGGATTACATAACTTTACTAGTAAATTTACGGTATAAACCATTTAATTTTCCATAAAAATTTATTTTTCAATTTCCATGTAATTTTACGTGAAAAGGTTCGGCAACTTTGCCCACATGAAATTTCATGTAAAATTCAATGCATTTTTTTTACTGTGGAAATCGAATTAGTTTTGTATAACGAAATCAAATAAAATGTCGGTGTGCATAGTACTTTGGAAACTTATAAGATGAGTTTTTTGATGGATTTTACAGTTTTTGATTGTACTTCGACCGGTGTTTGTGCACAACCGATTGTTTTATATGATTATTTTCAGACTAAAATTGTCTGATAACTGTAACTAATATTTTCTTGAAAAAGAATACAGGTGGAGATTTTTAAATGTAAGTAATATCCATATTGTTCAGGTTAGGTGAGGATAATTTTGTCCGAGAGATTCAGATATTGATTATCATTCGATTATGTTTTTCCTGACTATTTTTCAGTGCAGTTGTATTGCTTCAAATTTGTAGTGAGCCTTGTATCACAAAATTTTCCGATCATTATAACATATATTAAGTAAATATGATACGTTTAACGTGACTATTTGGTATTATTATGGTTTAACTATCTAGTCAACTGGAACTCTATTGGATAAAAGCCGACATAACTGTCACGTGCATGGGGCAAGTTGCTGCACCTCCTTCCCATTACGTAGCCCTCCCAACGTATATGTGCAGGTTCAAATTTTTAAATGTTCGGAAATAACGAAATCCATCTTAAAATGGTTTTGTTAACAAAGAAATCATGAAATTTTGATGGTTGCCAACAGAAACAATAATTTTCGACAATGTATGTGTTTCGACTGTACATGTAGACAATACTACGTATCTCGATCGGGAGGAAACTTCATACACTGCTAACAAGACAAGTTGCAGTTGCAGGGGTGTTACGAAATTTGCACGACACCGCAAAAGAAAGAGTACACAACACAGAGCGGCTGCTCTAATTTCAAATCATTTGTAACATTCATTCTAATCAAACAAATTGATTCAGAATCCGCTTTGTTTTGAAACAGCTATTAAACAAAGTTACCTAATCATTGAGGAATGCCAACAATTTTAGAATATTTAGATTTCTAGGAGAAAAGGTTTCAGATGTTAGAAGCAATGGAGAGCACAAAAGCATCAGAATCATGCCATCACTAAGACAAGTACATGCCGCCACGGTTAGGTCTCAATGTTGGGCTAAGGCTTGTAGAGAACGTTACGGCCCAGAATAATGCGCAATTCCGAAAAATGATATCTTTAGATAAAGCAAGATTAGTGAATGTCTGCGACCTTTCTTCAAGCATGGGTACAACTGAAACTCTTCTAGTCAACCAACAAGGAACTTTTTTGCTATCCACCGCGATGACTTAAGCAACTATCAGCACTAAGCAGCTCGTTATTTTAATGGCCTAGATAGATTCAGAGGTCTCCAGTCTCACACAACAGCTTCCCGAGACCAACATTAACATAAGTAAATGGAAACATCTAACAACTAACCGATCTTCACTACAATCACTCACAAAAACATCCTAAAGGGCAAACATATAATGAACTTGTGGCTCAAAGTAGCGATGCAACGAACACCAAACAGCAACAAAGTCAATTCACCTACAATAACAATTATTCAATGAGAATTAAAACATTCCGGAGGATGAAAATTCGCACCGTGGATGAAATAAAAATTGAAGTATTCCTTCAAGAAAAATTGTGGCGCAATGCAGATGGAAGAGACACAGTTGACTCCATTACTCCATGTAAAACGAGCCACAGTACTCTAGAAAAATCAAGAAAAATGGCAGAGTATGAAGATGTCGAAGTCAATCAAAGCTATTCTATACCTCATCATAGTGTGCTAAAGGAATGCATCACAACAATCAAACACCGTATCGGATCCGATGTTTCAGTAAAATACCACGGGAGTATCAAAAAATGAATTAATGATGACTGATTCTTTATGCTACAACAAGATGATCCTGATGATACTGATGATCAGTAGATACTCCTGATGATGACTTAGCAAGTCAAAATCGATCGAGTGATTTTTTAAACTTTTTGAACAATTTTTTTAATTACAATATTCAAAAATCTATTTTTTGCGAAATAAAAAACAAGTGTTTAATAAAATGTGTTTTTTAAGTGTAAGGGTGTTTTGCCAAGTGCCTACGGCAAATAGTGTAAGAAAACATTTAATAATGTCGAAAACATGAGTCGCTACTGTCAAAACTAAATTTTCCATCCCACGCCTAGAGCTTAATGCATCCTTGCGACTCGCAAAACTTATAAAGCATACACAAGGTGCCATAAAACTCAATGACATCAAAGCTTACGCTTGTTTGGCCTGGCTCAACCATTACACTATGTTGGTCAGAGGGGAACCAATCCTATTCAAAACGTTTGTGATCAATAGAATATCTGCAATAAGGAGCATTCTACCAAATGAAAATCATGTAGACCTAATGTTTCGCTAACAGTGATTTATGCTAGGAGCATCCACATATTTTTCATAGTGAATTAGTGTAGGATCCCGATACACCCATGCCAGACGGCATTCTCCACGACGTGCAACAGGAAGAATTAGAAAAAAAAATCAATAATCAATTTGATTGTTGTAAAGAAATGCAACCTATTTTTTACCAACAAACTAAATCACATCGTCGCATATTGTAAATCGGTCATTCACCATAAAATGCTTACAGCCAATAAACCAGGAGTACCGTCGAATAGAGAATTTGAATATGCAATACTACGATTATTAAAATAATCCAGAAACAAAATTTCTATACCGGAATTTACTGCGTCAAATCCTCAAAGCAGATAAACAAACAAATCCCAAGTTTGAGCCTAAGGCTAAAAATTTAAACATCGAAGATGAGGCTTGAAATTCTACTTAATGCTTTAATAAGCATAAGCCTACTGATTTGTTTTGGGTTAGAGTACTTTATTTATATATACCTGAAAATAAAAAAGTTTGAGCCCAAAAATTGATTTTCGGCGCACCAGAGTGTTTTGGTTCTCTCGTATTTCCTTTTTTTTTCGTTGCATATACTTGGGACAAAATTTCGTTGCTTTTTTTCTATATAATGCGACTCTAAAAATATCTTCGATGTTAAAATCCGACCCATATTTTTGAATCCAACCTTAGATAAAAATGGAATACTGAGAGTGAATGGTCGGATGCAAAATTCAAAGCTTACGCCTGCCATCCGAAATCCAATAATTTGGGACAAACACAACATAATAACAGTGTGAATCATTAAAGATGAACCCAGAGCACGTAGCACGGTGGCATTCAATTGCCCTTGACCTTAAAAAACAAATGGCGGAATTGAGAGAGAGCATTTTCTAAAACAGGGATCGATTATGCCCGCCCATCCAATTGAGAACATTCAAAAGAAGGGGACACAAGACCTACAAAGGATATTAGGGCTATTAGGCTCTATTCGTATGTATGGTAGCTAACGAGATCAACATTAAAATAATGTTATGTCGAAATAATTGTAAGTTGTCTTTCAAAGGAATCTTTCATTGCCGTTTATACAAACAAGTGATCTCCAGACGAGGATTTTCTACCGAGTTTTACTTGGACAGTGGTACTTACTTTATCGGAGCCTGCAGACGTTGAATTTAAAATTAACTATCACAGTACCAAAACAACATTTCCAAGCGACATTGCATCTGTGTTAGCTATTGATGGAACCAACCCAAAATTTATTCTACTTCATACTTTCCATTTCAGAGGTACCTGGGACGCAGGAATAAAATCAGGGTAGTTTGATCTCAAAAAAGTTATTGGTGAATCAACCTTATCATTTGAGAAACTGTACATGGTTACAATTCAAATTGAGGCATGCCTTATCTAAGCAGCAACAACCCCAGAATACTTCATAATTGGCGATTCGATTAAAGTGCCACCAAGCACAACCTAATAAATGATGGTCAGCTAAGAGAAGTGAAGGGCCCTTGAGACTCCCGCTGGTAAGGATGATTTAGTTAAAGTGGTCACAGTGAAATGCCAAGCCGCAATATATAAAAAGTCAATTTTAAAACAATGCAAGATACCGATCGTAAACGAACTAAAGGAAGCAATACTGCTATTACATACGAAATCCATTGGTAGAAGTTCAACTGGCAGCTCCAAGACAACAACCACCAAAGCATAAGCAATATGCTCTATGTTATTTTAACCAGGCCACCGGGATACACTTCAAGCAATTACCCAAGGTCGTAATAGTGGCGACGAAAAGATCATTAGATGTACGTTAAAACTTGTTGGGTAAGTGAACAACACCACTCAACCATAATCATTTGTTGTATTGTTACCGACTTCACTTTGGTGAAGACATATTTTTTTTATATAATAAAACGTACTTATGTGTTTTCCGAACTATCTGTCTTTTATTTCTATTAAACAATCTCAACAGGTTATGGGCCCAGTCACTAATAAAAAATAGTTAAAAATTAGCGTTGTTGATTAAGTATCGTTTAAATAAAAAATAATAATAATTAAATTAGTTTTTTGTGAAATCAAATCAACAAAAGATCGTTCAAACTAACCTAAAAAATGGCAGCGTCATTTGGAAATGTTCATGTAGAAAAATTGTTAGGTCGAGAAATTTATGAATCGTGGGCGTTTGCAGTTAAAAATTATCTCGAACATGAAGATTTATGGAATGTTATATCCGGTGATATAAAAGAAGATGATGAAAACTTTAAAAAGCAGGATATAAAAACGAAACCCAAAATCATTTTGTTGGTTGATAAAATCAACTACATACATATCATGAATGCAAAAAGGTCGAAAATGGTTTGGGATAAGTCAAAACCTACTTTTGAAGATTTAGGATTGTCACGAAAAGTTGGATTATTGCGAAAGTTAATAACAACTACGCTAAATAGCTGTGCAAGTACGGAAGAATATGTCAATAAAATTGTTACAGCAGCTCATAAATTGACAGAAATTCTACTTATTGTTAGTGAAGAATGGTTTGGCACGTTGTTGCTAGGAGGGTTACCAGAACAGTATGAACATGGGAATCGAGAGCTCAGGTGTGGCAATTACAGGTGACTGAATCAAAAGAAAGTTGCTACAGGATGTACAAAAGAATGTTAATTCTCAAGGTGCTTTTTATACAAATAAAAAGAATTTTAGCGACAGTTCTTCAAAAAAAAGGAAATAAGTTTTAGTTAGAAAAAGGCAAAGGACCTCGTTGTTTTAGTTGCAATAAAAATTATCACATAGCAAAGGATTGCAAAAATCAAAACAAAAATGATGATAAATCAAAACCGTCTCATGCTGGTTTATGTTCAGCGTTCTTGATTGACACAGTGAATCTAGATGATTGGTATATTGATTACGGAGCGTCAATGCATATGACGATGCGGAAGGATTGCACTGAGAAAAAAAACTATAGTAAAAATATACAAAACAGCTTGGGTGAAAGAAAACATATTGAATTTTAAAACCATAGTATTTTTATACAAGTTTTTGTTAATATCATACATTGTTTTATAATGAAAACTTTACCAAATCATCAAAAAAAAAATAATTGATTTATATAAGTACTTCAAACATTAAATTAACCAAATGTCTATATAAATTATTAAAAACTTGTATGATCAAAGCAAAAAACTTATGTAAAATTATACAAAGTAGCTTAGACAAAAACATTTATACAAAATTTTGAATCAAAGTACTTTTATACAAGTTTTTGTTAAAGTCATACATTTTTTTCAAGAAAATACTTGTTTGATTTTCCTAAAATAACTTAGTTGTTGAGTACAACTATGTATACAACGAGTCAAGTTTTGTTAATGTAAGCAGAAGCTCGTACAAATTAACTTAAATGTGGGAATAACTCAACCAAGTTTAATTCGATAATTCACTCAAGAGCAGAACACATTTTTTTAAGTACAGTGCTATTAATAGAATGTTGTGGTTGTGGTAGTAAATTTCCAGTTGCAGCTAGCCTAATTATAAATGTTCCCGCTAAAGAAAATCAAAAAATGTATACAGACGTATATTGATAATACACAATTTTTTATCATTTACTTTATTTTAATATTAAGGTTGTTATAAAAATTATTTTTTAACAATGAAAAACCAATCAATAGTTTTCTTACATTAATTTTTCAATTCTGAAAGTAAATTTTTAATTTATCAAAAATGTAATACCCCTGCTTTACAACATATTATTGTCACCATGGTGATTTTTTCGGTTGTGTTTTCTTGTTCGTTGAATTAAAAACGATCATATTGTTCGTTTTTATTCCTTGTCTATACAAATCAAAACAAAAAAACATGTTAACTACATTTACAATATTTCAAAAAAAAATATTCACGTATGCTCGAAAAGGATGGAGCTATACAAAAACTAGCAACAAGCAATCACAGATACAGCGTTAAGCGAGATAAACGTACAATTTTTGGCCTTCTCTGTTTACTTACACAACCAGGAAATGCCGTTATTCGAGCAAAAAACGAAACAGAAAAACTAGCGATGTAAAATGCTCGCGCTATCATTATGTAAGTGAATATTTTGCAAATAACACGTGAGGAAACAATTTATTATCGCAATCAAAATATTTTTTATTTCAAACTTTAATACATATAGTGAAAATTAGTTAGTGGATTAATTGTAACGTGATTATTATTATTGGCATTGCAAGGTAAGTTGTAACATTTGTTTCATTAAAAAATCGTAATTGTTGTGAAATGTGTTATCTGGTTTCAAGGATCGTAATAGTATAATTAAACAATTGAACTTCGTTAATTGTGTGCAGGTTTTTGAATAGTATTGTGTGATTTTAAAAGAGTATCAAAAATAGGATTAAATGTGCTTCGGATAAAAAATTCTTTTGATTGAGCTTTTATAAGCTTATACATTGTCATCATTACCAATCCACACAGTAATTTATGTATGCATAAAATGTTGCCACCACAAAATGAGTTCGTAAATAAAGCGGAAAGGAACGTAATGCAAGATAGCAAATTTAAATAGACTGATTGTTATCCTCAAGGTACGTATACATTGAGTGAACTAACGCAGAACAGAGAATATTTATATCATGTTTATTGGAATTTGGATTCTCGTATACATCAAATAAACGATCGAACATTTGTTTCGTATTATATACATTGTCAACAAATTTGATGAACGAACACAGAATTTCCAGCAAATAACGAACACGGAGTCTGCATTCGAATATATATACTATGAAACAAACCCGAACCTTACATTCCTATTTGCTTGCGTTCAATTTAATCGGAACATATAATTTTCTGTTCTTTGGTTTGATTTGTATAGGCGACTCCAAACCGCAATGATCGAACAACAATGTGCTCTGTTCGGCGTTCGGTGTTAGTTCACTCGATGTATACGCATTCTGATAAAAGCTCGACCCAAGACGACATACTCTTATAAAAACTCAGTCAAAAATATCGCAAGTCGTTTCGTATTTGTGGTTCTACTATACGGATTAGTATAATATTAATTCGTTATATTTCTTGATTGTTTAGATACTCACCGATACCGATGTTTCCGTGTTCTGAATGTAAATCGAACTTAAGTACGCCAAAACTTTTAATATTACATCTTAAAATTAAACATGGTTTTAACAACAATAGTACTTTTGTTTGTTGCGCTAAATTTTGTAACCAAAATTTTCAATGTATTGCTGCATTTAAGAAACATATAACTAAATGTGAAAAGAAAACGGTGGCAAGACATAACCTTGAAGAGATATCAAATAAATCGGATATTCCTTCAACTGAATTTGAATTGCCTAAATTTTTAATAGATCGGGAACTTCCAGATGACGTTGATAATTCTGCAATTGCTCTTAATGAAAATATCTGTAATCAAATTTTTAATTTTGAGGAATGTAAAAAACAAATGTTTGAACAACTACTTCAATTTACGTTAGATATGCATACCAAAAACAACTTTACACGAAAAGATGTGACTACAATACAAACAAATATAAATGATTATATTGTAAATCCAATTTTGAACTGCTTAAAAAGCTTTAGTAGGGATTTTTGCTGTAGTGATATAAGAAAGGTTGAAAGTTTTTTGAATATGTTCACCGATCCTTTCAGAGACATTGGAACCGAATACAAATTAGTTCAAAATTTAATTAGACGTGATGAATTTGAAAGGTCAAATGAGTTCATAATTAATAAAGAGATTTCTATGTCGCATGTAAAAGGTACCGCAACTTTAAAAGAATCTATAGATAAAGGAGTAGTTTTACCTCTCAATTTTCAGTTCCGGAAGTTGTTCGAAAAAGAGTCAATTCTAAGTAATTGTATTGCAAAAATAGAGGAATTTAGTCATCGTGATTCGCAACTAGCAAATTTCGTTCAGGGCAAGTTATGGAAAGAAAAGTGTAGCCTTTATCCAAATAAAATATTAATACCGTATTTTTTGTACGTGGATGACTTCGAAATTAACAATCCTCTTGGATCACATGCAGGTTCCCAATCTGTAACAGCAGTATACTATTCTTTTCCTACACTGGGTGGTTCATCAAAACTTAGTCAAATATTTTTAGCGGCACTTTTTAATGCTAAAGATATTAAAAAACATGGAAACGATCTTGTTATAAATACGTTAGTTACTGATATCACATCTTTAGAAATTAATGGTTTAAACATTAACATCACGAATGGCAGCACAACCTTAGTACATTTTGTGCTAGGTTTAGTTCTCGGTGATAATTTGGGACTGAATCAACTGTTAGGTTTTTCCAAGTCTTTTTCTTCAAATAAGTACTGTAGATTTTGTATGGAAAATAAACAAAAAGCTGGCAAGTTAACAATTGAAAATTCATTAAGTCTTAGAGACGAAACAAATTACAACGAAGATGTTACTCTTGATAATGTTTCATTAACTGGAGTTCACAAAAATTCTCTGTTCAATGATATCCCATCATTTCATGTAACGAAAAACTTTGCTGTTGATATTATGCACGATGTTTTTGAAGGCATCTGTCATTATAATTTAACTAATGTGATTTCGTATTATATAAATAAAAAAGTCTTTACATTAAATGATTTTAATGAAATAAAACGTAATTTTTCGTATGGAGAAAGAGAAATCGGAAATATTTTTAAACCCATTACAGAAAAACATTTAAAACACAAAAGATTATCAGCCTCAGCAAGAGAAATGTGGACGTTGACACACTTTTTTCCCTTAATGGTGGGTCACTTAATTCCGGCAAATGACCAAGTTTGGATGTTCGTTTGTATTTTTTTAAAGATTTTTGATTTATTGCTATTGCCAGAATTTAGTAGTGAAAATATAAATATGCTAAGAAATTTAATTGATCAACACAACAAGCAATATATGGAGCTATTTAGCGATCAATTGAAACCTAAGTATCATTTATTGATACACTATCCAAGAATAATAGAATATTGTGGTCCACCAAAAGAGTTTTGGAGTCTAAGATTTGAGGGTAAACATCGTGAACTTAAAATGTATGCTAAGAACATTTCCAGCAGACAAAACGTACCATTAACTTTATCAACCAAATATCAACTTAAATTTGCTCATTACTTAAACGTGCCAGCTGCTACAAAACTATTTGAAGTAAATGAATCACATGCTATAAAAAGTGCAAATACTCATTTGATAAATAAAGAACCGATGCTACCTCTAGAAAATAATTTTTTTAGTTATTCTCAAATAATAAGCAATGGACATTTGTATAAAACAGGTTTCTTTTTAACAAAAACTTTTGATCATAAAACGGAAATATATTGCATTATAGAGATTGTTACATCTAAGTGCAAAGAAAGAATGTATGTGATTTGTAACAAAGTTCATAGCGAATATAACGATCACTTTGTTGCATTTGAGTTACAACCTGTCACAAATAATGATGTCGCTTCACTTTTTCCAGTAACATTCTTTGACTCGCCTCCAATACAAGCACATAAATTTTCAAGTGGCCAGTTAATGATTAGGAATAAGCAGTATTTTGTTTAACATTATACACAGTATAATATGGCTAAAAATAGGTAGAGTGTGGAGCTTCTAAATAGGTTCCAGCCAATTTAATAAAAAATTTATACACTTAATTTATTTTTCTAAATTTAGAAAATATATTAATATTCTTTAATATTTCAGTTACTAAAAATTTTAAAGCAGTATGGAAATGGATGGAAATGCACTTCATCTTCCTAATCAACCTCATAATTCTCTTGGCAATGCAGCTTCAGATGAGAAATCTGAGATATACGATCTTTTAAATAGCTGGAACCTCCCAACAGAAGTTTTCGGTATATTGCAATGTAAAATATAAAATCAACCTTAAATTTTTTTAAAGATATACTTAAATCCTTTTATATTTACAGCAAAAAATGTATCAATCGAAATTTTGAAATATATGAAGGTAAGACACATAGACGAATTATTTACAACAGAAAATTTTGCCACCAAAATATTATTTGAACATCATTTGACCAAGTGGCAAAAAAGTTTTGTAAGTTAAAATGATTGTTTAACCAATTTTTTGCTTAGAAATTTATAAATGTTCTTTTATCTTTAATTGTATGACAGAATGAATCTAGTACACTATCAATGGACTCATCAATTTCGGGTTCTTCATCTCGTAAAAGAAAGCATTCAGATAACGACAAGTCGTTTAGATCTTCAAATGCCACATCACCTACAGTTCATTCGGAAGATGTAATACAAATCCAATATATTATTTTTTGTTGTGATCGGATCGAATTGAAATACTTAAAATGTATATGGTAAAATTATTTATAATTCATGTTTTCTAGAACACATTTTCAGAATATGTATCTATTTTTTATAAATTCATAAAATAAATTAAATATCATTAAAAATTAAATACTTAATTAAATATAAATAATAAAATTATTTATTACAATATACGTTAATTAAAAGAAAACAATGTAGTCACATAGCAGAACTTTATTGAGTACAGCAGCCCAATTAAGTTCATATGCAATAAAAATTATTTATAAAAATTTATCATATCGTTGTTATGGCTGGTGCTAAAATCAATATTTATTATTTATGTGGAATGTATGTGTTTCACATAAATAATTGATATTGATCTCAGCACCAACCAAAACAACGATATGATGTATTTTTATAAATAATTGTTGTTGCATATTAACTTAATACAGCATCCCAATAAAGTTATGCTATATCGCTAAATTATTTTCTTTTAATTTGATTATTTTTGTAAATAATTTTATTACTTAAATTTAATTAAATATTTATTTTTTAGTGATATTTAATTTATTTTGTAAATTTATCAAAAATAAATAATTTTTCTGAAGATGTATCCTAGAAGACACGAAATATAAATAATTTAACTACGTACATATATTTTAAGTATTTTATTTCGAAACGATCACAACAAATAATGATAAATAAAATTACTCGACGCATTAATAATTAATATTTAATTTAAATAGCATAATATACTTAATAATTTATAATTATGATAATTTATAATGGATTTTTTTGTTTACTTAGATCTCGGTTGCAAGTATTTTAAATTGTAATCAACAAGGGAAAGTCCTAATGGACACATATAAGAAAAACAAAATATTACATCCAGCTGAACGCACACATATTGTCCATAGAATCATTCAATATTATATAGAAAACGAGAGAAAACTATCGGTGTCGAAGATAAAATCCATTGCAGAGCAGATAATAGAAGTTTTTCCAACTGAAAATATGGTAAATTGAACAATATCCTTTAATTTCTATTTAATTTAATTTTATATAATTTCTGAATAATCTTGCAGAGGGCTTACTTTATCGGACGAGGCAAATTTCCTCCAAAGGGTAAATTATGGGACAGATATCAATGTCAATTGACGACTCTTAAAAAACTGAATTTGTATACTACTCCACGTAACCCCAAAGTTTTGGAAGGAAGAAAATTTCCCAGAAGGGTGGTAAAGGAGTTTGCGAGTGCCTCAGGTAGTTTTTATGTAACTTTTTTAATTTTTAAGTATATTGTTGATCTATATATGATAATTTTTTTAATTGTGTTATATATGTTGTGAGCGGATCTAAATCAATAATTAATATTTTAATTTGGATTAAAAACTCATTTATTTATTTATTTAATTTTTTTAAAATGTATTTCTTGTCTATGTGGGCACATCGTCAGAGTTATCTGTAACAAATTATTAATTTTAAATTGAATGGTTATAAGATAGTTTTAATTTACGTTATTAACTGTAGTAGTTTACCTACGAGTATAATAATCACAGTTTATTATATATAAAATTTAAAAATATGTTTTCTACATACATATATTAATATTCAAAATACATAAACTAAAATTTTAAAACAAATTAAAAAATTATCCTTACTTAGACCATTATTCTAATTTAGATGGTTAAAAGGATGATAATCTTCTACATCTATAGGATCTGTATTACTTAATGATTCATGACAAAACGATGTTACTTATATTTTTACTGATATTATCTAACTGGGCGTTATATAACTTATATATTAGTTTATTCAGAGGAAGTTAGCTTATATCTATTAAATGAGCTAAGATATTTCTTAATTATTTTCTGTACATCCGAGATTCTATATGTTCTGAAATTTGTAAAATAATATGAAGACAAATCAAGATAAATGTTGCAAAAAATATGGTTTTCAGAATTTCAAATCTTAGTTATAAAAGGCTTAGAGTTAAAATCATAAAAAATAACTACAGATAACTTAAATTGAAACTGTCTGTTCTCATTTAAGTAAAAATTAATGAATAGTTACATATATTTCTAAGGATGTGTCTCACATATACACGAAATTTATAAAAAAAAAAAAAAAAAAAAAATATGAATAAAATAATGAGTTTATTCCAAATTTAAGTATTCTATAATTGATTTAGATCCGCTCACAACTAAATAACACAAAAAAAATATTTAAATTTTAAAACTGCCATACAAACATAATATTTCTTTATTGTTTTAAAGATTTAAACAAAGAAGAATTAGAAAAAATTGCTTCTACTCTAAAACATTTACGCAATTGGGAAGAAGTCATTGAAAAATGGAAGATTACTGCTGCATTCCGAAGACAAAAAATAGATGAAAGCGCCGATTGCAATCTTCATCAAATTCTAAAAGACTGGCCACTTTATAAGTACGCAAGCGCTCCAGAATTGGTAAATATACATTTAAAATTACAATATTTATTTAATAACATTATCATTTACAGGTTGAGATTGATTTCAATTATATATATTTTGATAATGATTCATTATTCATTAAGTGGGACAATTTCATCAAAGTTGTCGATCTATTGTATAAAGAACGGATTAAAGATTGTACATCTAAAATATTTTTTTTGGAACTTCTAAACAGAAAAGATAACCTGAGTGCAGATACCATAAATTTTCACTACATGCAGCTTCTGCACTCGATACTTGTTCCATCTTCAAAAACAGTTAACAAAAAACGAATCAAGTACAGCATCAAAGATTCGCAGAATGCTTTTGCGATAGTTGTCCCACGAAGTTGTGATATAGATGATGCTCTAGCTGAAAAACGAAAACTATGCTTGGAGTTGGGAACCTGTTTACAACCATTTATTATAGCTGTCGGGGAAAGTTTTAATTTAACTGAGTTTTATGTTGCGTTAGACAACATAAAATTCAAATTTTCATCGTATTTGGCTGCCCTTCAATACTGCTTTAAAGTTTTTTACGTCCTTAACTTGCAATATTCACAGGAGTGTTGTTTTATATGGATTTTTATTCAACAATTTTTTTTTGGTATTGCCAATGAATCGCAAGAGTGTCCCATTGTAGAAACTTTTATTGGGGATATAAACAAAATATTAGAAATAAGTTTTTTGTAGTTTAAATTTATTTTTTAATTTTAACTTTTTATTTTTTTCTTACTATAAAAAGTATGTATAAAAGTTTTAATAATAAAAGTGGTGTATTTTGAATTAGTGAATTGCAGAATTTGAATTAAAAAAAATGTATACTGCTGTCAAAAATAAAGAACATGAAATTAAAATATTCATTTGTTATTTATTTAAATTCCCTCTTATTTCAGAAAGAAGTTGTACTCGATTTTATATGTATGACATTGAACTATCGAGGTTATAAAGACTATTATCCGATTCATATGAATCGTATTTGGCCAATTATCAATTGTCTAAAAGACATTGATAATTTATACAAAATACTTTGCTAGTTTACCCAGTTCGCTTTGCTAAATAATCATACATGGAAATGTTTAAATTATTAAAGTAACTTTGATATTTCTATTAAATACTTTGTTCATTTGTACAGTACACTTTGCTTAACAATCATATAAGGGTATTTATGATTTATGTAAGTCACTTAGATATTTTATATAAAATACTTTGTTAATTTGTATATTCCACTTTGATAAAGCATTATACATGGCCATGTTTGAATTAATAAATACACTTCGATATTTTAACAAAACACTTTGTTCATTTGTACAAGTACACTTTGCTAAATAATCATATATGGCCATGTATAAATTACCTAAGCCACTTCGATAAATTAGCATATTAAAATTTTTGTTTTATACAAAAAACTAAGTTGATTTAATATAGCCTAACTTTGTTTAAATAATCAAAAAAACTTCGTAGTGCTATACAAGTACTTAGTAGGCTGAAAACTGCCGAAGCCTTGTGTATTGTATGCTAGGTTTTTATATATTTTAACTGTGGTTTTTTTCTCAGTGTGGTTGTTTAATACAACTGAGTCTAATATTCGAGAAATTATTGTGGCAATCGGTGAGAGATTACCTGTGGAATTGATGAGTAATATATCATCTATTGAAGTACTAGTAGATGGCAAGTCAAAACAGCAGAAAATAAATAATGTTGTATATGTGCCAAATTTGACAGTGACTTTTTTCTGTGAGTCAGATGACTAAAAATTGATATTTGATCAAATTCAGCACAAATGGTTGCAAAGTGACATGTGATGAAAATGTTTTAGCATCAGCCACATTAGTGGGCAACATGTGCAAATTAGATCGACCGCCGAATAATATGTCATTGATGACAGCAGCAGAAAACAGTAATTTGTGGCATCGAAGTTTGGCACATCTTAATTTTAATGATTTTATATAAGCTGCAAAATCTTGGTTTAAAATTTACCGAAAAAGCTAAAAACGAATCGTGTATTTCATGTATTCAAGGGAAACAAGCACGACAGCCGTTTAAAAGCTCAGTTTCACAAACATCTAATTTACACGAGCTGATTCATACAGATTTGTGTGGTCCCATGGAAGTAGCATCAATGGGTGGAGCGAAGTATTTCTTAACGTTCAAAGACGATTTTACGCGTAAAGTTTTTGTATATTTTCTAAAAAAGAAATCGGAAGTGAAAACTTGATTTGGAAGATTCACAGCATTAGTTGAGAATGATATTGGCCACCGAATGAAGTGTGTATGTTCAGACAATGGTACTGAATATTACAATCTAGTTAAGCATGGCATTCGACATATACATGATACTTCAGAGAGGTTAAATCGCATAATTTTAGAAAAGCTAAAAGCATGATGTTCAGGGTTAACCAAAATGTACGGGGCAGAAGCAGTATCAACCGCTGTTTGTTTGACAAACATGTCACCGACCAAACGAAATAACGATAAAACTCCTAACGAACTCTGGTCGGGTAAAAAGTCAGATATAAGTCATCTTAGTATTTTAGGTTGTAAAGCAATGGTTTATGTACCCAAAGAAAAACAACGGCAGAAATGGGATTCAAGATCTAAAGAGATGATTTTTGTTGGTTATTGTGAGAACACCAAGGGTAACTGTTTAATTAATCCTAAAAATTGACAGTTAGTTAAAAATAGAGATGTAAAATTTCTAGAAAGTGTTTCATATGCGGGAGTAACGTACAGAATCATCCTGATACAGTTAAAACAAAAGATTCATTTTTAAACGGAGTAGAAAATAATTCCGATACAGTAGATCCGGTTGTGTTATTGAACATAGATGCGCACGTTGTTCTTATCTTCACTCATTAAGTAAAAATAATGAAAGCTGTTTGGAACAGCATCTTGATGAAGAAGTTGAGTTTTGCGAACCAGAAAATACTCATCAAGTAAAAGACGCAGCATATACAAAATCATGAGTAGATCATCGTATACGTCAGAAAGAATACCGAAACCAAAAATTATGACTGATTATGTGGTTTATTCTTCAATAACTAATAAAATTTGTGATCCAGAAACTGTGGCAGAAGCGCTGAATCGTTTTGATGGTGAACAGTGGACGAAAGCTATGCAGGAAGAGTACGATATTCTAATTTCAAATAAAACTTGGACATTAGTTGATTAACCATCAAAAGACGTCCAATTAATTGTAAATGGGTTTTTAAGACTAAATTGGATACTGATGGCAATATTCAAAGGTACAAAGCTATAGGCTTATCTTAAAGGGATATGCGCAAAAGAGCTTGGATTATCAAGAAACTTTTTCTCCAGTAGTGAGATACTCATCTATCAGATATTTATTGGCAATAGCGGCTCAGTACGATTTGGACATAGAACAGATGGATGCAGTGACAGCTTTTCTGCAAGGAGATCTATCAGAGGAAATCTACATGGTTCAACCAGAACATTTTAGCAATGGTCCTCAGGTTTGTAAATTAAACAAATCCATCTATGGGTTGAAACAAGCAAGCAGATACTGGAACAAAAAGTTAGATAAAGTTCGTTTCAATATGTCAGATTGCCAACCTGTTTTGACACCATCTGACCCAAACCAAAAATTAACAAAGAGTTCTGAAAAATTCGCAGACATGTCGAATATTCCTTATCAAGAGGCAGTAGGAAGAGTATTATATTTGGTACAGGGAACAAGACCAGATTTGTCATATGCAGTGAACAATGTTAGTAGATTTAATAATATCTTTGATCATTCGCACTGAACTGCAGTAAAGAGAATTTTTTGATATTTGAAAGGAACAGTTAAATTCAAATTAGAGTATCCTAAAAATTCAAATTGTGAATCAATTGGATACAACGACGCCGACTGGGCAGGAGATCAAGATGGACGCAGATCATGTACAGGATGTGTTTTTGTTTTACAGGGAGGTGCAATAAGTTGGTTTAGTAAACGATAACATACAGTAGCTCTGGCATGACGCTATATTCGGCAACTCAAGAAGCTGAATGGTTACGTCAGTTGCAAATGAATATCTGGAGTGAAAAGGACCATAAATCTATTTCGATATTTTGTGATAACAGAAGTGCATTGAACTTGACTTCAATTGATGCATATCATCCCAGAACTCAACATATTATAGATGTACGACAACATTTCGTTAGACAAAAACAAATGGAGAATCATATAAATCTGAACCCGATAGATACCGAGAATATGGTAGCAGATGTATTAACAAAATCAGTGACTAAAGTAAAGCATGATTTTTGTATAGAGAAGTTTGGATTATGTTTGGTTGATTGAATTGTTGTTCTAGTGGGGGTGTTGGATAAGTGGACAACACCACTCAACCATAATCATTTGTTGTATTGTTACCGACTTCACTTTGGTGAAGACATATTTTTTTATGTAATAAAACGTACTTATGTATATAAACGTTTTTTCCGAACTATCTGTCTTTTATTTCTATTAAACAATCCCAACACAACTTGACTTCCTACTTTGAAGAAATTGAAAACTTTAAAATAGCACACACAGCAGTTACTTCGGTTTGTATGGAGCTACCCAATTTAAAACCTAACGTCATTCTCAATGTCGAGCTATTATTCGAAAACAACAAAGATCGCAAACGAGGTTTTAGAGACTCAGTGGGCCTTGTGATAGGGATATGTTCGGAGAGCTTATTTAACGAGAGGCTGAATAATATCCCCGGCTCATCAAAAATTCCATAACTATAGACAAATTACAAGAATATATAATATATGAAGACAGAGTACGAACAGCGCGAATGAGCGAAATTACTCTTGTACTATACAGCATCCAAGATGCGCAACAATGTTGCTTGACGTACTCTATGCTGTCATTCAAGAAATATTAAATGCATCCATACTGTCATATTTTATTCAACAACACGTGTCTGTATTACTCTCTCTGAACACAATATTCACGTGTATCAGAGCACGAATATTCCAGGTCGAGTAACTTAGAAAAATGTAATAATTGAAATACTGAAATCTTAAAGCTTTCGTTCGTGTGGGACTAAATGGACGCAAGCAGTCACACATAATTAGTTCTACTGATTATACAGCAATGGCCAATTGGCGTGAATACTTTGCATTATTAACGAGAGAAGATGCAAATCGATGTCGAGTATTCCAGACAGTACCCTTCTTATGCGTAATATCACCAATTATCAACACTTCATTGAACACAAATGCAATGCGAGGTAGCGATTATAAATCTAGTAATCACTGGATCAAACTTCACACGACCAACCACCAGATGATATATGTGGCACCCAACGAGCAAACTGGTTCCAAAATGTAGCACCATTTTAGGCTCCATTATAGTTGTACTCGACGCGAAATACGTACTCAGGAACTCTGATGTTCAGATAATTGCTTAAGATACAGCCCAACACAATATTAACAGATCGTCTTGCCACTCAACTTATCTAATGCATTGTGCCGACAACTAACACGCATTAAATGTGTATCTAGAATAAAACGAAGGACGATAATGAACTTAACGTAATACCATTTGGACCTCACCAGTGATAACTCAAATAATCATACAATAAAATCAGAGTAGAGGCCTGATTTTTCAACCAACAACATAATAAAACACGGTGAAAGTATGAAAGCATAATTTAAGGTATAATCATATTCTTTATAACATTTATCGCTTAAAAATATTCAAATATAAAATATTTCAATAAAATTTTAACATACCCTCTAATTTCACATACGTCACGAAACTTTAAACTCATAATTTATCACTCCCCCGACACGACTTCTATGAAATGAAAATCGTCAGCATAATGCGACACAATGACATAAAGCAAAAATGTTTGGGTGCCGTTAGTTTTACTTGCAATAAAATGTATTAGTTTTCCCTCCATACATATGTATGTATGACAGATCTACAGTTTCGAAAATATTATAAAACTATTTTAAAATTTACCAATTTATTCATATCATTTTCGCTTCAATTTCACTTTAGGAGTCCGTGGCCCAAATAGTTTTCTCACCACTAATTTTAAAATACGTGTCATGATGTAAACCAAAATTAAAACAGAAACTAACAAAAATCCAATAACATCAAGTGAATGTAACTGGAACCAATTTAATTGCGATGCATTCGATCGCATATGTCGTGCACCTTTATGCCGCAAAATATACTCAATCCAAAACAAACCATTTTGAAGTGGTGTTATTGGTCGATCACGAAACAGCGTCGACTCGTATTTAGCTCGATCACGATATTTTGGATTTTCAAATAGTTCGCTAATCATCGTGAATAATCGTTCGGCATTTAATTCGGCATACGATAATTTAGTTCCCCATCCTTCCGCCACAACCAATTCAGCGTTCATAATTTGATCGCCAAACATCGGGATCACGAGCAGCGGAACACCATAATGTTTTGCCTCGGTAACACTGCCTAAGCCACCGTGTGATATAAAGAGTTTCGTATTCTGGTGGTTTAACACCCCGAATTGGGGAGCCCATTTTTCTAGTCGTACATTATCGGGTAAACCAGGAAGCGTATCCAAATCAGATTTCCACAAAATATTTTGCTTTATTTTTCGGAACACGTTTAGAATCGCATCAAGTTTATCAGATTCCAGGTAAGATATTTTAAAAATTGTTCCGAGACTAAAGTAAATAACACCATTTGTTGAGTTATCCAACCACTCTTGAAGTGGTTCTGGTAGAGGGGTTGGCGTATCTGGTATGTGTATTCCGCCTATTTCAACTACACCTGGAACCAGTGGGCGAACACCGCCTTGACTAAAATGGCAAGCAATAAAAACGGCAGCTAAATTATTATTCAAAACGTCTTGGTATGAAGGATATTTTGGTGCCGGAAAATATTCGCTATAAAATGAAAGCAACCAAATGAGTATAATAATTATTACAATACATAACTCTAGTTTAACACTTACTTATGAAATTTCACATAATTCGATTGAAAATAACCGATAACCATTTTCTCTATTGCGTAAAACATCATATTGGTCAATCGACCCTTGAAACCAGTTAAACTGTTGCTATCCAAAAACATTTGTCCGACGTATGGTAAAGCAAGAGGTGATCCCATATACTCGAGTAGAATATTCGGATAGTAATTAAACGAACTGAATATTACGACGGGACAATTATTAAAATGAGCTGATAGTCCAACGTTTACTAGGAATAAATACTCGACTATCATCAAATCAAATTGTTCTTCGGCCATTATTTTTTTGAATTCAGGGTTTTCGAGCAAGCCACGACTTTCCACCAAAGAAACGTTGAGTCCAATCCATAACGCATCCATTGTTATTTGGGTTTCACCCGGTTTTATTGTTATCTCTTTCATAATTTTTTCGTGATCCATGACATGCTTGATTGTTATGTGTCGATAATTTGGTATTGGCTTCTCGGGTGGATAAGCACTAATTACGGTTACATTATGGCCCTTAGCTGCCAGACCTCTAAATAATGCGTCGACTACAATAAAATGTGATCGACTGGTGGTTTGATATGGGCACAAAATCCTGTATGCTGTGGCGTAATTAAAACTTATTGCAAATAACACTAGCACTAATATTTTACACATTTCGTGGTCGTGTATTCGTCTCTCGATTCTAAACCAAACTAAACGTAGCTAGATAAGCGAGGTTATGATTAAATTTTATATATTTTCTCATTATTTGTAGATTATTTGGAAAAAAAAAATATTTTATCGAGAAATATATACAAAACTTATAAATAGCTCTCTCACTATACACACGCAAATATACACGCAAATCATACGTCATTTTTTATCATATATGTATGTACAGTACACAAAAATGTACAACTAACTATTATTTAGCATCCGATCGATTTTCCATACAATATGTTACTACATCTATAACGCTCTAAGAACATTTGACATAATTTCAGTATTTTATGAATTCCTCCATACTCTGTATGTCGTCTAACCAGAATCAATAACAACAAATGCCACGATTACGCAATGGTACATTGAATGTGCCAATGACGTAATACATAATGGAAAGTGAATCAAAAATTTTACGGATGAAAACTATAACCAGAAAATATTTACGCCTTTATAGCGGTCATTCAAACATTTAGATGGACGTGACACAAACTCGGTGATTTCATCAAATTTTGGTAAATTGCTCTGATCACTAGTGCGCATGAAGAATTTTAACAATGAGTTAAACAATTGAGGGGCTCGTCATAAAGTTGGGGTTACCGTAAAAAATTGGGGTGACCGTATAGGAATAACATATAAAAGGTATTATGGAATAAATGAAACTTAAACCGCCTAGGATGCATTGTGTCAATCACACGGATTAATCTGAAGATAATCTGATTATATGACACATCAAAAAGGAGGCGACCAAATCCCTTCATGAGCTTAGTGCCAGCGAAAAAAAAATAACTGAACAGTTGCTGAATGTTTTTTTTTATAATTGTAATTGTAAAGCATAGTAATGTCTTGAAAAATTTATATTCATAGGTGGTACCCAGAGGGGAAAAAAATAAGGAGATATTAAATCTAGGTAAAACTGCCTAAAGTTTCACAGGGGAAACCTGCCACCAAAAGCGAATTTAGTGAGAGGGTTGTGCCTTGGATGAAATCGCACTCAGACGAAGGAATTGAACAATCCCAAAAAGTAGTACCTCTCACAATTGATGATTTTTAACAAAATTTTATAAATCCCAAACTAGACGATAGCTGTGAAAGCGCAAGTATTTGTTGTAACTCGCATAAAAGTAAATTTAACACAAACAAACTAACAAGGAAGGGGCGCGAAGTATCCCTCTCCAATTTTCTGAAATTTAAATATGTGAAAGTAGACTGAAAAATAAGGGATACGTATTTTTTTTATCGGCGGAAAAACACTCTGAGTGGGTGAAACACCCCTCGGAAGTTGGGGGTAAAAAACGGACTTTTGATAATTTCGCCTAGAAAAATCAGTGAAATTTCGAAGAAACTTATTTAGGAATGTGTATTTTAATGAGCTAAATAATATACTATTTTTTGAAAAAAATTCGGAACAATCCAGGGGTGAAACACCCCCTAACAGGGGTAAAAAAATCAACTAATTGATGTAAAATTTTTACATTAACGCGGAAAAATCTGAAAAAAATATATGTTACTAAATAAGAGAAATCAAGGTTGACGTGTTTGAGGATTTTTTGAAACTACCCCCCGTATGGGGTAAACTACCCCTACCCTGAATCTTTGAATTATGGAAAGGAGAAAAAAAAATTCTCGACGCAAGTTTCTTATTAATATTAATAATTTTTAGGGTTCGAAACATCCCCTAATCGGCGTATAAATTAGAAAAATTACGAAATATTCAGAAAAAAGTTCAAAATCTTCTGGAAAAAATCTAGAAAAATTGTATAATGTTGCGTTTTTAACAATACCCTTGGTTTGTCCCAGAATATATCGTAATGCCCCTACCTCTACTGGCAGGAAGTTAACCACCCCTTTAGCGAAACGTTGAATTTTTCGATTGGGAAACATTTGTTCCGACAAGAAATATTTTATTCTAATTGAACATTATTATTACTATCATCCCTTATCTACAACAATGACCTTCAGAGTTTAAGGCCCCTCCCTCCTTCTCCCATGGTGGGTGAAAGTAGAAAAAATCCCGAAAATATATTTGAAACGTTCTGAAAAAACGTACGGTTTTGGTTTATAAGAAGTGACTTTTTATTCTCAAGGAGTTTTCGGAACCTCTCCTCTGTAGCGAGTTAATTACCCCTTTAGTGAGTCCTTGAAGTACTCTAGTCTATGTGAAAATAACATTAGTGAGAATTAGTGAGAATTCTCGCAGCACGTTTCATTGATGATGGCAAAAAAAGCTTTAAATTCTCATTCATATATAGCCCAGCCAATTTGGATATAGACAAATGACGTTTCTCTTTGTTCCGTAGTTGTAAAAGAAAACAATAATTTTGATAACTTTTCAAAAATAGATTAGTATTCGTGTAGATGAAATTTTCTGATGAAAACAAATTAATAAAAATATACATTCTATTTTCATTGGGAGAGAGATAATCATTTGTGTCGAGCGACAATCTGATGAATAAGAATTCTATAAATAAGGTAAGACAGAATAGAAACGGCGAACGTCACTTTCTATATCCACAAGAGCCTATCCTGCCTTCCAGGCAGTTAATCTACGCCTTTGATTGAACGAGGGTCATATCTCGTTAATAAAATAGTAAAATATATATACACCGGCAGAAATTACATCGTTCGTACATATCCTCAGTGCTCGGTTCTAAATAAAATATTAGCTAGAATTATTCAATAATAACATTTTGAAAACGTGTTTACAAAAATGATGGTCAATCCCTTAAATGTAGTAAATCTATTACTTCTTACTTTTCAATCATTGAAAATACCAGAGACTCCGGTAAATAATAATGAAATAGAATTGAAGAATGAAATTGAACATATATTATTTGATGCGATGAATGAGTTCAGAAATGTTGAGATTAGCACTGATGAAACCTTGGACTTCCAAGAACCTTTTAAAGACGTAGACCCACAGATATTTGAAGATGAAGTGATGCACACATTGTGTTCCCCACCTCACGTTCCTACAGATGAATGTGTATCAGATGAAGGAGATTTGTCTTTCGACTATAAAACTCGTGCTGTCAATTACTGGAGGAGTGGTAAAAAAAAGAATTTAACACTAAACCTACCATGCCGCGGTCAAATGACCGTTTTAAAAATTTCGTTTAACATTTCTCGCATACAACGTTACTTTATCATCATGTGGCTTATTATCTTTTCCTAAAATATACAAACAACCTATTTTACAATGTTCACAACTTCTTTTATTATTTAATTTCCGAAAGCAAATTATATTATATCTAGTCTACTTTACTAAAATACATGTTTTTTTAAAGCGGTCATTTGACCGCTCATGGTAGGAATAGGTATACATGAAATGTCGGTAGGTTTAGTGTTAAGTGTACAAAGTGTTCAACAAAAATTCAAAAAAGTTAAATCTGGAAGACAGTTGAGACGTTAGGCCCATTATTTGAATAAAGGTGGTACCTTCCAAGAAAAATTTGCTCAAATTTGTGAATTCACGCTAGAAAATTTTAAATCAGCTTGGGATGCTGGTCTCATAATTCATGATAAAGATTTGCATAGATGGGCTTTGCAAGCCAAACGAGAATTAGGTTTCGAAGACAACACCGAAAAAAATCCTTATATGCTATTAACGAAGACCTATTCCTTAAAAAAATTATTAATTTATTCTTTTATAGTAAGAAAACATTATTGAATCAATGCAATATTTTTATTTGTGATTAATTTTAATTATCTAAATTTTCAACGTTTAAGAAATATTGGTTTATACTACATGATCCGCTTAATTGAAGTTTTATTTGAACTCAAATTAATTTATTCATCACTTTTATGATTATTTGTTGAATTAAAGATTCTTTATAAATGAAACTATTGAAAAATAATTATTTTTAGCGCGAATTAATGTAAACTGTTGGAAACAAATTTTTTAGTTATATGAAAATAACGTTGCTATAATTAAATAAATTTGGAATTTAAGAAGGATAATTGTCCAGTATAATCTAGAACAACTAACCTATGTAGTTACTACAAAGAAGTTTTCTCTATTATTTTGAAATTAAAATGAAGAATTATTGTACATTCATTTAACAAATGGTTTGTCACCGTAAATAATAATACTTTAATTCTTGTTTGACATTTAATAAAATATTTCGTTAATGTTATGAAAAGGAATAAACATAAACAATGATCTTCGGGTTTTGTAAATAATCATGTAAATTATAGCTACATATGTATGTGTATACTGAATTTGGCATTGTTGTGTTTCTGTATTTCTTCTTTCGCATTGTTTTTATATTTTGTGAGGAAAAGAACAAACTAGAGACAAAAATATGGTTTTATTTTTGCGTCCAAACGAAATAAAATACGATGCATAAAATATTTACTCGTATCGTCCGTTATACTATTATACATTGAAAACAACTCTTCGTCTTTTGTTTCTTCTTATTAACTAACATTGCAACCAGTGTTGTCAATTTTAAACTATCTAATCGCAAAATTAAAGAAACTGTTTGCACGTCTAAATAAGTGAAAATGAATAAAAATAATATCAATTTACGGTAAAATGAAACGTAAATCAAAAATGTTTTAGTTTAAAGGAACATTTTTGTTAAGTGTTAAAAATTTTGATAATATATCCCTCTGTCTAAAAAACAAATAAAAAAAATTGGCATAATTTAAGTCCGAACTACACAAATGTGTGAGTAAAAAATCATAGTATGTAATGGCGTTTTTGATACAAAATTTCGCTTGATTTGAAGTACAACCAACACAATCGTCTGTAAGTTAGTGTTTTTTTCAGACGAAAATAATTTGAAAGGAATGCACAAATGTGTAAGTTGGTTCAAAACACAAACAAATATAAATTTTTGACATGATTCCTTTGCCGCACCCGCACAATTGTGCTACCGTGCAGGAAGATTGATATATACATTTTAAATCTGACAACACTGTGCAACATTTCGTAATGATGTCGTGTTAATACATCGTTAACTGCGTGTATAATAATTTAATTTTTAACCTGTTTCTACTTCATCATTCTGTTCGAAAATTTCAAAGAGCGAGCAATATTCTCGTACCAGTATGGTGTAACAAATAAAAAAAAATTGGACGCCACATTTACCGTAATATTTCAGGTAAGATTCTTGTTAATAATAATAATTACTAACTTAAATTATTGGTGATTTGTAATTTTGTGATGTGTTGACGAGCATTGATGTATACAGTATACGCAGCGTGCACAAATACCTCAAAGGATTCATTATATTTGATCGACATTTTATTTTGTGAAAAGTAACACGTAGTTCGCGTCATTTTTTACATTTAATCATTATACTACTTATTTATGTTGGATATTGTGTTGTTTATATGTTGCAGTGTATATTATCGTCCACGATATTATTGTATAATCTTTAACGTTCAATATATTGATCCTTATAATCCAGCTAACAATAAATTTGATATAAATCATACAACAGGAAAAATACGAGTATTTTTGGTTAAGGTAAGCAAATCCACTTATATTTTTTAAAACCTATTTAGATGCAATTGACGTTATCGAATGTATATAGGACGGATTCAATAATTATTATAGATAACATAGAAGCACGGGGAGAGGGGTTAACAATATTATTA
Source organism: Nephrotoma appendiculata (assembly GCA_947310385.1). Lineage (NCBI taxonomy): Eukaryota > Metazoa > Arthropoda > Insecta > Diptera > Tipulidae > Nephrotoma > Nephrotoma appendiculata. The sequence continues at coordinate 84,466,609 of OX371224.1, read as the reverse complement.
TTAATATCATACGTTGGCTATATAATTTAATTTTATTTCTCTCAAATTGAGGTTAGATAAGCTATATGATAAATTTGTATCTTGCTTTCTTGTTTAGAAATTGTTCGTGCGTTTATTTTTGTTAAATGTACAATCAAATAATTCATTTTTATTAAGTGTGACTTTCATAATGAAGTTGTGATATGCTTAAATTTTTAGAAAATATGGTTGGTGAGACATCAGTACTATCATATGCACTACACAATCTACCAAAATATGTATCGACGACAATTTTAGTTTATAATTAAATAAATTGTTTATAGTTTTATTTTATACTAAAATAATGATCTGCTTTAAGTGTAGATTAACAGTTAGTGACTTACAAACTCTTATTGCTCACTTTAAATATTTTCATAGTCTCAAACAATTTGACCAGTTCACTTGTGTTGAAAACCATTGTAATCAAACTTTCCAAAGTTTAGGGAATTTTAAAAGACATGTTAAAAATAAACACGATAGTATTAAAAGTCGTATATCTATTATCGTATATCTATTGTCGTATTATAATATAGAATTAAATGCAATGTCATCATACTCATATAATTAATTCTAGATATGATGTCGGAAGATGGCTTATGTTTATGTATGGAACTTAAATTTAACCGAGATGATAGTCAATTAGACGAAATATAGTCTAAATGGACCAGATCGGCAGAATATCGTTGCAACTGGATCAAAACCAACACCGAAAAAAACATAGGATCAATAATTCAGGAATGGCCAGCATACGAGCAGTACGGTCCAACACTTATTGGAATTGACTTTAATTTTATTTATCCAGATGCATGCAATATATATTTGTTATTTGAGCGGTTTTGTAGTAACGTGCTTCCGATTATGGAGCACAAAATTGTTGAACAAAATTCAAAGCAAATGCTTAAAGAATTTAAAGCCCAGCAGCATATTTCTGCTGGTAAAATTATTTTATTAATTAATATTTTTCTTAATAACGTCTTAAAACATTCTTTAGAACGACTCGAAAACGAAAATACTAGATTTGTAATTGACCGGTTATAAAATTATAACCAGCACCAGCAGAGCGAAATAAACATTAAGTAGACACACGAAAAACTCGTAAAAATAAATATTTTTTGAAACATTAACATTTTCATAATTTATTAACCGGAAACTACATTTCTAGGTTGTGATAATCTTCAAAACTTTAATAACATTGATTCAAAATTTAAATTGCATGTTTCTCAGTTCAAAAGTTTTCGATGATCGGTCATGTATCCGACCCTTAATAACCTTTGCCAATTGAAATTTAAATATGAAATTAGTACTCTCGTTTTCGAATCGTATTCAGTCATAGGCTCTCCTGGTGATGAAATCCGTCTTGTGAACCTATCCATAAGTTTGATAGAAAACTGTATTTCTGTAATTATTATCTTTTCAAATTGTAATTAGAAATAGCTTCTTGTTGTATTTAAAAAATAATGATTTAAAAACTAAAATTTGTAATAATTTTCATTATTTTTATTTATTAATGATTATTAAATGTTCTTTTATTTTTTTAGATGCACACTTCAGTATCATTATATTGTTATTGCATGCGCTAATTAAGCCGGCTACTAAATCCTTGGACATCACCACCAAAAAACTTCGAAAGCACACGATAAAAGATTCACAAAATTCTTTCATTGTCCTTTGCCAGTCAAGCAAGATGTTGATGTTATTCTTCAAAAGAAAAAGTCGAGAGTTTATCGGTAAAGAAGCCAATTCAGCCGTGCATTTTCGTTGTTGGAAAGAATTTTTATAATAATAATACATTTTACGTGATCTGTGACAATATCAAATACAAATGTGTCAGCATCCTATCAGCCGTAGACCGCGCTTTCAAATTGTTCCACGTATTTAACCTTAAATACCCTGAAGAATGTAAAGCTCCATGGTATTTCATTCAGAAATATCTATTTAAAATAGAGACTCCATACGATGACTGCTTCCCGCTGTTGATCTTCTTATATCTAAATTGAACAAACGTGAATAGATAACCATAAATATTTGGTAGTATTTTAAGGATAATTTTTTAATCTGTGCAGAATTCATTCAATTGTAATTATTTTATAATTTTTATTTTCTACAAAGAATCTTGTTTTATTTGATTATAAAGCTTTATATTACGACGTAGCTAGTTCCTAAAAAATAGCTGGACGTAAAATATATATATATATATATATATATATATATTTATATATATATATATATATATATATATATATATCATATCATATATAAAAAACTACGCTTGAATAAAGGATGAATTGTATATTCAATTGTAGGTTTATGTATGTATGAATCATATTTTATACAATAAAATAGAGTATGTATTAAAAGTAGCCTCGTCTTTTATTTTGTATAATCTTGCAAATGTAACTATTTTAGTTTTTGGGAAACTTCTTTTCGGTAAGATTATTTGATATATATTTCTAAACTTTGAATTAATCATAACTGAATATCCGTAGATATTTATTTTTATTAACCAACATGGGAACCCTATCAACTTTTTAGTAGAGATAATGAATTTTCAAAAAACTAAATCATTTGAATTGTAATCCAATTTTATTTGAAAAATTAGAACATCGTTAATTTTTAGTTTAACTTATAATAAAATAAGAAACCGGAAGTTCCACCATTTTAACCTACACGGTATATATATGAGGCACTGGTATATTATATATATATATATATATATATATATATATATATATATATATATATATATATATATATATATATATATATATATATATATATATATATATATATATATATATATATACATATATATATATATATATATATATATATATATATATATATATATATATATATATATATATATATATATATATATATATATATATATATATATATATATATATATATATATATATTCAATTTAATTAATAAAAATAATATTCTTCAAATACAGTTTACACGCCTAAAAAAATTTAATACATATGATTAAAATTATTTATAAAGGTACTCGTAGTTCAAGGCTCAATTAAATTTAATTATTGGGAGTAACATTCCTTAAATTGTATTTGAATTCCTAAAACTATTTTGTTCATAGTAAGAAAATTTATTAAGCAATAGTTCGTAACCTAATTCAATTTAATTAATGGAAGTAGTATTCTTCAAACTTTGTTTGCACAGTTAAAGCAATTTTATTAATTGTATTATTATTCCTAGTCTCCACTAGCATTAAATACAAAGAATTTTTCCTGAATACGACAAATAATAGTTATTGTTTTTAATCTGAATCAAAGAATTTTTATCACCAAAATTACAAATATTCAAGTTCCAAATTACCTTTTTAAGAAAAATTAGTAATAATAATTAAACATCCTTGTTTTAAATTTTGATTTCTGAAGAATTAAGTTACCCTATATTAAAGAATAAAACGTCGGCTATATATAGACGATTAATTATTTAAACTGAAGCCACAATTCTTCAATACGGTACAATTATTTTTTTCGGTGAATAGATTCAGGGCTTCAAGAAAGTGGTTAACTAAATTTAAGAGTGCCCACAGAATAGTGTCAAGGAAAATTAACAAATTTGTTACCAAAAAAACATTAGAAAATGCCCAGCACTTACAAGAGTTGGCGGATACTTTCATTAAAGATGTTAGGAAAGATATAGAAAAGATTGGATTAAAAAATGTTTATAATTCAGATCAAAGCGGATTTCAATTAGAGATGATGCACACTGGCAGAACTTTGGCTGTTGAAGGGGAAGAAAAAAATGTCTTGTACAATCCAGCCCATCAACAACTCATAGTTATACAATACAACCACTGATATCAGCGGAAGGAAAACTTTTCTCTCCCTTATTTCTGGTTTTAAAGGAAAAAAGTGGAGAATTTGGACCCACTGTTGAAGCAAATTTACTTAGACCAGAGAATGTTTATGTATTGACTTCAGCTTCGGGAAAACTTACCTGAGGTATGGAATTCATGGTTGCTTCGTATTACAATATTTATTGCAAAAATATAATTCAAATACATTTTATTTGAAGGACTTTTTAAAATATGGCTGGAAAAAATATTTTTACCAGTTGTGGGAAATAAATCTGTACTGTTACTCGATTCTTGGAGTGGCCATTGTTCTGACATCGAAAAAAATTTTACGGATAAAGAAGTAGATATAAAAAAAAATCCTGGAGGAACTACAGGGAAAATTCAACCTATTGACGTTTATGGATTTCGTATATGGAAAAATTTCGTTCGGCATTTTTCAGATACGGTTTTTTTTGTTAAATTACGACATTAACTTACATTTAAGGAATAACATCATCAAATTGCAATCATTAGTACACAATCTACTGTCTTCCCCGCGCTACATCGATCTTTTTAAATATTCTTGGTATAAAAGCGGATATATCGATGGGAGGCCAGACGAGTTCGAAAATCCCGTTTCTTTCAGCTTCGGGGATTCTTGTGAAACAAATTGTGAAATAGAAGGATGTAAAAATGTAGCAATAATTCGCTGCGGTTGGTGTAAGAAGTCACTATGTTTCAAGCATTTTTTTGATGATTATCATTACTGCAAAAGATATGATGAGTGAAAAATAATATGTAATAGATTTAACTAGACCTAAATTGAAATTTGAATAATAATTTTACTCTCAGATAAGTATATACAGTAGAACCTCGATTATCGCAATTAATATATTCGAATTTTATTAAATCACAAAGCAATAGTTGTGATAGCATTCAATACATATTTGCGTGGAATTTAACTTTATTGTATACATTATAGGAGGAATTTTCCTTATCATGGTTCCGTCAAATTATTATTATTTTTTTGGCGGAATTAATCGGATAACCGGTCGTTCTATAATCGACATTCCGATAATCAAGGTTCTACTGTACTCATGCGTTATTACATGTTTTCATAATTCAGACTATCCCATTTACTGGATATTAAACGATTGTAGTTGACGTATAATATTATTCATATTTTATTGTAATAAAAACCGTTGGCAAGTGAAACCTAGTATGAATAATATTTTGTTATTCACCATACTAAATGTAAATATAAATATGCTCATAATCAGCTAAAGATATATATCGATATGTACCAAGCCTTGCCAAAGCTATGAACATATCCGAAATGTTCAGATAATTTTTTAAAATTTGATCCTTAATGGAAGATGTTTTGAATCCCTAAAAATCGTTAACAGTAGTAAGAAATAATAATGGAAGGAGGCAGGGAAAAAACATCTGGATAGAAAAAAATCTCCCTCACACTCACTACTGAGGTTCCGAAAATTCCTTGAGAATAAAAAGTCACTTCTTATAAACCACAACCGTACGTTTTTTCAGAACGTTTCAAATATATTTTCGGAATTGTTTCTACTTTCACCCACCATGGAGGGGGGGGGGAGGCCTCAAACTCTGAAGGTCATTGTTGTTGATAAAGGATGATAGTAATAATAATGTTCAAGGAGAATAAAAGATTTCTTGCCGGAACAAATGTTTCCCAATCGAAAAATTCAACGTTTCGCTAAAGGGGTGGTTAACTTCCTGCCAGTAGAGGTAGGGGCATTACGATATATTCTGGGACAAACCAAGGGTATTGTTAAAAACACAACATTATACAATTTTTCTAGATTTTTTCCAGAAGATTTTGAACTTTTTTCTGAATATTTCGTAATTTTTCTAATTTATACGCCGATTAGGGGATGTTTCGAACCCTAAAAATTATTAATATTAATAAGAAACTTGCGTCGAGAAATTTTTTTTCTCCTTTCCATAATTCAAAGATTCAGGGTAGGGGTAGTTTACCCCATACGGGGGGTAGTTTCAAAAAATCCTCGAACACGTCAACCTTGATTTCTTTTATTAAGTAACATATATTTTTTCAGATTTTTCCGCGTTAATGTAAGAATTTTACATCAATTAGTTGATTTTTTTACCCCTGTTAGGGGGTGTTTCACCCCCTGGATTGTTCCGAATTTTTTCCAAAAGAAAAGTATATTATTTAGCTCATTAAAATACACATTCCTAAATAAGTTTCTTCGAAATTTCACTGATTTTTCTAGGCGAAATTATCAAAAGTTCGTTTTTTACCCCCAACTGCCGAGGGGTGTTTCACCCCCTCAGAGTGTTTTTCCGCCGATAAAAAAAATACGTATCCCTCATTTTTCAGTCTACTTTCACATATTCAATTTTCAGCGAAATCGGAGACGGACACTTCGCGCCCCTTCCTTGTAAGTCGTACTGTCACTTACTTCAGTACAAAACGGTCCCTCTTTCGAACATGTTTAGATGCTTTTATTAAATGTACAAGAAACTATCCTCACCCGCTTGTGGAGGTTCTACAAATGTTAATAGTCTACTTGATAGTGAGGCATCGGTTAGTGTGCTTGGGAAGGGTTCCATTCAATTCCTAAACAATAAAAATCTAAAATTCCACAAAATTAGCACATTAAATATCCAAACACCTGATGGAACATATATAATATGATTGAAGGCCCTCAGTAACCTTTGGCAATACAACCGAAAATATAAGATTCTTTATCATCCCTACTCTACAATCACAAATATATTTGGACATCGACTTTTGGATGAAGTTTGATTTATTTCCGAGTATTGCCATCAATGAACTTACAAATGAGAACCATATGAACGATAATAATTTTCATATCCTTAATACACACGATAAAAAAGAATTAACTAGAATTGTTGACATGTTTCCATCATTGGTTCAGGAAGGATTAGGGAAAATGAACGTAGACTCAACTTTTTGACGGAAACGGACGCTTACCCTTCACTAATAAATTAACGGCTTAATGAACAAAGTCATACCGCATGAACTCCATGACAGCATTGATGTTTATCTCGACGATTTGTTGATCATTAGCAGCACACTGCAGGAGCACGTTGAACTGCTTCAGACGGTGGTGACATTACTGAGGACTGCTGGGTTAACTATAAACATCGAAAAAAGTATATTCGTGATGAAAGAGATCCATTATTTGGGAGACTTGGATAGCGAGAAAAGATTAAGTCCGGATCCAGAAAAAATCAAAGCTATACTTAGTTATAATCTGGCAGTTCCTACGACAGTCAAACAGACACGATGACTATTGGGGAAGGCTTGGTGCTATCGTCGATTTATCGAGAACTTCTCTAGTGTGACGGCCCTAATAACAGAATGCTTGAACAAGGATACATTCTAATGGACGGAGGCCGCAAAAGATCTTGCACCGAAGGAGTAGGGGCGGTCCTCTTTTTAAAGGATCTAGCGAGCAATGAGCGACCTATCTCATACATCTCACAAAAGCTCAATAAAACTCAACGGAATTATGCCATAACTGAGCTGGAATGCCAAGCAGCGATATTAGCTATAAAAAAATTCGGCCATGTATGGAAGGCCACGAGTTTACATATTACCGATCACGCTAGCTAAAAGTCGCTTATGTCCCAGCGTGATTTAAGTTTGAGATTAGCACGTTAGAGCCTTAAGCTACAATTTTTTAGATTCTCTATTTTGCATCAGCGCGGAAAGGACACCGTGGTACCAGACATGCTCTCACGTATCTATTGTGCTGAAGTCCATGTGAATTTGAGGAGGGTGTATAAAGTTATCCAGTCAAGCCGAAGGGTTGACCAATATTACCAAAATAAAAGAATTTGATGAACAAGAGTATATAGCTCTCTTCAATAAAATAAGCGACAACCCAGACGACTACCCGGAATTCAAAATCAATGGAATTTTTTTTATCCGGTTAGAACCAAAAAGCCAAATGATCTATCGGTTTGGAAGTTGTAGATTCCAATCGGTCTCAGACCTTTCCTGATAAGCAAAGAACATGATGGTCCTTTAGTGTCTCATAGAGGGATTTCAAAAACCTTAAAACAAATCAGGCGATACTTCTATTGGCCAGTTATGATAAAACAAATCCGTGATTATATTGGCAAGTGTGAAATATGTAAAACAACAAAAACTCCTAACAGACAAGAAAGAACTCCAATGGGAAAGGCGTTTATTAGTGATAGACCGTGGCAACGACTTTATATAACCCTGTTAGGCTCTTATCCTCGGTCTACCCATGAAAAAACAATCATTCTTTACGTTGTAGACCACCTTACAAAATTCGTATTACTTAAAACTCTCAGCAAAGATCAGCTTCATATTTTTTACATATTTGGCATACCGCAGGTAATACATACAGACAACTGTTCATAATTACGTAGTGCTGAATACAAAGAATTGTTGAGTTACTATAAAATTATTGACTCAAATACCTTAATATATTAGCCACAATCGAATGCCTCCGAAAGGGTGAAACGGTCTGTTATATAAGCAATCAGAGCATATATTTCCGAGAAGCACATTTTTTTGCTTTGAGAAACGGAATATATGAAACTGTGCAACATTCACCACAATTCCTCCTTTTTGCGTATGATCGAATAAACCATGGAAATGACTACGAAATCCTTAACAAATTAGGAAGTATATCCGATGGCGAGATTCTTCTACCTTTACCTGCAAGAATGGCTTTGATCCACGAATCAATGAAAAATAACTTCGCTAAAGCATACGAGGGAAGTGCACGTAGATATAATTTAAGAACTCGTCCAATAGTTCAAAATTGGTTAGATCGTTTTTGCCAGTATCCCACTCACAAAGTAGCGTCGAAAAAAATTTGATCTAAATTCGCAACGCAGTACCTTAAAGCAAAGATTTCATGACGAATAGGTACCATTAGTTAAAAGCTACCAGACCTGTCGAATAAAATAATTAGTATTTTTCATGCGCAGGACATCCGCACATAGTGCTCCGTGTCCCCACCATAACACCATGTATTTTTCAGTCTCCTTTATATATCTGTTGAAGGGATCAAAGAACCTGTCCTGTTACGACTATCGATTGCACAATATATTTTTTGTACTGATGGTATGAATAAATGGCATCATATTATTTTAATTTTCGAATTTTATAATCACAGATTTACAGAGTTGAGCCAATAAACTACACTACTTTACAAAGATTAAACTGATGTATACTCGAACGTACATATAAAGGCAGGAATACCTAAATAGAGACTGCTCATTTTCACAGTATTTACTTGAACACACACATTGTGCTGTAATATCAATTTTGATCTTTAAAAATAAAAACAAATTAAAACAATATTAGTCCAGCATTGTGAGTTTTATTTTAGTTCTTTTACAAAATAATGGTAAGATCTCTTACTTTAAGTGTAAATTCGAAATGCTAAGAATAAGCTAAGTCTTATTTCATATCGACCACGGATTTAATGGAGAGTACTCTATGGAAAGCTGGGTGAGTTTAAATTTAAGTATTCTGTTTTTTAGCATTGTTCCCTTTACTTTGAAAATTTATTAGATATATTTTTGTTGTGGTTGTAAACGAATGATAATTTTCATTGGTTTTGAAAGTATTTTTCTTTTATTATGGAGTTTTTATTTATTATCAATTCTTTTTCTTTAAATAAATAATTGTAAAATTGAAAATGAAGATATTGCTTTTTTAATTGACAATGGTGTAGTGGTGTGTTTGCATAAGTGGAGTGATAACAGTAATTTTTCTTTTTCCTTAGTATTTTCAACACACAAGGTTTTTGTGTCTCATTTTTATAATTATGTCGGCGAAAAACCCTCCCATATCTAGTGAGGACTACCCCATTCAATTGTGTTGGCCGAGCATATGGAAACATGTATAACAACATCGTTCTTGATTCCAGTACTCTAATACCTGCAGTACTCAATATAAGGAGGTTCGATTTGCAGACACGACGTATACCGATGATTCGTTTCCTATGCGGAATATTAACAATAGGAATTATACTAATAGCTGTAACTGTCACAAGCATAAGACCCCTTACGTGATTCAGCGCTACTTAAGCATAAAATTGAAAACCATCAAAGGCGGTAGTATCCAACTCCAAATTTTTTAAACGCTTCTAATTCAAAAAGGAGAGGAAATGGAGGGTGGCTTAATCTCAGAATTACAGATCAGCACGTTTTCAGAAATCCAAGGAGGACACTATGGCGTGTACGTTGGGAGGTATTGGAGGGCATCATTCCACTTGGAGATTCATGACTCCCCGATACGGGTAGTGAACTGGATTCAATGGTAGATATAATCTTACTAGGGCTTGCAATACCATTATCAGGGAAGCTTGTCCCTTGTTTGACAGATGAGAAACAGTCAAGACTGGGACTTCTATAAGGAATATCTCGGCATCGAAGGATTGCATTCGCACTATCCTCGGAGCAAAGCAGCAGAAATATGTTGGGCAAAATTGTCTCTTTCCTTTACCGAAGGAAATATTGGAAGGCGAAAATAGGAACTGTTACTTGGCCACTATTGGCCACGTTGAACAAAATACAACATTTTTAACAAACACAACAGATTCTGCAATCTATAGCGGATTTCTGATTTCTAGATATGTTCACTTGCGATATCGCCATCTTAAGAAGATTAAAATTTTTCCATAGTACCCAATACAATGACTCAACTACAAACCTTTAGAAATGTAAATGATAAAAGGTGCCGAAGTTAACAGTAAACACGAGATAAACATATACTTTAATGAACCAACGATAAAAAAGGCGAACTATATGACGAAATCATCAACATTGATTATATGTGTGACCTGCAAATTCTGGATTTAACACAATACCATAAAAGCACTTTTCGATTGGAGGAAAATTATGTATTCAAAAGAACAGGGATTTGGGGTTTAGGGATGGCTTCTCGTGTTTAAAACATAAATATCAAAATCGTACTTTCCACAACTTTGAATGCTAACATTGCCGACATTAGCTTTACACGAAACACCACCTCAGAAAGTCTCATTTCCATATTGGATGTTTATAATTTTCCAAATTTACACAGATCGTTTAAATAAAAAATAAATATAGCTAGTGGAAAGCCGATTTTTCTAGTTGACGATGGTGATAAAAAATTTACGAAATTATTAAAACATAATGGTTGCAGCACCTACCTGTCATTGATGACAAATAGTAACGGGAACGAGTAATTTATTTGTCCTGCTTAAATCTTGATGATCCCGTTAATAAAGTTTCTAACACTAATGAGACACTTGTAACATGCTTCTAATTTTCAAACACTATATATAACTTAGCTTCTCATCACATTTACACAAAAAACACTTAAAATAAAATAAAAAATAAAATAAGAAAAATCGACTAAACTCTTGTGCGCACTGAAAAATCGATTAAAGCGACGCCATTTCTAATTAAATTTTAAAACTTGTATAATTTGATCACTAATCACTTCACTAACACAATTAAAAACGAGAAAATGATAATTAACACAAAACTTTGCAAGAAAATTTAATTCGCGATAACTATAACGGCACCTAAATATTTAAAATTATTAAAATTTTTAAAGCACAAACACTACGTATACGAGCTAAACCGGAATAATACTGACACTGACTAGAAAAAATTACTTTTTTTTTCTGTTTTAAAAATTTACCGTTCGTTTTGCTATTTTTGTGAGAAGGCCACTGTGGCACTCTAATTTTGTAAAAATGCCATCAGGAAGAAATTGGGCTTGAAACCGGAGCTGGTGCACTGGCTTTACATAGCAGTTGTAAGGCCCGCACTGCAGGTGGACAGGTGGTGTGACTAGCCAGGTCTGGAGAAACTATAATACAGGAACATGATGGCGAAGGTGCATAGGGCAGCCTTGTTTGCTCATTATTGGTGCGCTGAGAATGACACCCACAAGTGTCTTATAGTTCATTAGTACCTTCTCCCGTTAGATATTATCGGTACGCAAATGGCAGTCAATACGGCCGACGAAGTGGAATTGCCTGCACAACTTGTGAATTTGGATTATATTATACCCCTGTTGTGCTTTCCAAAGCATTTCAATGTGATTCTCCCCTCTAGGGAGGATTGGAAGAGTGCTCTCATTATGAAGGTTGGTACTTTTAAATTCTTCATCGGCAGCTCCAAGCTCGATGGTAGGGTGGGAGCTGATGTATTCTGTAGGGAATTAAATGTAAGTTTATGTTTTCGTTTTGTGATTACTGCAGCGTGTACCAGGCTGATGTTTTTGTGATTGAAGAGGTAATGAATTAGTTGAAGCATAGTGTAGAACCGTTGACTGATATCACTATCTCTGTGAACAGTCGGGTGGCCATTCTTTCACTGGATTCAGTTTCCCTGGCGTCAAGGATGAGGTTGGATTGCCACACATCTCTTAACGAGATGAGTGAATTATTCAATATCCAGTTGGTCTGGAATCCGGGCCACTATGACGTCGATGGAAGTTGTAGGGCGAACAAATTAGAAAGATACGGTACGACTTGTCAACTGGAACCAGGAAGAGAATGTGAAGGATTGCCCTAAGTCTATGCTGAAAGCAGCAAGCTATAGAAACTCAGTTGCCAAGGCAAATGCTAGGTGGCTCTGCAGTACGACTGACACAGTTGCGAAGCAAGTATGGCTGAAGTTACTTACCGGACACTGCGTTTCCGTAGATCATGCGAGAAGACTGGGTCTGGATGCAAATGACTTTAGCAGAAGCTGCAAAGACGAGGAGGAGGAGTAGACTCTTATTCACTTCCTAGGCTCGTTGCCTGCGCCAACTGGCAGAAGACATGATCATTTGGACAAACACACTATGGACAGCCTCTTTGATCTCGAAAACTGTAATGTGCGAGATCTTTCACGTTATACGTGAATGGCACTAGATGGTTTGAATGGAAGTCGAATGATGTCCGATCCTGTGGTATCATAATGGGCCATAATTGGCCTAAGTGTGCGATAGCAACCACTGAAACTTAATCTAGTCCAATTCAATAGGATCGCTCCCACTGCAACTTATTTGGTAAATGTATTTAACTGTTATAATATTAACCGCCAACCGTGGTAATTTTAAATTAGTGGAGTATACAAAATTGTTCCTTTCTGAGGGCTACTGAATTTTAATAGCTCTGTTGAACGACATTACTACTCTAAGTCACTGTGCATTTATATCAGTTAGATATAATTTTGTGTAATGACATAGCCTTACAGTTTTTGTACAATGCGATACAACGGTTTTAATATTTTTAAAGTCGAATAAAACTACTCGAGCAATCTCTCGTAGCAGACCTTGAAACATTTTACTTACATTTCTTCTATATTTGGGTTAGTACGAGATTTATAAGAATCAAAAAATATTTTAGTCGGAAAAGAACTACTAATTTGGGACCCTTAAAATTCTAGAAATCTAGGTAATGACGAAAGAATCATAATTCAAAAATCCAACTTTGAAAATTCCATCCATACAAAGTGTTAACATTTTTTGTTTTCACTTTTTATTTTCTATACAATTCGTAGTCTGTTCACAACAAATACCAAAACGAACGGTAAATTTTTTAAAACAGAAAAAAAACGTAATTTTGCTAGTCAGTGTCAGTATTATTCCGGTTTAGCTCGTATACGTAGTGTTTGTGCTTTAAAAGTTTTAATAATTTTAAATATTTAGGCGCCGTTATAGTTATCGCGAATTAAATTTTCTTGTAAAGTGTTAATTGTGTTAATTACCATTTTCTCGTTTTTAATTGTGCTAGTGAAGTGATTAGTGATCAAATTATACAAGTTTTAAAATTTAATTAGTAATGGCGTCGCTTCAATCGATTTTTCGATCGTGAAAATGTGTTTCCTATTTTATTTAAGTGTTTGTTGTGTAAATGTGATGAGAATCTAATTTGGAACATTAATAGTGCTTAAAAATTAGAAGCGTGTTACAAGTGTCTCTTTAGTGTTGGAAGCTTTATTAACGGGACCATCAAGATTTAAGCAGGACAAATAAATTACTTGTTCCCGTTACTATTTATCATCAATTACAGGTAGGTGCTGCATGTTTTAATAATTTCGTAAAATTTTATTTGAGTAGAACTTTTAACAATTACGATAAATATGAGAAGTTTTCATTTTCGTCATTGTAAATTTTTTATCACCATCGTCAACTAGAAAATTCTGCTTTCCGCTACAATTTTTATTAAGACAAACTGTTTAAAGTTAGAAAATTATAAACATCAAATGGAAATAATACTTTTTTAGGAGGTTTTCTGTGTAAGGCTCTCCATATAGAGAGTTTAATGAAAAGTTTTAAAATGTCGGCAATATAAGCATTCAAAGTTTTGGAAAGTACAATGATGGTATTTTTATTTCAAATAAAACCATCGCCTTAATAAATGTTCATTAGAATACATAATTTTCCTCCAACTGAAATGTTATTTTATGGTATTGTGTTAAATCCAGAACTTGCAGAACACACATGCAATCAATTTTGGTGCTTTCTTTATATATTTCATTTTTTTTATCGTTGAAGTTGTTTTTGTCGCTTCAGTTTGGTATTTGACCTTATGCCGAACTTCTCAGGATGAAACAATTTGTTAGTCTTGTGTCTTCTGTTTACTTCGGTACCTTTTATCATTCACATTTGTATAGGTTTTTAATTGAGCCATTATGGGTACTATGGGAACTATAAATATTATTTGATTTAGTTGATCCTTTGCTAGGAGCTTTCAACAGAACGTTGTAAACCACATTGGTGGGGGTTATTCAATAAATTTGACTTTTTGTGGTACTGTGATACAACTAGTGATTACAAAATCGGTCCTAAATTTGAAAACCGGTTTTTCTGTTTTCGTCTTTTCAAAAACCGGTTCCCAGGTAATAACCGGTTTATTTCATGATAATAAATAAAATATAAAAAATATTCATGGAACTTACGAAAAATTTTATTTCTATAGTTTTTTAAACTATTCCTGATAAAAAAAACAAATTCATAAATAATAAGATAATTATAAAATAAGCGCTTAAAAAGTAGAGACTGTCAATTGTGTCATCCGCAAGGCGCGATTTAATTTTAGTACAGATTTTTCCTGAAGAAAAAAAAACTCTTTCAGCTTCTACGCCGGTTGGCGGAATCGTCAATAAGAATTTATAAATAAATTCAAAACTTTCTCCTCTGGTACAGGTATCTTCGAACTGTGTTAGTTCTCTTCTTATAACGATCAATAAAATTAAGGAATCGTTTTTAATTAAGGGAGACGGCGGAGCTCTTATTCCTTTTTCAATTGCATTTTGCACCATCTGTTTCATAGTTACTTGAATTTGTTGTTGATTATCGTTCGACGTTACTTCTAAGATATCTTCCTCAGAATGGTTATCTGAGGATTGTGTGTTTTTTCCTGAATCTTTTAATCTTGCCAATAATTTGTCAATCACAGCTGTAAGCGTTTTTTTATTTATTTTGGAACTTGTGTTGTTGACATCGCATGAACTAGTATACAAGTACTGAAGAACTCCATTGCGTTTTAGAGTCTAAGGTAAATTTCAATTCTTTGCCATGGTTCAGTTTTACATATTTTGGCAACGTGCTATTTCTTGTTGGAGAAGCTGTAAATTTTTTTACTAGTTTACGAATTTTTGTTATCAGGGGATGTAAAATAGGATTATGTGCAAATTGGTTGGATAATTCTGAATCTAAATTATAGTTATGAGAAATTTAAAAGTTGTCTGCAACGGGATTTACCTCATCCTTGCATTCGTTTTCGGAATCTACAGTTTCGGATAATTCGTCAACGCCAATGAATGATGAATTTCTATTCATATAAAGCACGTCACGCACTGCTTGCTAAATGCCATGCAAGGCAAAATTGATATTCTTGATCGATCAACCTCCCTAGCTTTTCATTACCGATGCTCCATCAGTGGTTATACTTACAATGTCCTTATCAAGCGATAAAGAGAAATCGTTTAATTTATTTTTAATTAGCTCAATACACTTTACGGTGTGAGCACTACCGTGAGTTGAGACCAAGCCTAAATTCAATATTTTTTCATTGGAATGTACATTTATATTTAAGAATCGAGGGTTTCTTATAAAAGTCCACTCATCAAAAGTTAAACTAAATCTAATTTTATTCATTTTCCAGTTAAACAATTCGGATCTTGTTTCCTGTTGAATTTCTGCAGCATAATCCATTACATTTTTTTTTATGGTATTGGGTGATTTTAGTATTTGATTGCACGTGATTCCTTTTGCCATGACACTCTGAGATCATTTGAGGTGCAAAACACAGAAAATTGTATACCATCTCTTGCAATTAGCCGAGATAAAATGGCAGACAAAGAAAAATCTTGTTTATTTTCACCAAAGAATTCTGTAATTTTGCTGGATAAACTTGAATCAGAGAAATTTTATGTTGATGGGGCACTTACCTCCCGTTTTGCTGCATTTATATTGTGGATCGCTCGTAAATGGGAATGAAGCGCACTAGTATATCCACCCCAACATTTAATTTGTTGAATGAGGCCATATCGTGTAATTTGTAAAATGAGCCCATATCGTGTGCTCATCATAAATGAAGAAATGTCAAAAAAAAACCAACAAAAATGAATTTGTACGAGTATCGAAATAAACTGGACGAAGATCGAAAAAAAGCCGAAAGTACATACAGAGTCATCTCTGATAAATATTGGAAAATATTTTAAAACCGGGTTTTTCAAATAAAACCGGGTTTTTGGTGATTGAAAACGGAACGATTAATCGGTTAACCGGTTAATCAAAAACCGGGGTTGCAAAAACTAGATAAATCGTTTAAGGTATTTTATATCATCTTCTCCCAACAGGATCATTTCGCGCTACAATTTCCAAAATATGACATTAGTTAGTGGTTGATTAATTGGAGGACCCTTCGTCAGCTTCATCACGGAATATTTCGGAATCTTATTTTAAGATTTTATTCTTGATTCCAATGTAGTCCATTTATTCAAAGTATTCGGAATCTAGAAGATGTTGATGGTTAATTTTAGATAAGCTAAGTACGATCTCATCGCAATAAAAATATGTCCGATTTTTCCCTCGGTATGCTATTGGATAGTTGCAATGCAGTGGAGCTCTGGTGTTATACCTATATTTTAGATTCAAGCTCATTACTTGCATCACATCTTATTAAATAAAAAAAATAAGTCATAATTCGGATAGCGTAATATCGGTATGGAAAACAATTTAGATTTTAATAATAAGAACGCGTATTGGACTTCTTAGGTACTTGGACCCTTAGAACTTCCCTTTATTAAGACAATCTGCAGCCGTACAAATTAGACGGCAAGTTTGCTTTACCATAGAAGTATGCTGTATACTTCTATGTTGGCGGCCACTCCCAGTAGTTCTAGGTGCCCCTTCAATGTCGTATGGAACTGAAGCGCTCGTATGGAATCACTGAATGCAACATTGTGTTGCTACAGCTTAAACAGCATCATCCTGAATTAGGAGAGTGGTCGCTCTGGGACTATACACGCAGTTTTTGCTTTAACAGATTCAATCAACGGAACCTACCAAAATGCATTCTTAAGATCACCAGCAGTATCTTTGTGTAATTGTATAAGCGGCCTACTTCGTAACCGTGTTTAATTTCTGCTCGTCAATGACATATCTCAATTTTCGGTTAGCTGTTGTCCTCCCTTAATGACATTCAATCCTATCATTATATCCATTTCTTCAAACAAGCTTTTCGTACCGTTGGTGACTCTGGATTTTACCGTTACCAGCTTACCACTCCTATACTTCTCGCAGGGACTTTATTTTTTGTCTAACCCGCAAATTACAAAAATATGCGATTGCTCGAAAGAAGAACCATCTAACGATCCTTATGGCTATTCTGAGAGGCGGCGGTGTCTTTAAACAGCATTTTGACCGTGTGGTGCAAGCTCGAAACCCACTATGCGAGGATTGCTTGGAAGAGATTGATAGTAGTTTTCATTTTGTGTGTAACTGTTCTGCATTTTTCAAGATAAGATCGTTTTTATTTAACTCTTGCTATATATTGCTGACGATCAATTGCATCGTATTCCAAGCTCTTATAGTGTGCCAAAGAAGCAGCGCGCAATTCCGCATTTTGATAAAATCTATACGTTTCGCACCAAGCATTGATTTCGGGAGCTTTTTTGGTTCCAACAAATTAAAAAAAAACTTCACTGACACTTGTGTCATTGTTATAAATGAAATTTTGATTAAAGAGAGTGTCCGCTTCAACGAGCAGCTCACTGTGGTAAATCTTGATTCCGCAAAAGACAATATCAATATAAATTTTTTGTGTTTTAGCGTTTCCACAGCTTAGCGGCAATTATGTACATGTCCTATATGTACTAAAAATAAAGAAAAAAAGGAAAGCAAGCGGAAGGTTAAAGTTACTTGTACCAGAACCTAACCAATTTATGGAATATGGATTAATTTTTTTGAACCATTGTCGTGTAACAATTTTAAACTAATAAGATTTAAATGTTTCCTTCTCTTCTGTATTTTCTAATTTTAGTTGAAGAACACTTTAGTGTATTTTATAATTTTCAATCAAATTTTCTAATTTTCACCCAATTCTTGGAAAATGGTGTGGTCAGGCAAAAATTCTGCTGTTCTGGTTGCATTCGGTATAACGCTCTCCCTTCTTCAGGAAGCTCGTTAAAAGTGCGACATGGGTCTACATGCTCTGAGCATATTTACCGTTAGCCGCAACTGTCAACTTAATTACTATTCCAAAGCATAATTTTCATTGTTAAGCAAAATATTAATGCTAAGCTTACTTAGCTAAACTGTAGAAAAGTCTGACCTTTTTTAAAAGCGCAGTTGATGGCTGGTTTACCGGAAATCGTCTAAAATTCACAAAAATGTTGAGACAAAATTGAGTTAAATTACCAAATTGAGCAACAACTATGCTTGGCCAATTATATTTTACACAGTAGCGCAATTGAACCAAGACCTGTTTTCTGTTTGTTCTACAGCTCAGGCGGATTAACTGATAAATTGGGAGATCTTATTGATTTTTTCGCCATCATCACTAGAAGTGGCAGCTTCTAAAGTGGCTTTATCGTATTTTGCAAATATTTTGAAAATTATACGGCATTTACAAAAAAAAATAAAAAAATGATACCGGAATAGACGAGTTTTGATAAATAAATTTTATTTCACTAAAATTCCGCACCTCAACAGTCCAGGAGGATTTGTTATTCGGAAAAAAATTCAATCTGTCTAACGGAAGGGCCAGCTTCAGTAGGAGCTTTTCAATTTTTGCAATGTTGTATAACAGTTTAGCATTTACAAAAAAGACAACGAATTAAAAATTTAAATAAATTAAAAGATTAAATTTTCAACCAACAAGGGTTGACCTTGTAGCTTACCTGAAATTTTAGCAGGGATAATGCTTTTTAATTCAAGAAACTAAACAGTTTTACCAAAAGTTCGATAACTTTTATTTTTCACTTTAAAAATTAAATAAAGTGCAAGGCAGGTTTTCATCATTTATTATGACAATGCCATTGACCTTGACATTTACGCATCGTCGCTGTAATATTAGTATGCTCCATCCGCCATTTACCTAAAACTCGGGAAAATGGATTTCTTCGTTTGATGTTAAATTAAACAAAAAGTAGATGATACAATTTTTTATTTTTTAAAGCAATTTATATAAATATATATCTGGGAGTTACTAGGCAAGTTTTTAGAAAAATCCAGTCAATACTTAAAGAGCAATCAAAATTAATTTTGCTGAACCTAGATTTTTTAAATTTGGTCCACATCCACCTGTTTAGCCCTAATTGGTGTTCTTTATAGGATGTGGAACAAAATGGTTTGTATATGGAACATTCTAGCCCCAAGTTTCATATAAGTTACGTGGTATGAACAATTTATTTTGATAAAATAAGTTGTATTCTTATGTATGAGTCTTTTCTTAAATCTGGTTCTAAATCTCATATTAAAAATACATTTATTTATAACAAACCCCATTTGGTTTTAATTAACAAAGTTTATTAAATAATAAAAATAATTCACAACGTTTGATCACAGCTTTGTTTCGAAACTTCAAAAAAAATTGTACTAATTCAGGCTTTTAATAATATTCATATATTATTCAGTCAAAGTTTGCTTTTTTATCAGTAATGTTGTAAGATATTTTATATCTTCCATTGGCAGAAATGGGAAAAGCTCTTTAATATCCGCAACTATCTCGTTTGCAAAGGAACGTGCTGGTAATGTAGCAATTTCAGTTGAAAGGAGGTTTTGTGCAGAGGCAAGTGAACTTCGAGCTGCCTTTTTTCGTTAATTTCTTGGAAGTAAAGTTTGTATTGTAAGGTAAAGCTTCCGATTTCTTCTTGTTCGTGTTAATAGATTTAATTCTAAAAAAGGAACTCTGGTAAAGTCCAACTTATCAGCTGGATTCGAATAAGCCTTAAAATCCATAGGCTTCATTTGTATTATAACCAAAGTAACATTTCGAGCATTCATGTTTTGTAGTAATCGCACAAAATGAAGCGGGCTATGTATTTCTAGGTTTTTCAGGTACCGATCGAAAGTCGCGTGCACACAATCAACTTCTTGTATATTTGAGTGCCCTGGTTCTGAAAATTTTTGAATGACACATTCTTAGTGCGGATTTGAGTTGACAAACATTTTTATGTATGTAGTGTTAATTTTGTTATGATTCTGTGGTACACAGGAATCGCTCCACAAAACTTTACGTTTCGTTAAGGGAAAATCTTTCATCAGTTGATTTAATATTCGTATTAAAGCACTACAGATGTCATTGCCGGAACGAACACTATGTACCTCGGTCCCTATAGCACAATACATTATTTTCTTCTTATCAGGTATTATAGCTGTAGCTGTCAGATTGTATATAGGTTGAGTTTGCGCTTGTAATAAAATGACGAAGCATTTCCTTTCGGCAGTCCAATTACTCGTAGCAAGTCATAGCATAAAATGCATGTGTCAGGATCAATATTACTTCGATCGATATCTCTATCAGCTTTACATGCTATCTTCTCTTGTTGATGTGTCTCATGTACCAACATTTCTTCCTGAGTTGGTGTTTTTTTATCGCATAGATCTTATTTTGGTGTATGGAATGAAATATTAAACTTGTTGTTGAAAAATTTTCGGTATACGGTTAATGTTACATGACGTTCCTTCGTTCGTACTAAGTACATATAATTGATACATTTTGGATAGATTGAACTGCGCTTCTAGGTACTGTTTTTGTGAGTTAGCCCGGAAATAACTCACTCACTGGCTGGTAACTCTTTTTACGTTTTCTCCTCGTTTCATAGCTCGTAAGCATCCCGTTATTTTGTCGGAAAGGTTTCCGAAACAATAGTAAATTTGTCTTTTCGATACGTTTAGATTGTTTAGAAAAAACAATCTACATACTCAAATTATGTCCATGTTCATTAGCTTGGATGAAAAATCTACAATATATGAATAGTCCTTTTTTTTTAGATGACACTTGCCCCCGCTTTTCAGGCACACGTTTAACAAATTTAAAGAAAAACTTGGTTTTATCATCATCGGTCAGATTCCAAAAGCTCTCAAAAATTTTCTGGCGATCTTCTGCGGACATTTTTTGTACATAGGAAAAAGCATGTAGATTTACATCCGGGTTTCATTTGCCTTGCAGCCATCGGTTGTTTTTTCCAATTCGTATATTCTTTTCCTGACTTTCAGCTTTTTTATTTACATTGCACTTCCACATACTAACATGTTTTTGTCACATTCTTGTTAACTTTGCTGACGAATTTTCTGAACCTGTAGAATGTGTTATTACATAGTTAAATAATATATTCTATAATATACAATTCAGTTAATTTCTTATACCGTAAAAACTCGAACTAGATGGTAAATCTCTCCAATCTTCATCAACTCCATCGTTTGTTGGAGACACAGCAATTGGACTATCATTGGAATCTTTTAAATTTAAACGAATTAAGTAAAACAAACTCGGTTTAAAGATTTTCATAAAACTTACCATAAAATAAATTTTTCATGACCTTCTCCGGCACATAGTTGGGGTCTCATCGGTATCATCACCTATTAGAAATGTATTTTATTTACTGAAAAGTTTATACATAAAGACAGTTACGTATACATACCTGAAAAATCCAATTCCGAGGAAGGCGCGCAAGATGAATCAGCATCATTTAGTAGTTTCTCTATATTGTGCTCTTCTATTTTTGAATTCACATTCCTGTTTTAAAAATCATTAAAAAATTAAATGCAACAAACGAAGTAATAACTTGCGCTTACCTTAATGATTGTGGAGTCATAGGAGGATTCAGAGAATCCATCTCGCAAACCTTTTACCACCTTAATACAACTGAAGAAATGAAATCTAAATATTTTGTATGCTTTTGCGAATTTTTACTATCTACAGCTATGGAACAATTATTGAAAAAATACAAAAATAAAGAAATAAAAATAAAATGCATAGGTCGTACCACTTTGACTTCTTCAGAACGACTGAAGACGAACAATGTACCGGGTCCCTTATATAGTTTTGCGCCTCTAGTGTTATCGAGCTATGGATATGGAACAATTCAATCTTCAATTATTTTTTGCTTTTTTCTTCTATATCCATATGCTATATGCTATTAAAAATCATTCAGTAATGCAGTGAAACAATCTAGATTTAATAAAAGTTAAATACATAATTGTTCCAGGTATATTGATTATGGTTTTTAACCAAACTAAACGTAACAAAAAAATATTATTAAAATACATTAGGTTTTTGTTCCATACGCCAAAAATCTGGATATGGAACAAACTGAAATGATAAATTAATAAAAAGTGGATATGGAATAAACTAAACACCGAATATCTTGGAAACGGTTACGATTATACAAAATCTGATAATAGATTCTGAAAGAGCGCATGCGATTACCATATTCTGCATTCTCAGGACAAAATACCCAAAAATGGAGAATTAGTATGGAACATACTAATACTGGGCTGATGGCATGTGCTGACCGTTTACTCATTCTTTATTTTTGGTTAGTTAGATAACCACGATGTCAACGTTCCCAAATATATCATTTGAGTTTCTTAATTAGCTCCCATCTGGTATTAGTTGACAATGGTTAATAAGTAATCATAATCTTCGGGTAATGTAAGCTGTAGTCGCCCATTGATAAGGTGTACTGATGTCAATATCATCTCATTCTGCTGCATATTTAAAATATTTTCTATATGTCTCTCATCAGAGCACTAAATTCTGCGAGTGATAAAATGGAATCATCGAGGACTCGTTTAAGATGAGTTTTGGCTGACTTAACAACTGCTAGTCATAGCCCACTCAAAAATACTTTCAATAGTTTGTTAGCGTCCACAAAATTTTAGCCGTTATCGCTTAACATCGCTCTACAAAGACCCAGTTTTGCAGTCATACGACCTAGCCAGAAAACGTTCAGTTGATCCCCGACAACCTCTATGTGCACGGCTTTAGTACTAAAACACACGAATATGCATAAATGTGTCTTGACTGACTACTTCCCTCTTCGTTTAATGGGGCCTGGATGTCTAATCCCGACATCTTGGCATGTTAAATCGTATAATGGCCTTAAATATGATGGAATTGCTTACAAAAATCATTAGATGTATTAATGTGTAGATGTCTGCATTTTTAAATCTACCGCCGACTCGTAAAGCTCCGTTTTTATCCATAAATAGATTTATTGATTTTAATTTTCTTGATTTATTGATTGGCCTTTCTTCAAATTTGTTATATCTTCTTCAAATGGGAATGACCACTGAAATCGAGCTATAGGTACGATTCCGCAGCTGCCCCTTCCATGTTCATTGATAAGTTATAATATTTTGCACATCTTATAAAAGCTGAAGTATTTCTCGATAATGTAGTGGTCTCACGAATTTTTACTTCTTCATTTGTTCCAAATGCTACAACGTGAGGTGTCCAAAATACACTCGTTTTTCGTAACCAATAAAGACCATTCCAACACTGTTTATTTTTGATCAACTTCGAACATATATATTTAGATTGGTCTCTCTTAAAACAACAGTCAAGAACAATTTTCAAATATGTCCATAACGTCGTTTTCTCGATGTTCAAGTTCAAGGCATTTTGCACCACCAACATTAATTTAGTGAAAATATAGACTGCTATTATAGACTCGTTACGATTCTGTTTCCGGAGCCAATATACGGCTGTCGCATATACCTACTGACTTTCGTCCCAAATTCCATGTAATTCTATATTTGTACGTGATCTAACCCATCGCGAAATATGTACATGCTGCAGATTCTTCAAATCGTTGCGAATATTTTCCTTTTGTTGTGGAAATTCGTCATTCGTACGATCGAAGGAGCCAACCATCCCTGATGGTGGTCGAACATTGTGCTCGATTCTGACAACATCGTTCGCTTGGTATGGTTCACTCGCACCTCAAAATTAATGGCAAAATAAAAGCGATCAGTTTTATGACTCCATTCTAAGCTCAACAGCTTGGTTTTCTCTGGATGTACTGTGATTTTTAGGTTACTTGTTGTATGTCGATTTTCGCATATTATTCGTCGAATTTCCTTGTTATTTGATGCCCACTGTCGCATGTTTTTAATTTGAATACCTCTTCCTTTGAATCCGCTGCTGTCACCAAATCATCTACGTTAGATGCCATTGCTAATGCAACTGCTTCATGTTGACTGCGGTGCCATAAGTTACTGTTATCAGTCGATTATTTTGTATCGATTTTATTTTGTTATTTCACCAGACAATATTTTTTAACTTAGCGCTTTCTGAATCGACCAGCACTTCTCGGTACCTTTTTTCTATGTCACTGGTCGCAACAAATTGATATTCACAAAAGCGTAAACTGGATTCATGAACGACGATTGTACTACCGTGCCCATCCGTAATATGTTTTTTAAAGATTTACCAGTATATGACTTGGCTGGCATGTCAAAGACGACACTCAACTTCGAGGTTGAGCTGGAAGCCATAATAAGAACACCATGATACGTTAGATAATACTTCTGAACAATTCTTCATATTCCTTCATAAAGTCAATACAAAGATTTTCAAATTTGTTATCGCGCTCAAATCTTCATTCCATAGCTTTGAGTCGACATTGAGTTAAATTTAATGTTGATCCAACTGCGGTTTGTGATTCGAAGAGTGAGTTTCACTATAAATTTACAATCTGGGCTTTTCGTAGTAGTCTTGGTGAATAATTCCTCTCACTTTTGCTCATCAGTGAATAACTTTGTTAACGAGTGAACTGATTCAATTTTCCAAAATGCTCGTAAAAATGCATTAATATCCAGGTGGATATTGAAGTATGTGATAAAATTAGCCTTTTCCTCAACAAGTCTGCCTACCAAAACCCAGCTTCACAATGTTTCCTCTGATACTTAATGTACGACATATGCTCCTGTTTTAAACTGCGGTTACTGAATACTGATTGATCGCACTGCACATACCCCTTCCCCGCGGGAATGCCCTCAGTGATGATAGATTTTTGTGGTGTGGAATCTAACAACGATCTATATTCGTTTGTGTGTTGAGCTGCTGTTTAACTTTCGTTCTTCTTGTAACAAAGTATGATGTTTATACGCTGGCATTAATGACATATGCCTCTAGACATACACATGTGTACGCAATGATTGTGATTCAGACAATTAAAACCTCGTTTCTCATCCTTGATGATTTCTATAACTCGCTGCTCTACAGTCATTGCCTTGAACTTATCGTGATCAAAAAGTTTATGCTTATCTGTTTTGAATAATGGGTGCGGTGCTCATTTGCTAACAGCCGTTGTAGAAAACGTATTAGCTTTAGCAGCTTTCATCGGTGGAGATGCGGAAGACTTCCTCTTTGCATATACGTCTTCAAAGCTTCTAATGCGTCTGTACGATTTTATAAAATTCAAAAAATTCTATTTGCGTGGAAAAATTAAAAAGCGCCACCTCCGGTATATCGATTTCCGCCAAATTTCACTTTGACCTCTCAATTTATAAAAAAAAGTTTAAATAAGAAATTTCATCCAAATCAGTAAATCTGTTTTCTGTAGAGAGGGCACAGCTGATAGACCGATAGATACTATCTTGAAAAATATGGACTTCGGCAAAATAGTGAATGGCAAATCGGCCAAAATCTAGAGATTGAAAATTTTAATGATTACTAAATTTATTGTTCCTTTGTTATAGAAAATAATATTTTCGCCTCACTTGGTTAAGCAACGGCTTAACTCTATCCAATTTAAATATTTCGCGGTTCTGTTTCAATCAAATTGGATATTTTTATAGTACCAATCGAGTTCCTTATTATTTTTGAGAAAGATCTTCGTTCCATCTAATTTACTCATTTTTCAAAGTCATATCTGGAATACATTTTAGAATTCATCCCTATATGTTTAACATACAAAGGGACTTGTATTCCAGTCGGTTAAAAAATAAATAATTTTCTACATAATTTTCTACAGGCATGTTTAAAATTCATATTAGATTCCCATTTTCATTATTTATCTGATTTCCAATCCCTTCGAATAAGATGACCAAGTTCTTTTGAGAAACAAAACGCAACATACCGGCTAACCGTAGCATCTCGTACTCAAAATCATTTATCTAGTGCAGTCATTTCCGGAAATATCCTCTCTCAAATTGAACGATTTTTTTTAACAAGGATCCAGATCCTTTCTAAGAACAAATCCATCCCTAAACAAAAACGCATCCATTTTTATTAAAGTCCTTTGGGCCTGAAAACTTCTAAATGAATTTTCCCAAAATTGGGACTCATCGCAATCCATTCCTGGCACTAGTAAACTCTTATCACTGCAATTTTATTTGAATCGTCCGAGCTGAAAAATACTTAAAAAAAGGTCCCCGACTCCGCCGAAGGACACCTAAACAACTTTTCCCGAAATGAGCACTCGTAGAAGTCGTTACGTGGGATTTGTTTCCTTGGCATTCCCGTCACCATTTTTTGATGCAACATACCACAACGTGGTGCAACATCCTACAACTAGCAACATGGCGCAGCATAATACAACAAATTGCAGCATTATGCAACATGGAAAATCATTATGCAACATGGTGCAACATCAAGACCCATCTGGAGGACTTCTAAATGAATTATTGAGAAATCAGATCTCCGTGTAATCGTTTCCTTACACTCGAAAACCATGTCCCGCCAAATTTTATCGCAATCATTCAAAACAAATAAATTGTCAAATCTCAACAAGATGCAACATCAAGCAGCATTTAGTGCAACATCTCGAAGTGTAACATTCCACAACATATTGTAACATAATACAACATCATGCAACATGGAACAACATCACGCAACATGTTGTGATTCAACTTGACGGCTTATTCAAGACATTCGATAGCCATTACAGGCCGTTGGTAAGAACTAAATTATTAATTAATTAGGCGTCAACATTTCCTTATTCGTAAATGTTCCTAGAAAAACACGACACATTTTCACATCTATCGATCCATATAATTGTATATATAGCTTCCTGTCCTCTACAGTTCAGAAAAGAAACTGTCAACTTAGATTTAATGACGTATCAAGTAATACTGCCTGTTATTCTAGATTATGTTCCTATGCCAACCATACTGAGTTTCCTTATGGTCGACTGTTAAATCTCGTAAGTAAGGAAAACATAAAATTCAATTTTATTTATATTACATCTTTTTTAATTTAGGTTTAGAACTCCATGTCGCGCACAGTTTCTTCAACAGCCATTTTAAAATACGCATCGTTACATACGCCCAAATTACCATCACTGCTAACAGAAATCCAATCACGTCGAGTGAATGTAATTGAAACCAATTTAATTCTCTGGCATTCGATCGCATATGTCGTGCTCCTTTATGCCTCAAAATATACTCAATCCAAAAAATACCAGTTTGCAATGGTGTTAATGGTCGATCACGATACGACATCGATTCGTATTTAGCTTTGTCACGATATTTAGGATTTTCAAGTAATTCGTGTACCAGTTCGAAGAGCTTCTCTTCCGTAAAATCAGGATAGTGTAATTTAATTCCCCATCCATTAGCTGCAACCACATCTGCATTCACCACTTGATCACCAAACATTGGAATCAAAAGTACTGGTACCCCATAATATTTTGCCTCGGCAATACTTCCTAGCCCACCATGTGTAATAAAAAGTTTCATATTTTTGTGATTGAGCACGTCGAGCTGCGGAAGCCATTTTTCTAGGCGTACATTATCGGGTAAATCTGGAATGGTCCCAACATCAGATTTCCATAAAACATTTTGTTTTACTTTCCGACAAACACTCAGAATTGCATTAAGTTTATCAGGTGTCAGGTCTGATACTTTCAAAATTGTTCCAAGACTAAAATAAATAACACCATTTGTTGAGTTATCCATCCATTCTTGGAGCGACTGAGGTAAAGCGGATTGTACGTCCGACATTTGTATTCCACTTACTTCTATGACACCTGGAACTAGTGGCCGAACACCGCCTTGACTAAAATGATGAGATATAAATATTGCCGCAGTATTATTATTTATAACTTCGTGATACGACGGATATTTCGGGGCGGGGAAGTATTCACTACAAGAATTAAAACTGTCATAATAAAATACTATTGTTTAACTTATGTATTTCGTTGGTACTTACTTATGAAACTCAACGTAATGCGATATAAAATAATTTAGAAGAATTTTTTCCATAGCATAAAACATAAAATTTATTAATCTCTCCTTAAACCCGATTAAGGCCTCATTGGCCAACAACATTTGTCCGACATACGATAGGGCTAGTGGTGCTCCCATAATTTCGAGTAAACGATTTGGGTAATAATTAAACGAACTGAATATTACGACGGGACAATTAAAATGTGCCGCTAGTCCAATATGCACTTCACCCAAAAATTCAATAATCATTAAATCGAATTGTTCCTCCACCATTAACTTTCGCACTTCAGGATTTTTAGGCATGCCATGACTTTCGGTCAACGTTATATTGAGCAGAGTAAATATCACATCCATCGACATTTGCATTTCACCCGGATTTTTTGTAAATTGGTGCATAATTTTTTCATGATCCAGTACATGTTTAATTGCTACATGTCGATAATTTTGTATTGGCTTTTCAGGTGGATAAGCACTTATTACGGTTACATCATGTCCTTTTGCTGCCAGGCCTCTCAGTAACGCATCAACCACAATAAAATGTGATCGACTATTGGCCGGATATGGACATAAAATTCGATACGCAGCACAATGATAAAAACAACTAATAAATGTAAATGTTACGAGCACAAGTATTTTATTCATTTAGAGCTCTGTGTTGTGCTCGGTTGAGAACACTACTAAAATATTTCACGATAAGAGCTATTTGCAATGTATAATTTACACTTTCAATCGGTTTCCAAAAGATAAGGCATCATTAATTACATAAAACACTTGATACCGGAGAATTTTATTATGTATACAGGAGGAATGGGCAAAATAGATACCGCGTTCTTTAAATTTCAATTCAACAGATTTGTTTATTTTACAAGCAAAATGTATTTATTCTCACTATATACACACATAGGTAATTTATACAAAAATCTTAAACTTTGAATTGTATACAAAAATATTGTGTCTATACTACATGTAGACGTAAGACTTAATAAATTATTTGATGGACCGCCGACCTTCATCGTTGATCGTATACTGCTTTAGATCGCTAAATTATTTAAACGTCGTTTTTTGTGTACTATGTGCACATATTCATGATCGCAATGTTTTTTGTGTGTATTGGACAGTCTATACAGCTTCATTACAACTATAATTAGATACACGATCATGACGTACTTCGTACACGATTTATTTACGCTAGCTATTTAATGAAATAGCGAATATAGATTCACCCCACTATAGTGTGCGATTTCTAGGTGGCATATTTTAACAAACCCTAACGATTTATTAAGATCAGATGAATTTTTCTTGAAGCGGGCCAAAATTGCGTATTTTAACTTTCAGGGTTGAAATGATTGGGTAATTTCATTGGAATTTTTTTAATTGATTGTAATGATTTGCAGTTTGTATTAATAGGACTGATATTCATTTTTGAGAATAGTTTTTTATAAAGATCTGAAATTTAGCCGACATATTTACATAAAATTCCATTTTAATGTTCGAAATACGGTTTCGATAACCCCTAGTGCTAATAGTCGATCCAGCTCACTGTATATGATTTTCTGTGTGGCAGGTGACACAAGATAATGCCTTTGTTTGTTCGGACTTGCTTGCCCTACATCGATTTTATGCTCAAATAAATGAGTTTTGCCCAGTCCCATTACCTCACTGGACAGAAATTTCTTAAATACAGCCTCGACTTGGTTTTGCTGTTCTAAAGAGAGCTCATGTTTATCATTTGACGTTGCAGATGGGGTAGAAGCTTCAGGGAAGTCAACTAGCTCATTGATCATGACGTGAGCCAAACCAAATTGGTTCCAAAAGTCCATTCCTATTGCTTGGGTTAAGGTGGGTGCAATGGGCAGAATCATGTTTTTTCTTTCCTGCGTATGAAACCTTGGCCTGAATATGCCGAAGTATTCGTAATTTCTGGCCACAGATGTGTTATTATCTTCTAAGTTAATCTTGGAACCCGCACCTAAAACATTTATGCTAGCCCCACTATCTCACAGACCTTTATAAGGCATACGAGTAAGCAAAATGTGGGCGTACGGTCGATGGTCGAGGTAACTAGGTTAAAACCTGTTTAGTTAGTTTTTTAAAACCTGATGTGATTTGAAGTATTTAAGCGAACGATCTAATCTTGATATTTGAGTAGGAGTGGTTTGAGTTGACTTAGAAACAGATATTGAGAAAGGATACGAAAAGCAGGAGGAAGATTCGGAAATCAAGTGGTCTTGCGTTGACGGGCATAAAGTTCGGAGTCCGTATTTTATGCCGCTTCTACGATCGTTGTCAACACTTTGTAGGAGCTTTGAGAGGTTGATTCTTGAAGCTCAGAACCCCGGGAACTCAGGCTTCCGCGTGTCCGTTTCTCGAACGAAACTTTCCTTCACAGCTTGCGCAATCAATACTGAGAATGTTACTCGCTCCGCAGCCTTAACAAAATACACGCCTATTCCTGGACGGGTATGATTTGAATCAATGCCCAGTTCCAAAACAATTCCAACATTGCACCGAAAAACGTAAAGCTTTCACAGGGTTATTGTGTAATGTATTCAGTAGAATCTTCGGCTGGCGGTTATACCCGAGCTCGCACATCGAACGGTCAAAATACGAATCTTGGCTATCCAAGTCTAGTTGCTCACTCATTCCACTGCCATACTCTCCACTGGTTACCTCCGAGACTTGTCGTTTATTCAATTCGGTTCCACGTGTCTTCCACAAAAACGCATTTTTTTTACTAAATCCGTTACCGCATAAAAATGCTGACCGGCCAACGCAGCTTACAGACCTGATCTCATATTCCTAGTTAACAGATTTAATAGTTCGACTTCTGTCAACGTGTTGTGCGGAGTGGTTTCGGGATAGGTTATTTTAAACTGCATTTCACGTTTCTCTGTTTATTACAATTTTATTAATTTCACATAACTTTAATTTACATTTAAAACAATTTTTTGATGATTACTGCTTCTGACTAAATAGTTAGTTAAAAAGTCATATAACCATCTAATTTATAACTGTATGACTTATAACTATAACTGTCTAATTTATAACAAAAACTGTAACTGTATCTTAAAGCTATAATGCGGTTCTTATATACTAACATTTCGAGGAAATGAAAATGTTATACAAGCACTACGGAAAACAAATGTGCATTTTTCGAGGTTGCAAGATTGCATTTTCATTTCTTGTACGAAATGTGTTTATTTTGTTAAAATTTAACAACCTTACTAACAATACGGAAAACAAATAAATGAATCGTCTTTTCCGGTATATTACACAACATTCCTCCCCGTTTGAGAGAAAAAATCTTCTGGAAGAAGATTTTTCTTTGGAATATATGGTTAATAGTATATCGAAATACGGTTCATTTAAATGTTCTTATGGATTGTTTGGGTGTCTTCTAATATAGTTCAAT
Organism: Nephrotoma appendiculata; assembly: GCA_947310385.1. Taxonomy (NCBI): domain Eukaryota; kingdom Metazoa; phylum Arthropoda; class Insecta; order Diptera; family Tipulidae; genus Nephrotoma; species Nephrotoma appendiculata. The sequence continues at coordinate 84,434,686 of OX371224.1, read as the reverse complement.
TTTAACCTAGATTACTTATAATTTACATATATAATTTTTTTTGTATGGTGTTTTTGCTTATGTACATTGACATTGCTACTAAAATGTTACATTTCGAAATTGTTAAAGGTTAAGGTTTTCAACATTTTATTTTGATTTGAATTGTGTTGAAAACATTTTTTGTATGATATGCAAAAATTAAGTAAAATTATGTTACGTCACAAAAGTTGCATAGGAATGAAGTTGTTTTGCGATTTATTTTTACTACGGTCTATGTAATCTTAAATTTAAATTTTTAAAAAATTATTTCTCGTCTTTAAACAAAATGATTTTAAATTTAATTTAATATGCCTAATTATTATTTTTGTTTGACTAGAAAATAAGTAAATCAATTAGTTAGGTTTTGGTAATGTCATTTGAAAGAGAAAATGGTGTTATTGAATATACTAATAGCTGATTTTGGTAAATCGTATAAATAAAATTTTGTTTTATGGCAAATTGGAATGAATTATGTGATATTTTTTTTATCTATCCTATTCCTCTTCTTGTCACTCTCTTTTGGATATAAGAGTTCTTTATGCTATTGCAGTTAAAATTTCTAATTTTCTTAACGTTTACTATTCGATGGCTGTATGTGCTTATTTCTATTGGACTGTTAACTGCATCTTGTGACGGAGCATGCTGGCTCGTATGATTGTTTTTTTTGATTTGGCAATTCATTGATTTGTTTATTATGAAATTGGTTTTGAGCATTTGGGTTTACTTGCTTATGAATTAGATATGTTGGAGGGATGTCTATTCTCACACAATTGTTTTGTCCTTTGTGCTTATTAACTAAATATGTTGAAAGGGTTTCTGTATTCGGGTAAGTGTTTTGTGATTCGTTAGATGATTGATTGATTATGTTTTGAGCGTCTGGGCTCGTTTGTTTATTAACTAAAAGGGTTTTTGGAATTGAATAACTGTTATGTAGTTTATTTGATGATTGGTTGATTGTAATTTGAGCATGTGGGCTCGTTGGCTTATTATTTAAATATGTTGAAAAGGTTTCAGGGTTCGGATAATTGTTATGTGACTTATTTATAATTTGAGCGTCTGGGCTCGTTGGCTTATTAACTAAAAGGGTTTCTGAGTTTGAATGATTGTTTTGCGGTAGGTTTGATAATTGATTGGCTATATTAAGAGCGTCTGGACTCTTTTGCTTATGAACTAAATATGTTGATTTAACGTCTTGGGATAATTGAATGATTTGGTTTGATTTGGTTGATTGGTGAATAAATGGATTCGTTGGCTTCTTAACTATATCTGGTGAATGATTTTCTGAATTTAATCGATTTATGTCTTTTGATTGGATTTGTATGTTTGATTCAAATGATTTAGTTCTCGTTTGTAAATTTTGATCCTCGTTGTCACTGCAACGTTGTGATGATTTGATTTGATATAAATTGGTTTGACGAGTGTCCGAAATTGCTTGATTTGTTTTTAAGTTGTGTAATTGTTTAAACTGGGTATTTCCGTTTATTTGATGAGTATATTCGCTCAGTTTCTTTATTAACGGGATTGATGATTGGTTATTATTGCTGGTTTGTTGGTCGATATTGGTTTTTTTGCAGATTGAAAATTTATTACTTCTTTCTGGAATAACAATTTGGCTTTCTTTGGATTTGTATGTGTGTTTTTCTTCTTCGTACTTGTAGTTTTGCGGTTGTGTTATAAAGTAACTGTTGGAGTTTATTTGAAATTTGTTTAATTGTAAGTTTGAGTGTTGATGTTGGTTAAATTTGGGTGTTTCGTTGTAATTTCTTCGTTGCTCTGGTATAGCAGGGCTGCTAAAATGGTTCCGGGTATACGGCGGTTGTTGATATATTTGGTATTTTCTCTCTGTATTTATTCTTGTACGGCAAATGTCCCAAGTATGATTAAGTTTTTGACACTAGTTACATCTGATTTGGTATGATCTTGGATAAGGTTGTTGACTTTCGATCGTTGGTAGGGCGTGTACTGATGACTCATTTAGCTGTGTTGTTGGTATGCCTATGATCGAGTTAAACATATGCTCAATTTCTTCTGTTTCGTTTATAATTTCGGTGATACTTTCGGCTTTGCTAGTTATTATTTTATTTTGGATTATGGTTTTATATAGTCCTCGTTTGAATGTTTCTACAGCTTGTAATTCTAGATGTTTGTTGTAAATCTGGTCTATATATCCGTATTTGCTTTTAAAACTGGCCTTATAGTGATCGAGTGCATCATAAATTCTATACCCATAATTTCTGGTTGTCTCTCCATAATTTTGTGTCGTTTCCAAAAATTTTCGTTCCAGTTCTATTAAAGAATATTTTGGTAAATAAACATCAATAAGCGTTTTTCGCAACGTTGGATAGTCGTGTATCTCTCTGTGATAAATTCTCGTGAAGGCTTCTTCTGTTAAACGGAGTTTTATTAATTTGTCGAATAATTGCTTTTCTATGTTGATAAGTGTTTCATAAATACTGTCAGCAATGGTCAGAAAACGATTGAGTTCAATTAGTCTGTCATTTGTATCAGCTCCGCTGAACTCTGGAATAAGAGCGATGCACTTTAATATTTGTAGCTGGTTCATTTTGTAGGATTTTGGTGTGTCGAAGTTCGGTTTTGGTAAGAATGCACGTTATGTTAGCGATGGTTCTGTTTCCATTTTATTATTTTTGGTAGAAGTTGATATGACGTTATTTTGATTTTAAAATTATGTACATTTGACAATTTTAATATGTCCTACTGTTGAAGAATTGATAATAATGATTTTCTGGATCTCTTTTTGTGTTGTTTGGCCATGGTTTGTTGTCAATGACGATTTAGAGATAGTTTTTACTTTTGATGTTGAAAATTGATATAACTCGTTCTGCATTGTTGACATCTGGTTTTCTATAGCGTGGTTAGATTCTTCTTTGATGTGTCATGTGAAAAGTATTCGTTTGTTTGTTTGAACGTAGGATCTTGTGAAATGCATATGTTTTCGCCCGCAGGATCCTGTCTACAGCGCCAATGATGTACGGAGTGGTTTCGGGATAGGTTATTTTAAACTGCATTTCACGTTTCTCTGTTTATTACAATTTTATTAATTTCACATAACTTTAATTTACATTTAAAATAATTTTTTGATGATTACTGCTTATGACTAAATAGTTAGTTAAAAAGTCATATAACCATCTAATTTATAACTGTATGACTTATAACTATAACTGTCTAATTTATAACAAAAACTGTAACTGTATCTTAAAGCTATAATGCGGTTCTTATATACTAACATTTCGAGGAAATGAAAATGTTATACAAGCACTACGGAAAACAAATGTGCATTTTTCGAGGTTGCAAGATTGCATTTTCATTTCTTGTACGAAATGTGTTTATTTTGTTAAAATTTAACAACCTTACTAACAATACGGAAAACAAATTAATGAATCGTCTTTTCCGGTATATTACACAACAAACGGATTCTTGGGATACTCGCATCTCTGATTGCATAATAATAATCCATGAAAGGCTCCTTGTATTTTTGTCTACGGGCCTCTAGAACTTGCTGAATCTCACTATCGGAGTTCCTATCCTGAAACCGATTGGTCATACCGTTCCTGATGTCGATTCCCAATGAAAAAGGCCATAGTCCTCTCGTAATACCCAGTACGAGCCCAAAGCCTTTCCTTGGAGTAGTACACTAATGTCTACGGCCAATTTGTCGATGCTAACGCCATTAGATTTGGCCATGCACTCCACCCGGTAGAAAAATCGCTCGACACTTGTCCTGTCCGGATCACCGGAAAAGGATATATTCCATTTGGTAATATCAAGACCACGCGATTTTGTTACTGCAGGCCTAGAGATTTCACCTGTATTGGTATGCATTGATTTTGACTGTGGTCACCACTGGATTTGACTTTTGGAGGTGGAACATAGTGATTAAAAGGAGGCATCGCCGGTAGTATCAGAGAATAATTATTGTTAGTGTCTTGACGTAACTGGAAAAGTTCAGTTAGTTTTCTATTTAGAGATAAACCAATATCACCGCAATTTTATTAGCTAAGCGGTCAACGAAGATTTTTTCGGTTTCATCCGCAGGAAGTGAGTACGACACATGTGACATTGTTTTACTACGATCTTGAATTGGCCTTTCTATCGAAGAAACTTCCCCGGCCACATCAGAAGATCCAGGAATAGACAACCAATTGACAATATTTAAATTACGGGCCCCGGTGTCTGATTTGGTTTTCATGGTAACACCATCTACCTCATAGTCATCCTCGTCCGAAACGTTTTCCACTAAAATCCCCGTTTTAAAACCTTGACATGCCTCTCTACAAGATTCTTCTAATTCCGTCAGCACTCCATCATTGTTTTGAAAACGTGTGATGCACTTTATTAACATGTCGCTTGATATTAATAGTTCATGGACAACTGGTGCTACAGATTTACTAGTCTTAAGACGAGACAACCGACCGTGCACGTGGTATAGCATGGTCGAGAGTTCCTTCGTTCAACCGGGATAGGTTGCTTTATCAAGATTTCAACATCGTTCTGGATTGAGGTTAATCTTGAAACTAATAATGTGACTTCGCGCTTGAGAAAATTGCGGGCTGATTTATCAGGCCGAGTAGGAGGTTCAGCAGTAACATCTGTCTCTAATAATAATCTGCTCATCAGGGATACCATTTTTTGAGAAATATTGCCCGTAATGACTCTGACTTGGCATTGGATCGAGAGATCTTCACAATCCAAGTAATTAACATTCATGTTCTATCCAATCAATTATCACACTCGGAAAAAAAATCTAACCAAAAAGTGGAATTTAGGAAACTATCTCTACAACCAATATTAATAGCAATTATCAAAGATAAATCAAGCAATTTGAATAAATATGTAACACTATATATACTTATGAATTTGAAATAAAGTTAAACTAAGAATACAAAACATACGAAATTACCTCGAAGAGGTTAGTTCAAGGTAACACGTAAGAATTTTTTCCTCAAAGATATTAACCATAAATTTTAGAGAAAGTTTTTGTACGTTGCTTATATTTTCCTAATTTTTAACATTAAACGCAAACAGCTAAATGTCACACTACGATTTGTACTATGTTTGCATCTTAATTAATGATCAGACAACATCTCTCTGAAATGAATATCATTTCAGTTTTATTTGATTTAAAAATTTCTAGTGGAAGACGTTATCACATGTGTTGTTTCTCATGGATTTGTGTTGATTTACTGTAACTTGATACTGTAAAAATTTACCGACATTTCAATCGAAAAATATCGGTAATACAGATAACCCAGATTAATCTTTTCATTGCAGCAAAAAAGCTCAGTAGTCAACTAGAATTAAGCCAAAAAATCGGTAATCTTAATTTTAATTAATAATAACTAATTTGAAATTTATTCATATCTCTTCGATATTTCCGCAAAAATTTTGAAAATGTAACGAAATTTTATTTCTTTTATTTCACTAATTTGGCGTCTCTAGAAGTTGGAAGATCTTTGCTAAATATGGTGGAAATCTATTTAGTGGAAGTGGCAGCTTCCATAGCATTTACAATGATGCTTTATTTCTTTTAAATTTTTAGTTACAAATTTTGAAAATTTTAGGCGCTTCAAGTTTTAGGTTCCAGAGTTTATCGGTAAGAAATGTTAGTTTCCAAGATTAGCCATTCGTGGGTTATGTTTATCTCTGAACTCATCTGTAAAATGCTGTTAAAATTAGCAGACAGATTTCAGTAAAATAATATGAATTGAGATTATCATTACAAATCTGCAAAAATGTCGGTAAAGGTTTCAACTTTCAGGAGTGAAATTAGTTATGTGAGAAAGGCTTTAAGAATTCAGGACTATCTGGACCATATGGCATTTGAAAAAAAATTTGTTACCACATAAAAACTGAAATAATTTAAATGTTGCACCGTCTCTGGATGCAACGCAAATGCGAGTACAACTAGCAGTTGTTTGGTCCACTCTCCAGCACATCAACTGTCGATGGTTTATTATCGTAGTATTTTCTACTTTTTTGTTGATATGGTTATCGAACGATAGATACATGTACACAGACTTGATTATTTTGTTGGATAAAACGTTCGCGGAACAGTGATCAGAGTGTAAAGTGTTCTTTTTTTTCAAAATAAGTGATAGTGTCTTAGTGATGTTTATTAGTGATTAATCTTTTTTCTAAATACAATATTAATATACACCATATTCATATACATACTTTCCTAAGTTTCTTGAATACATAAGTGCCGTGCGAGTGAATCATTAGTGTTGCAAAATAAAGACGATTTCGTCTTCCTTTTTTTCTGTGCGCTCAACCGAGATACAGGCCTCCATTTCGCGCGCGTTTTATAATGGAGGAGGGGTGGTTGGGTGGCTAAACCTGTATCAAAGACAGTTTTTAAGCTAAGTGGCAAATTTTAAATTTTTTTTTTTTGTGTTTACGGAAAAATTTGTGGTTTTTTTATGACTAACGTTAAGAACGGACGAAAGCATCTTCAGATGTGCTAATCGCGAATCAGTAGTCGGGAATAAAACGAAGACCGGCAGCTATATGTTGACAACTTATTATTATTATTACGACCACACCGTCGAGCAAAAGCCGGAAAATGCTACCGCACCAAGTACAAAGATAAGTACAGCAATCTGCTAACATTTTGATCATGTTACAAACTTAGCTCGTAGTCGTTTTACACCGATTTACAAATTTTTTTGTTCGAAATTATTTTCACCGGTTGTAAAATTTTTTTTCTCTGTTGCTCAAAGTGACGCAGTAGACTATTAACCGGTTTCCAAATTAGAGGAACAATCTGGTTTTCTTGGCAAGTGCAATAATTTGCAACGCAGTCCTTAACGTGAGTGTCATGTCGATCAGTGAGGCGGTACAACTGATTTATTTAATTATTTATTCCAATTGGTGGTTTTGAGTCAGATACATCCAGCAGGTATGTCTGTGAAGCTGACCCGAAAAGTTAGCACGTACAACACTGACGCAACACTAATGGTTTGGGTCTTGAATAATGTTATTTTAGTACAAGCTAGAAAAAAAAATGTATTGCTCACATATTATTTATCCGTTTGAGTCCCAAGCAGCTGTTCATTGGTGTTTGGGTATTGATGTAATTTGGATACTGGTTTGTGAATGATTTTTCTGAAAAGTTTGTGGTATTTGGGTGCAACGTAGTAGTTCCGGATAAAATTGCCTATTTATGGGATTGCCATTGTAACGCCTCTAGGAGATTTGTTGGGCCTCTCATGCTCAGAAGTCGAGGAAGATGACCTTTGATATCTCTGACAAATGTATCGAGGGATTTATCTCGATACGATTTTCTCATGCCATTCATGGATTCTTGGATCCATGGATATTCATGGATTCCACTTGTTTAGAATGAGTGACAGATGTTGGTACACCTGTTGATAGTATTCCGCGACTGATTGATACCATTGGTCTAGGGTTATCATTTGATACTCGCGTGTATCCATAGGAGATTTTCAGTTTACCTCCGGAAGTAACAGCTGCAATAGGAGCTTTTTCATTTTTGCAAATATTTTGAAAATTATATCATTTTTGACAAAAACTTATTCGAAATAAAATTGCTGAATGAAAATTTCAATAATACCGGCCCAGATCGGTTTTGCAAAATATAAGCGGAATTGATGATATAAGTCAAAAATCTGTGTTTTATCAAAAAAATAATGCTTGTGCAGGATATGTGTCAAAATTTATTTCTCAACACCTTTAATTTCTTCAGCAATTTAGTAATTTCAATCTTTATTACGCTAGAACATAAGGGATGCAATCAGTTAACTGCGTAATGATAAGTAGAAAGCCCAGCCTACCGAAGAAGAAGTAAAAATCAGGGATTCAGAGCGATTTATGTGTTGCAATATATGCCCTAATAGTCATGCGGACATCTACCAGCTTCTGGTAGATGCTGTCGATTTCCCTTTTGATAACATTGCTATTTTGACCTTTTTGTCGTTGGAGATTTTAACCTCCCGGACCTTCTATGTACACAATCCGAGGACAATACCCATCGCGTTGCTGAGAATGCACGATCTGCAAATGAGATTTTGATTACTGATAATTTTTCTAATTGCAACTTGGCTTAGTATTCTCTTCCGGTGCAAATTACCATTACGAGAGAGCCAACTGGATCTGCGCTCAGAAGTTCTCAGCAAGCACTACAACGGTTTCTACAGCTGTTTGTGAAATTTAGAATCCAGAATTGAGAACATTAATGTGAACTTCATGCGAGAGTACATCCAGATGGGTCACATTAAACAGGTTGATCGCGGCAGTAAAAGCTGTGTCGTACACATACTGTCACAAGAAGAACATCAGAAATATCAACGAATTTTATGGAAAGAAAGCAAACATCATCCAATAGATGAATATCAATTAACCGCAACCGCCGAAGATGAACAGAGCCAGTACCCCAAGGCTTATCATATTATAAAGCCCGTCTTTTATGTTGACGACGTTTTGATTAACGCAGATACCATGAAAGAAGCGGCACAAGTTAAATCACAGCTTATCGAACTACTTCAGCAGGGAGGAATGGAATTGAATAAGAGGAGAAGCAATGATCCTGGCCTCTTAAAAGGATTACCCAGTTTTTGTGCAATCAATCAAAATCTTAGGGATTGGCTACAGTTCATCTGTTGACTGCTTAGTATTCCAAGTACGGTTACCATCCAATGACAAGAAAATAATGAAACGTCAATTTTTGTCAGAATTGTCTGGACTGGGACGAAGAGCTACCAGCAGAAATAGCTTAACGGTGGAAACAACTCAAGGTCAAGCTGAATGTCGCTCGGCAGATTAAAATCCCTTGTAACATTAATTACTCGGAAGACAACTGTACGTTGAAATTTCAAGGATTCTGTGATGCGTCTGAGTACGATTACGCGGCTGTACTATACAGTAAAAATACCATTAATGGGTAAAACACAATAACATTTTGACTGTGTAAACGTCCCCCGATTTGAGTTATGCAGCGCGGTATTGTTGAGAGATAAACATAAGTGCAACTATAACCTTATGGTCCGATTGCATGATTACGCTGGCCTTGAATCAAAAACCATCATTATCTTGTCAAATCATTTGTTGCACATCGAATGGCAGAGATTCAACAAAATACCAACATCCTGTCATTTCAATATGTCCGTTTAGAGTATAATCCAGCTGACTGCGCTTCCCGCGGTGTTACGTCAAAGCAATTAGCGGCACTCCAAGGCTGGTGGGATGACCCGACGTTTTTTCAGCACGCACCTATGACAGCGGAATGCAGAATGCGAAACATATGAAGTAAAGAAAAATATTGTTCAACACTGTAAGTGAAAAATCAATAGTCTCCAATATACAGACCTTAATCAAAAAGCAATTATACCTCAGGTCGCTCATACGGATAACAATTCTTATTCACTACTGAAACAAGATAAAATAATCTTTGAAAGCAGCAGAACTATTTCGCTCAACCTATTCCTTGACAAACAAAAGGAAATTCGTGGTCAAGGGACAACGCAAAACGTTTCAAGGGACAACGCGTTAACTTTGGCCTTCCTCCGGAAAAAATTGGTCACCAATTCAAAGTTACAACCGCAGAACCACTAATAGAAAATCTGCTACACTCAAAAAAAAAAGCAGTGGAATTGAAGCAAATCGAAATCATTTTGATAAAACAACCATCAATATAGCGCCAACAAACTTTTTTATCAATTTGAAAAAAATTCAACAAAAGTTTGTTAAATTTCCTTCAAAAACAGAACGATCATTTTAATAAACATATCCTTAATATTACAATCGATGTTAAATTAAATTACTTGCATTTATGAAAATATTTCTTCAATTTGATAAAACCAAAAATATTTAATTAAATAATTTCTCAAAATGATAGAAATGTTTAGTCAATTAATAAAACATTTCCACAAATTGATAAAAAATTGCCTTCGTTTAATGAAATACTTCTTCAATTTGATAGAAAAATGTATTTGCTTAATGAAACATTTCTTCAATTTTATAGAAATCTTTACAGTTTAATAAAATATTTTTTTATATTGATAAAAAATTATATTTATTTAATAAAATATTGTTCAAATTAATAGGCAAAGTGCCTATTAATTTGAAGAATATTTTATTAAATAAATATAACTTTTTATCAATATAAAAAAATATTTTATTAAACTGTAAAGATTTCTATAAAATTGAAGAAATGTTTCATTAAGAAAATACATTTTTCTATCAAATTGAAGAACTATTTCATAGAGTAATAATATTTAATTTTTGTTTTTTTGTGTATGGTATCGATGACTTTAGTTGGTGCCACTCAAAATAACGTTAATGAACTAAGGTTCTACAATTGTTCAGCCGGCATTATTCTAAAAACGTGCGAATATATAAATCATTATAAAAAAATGATACGTTTATAAACACAAATTTCTTGGTTAATTTTCATATTACATTTGATTTAAGATCTAAAAATTTAGCAGAAAATAATCATACCTTTACTTTTTAAGTTACATCAATTTTCTGTGCATATTAAATTATATGTAATTATCTACGTAAAGTAAACAAATATGTTGCATTTCTAATGGCGATGAGTAAAAATAAAAAAAGCGTATATTATTCAGTCTTCGTTTTATTAGTTCAATTACTTGTTACATGTGAATTGTGAATAACAAGTTTAGGAATCTATCGTTAATTACAAATAATTAATAATATTAAAAAATAAAGCTATTTCATTATGAAGCATATTAATTAGTAAATACATATGTTAGTATAAAAATATATGTTAATATATATAAAAGTTACTAAATATATATGTTGATATATTATATAAAAATTATATAGAAATATATCAGTCTAATTCTCAAAATTGGTTAACATATCCAGCTACCAATTTTTATTATTTTGAATTAATTTTAGAGAATTAAAGAAAAAAAAAATTAATGAAATTAATGAATTCAGTTCTAGTGGTGCGAAGAGAAACTTTCTTAAGTCAATTTTTAATTCTTTTTCAATTCTGAAATTAAATTACCCACGGCAGGGTGTTTTTTGTCGCGATCATTAGCTACACATGCGAAAAAAAATTGTTTTATAAAACTCCAGACTAAAATAGACGGCGATGGAAAATCTAAATTTAGTACATAAAATATTTTAAAACATATTTCTATAGCGCGAATTATAGAATATATTTGGTATTTGAGCCCGTCAAAATATACTAATATTTCTTCAGCGTTTTCGAGGGAACCTTTGATAACTATAAGGGGTTGTACTGATATACCCTCGTCCAATTTTTGCTGCAAAAGTTCTTCTACGTGTTGAGCTGTTGCGCCAACCAACATAAATGACTGTTGGGAGTCTTTTATCGAAGTTTTACTGCATACCTTTTCTCCATCAACAGTTTTCACTAGTCGACTAGTTGGCACAAGCACGTAATGTAGTAGATGCAGAATTGATGCATGTAAGCCATCTGGAAAACGTACAAATGTTAGTTTCGAACAATATTAATTGAATTTAATGAAAGTACTTACTCTCAGATATATTTTTGTTTTGTTTAACCTTTTCAACAATACTTTTGGCATTTTTATCTTTGATTTTTCGATCAAAAATCTCCATAATATTCAGCGCAAGCAACTGAAATCCGGCTTCAATGTTATCTGCATCTGGATACATGGTTTTAAAGTCAATCTCAATCTATAAATAGAAATTTTTTTTAACGTGTTACATAAATTGCTAAATTTTAACTTAAATAATTTATTATGACTGGATTGAGAAAATAGATTGCTCTTTAAATAAATGGATAAGAAGCAAAATATATATTTACGAAAGAAAAATTGTGTTACTTCAAATAGATGCGTGACAGGTAGATGCGTGATGGAGTCTATATCACAAATACATAGCCGTTAAGGGCACATGTCGACTCAGCTAAACGTTAAAATGCAAGTTATCTTTTTCAAATTAATTTACCAGCTACTCAATTGTGTTGAAACCTTATCCAACGAAAAAAAATTGTATGAAAAGGTTGGATGACGGCTAACTGTTTAATGACCACCAAAAACGAACGCCTAATCTAACATTTAAAATCGTATACAATTACAATAAATTATTGTACTAACCAATTTATAACCGTATGGCTTTTTGTATTGCACCCATTTCTGTAATATTTCACTTGTTGAATTGGCCTTGTTAATTTGCTCGATTCTATAGTTTGATGTAGCACAGTAGTGCAGCTCCATTTCGGCCCAACTACAATTGTCTTTAACAATTTCCTGTAAATTTTCGTCGATATTTTTTTCAACTTTTAATATTAATTGTCTCCGTTTTGGGTTTAATTCTTCAGAATTAGCTATGCAGCGTTTTTTCCTCAATCCTGCATTTTGAAGCGACCTTATTTGGTTAAAATAATTTGAGTAAATTTTACCCATAGGTTTTTCGCCAGGCAATTTAAAATAATACACCTCCTGTAAATAAGATAATTTGCGTATGTATTACGATTAATCAATTTGAATTAATTTTTTTTTAAATTATAATCATACCATACATTCTTTAGGAAACACGGAGTTCACTTTAGACGCAATATTTTTAGCAGTTTCTACTGTCATTTTAACATTATTGGTAATTAAATATTGCGAAACTTTGGTTGCCAATAAATTTCGTAGTGTGTCACTTAATATATTGTGCGTTTGATAATAAGCTTTAATTTGGAGACCGGTGTGACTTTGATTCAGTAAGGAGTTGATATCCAAATTTAAAAGCTTATTATTGTCGTCATCACAAGGCGTGCTGGTTAGTATACAACTGCTGGCTGTAGACTGAGCATCTGCTCTTAAACGATCTTGTCGAAAATATGGACCTTCCTGAATAGCCGATGTATTTACCTCGAGGTTTGCTTCTTGCCATTTGGTCAAATTATAATCTAATTTTATTTGGAGACCAATGGGTATTTTTTTGAAAAATTCCATTTTAAAATAATTTTTCATGTGCTTCAATGCATCTACGTCAACAAAATTCTCTGTAAGTATATAATTAAATAGCAGAAGTTAAAAATAATAATATAGTTTTAATTTATCTGTCATACATACCTATGCATTTGTTATACAAAACTTCCAAATTCCACGACTTTAGTAAATGGTAAATTTCTTGTTTAGATTCTAAGGAAAACTGGAAATTGTCTATATCCATTATAGAAAAATTGGTATCAGCTACTTGTTCTGTAGAGTTTTCATTTAGAATAACGAATGCATTATTTGAGGGCGAAGCGTTTTGGTTATTACCCGAATTATATTCATCCGTGTGTACTGTTTCAAATTGTAGGATGTTGCTTTCTTCAACGCTGATCCCAAAAAAACTTTCCGTCATTTTGTTTTGTTTATTAAATAATATTTTTATTATTACATAAAGCTAAGATTATATAAATATGAAACAAATATATATTACACAAAAATACAATATTTGTATATAATAAATACTTTAAACTAACTATTTAAAACGCAATGTAATGTTAGTATGATCGATCAAAAAGAAACAGTGGTTATGTGTACTTATTTGATGAAAAATGTCATAATTACTACGTACATATATATTAGAGATTCAATCCGGATCAAATCAACTGAGAGTTAGCTTTGGGTTGAAACCGAGTTATCTTTTTAGCAAACATATTGGCGACTTATGTTGGGATCGAATCAAAACCGAGCTAAGATAAACGATTCTAAACACATATTTCTAAATTTATTTAATTTCAAAGAAAAATTAAAATATTTAAAAACAAAATATATATTCGCAAATAATAGTAAATGAAATAAAAATGGCGTTGATTTATTATTAACATTTTATAAAACTTTATTTTTGTTGTTTTCCGACTCGATTCTGTATATATTGGTGTTTTTAAGGATTGAGTTATGTAACTCGATTCTACAAATTTGGTGGATCGAATCAAGTTAACGCGAAGTTGACTCGATCCCGTATATATTGAAATTTCAATCTGGGTTCAATCGGGATTGAATTCTTAATATATAGTAGTAAATGTGGATATAATTTTTATTTTCTTCGTGCGGATATAACAAGCAGCGACAATCGTTTTTACATTAGTATAGGTAAGAGAAAAATTTATTTCGATTTTATATGGAATCTTGAAAAAAGTATCGGAATTTTAAAAATAAATGTTTTGTTTTCGTTTTAGTTTGCCTTTATATGTTATAATTTCATTCCGAGCCATAGAGAATGTAAAAAACATACAATATGCATCTTAATTAATATGTATCTTAGAGCAACATGCATGCGATTCGAGATTAAATCAAACCAATTTTCATACATTATATTTCATTTTTGTAAATATAGATTTTCCTATTAATTCAATCAGAAGCGATGGTAAAGCGAACATGAGCGAAGCGATTTGTTTTTTTAACAAGAGAAAAAAACAAAATAAATCGCTTAGCTCATCTTCGCTTTGTCATCGCTTCTTCTCGGATTAATTAGAAAATCTATATTCACAAAAATGGAAAGTCATGAATGAAAACTGGTTTGATTAATTGTCCTTAGATAAGTTTTATTCACACCTTGTAAAGCTCCAAATGAGATTTGTAACATAAAAGCAAAATGAATCGAGCCAAAACAATTATTTTTAAAATTCCGTTACTATTTTCAAGATTTCATCATTTCGTTTAAAAATATTCCTTTAGTCTTACCATAACTTTTCCATTGACTGTTTTTGTAACGTTTATTGGGGGACCACAAAATTCTTTTATGTTAATTAATAGATTATTATGAATTATCGTATCTATATCCTTTATTTCAAAAGCTTGGAAATGAGGATTTAATTCACTAGTTGCAATTTGATCAACCAAAATTAAAATTAACTCTTCGTATTTATTAACAAATATTTGAATGATCTTAAACAGTTCAAATTCTTGATCATATTTAGCTAAAAATAAATCTTTTTTGTATAAAGTTCCTTTATAGGAAATTTGAAAATAGCAATTAAAATTTTCTTGTGGCTGAAGTGTTTTAATATAAAAGTTGAAAATTCGCGCGGCATTTATTTTAAACTTTTCTTCGACAATTAATGTTGATTTTGATGGAGTCATTAGAAAGTTTGCAAATTTTAGCTGTGCTTTTTTAGCTAAAGTGAGGCATACATTTTTTCTTGAATTTGTGGTTTTTGCACAATATTTTGAGTCTTTATGTTTGGCTTCAAATCCAAAACACCAATATTCTCTAGGTGGTCCAGAGTATTCTATTATTTTAGAATAATGCAACAGAAGATGGTGTTTTGGCTTTAGCGTGTCATTAAAATATAATAAGTATTTTGTGTGGTGCTCTTTTATAATTTGATTGAGAAACGCTAATTTTTGGCTATTAAATCTTTTTGATAGTAAAATATCTATAATTTGAATTAAACTAACGACAAAAGTCCAAACATCATCGTTTTCAGGAATTAGGTCTCCTATTATAAGCGGAAAATAGTGTACAAAACATTTCATCTCGCTTGCTGACATTTTCAATTTTGATTTTTTAAGGTGACTTTCTAAAATTTCTGGAGACATGTTTCCTACATCCAGACCGTAATTAAAATTTTGCTTTCTGCTATTGAGTGTGTCTAAAGAAATTATTTTGACTTTTTCTGTATAAAATTTTATTACGTGACATAAATCGTAGTGACATATACCCTCGAAAATGTCGTGCATAACATCAACAAAATAATTTTCTACGACATGAAATGTCTTAATGGTATTAAACACTGAGTTTTTTTGAATGCCAGTTTCTTTTGGAACTTGTTTTGAGACATCAATGTCATAATTTTGAATATTTCGCTGCTTGTTTAGCTTATTTTCACAAAGACGCTGTGTTTCGGATTTATGGCATTTGCAAAACCTGCAAAAGAAATTGCTGGAAAACGATTTATTAAAATCGCAAATGTCATTTACACCTAAGTTGTCCCCGACAATTAGGCCTAAAATAAAATGAATACGATACTCAGTTCCAGATAAATTTACAATTACACCTTCTTCTTCTAATGTTTTTATTTGGTTTACTAAGTATTTTAAACACGAATCGTTACCAAATGATTTTAAATGTTGAGATTTTATAAAACCGGAGAAAAAAATATTCTCTGTTCTTGAAATATTGTTATAAAATGGGAAGGAAAAATAAATTCCAGTAATGGATTCTGAATGTGAACCTAATGGATTATTAATTTCAAACCCATCAAAGTACAGAAAATATGGTACACATAGAGCACCGGGTAGTTGTTTTATTTTAGTCTTCCATAAATTTCCGTCGATATAATTTGAAACAAAGGGATTGTTGTCGGACATATAATTTTCGGTAATAATAGATCTCAAGTCGTCAATCCTTTCTAAAATTAATTTCATTTGGAAATCTAATGAAAAGAATACTGCTTTAGTTGACGTTTCATCATAAACAGATTCACCGCTTCTGTTGATAATGCTAATTTCATTGTTAATAGAAACTTGATTAAGAGGAATTAATAAATTGTTGTCTTGCAACCACTTATTTAACTTATAATCTGTCTTGCAAAGTTGAAATACGTTTTTCAGCATATTAATGGTACTCGATAAAATACAGTTTAGTTCAGAACTAACATCATGAGCCTTGAGGGTACTCTCTAAATGATTAGCAATAGGTTCAGTTATAAATTTTGCTACTGATTGCTGAATTTGTTCAACATTTTTCCTATTAAAATTGTTGTTGTTATGTAAGTAAAGACAAAATTTAACATAACATTCATCTAGATTTCTATTGACTTCTTCGAGGTCTACGCTAGGCAGACCTAAATTTAAATGATTTGATTGATCATGTGCACAAATTTGATTTGGGTAATCGGTTTCATTAGTGAATGCAACAGTTTCATTTCCAGATGAAATGGAAGAATTTCGATCATTTAGCTGAAAAGTGGAACTACAAGGTTGGTTGAATAAATTTAAATCCAAATTAGCCTCTCTTTTAAAATTTGTACGCTCTAGCTTCTTTTCGTGATTTTTAATATGCTTTCTAAAATTTTTTAAGCACCCAAAATACTGGAAGCATGAATTTTCATAACATTGATAATCACTATATTCAGTTAAAGAGTGATAGATTTTTAAATGCACAATTAATGAGCGTGACGAAAAATTACCCCTTTTGCATTTAAAACACTTCATTACATAACTTATAATTTTGATGTAACAATAGACAAGTGCATAAAACAACTAAAATCTAATTTTATAAACTATAAATAATTAATAAATTAAACAATGGCTAACATATACTACGATATTAAACAAAACCTAAAAAATTGAACAATAAGAAATGAACGAAAAATTACTTCTATAAATTTAACTATGTATATTAAGAAATAATGTATAATTAAGGAATACTTACATTTGAATGTATTTATTTGCACAGATGATTAAATTTACTGGCAGTCAGTCACTTTCTACTTCTCACAATAAAAATTAAAAATTACACTCGAATAGAATTGTCAACTCTTCGGCTTAGCTGTATGATTTTAAATGAGCTAGCGTCATACTATTAAAGTGGTTTACAAAAATTGAATCAATTTTATTAAATTAACAAAATTTTATTAAAAACACAACGCAATATCATCAAATTAATTAATATCTTTACTAAACGTAGTATATTTGATAAAATATTTTTAAATTGAATAAAAGCGAATATTAATTTTTATCAATTTGATAAAAATTAGCGATAATGTGAACACATTTTAACGATAAATTTTGGTAAAATATTTATTCATTTTGAATTTTTTTTTATTATTTTAATGAAAATGTTAATAATTTTGATTAAACCTTCATTAATTTTGTATATTGTCTTCTACGAAGTTTCGGAATCGAATAAACTACCGAAGTATTTTCCGAATTCACAAAATTATATTATTTTATTTTATTTAACAAATTTTTATTCAATTTAATAAATTATTCTGTCTTTTTTAGAAAAACGATTTAAAATTGATAAACTCAGTTTGTTGGGGTTTCATTGAAAAATTTCTATCAAATTAACTAACTTTTTTTTTTGAGTGTAGTCACCGCATTACTCTATCACGCTTTTACACGGATCCATATTCAAATTAGCAACAGTTGTGGAAATAAATCATATAAGGGATGCATTGGCATATTTATCTGTTTATTTATCTAATTATCTGTTTGTCATATCTTTCAAGACAGGAATTTTTAAGCGCATTCAAATGATTCACGGCTCGTCGAGGTAATATTGCACACGTGTTCAGCGACAACGAGATTAACTCTGTGCGCGAGCACAAAAGCTACTAAGCAGGGGAAGCAGGAGTGAAAACCCCACTTAAAAATACATAGGCGACACCAAGCCCACCTTTCAAGATACTAACTTTATCAAATGGAAGTATGTTTGAACTCAAGGCCGCTTTGCCCTATATCTGAGGATTCAAATTCCCTAGCCATACTAATGCCAAGGCATTTTCTTATTGTTAACCGAACATGGAAATGTCCTGTTCCAGTGGAAGCTCGTTCAGAATATGCGTACCTAATTTTGACAAACGTGTGAATTTCGGCGCTTGAGTACGTAGTGAGGAAAAACAACATCGAAACTTTGCGCTGTATATTTAATAATTCAGGCCAAATTCTTGGATATGTAGATGATATCGTTTTTTTTTGCCGAAGACTAAGCGATATCAAAGACAGTTTCATGCCGCTCGATCGCTGCGCAAGAAGACTTGGTTTGAAGGTGAACAGCAGTAAAACCAAATATTTAGCAACACCCAGGAATATCTCTAAGGCAAATCTCGGAATTAGCGACCATAACTTTGATAACGTTGAAAATAAATACCTCGGCTCAGTTATAACATCATCGAATGCCATGCAGGCAGAAATAAAAGCCCGAATCGCTGCCGGACAACGAGTTTTCTATGCCTAATCAAAACTTTTGCGATCTAGACATCTATCACAGTCATGCAAGCTCGCACATTATAAAACACTAATAAGACCTACTTCTTATCTGGCTCTTGTGATCTAGAAAGTGCGGTTCGACTCAAATAAATGATGATGTGAGTATTACGACAAAGAGGTTTTGTATTGAGAAAATGACAATCTAATGTAAAACGTGTGTCAGATGAAGGAGGAAAAGAAATCATAACAAAATTATGCGGTGATGGTGATAAATCAGCAGTGACGGTCCTGGGATTAAATTGGCATCCTACATCTGATTTATTATCGTTCAGGGTATGTCCCGAAAAAACTATAGAGGTAACGAAGCCGAAAGTAATATCCAAACCTTCTCGAGTGTGTGATCAATTAGGATTTTTAGCCCCTTCGACTGTGATTTTAAAAATAATATTCCAATGGCTTTGGCTTTTAAAATGTTATAACAAAATGTACAGAAAGATCAGAGACGAATTTGGATATTTTATAAAAATAAAAATATGCACGGACCATTATGAAACCACGCAAATACATGGGTTTCTCAGATGCAAGTGAGGTGGCTTATTGCGCTGTTACAGCAGAACCATAAATAAATTTGGAGACATTTCGATAAATATCTTGACCGAAAAACAAAGGTTGCGCATGTAAAAAAGGTATCTTTACCTAGACTAGAGCTGTGTGCGGCACATTTATTAACGAAACTCATGTTCGTCCTAGCTTGGTTATCCACATATCCTGTGAGATGAAAGTCGTTTGTGGAGAATCGGACAAGCCTGATACTTGATAAATTATCTCGAAAACATTAGGCTTATGCTAAATCCTCTGATAACCCAGCTGATCATGGTTCCCAAGGAGTATCTCCCCTAAAACTGGTCGACTTAGAACAATGATGGTATGGACCAAGTTAGATAAACCAACCCGAAATCCTTTGGCCCACTACTCACTCAACGAACTTAGACAGAACCGCGATTCAAACAGACACATTTCAAGCTATAGTGCAGGACGACTGCGGTTGGATAATTTATTTGAAAGAACATCGAAATTACAAAAACTTTTTTGAGTGGTAGCATAATATGATTAAGGGTATCAATTTAATTTAGCTTAATGTTAAACTTCTAGATACAGGTTGACATGGAGCTTGCAATGTGCAGGTGGTATACTGTAGTTGTGTGAGTAGGTGAATAGGTGAATGGGTTAATGATGTGGCGTGAATGCGTGGTATCACAATGGGCCAAAATTGGCCTAAGTGTCAACCACTGAAACCTAAAAACCTAAACTTCTAGATGTCACAAATTCTAACTTTTAAAAACGTTAACTTTTTTCTTGAAAATTGTTTATACTCAACAACGTAAATGACATGATATTTTCAAATTTAGTAATTTTGCTTATTCTAAGCATTTTTATATTTCTCTTTCTAAGAATTTTTATATTTCTTTTTCTACAATTAAATATAATGTGTGTAACACGATAACTCACATGTAATATACTGATTAATAAGCAATTATTGTATTTGCATGCATTACATACATATAATAATTTATAAGATAGATATAAAATTATAATTGTTAATTATGCTTAAGTAAACAAAATTAATGTATAAATATCAAAGAAAACTTAATAAACAGTTCAGTTGTAAAACAAAAACCATTTAATATATTTGTGAGCCCTCATCAGTGGTAAGCCACAAATATTAAATACTACAACGACAAAAACAAAAATCAAAATTATATTTCAAAAAACTGTAATCATTATTAAATACACAGTGATTTGTAGCACATCTAATAAAACCTTTTGATTAAATTAAACAGTGATTAAATTATACAGTCTTTTTGTGAATTATACCGGACTGACATTGGATATTCGAGAAATCGTTTTTGTTAAAATATCAACGCGCAATTGTACTTTGCTTTGAGAAAACATTGCATTGAGAGGATTTGACCCACGCATTTTTATTGGACACGGCAACAAGTTCTCGACAATATTAAACCTCGCACAATTCTGCATACCACTTTTTATGCTTGCTACAAAATAATTTTTATCAACTGCTACATATTGGACGCAAAATTTCATGGTAACTACGAGTGCTTTGGCGCAAAGAGGAGAGTAACCGGCAATATTTAATTATCACTGCAGATTGAACTGAGGCATTAGAATTATACTGCGATAATACTAGCATCCGCGAATTTGCTAGAATATAGTAATTCCCAACCGCAGGTTCACTTGCGTATTTTTCAATGGGGCACACAATGGGGAAAGAACCACAGTAAGAACATTACCTCTCAACAATTGACAAAACTAATGGAGGTTTTCCATCATAAGATAAAGCATTAGCTGTTATTCGTTTATCCTTTTAATTGGGCCTGGTGATCAAACACTTTGAACATAAATAAAAAGTGAACGTATTTGCATGTGCGAAACACCCCAGATTACTCATTCATCGTTATTAGCAAAGGTTGCAACCGGAGCAAGAGATGTCCACTATAATTAAACATCTTCCGATGACCTGCACTATTCCAGGGCATGGGTATCTTAGGGAGACACAACTTCAATCATCTAATGACAATTAGGGCATGAGTAACCAATACCAATGCGATACAATTACCCTTGGTACAGTCATGCGGGACTATCAGCTGTACGAGGCCAACTCTGTCCAATGTTTCTCCACTGTCGATCCGTGTCGAGAACACTTTGCACCAAATCCAGAATCCAAACCACCACATTAATATATACCACAGTATATAGCTTCGCATAAAACTACAACCAGGTTGTATTTCTTAAAGAAATGCGGTGGTCATATATCCCTGCCTTTAAAAGCTCGGTATTCACGCCGCTTCTTGATAATAAACTTCGCCTGGCGCTTGCGCATCAACTCAAATTTACCATCACCACACTCAACACTAGATGAATCAATATCCATGGATCACCACCACGGTCACCACTTTGTGATGATTCACCTTGTCTTCTCTGCGCTCCTCGCCCTTGGGACATTTCTTTTTATCCTGTGCTTAAAGGCCAGACGACACAATCCACAATCAAACAGTGGCCGGCCTCCAACACGCCAAAACTATTTTGGAATCAGAAAATGCATTGGCTTGAATTACGTTTGAGTTTATACTTATATGCATAGCTAAGTGTATTTTAACGGTACGAAATAGTTTTCTGAATAGTTTGATCTTGATTTGATTTCATTGCAGGAGCTGCAATCAGCCACAAACAGAAGAGTAAATATAGAAAGGTATACGAGTATATATTTCTGAAGTTTAATAAATAAGCGAGATTATGATAATCATATAGAGAATTACAACGATATTGATTGAGAGTAAAAGCTATCAATATATATCCAAGCCTGTATCAATACCGTATACTCTGCGGCTCTACTAAATTCGTAACAAAACACAAAATTTGTTGAAATTCCATTTATGACGCTTTGTAAATATAGCTTTGTAAATATTGTACGAGGTCAGCATCACATAAACTCGTCACTATTGGTTCGCGTGATCAAATATTGATTGTTGTATTTACTTGACGAAACATATGCGAGCTAAAAAAAAACCAAGATAATTAAACGCTGAAGCGAACAGTTCAGCCACTATGTTACCATAAGTGTTGCTGTCTATATTTCAAGGTTGTAATTATCTAATCAGTTGCGTCATTGAAAAAGATAGCAAATAATTTTGAATCGCCCTATTCAATATCGCTATGTACGCTCATTCAGTTTACAGTCATGAACTTTGTGTGTTCGTTTATTGTGTTGCTCGCGTGTTTCGCGCACGTAAATTCTTATAAAATTTTGTGTGCGTATCCAACGATAAGTCGATCGCATTTTATTGTGGTGGATGCATTATTACGCGGCCTAGCGAATAAAGGACATAATGTAACGGTTATAAGTCCTTTTCCTCCAGACAAGCCTATCGAAAATTATCGACATGTGCTTAATAAAATGAGCATGTCACATTCAAGTGAGTGTCCGATGCTTTTTATGTTGTGCTTGCATAAAATATTGTTTTTATTTTTAAAATTTTAGACATGATGAAAATATTTACCGAAGTTCCGGGTCAGGAAGCTTCCCTCAAAATGATCACATTTTTATTTGATTTTATTATACACGAAAGTGACGCAATGCTTGAAAATCCTGAAGTACGAAAATTAATGGCTGAGGAATCATTCGATTTACTGATAATTGAATTTTTGGGCGAACCACATATTGGTCTTGCGGCCCATTTTAATTGTCCGGTAGTTCTGTTCAGTTCAGTTAAACCATCGTATTGGCATTTATCAATACTGGGAAATCCGTTGGCGTTATCTTACGTATCACATTCAATGATGCGGTTCCCTGAGCCCATGAACTTTAAAAGTCGAACGCTTAACGTGTTGTATTACTTTTCGGAGAAATTAATGATGCCTTTATTTTTCCCGAAATATCGGGAAATACATAAGTTGGTTCCATAATATTGTATTGATTCCTATTGTAACACTAACTAAATTATAATTTTCAGCAAGCATTTTCCAGCCCCAAAATATCCATCGCTTGACGAAATGGTTTACAATGTTTCGGCAATATTCGTTTCACAACATTTTAGTGAAGGTGGTGTCCGTCCTCTTCTACCTGGGGTGGTCGAAATAGCGGGCATACAAATGACCGATACAGCAAATCCGCTTCCGGGCGATTTACAACAGTGGATGGATAGTTCAACAAATGGCGTGATATATTTTAGCCTCGGATCAAATTTAAAAACAACAAATTTGCCGGCCGAAAAACTCGATGGTATCGTTAAAGTATTCAGCAGATTAAAACAAAATATATTGTGGAAATCTGAAGAAATTGTAATTCCCGGCCTATCGAGTAATGTGCGCATGATGGACTGGCTTCCGCAACTGGATATATTACAGCACAAACATCTAATGTTATTCATTACACATGGCGGTTTTGGAAGCATAACGGAAGCAAAATATTACGGAATTCCACTGCTCGTAATACCAATGTTTGCCGATCAAATGACAAATTCGGATGCCGTCATCTCTGATGGATGGGGTGTTGAATTAACGTACAACGATTTAAACGAGCAAACGTTTGATAAGGCCGTGACTGAAGTGTTAAACAATCCGAAATATCAAAATGAAGCTAAACGCTTATCGGTTTTGTACCGAGATCGACCAATAACGGCTCTTCAAAATGGAATTTATTGGATCGAATATTTATGCCGGCACAGGGGCGCTATGCATATGCGTTCCAAGGCGATCGAACTGAATTTCTTTCAGCTACATTCAATCGATGTTATCACGTTTTTGGCAATGGTCATACTAATCGTGAATTTTCTAATCTACAAATGTTTTGTTTATTTACTTAAAAAGTTATTCGGTAGCAAGACGAAAGTAAAAAAAGCATAATATATCACTCGGCATGTTATCAGGTACCTGATAAGAATACAGAAATTACATTCATAAAAATAGTATTTTGTATATAAAAAATAATAAAAAATAAAATCTAATTTCGGATAAGCATTTTCAATAAATGTTTGAGGTGCTGTGGTTCGTAAACAGCTGGTCTCGCAGTGCTTGAAAAATTTATAAAGGAACCGGTTAGTATATCAACGTAGGCTTCTTCGTGGCAGCAAAATTTCCAAAATTCGTGTGGCCAACACACTGTTCCTTATTAGCAGCACAAGAAGTTGTCACCGTTTTGACTAGACGCAATCAATTAAAATATTGAAAATGATTGCATCACAATTCCGCAGCATATAAATATCCTTCGTTCAGAAATTGGTTTGATAGATCTTGATTGGCAGTCCCTTAATTGTTTGACCGAAACGCATTGCTAGAAGTCGCCAATGAATCACTTATTAAGAGGTTACTATTTTAACCGATTACACGGAACCGGATGTCACGAGAAAATTTTACTAATTTCTTTACGAATTGTTTAGCAAAATTTTTAGTAAAAATTTCTCGAATCGGATGGATCACGAGAAGTATTCAATAAGCCACTTTTTCGTTTATATGTTAAAATGAAAAGATACCGTTAAATTATAACTAACTTTATCATTAACATTATTTTTTCAAAAAGTGAGTTATGTCACTTTCAAAGATTAAAAATAATATATTTTGATTTCTATTTATTATAAAATGAAAGAGCCAAAATCGGGCACCCTGACGATCCGCATAGACAATAGACATTTGGCGTATTTTTGTGAAATTTAACAACAATAATCTATTGCACTATGTGGCCATGTGGCAAAATCTCCAGGATTCGCTCCACAGAATTTCCGTTTTCGAACTATTTCGTTCTATTTATGAAAAAAAGAAAAGGCCAGAATGAAGCATCCTGACGATCCGCATAGACATGCGGCGAATTTTTGTGAACCTTAACCAATTTAATCTATTGCACTATGTATGTGCCTATGTGGCAAAATCGCCAGGATTCGCTCCACAAAATTTCCATTTTCGGACTTTTTCAATCTAATTATGAAAATCGAACGAGCCAATGTTGGTAACCCCGACGTTCCACAAAGACTTGTTGTGTAATATTCGAAATTGGACAGCAATTATAAATTGCACTGTGTATATGAATTTTGGGTCAGATTCCACACTGACACACCGACATTTTTATTTATCTGTTACCATCTTATTTATAGTATTTTTGGTCATATTAATTAAACATTAATTATTATATTAAACTAGCTGACCCAGCGAACCTCGTTTCGCCCCAAATTTCTTCGTTCCGAGCAAATAATTTTGTTCTTCACGAAAATTGAGTTTGTTTGTATTGTAATTGAACTCGACTCAATTCACAATAGACGATTGAGTTGAGTGGTCATTTCATTCACCTTTTCATCGAATTCAACACTAAAGGCAGGTTTATGGTTGCGTTCGTTCGTTTGGTAGTTTTTACGACCAATCATCTCTTATGGAGAAATCAAGAAGAAAATATCGTCATTTTTGAGCAATATGATTGGTCGTAAACATTTTCAGAATTAACGAACAAACGCAACCATAAAGGCGGCATAATGTATTGAAAATTGAATGAAAGGTCGATTCAATTGAAAAATAAATTGAAGTCAGTTGGAAATCAAAATTTCAAATCAATGTATTTTATTCGAGTGGAATTAAATGGAATCAACACATTCCATTGTGGTAAACAATATTTTTCGTTTTTGTCCAGCGTGTAAATGAACAACGATGATGGTTTGCCAACTCTCGAACACAGGACATACAACTGCGGCAATGAGAAAAACACGGAAATTCCAGATTTTCTCAGCACACTCCCAATGATTGACCTTGCGATTTATTAATCGTTATAGCGAACGCCAAACAAATGAGGAACTCTTATGAAGTCGAACGAAATATCAGTTAGAGTTAGAGGAATTCTCGGAATTAGAACATCTTCTGCTTTGAATTTGCCACTGATGATCGTCGCTTGAATCACGTTGTTAATCAGTTTCTTCACAGCCAATCGCTTATCACAGACCCTATCTAGTGTATCAAGTTATGGTTAATTTTGAATCAAGTAATTCTGACTGTTCGTTGTTCTTCGCTGCCAAAATCGCTCGTTTGCTATGCGCCAATCATGATTCATAATTAATTTCGGTGGATGTTCGGAAACAGCTTTGTGATAAGCTCTTTCTTCGACGTCGTGAACATGCAAAAATTCGATGGATAGAAAATCAATCCTGTCAAAACATCAACAGGAATTTGACCACAGCTAAGCGCTAATAATTGTTTGGAAAAATTGGCAGTTGACGAGTTTCATTATGTGCATTCATTCCAAATGATGATTTTGTAATCTTGCAATACCTTGGCCATTGCCGAGTTCTTGGCAATTGAGCACACTGGATTGTCATTCGTGTGAATATTTATGGGCAACTTCAACGCATAATGTGGCATGCGGCTATCGTCTAGCAATGTGGCTACAATTTCTGATGATGCAAATCCTAACGCTGTTTCAGATCTCGAGCGAATTGTGGCCAAAAGCAATTAAATCAGAGAGGTTTTACCTGTTCCATCGGGAGCATCGAGAAAGAATATTGCGCTTGCACACGTTTTCTTTGCATTCGGTTGTACTTACGATAAAATGCATCATGCATTAAACGAATTAGTGCTTGCGTGCCCAATTTCAACAAATAGCTGCCGCACATAAGCACGCACATGTCTTCGATCATGATCAACGTCGCAGTATCTCATCGTTCACTTTAAGCTCATAATTCGAGGTTGCAGTGCAAAATGTCAATAGTCATCTCGACCTTGTATTTGTTTCACAATTCCAATGCGTTCGATGAGTGACACGCCGATATGATGATCGCGAACAATGCAAGAATTTGATTAGAAGCATTCGTCTTGTCATGGATGAAAGGTGTACGTACGACCAAGCACCAAGTCGAATACACATCGACGTATCCTGTAACAGGTTGACCTTTCTTTCGTCGTTGAAACTTCTTCGTCGACTGGTTCTAAGTATAATGGCGTATGGCATTTCCCAGTATAAAGCAATATTCGTGCGAACAGGTTGCTTTGACAAATTTCGAAGAAATTCGTGAGTCTTGTAGCTGATGGTCGTTCTGCTCCTTGTGCTGTATTAGTTTCCGTGAAATTGACACGTTGTTCATTCTCCAAGTGCATCCACAAATGTTGAACAGTAGGATGACGTTCGTGTAATGCAAATGAGAAAATACACCAAACCGCCTAATTGCAATTCGCATAACGGCCCAATTGGAATCTTAACACTTCCTCATTTGCAACCGGTGCAGCAATTCCGAACATTGTCAGGTTGCTACCTTTGTTCACGTATGTAGACAAATTTAATGGTGTTACAGTATTCAACATTGCTGTGTGGTGCAAATATTTTCGTTAGAAGCTTGCGATACGGAACGATCCAGCGATTCTTTTCCTTCTACCTCATTGTGACTGTTCTGCCCTCATCTTTGAATAAACGATGTCGATATAGTGGATAACCGTTCGTTACTGACATACACAATTGTGTATTTCAGCAACGGTTGCGGATATTGGTTTGTGCGTTTCCCATCGGCCAAACACCGTGAATCATGTTTATTGCGACTACCACGAACAACCCCGAGTGTACCTCTGGATCTGGTATTTCGGCGCTGATGATTGAATCGATTTGATCTGGTCTGATTTTCTCATTAACCACAGAAGAATATGTGCATATGGTAATCCCCGCTCTGCCACTCTACTGAGTACCTCCAACAACGTGGTTGTTCGAAAACCATCTATTTAACGATGACGTCCATTAGCGTGCTAAGTTTTTGTTTAAACATACTGTAACACGCTCTTTTCCTGCTATGCAGAATAAAATGAAACTGACGTATTACAGACTCTCGTTCGATTGTTCCACGCAGCATTTTTCAGCCGGATAGCTTCAGTGGCTGGGGGTCTTCTTTTTTGGACCGAACAAAGAGCTTGATTATTGCTGCTGAAGTTATTTAGACGGAGTGAACACAAAAAAGAGGCCAACAGAATACATTACTAGTGAAAACAGAGGAACTTTAAGCAACCATAATGATTAACGAAATTAAATTAAAAGAAATTGAGTTTATTGTAAATGTTATAAATTTAATTTCTTATTTATTTAAATAAAAAAAAAATAAAAAAAATCATTAAGAGAATAATATTCGCTTAATTGTAACGTGAGCAAAATAAATTGTTTTACAATTAAATATTTATGAAATTCACATCAAACATACGTTAATTCCGAATAAGAAGAATAATTTGGTAAAATACAATACAATAAAAATGTAAGTATGGCCATGAATACTTCTAGGGTATGGACCAAGAAAATCTATATAAAGTTTTTGAAACGGCGGGAAAACTTCATGATACGACCCCATTTCAGGCTGAGTAGAAAAATTTGTCGCCTTTATTTGTTTACAGGCCTCGCAATTTCGGATGTACTCTTTTACATCCCGAGCCATAGTGGACCAGTAGTAGTGACGCTTTAACAATTTTATTGTCTTAGCGAACCCAAAATGAGCGCTTGAAGGCTGATCGTGTGCTTGGTGCAGCAATGTGTGAACTAAACTTGCTGGAATAACTATAGTTTCCACTGAGATAGGTCATTAGTCTGTCTGATCTATAATTTTGTTAGGTTATATATACAGCCTACCATTCAACGTACGATAGTTTGACTCAACGTTCGAATTTTGCTACAAGACATTGATTCTTTGTACGTAATCAAATTGATTAAAGGCATCGCTATTGAGATCTACATGCAACGGTGTAGTAACAGCATCCGTAGCTTTATACAATGCGTCGATATCAACTCTGGATAGTGTGTCGGGAACAACGTTCTGGCTACCTTTACGGTATTCTATTTTAAAGTTGTATCCCTGGAGTTGTAAACTCTACCTTGCTAAGCGTCCCGATAAATCGCGTTAATTCATCTACCATTGCAGGCTCGAATGATCTGTAATGATTGTGAACAGATATCTGTCTATAAATGGTCGAAAACGTTTGACGTACAGCCGCTAAGCATTCTTACTCGGTCACACTGTATTTTCGTTGTGCGGAATTCATTAGAAACCTGGAACAATACGCTACCAATACCACAGGAACTTACATCGCATTGCACATAAAAAGGACGCGTGAAATCTTGGTTTCGTAACACTGGGGCGGACGTTAGAGCCGTTTTTAATGTCTCGAATGAATGTTGGGCCGCTTCATTCCATGCTAACTTTTGATTTTTCTTTAATAGATCCGTAAGAGGATCGGTGATAGTTGCAAAGTTAAAAGTGAACCGCCGGCACCATCCGACCATGCCTAGAAATCGACGGAGTTCTCGAATAATTCCATCTCCAATTACATGGCCAATATATTTAGTTTCTTTGAGTACGAACTTGCTCTTTTGAACATTTATTGTTAAATTTGCCATTTTTAACAATTCAGATATGTAATTTAAGAGAGAAAAATGTTCCTTGATCTCACCTGATACAACAAGCAAATCGTCCAAATAAACAAATACCCTGTCAAGCAACTGATTAGTAATTACTTTATCCATTAATCAGCATAATGCTTGTGGTGCATTGCCTAGGCCGAAAGGCATGACTGTAAAATGATAAAGGGGGCGATCCGGAACAGGAAATGCAGTTTTATCTCTGGAAACTTTATGGAGAGGAATTTGCCAAAAAGCGTCTTTTAAGTCGATTGGCGAAATGTACTTGGTCTGATCCAAGCGATTTAATAATCCCTCAATCAATGGCAACGGATATGCGTCTTTTACAGTAACTGCATTTACTTTTCGGACATCTAGACACAACCTCACGTCATACCATTTCCCTTCCGTGCAACCGTAATAGGAGAGGATCACGAGCTATAGCTTTCTTCGATGACGCCTAACTGTAACATTCGATCTAATTCTTCGTAAATTTCAGCGAGTTTAATTGGAGAAACCTGATAGCACCGTTGTTGTACGGGAGTGGATGTATATAAAGTTAGCCCAGGATTCATCCCGTAAAACGACGATGGCAACACTAAACTATCACGACAGTTTTCCATCCCAGGATATTACTATCAGCCCAGAAATCTTACCATCCCAGAATATTTCATCCCAGGAAAAATTTTAATGAGAGAAAACTATCATCCCAGAAAATAAAGTTAGGCGAGCTATCACTACAGCGAAAGTTCACTATCCGATCACTATCAGCCCGAAAATTACACCCATTGTGTAAAAACTATAGCAACCATATAATAACTAAAGTACTAACATTATATTAATGGGACGACAGAAATCATAGAATTCAATAAAAAAATTATTAAATATAACGAACTAATTCTACATATCTACTTGAACATCCCACTCTATAAAAGTGTCGGATTAAGACGAATGCTTTTTAGATGTGGCACATTAACATCGTCATACAGGATAAGTTTCATAAAACTAAAACCAAACTAACTGCTAAATCGATCCCACCGCCCGTTCTATAAAAGTGTCGGATAAGCACGAAAGTCTGTAGATGCGGCACACTAACATCTTTATACAGGATAAGTTTCATGGAACTTCTTTGCGTCCAAGCTGCGCAATTAAATTTTAAATTCTCAAAATCATTAAATTACTCAATATTTTAATACTCAATCGCTTCCACAGCCCGTTCTATAAAAGTGTCGGATTAGGACGAGTGTTTTTTAGATGTGGCATACTAACATCTTTATACAGGATAAGTTTCATGGAACTTCTATGCGTTCAAGCTGCGCAATTAAATTTTAAATTCTCAAAATCTTTAAATTACTCAATATTTTAATACTCAATCGCTTCCACAGCCCGTTCTATAAAAGTGTCGGATTGGGACGAGTAGTTTTTAGATGCGGCATACTAACATCTTTATAAAGGATAAGTTTCGTGGAACTTCTATGCGTTCAAGCTG
Source organism: Nephrotoma appendiculata (assembly GCA_947310385.1). Taxonomy (NCBI): domain Eukaryota; kingdom Metazoa; phylum Arthropoda; class Insecta; order Diptera; family Tipulidae; genus Nephrotoma; species Nephrotoma appendiculata. The sequence continues at coordinate 84,403,413 of OX371224.1, read as the reverse complement.
CGCAATTAAATTTTAAAATCTCAAAATCATTAAATTACTCAATATTTTAATACTCAATCGCTTCCACAGCCCGTTCTATAAAAGTGTCGGATTAGGACTAGTGTTTTTTAGATGTGGCATACTAACATCTTTATACAGGATAAGTTTCATGGAACTTCTATGCGTCCAAGCTGCGCAATTAAATTTTAAATTCTCAAAATCATTAAATTACTCAATATTTTAATACTCAATCGCTTCCACAACCCGTTCTATAAAAGTGTCGGATTAGGACGAGTGTTTTTTAGATGTGGCATACTAACATCTTTATACAGGATAAGTTTCATGGAACTTCTATGCGTCCAAGCTGCGCAATTAAATTTTAAATTCTCAAAATCATTAAATTACTCAATATTTTAATACTCAATCGCTTCCACAGCCCGTTCTATAAAAGTGTCGGATTAGGACGAGTGTTTTTAGATGCGGCATACTAACATCTTTATAAAGGATAAGTTTCGTGGAACTTCTATGCGTTCAAGCTGCGCAATTAAATTTTAAATTCTCAAAATCATTAAATTACTCAATATTTTAATACTCAATCGCTTCCACAGCCCGTTCTATAAAAGTGTCGGATTAGGACTAGTGTTTTTTAGATGTGGCATACTAACATCTTTATACAGGATAAGTTTCATGGAACTTCTATGCGACCAAGCTGCGCAATTAAATTTTAAATTCTCAAAATCATTAAATTACTCAATATTTTAATACTCAATCGCTTCCACAGCCCGTTCTATAAAAGTGTCGGATTAGGACGAGTGTTTTTTAGATGTGGCATACTAACATCTTTATACAGGATAAGTTTCATGGAACTTCTATGCGTCCAAGCTGCGCAATTAAATTTTAAATTCTCAAAATCATTAAATTACTCAATATTTTAATACTCAATCGCTTCCACAGCCCGTTCTATAAAAGTGTCGGATTAGGACTAGTGTTTTTTAGATGCGGCATACTAACATCTTTATGCAGGATAAGTTTCATGGAACTTCTATGCGTCCAAGCTGCGCAATTAAATTTCAAATTCTCAAAATCATTAAATTACTCAATATTTTAATACTCAATCGCTTCCACAGCCCGTTCTATAAAAGTGTCGGATTAGGACTAGTGTTTTTTAGATGCGTCATACTAACATCTTTATACAGGATAAGTTTCATGGAACTTCTATGCGTCCAAGCTGCGCAATTAAATTTTAAATTCTCAAAATCATTAAATTACTCAATATTTTAATACTCAATCGCTTCCACAGTCCGTTTTATAAAAGTGTCGGATTAGGACGAGTGTTTTTTAGATGCGTCATACTAACATCTTTATACAGGATAAGTTTCATGGAACTTCTATGCGTCCAAGCTGCGCAATTAAATTTTAAATTCTCAAAATCATTAAATTACTCAATATTTTAATACTCAATCGCTTCCACAGCCCGTTCTATAAAAGTGTCGGATTAGGACGAGTGTTTTTTAGATGCGGCATACTAACATCTTTATACAGGATAAGTTTCATGTAACTTCTATGCGTCCAAGCTTCGCAATTAAATTTTAAATTCTCAAAATCATTAAATTACTCAATATTTTAATACTCAATCGCTTCCACAACCCGTTCTATAAAAGTGTCGGATTAGGACGAATGTTTTTTAGATGCGGCATACTAACATCTTTATACAGGATAAGTTTCATGGAACTTCTATGCGTCCAAGCTGCGCAATTAAATTTTAAATTCTCAAAATCATTAAATTACTCAATATTTTAATACTCAATCGCTTCCACAGCCCGTTCTATAAAAGTGTCGGATTAGGACTAGTGTTTTTTAGATGCGTCATACTAACATCTTTATACAGGATAAGTTTCATGGAACTTCTATGCGTCCAAGCTGCGCAATTAAATTTTAAATTCTCAAAATCATTAAATTACTCAATATTTTAATACTCAATCGCTTCCACAACCCGTTCTATAAAAGTGTCGGATTAGGACGAATAGTTTTTAGATGCGGCATACTAACATCTTTATAAAGGGTAAGTTTCGTGGAACTTCTATGCGTTCGAGCTGCGCAATTAAATTTTAAATTCTCAAAATCATTAAATTACTCAATATTTTAATACTCAATCGCTTCCACAGCCTTTTCTATAAAAGTGTCGGATTAGGACGAGTAGTTTTTAGATGCGGCATACTAACATCTTTATAAAGGATAAGTTTCATGGAACTTCTATGCGTTCAAGCTGCGCAATTAAATTTTAAATTCTCAAAATCAATAAATTACTCAATATTTTAATACTCAATCGCTTCCACAGCCCGTTCTATAAAAGTGTCGGATTAGGACGAGTGTTTTTTTAGATGCGGCACACTAACATCTTCATACAGGATAAGTTTCATGGAACTTCTATGCGTCCAAGCTGCGCAATTAAATTTTAAATTCTCAAAATCATTAAATTACTCAATATTTTAATACTCAATCGCTTCCACAACCCGTTCTATAAAAGTGTCGGATTAGAACGAGTAGTTTTTAGATGCGGCATACTAACATCTTCATACAGGATAAGTTTCGTGGAACTTCTATGCGTTCAAGCTGCGCAATTCAATTTTAAATTCTCAAAATCATTAAATTACTCAATATTTTAATACTCAATCGCTTCCACAACCCGTTCTATAAAAGTGTCGGATTAGGACGAGTGTTTTTTAGATGCGGCATACTAACATCTTTATACAGGATAAGTTTCATGGAACTTCTATGCGTCCAAGCTGCGCAATAAATTTTAAATTCTCAAAATCATTAAATTACTCAATATTTTAATACTCAATCGCTTCCACAACCCGTTCTATAAAAGTGTCGGATTAGGATGAGTGTTTTTTAGATGCGGCATACTAACATCTTTATACAGAATAAGTTTCGTGGAACTTCTATGCGTCCAAGCTGCACAATTGAATTTTAAATTCTCAAAATCATTAAATTTCTCAATATTTTAATACTCATTCGCTTTTACAGCAAGTAACATTTTGACGAGTTTGCAGAAGCTCCTAGTAAATGACTCATTTCCAATCCCACCAGACACAGAGTAATATTTTTTCCTCATGAATTTTCATTTTTGTAACTGATGTTGATGGGTGGCCTGGATCAACCCATTGTTTTCTGCGTTTAGGATTACCGTATAAAATCCACTAGTCTTCACCCGTAATGATTGTTTCTTTTGTCATTTGATGAGCAAGATACTTTCCTGCCTTCTGTATTTTCCTACCATTGCATGCAATCGAAGTGATATTGCTTGGTGAGTAACTACTAGCTCCTTAGTGATCTGCAAGCTCTTTTTGAGTTTGATGCGGGTTTTTATCCAGTAAAACTTTAAGTTATTCGTCTTCAAATTGTTTAACTGCACCTGGACGTGGATCGTCCTCAAGACCAAAATTGCCATCACAAAGTTTTACAAACTACTTTTTTACTGTTGAATGACTCACAGAATGTTCACTCAATGACGAGTTAATCAATTCCATAGCAAGCTTATCGATATTTATCTCCTAAAATTGATGCAAACGGAATGACGAATTATAAATGAGTGAAACTTTTGTCATAAAAGAAGATATGAGTAAACTACATATATCTAAAATGGCGAATAATTTCAAAAGAACTTAAGTATATTTTAATACCACCAACTTTAGAGCCGAGCGTCTACTTGCACACGTAAGATTGGGATGTGAAAATGACCTAGAATAGATAGCTAAGGATTTTTGCAGCTTGGACGCATAGAAGTTTTATAAAACTTATTCTAAATGAAGACCATAGTGTGCCGCATCTAAAAACACTCGTCCTATTCCGACACTTTTATAGAACGGGCTGTGGAAGCGATTGAGTATTAAAATATTGAGTAATTTAATGATTTTGAGAATTTAAAATTTAATTGCACAGCTTGGACGCATAGAAGTTCCATGAAACTTATCCTGTATAGAGAGGTTAGTATGCCGCATCTAAAAAACACTCGTCCTAATCCGACACTTTTATAGAACGGGCTGTGGAAGCGATTGAGTATTAAAATATTGAGTAATTTAATGATTTTGAGAATTTCAAATTGAATTGCGCAGCTTGGACGCATAGAAGTTCCATGAAACTTATCATGTATAAAGATGTTAGTATGACGCATCTAAAAAACACTAGTCCTAATCCGACACTTTTATAGAACGGGCTGTGGAAGCGATTGAGTATTAAAATATTGAGTAATTTAATGATTTTGAGAATTTAAAATTTAATTGCGCAGCTTGGACGACACTTTTATAAAACGGACTGTGGAAGCGATTGAGTATTAAAATATTGAGTAATTTAATGATTTTGAGAATTTAAAATTTAATTGCGAAGCTTGGACGCATAGAAGTTCCATGAAACTTATCCTGTATAAAGATGTTAGTATGCCGCATCTAAAAAACACTCGTTCTAATCCGACACTTTTATAGAACGGGCTGTAGAAGCGATTGAGTATTAAAATATTGAGTAATTTAATGATTTTGAGAATTTGAAATTTAATTGCGCAGCTTGGACGCATAGAAGTTCCATGAAACTTATCCTGTATAAAGATGTTAGTATGACGCATCTAAAAAACACTCGTCCTAATCCGACACTTTTATAAAACGGACTGTGGAAGCGATTGAGTATTAAAATATTGAGTAATTTAATGATTTTGAGAATTTAAAATTTAATTGCGCAGCTTGGACGCATAGAAGTTCCATGAAACTTATCCTGTATAAAGATGTTAGTATGACGCATCTAAAAAACACTCGTTCTAATCCGACACTTTTATAGAACGGGCTGTGGAAGCGATTGAGTATTAAAATATTGAGTAATTTAATGATTTTGAGAATTTAAAATTTAATTGCGCAGCTTGTACGAATAGAAGTTCCATGAAACTTATCCTGTATAAAGATGTTAGTATGCCGCATCTAAAAAACTACTCGTCCCAATCCGACACTTTTATAGAACGGGTTGTGGAAGCGATTGAGTATTAAAATATTGAGTAATTTAATGATTTTGAGAATTTAAAATTTAATTGCGCAGCTTGGACGCATAGAAGTTCCATGAAACTTATCCTGTATAAAGATGTTAGTATGCCGCATCTAAAAAACACTCGTTCTAATCCGACACTTTTATAGAACGGGCTGTGGAAGCGATTGAGTATTAAAATATTGAGTAATTTAATGATTTTGAGAATTTAAAATTTAATTGCGCAGCTTGGACGCATAGAAGTTCCATGAAACTTATTCTGTATAAAGATGTTAGTATGACGCATCTAAAAAACACTAGTCCTAATCCGACACTTTTATAGAACGGGTTGTGGAAGCGATTGAGTATTAAAATATTGAGTAATTTAATGATTTTGAGAATTTGAAATTTAATTGCGCAGCTTGGACGCATAGAAGTTCCATGAAACTTATCCTGCATAAAGATGTTAGTATGCCGCATCTAAAAAACACTAGTCCTAATCCGACACTTTTATAGAATGGGTTGTGGAAGCGATTGAGTATTAAAATATTGAGTAATTTAATGATTTTGAGAATTTAAAATTTAATTGCACAGCTTGGACGCATAGAAGTTCCATGAAACTTATCCTGTATAAAGATGTTAGTATGCCGCATCTAAAAAACACTCGTCCTAATCCGACACTTTTATAGAACGGGTTGTGGAAGCGATTGAGTATTAAAATATTGAGTAATTTAATGATTTTGAGAATTTAAAATTTAATTGCGCAGCTTGGACGCATAGAAGTTCCATGAAACTTATCCTGTATAAAGATGTTAGTATGACGCATCTAAAAAACACTAGTCCTAATCCGACACTTTTATAGAACGGGCTGTGGAAGCGATTGAGTATTAAAATATTGAGTAATTTAATGATTTTGAGAATTTAAAATTTAATTGCGCAGCTTGGACGCATAGAAGTTCCATGAAACTTATCCTGTATAAAGATGTTAGTACGCCGCATCTAAAAAACACTCGTTCTAATCCGACACTTTTATAGAACGGGTTGTGGAAGCGATTGAGTATTAAAATATTGAGTAATTTAATGATTTTGAGAATTTAAAATTTAATTGCGCAGCTTGGACGCATAGAAGTTCCATGAAACTTATCCTGTATAAAGATGTTAGTATGCCGCATCTAAAAAACACTCGTTCTAATCCGACACTTTTATAGAACGGGCTGTGGAAGCGATTGAGTATTAAAATATTGAGTAATTTAATGATTTTGAGAATTTAAAATTTAATTGCGCAGCTTGGACGCATAGAAGTTCCATGAAACTTATCCTGTATAAAGATGTTAGTATGACGCATCTAAAAAACACTCGTCCTAATCCGACACTTTTATAGAACGGACTGTGGAAGCGATTGAATATTAAAATATTGAGTAATTTAATGATTTTGAGAATTTAAAATTTAATTGCGAAGCTTGGACGCATAGAAGTTCCATGAAACTTATCCTGTATAAAGATGTTAGTATGCCGCATCTAAAAAACACTCGTTCTAATCCGACACTTTTATAGAACGGGCTGTGGAAGCGATTGAGTATTAAAATATTGAGTAATTTAATGATTTTGAGAATTTAAAATTTAATTGCGCAGCTTGGACGAATAGAAGTTCCATGAAACTTATCCTGTATAAAGATGTTAGTATGCCGCATCTAAAACACACTCGTCCTAATCCGACACTTTTATAGAACGGGTTGTGGAAGCGATTGAGTATTAAAATATTGAGTAATTTAATGATTTTGAGAATTTAAAATTTAATTGCGCAGCTTGGACGCATAGAAGTTCCATGAAACTTATCCTGTATAAAGATGTTAGTATGCCACATCTTAAAAACACTCGTTCTAATCCGACACTTTTATAGAACGGGTTGTGGAAGCGATTGAGTATTTAAATATTGAGTAATTTAATGATTTTGAGAATTTAAAATTTAATTGCGAAGCTCGGACGCATAGAAGTTACATGAAACTTATCCTGTATAAAGATGTTAGTATGCCGCATCTAAAAAACACTCGTCCTAATCCGACACTTTTATAGAACGGGCTGTGGAAGCGATTGAGTATTAAAATATTGAGTAATTTAATGATTTTGAGAATTTAAAATTTAATTGCGCAGCTTGGACGCATAGAAGTTCCATGAAACTTATCCTGTATAAAGATGTTAGTATGACGCATCTAAAAAACACTCGTCCTAATCCGACACTTTTATAGAACGGGTTGTGGAAGCGATTGAGTATTAAAATATTGAGTAATTTAATGATTTTGAGAATTTAAAATTTAATTGCGAAGCTTGGACGCAAAGAAGTTACATGAAACTTATCCTGTATAAAGATGTTAGTATGCCGCATCTAAAAAACACTCGTCCTAATCCGACACTTTTATAGAACGGGCTGTGGAAGCGATTGAGTATTAAAATATTGAGTAATTTAATGATTTTGAGAATTTAAAATTTAATTGCGCAGCTTGGACGCATAGAAGTTCCATGAAACTTATCCTGTATAAAGATGTTAGTATGACGCATCTAAAAAACACTCGTCCTAATCCGACACTTTTATAAAACGGACTGTGGAAGCGATTGAGTATTAAAATATTGAGTAATTTAATGATTTTGAGAATTTAAAATTTAATTGCGAAGCTTGGACGCATAGAAGTTCCATGAAACTTATCCTGTATAAAGATGTTAGTATGCCGCATCTAAAAAACACTCGTTCTAATCCGACACTTTTATAGAACGGGCTGTAGAAGCGATTGAGTATTAAAATATTGAGTAATTTAATGATTTTGAGAATTTAAAATTTAATTGCGCAGCTTGGACGCATAGAAGTTCCATGAAACTTATCCTGTATAAAGATGTTAGTATGACGCATCTAAAAAACACTCGTCCTAATCCGACACTTTTATAAAACGGACTGTGGAAGCGATTGAGTATTAAAATATTGAGTAATTTAATGATTTTGAGAATTTAAAATTTAATTGCGCAGCTTGGACGCATAGAAGTTCCATGAAACTTATCCTGTATAAAGATGTTAGTATAACGCATCTTAAAAACACTAGTCCTAATCCGACACTTTTATAGAACGGGCTGTGGAAGCGATTGAGTATTAAAATATTGAGTAATTTAATGACTTTGAGAATTTAAAATTTAATTGCGCAGCTTGGACGCATAGAAGTTCCATGAAACTTATCCTGTATAAAGATGTTAGTATGACGCATCTAAAAAACACTCGTTCTAATCCGACACTTTTATAGAACGGGCTGTGGAAGCGATTGAGTATTAAAATATTGAGTAATTTAATGATTTTGAGAATTTAAAATTTAATTGCGCAGCTTGTACGAATAGAAGTTCCATGAAACTTATCCTGTATAAAGATGTTAGTATGCCGCATCTAAAAAACTACTCGTCCCAATCCGACACTTTTATAGAACGGGTTGTGGAAGCGATTGAGTATTAAAATATTGAGTAATTTAATGATTTTGAGAATTTAAAATTTAATTGCGCAGCTTGGACGCATAGAAGTTCCATGAAACTTATCCTGTATAAAGATGTTAGTATGCCGCATCTAAAAATCACTCGTTCTAATCCGACACTTTTATAGAACGGGCTGTGGAAGCGATTGAGTATTAAAATATTGAGTAATTTAATGATTTTGAGAATTTAAAATTTAATTGCGCAGCTTGGACGCATAGAAGTTCCATGAAACTTATTCTGTATAAAGATGTTAGTATGACGCATCTAAAAAACACTAGTCCTAATCCGACACTTTTATAGAACGGGCTGTGGAAGCGATTGAGTATTAAAATATTGAGTAATTTAATGATTTTGAGAATTTAAAATTTAATTGCGAAGCTTGGACGCATAGAAGTTCCATGAAACTTATCCTGTATAAAGATGTTAGTATGCCGCATCTAAAAAACACTCTTCCTAATCCGACACATTTATAGAACAGGCTGTGGAAGCGATTGAGTATTAAAATATTGAGTAATTTAATGATTTTGAGAATTTAAAATTTAATTGCGCAGCTTGGACGCATAGAAGTTCCATGAAACTTATCCTGTATGAAGATGTTAGTGTGCCGCATCTAAAAAAACACTCGTTCTAATCCGACACTTTTATAGAACGGGCTGTGGAAGCGATTGAGTATTAAAATATTGAGTAATTTATTGATTTTCGGAACTTTATATCCCTTTCGCTACCCGGTTACACAATTTTGTGGGTACGGAAAAAGTACTATGTCAAAAATTTATTTTTGTATGTTTTTTGAACCAACATACACGTTTGTGCATTCCTCTCATACTTATTTTCGTCCAAAAAATACACTGTAACTAGACACACAATTGTGTGGGTTATACTTCAAATCAAGCGAAATTTTTTATCAAAAACGCCATTACATACTATGTTTTTTTACTCACACATTTGTTTGGTTTGGTCTTAAATAGAGGTAATTTTTTTTTTTTTTTTTTTGTTTGAAAAAGGGATATTTAATTACGTCACTTAGACCAACAAACTTTTGCCGAAATTATTTTATTCAAATATTTTGGTTTATTTTAAACTTCTTTTGTTATGTCGTGATAGAATAATATATATAACATAATATCATGATAGTTTAGTTAGTATTGCCTCAAGCGTATATTTGATTTTTATGGGATGAAAGTCTGGGATAACTTTTTTTACGTCGGGAGTGGCATTACCTACGTCGAAATGCGGTGAGTGATTAGGTGAGTGCGACATAAACCATTACGAGTAGAGCATGGAAAACTGTCAATAAGCTATATTCAAACACGCAGTCATTCGGTGATTCGAGCATTAATTATCCAATTGCAATGAAATTTGTATAGATTCGTGGTGATGTCGTGGTGATCGCTGCAAGTTTGTCCTGGCCGTAGGTTACAGGTAATTTCAGCCCATTTTGGATTGCTTGTGAACATGATGAACAAATCTGGCTGCACGTAATGTCGCAAATACGTCATAGAATCCTGCATATGCCATGGGCTGCCAACATATGTTGCTAGGAGAATGGCCTATTGAACGACGTTAGTTACATCTCCGTCCGATGCGATGGCATCGCACAGATGAATGTACTGCTCGGAACGCAGTTTTGATTTATCTAATTGGATGAAATTTAAACGTCTCGTTTCGATCTTGACATACATATCAATGCAATCTCTCATATCAACCATCTCCTGACAAATGCGAATACTATACAAAAAAAAGGTTGAGCCTAATCGGGTTCAGCCGTTCTCAACTGATGTGCATGACAGAAAAAACTCAATTTTCTGCTGGTTTTTCCAGAAGTTTCCAAGTTTTCCACTCAGATTTTCCAATTTTTTGAAATCCCGTACAAAAACATCATTTTTTGATTTTACGAATTTTTTCGGAGAACTTTCCAATTTTCTTTCGTAAGAACCATCTCCTGGAAATTGGGAACATATCAAAAAGAGAATGAGTCAAATCGGTTCAGCCGTTCTTAACTGATGCACAATTTCATTCGGATTTTTCAGGAAGTTTCCGAGTTTTTCACTCAGATTTTCCATTTTTCTCTTCTAAAAGGCCATCTGGATCGGATACGTGCAAAATCCCGTACAAAAACATCATTTTTCGACTTTTCCTGGTGGATTTTTTCAAAATTTTCTTTCGTAAGAAACATTTCCTGATAATTGCGAACACAATAAAAAAGATTGAGCCAAATCGGTTCGGCTGTTCGCAACTGATGTATGTTGTATGAATGATGTATGTGTTACACACATACATTTTTTACCCCAATTTTATATATATAGATATAGAAGGTACATAATATGACTAATTAAATCGAGATTTGAAATATCAGATTAGTACGGTGGTTATGTTTTTGTTTGTTTAATTCTGAATTTTGTACAAATTTTTTTTAAATTTGTTTATTATAACTCAAATTTCGTCTTGTACAGGTAATAACACTAATACATTTGCAATTGAAACAAGTCGCAAACGATTCGTAAAAACTTCCAATACGTGAAAACCGGACGTTGTTTCGGCGCAATTTAGACGGATTATTATTCAAAATTGAAATACCTTTCATAATTGGTACAATATTCGTCGTAGATGAAGACCCTGACTGCGCTGGCATGACCACGTCGAACAAGATCTACTCGTATTATGATGTTGAAACTGGAGGCGAGAGCGATGGACCTAGACGGATGGAAGACCATAGTGCGGGCGATAAAATCCGTTCATTGGATGTGAAACCTTATAGAGAGAGAGAGAGAGAGAGAGAGAGAAATTTTAGTAATATACTTTTTGAATTATTTCAAATTTGAATTTTATATATCCATTTTTCTTTGTAAATTTTAAATACAAAAAATCACTTCGCGAATGGGAAAAAATTAAAAATATAAAAAGTAACATACAGTATTGTAGAGGAAGAAGAGCTGAAGAGAACGACTCCATTCGTACATTTGAGAATGTAATTGTTACGCAAGTAGCTGAAATGTGATCCGATGTTATAATTGGTTGTCAGTGAACCAATTAAAACAGTTCGCTAAAGTCCCCAAGAGTCCCAAGCGCAAAATACTTTCCTTTTACCCAATTTTTATTCTTATAGTTCAAAATTAGTTAATAGAGGTTAAAGTCATATTAATATTAAAAATGTTGATTCAGAACCAATCTCTCATATACGTGTGTACAACAGAATACAAAAAAAAAATCTTAAAAATACAGATAATTAGGTGAGAAGATATCTTTAGTCGCACACACAGGTAAATCATGATTCACCATATCGAAAGCATATTATAAGAAATTATGAGTATATACGAGTATAAAATCCATAATGTGCATAAAATTCACCATAAAATTAAAATATCATGATACATATCACTATATTATATATTGCACGATTCTATATGTGGTGTATATCCCATTTCTTGTATCATATACACACAAAAACATAAATCGATAGAGTACTCATCCATAAAATGATGATTAAAAAATTTCTGCATTCGAGATCTGTATGTGCTTTGTTCCGACAGTGTTGTTACAGAACCAACCAAAAAAAAAACGCTCCAAGGTTTAATAATTTTACTTTGCAATTTCCTTGAAATACGAAAAAATTGCATGATACATGTGATAGACACTCATAACAACAACAACAACAACAAATATAGTTGAATGAAATCGAAACTCCTCTAATTGAAACGAGTTCAGTTCTTTATCCGTACAAACAAACTGTATATAGATTGATACACAATAAATTCGTATACAACGATCATGCAATGTTATCTGTCGGTCCGTATATGATAGGTTCTGGCAAATTCGTGATACCTTCTGGTAGTTTTTATGTCTGTGTGTGTGTGTATATATATGCTTTTATGAAAATTTGATACAATTCATTATTTTATTAGTTCCAATCATCATTATATTTGCTCGTGTATATTTATGTTTTGAATGGAGATATCTGCGTTTTATTATATATGCACACCGTTTTTCCTGGGTTAAGCTCTCTAAAATATGAAAATCGCGTGCCAACAATTTTCCTTCATTCATCTCGAGCTTTTGTTTTGTTTGTTACTCTTATAATGTATATTACATATATATACAATGATGACGTATACAATGTCGGCATAAAACTTTCCATTTTTTTGCACAAAAAATTATTTTCACTTATATTTTGTTGAAAAAGCTCAACAATATTCTACTGTACGAGAGGAAAATTCTGACAGGAAATTTAAATAGATTTTCCTGTGTTGATACAGTTATAAACTTATAAAGTTGCTTATTATTATGAAAGCAAGTCTAGAATTTTTTTTTTTTCGTTTTGGATTGATTCCAAAATATTATACAAAATATAAAATTCCCCAAGTTTTGGCAAATTATTTTTTGTGTGCATGGAAGATGAAAATTAAGAAATTGGCGGATGTTGATTCAGTTGTTGAAAACTTTTTTTATTACTTACTCGACTATCGAGATTTAAATATTTATTTTGTATATGTGTGTGTATACCTTTATGTGGTAAATTTAACTACATACTTCAACATAATTATTTTGAAGTTTGTACGGTTAAATTTACCATGTACCACGGTAATTATCCATTTAATTAATAACATTTTGCTAAAATATTTATTCAGGATATTATTTATTATATAATATGGAAATATTTGTATTATTACTATTATTATTTTTAATTTAAAACGGAACTCAAAAAATTGTAAAATTTGTGCGGTTAATTAGGTTTAATTAATTATAAATTTTTAATTTTGTACTAATAGGTAACATTGATTAATTATACGCACATGTATGGTACATACATTGTATGGGAAATTTTAACTATGGGCAAAATAGTCGAGGACCGCAAAAAATTTATTTATATTCTGTGGTGCTCCACTCCAACGTAACTCTCAAATAATTTGTTCATTTGGTTTTACTAAAAAGTTATTTATTGATTATCATATCGAAACAACCCACAGTTAGTTGTAATGGCAAGCTCCTCCATACTTTATTCTCATCAACTGTGCCAAATGAATTTTACATTTTATAGCAATAGTTATTGTCAACATTTTTGGCGCCGAAACCTATGATTCAACTTTTGTCAGGTACAATATTACAAGATGGTCCGAGAACCATTACGCAGATTCTTCTAATCATGCAGAGGCCTCTCTCACGGTGATTTCGCCGACTATATGTCAGGGTTTTGGGTCGAGTTGAAGTTGAGGCTTGTATGCTCCTGGCCTACACCGTGTCACACAACAAAAATGAAAGCAAACTAAAGAAATGAAACTAAGTTATTAAATTACACCGAAATTGTGTCGACCGAAATTTGAAAAACGCGATAGCCTGTAACTATGGAACCGACACGAAATAAGAATCCCCCAACTAAAAGGGTTAAACGTGAAAAAATCCGAAACGAAAAAAAATAAATCAAGCTAAAAATGGTCAAAAAAAATTAGACTAAAGTATAGTCGCCAAATGTGAATAATATTGAGGGCGAAACCGTTATGGCGCTCGATTACAAATTCGAGAATTTAAAATTTTATTTGGTTTTAGTTTAAAAATAAAAAAAAACGAAAATTGTATGTTCTTCACTCTCAGACAAGGTCTCGCGGACCTGGCCGCGTGCTTGGCCACCCGTAACCATAAATTTTTGTTGGGCGTCTTCCCACCTTTGACCGAAAATAAAATAAACATAAAAAAACGTTGGGCGCTTTGCCTCCACTGGCCACCCTTGGGTTGCGTTGCCTTTCACCGATACCTAAAAATAACTTACAAACGGCCGGTTGGCCACTTGCTTATTGCAATATATACACCAGCCGAAAACCGAAGAATATTGGGCGTTGTCTCGCCAAAAACCATAGAATGAATGGCATCAACTGGCCACCCGTTACAAATTAGGTGCCCGTCGAACTATTAATTGAATTTAGTACTTTGCTTGAGTATTCTGTTCAAGCTGATATTCACACACATGCACAGAACTTTTGGCTCGGCTGTGTATGCGAACTATCAGAGCCACTTCATAGATAAATTCTTTCTAAGTAGGACCTGCAAATTCGTTCTCAAAATAGTTTAAGCGTTTTGTTTAATTTTTTATTTTTGCAACGGAAACATTTTTGCGATTAAGAATAATTTCAAAAAATTATGAGCCCAAATCACGGGAAACTGCAAAATAAAAGTGATAAAGGAAAAACAGCGAATTTCGAAATAGAATTGTGCACGGCGAAACCGCAACAATTCAGGGCATCAATTTAGTGCGATTGCAAGTGGAAAGTTACTTGTGGTATTGCGCGGAACAGCACAACGGTCGGTCAAGCAGTCACGTTGCGCAATTCAAGTAGAACATTCTAGAACAACAACAAAAAAAAAACATTATTATCCGGATTTTTGATGCCGGTGAGCACAATTGAACAAAATGGAAGGTGCGCGTATCAGCATTGAACAATTGGAGGGCATTTAAAATTGGGCGATTTTGAAATTCCAGATGCTTAAAATCTTGGAAGCAGCTTAACTACATGCGGAAAACAGTCAATACGGCTAATCATGGGCTGTGAGACAGCAGGTGAAATAAGGACGGTGCTCACAACTACGTATGAGCAAAAGTTGAATAGTAATACTTATTTTCTGCAACAAAAGTATTACAACTTCAAGAAGGAGCCGTCAGACGGCATGCAGACTTTCATATCAAAATTAATAGAAATTTTACAGCAGTTGTGAGATCATATCTGACTCGATGGTAATTTCGAAAATTTTGAATACGATGCCTGTCGAATTCAATCATTTCAATACTTCATGGGAGTCTGCGAGAGCAGCAGATCGAACATTAACAAATCTGAAGGCGCGGTTGATGGCGGTAAATGAGATTCAAATGACAGGAACAGGTCGAGGATATGGAAGCGGTGATGGCCAAGTGAACTTGTCCAAAGAAGGGCAACAACAACAAAGAAGGAAGTCGTCGAATAACAACAACAAAGCGGCTAAGAAAAGCCACAAGCCGAAAGGCAAGTGCTTTAAGTGCGGAAAAGGCGGCCATTGGAAGTACCATAAGAAGACACTTCAGTGGAAGCTTTCATTCATTTATCATGCGGAAGCAAGTGGTGACAGAAACGCCTGGATTTTGGATTCAGGAGCGACGATTTCAATGGCAACGATTGGATTCGCAACCGAGTAATGGAGGTTCTATTAATACCGGACTTGCATGTAAATCTATTTTCATAGGGAAAGGTGACAGATCATGGACGCAAACTGAGCATGGACAACGAAGGATGCAAAATACTGAAAAATGGAAACGTCTTTGCAGTGGGAGTTCGCAGAAAGGGTTTGTTCCAGATGCTTTTCAAAACAGAGGAATCACCACAGTTCGAGGCTACAGCAAATGTAACAATTAAAAAGACGTCACTTTAAATGTGGCACGAGTGACTGGGACATCAAAATGTCACACATATTAAAAAGTTCCTGCAAAGCCTGTTACAGGCTGGCTACTGCCAACCTGCAGTTTATCACTAAGCGCATGCAGAGGCCTCCACGGTGATATTTTGCCGGCTACGTTCTCAGCGAGAAGTGCGAAGGGTCGTGGGGTTTGAGGCATGCATGGCTCCTGGCCTACACCGTGATTAACAGAAATTTAAATGAAAATAAAAATGCAAATAATAAAAAAAATACCCGGATGTTCCGCCGAAATTCGTCGGCTGGAACCTGAGGAACGAACAACTCAAAAATTATAAATGGGAGAGAGGTGCCTTGGTGCGCGCATCCATTCGAACTCAAACAAGGTCGAGCCCTGGTTACGAAATTGGATGCGGGCACCAAGGGACCGCACTCGACACACCGACACAGAGGGAGTCTCCGCTCCCATCATACCGACCGAAAAATTTAATAATTATTCATTTTTTTTTTTTTAATTATGAAAAGACAACAGAGACACCTCAACTTCCCACCCGTACCACGATAAGAGAGAACGAGAGCGAGAGAGAGAGACCAATACGCATCGAGCGTGCACCCGCCGTGCAGCGCTCGATTACAAAAAAAATTTTGAAAAATTATTATATAAAAAAAAAAAATTAAAATATATAAAAAAATAAACTCAAAAAATTTAAAAATAAAAGAAATAAAAAAATTGTACCTTAATTTAACAAAAAAATATGTTGCGGCCTTGCGCGGCCGTCATGCCACAGGTGACCTTGCCCCATCCGGACCGTTGCGGCTTTGGTGCCGTTAAATACTTCGGCCTCGACTGGCCGCCAAAATAAAATGGGCGTTGCGGGGCCTTTCCCCGATACCAACAATTAAGTCGGGCAACCGGTTGGTCAGCTACCCGTTCGTTGCGGCAGACCACCGATAACCAAAAAACACACAAATGGCCGGCTGGTCACCTGTGTCGTTGCGGGGCCTTTCCCCGATACCAAAAATTAAGTCGGGCAACCGGTTGATCGGCTACCCGTTCGTTGCGGCAGACCACCGATAACCAAAAAACACACAAATGGCCGGCTGGCCACCCGTGTCGTTGCGGGGCCTCTCCCCGATACCAAAATAAACTTAAACGAAAAAAATCACCAAAAATTGGGCGTGGTTTCGCCGAAACCGTAATAACCGTTGAGCGTATTTTCGCCAAACCGCAAATATGAATGTCCTCGCCTTGCAACCAGTTAAATAACACACTCATCAAAAACTGTTCTTGGTCACCCTGTTGCGGCGTTGTAGCCGTCAAACGGTAAATTTGTTAGGCGTTATCTTGCATTTAATAATTTAAAAATAAATTCCGTGGGGCGTTCTTTGCCAAGTACGTAGAACCAATAAAGTGGCCTCAACTGGCCACTTGTCTACAATTAATATTGCGTCAATTAAATTGTGTATGAGTAATTCAATCGAAAATTCTTTAGTTTTCCTTCGATATTCAATTTATTTCCAACTTTTCACAAAAAAAGAATTTTCGTGTTCGTCACAAATTAAATTTCAATAATATTTGTATTATTTTCCCTTTGATACACTTAAAATTGTTCGTAACCAAGCAACAACAATACAAAAATTCCAATCCAAAATGGAGATCGACTCTCTCATACAAAATTATAAACCAAAAAAATGTTTTATATATTTTTTCTTATAACGCAAAAATCAAAAACTGACTATCTTTAATGTCAATCCAAAACGAAACTTGACTCGTTCAAAATCACAACTTCAATTTTCTTTATTTATTTTTTTTAAAACAACAAGAACTTTATTGTTATATTTTTTCCTTTACCACATTACAACCAAGACTTAATTAATTCACAAACAACAATCGAAACTCGAAAAGAATTTATCAACCAAAAACTAAAACTCGACTGTATATAAATCAAAACGACTTTAATTAACCAAAATCAAGACTCGAATGAATACACCAAAAAAAAACTCTTACGCCGCACAAACGACGCGCAAAACATTCCAGAAGAATGTCTCTTCTTCTCTGTCTCTCTTTTACATCAATTCAATTGATGCAAAAGAGGCGCATATAAGAAAAACATTCTTATGGAATGTTTTGCTTTACACACACACTCGATGCGCATTGCTCTCTTTTTCCCCATTCTTTCTTCGTCATCGTCACGCCATCACAAAAGGTGTACAAAACAAAAACCGACAGAAAAGCAGAGACACACACCGTGGGGAATATAACATAAAAAGAGGTAGTTACGCACACGTAGTCGTAACAAGCCGAAACATTGAATTTTTCAATGAGGATTTTACATGCGAAGCTTGTGTTTTAGGCAAACATCATCATCGAAGCAGCTTCAAGAGTCGCGAAGAGAAGTCGAAGTTGTGCGGCGAGATAATTTACATGGACGTATGCGGACCGTTCCAGGAAAACGGTTGGTGGAGCCAGGTACTTCTTGTTATTAAATCGTCTTTTAATCTGCCTTACATTTTTGTTTCGTTTACTTGAGAAAGACGATTAACTTCGTATTGTCAGGTCTGACAATGACACGGATTTTATGAATTCAGAATTAAAGGAATTTTTCGAGGAAAACTGTATTCATCAACAATGGACTGTGCCATGCACACCTGAGCAAAATGGGTGTGCTGAGCTAGAAATGCGGACAATTCTCGAATCAGCGAGAACGCTGCTTCAGGAAAAGCAAATGGAAAAGAAGTTTTGGACAGAGGCGGTGAATTTAGCAGTCCTTGTGCTAAATCGAACTGGAACGAGCACGATCATCGAGAAAACATTGTATGAATTGTTACACAACAAGTAAGCGAAGATTGACCATTTGTGAACCATATAAGGAGCGATTGGCAGTGCGAGGATTCACGCAAGAATATGGTATCGATTATCAAGAAAAAATGTATACATGAGCCAGCCGATTGGACATGACGATGGAAGCGGAAATGTGTGCAAGCTTTCCAAAAGCTTGTATGGACTGAAACAAGCGTCACGCTGTTGGAACGAAAGAGTCACTGCTTTTATCAAAAATTTTGGATTCAGAGCAAGTGAATCGGATCCGTGTATTTTCGTCTGCGGTATAGAAAAAATGGTATGTTAATGCTTGCAATTTATGTCGACGACGGTTTAATTGCAGCGAAGAAACAGGAAGACATTACGCGGATTATGGAACATTTGAAAAAGTATTTCGAGATTTTTTTCCTCATTAGTCTTAGACCACGATACTCCAGTCCAGGTATAGTGCGTTAGAAACTATGACGTAAATAATGAATCTATTATTTTATATCCAATTTTCATGCTATCCAAATCTCCTTAGTAAATAGAAAAAATAATGAAATAAAAGTAGTAGGTAAAAATTTAAAAATTCAAATTTATTTCACCATATGAGTAATCTATTCAGCGTTGCTCTGCATTTCCTTATCGAATTAACAAAGCCTAATATGTGTTTCAAATGGAATTTCAAAACTTTCAAATATATTAGTTACCTTATCAACAGGAACTCTTTAATCACAAGTTGCATTTATGTTACGCGCTGAGCTAGTATTTCAAATATTTTATCTAGCTGGACACGGATTTTAATGTTTTCCGCTATGATTTAGGCGTATTCGGTTCTTATTTGCTTCAATTGTTTTTCGATGTTCTCAACACAGATATTGTTTACCTATAATTATAAAATCCACACAATGTTCAGTTAAAATTTTCTGAAGGCAACATTTATGAATTTTTACCCGAATCAATTGATTAGTTCAGGTTCCGAAATATTATTTACATTGCAACTCTGTTGTACATCTTGATGTAATATTTCAATCGAATTAACGATTGGAGATGAGTTTTCAGTCACTGTGCATCTGACCCTGAACTAAAAAACATGTCATCTCGTCCTACTACGGAATTCTGCCTTTGCTGGTTTCTTCTGGTGGGGACCATAATTCTATGAAATTAATAAAAAATGATTCAATACTTTTATATAAATAAAAAAAACTTTGTTTAAAATAATTGTGTTGATCATATTTACGTTTGCTGTGCATCGGTGTCACTGCAATTTGTAAATTGTGTCTCCATCCGTAGCTCCATCTTTAAATGTGGCTATTTTCCAGTTGGCAAAGTTGTATAGCTCATCAGGCCAATATAATATTTTATTTTTCTCCCACTTATGTGTTACAGCGGAAAACAATATTCTTCCTTGCTCTTTCGTCTGAACAATTTTGAAATAATCCATTGTCATGGTTTGTTATAATTATTTTAATTAATTAAGATTTATTGAAGCAAAAATCTTTTTTTATAATATCTTGTAGTTGAGACACGATAAACTGCACTGTACATAAACGATTTAACTATAGAAATATTTTTGACACTTGGCTACTACTAATGCTGTGTGCCTCATGTCGATTTTTTTGTCTATATTAACAACTTACTAAATTGATAGTTAGTTCATACCAATCGTTCAAAGATGGCACAAAACAAACCGCATCTGATGTTTAATTAAAATTTGATATATAAACTTAAATTTAACATTTTACGAAACATTTCTAATCGGTAATTGATAAATCGGAACTAAGTTAGCAGTTTAGAACTAAATATCGGGTAGATTTTGGCTTATAAATATTAGAGACATCTAACAATACTTGGATGGACTAACGATCAATTTAGTAAGTCGGAAATTTAGACAAAAAAACTGTGTCAGGCACACAGCATAAGTAAAATATTCGTAACAATTACCACTTTAAAGTAGCCGTAACTTCAAAGTGAATCGATGATTGCTACTTTGAAGTATAAATTACCAATTTGTAGTAGCAAGTATATTTATATACACTTATTACAGTAACCCTTTCTTACAACGAAGTAACTGTTATATAATATATATTAGAAATTCACAATGTTGTAATGTAACACAACTTATATAGGATAATTTTACAACTTTACTTAAATACCTAACTTTTATATATTTCATTGCTGTAGGTAGGTAGACATAAACTTGATAGAAACCGATGAATCCATAAAGATGTTACTCCTGGAAAGATGTAACTCTTTATCTCACCGATACGGTTCCTGTTTCACAAAAATTGAAAATGTATCACAGCAAAAATGTAAGTTGACAAAGCAAAGGCAGATCTAAGGCCAACGCTACAAAAGAAACGTACTATTAAACCGGTTCCAAAAATTCCTAATGCACCATCAAAAGACGAAAACTCTAACGTATGAGAATTTTGAAGAAAGTAGTAGAATTTTTTTACTAATTAATTTCAACATATCGACATAGTTTAACCCCCAAAAACTACCCCTAAGGGTGCAATTTTTAAAACCACATTTCTCGTTACAACATGCTTTTCGCATTTCTGTTAAAATTTATTGTATCGTACTAGAGGTGGTACTGAAATATTTCACAAACTACCTACAACATATTACTATAGCTCAACAGCCCAAAAACCTTCCCCTAAGGGGTGCAATTTTTAAAAACATTATCTTTCGTGACAGCACACCTTTTCAATTACTGAAACTACCCTAAATGGGAGCAACCGTTTAAAATCATTGTATCGTACTGGTTGATAAAAGAAATAGAGAAATTCCAGTATCATTTTCATTGGATTATGCAACAAGTGCTGGTGCAGCATTAGGGCTATGGTATACATCGCGTTTTCCGACTTAATCATGTTCTATGATCTATATATGTAGTTCAAAATTTTTGTTTGTTCTAAAAAATGAACAAGAATTTTTTTCTGCAACTCGTCTTTTTTGAAGGTTCTATCAATATTGATAGTATAAAGGTGAGGACTTGACTTCGTTGTCAAGGCACTGAAATAAAAGTGAGAAAACAGTTCACTTCCTTTACTATATCACGCTACAAAATACTATTCATTCAATCCAACATGTGCCCATTATTTATGTTTACGTTACAAACCGAAATAAAAGCTACACAAAAGCCAAACATAATTCTTGGGTCAAATGGTACTCAATCAACCGGAAAAATGTATAATTTTATGACCGATAAAATTTTCAAGATTTCTATTCTTTCGGATTGTGAATTTGATAAAAACAAATTATTATAGGAAATGGAAAATTGACAAATTATGGGTTAAAATATAATAAAAGACGATATTAAATTTTCTTAAATATTGTATGTGGTCGCTTACTCTGTGCACGATTTTATTGTTTTATGTCCACAACAAACAGATATGCGGATGGATGATTTCATTTTATTACCGCAACAAAAAATTTTCTGCGATTTAATTTTTATAGATTGTATTTCCATTTTCAACAGCCAAATGTGAAAATACACGCATTTTCTTTTTACTTTCGTGTAAACGATGTTAGATTGAAATAGTACTGTGGTATTGGAAAATTATGTGTTTTTTCTACATTTACCGATACTATAGTTAGATTAAAGTGTAATAGTAATTTGACTCCTGAATGAAGTAACTCAATTTTTTGAAATTTATTTCTATACTTATGCATCCAAATGTCTTCTTTACTTAGGGCCACAGGTGTGGAATATAAAATATTCATTACATTATAACCAGATATTGGATTAAAAAGTTTTATAGCGATTTTCGAATTTTCAACATAATCGAAAAATTCATAACAGAATTTTCGAAAATTTCATAATAGCTCCCAGTCAAGTATGGTAGTGTGAAACAACGGAAACTGATTTTCCAACCATACAAGAGAACGCATTTTTATCATAGAACTCTGTCAAATTTAAGAGTTAACGTTTGAATTAAAATTTAAATAGCTAAAGGAAAGGTAAACAATTTAGCTCACGATTTCATCGGTAGCTAAAATGTAAAGTCTCCTATCTTTTCGCAAAATATATTGGTTTTCGTGTTACTGATACAATTCAACGTGCTGAAATAGAAAGTAAAAACATGAAGTCTAAAACGCAAGAAAACTTGCACGTTATTTATCTATCGATCTTGGTATTATTGGTTGTTGAGATCGCGTTAAAATTTAATTTAGCTCAAGCTGGGTGCTTGACGATTAAAACTATTTACATGCCTAAGGCAGCAATTTAATATGG
Source organism: Nephrotoma appendiculata (assembly GCA_947310385.1). Lineage (NCBI taxonomy): Eukaryota > Metazoa > Arthropoda > Insecta > Diptera > Tipulidae > Nephrotoma > Nephrotoma appendiculata. The sequence continues at coordinate 84,380,509 of OX371224.1, read as the reverse complement.
GGTAACCAATTTTAAAATAAAATTGAGATTATACTAAGATGTAGATAAACTGATTTAAACACACAATTCAGAGAACCCCTTCTGAACTATCTTTCGTGACCAGAGCCAAGGAATACAAAAAAAAAAGCCTCTTGGGAAATTATTTGAATAGTGCTATTTGGATTATTTCCCTGAAATAATATTATTGCAACTAGAACTAAGCAAAAATATTTACCAAAGATGGGTCAATATTATTGAACAATTTTTTGATTGTTATTTTCGAAACTTTCAAGAAAATTCAGTTAATAACTAGAAAGTCTAATCGATACTGCCTTTCGCCGATTTTTCTTTATATGACACCATGAGTTAATTGCAGCCAGTTCAGCATATTGAAAAAAATCTGGAGAGGTCATCTTCGGGATTTCGATTCATGAAGTATTTTCTTGCCATCTGATCCGTTATGTCTAAACCGAGTTTAGTACCATTATAGAATCTGATGGTTTCAAATATAAACCTACCGTTTTTTCAATGTCTATAAATTTTGGCCTTGAGCTTAATACAACCACTATTTTTGTCGGCTTAGTTTTGTAAATTATAAGTGTACAATGATCAGATGACAGATCTATATAGTTTTGTTGAGAATCGTGGTATATCATTTTTTGTCCGTTTGGCAAATTTTGGTAATTCTCTTTTATTTGCTCGGATAGTTCCAACAATAGTGGTTTTTTTTGCTAGTAACTTTGTAAAAAATTATTAGTGGTAGCGTTTCTTTAGCACTCTGTAAACCGTTCTAGTATAGTTTGAAAACAACGAATTCCTCAAGCGGAGTTGAAGAATCTCTGTTCTCATCCTTCCCCAAATATGGAAATCCATTAATAATATATTTGGTCTTGACGTCAGATGCTAGTCAGAATTTGATTCCAAACTCAGGTTTGTTTGGGATATGCTGGGTAAATCTACACCTCACTGTGGTTGGGAAAAGCTGTTCAGAAAAAAGCAGCAGATATGAGATGCTCAATTTTGTTGTCTGATATGCGCCATGTGCGTATATAGAATTTCAATAAATGCATTGAGTTTTTCAGGAATAAAATTCCATTTAGTTCCGAACACCCGAGATGTTTCTTCTCCTTTGCGTTTCATTACATTGTTTTCAATAAGCAGAGAAAATACAGTTCCCACTTTCGTTAATTCCTTTCATGATATGTCGTTTGGCATATTATCCTGCGGGCCTGCAACCTCCCTAAAAATATTATGAATAGTCGGCCGTCCTGGTTCAGATCCTTTTTCTATTCCCTGCATTTTTGTACCGTCGGCCGCAATTTCAATGCATTATTCTTCTTCGGCACTTACATGTACGGAATCACCGTCTCTTTTTCTTTTGTCCTCTGCGTCTATTCAAATTATTATCTCAATCACTTTCCCTAAAATTATAATTTAATATACGTTTAGTGACATTAAATTAGAAGATTCATTTAATTTGCTTATTTTTATTTATAATGCACAAATGTGTCAATTTACATTTGTCAAGTTTTATATATATTTGTAATTTTTGTTAGAAGTTTAATAGGATTTATAAGGTTTATCAGAAGGTTGACGGATACTTCATGTCCGTTAAAGGCCCTAATTATCTGAATCTTTAATAGCCATCAAATCCTTACAAGCAAACAAACTAATAAATTTTGATAACAACTTAACCAGCTTAAACCACACACAGTCCTTTTATTTGTTGTGTTGTATTTAGCAATAAAAAAAGAATACTAAACAGAAAAAATATGATTTATTACTGCAACAAATTGCAACATCATGCAACATTTAATAGTGTAATTTAAAAAAAAAATGGAAAAAATAAAACTTTACACTTTTGTTGTTGTTTCACGTCTTTTATTACACTTTTCTACTTTCCTTACGTCAAAACATGGTAAAACACTTAAAAACTCATAAAAAAGTAAATAAAAAAAAAAGTTCATTAAAATTTATTATAATCTTTAGGAAAATAATTATTGCTATCACCATAATGATCATCATCGCATAATGATTACCATCATCATCACCATGATGATTGCGCGCACATCAAAATGTTAATTATTATAATTTCGGTATTTTGATGGTGGTGGTTGGTGTTGTTGTTGTGGTTTTAGTTTTTATATAATTAAATTAGTGCAAAAAACTTTTTTACTATATCCACCTAGTTAAAATGTAGTTAAAAGCTTGGAAAACTTTTTGATTATATTATGAAAAATTTTTTAGACGTATTTCCTATCATTTCAGCACACAATGTATACGCCACAAAGATTATGACGATTTAATATTCTGGAGATACTCGGTATAATGCATTTTCTTCCCACATAAAAAATATATTTGTAAGACGATAGCACAAATTAGAAATGTATATAATTTCAACCGGAGCGCAGTCTATTTCCAGATTATAGCCTCGTGTATCAAACATAAACCGACTAAAGAAAATCATACATCATAAAAAACATAATTGTGATTTGAAATGACGAACACCACATAAAACAGCGTAATAATATAAAATTAGATCTATTCGACTCCGAGCGCAACACGTTTCATAAAATACCTGGAATTGTTGCCTAAACAATTCGCGTGAAGTTTATCCTAAACCTGTCCTAAAAAGCAACAATAATAAAAATATGTGTATATGTATTTGTATAATGTCTCGATAGAACGTATTTTACAATAAATAGTTACATAAGTAGACATATTTTCTAACAAAAATTTTAAATTTTCTGAATGTTTTCGGGAATCTCATATAATACAGTAGTATAACCAGCAGTATAAAACCTTACAAGTGATTTTTAGAGAGCAGATGCCAACATCGCTGTCCTAAACACCGTAATCCCCCAATTTGGTCAAAACTGAGGTGTTTTGATGTTTAATGTGATCTAGAAGATTCTTAAAATATAAGTCATTTTGATGTTGGGTTCCTAGGATTTTCCGAGAACACTTAGGAAAACCTTAGAAGTGATTTATAGAGAGCAAATGCCAACATCGCAGTCCTAAACACCCTAATCCCCCAATTTGGTCAAAATTGAGGTATTTTGATGTTTAATGTGATCTAGAAGATAATTAAAATATAAGTTATTTTGATGTTGGGTTCCTAGGATTTTCCGAGAAAACTTAGGAAAACCTTACAAGTGATTTATAGAGAGCAGATGCCAACATCGCTGTCCTTAACACCCTCATCCCCCAATTTGGTCAAAATTGAGGTGTTTTGATGTTTAATGTGACCCAGAAGATTCTTAAAATATAAGTCATTTTGATGTTGGGTTCCTAGGATTTTCCGAGAAAACTTAGAAAAACCTTGTAAGTGATTTATAGAGAGTAGATGCCAACATCGCAGTCCTAAACACCCTAATCCCCCAATTTGGTCAAAATTGAGGTGTTTTGAAGTTTAATGTGACCTAGAAGATTCTTTAAATATAAGTCATTTTGATGTTGGTTTCCTAGGGTTTTCCGAGAAAACTTAGGAAAACCTTATATGCGATTTCTGCGAGAAGATGCCAACTTCACTGTCCTTAACACCCTAAAATCTCAATATTAAGAAAATAAACTAGTTTTTCTATTAGATAGGGCCTAGACCCTATTAAAGCTAGCCGATATTTCCAGCCGAAAGATAATGCAGATAGTGTCTTGACTATTTGTTAAACTCTATTTATTCTCTCGCTCCTATCGATTTTTAAATTCCTATAAACTGAAATAATTTTCCCTTCACCCGAATGATTCAACCCGATCCTAAATTCGTAAATTCTTAAGTTCATGACTGATTTTTGCTGTATTCAAGACACTATCTGCATTATCAGTCGGCTGGAAAATATCGGCTAACTTTAACAGTATAGGGCCTAGTAGCATCTCAATAGTTACTTTGTTACAAAATATTTGTATGTAACCTTTTATTGTTAAAATAGTTCTATCGAGACATTATAAAAACAAATATACACATATTTTGTTATTGTTGCTTTTAGGACAGATTTAGGATAAACTTCACCAACGTGCCTAAACATTATTTGAAATTAACAAAGTAAATAGAAAAAATTGGTGCTCTGACCCGTTATGACACCTTCCTAAGGTTCTAAGTATTCTTAGGCGTATTCTAAGGCTGTTGCATTTTTAGTCATTAATTTTGGAACAACTATAGTCTGTCAGGGAGCTTACCTGTACCGATCTTACTAACCGGGCTTACCGACTATCGAAGTTGATTGCCAAATTTTTAAATAACAGATAATTGTTTTCCCATTGAGTAATTCCCATTGAGTAAAATCTTAGTAAACTAATCGAATTTAACATGTGTCAAATGCAAATTACCGTATTTTCGAACCATAAGACACATCTTTTTATTCTGAAAATTCATCCAAAAATTGGTTTGCGTCTTATGGAATGAAATGCGTCTTACAGTCCGATCCGAAAATCCCAAGAAAAAAAATCGGGAATTCACATAAAATTTTAGCAACCATAATAAAACTATGTAGACCTAATGTAATAATTTGGGTTTTGTTTTGGATAGCACATGGTTTTTCGACAGTTCAATTTGACGGTTAAGTGAAAATAATTTTTAATCAAACCATTAAAAAAAATTGATAAATTTGCGAAATAAAATTAGGTCGATGGTTGTAAACGAATTGGTGAAATCAAACGATGTTGTTTTCAAAGTTCTTGTGCCAACGGTGTCAATTTTGGATAATGAGTATATTCATTTGGTCAGGACAGAAGCTATATGCTCCATTTAAGGCCCTTTTTTGCATGACTAAAATATTTTAAAATAGTACCTTGTTATAGTTAGCCGAAAGTTGCCAGCCGAAAGATAATACAGATAGTGGGTTGTTGAATACATCAAAAATCAGTCATGAACTCGAGTTTAGGATCGGGTTATATCATTCGGGTGCGAATGGGAAATTATTTCAGTTTATAGGAATTTAAAAATCGATAGGAGCGAGAGTATAAAGATAGTTTAACTTTTGGCTGAAATAGTCAAGATACTATCTGCATTATTTTTCGGCTGGCAACTTTCGGCTAACTTTAACAAGGCAGCCGAAAGTGACTAACCTACAAAATTAGCCGAAAACATATATTATAACAAACAACAATTAAAATCTTCAATTTAACCGATATTAGTTTATTGTTTCATATCAATTGTGAAAGATTGTTTCTTCCCTTCTTTTGGCAATAAAATCGTTTATCATTCGAGATTTCGCCAAATTGACACCAATCTGACTATACCAGTTCAATAGCCCATAAATATGGATAGATTCTGAGTATCTGATAGTAGTCTGATGGGGTTATAGGGGTGAAACTATGATTTTCCCATTTTTTCGTCGATAAAATCGTTCATCATTTGAGATTTTGGCATATAGACACCAATCTGACTTTGCCGATTCGATAGCCCAGCATGCCAAATGGGAGAAATCAAAATTTCACCTATATAACCCCATCAGACTACCCCTTACATAGTTAGAATCTACCTATAGTAATGGTCTATCGAATCGACATAGTCAGATTGGTGTCAATATGCCAAAATCTCGAATGACGAACGATTTTATCGACGAAAAATGGGGAAAATCAAAATTTTACCACTATAATCTCGTCAGATCATACATGATCAGATTTGTGTCCATATGGCAAAAATCTCCAACTACGAACGATTTCTGACGATGCTTGAAAATTTTTAATCTTCTTTATCGACTAATTTCGGCTGTGTGAGACAGATATGCCGTTTCATCCCTATAAATACATCAGACCCACCCGTAACCTATACACAATCACGAACGACGAACAATTTTATCGATGAAAAAAGGGGAAAATCAAAATTTCACCCCTATAACCCCATCAGACCCACCCCAACCCTATACTCAGAATCTAACTATGGTCATGGGGTATTGAATCGGCATGGTCAGATTGGTGTCTATATGCCAAAATCTCGAATGACGAACGATTTTATCGACGAAAAATGGGGAAAATCAAAATTTCACCCCAATAACCCGATCAGATTTACCCCTAACCTATAACCAAAATCTACCTCCGTTCATGGCGTATCGAATTGGTATTGTCAGATTGGTGTCTAAATGCCAAAATCTCGAATGACCAACGGTTTTATCGTTGAAAAGTAGGAATTTTCAAAATTTCATCCCTATGACCCCCTCAGACCCACCCTTACTCTTTAATCAAAATCTAACAATGTTCATGTGGTATTGAACCAGCTTAATCAGATTAGTGTTCATGTGACAAAATCTCGAATGGGACAAATTTATCGTCGAAACAACGGAAAATGGAACATTTCACCAATATAACCGAATAAAACCTACTACAAACAGATATTTAAATTCTACTTAGGGTCATGGTTCATCTAATTGGTACAGTTAAATAGTTCATCTGTCAAAATCTTGATATACAAACCATTCATCAGCTAAACGTGACTGCGTCTCATGGCTATTCTATAGATGCCAGTTATTGACATTTTCTTTTAAATCTGTATTGCTGACATTTTTCGGTTTGAATTTTGAAGTTAATCTTCGTTATCGGTGCAATCTACATTATCGACGTTTTAAAATAGACCATAGGTAATATCTGCATTACCATAGTTTGGCTAGGACGGCAAAGGCACTATCTGCATTGTCATCTCTCGGCTGGGATAGCAAATACACTATCTGCATTACCATCTTTCACCGAGTATATAACCGATCAAATTCTAAAAGTCGATTTTTTGCCGGACCAAAAGGATTTCGCTAGTAGCTACGATATTGGACCGTCTGAGAACGATGTTGTGTGCGATTATTTAATTCGAACTGAGCTTTGTGAGTTGTTTGAGGAGTTCAGAAATTTGGAAAGACTCTGTTTCAAGTAAGACACGAATTAAAAATCGAATTGAGTTCAAACAAACCCGAATATTCGACTCCGCAACGTTTATCTATTCGTGACCGTAAATTGTCAATCAGTTAGTATAGACGATCTCTTAAAGAGAGGAGTCATACGCTGTAGCAATAGTGACTACACAAGTAGAATAGTATTCGTAAGTAAAAAGAACGGTTCTCCTCATCTATTTGTGGACTATCGAAACTTAAATAAAATAACTTTGAAAGATTGATATCCTCTATCGTTAATAGATGATTGTCTTGATAGAATGCGAGATAAAAGTATTTTTACACTTAATGATTTGAAAAATGGATTTAACCATAATTCAGTGGCGATAGAATCTATTAAGTTTACAAGTTTTATTACCCCAGACGAACAGCGTGGGTATGTTAAAACGCCGTTTGGTCTTTGTAACGCACCGAACGTATTTCAAAGATTCGTGAACACAATTTTTAGAGACATAATTTTAACTGGAGACGTTGTAGTTTACATTGACGACATTCTCATTGCATCCCAAACCGTAAAGGAACATTTCGACTCGCTACTAAAGGTGCTTACTATGATTCATGATAATTGCTGGGAAATCCAAACTTCTAAATGCTAATTCTTTAAATGATCTATTAAATATTTGGGATACAATATTAGTTAGGAAGGTATCCGCCCAAGTGATGGCCATGTAACTGCTATCCAGCAATATTCAATTCCGAAAGACATTCATGATTGTTATTTCGTAAAGAATTTTTCAATTATTGCCGCACCTTTGTATTCGTTGTTGAAGAAGGACATTGAATATAATTTTGGTGAACGTAAATTTAAATCGTTTGAAACGATCAATTTCATTAAGTCCAGTTCTTGCAATATATAACCATAATGCTTATACAGAATTACACACAGACGCATGCCAAGTTGGTTTTGGCAGTGTGTTGCTCCAACGTCAGGTTGACAATGCGGGACTACGTCAGCGGAAAGTAAATATCACTCATATGAGTTAAAAACTCTTGCGATGGTATATGCTCTCAAAAGGTATTACATTTACCTGCACAGTGCCGACTTTGTTATTGTGACCGATTGTCAAGCAGTAAAACAAACTCTAACAATAAAATGAGATAATAACCGAATATTACGTTGGGCGTTACTTTTAGAAATATATTCATATCAAATAGTTCACAAATCGGGTGACAATATGAAACACGTCGATGCACTCAGTAGATGGCCGTGTGATTCGAAAATGCAAATGACAGAATGTTAATAACCAAACGGCTAATTGCTCTGCAACAGAATGACGAATTTGTAGTGTCAATAAAGAATTCGTTATCTTTCAATGGACAGGAGCATATATGAGATCCGTAACGATATTTTATACAGTAAATCCAGACAAAATTTGCTTTTTTTTGTTCCCGCTGTTTTAGAGAACGAAGTAATTCGAAAATACCACGAAATAGATCATGTAGTTGTTGCGAAAACTTGTGAGCTCGTGAGACGTAGTTTTTTCTTTCACGATATGACCGCTAAGGTAGGAAATTTTATTAAAACTTGTATTACGTGTATCGAGTTCCAGCCCAAGTCGGGAAAAAGAAGGCTTCTTGAACTTGTATGACGAACCGTATCACCAAGTTCATTAGGTTATTTCCTACTAAAACTACTAATTCAGACGACGTAATTAAACACATGAGGTTGGAAGGATGAACTGGAGATTAATTTATGGCTACAAAGGATATCGCAAAAATGTCAAAAATCAAATGGGATCAATTCAGAGCGAATACAACAGATTCAACTAAAAATCCGGAGGCCTTACAAGCAAATCACAGCCTCTTGAACTGTCATTTAATAAACAATTTCAGTATTTGATGCAGAAGGTCGGGAACAAATGGATGACAAAGCCAAATCGCGATATGACAGTATTATATTTTATTGAAAATATCTGAAGGGTTGACCGCCCATTAAATTTATTTAAGTTCCTTCAAACTTGTTATAGCTCAAAATTCTTCCTTTGCGAATTTAGAGAGTTAAACGAATGAGGCCCCGAAATATCGTTTGCGTAGACACTGTAACCCGTAAACTAAAATATTGCGGAGTCCAACCAATGATAAGCCACACTCTAGTGTCAAATTTGTCAATAGACTGAGTTCGGCAATTATTCTCATAATATGTTCCCTATAAATTAAATATTTCAACAGAACTCATCAGATTTGGTACAATGAAAATACAATCATTCGAAATCCCAACCCATTTAAGGTTTATACCATAGTATTCCTTAAAGGTAATTTAAAATTCAGGTCGAAACATAAACGAGCCCATTAACATTTATATATACATACATACATATAAACTCGTATTCTCTGAAAACATATCTAAAATACTAAATTTATTTTCCAAACTGTGTTTATGTAGGGCAAAATTGCTGATTCAAAACCTATCATCACCAATAAATCCCATCCAAATCGTATACGGTTTTGCGAAATATGGAAAATTGTACATAAACGTCCGAAAGTCTTAAAATTAAGTCTTTCAATTTAATCAGAAATTCAAAAATTGTAACAAAATATTACTTTATATGGACGAATTATACGGACGGACGAACGAATGAGCGTACAAAAATACAAAGAATGGATATGGGATGTTTGCTTTTATATTTCCTCACCCGTATGTACCTGGGCACTCTGACTCTCTGCCCATATACTCGAGGAATAGAATGGTAAATTTTATTTTATATATTTTTTTTAATATTTAAATTATCATGATTAAATTATTCATAACACAGAGTGAAAATATCTCTCTCAGTTTTTTTTTTGTCTAAGGTAAGCCAACCGAACACAAAATGTGTGTGTTGCTCGCATGTACCTAAATATGGAATGGATGTAACAGCAAAAACCTCTGAAAATCGATATGTTTGGTAATACATTTATTTTTGTTAAGTGTTCTGTTTGCCCATTCATCCTATGTGTGTGTGCCTCAAACATTGTGAGGGATAAAAATGGTAATAGAATGTTATTGTTACATTTTATGGTTTTGTTGGTTAAACGAAAGCAAATATAACGAAAGTAAACAATAGCAACAAAATCTTATTGGATATTTATTTTTGTATTTATATTTGGATTAATATAAAATACGAGTCCCTGAATTTTAAAAGATTTAATAACTTATTTGGTTTATAAAATTTAACCCAGCGCGTTTTGATCAAGTTAAACCTCCCTATCTATCGGAAGGTTTCAAGCCGAAATGTACCTCAAGAAATTAGCAATGTCAAGTTCTCCCGAAAGAAAAGTAATCTTTCGCAAAAAGCTTGACGCTTTCAAACGAGAACAGAAATCAACGCATAGACCAATAACAAGTTTTCTAGTCCAAGCATAAGATTAGATATATAAAAGTTTATCGAGTATTTTTATTCTTATTAAAATTTTACGAACATTTGGAAATCTAGGTGATAATTGAAGGAACCTGTTGAAGCGGAAAATTTCTAGTCGAAAAATGTCGATAATGCAGAAACTAATCAAACGGAAAAGACAGCCGATAATTTTTCGGTAACATGTCCATCGAGAACCTAATATACCAAGCCAAATTTTTCTTGCTGCTTTAATAGATGTTTAGGGAGGTAAGATGAGAAATGCATCTATCCATACCTAGAGAAAATTTTAAATGAAGTGCCTTCTAATGATTATGATTTAATAAACGTCAGGTCAATTTTAATTTGGTGTGCTCAGGAAAACTCCTTTGAATATATCGCACACACAAAAATATTGAAATTTTTAAAAATTGACCGTTTAAAGTCTCATGGCTGGGAGAGGATTCAAATAAAAGGTCTTGTTAACGATGCTCACTGGAAAGAATTTTAGGCCCTTTTTCATGTGGGGAGTCCGGAAAAATTTGTTTGAATATATCGCACATATATATTGTTTAATTTCAGATGATAGCGAGCTTATACCGCTGATGAGGGCTCACTATTTCTGAATTAAAAGTATTTTTGAAAATAAAACTAAAACGTTACTGATATAATTTCGTTCTGCTTTATTATTGCGAATTTAGTTCTTTATATAATGATATGTTAGTGCAAAAAATGTTGTATTATATGTCACTAGCCAATTTGAATGATACTTTGATGAGTAATTTTATACATTATGCATGCTACAAGCATGCTTATTTATATACATCAGTGATGGGCACTTTACATGTAAAAAACGTTATTTACATTTTTAAAAATACGTAAAAAATACAAAATATGTAAAAAAACGCGAAAATTCTGAAAAATAACTGGAAATAGTGTATAATTGTAACAAATATATGTTTAGAAGGGTTATACGCATCATAAATATCAATCAAACAGTTTATTTAGACGGTCAATCATAATTATTTTAAACTTTTTATCTACTATCACAGTTATCTACAATGAAAAAACTCATTTATGTATCTACACTGCTATCTTTCGTTTGTCTTAAACAAGCTCTAAAATCGACTACTGACATCTATACGTTTAGTTTAGCTACATGAGAAAATTAACAATTTTTATAGTGAAATACGTGCCGTGCCATCTATTATCAAATTGAAGCATTTTACATCGTAAATGTCAAACAGCCGAGTAAACGTCACACGTCATCAACATTCAACATGAAAACATGAAACCACCACCAAAAAGGCCACACCGTAAGCCGTTTAATATATCGAATGAAGTTTATAACATGCCGAAACCACCATGAGACTCAAAGTAGCAGGAGGAAATATAATTCAAGATTCAACTCTGGTAGTTAAAAAGTAAAAATTCAATAATTATACAACTTAACTAATATAATTACATTTTAGGCCATGGATGGGGAGGGGATACAAAGTCGAGAGATCGAAACATGACTGGTTGTGCAAAAGTTGAGAAACAGAGAGGAATAATTCTTGGAATTTTGATACCTATAATAAATTGCAATCATTTTACGATGATGAGGAGGGAAAGTACATCCCATGCAGAAATAGGAAATAGAAAAATGAATTTACTTTTTTAAAATGAAATATTTATTTTGTATAGGTAATTAGTGCTTTACAATTCTTTTCAACTTCTCGTTTGTACCAAACGATTGACTGTGCCGCCCGGCTTTCAATACGATAGCTGGTTGTCACCATATTGGTAATCGCCTTTGCATGATCCCGTAAAAATGATTAGTTTTGTTCTTTCTCAATAGACTCTTTAAAATATTAATTTCAATATAATAATCCAATTAAGATTATTCTGGATCATCGTTAGACTAGCATTTTTTACATAGCCTTTCACCAACCTATCCAAAATGATGTTGCAATACTACCATTTGTCTAGAGAACCATCGGCTGCGTACCAAACTCGTTGCAATAAATCTCGACTTACACATCGACAATTATTTTATGAGATTCAATTGTTAATTCGAAACAATAAAATGATATTCCACTTAATAGCTCGCTTAGATACACGGCAGATTGTAGATAATGTACGTACGTTTTATAGGTGGCAACAGTTTGCAATACTTTATTGCAAAAATATACATATGACTAGTTATGATTATTAAGCCACGTGTGTTCAGCAAACGAGAAATACATATCTCGCTCAACATTTCTAGTTGGTGATCATTACAATGCGCATTACTCGGCCCATTTCGACGACGGCTTGCATGCGAGAAACGGCCGTCTCAATATCTATGTTTATTAAATTTTTATTTGGTGTTGGCATTATTAAGAAATTCACACCATCTACGGGCGCGATCATCTAATAAACGTAATCGTTGATACATAAATTCGGTAAGGAATGGAGTAAATGGAGCCATCATTTTAACCATTCGTATGTTAATACTCCATAAAGCGTATCCAATGATGAGACAGTCCTTGACACCAAATACACCCTTTACATGACGACGATTTATACGTACATACCAATTTGTAAGCTGATTAATAAACTTCGTTTGCCGCGGGACAACCGTATACAGCCGATAAGCACACATGCATACCTTTAAAATCCACCACAGAATCCATAAATCGAGCGCTTTCCTTTACGGGACATACAATTTCCATATCCCGTTTTATAATACTAGCTATAGACAAACTCGGTAATCGTCTTCTCCAAAATATGGCGTATGGCGATTGAAGGACAACGCCAATACCCGACTCAGCTGCGTAACATATCCAAATTCGTTTGTCTTTTCCCGATAACATGCAAAATATAGAAATATTCATATTTTAAATGTTTTAAATTCTATCCGGGAAATTTGTATATAATCTTATACCTATCAGCCTTGCATGTAGCTTCTAATCGGTCCTGCATTATAGAATATATAATTTTCCCGAGCTCTTTTCACGTATTTTGATAAAAACCATATCTGCGTTTACATAAAGTGCTAAATTACTAGGCAATGTCCACGGAGTTGTTGCCCCATGCAATCAAAGGAGCACCATCTTTATCATCGAGCTGTTAAATACTGACAACGTATCTACGACCTCCTTATATTTTTGACCCGGTTCAAAATTAGACTGTGGAGTTGTACACGCTGTTGAATACGGCACAACTTCACCGTCTTGATAAACCAAACCTTTTGAGTAGAGTTGCTTAAACACCCTCTAACAAATAGATTCCATATATCACGGATAAAGAGTTTTGTAATTATTTTTAAAATCTCAAAAAAAAAGAATTTCACAAGATCGCATCTAAAAGTATTTTCATTAAATTACCAATAAAACGGCCCATCCGAACAACAATTGTTTCACATTTTTCTGCACAGTGTATCACTGTTTTGCGGCACAGCATTGTAAGCGGGAATTCCCATATTCAAATCCAACACATCATCACGTGCTTTAATTCCGAGGGTTCCCGTGCGAATAAACAATAAACATATAACATACCGTGTGACCACATTTTTTATGGTTCCAGTTAAAATATGGCCGTAATATGTGTATAGTCTCTTTGCTCCGACTAATGGTATGGGCAACAGTTCATCCTTTTCCATTATTTAGAACATTTTTTACGTTTTAATTTTGTTTTGATTTATTTTCAGCGTTACACAGTCAATTTTTATAGTAATTAAATAGTTATTAAATTATATAATATGTAGATAGCGCGCTTGTCATGAAAAGTCGTTATTTACTTTACATAATGTTATGTAATTTACATGTAAACTACATGTAAATAACCGTGTAAAATACATAGTGTAATTTACGCGCCCAACATTGATATACATACTACATTACAATTATAATATTTGTGCAGATCGATGCCCTGTTGATGTTGAACTCAACACATATGGTTTGTTATATTAGGTTTAATTGTTTCGTATGAAAATTTTCTACTTCACTAGTTTTAGCTGATTTTATGAAATAACAATATTAATAATATTTCTTTCCAACATAAAATGTTTATCTGCAATATCGACATTTTTCGGCTGTAATTTTAATGTTACTGAAGTTAGCCGACAATGTTGGCAGGAATCCTCGTATTTCACCCTACTATGTACGTTCCCCAAGTAACAATTCAAGTCAGTTTTACATTCCGGGCACTCCAAAATATTACTTTGATGTGTTTTGGCATAGTGCTTGGTACGTACCAAGCACTATGCCAGAGACCTATTTGGAGAATGATTTTTGGTTGCAATGCACGTGCCTATAACGTAGCGCAAACGTTTTAGGAACAGACATTGGAACGTTCCAACAACGTTTTAGTTACGTTCCAATAACCACCTAATAATAAAACTGACACATACTTAAAACGAATATAAGTATTTAGAATATATATGTGATATATATATATATATATATATATATATATATATATATATATATATATATATATATATATATATATATATATATATATATATATATATATATATATATATATATATATATATATATATATATATATATATATATATATATAAGTATTTATATATATATATATATATATATATATATATATATATATATATATATATATATATATATATATATATATATATATATATATATCACATCAAATATTCGTATTGGTAAAATTTGGCAACACCTGTATTGGATTGGCATATACCAGTTGCTTCAAATGATCATATTACATTATTTGTAGTCGCTGTATCACTCCACGCATCTGAAAGAAGCTTCTCAAACTATACTCGTGTTATTTTTCTAGTGAGGCTGTTTCCAATCAATAAGTTGAAAGCCGAGTAATAAAATACTTTAAAATATTTAAAAAAGCCCTTTCTAGCGGTGTAGAAACTGAGAATATGGATATATTATATGATATTTATATCCATGATAGTCTTTAGGTAGACTACCTTTATTATTCAAATAAATATTTGGCATACAAGTATTTTAAATACAATTATTTTTTTATTTACAATTTATCATTAACAATTAAAATCAACACAAATAATTAGAACACTACAAATGGTTGCAAGAAACCAATATTATTATTATTATTATTGCACTTATCGTCGCTTGCGCTTTTTGTGACGAACTCTGGTATATTTGCCCTTTATATACCAAGGCTGTGTGCCAAACTTAAGGTAAAAGTTAATTTTAAGTTAATTTTAAGTAAATTTTTCGGTAAATTCAATTATTTTTCAAAAACTCTATGGCAAACTGATCGAAAATTGTGTCCTAAATGCGGTTTTTACTGTAGTAAATGATTTACCTTAAGTTTGGCACACAGCCCAAATGGATTGTTTTTTTTATATGTGAACTGATTTTTCAAAAGAAAAACTAGTTCCACAAAAATACTTGAAATTTAGAAAAGTAGATGTCACTAACTCAAAATTCAAATCTAGTGTCCAGACTATGACAATTGTTATAAAATTGATTTTTAAATTTGAAACTAACTATTTGTAATAAATTTGAATTTTGGGATTGATATTGACAGCCACATTACCCCTTTCCTAGTGTACTTATAAGTGAGCTGTCTGTTGGTTCATTTTCTAAAACATCTGCCATGTTTTCTTCCATGAAACATGCTTTAAGTCTATCGATTGATATATTACAATGTTTACCTCGGATATCCAAACTGAAATACTTTTCGAAACATTTGATTATCCTAAACGGTCCTTCGTAAGGAGATTGCAGCGACCTTTTAACTGCATCTGTACGAACTAAGATATGCGAACATTTATTTAAATCTTTAGAAATAAAAATTTTTTCTTGCTGATGTCTTGATGGAGGCGGTGGACGAACAAATTCTGGATAATCTTGTTTGGATTTACTATCTTCTATCATATCGCTGGGAATCCTTATAGGTTCGCCAAAGACGAGTTCAGCAGACGAAGTTTTGAAATCTTTTCGATATGCTGTTCGGAGACCCAACAATACTGAAGGAATGACACGTGTCCATTGTTTGTTTTTGTGACACATGATAGAGGCTTTCAGTGTTCGATGCCATCTTTCTATGAAGCCATTGCATTGCTGGTGATATCCAGTGGTCCTTTTACGCTCGAAACCCAATAATTTAGAAAATTCTGTGAATAGTTCCGATTCGAATTGTGAACCTTGATCAGTTACGATGGAAACTGGAGTGCCAAAACGAGAGATCCAAGTGTTAAAAATGGCTGAAGCTACTGTCTCGGCTTTGATGTCTGGAACTGGTGCTGCTTCTGACCAGCGAGTAAATCGGTCTATTAACATGACACAATAACGTTGTCCTTCGGATTCAGGAAGTGGACCAATGATATCAAGATGTACTTCGGCAAATCTTTTGACTACTGGAGTGTAACTTCCCAACGGAGCTTTGTTTTGACGGTTCACTTTGGCTTTTTGACGTGCTAAACAATATTAAGCCATTTTTTTAACATCATTTTTAATATTGAACCAAATGAATTTTTCTGACATGGCTTTGACCGTAGCTTGGACCCCTGGATGAGCCAGATTGTGCCCGTTTACGGAAATCTGTTGGGATGTATGGACGATTTCTCCCTGTTGACGTCTCACAATATAAATTAAGACTGTGTGCCTGAGAGCGATTTTTTCGACTAAATTGCCGACTAAACTAAATTAATGACTGATTCATATCATTCATTCAAAGGTGGCACTAGTATCTTTTAAATATGCTCTGCCTCTGATTGTAAACTAAATTGCAAACTAAACTAAATTTGTTATTTATTAACACCGATTTGTTATTATTTAAAATCAAGGGAATAGAATAAATAAAACAAATATGGATATGGGAATCTTATTCATGAATGTGATTATAATCACATAATTATTAGAGTATTTCCTTTTAGACATTTTTACTCGGATGTTTTCGATAAAAAAATAATAAAAACAAGAAATGAAAATGACAACTAAATAGTCAAGCAACCTCATCAGGAGTCTAAATGATAGAAACTGGTGGGTAATAGCATAAGTACACATTAATTTAGTTTAGTCGGCAATTTAGTCGAAAAAATCGCTCTCAGGCACACAGTCTAAGTGTGGAATTGAATGTTAACGGAATTTTTTCGAATTTAAGCGATTTATTATTCTCAATGCTATAACTTCGATTCTGGAAAGAGCATCCGCTACTACATTTTCAATCTCGGAAACATGTTGTAAATCCGTAGTGAATTGACTAATGAAGTCTAAGGCTGTGTGCCAAACTTAAGGTAAATCGTTTACTATGGTAAAATTCGGATTTAGGACAGATTTTTCGATCAGTTTACCATAGAGTTTTTGAAAAATAATTGAATTTACCGAAAAATTTACCTAAAATTGACTTTTACCTTAAGTTTGGCACACAGCCTAAATAACGGAATTGTCGTGGTGAAGCTTTTTCGGGATTCTGTTGAAAAGCATATATCAAGGTTTTGTGGGCCGTGAATAACGTAACGTTTCGGCCTTCAATTAAATGCCGAAATCGTTTTGTGGCAGAATAAGCGGCTAATAGTTCCCTATCGTATGCACTTCAGCGTTGCTGAGTGTCATTTAGCTTTTGGAAATAAAATTGCAGAGGTCTGCCAAACGTCCTCGATCTGCTGTTGGATTACTGCTCCAATGGCTTTGTCCGATGCATCTACCATCATCACCCAGGTATCGTCTTAATTGCTTAATTATCTCTGGTTTGTTAAAATTTAGTATATCGTTTATACGTGCAGTTGATGGAAGAATTCCTGCGGAAGAAATTTCGTGACCTAAAAATAAAATTTGATTTTTTGCAAAATTGCATTTTGTCACATTTATCACTACACCTGCTTCTTTTAATTTCGAAAAGATTATTTCCAAATGACATAAATGTTCTTCGAACGATCGTGAAGCGATTAACAAGTCATCCAAATTCGCAAAACAGAAACTTAGATTGTTGGTTATCGAATGAATAAACCTTTGAAATGTGTTCCCAGGATTCCGTAATCCGAAAGTCATTCGCGTAAATTCGAACAGACCGAAAGGAGTTGGGAATATCTGCTTCCTCGATTGGTATCTGGTGATATGCACGAACTAAATCAATTGTTGAAAAAATTTTACATCCGTGCAATTGATGTGTGAAATCCTGTAAATATGGGATCGGGTATCTGTCGGGTATTGTGACGTTGTTAAGTGCACGATAGTCACCACATGGTCTCCATTCACCGTTCTTTTTGGCAACCAAATGTAGTAGACTAGACCAAGGACTCTTGGATGGCCTACAAATACCTTGATTAACCATATATTCAAACTCTTTTTTTTTGCAACTGCCATTTTTTCGGTACTTAATCGACGGGTCTTGCAGGCAATCGGTGGACCTCGCGTGGTAATGTCATGTGTCACTTGATGTTTAGTGGGTGAGTTTCCCTGGATGTCTCGCGTGATCTCAATGAATTGCTCCAGAAGAGGTAACACTCTAACGTCAATCGTATTAGTGTCAATAATTCTTAGTGTAGGAGAATCAGATGTGATAGCTATCGCTCGTACTTGCAGAGAAGTTAATGGATCGACCATGATTGGCATCGTAACATCAGCCAAAATAATGGTCCAAACGAAATGTTTTCGAAGACCAAGGTTTAACTCTAAACGGCGGGAACCGAATGTTTTCACTGATGATCCATTGGCCGCAAACAATTCAAGATTTGGATTTATGTTCTTCTTTTCGTTATTATTTGCGGGAATGACAGAAACATCAGCTCCAGTATCGATTAAAAATGTTATTTTTGATGGAGGATTAATAATTTTAAGACGACAATTGATTAATTTTCCCTCACACGTCACCATTTGTGGGGTTGAATTTAGTTGTTTGCCTTGAATTCGCTCCAACGTGAGTAACTCGGCTTACAATTTTTTGCATCGTCATTAAAACGTCTATGAAAATAACACTCGGTAGAATCTTTTGGTGTTATGGCATGTTGACGGTTGTCAAATTTTCGAGGTGAACGCGATTTTTGACGAAAAGAACTACGAACAACAATCCGTGGTCTATGCTGTTCCATTTGATCCAATCAACGCGTAATTTCACCAATTTTAGTTAAAATCGACGACTCGATATTAGTAGTTTGATCGATTGTGGATAAAGGCATGACATGATTTTGTGGCATAGTTTCCATCAATCGATCAGCTAACTCGGCGAGTTTAATTTCGTCGTATTTAACGCTTCTGCGGTCGGTGTTAAAATCTCCTGTGCTCTTGGAGGTAACCTCTTCAACCAAATCATCTTAACGAATTCGTCATCGACGTTGGATCCACCATTGGTCTTCATCCTCCGAAGAAGTTGCGATGGTTTAAGATCTCCAAGCTCCAATCCTTGTAATAGACGATAAATTTGTGTCTGCTTGGAATCCCCTAGTCTCTCCAGAATGGCGTTTTTCAAATCTGTGTATGGTGTAGCGCTTTTGGGTCCAATTATGATGTCACTGACATCAGCAATGACTCGATCATTCAGCGCACCGAGAAGATGATTGTAACGAGTTGCTTCCGAAGTGATTTTCCCAAGAGCTAACTGAGATTCGATGATGTGGAACCACATCTTTGGGTCCTGAGCCACCAAAGGGGTTAATCTGAATGTGAGGGATGCTATATGTTTCCGCTTTGCGTCTGTGACGAACTAGGTAAAGATTCCGGTGTCAAAGTATTTGATGTGTTTTGCAGTATACGACGGACCTGAGATGAGCTTTCCGATTCATCACTCATGGTGTTTGATATATTTACACTACACTTAATTTATTTTCCAAACAAAAATGAAACTGTATAAAAATAACCCGACTATGCAAATCAATGAACCAAATATGACACGATCAGGGCAAAAACGAAAGGAATGAGTGTGGAAAGAAAATAATGTGATGTAAGGGATGATGTGGTGTAACAATTTTATGAATAAATAAAAAAAAATGAATTAATTATGTAATTTGTACACATAAAACAACAATCCGAATGTGGTATAACTTGTTAGGACTTCATATTTATATCCATGATAGTCTTTAGGTAGACTACCTTTATTATTCAAATAAATATTTGGCACACAAGTATTTTAAATACAATTATTTTTTTATTTACAATCTATCATTATCAATTAAAATCAACACAAATAATTAGCACACTACAAATGGTTGCAAGAAACCAATGTTATTATTATTATTGCACTTATCGTCGCTTGCGCTTTTTGCGACGAACTCGGAAACTTATTATTTTTCCTCTGCCGGAAAAAAAAACAATTTGCCCTTTATATACCAAATGGATGGTTTTTTTTATATGTGAACTGATTTTTCAAAAGAAAAACTAGTTCCGCAAAAATACTTGAAATTTAGAAAAGTAGATGTCACTAACTCAAAATTCAAATCTAATGTCCGGAGTATGACAATTGTTACAAAATTGATTTCTAAATTTGAAACTAACTATTTGTAATAAATTTAAATTTTGGGAT
Organism: Nephrotoma appendiculata; assembly: GCA_947310385.1. Lineage (NCBI taxonomy): Eukaryota > Metazoa > Arthropoda > Insecta > Diptera > Tipulidae > Nephrotoma > Nephrotoma appendiculata. Next base: position 84,359,886 of record OX371224.1, on the reverse strand, counting down.
TGATATTGACAGCCACAAGTAGTATGAAGCGGGAGGCACAGTTAAGCGATTTCATATTCAGCAAATAACTGCAACATTTCTGTATTGCTGCATTGATAAGAGTTCAATGTAGATGGCAAATAGGCTTTTAACCAACTAAAAAATTTAAAAATTTCGCTAGTTACGTAAGCTGATTTTTCACCAGTATAGCCCCGGCATACCGTCTTTAATTTTTTTTTTTTCCTTTTAAAATAAAAAATTAAATATTGATAGATTATAATAAATCATGCAACAAATCTTTAAAGAGCCACGTCGCTGGTAAAAGAATTCCCATTAAATTAAAGCTGGAAATTTTTGTGTTTGTCTCATCTTTTTCAGGTAACGTAATTCGGCTGATATATATATTTTGACGTTTTTTCGGAGGCAACTAGCTCTGAACTATTATTGATTACTGGCATCCTGTCACGCCCATCTTAAATATAGTACAAGATTTACCCGTCAAATCATTTTCTGTGAGTACCTATATAAAATCAATTATATTAGACATATGAATAAACCCAAAATAACACGAATATTTTGCATCCAGCCCATGTAAAATTCTACATATGAGAGAAATATACAATTGATAAATTTCATGAGCAGGATATACCCATTGGTTCATTAATAATTTTAGATTTTTTTTTTTTTGACAATTCTTTTAACAAATTTGTTTTTGACAATGAATGACAATTCACATTGTCAATTTTGATGGTTTCATACATTTTTACAATAAATTTTGAAAAACTATTGAATGTACTTCAAAGCAACTACTTAAAATTTATGTGAGTTAGGACCTGTCTGAATTCTGTAATTCTGTAATTTTCTGTTATAATTTTGACATTAGCGAAATAATTTTCTCTTTCATAATTTGTGAGAGTTCTGATTGCTGTCCGAATACTGAAATATTTTTGACATTATTCAAAAATTGTAATAATCGTTTTTGTATATAGATAATAATGTATAAAATAACTGAAACTTATCTTGAATCCAATATTTCAATAATTGTCGATGGTGAAAAGGAAAGCAAAGGATGATATTTCATCCATTTATATAGAGAGTTTCTTCAATTGGTTGATTTTTATCTTTCATGAATTGCTCATTATTTTTGGCTATCCGAGATATTTTAAGCATTATAGAACGTATTCTACGTAATTTTTTAGACAAAATCGTTTTGATATTTTACAGAAATTGCTGATTTTGATTTATTTGTTTTGTTTGCTACAAAATTGTTTCTTTCGCATCTTAAAAATTATGACCGATTTCGAAAGGTTACATTATTCTAAGCAAAGAAATACTGAACTAGAATGAGTTCATGGCGTTGTTTTACGTTTGTCGAAATTTGAATAAGCATAGCATTTCATCTTTAATCCTGGGATATGGCACCATCTCCGATAAAGAGTTACTAATTTTTGCACGCACAGCTCATTATTTTTGGTTCATCGTAATGTGTTAAAGCCTAACGTAGCCGATACATGTTTCCACCACTTATACTAATTAGGTGCATGTAGACAAATTTTGTTACACCATCCCATCACAAAATTGGTCGATGCTATACCAACTCAGCCAGACAAGACACCACACGCAATATTAACACAACTTGTTATTATAAACAATTTTTTTGCCACAAAAATTTATAAATTATGACAGGTTGGCCAGCCACCAATATAAAATGTGTTGCTTACACATCAGATACGTTATGTATACACAAACAATTTAACCTTCATTAATGTTTATTTAGTGTTAAATTTACTTTCACACACTTTAAACAGTTACGATTAAACATTTTGCTGTTATACGATCTCGAGTTCCCAGAATTTCTTCTCTTGTGTACAACAACGTATTTTCCTTTGCGTTTTCTTCTTACAAGAGGGCAGCAGCATTAATATAAAAAAAAATAATTCTCCGTCAATTGTATTTTCTACTTAGAGATGATTTAAAAACCACATGTGGCCCATAAAAAAAACTCAGTTTATCAAAAATGTATATAAGAAGTACTTAAGGTTATTGTTGTTGGTTGAATTAAAACGATAAAAGAATTTTTTTTTTATGAAATTATGATATCATTGTGGGTCGCATGTCACTTTACTCCAATATACTCCTTAATATACAGGGTGGTGGCTACGTTTAAATATATTTAAATATTTTGGTGCACGAAAGTCACGTCGGTATCAAAACCAAAAATCAAAATGTCCATGACTGACAATTGATTTTTGTTGTCATATAAATTTGATGAAATTTACACAGATCACGATTCTTGATTTAAAACGATTTTTAGAAATTTTCTTGATTTGTTTTTGTTGGATTCGTTTTCGGTTTACATCAAAAATTATTTAATTTTACAAATCAACTCATCAAAAAAAATAAAATATATATTGAGGTTCTTCTTCCGCTGTCCAAGCCGCGCGTCTCTCCAATATTTTGTGACATGAATTTAATTTTGTTTGATTTTGATTTTATAAATTCTGGTTGTTGGAATGATAAATGTCTCGTTTTGATTGAATTTATATTCATATCTCACGTAATTTAGTTTTTTTTTCGTATAATTATTACTAATAAATTTTAAATTCCACGATGAGTTATTGCATGAAAATATTTTATAATTTACTTTAAGGTTCCGTTGGCATTTTGACGTGGACGAACATTTTGAAATCTTCATGGGAAATTTATTTTGCAATTCGAATTTAATTTCGTTTCAACTTCGACTTTTTAATACCAAAACATTTTTTTAGTAGACACTTTAATATTTTGTACGAAACGTATGCCCAAACAATGAAAACCGCTGTCAAACAAGCAATAACATCTAGAGAATGCAATTGAAACCAGTTCAGACGCGCTGCATTTGATCGCATATGACGAGCACCTTTATGTCTGATTACGTACTCAACCCAATAAATAGCTGTTTGTAGCGGGGTTAATGGTCGATCGCGAAATAGTATTGATTCATATTTAGCCAGTGCGCTATACTTGGTATTTTCGAGCACCTTCGGCCGCAACAATATCGGCATTTGGTATTTGATCTGTGAACATGGGGTTAACAAGTACTGGAACACCATAAAATTTAGATTCGGTGACCGAACCCAGACCACCATGTGTAATAAATAGTTGAATGTTTTTGAAGCACATCGATTTGGGAAACCTATTTTTTGAGGCGCACATTATTCGACAGTCCTGAAATTGATGCGACATCCGATTTCCATAATATATTTTGCTTTAGTTTTTTAAAAACATTGATAATAGCTAGTAGCCTTTTGGGAGAAAATGATGATACTGTCAAATTTGATCCGAGATTTAGGAATATATAGGAATATACAGTCAGTTTCCATTATCTGTATCCCACTTATCTCAATTATTCCTGGAACCAGTGGACGCACATCTGTTTAACTAAAATGATCAGCTACGAATAAAGCAACTATCTTATAATTGAAAATTTCATGAAGTGGTGGATATTTCGAATTAGACTCACTCATGGTACGTAGTGTACTTTTTCGTATTATACAGCATCATGATTTTTTCGAACCCAAATAAAACAAAACTCAACAATCGATCTTTAAAGTGGGTCAAATCGGCCGTTGGTAACATCATATGTCTCGCATAAGACAATGCTAGTAGATTGTTCATCAACTCAAGTAAACGATATGTCGGTCTAACACAACTAAATATAATGACGGGACAGTTAAAATGTGCCGCCAAACCAATTTGCGGTTCACCCAAAAATTCCATAATAATCAAATAAAAGTTTTCCTCTTCCATAATCCTCTGCATTTCAGGATGATTCAATATATTATTTGTTTCGTCTATCGTTACCCGTACACCAGGGTTGTAATTAAATCTATCGATATACCCATATCACCAGGCTCTTTTAAAAACGTTTTCATCAACTCTAAAAATAATTAAAATTGTCAATACATCATAAATTTGAATTGTATAAAACACTTATGACCATCATGATTTGTAACCAGCTCGATCGTTATATGGGGGTAATTTGGCATCGAATTATCAGGTGGAAATGGACTGACTGATGACTATTCACCGGGTATACGGACATAAAATTCGATAGGATTTTCCGCATGCCATAGGATTTTCCGCATGTTGTAGAGTTTAACAACCGCCTTATGATGCTTATTTCAATTCGTAAGTGATATAGATTAACCTTAACTAGGGCAACCCGGTTTCTAATTTAGTTTTACACACCGAAACTTGATCCAGTCAAATTTATAATCAAATAATATTCATAAAAAAAGCTTTAAAATAGATATGAAGTCTCTCGAAGTACAATCCGAAATCTATCTCGAGAAAAATCTGTTAACTTGTTGCAGGAGCAATAATAAAAACCTTAATGGTTTCAAAAGTTAAAACAACAGAAAACACGGAGGAGATAAGTATTCAGCAAAAAAAACAGCTGAGTCCAAAATAAGCTTTCTAAAAAGCTTTCTTTCCAATCTTATGATTATCTTAGTACGAGCGAGAGAAAAATTATTTGAGATATACAGGCTCCTTATGAGTCACCGGATTATGGATGACCGATCCACAATTCGATGTTACCAACGTCCGATCGGTCACAAACTCACAACCATCAACACTCACCAGTCAGAGTTTTGGTATTTTATTAAAAACATCGATAAAAAGCGAAAGCCAGGTAAAAGTCGTGAGCAGCCTCCGTTTTGGATTTAATTAACGATGGGGATGGGTAACAAGCTTTTTAAAAATAAAAACGTATTAAAGCGTCAATTATATCCAAAATAGCATCAAGCAAGTATCCATTAGATACCAAATAATGGTCAAAAAATATTTGAAACCAAAAATCCACCGCCGCTACAAAAATGGATATGGATGAATTCGACCACACTGAAATTATGGTAGACACAAACGAAGATACAATCAAGCGGAAGCACCAATCAGATTGCTAGGTAAAAACACCACCCGCAAGGGGATGTGCAATCAAGCATACCAAACTTTTTTGGTGAGTACAAGAATTGGATTATATATTTACTGGGCTAGTTCACCGGCACAATAGCATTTCCGGTAGAGTAAAAATTTTGTATATAAATTCCATACACTTCGGTGGTTGAAGAACAACCTTCCGATCAACAATAATTAGGTACTTCAATTCATTGTTATACTGGTAGTGAAACAATACAAGTTGCAACTGTCAAAACGTATAAATGCAGCTATGATCAACATGAATTGATTGGTTAAGGCTTGTAAAGGACGTAACGGTTAAGAAGACAAATACGAGCATTTCCGGAAAATATCAATATTAGATAAAGCAAAGGTAGTGAATGTCTGCAACCTTTGGGTAAGTTGATTCTGAAAGTATTTCTTGAAACGTTTTTTTTAAGTATCATAGCTTTGATATGTAACAACTCACATAATAGCTTTCCGAACATAACTACTCATTAATTTAGTTTAGTCGGCAATTTAGTCAAAAAATCGATCTTAGGTACACAGTCTTAAAATGGCAAATGGATTGATCTCAGAAGTAAAGGAACTCGGTATATGAAATCTTGAAATTTTACAATATTCCTTCTTTCCGGCATTTCTTCCACTAGTAACTGATACTTTTGATTGTTTTTCTAAAAGCTTAGATCATACTAAGACTATTCCGAAAATTTGAGGAAAATTCATGTACCAGATTTTTTACTAGAATTTTTTGATTTACTGCGGCCAAATAAGTTATTTTCAGTTTTTGGCCAATATCTCAAAAACTTTCACTATAGTAACCAATACTTTCGGTTGTTTTTCTAATAGTCCAAGTCATACTTAGACCACATGGGAAATTTAAGGACAATTCATGGCTAGAATTTTCACTAGAATTTTTCAATTTTCTGCGGCCAAATAAGTAATTTTCAGTTATTGGACAATATCTCAGAAAGATCCACTAATAACCAATACTTTCGGTAGTTTTTCTAAAAGTCTAAGTAGCCTACGTGGGAAATTTGAGTCCAAGCCATACTGAGAATATTTGGAAATTTTGAGGAAAAATCATGGACCAGAACTTTCACTAGAATTTTTTGATCTTCTGTGGCCAAATAAGTTATTTTCAGTTTTTGGGCAATATCTCAAAAACTTCCACTAGTAATCAATAATTTCAATTGTTTTCTAATAGCTTAGGTACTAGGACTATTTAGAAAATTTGAGAAAAATTCATATACTAGATTTTTCACTAGAGTTTTTTGATTTTCTGCGGCCAAATAAGTTATTTTCAGTTTTTGGTCAATATCTCAAAAAATTCCACTAGTAACCAATAGTTTCAATTGTTTTTCTAACAGCTTAGATCATACTAAGACTTTTTGGAAAATTTAATGAAAATCCATGTATTTGAATTTGCACTAGAATTTTTGGATTTTCTGCGGCCAAATAGGTTATTTTCAGATTTTGGCCAATATCTCAAAAACTTTCACTAGTAACCAATACTTTCGGTTGTTTTTCTAAAAGTCTAAGTAGCCTACGTGGGAAATTTGAGGGAATTATATGGACCAGAATTTTCACTAGAATTTTTTGATCTTCTGTGGCCAAATAAGTTATTTTCAGTTTTTGGCCAATATCTAGAACACTTCACCTAGTTACCAATACTTTGGGATGTTTTTGTAATAGCCGAAGTCATATTAAGGCTACATGGGAAATTTAAGGAAAATTCTTGGATATAAATTTTCACTAGATTTTTTTGATTTTTTGCGGCCAAATATTATTTTCAGTTTTTGGCCAATATCTCAAAAACTTCCACTAGTAACCAATAATTTCAATTGTTTTTCTACCAGCTTAGGTCATACTTAGACTAATTAGAAAATTTGAGGAAAATTCATGGACTAGATTTTTCACTGGAATTTTTCGATTTTCTGCGGCCAAATAAGTTATTTTCAGATTTTGGCCAATAAAAAGCTTCATTTGTAACCAATAATTTCGGTTGTTTTTCTAGAAGCTTAGGTCATATTACATAACAAAATTTTTATCTTTAGTGATAGTGCTGCCGTTTGCGGTGAGTAGAGTAATCTTTTATTTTCCGCTGTCAAAATTCCGCTATCTTATACAGCATCATAACTATCACGGCCAAACTAATGATGCAAGCGGCAAGGCAATTGGACAAAATAGGGTCATTGTCTAAAAGTTACACTTAACGCTAAATGGTAGAGGTATAAGGAGGAAATGGATATACCGAAGCAGCTGCAAATGTATATTCCGATGCATCAAAGTCGGCGAAACCTGCGGTGGTATATTGTCGAACTACTGACAAAATTGGCTATGTTACAAAACATTTTGGAATGGCGAAAGCTCTCATCGCTTTACCAGGAACCAAGCCGATTCAAAACGCTTGTAGCCAATAGAATATCTGCAATAAGAAACATTCTACCGCAACAACTACATGACGCCATATGCTTCACATGAAATGAAGGATTGAGATGTCGCTATAGGAGCGAGTTACGGTCCAAGTTTAGTTTTAAATCCCTTTTGAATAAAGATCGTTCAGACGAACCGTCCTTTTCGTTCTCCTCAAAAACAGAATTTTATTGAGCTTTGCTAGAGCTTTCATGGCTCTTTTAATGGATTTGCAAGTTGATATGAGGCGACCAGTTTTGCTTGTGCTCTTGTCTTTAGAGATTGCATTCGAGGAATCAGCTTTGTTTGTGCTAGTGGTTCATTTTCTCGGTACGTCATGAGGATCAGGCCTGATGGCCATGGTCCTATGCTGTTCCTGTTTTCTTTACAAATGACCAAAATTTCACGTTGTTAACTTATGCCCTGGGGACCAAGCCTTAAAGCCAAATCCCATCATCATATAAGCTATCGGGTTTTTAAGAGCGCTGTATTCTGCCTTCATTTTTATCTATGTTTTGTACCAAGAGTAGCGAAGAAAAATTACTATGTTTCAGTACACAGATAGACAGTTGAATTCAGAGAGTGCTAGGTATCAGATTTTTTCTATAATGAGCCCCCAGCCTAGCAGGTTATCAGCGCATTGCAATCGACACCATAACCCGGTTTAGTGGTGCCGTTAATTAGCTTTTCACACCTCAAATATAGTAGTGCGAGGTTGTTGTCTTGTGGCCCTAGGGCCTAGGCTTTCAAACTCTTTTGCGGTTTGCTTTTCCCGTCGTTACTTTAACGATGTTGCCAGCAATTTGAGGACTGCTGTGATGGAAGGTGAGTCGGCCTATAATTTTTGCACTCCGTCAATCGGTCCTAGTTGTGTTCCTTTTCATCAAACCAATAATTTTTTTAGCTCTTATAGGTCTAGATATGATAATACAGGATAGATTCCCAAACTTTAAAAGAATTATGGTTTCAAAAGAAACACTGCACAAAGATTACATTACGAGTTTTATATACGAAAATTCCAAAACAATCAACAAACCGCAATCCTTACACCAACATTTTTGAATCTAATAATCCAGGAATCACTTCCAATATTTTTATATTGGTCATTGTTCAAGGAATCAGCTACCACATATAACTCTCAATATAACAACGAGCTGACATCCACATAGCCGTGACATGCAATAATCGATAACACAGAAGGCTAATAATATGTTTACAGGGTGCAGGATCATTCAGTGCACTAAGCAACGATTTAATATTCGTTCACAAAATAATATCTTGACCCCAAACCACCGAGGGTAGAAGCATTAATCGCACGCCGCATGAGAACAATCATATTTACCTGGAATACCCTCCTAATTGAACCTAGACTGCCGTTAGATCGTATATCATGTGAAGTAGGTTCCAAAACCAATTGCAACAATTTCTGGCAATATTTTATCATTGACCATAATGGTTTTTGGTACCGATAAACCAGTAGGTTTTTCCATGGCTCAATAAAGTTCAGTCTGAACGCGACGGAATAAGCCGTTTCCAGAATTAAAAACTTCAGCGGGGTAGGGAAAACTAGTCTTCATAGTGAGGATCGAAGCTGTGGACATAGTATTAGTAATAAATAGCCCTGCACGCCATACCCTATTGACTGTTTTTTTCACTTAAGACGGTGTAATTCGGTCACCAAAAACAGAAGAGTAAGAAGGTATAGAGAAATTTATGATTTGTATACTTGAACATGATCATTTTGGAAGTCATGCCTCAGGATTTCCTAAACCTCTTCTATATTGCCAAAAGACACCAGTATGTTTTTGAAAATTTACTTTAAATGTGAGGCCTTCAGCAAAGTTTACTCTCTACTGTAAACCCCAGGTTTTTAATGGTAATTGATTTGACGTCTTGTGAGGACCAGTAAGCTTGTCTTATATGGATTAACGCGCAAAAGCTTGTAGCAGAATTTAAAATCCCAATTCCGTTAGCAGAATTAACCTTGCAGAGGTTTCCACTCTGCGTATATTTTGCCGGGTAATGTGAAAGGTCATGGGGTTTGTGGAGACATACAGAGTCCTAGATTCCTCCGCATATAAACAAATTGAAAATTTATAAAAAAAGTGAAAGAAACCGAAATCATTCAACCAAAATTAGTTCAGCGAAACTTGAGGACATAAAAAATATAAAATAATAATTTCGTGGGTGAGCAACCGGATCTCCCCAAGCGACGAGTACAATGTCTGCTGAAAAAACTCCGCCCCCCCCCCCCCCCCCCCCCCTTCAAGACTGATATTTTAAAATCAATAATCTTATCCGTTCGAAACTGATTGTTGTGATTCTTACACATTTGCCAAGTGTAAAATTCAAAAGCTGGAGGCTGCCGATGAGCCACGGGGAGACCCTCAGAATAAACAACACATATACTGGGCTCACCATTCGAACCCTGTGGATGTCCTGCCAAGGCGATGAAGGTTAGTGGCAAACCTAGCCTGTAACTATGGAACCGACATGAAGAGGAATATAACGCCCCATCATCCCAAACCGAAACAATTTAGCAGTTCATTTGACAATAATAATCGTAATGTCGACGGAATCGCAGTGAAAATTTTTATTTTGACAATTTCCACGAGAAATCAGCGACGAAAGGAGGGAGAAAACAGTGGAAAAAAAATCAAGTGCAAAATGGTCGGGAGAGAACACAAAAGAAAATAGATTTAAATATGGCTCGTTCACAAATATATTTTAAAAATTAAAAATTGCTAATTTTGGAAATGAAAAATTAAAATTCGAAAATTTAGAAATAAACAAAACACAAAAAATAAAACTAAGAATGAACCAAATAAAAAAATAAAAATTGGTACCTTGACTGTTGCGGCCTTTAGGGTAACCATCATGCTACAGGTGATGCCATACCCGGACCGTTCCGGCCTTGTAGCAGATAACCAATATGAGTGCCGAAAATAATTAGCGTTGAACGTTGTTTCGTCTTTAACCGAAAATTCGGACGGAGAAAATACTCCAGCGCAAAACTTTAATGGTAGCTAGGCTGTAAGCTAAGTCCCAATCAGGTGGGCTGTTAGCAGTGTTGACTTTCTCGGAAATTATAGACTCAGACATCGGGTGTCAGTTCGGAAAAAAACCATGATATCACACAAAATGTAATTAAACAACAACAAAGTTAAAAGTATTTCAACTCGAGTATGGAACTAGTAGGCGGGGCATAAAACATTTCACGAAATTTGATTGGTTTTGAGGTCAGGAGGGATGGAGTGGATATATCCAGTTGTCCTTAGTTTTTAAAGATTGGAACACCAAGTTTTCGAAAGCTAAAGGACGATGATAGCAACTTATTGTTATCAGCCAAACGTACCACGTTCAGTGAAAGTTAATGCGAAATTACTATAAGAAACTGAAGGAGTTCTTAAAATAGTATTTTCCTTTGTTCATCCTCTAACTCAAACTTAAAACTGTTAAACTGTGTTTCCGTTCCTTAAATGTTATAGACCAAACGTTTGTTTATTGGCACCTTACAAGGTTTCGTTTTAATTAACATTTGACGGATTTCTATTTATAGCAAAAATTAATATTTTATATCGACATTTTTGCTTCCAAGACGCACAAGAACAATGAAGTACAAAATAGTATTATTCACCAAGGCAGCAGCAACAGTCACCCTCCGTTTAGAACACAAACATTTTCTTTATATTACATCAACATTTTCGTTAATAGAGATAATTTTCAAATATCATCATCATCATTATGTTTTATTCTATTATTTTTTATTACCATTAAATGTTTTGTGTCTGTACTCGTATATATTCGAGTATAGTATTTATACAAACCGTTTTGAAGGGTCCCGTCCCAATAATACTAATAATAATAGTAATAACAATAAAAACTATATACTGAGGACGCGACGAAGACGAGTAATTTACGTTGGCATAATATCTGCGTAATCGAATAAAAACAATCTCGATGCATAATGGCCTTTCGTCATGGTGAATTTAACTAATAACACGCTAAAAAATTCATACGAATATTCCATAGGGTGGGTTTAAATAAGTTTTTTGTTTACAAGGTAACAATGAAACAACATGAAGAAATCTTACATCATCTCGTGTGCCGGCCACCAAAAAAAAAGATACAAAAATCAAGTCGTATGGGGTATATCACATATCCAACAAAGAGTATATTGGTTCATCAATCATTTTAATGGCACTGGAATTCTATCCTTAGAGCTACTGAATTGAAAACAAATAAATCTTGACAGCAACAACAACGACAACGAATTTATACCGAACAAGCCCAATTTTTTTTTATTTATTTTAGAGACACCAGCAACTTATATGATTTCTTGTAGAGCGCAATGTTGTTGTGTGTATTGTGTATACATTTCAAAAATTGAACCAAAATACGAATTGACAAATAACCATTAATTTATAAGATGAATGGCAATATGTCAAATGGTTCAATAAACGTATGCGATATAAACCAAAGAATGTGTATGCGATATGTAAGAGAAGGAAGTAGTATTTCTTTAGGAATAAGCTTTTTGCACAGCAAAAAGGTGTTAAAATATTGAAGCTAAATGATATCATTGTACTCGTATGATAAAACAGAAATATCAATATATTTTGGAAAGCATACATACGCGTGTAATTTGTCACAATAACAAAACAAAAAATTAAGCCTGTTTCTTGGGACATTAAATTGCGGTGTCCATAAAGTTAGCAGACCAAATGCTGATTATAACTTAAATAGAAATATTGTTTATGCAATAATAATTTTATTCACTCCAGGATTTGTTAAATGGTCCCAGAAAAATACACAATGAATTGAAGTATGTATGACAATATATGCTCTAGCACACTACCTATAGCACTTTTTCAATCCCTATTTCAAATATTTATATAATATAATAAAACGCAGTGGCAATATAGCCTCATATATTCACAGGTAAATTAGATTAATGGGTGTTGCAAAAAAAAACCGGAAAACAAAGCAGTCTACGCTGTAATTTACTGAAACGATCAATATAAGTTCCAGGGCGCGTATTCTTGAAATATGTGGACATTTACGCCGGCTCTTCAATCGTTTTTTTAAATTTATTTGCTAGTTTTGTGTAGGTAAGGTCAGGTTAGGTTAGAGTGGCTGCTATCGAACACTTAGGCCAATAATGGCCCATTGTGATACCAAAGGATCCAATCTCTCTTTACTCCCGCTAAAACCAACCAGAGCTACTGATGTAGCGTAAAATATCTCGCACCCCACAGTGCGCGAGTTCAGAAAGGCTGTTCATTTCGCACACACCTAAAATACGTTTTTTGTATGATTGTGCCGGACACGAGCATAGGAAGTGATCTAATGTCTCTTCCTCCTCTCCGTCCATACTACTTCTACAAAAGTCATTCGTCTCTAGACCCAACCTTTTCGCATGTTCCCCAAAAAGGTAGTGTTCTATCAGTATCCCTACGACCAATCCTACCTCTCGTTTTCCCAGGGATACTAGTGCTTTGGAGCACCGCAGGTCTAGTTTTGGCCATACCTGTTTTGCTACCCTGCATGTGAGGATGTTGGTCCATCTCTCCTCTCAAGGCGATTGCCTTTTTACAGAGCGCCGTTTGGGGCGCTGCTATAGGCCTCCCCAGACTTTCCTTTTCCGGCTGCATCTGGGGAGTCGTACCATACCTAACTAGTTCGTCCGCTCTGTAGTTTCCCGTTACGTCTGAGTGACCAGAGACCTAGATTATCTGGATACTGAAATACTTGCTCATCTCATTAAGAGACGATCGGCAATCCAGCGCCACTCATGACTTCACCATAAAAGCTAGCCGGAACCATGATATCCATTTGGTCCAGACATTTCTGAGATTGGAGCTAGAAAATTCCAAATTTACTAAAGTTCATAATAATTCATAATACGCAAGTGATAGAATGATTCAATAAATTATTTCTACCAGTATTCCTCATAATATAGTAATGAGATTTTGTGGTCGTGTTGTCTAATAATTAGGAAGCCTGAAACCACTTACCCATTTGACTTATTGTATTTTGAGATCGGCGCCACTATATATCAAATTAACAGAAATTTGGCTTAATTTGCATCTGATAGAATAAGGAAATATATGGGCTCCTTGTTATTTGATTGGTAGTTGAACGGTTATTTGTCCTAACTAATTACATAGTATAATTATTCTTGAATTATTTCGCACAGATATTTATGGAATCCGCACAAGAAATGTTTAAAATGTATGATTGTGGCATTAAAACAATTCTTAATAGAAGATTTTACTTTTAAATGTGTGAAATATGAATATCAGTAATATCTACGATTATTCTTATGTATTTAATTAAATGTTGTTTAATTTTGTAATTTCATTCGATTTTATTTTTTTTATGTAAGACACAAATATAAAAAGCCTTTAGGGCTGAAAAGACTTCTTGCTAAGTTATCATACGAATGCGACCATCCGATAAAAGTTGTGATCTGGTTTTGCATCCTTAACACAGACGATGTTTCTGGTGTTTCGTTTTGCCTTACATTCTTCAAAAGTAATTTTGGTGTTCTTATATTGTCGTGAGCAATTTTATTTTGTCTGGCCGCTTTTCCGGCTTCTTTTGAAACATTTTTAGAAATTGAATTTTGTTAAGCATATGTTGATGGGATGTCTTTATTCTTTGCATGCAACTTGATTGTTAAAGGGGTAATGTAGAAAGCGAAATGTAGAAAAAAATTTCATAAACTATTCGGTCATTCACCAACCAGTCAACATCATTCAAATGCCAAAGATGCCTTGATAAATAGGAATTCTGCCTCGACAGCCTTATATCACATGTATTTGTTTTTCAGATATTGGGCAGAAATTAAACAGAACCAATATGGCCGCACAAACTAATATATATATATATAGTTATAAAGCCAATTCCATAAAGTAAATCTTCCCCAAATATTTCATGTAGTCCCTATATGATCATATCTACCAAAAATAGCATCAAGCATATTGGTTAGCTGTAAGCACATGATGTTAACTTGTGCAACGTTTTACGAAATATTTCAGACACTGCAATGAAAGAATGAAAGAAATGTTCCAATTTTAACTCCAAATCCAGCAATTTTTTAAATATCATATATAGGAAATGAACAAGTGAGTCTCAGTCTGGACTCATACCTGAATTTTGTTCAAATTACATATAATATAACAATATAAGACTACGAACCAAATTGCAACCTTATTGGGGTTTTCTAGTTAGCACAGACAAATTTAGAAGTTCTGGGAAAATGCATATTAAAATTCACTTGAGTCGCGCAACCCTGACGCAGAAGCCAGAATAACTCCTAGAATGCCTATTTGAAACAAAATTCAATTCTTACACAAGTTCAACTTCAGAATACATAGTTAGAAAATGACAAAGTTTAGTCCAGTATGAACAAATTCTAGTGTTGTGGTTTATATAATTTTAAGTTTTAATAAAATAATTTATTACACATTTTGTTATATATTTTTATTGTGATTTTAAGATTTTATTTTTTTAATTTTAATGTAAATGTTAACTCCACTTTTTTAAGATTGATCTTGTTAAACGTTTTAAGTTTTTATTACACCTCGGTTTATAAGTGTATTCTACAAACAAGTTAACTATAGATAAATTGGTATTTGTCTATAATAGATTTATTATACTAATTTAGGGGTTTACAACACCTCACTCCATAGAAAAAAAAAAGATGAATTCATTTATCTTTTCTAACTAAACTAAAGGTTTTGCCTTGAAACATTTCAAGCCGTTTAATCCGGATAACACATTGTTCATAATTCGCTGAAATGTTGCTGGTGCTCCCTTTAAACCAAAGGGCATCCTCGTGAAGTGATAGTGACCCAACTGGGTGCTAAAGGCAGTTTTATATTTATCTTCTTCACTTAGAGGTATTTGGCGATAGCCGTCTGTTTAGTCTAATGTCGCAAAATAAACTCATTAGCATCTCCTAATTGTTCTAAAATTTATACGATATTGGGCAATGGAAATACATCACTAACTGTCAAATCATTTAAATGGCGAAAATCTACTACGACTCGCCAATGCTTAGATTCATCGCTGGATTTTTCGGGACAATAAGTAAAGCAGAGTTGAATGGGCTGTTACTGTTTTCAACGATGCCATGTTCAATCATTTTCGCCATTTTTGAGTTAATTTCGAATTTTGCCGAATGAGGAAGACGATAAGGTTTTATATTGACTGGCTGTGCATCAGGTTTTAATATGGGATATGGTGAAATCCTGCGTTGGTGATTGTCAGTTGATCACCAGGTAAGAAAAATATATCGTTAAATGCGCGACTAATCTTAATGATGGATGATTTTTATTCCTTGTTCAAGTGAACTGTGCCGATTTGATGTTCCAAATTCTGCAATCTACCTATTAGTGAATCTGACCAATGTTTTAAAGTAAAAATTTGATAATGCTTTAGACTTTCTGGTTCTATGCACATTTCATCTAGTTTTACTGGAAAATCGTTGGTGTTTACATTGCTTACTGTTGCAAACGAGTTTATTATTTCAAGGATTGCATTTGCTATGTACACGCCTGGTTTTATCAATTGTGAGGGACATTAATATTCAGTGTCACCTTTAGTTTTAATACTTAATAAAGACATTTTTATTAATCACTTGTTTTTTGTTTCGCAGTTATTTTGAATAATTTTCAAAAAGTTTAAAAAATCACTCGATCGATTTCGACTTGTTAGGTCATCATCAGGAGTATCTACTGATTTGTGTTAGTAAAAAATTTTGTTATATAGTAGAAAAAAGCAAAATATAAATAAAAGAAGGAGGGCAAAAAAAATAAAAAATAAGCAATAAAAGCAAAATATAAATAAAAGAAGGAGGGCAAAAAAATAAAAAATAAGCAATAAAAATTAATATACGGATCGCGCAGGTGTGCGATGAGTCATAGGCTGAGTAACAAAATTCAAGGTATATTATTGCGTACGTGAGTATAGAAAAGGGCGGGATCTGTAATTGGTGAGAACCGGATTTCTCTCTGTTCGTTAAGGATATTTTGGTTAAGAAATATTGATTTTCTAATTTCGTAAGATTCTAAGGTATCTAAACGTCTGCCTTTGGGTTGTATATGTAATATATCTAAATTGTTCAAGCTAGCTGTATGATTTTCTGACGTTAAATGATTATGGAAAGTTGATTGGTTGCAACCAGATAAATGTTCCTTAGCTCTAACTCCAAAATTGCGCCCAGTCTGACCAATATAGGAGAAACTACAATCATTGCAATTGATCCTATAGACACCAGATTTGGAAAGGCGATCAACTCTAGGTTTATTGTTAAAAATCATTTTCTTTATTGTGTTATTATTATAAAAAGCAAAACTAATATTGGTATAATTGGACACGATGTTGCTAATCCGTTGGCTCGTTTTTCCTATATACTCTAAGCGACGCCAATTTTCCCGCGGTGGACTATCCGGTGGATAAATACCCGTTAGAGTTTTACGCTTTAGCTTTTTATTCAATAACTTTAATATAGTCCTAGTTGCATATCCGTTATTCGTTGCTATTTGAAGAATTATGTTAAGCTCAGTGTTATAATTTGAATTTGTCAAAGGGATGTTTATTAGTCTATCTATGAGTGAGTGGAAAGCTGACATTTTAATATTATGGGGATGGTTTGAAGAACTAGGGATAACAGCGTCTGTATACGTGGGTTTCCGATAAATTTTGAAGTCTAAAGTAGAATTAATCCTGGTTATTGTTATATCTAGAAAATTAATACATTTATTTTCTTCTTTTTCTAACGTAAAATCAATGGTGGGATATTGAGAATTTAACCAAGTTAGGAAAGAGTCTAACAGTCTATCAGTTCCATTCCATAGACATAATATGTCATCAACATATCTATACCAAAAGATTATATGACGAAAATAAGGATTGTTGTTTGATATGATCATTTGTTCGAAGAAATTCATGAAAATT
Organism: Nephrotoma appendiculata; assembly: GCA_947310385.1. NCBI lineage: Eukaryota > Metazoa > Arthropoda > Insecta > Diptera > Tipulidae > Nephrotoma > Nephrotoma appendiculata. The sequence goes on along the minus strand of OX371224.1, from coordinate 84,342,588 downwards.
TCAGCCAACAAAGGTGACAGAGGGGAGCCCATGGGTAGACCATCAGCGAATTTGAAATATGTATTATCAAAACAGAAATAATTTTGTTTAATACAAGTCTCAAAAACTAACTTCAGTTCACGACGTAAGCTCTCATCTACAACATCCCTATCTAAGTAATTACAAACTATTTGGGACAAAGTATTAATCGGTAATAGAAGTGAAAAGACTGGCAACGTCAAATGAAACTAGTTTTGAATGTAAAGGAATGTCGACGTCTTGAATTTTGTTAATCAATTCTACCGAGTTCTTAACCGAGTAAGCTGAAAAGAAATTAGTATGACAATTGAAAAAATTTATGAAACCCTTACATAGCTTGTAGGCGGGAGCATTACAATACGCTACTATTGGTCTAATCGGAATGCCTTCCTTATGGATTTTTGGTAAACCATAAAGGATCGGGGCAGGCGGATTCATGACAGAGTACTTCCAACCAGTTCCATCAAATAACTTCTGGCATTGGTTGATACACTTACTAACCGCAGTCTTAAAAGACTTAGTTGGATCTCTGCCAAGCTCTATTGCTTTGCTTTCTGTAATAAAATCAGAGATTTTATTGCAGTAATCGACTTTTGTGAGCACGGTAATTGTATTGCCTTTATCCGCTTTACACGCTATCAGGTCATGGTCACGTAGTTTTTTCTTTATCGCACCAATCACTTTGAGGTTAGTATTAGAAGCAGCAGAAGAAGAAGAGTTTGTCGGAGAAGAAGAGTTATCAATACCTTTCTTTATTTGTAACGCACACACTGATTTTATTTGGGTTATCTCGCCAGATAAGGCTGTTTCGGCATCTACAGCAAGATTCTCGAATGATCGAAGGTCGATTTTATTTGGCGTAGGGGCAAAATTCCATTGTTTATCCACCGGATAGTCCACCGCGGGAAAATTGGCGTCGCTTAGAGTATATAGGAAAAACGAGCCAACGGATTAGCAACATCGTGTCCAATTATACCAATATTAGTTTTGCTTTTTATAATAATAACACAATAAAGAAAATGATTTTTAACAATAAACCTAGAGTTGATCGCCTTTCCAAATCTGGTGTCTATAGGATCAATTGCAATGATTGTAGTTTCTCCTATATTGGTCAGACTGGGCGCAATTTTGGAGTTAGAGCTAAGGAACATTTATCTGGTTGCAACCAATCAACTTTCCATAATCATTTAACGTCAGAAAATCATACAGCTAGCTTGAACAATTTAGATATATTACATATACAACCCAAAGGCAGACGTTTAGATACCTTAGAATCTTACGAAATTAGAAAATCAATATTTCTTAACCAAAATATCCTTAACGAACAGAGAGAAATCCGGTTCTCACCAATTACAGATCCCGCCCTTTTCTATACTCACGTACGCAATAATATACCTTGAATTTTGTTACTCAGCCTATGACTCATCGCACACCTGCGCGATCCGTATATTAATTTTTATTGCTTATTTTTTATTTTTTTGCCCTCCTTCTTTTATTTATATTTTGCTTTTATTGCTTATTTTTTATTTTTTTTGCCCTCCTTCTTTTATTTATATTTTGCTTTTTTCTACTATATAACAAAATTTTTTACTAACACAAATCAGTAGATACTCCTGATGATGACCTAACAAGTCGAAATCGATCGAGTGATTTTTTAAACTTTTTGAAAATTATTCAAAATAACTGCGAAACAAAAAACAAGTGATTAATAAAAATGTCTTTATTAAGTATTAGTGTGTTTCGCCAAGTGCCTACGGCCAATAGCGTAAAAAGTATTTAGTTTTAAATCTAATTTTAACGATCCTTTCTGAACGGCCAGGATAAACGATTCGAGGATTGTTGAAAGAAAGAGTTAAACTTGTGTATTCAGTGTCATTAAGATTATTAAGAATTTGAATTACGTTATGGAAATAGTCGATATTGCATTTATATTTAATAAGAAAATCGTTCTTAATGATACCTGCACAATCTAACGGGAAATCTTATGGTACAATGTGAAACTCATGCGAGATTGTATTATTTTTTGAAATTTTAATTTTAGAATTGCAAACTCCCAAAGTATCAATATATTCTGGCGTTATTCCCTTTATAGTTAATTTTTGATTAGGGTAACATAAAGTATCGGGCTTAATTAAATGTCGGCCCTGTATCAACTAAGAAAAATTGTGGTTTCATTAAAATATCTAAATCAAGATTTACGAATTTCATATCGTCATTATGGAAATTAATTGCAAAGCAAAATAATTTGTTTATTGTGAAATTTTCTTTTGATATTATTGAATATTTTTTATCTTTACTATTTGTGTCGTAAATAAGATTAGAAGAATGAAGATTTAAATGTTTTGAACTCGCACCGCTACATTCTTGGGTTCCTAAAGGAGTTCGTTTAAGTTTTCCGTTGTTTGTGATTGAGAAGTTGATGGTTGCTGAATGTTATCGGGTTCACTCGTTCGTGGATAGGATCTTTCGCGAGCTCGCAGACGCTTATATGATGACCAAACTTTTTGCAATAGGCACACGGATATGCAATTTTATTAATTCTAAGATTATGATTTGGCTGGTTTGGAGTCTGCGAGAAAGATCGTGACGGCGTTTGTCTATTCTTATTAAACGTTGAATTAAAATTGGAGTTATTGCGGAACGGAATAAATGGTAATTGATTCGAATTTCGGTTATAACAGTTTAATGCAGTGTGTCCTACTTTGAAACAAATCTGGCATTTAACGAATTTGGTGGAAGTATTAGAACATTGAACTTGACTAGGTTTAGGTTTAGAAGATTTATTTAATTTTTCTTCCTCTATCTTTTAAATTTAAGAATCGACACGCTTTAATTAAAATTTTGAGTGGGTCTCTCAAGCCATCTTCGAACGCTCGCAAAGCAGTTTTCGAATTCATAATTTTTATATTTTTATCGAGGACACCTTTGTCTAATGTAGCTGAAACACACGATTTATTTAACTCAGCAAAAATATAACTCGGATACTAAAATCTTTTACATTTTCGTCAACTTGGATATTTTCTAAGGCTCGATCGTTTGAAAATTTTTGATTAAGTTCCTTTGGCAAGTTTTTCCATGGTTCATACATGCCAGGTAATACAGTTTTATTATAAGCACTGTCTATCAACCTAATCTGCACTAATTCTAAAAATATTGAGTGATCTTCATTCGTTTTTACATCTTAAAATACAAGCTTGCAACATTGCAAAAATCTATGAAGCTTTTCGGGAGTTCCATCGAACTCTGGTATTAATTTAATAGCTGTATCAAAGTTGAAAGCCATATCTGGAATACAAGGTTCTACCTGCTTACTGAAATGTTGGTCTAATAATTTTCGATCAATTGAGAATGGCAATTTAAACCCGTAATAAGATAAGAGTGTTGTTGTTGTTGTTGTTGGATTACAAGTTAAAGATAAGAGTTCTTTATTGAATACCGATTTAGATGTTTCGCTTTTATTTTCTTCTTTAGGAACAATGTTAATTTTTCTATTACGTAAATTTTTGTATATACATATATATAATATATTATTAAAAAACTAGTTGAGTCAAGTTTGTTTACTTGACCAATTGTAAATTTCTTGATCCAATTTTACAAGGAACATTTATCAAATTTTATTCAGCCTGAATTCTATTGTAAAAATTAGATACAAATAAATTCAAAATTTTGAACAGAATTTCGTTTTATGATAGTGCTAACCGATTACTATCTGCTGACAAATGATCGCTCTCTTATTCGGCATGTGTTTATTGTAAAAAGGTGGTCGTTTTTATAGTTTTATTTTATTCTTTTTTCAATGTTGACCAAGTGTCCGCCCTCGAGCGGCGATATAATGCCAAATTGAAATTTTAAATTTTTTAATTCTAGTTTTGTCGTAAATTTATAGGCTCCCAGAAGTTTCACTGTTGTTACTCGCATAAAATAGTATGCATATTTGTACCCTATACAATTACGAGGTCCGTAACTAAAAGGTATATATGAGCAATTATGCTTCGCCTCAAAATTTTCCGGTAAAAAATTATCCGGATTAAATTTGTCCGCATGTTCGCCCCATATGTGCTTATTTTTATGAATTGCAGATATTGGTATGAGCAAATCTGATCCACGAGGAACTGTTCCTTTTTCTAAAATTATTGATATTCATTTTAGTTGTATATATTTATATAATATTAAAGCATTAGATAATAAATATATACTTACGTAATTCAATGTCCACAGAATTTGTTCGAATTGATAGCGTTGCGACCGGAGTAATACGTAAACTTTCTTTTATGATTCGATCAAGGTACTCCAAATTATGAACATGTTCCATTTCAACTTTATCAAAATTTTTCCCAAGAATTAAATCAATTTCTTGATAGGCTCGCTCCTGTATTTCGGGATGCATGGCGAGACAAAGTAAAATATTTGCTAAAGCATTGGCAGTCGTATCTAAAGCAGCTACCATAAATAGAACCATTTGATCGTTCAGCTGCCCATCGCTTAAAATTCCATTACGGTGCATACTTTTCAATCGATCCAGAATATTTTCGCGTTTTTCTGATTCTCTTAAAGTGTTGTGACAGTTTTTGGAAAAAAGCTATATTTAAACATTATATAAAACGAATTCCTTTGAATTGTTTTTCGAAATTACACTTACCAGATAAATTGTATCTAAAACATTATTAAATTTGGCCTCCATTGCAGAATACCCTGATACTTGTTTGAACAATGCTTCTAATTGATATAAACCAAATTGGCGTGTATAAAATCGTATCGTTTCACTATCACAACGTACCACTAAATCATGAACATTATCTACAAGTTGTTGAATATTTTCCGTTTTTCCTAATGTACCAAAATTTGCACGCAATGTTGCGTCTGTAACTCGAAACATTGTATGGTCGATCAAATTACAAATTGTTTGATTTTTGGTGTACACATCCAAATCGATAATAAATTCATTGGCAACCTCGTTAAATATGTTAAAAAACGATTTTGTCATAAACAAATTAAGTGTCGGGTTTAGTAGGCGACGATGAGGTTTCCACATTTCAGCTAGAAAATCAATGATGATGATAATTTGGTTAATCATTTACACGACTGCACTTCTTACCATTTGACATAAGCAGGGATGTTTTTCCCGGTAAAATATGATAGACATCAGATTTATCAATACAATGGTTTGAGGTTGTTATTGTGTAAATGTCCTCTGGAGAAACGGCGCATATTATTAGTTTTGTGCCGATAAATAATTTTTTTGTTTCGGTGGCGCTCACTAGAATCTGTTCCATTGAATAAAAGGCATCTGTAGATAATTATAATTTTTTAGACATTTAGCAAGATCTTAATAAAATTACACTGCCCGTCAAACAATTCCGATTTTTTTAGTAAATATTTGTGTTTACGATAACTATTCGCATTTTTCGATTATGCGGTTGTACGAAACAATACAATATGCGAAAAACCCACGAACGAAACAATTTATAAACAAATGAAATAACAAAATTACCAAAAAGCGCATATTGGTATAATAATTTTCTTCTTTGTTTAAATAAAAATCAACAATTAGCCTAAGCGATCTGTACTATAAAAAAACGGCCCCTCCCACACGTGTTTAATGTGATTGAGGCCAGGGCTGCAGGTGGGCCAATCAATTCGATTAATTCCCACCTTACCTAAATAATTTTTGACAACGTTTGCAACGTGGGGCCTGGCGTTGCCATGCATTAATAATTCAAGTGCCCTGTATTTTTTAAGTAGCAGTGTATTTGAAAGTTTACTGCCGAAAAATAGAATAAATAACAATTAATGTTACTTTGCTATTCAGGCGATTCTGAGAATCAAAAATTTTAGTTTATGTAACATTCTATTCATTTTAAAAAACAAACTCTTTAAAAAAACAAAAGATATATCAATATAAAAATAAGTATTAAAAAAAAGTCGAGAATACGGGGCTCAAATCAAAAATATAGTAAATTAAATTTCAAACAAAATTATTTCAGATTATTTTAAAAATTTTAGCGGAAATGACGTGTTGTGATAAAACAAAACTTTATTCCACTAAAATTAGTCATCTCTACAGTTTAGGCAGATTCACTATTTGGTTTGAAACTTCATAAAAATTTTTCCATTAATTCGGAGATCCTTTGTGAAATTGGATGGAAATCTGAGTACCAGAAGTGGCAACTTCCATTGTTCAGTATTTGCAAGGTTGTTGGAATGTTAAGCTTTTACAAAGGCGACATAGAATTAAAAGATTAATACAAATTAGAAGATTAAATTTCTAAGAAGGCTTGGTATTCTTGGTTTTCTTAAATGTAAGCAGGAATAATAATTTTTGATTCTACAAAACAGTTTTATTAAGAGTCCGGTAAATTTAATTTTTCGATTTAGAAATCATGTGCATAGTATATTCGAGATCGATGAAAGTAATCATTATACTCAATAATTAACCAATTTTCGTTGTTTGTCTGAGAAAATCTAGTGTGGAAAAGCTTAAAATTAGAATATTTACCCAAGTTTTAGTTGTTATGGGTCAAAAAGTATATTTTGTTACCAAAACCAGTTTACCAAAAATGAATACGTTCTTAGCAATCAAAAATTAAAATTGCTAAGAAAATAAAAAATCTTAGATGAACATGATTTTGACCGAGGACGAACATAAAAACCAATTAATTATTCGAATGCTCATTACTTTTATTTTTAAAGTGTGTTAATTAATTCTGAATAATTTAATAAATTAGCAAAATAATTTTAATTAATTCAAGCATTTATAGACATTTTATTAAATTTAAGTAATATTGAAATATCACAACGTTATTTTCATTGCGGCATTAAACAGAAAATTGATTGGTAATTCTATAATCTATACGCTAAAAAATTATTTTTGAATGTCATGTCTTCAATTATATTTCAGGAAATCGAAATTAAATTAATTTACATAGTATGCGCTAAGAACTGTGTCTCATGCGTGCATAGCCTGTGATGCTTTTTATTTGTTTGATAAATTATATTTCTTGATAATTTTTGAAGAAAGTAATAAAAACTCGAACAACAAATTTTAGGTCGGTTAAAAAATTTAAAATTGTTAAAACCATAACATACTATATATTTAAATTGAAAAATAATTTTACCAAATTAAAACAAACAATTTTTTTACTAATATCCACACCGATAACATCAAAAGAAATTATCGATCAACTTAATTTTCAATATATTCCAATTGATTGCAAATTATTTACTACACAAATGTTACATGTCATGTCGAATGTGTAATGATATTCACTAAAAACACTGACAAACATTTTACTAAATATATTATATTACCATAGGGGCGTTTGAACTCCCTAAAAAAATTGACAAAGTCCCAACCCGACACCAACATTGGTATATTTCTGAGTTTTTTTAAATATTCACGTAATTTAATTAGTTTGTACACTACTCCAAACACTACCGGCACTATCAAAAATGTAACTATGAAATACATGATTTTGAAAATCGTTATCAGGTATGTTTCGATTAAAGTATACTAACTATAAATAAATGTTAGGCCTAAATATGCTCTTTATATATACCAAGTCTCATTAGCTGAAAATTAACTGATTTATGTTGGAATCAAATAAAATATATTTGAGCACTAAGAAAATGAAATAAAATTATTTACTACGAAAATAGATGTTGAATCTGAAATTACATATAATAATTTTAAAGTCAACTTCACTAAATTTCGGATCTCATTATTTCTATTTCTAGTATCTGTACCATCAGTTTTAATCAATTCTAAACGTAAATTATCGATGGATAATAATTGGTTAGTGTGTTACCTACCATAGTCGAGACTGATGGACTAAAAAATATTATTTGATGAACATTTAATTTCTTTTTTTAATTTCAAGCGAACTTGATAAATTGCAAATTCAGTTCTTGACATACAGACTTTTATAATACGTATTTTAAAATGAATAATATATTGTAAGCTGCAACAAGCTACGTTTTATTGAATATTATAATTGCCGATTTCGATGAACTATCATTAATGCAAATATTTTAGAGCAAACAAGAGGGACTTTAACCAAACAAGATTATAGAAATACTTGGCTTAAGTACGCAGATAAAATGACAATTTTGTTAACTTTTACAAAAACACAAATTTTAGATAACACAATATATAAACAGTTTTCTGTCTGATTGCAATCTATCAAATCTATCTAATCTATCTAATCTATCTAATCTATCTAATCTATCTAATCTATCTAATCTATCTAATCTATCTAATCTATCTAATCTATCTAATCTATCTAATCTATCTAATCTATCTAATCTATCTAATCTATCTAATCTATCTAATCTATCTAATCTATCTAATCTATCTAATCTATCTAATCTATCTAATCTATCTAATCTATCTAATCTATCTAATCTATCTAATCTATCTAATCTATCTAATCTATCTAATCTATCTAATCTATCTAATCTATCTAATCTATCTAATCTATCTAATCTATCTAATCTATCTAATCTATCTAATCTATCTAATCTATCTAATCTATCTAATCTATCTAATCTATCTAATCTATCTAATCTATCTAATCTATCTAATCTATCTAATCTATCTAATCTATCTAATCTATCTAATCTATCTAATCTATCTAATCTATCTAATCTATCTAATCTATCTAATCTATCTAATCTATCTAATCTATCTAATCTATCTAATCTATCTAATCTATCTAATCTATCTAATCTATCTAATCTATCTAATCTATCTAATCTATCTAATCTATCTAATCTATCTAATCTATCTAATCTATCTAATCTATCTAATCTATCTAATCTATCTAATCTATCTAATCTATCTAATCTATCTAATCTATCTAATCTATCTAATCTATCTAATCTATCTAATCTATCTAATCTATCTAATCTATCTAATCTATCTAATCTATCTAATCTAACTAATCTATCTAATCTATCTAATCTATCCAATCTATCTATTCTAGTCGGAAACGGCCTGTAGTGGTTTCCGGGAAACTTCCTTAAGAGTACTTTTCGTGAGTCCTGTGATCTTTTTCTAATGGTTTTCCCAGCTCAATTAGGTTTGATTAAAATAGGTCTAAGGGGGTACCTAGTACTTAGGAGATTGCAACGGGTCCTAATTTCGGAAAAATCCATTTCAAATGGTATGGGTTTCCCTTTTTGAATTGTATCCGCAACTAAAACTGCTTCACGAGTCAATTGCAGCGGGTCGTGATTCCGATAAAATTCGTTTAGAGGGTTCTGCGTTGAAAGCCTTGAAAGTTTTTCAATTTTTTTGTCAGCTCAAATAAACAAATTTCGATGTAGGTAGATTCGACTTGTTAGGTCATCATCATCAGATTGGTAGATACTCCTGATGATGACCTAACAAGTCGAAATCGATCGAGTCATTTTGTATTCAGAAGTAAGTAAAGAACAAAGGAACGGAACACTGAATCTGCCATTAATATCGTAATATTGCACCATATTCCATTGTACGATTAAATTTTATAGCACTTGGGTGTGGCGAAAGGAAATGTTATTCTAGAATTTTTATAGGAAGGTTTTAAGTTGATGAAAGGTTAATGTACTGTAATCATAAAGATATATCAAACTGCGAAGAAATGGCAAATTCCAATTTGTTTCATAAAGTGTAATTCAATAAAATGAGCTTACTCATGCTTCACTATGAGATTGAATTTTCGAGCCTCATAGAAAGGTCTCTCTGGTCGATTGTTGCAAAAAAGCTTATTAGTTGTTGATGTTGATATTATTAAATAGCAAATAAATATGAACGATAGTGTTTAGTGGAAATTGGTCGATTTTTGCAACCCCGTTATGTTTTATTTTAGTTAAACGCAGTGCTGATTGAATACATTTGATTGAAATAGAAGAGTTGTTGGTTACAATGTTTCGCAATGTTGTATTGAAATAGAGAGGACAAAGATCGACATACCGAAGTATCTAACTTAGAAAACAACCCTTTTGGGTTTCGACGATATAAAAATTGAAAATCTGCAAAAATGTGGGGGTCATGAATTTTCATGATACGAACTTTGTTGTAATTTTTACTCTACTCTTGCTGTGGATACTATTTTGACTTCGATAAAAATGAAATCTCTCTGCGTATGCAGATTTTGTAAGGTAGTGCTGTCTATGTATAGACAAAAAATAATGTTCGAAATTTACGACCTCGCACATTTTGCGTACCATATATCTGTTGTTATTTTATTGTTGTAATTTTTATTTTTTGCATAATTTTATAGTTAATCTTTAAAACTAAAATTGCGGTAAATATTTAAATAAGGCTTAGCCGCCTACTTGTGTACCGGATTACTGTTTACACTTAATTTATTTGTCTAATCTAATTTTGATGCGCTGATGGTAATTTGATCTCATTAATCTACTTGTTTATGTGGGTTTTATTTTTTTTACACAAATTTCATAATGTTTTTTCATCGGAAGAATTCCGAAACGGAAGCAATGATTGTTACAAGATGTTATTGTATGTTTCGGTTTGCTCTTACAATTTCAACTTCTGATTAATTTTCAATACTATAATATAGTAAACAGATCACTTTCAAAGCACATTTCTAACTATTAGTCTGATTCCTCGAAATTTTGTATAAGGGCATACGAAACTATTGACGGTTAGTCGGCGCTAATTTTTGCACTCCAACAGAGGGGCATAATTGTGTTTATTAACATCACTGATGGTGATTGATAAGCAAAATTGGCTTTTGCATCCTGCTTCTGGTAAGATCCGAACCCAGTACAGTGGAAACTGTGTTAAGTTTGACACTCACGGTACCGTAAAACATAAGCAACCTAAAGAGGTGTTCAACTTAAAAAGGATTTAAATTTTAATCAAAATCAAGAGCTTTATGGCGTCCACGCAATAAATTTTTTGTTGAAGAATAAATAAAAATGCAAGACAAAATCGTCAAACTTAGCAAATTGACCAAGTTCAAAAGGTGTCCATCTTAACAGGTTTTACTGTACTTCTCGTTAACGGACATGTTTATTTTGACAACAACAACTAAATTTGACAGATACAACAAATTTTCTGTAATTCAAATAGATGTCAATATAACTTCCAACAATTTGTATCAATTTACTCCAATTTGTGAAATTAAATATAGATTTTTAGAACTCGTTAAGAAAATTCCGTGTGATTATCGGCCAAGATTATTTTGACAACAACAACTATTTTTGACAAATACAACAAATTTACTGTGATTCAAATAAATGTCAATATAGACTCCAACAATTTGTATTAATTTAATCTAATTTGTGAAATTAAATTTCAAATTCTAGACCTCGTTAAGAAAATTCCGTGTTATTATCGGCCATGTTTATTTTGACAACAACAACTATTTTTGACAAATACAACAAATTTACTGTGATTCAAATAAAAGTCAATATCAATCCCAACAGTTTGAATTAATTTAATCCACTTTGTGAATTTAAATTTTTGAATTCTAGACCTCGTTAAGAAAACTCCGTGTTATTATCGGCCATGTTTATTTTGAAAACAATAACTATTTTTGACAAATACAACAAGTTAACTGTGATTCAAATAAAAGTCAATATCAATCCCAACAGTTTGAATTAATTTAATCCACTTTGTGAAATTAAATTTTTGAATTCTAGACCTCGTTAAGAAAACTCCGTGTTATTATCGGCCATGTTTATTTTGACAACAATAACTATTTTTGACAAATACAACAACTTAACTGTGATTCAAATAAAAGTCAATATCAATCCCAACAGTTTGAATTAATTTAATCCACTTTGTGAAATTAAATTTTTGAATTCTAGACCTCGTTAAGAAAACTCCGTGTTATTATCGGCCATGTTTATTTTGACAACAATAACTATTTTTGACAAATACAACAACTTAACTGTGATTCAAATAAAAGTCAATATCAATCCCAACAGTTTGAATTAATTTAATCCAATTTTTGAAATTAAACATAGGTTTCCAGTCCTCGTTAAGTAAATTCCGTGTTATTATCGGCCATTTTTATTTTGACAACAACAACTATTTTTGACAAATACTACAAATTTACTGTGAATCAAATAAAATTCAATAACAATCCCAAATTTTGAATTAATTTAATCCAATTTGTGAAATTAAATTTCGAATTCTAGACCTCGTTAAGAAAATTCCGTGTTATTATCGGCCATGTTTATTTTGACAACAACAACTATTTTTGACAAATACAACAAATTTGTATCAATTTAATCCAATTTATAAAATTAAATTTAGATTTTTAGAACTCGTTAAGAAAATTCCGTGTGATTATCGGCCAAGATTATTTTGACAACAACAACTATTTTTGACAAATACAACAAATTTACTGTGATTCAAATAAAAGTCAATATAAATTCCAACAATTTGTATTAATTTAATCTAATTTGTGAAATTAAATTTCGAATTCTAGACCTCGTTAAGAAAATTCCGTGTTATTATCGGCCATGTTTATTTTGACAACAACAACTATTTTTGACAAACAGAACAAATTTACTGTGATTCAAATAGATGTCATTATAACTTCCAACAATTTGTATCAATTTAATCCAATTTGTGAAATTAAATTTAGATTTTTAGAACTCGTTAAGAAAATTCCGTGTGATTATCGGCCAAGATTATTTTGACAACAACAACTATTTTTGACAAATACAACAAATTTACTGTGATTCAAATAAAAGTTAACATCAATCCCAATAATTTGTCCTCGTTAAGTAAATTCCGTGTTGTTATCGGCCATGTTTATTTTGACAAAAACAACTATTTTTGACAAAAACAACAAATTTATTGAGATTCAAATAAAAGTCAATATCAATCCCAACAATTTGAATTAATTTAATCCAATTTTTGAATATAAATATAGGTTTCCAGTACTCGTTAAGTAAATTCCGTGTTATTATCGGCCATTTTTATTTTGACAACAACAACTATTTTTGACAAATACTACAAATTTACTGTGAATCAAATAAAAGTCAATATCAATCCCAAATTTTGAATTAATTTAATCCAATTTGTGAAATTATATATGGATTTCCAGTCCTCGTTAAGTAAATTCCGTGTTATTATCGGCCATGTTTATTTTGACAACAACAACTATTTTTGTCAAATACAACAAATTTACTGTGATTCAAATAAAAATAATATAAATTCCAACAATTTGTATTAATTTAATCTAATTTGTGAAATTAAATTTCGAATTCTAGACCTCGCTAAGAAAATTCCGTGTTATTATCGGCCATGTTTATTTTGACAACAACAACTATTTTTGACAAACACAACAAATTTACTGTGATTCAAATAGATGTCATTATAACTTCCAACAATTTGTATCAATTTAATCCAATTTGTGAACTTAAATTTAGATTTTTAGAACTCGTTAAGAAAATTCCGTGTGATTATCGGCCAAGATTATTTTGACAACAACAACTATTTTTGACAAATACAACAAATTTACTGTGATTCAAATAGAAGTCAATATAAATTCCAACAATTTGTATTAATTTAATCTAATTTGTGAAATTAAATTTCGATTTCTAGACCTTGTTAAGAAAACTCCGTGTTATTATCGGCCATGTTTATTTTGACAACAACAACTATTTTTGACAAATACAATAAATTTACTGTGATTCAAATAGAAGTCAAAATAAATTCCAACAATTTGTATTAATTTAATCTAATTTGTGAAATTAAATTTAGATTTCTAGACCTTGTTAAGAAAACTCCGTGTTATTATCGGAAATGTTTATTTAACAACAACAACTATTTTTGACAAATACAACAAATTTACTGTGATTCAAATAAAAGTCAATATAAATTCAAACAATTTATATTAATTTAATCTAGTTTGTGAAAATAAATTTAGAATTCTAGACCTCCAATTTATTGTGAATCAAATAAAAGTAAATATCAATCCCAACAATTTGAATTAATTTAATCCAATATGTGAAATTAAATATAGATTTCCAGTGTTCGTTTAGTAAATTCCATGTTGTTATCGGCCATGTTTATTTTGACAACAACAACTATTTTTGACAAATACAACAAATTTACTGTGATTCAAATAAAAGTCAATATAAATTCCAACAATTTGTATTAATTTAATCTAATTTGTGAAATTAAATTTCGAATTCTAGACCTCGTTAAGAAAATTCCGTGTGATTATCGGCCATGTTTATTTTGATAACAACAACTATTTTTGACAAATACAACAAATTTACTGTGATTCAAATAAAAGTCAATATAAATTCCAACAATTTGTATTAATTTAATCTAATTTGTGAAATTAAATTTCGAATTCTAGACCTCGTTAAGAAAATTCCGTGTGATTATCGGCCATGTTTATTTTGACAACAACAACTATTTTTGACAAATACAACAAATTTACTGTGATTCAAATAAAAATCAATATAAATTCCAACAATTTGTATTAATTTTATCTAATTTGTGAAATTAAATTTAGATTTCTAGACCTCGTTAAAAAAATTCCGTGTGATTATCGGCCATGTTTATTTTGACAACAACAACTATTTTTGACAAATACAACAAATTTACTGTGATTTAAATAGAAGTCAATATAAATTCCAACAATTTGTATTAATTTAATCTAATTTGTGTAAATAAAATTTAGAATTCTAAGCCTCGTTAAGAAAATTTCATTTTATTCTTCGCCATGTTTATTTTGACAACAACAACTATTTTCGACAAATACAACAAATTTACTGTGATTCAAATAAAAGTCAATATAAAATCCAAAAATTTGTATAAATTTAATCTAATTTGTGAAATTAAATTTAGATTTCTAGACCTCGTTAAAAAAATTCCGTTTGATTATCGGCCATGCTTATTTTGACAACAACAACTATTTTTGACAAATCCAACAATTTTTCTGTGATTCAAATAAAAATCAATATAAATTCCAACAATTTGTATTAATTTAATCTAATTTGTGAAATAAAATTTAGATTTCTAGACCTCGTTAAGAAAATTCCGTGTGATTATCGGCCATGTTTATTTTGACAACAACAACTATTTTTGACAAATCCAACAATTTTTCTGTGATTCAAATAAAAGTCAATATAAATTCCAACAATTTGTATAAATTTAATCTAATTTGTGAAATTAAATTTAGATTTCTAGACCTCATTAAGAAAATCCGTGTGATTAACGTCCATGTTTATTTTGACAACAACAACTATTTTTGACAAATACTACAAATATACTGTGATTCAAATAAAAATCAATATAAATTCCAACAATTTGTATTAATTTAATCTAATTTGTGAAATTAAATTTCGAATTCTAGACCTCGTTAAGAAAATTCCGTGTGATTATCGGCCATGTTTATTTTGACAACAACAACTATTTTTGACAAATACAACAAATATACTGTGATTCAAATAAAAGTCAATATAAATTCCAACAATTTGTATTAATTTAATCTAATTTGTGAAATTAAATTTCGAATTCTAGACCTCGTTAAGAAAATTCCGTGTGATTATCGGCCATGTTTATTTTGACAACAACAACTATTTTTGACAAATACAACAAATATACTGTGATTCAAATAAAAGTCAATATAAATTCCAACAATTTGTATTAATTTAATCTAATTTTTGAAATTAAATTTAGATTTCTAGACCTCGTTAAGAAAATTCCGTGTGATTATCGGCCATGTTTATTTTGACAACAACAATTATTTTTGACAAATACAACAAATATGCTGTGATTTAAATAAAAGTCAATATAAATTCCAACAATTTGGATTTATTTATTCTAATTTGTGAAATTAAATTTCGAATTCTAGACCTCGTTAAGAAAATTCCGTGTGATTATCGGCCATGTTTATTTTGACAACAACAACTATTTTTGACAAATACAACAAATTTAATGTGATTCAAATAAAAGTCAATATAAATTCCAACAATTTGTATTAATTTAATCTAATTTGTGAAATTAAATTTAGATTTCTAGACCTCGTTAAGAAAATTCCGTGTGATTATCGGCCATGTTTATTTTGACAACAACAACTATTTTTGACAAATACAACAAATGTACTGTGATTCAAATAAAAGTCAATATAAATTCCAACAATTTGTATTAATTTAATCTAATTTGTGAAATTAAATTTCGAATTCTAGACCTCGTTAAGAAAATTCCGTGTGATTATCGGCCATGTTTATTTTGACAACAACAACTATTTTTGACAAATACAACAATTTTACTGTGATTCAAATAAAAGTCAATATAAATTCCAACAATTTGTATTAATTTAATCTAATTTGTGAAATTAAATTTCGAATTCTAGACCTCGTTAAGAAAATTCCGTGTTATTATCGGCCATGTTTATTTTGACAACAACAACTATTTTTGACAAATACAACAGTTTTTCTGTGATTCAAATAAAAGTCAATATAAATTCCAACAATTTGTATTAATTTAATCTAATTTGTGAAATTAAATTTCGAATTCTAGACCTCGTTAACAAAATTTCGTGTTATTATCGGCCATGTTTATTTTGACAACAACAACTGCTTTTCAAATATAACAAATTTTCTGTGATTCGCGTAATAGTACAATACCACACACGCACACACAAACACACATACACTGGTAAATAAGAGTAAATTTGTTAAAGCCTAGAGTTCAAATGGAAGTAATGATTGGAAAACTGGGCTTGACTTTTGTACGCAAGTGCTCCAGAAAACCCAAGAACATTTCTGGAAACAACGCAATTTTTGAAATCTTAAAAAAGGATTTTTCAACCTTTAGAATCATTCGCGGTAGCAACAGAACAATGCCAACTCATCGATAAAGAAATCAAGCGCAACCAATTCACATTTGCATATTCTGTCAGTACACATAAAACCGAAGCAAGTCATCTTTTTAAAACCCTATTGAATGATTGGAATAATTGCAGGGACTTACTTCTGCTTTAGACATTAATACAATTAGCCCATCCGCTACGCATGATTGTGTAGTTTTCCTAATTTTCTATTTGACAAGTGATCACACGCCACATCCACATATTTGATCATTCGTCCAATATAAGTATCATACAAATTTTATTAATTAAAGGACAGTGTCTAGTCACTATATTGCTTTAACCAACTTTTTATTTAGGCACTCAGATTTTTCATTAAAAGCGTTAGAAGACAGTAACCAATTTCTTTATTCTGCATTACCCATTTTCAAAAGCGACATTGCTACATGAAAATATAAGAACTTAATGTAACACCTTTTATAGAATTGACTGAATAAATATTACAGTGTTCGCATATACGGTTGGATTATTTTAATAAGCCGGATTGTATTTAACCAAACATGAGATTTTTCTTGTTTTTCATAAGATGAAGAAAAATAAATTCAATTGTTTGGTGATTTTATGTTTTCATTTTATTTATATAGAATTTACTATATTCGACCGCGCACACAAATATTGTGGCTCGAAATCTCTGCCTTGTTTTATGTTTTATTGTAACTTTTATGAAATTATTGTTATTTAATATTGTAAAATTCTAGTTTTGCGAGAAATAAAATAATGTTATTATAGTGCGTGTAAATCGAAGGTTAATAGAGACGAACGTGAAATATTTAATTGGGTTCTGTGTTTTAACATCAACATTGTCTGTTTTTTTTTTTTGTATATATACGCGGATTGTATATAGTTCGTGTTCATGGGCTAGAGCGAATTACCATATAATATGTTAAAATATTCAGACTATTGTTCTCGTTGCAAGCACAATGTACCTACATATCGAAAGAATGTTGTTTATTTGCCCCCGCGCGCGATTATTCCAAATGACAATACTGTTCGATATGGAAACAATTATCCCCCCAAGTTGATTTGAAACACTGTTTACAATGTTTTATTTTTATTCGAAAATCTATTATTTCAATATTTGCATTTATTGTAATGCTAGGTGCACAACCAGAATAGTAAAACTCTGTTTTTCATTTCCAAAACGTATAGATTTTCAATTTTCCGAAAATTTTATTAAAACTTGTATTCATCTCCCGACCGAATATTAAATTTCGACTGGTGCGCTATTATTTTAAAAGTTCTTCTCAAAATCATGATAATCAATATTTAACTGTGGAAGTATATAATATATTTTATACCGTTAGAAAAATCAACCAGGTACATTTATCTTTAAAACAATAATATTGTTATTCATACAGAGTACACAAAGTCGAGATTACACCGAGTGCCATGATAAGAGATGTTGGTGTTAAATTATTATCGTTTTTAGACTAACATGTACAAGTGCCTGTATAATGTGAATACCAATAACAATAGAAATACTGGTACGTACACCAACCACCCCCCAAAATGTGTTTTTGTCTATTTTCGTTCAAGTTGATTTTTTTTAAACTTAAAATGCATGAGATGAATAAATTTGGTTTTAATGTTGTTGTTGAACAGCAAAATATACACACATTCTTCTCGTACCTGTTTTTGCACTTTTCCGGCTCTTTTGTTTTGTTATTTTTTGGAAAATTGATTTTTGATCAAGGTATATCCAACAAAAGCTCACACACTCACAATAAATAAATTTGAAAATCAATTTACTGAAAATTTAAGATGGAAATTTATGATGAACTTATTTCTTTTTGGCATGGTTCAGCTTACACTATCCCAACTTCAAACACAGACGACAATATAATGGATTAAAATTTATTTATTCGAATCATCTATTTATACGAGTTATGTCACAAACGAATGTATATTTTGCTCAGAGTTTCAATTTTATGTTTATGTACCGTCATAGTTATAGTTAGAGCCACTCACACATAGGTACAATATAGTCTCCGATATGTTACGGATTGCTTCCATGATCAATCCCTAAATCTTGACGCTAATGGCGTAGTTCTTGTTGCCATATCTCGCTACACAATATCCGTGCACTATCTGTGTTTGCACTCCCTTCATCCTCTGGACAGTATTTCACTTTATAATAATTCAAGTAAATATTGTCGCCCTAAACCGATAAGAAAATAAGAAAACGTTTATTATTGGAAACAGATGTTGTGTGATCTCAAGTGCGATTAGTACCGTCGGAAAATACCGTTCCAGATCAGTTTTCCAAAATTCAAGCGGAAATGACGACTTTTCACAAAAAATGTGTTTTTCAGCTAAAATTTGTTCCCTGTAGAGCCCTATACGGATTGAGTGTTCGAGATGAAACTTCATACTTAACCTTTTTCCATAAATTGATAGATCCCAATCATTTATATATAGCCAATATCAGTCAACCGGAATTGAAAGCTTCCTTAGGAGCTTTTTGTTGCAAATATTTTTTGCAGTTAAGTCTATAAGCATTGACGAAAAACGGTTAAAAACAATTACAAGTAAATTAAATTTAAACTAATAATTTAGATTATTATTTAAATATTATCAAAATTCGGCATATCAACGGTTCAGGCGGATTAACTATTCGAAATAAAACTACATACTTAAATTTCCATTATATTGAACCAAATCTTAATTGACTCACTTATCTAGACATGGCTTGGACTTAAACTTCTCCAATTGTAAGTTTCATATACGCATAGCTTCCTAATTTATTCGAACTAAATGTTTTATTCATTCGATGTGAGTGTGCGGGCTTATGGTTTATAGTACTTATATATATTCCGCTTAAAAAATCTGTGTTTTACAAAATCACTGCACTTAAGCTATTTATAGTTATTATGACCAATTATTGTACATTAATCAGCCTTATTTTTTTAGCGGAAAAATACACAAAAAATATTCACAATGAAAATATGGCACAATCAAATTGAGATGTAACAGTTTTTGAATAACACGGTACCAAAATCTACTGTTCAAACGGTTAAAACTACTTAAGTAGGTCGGAATATTCGAACTGCTGTGAACAGGAACTAAACATCTGTTTCATGTTATTTAAAATTCGGTAGTTTCTAATTTAAAATATACTTCAACACCAAACGTTTCTCAAAAATTATTTCCTAATTCGCGTACTGTCTTCATATACGTACAACAACAATTTTGTAATGCTTCCTACTGGCAAAGCGGAGAGGCTTGATCCTTAGAACAATGTCATATCCGATATGAATTTCCATAAACTAAACTTTCTTGTCTTAATTTAAATGTACATTCCTCGGTATAAGAAGTCGCTAGTCCTCCACCTATTATTAAGTACTTTCAGGTTATAAACGCCAACACCAAGTCTGGACATAAACCACTGGTGATTATAATATGTGTTGATTAAATTCTAATTGACAAGGTGGGTTAAAGCCACGAGGTGGAATAAAAATCAGGTCTGTGGAACGAGGGTAGGACTGCTAACATAATGAAGTACTCGAAGCATAGTAATGCGTTTTGTCATCTTATACTGAAAGTAGCAGTGAGAATCACTCATTTAAAGTTATTTGACACATAAGTGGGGTTTCGCTATCAACCCATGACAGGAGGTGACATAAAACCGTGGTTGTGTGTGGAAATTTAGATTTTAAATGAAATTTTTTTTAGTTTAGATTGGTTTTTATCTGAAACCAAAGATAAACATATAAAGATGAGTATTTATCATGGCACGCCGATGCGCACTAAATAAAATCGATACATTTGTAGGGGAAAAAGTGTATAGCCAAAATGAAAAGTGCATCTATCATTTTACGTGGCTCGATAATTTCTCTTTCTGCCGTCTAGTATTTCCATATGATCGAGTATAATTACATAACAAAAAAAAAATTATTTGTTTGTACAGTATAAAACACAAATTATTCTTTTAAATTTGCTTTCATTATTCTATGAAACTATGGTGTTTACTGTATGTAAGCGACAAAAAAAAACAAAAAACAAATCCAATCCATTTATTATTTTCGTTTGGAAATATCTCTCTCTACACACCGTTTATATTTAATAAAACAGAATGAAACGAAAACTCAAAACGATTATGTACAAAGTACAATATATAGATTTACTCGTATCGTTCCTTCCCATTTTAGGTATGTACATATAACAAAATTAACACGTGCAAATATAGCACGTGGCAAAACCGAACACAATCATATTCTATAAGCCGTACTGTAGCGACACGCATGTAATTTTTCACTTCTGTTTAATTGTATTGTGCGTATACGAACATGAAATTTTATTCTCTATTTACTCGAAGTTGTATATATGATTCGGAAATACATTTATGTAAAAAAATGTTTAACGGGAAAAATAGAAAAAACAAAAACTAGTGGGTGTGTTTTGTTTGTTATTATATAATTCAAAAGTGCATTTCGATCACGATGTTTTTTTTTAATTTCTATTTTTCATTATTGTTTTAGTCTTTTTATGCGTGAATGAGGCGTGGCTACACATATTTGATCTTTAAATCTATTTTGTTTTTTGTTGTTTACGAGAAATCTAGATCAAATGTGTCATATTCGATTTCTATTGGCCGTATACAAATACTATCAAATAGAAGTTAAAAATGTACGCCAATACTATCAAATAGGAGTTAAAAAGTGCCATTATCCGCGTGTATAGCCGAGTATTGTACGCGGAACCAACGAAAATGTTTTCTACATACATTCTCGTAATACATTCTCGTTGGTTCCGATTGTACGGCTTATAGAATATGATTGTGTTCGGTTTTGCACGTGGCATTAAAAGATAGATGATCTGTTTTGTTTACGCATACATACATACATGTAGCTGCATTGAATGTATTTTATTTTGGTATGATAAATCAGTGCACCGGCGAAATGAAATGTAAATTAAAAATTGGTTAAACTTTTTGGTTTCAATCATACATGAATATGTTAATATGAAACGAAAGAAAGTGTATAGGTGTTTGTAACTACAATTATATTATGTTTTGGTAAAATGTAAATAATAAATTGAAAAAAGTGTATTTGGAAAATTGTCAACAATATTTTGAATGGATTTATAAAATTATAAAAATATTATCAATATCCTGCCGCTTTAAACTTTGTTAATGAATTTATTTAGGTAGTTGTTTTGCATTTATGCAAAATAGGTTTTCATTTTTCCTAGCTATGATTTGTATCGTGAAAATACGAATGAGTTTAATCTGAACGAATCAGAGCTTATAATGTCCAATTGGAACTTATCTTCTTAGGATTGTTACACACAATTTTCATTTCGATCGACATTTCATTACTATATTTATGAAGATTTTGAACTATATATATATATATATATATATATATATATATATATATATATATATATATATATATATATATATATATATATATATATACAGTAAAACTTCCACAAACGACCACCTCTAAGAGAAGACCCCCTTCCTGTACGATACACTTGATCATTAAACCGTTTTTATTTAAAGTAAAACCTTCTCTCTAAAAAGTCCACCTCCCAAACCCAACCGCGACCATGATTTAATAGTACATCAAGAAACAATCACACTCTTCGAAACGACCACTTTCCAACATTTATTGTTTTTTTTCTAATTAAAATACAAAATCAATTTGTTTTGTATTATGTTACTACATATATTATATCCAATCGGTTAAAACGCACTCAATCTATTGATCAAAAAATGATCAAATAGAAACGAAGAATTATATATAGTCATGGCTGCATCGCCATTCAACCAACTTACACGTCAAATCTATCAAATTATTATTTCTGCCTGCAAATACTACGAGTATAAGTCAACCAATTGTCCAAAGCATCATCCACAATTTTAAACTACATTATCCGCGCTCTGTCCGCGGAATACTGTCAAGTTTTCATATTGCCATAAACTTTTCTGAAAAAGTGGATATTCAAAGTAACATAATATCTTTAGCAAACCTTGTTTATTTAGAACTCGACTTCAATACCAATATTGACTTGGATGATGTATCTCCACCTTGGGACAATGACAATGGAAACCGAGCCATTTGCTTTGGGAAACTGGGAAACGAAATCATTCAGCAGAATTTATTAATTGATTATTTCACGCGAAAATAATACAAAAATATATTAATAATTTTTTAATTTAATTAAATTTAGTTAAGTATGAATTACCGGACAAGTGGTGCAGTGGTTAAACCTTCGGCACTTGGTCCGGGAGGTATTGGGTTCAAAACCCATCAGAGGCTATATGCTAATCGAATTTCATCATCGAATACAATCGGTAATGTTAATCAACACAACTAAGACCTTCTGGCTGAGTACAGAATTCAGCGCTGACTCACCGTCTATGTCAATGTACAGGTTGACATGGAGCTTGCAATGTGCAGATGGTATACTACTGTAGTTATGTGAGTAGGTGAATAGAGGAATGGTTTAATGATGTGGCGTGAATGCGTGGTATCAAAATGGGCCAAAAATAGCCTAAGTGTCAACCACTGAATCCTGAACCTAACTAAGTATGAATTGAAATTTGTTCTTCAAATTATAATTTCTTTATGATTTATTTTTGTAATATATGTATTGTATGCTGTGAAATAAAATAAATACATAGTCGTTATATTTTAGAATATTTTTTTTTTAAATTTTTTCCCGAATACGTCCACCTCTCAAAACGACCATTTTTCCTCTGGTACCCAAAGTGGTCGTTTTACAGAAATATATATATATATATATATATATATATATATATATATATATATATATATATATATATATATATATATATATATATATATATATATATATATATATATATATATAAATATATATATATATATATATATATATATATATATATATATATATATATATATATATATATATTGATCCCCCCAATATCATCCCATTTTTGATCCCATTTTTGATCCAATTTTTGATCCCAATTTTGATCCCATTTTTGATCCCATTTTTGATCCAATTTTTGATTCCATTTTTGATCCCATTTTTGATCCCAATTTTGATCCCAATTTTGATCCAATTTTTGATCCCATTTTTGATCCCATTTTTGATCCAATTTTTGATCCAATTTTTGATCCTATTTTTGATCCCAATTTTGATCCAATTTTTGATCCCATTTTTGATCCCATTTTTGATCCCATTTTTGATCCCATTTTTGATCCCATTTTTGATCCCATTTTTATGCTCATTTTTGATCCCATTTTTGATCCCATTTTTGATCCCAATTTTTGATCCCATTTTTGATCCCATTTTTGATCCCATTTTTGATCCCAATTTTTGATCCCAATTTTGATCCAATTTTTGATCACAAATTTGATCACATTTTTGATCACATTTTTGATCCCATTTTTGATCCCATTTTTGATCCCATTTTTAAACCCATTTTTGATCCTATTTTTGATCCCAATTTTGATCCAATTTTTGATCCCATTTTTGATCCCATTTTTGATCCCATTTTTGATCCCATTTTTGATCCCATTTTTGATCCCATTTTTGATCCAATTTTTGATTCCATTTTTGATCCCATTTTTGATCCCAATTTTGATCCCAATTTTGATCCAATTTTTGATCCCATTTTTGATCCCATTTTTGATCCAATTTTTGATCCAATTTTTGATCCTATATTTGATACCAATTTTGATCCAATTTTTGATCCCATTTTTGATCCCATTTTTGATCCCATTTTTGATCCCATTTTTGATCCCATTTTTAATCTCATTTTTGATCCCATTTTTGATCCCATTTTTGATCCCAATTTTTGATCCCATTTTTGATCCCATTTTTGATCCCAATTTTTGATCACAAATTTGATCACATTTTTGATCACATTTTTGATCCCATTTTTGATCCCATTTTTGATCCCATTTTTAAACCCATTTTTGATCCTATTTTTGATCCCAATTTTGATCCAATTTTTGATCCCATTTTTGATCCCATTTTTGATCCCATTTTTGATCCCATTTTTGATCCCAATTTTGATCCCAATTTTGATCCAATTTTTGATCCCATTTTTGATCCCATTTTTGATCCAATTTTTGATCCAATTTTTGATCCTATTTTTGATACCAATTTTGATCCAATTTTTGATCCCATTTTTGATCCCATTTTTGATCCCATTTTTGATCCCATTTTTGATCCCATTTTTGATCCCAATTTTTGATCCCAATTTTGATCCAATTTTTGATCACAAATTTGATCCCATTTTTGATCACATTTTTGATCCCATTTTTGATCCCATTTTTGATCCCATTTTTAAACCCATTTTTGATCCTATTTTTGATCCCAATTTTGATCCAATTTTTGATCCCATTTTTGATCCCATTTTTGATCCCATTTTTGATCCCATTTTTGATCCCATTTTTGATCCCATTTTTGATCCCATTTTTGATCCCATTTTTGATCCCATCTTTGATCCAAATTTTGATCCCATTTTTGATCCCATTTTTGATCCCATTTTTGATCCCAATTTTGATCCAATTTTTGATCCCAAATTTGATCACATTTTTGATCCCATTTTTGATCCCATTTTTGGGAAAAATGGGATCAAAAATGGGATCAAAAATTGGATCAAAAATGGGATCAAGAATGGGATCAAAATTGGGATCAAAATTGGGGTCAAAAATATGATCAAAAATTGGATCAAAAATGGGATCAAAATTGGGATCAAAAATGGGATCAAAAATGGGATCAAAAATTGGATCAAAAATGGGATCAAAAATTGGATCAAAAATGGGATCAAAAATGGGATCAATAATGGGATCAAAAATTGGATCAAAATTGGGATCAAAATAGGGATCAAAATTGGGATCAAAAATGGGATCAAAAATGGGATCAAAAATGGGATCAAAAATGGGATCAAAAATTGGATCAAAAATGGGATCAAGAATGGGATCAAAATTGGGATCAAAATTGGGGTCAAAAATATGATCAAAAATTGGATCAAAAATGGGATCAAAATTGGGATCAAAAATGGGATCAAAAATGGGATCAAAAATTGGATCAAAAATGGGATCAAAAATTGGATCAAACATTGGATCAAAATTGGGATCAAAATAGGGATCAAAATTGGGATCAAAAATGGGATCAAAAATGGGATCAAAAATGGGATCAAAATTGGGATCAAAAATTGGATCAAAAATGGGATCAAGAATGGGATCAAAATTGGGATCAAAATTGGGGTCAAAAATATGATCAAAAATTGGATCAAAAATGGGATCAAAATTGGGATCAAAAATGGGATCAAAAATGGGATCAAAAATGGGATCAAAAATTTGATCAAAAATGGGATCAAAAATTGGATCAAAAATGGGATCAAAAATGGGATCAAAAATGGGATCAAAAATTTGATCAAAAATCGGGTCAAAAATAGGATCAAAAATTGGATCAAAAATGGGATCAAAAGTGGGATCAAAAATGGGATCAAAAATGGAATCAATAATGGGATCAAAAATGGGATCAAAAATTGGATCAAAAATGGGATCAAAAATGGGATCAAAAATGGGATCAAAAATGGGATCAAAAATGGGATCAAAAATGGGATCAAAAATGGGGTCAAAAATAGGATCAAAAATTGGATCAAAAATGGGATCAAATATGGGATCAAAAATGGGATCAAAAATGGGATCAATAATGGGATCAAAAATGGGATCAAAAATTGGATCAAAATTGGGATCAAAAATGGGATCAAATATGGGATCAAAAATGGGATTGAAATTTGGATCAAAAATGGGATCAAAAATGGGATCAAAAATGGGATCAAAAATGGGATCAAAAATGTGATCAAAAATGGGATCAAAAATTGGATCAAAAATGGGATCAAAAATGGGATCAAAATTGGGATCAATAATGGGATCAAAAAAGGGATCAAAAATGGGATCAAAAATGGGATTGAAAATTGGATCAAAAATGGGATCAAAAATGAGATCAAAAATTTAATCAAAATTGGGATGAAAAATTGGATCAAAAATAGGATCAAAAATGGGATCAAAAATGGGATCAAAAATGGGATCAAAAATGGGATCAAAAATGGGATCAAAAATGGGATTAAAATTGGGATCAAAATTGGATCAAAAATAGGATCAAAAATTGCATCAAAAATGGGACAAAAATGGGATCAAAAATGAGATCAAAAATGGGATCAATAATGGGATCAAAAATTGGATCAAAATTGGGATCAAAATTGGGATCAAAATTGGGATCAAAAATGGGATCAAAAATGGGATCAAAAATGGGATCAAAAATGGGATCAAAAATTGGATCAAAAATGGGATCAAAAATTGGATCAAAAATAGGATCAAAAATTGGATCAAATCTGGGATCAAAAATGGGATCAAATATGGGATCAAAATTGGGATCAAAATTGGGGTCAAAAATAGGATCAAAAATTGGATCAAAAATGGGATCAAAAATGGGATCAAAAATGGGATCAATAATGGGATCAAAAATTGGATCAAAATTGGGATCAAAATTGGGATCAAAATTGGGATCAAAAATGGGATCAAAAATGGGATCAAAAATTGGATCAAAAATGGGATCAAAAATTGGATCAAAAATGGGATCAAAAATTGGATCAAAAATAGGATCAAAAATTGGATCAAAAATGGGATCAAAAATGGGATCAAATATGGGATCAAAATTGGGATCAAAATTGGGGTCAAAAATAGGATCAAAAATTGGATCAAAAATGGGATCAAAAATGGGATCAAAAATGGGATCAATAATGGGATCAAAAATTGGATCAAAATTGGGATCAAAATAGGGATCAAAATTGGGATCAAAAATGGGATCAAAAATGGGATCAAAAATGGGATCAAAAATTGGATCAAAAATTGGATCAAAAATGGGATCAAAAATTGGATCAAAAATGGGATCAAAAATGGGATCAAAAATTGGATCAAAACATTTAAGAGATAATTATTCCCGAGAAGTCACAGAGGTTTTCGATGGCTATGAATGCAATCGCGATTGTATAAAAGGCTCAGCCCGTTTGCGACGTGCAAACAACATGGCATGCCCTAACATAAAGTTCGAGCCTTACATAGTTTTACCATTTCCAAAGGAAACGTTTTTGTCGAATAATAACAATAAAATTTTCTTCATTCAGTATTTGTAGGCTGTTCTGGGAGAGACTGGCATTTCCGTTAGACAAGCAGTAGACGATGCAGACTCGTTGATCGTTCATACGGCGGTGCAGAAATATGCTGTCAACAGCCCGCCAGTTGTAGTAGTGGCAGAGGATATTGACATCTTTGTACTGATAACAGCTCTGACTCATAAAGATCAAACAATTTATTTCTTAAAGCCTGGAAAAGGAAAAGACCCCCAGCAAATGCTTTCCTCCAAGAGCTTGGAATCACGCCCTTTCGTTATAGATAATATTTTATTTATCTATGCGATTTCGGGAAGCGATACAACTTCCGCTTTTTTCGGGAAAGGAAAAACGACAATACTCGCCAAATTAGAGAGAAAGGTTACGAAGAACAGAGACACGGGACCGGAAGCGTTCATTGAAAGTTTTAAAAACCATAAACTTCCTTCACGAGACCGTATTTCAGAACGGGCAAACTGTCATTGCGTCGATATACAGTGATGATTATACACAAATCCTAACAAAAATTAGTTACGAAATCTTCAAGCGATTCATCTGAGACAGAAACAGAAACCAAACCGTGCTCAAACTAGCAACTGAAGCTGCAATTCATCACCTTTATCGGGTATATCTGCAAGTCCAGCAGTGGCTCAGAAACAAACTGTCACCAGAAAAATGGGGATGGAAACGTGTATGGGGTATACTCATGCCTATCCAAACCACTAAAGAGCCAGCGGTCCCGGAACTCTTAAAGAAGATATTTTGTCAATGTAAGAAAGATGATAAGAGAACAGGTTCATGGAAGAAAGCAGGGCTACCATGCTCATCTATTTGTGGTTTATGTGAGTTCCGCAAGTATTCGAATTATAAAGACATAGCCAAGATACGTTTTCCGAAGAGGTAGAACTAGAGGAAACTCTAGAACCAGAAGGAGTTGTTGGCGAGGGTGTCGTTGATGACCAAGAATTATTATTGGCGTCTTGTGACGGGGACTTGTGATTAACAGATTTATATCATAATTTCAATGAATTTTTATAACTTTATAACTCTTTATTCCAAAATATCTGGATGGTTGCAAAAAAAATTGTCGAAAATCAGCAAGAAATTGTTCTTGAGTATTATAAGTAAATATTCTTCACTCTTTATAGATTATAGTTTTCGTTAGGAAAATCCTCATTGGACAATAGTTTGTCATATGGGCAAAACCGATTTCCGCCAATTGGTTGGGTCCATCCTGCTGTTATTAATATTATGGTCTGCTTTTCTAATAGGTATAACTTGAGCTCTCATCTCCGAGAAAAACAAGACGCTCGGGTACATAAAAATTCTTGAAAATTAGATGGTTTCCGGCGTTTCCCATTTATGGCCCGAGGATTTTGCCATTGGATGGATTGTAGTGGTGCCATCTACAATTGGTTTCCACTGTCCAAAACATTGAAAATAATGTATTTGCAACACCCCCATCTCAAATTTTGTAAAAAACTTGCATATTTCATGAGTCTCAAAATTTTTGATTTTTCAACTCGACTTTTTGCAAAAAATATTAATGTTGCGAAAAAAATCTTGAGGACTTTTCTTGTAGAAAATTCACTGATCTACAATGTTTATCTGAACAAAAAATCCCTAACTGCCATATTTTGGGAGGTATTCGCCTAAAACCGATTTTCCGGGTCTTTTGGGGTCATTTTCTCCCCCTACAACAGAATGTTTTGTTGAAAACTCGCCCAGGAAACCACAAATCATATAAGAAGTGAATAAATCGATCATATATAAGTTTATTTGGTTTGTTTTATGATGTGTAGTCATATAACAAAATCATATAAACATCATAATTTACTAGTTTATTATGCTTGTGTGATCAAAATGCGGTCATACAATGGTTGAACAAGAATCATATTAACGTCCGTATGACTTCTTATATGACTAGAAACTTTAAATCAACCTTGTTATGACTGATATGAGTTTTATTGTGACCAATTAATGATCAATTTAAGACAGGTCATATATCACACTTTTACATGAAATATATGGTACAAGTGTTATTTCGGTCTTATAAATGATCTAAATATGATTTTAAAATATATATAATATAATTGTAAAAATTTTATTTGTTAACACACTTCCAGAAACTTCCGACTTACATATAGTTTTTAACCTTTTACAGTTTTATTTAATCAATACGCACATATCTTAAATCGGTTTTATTTGTAAACTAGTTTTTAATGACTATTTACTTACTTTCACAAGACGACTGCAACTAGGATTCGAACTCTTTCATTTTTGCGAAATCTCAAACAAACACAGCACACTAACCGTTCAAGCTATTCATGCTCTATGTTATATAATAGGTTTTTTTTTGTAATATGTAATATGATAATCATTTTAATATGATCTATGTAATGTTATAATATGACCAATATGTTCCTATAGACAAAGAAAATATCTAGTAATCGAATGCAATGTGTTAGAAGGAGATTCATATATTTAATGGTGATTAGTTGGTTTTTATGATCAACACTGAAACAAAATTCTGGGTAAATACAAACAAAAACATTGGTCTATTTAACCAAACAAAGGGATTGTTTTTCAGCCAACTAAGCGCTTGTTTCGTAATACTAAAATGGATAGTTCATTTTATAATAATAACATATCTCAATTATAACTATTTGCTTTGGTCAATGATTAGTATTATGGACCTTTGCTGCAAGTTCAACGCAACAGTATCTGCAAAGTTAATATTAACAAGCACATATGTTTATTTGAACGACATTTCCAAACATTTGATAAGTTATATTAACCTTAACCCTTTATTAAAATAACTAAACAAAACGTTAATACAACCTAGCTCGTCGGTTAATTTAAACATAAGACATTAAGTTGACATAACTACTGTCAAAGTTTAGTATCACCAATAATTGCAAGTTTACGTATAACAAACCATGTAGGTTAATTTTAACAAAATTTGGAGCCATTTGCAGGTTAAGTTAACTTATAGCATATATTAACATGACTTTGCGCACAGTTTAGTTAAATCAACAAAATATGATTAATATAACTAAGCACATAGGTTAATTTAAACCGTAGCTTTAAACTTTGACTAGGTTATATGCGCTTAGAGCGTAGATTAACATATTTCGAACAGATTATATATATATATATATATATATATATATATATATATATATATATATATATATATATATATATATTAATCTGTTCGAAATATATATATATATATATATATATATATATATATATATATATATATATATATATATATATATATATATATATATATAAAGAATTTTATATATGGGTAGTGGCATACTTGATCTTGAATAAAACAATTTCAAAATTTCTTAATGTTAATGTTTTAAATTAATATTTTATTTTCGAATAAAAAATATAAGTTTTTAACTGAATAAATAAAAAAATAATAATAAAAAAATTAATAGAAAGTCAATTATTCAAATTTTTTGTTATGAATGTAATATACCTAAATTATGTGATGAAACAGCAGACTTTTTGTTATTTACCAAACTGGTCGCTCTTTTCCATTGATTTTGGAACCTGGAGCGGCGTGAGCCTGGCGTAATACCGTATGCGTAATTGAATTTATACGCGAACACACAAATATTAAATATTATAAGATATTATAAAGTTTTAAATAAAAGATTACAAAATTATATTGTCATACAAATTAGTTTTATTATTTATTAGCTTTCACATTTATTTTGCGAAAAAAGTCCTTTATATATGTATCAAAATATGTTTAGTTTTATTATACATATAAATATTATTATTTAAGTATAAAACAAAGATTTTATCAATAATTATTTTTATTATTATAAAATAAAGGTTTCTCACCTGACAAGTCTCAAATCCCAATAGAAAGAATTATTATCTTATAAAATAGCAGCTAAACAATTAAGCAAAAAAAACATATTGAGGACTTGTCATTATTATGAATTAAATTATTGTGAACCTGTCATACATATCAAGGCAATTTCACATATAACTAGTAACTACATCAATTGACCTCGTTCAGACGTGAATAATAATAATAACAAATATTTGACAAGAACAACAAAAGGTAAATAAGAATATAAATCGATTTTCAATTTGTTAATTAATTTCTTTTTACTTTTAGGAATTCTTAACAGAACCTGTCGTATAGTTTTCTTTTGGGCGGCAAATGTCCCCGTAATATGAAATATGTGCTCTGTAATTTAAATCAAAAAATTAACAAAATTTAAAATTAATGATTTCATTTAGAGGTAGGGGCACATGCTCGATTAACTAGCAAGCAAGCAATATGCTAGCACAAAACCTGGCTACTCAATCAATTTTACCAAGTTAATTTGAATTTGAATTAATTTTTTTATACGTTTTTTGTTTTTTTTTGCGATTGCAAGTAAAACAATATACAAATTTGCTGGAAAGTTTTCTAAGCCGCAAAGATACTGTGCGATCGCAAAAACATTATCAAAAATAGTAAATTCAAATTTCCTTGGTAAAAATGATTGAGTAGCCAGGTTTTTCGCTAGCACATTGCTTGCTTGCTAGCTGTACGAGCATGTGGCCCGTAATCTCCTACCTGTGCCTCTGAGAGAAACAATCTTTTAGTTTGGTTTGAAGTCTTTCTGCACCTACCTACAGTTGCAGCTACATTTTGTTGGTTGGTTGGTTGAGGTAGCAATCTACGACTTGGTGAACCATTATCGTGCGCGAGATTGTATCCAGTTTAGGATTTTTTTTTATAATTGTATATAATGGATCTACCAGTCTAGTTTCTGTTTAATATTTTTTTTTACTGACTGAAAAATAACTTTAAGGACATAAATATATATATATATATATATATATATATATATATATATATATATATATATATATATATATATATATATAACCCCCCTATAACACGCTACTCTTATAATGCGTTTTCATATTACGATTTCATATTCCTCACATATAACGCGGGAATTTCCCGTTATACACACATAACGCGTTATACGGGGTACATATGATTGCGTTATACGAGCAATTCTCGTACAACGCGTTTTCCTATAACGCGAAACTAATCTTAAGTGTTATAGGGGGATTACTCTAGGGTGGTCCACGTTTGTATGGGGAAAAAAGTGCCGAGATATCTAACGGGACACCCCCTAGAAATGTGAGGTTATGCTAAAAACTAAAACAGAAAAAATATTGGATCGATCGAAGGTCGTTTAGAGGTCGCGAGTTGAGCGCAAAGTTCGATAAAAACGGTATGTTTTTCAATTTTTCACGTTCAAACGAACAGAAAAATTATTAAAAAATTTTTCTCAGACGTAATAAAAATTGTGGTCATAGAGGAGATAATTACCTTTCCAAAACATCAAAGATAACGAAAATCGGTTAACAAATAGCGAGATTATTGCCAATTTTCGAAACTAAGAAAATCCCAAAAAAATAAATGTTTTTTTTTAAATCCTGGAATTTATATTCAAAATTACAGGAAAAATAAATAAATAAATAAAAATGAGGTATAACGAATTAACAATGGATTGTTTTATGATGTCATAACAAACCGTATGAGTCATTAGCAGTTAACATAGTTGTGTTTTATGATGCCATTATCATAAAACACAACTATGTTAGGTCCTTATGATTCGTTCGTCATTAGTTATTGTATTTAAAATTTAAATCTGCCTACGGCATTAATTATGACCTACTATGGCCAATATATTTCATTGTATCATAAAATATATAAACTAAATAATTGCAAATTAATTTCAGTTTAAATCCAAATCTCTCGAGAAAAGGACACAAATTTGTAATAATTAAATATAGTCCGTTTAACAGTTATACATATTAATATTTTTAAGAAAGTGCTACTACAATTGATAAAATGGCAGCTGGTTTATGGTCCACTACAGAAATGTATCTTCTTCGGCATGAGTACTGTCAAATTTTTGGTGCTAAGTTACCATCAAGAAAGCAAGTGTTGTGTCTCTTTTTACAATCACCGTACTGTAATATTAACTATTCGTGAAAGTACAGCTTTGACAATCCAGGAAGTGCAAGAAGTGTCTATTTTTTGGTCAAATGCATGAATTCCAGTGAAAAAGGAACAACTTTTCATTGAAAAATTGAAACAATTGCATGATGAGTGGAAAATTTTTCTAAAGAATAAAAATAAACTTTCAAAACTTAACCGTGAAAGCAAAATTGCCTTTAATAGTAAACTAGATGATATTTTCGATTTCGCACACACTAATGCCTTGTCCATGATGATCAGTGAAAGCGATAAGCGATTCCTCTTGTCACCGCGTGAGAAAGGGAGTTCCGGATATTTGGCTGGAGCCAGTCGATATGAAATTATAAAAGAAAAACGGAAAACGGAAGGTATGAAGGCAGATAAAAATCGTAAACGAAAATATCTTGAAGAAAAAGTAAATCAATGCCAATAGACTCACAAGCATTATTTTCGTCATCGGAGACTGACAGCAAAAGGATATATATAAGTCCACGACTTTGGACATTCTATTGATGAACTCGTTTTAAATCGAACAACAGCATCAGTTACATCGACTTTCAAGTTTACAACAGGTGTAGTGCATTGGGATGGAAAATTAGTTCCGGAGTTGTCTGGAATGGAGACCGTGGATCATTTACCGGTGATTATTTCCCATATAGATGGAGAACAATTACTGGGCTTTCCCAAAATATCAAGATTAACTGGTTTAGAAATGGCGGAGGATATTTTCTAATGCTTATTCGATTAGAGAGCGGCTGACGGTGTCCTGGTGGCTTGCTTCGATACAACAACTTACATACAGGGAGATAATATGAAGCAGCTATTATTTTAGAGCAGAAACTGGATTGAAGCTTATTATATTTTCCTTGTTGACATCTCGACAGATTTTGTTGCCAAACACTGGCGATTTTTTAAAAATGGTTCAAGATAATGGTTCTCCACAGATTTTCTTATACAAAATCCGGATATGTGGCCTCAAGATGATAACTTTAAGAACGGAAGGAAGATTATCAAATCAAAAGTCAAATAAAAGTCGCAAATGATATCGCAGAACGTGGTGTTAAGTTCATACAAGATTAGAATAAGAAATTAACAAGAAATGAAGATGACATGCAATATTTTACAACAAGTCGTAAATGACAACACACAGAAGTTTGCAACATATAACAAAACATCCTTAATGAGTAGAAGGTCATCCTAGATTGATTATTTGTATCATAAAAATTAATTCGTAATATCAATGTATAGAAGAAACATTATGCATTAATAATGAAAAAAATATAGTAAATAATTGGTCTTGTTTTGTATTTTGGAAATTTAGCAATATTCTCGCTATTTGTTAACTGATTTTAGTTATCTTTGATGTTTTGGAAAGGTAATTATCTCCTCTGTTGACCACAATTTTTATTACGTCTGAGAAAAAAATTTAAAAATTTTTCTGTTCGTTTGAAAGTGAAAAATTGAAAAACATACCGGTTTTATCGAACTTTGCGCTCAACTCGCGACATCTAAACGATCTTCGATCGATCCAATATTTTTTCTGTTTTAGTTTTTAGCATAACCTCCCATTTTTAGGGGGTGTCCCGTTAAAAATTGGAACTTTCGAAATTTTGGTCCACCCTACGTACACATATTTATATTTACGGCCACTTTCACATTAATAACACTCCAAAAAAGAAACAATTTATAACTTTTTAATAGGTAATAATTAATTTATGTTGTCCAATTAATTCACTTTGTAATTGATAACTTTTTAATTTTTTTTAACTTTATTATGCATTACCTATTAAATTCAAACATCAACTGAAATCTCAAATCTCAATATTGAAA
Source organism: Nephrotoma appendiculata (assembly GCA_947310385.1). Lineage (NCBI taxonomy): Eukaryota > Metazoa > Arthropoda > Insecta > Diptera > Tipulidae > Nephrotoma > Nephrotoma appendiculata. The sequence continues at coordinate 84,306,743 of OX371224.1, read as the reverse complement.
AATGATGTAACAAAGACAAGACAAAAAACAAAATTAGTCATTGCGCATGATTAGTTTAGTATTTTGACTAAGCGCACATGTCACATTTACCTAGCACTTAAGTAGAATATACAAAGCGCATAAGTATTGTTTTTTTACATAGCTTAATTTAACTAATGCAAAGTTATTGCGTTTTGTTATTTACGAAGTGCTTAAGTTAAGTTTACATACATGCAAGTTCAATTGTATGTGTAAATAACCCGTTCGCTTGGACCGGTAAGATTGAATCGTATCAGCCCCACGCCCGATCTAATTTAGCAATACGTTTTGAAATTGGTACAAGACTGAGAGCAAGTTGATTTAAAACGTTATGCCGAACAACCGCCCATCACGGATTATAATAGTTTTGGATTGTGATTCGTGCGTTATTATTGTTAGTCAATAGTTTTTCTTAGTTTAGTAGTCACAAAAAACAAACCAGCAAATTTGTCCGTCAAAATTGTACCCTCTGTACGTATAGCTGAATGAATGAAAAATTGGAGTATATTGGGTGATAATTTGATCGGCTGCCCATAACATACGAGTACATGCAAATTCGTACTATGAGAAGATGATTTTTCATAAATTTTGTATAAACGAAGCATTAAGTTGAACTGACTGCTAGGCATAAGGCAATTTTACATTTGCATAGTTAAATTTAACAATTGAAATGGTTTAATTTAACTATTACATTGTTTAATTGTTAGTTTTTAAACAAATGCTTAGGTTAAATGACATATTTTCAAGACCAAACTGTTATGAGATGAATTGCCTATGTTCAGATTAAACCAAGCATATAAGCTGAATTGACTACCAAGCTCAGTTGATTTTACTTTTACATTGTTAAGTTTAACTATTCCGAAGTTAATAAATGCTTAGTTTGAATTGACATACAAACTAGTTCAGTGTGAAAGAAAATAAAGCATAATTGATTAAATTGAAATTAACTTAGCCATTTTTGTATTATGAAACATGCATACGTAAAATAAACCATGGTCATTTTTACCTAAATTAAGCAAAGTCTGGGTTATAATAACTAAAACAAGTTGAACTAGCTTAAGTTCAGAATATTTTTTTTCAGTCAATATAAAGTGAATATATAACACCAAAAAGAGAATAAACATGCAAGTTAATTGTCAAGTTTTATCCTCAAAACTCAGTGCAAGCAAAATTGAATTGGCGTTTAATCGAAAAAATATTGTTAAATTTTTATTAAACATGGGCGTTCTCATATTTTATTGCAACTAACATGCACAGTAATGAATTAATCGGGTGCAATTCATTTATACTAAATTTCGTACAATCTATAGTATAAAATACATTAATATTAGAAGATTCAATGGGGTTCACGAAAAAATCAACACGGTATTTTATTTGGAGGATGTAAATAAATTGGTTTCCCTTTACCTCAACCGCATATTCCATTGCAAAAATATTTTTGTTGAGGTTTAAAAACCATCTATTTTCAAATATATTTTTTAAAACTAAATTATTTCTTAATTTCGTTTTAAAGTTGATATGAAAATTGGATAATTCGTTTTGGAAACCACGGGGACGACACGTTTCGTAGTTCCAGAAAATCGATTTGCCAGTTGAACTAGTCGCAACCGCCCATTCTTAATTTTTTCTTAATCTGGTACTGCGCATTCTCAAACGATACGTTGAAATAGTTGGCAATGGTCCAAACCGCTTAATCTCATCCGCTAAAGGGCGAACGTTATGAGGATTTGAAGTCATGTTCTCCGGATAAAGGAACGTATAGTTGTCAACGAAATGTTCTGTTAAAGATCCTACTAAAGGCCAGTATTTTTTATTATAATTCGAAGATAAAATTGTAGCGATGCATAATAGTACAATAAAATTGTAATAATCGTCCACCGGTAAAGGATTTTTCAGGACTACGATACCTACATAGTCCAGGAAAGCGACAATCTCGCTTCCTTTCCAAAATGCAAGAACGTCTAATTCTCGAACCCCGCGATGTATTTCATCGAGAAATTTAATCGTTAACAATTTTTCGTTTATGATTTGAATTGTTTTGGAGTCCCATTTCGTACCGTATCCTAAGCGGCCTTCCTTAAACCCCACTAAATATCGTTTTACTAATCCCAGATGTAAAATAGGTAGGGCATCGCCAACGATAAAATCTTGTATCTTATCCAATGATTGAATTCGTAGTAACAGAGTTGTGATTGGTTCCAAGTTAGTTCGAGAAATAGGTCCTTCGGGTAGTTTTATTTTATAACTGTTGTTTTATGACTTACAATAAATTCTGGAACAAAAACCTTGATCTGTCCTAAGAGGAGCATGTTGGTTGTGAAAAATTGTTGTGTTTGAAGAATGAGAAAATTCCCCCACACAAGTACACTTTAAGCATCCATGTTTTCCGTTGAAATATGATGTTCCTTTTATAATTGATCGTGTCGGTGTGTCGCATATGAATATATTTTTCACTGTAAGTTTATTATAATTAATTTCTATTCTATTCTCTATAATTAGAATTATTTCGTCTACAAATAGCAATTAAAATTCTTTAATTTTGTTTTGGCTTTGTTGTTCCATAAAATATCCCAATTACCATATAAGTTCAAACTCTGGTATTTCATAAATATTAAAAAGAATCGGTAAAAATTCGTAATCATCTATATTTATGTTTAAAGATATCGTAATAGTATCTTTAAGATTTATAAAGTATGATATTAAATATTCCTCACGTCCCTGATGCCAATATTCCCCACCTTCTATTTTGATGAACCTTTGGCATGTGTTGCAACGAGTTGGCATTACAGTTCTTCGATCGCTTTGAAGTTTTGTTTGAAAATTTGTATTTAAATAATTTATCAAATGCTTTAATGAAGCTTAATTTATATTATATTGATGTGTCCAGGATTTACAAATTCATTCAGCGGTATATTTTCTTCAGTACTGACGAATGAATTAGAGAAGATGTTATTGGCATCGGTATTTTCAAGTCCATTCTGTAATACTTTCATTTGAATTAAAATAAATATCGTAAGAAGTTGTGCTATCTGCATCATTAGCCGTGCTATCGCTGCCACAATCACCATTAGAAAAATTCGTGTGTATATTCACACGACCAGAGTCATTAGTTAAATGTATTGATGCTGGCTGTTCGGACATTTTACTTAACCCCGATGTTGTAGGACGATGGTTTGATGAGATTTCACTTTCCAAATTGCATTGCTTTGGCCTCTAATTTTGATTAACATTAGATTCAAACCTTTTGTTGAATATTTTCAATTTTTTCGCAGATAATTTTCTGAAGCGTCTTCGATAGGTATCACTATGTTTTAATTTTTCCAATTAAATAAATATTTTTGAGATTTATCCATTTGATCAAGTCTGAAATGTTGTTTTAAATATAGTGAAAAATTTAAAATTCTAGGACATTAAATTACACTGAACCATATTTTGATCACATATTAGCCAGAGCCATCTATGATTTTCAAGAGCCGTAATATTAAAAAGAGAGCTTTCAGTAGAGGGAAAGCTTTTATTGAATTACTATAAGAAACCGTGGTAATTGGAAAATTTTTGAATATGAATTTATGAATAAAAAATTAAACAAATCATCTAAATTTTAATTTTATATTTTTAATAAACTATTCAAAGAACACATATTTGAAAATCAGCCATCATAATGTAGTATTTATTTGGTAAATTTAAACTAAAGCGGAGCATAAATTTATTAATTTTCTATAAAAATGAGATTTCCGTTTAGTTGTGTAGGTTTATAAAGTAAGATAATAAAGGGTGGTGCCGCGGATTCCTCTTACATCCAATTTAAAATTTAGTTTTATAAAAATTTAACTTATTTGGTAAATTCTGGTCACATGCACATCAGAATTTTGAGATGAACGATGCACTTAATAGCAATCTAAATATTTCCCATTTATTACAAAATTAAAGAGAAAACGTGAGCTGAAACGAAATTTTATGAATCACCATGTAGAAACAATAATATTATTCATATAATAAAATTTTTACATCAAAATCTATTTACGAAAATTATTTTTGTATACAAAAAATCAACGATGTCATGACAACGTAAATAACTTCAATTTTATTGGATTGCAAAACTGAGCTTTCTGTAATTTGAAAATCCGTTTACAGATGTCTCTGTAATAAATTTACTTGAAATTACAGAAAAGCGTAAAATAATTAAATAACTATTTACGAAAATAAACTAAATAACTATTTACGAAATAATATCGTAGTTGCTGTGCGCTGAAAAACAATAATAGAAAAATGTCACATTTTTTCCAATTTTTTCTTTTCTTATTTCAATTCGTTCGTATTCGGTTATTTTCAGTTCCAGGAGATCTCAATAATCTATTGAACCAGGCAGTATACATAATAAATTGTTAAATTTTAGTTAACAAACATTTAGGTTTTAATATTTAGCTTTAATTTATAATTAGCGACATCTTTTGATTGGTTTATTAATTGCGAAAAGCTTTATAATATAATGTTTTTATTTTATGAAGCTCCGGTTTGTTTATACTACAGGATGAAACAGTATAGCCTGCGAATTTGTTGCGATGCAATTTTTAACAAATAACGAAAAAACAGTTTTCGAAGTTTGTTCATCAACAATGTTGTAATAGAATCTAGGACACAATAACCCCCATATTACATAGCTACTCAAAAAGTATTTTTTAACGAACGTTTGTTTTGGGAAAGAATGCTGAAATTTTTGATGGAACACTCTATATACTAATTTCTTACATACACATATAAACAAATTCTTATTTCTACAATAAAAAAAGAAACTTGTGGTAGACTAATTAAATATTTTTGCGTTAATTCGACATAATATGACTCAATTTTAAAATATGCTTTTCCTGAATATTAACCAATAACTAACCATTCACATTAAAAATTGAAATGAAGCATTAATGTTTTTATATACAAAAAAGCTTCAAAAAATATCAAAATACACTGATTAGTATGAAAAAGAACAAAAAGCTTCCCCTCTATGGAAAGATCATGAAAAAAATAGCGGAATCTTACGGCTCTTATATTTAGGAGGCTCTGATTAGACACATATATAAAACAAATGAATAAATCAAGTTAATTGTTTTTAATTCAAAAAATTGATATACACCGAGAAAAATAATTGCATATACGTAACGAATCCTTCCATTAATTGAAATAAATATTCTTTCGTATTTAGCCCACGAATAATTCGTTAATGGTATATAAGCAAGTTCCTTAAGCATAAAAATATAGATTAAATAATTTTTTTTAAATTAATTAAATTTCGTCGAACTATAATTTAAGATTACATTAACTTTACTTTATTTTAAAGAATATTATTATTATTAACTTTAATGAAGCGTTCGTTACATAAAAAAAAATATTTCAGTTGAAATTTAGTGTTTAATGAAATTTAATTAATGTAAATATTTCACTTTGGAATTAAAAATTACGTTTAAAGAAATTTAATAAACTTTTTTAATTAAATTAATTAATTATAACTTTCAACTTTTAAGACTTTTGTCCACTGCCATCGCTGTTTAATTTTTTCAAGAAATGAAGGATTGAAAATAAAACACCAATAATTCAAAATATTGACTTTTTTATTTCATTAATAACACTTTAATATTAAAAAAAAACATACAAAATTTAAAAATTAAATTCTTGACCTAGGTTCTTCAAAAAAATATTTAAATTCTTTTCATTATCAAAACAAAAATTATTAATTCAATTAAATAGTTAAAAATAAAACCCAATATAAAAATTAAATTTAAATAATGAAAAACAACATCGATTACTAATTAATTTTGTTTTAGTTAATGTCATGTTTTACCTTATTTATTAATAAACTGACCAGCGGGAATGCATTTTCGTATTTTCACTGTATATGTTTAAGCTGATTACAAATAAAAATTGTTGAATCTTAGATTTAAGATTTGTTTGAACTTTAATAAATTTATCGATATCCTGTGATGTTGGCAAGAGTTTTAAAAACGAGTTTTGAGAGTCTTTTATTATGAATTTCATGTACTGATTATTCAAAGTTTTTTTTTTGTCGTTGGTTTTATAAGCGCATGCAACGGCACCAAAATCACACATGTTCGAGCCTCTAAAATTATTCGATTACTCTGATTACCTGAAACATTGTTTGTTGATTATACTCTTAAACATCTTCTTTGAAAGTGATTCTATAATTTAGATAACCATTATTGAAATTATATCGCTGTACATAAATATTTCTGGAATCTCTCCGGAATGACTGTGAGTAAGCGGGACCATCATTAATAATGAGTTAAATTTTTGTCGCTAACTTGTTTAATCCAATCCAGTCTATATGTAGGAGATAATGTCCATTATTCTAGTATGTATCCAAATTGTTATCGTTTTATTTATATTTTGACATAACTTGCGAGCGGTTTCCGCATCAGATACATTAAATAATTTTGATAAGCATTACTATCTTAAAATTATCAGCATGATTAAACATTACCGTTGACATTGTTCCCAATTGCACGTTTATTTGGTGGAAGTTTTATGATTCTATTGTTATATCTGTCATAAAGTTGTCCTTTAGATTTCATTTTTTGACGTCTTACGAAGTATATGAACTGAAGTATATTTTGGTTGAGAGTTAAAACAAACATCTTTTAGAATGAGTTGCTGTTTTCCACTTACCTTAGTTTCATTCGGGAAATAGTGCTCAATTTGTTTTGAAATTTATAGTATCGAAATCTCGATAGTAGTGCTTTGCCCGGAATAATGTCTTGCGAAGATTTCGTTTAGGGAAACCTGTTTATCTTGTGCCCTGGTAGAACGCTCAGATATCGTATTTAAAAAATCGCACGTAGTCCAGGTTGTGTTCTTATTTGCCATTTAATTAAGTTTTGAATTTTATTCGTATACCTAACGATTCGTGTTTAAGAAGTTCTTTAATGTGTTGTTCCTTCATTCCTTTCAGTGCTGTCAGGTCAACTTGATTTCCTAAAGAATAAAATAGTATTAGCTATATTTACAGATGATAACTGGAGGGAAAAAGGGACATCATTGCCATTTTGCTACAAAGGTAACATACTAAAATATATAAACGTACTCGTATCTGGCTCTAAATAATATAATAAAATAATATTACTTTGTAATGTTGGTAATAGTTATGGTAAATCCCTGATGATGTTAAAGATTTCATCAGTTTGATTAATGGTGTGCTGCTCGTTGATAAAATAATTTATTGTTCGATTACTATATAAAGATGTTCCATCTATGTTATGATATTGCGATCGTAATTTCTCAAACCTTTGATGATTGGCAACGAGTTGCAGACCAACTGATGAGATAGTTTAAGTTTAAGCTAAATTGCTTACAAAATTGATACTTTGCTTTATGGATACTAATTTATATAATGATTATGTTTATTGTAACGAAACCAATACGTACACTATTTTCTAATTTTCTATTTAGATTACACAAAGCACTTTTTTTTTAAAATAACCACTTGCATTTATTTTTATTTTTACTGGGTCGGTCTCATTTTTAATGAGGTACCAAATGCCAGATCACCAGAAAATGAAAATTGCAACTAATAACTTACAGGTTCGCCTTTTTTTCCTCCTTCATTTACTGGACTTATATAGCATCACTTCAAATAGTGTTAGATTTGTAGTTAAATTGCAATTAACTGTGGTCCGTTAATTAAATAATGGCTATTCTGATTTAGGATATATGAGCCAACTTGGTCCTGCTACGGTGTACCAATTCTGACGAAAGTATTCATCGAAAGTCACAATCAGCGAAATTTTCCTAATTGGGATGGTTTATAATAATATGTGAAATCCGTTTTTGTAAGAATCCATGAAGAAGGCGAGGTATTATTTCTATAAATGCATAAGCATGATTGTAAAATCACTCAAGATATAAAAATTGTGCTTTCGTTCATTTATTGCCATTTGCACGCTATTCATTATATTTGAAAGAAGAAGTACTGCACACAATTCCAGATTTTGTATTATTATTCGTTTCTGTACTGGTGCGAACTTGGTTTTATCTGACTCGATTGTTACTTCTGCTTCCCCGTTGGAACATACAGCGTATATGAAAACACCATCGGTATTTTTTGATGCATCTGAAAATTAATGCAAGTTTATCAGATTGGTGCCAAATTTAACCCTTCTTGGTATGGTAGTTTGCTCGTTTGGTTTCAGCTCACTACGTAATTTACGTACCAATCATCTAAAATATCCTATGGTATGGGTCGCCCGATCTAAAGATTTGCCCATGTTAATTATTGGAATACTATTTTTACATAATTGGTTATTCTAGCTAACCAGCCTTGAGAATCGAATAAACTTGATTCACTCGCTCAGTGAATTTTGGACATTGTTTAGTGAAACTTTTAAGTATATCAAAAATTGTATTCCAGATCAACTGGGTTTCTAGAGTACAGTCTCTTTTATCTAAGCCATAGGGCGAATTTAAATTATGGTTATCATTATTGCGCCTTAAAACTCCCAACTTTACGCATATGATCACCCACGAAAGGGGTCGGATTGGCCTTGGCTGTAAGTAAAGGACAACACGTTTCGTTCTCAGGCCCGTAACTTTTCAAACAGCCTGGTGACTGTAGCGTTATCGAGTTGGAGTACGTCGCAACTGTGCTCAGTGTAAAAAAGTTACGCTCCTACATGAATGTCGGAATAAGATATAGAAAACCCAACCAAGTATCCGTTGAAGAGAACCGAATTTTTTTAATTTCAAATCAAAAACTACCTTGACTCTTGGGACTACTGGTTTCAATTATTTGATGTTATAACTTGTTGTAACAAAAAACTTACACCAAGTTTTTAATCATAAAAACTGTGAATGCGAATTATTAATGGATTTTTTAATACTTGGGTGACCATTATCTAAGTTAAATATGATTATTAATTAGTTTGCAGATGGTCAAATTAGCCAACTTTTTTAAAAAGTCACTGTTATTATTACATCAATACTGTTCCGCTTTAAACAGGTTTTATTATATCGCAAACATTTATTTCTATCTCGTACAACTAATAATTTACGTTTTTAATTATAATTACCTCTTAATTAATTAATTAAATACACTGTAAATAATTTTATGTTTACTTTATGAACTCGAACTATTAGCCGAGCTTAAAAACACATACAAAGTGAACAAAAAAAAGAATTTTTATGACTTTTAAATTATAATTAAAAGTTGCCAGCAAGGTGTAGAAAATAACATTATTTTTTTTATTGTTACAAGCTATATCTGTAACGTTATATAAACTAACACGGATTGAAAAGAGTTAAACTGTTAAAAAAATAATATGGACGCTATTAAATTTTATTTCATTCCAATAAATAATTTAATAATTTGTTATAATTTAAATTACATTTTTTATATGATGCGAAGAAGATAAGCAACAATGTGGTTTTAATATGTTTTTTTTATTAATGTGTAAACGACATTGTACAATATATGTATGTAAATGTAGTGTCAACCAAAATAATATATATCCTATATACGGAATCTGATCAAACATTATATGTGTAAAGATTTTAATCGAATTTAATTAAAAAATCGAAATACAATTCGGGCACCTACATCAAAATATGCGCTGTGCCACATTATATATAGGCACGTCGATCGAGATATTTTTATCTCGCGCCAATATCAATTCGGACAAGTTAAAATGTCTAAACATGTTAATATGTATAGACAAACATTCAATCGATAACAAGACACAAAAAAAGGTTTATACAATTAAAGATTTATATCGTACATATGCAAATTATGTACGCGTTAAATGAAATTAAATTAAGTGGCAACGATTTTTTTTTATTATATTTATCTTGCTGTCTGTATACACTTTAAGTATAAAATCGTATAGACCAAGACAATCAATTAAGATTCAAACGCACAAGGAAACCACTGTGTGTGATTACATTAATTTTTATCTTGAAAATATTTTTTTACTTTTATAAATAATTTATGGAATTTATTATTACACAAACTTAATTGAATTTGACAATGTCGACTGACGATCGATTCCAGTTTGTTTAGTTTTCAATTATATCATATCCACGAGTGCAACAGCGTTCGGTGGGAAAATTTAACAGATCGCATACAAAACACCTAAAGTTCTACGAACTCTGAACGATGCTTGGAAAAATCATAATTATTATGTTGCCATTTATGACATATCGTGCAAGCATTTTAATATCATTATAGAGAAGACAATTAATACGATAAAATTCTTGTCTTATAACACCTACGTACTTGATGATAAGTGCGCGCATCTTCTTGAGTCTCTCGAACAAAATAATGTTTTTATTATTTGTGTAAAGGTTTGTCATATATTTGACAAGCATCAACAGCATATAAGAAATTTATTTACTTAACCCACATAATTTATACGTTATAGTTGAGGCGCATAAATGATTAGCTTTATTCAATTTAATTTAATTTCATTTTTGTACAGACAAGCGATGAGTGAAATATATGTAATCTGTAAGAGATGAAAATAATGATTTTTATTGTTTCTGCTGTGTCCAAAGATTATCATAGGAGATGACATGAGACAATGATCAAGTTTTATTTTTTTTTGATATATTGCGTACGATGTGATTATTTATTAAGAAGGTTCAATGTCGATTCTCTATAAATTGATACAGATGGGCAGATCATATTATTTTTATTGATTTTGTTTCACCAGATTTGTGTAGCATAATGGACTTGGAGATATAAAATTGGAATTATTTTTTCACGATGGTACCGTTAGTAAAATAGTATTTGAAATTAAAAATGTTAGTGAATATGATTTTCGAGAGACCTACTGTTCGACCAGCAGTGATGATAAGGTGTGTATATGATTCGAACGACTCACACTCAGAAAGAAACTTTGTTATTTTTAAATATAAAGTTCATGATGATGGGTCATTTTTAAATCAAAAATGTCAAAGTTGTGAAACATTAACGTTATAGTAGACACTGAACAAATTAACCCAACATATAAATTTGTTCTACACATATACAAAAAAGCTTTTTACAAAACAATTAATAATTTATTCATGCACTTATTTTTAGTTATCTTAGTTTTTAGATTTTATCACTAAATCACCAATTTTCTCAATTTCCGTATTAAGTCATTTAATTTATGTTTTTTAAAATTTGACAATTGACACATACAACGAAAAAAAAAATAAAATATTTTAATTTTAGCTGCGTTTTTTTTTTTTGAAAACAATCGAGTACACAGACATTTTTTTTTGTTAAATTGGTAAGTTTGTGGTTTATCAATTTTGTAGACAAATATTTTATGTATTTGATAAAAAATATATCATTCGAGAATTTTTTTTGCATATAGTAAATGCGTGTGAAGTTAGACCTAACTAGAGTAGAACTACTATTAGGAATAGCACAAACCTCACACGCCTGTTCACGCTTTTGAAGTTAAAACAAAATTAACTAAACCTAAACTATTAAAAAAAAAAATGAGAATTTATTGGTGAAAGTAAAATAAAATAGGCATTTAGGCGAAATTTTAAAATATTTGAATCAATTTTTTTAGTATTGAACTATTTGAGGAGGAGTTCACACATATCACTAACATAAACCGGAATAGTTTTTATTAATAAATTGAATATCTCGAGAATTAATAGGCTTAACACCTAGTTCTGTATGATTTTCTGAAACGTTAGTATTGGGATTTTCAAGCTTTTTAACCATTTAAAAAAAACTCACGTAGTCCAATAAATACTTTAGCGGTATTATAAGAATTTATAATATTCTTGAGAAATTGAATATTTTGAGATTTAATATGTTTATCGTCATTGTCGCCAAATTAGATATTTTGTTGGCTATGTGTACCAATATTATTACAAATTGAATTTAGTATATTTTGTTCTTAGTATTTCTTCTTACATGAATTCGCAATACTTCTCGTAATATTTGCCGGTAATGCCGATAATGATCCTTTGTAAACTACTGCGGACGTGAAAAATAAATTAGCTATTTTTTATTGCTAAAACTACTTTCTAAAAATTGTAATATTTGGAATGAAAATACAATGAAAATTAACTACCCAAAATAAGAAAACTATTGACCAACGAATATTAACTGAGGTACTTGGTTAAACACAAAATTAACTTCCTTAGAGTAATAAAATACGAAAAAGTACTTTTATTTTCCGTCAAAACCAAATTATTCTAAAAATTAAATAAAAACATATGTATATTTAGTGTCAAATTTAGCGATATTCGTATCGTTAGATATAAAATCAGTTGACCGTCATTTTAAACATCATTTTGTTAAAAATTTCGTTCTACTTACAGTAGCTCTACTTACGAGTAGATGCATAGAATACTCAGTTATAAAATTTTAAATTTTATTTGGGTTTTAAAGTGCAATTCTTTATTTAATTAAAATTCATAAAATATTTGATTACATTATTAAATGCATAATTATAAATTTTTTAAATTCAAAATTTAGTTTGATTTTTCTTAAATAATACTAAACTTATAACTATGCCACAATTTCCTGTTTGGCAATTTAACCAGGTTATATTATTAAAGAAAATTATTTAATTTAAAAAAATATAAGGAACAGTAAAAAAATAATCTAATTAACATAATTTATTTGTACGAAAACATAATTGCAAATTTATATATCAGGATTTAGTAGTGTATTCCAATATTTTACCGTAGTAGGTAGTTTTTGAACTGGAATGCCGAAAATATAATGTTTAACAGTTTTCCAAAACAAAATTTCCAAACATTCGTTGTATGTTATGTTAAATACATAATGGCATTTCAAAAGTAAATCAAACGCATCTCATACAGTATTGTTTGTTGGAATAAGCTCTAGATCCAATGAGATGTAAAATTTAGATATATATGACTTGCTTTCATCTTGAACTTTCATAATTAGTTGTTGTTCGGCCCTAATGTCGTCATTTACTGACTGTGTGAATAGTTTAACACCGGCTGAAATGATAAAACCACAAGTATATTAAATTTATTGGAAGAGTAAATTATAACTAATGCAATTCTACCTATCAGGTATTCAAAAATAGGTTTGTTTTGCCTATTTGTTCGGAGATTGTTACTATATATTGTTGTTGACAAAACTCACCCGTACATTTGGTTTTCAGGTTATTATAGGTATTTGGGCATAATACCTCTAAGTTGTGAATCTCAGAAAGGGTTATTAGAGAAATGGCAATCAAAAACTATTAAATCAGTTTGAAAGTTCTTACCAGTTGATACATGTCCATAAAACATGGGTAGTCCAATAGTACGAGTACGACATTTTTGATCCCCAGTTTTAATGTCTTGTTTTAATTCAATTAAATATTGTTGGTCCTCCAATGCAATAAGAGGGGGGGGGGGTGTAATTCTGCACTTGTTCCTGGTGTACTCGAATCTAAGTTTGCATTGTGATAGGAAAATATTTTATTCTTTTTAACTGCTTCGGGTTAGAGCCAACAAATGGTTGGTGATGCTTTTACTGCCGCAACGTCGAGCACGTTCTTTTATACTTTGATTGTTTCGTATCCGTTTAAAAAGTCTTGCCTATTAAGTAAAATTTTTGTTTGTTCGAAGTAAATTTTTAAATTCTATAATTAAAGATGAACATACTCTCCTTGTTAAGATAATAATAATTGAGACTAGATTCCATTCAGTTTCAAAGCACCACGATAATAAAAATAAAAATTAATAAGCTAATAAAAAAATTAAATTTTACCTTCAAAACTTGGTCCTCTAAGAAATCCTGATTTTTCCATTTTTCAAGCCCAGTTATAATAATACAATTTACACTATCATTAGTAACAGTAGTTGTGGTGGTAGATCTGTATGGACTAGAGGACGAAAGCTTGGTCTGACTTCTATCAAGCCTAAATTGTAGTTGAATTTAAGTACAAACTCTTTATACAGAAGTTTGCTTAATTTTGAATCCTCTATAATCTACAATTTTTAATTGTATTTCCGGAGCAATGTTCCAATTTACTCGAGCTAACAAATAAATAATGTATTTTAATATTAATGGAGAAACGCTAAAATATTTCACTACTAAATCAATAATCAAACTCCTCTCGATTGTAGTTAGTTACACTACGCCACTTCACTACAGAAAAATTAAACATTGATTTATACGATTACATTTTATCTAAGTTATTTGTTGTTTGTTTTAACATTGAATATTACCTGCATCAATACTAATCCGATCTGTCAAGAAACACCAAATTTCAAACATCGTAAAAAAATATTATACAAAAATTATCACACTCTCTGTATTTGAATAAGGCTGAGGATGGCCTTAACAGCACGAGTCTTGCTGTTTTAACTTTAAAATTCCAATTGCAACTGAAAAAATTACATTCCAATTTTAGTAGCCGAAAAAATTAAAACAAAAAATCAAGATACTCCACAAAATTGCTCAGAAAGAGGCAAATGATTTTAAAATGACAATAAAAATAACGTCCCGTGATCGTTAAAATAAAAATTGTATATTTCTAAGTACTCAAATTTAACATCCTCGGTTTTACTGGGTCGTCAATTTGACCCATCATTTTTATTCAATTTGAACCATGTGTTTGCGTTGATCTAGGTAAAATTTTGGTAATACAATTAACGTAATTTAAATTAATATGTTACAATTAATATTTTTCGCTATTGAAAAGCTATCGAAATAAAACTTTATTTTCATAATTTGACTAAGAAAGAATATTATTGTATCGTATACTAGAAGAATGTTAAAAATAACGTCTAATTTTTTTTTTTTACATATTGTTTGACTATCCTTATTTTAACCCCCGAAATAGGCAAGACGTCCGAATTTTTACCGTGCAGGACGGAACTCAGGCATTTCTTAGCCGATTATGTTAAGATTAAGTATTTTGGATGGAAATAGGATTCTTAAATGATTTTTGGAAGAATTTCTGGAATATGTCCATCTGCGACGGAACTCGACCAATTCTTAACCGATTATGATGATATTCGGTATGCTGTATAGAAAGAGGATTCTTAGACGATTTTAGGAAGAAATTCTGGAATGTAGCTATCTGGGACGGAACTCGATCAATTTTTAACCGATTGTGATGGGATTAGGTATGCCGGATGGAAATGAGATTCTTAAATGATTTTTGGAAGAAGTTTTGAAATATGGCCACCCTCGGTCGGAACTTGAAAATTTTTACTGAATCCGCCTTGATATGAAAAAAAAAC
Organism: Nephrotoma appendiculata; assembly: GCA_947310385.1. Taxonomy (NCBI): domain Eukaryota; kingdom Metazoa; phylum Arthropoda; class Insecta; order Diptera; family Tipulidae; genus Nephrotoma; species Nephrotoma appendiculata. The sequence goes on along the minus strand of OX371224.1, from coordinate 84,291,506 downwards.
TCAAATGTAGTAGTAGTGCAATAATTTATCGGGGCATAAGTATTTGGAATTTCATTTGTTTACTTGCTCACGTGATTTTCTTTCTTTGGTTTGTACTTTGTTTACCAAGAGTATTGTTTTAGTCTTGTTTAATTCTTCTGAGTTTCTGGCGTGAACTATCCAATAAATAACTTATCAAAATGTCTAAAACAGTAAAATTTCGGTAGCTATGCCAACAAAAAACCTCTCTTATCTCATTTGCTCTTGTGTAAAGTTAGCCCAGCCCAGAATTTACTAAAAATCACGTTAAAAACAAAAATAAAATTCGCTACTTTTAAATTTTGAGAATTTTAGCCAGTTAAACGTTATATCAATAGAACGGTGAATCTTTACGAAATAAAATTACGTTAGACATTATAAACGTACTTAGCACGTTAAAAGTATAAATGTGTCGGATTAAGGCTATGTGCTTCTGAGATCATCACACTTCTGCCTTACTTTAAGAAAAGCTAGAAAAAAATCGTTCCGTGGCAACTTTGCAAAATTGCGCCCTGTGCCATTTAAAATTACATTTAAATTAATTGGTTTACTAGTCTTATGGTCTTATTTCTAATGATCTTATGTGCTTCGGTCTTATGGACTTTTGGTCTTATGGTCGTATGATCTACTTATGGTCTTTTGATCTTATGATCTTATGGTGTCATGGTCTTATATTTTTGTAGTCTTTTCATCGTATGGTCTTATGGTTTTATCATCTTATGGTATTTTGTTCTTTAATTCTTATTGTATTATAGTCTTATGATCTTATGTGCTTCGGTCTTATGGTCTTATTGTGGTAGGTCTTCTTATGGTCTTTTAATTGTGAGGTTTTTTGATGTTATGGTCTTATGTTTTTGTGGTCTTTTCGTTGTATGGACTTATGGTTTTATCATCTGATGGTCTTATACTATTTTGTTAAGTCTTATTGTCTTATGGTCTTCTGATCTTATGGTCTTACGGTTTTATGGCCTTATAGTTTTATGGTCTTATGGTCTTATGGTCTTATGGTCTTATTGTCTTAGTGTCTTCTGATTTTTTCGTCGTATGGATCCATAAGTCGACTATGGTCTTATGACCTTATGATTTTATGGTGTTATGGTCCTATGGTCTTATGGTCTTATGGTGTTATGACCTTATCGTCTTATGGTCTTAAGGTCTTATGGGGTTATGGTCTTATGGTCTTATTTCTAATGGTCATATGTGCTTCGGTCTAATGGTCTTTTGGTTTTATGGTCGAATGGTCTTCGTATGGTCTATTGATCTTATGGTCCTATGCTATGGCCTTGTGTTCTTGTGGTATTTTCGTCATATGGTCGTTATGGTTTTATCATCTTATGGTATTTTGTTCTTTAATTATAATCGTTTTATAGTATTATGGTCTTATGGTCTTATGATCTTAAGATCTAATGGTTTTATGGTCTTATGTGCTTTGGTCGTATGGTCTTCTTATGGTGTTTTGATCTTATGATCTTATGGTGGTATGGTCTTATATTCTTGTGGTCTTTTCCTCGTATGGTTTTATGGTTTTATCATCTGATGGTCTTATACTATTTTGTTAAGTCTTATTGTCTTATGGTCTTCTGTTCTTATGGTTTTAGGGTCTTATGGTCTTCTGGTTTTGACGTAAGGCCTTATGGTCTTATATTCTTATGGTGTTACGGTTTATCTGTGTTATGGTTCGATGGTATTATGGTCTTATTGTCTGATGATCTTATGGTCTTATTGCCCTTGGGTCTTCAGGTTTTTTCGTCGTACGGAGTTATGGTCTTATGATCTTATGGTCTTATGGTTTTATGGTCTTATGGTCTTACGGTGTTATGATCTTATGGTCTTATGGTCTTTTAGTCTTATTGTCTTATGGTCTATTGATCTTATTGGCTATGCTATGGTCTTGTGTTCTTGTGGTCTTTTCGTCGTATAGTTTTATGGTTTTATCATCTTATGGTATTTTGTTCTTCAATTCTAATCGTCTTATAGTATTATGGTCTTATGGTCTTATGATCTTATGATCTTATGGTGGTATGGTCTTATGTTCTTGTGGTCTTTTCGTCGTATGGTCTTACGGTTTTATCATCTTATGGTATTTTGTGATTTAATACTTATTGGCTTATAGTCTTATGATCTTATGGTTGTAACGGCGCCAGCGTCGGCTGACGGCGTTACTGGGGGTAGCGCCACCTTAAGCGCTATAACAAAAAAAATTTCCCCGTATAATGTTCTACCATAATTTCATCTAGTACCTTAACCTTTCTTCTTTACTTTGTTTTGGATATCGGATCACCCTGCGGTTGATCGGGCAACTTGAAAAAAAAGAATATAAATACCGAATGTTGGTCGAGACACGAGAGAAAAAAAAGCTCAGTTTTAGTTTGAATCGTGTTGGTTGCACAGCTTAACCAACTCGAAGTTAAAAGTTATAAAAGCAAAGTATTAATACCGATAAAATACGTGTATTTTTAGTATCGTACGGTTGGGCGTTGGCTCTCGTTTTAAGGGCTCTAATATCCGTGCCGGGTTTAAAAAAAAAAAAAAAGTTCCAAAGAAAGTTTAACAGAACGAACAAGTTCCCGTTGAAAGCAAAAAAAAAAAACTGTGAATGGCCCACGTTGGCTAAAACAAGAAAATCGTTTACTTGACAAAAAAAAAAAATTTAAGTTTTTGGCGCCAATAAATCTGTTTGTAAATCTGTTTGTGCCAATAAATCGTGTAATAATAAAAGTCAATATATAAAAAAAATAATAAATAAACAAAAAAAAAAAAAAAAACCTAAATTATAATCAGTGCTACGATAAAATAACGTCATAGCTAATGGCGTAGTCAGCGACACCGAATTTTTTAAGAACAATCTACGTATAGCGGTATCCTTAGTACGATACTCCAGCATTAACGTTTTGTGGATACGCGATCAACTTTACTATCCTCGGTACAGACGTTCATCAGCTCAACCGAGCTATTAAGGTCGAAATTTTATAATTATTTAATTAATATGTTCCATTACTTTTAGTCTTAAGTTTAGTAACCATTACAATTAAATATTACTAACGTTAATTAAGGAAAAATGGGTCCGGACTTCTAAATTTAGATATTTTGTTTTTTTTTGAAAATTAGTTAAGAGATGATTTTTTTTTGTAATTAATTACATATTAGAAATAGTTCTTTGTATTTAGAATTAAAGTTTCTACCAAGTGACATATATATTTTATCGAAATACAAAACATGTTATTGGTTATTGGTAGCAACAATTTAAGTCTGGAATGTTTTTTTTCTTCTGCTTATTCGACGTTAATTTGTTTCATTTGCATTTTTTTGTTGTTGAAATTTTTTTGGCTTTCAACTTAGTTCGTTCGTTTTTTTTTTATGTTGTTGTCGTGGTTGCAGTATGAATAATTAAAAGTTTAAAACTGTGATGATGTTGGGTGGAATGTAAGCTGCGCGGTGAGGTTGATTCGTTGCGTTCCTGTCCTGCGGTATATCCTAGATCTGTGCATACTTCTGCAAACCCCACGATCCACCCTGAGCTCTAGCCGGCTACGTAATACCGCGCAGAGGTCCCTGAACAGATATCTGTTAACGGTTCGTCATACTGGGGATAGTTTAAACTTACAACCAATGTGGCGATCCGTTACAGTGGCGCCCAAACAACGTAAGCAAATTTAATGGCTATTCCTTTATAAACCCTTGTTTCCTTTCCCTCAGTTTAATTTGCTCCGGTTCTGTTTTAAATTACAAAAAAAAAAAGATTTCATTCAACCTATTCCTATACCTATTCCGGCTTATAGCTGTTTCGATTTAGAACTTTCGAGTGTGTTGCCTTTAAATTTTTTTAAATTCCAGTTTCAATTTTGTTTCTTCTATAACCGTTGGTGAGGTATCCCGTTCATGTTTTGATACTGCAACATTGCTGATTCTGCTTTAGAAGCGTGGACGTCAGATTGTGTGTTGAAATATTGACGTAGTAGCTCCCCAACGTGTTGTTTTTAAATTTCAGTTTCAACCTTTTTATATCCTTTTCATTTTTGTTTATCAGTGACGGTAGTGGAGACATCAACCGTTTCCATGACGTGTAGATAGCGGTTTGCATAACTCCACTACACGCCCTTGCAGTAAATTTTGATTAACCACTTAAATATAAAACTTATTTTCCCAATTTGGTTTGAATTATTTGATTTATGTTTAAGAGATCAGTCCTATTGTATCTTAATTTTATTTACTTCCAGTAATTCTACCTGTAGATGTAAAATATAAATTTTGAGTCATTTTCATTTCCAGTTTGTACATCCTCCCTTTCCTTATATGCAACGAATCACCCTTCTCGAAACGTACTTGATTATTTGTGAGCTAGGCCTTCTGTCCAACATCATACAGTGAAAATTCATCAACAGAAAAAAAAAAAAAATCTTTACTATAATAATTCATCTAATTATTTTATTTATTCGAATTGAAGTTTTTGTGATTTGAATACGCTTGTTTTATCGAAATTAATTATTTTTAGGCAATAAATATTTACGATTATTCACACCTATTAACTACAATACATATTATATATAATTTATAACAATCCATTCCGACCAATTTGTCAATACTATACCTCGAAAAAAGATTCGTTATTTATATTATTTTGACCCGAGAAGAGTTGTTTTATTAACGATTCAAAACAAGAAAAGTTGCACCTAAAATAAAAGTTAATTCTAAAAAATTCTGGCGACCGATCATATCTCTAGTTTCATTTCTCTCACCGTTTCTTTAAATTTCGAGTGAAGAGGTGAGTCGATAATATTTAAAGAGTGAAAACGTATTTTGGCATAAACAAATAAAACCTCCAAAAATGGACGTTTCCTTGTTAAAGGCGGACGAGATAGAAGTCGAGTACGAGATACGCGGCATTTCTTCAAACTCCCCAAATGCTCACGAAGTATTAGTAGAAAAAATACGCATAGAACAATCGAGTGTGGTTGCAGGCCCGCAGAAAATGCACGCCAAAGCAAGCAAAAGGCCTGAAAATGAGGTCGATACCTGTCGAACAAAATTATTGCGTTTACAGGCTGATATAGCCAATTTAAAAGAATTGTCAGACGAGCCGAGGGCTAGGAAATCTAAAGAAATTGTTGCACGTTTGTTACACGTTCGCGGTCGGTTAGAGCGGGCATCCCAATCTCCCACTTATGGTGAACAGGCGGGTAAAGTACTACTAGCATGCGCAGATTTATTTAAATCTATTATGTATTTTGAGGACCAAGATGATCTTGATAACTCCATCGAATCCGCAACGAATGTCGACATACCGACCAATCTGAAAAGTCCCGTACCATCAGTATCGGAACCGCCCGCTACGGGCCAGTCAGAAGCCACCTCTGAAATTCCAAATTCCATTCTTGAAATAAGCGAAGTGAAACCAAACCCTTCAAATTCGAAGACGCTTTCGCTTGATCAAAATCCATTACTGACTTCTATCATGGCCCAACTGAGCCAGTTGTCAAATCAATTAGTAACCATTAACAAGAGACAAGACGAGTTGCAGACTAAATTAAACCGTCCGACTTCCGCGGGCACAGAAAATGTAAGATTTACTCCCGCGTCCGGTGTTGCCCTTTCCCTACCAAACCCTACACCAATATCGAGTGTTAGGAATGTGACAACTTCGCTAGTGAGGTCTGATTTCCCACCTCTAACCCATAGCATGTTAAATCAGACCGTTCCCCGGACAACCGCCACTTTTGGCTATTCGAACACTCCACCACACATAGCTATAACCGGAGCCACTTTAGGCCATGAAATACCCATTCATGACAATACTCATGACAATACCCATTCTAGCCATTACAATCCTCCCCTAGGTCATCAAAGGGATCCTCCAATCAGTTACCCATATGATCTGCGCCGCCCTCTATCCCGAAGCGGTATATCATATAGCGGTTCGTCGTCGGGAATTACGGTGGATATGTTCCTCTTTCAATTGGACACGGTGACTTCTTCTATGCGGATACCCCCGGAAACATTGTTGAATGAGTTACACGTAATCTTGAAAGACGTGGCCCTACAGTGGTACTGGACGTACAGAAAACATAAACCACTCGCCACTTGGTGGGATTTACGTCGGGACCTTACGGAGAGATTCAAAGATAGACGAACTAATTACGAGATCCGACGAATGGTAGAATCTCGTAAACAGGGACCTACTGAAAGCTTCGTTGATTATTATCACCAAGTATGGAACTTGACTTTGCAGTGTCGCACGCCATATAGTGACGAAGAGCTTATACAAATCCTAATGTGTAACATGAAACCGGCACTTCAGTACCAGCTGACAGACAGACAGTTCTTCACAATCAACGATCTTATTAAGAGCTGTACGGCTTGGGAGGACACCTGGAAACGGATTCGATCCCCGGCGGATCCCTCTTTAGTTCCAAGGCGCTCAATCAATGCATTGTCGACAGGAATGCCAGATGAACATGAATTAAACCAATCCGGACACGCCACCTATCTTGAAAACGAGCCTCAGCACACGATTGCCTCCTTTGTTAATGTACCAAAGATAACACCCCTATTTCCTCAAGCTCCTCGTACTCAAGTATTTATCCCTAACAGTCATCGTCGTTCCGTAGGAGCCGAACAAACCGCCATTTGTTATAACTGCTCCGATATCGGCCATATCTTTAAAGATTGTCCAGTTCCTCCTACGGGTCTGTTTTGTTACCGTTGTGGTCAAAAGGGTACAATATCTTCTCGATGCTCCCGATGTTCGGAAAACCAAACAAGTGGTCCCTGGAGATCTGGGAGCCAGAGGCCACAAGCCAACACAGCCACCAGAATGAGTCAAGAGGATGTTGCTTGCAACACCGATGGGGAGTTAGCCCGAAGACAAACGATGGATGTGGGGAAAAGACTTCGGTAAGTTCCGAAGAGTCTAAGTCGATAAATTTTCCTCTACATTCCGATCACCCCCCACTATATATACCGCCTTCCTTTATCTCTACATCCGAGTCATTTTCCGACAGTTGTCTGGTCTCTGATAGCGAAACGCCTGGCCCAAATGTTAGCGCGATTTGTAAAACTCGAGCGACGAATAATGTCGAATCCAAGCTTCTAAATCCTAACCGTACCAGATTGGGGCGTTCAAAAAGGTATTGGTTCTGGCGTAAAACAATGAGGTCATCAATACTTTCTTCCTTAATTAGTTCTGAACCAGGAGATAATAGACCGTACGCCAACGTGCTGGTAAACAACCGGCCTTATAAGGGTCTGATGGATAGCGGCGCGAGTATAAGTGTGCTAGGAAGGGGATCCGAACAACTATTAGGCAATCCAGCTATTAAGTTCTACGGTTTTCCATCCCTTGTCCACACTGCTAGCGGACAACCACAGAGAGTATTCGGATACATTAACGCTCTAATAAAATTCAATGGCATCTCTCGTAATCTCAAGTTGTTTATAGTACCATCCTTGGAACAGCCGTTATACCTCGGAATTGATTTTTGGAATCGGTTTGGGATCGTTCCCAAAATATCAGCACTAGATGTTTTAAATGAACCGCTAGAACTACCTACCGGACCTAAATTTCATGAGCTGTCCAATCAGGAACAAGGGAAACTAGAGATTGTCAAAAATCTTTTTCCCTCCAGTACCAAGTTAGGGCTAGGACAAACCTCTCTCTTAACACACCATATTGACGTGGGATCGGCAAAACCGGTTAAGCAGCGGTTTTACGCGGTATCCCCCGCTGTGCAAAAGCTTCTGTATGATGAGATCGATCGTCTTCTTTCAATAGGAGTCATCGAAGAGTCCCAAAGTTCGTGGTGCTCGCCGATCACTCTGGTGCGTAAGGCAACTGGCAAAGTACGTTTGTGTCTTGATGCGCGTGAACTGAACAAGGTAACCGTCAAGGATGCGTATCCTCTGCCACTTATCTCTGGGTTGTTGGGTCGTTTGGATCAAACGAGATTTATTTCGTCAATTGATTTAAAAGATGCCTTCTGGCAGATACCTCTCGACCCACAATCCAGGGATAAGACGGCGTTCACGGTACCTGGACGGCCCTTGTATCAGTTCAAAGTAATGCCCTTTGGACTATGTAACGCTCCGCAAACACTTTGTCGCCTTATGCATCGGGTGATCCCTCACCAGCTCCACGATAAAATTTTTGTTTATCTTGACGACTTGCTGGTTACCTCCGCTACCTTTGACGAGCACCTCGAGTTGTTAGGAGGAGTCGCGCGCTTGCTAAAACTCGCTGGGTTGACCATTAATGTTACGAAAAGTCAATTCGTGTTAAAAGAAGTGAATTATTTGGGGTATGTTGTTGGCGATGGATGCCTCCGCACCAACCCAGATAAGTGTAAAGCGATTCTTGAGTTCCCCGTTCCAAAATCACCAAAACAAATCAGACGCTTTCTGGGAATGTGCGGATGGTATCGCCGCTTCATACCCAACTTCGCTTCCTTAGCCGCTCCCCTTACTGATCTCACGGGAAAAACTACAAAAGTACGCTGGTCCGCTGCAGCGGAAACTTCATTCAAAGCTCTGAAACTCGCATTGTCCTCTGCTCCCGTCCTGGCCAATCCCGACTACAGTAAGCCTTTTTTTATACAGTGCGATGCTAGTACCACGGGCGTGGGCAGTGTTCTGTTCCAAATTGATGCCGAGGGCGGTGAACATCCCATCGAATTTATTTCGCACAAGCTCAATACTGCTCAAAAGAACTATTCGATAACGGAACTCGAGTGCTACGCTGCGGTACTCAGCGTTCAAAAGTTTCGGCCTTATATCGAGGGGTACCCGTTTGTGATCTATACGGATCATGCCAGTTTACGCTGGCTGATGAACCAAAAGGATCTGTCCGGGCGTCTGGCTCGGTGGAGCCTAAAGTTGCAAGCCTTTGACTTTCAAATCGGTTATCGAAAAGGCTCCATCAACATCGTACCGGATGCTTTGTCCCGATCTTTCTGTGACGAGACGGCTATTGGAGGGTACGAGTCGACTACTAAAACTACCGATGTCATTAGTACCTGTTCGGAAAATGATACGCCAACATTGACCGCACAACCCTGTGTTAATGCCGTTCACCTTTCTACGTTGAATATATCGGAAGCTGTTCCTGTTCTTCACATTGATCTCACGTCTGCGTCTTTTCATGACGATGAATATCTCAATCAGATTAGAAAAATTAAGCAGCTGAAGAATGGAGAACATAATTATCGAATTCAGGGTGACAAACTTTTAATCGCTCCTACTTATGGTCTCCGTTATAAGGACACTGATCTCCCTGACTGGAAATTGGTTGTCCCGCTGAGTATGACGCAAGAGTTAATTAGGCGAGCCCACGAGCATCCAACCTCGGCTCATTTAGGCTCTCGCAAAACCCTCGAAAGATTGCAACGACAATTCTATTGGTGTGGAATGGCCCATCAGGTACATCAACACATAACCGGCTGCTCATCGTGCAAGATGAACAAATCAGTTAATTTTTCCACACGACCGGCTATGGGATCTCCCGTCGAATCTACCAGGCCATTTCAGAAAGTATATATTGATTTCCTAGGCCCATACCCAAGATCAAAGCAGGGAAACTGTTATATTGTTATTGTGTTCGATCACTTTTCTAAATTTGTCATAGCGAGACCTCTACGCGAGGCTACCGCTTCTCTCCTTTGTACCTTCTTAGAAAATGACGTTATGCTGATGTTTTCCGTCCCTGAAACCATTACCACCGATAACGGTAAACAATTCACATCCAAACTGTTTCAAGAATTGCTCCTGAAGTATGGAATCTCACACATTCGCACTCCAGTGTATTCTCCCCAGAGCAACGCTTCAGAGCGCGTTAACCGAACGTTGCTGGCCTCCCTCCGCTCTTATTTGGAAGATCACAGTCACAATGAATGGGATACCCACTTACAAGAAATTATAGCCGCCCTTCGTAATGTGGTTCATGATTCTACCCGGTATTCTCCACATTTTTTAGTGTTTGGCCAACATATGACTCTCCACGGCTCTGAATACGGCTTACGTAGAATTTTGTTTGAGTCCGACTCAAACGAACTCAATGTTTTATCGAAACCCGATCGATTAAATCTCGCCCGGGACAAAATCATACACTACTTGAAAGTAGCGCATAACAAATCTGCCAAACACTATAACCTGCGCAGCAGAGAGAGAAATTTCACAGTAGCACAGCCTGTATTTGTCCGATCGTTTGCTCTTAGCGATGCGGTAAACAAGTTCTCGGCCAAACTCTCTTCAAAATTTATGCCCGCTTTCATTGAGTCGAAAGTAGGCAACGTCGCATATCGGGTTACGAATAAGCAAGGAAAACTATTAGGGACTTTCCATGCAAAAGATCTTCGCGCTTGAGTAATGTTCATTTACGCGAGACACTATCAGATTGTTTTCATTCCGCAGTCCCTCATTTATTTCATTCTAAGGTACCAATAGGCCCGGCTTTATGAGACCTATCTCGGGTGTGGGACTTCCCCACGTTTGTAACGGCGCCAGCGTCGGCTGACGGCGTTACTGGGGGTAGCGCCACCTTAAGCGCTATAACAAAAAAAATTTCCCCGTATAATGTTCTACCATAATTTCATCTAGTACCTTAACCTTTCTTCTTTACTTTGTTTTGGATATCGGATCACCCTGCGGTTGATCGGGCAACTTGAAAAAAAAGAATATAAATACCGAATGTTGGTCGAGACACGAGAGAAAAAAAAGCTCAGTTTTAGTTTGAATCGTGTTGGTTGCACAGCTTAACCAACTCGAAGTTAAAAGTTATAAAAGCAAAGTATTAATACCGATAAAATACGTGTATTTTTAGTATCGTACGGTTGGGCGTTGGCTCTCGTTTTAAGGGCTCTAATATCCGTGCCGGGTTTAAAAAAAAAAAAAAGTTCCAAAGAAAGTTTAACAGAACGAACAAGTTCCCGTTGAAAGCAAAAAAAAAAAACTGTGAATGGCCCACGTTGGCTAAAACAAGAAAATCGTTTACTTGACAAAAAAAAAAAATTTAAGTTTTTGGCGCCAATAAATCTGTTTGTAAATCTGTTTGTGCCAATAAATCGTGTAATAATAAAAGTCAATATATAAAAAAAATAATAAATAAACAAAAAAAAAAAAAAAAACCTAAATTATAATCAGTGCTACGATAAAATAACGTCATAGCTAATGGCGTAGTCAGCGACACCGAATTTTTTAAGAACAATCTACGTATAGCGGTATCCTTAGTACGATACTCCAGCATTAACGTTTTGTGGATACGCGATCAACTTTACTATCCTCGGTACAGACGTTCATCAGCTCAACCGAGCTATTAAGGTCGAAATTTTATAATTATTTAATTAATATGTTCCATTACTTTTAGTCTTAAGTTTAGTAACCATTACAATTAAATATTACTAACGTTAATTAAGGAAAAATGGGTCCGGACTTCTAAATTTAGATATTTTGTTTTTTTTTGAAAATTAGTTAAGAGATGATTTTTTTTTGTAATTAATTACATATTAGAAATAGTTCTTTGTATTTAGAATTAAAGTTTCTACCAAGTGACATATATATTTTATCGAAATACAAAACATGTTATTGGTTATTGGTAGCAACAATTTAAGTCTGGAATGTTTTTTTTCTTCTGCTTATTCGACGTTAATTTGTTTCATTTGCATTTTTTTGTTGTTGAAATTTTTTTGGCTTTCAACTTAGTTCGTTCGTTTTTTTTTTATGTTGTTGTCGTGGTTGCAGTATGAATAATTAAAAGTTTAAAACTGTGATGATGTTGGGTGGAATGTAAGCTGCGCGGTGAGGTTGATTCGTTGCGTTCCTGTCCTGCGGTATATCCTAGATCTGTGCATACTTCTGCAAACCCCACGATCCACCCTGAGCTCTAGCCGGCTACGTAATACCGCGCAGAGGTCCCTGAACAGATATCTGTTAACGGTTCGTCATACTGGGGATAGTTTAAACTTACAACCAATGTGGCGATCCGTTACAGTGGCGCCCAAACAACGTAAGCAAATTTAATGGCTATTCCTTTATAAACCCTTGTTTCCTTTCCCTCAGTTTAATTTGCTCCGGTTCTGTTTTAAATTACAAAAAAAAAAAGATTTCATTCAACCTATTCCTATACCTATTCCGGCTTATAGCTGTTTCGATTTAGAACTTTCGAGTGTGTTGCCTTTAAATTTTTTTAAATTCCAGTTTCAATTTTGTTTCTTCTATAACCGTTGGTGAGGTATCCCGTTCATGTTTTGATACTGCAACATTGCTGATTCTGCTTTAGAAGCGTGGACGTCAGATTGTGTGTTGAAATATTGACGTAGTAGCTCCCCAACGTGTTGTTTTTAAATTTCAGTTTCAACCTTTTTATATCCTTTTCATTTTTGTTTATCAGTGACGGTAGTGGAGACATCAACCGTTTCCATGACGTGTAGATAGCGGTTTGCATAACTCCACTACACGCCCTTGCAGTAAATTTTGATTAACCACTTAAATATAAAACTTATTTTCCCAATTTGGTTTGAATTATTTGATTTATGTTTAAGAGATCAGTCCTATTGTATCTTAATTTTATTTACTTCCAGTAATTCTACCTGTAGATGTAAAATATAAATTTTGAGTCATTTTCATTTCCAGTTTGTACATCCTCCCTTTCCTTATATGCAACGAATCACCCTTCTCGAAACGTACTTGATTATTTGTGAGCTAGGCCTTCTGTCCAACATCATACAGTGAAAATTCATCAACAGAAAAAAAAAAAAAATCTTTACTATAATAATTCATCTAATTATTTTATTTATTCGAATTGAAGTTTTTGTGATTTGAATACGCTTGTTTTATCGAAATTAATTATTTTTAGGCAATAAATATTTACGATTATTCACACCTATTAACTACAATACATATTATATATAATTTATAACAATCCATTCCGACCAATTTGTCAATACTATACCTCGAAAAAAGATTCGTTATTTATATTATTTTGACCCGAGAAGAGTTGTTTTATTAACGATTCAAAACAAGAAAAGTTGCACCTAAAATAAAAGTTAATTCTAAAAAATTCTGGCGACCGATCATATCTCTAGTTTCATTTCTCTCACCGTTTCTTTAAATTTCGAGTGAAGAGGTGAGTCGATAATATTTAAAGAGTGAAAACGTATTTTGGCATAAACAAATAAAACCTCCAAAAATGGACGTTTCCTTGTTAAAGGCGGACGAGATAGAAGTCGAGTACGAGATACGCGGCATTTCTTCAAACTCCCCAAATGCTCACGAAGTATTAGTAGAAAAAATACGCATAGAACAATCGAGTGTGGTTGCAGGCCCGCAGAAAATGCACGCCAAAGCAAGCAAAAGGCCTGAAAATGAGGTCGATACCTGTCGAACAAAATTATTGCGTTTACAGGCTGATATAGCCAATTTAAAAGAATTGTCAGACGAGCCGAGGGCTAGGAAATCTAAAGAAATTGTTGCACGTTTGTTACACGTTCGCGGTCGGTTAGAGCGGGCATCCCAATCTCCCACTTATGGTGAACAGGCGGGTAAAGTACTACTAGCATGCGCAGATTTATTTAAATCTATTATGTATTTTGAGGACCAAGATGATCTTGATAACTCCATCGAATCCGCAACGAATGTCGACATACCGACCAATCTGAAAAGTCCCGTACCATCAGTATCGGAACCGCCCGCTACGGGCCAGTCAGAAGCCACCTCTGAAATTCCAAATTCCATTCTTGAAATAAGCGAAGTGAAACCAAACCCTTCAAATTCGAAGACGCTTTCGCTTGATCAAAATCCATTACTGACTTCTATCATGGCCCAACTGAGCCAGTTGTCAAATCAATTAGTAACCATTAACAAGAGACAAGACGAGTTGCAGACTAAATTAAACCGTCCGACTTCCGCGGGCACAGAAAATGTAAGATTTACTCCCGCGTCCGGTGTTGCCCTTTCCCTACCAAACCCTACACCAATATCGAGTGTTAGGAATGTGACAACTTCGCTAGTGAGGTCTGATTTCCCACCTCTAACCCATAGCATGTTAAATCAGACCGTTCCCCGGACAACCGCCACTTTTGGCTATTCGAACACTCCACCACACATAGCTATAACCGGAGCCACTTTAGGCCATGAAATACCCATTCATGACAATACTCATGACAATACCCATTCTAGCCATTACAATCCTCCCCTAGGTCATCAAAGGGATCCTCCAATCAGTTACCCATATGATCTGCGCCGCCCTCTATCCCGAAGCGGTATATCATATAGCGGTTCGTCGTCGGGAATTACGGTGGATATGTTCCTCTTTCAATTGGACACGGTGACTTCTTCTATGCGGATACCCCCGGAAACATTGTTGAATGAGTTACACGTAATCTTGAAAGACGTGGCCCTACAGTGGTACTGGACGTACAGAAAACATAAACCACTCGCCACTTGGTGGGATTTACGTCGGGACCTTACGGAGAGATTCAAAGATAGACGAACTAATTACGAGATCCGACGAATGGTAGAATCTCGTAAACAGGGACCTACTGAAAGCTTCGTTGATTATTATCACCAAGTATGGAACTTGACTTTGCAGTGTCGCACGCCATATAGTGACGAAGAGCTTATACAAATCCTAATGTGTAACATGAAACCGGCACTTCAGTACCAGCTGACAGACAGACAGTTCTTCACAATCAACGATCTTATTAAGAGCTGTACGGCTTGGGAGGACACCTGGAAACGGATTCGATCCCCGGCGGATCCCTCTTTAGTTCCAAGGCGCTCAATCAATGCATTGTCGACAGGAATGCCAGATGAACATGAATTAAACCAATCCGGACACGCCACCTATCTTGAAAACGAGCCTCAGCACACGATTGCCTCCTTTGTTAATGTACCAAAGATAACACCCCTATTTCCTCAAGCTCCTCGTACTCAAGTATTTATCCCTAACAGTCATCGTCGTTCCGTAGGAGCCGAACAAACCGCCATTTGTTATAACTGCTCCGATATCGGCCATATCTTTAAAGATTGTCCAGTTCCTCCTACGGGTCTGTTTTGTTACCGTTGTGGTCAAAAGGGTACAATATCTTCTCGATGCTCCCGATGTTCGGAAAACCAAACAAGTGGTCCCTGGAGATCTGGGAGCCAGAGGCCACAAGCCAACACAGCCACCAGAATGAGTCAAGAGGATGTTGCTTGCAACACCGATGGGGAGTTAGCCCGAAGACAAACGATGGATGTGGGGAAAAGACTTCGGTAAGTTCCGAAGAGTCTAAGTCGATAAATTTTCCTCTACATTCCGATCACCCCCCACTATATATACCGCCTTCCTTTATCTCTACATCCGAGTCATTTTCCGACAGTTGTCTGGTCTCTGATAGCGAAACGCCTGGCCCAAATGTTAGCGCGATTTGTAAAACTCGAGCGACGAATAATGTCGAATCCAAGCTTCTAAATCCTAACCGTACCAGATTGGGGCGTTCAAAAAGGTATTGGTTCTGGCGTAAAACAATGAGGTCATCAATACTTTCTTCCTTAATTAGTTCTGAACCAGGAGATAATAGACCGTACGCCAACGTGCTGGTAAACAACCGGCCTTATAAGGGTCTGATGGATAGCGGCGCGAGTATAAGTGTGCTAGGAAGGGGATCCGAACAACTATTAGGCAATCCAGCTATTAAGTTCTACGGTTTTCCATCCCTTGTCCACACTGCTAGCGGACAACCACAGAGAGTATTCGGATACATTAACGCTCTAATAAAATTCAATGGCATCTCTCGTAATCTCAAGTTGTTTATAGTACCATCCTTGGAACAGCCGTTATACCTCGGAATTGATTTTTGGAATCGGTTTGGGATCGTTCCCAAAATATCAGCACTAGATGTTTTAAATGAACCGCTAGAACTACCTACCGGACCTAAATTTCATGAGCTGTCCAATCAGGAACAAGGGAAACTAGAGATTGTCAAAAATCTTTTTCCCTCCAGTACCAAGTTAGGGCTAGGACAAACCTCTCTCTTAACACACCATATTGACGTGGGATCGGCAAAACCGGTTAAGCAGCGGTTTTACGCGGTATCCCCCGCTGTGCAAAAGCTTCTGTATGATGAGATCGATCGTCTTCTTTCAATAGGAGTCATCGAAGAGTCCCAAAGTTCGTGGTGCTCGCCGATCACTCTGGTGCGTAAGGCAACTGGCAAAGTACGTTTGTGTCTTGATGCGCGTGAACTGAACAAGGTAACCGTCAAGGATGCGTATCCTCTGCCACTTATCTCTGGGTTGTTGGGTCGTTTGGATCAAACGAGATTTATTTCGTCAATTGATTTAAAAGATGCCTTCTGGCAGATACCTCTCGACCCACAATCCAGGGATAAGACGGCGTTCACGGTACCTGGACGGCCCTTGTATCAGTTCAAAGTAATGCCCTTTGGACTATGTAACGCTCCGCAAACACTTTGTCGCCTTATGCATCGGGTGATCCCTCACCAGCTCCACGATAAAATTTTTGTTTATCTTGACGACTTGCTGGTTACCTCCGCTACCTTTGACGAGCACCTCGAGTTGTTAGGAGGAGTCGCGCGCTTGCTAAAACTCGCTGGGTTGACCATTAATGTTACGAAAAGTCAATTCGTGTTAAAAGAAGTGAATTATTTGGGGTATGTTGTTGGCGATGGATGCCTCCGCACCAACCCAGATAAGTGTAAAGCGATTCTTGAGTTCCCCGTTCCAAAATCACCAAAACAAATCAGACGCTTTCTGGGAATGTGCGGATGGTATCGCCGCTTCATACCCAACTTCGCTTCCTTAGCCGCTCCCCTTACTGATCTCACGGGAAAAACTACAAAAGTACGCTGGTCCGCTGCAGCGGAAACTTCATTCAAAGCTCTGAAACTCGCATTGTCCTCTGCTCCCGTCCTGGCCAATCCCGACTACAGTAAGCCTTTTTTTATACAGTGCGATGCTAGTACCACGGGCGTGGGCAGTGTTCTGTTCCAAATTGATGCCGAGGGCGGTGAACATCCCATCGAATTTATTTCGCACAAGCTCAATACTGCTCAAAAGAACTATTCGATAACGGAACTCGAGTGCTACGCTGCGGTACTCAGCGTTCAAAAGTTTCGGCCTTATATCGAGGGGTACCCGTTTGTGATCTATACGGATCATGCCAGTTTACGCTGGCTGATGAACCAAAAGGATCTGTCCGGGCGTCTGGCTCGGTGGAGCCTAAAGTTGCAAGCCTTTGACTTTCAAATCGGTTATCGAAAAGGCTCCATCAACATCGTACCGGATGCTTTGTCCCGATCTTTCTGTGACGAGACGGCTATTGGAGGGTACGAGTCGACTACTAAAACTACCGATGTCATTAGTACCTGTTCGGAAAATGATACGCCAACATTGACCGCACAACCCTGTGTTAATGCCGTTCACCTTTCTACGTTGAATATATCGGAAGCTGTTCCTGTTCTTCACATTGATCTCACGTCTGCGTCTTTTCATGACGATGAATATCTCAATCAGATTAGAAAAATTAAGCAGCTGAAGAATGGAGAACATAATTATCGAATTCAGGGTGACAAACTTTTAATCGCTCCTACTTATGGTCTCCGTTATAAGGACACTGATCTCCCTGACTGGAAATTGGTTGTCCCGCTGAGTATGACGCAAGAGTTAATTAGGCGAGCCCACGAGCATCCAACCTCGGCTCATTTAGGCTCTCGCAAAACCCTCGAAAGATTGCAACGACAATTCTATTGGTGTGGAATGGCCCATCAGGTACATCAACACATAACCGGCTGCTCATCGTGCAAGATGAACAAATCAGTTAATTTTTCCACACGACCGGCTATGGGATCTCCCGTCGAATCTACCAGGCCATTTCAGAAAGTATATATTGATTTCCTAGGCCCATACCCAAGATCAAAGCAGGGAAACTGTTATATTGTTATTGTGTTCGATCACTTTTCTAAATTTGTCATAGCGAGACCTCTACGCGAGGCTACCGCTTCTCTCCTTTGTACCTTCTTAGAAAATGACGTTATGCTGATGTTTTCCGTCCCTGAAACCATTACCACCGATAACGGTAAACAATTCACATCCAAACTGTTTCAAGAATTGCTCCTGAAGTATGGAATCTCACACATTCGCACTCCAGTGTATTCTCCCCAGAGCAACGCTTCAGAGCGCGTTAACCGAACGTTGCTGGCCTCCCTCCGCTCTTATTTGGAAGATCACAGTCACAATGAATGGGATACCCACTTACAAGAAATTATAGCCGCCCTTCGTAATGTGGTTCATGATTCTACCCGGTATTCTCCACATTTTTTAGTGTTTGGCCAACATATGACTCTCCACGGCTCTGAATACGGCTTACGTAGAATTTTGTTTGAGTCCGACTCAAACGAACTCAATGTTTTATCGAAACCCGATCGATTAAATCTCGCCCGGGACAAAATCATACACTACTTGAAAGTAGCGCATAACAAATCTGCCAAACACTATAACCTGCGCAGCAGAGAGAGAAATTTCACAGTAGCACAGCCTGTATTTGTCCGATCGTTTGCTCTTAGCGATGCGGTAAACAAGTTCTCGGCCAAACTCTCTTCAAAATTTATGCCCGCTTTCATTGAGTCGAAAGTAGGCAACGTCGCATATCGGGTTACGAATAAGCAAGGAAAACTATTAGGGACTTTCCATGCAAAAGATCTTCGCGCTTGAGTAATGTTCATTTACGCGAGACACTATCAGATTGTTTTCATTCCGCAGTCCCTCATTTATTTCATTCTAAGGTACCAATAGGCCCGGCTTTATGAGACCTATCTCGGGTGTGGGACTTCCCCACGTTTGTAACGGCGCCAGCGTCGGCTGACGGCGTTACTGGGGGTAGCGCCACCTTAAGCGCTATAACAAAAAAAATTTCCCCGTATAATGTTCTACCATAATTTCATCTAGTACCTTAACCTTTCTTCTTTACTTTGTTTTGGATATCGGATCACCCTGCGGTTGATCGGGCAACTTGAAAAAAAAGAATATAAATACCGAATGTTGGTCGAGACACGAGAGAAAAAAAAGCTCAGTTTTAGTTTGAATCGTGTTGGTTGCACAGCTTAACCAACTCGAAGTTAAAAGTTATAAAAGCAAAGTATTAATACCGATAAAATACGTGTATTTTTAGTATCGTACGGTTGGGCGTTGGCTCTCGTTTTAAGGGCTCTAATATCCGTGCCGGGTTTAAAAAAAAAAAAAAAGTTCCAAAGAAAGTTTAACAGAACGAACAAGTTCCCGTTGAAAGCAAAAAAAAAAAACTGTGAATGGCCCACGTTGGCTAAAACAAGAAAATCGTTTACTTGACAAAAAAAAAAAATTTAAGTTTTTGGCGCCAATAAATCTGTTTGTAAATCTGTTTGTGCCAATAAATCGTGTAATAATAAAAGTCAATATATAAAAAAAATAATAAATAAACAAAAAAAAAAAAAAAAACCTAAATTATAATCAGTGCTACGATAAAATAACGTCATAGCTAATGGCGTAGTCAGCGACACCGAATTTTTTAAGAACAATCTACGTATAGCGGTATCCTTAGTACGATACTCCAGCATTAACGTTTTGTGGATACGCGATCAACTTTACTATCCTCGGTACAGACGTTCATCAGCTCAACCGAGCTATTAAGGTCGAAATTTTATTATTATTTAATTAATATGTTCCATTACTTTTAGTCTTAAGTTTAGTAACCATTACAATTAAATATTACTAACGTTAATTAAGGAAAAATGGGTCCGGACTTCTAAATTTAGATATTTTGTTTTTTTTTGAAAATTAGTTAAGAGATGATTTTTTTTTGTAATTAATTACATATTAGAAATAGTTCTTTGTATTTAGAATTAAAGTTTCTACCAAGTGACATATATATTTTATCGAAATACAAAACATGTTATTGGTTATTGGTAGCAACAATTTAAGTCTGGAATGTTTTTTTTCTTCTGCTTATTCGACGTTAATTTGTTTCATTTGCATTTTTTTGTTGTTGAAATTTTTTTGGCTTTCAACTTAGTTCGTTCGTTTTTTTTTTATGTTGTTGTCGTGGTTGCAGTATGAATAATTAAAAGTTTAAAACTGTGATGATGTTGGGTGGAATGTAAGCTGCGCGGTGAGGTTGATTCGTTGCGTTCCTGTCCTGCGGTATATCCTAGATCTGTGCATACTTCTGCAAACCCCACGATCCACCCTGAGCTCTAGCCGGCTACGTAATACCGCGCAGAGGTCCCTGAACAGATATCTGTTAACGGTTCGTCATACTGGGGATAGTTTAAACTTACAACCAATGTG
Organism: Nephrotoma appendiculata; assembly: GCA_947310385.1. Lineage (NCBI taxonomy): Eukaryota > Metazoa > Arthropoda > Insecta > Diptera > Tipulidae > Nephrotoma > Nephrotoma appendiculata. The sequence goes on along the minus strand of OX371224.1, from coordinate 84,271,181 downwards.
GCGATCCGTTACATGGTCTAATGGTCTTATGGCCTTTTTGTTCTTACTGTCCTATTCTAACGCATAACCACTGAATAAAAAACAAGCTTAACTAAGACTATTTGCTCAATTTAAGATTTTCGTTTTAACGAAGCCACATTTCGTGATCTGCTTGTAAATAATCTTAAGTAAGACATACAAATTTGATGGTCTTAATTTGACATATCGTCTCTATAATAGTGTGCAAATATAATCGAAAAAGTAAAATTATTTAATAAATAGTGAATAAAATATTAAAATATTGTGTTGATTTTAAACTTTCGTGGCATAGCTCTATTGAACACTGCTTACAAAGTGTTGGCTAATGTTGTACTTGCCAGACTCATCCCTTTCGCCGAAAACATCATTGGCGACTATCAATGTGGTTTTCGTCCCAACCGATCGACCACTGACCAGTGTTTCACCATGAGGATGATCTTGGAAAAATGTTGGGAGTACAACATAACCATACATCAATTATATATAGACTTCCGGCAGGCATATGACAGTATAAACCGCGACAACCTTTGGGCCGCGCTCATATGCCTAGGTATTCCAGAGAAACTTGTTATTAACAACGTCTGGATCTGCATGTAGAATTGTAATTGAAGGATCTGTGTCAGACTCCTTTCAAATAACATCTGGTGTTCGACAGGGAGATGCACTCGCGTCTGTGCTGTTCAATTTGGCGCTTGAGTACGTAGTGAGGAAAAGCAACATTGAAACTTCGCGCTGTATATTCAATAAATCAGGCCAAATTCTTGGATATGCAGATGATATCGTGCTTCTTGGCCGAAGACCTAGCGACATCAAGGACAGTTTCATACCGCTCAATCGCTGCGCAAGAAGACTTTGTTTGGAGGTGAACAGTACCAAAACGAAATTTTTAACAACACCCAGGAACATCTCTATGGCAAATCTCGAAATTGGCGACCATAATTTTGATAGCGTCGAAAATTTTAAATACCTCGGGTCACTTATAACATCATCAAACGACATGCAGGCAGAAATAAAAGCCCGAATCGCTGCCGGACAACGAGTTTTCTACGCGCAATCAAAATTATTGCGATCTAAACACCTATCGCAGTCGTGCAAGCTCGCACTTTATAAAGCACTGATAAGACCTGTGCTGACTTTCGGAAGCGAGAGCTGGACCATGACCTCTAACGACTGTAGATTATTATCTACCTTCGAAAGGAAGGTCATCCGTTCAATTTTTGGTCCTATTAAAGTTGCGAACTATGAATATCGGATTCGCATGAACCACGAAATAAAGCAACTTCTCGGAGGTAGCGATATTATCGGCTTCATCAAATCTAATCGAGTGAGATGGCTCGGCCACGTTGCAAGATCTCCACAACAACGAATGGTTTACAAAGTGTTCCATCAACAACCAGCCGGAGTACGTCGTAGAGGAAGACCCCGACTGCGCTGGCGTGACGACGTCGAACAAGACCTACTCGTATTAGGATGTCGAAATTGGAGGACGAGAGCGATGGACCGAGAAGGATGGAGGACCATAGTGCGGGCGGCAAAATCCCTTCATGGGATGTAAATGCTAGAGAGAGAGAGAGTTGATTTTAAGATGGATCTAATATTACCATTGCTGTTATTAACTGAAGAAGAAACACCCAAAAAAATAAGGTGGTTAATCTGAATAAATCGTCAGTCAAATTGAAGAAACAGCGTTCAATATAGCGTCAACGAAGGGGGGTAATCAATTTGATTACTTTTTATTCAAATTAAAAATTAATCAGTATTTTTTTTTAATTTGACGAAATTGTTTCGAACTGAATAAATTTGTTGAAGAAATGCAAATGATAAATTGATTAAATTTATTCAATTTAATTAAGATCTAGCTATCGAAATGAATAAAGTTTCGTCAAATTAAAGAATGTCCTACTACTGGTTTAAATAAAAACTTCGTTGATTTGAATAAATTTTTATCATATTAATTCATTGAATTTAATGAAAGCATCGTTGAATCGAATAAAACTATCGTCAATTTGAATAAAATATTTGTCAATTCAATGAAATTGTATCTTTATTGCTAAACTCAATTGTAAAACTCCATTGTAATAATTAATAAAATAAATATAATTTTAATACTGATATCAGGCATTTTACCTGAATATTATGGTTATAGTATTTTGTTCTAATGTTGAAAAACTATTGTAGTTTTGAATAATCCTTTCCACTAAGCAGGATGCTAATCGATATTATAAGTTAAGAATATTTAATATTTTAAAACAAATATTAACACATTCAATAATTAAGTTTAAAATATATTTTACACCATCGAAATAAACAATAAACTCTGTTGAGCTAACGTAGTTTTGGAAATTAAAATCAGTGGTTGAATAACAGTATATAGTCGCCCCAAAATCAACGAACTTCCTCCAAAACTACTAATTGAACAATTAGTTCTGATCATTTTTGTTTACTCCTTCTACAACGCTGAAAGTTGGAACCAATATACTATGAAAGTAATGGAAAATGGCACAACACCGACCATCTAAACAAAAATAATTTATATAACTGTTGTAATTTATTAAATTTAGAATTTTAAAACTTACATTCAGTAACATGTTGGGTCCTTTATTTTTTGAGTTGCTTTTCCTGTTTCCTAACACAATTACCAGTTGATAAATATAGGGGATCAATGAATGCTGAAAGCTGTCAAAAATGTTGAACCCTTTATTTGATTCGTCATTTAAACATCATGATATGTACTTCGGTTATTCAATATGTTGACTATAAAATTAAGCACATAAAATATAAATTCAGTTAAAAAATTATGAGAATTTCAAGAAATAAAAGAGAAAGAAAGCAAGATATATTTTAGAAAAACGTATTACGCGAGAGTTGTATTTAATTTGGTAATTTTGAACTTTTGGTAATCGAAGCTCAATAAGCAAATTTTTAATTTCCTCGTGTCAATAACACGTAAATTACTATTCTGTTTGCTGAACAAATCCTCCAAAAAACATCCAATGAAATAAAAAATTCAAATGTGTGTGAGTGTGTTATATACATACCAATTAGTATTTCATTAGTTTCTTATACTGCTTCCATTTGTTCCATATTTCAACAGTGAATTTAATTTTTGGTTGCTGGCCAATGGTGTTCCACTTCGCCCAAGAGTAATTGTTGGTCATTAAAGCTTCCAGGTGCTCGTTGAAGTTTAGCTCTGGAGTTTTGAAGTGAACTAAACTTATAATAACTTGTTACATATATTTGTTCATAATGTATAATAAAATTATAACTATCCTACCCATCCAACTATCTGTTAATTAGATGCGTTGGATAATTTCTTCTTAGAAATATAATTACCATAAATTCTGAAGCAAACATCAACATAATGCGGAAAGACATTTTGCGATGTTGTAGCCATGCGTAATCCTTGTTTATCTTGTGGTAAATTATTTGTTATTTTTTGCAAATACTAAAAAACACTTTTTTTATTAGCAATAACCACAATTAAATCACATTTTGTCACAAAAAATGGCCACAATTTAATATAATAAAAATCGAATAATATCTATATTCAATATTTGCTTAACTGTTTATTGTTATTATTATGTTATTCACCGGCTTCAAATAATAATTTCTATTTTAAATTAATTTATTATTCTAATTTTACCGCGAAATATGTCTTTTTATAAAAGATTCCTTTAAAAATAAAAATAAATCGTATTAGATATTTCCAAATACACAATGCGTCTAAAACTGACTTAAAAGTTGTTTTCCTCATCGTTTAAAATAATACAATGGACCTTTCGTCAATTTGAAGATATTTCTTCCAAAGTAGTCTTTCTTTCCTTGAGGTGGTTATCAATTTTATTAAATTGAATGCATTTATATTTGATTCAACGAAATTTAGTCGAATTTTTTGAAACGTCAATTCTTCAACCCAATCATAACTTCTTCAAAATGAAGAAATTTATTCAAATGCATTATTAACTAAAAATTAATAAAATTTGAAGAAATCTTTCGTTAATTTGAATAAAATTTAATTACATTTTTTTTTTGCAATAGATTGAATATTTCATAATCAAATCAGTATTAACTTCCATCAAATTGAATAAATCGTTTCTTCAAAGTTCAATGAAATCGATTATTCAATTTCACCTACGAGATTTTTTTGAGTGAAAGTAAGGTGTTTTTGTTGGCCATTCATGTACTAAATTAATATTGTATTTTGCCGTTTATATTATTTTTAGAGCTGGACGATGGGAACAATTAAAATATTTAAGAGATACGGCCAATCCATATGAACTCGAGGAAAATATTTTCCGCCAATATTTTCGTCTCTCAAAGCAATTGGCGGATACAATTATCAAGAAGCTAGAACAATATAACAACGAACCATCAGACTACCGTTCACATTTCGAGTATGTCTTATCAAATAAAACACCTCTTAACGAGGTAAATGTTCGAGTGATGAAAGCCGAATTCAATTCACAAAATTTCTGATATCAAATTTGTGCCAAAAAAAATTTGGCCGATCTGGCATTTTTCAGTTTTTTGGCCAAAATGATCCTCCACCCTAATTTTTGGAATTTTTTTATATGCTATTTGATAGCTGGCGTCAATACCCTTCCAACGATATGCATATGTGCAGGGTATGTCGAATAAGTTCAGCGCTGTGGGCGTGGCAAAAATGGCCAAAAATGGTCGTTCAAAGGCCGGCCGCGGCCAACATGGCGGCCAAATCAAAATGTTGTAGAACAAAAGTTGCTTAGTTTTTAAGTACTACAAACCCTGAAAATATGAGATCAAATGAAAAAAGTACGGACAAACATATTATATACCAAAGCAAGATTAAATGGTGACGTCATAGAAATTTTTTAAAATTTCATCACTTTGGTCAAAATCATTAGTTTTGGACGTTTGAGGTGTCGTTGAATTGATATTGACGTCTTCAATCATAATTTGCTAGTTAAAAAATAATTGGGGCACTTTTTGGGGCAGTTATACTCGATAAAATGATTTATTGGGGCAATTTTCGGAAGGTCATATCTCCACTCAATGTTGGTAGAAATTCATGTTTTTATACATTATTTGGGTTTTTTTTCAGGACCTTTCCAATGGTATATAATATGATCCTGGCGGCCTCAAAGGGAAAAAGTTCGAAACTTGCTGTATATATACTTCGTTCAACTTCCAGCACAGTAGGTGCTTTCGTCACTCGTTTGGACTGCCGTCCAAAGTGATCTTGCTAATTATATGTTTGTTAAAAATGTAGATATGATTATAAATTATTTCGTAGGTTTTATCTACATTATATTTTTTGGGCCATGGTTCTTACTAGAAAGTAGAAATGTGTTGCAGCCAATTATTTATTTCCAATGAGTCAATCAAGCGTTTTTCGTAACATAGCATATACAGTGGTGGACAGAAAATTAGGGACAGCTATTTGTAACATAACTAAAGCTCTATATTCAATATTTCACTTTATCCCATTGATCTGACATCTGTTTTAAAAGAATTCTAATTTGCTCTAGTACAACAAAATATAATAAAAATGTATTTTGTTTTTGATATATTTCGGGAATTCCCCTAGAATGTTGGAAACGTCAAACAAAAGTGGTCAAATAATTAGGGACACGTATTGTTTCTGTATTATTTTTTAATTTTTAATATTTAAAAACTGTAATTTCCTATTTAGTAACAAGATAATATTGTAGTTTATTAAAAATTCTCAAAAAAATAAAAATAAAATATCACGTTTAACGATAATGGCCCGTGGTGTGGATTGTTCACCGGATGAAAGACGGATGATATTACAATTGACAAGTCAAGGTAAATCATACCGTGAAATTGCTGCCATCGTTCAATGTTCGAAGAATATGGTTGCCAATGCCATAAAAAGAAAAAAAACGCACAATAAACGCGGTGTGAAGAGGAAAACAACGCCTCAGACGGATCGTCATATTTCCAAAATAGTGAAAAAAGTTCCTTTTAAGACATCGGTTGACGTTAAAATGTAACTAAATTTAGAAATTAGTACGCGCAATATTCGAACACGTCTAGCAGAGTGTAATCTGCATGGCAGATCAGCTCGAAAAGTTCCACTTCTTAGCAAAAAAAATATCGTCGATAGACTCCGATTTGCCAAAGACCATATTGATTGGAATGGTGACCGCGAGATCCATAAATGGATCAACATACTGTGGAGCGACGAAACCAAAATTAATCTGTTTGGTTCTGATGGGAGACAGTATGTCCGTAGGCCAAAAAACCAAGAATTTCTTCCTCAGCACACAAGAAAAACGGTGAAACATGGCGGAGGAAATATTAAAGTATGGGGATGCTTCTCTTACAATGGTGTTGGACCTTTATACTGGATTAAAGAAATAATGGATCAGCACGTTTACGTAGATGATATACTTCAGAACGTCATGCACCCGTATGCTGAAGAAAACATGCCTTTAAGGTGGGTCTTCATGCAAGATAATGACCCTAAGCACACGTCTAGCAAGGCAAAACAGTATTTTGATAGCAAAAATATCAATCTTTTATCTTGGCCAGCACAATCTCCCGATCTCAATCCAATTGAGCATCTATGGAAGGATCTTGAAGTTGTCGTAGCCGGCAAAAAAACAAAAAATAAGGAAGAACTGTGGAAAGCCGTTAAGGAAGCTTGGGGGTCAATACCTATCCAACGATGTCAAAGGTTAATAGATTCTAAGCCACGACGATGCCAGGCAGTGATTAAAAATAAAGGACAGGCTACGAAATTGCGCCAACATGTAAATAGCGTCAGCCATTTTGGCCATGGCATCAGCATTTTTTTTTTCGATCTCCACCCGTTCTTCCGCCAATCTTATCAACTTGTCGACTCTATCCGACAGATTTATTGTAGTCCTTTTGCGCCTGGTCGTTCTGGCTGGTTGTTGCGATGAGACATTTTTGCCATGTGATGAGACACTTGTGTCTGGTTCCGTCTCGACAACCTCGTAAGTACTGGTTGTATTTGACTTGTGTTCTAGAAAGAAAAACATCTATATAATAAAATAATAATAATAAATAAATAATGACTTACACGAACTCCCATAACTGGTACGTCGTCGTTCCCCCTAACTGAAATTATGCTAAATACAACAAGTGCTCGCTCTCGAATGCGGACAGTTAAATTGTGGAGTACGAACCACCGCCGGTAGTAACTTTTTCCAATTGTATTTTTCTGGCCCGGCATTTTATTTGATTTTTCCAGTGATTGAGAGTCTAAAAAATGATAACAGTAAGTTGCAACTAAAGTTTATATTTATATTCACATACCATTTTCCATTCATTGGGATTTTTAACCGGTCCTTTGAGAGCGTTTAATTTGAGCGTTGAATTTTCTTCAAGAAAATCCATAAACGTTTCTAATTGCTCGGCCGTTGTCCGAAGTATCAGTTGGGTCGAGCAGTATTCATCTGTAAATATGTATGGTATTATACATATGTATACAATTTATTGTTTAATAATGAAATTTAAAATTACTTACCATTAGTAATAAATTTTGGTAAAAAAAAAAATATTATTTTAATTATTTTTAAACGTAATCTATTATATTAATACTCTTAATTTTATCAAACTATACCCTAAAATGACCCGTAATCATGATCCAATCCGTTTAAATTTTTCAGTAGGTCGACATAAATATTGCGGTGTACATAGGCTAGAAAACTCGGAAAAATTCGACCAGGAAGTACCTGAAATGGGTCCCTCAGGTGTTTTCAGCAAAATTTTGTCACAACGCCAGAATGCCATGACAAAATATGTTTATATTGAATCTGATCATGCGCACACACCGTGACAATGACAAAATTTATTAAAATTGCCGATGTTTTTGTGTGTGATGACAAAATGAATAGAAAATTTGTAATTGAATCTCAATTAAACAAAACAGAGAACACAAAATGATGTTACATACATTTTGGTGTTAATAGTTGTGTGTGTAAAAATACAATTTTGTCATGACACTCTATCTATTTAAGATTTAAAAATTAACCGCGTATATGAATTTACTTTATTTTTGATAAAAGTGCATCAAATTTACATTTTAAAAAATCTTCTTAGTCATTTCTTAACCAAAAATTTAATTAAATGTATTCACGTGACTGATTATTCAGTCACAGGTCAGCTAGTATTTTATAAAGCACAAAAAATTTAAAGGCGAGAAGAAAAAATTTCAGCCATTTCAAAACAATAAAAAAAATGCATCTGACAAGTCTCCACAATATTTGGAGCGTTTACAAAAAAAAAATTAAGGCCCACGCGTTCAGAATACGAATAAAGAATTTCGGCTTAAAAAAATATATTAACAAAATGATCTTAGGTAACGAGTCTTATCGCTAGAATCGGGGTGTTATGGCCTTATGGTCGTATGGTCCTCTTATGGTCTTTTGATAGTACACGGTTAAAAATGAAAGAATAAAAATTAGTTTTAGCCCAAGGATAAAATTATTTTGAATAAATTTTATTCAATTTGGAACATAAAATACATTATTTTCGTAAACCTTAATATTATATTTGCTTATTAAATGTTTTTTATTATTATTTAGTTTATTATTTATTCTTTTACTTAAAACAAATTTTATTCTTTCGTGTTATTTGTTACATAAATAAAAATTTGTTCTTTTACTGATAATGTTTATCTATATTTAAAACTAAAATATTTGCAATATTAGCAAAATTAATAGATTTTAACTAACTGGTTCACTTTATTCCAAATGGAATAGAAATTAACGAAATATGTAATTTAAGCTTAAAAGTATAAATAATCAATCTATCTTCCATTTTTAGTAAATAAAGAATGATATGCTAATTTTAATCTATCTCTTAAATTCTAAGGGCATACCAATTAAGTTGCACCTCATTATCGTTCACATCAATAAAAGTATATCAGTTTATCGGAACTGAATCGCGATATATTGTGCTTTAATTCTGTCCATGTCACATAATGCTTGCCCTCAACTACAATTCTCTTTCGTCTCTCAACAAAAATATTTAATATTAATTCTTTTATTATGAGGATATTAGGCTGTATTTATGTTTAAAACCGATTTTTTCCTGGTTAAGCCAATGTTTAAATAAAAAATTTATTTATTTATTGTGCCAAAAAAAAAAATAAATGGCACAATAAATAATTAAACATTATTAGGTTTTAAACATTATTTTTTTTCATCCATAAACTTTCTGGAGATCGTTACGGTAATCTCAAAAAACTTAGCGGATAATTTTCGAAATCAGACGCCTCGAGTAAAACAAACGGAAATGTAGTAAATACAGATAAACTTTGTTGATATTGTACGAGTATAACACGTATGCTGTAACTCTTCACATCCAGTTTAAACCTAACCCATTTCAAGTTAAATTTTCTAGATAATCAAAGTAACAAAACGGCTATGAGAATACAATTTATTATGAGTTAGGAACATAATATCGTAGACAGCAACATACAACAGGTTCAGCCTACTTTCAACAACTTACTGTCTCCGCTCAAACTGATATCATTGTGATATGATTTTGTAGATATAGAGAGGTTTTGTATAGATAAAACATTTTCCTCACATATCGTATACAACATTAAGAAATTATCAACCAAACTCAAAAATTAAAGACATGTTACGAGTGTTTAGGAGAAATATATAATTTTAGAACGGTTCGTGCGTGTAATACCCAAATAGTACCTTGTAATACCCATATAGTTTTGCCCACTTTAAACTTTCAATATTATTTTAGGCCTATCGCAAATGAAGGATAATCACATGGGCTATTAATAGACGTTAATTGGAGTTGTGTTCTTCTCAATCATGTTCTTATACAGGTCTTAAATACATTTGTAGAATAATGGTAGGTCAACCAGTGGTTGAACTTATGATAAAATGGCTGATAATAACTGATATTCATACTTATTTAACTAAAAACTGTAAAGAAAATCATAATTTAGTCCTTTTTTGTATAAAAATATTTTTGTCATTTTTATTCAGTTTTGCATAAAAATCTGGACAAATTATTTAACATTTAAAACATAAATTAATATGTTTTGCAGTACAGAAAACTTTTAAAATTTAAAATTTCATGTCTTTATCTTTTCCATTACTTTTGTGGGGAAATAAGGGATAGCAATCTTTTTGGTAATACTATTTTGATTTAGTTTTAGTAATTTCAACTTAAAAATTTAGTTGTCAGTTGCCGATCATTTGAAAAGGTTCTGCTGTGAATTAAGAGGTAAGTTTTTGTTTCTACACAATTTATGTAGTTTTTGATTATAATTAGTGCCACTTATTTTTAAACATTTATTTACATTTAAAACACATTTAGATACATCTACAGCCAGCCCGCACTCAATCACACTATATGAACACGGATGGAAATTGCCTTTTGTTTGAAAATGTACGGGTAAATAAATAATAGAAATATGTATTTGATATTTTTTTCTTATAATTTTTCTTTTTTCTTATTTAATTTATTTAGACAAAAACAAGTTAGATGTAACTAATCACGAGTTAGTAACATGGAATGTAGTCGGCTTGATATTTCACTCAACATTTAGGAGTATGCTACGATTTTCATGAATCCGAAGAATATTATATGCAAACGGAATCTAAAAGTTTATGTTATGTTATGTTATTTTTGTTTTTTCAATACAAATTCCAATAGGAAGCAGGGAAATAAAATAACATAACAGCAATTTTATGCCACGAGAATCGGGCCCATTATATATATTGCCAATATTTTAAATAAAAAACTTTATTTTATTATCAAAATTTCTACTTTGTTTTACTCAAATTTCTCTTTAAAAAAACGCTCAATTTGATTGAAAAAGAATAAAATGTTTCCCTGAATTGCATAAAATATGGCAATGATTAGTATTTATTTTAATCTTTTAATTAGATACATATTATTCTTTGTGACTTTTTTTTAATAAGCCAAAAAGAGCAAATTTAGTCGTTTTCAAAGAGCAAACTCTATTTTATATTTGAGTGCTTTTGACACTCGTCCAGAGAATAAAAATTATCATGGTCCGATAAACGAATTTTAATCTTTTGGACAAAGATAAAATTTGTTAAAATTAGGATAAAATTATTTTAATTTTGAAAGTATAAATTTTATTAATTTGGGAAGTATAATTTTAATCCTTAGAAAAGGATGGACGTATAGTTATTCCGCAGAAGGAGATAGGAAAAAAATGGATTTCATCCTTTTATTTTTAGCCGTGTATGGTCTTATGATGTTATAGTCTTATGTTCTTGGGGTCTTTTTGTTGTATGGTCTTATGGTTTTATCATCTGATGGTCTTATACTATTTTGTTAAGTCTTATTGTCTTATAGTGTTATGGTATTATGGTCTTCTGGTTTTTTGGACGTATGGCCCTATGGTCTTATGTTCTTATGGTGTTACGGTTTATCTGTCTTATGGTTTTATGGTCTTATGGTCTTCTGGTTTTTATTATGGTGTTATGGTCTTATGGTCTAAGACCCTAAGGGTCTTATGGCCCTATGGTCTTATTTCTAATGGTATTTCTAATGTGCTTCGGTCTAATGGTCTTTTGGTCTTATGTTCGTATGTACTTCTTATGGTCTTATGCTATGGTCTTATGTTCTTGTGGTTTTTTCGTCGTATCGTCTTATGGTTTTATCATCTTTAAGTCGTATTGACATATGTCAAGTTATCTCACGATTCTATCCCAGAAAATAAAGAAAATTCATCAGGCAACACTAATCAATAAAAACCCCGTTGTGTGAAGTTATTACCGCGGGAATTTGCTTTTAACATGAATATTCAAATTTAGTGAAAAATAGATTTCAATGTATTCTTGTTTCTGGACCCTCACTAATCGTCAGGTACAATCGAATTTTTATGGAAATTTTAGCCGCAATTTGTGTTCATTAGTAATGCTGAATTGATATGTAGATATACAGAACACAATAAACTGTATACCTTTACAACATACCTTTTTGCTAATAACGATTATTTATCACAATTTTAAAATCTTTAGTACACACACACAATAGAATAGCAGAAGTAAAATTTAAAAAATTCTTTCTAATTTCATTTAACGATATTTTTTGTTTTGTTTTGTGTTTTACTTACGAATTGGAATCTGTTCTGCTTCTTATTCCCATTTTGTTGCTGTGTACGGTACAATTTCATTTCGCTATTTGATTCTTGTCTTCATCAAGCGCACAAGACGTGGACCTTAGGAATAGTAAAAAAAAACAACAAATATTATGTTTGCCTCGCGGATTATTTGTGGTTTCATCTTATGTTTGCTGCGTTCTTGTTGTGTTAAGTTTTTGTTTCGTTGTTTGCATATATACGAACGATTCGTACGTTAGTCCCTCGTATACTATATATCGAATAGAATGCGGTCTGTTATATATTATTTCGCGGTATATTGTTGTCGGCGCATATAAAAATCAAATATTTTACGATTATATTGTTATATATAAAAAATAAATAGAATCATTTATTGGCTCATTCATATACATGTTCCTGCTATAAGCCAATATATACATGTACATTTTTTATCGTTTTGTTATATGTTGTGCTTGGCTATTGTATGGAACGTTAAATCGAAAGAATCAGGAAATTAAGAGATTTCGATTTACAGCAACACAATAAAAAAAAAATCGTTTGGAATTCTCTCTTGGCTGTTCGATATATACACGAAATTGATTAGATTAGAACAACAATAATATAAAACAATTCGGTCAGATATCTTTTGGTTTTTGATTCGAAACTAAATTGAATCGAAATCGGGTTTAATTGAATTACAAATTTAGAGATACGAGAGCGAGATCCGCCTTAAGGTTTTCTGTTATGTTGTTATATTTTAAAAATTGTTATAGAACCAAATTTATAAATTTGAATAGATAATTCAATTGGCGAAATGCTTTTTATTTTATGGTACCGCACTTGATGGAAGAGAACTGTAAGAAATTGTATGTAGGTACAGGTGGAGTTGCCTTTCTATATAGATATACATATAGCTATAAATGAAAATAATTTTATACGTTTACTGTGCACACAAAATCTGTTAAATTCATAAATATTTATAAGTATATTTTAAATATGATTTTAAATATATACGGAAGAAAATTCAGATGAAAATTTATTTAAATTTTGATAAAAAAAAATTTATATATAAAAGTAAAATGTCCAGTTATACCACAATTGTGTAATTATATGCGCAATCGGTAATTTGAATGAACAGCAGCAATAACGAAATCGAATAACCAAACTAAGAATGTACTCTCGTATATTTATAAGAGACACACAAGATATTTACAAAAAAAAGGGAAGCAGCGCACACAAAAAGATCACAAAACTAAAATAAGAAGTTAGACAATGAGACCATTAATTCCAAATACATAATTTATTGCACGGTATTTTTTTTTTGTCTTGTGTGTGTCTCTGTTTAATAAAGGTAATATACTTTTGTGTTTCGGTATATTGGCTCGGTTTGAATTTCCGTACACCTTTATTATATATACCAACCATCTGGGGTGAGTGAAATGAGATTTTTATATGGCACAGTACAATAAGCATGATATATGGACTGTATCAGTGTGGTATACCTACATACGATGCTGTGCGCTTCCAACCACACTCTTCGATGCTAATAAAATAGTTTTTCATTTCAATTTATGTTCAAGTCGAGATTGGAGATCTCATTTTGTGCTGTTATTCGCTGTTCTTGCGGAAAAAAAGAAAATATTTTTTTTTTTTGCTATTTTATCTTGGACAAATATCTCGTTTTGCCAGTGGCATTACCGCATCTATATTGTTGGTGATTGTTACAATGCGATAAAAAAATTATTATAAATAATTTTCTGTAATTCGCGATGAAACGAAAAGTTAAATAAAAAAAAGTTTGAATTTTTGTTGGCGACTAAATGATATTCCCGAAAGGAGATACGATTGAACTTATGGTTTGTCCTTGAAGAGTTATACGATTGGCATCGTAATACGTCTTCGATTAATTCGTTCAGTATAATGTTACTTTAGAAATTTTTAAGCTTGTCGGTTTATCACACTAATGGCATCAACGTCAATTTTCAAGAATTTTGGAAGCTAATTCATGCTACTATTAATCATTATTTCATATAGGCGACCCATTCTAGGGCACACATTTTTTCTAAATATTGAGTTTCTTTTTCCAAAAGTTTTTGTTGGTACAGCATATTTTTTATTTGTAATTATTTGAAACGAAATTATTGACATTCAGATTGTATCGGAGGCATAAAATCTCTGTTAAACAACACGAAACTTGATTTCTAAAGCGAAAACCGTAACTTACCGGAAAACTGTCCTATATATTCAAAAATCATTCTAATTAATTAATTTAAATCTTTTAATTCTTTACATTGTTAAACTTTTCAACATCATTGCAAAAATTGGAATAGCTCTCATTGAAGCTGCCGCTGTTGGTACACAGCAAACCAAATTTCGCAAGACCTTCTCAACTAATAAAAAAAGTTAAAGAATCCCATTTTATTCCGAAAAGCATATGTGCGCTTAAGAAAACTGCCGAATTTTGCTGATATCAAGTTTATTTTATAAAAACTTGTCAGTTATGGTAAAATTCAAAAAATGATATGACATAAGTTGGTTTTAAATTTAATTTAGAACCGTTTTCTTTTTATATTCTGATGGAATCTGCCACTTGTGGAGCACCGATTTCAGCCAAACATCACTAGGACCTCCCAATTTATGGAAAAAAGCTAAGTATGAAATATCATCCAGATCAATGAATTCGTATGGACTATACAAGGACCAAAGTTTTGCTGAAACACAGTTTTTGGTCAATTGCCTTTTCCGTTTAAGTGTTATCGTTGTATCGTTATTAATCAATCCATTTAGAGCTAGACTGTACCGGGGCCAAATTTTGGTTGAAAAAAGTTGTTTGTCGAAAATCTATACATATCCGCTTAAATTTTGAAAAACTGATTTGCGCTGATATTGTGGCAAAATTAATTTATAATCTGTTCGTTTGTCATCGTTTTTCTTGTAAATTAAATATTTTTCAAATTATTTACAAAAAACCAAAAACTTGTTTGATGTTTAATTTGGTAGTTTCATCCAGATTAATTAATCCATCTAGGCTGTACAGAGGCTGAATTTTTGTTGAAAAGCAGTTTATTTTGCCAAATTCTTTTTCAATTTAAATTTTAGCTCGGTATTGTTGCAAATTCAATGGAGAACCGAATGTGAAAACTACTAACTTAAATTTTACTAAAAATAAAAAGTTTTGATAAAATCCAACTTTATTTAAGGGAAAATTGGTATCTCTACAGGCCAGGCAGGTTGACTATTCGGAATAAAAATTCAGACATACTTGATCCTTCTGAAATTTGGGCACGCAAGAGGTCGCTGCACTTCCCTCGTTTAGCCCTCCAATGGGCTTTAGATTTGAGCTTCGGCGCACGTAAGAGCCGCAATCAGCAAACATGTCGCACTGCGTGCCATACGTAGGAGCGGATTATATAGGATCAATAAATTACACTTACTAAAAAGAAAAATAATTGCCCCATTTTGTTATGCAAGATTTTGTAATTGCAAGATGTTGTACTTGCATTATTTTAGAAATCCATTTTCACCGCACGTGTAGAATTTCAACAAAATCAGTTTAGAAATGGCCTAGTTCCATCTCTATTGACTGCTCAATCGGAAAATAATTTTAGAATCCCATTTCCATCGCACGTATCGAATTTCAACAAAATTTGTTAAGAAATGGCCAAGTTCATCCCAGCCATTTTCTCGAACTTTATCGCAAACTCCTTTTTGAATTTTGTCAAAAAATCATTTAAGAGTCCCATTTTCACACATGTGAAATTTTAAAAATTCAAACCGGGATTTCCTAAAAATCGGGATTTTTTTTATAAAAAACGGGATTTTGAAAACAGGGATTTCGTTACACACCGAAACAATTTCGTACATAGGTGTACGAAATTGTTTCAAAATGTTACTTATTTGAATTTAAAATTAAAATTGAGAGGTAAGCATGTTACGGTCAACATCCTACTTTCTTTTACTTGCCCAAATATACATATCAAGAATAATCCAGGTTCGATTTTGAAAGTGAAAAAATTAAACTGTTCTTAGTTTGGAGAAATTTGTCTTTGATAATCAAAAATCGCTATTTCTGCAAACATTTCAGAAAACTAACCTATGTTTATAATTTAACCTTTAATTTTATTTGAATATTTTAATTCACCTTCTTCTTTTGTAAATGCTAAATTTATCAACATAATTGCAAAAATTGGAAAGCTCAAATGCAAGCTATCACTAATAGCAAATTTCGCAAAGATTTTTAACTAAAAGAAAATTT
Organism: Nephrotoma appendiculata; assembly: GCA_947310385.1. Taxonomy (NCBI): domain Eukaryota; kingdom Metazoa; phylum Arthropoda; class Insecta; order Diptera; family Tipulidae; genus Nephrotoma; species Nephrotoma appendiculata. The sequence goes on along the minus strand of OX371224.1, from coordinate 84,254,832 downwards.
GTAAATAAGAAGCTTTAGAAAAAATTTTGATCGAAACTCTTCATTTCCGGGAAAATTTTAAAAATTATCTAACTAGTTTTGCTTGAAAATTAATTTACAATCCGTTTTTTGAACCGTATTTTGTAAAAAATATATTATTTTCAAAATATTTGCAAAAAACAAAATAACTGGGTCCTTTCGATTTATGAAAAAAGCTTAGAGAAGATACAGACCTTTAATCAAAAAACTCGGTGTAAAATATTTCCATGATTACTATATACAAACAAATGCAGAGGTTTAATTCTTGTACAACCGACTTTCTATAACGAAAAATAAATAATTCTAAAGCAACAAATTGAACCTACCTCCTGCTTATATTTCGGAAGACCAACAAGCCTTGTTAAGAATTTAATTTTCACTGAAAAAATTTAAAAAGCTCATACGGAAGCTGCCACTCCCGCTATACCTAAATGCCCAACACATTTTTCATAGCTTTCCCAATTTACGGAAAAAGCTTTAATACAAAGTTCCATAAAAAAAATGCATCTATGGAAGGTGTAACTTCCGGTGGACTAATTTTTGCTAAATATCACAGGAATCTTCAAATTTAATCACAATCAATCTGTCGGCTATTCATTACCGAGTTTTAGTTGAAACCCTTTTTTTCGAAAATCGTCATTTCCGGTTAAATTTTGAAAAATGAATGAAGGCGGATATTATTGCAGATTTATTTTTGATCTTTAATTGGTTTACTCATAAATACATTTTTTTTTCTCAAAATACAAAGCGGGAAGAAAAATTTTCTTTATTTTTATTTTTTGAACATATTTTTTAATTTTAGTAATAATAATTGCGGTTAAGGTTGGCGACTTGCAGACACAGATCAAAGAGTTTGTATCGTTTCTATTCTATTGAATTTATACAATTCTTCAGATATCGAATTTTATTTATAATTTTAAACTAAGTAAAAAAAAAAAAAAAAAATATTAAATTTCAAAATTTTCCTGGAAAAATATCAAAATTTCCCCGGAAAAATTACGTTTACTGTCGAAAAACTGTAAGGATACAATCCTTATATCAAAATTTTTATAAAAACTACACATTTGTACGTATTTTGAATAAAATAACATGCAATTTTTTTTTTAGTGAAAATTTTCCTGGAAAATGGGATAGCATTTCGGAAAAAATTACCTCCTAAAAAGTGTAAGTAAATAATTCTGCATTTAAAATTTTCAAAATTTATATTCATTACCTAATTTTCTCGATGTATACGTTAAGTAAACTTTAGCCACCGCCACTTCCGGAAGAAAAATTAAAGAAATTAAAAAATTATGTGAAATCTCGAAATTTAAATGAAAAGTTTAAGAATGAAAATTCATCTCGATCGATTCGTCCATCTGTGGTGTAAAAGGGGCGAATTTTAGCTCAAACTCGTAATGACTTCTGTTTAACATCTTCTTTGCTCTACAAAGTGATTTATCGTTAGTCTAAATTCGAGAGACCCCTGGAGTCGCATATTTTTGCTTTGGTATTTAGTTGCTTTAATATTTTGCACGGACAAGTGGGGATATTTTTATGTTGCGGACTATGTGTCTGGTGCCAAATTTTACGAAGTTTGCGTTTCTCGCTTTCTACTATGTAGTTCTCTGAGCTCAAGAGATAAGTTATGTTTCCTTAACGAGTTGTTATGAGTAATAGGTAAACTTTCCCATGCTCCTTGTATGACGGTTATTGGTCGCTTTTAGTTCATCTTCCATCTGTATCGTTGTTTTAATTAGTAGTCCCGACTTTATGCACTCAAAACCTCCTTTTATAATAAAAAAGTGGAGGTTATCTGCAATATTATATTTGTCCATAACCAGTATGTTGGTTAATCGCCAAAAAATTCGCAGTTGTATCTCCGAGTTGCATTAAAGCGCGTGAGTAGCGTAAGTAGCGTATTGTGATAACATTTATTTGTATTAGTAAGCCTTTTCTGTAGATGAGCTTTTTCGTTTTCCCGCTGACTCGAGGAGTGTGTTTGGCTATGTATATAAACTATTTTGAGGTTCTAGCGAATGGGAATAGCAATAGTCGACTCGCCCAAGAATCCATTGAGACGCCGACACGTATTTCGCTATATTATCAAATATTATTTTTTCAGTTCGAGGTAATCATTTTACAGTTTTCCAGTTCAAAATGGGGTTTAGGAATTTAAAATTCATTTTTAGAAAATTAATGGGTGAGATTAGCGCGTACGAAATAATTTATTATATTACAAATAATTACAAGTTTTTTCCTCATGTGATCTGGTTTAATCTTTAACCAAATCTAACATTATTTTATCATATCAGAGAAGTTATACTTTTCAACAGAGAGTAATTATAATATGTGAATAGAATGTTTCTTTTCAAAAAAATATTCGAAATTAAATTGTTAAAAAGTTTATTTTTCGAAGCTTTGAAAGTGTTAACTGCCTCCGGCAGTTGAAATTAAAACTTTGGTGAATTTTTTTTTTATATTTGTATAATTAAATAAAACTTAAATTCTCAAACTATTTCTGTTATACCAGTTAACTGACCCGTTCTAGTGTTTTAAAATTAAAAAATCTGAAGAATTCGAAAAAATTAAAAATTGATTTTTGGAAGGAACATCAAAAAACGCTCTCCAACAATTTATTTGAAGCAAAAATTCGACACGTTTTTGTGTCTAAGGGCAACCAACACTTACCGGACCTTCATGTTCTGGACCACGCCCAAATTAGAAAAATATATTCGTTAATCCACGAAGATACGCTCAAAGAATGTCTATAAAGCGAAAATTCGAAACATTTTTGTGTCAAAGAGCATCCAGCAATCACCTTGCCCTGATGTTCTGAACCACGCCCACATTAGAAAAACATTCTCGTTAATTCACGAAGATACGCTCAAAGAATTTCTTTAAAGTGAAAGTTCGACACATTTTTGTGTCGAAGAGCACCCACCACTCAACCTGCCCTGATGTTCTGGACCACGCCCAATGTTCTTTAAAATTTAATAAACTTCTGTGTAAATGACATTTCGCGTGAACATTTTGTCACAATTGGGAACTAATTTCCCCTGCTAATAAGCAACAGGCTATTGAAATAGCAATGTACATCCAACTTATCCTTTCCAAGAAATCCGGGTAATAGGGGCATCGTCCCGAATTTTTCTGCATCCAGCGATTTTACTATTGAAAGTAATATTTTAAAATCTGTTCAGAATCGAGTCACTTTTCTAACGAAACGAGTAAAATGTTGGTATGCACTGTCCTTTTGTGGGTTTCACCGATAATCATAACAGTAACTAAACGTGAATAAACATGACCATGAGAGGGATTCTCTGTTCAATATTCAGTTTGCTACATACACTGCGCGAAATAGCTATATGGCACAATGAATTTTTTTTAACAAACTCTTATTTTATTTTTATTTGCGTTAGATCATTTGCCAATGTAGTTTTCATTGTGTATGTACATCGTTGTGTATAGCAGTATATTCTGATTGGTGTAATGAAATAACTATATAGGACAAAACTTAGGATTCATTTATTTTATTCATTATATAGGAACAAAAATATTAACAAAAAGTTCATTTTAGTAGTTTGTTTGAAATCCAGTTTTGTTACTACTAATCCATCCATCAATCGTTGTGGCATTGAATTTATTAGCGTTTGCAGAACAGAATCATCAATTTTTGCCCAATCCTCTTGAATGCCTGTCTTAGGTTCCGCTAAATTAGTAAATTAACCTTTATTTTTGTAGACTCCCTAACTAAGAATGCTCCACAGATTTTCCATTGTATTTAAGTCCGCCCTAATAGCAGGCCTATACTGGTATAATTCGCGACACAAGAAAATCCTTGGTGCACTTTGCACCGTGCAAAGGCGCATTAACCGACTGAAATGTCCAAATTTGACCTTACACTTTCTCCCCAAAGTTTACTAAAACGTCGTCTAATAACTGTACATACTTCTTCTCACTAATTTTATGGGGAACATAACAAGCTTTCTTGATAGTTGCGTAAAGACGTTTTTGCGGTGACTCACGAATATCTCGCCAATAATTCTGGCATCCATCTTGTCCGTGAAAATTAAACTTTTTTTCATCAGAAAAAATTATTGATCGCCACTCTTCGTAACAAAAATTTAATTTCTCAATAAATTCTATTCTTACCATCCTTTTTCAAAATCTATTGTATTCTACGCGTTTAGTGACATTCAGATGCAAGTCAAGCTTTATTTGGAAAGAATTCATATTTTTCTTAAGTGGAAGACGTCTCGTTTCTGTTTCGCTTCCAGCGTCAACTACAGGCTTCGGTCTTTACATTTTTATTATGCTATAATGTTTGGTGTTTTCTTTAAAAGTTTTAGATTGTATTTTTATTAAAACGCACCTGTCCCATATAGCCATTTCCTCCCACTGGTTATTAAACACAATAAATCGACATAACGGACGAACGACGATGAATCCTCAAATTTTTGCCATACAATAAAATAAAATCAGCGAAATGGTTTTGAACAAACCAGAACAAATTATTTTGTCCTACATAGATATTTCAGCTAGCTAGATCGTCTCGACGAATTCTATATCCACCCTAAACGGGTAGACAAATATTTCGAAAGCACATCGAGGTTGGGTAAACCCACAAATATAACCCACAACCCAATTACACAAATATAGCCCAATATTTATGGGGTATTGGGATGGCTCTACCAGGTTAGAATGTATTATTGTGTGATTGAGTACTCCAGAGGGATTTTTTAAATATTGGCAATATTCATTTTCTTTTGCCCTTGATGAGAAATTATATTGCCTGTAATATCCAGCAAGATTCCGTGTTTAATTGGATTGTGAATCGGTGAACATGTTTGATCATTTTTGAAGTATTTAGCTGATTGTGAATGGTTAGTCAATTTATAATAGAGTGGCGTCTAAATCAGATCGAAACATCGTCCATTGTTCATTGTAGTACATATATTAACAGCTTGACAGCTCTGAGATTTGGGGCAGATATTGAAAAATTCAAGGTAGCCTTCTTTGCGAATTACTTTACAATCTTCACACCGTTTTGTTGTTTTATTATTTTCTTGAATTGGTGGAGAAATATTTACAGTATAACCACACAATTTTATGGCTGCCATTGCAGAATCTTTTAGGTCACTTTCTTCGATACGATTTTTGACATGGCAATCAGCAAATTCCACCGCTAAGCCATTAAGGAAAATCTTTCGTCTACTCGATCTAGCCTGCTGTATCGATTACGTTAAGAAACAATACCATCGGTCAGCGATTTATTTTTCTCTTAGACTTGAACGAGTTCACCATCTTATCGAATGTATCGATGTTGCCTTTATTTTTGTTATAGTCCAGAATTATTTTAGGTTTACGTTTGATTTCATCAATCTCTCGTGAGACATGCGCTGTTGATAGCAGTAATACATTCTTTTTTGTGTAACTTGTGTAGCTAACAAGGCACGTTCGGCCTGAAAAGCAAAATATTGAGCTAAATGGGCCTGGCTTTTTTGCTACATCTGCGTTTGCGAAACCATGTGGCAGTTCCCGTTTGTGTGATCTTACTGTTCCCACTATGGTAGTATTTTTTTAACAAGTTACTCGGATACCTGAATGCTGGTGAAAAAACTGTCCATTGTTATATTATATCCGCCATTCAAATAATTATCCGACAAACGCAACATAAATTTCACCAGTTAATGGATAGTTAATGGATTTCACCAATTATAGGACCAGGATAGGATAACCGGACAAGTGGTGCAGTGCGTTAAAGCTTCGGCACTTGGACCGGGAGGTACTGGGTTCGAATCCCATCAGAGGCTAGATGCAAATCGAATTTTCATCATCGATTACAATCGGTGATGTTAATAAACACAACTAAGACCCTCTGATGGAGTGCAGAATTTAGCGCCGACCCACCTTTCATGTTAATGTACTACAGGTTGACATAGAGCTTGCAATGTGCAGGTGGTATAGTGTAGTTGTGTGAGTAGTTGAATAGGTGAATGGGTTAATGATGTGGCGTGAATGCGTGGTATCACAATGGGCCAAAGATGGCCTAAGTGTCAACCACTGAAACTAAACCTATGGATAGTTGGTGCGCACGTCAACCAGCCAAACAATTTTTAATCCATATTTGCCTGGTCTCGGGATATATTGGCGAAAAGAGCAGAGGCCTCTAGTAGCAACTAGTTGTTCATTAATAGTTAGTTCTAGAGATGGTTTATACAATCCCTGCAAATTACCTAAGAACAATTTCCATACGTATCGGAATTCAGGTAATTTGTCGTCTTTCAGACGCATGGTCCTGTGCGTGAGTCTTCAAATCTAAGAAAATGAGTCAGCTGTTCAAATCGTTTTAATGACATTACAGCACGATAGAACGGCATATTGTTTTATGAATCAAGTCTTTTGCTGATACCGTTGATGCTTTTTCAGAACCGGTATAAAGAATAACAGCAATGTAATCATATACCTCATCTTCGAGGTACATGATTGGTAGAAGCACCTTGCCTTGCGATTTGTTTCAATCACCACATTCGAAATAATATTGGTGTTAGTAAACATTTAATTGTATTAGCTTTTGAATCGAACGTTTGCTCTACAATTGGAAGGCTGTGTTGCTTGCGTTTCTGTTCTGCTGCAGCAGTACGCTGCTCTTCAGATTCTTTCAGTAATGCCCACCACACATGAGGATTTTTTTTGTTTTGTGCGACATTCCTTTTTATTAGTCCAAACATCTAAGCCGATGTCAAATTATTATCCGCTACCATTACTTCCTCCTCATTGCCCGATGCCTCTTGAAAACCTTCGGCTATATCCAGTATTCGTGGGTCTCCTACCGTTGCTGGATCATCCATATCCGAATCACCATTTGCTTGGCCAAAATCTTTACGTTACTATCAGAATCACTATCGCTTACTGCAGTGTCACTGATATTTTCTCGGCCGTTACTAACGGTTTCATCAACGGCCAATAAATTGGTTAGTTTTTCTTCCTCTTCAGAAAGTTCTCTTCTCATTTGCAGGTTCAATAATTTTATAATCTCATTGATACTGTTTTGATTTTCCATTTTACGGCACTACTCGTATGATTTACTTACGAAATAAACGATGTTAACTATCGTATAAAATAAACTACAAAACTAAATACTGAATAACGTACAAGTATTGATATATGAATATCGAATTCCGTTATAAGCGATGGGAAAAAACAATTTATTTATGGAAAAAACCAATTTATTTTTTGGTTTAGTACCGTTTTCAGAGAAAATAGTGCAAAATATATGGGGAAAAATTAGGGGCGCTGTATGCCCCATAACACGGTTATGCTAGAAATTTCCTTTACAAGTGTTTACCAAATACTACAACAATCAAGAGAATATGTATTTTTTCCAAAACGCTAAAGTAACGATGTATGACTTTCATAGTAATGTTGTTTCAATACAAATCCACTGTAAAAAACAATTTATTTTCATTCAAAAATCGATTGGGGCACTAAATGCACCAAACGCGGTTTTAAGGTTAAGGAAACATAAATATTTTCTTGAGGTAGAGAGAAACGCAAACTTCGTAAAATTTGGCACCAGACACGTACTTCGCAACAAAAAAATATCCATATTTGTCTGTGGAAAAAGTTAAAGCACCTAATAAAAGGAGGATCATAAAACACGGAAGCAAAAATATGCGACTCCGAGGTCTCTCGAAACTAGATTAACGATAAATCACTTTGTAAAGCAAAGAAGGGGTTAAACAGAAATTATTAAGATTTTAAGCAAAAATTCAGCTCCTTTACAGCACAGATGGACTGACCGTTTGATATGAATTTTCATTCTTAATATTTTTCATAAATTTGGAGTTCCCAATGAATTTTGGTCGAGATCGGTCCACCGGGGAACTTTTTCATTTTTCTTTCGAAAGTGGCAGTTTCTATAGGAGCTTTTTATGAGCATTGTAATTAAAAAAATAAAAAAGTATTTATGAGTAAACCGCTTGTCGAAAATATAAAGCTGTAACAATATCGGCCTTCATCAATTTTTCAAAAGTTAACCGGTAATGACGATTTTTGACAGAAAAAAATTGGGTTTCAAGTAAAACTCAGCTCTGAATAGCCGACGGATTGATTGTGATTAAATTTGGAGATCCCTGTAATATTTAGTCAAAATTGGCCCACCGGTAGTGACGTTTTCCATATAGGTGATTTTTTTTGATGAAATTTTATATTAAAGCTTTTTCCGTTTTTGCAGAGAAAATGAAAATTTTAACTATATAGGGTTGACCTTATTGGTCTTTTGAAATATAACATAAGCTGGAATAATGATTTTTAATTGTAGAAGACATTTTTCATTGCAAATCCAGTAGGTTCAATTTGCCGTTAAGAATTAAACATTTGTTGTAAAAGAAAGTCGGTTGTTGGCCACAATATTATTAGAATAGTAATCATGAAAATATTTTACACCGAGTCTTCTATAAGCTTTTTTCATAAATCGGAAGGTCCCAGTGATCTTCGGTCCACCGGAAATGACAGCTTCATAAAAACTATTTTGTTTTTTATAAATATTTAAAAAAAATATATAACTTTTACAAAAACACGGTTAAAAAAAAGAGTTTGTAAATTAATTTTCAAGCAAAATAACTTTAGATCATTTTTAAAAAAATTTCGGAAATGAAGAGTTTCGATCAATAATTTTTTTTTTCTCAAAAATTCGGATTCTCTAAGCTCTAGACGGATTGGCTATTTGGAGCAAATATTCTTACTTACACGCATTTTCTGTTATAGTTAAAAAATCTTTGCGAAATTTGCTAGATATCTGTCAGATTGCATTTAAGGTTTTTCAATTTTTGCAATTATGTTGAAAAGTTTAGCACTTACAAAGAAACAAAGAACTAAAATTTGATTATGCAAGACAGTTTTACCAAAACTCAGGACAATTTTATTATGAGGACAAAAACGAGACTGATTTTGAAAATTAATCGGTGAGATTAGTGCGTAATTTAATATACTGTGGGCAAAAAAACGTAAGTCTTTTTATTTTAAATTTCGCGTGGAAAACCTATCGCCAAAATATTTTGTTTTATATGTTGGTATGACTGTCAGTGACATCTGTGCCAAATGTCACATCAAAATAATCATTAGTGTTTAGTATACGCTTGTCTTTCTGAAGTACAAAAAGTGCATTTGGTGATTTTTACGATTAGTGAAATTATTCAACAAAGAAAGTTCCATTAAATTTTGTGTGCGGAATCAATTTTGTGGTGCCGAAACGTTCAGAATGTTGCAAAAGGCCTTCGGTGATAATTGTATGTCGCGAGCAAGCGTGTTTGATTGGGACCAAACCACGTCAAAGCAAGTCAAAAATCAAGGTGATGTTGACAATTTTCTTCGATTATCGAGGTGTCGTGCACTCCGAATTCGTTCCGACCGGCCAAACTGTCAACACGGAATACTATTTGAGTATTATGCGTCGTTTGCGCGAAGCTATTCGTAAAAAGAGGCTGGAATTATGGGTCGACAACTCTTGGTGTTTGCACCACGATATTGCACCTTCTCATACTGCATTGGTTTTACGTAATTTTTCGCAAAAAATTCCACTTATATCGTTCCGCAACCACCGTATTCGCCTGATTTAGCTCCGTGTGACTTCTGGCTGTTCACTCAAACAACTGCTCCGGGAAAACCGTTTTGAGTCAATTGAAGACATTAAATGTGAATCGCTACGCGCATTGGAGGCTATTCCGGAGATTGACTTTAACAACTGTTTCGAGGATTGGAAAAAACGTTGGTACAAATGTACTGAGGTCGGGGGGATTACTTTGAGGGGGGACAAAATATATTTGGAGAAATAAATAAAGAATTTTAAAATTATGAACAAAGTCTTACAATTGGGAACTAATTTTTCGTGCTGATAAGCAGCAGGCTATTGAAATATCAACGTACATCCAACTTATTAATAACACAAATTAACATGTCGCGGACGCAAATCATAAGATTTTACCCATTCAAAAAAAACGATGCTACATATAGGCATCGGTGTATTTCACTTTGTGTATCCCTTCATTAAGAAATCCGGGATGTACGGGCAACGTCATGGATTTTTCTGCATCCGGCGGTTCTACTATTGAAAATAATATTTAAAGTTCTGCTGAGAATCGAGTCACTCTTATAACAAAACAAGTAAAATGTTGGTTTCATGGATAATCATAACAGTAACTAGACGAGAATAAATATGGCCATGAGAGGAGTTTTCTGTGCAATATGCAGTTTGACTTATAGATCATTGAGAGGAATTATATATATCCATCATAATCAGGTGGTAGCAATATAAATCGAAAGCACACATCTTCTTTCTTCGAAAGCACACATCGTGTTATTGTGTTTTTGAGTATTCCAGACGGATTTTTTAAATATTGGCAATATTTATTTGCTTTTGCCCATGAGATTTGCATTTGGCTGAGAAATTAATAAATAGTATTTTTTTTACAAACGTTATCTTGCCTGTAATATCCAGCAAGCTTTCGGTCAAACTTTCGCGCTTATTTCGATTGTGAATCGGTGAACTTGTTTGATAATTTTTGAAGTATTTAGCCAATTGTGAATGGTTTGTTAATTTCGAAAAAAGTGGCCTTTAAATTAGATCAAACCATACCATAGCGTATGGATTATGGTTGAAAACGGATCAAGTTTTCGATACTCTTAAAAATCTTTAAAAACATGATCTACGATGTTTTCGGAGTCGCTGATATTAGTTTTAAGTCAGAATTTAGAAATCCAAGACATCAGTCTTAAAATATGGACGACAAAATAGTTAAATTTCCACCGTTACATCGCTCATCATGTTTTTGTGGTCAATATTTAAAAATACTAGCAAATAAGTGACCATATAGTACGTTTTTTGACAACTTAAATAAATTTATTTTTTTTTTAAACAGATTTTTTTATCCGCCATTGAACATTCAAAATTTTGAATAATTAAGACGTCATAAAAAGGCCATACGACACAACAAAAAAAATTATTTATATGGAAAATTAAAATGCACGCAAGGGTGGTCGATTTATACAGATTAGGTAATCATACCATATGTCAGTACTAGTTATTGCAGCAACTAATTTTACCAGTGAGATTGACAGTAGGTTAGTTAAGAGTCACCAGAGCTTCAGACACACTTCCAAGCTGATTGAAAATGTCAAAGTTTCATCTTTTTAAATTCTGGATTCTGATAAATTCCGATTACCTTTTGGTATCTGCTCGAGGATTGTGAAAGGTTTATTGACTATTTTGTCCCTAATTTTGCGAATAGAAAAAATAAATACATATATTTTTTTTACAATTTCTTAAATTTTTAGATACGTAATACGACCATAATAAAGTTCAACTGATTTCGAAAAAGTTATTATAAAACGAAATTATTTTCTTAGAACGATGAAAATTGGAAGTGGATAAATTTCATACACGCTCCAAGTAATTCCCGAACTGTTTACACCATAAAGTTTTGGTTTTCGTGTCTTCTATATATACATACGAGTATATAGTTGACGTAGAAAATATGCCCGATGAACCATGAAATTAAACTTTTTTTCTTGCCTTGGTACGATTTATGAACGTATATAGAAGATACTAGATACGAAATCACCACCTAAAATAGTTTTTATATCTTTAGTAATTTATCGCAATACTCGTATAGAAACCCGTACCGTATTAAAAATGTTCCATTGAACGATAATGGTAAATTCTGTTATCGATAATTCATGAACCATAACTCTTATTATTTTTTGTACCCATATCCTCGAACCCGTATATACTATACCAAGATTTGTATATAGACTTGCCTTGTTGCCATTATTTGTCAATTTTTCACGCATTTAATACGAACAAAAAAAGGGTTTTGTATATTTGCGGAATTTCCATTGTTATAATTAAATTTGTCATTTAATCAAGCTCAATTATTTAAGAATTTCATGTTTCATATTCAACATATTACATGATTTATATATACATGACACCTACATTATATGATTATGCTAAAAACATATAATGTTAGTGAATACATATGCCGAGCACAGAGATGCTAATCAATTAGCTGTGGTATATAAAATTGCAAGTCATTGTTTAGTGTCTCACGTCGTGTGATTCAAGAATATGTGTGTGTGCGTTTCCCCGTCATCTTAATCAATTTGATTGTACTTATAAACTGTTGCAGCGTATAATTTGCAATTGTCTAAATTTTTATTCTACAATCGGAGAACAACACGCAATTAGCATATCGATTAGTTCTATTTCCAGAGATTTTATAATGGGCATGCTTGCCTCCATTCAGCGTGGGCGAGACGTTTACTCAACGGAAATAGCTGATAAAAAGTTTAAAAAGTTAATGACATTTTTTGTGAGATCACTCTAAAAAATTTTAGTTGAATTTTACTTCAATAATTGAGTGTAACTGATTACACTCAATTATTGTAGTAATTTTAAACGCGTTAAAAATATTCAACTTCCTGTTTAAACATCAACTTTTCAAGGAGAGAATTTAAACAAAGAAGTTATTAATAATATTTTGAATATTGCTGAATTATTAACAAAATGTGTTTACATTTAAACAATATAAAATTATATTTAAACACTTTTAAACATATTTATGATTAAATTGAAACAAATTAGACGTGATTTTCAACAATAGTTGATGAAATTGTCATGTAGAATTGCTGAATTTTTAGAAGATATATGCTAAATTTTTCATATAATTTGTTTAATTTCAATAACTCGTTGTTCGAATTTAAACTAAAAATTGTTGATATTTTAGAAGTCAAAATTTACTTTTATTTTTAAATTTATTATATCTAAATTATATTAAATTATATTATAACTAAATACTTAAAATAATTTTTCAAATTGTATTTATAAAATGGCTTAACATAAAATTTCGAATTTTTTTTATACAATACAATAGTATAGTAAGCACAGTACAATAGCACTCGTATAGGCACACGTACAGGTCTACCTGGCATCCAGTTTCCGAACCAAATCACTAATTTTGGACCACTGATACATGGACGTTTTAGGTCCGCGAGGTTTGGTTGGACTTGATAACGTCTTCCATGTGTGTCCCTCCTATAAATGATAAAACAAATAAAACAAAATAATGTATATTTATTATGCGTTACATATAATGTTACACACATAAAGCGTATTCACGATTTTTTTTAAATTTAATAAAAAACACAATAAAACTATTTTACACTTTTTACTGTAATTTTATAGACCCGTGTTTTATGCAAACTATTCGAAACGAATGATCTGACATGACAGTATTAAACACAGCTTTGTTTAATTATTCATACTACATTTTTACTAAGGATTATCAAGTATTTTAATAACATTTTAGCTCGTACCTACCTTTAAGTCAAAATATTACACAAACTCCTTAAATTCCACTTTATACTTGACTGTTAACTTTTTACGTTCGTTTTATAGTCCTATATGGCTTCAGCTTTAATAAATTTATAAAATATGTCACCTAACTGTAAATGAATTTTGTTGATTATTAAACAGTTTTATGTTTAAAATTTACCACAAAAGGATTTTATTCAACATCTCTACTGAAAATTTATCAATTGATTAAAGTTCAACAAACGTATTGTTTAGTTTCCAACAACAATTAAATTTGTAACATATTTGTGATGAAATTTAAACAACTAATTGAAAAAAATCAACATTTTATTAAATAAATAACAAAAATTTTCATTACTTCATTTATTGTATGGAAATTGCTATAATAATTTAAATGAAATTAATTGATCTTTAGTTTAAATTTGATCAAATTGTTAAGAGTGATGACTGACATCTATAGGTTTAAGTATAGCAGATTGTAGTAGTCTAGAACAGAATCTTCGAAAGTATGTACTAGTATGGTTGCGGGCCAATAGTTGGGTTAATCGTTTTCTATGGTAAAAATCGGATTTCGAACCGATTTTTCGGTCAGTTTGCCATAGAGTTTTTGAAAAATAATTGAATTTACCGAAAAATTAACTAAAAATTGACTTTTACCCGACTATTGGCCCCTAGCCTATGGCTAAATTCAGGCGAGTATAAAATGTTCCATCGCTATATAAATAAATGCGATAAACTCAATGAACGAATCAGTGTGGGTAACTACATCAGGGAAATCTTCGAATTTCAAAATGAAACTTTGGATACCGATTAAGCCCAATTTGTGCTAATTAGTGTTCAAGTGAAAAAAATTGTGCTAGTCCAGTGGCACTATTCTAGTAATTCCCTAGGAATAGGGAACTATGGAAAGATTTTACATAGCTTTTATCTATAAATCAGTTTTTTCTGGCTTACTCAGAAAAAAGTTTGATGTAAATATTTGTAAATTGCCAATAGCGAAATTACCAGGGAAGGTTATTCCCAATTTTATTTTGTTTTCAAAAAAATTGCCACTAATTTTTTACCTTAGTATGCAAAAAAAAATTATTTAAATAGAATTTATATATGTAAATTCTTTCCCCAGTTCTCTATTCCCGGGGAATTACCAGAATAGTGCCACATGAACCGGAAAAACGGAAAATCTCAAATTTCGCCTGAAAGACGAAGAAACTAAAACCCAATTTCCAGAAAAAACTAGAAATAATTTAAGCCTAATTTTAAAACTTTCCCAAAGTGGCTAGACTGACGAACATTTGTGCTCATCATAGAAATGCGATTTTCGTTTTCATTCGTACATTATTTGGGGAAAAATAAACTAGCCCCTAAATATAGTGGCTGAATTTGTGTTACCTAGAATTGGCCCAATTCCATTAAACAACAAAGACCGTTAAATTAACGATTTTCAAACAAAAAGTGTTCTAGAAACCAATGAACTTTGCACTTCTGATTGCAAATTTCTGTGAATAATGATCATTGCCATCCGAAAAACGTTGTAGCTCAATTTGGGCTAATCCAGGGGTGGAATGTTGTAACATCACTTTTCTCGATATTTATCGAATATTATATCTCTTTTACCTAACATAAAATTGCTTGTCGTTTAATTTTCAATTTTTCTTTCTATATTGCGATCGCACACTACTAGAATAAATGGTTTATTTATCTCTTTTTTGTTTTACGATAAAGTACTACTCTTAAAATATGTAAGTGATACGATAAGAGAAGAACGATATAATGTTTTATTCGAATAGATAGAGATCGCAACAGAAGCAACGTAATTGAAAAATGGAAAAACGATAAATTTAATGTGCGTGATGAAAGAGATGTAAATTTCGATAGTATCGAAACAAGTGATGTTACAACATCCCACCCCAGAATTGGTTCATTTACATTGAACCAATTCTGGATTAGCACACACTCAGTCACTATATTTTCCGGATGGCACTGAACATACCTGATAGGAATATGCAATCAAGAGTGCCAACTTCATTGGTTTGTACAACACTTTTTATCAAAAATATGTTCGTTCAACGGTTGTTGTTGTTCAATGGAATTGGGCCAATTTTGGATTAGCACAAATTCAGCCACTATATATTATTCGGATGGCATGCCTGACATGAACAAGCTATCTTAATTGCTTATTCTTGAATTTTATAATATTTTATTCTATGTTTAAGTTTGTTGTTGAACAAAAATATTATTGAACTGTATACATCTGGATTTTGTATGTTTAATATAGTATCTTTTAGGGGCTAGTTTGTTCTTCATCAATTTATGAATGAACATTCATGAAAATCGTATTTCTATGATAAGCACAAATTTTGTCAGTGTATAGCCGCTTTGTGAAAGTTTTAAAATTAGGCTTAAATTATTTCTGTATTTTCTAGTTTTTTTTATTTTTTTTCGCCTTTCAGGCGAAATTTAAAATTTTCTTTTTATAACTCTAAGCAGTTGTTTTGGAAAAAAAATTTGTTTACCAAGACTCGTCAACTTGCCTGACTCGAAAATTTCATTAACTATTTGATTCATTGAAAACTCTAGTCTAAACCAACATGTATAATATGTAAGTAATTAAATCCGAAAATTTGATGAATTCAACATTGAGTGTGAAATACGTCAGACCACTGGTGTAATTAACGGACGGTTCCGACTTTTAGATGAGTAGTTGGCAGCGGAGCAATCCAAGTTAAGCCCCGAAAAATGAACAAGCTTTGGCCAATTCGTCGTCCCAGGAAAAGTTATCAATCAGAATTCTGAAACTGTAAAACTTACAAAAAGGGTTTGTCAATTTTGATATGTCTTCTAGTGAATCGGAAGAGATGGAAATTATTAAATCTCGTTTGTTACATCTAAAAGGCCCTCCGAACGGGTTACTTCAATACATATTGTGCGAGGTACGGCAACTAAATTATTCCACCTAATTTCTAGTTTAATGTGTTTATGTGGGAAAATTGTTAATAAATCGCAAGATCCTGAAAGTTCTATTACTTCTATTAAATTTTAGTAGATCTAATGAGTTTAGATCCAGTAAAAACGAATCGGGAATTAAAATCGATAACTACTGCTAATTCGGTAGAGCAAAACATTGCTGAGGAAAACTCTGATAGTTCTAGGCCTAACTCAGTAACTCCACGAAGATAAAGCTAGATAAATGCTAATGTTCCTAAAATTACTCAGCAGAACACAAATATCAACCCCATTTCAACACCTGGAACATCGAGAATTCGGCAACGTGCAGAAACTTCCAACGGAAACCATTTATTCCCATTTTAGGTTCAGGTTATAATCAAGTTCGCGGTTATCAATTACTTGGTTCATCAATCAATACCATCACTAATCCCTTGCAAGCAAACCAGCTTACCATTCTACACCCCGTGCCACATGTACGTAACCTTAGTATCTCACCAAATATACAGGTGCCTAAGTCTAAAATGCCCGTTGTACTCAGCAGTCAAGTTGGATAAACGGCTGGTGGTGTAGGAAATTTCTCAAATTATAAAACTTATTACAATAATGCTCCTCATAATATAACTCGAGAAGAAACTTCTGATATTGGCCCAACAAAAATGGATAAACGGAATTTGTCGTACGACGGAACTGACATGACTGTGGAAAAATTCATATTTCAAGTCGAGCATTTATCTTCTACCAATAATGTTTCGGAGCAGCCACTAGTCAATGGGTTGCATTTATTTTTAAAGAGGTTTGCACGGAACGTTTATAGAGTAACATTACAGTAAAATTCGCAGTGTACTTGGCAATACCTTAAGAATTCTTTACTACATAAGTTTAAAAATTGGTATTCGGATATTGAAGTTCGACGAAGCATAGATAACAGAATACAAAAATTTGATGAGAACTTTATCGAATTTTACAACTCAATATATGAGTTATCTCAACCACTTATAAACCCGTTTAGCGACCTGGAAATGTTAGAAATTTTGAAAAAGAACATGCGGCGAGACTTGAAAATTCACCTTGCTGGTAGATGCATCAACACTGTTTCCGAGCTACTCAGTATTTGTACCAACGTTGAAGATGACTGAAAAAACATAAACTACATTCCTGAAAAGCCTCGCTTCGGACCTCAACAAATAAATGCTAGAAGATCTAGACAAAGTATGGCAACCTGGGGACTTTTACAATATATGCTTCGGCTCAAGATACGTCAAGCAAACCTCTTGTAAAATGTCGGAGTTGTAAGAAGACTGGCAACATTTGGCGGAACTGTGATATTCTAATGCGAATATTTTGTTTTGGTTGTGGACTGTCTGACGTTATGTTACCACATTGTGGTTCTTGCAACCGTGAGCACTAATTAGCACAAATTGTGCTTAGTCGGTAACCAAAGTTTCATTTTGAAATGCGAAAGTTCCCCTACTGCAGTCACTCGCACAATAAATCATTATGGAGATACGGTACGCTAAAGATTGAAAGTGAAAGTGAATAGCACAACAAATTATTAGTAGTTTAAATGTAAAATTTGTGGCTTTTATTGTAAAATACGGAAAGTGAGCTTATAATAAATAAATGTGAAAGTTATGGTTATAGTGATATTTATAGTCAGTTGTGTTAAGTATTAGGTAACTTGTTTTTAGTATTTTTAGGTATATTCCGGAAGCGATAAAAATACGAGTATTAGTGTAAGCACCCTCTGTAAAGTTATCTTCAATCCAGTGATAGGACCGAATTTGACAGGGCAAATTCATAACAATTGGAAGATGGCCATTAAGGACTTAATGGTTACCGAGCTAAAATTCCAGAGATGGTGGAGCCAGCTCACTGACTACTTGTGGAACCTTAGAACTTAAAAGTGGAGGATCAACAATTTGATCAACAAAACCAAAAAGTTGATCAACAAATCAAATTAAAGAGATGTTACAAACAATACAGAAAATAGACGAAAAATTTCTAGAGGTACGCCACGAAGTGGTGAACACAAAAATGAAGTTGAACAGGTGCAATGGAATGTTCCCGGATGTTGAACAGAAGTTGTACTTTGAGGTTCAAAGTCTAAGCAAAGATCTTCTTTGCCTGACAACAAATAGAACAACATCCAGGCGATTTAATATAAGCCACCGAATAATTTTGGCATTTTCTAATTTCGATTTAAAACAGCAGCCAACAGAAATGCATGGGATGAAATGAAATGTGGCTGCAAACAAGCTCTTCAAGCGTACGCATCAGAGATCGAGCGACTGTTACATTTATCGTACTCAAATATGTCTGCCAAATATATGGAGGGAGATAAATGATTGTTTTCATTGACGGCATTCGTGATCCAGAGACACGCAGAGCGGCGGTTTTGTCACCGAAAGCAACTTTCGCTAAAACCATTGCTTGCGCTTTAATTAATGAAACAACTGTACAAGCTTTTTACGAATCCGTCACTAAAAGTACGGCGGGTTGAAATAAACACCGAAAAGTATATCGAGCAGGTGCATCCAAATTCCATAACAATATGTTTACTTGTTGGATATCTGACAAAATGGATCATATCTTGCGAGATTGCTGGGTAAATCAACGAAGGTGGGGTAGCTCACAATCTCTCATCCTGTGAAAATCGGTGGAAAATAAACCATTAGCAAAGGACCAGTACCTAAGTGAAGGTTAAACTCCAACGAACTAACTAAAATGGGCAGTAGCTGGCTCCCACAACTCATTATTCCATAATTTTTTATTCTCTCTCTCTGGCACTATATATCCCATCAAGGGATTTGGCCGCCTCAAAATGAGGTTTCATAATCATACTTTCATTTCGGATAATGAGTGATTAATTCATTGATCCTAAACCAGCCGTGAAATTTTTCCTTATCACCACCGGGAATCGAACCCGGGACCTCCGGTCGCTGGAGCAAGCATGCTGACCACTTTGCCACCGGGGCGGCAGATTATTCCATAATCTCCATTCCTATTTTCAGCTTAGCACGATTTGGTGACAGCTTAACAATAACGAGTAATATTGAAGGGAAGCTTTATTGTTTTAGACATAGGAGCAATACACATTATTGTTAGAATAGATTTCAACATTTGAAGCCACAACCGGCCAACAAAAAATGCAAACAGCGTCTGGAGACGGTAGATTCATGCAAGGTAAGAAAGTATAGTGAAAATAAGAATTAGGGATACTATTTTTCAAAACGGAGTACTGGTTGCCGATATTCTTGATTAGGTATTCTAGGTATGAACTTTATGAGATCGAATGACTTCATGTTGGATGTTGAACGGAGGGTCCCTAGCTAGAGTAATGTCTGAATGCAATTTCGATTCAAATATGTCACCAAATACAGAAACAGTTATTTAGAGAAGTAATGAAATAAGGAAATAATGATCGGAAAAGCCATAGTAATACAAAATAACGACGTGAGAGTTCAAACTAGAGCTCTAAATCTCTCAAATAAGTTAAAAATAATTAAGAAGGCAAACATACATTGGAAAAGTAAAGAGGTATGTTCCATAGCAAAATTCGAACAGAAAAATCTTGTGCAAAAGTCACCACACCAGAACAAAAGGAAATATTTGGGCAACTTAAGCAAAACTGAACAGAAGATCCTACTAGGGGTATAAAAATAAAGCGCAGCGAAAAATGAATAAATACTACTCGTAGAACGATACATGTCTATTTTCCGTGGTAAACGTCTATAAGAAGGCCGGCCCCGCATGAGATTTTGTGTTGATTACCGATGACAAATTATACACAATGGCTATAGTGGCTATTAGAAATCCACAAGATAAATGACATTTTGCGATGTAGCGGGTTGTGGCAATTTAATGTTATGCCATACTTTTGAACGAATAATGCGGATACATTTACAATCATATTATCTATATAATATCGAACTTAGGTTGTTTAATTATTACCAAAGAACTATTATGCTCGAAGAAGCATGAATTGTAATTTTTTTTAGTACCAAGGATTAGTACCAAGAATTGTCTGTGGTATAAATTCTTTTTTTTTTGTAACTATTGCCAAAGGCTTTATTCGTGAATCTTTCTTTATACGAAACTGACAATTAATTTTAGAGTGTTAACTCAACATGCGCGTAATAATTAGATTATATTTCTCAGTTAATAAAATCCAGATGATCTGCTCTACGAAGCCGTATTTTGGTTGCCTTAGTAGTTCTCTAGCTAATTCGTTAGAGTGTGATTCCAGTTTCAGTTGGTACTTTAGACTGCATGACTTAATTGTCTCTTTTTAACAGTTTTGATTCCTAGATCTCTATGGATGTCTCTGTTTCGAATATACCATGGGGCATTTGAAATGCTACGAAGTATCTTTTCTTGCGTTCTTTGTACGATATCTATATTTGATGCACTAGTTGCGCCTCATAGTTGGATACCATATGTCCGCAGAGGGATTAAAATCGCTTTGTATAGTAGAACCTTGCAGTCTAGAGAGAGTTTCGATTTTCTTCCGATTATCCAGTACATTTTAGAAATTTTTATTTTTAATTGATTGCGTTTTGTTCCAATGTGCTTTTTCCATGTCAATCTTCTATCGAGATGAAGACCGAGATATTTGACGTTTGTTTGTTGAGGAATTGTGATATTGTTTAATTTTACTCCTGGACATGTACGTTTATTCAATGTGAATGTTACATGTGTTGATTTACATTCATTCGTCCTTATCCGCCAAGGTTTTAACCAATCTTCTATTTTGTGTAGATGTTCTTGTAATTCTCTCGATGCTGTTTGAGGATTTTTGTGTGAAGATAAGGTAACAAAAGTTCAAGTGACTATTTTTTCTGTTATTGGTAAGTCAGCTTTGGTAAAGTAAATAGCAAGCACAGCACAGGTCCCAATACACTACCTTGCGGTATTCCTGCCTTTGTCTCGGTTAGATCAGTAGTGGCCGTATTTTGTTTCACCTGGAACATCCTTTGGGCTAAGTAGTTTTCAAGAATTGCATGAAATGGTCTAGGCGGAAGAGTTATAATTTTGTAATTTAATTCTTTATGTCATACTTTGTCGAAAGCTGGCGCAATATCCACGAAAACTGCCGAGCAATATTTCTTTTCTTCTAAGGAAAGCTTAATCGTATTTACAATTCGGTGCACCTGTTCTATTGTGCCGTGTTGCTCTCTAAATCCAAATTGGTGATCTGGTATATTGCGACCTTCAGATAATATAGGTATTATTTGTTGTAGTAGCATCTTTTCAAAATGCTTTGAAATTATCGGAAGTAGACTTATTGGCCTGTACGACGAGACTTGGGTTTCGTCTTTACCTGGCTTAGAAATCATGATAATTTGAGATATTTTCCATTTTTGGGGAAGTATTCACATTTCATAATCGCGTAAAAAATATATTTTATGCATCTATCTGGTAATTCTTTGGTCATTTTCGGATTATATTAGATCATGACCTGGCGCTTTCCTAGGATTTATACTGTTTTTGATAACCGTTTTGATCCATTTCCATTTAAATTTTACTGGATTTGGGATCCCTCCGTCCCTCGTAAACTGTTTTAGTATACGCAGTCATTATTTTGTTCGTTTGGGGTGAACACTTTTTGTAGATGGCCCAGTGACCATCTGGTTTCATTATCGGTGGGTTCGATAGCTCTGGCCTTCTTAAATTTCTTGCTGCCTTCCACAGTGAGTAATCTGTTTCTTCTGCTGCTGTGAGCTCATTTAATTCTGTATTTATAAATTTTGTTCTTCCCGTATTGCTTCTCTCAGAGCTTTAATAGCTCTATATAATTTCCATTTATGCAAAGGAGATCGGTGAAGCTGCCATAGCCGCCGAATTTCCCGCTTCTCTGCAAATAATTTTTGAATGTTACTTTAAAGCCTTATATTTTTATCGGAATTTATGTTCTCCGGAGTAGCTTGTTTGTCTCGTTTATTTACATCTTTATGTTGCGAGAGCCCGTCCGCATTCCAAATAACTAATTTAGAACTGTCATTTTTGATTTTTGACTATAATTTGTATAAGCGTATTCATATTTTGCATCATCATGCTCATTTGTCTTTCCATCATCATCATAAACTTTGAATGGTCTCGGTTAATTTATTTACCATGGTATGAATGTTTAGTTCCTCCTCATTAGAATAAACTTTGGGTTTCGGTTTTAGGATATTTGCGTAAGAACCACCAGGCTGTGCAAAACTGCTGGCAAACGTCTCCAAATTATCATTTTGTGTGTTTGCACTCGTTGGTTTGGTGAATATTAATTTTTTTGGTAACATGGTCCTCTGATTCAATTGCATATTCGTTGAAGCATTCGTTGCTAAGCTCCCATTGTAGGGTTTATTTTTCGTTTTAAGCCCTGCCAGATACGCTGCACTACTCCTGTAGTTTGCAGTATGATTTTCACCGCAATTATTACAACGTCTCATAGATGAGACTAGACCATTGACTTGGATCCTCAAGATTCAACGCAATTGAAATATATTAAATATGCGGTGTAGACGATAAGGCATGACATTAGCCAAGCATCAGTTTTTAGTAAAAAGATTTTTTTAGCGATATAATAATGGTTAAAGTTTTATTAAATCCTGATTTGATAAACATTTTAAAATATTATTCGTAGATTCACGAAGCATTTATAATTTTTGATAATCTGAAATATTTTAAACAGCTGTCCACAATTTTTTTTTTTTTTTGTTTTGAACATCATTGAGATATATTATACGACTGAAGATGTTAACCGACCCATTGTCTACCTGTTTATCTAATATTTAGTACTAAACAAACTAACAGATAGTGTTTTTATCTATTACATAAAATTGTATATAGGGATTAAAGGCGAACATGACACAGTTGGTGCAATCAAGCCGATCATTAGCATAAACACAACAACAATTGGCGAGTCGCTGTTGAAATTCATTAATTACCGCAATATCTCAAGAATATGCAAATTTTTACAATGCCATTATAAGCCAACAAACCTGTTAAATATGTATTGTGTGTTCTTGGATATATACAAAGATAAAATGTTAGAAATATATTTTTGTGTGTGGGCGATAAAAATTCTCTTCTTCAGTTTAACATGATTATATTGTACAGACATTATTCAACTTGTTCTGTATAATAAACGCGAGTTTACAAACAAAATAATAATAAAACAAACGCTTTAAGGTATTTTTTGAGAAGAGCGAACGAAACCTTTCATTTCTTTTATAAAAGTTGTATATATACAAATAGATTATAGAAGACATCCTATATATGACATTACAATACTATCAATTTGTTATAATCCAACCAGAAAACAGTTAAGATAAATTAAAAAGTATTTCGTCATTTGCATATAGACCGGATTTATTAATGTTACATGCGCGCAGCATCTTAGATGTAACGTACACAGAAAAATTATGTCCATACATCATAAACGAACAAACCACCTTGAAGATAATAATTAGAGAGAAAATGAACGTATAAATGTAATTATGCCGGTATGTTTTGTACGGTAGTTTTATGTACAGATATTTTAGTTTAACGAAATTGAAACACCCGCAGGACTTTTTGAATCTCATACACGAATCGATATTCGTTTTAAGAAAAATTTCGAAAAATAAATTGCATTCAATTTCTAGATAGATTACTATCAACAAATAATACAGTACGCGAAGTATGAAATATATTAATTTCTTAATTCTATACAGTATCGTAATACCAGTATATGGTCCAAAAATGAACGGTAGCATTAAGGTGCGGGTCCCGGTCGAATTGACCATATTTCGAAGTGAAATAGGTACAAAGCGGCATGTTTCATAAATATGTTTATAATTTATTTAAATTCTCTTCTACTAAAGTGTTTATATAAAAATGTAGAAGATATTTGTCATAATCAATTTCATTTCATCAAATGTATTCCAAATCATTTGTAAATTGAGCCCTACCATAGGAACATGTGAAATTTGATCTTAATCGACTAAGAAATAGAAAAGTTCCTTTCAATTTGGCTTTATTCTTGAAATCAAAACAAAGAATCGTTCAAAAATTTCATTCATGTCAAATTTCATCGTGGTCCGTTAATAAATTACCAAAACATGTTGGTCATAAATTAATAAAAAGATAATTCTAGATTCATAATATAAGATTCCATTCTACCTTGAGGAGTTTTAAAAAACGTCATTTTGAAATACACAGTTTTGAAAAATGCCATTTTGTATCTATGCCGTTTTGAAATATGCAGTTTTAAAAAATGCTATTCTAAAAAATGTCATTTTGAAATATGTCGTTTTGTAATACGCCTTTTAAAAAATGCCGTTTTAACCCTTATGCCGTATTGAAAAATACAGTTTTGAAAAAGCAATTTTGTACCTTATGCCATTTCGTGCCTTATGCTGGTTCATAAAAATGTAAAATATGCTGTTTTGAAAAATGCTGTTCGGACCCTATGCAGTAAGTAGGAGTACCCTAGTAAGCGAGCCATTCGTTTGGATTTGGTGTTGACTCCAAAAGTTTATGTTATTTATTGTTATTCATGTTTGATTGTAAGGTTTAATGCAGAGTTAAAAGAAGCAAACAAATTGTCTAGTTGCTCATGCTGTTTATCGAATTTCAACACGTTTTAAATTTTAATGGGGATTAAAGCGAATCGACACAATATCGTAGCCCAATTTAAACGACGGTTGTTTCGGAATCTCAAATTATTTTGAAAATCATTAAAAAATTTTAGATCTACAGGCAAAACATTTTGCGTCTTAAAATCTTTAAGGTAAATTTCACCAAAAATTTTAAATAGTTTTTTTTTAACAAAATTGAATGAATTTTAATTTAGGATCATTAAGTTATCACGTAGACGAAGTCATGTTGAGCAAACTATGAACTGGCAGCGCGATATTACTATTTCTATGAAATTATCATTCATCATCATCAGCATTCTACCCCAAAATATATTTTTTTTAAGAAGGCAACATTAACAATGCTAAAAACCAATTTGATTCTGTGTGAAGTTATCCAGCCCCTTCAAATATATTATATTTGCGATGTAAGCTCAGCCCAATAACTTTTTTCAAAATTAATGAGAAAAAAAACAACGAAAATTATCAAATTTATTAAATTCGATTTTTTATCAATCTTATAATTAAAAAAATCAAAAACCAAACCATCTGACGGTAATCTAAACAAAACTAGCAATGGAAAATTAAAGACCATGTTATGTGCCTGAAAAGTTCCCGGTTTAACAAAAAAAATACAATTTTTTGGGGATAATACATTTTATTCATCAACATAATTTTATTTTATACAATCAGTCGAACGCCTTTCTAATATTTCGATACGTTTTTTGTAGAACGAATTATCTTTGTTCTATTTGTTACAATACAAAAAAAAATTTATTTGAAAGCAGATCTAAATGCCTGTCTCTGGATTACGATAATAGTTAATTTTAATAAACAAGTATTGCAGAATAGTATGCATATGTTCTCAGTAGGTTAGGTTAGGTTAGGTTAGAGTGGCTGCTATCGCACACTTACGCCAATAATGGCCCATTGTGATACCACAGGATCCAATCTCCCCTTACTCCCGCGGAAACCAGCCAGAGCTACTGATGTAGCGTAAAATATCTCGCACCCCACAGTCCGCGAGTTCAGAAAGGCTGTCCATGTTGTACACACCCAAGTACTTACTTCTTTTGTATGATAGTGCCGGACATGAGCATAGGAAGTGAACTAGCGTCTCTTCCTCCTCTTCGTCCATACAACTTCTACAAAAGTTATTCGTCTCTAGACCCAGCCTTCTTGCATGTTCCCCAAAAAGGCAGTGTCCTGTTAGTATCCCTACGACCAATCCTAAATCTCGTTTTCCCAGGGATACAAGTGCCTTGGAGCGCCGCAGGTTCAGTTTTGGCCAAACCTGTTTTGCTACCCTGCACGTGAGAGTGTTGGTCCACCTCTCATCTGTTAAGTCGATTGCCTTTTTACTGAGCGTCAATTTGAGCGCTGCTATAGGCCTCCCCAGACCTGCCCTTTCCGGTTGCATCTGGAGAGTCGTACCGTACCTAGCTAGTTCGTCTGCCCTGCAGTTTCCCGTGACGTCCGAGTGACCAGGGACCCAGATCATCTGGATACTGAAATACTCGCTCATCTCATTAAGAGATGATCGGCAATCCAGCGCCACCCGTGACTTCAGAGAAACCGCCTCTAGTGACCTGAGTGCCGCTTGACTGTCCACATAAATCGCGATATCCCTAACAGATACCACGTTATGCTTCAACCATGTCACGACTTCCTCTTTCGCCACCACTTCAGCCTGGTACACGCTGCAGTAGTCAGGGAGACGAACAGAAATATTAACATTGAGCTTCTCACAGAAGACTCCGGCTCCTACTTTGCCGTCTAGCTTAGAGCCGTCCGTGAAAAATGTCAATGCCTCGTTTTCCCGTATTGATCCATTCCTCCAGGATTCCCTAGAAGGACAGATGATCCGGAAACCTATATCGAAGCACAACGTTGGTTTAATATAATCTAGATTCACCAGTTCTTCCCTTAGTGATCTAACTATCGTCGAGTGTCCCACCTGAAGAGACTTCCACTGAGAGACAGCCGAGAGCCTTGTAGCCACATTGGCTGCCATCTGCTTACCAAAAAATTCGATTGGAATAAGGTGGAACATAACCTCTAAAGCGCGTGTAGGTGTTGTCCTAAGCGCCCCGCTTATAAGCATACAGGCCGTTCTTTGCACCTTCTCCAACATCCTTATGTAGGTTACCTTTTCCAGAGCTGGCCACTACACGCCCACCCCGTACATCAGCACAGGCCTTACCACTGCGGTATAGAGCCAGTGTACCAGCTCTGGTTTCAAACCCCATTTCTTCCCTATTGCGTTTCTACACGAGTAAATGGCTACATTAGCCTTATTCACCCTTTCTGCAATGTTAGGCTTCCAGCTGAGCTTACTGTCCAAGATTATGCCCAAAAATCTCGCTCTGTCAGCAAAAGCCAGTCTAATGCCGTTCACAGTAGGAGGGCTAACTACCGGAATTTTATATTTCTTAGTAAATAGTACCAGCTCTGTCTTGGACGGGTTGATCCCTAATCCGCATTTGCCGGCCCATTTCGTAACGATCAGGAGTGCATTCTGCATAACATCCCTAATCGTTTTTAGATATTTGCCTGAGACAGCTATCGCTACATCATCTGCATACGCTACAACCCCCATCCCCTCTTTCTACAGTTCCAATAGCAATCCATTCACCACTGCACTCCAAAGAAAGGGGGACATCACTCCTCCCTGCAGAGTTCCTCTAACCACCCGCCTTCTAATGGTGGACTCTCCCAGTTCCGAGATAATAATCCTGCTTACCACCATCTGATTTATCAACCTACTTATAGGATAATCCACCTTCAAAAATGACAATCCTTCCATGATCGCCTCCGTCTTTACATTATTAAAGGCACCCTCAATGTCGAGAAATGCTACCATACAGAACTCTTGCGAGTAAATTGACTTCTCAATCATGCGTACTAGATCGTGCAGAGCTGTGTCCACCGACTTTCCCTTACAGTACGCATGCTGAGACATTGCCCAATTCCTCGGATCAACTTTTGTTCGAATAAGTACGTCTATCAATCTTTCCAAGGTTTTCAACAGAAAGGATGATAGAGTTATAGGCCTCAGGTCCTTTGGATAAGCTTGTGAGCTTTTTTCCGATTTCGGGATAAAAACCACTCTGACCTCCGTCCATTTCCTGGGAATATAGACCAATTGCAGACATCCCCTGAAGATAACCTCCAGCCAGGGGAGGATGACCGCAGAGTTCCTTTGGATCTCTGTTGGTATAATCCGATCCGGGCCCGCCGATTTATAAGGCTTAAAACCGTTCAGTGCCCACAGGATTCGTTTCCTGTCCACGATGCCATCCACATCTGTTAAAGGTGTTCCTCGATGAGCTCCAGGCTCCATCGAGTCATCAATGCTTCCCGGAAAATGGGTCTCAATGAGAAGCTCCAATGATTCCGCACTTGAAGCTGTCCATAACCCGTCCGGCCTAATTAAGTAACTAGGACTGGTTGGGTTAGTAGATAGAATTTTCCTTAGGTGAGAAGTCTCAGAAACCTCCTCCATTCTACAACAGAAGAGTCTCCAAGACCCCCTTTGTGCCCTCCTCAACTCTTTTTTGTATTTTCTCAGGTCTTCCTTATAGGAATCCCAATCTCGATTTTCCTTGGTGTTCTTATCCTTATTAAAGGCTGTCCTACACGCTCTCCGATAGGTTCCCAACCCTGTGGTCCACCATGTCGGTTTCTGCCTGCCCCTAGGCTTTATTAGGGGGCACGCAGCATTAAATGAAAGATTGCATGCCTTTGTGACATCATCAACCATGCCATCTAATTCCTCTACTGTCGCCGGAAGTCCAGGAACCCCCAGCGGCAATAGTTCCTTCAACACCTCCCCATATTTGTTCCAGTTTGTCCTTCTGGGATTCCTGAAGGCTTTCCGGGCAACAGGTTTGATGTTGAGGTTATATGTAATATATCGGTGATCAGAGAATGAGTGCTCTTTCACCACTCTCCACCCACTGATCATATCAAAAATTGTTTCTGACGCACAGGTTATATCTAGAACCTCCTGTCGATTTCTAACAATGAATGTTGGTTCACACCCAATATTGCAAACTACAAGGTAAGTATTTAATAAGTAATCAAAAAATAACTCACCCCTTTCATTAATGTCTGTGCTTCCCCAGATTGTGTGATGCGCGTTTGCATCACATCCAAGTATCACACCTACCTTTTTCTGACCTGCTTCCCGGATCAGTTCCCCCAGGTTGTCCGGTGGAACCTCCTTCTCGCGATCCATGTAGGCTGAGGCTAACCATAGTTTTTCAAAGCCTACCTCAGCGCTCACCGCCGTAACGTCCCCGCTACTAAATTGTGGAAGAAGAAAAATATTCAAATTATTTTTCGCTAAGATACACGATCTGATCTTTTCAGAGTTGCTTCAGTATAATAATTTATACCCTTTCATTCCGAGGCCACAGATCCTGTTATTATTAATCCAAGGTTCTTGGATTAACACCAAGTCCTCATCTGACTTAGTCAGTCTGAGCACGAGAGCTGCCGAGGCAGCCTTCGTGTGGTGCAGGTTTATTTGTACAATGCTAACCATTGTAATCTACCTTACTCACCACTTCATGTACTCCCTGCATCAGGATAGTGTCATTTGGCTCGTTGGTTTGGTCGCAAACCCCCTCTCGTCGTGTGTTCGACGGGTTGCCCCCATCGGACTTCAGAGAGTGGAGGCTGCCTCCCATCACCAACTTCACTTCGTCCGAATTATCGGAACGGCTACTCTGGTCGGCCTCAGCCCGCTTGACCGTTTCCTGCCGGGTCCGTTCTACGTCGCCCCCAGGCTGGTCTTCCGCGCCCTTATCGACCTCGTCTTTCCTATAAACTTTAAGAGTGATCGACCCGAAACCGAAGTTGATCACTCCCTTAGAACTAGCAAGGGAAGCCAAGGATTCCTTATCGATCAGCATGATTGCCAATCTAAAGCCCCCCTTGGCCTCCTCCTGCTTCACAATCCTCCATCCTTCAGTTAGAAGATCGGGATTACTGGCCCGGATAATCTCAATGATTTCCTCTGGCTTATCCGGCTCGGTTGGTAACCAGACGCGTGCTCGCGGCCTGCTCGGGATTTCCCCTCTGCTGACTGCTTCCAGCCTCGCACCCGGCCACACCTCGCCTACCTCGGTCACTGCCCTTTTATAGAGATCGACCGATCTCTGGTCTGAGCACGCAGTTAGCTTAACGCGCCCTTGGTGCCATCCCGCATCTCTGCAGGACGGGGGGGATCCCGGATTTTCTCTAAGGGTCCTCAAGAAAATTGAGTTTAGTGCATTATACACTACCCTCCACTTTTCCGACGTGATGCTCCCATCTTCCTAACCTTTGTCAATGACGGCTAGCACCAGCACGTGCTCGTTCAGGATTTCACTGAATAATTTCAGTTTCTGCTCCTTAGGAGCACCCGATGTCATGTCTGCTTGCACTTTGGCCCGCTTACTGCCTTCTGCTTCAAGCTCATCCTGGGACCTCTGTCTTTTAGACACAAGGACCCTCTCCGAGCTATCGCAGCCGACAGTTTTCTTAGCCCATGCTACAGATTCCTTCTGCGCAACTGTAAGCTGCCCCTCAGGGGTCGCAGCCAGTTTCTCCAGAACTCTAAATGCCGACCGTCTTTCTCTGTACCGTCGTTTTGATGGAGGGATCTCTCTCGGTCCCCCACTGTTCTGTTTGGCATTTCCGCTTTCACCTGGCTTCGATGTCATGGTGTTGCTTACCCTTGCCTCAGTTGAGGGAGCCCCACCTTTCTGGTTAGAGTTACTCCCCTCTATAGTACTTTCCGTTTTTTGGTGGGTCCCCTTATTTTTATTATTTTTTAAATCTTCCATTTATTCCCACGAGTATCGGAGAAATACGTCCACCTGCGCAGAGATCCGTATACGCAGGTAAGGCTAAATACAACTGGAGGTCGCCAGTTATCCAGAGGGCTCCGTTCACGACTGGGCTTTGTTAAATGGGCCCCCAGTCTAGTCGATCATCAGCACGGGTCGCATAACACCTTAACCCAGCCCATTGGCTCACCGAGTACCCCGCCTTCCACGCCCCCGCCCCCCCAACATCCACTCACTCATTCACCCATTCATATGGATATCCCAAACAAATGGGACCCATTTCATTCAGGGGATTACCGTTTATAGGGTTCCCTACTCACTACCTGGAGGCTCGAGAGCGCAGGGAGACGTGACGCTCAGATCACCGTGGTTGTGGTCGATGGTTTTATGGCGCCATCAATTCGCCTTTCCCTACTGGGTATCATAGGCACTCAGAATTTAGTGAACAGAGGTTAACCACTCCCCCGTTCTCTGAGACTCTCCTTCCAGCAGAGCTGCGGTTGGGGACGGCTTATTTAATTCACCGCTAACCTACCTATCGATAGGCCGTTCACAATCCACCACCTGTGACCCCCCCCCCCCCCCCCCCCCCCCCGATAGCTGCAGCTCGCCACGGGATGTTCTCAGTAAGAGAAATAGAAATTTAATTTAACAGGGCCATCATGCATTAATCGAAAAAAATGTTTCGAAAAAATCCTACATACTTTAAGCCGTAGAATCCGAAACTGCGAGGGGGAGTTCCTATTTTAGGATTTATTATTTTATTTTATTTTATTATTCTATTTTATTCTATAGGAGTTCCGATTTTAATTTCAAAGCTATCCCCCACGTCACCTACAAGAGAGGAGGAGGAGGGGCACAAATTTTAGCACTAATGTATGCCCCCCATCCCCCCCCATCCCCACCCTGGAATAATAAAATTTTGGTATAATGGACATTTTTTTTCGTAGACTGCTTATTTTCCGAGATATTTGAAAGTTTCAGCTATGTCCCCCGGTTATGGCCGTATGAAAGCTTAGATTATTTTTTTCCAAATGTGAGGTAGAAAAGTTAAGTCTTTTTTTGTTACCACTTTTAGGACTTTTAAGCGCATCTAATATTCTATTCGTTAATTCAGACTGTTCTTTTTGTATGATACTTCTGTGTATTCATTTTGGAATACCTGCATTACCTTCGTGTGATGTAATAGCTTTGAATTCGATATATCAACAGATGAATGTAACGTTAACATTGCAAATTAATTGGCTATCAGATTTTTATTTGTTACAATTATCTGCTTATTTAGGCGTATTGATTGTATTTCTAATTTATTTTTCAGTACATTTCTCGCGGTTCAATAATCTTTTTAGTTTTTATGGATAATTGTGATTTTGCGGATTTTTTAATTGTGCATCAAAATGTTCGAAGTCTTCGAAGGAATTTTGACGTACTAGTTTCCAATATTAATGCATATACCACAAGACCCTCATTTATATTTTTGAGTGAAATCACACTAATGAATTGTCTGCATACAATTTACATGGTTATACGCTGTACGGTGCGTGCAATGATTCGTATAGAGCAGGTGGTGTTGCCGTTTTTTTTATTCAAATTTAGATTGCTCAGTTAGTGCCCATAACTAACCATCCGCCAATGTCATAAAGATAGAGTGGAGATTTTCTTCTGTTTTATATGTCTTTTTATGCATCTATCGACTTCAATCTATAGCTGTGAATGTTTTTGTTCGGAAAGTGACCGAGATTTTGGGCAGTTTTAGGTCGAAAAACCTGTTTGTTTTTGGAGACATTAACAATGATATTCTTAGATTTCCAAGCAACAGCATTGATTATCTAAACCTTATGTCCTGTTTTGTGCTTGAGTCATTGATTGGTACTCCCACGCGAGTTACTGCTTTTTCTTCAACGTGCATTGACCACTTTTTTGCTAGACTTAGGTCTAATGATCTTTCAGGTATAACAGCATCGGCTGTGGAATTAAAAATTTCTGACCACCACTTGATTGAGATACGATTTAAGGCTTCTCAGATACTGTTACCAGGGTCTAATTTGAACCAAAATTCCACGAGAAGAAGAAAGAAACTCAATCTGTTGTTGTTATATGAAAGGTTGGACTATATAGAGTGGAGGTTCATTTTTAACATCGACAATCCATTGCTAGCACTTGAGGTATTTTTGGATAATATTTTAACTATCTTGGATCGCTGCTATACACATAATGATCGTCTAAAATCAAACGCATGCAGCCTGGGATCTCCTTTGATCTTGCGCGACGTATTAATAAAAAGAATAAACTGCGGTTTTTCCGTTAACCGCGGTGATATAAAATAACTGGACTTTAGTGAACGAGATTCTGACTCATAAACCTAAAACGTCACTAGTCAAATCTATTTTAGCACAGAACGGAGAACTTCTTACGAGTGATCTTGAAATTGACTCAAGCAACACGTCATCTAGTATCGATTTGCCTTTTGATTTCGGTCCGACAACGTTTTTTATGACCACAGTATCTAGTTATGAAGTTTTTTCAATTATTTGTGCTTTAGAACCTAAATACTCAATTGATAACGTTGGCCTGAGTAATTATATATTAAAAGCCATTTCTGGGTATACTAGTCCCGTTCTTGCTCACATTTTTAACCTTTCCTTTGAGTTGGGAGTTGCACCCGATCGACTGAAAACAGCAACTATTCGCCTTTTCAAGAATAGTAATCGCCTTAATAAAGGTAATTAGAGACCTATTGCCTTGCACCCAGTAATCCTAACAGTTCTTGAAAAGGTAGTTAAAAATAGGGTTTCCATTTTTTAGATCAAACGGGTGTGCTGAGTATCCATCAATATGGTTTTCGTCATGGTATGAGTACCGAATCGGCCTTGTTAGAGTTCCTAAATACAATCTACATTGGTTCAAATAAAGGCAATAGTTGCGGTGCTTTATTTATTGATACAGCTAAAGCCTTTGATATGGTTGATCACAAGCATCTGCTATCTATTAGATCAATGAGAGTTAAGATAAATGATAAGTTAAGCGATCCAAAATTTATAGACGTTGGTGTTCCCCAGTGTTCAGTATTAGGCCCTCTGCTGTTTCTCATTTATACAAACTCCGTATTTAAATTGAATCTTCATGGTTATTCTACCGGGTTTGCTGATGACATAACTCTGGCACACTGTAGGAATTCTCCCAGTATCGTTATTTCGATGATTAATTCTGATGTAAAAGTTTTACTCTCATGGTTGGATAAGCATCACCTGATCTTAAGCCGGAAAACTAAATTCATGTTGTTTAAATTGTCTGACTAATCACAGCAGGTATGAATGTGCGTCGATTGGTTGCCACCAGTTGACTCGTTTAAATATCTTGGTGTTCACTTGGACACTTGCCTTAATTGGAAAACGCATGTTAATTCAGTCAACCAGTATCTGTCATCAACTGCTAGAATTTTCTACCTTCTTCGTGACTATTGTCCTCCGTCGGTTCTAAAAATAGCTTACCATGCACTAGTTATGGCTAAATTTATATATGGATTGTCGCGCCGGGGTGGTTGTTATGCTGTTATACTTTGTATCCTTTATATGTTCTACAGAAAATGATTTTGAGAATATATCTAAAGAAACCAAAAACTGAACCATCTTGGAATTTATTCTTTACGACTAATATCTTGCCGTTGAATCATTTGTATGTTTATAAGGTATTGAGAGTTTTTTTTAATCGAAGTGGTCAACAAATAATGAAAAGCGATTTTCGTTACAACTTTCGCGGTAACCATCCATTTCTTTGGAACATCCCAAGATTTTTCAATGACCACTTCCGTCGCTCTATTCTGGTCGCTGTACCAACCTTTTTTAATGCGTTACCAATTTACATTAGGAAGGACAATTATTTGAAGTCCTTTTTACCTAAAGTTAAACAATGGCTATTTGAAACTGTTGATATCTCGTTTTTATTCAGGGTTATTACAGAAAAAGTGTTGTATGGCTAATCATGGCTAACCACGTATTATGAAGTTGAAATTTAAATATTATTGCTAGTATTTTTATTATATTTTTAATTATAAGTAGTAGTAATGGTAATGATAGTAATAGTATTAATATCTTAGTAATTTCATTGTAATATTTTTATCATATTTATTTATTATATTCTTATTTTAAACATTCAATTTTGTAATTGTTATGATTAAATTGAAATTTGTACGTATAATGCGAATTTGCTTCTGCCGACACAAAGAAATCAGAGAATTAAGCTGTTTGCTAACAGAAAAAATAATTTTCGACATTGTCCACATTCTCTACATAATCGACGTCATTTTTTTAATTGTTCACGTACATTCTCTACATATGTAAAGTATTAAATATCTATGGTCCGTCACGCCAGCCGGAACCATATCAGCCGCAACCAAACAACTATGGCGCAAGTAGCACTATGGATTGTGCATCGTTGTGCATTATATGTTTTTTCAGACGGAACCTCATAATTTCATTCGGCACCTAATAAAGCCCGCTAGAACCTTACAACAGCCAAACCAACTATGGCACAAGTAGAACGATATATTGTGCATCATTGTGCACTATATAATTACAATGCAATGCACAACCCATTGTCCTACTTGTGCCATAGTTAGTTTGGCTGAACGGGAAATGGTTCCGGCTGGCTTCATAAGATTCGGGATGGATTTATATGGTGCCGGATGAAAAATCAATTGGTGCTCAGTGATGCACAATACATCGTATTTCTTATGACATTGTTCGTTTGGCGGTAGTATGGTTCTGGCTGGCTTTAAGAGGTTCCGGCTGGATGTATAAAGTTCCGGCTTAAACAACAATTAGTGCACATATGATGTTCAATACATCATGCTTCTTATATGCCATTGTTGGTTGGGCGGTAGTATGGTTCTGGCTGCACAATCTATTGTGCTTCTTGTTTTATAGTTAGTTTAGCTGAATATATAAGGTTTCCACCAAAAAATCGTATAATGCTGGATTTATAAGGTTCCGGATGCAAAATTATATAGTGTAAAATGATAAACAATGCATTGTGCTACTTTTGTCTAAGATAGTTTGGCTGTAGATGGACGTATGTGAAGTTATCCCTGGATTCTATCCCAGAAAATAAAATTTTTTAATCAGGCAACACTAACATATCAATAACCAATTTGCTCTTGTGTGAAGTTATCCCAGCCCAGGTTTTGATTCATTTCATTCAAATAAACTATATTTGTGAAGTTAGCCCAGCCCAGAAATTTTATCAATTTTAATGAAAAAACGTAAAATTATCAAGTTTATTAAATTCGATTTGTTTTCTGAAAATCAACTCTGGGCTGGGAATTTCATTGATTTTTATATAATTTTTCGACCAGATCGATAAATTAAAAATAATTTCGCCAAAACTAAAAATGTTTCGGATCAGGGCAACATGATTTTGAAATGTATACCCCAGTAGCTAAATTTCAGCTAAATTAGAAAAAAATCGTTCCGTGGCAAGTTCTCGAAAATCAACTCTGGGCTGAGAATGTCATTGATTTTCATATATTTTTTCGGCCAGCTCGATAAATTAAAAATTATTTCGCCAAAACTAAAAATGTCTCGAATCAGGGCAACATGATTTTGAAACGTATACCCCAGTAGCTAAATTTCAGCTAAATTAGAAAAAAATCGTCCTGTGGCAAGTTCCCGAAAATCAACTCTGGGCTGGGAATTTCATTGATTTTTATATAATTTTTCGGCCAGCTCGATAAATTAAAAATTATTTCGCCAAAACTAAAAATGTCTCGGATCAGGGCAACATGATTTTGAAACGTATACCCCAGTAACCAAATTTCAGCTAAGTTAGAAAAAAATCGTTCCGTGGCAAATTCCCGAAAATCAACTCTTGGCTGGGAATTTCATTGATTTTTATATAACTTTTCGGCCAGATCGATAAATTAAAAATTATTTCGCCAAAACTAAAAATGTCTCGGATCAGGGCAACATGATTTTGAAACGTATACCCCAGTAGCTAAATTTCAGCTAAATTAGAAAAAAATCGTTCCGTGGCAAGTTCCCGAAAATCAACTCTGGGCTGGGAATTTCATTGATTTTTATATAATTTTTCGTCCCACTCGATAAATTAAAAAATATTTCGCCAAAACTAAAATGTCTCGGATCAGGGCAACATGATTTTGAAACGTATACCCCAGTAACCAAATTTCAGCTAAGTTAGAAAAAAATCGTTCCGTGGCAAATTCCCGAAAATCAACTCTTGGCTGGGAATTTCATTGATTTTTATATAACTTTTCGGCCAGATCGATAAATTAAAAATTATTTCGCCAAAACTAAAAATGTCTCGGATCAGGGCAACATGATTTTGAAACGTATACACCAGTAGCTAAATTTCAGCTAAATTAGAAAAAAATCGTTCCGTGGCAAGTTCCCGAAAATCAACTCTGGGCTGGGAATTTCATTGATTTTTATATATTTTTTCGGCCAGCTCGATAAATTAAAAATTATTTCGCCAAAACTAAAAATGTCTCGGATCAGCTCAACATGATTTTGAAACGTATACCCCAGTAACCAAATTTCAGCTAAATTAGAAAAAAATCGTTCCGTCGCAAATTTCCGAAAATCAACCTTGGCTGGGAATTTCATTGATTTTTATATAATTTTTCGTCCCGCTCGATAAATTAAAAATTATTTCGCCAAAACTAAAAATGTCTCGGATCAGCTCAACATGATTTTGAAATGTATACACCAGTAGCTAAATTTCAGCTAAATTAGAAAAAATCGTTCCGTTGCAAATTCCCGAAAATCAACTCTTGGCTGGGAATTTCATTGATTTTTATATAATTTTTCGGCCAGATCGATAAATTAAAAATTATTTCGCCAAAACTAAAAATGTCTCGGATCAGGGCAATATGATTTTGAAATGTATACACCAGTAGCTAAATTTCAGCTAAATTAGAAAAAATCGTTCCGTGGCAAATTCCCGAAAATCAACTCTGGGCTGAGAATTTCATTGATTTTTATATAATTTAACGTCACCCGCCTCGATAAATTAAAAATTATTTCGCCAAAACTAAAAATGTCTCGGATCAGCTCAACATGATTTTTAAATGTATACACCAGTAGCTAAATTTCAGCTAAATTATTAAAAATCGTTCCGTGGCAAATTCCCGAAAATCAACTCTGGCTGAGAATTTCATTGATTTTTATATAATTTAACGTCCCACTCGATAAATTAAAAATTATTTCGCCAAAACTAAAAATGTCTCGGATCAGCTCAACATGATTTTTAAATGTATACACCAGTAGCTAAATTTCAGCTAAATTAGAAAAAATCGTTCCGTTGCAAGTTCCCGAAAATCAACTCTGGGCTGGGAATTTCATTGATTTCATTGATATTTTTTCGGCCAGCTCGATAAATTAAAAATTATTTCGCCATAACTAAAAATGTCTCGGATCAGGGCAACATGATTTTGAAACGTATACCCCAGTAGCTAAATTTCAACTAAATTAGAATGAAATCGTTTCTTGGCAAGTTCCCGAAAATCAACTCTGGGCTGGGAATTTCATTGATTTTTATATATTTTTTCGGCCAGCCCGATAAATTAAAAATTATTTCGCCAAAACTAAAAATGTCTCGGATCAGGGCAACATGATTTTGAAACGTATACCCCAGTAGCTAAATTTCAGCTAAATTAGAAAAAAATCGTCCTGTGGCAAGTTCCCGAAAATCAACTCTGGGCTGGGAATTTCATTGATTTTTATATAATTTTTCGGCCAGCTCGATAAATTAAAAATTATTTCGCCAAAACTAAAAATGTCTCGGATCAGGGCAACATGATTTTGAAACGTATACCCCAGTAACCAAATTTCAGCTACATTTGAAAAAAATCGTTCCGTCGCAAATTTCCGAAAATCAACCTTGGCTGGGAATTTCATTGATTTTTATATAATTTTTCGGCCAGCCCGATAAATTAAAAATTATTTCGCCAAAACTAAAAATGTCTCGGATCAGGGCAACATGATTTTGAAACGTATACCCCAGTAGCTAAATTTCAACTAAATTAGAAAAAAATCGTTCCGTGGCAAGTTCCCGAAAATCAACTCTGGGCTGGGAATTTCATTGATTTTTATATATTTTTTCGGCCAGCCCGATAAATTAAAAATTATTTCGCCAAAACTAAAAATGTCTCGGATCAGGGCAACATGATTTTGAAACGTATACCCCAGTAGCTAAATTTCAGCTAAATTAGAAAAAAATCGTTCCGTGGCAAGTTCCCGAAAATCAACTCTGGGCTGGGAATTTCATTGATTTTTATATAATTTTTCGGCCAGCTCGATAAATTAAAAATTATTTCGCCAAAACTAAAATGTCTCGGATCAGGGCAACATGATTTAGAAATGTATACACCAGTAGCTAAATTTCAGCTAAATTAGAAAAAAATCGTTCCGTGGCAAGTTCCCGAAAATCAACTCTGGGCTGGGAATTTCATTGATTTTTATATATTTTTTCGGCCAGCCCGATAAATTAAAAATTATTTCGCCAAAACTAAAAATGTCTCGGATCAGGGCAACATGATTTTGAAACGTATACCCCAGTAGCTAAATTTCAGCTAAATTAGAAAAAAATCGTTCTGTGGCAAGTTCCCGAAAATCAACTCTGGGCTGGGAATTTCATTGATTTTTATATAATTTTTCGGCCAGCTCGATAAATTAAAAATTATTTCGCCAAAACTAAAAATGTCTCGGATCAGGGCAACATGATTTTAAAACGTATACCCCAGTAACCAAATTTCAGCTAAATTTGAAAAAAATCGTTCCGTCGCAAATTTCCGAAAATCAACCTTGGCTGGGAATTTCATTGATTTTTATATAATTTTTCGTCCCGCTCGATAAATTAAAAATTATTTCGCCAAAACTAAAAATGTCTCGGATCAGCTCAACATGATTTTTAAATGTATACACCAGTAGCTAAATTTCAGCTAAATTATTAAAAATCGTTCCGTGGCAAGTTCCCGAAAATCAACTCTGGGCTGAGAATTTCATTGATTTTTATATAATTTAACGTCCCGCTCGATAAATTAAAAATTATTTCGCCAAAACTAAAAATGTCTCGGATCAGGGCAACATGATTTTGAAACGTATACCCCAGTAGCTAAATTTCAGCTAAATTATTAAAAATCGTTCCGTGGCAAGTTCCCGAAAATCAACTCTGGGCTAGGAATTTCATTGATTTTTATATAATTTTTCGTCCCGCTCGATAAATTAAAAATTATTTCGCCAAAACTAAAAATGTCTCGGATCAGCTAAACATGATTTTTAAATGTATACACCAGTAGCTAAATTTCAGCTAAATTAGAAAAAATCGTTCCGTTGCAAGTTCCCGAAAATCAACTCTGGGCTGGGAATTTCATTGATTTTTATATATTTTTTCGGCCAGCTCGATAAATTAAAAATTATTTCGCCAAAACTAAAAATGTCTCGGATCAGGGCAACATGATTTTGAAACGTATACCCCAGTAACCAAATTTTAGCTAAATTTGAAAAAAATCGTTCCGTCGCAAATTTCCGAAAATCAACCTTGGCTGGGAATTTCATTGATTTTTATATAATTATTCGTTCCGCTCGATAAATTAAAAATTATTTCGCCAAAACTAAAAATGTCTCGGACCAGCTCAACATGATTTTTAAATGTATACACCAGTAGCTAAATTTCAGCTAAATTATTAAAAATCGTTCCGTGGCAAATTCCCGAAAATCAACTCTGGGCTGAGAATTTCATTGATTTTTATATAATTTAACGTCCCGCTCGATAAATTAAAAATTATTTCGCCATAACTAAAAATGTCTCGGATCAGGGCAACATGATTTTGAAACGTATACCCCAGTAGCTAAATTTCAGCTCAATTAGAAAAAAATCGTTCCGTGGCAAGTTCCCGAAAATCAACTCTGGGCTGGGAATTTCATTGATTTTTATATAATTTTTCGTCCCGCTCGATAAATTAAAAATTATTTCGCCAAAACTAAAAATGTCTCGGATCAGGGCAACATGATTTTGAAACGTATACACCAGTAGCTAAATTTCAGCTAAATTATAAAAAAATCGTTCCGTGGCAAGTTCCCGAAAATCAACTCTGGGCTGGGAATTTCATTGATTTTTATATAATTTTTCGTCCCGCTCGATAAATTAAAAATTATTTCGCCAAAACTAAAAATGTCTCGGATCAGGGCAACATGATTTTTAAATGTATACAGCAGTAGCTAAATTTCAGCTAAATTATAAAAAAATCGTTCTGTGGCAAGTTCCCGAAAATCAACTCTGGGCTGGGAATTTCATTGATTTTTATATAATTTTTCGTCCCGCTCGATAAATTAAAAATTATTTCGCCAAAACTAAAAATGTCTCGGATCAGCTAAACATGATTTTTAAATGTATACACCAGTAGCTAAATTTCAGCTAAATTAGAAAAAATCGTTCCGTTGCAAGTTCCCGAAAATCAACTCTGGGCTGGGAATTTCATTGATTTTTATATAATTTTTCGGCCAGCTCGATAAATTAAAAATTATTTCGCCATAACTAAAAATGTCTCGGATCAGGGCAACATGATTTTGAAACGTATACCCCAGTAGCTAAATTTCAACTAAATTAGAAAAAAATCGTTCCGTGGCAAGTTCCCGAAAATCAACTCTGGGCTGGGAATTTCATTGATTTTTATATAATTTTTCGGCCAGATCGATAAATTAAAAATTATTTCGCCAAAACTAAAAATGTCTCGGATCAGGGCAACATGATTTTGAAACGTATACCCC
This sequence comes from Nephrotoma appendiculata, assembly GCA_947310385.1. Taxonomy (NCBI): domain Eukaryota; kingdom Metazoa; phylum Arthropoda; class Insecta; order Diptera; family Tipulidae; genus Nephrotoma; species Nephrotoma appendiculata. The sequence goes on along the minus strand of OX371224.1, from coordinate 84,213,290 downwards.
AGTAACCAAATTTTAGCTAAATTTGAAAAAAATCGTTCCGTCGCAAATTTCCGAAAATCAACCTTGGCTGGGAATTTCATTGATTTTTATATAATTATTCGTTCCGCTCGATAAATTAAAAATTATTTCGCCAAAACTAAAAATGTCTCGGACCAGCTCAACATGATTTTTAAATGTATACACCAGTAGCTAAATTTCAGCTAAATTATTAAAAATCGTTCCGTGGCAAATTCCCGAAAATCAACTCTGGGCTGAGAATTTCATTGATTTTTATATAATTTAACGTCCCGCTCGATAAATTAAAAATTATTTCGCCATAACTAAAAATGTCTCGGATCAGGGCAACATGATTTTGAAACGTATACCCCAGTAGCTAAATTTCAGCTCAATTAGAAAAAAATCGTTCCGTGGCAAGTTCCCGAAAATCAACTCTGGGCTGGGAATTTCATTGATTTTTATATAATTTTTCGTCCCGCTCGATAAATTAAAAATTATTTCGCCAAAACTAAAAATGTCTCGGATCAGGGCAACATGATTTTTAAATGTATACAGCAGTAGCTAAATTTCAGCTAAATTATAAAAAAATCGTTCCGTGGCAAGTTCCCGAAAATCAACTCTGGGCTGGGAATTTCATTGATTTTTATATAATTTTTCGTCCCGCTCGATAAATTAAAAATTATTTCGCCAAAACTAAAAATGTCTCGGATCAGGGCAACATGATTTTTAAATGTATACAGCAGTAGCTAAATTTCAGCTAAATTATAAAAAAATCGTTCTGTGGCAAGTTCCCGAAAATCAACTCTGGGCTGGGAATTTCATTGATTTTTATATAATTTTTCGTCCCGCTCGATAAATTAAAAATTATTTCGCCAAAACTAAAAATGTCTCGGATCAGCTAAACATGATTTTTAAATGTATACACCAGTAGCTAAATTTCAGCTAAATTAGAAAAAATCGTTCCGTTGCAAGTTCCCGAAAATCAACTCTGGGCTGGGAATTTCATTGATTTTTATATAATTTTTCGGCCAGCTCGATAAATTAAAAATTATTTCGCCATAACTAAAAATGTCTCGGATCAGGGCAACATGATTTTGAAACGTATACCCCAGTAGCTAAATTTCAACTAAATTAGAAAAAAATCGTTCCGTGGCAAGTTCCCGAAAATCAACTCTGGGCTGGGAATTTCATTGATTTTTATATAATTTTTCGGCCAGATCGATAAATTAAAAATTATTTCGCCAAAACTAAAAATGTCTCGGATCAGGGCAACATGATTTTGAAACGTATACCCCAGTAACCAAATTTTAGCTAAATTTGAAAAAAATCGTTCCGTCGCAAATTTCCGAAAATCAACCTTGGCTGGGAATTTCATTGATTTTTATATAATTTTTCGTTCCGCTCGATAAATTAAAAATTATTTCGCCAAAACTAAAAATGTCTCGGACCAGCTAAACATGATTTTTAAATGTATACACCAGTAGCTAAATTTCAGCTAAATTAGAAAAAATCGTTCCGTTGCAAGTTCCCGAAAATCAACTCTGGGCTGGGAATTTCATTGATTTTTATATATTTTTTCGGCCAGCTCGATAAATTAAAAATTATTTCGCCATAACTAAAAATGTCTCGGATCAGGGCAACATGATTTTGAAACGTATACCCCAGTAGCTAAATTTCAGCTAAATTAGAAAAAAATCGTTCCGTGGCAAGTTCCCGAAAATCAACTCTGGGCTGGGAATTTCATTGATTTTTATATAATTTTTCGTCCCGCTCGATAAATTAAAAATTATTTCGCCAAAACTAAAAATGTCTCGGATCAGGGCAACATGATTTTTAAATGTATACAGCAGTAGCTAAATTTCAGCTAAATTATAAAAAAATCATTCCGTGGCAAGTTCGCGAAAATCAACTCTGGGCTGAGAATTTCATTGATTTTTATATAATTTTCTAACTTAGCTGAAATTTAGCTACTGGTGTATACATTTCAAAATCATGTTGCCCTGATCCGAGACATTTTTAGTTTTGGCGAAATAATTTTTAATTTATCGAGCGGAACGAAAAATTATATAAAAATCAATGAAATTCCCAGCCAAGGTTGATTTTCGGAAATTTGCGACGGAACGATTTTTTTCAAATTTAGCTAAAATTTGGTTACTGGGGTATACGTTTCAAAATCATGTTGCCCTGATCCGAGACATTTTTAGTTTTGGCGAAATAATTTTTAATTTATCGATCTGGCCGAAAAATTATATAAAAATCAATGAAATTCCCAGCCCAGAGTTGATTTTCGGGAACTTGCCACGGAACGATTTTTTTCTAATTTAGTTGAAATTTAGCTACTGGGGTATACGTTTCAAAATCATGTTGCCCTGATCCGAGACATTTTTAGTTATGGCGAAATAATTTTTAATTTATCGAGCTGGCCGAAAAATTATATAAAAATCAATGAAATTCCCAGCCCAGAGTTGATTTTCGGGAACTTGCAACGGAACGATTTTTTCTAATTTAGCTGAAATTTAGCTACTGGTGTATACATTTAAAAATCATGTTTAGCTGATCCGAGACATTTTTAGTTTTGGCGAAATAATTTTTAATTTATCGAGCGGGACGAAAAATTATATAAAAATCAATGAAATTCCCAGCCCAGAGTTGATTTTCGGGAACTTGCCACAGAACGATTTTTTTATAATTTAGCTGAAATTTAGCTACTGCTATATACATTTAAAAATCATGTTGCCCTGATCCGAGACATTTTTAGTTTTGGCGAAATAATTTTTAATTTATCGAGCGGGACGAAAAATTATATAAAAATCAATGAAATTCCCAGCCCAGAGTTGATTTTCGGGAACTTGCCACGGAACGATTTTTTTATAATTTAGCTGAAATTTAGCTACTGCTGTATACATTTAAAAATCATGTTGCCCTGATCCGAGACATTTTTAGTTTTGGCGAAATAATTTTTAATTTATCGAGCGGGACGAAAAATTATATAAAAATCAATGAAATTCCCAGCCCAGAGTTGATTTCCGGGAACTTGCCACGGAACAAATTTTTTCTTACATTGCCTGAATATTACCATTAGTTTATGCAACTTAAAATTTTACAGTTTTTTTATACGTTACATTTAAATTTTTTTTTATTATATTAAAAACAAATCGAATTTAATAAACTTGATTATTTTTCGTTTTTTCATTAAAATTGATAAAATTTCTGGGTTGGGCTAACTTCATAAATATAGTATATTTGAATGAAATGAATCAAAACCTGGGCTGGGATAACTTCACACAAGAGCAAATTGGTTATTGATATGTTAGTGTTGCCTGACTAAAAAAATTTATTTTCTGGGATAGAATCCTGGGATAACTTCACATACGTTGTAGATGGTATGGTTCAGACAGAATTTGTAATGTTCTTTTCAGAAAAACCGTATATTTCTGGATTTCTAAGGTCCCGCATTAAAAATAATATAGAACACAATGAATCGTATTATTTTGCCATAGTTGGTTTGGCTGTAACATGGTTCTGGCTGGCTTTATCAGGTTCTGACCAAAATTATAAGGTTCCGACCGAAAATTTGTATAGTGCACAATGATTCACAATGCATCGTGCTGTAAGTTTGGCTGTAGGTTCTGGCTGAAATTGTAAAGTTCTTTTTGAAAAATCGTATATTTCTGGATTTATAAGGTTCTGGCTGAAAAAATATATAGTGCTCAATGATGTACAATGCATCATGCTACTTGCGCCATAGCTAATTTGGCTGTAATATGGTATTGGCAGGCTTTATCAGGTTCTTTAAGGTTCCGGATGAAAAATTATATAGTGTACAATATTGCACAATGCATCTTGCTGCTGATATCATAGTTATTTTGGCTATAGAGGGTACGGTTCGGGCTAAATTTGTAAGGTTTTTTCCACTAAAATTATATATTACTGAATTTATAAGGTTTCACTAAGGTGCTACTTGTGCTATACTTAGTTTGGCTGTATATCGTATGGTTCCGCCTGAATTTGTAAGGTTCTTTTTCAAAAAATCGTATATTCCTGGATTTATAAGGTTCCGGCTAAAAAATTATATAGTGCTCAATGATGCACAATGCATCGTGTTACGAGTGTCATAGTTGGTTTGGCTTTTGAATAGTTCTGCCTGGATTTATCAGGTTTCAGCTGGAATTATAAGGTTCCGGCTCAAAGGCATATAGTGCACAATGATGCATCGTTCTACTTGTGCCATAGTTGTTTGGTTCCGGCTGATATGGTTCTGGCTGACATGACGGACACATATCTGCGCGGTGTACATAATATGGCAAAACCCGAATCTGTACCAGAAAACTTTATCTATACTGCTGATTCACTTGTCATTGTAAACAAGTTATCACGATCAAAATCATTAATTTGTTTCGAATCTATCATATGAGCAGCAACAATCGATTTCGTAGATCGTGATAAAAAACACAATCATATTAGGTGCAAGATTGAATTAGACGAATTAACTATACATTAAAATTCGGAGTTAGTCACTTTATAAATCGTTAAATCTAAGATTGTTTCTAAATCTCTCTTACTATCGTTATTACCGTAAGCCAAATGAATCCAACAGAAATATGTAAATGTTGAGCGAAAGTTAATTAATCACATCTTAGCCGCCCTAGCACCAAATTAACTGGTATATCGCCGATCCACATAATATGCTTTGCTATGGTATTCAACGACGACGACACCCATATACAATAAGAAAATATTATACCTCTTAAGACCACAAATGTATATTCATAAGTCAACCAAGTACCTGATCAAAAGATACCAAAAATTAATTAATTATGTTATTAGTAATAAATTGATAAAGTATAGCCATATAAACAAATTCATTTCTATTATTTATTTTATAAATTTTTCGAACTAACAAATGTAAGGCAGCGCAACAAAAAGCTCGCTTAAGAAAGCGATAAGTCATCTTATAATCCAATAATGATAATTAATTTTTAACGCCGATAAATTATGTATTAGCGTTACGGTATTAAAATTTAATAAAACTGCTTATATTTCAGATATCGAAAATGATTAATTTAAATTTAATTTATATAATTTTTGTGTAGAAGAAAATTAATAAATTATAATTAATTTTTTTTTTGTTGTAATATTAACAGATGTAAGAAATAATATGATCGCGCAAAGTAATTGTACACCGTATATCGATCGTGGTGGATGGCGCCACACATCTGTAATATTACATATTTTCTACTTTGTTATTATTTTGTTGTTAAATAATTTATTAAATGGAATTAAAATTAAATAAATTTCATTTACAGTTTGACAAATTTTTCTTGTGTATAATACGCGCGAGTGCATAACGTACAGAATATAATTTATTGGGTATTTATAGGTCGCCGTATGTGTATATACCCGTTCATATATATAATTAACGTTATGCACTGGAACATAATTGGAATTGGATTAATTGCCGATTGAGTTTCACTTGTTGCTTCTACACGTTATATTTTGTTTGTATACGTATTCGTACAGGTTTAGGTAGGCGCTAGAGATTAATTTAAAAATGCTAATGTGATGAGGTGCAGTAATTACTATTATTGCAATTTGCTATAAATCGCTTTAGGGTTTCAACAATTAATCATTGTCAAATTGAATTTGTATAATGAATTTTTATTTTTTACAGTGATATAGGTGTTTATCAAATTAGATTTTTATCTGGAGCAGAATTAAATGAATTATTTTCAATCTTTTTAACTGTTGCATGTTAAATGGTGAACAGTAACACATATTTCATTATGTTGTAAAAATGTATGCAAATCTTTTTTAAGCACTATACCGTTATACTAACATTAATGGTACGAGTTTGGGTTTCGGCATACCGTTCCTATACTTATGAAAACATGGCTGGACAAAAGTCTTTATAAACTACAAGTAGTTTTCGATTAGATGGTCAGGCTTAGGTGTTTCCACAAAAAATGTTGAAGCACTAATCTTCTTCGCCATCTCTTTATACAACTTCAGGAACTACACAGATCGAAAATTGAAATTAGAATTCCAATTTCTTGAAAAATAAAAAACATATAATTGCACTATTTTGTTATGCAAGACTTTGTATAATTGCAAGATTTTGTACTTGCAACATTTTGTAATTGCAACATTTTGTACCAGCAAGATTAATAAAAAAAGAAATTCATTTGTAAAATTTCAATAAAAATGCCAGTGAAGTTTATCCTAAATTAATCCTAAATAGTAAAAATGGCGGTTAGTTCTATTTTAGGAAAAACTTCAAACTTCTACTGAGAAGTATGAAGTTTATATTATAATTCAAAATAAAACAATGTGAAGATGTGTAGGCAATTTACAAAATTGTAAGGGTTACAAATAAATTAAATTCACAACGTTTATTTAGGTTCAATTTGATTAAAATTCATTATTCTAATAACAGCAAAATTGTGGAGAAATTATTAATTATTATTGTTAAGTAACTAAACATCGTTCACAGATTTAAAAAAAAAAGGTTGAGTCAAATAACAGTGGGAAATTTCGAAAAATAATAATCGTTAAGTCATTACGCATTTTATTCCTTTAGAATGCTCAAAAAAATAGATGATTTAAATCTTTATACAGGTACTCTACTAGTGCGAACCAAAATAAAATTCTTATGAATGTTAAATAGATAAAACCACAATCTTGTGAAACCTGGCATTTCCAAGAAATCTTGATTCTTAATAATTTCATATCCCAAAATTTTAACCGGTTGCCAAACTCGCTATAATAACAACTAGGTACACCAATATGTGCACTCCACTTTTGCCAACAAGATAAAAATTCTAATGGAGCTCGCATATATAAAACGACATTCAATTGAAGAGCGGAATTTCTTAGAAAATTTAATTCTAAGAAAATTTGTATCTCAATATTTTCACCGATCGGCAAACTTGCCAGTATAATATTTTAATAGACCTATGTGTTCACTCTACTTAGGCCAACCCGATTAAAATTCTAATGGGGCTCGCATATCTAAAACGAAATATCGTGTCGAATGTCGTTTTAGAGAATGAACAATTTTGTTTCCGTTTTTTATCTTCGACTATACATTTGGGTCTACTTAATTTATATACTGACATGTTTTTTGATCGTTCATAATTTTATGATTCGAAATATATTTTAACATATAAAATTAATATAATTTAATTTAGAGCTATACATATTGTTAATTTTTTATTTGTTTTAAGACTTTTATAAACGTCTATAATTATATGTAAACATTATTGTTTTTAATTTAAAATTGTGAATTAAATAAATAACTATTTAAACAATTATTTCTATCGAAATATTTTTTCGCCTAAATGACTGCTGTAAACTAATACACTAATACACTCTCATTAATTTTTGTTTTTGTTGGTTTAGATTTAATTTAGTATAAACTTCAATTGGGTCTACAAAATCGGTTTAGACATGATCTTGTTCCATCTCTATTGACCGCTTTATCGAAAAATCATTTTAAAGTCCCATTTCCTTCGCACGTATCGAATTTCAACAAAATATGTTAAGAAATGGTCAAATTCCGTCCCTATTAGCCATTTTCTAGAACTTTATTGCAAATTCATTTTTAAATTTTGTCAAAAAATCAGTTAAGAGACCCATTTTCCCACATGGTAATTTTAAAAATCCAAAACGGGATTTCCTAAAAATCAGGATTTTTTTTATACAAAACCGTGATTTAGAAAACCGGGATTTATTAAAAAAATAAGGTTTTGACAAACCAGGATTTCGTTACGTTTATATATATTTGTTGTTTTTAGATCTCGAACGGATTGACAGAAAAACCGATTGTTGAGAACAATCAACATTTAATCGAGAAAACAAAGAAAAATGTATCGAATGCAATGTGTTTACCATTACAACGGTTTATATTAAGCGAAAAAGCTGGATTTATATTGCGGAAATATGTTAAACATAGTTTATACGATTTCATTATACGGTTTCTAAGGCGTCCATTTCTAACTACAGTACCGAAAAAAATGTGTCAACAGAAAATATGCAATGGTGGCATAAAACTTGGCTTTGGACCAACATCTTGGGATTGGATTTTTTATCTGATTTTGCATCGTTTGAACCGACCTATCTGCCCGAAGATAATCCGGCCGATTACGTATATGTCCATGTATTCGAGAATTGCATCTCTGTAGCTTGAAGTTTTCTAGTTTAGAAATTTTATTGCAATTGGCTGAATTCACTGCCTATATAAATGTAGATCGAATCATTCGGTACATTGTAAGTGCCTTTGATTAAATGTTCGCTTTGCACTTCATTAGTTTTATTTTTGTTTTCGTATAGTTATTGTTATGCCCAAAGAAGAAATACCACGGGACAAAAAGGATAAAAATTTTCGTGGCTCATTTTTTGATTGCATCGTTCATGTAGCCTCGTACGTCCGGTGTCATCGTCAACTTTAATTCCATTGCTACAACAGGAACATCGATACCGAAGAATTTGTTATCAATTCTAATCAATTCAATTTTCATCAATTAGACATATTCTGTCTATGGAATGGAACTGATAGACTGTTAGACTATGTAGCAATTTGCTTTGAATTGTTACTGGAGTTATACTGTATCTAAAATAAATGTACGTACAAGTACAACCATTCAATTACGTTATTTCAATTATCGTTTTCTCCTCCAACTAAAACTTGATTTTTGTTTTTATGACCGATTCCATCACCCAAAAGTATGATGAATAGTCCCGTTGCTTTGCATATAAAATGCTCAAAATTACGCATTCGAAAAAAAAAGTAGAAAAAGAACAGGAGACTGACTAGTGATCAGTAAGTGTTTAGACGACCGTGTTTTAAAATCGTTCTAGTAAATAAAATAAAATGTTTCTATAAATTTGTTAAGTTGTAAAATCCCAAATCTCCATTTGGGAATTTGTTAATTTATAGAAAAAAAAGACAATTAAGTTAGTGCCTTATTAATTATACCTGCAACTAAAATTACATAAAAAAATAAAAAAAATTAAAAATCCGTGATAAACGTTAGCAGACTTGAATACGTTTAGTGCGGAAAACCTAACCGAACCTTATTTTCGCGGTACGAAACGGCGCGTATATGCATGCCAGTTTGGATTATTTTGGTCGATGTGTGCTTTGTGCTATTGTAAATTAATATCTCGGTTAAAAATAAATAAACGACACGAGCATATTATGTAAATTGTATACCTTGGGTGAATCCCGATAAAAAAAATTTTATAAACTTAAAGTTCTGTGAGAAAAAAAAAATACGAAATTAAAATTTGTGTTTCGTGAATATTTAAATTTGGGTATCTTGTGAACAAATAGTGAACAGTTCGAATCTAAGATACTAAACGCTATACCAGTAGCCTTCACACTGTGAGCCGCGTGCCGTTACTCAGATAAAACGGGCGGTTAAATTTTGTTCTCTTTACTAAAGTAAAGTTAAATGTTATAAATTAGTATTGTTGTATGCTGGCTATTATGTATGATTATTAAATCCGGCCATAAATATTATAAATCTATGATAAATAAAGTCTTTTATTGGAGTGTAAACGAAAAATTTGACGAAAAACAAAATAACCTGTTTTATATGGAATGGCGAATTTGTGGTCAACATGGTAATTTTTCCAAAATTGTGGGTCTTCAACAACAACAAAAAAATAATAATTTTCACTTGTTGCGGTGCGTTTCCGGAGGCGGCATTTTGCTTTCGCATTGGATTTTTTTTTTGTGCTGTGTCTAAAAGTGTAAATAATTTGCTGGCAACGAAGTGTTAACGTAAATTTAACAAATTTAATTAATTTTGTTTTCTTATTTCCATTTCTTTTTTTGAAACAAAAAAAAATTATTTTTCTAGTTGTACTGACGGTGCTTTCTTTAATTTTTTTGTGCTTGTTCGTGTCAAAAGGAAAACAAAATTAGCAAGGAATATTGCGATTTTCGAAATATCTCAGGTAAGTAACGAGACGGGGTCACATGAAAGTTATTGTATTAAATGGTGGTGGTATACTTTGATTGAACTATATAAACTTATTACTATGGATACCTGAATATTTAATTGGTGGACAATACAGGGGATATGGAAGAAGGCATGGTTAGATAACATTTTTTTTTTTCTTATTTTATTCATTTATTTCGACGGTCAGTGCCTTGAAGACAGAAACAACCCACGACAATTTTCCCTCACAAGACTGAGCTCGGGTCAACCTTTATTCCCGTTACTGGAAATCAACTATGTTTCTATCTTCAACCACTTAAAACAAAAGACACGCAAGTGTTTTATGTTTGCGGGAATCATGATACATTGTTTTTTTTTGGAATTTTAACCATACCGCAACAACTCTTTCCTTACTTGGTTAAATTCTCAATATCCCACCATTGATTTTACGTTAGAAAAAGAAGAAAATAAATGTTTTAATTTTCTAGATATAACAATAACCAGGATTAATTCCACGAAACCCACGTATACAGACGCTGTTATCCCTAGTTCTTCAAACCATCCCCATAATATTAAAATGTCAGCTTTCCACTCACTCATAGATAGACTAATAAACATCCCTCTGTCAAATTCAAATTATAACACTGAGCTTAACATAATTCTTCAAATAGCAACGAATAACGGATATGCAACTAGGACTATATTAAAGTAATTGAATAAAAAGCTAAAGCGTAAAACTCTAACGGGTATTTATCCACCGGATAGTCCAACGCGGGAAAATTGGCGTCGCTTAGAGTATATAGGTAAGAAAATGATTTTTAACAACAAACCTAGAGTTGATCGCCTTTCCAAATCTGGTGTCTATAGGATCAATTGCAATGATTGAAGTTTCTGATATATTGGTCAGAATGGGCGCAATTTTGGAGTTAGAGCTAAAGAACATTTATCTAGTTGCAATCAATCAACTTTCCATAAACATTTAACTTCAAAAAATCATACAGCTAGCTTGAACAATTTAGACATGTTACATATACAACCCAAAGGCAGACGTTTAGATACCTTAGAATCTTACGAAATTAGAAAATCAATATTTCTTAACCAAAATATCCTTAACGAACAGAGAGAAATCCGGTTCTCACCAAAAACAGATCCCGCCCTTTTCTATTCTCACGTACGCAATAATATACCTTGAATTTTGTTACTCAACCTATATGACTCATCGCCCACCTGCGCGATCCGTAGATTAATTTTTATTGCTTATTTTTTATCCCTCCTTCTTTTATTTGTTTTTTGCTTTTTTCTGCTATATAACAAAATTTTTACTAATACAAATCAGTAGATGCTCCTGATGATGACCTAACAAGTCGAAATCGATCGAGTGATTTTTTAAACTTTTTGAAAATTATTCAAAATAATTCTGCGAAACAAAAAACAAGTGATTAATAAAAATGTGTTTATAAAGTCTAATCAATTAGGGCCAAAACTTCATTAACTGAATTGGGGTTAAACCAAAAACATCATCTAATTTTTTTAGATATTTCAACGTCTTTCTTCCGAAGGTATCACGGAATTAGCTGCAACAATTACTAATAAAACAACACTTCATTACAACACGGAATTAATATTAATTAATGCCAGGGGTTAACAGGACGGACGAATCATTTTAAATAAAATGAGTTGTCTTGATTTCTCCCTGGCCGATCCACACAAACGAACACATCTTCGCTGACACCCCAGTTACACCATCATCCCCATCGAATGATTTATTCACATCAACTGGTAGTACGCCATCGGTTACTATACAAATCCAAGCAACTCCATCATCGTCATTCATTAGTCCAATACAGTATGCCTGAACGCTTTTCTATATAGGAACGCTACAGAGATTGTCGCAAAGAATTTGAATAATTCACAAAGAAGCCAAATCTACAGAAGGTGGCTACCCGATTTATTTTATTTGTATTTCATAATTAAAAATAATATTTAAAATCGTTTAATAATTTAAACCTTAAAAGCGATTTATTATTTATTTTGTTCGTTCGAACCGATGGCTCGTTGAATGATGCATATAACTTTTGATTGTGATTAGTTTCATTGTGGTTGTGGTATCATATTTAATGACCCAAAACTGTTTTAAACCTGTTGCCGATTTAATGAGGATCGTTTTATTTGTGGTTGTGGTTGTTGGTTTTATTTGTGTATCACGAAGGCTGTTTTGGCCCGGATGGATTGATAAGCATCTTGTTACAAATTCTTGAATTTCATCCATAATCATATTATTCACCATAGCATGTGTAACTCCTTCGATTTAACATTTTTCTTGCCAACGCGAGGCGAAACATCGGCTGATCCAACTATACAACCAACGCTGTATGCGCTTGAGCGATTTGGTCAAAAATAGCGATTTGGTAAATTGATTTATTGAAATATATGTGTGTGTGTAACAACTTGTGTAACGACTTATAATTATATAAGCGGACATGGCTTGCATGCTATAAGCGGGTTCAGCAAACATTTCTCCGATATTAGAATAGTCGATAAACTATATACTAAGTGATATTTGACATTGAGTTAGACATTTCAATCTTTTCGGATCGTCATTGAGTAATTTGCTGTTGTCCAAAGTAAATTAAAAAATGAGTGCAACTTCTCGTTATTCTGTGCCGTTTAACTCTCGTTTCATGGCCGGACGATATTTGGTGCTTGTCTTTGGCACATTTGGCGAAAGAGGGGGTATACTTTCTGTGAGATTGGTGGTAAGTATAATGATGTGATTGCAAAAAAGATATTACTGTTGTTGCATGTGTGTAAATGTCTGACAGTTGTGTTTTTTCATTTTTATTATCTGTGTGGAGAAGACTGTGTGGAGCTCAGTTGCGGTCGGTGAGCTCATAATGGATCTACAAATGATTGAAGATGTGGCGACTCATGAAAATGGACGCTTCTACACTGTGGATCCATTGACCCATATGTACACAGATGTACAAATTTGGACGATTTTCATTTTGATTAAATAATAGCAAACAAAGAAAAAAACTCAAATCATTTCCATGGCAGTCATATTCTTATTATTGTAAAAAAAGTAAAATATTGAAATAAATGTTGAATCTTAAAACTATAAGAAATAATATCTCTTTTGTTTTTGTCTCTATATGCTGCCGAAATAGCTCGTTCACGTAACGCATTTGGGAATATGCTGTTAATGAAATCATCTTTCGTGGCTACCATGTTGCAAACATTGTCTGACAATTTGATGCGTTGTGTATTTCCATGAAATCGAATTTTTCCATTGCCAATGTTGAGCAATTGTTCGGAGAATAACAGTGCCAATGGATCGTTTTGTAGTTGAACATGCATATTAATGTTAAGGTGTAGAATACATCTGCAATATCTGTCTGAAATCCCGGACAGCAACAGTAGAGCGCCACTAAAAAATCTGATCGTTGAGATCTTTAATCGCGAGCATCAAGTGAATACTTCTCAACTATGCCGAAATGTTCTTTATGTTGTACATTGCGTCTTGATTTGTGTGAACGTTCAATGGCAACTTGAGTGCTGAATGTGCAGTCTTTCCACCATCAAATGCCAGATAAAGCAATTTCCAACGCAATATATTTTATGAACGAATGCGCGCAAGGGTCAGTGGGATGAGGAATATTTTGCAAGTGTCACCTGGTGCGTCCAAAAAATAAAAAGAATCCGCCTTTTGTTCAGCAGTGAACATATTGTGTACATTATTTGTAAAACTAGTCAAAGGGGCCGCATCAAACTGTTGTTGACGCTGAGCATCCCTGTAACCTATGTCGGTTGCTGGGCAGTTAAGCGACGGCATACCGAAATGAGAATGCAAATATATTCAATCTTTATTAATGTATCGTTAAATATTTGTGGCGAAAAATCGATATTAGGATCTTAATCAGCAGTCCAAATACGATGCAGAAGATAACATAGTTTAGACTGATTGTCATTGAATACACATATAATTGAAATTCATAGAAGATGATATTAGAAATTCACTTCAACATTGCACTTTACACATTTTTTTCAATGTAAGTGTTTAAGTACACTTCATTTGTGATTTAAAACGTTATTTCAATATGGTTTGTCGATGAATAATACATTCAATATGCAAGCAAATATGATACATGGAACATCGAACAGAAGCAGAACAGAAATTGAGAGCGACCAGAAATTGAAATACCAAAACACCGCCAAGCTACGACGCAAATGACTTGCGCATGTACTTATAGATGCGTACGTCAAACACTACAGGATCCGACATCAGCACCGCCTATGGTACACAATCATAACTAAGAATTATACTCAGAAAGTCAATTATGCATTTTTTTATTTTTTAAAATATTGGGGGTGGTGGGGTTAAAATTTTGAGGTTATATGTTCTAATAAGAGAAAAATCTTTAAAATATAAAACAAATATTTCATCAAAAAAAATCCTAAATCAATTGTGAATCTAAACCATCCAGGGACACACTCAAACACACACAGAACAAATTTCATTGAAATCGGTCCAGCTGTTTGGAAGGAGTTCAGTGACAAACACGTATAGAAGAATTATATATATAATGACATTGGGGGTGGTGGGGAGTTGAATTTTTGGGGTTATATATTCGGATATACGAAAAATCTTAAAAAAAAAAAATCCTAGAACGCGATCAAAGTTCCACCTACTGGGTTCAACAGGGAATTTAAACCATTCAACAACCGACTCAAATACACACACAAAATTTTATTAAAATCGGTTTAGTTGTTTAGGAGGAGTTCAATTACAAACACGCGTACAAAAGAATTATACATTTAAAAATTGGGGAGTGGCGAAAGATGGTGAAATTTTGGGGTTATAATGTTTTGATAGATGTGTAAAATCTAAAATAATAAAAAAAAAATGTTGTCAACAAATAAAAAAAATCCTAGAACCCGATCGCCCGGAGCCAATTAATGATCTAAACTATCCAGGAACCCACTTAAATACACCCACAAAATTTCATTAAAATCGTTCAAGCTATTTAGGAGTAGTTCAGTAACATACACACGTACAGGAAAATAATCTCTATATATATTTATATAAATGACGTGTTTGTTTATAACATTAAAGCTCAATAACCGGTGTACCGATTTTGATAAAAAAATAGTGTATATGTTCTATGGGTCATGAGAATAGTTCTTAAGAATTAGCTAATTAGCTGAAAATGGTCCACCGGAAGTTGCAGCTTCCATATACGCATTTTCGTATATGGAATTCATTCATTTTTTTCATTTATATTGAAAAGATTCTAAATTAATTTTGCAACGATACCGGTTCAGTTCGGTTTTCCAAAATTCCGTGATTTTGGTTTTCTCCAATGATGTCCTTTTCCTGGTTTTTGGGTTTGTTAATTAGGAAAATAGCATCCGTTTTAAGATCCGAGATGCCGAAATTTTGATTTATGCAAGGCTAGATGGGGGCGGTGTCATTTTTGGTACCTTACTGATTATGTTACTGACTTTTGTTTTTCGTAAGTCGTGATGAAGGGACGGGGCGATCGTGTTGTTTTGGTACCTAACTACTATTTATGCCGATAATATGATATGAGAGTCATTTTCGGGATTTTCGCGGTACTGATTATGTTATCGACTTTTATTTTTCTGAATTTGAGATGGTGTCTTTTTGATGCTCAATAACAGATGTATTGATTACAGTACTCACGTTCGTTATTCGCAAGGTGTGATGGACGGAGGCTGTATCAATTTCGGCACCAATACCTACTATTTCTCGCAATAATGCTGACATGGGTGTCATTTTCGGGGTACAGATTACGATAATGAGGTTTGTTTTTGCAAGTCAAGATGGTGGATTTTGGTACTTAATTATACTAATTTCGCCTTGAATGTGGATATGGGTGTCATTTTCGGGGCTGATTACGTTACTGAGTTTCATTTTTTTTTTCAAACCGAGATGGAGGCTTTTATTGCCTACCTACTATCTACCTATATCGTCGATATGGGGGTCATTTTCGGTGTACCAATTACTTTATTCGCTTCTGTTTTTTGCAAATCGAGATGTAGGAGTGATGGTGTTTTTGTGACGATGATAATTCGTACCATAGATGTACGAATGAATAGAAAGCCGACATAGGTATCATTTTTGGAGTTCTGGGAAATTAACTTTTCTCATTCTCAAGTGACTCAAGTGAAACCGTTATGTAGCCAAAAATTTCAAAGAGGTACGTCCCTAAAAATGTTTTCAATTCAAAAGTTTTTCGATTTGACATTTTCAAGTTAGTTTTATTCTTATCAATATGTGCATTTCTCGCACAAATCAAAAGAAATATTATAAGTAAATTTAAAACATAAAAAATAAGTATGTAAAAAAAATATCTCTAAATATAAAAAGTGAAATACAAATAAAATTGTTTACATGTCGTCACCCCGTATTTAAATGTTACAAGCAACAAAAATTGACAATAGAGATATTGTCGTTAAAGGTTAAATGTTTATTGTTTATAAACCTATAGATAATTTCCAAAATTGCATTACGTTTTAAAAAATTGCATTTGCTTATATGTCACTTAAAAGCTCAATAATACGTTGCATTCAATATTTTTCGGAAAGCTTTATTTTGCAAACCAAAAATGTGATTGTACTTATATTTGAACAAAAAATTATTGTAAATTAACTCTTTAAGTCAGAATAACAACTGACAAGTATACAATAATAATATATTTAAACCAAAATAATAACGAGCTTAGAATAATTAAAAGATTTAAAAATGGGGTGTCACAAATGCCAATTCAGTTCAATTTTAAAACACAGTGATTATAATTTGATTTAATCTTATTTTTGACTCCTATTGCCCCGCAGAGTAATAATTTACAATATCCTGTATGTATTTTATTTAACACTGTGTTGTAATATCGGCTTTTTTTAATATACTTACATCATGAATTTAATATCCTTCGTCTTTAAACGGTTGGAATTAAACTTAATCGGTTGGATACCACTATCAAAAGTTTCTAGAAAAGTTATTGGAAATTTCTTTGTTTTTTTTGGTATTCTTCCCACAAGCTGTGCATAATAATGGCTTTCTGCTATGTCATCACGCCTCCAGAACGATTCATGTAGCAATTATCGTTGAGTTTCATCAATTCTACTGTCACATCTAAGTGTTCATGTACACTTGGCCTATTTAATTAAATTAACAGCAAGCATTTTTTGCTGAATAACAATATAGGATTGACCCTTTTCGAGTTTAGATTTTCTAACGTTCCACTGACATTCATTCTGTTTTTGTTTACACAGGCTGGTGGAGTGTTTTGGCTTATAGTTTAGTACTAATCATTGGATTAACAGGATTTTCCGTCATTGACGACGCAATTTCGTGTGGGTTTTTATGTATTTTGTCTTTCGAATTATTACACTAATTATTTACACTCTATACAGACACCGCTTTGTAGTTCGGGTTAGCTAATGAATCATCCGAATTTAATTCAATGAGACATTGTTCAATCATTCATTGTTTTTTGAAATATTTTTAAAATTGTGTGTTACTTCAACTTCCGATGTATATAGCTACTAATTTACACAAAGACACAAAAGTAATGTATAGTTATTAATATGGTGTGACCATATTTACCTCTGGTCATTATCATCGGATAAAACACCATCCATTGCTTTTAAAATATTTTCTGATATTTCAGGTACTGATGATAAGCTATGCAAAAATAAATATTTAAAAATAGCGGCACATTTAAAATCACAAAAAATTGAAAGTCTGACAAAGTCTGTGGGTGAATTACATCGGTAACGATACTATGATGTTTGTTAGTCTCTAATGGAATGAGAATGAATTGTCGAAAGTAACAAATTAATTTGCCGTGTAACAAATTTTTAAAATCATGGACCATAAGGCAAGTTACCAGAACTATCAAGAGTGCTGAAGAGATCGTCTCTAATGTAATAATTTTCACGTCCCTTAAGCTAGCAGAACCCATAAAGCAGAACATTACAAGATAGTATGGTTAATTATACGCTAATTATAGGCTAATTAAATGCCACATTAAACAATTTTGGGCTCCACCCCTTCCAACTGAAACGTGGGTTCTGCTAGCCTTAGAAAAAGTTGCCCATATAAAAAACTGATTTAAAAACAATTGGAAAACTAAATGTTAATTTTATGCTAATTAAATGCCCTATTTAAAATTTTTTATTCTGCTCGATTTAGAAAATGCAAAAGGCTTTATCATTTCAAAGCTATAGCAGAACTCAAATCGAAAATCCGGACCAAAATCGGAATTAGAACGCAAAACCAGATCTATTGATAAACAAATAATTTTAGGCTCACTATGGGCTAATCAAATGCCTCATTAAAAAAATTTAGGCTCCACCCATTTTGAACAGACTTCTGGTCATTTAATCTTAGGCAGCAGAACCCAAATCGAAAATCAGGTTCTGCTGGCGTTAGATTAGATGACCTGAAGTCTGGTCAGAAACGGGTGGAGCCCAACATTTTTTATTGGGGCATTTGATTAGCCCATAGTGAGCCTAAAATTATTTGTTTATCAATAGATCTGGTTTTGCGTTCTAATTTCGGTTTTGGACCGGTTTTATTGGGGCATTTAATTAGCCTAAAATTAACCTTTAATTTTCCAATTGTTTTTAAATCAGTTTTTGATATGGGTTCTGCTAACTTTTTCTAAAGCCAGCAGAACCCGCGTTTTAGTTGGAAGAGGTGGAGCCCAACATTTTTTATTGGGGCATTTGATTAGCCCATAGTGAGCCTAAAATTATTTGTTTATCAATAGATCTGGTTTTGCGTTCTAATTTCGGTTTTGGACCGATTTTCGATTTGGGTTCTGCTAGTTTTGAAATGATAAAGCCTTTTTCATTTTCTAAATCGAGCAGAATAAAATTTTTTAAATAGGACATTTAATTAGCCTAAAATAACCTCTAATTTTCCAATTGTTTTTAAATCAGTTTTTGATATGGGTTCTGCTAACTTTTTCTAAAGCTAGCAGAACCCGCGTTTTAGTTGGAAGGGGTGGAGCCCAAAATTTTTTAATGCGGCATTTAATTAGCGTATAATTATCCATACTATCTTGTAATGTTCTGCTGTATGGGTTCTGCTAATGGACGTTCATTTTCATCATCGTCAAAACCAAGTAGGCGAATATAGAATATTGTGTGGTGATATTTACTTCGGATATAGATTACAAGAAGTAGGTAAATTGTTATAATAATAATTATGCTCAGTCACCAATAAAGATTATGCGAACAATAAAAAAATTCAAGAAACTATAGTAAATAAGATCATCCTCAACCGCACGACGTTGTTCGCCTTAAAGAGCGTTGTTCGCCTTGTAGAGACAGATTATTTCAACCGTATGCTTTAGAATACAGCATTGACCCCAAAATATTTAAAAATTATAAATTTTTAATCAACCGATGTTCTAGATCTAGAGAAACGTTTTAAAATGACTTTATTTTTTTAAAGAAAACTACAAAAATTTCACTTTTAAATTTTTACGTAAATCATCTTTCGCTGTTTGAACTCAATTATCAATTATTATTCGTTAACGAAATGATATTCAGATTTTTTTGTGGACCATATACGTTTTTCGCATTTCATCGCACAACTTGGCAAAATGATTTGCAATATTTGCAAAAAAAAAAAAAAATAATTTAGTCATGTTTTGTTGTTATTTTTTAATTTTTAAATGGACCAGCACTATTTTCGATTTAATAGCCGTGTTTGTGTGTAATTGTATATATCTAAACCATCTAAGGATTTGAACTTTTTAATTAAATTGTAATTTTTTCTCGAAAACCCATTAGGATAATTAAAAACCTTGTGCGTCTCTCCTCTCTCGCAAAACGTATACAAAACACACATTTAATTTATATTATGTTTGAAAAACGATACAATTGCAATCTGCATTTTTTCACATACAAACGTAAACATCTCGGAACAAAATTATAAATCAACAAGAAGATTTATTTGTCTCATTAAAATAACATCTTTCAATTTCTCATATTAATCACTTAGGAGATTTTCATTTTTGTTTTTAATTTTTTTAGTTTTTGTATTTTTGTATATGATTTCGAGATGTAAACCAGTTAAAATCATTATTGCATGCTTACCCAGATAGATTTCCCTTTTGAGAATTATGCTGATACATAAACATAAAAAATATATTATCATCATCAACGTTATTATCAACGAAACATCAACTGTGATGGTGAAAACATATATACATTTTGACACAGGGTTGAATGATCTCGAAATGAATATATTTATATAATATATATATATATACTCGTATATACAAAAGGATGTTCTCGTGTTTGAAATTGAACTTAAATTACCCAAGTAATCAATTACTACACAACTATTTGATGAAACAAAGAGCAAAGAACAAATTTTCACCGCAGATGGATGATTTTCCCATCGCGAGCTATACAGACATACTGAAAATCAATTATGATATATTTCTACCCTGCAACTACAAATTGAAAACTTCAATTTTCGATTTGCGTGTCCCGAAAAATAAGTTGTAGATATTCCTTTGTTTCAAAATAGATTTTATAAATCTAGACGTCGAAAGGTGAGGTTAGGTATTATATGGAATTAATTAACCATTTGGATTTGTAAATCAATTCATGTCTTAATTATTTTTATACACATATATTGGAACGACCCATACGTTAAATTCAATTTTGTCGTATTATCTTGTCAGGACACATACTACACGTATAACGGTGAAACACCTAATAACATCATCAAACAACAAAAAGGACATATCTAAGAGATTTTCATGTCAGAATGATTAAAAGCTATTTTTGGTATTGCTACGCTTAGTCTTTACGAATAAAGATTTTTTCATCACTTTATCTTCGTATATACCTACAAAACCTGAGTCTCTTTAGAAAGCGGTATTTTTCATTTACAAATTGATTAGAATTTTATTCAACTCATCTAAAACGAATTTATTGTTAAGAACATCTTTCGTCCAATCTATTAACCCCTTCTTTGATTTGGATTTCAACAAACTCACAATCACAATGACGAAAATCGTGATTAATTTTTTTTTTTTTTTTTTGCTTAATCATTTCGATTGTTAGGCATAATAGCTAGAGCTGAAGCATAAAAAATAGTCTACGATAGAGACACAAAGTAACAAAAAATATGATTTACGTTTACAGAACCCGGACAATTGTATTTATTTGTTTACGTTTAGGTGACGATGCTCTCTATATATCGTTCAATGTGATCAACTGTATACTATTATTTAAATTCGACCACATTTAATAATTGTAAAAGACCACGTAGCACTAACTGAGCTAGTGTTAACTATTATCTACTTGCCATATGGGTGAACTTCCCTTTTACGGAATATTTGGCGATGATTGGTATGACGCACTGTATATGAAGATGGCCCAAATTCTAACCTAAAAAAAATCTAAGGCAATATTAAAATATAGAAACATTGACGATACACAAGTGTCATTCAACCCAAAAGTAAACCTGTCGTGATGCTCATCGTGGCAGAAAAAATATTACTGTCAACCAAAAGTAAAATACAATGAAATATGTATTTTTTAATGGCAGTGAAGTATGTCCCAAGTAACAAAAATAAACCTGTATTAGTATATGTATACACTGTTAAAAAAAATCTTGTAAGAATTTTGAGTGAAAATTAAAAAATAAACTAAAAAAAATTATTTTACATTCTACATAATACCCCGGAAAATCATCTACATTTTTCTTCATTTGTAAGTAGTTTGCAGAAGATAATTTATTTCAATATTTCTGAATGCCGGGTATAAAAACCGCTGTACTCTCCAAATTTCTGGTCAAAAAAAAATTTGTGTAGAAAGCCACTATGTGGCATTTACACGATATCCAGACAGAGAAGACAATCAAATGAGCTAAAGGACATTTCCAAAAAACAGTATATTTCTGAATTTTGTTCTGGTAAATGGAGTCGTTTCGTTACGTATGAGTAGTTTTACTTTAAATATATTACTAAAATCATGGAGTTTGTCGGAAAATGACTATAAGATAACACAATGAAATGAACTAGTTTCCAAATATCCTTTTTAGTTCTGTTATATTTAGTCGAATTTATTAGCTTGCGTAATTCTTGTTAAAATAAATTCTGGTTATCGTAAACTTTGTCGGAATAATCGCCTATGTAAAAATAAGAACCTTTGTAAACAAAAATAAATTAATCAGCTTCAATTTCCAAACGATACCGAAAATAAGATATCATTTTTAGTTGTGGAAAATGAAGACGATTTTATTGGATTGAATAAAATTTGTTTGGATAATTTCTGAATATCCTAGAATTTGTCAGAAAATTTCACTATGTCCAAATGTTAGCTTCAAGTTGACACAATCAAATAAATTCAGAGCCATTTCCATATCACGGGATAGGTGTCATTTTTCACTCTCGCAAATCTAATCAATTTTATTGGTTTGAGTAGTTTTAATTTAGATAAATTCTGAATATCTTAGAGTTTGTCGGAAAATTTTACTATGTCCAAATGTTAGCTTCAGGTTGACACAATCAAATAAATCCAGAGCCATTTCGATATCTAGGGGATAGAAGTCAGTTTTTGCTCTCGCAACTTGCAGTAATTGTCCCCGCGCAACTTGCAGTAATTGTCGAAAACGCATTACAACGAAAAGCTTATACTCACGAAACGGAATTGTATTGGTTGACGTTGAACCTTTAAATAATGGTACAGTTTATAAAATACGGTTATGTGATTTACAACCAAAGCTAACATTACTGGAGGAACCAGTATATCTGAAAGGTTTATTAAATTATAATCACCCAGCAATATCAGGAGCGATTGGACACTACACGGCTTATATTAAACGACCAAATGAAGTTTGGGAGTGCCATGATGACCTAAGAAAATTTCTAACACAAGTAAAACCTGATTTTTGCATTAACCCCTCAGTTTTAGTTTATATGAAAAATTAATCACCAAGAAACTTGAATAATTAGTTTTAATATACATACTAGAAATTTCGATTAACGTAGTTTGAGCTTGTCATATAATCAACCGAATTTCAGCTGGTCCAACTATATTAATTTGATGATAACTCAATAGTTTTATTTTAACTTTAGTAAAATTTCACTCCTATCCATTAGCTGCAATAGATTTCTTCATTAACTTTTATTTCATTTTTAATTTTTTTTCTTTTTTTTGGGGGGTAAGGGGCGTCCTTCTTGAAGGTTTATATACTATCCCAAATGTCAACCTCACCTGCACGTGGTGCTCCTTGCAAATCAACCAACGAGGCTCTGGCGACCAAAGAACGGCGGAATAACCGAAAACTGAGAACCTAGCAAATGATTTTAGCTCTATAGAACCACTACAAATTGCAATAGTTAGGTTTACAACATCTGCAATAGTCTGTTCTTAAAGCAATGAAGTTACAGCAAAAAGAATTTTACAAAAGATGGAACTGAAACTGCTCGGTTGGCTTAACAACCCTCTAACGATGCCGGCTCAAACGATGCTTTATTGAGACAACCATTCAGATGCCCACTCGTTACCTAAATTTATCTAAACAAAACTGCTTAAACCAATACAATCATTTTGATGAAGGAAATCAAATCGGATAATATTCTGTTCTCAATTTAGATACGGCTGTTTTCTGTTATCCTATAAAGCTATCATTTCCAAGTAATGGAATTTTTCGACCACCTCTACGACATTTAGAGATCATATCGAAATCGATTTGATTAGTCAGAGCGAAAAACGATACCTATCCCCTAGATGTGGAAATTGCTTTGAATTTATTTGATTGTGTCCACCTGAAGCTAACATTTGGACATAGTGAAATTTTCCGACAAACTCTAGGATATTCAGAATTTATCTAAATTAAAACTACTCAAACCAATAAAATTGATTAGATTTGCGAGAGTGAAAAATGACACCTATCCCCTAGATATGGAAATGGCTCTAGATTTATTTGATTGTGTGAAATTTTCCGACAAACTCTAGGATATTCAGAATTTATCTAAATTAAAACTACTCAAAGCTATAAAATCGATTAGATTTGCGAGAACTTAATGTGTTTTTTTCTCGATTATTTTTCACTCTTTCTTTCATCTTTGCAAAATACATAAATCGAATATGATAAAATGTGGCGCCTTTTCCGTCTCTTTCTATTATAATATAGTTATTTCGCAAATATTTTATTTTAACAGTGTAAATACTAATACCGTTCTGCATTAAAAATTTCTAATTGGATTTGTATATGCACATGGGATTTTTTTTGGGACAAACTTCACAACCGTATTTTTTTTAAAATCTAGATCGGATTAATTTGAGTAGGCCTGAAATTTAGAACGAAAAAACCCGATGGCAACACTAAACTATCACTATCATGCATTTTACTACCCCTGCCTGCGGTAAATAACGTTATTATCGTGACATTAAAAAGTGTCATGATATGCTGTCATGACATTTGTAACATTCAGCCAAAAAGTTAAAATTTATTAATGAAATATGAAATTTTATTTTATCCTCAAATTGCTTGTTAGCCTTGACAGATCTAAAATTAGCATATACAAGAAACTAGCCTGATACTCAACCAGAATTGCTACAATACAACTAAACTATCATAATCGTAAGGGTTTAATATACCAGCCCAAAAACATGACACTGTCGCAATAGTAAACAGTGTCCTGATACTGAAATATTTCAGCCCTTAAATTTTAATTTTTAAAGTGTTCAGAATTTTTTTATGTGAAATTATCAGGATGCAGTCAGCTGAATCTCGCCTCACAAGTGATTCACTGGTCCTTGACATAACCACCGGATTCATTTAAGTTTCGAATTCTATCTGGAACATTCTTGATATATAGTTCTTTGAATTTCGGTTTGCTAGCAAATTACAAGCACTTGACTCGCTCACTGCGTGCAATAAAACGATAAGTCAAAAACATCGTTTTTCAGGAGATAGGTTTTTATGTTTTTCATCTAGATCTATCTCAATACGTGCTCAATTGAGAGTGTTCTTTAATCCAAATGGTTTATGTTTCATGACAATTTCTGGAGTCATTTCAAAAATCTAAAAAAATTAATTTGAATAAGTAAACGAGTTACTCGTCGTGTACAATTTTATTAAAACAACATTGTAAGTACTAGTTATAGTTTTTTTGACTCGAAGTCGAGTTGTAGTATTTATAAAGAAAAAATAATTTCTTTTATACTATTGTAACTCTACATATCGCAGTATTGCAATACAATTTTAAAAATATTTTTTTATTGTAGTCTACAGTAAATCATAAAAGATCACGATAATTAGATTTCGGAGTAGGAGCCCATTTTAGAATATGAACCAGATCTAAAAACAATTACAAACAACTTTAAGCTATAATAAAATACAAACTGGTAATTTTTATAGATTTTTATTTATTTTCAAAATCGTTAGTAATAATAATAATTATTCACATTAATTAAAAAGAAAGAGGTTAATATCTAAGTTTTAAGATATTGTGTGACTATGAGGTAAATTTTCAAAAAATTGATGGTAAACTCCAGGAATGTAATTATTTTTACATAAGAACATTAAGTCCTGATACTTTTGATCAGAAATCGGTTTCGGTTGATGGACGTTTCATCGAAATATAAACCAACTTCTTGAAAGTTTTCCCCAAATTCATATTTATAAAATAATATATTGGGCTTATCTTTTGATATGTAAACTTCCCTCAATTTGTTCGTCCAAAATTGTTCATTTTTCGTGTTTTTAGCAAAAAATTAAGAATCTGATATCTTATTGAAATTTAAAATATCCTTCGGTTCTAGTTCATGAACAATATACGATGATCCACTTACTTTTGAGTTTCGTATGAGGCTATAATATTGTGCGGGAATATATATTGTTTTGTGTTTGCGACACTTCTCTATTCTTGAATGCATCGAATCTCCTTCATTCTGAGTGTGTCCCTTTTCAAGATATTTATGATGAATGTCAACATTCAGTTTTCTAGATACCCATGAGTAAAACGAATAAAGTACCTTATTCTTATTTTGCCCGGGACAATTATCCGACCAAAATATAAATTTGTTTACATTATTTGTGTTTTTTTCCTCTAAAATGAATTGGTATAAACAACTGGCTACCTCAGACGCTCCTTGCCCGGCAATAGTTTCATCCCATAAATAACAATCACCCTGATGATTAACCAAATTGTATATTGTAAACTTATGAAGGTTTAATTTCCTTTTATAAAAGAAGATACTTGTTTAACCGAATGGGCACTGTAAAATTTTTTGAAAATCGATACACGCAGTTACTATATTTCCATGTACAGTAGCAGCAGCTTTATCTATATTTTTAATTCGCCGAGATTCGTTTTTCATTTCAATATGTTTTTGAAAGTTTAATTTATGTTTTTGTTTATCGGGTGAGGACAGATTGTAACTGGTACAATCATTGCATTGGTCTTTTTTGTGTTTAAAGAAATCTAAATTATAATTATAATTAAAGATATCCCTGTACTGTCGCTCTGTAACAATGATGGACCCAATCTGTTTTTCTTCTATCCATTTCATATATAGACGATACATTTTGGATACCGAAAGATCGCTATCTAGGAAACATTTCTCAGTATGTGCATGTGAGTAGTGCGATTCGACTACGGGAAAAGCAGATATATGCTCCAATACTAAATTTTTTGAAGATTGCTTAACTTCATTCACCGGCCTTACATATTTACCTATTAAAAGTATAAAATTTAATAAATTGAGCTGTTCCATTACAATTAGTAATATCTTACCGCGTTTATCAATTCCACCACTTCCAGATTTGGGAAGCGCAGTATCAACTATCTGATTAGATATCGAGAGAGTATCGAGGAACATTTTTAGACATACTCTTATCGATTCTTGCCTATCTTTTGAACGATAGTTAAGGTAATAAATCCTTGATGATTTTCGTCGGCTATCTCCTGATGCAATTTTTGTGACTTTTTTGTCAACCTCTTTAACTCCTTTAGCTACAAAGTCCCACTGACGTTCTTTTACAGCGAGTTTATAGTAATGGCTGAAAATGTTAAGTCTGATATCGTGACTCAAATTCTCTTGGCATTTTAGGCGACATTTTGACGAACAGCCGGGTTTCATTTGTTTTGGAGGACTTAACTTAAATCCAAATCTTAAGACTGCGTTTTTATATTGATTTCCTATATTTTTTTTCGCGTTTAGACTCTACTCTGTGCCAGCTATTCAGGTTTCTTTTCCTTTTTCTCGTTTTTGCTTTATTTTGTTGTGAAGGTGCGAGTTCAAAAGAACCAGAGGAGTTTAAATCTGAAGGTTCATACTCAGAACATGTACCGTAGCACGCAAATGGATCTGGGAGTGCAAAACAAATTTTGTTAACTTTTATATCAAATATAACAAATAAAACTTGAGTTGAAGATACAATTGAGAACGTGATGAACCACTGGCAAATTTAAGGAAATGAAACTCTGATTATGAAACACAGTACAAAGGTGCTGATAATGTAACTAATTTAAAAATACATACCAGAGTCGTTTTCTTTTAAATCAATAGCAGCAATCGAACATGTCTCTTCGTCGGACATGGTATAATTTATATAAACGTTGGGTTTATTTGTTTATAATTTTCCGGATATAGCTTCACCTTTATTTTGCAAGAAATCTTAATTAAAGATTTTGTGAAAAAAAAACAATAGTTTTACACGATTTCAAACAATAAAAGTGTAACAAGACATACAATGCCTACTTATAAATATTTCCCAGCTGAAATATATTGTAAATAGTACTTATAGTTATCAAAACGTAAAATTATTTGCAACATAAACTGCGATAAATTACACTTACAGTTGCAGTGAAAAACTATTTGCCTGCTAAGAAAACGATAATGGGAAATACGATATTGAGAGCGCGATTTGTTACAACCAAGAAAACTATAAGTTAAGTTAGAGTATTATTAACGGGAACAAAACACAAAAATTGACTTATCGTATAATTTGAAAGTGATACAGCATCTGCAGGAGGACCTGATTTAAAAAATCGCTTGAACTGGAATACACTACATCCTTTGAACTATATGAAAATGCAATCATGCAATAACGCGATAAGTAGTACTTATCGTTATCTTGCACGCAGTGAGCGACATATATACCACCGGATTCGTTGTAGGTCTGACTACAATATGAAGGATTTTCTGACAAATTATATCTGGAATATTCTGTTTATACCCGTTTGAATCTCTCCTCAAGACGATTTACGAGCACTTGTGCCGTCACACATAAGTAATATTTCCTTCATATTCGTTACGATGGGTATTTCGACCACCACAGTCATCGTGTTAATATTGATATAAATACAATTGATGTAAATATACAATTTTATGATGTTGTCTAGCAAGATAAATGATGATTTTTAATTTATGATGCTTTAGGAAATTACGGCAAGGATAGATAATGTGGAGATTGAATTGAGAGTTCGATGAGTAAAGTCATATTTAGCATGGCAAGTGTCTCGTGATTTGGTTTTAAATTAAAAGAAATAATTTGGTTAAATAATTAAAATCGGTCGCGAAAATTTTAAGTTTTGAAATTGATTAAAAATCAAATAAAATAATTAAGTATTTAGAAGTATAGTGTTTATAATTAATAACGTACACTAGCAAAATTAAGTTTAATAATTTAACTGTAACTATACATTAAATGTTATGGTAAAAGCACAGAAAAGTGATGAACTGTAAACTAATAACTAAATCTAGTGTACATAAACATTAATTCTAAGTGTATAATTGGACTACTTAAAAATACTAGAAATAAATAAAGTGAATAATTTAAAAGTGACTATAGAAAATAGTGTAAAACAGCTAATATATTAAAACTTAGAAAAAACTATAAGTAACGAAGTACTTAAGTGTGTGTGTGCTCTCATCAACGAAATAAAAACCGCCAGTACAACGGCTGTGAAAGTGGTTACTGTAATCAAGTCAAACAGTATGCCAATCTTATAAAAATATTGTTAATTTTTATTTACTATTATTAATTTCATTAATTATTTCTACTTTTAATTAAATTTCGAAATATTTTCACCATTATTATAACTAATTTTCATAATTTTAGTATGTACTAGTTTAAGATATTATAGCTAGTAGGGGTTTAGCTAGATTATAGTTATTTTTACGGTTAATCTTTTTATTTGATTCGTATATTCTTTCGATAAATAAAAGATTCCTTTTATAAGTATCAAATTAATTATTTCTTATTTATCTCATTGAAGCTAAACAAAGTTGAGGCTGAGGATGGGTGAGAGCTAGAGCAGGTATTTTAGAATGGTGGGTTGATGGTTGATGTCTGCATTTCTATTAATTATTATTATTATTATTATTGTTTATTTGTTAGAATAATTAGCGGTCTAATACAGGTTTCTGCATGTTTCGAAAACCCCACCCCAACACGTTGAGTCCTAGCCGGGATCAAAATGACCGCTCGAAACCTCTACAGAAACATTCTGTTAACGTACATCAGTTTCTATAACCGGTGTGTCGTGACATGAGCACTCAAGACAAATACCACCGAATTCTTTGAAGTTTTGACAATAAAGACAGTTTTGTAGTGAACACTTCAATAAATCCGTTTGTATACGTCAAATGCTAAGGATTTCTCCGTAAAGTGGAATTCAAGCAATTGAAGCTGAATTATCTCAGTTCTATAGTTAAACTTAAGTGAGACCGGTGCTACTTGATGTGGTACATGATGCTCATGAATCGCCTGTGGGACAAGATCAAACGACTGTACCCAGTTTCCAGATGGAATGTTTCTGGAAACATGTCAGTTTCGTATTCTAATTTCAACGAATTCGGTAGAACAAGTGCTCGTGAATTGCCTGTGACACAATATTCAAGCGACTATATATCTAGATTGTTTGATTTAAAAGTTTTTGGAAAATTGTTTGAAAATTAGACAAATTATTTTTTTTCATTTGAAATTACATGCTGCAACTAATTTGATAGTTATTTAAAATACAATTAATTTATAGTTATATTTACAATTAGCGTATATCTGACACAAGGGGTGGGGTCTTGATTTCATGAAAAATCGGTTCCCGAGTGAGCTTGGTTCCGTTTTCATATTTGTTTTTCTCAGCTCAAATGACTACTTTGATGAAAACTGCTGATTGGGGTTTTTCGAGCACCAGTAGTCCTATGAAGCCCGGGTTCCTGTTTTTGTGTTTTTTCGTTGTCGAGTATACCAAAAACCGATTGTAGTTGGTTCTGGTTTGGATAAAAATTTATTTGGAGGTCATTCGGAGAGCCCCAGGTTGAATTAAATATTTATTTTTTATTCGCACGATTTTGATGCAAAACAACCATGGATTTCAAATACCATTAATCGATTTTTATGGATTCTCATTTTCGGAAACCTTATTTAGATTTAATTTATTTAGCCCGAGTCGATGAACGTTTTCATAAGTATTGGTAAGGAAGGGTTTCGAGTGCCATGCATTCATTACAAATATTTCTGGATAATTCATTTAGGACACACAGGGAAATATATTTTATATTTCATAATAACAGGCTGCTCTTAAGTTTTGTTATCCATGCGGGCCGATCGAGTAGAGAAATTCTTGGAGAAAGTGTAAACACTACTTAAAAAATATGTTCAGTTTTATTTAATGTTTTTAGATTCAGTAGATTGTTATTCTTGCTAAAAGAATCTAAAGTTGTACTATACGCAGAAAAATTCATGCTATGTTGTAGTATAAAGTTTTTGTTGTGAGTATTATTATACTTGTGGATTTCTTTGGTGTAATTCTTATATTATGCATAATGACAGACTAATAGCTCTGCCCTAAATTAATTTTCAAATTTTTGTACAATGTAATTCTTTATAAAAGAAATTCAATACTTACAAGTAGAAAATTTTAAACGTCCCATAAGCAAATGAAAGTTTAACAATAGTATTTTGATGGCATAATATTCTTCCATAATAAGAGTAATAAATTTACATGATTTTAATAGAAGATGACTTTTCTTTAAATAAACTTTAATAAAAAAGGATACTAAACGCAAAACATTTGCCACAGTTAAGAAAAAATTTCTTATATGAAGAATTGAAACAATTCCACGTAGAACCACAATATTTCAATCAAGAACGTTCAGTTTAACATACAATTTGTATGGTTTTAGATACATAACTTACGTGCTTAATCCCAGAATAAACAAATATCACTAGAAAAATTTGATTCTTTCATTTATTTCAATTTATCTTCTATTAAGAACTTGATATGTGCATTGGACCATCATATTACTCTTCACTTAAGACCATTTGATTAACACCATACTTACATATAAAATAAAAATTCTCAAACTGAAATAATTTTAAGCTTAAAATAAAACAAAAATGTTTGGAAGAATTGAATTATTGAAAATTTATTTATTTATTTATTTCAGAGTTTCTATGTAATATAATAATTACATTAATAAAATTAACATATTCTTATAAATAGATTTATGAATGTCTAAAATTATTAACAAAAAAAAATAATAATAATAAATTATAATAATAATAAATTAACAATTCAACTCTGTAGGAGCTTTTGAAATGCCGGAGCATTTGTTATAAAAGCACCATTTCATACAAAATCCAAAAAGAACAGAAAAACACAAATATAATATTCAGAAAGTACTTAAAATAAAAAGAAATGTACAAATTTATGTACAGTGAAAAAATTATACAACAAAATAAAATAATAATTAAATGTCAAATAATAAGTTAAATGGTTCATCAAATCAAAAACACAAACAAAAATAATAAAAATAAAATGATTTCATGTATTTACTTAACATAAAAATCTATCTTCTATGTCAAACCCAATAATCCATTCCCTCAATTTTCTATTAAATATATTAAATGATGGTAATAATATTATTTCTGACGGCAACTTATTAAATAGTCTAGGTGCAATATATGTAAAAAATCTTCTACATCCTTCCTTCCTTGCAAATGGAACTAAGCATAAATTGTTTTTTCTCAAATTTACCACTTTTGTTACTCGCGTTTTTAAATATCCATTTCTTTTGTAAAACATCTTCAATATTTTATATACAAATAATTTACGTAGAGGGAGGATATTCAATTTAGAAAATAATGGCTTTGTTGTACACGTTCTTTTCTTGAAAGGTATAACTCTAATAGCAAATTTTTGAAGTTTGTAAATTATATCAATATTGTAATTATATGTACCTCCCCAAGTTGTAATACCATATTCTAAAATTGAATTAAACATAGCAAAATATAATAATCTATGTAATTTTTTAGGACATAGTCTACGCAATAGGTACAATTTTCGAACGCCAAACAATAGTTTATTTTTAGTTACATTAATATGATTTTTAAAATTTAATTGGCTATCAATTAATACTCCTAAATAACGATATTCTTTTACATTAGCAATTAATAAGCAATTATTTAAACATATATTTCTATTACAATCAACGGAATGACTTGTTACAAAATTGGAAATTGGTACTCTATTCAACAAACCTATGAGCATAAACTTAGATTTTTCACTTAATATTAATGAATGTATTGCAAGCCATTTTCTTAAATTTACTAAATCACTTTCCATTAAATTAAATAGTTCGCCTTGTGATTTTTGGCTATAAGAAAATGCAATATCATCAGCAAAAGCTGTAATAGATCCATTAAACTTCAATTTTAATAAAGAATTTAAATAAATCAAAAATAGAATGGGTCCAAGCACAGAACCTTGTGGCACACCATTAGTACACACTAAAAACTTACTATAAAAACCATTCAAAAATACTTGTTGTTTTCTGTTACTTAAATAACTTTCAATAAGTTTCAAAACAATCCCTCTAAAACCAACATTATGCAACTTATCAATAGAGATTTTGTGATCGACTAAATCAAAAGCTTTTTTAATATCTATGAACAATGTACCACATTCTTTTCCATCATTAATTCCACGCATTATTGGGTCCAGAAAACAAACTATAGCATCTTCAGTATTTCTTCTTTCTAAAAATCCGAATTGTAAATCACTAAAAAATTGCCTCTTTTTTAAGAAATCAAGCATTCGCGATTTTATGATTTTCTCAAAAATCTTCGAAAAAACCGATAAAATTGAGATTGGCCTGTAATTTACCAAATTAGTTGGATCATTACTTTTAAAAATTGGTATAATTTTTGAAATTTTTAATTGATCTGGAAAAACACCTATTGCAATACAAGAATTCAATATGAAGGATAATGGCTCACAAATAAACAATGCAGCCAACTTCACAATATTGCTATTTATATTATCAATACCACTAGAAAAACTATTCTTTAAACTAACAATTATATTACAAATTTCATTTGGATTAGTAGATTGAATAAAACATGAAGTTTCTTCTAATGTACTGTTATATAGAAACAGTTTTTCTTCCTCTTTAGTAAAAATTTTATTTACTCGATTCGTTTCTTTTAAATTATCAACAATTTCAACAAAATAATTATTAAATACTTCAGGTAAAAGTTTTAACTCAGTTATATTATTTCCAAATTGATCTTTAACCTCTTTAATAAATACATGTCATTTTGTCTGACCTGTTAGTTCATTAATAATCTTCCACTGATCCTTTAAATTTGATTGATTATAATTAAATAATTGGTTATAATAATTATACTTTGCACTATCAATTTCTATTATAACAGTTTTTTTATATTTTAAATATTTCTCTTTTAAACCAACATTAGTTGGGTGTCGTTTTAGACATCTTTCTAAACTATTCTTAATATTAATTGTTCTCAATACCCTGTTATTCATCCACTTATTCAAAAATGTATCTTTATTTTCTATAATATGAACCTTTTCACTTTGTTTTATTATAGTTAATAAAATCGTTAAAAAATTTGAAAGAGCTTCATTAGGATTAGAATTTAAATAAACTGTCGACCAACTTTCATTTTGTAGCAAATTTTTAAATAAAGTGTGATCATATTTCTTAAAACAACTATACTTAGATGAACTAAAATGAGTATAGCTTGAAAATTCAATACCTAAACCAGTAAAATTTATTGGTATTATATAAAAAACCTGATATAAACACATAAACTTTACCATTCTGCACTCTAAGAAAATCAAAATAAAATTTTCATTAAAACTACAATCAAAAAGATAAATAAAACGATATCTTCCGCATATTATATTAGTAATCCAAATACATTACCAACATTGCATACATACAATATTTACATAACTTATATTCAACCTCGTAATTTCATATACTTAAATTTTAGTATATTTTTAAGATAAACTTTAAAATTAGTTATTAGCACGTATATATATTTTTACAAAAACTAATTATACATAGCTAAAAAATATTTTAATAAATAAAAAAAAATAAAAATAAAATATGAAATTATTAAAATCCGATAATCTTGTGTTGACGCTCCACTCAATTTTCTTTCGATTTTCTGTTAAATTAAAATAATGAAAAAAAACACAAAATTTAATTTTTTAAACTCGATAATAACTTAAATTGTAAAACATTTTATATGTTAAACAGTTAAAATGATATAATTATTACAAATAAATGAATCACCTTGCACAAAGTTTCAATTATTTTTTTCAACTAAAACGACGCTAGTACTGCGCCATTTTTAATTTTAGATTCACAAGCAAAACCACTTTTTAATACACTGCTTTAAAACAAAGAATATTAACTTATCATAAATATTCTTCTATGTCCATACTATTTTAGTTTCACTTAAATTAAATGATTTGTTTTCAAACTTATTTTTCTTTTTTCTACACAACTAAAACCACAAATTAAAACTGTCCACTGATTCACTGAATTTAAATGAGACGACGTAATCACCGAGAAGCAGAAGCCACAACTAAAGAAGAGGCGTTTAGAATTTGACTTTTCTGTAGCTTAAGAATATCTTTTAAAAAACCAACAGAGAAATAAGAATGGTTGTTCTTGAATTTTTAATATTTTAAATTCCCAACAATTTGTCATTATTCATTTTTGCAATGAATTCTCGATGAAAGCGGAAGAAATTTCCAATAAGCCTAGAAGCCTGTTTAGAAAATTTTTTTTTTTTTTAAGAATGTAAATCAGTAATGTGCTCAGCGCAAGAATAAACTTCTTTCTTCTAATAGTTTTTTTTGCATCAAGAGAGAACAATTTTCTTCCCAGAAGTTCACTTTATTCTAAAAACAAAATACTTATTTTATAAGGTTTCATATCTAACACAAATTATGGTTAAATTATATTTTAGATAATTATGCTTAGGGAAAGTTTTCTCAGCCATTCTTGAAGTAAGAGTATTATTTATATTTTATGAATACTTGAAATAAAATGTTATGTTTTATTGTACTAAATGCCAGTGTAAATATTTTTTCTAATAGAATTATAAGCTATATTTTAAAATAAAATCTTATATTTGAAAAAATACACAAATAAGATTGGCTATCTTAATTATGGACAAAATATTTTTCTGTGTGGAGCACTCAGGAAGGGTTGTCATGTTGCACAATGTTGTATCATGTTGCATTATATTGCATCATATTGCACCATCTTACGTGATTTTGCTTGATAGTGCATCTTATGTTGAGAGATGTTGTGTGATGTTCCACTATGTTGTGCCATGTTGGCTTGCGGCCTTGTTTTAACTTACACATGGGTGCAAAAAATTCGCAAAGTTCGCGAATTGAAATATTTTTTTTGAATCAAAGTAGCTACGTCAAGTTAAATATCATTTCATCACCTACCCAATGATGCGACAAGTGTGTATTTTCTGTTAAAAATCATTAAATTACCAATAATAGAACACAACAATCCGAAAACGTTCGTTTCAAGTATCACCAGTGGCGTAGCTTGTGGCAGGTATAAAAGGATACATTTTAAAGGAATTGTCATAATTCGCATATCAACGATTAGTCTGATCGATATTTTATCGATCACGTATTCATCCGGAACCAGGAAATGAATACCACACCAGAAGTGTCCGGTGAAGTGGTGGCGCTAATTGATGCGGGCCAGAACCAAAGTTAAGTGGCTCGACATCTAAATTTGAGCCGATTCATCGTTCGTCGAGTATGGCAGAGATATCAAGAAACTGGCTGCTACAGACGGCGTCAAGGATTTGGCCGAGTACGTGTTCCAGTTCTAACAAAGCGTGATGACGGCTTTATTGTGACGACTTCGTTGCGAAATCATCGTTTGAATGCGGTGCAACCGGGACAGCGCCTCCAAGATCTTTGTGAAATCGAAGTCAGTCGGTGGACAGTTTTTTTCGGCAGACGGGCCGAAGGTAATCCCAGCCCACCGACGAGCCCGCCTTCAGTTCGGTCGAGAGCATTTGGATTGGACAGAAGAACAATTGAGTGCAGAATATGTTAACATGGCAACTATGGACGAGGAAGGATGGATAGAAAGAAGATCAGGAGACCGATATGCATAATGTTGCATTGAAAAATGTAGCTCGTATGGCGGTGGATCGTGCCTGTTCTGTGAGGGCATGTCGCTGAATGAGAAGCCAGATCTTGTAATCATCTCCGGAGCGAAAACTGGCCATCGATTAAGAGGATTGAATTCGAAATAAAAATCGAATGGAAGTTGTAATTCGGGTTGGGGAGGGAAAACATATTAAGAAAAACGTTTTTTTGCTGATTTCCATGTTTTAATTCAATTTTTACAACACATTTTAACTATGAAAAATTCACAAAATATTTGTACTTCATATGTTGAATAAAAAAGTCACTTTTTTGGCATGGTACAAAAACAAACCACTGGGAAAGTGTTGAAATATACTTTGATTCTGCATTTAAGAAAATTAAACACACATTGGGTTTTTTGATATTTTTGAACTTTTGTTGTATGAGTACACTAAAGTGTGTTATTTGGTTTGAACGACTTTGATAAAATTTGGTGGGGACTGGGTTGACATTTTGTTTTGTGCAAAAAATTTATTCAGGAGTCCTCCAGACTTGTTGCGCCATGTCACGTTTTTGCAAAATGTTGCATTATCTTCCTCTATGTGTACCATCGTTGTACGATTTTTTACCTTGTTGCGTCTTAATGATTCGTGTTGGGTCTTGTGTTTTTCTAACAATATTAATTTTTAGCCTTTTCCAGATAATTAATGTTTTAGCTTACTTATTAAAAGAAAAATTAAAATTCACATTTTCTTCCATCTTAAACGATTAGACGTCGTCTAGTGAGACCGGGTTTTCCATATTTAATTTTTGTTGGTTGGCACGGCTTTTAAAAACCTTTACTGAAGAGGGCAAAAAATAATGTCCGTCTAAGGACGGTTGATGCAAAATCATAGTAACATTCCATAAACTTCGAATTTTCATAAAGGATTTACTACAAATCGCATTAACATGCTCATCCCACGATAAGGATTTATTGAATCTTCAGGGCATGAGCATAAGAAGTGAATCAGAATCTCCTTCTTCTCCTCCTCGTCCTTGCAGCTTCTGCAGAAGTCATTCGCATCCAGACCCAGCCTTCTCGCATGATCTCCGAAAAGGCAGTGTCCAGTAAGTACCCTTACAATTCTACCTAAATCACGCTTTCCTAGTGTGATTAAGATCTTTGATCGCTTCAAGTTCAGCTCAGGCCATACGTGCTTTGCAACCATATCAGTCGTACTGTCAAGCCAGCTCTCATGTGCCCTGGCAACTGCTTTTCTGGCTTGCTGCTTTCAATACAGACATAGGCCTTCCTACACATTCTCTGCCTTGCCCCAGTTCAAGATTGAGGATTTACTACCAATTCTAAGGGTTATTTAAACATTTTAACCAGACCGCAGGGAGGTGTCCTGTCTCCTCTACTTTGTAATTGGCGTTGAGGTAAATTGCAGGGCGGGCGAATTAGCAAGGTACGGTACAACTCTTCAACTGAGACCAGGAAGATAATGTGTAGGAAGGCCTGTGTCTGTGGTGAAAGCAGCAAGCTAAAAGAAAGCAGTTGCCCTGGCAAATGCTAGTTGGCTCGCCAGTACGACTGGTACGTTTGCGAAGCAAGTATGGCCTGAGCTGGGGCGGAATCATGAAATACGACCGGAAAATTTAAACGGATTTAAAAATATTTTCAAACTTATTAGATTAAAAGTATTCAAATTTACCATGATGGATGCAGACTGATTTATAAATGCAACTTCTATAATATTTGAAGAACAATGGCTAATCTTCTACACGATTTTCGAAATTCATTTTTTACCGGTACAACATTTCCGTTTAAAACTGCTCGACCATGAAATAGTTTTCGAAATAAATTTTTATGTTAAACTTTCATGTATTTGAGTTTTCATACAAAATATCTACGCCAACTTTGACCATCTTTCGAATTTTTTTGTGTTTGTCCATTGAAATATTTTCTAACAATTCATTTTTTCGGTCGGATTTCATGATCTTGCCCCTGTATACATCAAAATAATTCTAAATTTCCGGAATTTTACAATTTTGAAATTCAAAAGACTTCAATGCCATCTCATAAAATGTAGTGGCGACGAACCTGGGACAAGAAATTTGAAATTCGAAATGATTTTCGAAAATCTTGTAGGAGATTAACCATTGCTCTTAAAACATTATAGAAGTTGCATTTATACATCAGTCTGCCTGCATCCATCATAGTAAATTTGAATACTTTTAATCTATAAAATTTGAAAATATTTTTAAATCCGTTTAAATTCGGTCGTATTTCATGATTCCGCCCCTGAACTTGAAGCGATCAAAGATCTTAATAACACTAGGGAAGCGTGATTTAGGTAGAATTGTAAGGGTACTTACCGGACACTGCCTTTTCGGAGATCATGCGAGAAGGCTGGGTCTGGATGCGAATGACTTCTGCAGAAGCTGCAAGGACGAGGAGGAGGAGAAGGAGACTTTTATTCACTTCTTATTCTCATGCCCTGCGCTAGCTGACAGAAGACATGATCCCTTGGGCAAATACACTATTAACAGCCTCAAAAGCTATAATGTGTGAGATTTTTCACGTTACGTGAATATCACTAGAAGGTTTTAATGGAAGTCTAATGATGTCCGACCCTGCGGTATCACAATGTGACATAATTGGCGTAAGTGTGTGATAGCAACCACTGAAACCTAAGCTAACCTA
Source organism: Nephrotoma appendiculata (assembly GCA_947310385.1). Lineage (NCBI taxonomy): Eukaryota > Metazoa > Arthropoda > Insecta > Diptera > Tipulidae > Nephrotoma > Nephrotoma appendiculata. The sequence continues at coordinate 84,174,198 of OX371224.1, read as the reverse complement.
ATTCAAAAGGATCGCTCCTATACTGCAAATTGGTTAATATTTGTAAAACTATTATAATATTAACCGTCAACCGTGGTAAATTTAAATGAGTGGAGTATAAAATTGTTCCTTTCTGAAAGCTATTGGACTTTAACAGTCCTGTTGGACGACATTACTACTCTAAGTCACTGTGCATTTATATCAGTTAGACATAAATTTGTGTAATGACATAGCCCTATAGTTTTATGTACAATGAGGTATAACGGTTTAAATATTTTTACCGTCGAATAAAACTACTATCTGATAGGAAAGCAATCTTTCGTAGCAGACTTTGAAACATTTAACATGCATTTCTTTTTTATTTGGGTTAGTGTGTGATTTATAAGAATCAAAAAATATTTTAACCGAAAATTCCATCCATACAAAGTGTTAACATTTTTTGTTTTCGCTTTTTATTTTCTATGCAATTCGTAAACTGGTCACAAAACGAACGGTAAATTTTTAAAACAGAAAATAAACGTACTTTTACTAGTCAGTGTCAGTATTATTCCGGTTTAGCTCGTGTACGTAGTGTTGTGCTTTAAAAACTTTAATAATTTTAAATGTTAATGTGCCGTTTAGTTATCGCGAATTAAATTTTCTTGAAAATCTTTGTGTTAATTACCATTTTCTCATTTTCAATTGTGTTAGTGAAGTGATTAGTGATCAAATTATACAAGTTAGTCGATATATTTTAAGTGAAAATGTGTTTCCTATTTTATTCTAAGTGTTTTTTGTGTAAGTTGAAACATAAATAGTGTATGAAAATTAGAAGCGTGTTACAAGTGTCTCATTAGTGTTAGAAACTTTATTAACGGGATCATCAAGATTTAAGCAGGACAAATAAATTATTCTTTCCCGTTACTATTTGTCATCAATACAAAGGTAGGTGCTGCATGTTTTAATAATTTCGTAAAATTTAAGCTCAGTTGAACTTTTAGCAAATACGATAAATATGAGAAGTTTTCATTTTCGTTATATACATTTTTTATTATCATCATTGACTAGAAAAGTCGATTTTCCACTAGTTACATTTTTTTTATTAAGACGAACTGTGTAAAGCTAGAAAATTATAAATATCCAACAGAAATAAGACTTTCTTAAGTGGTGTTCCGTGTAAAGCTTCGTGTACGAGTATATAGAGAGTTTAATGAAAAGTTTTAAAATGTTGGCAATTCAAAGTTTTGGAAAGTACAATGATGGTATTTTTGTTTTAAATACGAGAAGCCATTGCCCAAATTAGTTTTCATTAGAACACATAATTTTCCTCCAACTGAAATGTGCTTTTATGGTATTGTTTTAAATTCAGAACTTGCAGGACGCACATGCAATCAGTGTTGGTGCGTTCATCAAATATTTCGCCTTTTTTATCGTTGATGTTGTTGCCGTAGTTCTCCAGATAATTAAAGAAATGTGTTGATCTCGTGTTCACTGTTTACTTCGGCACGTTTTATCATTTACATTTCTAAAGATTTGTAATTGACTCATTGTATTGGGTACTATGGAAAAATTTTAATCTTCTAAAGGTGGTGGTATCGCACGTGAACTTTTCTTGAAATCGGAAATCCGCTATAGATTGCAGAATCTTTGGTGTTTGTTCAAAATGTTGGAATTTGTTTAAAGTGGCCAAATGTGGCCAAGTAACAGTTCCAATTTTCGCCTTGCAATATTTCCTTCAGTAAAGAAAGGAGACAATTTGGCACAATATTTTTCTGCTTTAATTATTTGAGTTTTTTTCATATGCATTGGTTATGTTAATTTTTATTTCTTCTTGTAAAAGTCTTCGTTTAGTAGTTGGAAGTAAAAATGTTTCCCCTATACGAATCGTCACTTAGCCATTTTTTACAGCCGCAGTGTTTTGCTGAAAATATTGCTCCGATTTTGTACGTCTTGCGCCGATGTACGCTCAAATTACTGATAATTCAGAGCGAATAAGTTTCACGGTTGTGTCCGATTGTGGTGAATAGGTAGCAGATTTTGAATCAAAAATGTCAAATGCATTTAATAGAGATTTAATATATCCAACACTTTTAAATTGGACAACGTCTTCGCCTTGCATAAATCAGGAATATCAAATAGGCAGGATACTTCTCAATTATTATTTCATTCAGTCGATTCTTTGCTAGCAGCTTTCAACAGAACGTTGTAAACCCATTGGTGGAGTTATTCAGTGAATTTAACTTTTTGTGGTACTGCGATACAACAAGTGATTGCAACATTGGTCCTAAATTTTGTAACCGGTTTTTCGGGTTTGATGTTTTCAAAAAACCGGTTTCCGGGTAATACCCGGTTTATTTCATAATAAATATTTAAAATATCCTTGCAACTTACAAAATTTTTTATTATAGTTTAAATTTTTAATAAAATAAACAAATAATAAGATAATTATAAAAATATAATATCAATTTCATTCAATTCAATATATGTATCAGATTTTAATACAAAAATTCAGTAACTAGTAACTTTACTTTGTGCTAAAATAGTGCAAGGCAGCAAGGCGAGACCTAATTTTAGTACAGGTTTTTCCTGAAGAAGAAAAAGCTCTTTCAGCTTTATAAATAAATTCAAAACTTTCTCTTCTGGTACCGGTTTCTGCGAACTGTGTTAGTTCTCTTCCTATAACGGTCAAGAAATTAAAAAAATCTTTTTTAATTAAGAGAGACGGCGGAGCTATTATTATTTAATTGCATTTATCATCATCTGTTTCATAGTTAGTTGAATTTGTTGTTGGTTATCGTTCGACAGTATTTCTAAGATACCTTCCTCACGAATGGTTATCTGGTTGTTGTGTGTTTTTTCCTAATAAAAAACTAATTAATTGTTATTAGTTTCGATAGTAATTCTAGTTTCGACTAGCTTAGTCTTATACGATCGCCATCTGTAGACTAGACTTTACTTTGTAAACCCGTTCGAGCATTATCTAAAGGCCACTACATTGCGTTTAAGAGTCTTAGGTTAATTTCAATTCTTTGCCATGGTTTAGTCTTACATATTTTGGCAACATGCTATTTGTTGTTGGGGAAGCTCTAAATTTTTGTTACTAATTTACGAATTTTTGTTATCATGTATAATTATAGGATTATGTTCAAAATGGTTGAATAATTCTGAATCGAAGATATGGTTATGTAAAATTTCAAAGTTGTCTGCAACGGGATTTGGCTCGTCCTTGCATTCGTTTTCGGAAAAAAAAAAAGAAAATTTTCAACTTAAATTTTTTCAAAAATAAAAAACATATCTCCATCATGTATTATGATTTGATATATTTTTAGCACGAACGAAAAAGGTTGTTTTGATTTAAGGAAATAATCCTTTTTGTATTGTGTACCCTTATATACAATATGATCTGCTAGAACAATTTTACTGCCATCCAAATTCATAACTCTGATTAGTTTTTCGTATATCGGATTGTCGAGGATAGCTGAAGAATTACTTCGTTTTATTACGGACACGTTACTTTTTGTACCTTTAATCATCATGTTGTAAGTAAATCGAATAGCACATTTTTTACCTACTGATAGTGGTAAATTTCTTCTGGATGTAATAGCGTTTGTATAATATTTCAGTTCCCTGTGTTTTGACTCAAATCGCATACACCACATGGGTTTAAGAGGTCCGGATTTAAATACTACAGTAGGATAGTGCAATAGCATATGATGCTTCGGTTTTAAGTTTACTTTAAGTATGTTAATATATAACTGGTTATGAATTTTAATTTTTTCCTTAAGGCAATTTATATCGTAATTAGAAAAACTTTATTTAAAGACCAATTCAACCAATTTTTCCAATGTGTGGATATATTTGAGTATTGCTTCTGATAAAGGAATTAAATCACCAACGAAAAATAAAAAGTATTCTAATAAACAAAGCGCCTCTCTGGCTGTTAAACGAAGCTTTTTTTATTGAATATGTTCTAATTTGATGAATCCTGGCTTATTGGAATTTTGTATTAATCCATACTCGAAATTCTTAATTCGGTCATTCAAGGTTTCTAGTGTAAACAACCGTATCTCCAATATGAACGAATATAAGCAATTGGATATACCAAATTTGATCACGCCTTCCAGTATGCATAATATGCATAAGATCCATAATGTCATGCATAATATCCACGCAAAAGTTCTCTGTTACATGGAATGTGCTTAACTGATTTAATAATGAATTTCTCTTAATCCCAGTTTGTTTAAAGGTATGGGAATTGTAGTTTGAAATTTGTTCGTTGTATGTTTTTTTCGCGAATTATGCCTTTATTCTCTTCTAAACTGGTGTAAGTCTCTTCTTTTTTCATTAGGCATAGTCTACAGAAATAGTTATGGGAGAATGATTGAGAAAATCCAAGTATTGAATTTAACCCAAGGTTATCACCGATCACCAGGCCAAGTACAAAATACACCTTTATATTGCATTCATCAATGTTAAATTCGATACCTTCAGTTTCCAGCCGTCGTAATTCATCAACCAGCAGAGCCAATGCTAAATTATATTTAAAAGTTTTAATTATTTTTGATTTTACAAGCATCGCGATAAAGATGTTGCATAATTGCGAGTATCCCTCTGGAATTGTTGGAAAACTATAATAAAACGCTGCAATGGCTTGATTTCCCGACCTACTTCCTAAGGGATTGTTCGTTTCGAAATCATCGTAAAATAGAAATATCGGTATCACATTGTCCTTTTTAATTTGTTTTAGCTTATGCTGCCACAGTTCACCTTGAACGAAATTGCATACACCGCCGGTTCTGGTTGCAATGAGTTTTTTGCCATTTTCCTGCGTACTTTTCAATAATGGTTGATTTTCAAAAAAAATTTTAATTTGATAGGAAATAGGCATTAATACACCTTTACTTTTGATCTCTTTGAAAATTAACTTCCCTTTATCAACTTTCTGATCAACATGATTATTGATGATAAATTGTGTTGGCCCTGAATAAAGGTTTTTATCTGATAATTCTTTAAGTAGTAAAAATTCTGAACGTATTTTAACAAATGGCTTTTCACACGAGTTCAGGAAGATATTGAAAGCCTTGGTGTCTTCACAAATTCTCTTGTAGTTGCTGATGCTAGTAACTACGACAGTCACAAGTTCTTGAACATCGTCCAAAATATTTAGGCATGATGTCGTTGGTAGACCCTGTAAACTATATAACTTCGTTACAAATTTTAAAGCAGATGTATTTATTCCAGATTTTAAATCGTTTAATTGCCGTTTATTAAGTTCTAAATCAGTTTCATGAATTTGTTGACACGTTCGTGCGTCAATACTTTGAGTGATAGCATCTCCACCTATTTTAATTATAAACTTATAAAATTAAAATTCAAGATAAAAAGCATTAAAACGTATACACCATGTATGGTAAGTTTATCATCGCTAGGCGTAACACCGTTTGATCTCTTCGGACAAGTTAGCGGCAACCGGAATGTGTCATCCTTATGAAGGTTTACCAAATGTCTTTTGTATCTGTTTAATAATGAAAACTTCTGAAAACAGTGACTTTGACCACAAATTAATGTTTCACCAGGCAACCAAGCATGCACATATTTCAGGTGTTTGCAAAGAATCGGAACATTTAAAACAGGTAAACATATTGTAAGGCCTCCATTATTCGCCCTTACAGCCAATGGGTTGAAATTTTGTTGCTACTTCATGCACTGTGCATAGATTATTGATTTGGCGGGTAATTGTAAATAAACAAATTAACAATAACTGGGTATTGATTGTAAATTTTTGATTGGTGTGGGTAGCTGTAATCTTCAAAATGTATAGAAGACAAATTTTGATCGTAACGCGGGACAGTCAAAATATTAAAATTACAAATTGCTAATGAAAGAAGAATTAAATTAAATTAAATGTGCGCAGGAAATTATATCGGCATCTAAAATCTATATAAGATAGTATTTTCATAAAATAAATATAAAAACGATTCTGTGGGAAAATTGTGATGTGCGAAATTACTGAGTGGTTTATCGTAATGGAAAAAAATAAATAAAGTGAGACATATGTGATAATGGCTAATTGATTGAACGTTATAAATCGGCCTTAGTGAAAATATGAACTCACAAATGTGTATAAACTTAGTTTTTTTCAATCTTATTTGACCGCAAATATATTTCCTGAACATATGATTTTTGTATCCGATTAAATTATATATAAAAAAAAAAACAAAAAAAAAGAAAATGTATATATGTAAAAATTTTCTATATAACGTTACATGTACATAAAATTACAATTAAGTTACGAACGTTATAATTAACGCTGTGATAGACTATTTGTGTATATAGGATAAAATAATAAATTGTGCTAAGTTAATTTGGAAATTATACGTAATATAATAACTACATATAAATAATGAGGAATCCTGTTCATTTAAAATAACAAAAAAATTTCATAATAAAAATCATATCTAATAATCAACGAACAAAAAAAAAAACGAAGTGGTATGCAAAACGTTACTGAAAAATTCCGCCAATACATATCAATAATCCATATTGATACATACAACATAAATTTACAAGCAGAATATTACGTTAATTCATCAATCATCATAGAAAAAAAAAACTTATCTTCGATATCAATTATCAACATCATGGCAGCCAGCGTCCATCAACGCGATTAAAAATTATTTTCGTAAGTCGATTGAACAAAATATGTATACATATTTTTTTTATTATTATTATTTATTTATATAAATGAACCAAAATGCGCATCTTAATTATATTAGACTAGTTAAGTTTAGAAATATTTATTTATTTATTTAGTCAATTATTCATAATGATGATTATTAAAAATTCATTTTTAAATTCAATAATATTTAATTAAATAAAAATGATGTTAATTAGTAATTTAAACTGTAAATATTTGCGTTTTCTGTTAATTTGTTATTAAATATGAGAACTTAATCTGTGAATGATGTGGGAACCGGAACTAAAGTGAGTGTTTAAGTGATAGTGTTGGTTGGTTGCAATGGATCCTTCCGTTTTTTTCTTCTATTCTTGTATTTTTTTGTTGCGGTCAAAAATTAAATACCAATTCAATATGTCTATAAATTAGAATCCACCCAGGCTGAGCAGTTGGCAAATTAGACCGCAAAATCAAAGATATTTTTGAATTGGTAAAATTCTGTTAACAACGCAGGTTGACCAAAATGGAGGCCTGCTTTCGTTACAGTGGCGCCCAAACGTAAATGGCTTAATTAATTCCTAACTTCAATTAATTAAAATTTTTGTTTTGCTTAATTTAGATGTTCCTATAGTTACTGTTATACGTCGAAATAATTAAACAACCGGTGAATCAATAACAACGCTGTAGATTCTTACATTTTGATTTTGTTATATGTAGTGCTGTGTTTTTTAAATATTTCGATATTAGTTCCTCATGTAGGCACATGGTTTCCCTATTCCGGGTTTTTTTGAGTCCAATGTCTTATGTGTGAGGAATATTTTGGTTACTATATTTAATTTTTTTTCCAATTATTAAATAATTTGAATAATTATTCAGTTTGAGTTGAAGCGGTGTATTTTGCAGCAGTAACTCCGTAATTTATCGCGTTTTGATTTTACTGTTGTCTTACAATATAATTATTGCTTCATCATCATTCTGAGTGGCCTTTTCATATTAGAGCACTGATTCCTCATTTTGAGTTTCGATTACAGTGTTGATCTGGTATGAAAATTAGCTTGTTTTTTTTAAATAGATTTTTTTTTGCAAATTTTGATTTAATGTTATCCATTCTACCGAGTAAAATTTCTTTCCTAAACTATTGCAACCAACTCGACAACAACAATTTTTTTTTCCTTTTTGTAGCATGTGCATTTTGCAGTGCAAAATGTCCTTTAGAAAGGAGAAATGAAATACTCACTTAGTTTTGGTTCCCTCTTCATGATTTGCGTATTGTGACGAGTGAATTTGAGTTTGAAAAAAAAATATATCTCGCGTTATTATTTTTTTTGGTTATTAATAAGTTATAGTGTTCATATTTATTTATTTATTATCACATATCGTCTATATATTCAGTATACATTTTTTTTGCGTTCCTGTTACGAATTATTTATTTTTTTTGTCGACCTCACAATTTAAAGAAAGTTTTTATACAAAATAATTTATTTTCGCGTAACTTTGAAGTATTATTATTGTATTATTTTAAATTTCGATTTTTTTTTTGTGATTGCCATCTGCCATTTCAATCTACCGTCAATATTATTTGTGTTGTTATTTTGTACTTTACGATGATTTTGATAAATGTAGAGCATTTAGAATTCGATGAGTTTCAAGTCGAATGTGAATTGCGTGCTATCGAGGGTTCACCATTAGAGCGGTTAGATAAACTAAAGGAACAAATCGACATTGAACAGAAACATCCTGTACTCGCACCCAACCTACCCTACCACTCTGCTAAGACTAATCCTAAAATCGAACTCCGGAATTTGAAGATTAAATTTAAATATATTTTTTCTTTAATAAAGACAGCTTTTTCTAGTGAATTTGATGAAGATCATTTAGTGCGGTTAACTTCTCGATTAGGTCATTTAAAAAATAGATTAATGCGAATTAAATTCATAAATTCTACTATTTCGGGTGATGTCGATGATCTACTTAATACTACTGATAATTTATATGGGCAACACCATATAGGACACGGATCCCACTATAAATTAATACATCTTTTAGATAATTTATCAGGGAACGAGCTGTGTATTTCGAATGCAGATCGGTAAACACTAGCACAAACCAGTATACTCAAGCATCTTAGAGAGGCATATCATCGTCACGCTTATTTGTATAATTTTCGTAGTTGTCCAAGGGTATTTCACGTAGGGCAACAAGTGTTTGCAAGGAACTTCGTGCAAAGCGATGCAATTAAAAATTTCTCGGCAAAACTTGCACCTAAATTTCAAAAAGCATTTGTTATTAGACCTATAGGAAATGTTGCCTACGAACTGGGTAATGAAAATGGTCACACCATTGGAATATATCACATCAAAGATATAAAAACCTAGGCTTCCAGCCGAAGACAACTATTCTAAAACCTATAAATCGTAAGCCCGGCTTTTATTGAGACATCTCTCAGAGGGGTCGTCCCCACGTTTGTAAGGCCTCCATTATTCGCCCTTACAGCCAATGGGTTGAAATTTTGTTGCTACTTCATGCACTGTGCATAGATTATTGATTTGGCGGGTAATTGTAAATAAACAAATTAACAATAACTGGGTATTGATTGTAAATTTTTGATTGGTGTGGGTAGCTGTAATCTTCAAAATGTATAGAAGACAAATTTTGATCGTAACGCGGGACAGTCAAAATATTAAAATTACAAATTGCTAATGAAAGAAGAATTAAATTAAATTAAATGTGCGCAGGAAATTATATCGGCATCTAAAATCTATATAAGATAGTATTTTCATAAAATAAATATAAAAACGATTCTGTGGGAAAATTGTGATGTGCGAAATTACTGAGTGGTTTATCGTAATGGAAAAAAATAAATAAAGTGAGACATATGTGATAATGGCTAATTGATTGAACGTTATAAATCGGCCTTAGTGAAAATATGAACTCACAAATGTGTATAAACTTAGTTTTTTTCAATCTTATTTGACCGCAAATATATTTCCTGAACATATGATTTTTGTATCCGATTAAATTATATATAAAAAAAAAAACAAAAAAAAAGAAAATGTATATATGTAAAAATTTTCTATATAACGTTACATGTACATAAAATTACAATTAAGTTACGAACGTTATAATTAACGCTGTGATAGACTATTTGTGTATATAGGATAAAATAATAAATTGTGCTAAGTTAATTTGGAAATTATACGTAATATAATAACTACATATAAATAATGAGGAATCCTGTTCATTTAAAATAACAAAAAAATTTCATAATAAAAATCATATCTAATAATCAACGAACAAAAAAAAAAAACGAAGTGGTATGCAAAACGTTACTGAAAAATTCCGCCAATACATATCAATAATCCATATTGATACATACAACATAAATTTACAAGCAGAATATTACGTTAATTCATCAATCATCATAGAAAAAAAAAACTTATCTTCGATATCAATTATCAACATCATGGCAGCCAGCGTCCATCAACGCGATTAAAAATTATTGTCGTAAGTCGATTGAACAAAATATGTATACATATTTTTTTTATTATTATTATTTATTTATATAAATGAACCAAAATGCGCATCTTAATTATATTAGACTAGTTAAGTTTAGAAATATTTATTTATTTATTTAGTCAATTATTCATAATGATGATTATTAAAAATTCATTTTTAAATTCAATAATATTTAATTAAATAAAAATGATGTTAATTAGTAATTTAAACTGTAAATATTTGCGTTTTCTGTTAATTTGTTATTAAATATGAGAACTTAATCTGTGAATGATGTGGGAACCGGAACTAAAGTGAGTGTTTAAGTGATAGTGTTGGTTGGTTGCAATGGATCCTTCCGTTTTTTTCTTCTATTCTTGTATTTTTTTGTTGCGGTCAAAAATTAAATACCAATTCAATATGTCTATAAATTAGAATCCACCCAGGCTGAGCAGTTGGCAAATTAGACCGCAAAATCAAAGATATTTTTGAATTGGTAAAATTCTGTTAACAACGCAGGTTGACCAAAATGGAGGCCTGCTTTCGTTACAATATCGCTGTATTTATAATAATCATACACTTGATATTACATAACCAAATTAAAATGAATAATTTGACAGCTCTTAAAAATCCAAAGATACATTGTTAGAACCAAAACCAAAGTTTTTACCAGAAAACAAATTATAAAATTTATTTTTAAAATTATAAAACTGTTTGGTATTAATCATAGAAATAATCTTGTATTGAATAAAATGTACTCTTAATATAAACATAAAAGTATTGTTTTATATTAAAATAATTTTATTTGTTATAAATCAGAGAGTCTGTATCGAAACAAATTTTGTTTGGAACAAAAAATGCAAACAACCATAAATCTTAAAATTCACAAATTTTGTGACAAAATATTACTGACTTTTGTTTTAAAACACTTATTGTTTCATTGAAAAAATAATGATTAAGAAGAAACAGTTTTATGACATTTTGACTCAAAATTCGTTGCGTTTTCATAGTAAATAATTTTTTTTTTCTGTGTACCATGTACTGTAGTGTACCATGTACTGTTTTGTGATATCCTGTTTTGTGACATCCTGTTTTAGCACATCCTGTTGTAAAATGTGTCGTTTCGTATGGGATGTTTGAAACCCTAAAATATAAAAATATTATTATACCATACAAGGTCACATAAATAATATGATTGCAATTACCTACTTATATAAATTTATTGGCACCGGTTGTCCTTACCTGTAACGTAATGATTTTGTTAATGTAAATAATCAACATGCACATATGCTCACAAATTATACTTATCTGTTATTATGCTACCAATTATGCTTTCCTAAAAGTATTGTAATTAGTTTATTAGTTAATTTAAACTTGTATTGTTAAACTTACACAGGAATAGCTTTGCGTCAAAATTATTATTTACTTACACAAAATTCGACAGTTAAATTTCATTCATAAATATTATGCGATGATTTTTGACAATAATAATTATTTAAATAACGCTGCCATCTGTGGTACGAGTAATAAATGCAAATATTTTCTATTGTACTAAATTATGCATTATTGGTCAAAATGATAATTTTGCCGTTTAATTTCTAGTATTTTAAATTAATGAATCTGTTATTGTATCATAATTAGAAATCATTTTTTGTCAGTCTTGTTTTGGTTTTTTGTCTGTAAACAACCGAGTGCCAAATATAAAAATTATAAGTATAATTACATATAAAATAAAATAAAACACAAGGATTAAAACCATCGTTTAATTTAAGTGATTGTGTTAAATATTTATTTTTGAACCTGCAAACAATTCTGTTAAATTATACAAACATGGGACCCGAAAAAAATATAAACAGTTTATGATGTTATGTGGATTTACGACAAATAAATTCTCTGTAACTCAGAAACCATATAACCTGTTGGGGTTCAATTAGGTATTAAAATAACACAAATTAAACTCAACATTTTATTTTAGATATTAAGTTTATATTTCGTACCAAAAATGTTTATTAGAAAGAATTTATTTATTTATTTATTTTAGTATATTTATAATAGAATAATTTTTACACTTCTCACAAAAAGCTTTTAAATTATATATATAATATTTATTTTTGGGTTTTTGACCCGACCACAGATTTTTACTTAATGATAAATATTTTATAATAATACAATAATTACAAAATTTTATGTACTGAGTTTTCGGTTATTCGATTTTGATTGGTCTACAAAAGTGGTTCGATAGGTCATAAAATGATTTTATTGTTTTAACGAAATAGTAAGTATTTCAAGAAGAAAGACAGGGCCGCTACAGTACCCCCCTCGCAGTAAAATCCTCACGCGAAAGTGACATTCCTTTGTACCTTTTTATTCAAATCTAGAGTTGACAATATTCCATACGCTGGTTTCAGGCGATCAATTGAGATATGCTGTGGTTTTCCATTAACGTCAACTATAAATATTTTTCGTAGCCTTCGAATAACCTTAAAAGGACCCTCGTAAGGTGCAGTGAGGCCTATTCGTGTTTTATCCACACGAACAAAAACAAACTCACAATTATTTAAGTTTTTGGGAACAAATATATCAGATTGTGTTGATTTTCGAGTATCAACTGGAATTAAATGTTGCATATTTGTTCGAAGTTGGTTTATGAACTCATCAGGGGATGGAAGAGGTTCTGAACCGTGACCTAAAAATATATCGCCAGGAAGTTTGAGGCTTTGGCCATAAACTAAATCCGCCGGACTACATCTAAGGTCCTCTTTTACGCATGCTCTGATGCCCAGCAAAATAATTGGTAACTCAGAACTCCAATATTTAGTGTTTCCTCGAGCTCTAAGTGAAGTTTTTAATGTCTTGTGAAAACGCTCCACCATACCTGAGGATGGTATGCTGTGGTGCGGATTCTATGCGAACCCAGGATTTTTGTAAGTTCTGAGAAAAGTTTCGATTCAAATTGGCTGCCTTGATCTGTCGTAATTTCCAGAGGGACACCGAATCTTGATACGTATTGCTCGACAAATGTCTTCGCAATTGTAGTAGCGGTCATGTCTGGAATTGGATAGGCCTCCGGCCAACGGGTAAATCTGTCCACGATAGTTAGCAAATAACGGTTGTTATTCGAGGGTGGTACGGACCAACTATATCCATATGTATGTGTTGGAACCGCATTTCCGGAATTTTGAATTTGCCATGCGGTGACTTGGTATGTTGCACAACTTTCGATTTTTGGCATGACAAACAGTTTGTAACCCAATTTTTAACATCTTGATTTAACTTGGGCCAAAAATATCGAGTAGAAATAAGTTTGCGTGAAGCGCGGATTCCGGCATGTGAAAGACAGTGTAATGAATCGAAAACTACCTGTCGTAATGATTGAGGAATGTAAACTCGTTGATTACCTGTGGAGGTTTCACAATACAGTTCGTTGCCAGCGAATTGAACAAGTTCCAGTTTGTATTTTGTATTTTTCGAAATATTTCTATTTATCAGGGTTTTTAATTCTTCGTCCGTACGTTGTAACTCTGATATCTTATGAATATTTGGAATTTCGCTTATGGAGGCTGCTTGTGGATCGCATGAGCGTGACAAAGTGTCTGCGACCACATTATGTTTGCCTGAAATGTGGCGAATATCAGTCGTAAATTGGGATATGTAATCTAAATGTCGGCTTTGACGTGGACTACGTTCCGCCTTCGAGTAGATTGCGTTTATCAACGGCTTATGGTCCGTGAAGATTGAAAACGTACGACCTTCTACGAAATAGCGAAAATGTTTAAGCGCTAAGTATATAGCTAATAATTCGCGATCGAATGCGGAATACTTGGCTTCAGTTTGCGAGAGTTTCTTAGAAAAAAAACCTAATGGTTCCCAATTACCTTTATTATATTGCTGTAATACTGCAGCTACGGCAATATTTGATGCGTCACATGTAATATTGTATTTAGAATTTTCAATTGGATGTGCCAATAACGTTGCTTCAGCAAGCGCTCGTTTAACATTAATAAATGCGTTTATGCATTCATCAGGCCAATCGAAATTTTTGGCAGTTTTGGGCTTCTTTGATAAAAGTGCTAACTGCGCGTGAATTGGTTGAAGAAATTCGGCTAATCGTGGGATGAACCGATGATAAAAATTCACCATCCCGACGAATTTCTGAATTGATTTAATTGAATGTGGTTGGGGAAACTTTGTTATGGCTTCTACTCGCAGTGGCGAAGGTTTAATGCCATCTGGAGTAATAGAGTGGCTGAGGAATTCCAGTGATGTAACACCAAAAACACATTTCGATGTTTTAATTTTGACATCGTACTTTGCAAGCCTTTCAAAAATTTTCCTTAAGTGGGATAAATGTGTTTCCTCAGTTTTACTTGCAATCAATATGTCATCAATATAAACGAAAACGAAATCAAGGTCTTTACATACTTCATTCATAAAACGCTGAAACGTTTGAGCTGCGTTCCGAAGTCCAAAAGGCATTCGTTTATATTCAAATAACCCAAATGGCGTCGTAATGGCCGTTTTAGGAACGTCTTCAGAAGCTACAGGTATTGCGTGGTATGCCCTGATTAGGTCAATTTTTGTAAAAATCGTGCATCCCTGCAGGTGCACGGAAAAATTATGGATATGCGGTATCGGATAGCGATCCGGTACCGTAATGGCATTAAGTCGACGGTAGTCTCCACATGGACGCCAATCTGTACTGTCTCTCTTTTGAACCATATGGAGTGGAGATGAAACCGGGGATGACGACGGTTGACATATCCCTAATTCGATCATATGTGCGAACTCGTTATACGCTGCCTTATGTTTCGTAGGATCAAGTCGTCGTGGTTTAGAATACGGAAGTTGACCGTTCGTATATATGTGATGAACCACACTGTGTTTGACCGGGACATTAAAATTTGGGGATTCGGTAAGGGTCGGAAATTCTTTTAATAATTGTCCAAAAATATTATCAATCCCCCAGTGTTTCGGTGTTGGAGTATTATCAGTAACTGTCATTGCCGCGACAGTTAATTTGGTGGTTGGATCTAGGATGCGTTTTCCACGCAAGTCAACAAGAAGACCAAATTTAATTAAAAAGTCAGCTCCGATAATTGGTCGGTTAACTGACGCTAGTACAAAAGGATGGGTAAAGGTGCGCCGAAGCCCAATATCGATCGATAGTAATTTAGTCCCAAAAGTATTAATGGTTGTGCCATTCGCTGCCGAAAGACACAACACTGGATCGAGAGATCGATTTCCTTGGAAAAATTTATTTGGAACAACCGAAAGGTCGGCCCCAGTATCTACAAGGAAAAGGAAATTATTATTTTGATCTCGAAGAAAAAGACGGCGATTCGTATGCATTCGACTATCTGCCGTAATGACAGTCGAATTTATTCGTTTAAAGTACTTGACTTTGTGGATATATTATTTGAAGATGAAAATTCGCACGGTTTTATACATTTGAGTGCTTTTCCACCAAATTTATAGTGATACCAGCAATATCTATAATTTTTGGAGAATCTATTGCCGCTTCTCGATCGAAATTTTGGCGCTGTCGAAGGTCGCGGGCTTTTAGAGCGATGACGTCTATCAGAAGCGAACTTTAAAATTGACTGCTGCAATTGTGAAATTTGTTTCTTCAACTCTGTAATCTCCGCCGAATATTTTTTTCTTGATTGATTATCAGAGGTTGCAGCTAAGGTGGGATCTACTTGTGAAATATTATTCGGTTCCGAAGCTTCATACATTCGATCCGCCTTTTCTATTAATTCGTTGGTTGGTTTTTCCTCAAATCCGATTAATCCAACTTTAATGATTTTTGGCATTCTTCTTATCCAAAGTTTTCTCACGGTCTCATCGCTAATGTTGTCACCCGCTAACCTCGTCATTGTCCTGTAAACTTCGGATGGTTTGTCTTCGCCGATATCTTTTTTTTCGACTAATTCCTCCAAGCGTTTTTCTTGAGACAGCGAATACATCTTAATGATTGCTTGTTTTAGCGTATTGTATTTGTCTTTGTCTGGAGGTGGATATATTAATTCAGCTACTGAATCAAAAACGTCAGTAGGTAAAGAGCTTGCCACAGTCCAAAACTTTTTTTGGTCAGTTGTAATTTGACAGAGTTGGAATTGCATCTCGATTTGAATAAACCACGACTGAGGGTTTTTTCTAAAAAAATCGGGGAGTTTAATGCGAGTGGACTGGACCTGAGCGGTTTGATACAGTTTTTTAGTCTTAGGCGTCCTTTCTTCGTTGTCACTCATTGTTCTCACTTTTAGCACGATATTAATTAGCAAAATTTTTTTTTTTTTAAATAACCAATGTATTCGACACTTTTGGAATGTGAAATTTAAGTACCAATCAACACAAACGAAAATTCAGTTTACAACCGTATATAGAATTATGATAAATGTATTTTAGAAGATAATAATGTAATTAAAGCAATAAAATTTGTTTTTATATTAAATAATTTTATATAATTAATAAAATTTGAAATGTTTACAATTTTATTATCAGAATTCATTCGGTATTGAATGATGAATGAAGATTATTATTTTTGAATTTTATGTTGTAAAATAATAAATAAGGTAATAAAATTAAATTTAAATTTGTAGACATGCATGAAATATTATGAAAATTTACTTGTAACTGTGTTATACTTATTGTAAATTCTAATATATTTTTATGGTTTCAATATAAATAAAAAAATTTTTTTATAAGTTTTACTTTATCAACTAATGTTAGAATTGATATATTAATTGTAGTTTCTAATATTGTATTCTACGTACACCAATATTATGTAATTGTGTTAATTCATTCTTATAATATTATATTGATAATAAACAATTATTAATATATATTATTATATTTTATGATTAAAAATTTTTTTTTTTTTAGTAACTAATAAATTTTATGGTTTTATGACTATAATTGTATAATATAATTTTATGATTGTGTTTTGTAAAATTATAAATTTCCTTTATTAAAATTAGTCATTCGGTTGTTTATTAATTTAGATATATAAATTTCTTATAAATTTTATTAGAATATCAAATTAATTAAATGGTGTATAAATTTGTATTACTTACATATGCTCTGGGCATACTTGCTCATATCCATACTGCAACGG
The DNA here is from genome assembly GCA_947310385.1 of Nephrotoma appendiculata. Taxonomy (NCBI): domain Eukaryota; kingdom Metazoa; phylum Arthropoda; class Insecta; order Diptera; family Tipulidae; genus Nephrotoma; species Nephrotoma appendiculata. The sequence goes on along the minus strand of OX371224.1, from coordinate 84,156,955 downwards.
GTTGATGATCTGATAGTCCACTGCTAATCCAATTAATGCATATGGTTTAATCCAACTCGAACGTTAATGTATTTTGGTTGAACTGTTGTTAAAGATGCAAGGTCGAATAAATCCGGTGTGTGATGTATGCACAATTAACGGAATGTGCTGGTAATTTGATCGTATGTTTTTTTTTTAGCAGATCACGTTTTTCATTTATTTGTTACGTGATGTGTTCTCGTGAATTTATGATAAAATGCGTTACATACAATATATTTTGCGGTTAACTTTATATGTTGTGTGCTTTATTGGCAAATTTTAGTAATTCATTTTGGATTCGCCTTAAATTTTTATATATGGTGCACACTGATATTGCGCACAATGGATATTAATATACGTATACACTTGATTTTGATTTATTCACAGTTCACATTCATTCATCAACTTTATACATTCGGCACGTTTTCTTATATAAACTATAGTGAATTTATTTGCACTGATCTATTGAATTTTATGTTCTATTCATTTTCACTGTTAGGGTCACCACTTGTTGGGGTTCAATTAGGTATTAAAATAACACAAATTAAACTCAACATTTTATTTTAGATATTAAGTTTATATTTCGTACCAAAAATGTTTATTAGAAAGAATTTATTTATTTATTTATTTTAGTATATTTATAATAGAATAATTTTTACACTTCTCACAAAAAGCTTTTAAATTATATATATAATATTTATTTTTGGGTTTTTGACCCGACCACAGATTTTTACTTAATGATAAATATTTTATAATAATACAATAATTACAAAATTTTATGTACTGAGTTTTCGGTTATTCGATTTTGATTGGTCTACAAAAGTGGTTCGATAGGTCATAAAATGATTTTATTGTTTTAACGAAATAGTAAGTATTTCAAGAAGAAAGACAGGGCCGCTACAAACCTAGGATAAAATCGATTGTAGATTTAGAAAGAGGAAAAAAAACTAAAAATACTAGTATAAAAAACTGAAAAACGATATTTATTGGTACTTACAACAAGATAATACTGAGCCGACGACCGATATGACAATTGCGCCGACTTCATTTTCGAAAAACTTGGGACAAAGATATGTTCAGGCGATACTCGCAAACCAAAATGCAGAATCTTCATGAATGAAACTTCATTAAGCTATTTCCATAAATTTTAATTAAAAATTAACAAATTATATAGTGTTAACCTGTGAAGCAAATTAATTGCATATATGGTTGTTTAGGTCCTATCGCAAACGAGCACTCAACACTATTAAATCTATATTCCACACTTTTTATCCATCACCGTTTTCGTACACCGTACTTTAAAATATGAACTGTCTAAATTTTAAAAGTGTGTTTAAAAACTTCACACTCCGGTCATGTTAAATATCTAATCTAATTTAAAATCTTAGACACTATTTTTATTTACTCGTAATTAAATTTACTCTGTGATTCTCTAATATTGTCATATTCCATATCTTAATTCTACTTAACATTAATTAAATCAGCATCCGTGACATTTGTACTAATTTTATTAATAAACCATTCAGTGGTCAAATTGCTTGCATTTACAAATGTTCATCCACCACCCGCATAAACAACAGTGACATTCTAAAATTTCTGCCTGTAATTATTTTCCAACTAATCAACAAAAAATAAATAGGAAAACATGAAAACAGCATGAATTATAAATTGTGACAACTGTGTGACATTCAACAAACAACATAAAACAATTAATTTGAATACAAGCCAAGTAAATTATGTTGTGTGTGTCGGCAAGCAAAAAAAAACTACTTGCTGTATATTAGATGGAACAAGAGTCCGGAACATGTTAAAGCAATATGCTTAACAGCGTCGACCATCGAATTGTTTTTATGTTTTTACCTCATCATAATCATTATTACAAACAATTATTTTGCATATCATATTTACTTTGCTGCTGAACTGAAAAATAAACATTGTGCTCTGTGTACTGTATGTATATACATACTTGTTGGAAAAATAATAACAATGTTGTTGTGTTTTCATCCCGATATGAAAATATCATCATCATCATCATGAGCAAGCCAGCATAATAATCATTATGAATTTTTTTTTGTACAAACGTAACGTAAAATGTTCATTAAATTTGGATTTGATGCAAGAATTTTCAATTTAGTTAGAAAACTCTTTCGCTTGAATATCATTACGTTTGTTATTATATTTGTATTTTGGCATTATTATTGTGAACATGATGTTTACCACATATCGCATTTATCTGCACAAGTAGAATAATATTGTTTTACACAGCAGTATAAATCCTGACAGGTGTAATTGGTATACGTTACTGTAGCCTAGCAAGTAGATATTATATAGAATCGGGTTTCCAATTAGTCTTGCTAGATAGATATAGAAGGCATGATTTAGCCTTTATTAATATTAGAATTTAAGCCATTGGGTGCACGTATATACCTACATTACGATGAGGCAATGAATTAGTTTAGGCCTAGAAGGGACTACTTAATAAAAATATAGGGAAAATTAAATTTATTAAAACTAAAATTCAGGTATCTGATTCCGCTGCACAACATTTGCAATCTCATATATCTCACCACGCATATGAATTATTATATGCTAATGCAGAGCATATAAAGCATAACGAAAAATATTTGGATGGTTCGAGATCGACTGAATTGAATTGGAATTGGATTTTTTTTTAAATATAATATAAAATTTATTGTTAAATAAAAAAAAAAAATCTCGCTCAAGGAGCATTCCAGAAGCTTTATGACCTTTAATATCAAAATAATTTTTTATCCGCATTGTACATTTATAAGTTTCTTCACCATTTCTATATAGGTAGAGGTATATAAGTATATATATAATAAGAAAAGAATTAAGAACAAAAAACTGTATAATATACACACAGCATCCACGAAAACAAAAAGATCTTGTTAGTGATTGGAAATGAACATAATAAAAATTGTTGATACAATCCATTCCGCAAACGATTTTTTTTTTATTTAAAAGGCAGCAGCAGCAGCAGCAACCAACCAAGCATATAACGTACTTCTTGTCCCGTTCGTTGGGGTTTGCCTACACAATTTATCGGCGGTGATCTTAAATTCAGTTTGTAGTAAATTGTGTTTTACCTAACTTCTTATGTCGTTATATAAATTCTTTATTATTTTATAGAAGATGTTATATCTTAAGGACCACTTCAATTACAATCATGGCTCAGCAGTCTTTTTCATGTAGCATTACGATTCTTTATTAAACTAATTAAAATATTTTAAAATTGTTAAAGATGCGAAGCTAAAAATATAAGATTTGTTTTTACAAATTTTAACGTTTCAAAATTTGACTATTTTTTAGATTGCTTACTGCTGGCGCTATTTTCTATGAAAGAATATATCTGGCTCAACAATATTTCTCTAAACAGGTTCGCAGTTGCATGGGAAAGTCAGACACGAATATCGATTGATTTGAATTCTAAATCCTATTTAATGACTTGCTCTTGCAACAATTATATACGAAGCCTTCTGCGTGGTTTTATTTTGACTCGGATTGATGACTGGGTCATCGTTGAGCGGGTTAAGGATAAGTTTGGTTCGGCCGATTCTTTCCGGATTTGTTTTGTAAAAAAATCCAGAACTTCATCCGGGATTTATGTTTGTCTCGATTCAGCTCAACATACCAGATTCGAACATGATTGGTTAAGAAATTGCCTAGTATAGTCGAACTCCAGAACTTCTCTAAAGTTCGTTTTTAAATCCCCACCCAATTATGAATACCTGATTTGACAAAAACTGTTAGGATATGGCCAATTTTTATTCAGAATGATCAACTTGTAGAACTTCATCAAAAAGACAAATTAAAATCCCAATATACAACCTGACCTCTTTTATTATAATCCTAGCCCAGCTCTGTAAACTGAATTGGAAAATTATCGGTTAGGTAACGGCCTGGGCCCATTCATTATAGTCGAATACAAAAATTTCGGCAAATTCCGTTTTGCACACTGAATTAGACCATAATTTGTTGAGAGATGGCTTTGTTCCACTGAGCAATATGAGTGCCAATCCAATTATGCATACCATATTTGACAGCAATTGGTTGAGGAGTGGTTAGGCTCCCAAATGAATATTCTTTGGTACCCAAAATTAATAAAACATTTGAATTTTTTGCGAAATAAGCAAAATAATAAATCATGTAGTTAATCTGGCATTGAATAACCAGGAACCATTGCTTATGGGCAGCTTCACCAATTTTATGCATTTTTTGAATGATATTTCGTGGTAGCCAATTCAAGGGATTTAACCCTAATGGATTTTAGAGTTTAAATATAATTCCATTGGTGATACCGACTTTTGGGCATGGATTGGTTTCGAGAAAGGTCAATTCAAGCAGATATGTGAATACAGTCAAAAATGCAACCCAGTACAAATAACTGCATTTTTGTGTAAATTAAGAACTTCCCTTGCCAATCAGCAACTGGAGTTTTTGTTCGGAGTATGCGAGAGAACTATAGGTAACTATTTGAATTGTGTGAGAAATGATTTGCTTCAGAATTTTGTCCCTTAATTCATTAATTCTAATACTCGGAAAACATTCGTACAACAAAACACAAAAATTGCACAAATTCTATTTGGCATTCCCAATAATAAAGGATGTGTAATCTTTGATGCCACATATCGCTTGTGCTAAAAGTCCAAAAATTTTGCAGGTCAGAAGAACATGTGGTCGGAGCAAAAGAAATTACCTCTAATGAAGCCTATGGTAGGTTGTACTCCGGACGGTTATATATTATTTGTTCTAGGACCATACGATGCCACACACAATGTTGCAACAATACTGAGAGATTGTTTTGAAAGGTACCAAGATAAGTTGTCGATAATGGAGGAAGAAGATTTTGTACTCATGGATAGAGGGTTCCGTAACGTACTCCCATTCTTAACTGACACAAAACATTTCAAAGGTTACATCCCGGGAAACTTGAAACATTTGAGGCTAATATGACACGATTCATCACCAAAATTAGATGGGTCATTGAACAAGCGTTTGGTCGATTGAAAAAGAAATTCAAACACTTTGCTATTGCAGCACATAATTCTACATTAGAACACGATTACGACTGTCTTTTGATTGCCTTCACGCTACTAAACCTTTTCCAGAAGCCAAAAGTTTCTGACGGTGACAATGAGATCATAGCTCACCGGATGTTAGAAAGGTTTAATGTTGAAAATAAGTTACGAACAATTGTGGATGAGTATAACCTGTCGAGAGTAACAGTTCCGCAGTATAGTTCTGCAGTATACGCTAGTTGACAATGAGGAGAATAATGCATTATTGCGCTTCCCCGTACTGGATCTGAACGATTTATATTATATTGCTCTTGGGACATATCAAATTGAAAATGCTCGGAGCTACTACTCGCAACACCTAAAAGAAGGTATTTTTCTAATACATACGTTTGAGCCCCACGTAAGGCATCCAACAGCTCGTATTCAATACGACCAGTATGACATTATAGTTTAGAATCCATTTTTGTTGAAAGGCTACATGAAATCTAGGCATCAGGGAGGAGTTAACCACCACATTTTTGTTCTTGTTGATCGATCTATTTCCGAATATTATTGTACTTGTGATAGTAGTGAGATAACTGTTGGTTGCTGTAGTCATGTGATGACCATAATGTGGTATCGTGGATATGTACAATATCAAAATATACAAGTGCCGAACCCTGCAGCTTGTAGTGTCTCGGTAACAATACCGAAAGCCAACAGTACGATAAATAATTAATAGGAAGGAGGCACTAACTTATGTAAAAAAAATGTCGTTAGAGGCAAGGGGCTCACAGTAATCAAGCACCCCGAATCGTGAGAGGCAAGGGGACTCACAGTAATCAAGCACCCCAAAGGGGGCATAACTCTACCACGTCCACGCCGTTGTTCCTGGATCACGCGAAAAGTAGAGTATCATATATTCTGAATGACTTTTCAATTATTACAGTTCAATTACTCTAACAGATAGATGAACTCTATTTAATTAACTCCTAGGTTCCACTTCTGGATAAGTGGAATCCAGGCCCTGGGATTACGCATTTCAGGACTCGAATTATGAAGCTCTAGATTATAATATGAATACCATATTGATACTTCCTGGAAAAGAGTATGATTGAAATTATTTATTTAAGAAAGAAGAGTCAGTGTTTCGAAAATTCGAGTCTTCCTCTCAAAATATTCGCGTATTATTTTTTTTGCCGAGAAAGTCGGTCAAATGTTCTTCTAATAAAAACTCTAACCATAACAAGGAGGATGTAGCCATTTCTACATGTTTAGAAAGAGATTTACAGTATTACTATCTCTATTCAGAACTCCGATATTGTTTTTGACTATTTTCGACTTGTACTTTTACCAGTCTGGTTCACTGGGTAACTGGTCAGAATACGTCAGACAAATCAATTATGGGAGTCAGTATTCCATGTTGATTAAAGTTTTGAGGAATAGTGGCGCAGAAAGGGCAATTCCTTAAGAGAATATCATTTCCTAACGGTTCTCCGCAATAGGGGTGGTTTCACCCCCATGCAGAGGGTGTGTTTCACCCTGAGGATATTTGGAAGACCACTCCTGGTTTCCTGTTGGCCGTCTTAGATTCTGTCAATTTAGAACAAGAATTCGTATACCTTTTTCTCAGATTTCGCCCTCTAGGGGTGGTTACCACCCCTAAAGTAAGGGTAACTAGTCAGAATCAAGCAATAATGGGAGTCAGGATTCCATGTCAATCAAGAAGGTCATCCATTAAGGGAATATCATTTCCTGACGGTTCTCGGCAATAGGGGTGGTTCCCCATGCAGGCATATTTGGAGAGCATATTTGGAAGACCATCCCTGGTGTCCTGTTGGCCGTCTAAGATTCTGTCAATTAAGAACAAGAATTCATCGACCCATTTCTCAAATTTCGCCCTCTAGGGGTGCCTCAAGTGAGGGTAACTGGTCAGAATACGTCAGACAAATCATTTATGGGGGTCAGTATTCCATATCAATTAAAGTTTTGATTACGACCAGTATCGGGGCGCAAAAAGATTATTTATTAAGGGAATATCATTTCCTGCCGTTTTCGGCAATAGGGGTGGTTCCCCCCACCCAGGGGTGTGTTTCACCCTTAGGATATTTGGAAGACCATTTCTGATGTCACTTCTACCATGAAAATCCAAGCATTTTTATCTAGAAATTCCCGACCGTTTTCCGATTTCTTTCTTCTGGGGGTGATTTCCACCCCTCAAATAGGGGTAAATTGACTCAATACTGAAAAATTGAGTTATACTCACCCACATTTTTTATGACGGTCAATTTTAGCCCATGGGGACCTCTGTACGACCTTCCCCGTTCTTGCTACAGACTATGAAAAAACGGGCGAATTTTGCGGTCACTTTTTCCATTTCGTGTCAGTTTCATATTTGCAGGCTGGGCTTGCTCACTACCCGTCATTCCTTTGGCAGGACATCTACAGCGTCGGAGTGTCGATTTCAGCATATGTGTCGTCCATTCGTGCTGTGTGAATTGTGGAAAATTACTCGTTACTGGGTGGAAGCACCCGGTTATTATTAATTTTATTCGCGTTCCTTAAATTTCGTTCGTCGGTTCAATTTAATTTCAGTTTTTTATTTGGTTTTAATTTTTATTTTTATTCTGTTCCACGGTAAACCAGGAACATGCAAGCTTCAACTTCTCCACAACCTTAAACCCTGAGATCTAGTTGGCAAAATCAACGTTAGAGAGGCCTCTGCAAGTTTAGATGAAATCTGCGGGTTGGCTTCATACCCCCCGTAACATTATACAGAATGGTGCACCATCCATTGTGCTTCTTTTGCCGCATTGTAGGTGTGGCTGCATGGTGTGTTTCCGCTTGGTTTTATAAGGTTCCGGTTGGATTTATAAGGTTCCGGCTGGATTTATAAGGTTCCGGATGGAAAATCATATAGTGAAGAATGATGTACAACGCATCATGCAACTTGTACCATAGTTTGTTTCGTTCCGGCTGATATTGTTTCCTCTGGCGTGATCTAAACTATAGAGATGAACGTAAAAAAACGTATAAATTGTAGTTTGTAGATTCAGAAATTGAAATCCATGTTATGTCCATATTTATTGGTCTGCCCTTCACAAAATATATTACAAATCAACTAAAATGTGTCCCAGTTATCGATCGGTTTAGTGGCGGAAGTGTCCATTCAACACCAACAGACTTTTAATTTAGTAATTAGATAACTTCATTTCCCATATTTGGCAGGTATAAATCATCTCGGAAAAGCTACTCATCAATTAATTAGTTTTTGTTCGATTGGAATACTTATAACCCCAGTACACAGTGATAGTTTTAAATACTGCAAAGCCACTCAACGAAGTGGTCCTTCAATTTTATAGGAACAATTGCTAACAAACTATTTGGCGTGTTAAACAAAAAAGACGGGAAAAATTAATCAATTTATCATTCTAGCGACCATTTTTTCACTCACCAATTTCCGTAATATATCAAGCCATTAGTTATTTACCTAAAATTAAGTCAGAATATGCCTTCTCAAAGCAATGATATAGTCATTATTTATCAAATAACTGATGTCAAATGTTATGTCCGTTCCAAATGGAGTTGGCTTAAATTTAAACTGTTTTTCTTACCATATGGTATAAGAGCAATCCCGCAAGCTAACATAACTCACCTTAAAAGTGAGAGCAATTGTAAGAACAACTATTCAGGAGTAAACCATTAAAAATGTTAAGTAGACGGCTCAACTCAATGTAGACAGCATTCCACTTTCACAGTTACGATGTAATAAGTTAAGGATGTAATCGATGTTTAAACAAACCAATAAAAACCACATTTTGAAATTCCAAACTTTATTGAAACGTAAGCGCATATTTAATCTATCATCAGAGAGAAATTTTAACATTTCTCGTGCCTGCAGTCCCCACACCCTAGTTTGATAAGATACTGAAATTTTATAAAACACGTCATCCTCTTCACTTGCGCATAGCCAAATTCATGAACGTGCTTCAAAATTGAGTAGCAAAGGATTTTTTGATATACACAAAAATTGGGATGGATCCATTTCAAATGGTTTACAATTCGGTGACAAGTGAATTTTAAATGTTTTTATGATATGAACTAACGCCGCTTTCGTTTGGCCAAGCGCGAATCGCATACCCATACACATTCGCGGTCCTTCGCCAAATGGCATATAAACACATTTTGGACGTTGTTTCACCTCTTCTTCGCTGAATCGCGATGGATCAAATTCATGAGGATTTGCGTAGTATGCCGGATCAAAATGAACCGAGTTAATTGGAATCGTAACCCCCATACCAACTGGAATAACAAATCCTTCTTTTTGTCCCGGTAGCGGATCTAATTTGTACTCCCGCGTACATTTTTTCTGCATTGTCATTATAATTGGTTTAACACGTAACGTTTCGTATAATACACCATCTAAATACGTCATTTCTTGAACTGCATCATAAGTGACCTCGTTGTTGTGTAATGCCATTACCTCCGAAATCTCATAAAAAAGTCGTTCTTGTATATCTAGATGGCATGCCAATTCGTACAATGTGTTCGCTAACAGGGTAGCTGAAGTTTCCGTACCCTCACTAAAAAATGCCAACGAATGTCCAGCCACTTGTTCCTCATTCAATTTTGTTTTGCTTTGTGTCGCCAGCAACATTTCCAGCAAATCAACATGCGGTAATTTAACTGTTTTGCGCGACTCCACATTCTCGCGCACCAATCGACGCATCCAATCGTTAATATCTTTTGGCAAAAGTCGTATCTTAAAAATTTTCACAAGACTTGGTATAAATATAATGATCATAAATAGTATCGCCTGCCAAGTGGTTGGTTCAAATATCTTCCGGGACATTTTACGAAATTCAGAATTTGGATTACTAAACGATTCCGAATCCAAACTAAAACTGACATTTGAAACATTATCAGTTGTAAATTTACCTGTTAATTCTTTTGCATTGAAATCGTATTTTGGCCCATATTGTTTGATGTATGCCTTGAGGCGATCACAGGCACGCCCCATTCGCGGGTACATTGTTCTCACTTTAGTCGATGTAAAAAGTGGCGTTAGCAGTTGTCGTGATGTCTTCCATGGATCTCCTGCGGTCATAAATGGATTATGTGCCAGTAGGGGGTCTGCTTCGCTATCAAATCCAAAATCATTTTCCGCGAACGATTGAAATTCTTTAATTAGCACATCTTTTATTAGATTTGCATCACGAACACAAATGACGGGCGTTAAACACTTGTAGTATCCGAAATATGGTACATTGGTGTATTTACTGTGGAATATATATAATTAGGGATATGCTCAAGCCACTTATAAAGCTTAGAAATACGCAGAATTTTCTCACTCACTTATATAACTCATCCATCAGGGTGCCAAAATGTTTCGACATTGCAAATACTGGGCCGATATTTCCCACAATCCATGTAGCATCTGGCGCTGGGACACCATGTCGTTTCCAATATGAATAATTTCGTTTGAAATAAAAGATTACGGTTGTCACCAGAATTATTGTTAGGACGAGCCACATAGTGCGTTACTTAAAGCTACTCGCCGTCGGTTTGAACTTATTATAAGCGCGACTTAAAAAATCACTGGTTGAATACCGACTGATTAGAAAAACACTTGCGTTTGTCTTTAAATACAATTAATTGTGTTTGTATGTATTACTGGGAATATACTTGTATACTTAACCGATAAGAATATAAAATTGAAATGTTTTGATTAAGTTAACATAAGAATGTGTTCTGTATTGGTGAATGAGGTAGCACGAAAATGTATTTTTTTATTAAACATTCTTAAAATAAATAAGTTTATTTAACGTCAAGGTCAATATATTAAATATAAAGGGTCTTACAATAAAAACACTCGATTTTAAATGTAAATAAAACAAATTGTGGGGGACATATCTACTCAGTGTGGCTTTACTTGGTGGCACATATTAGGAAGGACCGATTTTCTTTGAGTTTGTCGCATACATTTTGGCTGAATTTGCTGGATGGCGTTTGTTATGTTGACATTGATGCATCAATTGTTTGCGTTTCATTCGCATAAACCCGCTATTTACGATACCCCCCACCAAAGAACGAAGCTGTTGTGCGAGATAACCATGCACTCAAATCGATGTGGAAACCACATGCTGCCGGTATCTATCAGTTAAGGTCACAATATGTGGCTTATCATAGATCTGTAGCCTCGTCGTTGGCGGTTAACCCAATGCTAGTTTCGTTTTGGAACAAGTTTGGTCCGATGATCCCCGCTTCCCCCCGACTAAATGGAGAATCGATCTACCCGCTACGACTTGAGGTAAAATATTTAATAGATTAAAAAAAATCCCGCATCGATGAACTAATCGAGATTTTGCCCGGTTCTTATCAAAGATTTTATATTAGATGTACGAGTAGAAACTCTGCTTTTTTTGTTTAAATTCAACTTTATTGAAAATGGAACTTGCCTTTGACTTTCATATCGACCAGACGTGTTTTTCTTTTTTCCATTTATTTTAATTTTTAATTTTTATAAAATAATTTAGAGTAATTTTGGGTTATTAGTTTTCTATAATAATCACAAGTTATTAAGCGAACAGTGTGGTTTTGTTTTGAAAATATTAAAATATTAAAAATACTAAAATGTATTTAATTGTGAAGACAGCAAATTATGAGGTTATAAAAATACCAGCTGGAGAACCTAAATAATCACAATCATGAGAAGTCGTAGTTATTCTGGAGTCTGATTGGACTACTACCAAAGGATTGTGCATCATTTGATTATGAATCATCAACAACCAGTTACTGGATTGTTTCCAACTAGCTCAACTTATCCTCATGCTTGGAAACTACGCAGACATAACCTCATTTATTGAAGGGCATGGCGAAGTGGTAATGATGGTATTCACCCTGATAAGCAGGTAAGGGATGCATACAGCCCGCACGTAAAGTCTACCGAAGTTTAATATGTACACTATTTAGAGCATGAGGAAGGTACATGTGACAGTGGCTGTATGCATCAACCTCTTTTGTATTTATCGTTTTTTTTCAGTTGATTGTCTGGTCTGTTAATGGACTTTTGTCTTATAAACGGAATGTTTGCAAACATGACGTAGTTTGCGGTATTAAGATTTATGTATTGTATTTGCGGTGGGCAGCGGTAACGAGGTGTATAGGCAACCAGCAGCCGTCATCTTCGGTAAAAGTTGTTTCCGGAGAGGGGGACACCTGTAATATTTGATCTCATCGGCAAATTTCTCTCACTTTTCTGACATTTGACTTTTCTGATTTTGTGAATGGTTCTTTGGATATTGCAATTTTTAGTTTAGGGCAAAGGCAGGTCTTGCGGATTGAATGTTCAAAGATGTTTCATTGTATGTACATGCAGTGCTTATTATTATTTTTATTTCGTATTTGTATGTTGGAAGAATGCAAAATTAACAATTATAAAAAAAAATGTCAAATATGACGTTTCAAATAAATTACACAGAGTCCTAATTTACATGTCTTTTTCTAAAAGGATACATGTAAACACAGTTTGTACACTGTACATAAAATGTTTCAATTCAAAACGAATCGAAGTTGGCGGTTATGTACAAGTTCGACAATGTATTTTTTTCCTTCTAATTTTTTATTTTTTCAAATTTTTTAATATGGAATTCGGGCACTGAATTAAGTAGTGCTTTAAACGTTCGTGATTACTATTTATTAAAATCTACTGACTTTATTCTTCGGAATGAATATACATACTATACCAGGGGATGGAAATTGTTTATTCAATGCGGTCATGCATCAACTAGGATTGTTAAATTTAAGGCCTTTAAATTACAATGCAGCTAATCTACGGGCTGAAACGGTAGAATACATTAATAAAGAAATCAGCACCTATTTGCCAACAATTATAAATTCTTGCCTGACCACTTACACACCGGAGATTATTGCTATGAGCACGGAGGCTCAATTAGTGTCAAAATATTTTTCTGATCTTAAAGCAGATGGTTTTTGGGGTGGAGCTGAATGTCTGTCCGGTATTTCTAATTTAAAGAAAATTAAAATTAATGTGTACTGTTATGGTACTCAAAATAAAATAGAATTTACACCCAGCTCTGGATCCTTTGCGGCTGAAATAAATGTAATATATAACGGAAACCATTATGATAGTTTGGAAATTTGTCTCAATGATTCTATTGTAACCCAGAATGGAAGTTTTCAAGACATCGAGAATATTATAAATCGGGAGCTACTACCGGCAAACAATCAATACGCTCTAGTCGAAGAGTCACAGAAAACTCAGGCATTTTCATTGCATGGAAAACCCGGTCCAACTACACTTTGTCTTGCCTCCTGGAATATTCGTGGAATTAATAATCATCATAAACGTAATAATATTGATTCTATAGAAAAAATAACATCGACATCTGTAGTGTGCAAGAGACGAATATGTGTTCAGGAGTATGTGTAACTGATAACTACACCTGGTACCTTGCGAATGATCCAAAAACTAAACGAAGAGGTGTAGGTTTAATTGTAAATAGTCAACTAAATATTAAGTCTAAGCGAATTAAACATTATTTTGGTTGCATAATTACGATGTATGGAAGTATTATGGATTTTGGCAAAATCCTGCTGATTGCAGTATATGTACCACCTCAAACGTCTCAATGGAACCGACTCCGAGCATCAAGAATTTTCGCACGTTACTGTCGATCGTCGACCGATGCCCAAAGTCTAGTGATTTAATTTTATTTGGTGATTTCAATGCCCATCTTGGCTCAGAAGATGGCTTGAATTCTGAAAATGTGGGGTCGAAACTCTTTCACAAAACATCGAATGATAATGGGGTTTCATTAGCACTATTGGCTAACATAGCGCAATTATATATACACACCACTTGTGGGCGCAGAAAGACCATCACAACATGGACTGACGGCTATAACTTTTCTCAGACAGACCACATTTTAACTTGCAAAAGAAACAGATTAATATATATAGAATCTGTAAAAGTTGATTATTTTCATAGTGATATCAGTGATCACAGATTAATCTGGATACAATGCGCAAGAAGAAATGGTGTGAATATGACGCAGTCTACAAATGTAAGATCTGTACAAAAAACTTTAGTTTCGCCATCAACCTACAATACCAAAAAGTTAAATATTAACTTATTGAGGGATCAAGCAACAATTAAACTTTACCAGGTAACACTAATATCTATACATACGAGGAAGTTTTATAATCATGTACGATATGAAGTCAATGGAAGACTATCGTCGAGGCAATTAAAATTACCTCGCAGAAAACTTTAGTTGCAAAATCTCCTTTAACGCCTAAACGTAGACGAGCATTGGCTTGCTTCAAAAGTGCGAAAAGTTACAAGGACGCCCATCCGAATGATAACCGTGCTCGAGATCTACTGAGAACTGCGAGAAGAAATTTGTCTGCAGCATATGCAAATCATCGTACACTCGAATGCCAACAGTTCTTCAATAGTATAAGCCAATACCGACCATCAGAACGGCTTCGTAAAACTTATTCGTTTTTAAAAAAATATAAAAGAGGCATTGCCCAAAATAATCGGTACATACCCATTTCATCTTGGGCCCAAGAAATAAAGAAATCTGAAGGTGAGCATCCAACATTAATAGAGGAAATTGATCATTTGCCATTGGGCGTGCCCCCGTCGACAGAGGATATAAGAGCCATAATAAGAAACATCCGCTCAGGAACGGCTCCTGGTAGCGACGGAATATTCATTGAAATGCTAAAACACGCTCCGGACCGAATACATCAAGGACTTCAAGAAGTAATAGAGGAAGCTTGGATAAACAATAACCCACCAGATGACTGGCTGGAAACTGTTCAGGTTCCAATTCCAAAAGTCAAAGCCCCAAAGAATGTAAATGATTATAGAAGAATCACACTATGTAATGTTGGATATAAGGTGTATGCTAAATGTTTACTGGACAGGCTAGATGAACACTTGAGTTTACCCTCGTCGTATCAAGCCGCATTTTTGACTAACCGGCCAACTGACGATCACACCTTTACTGTTTGTCGTGTGCTGGAGGAGGAATGGAGAACTGGAAATTTGGTCAAGATCTTGTCAATTGATCTTCAAAAAGCTTTTGACACAGTTGACCTAAGCGTCATATCCCAATCCCAGTCTACGAGAATATATACCTCACTATTTGGTAAATCGCATAATAAAGACGTGCTTTTGGGGACGGACTACCCTAAAGTAGTTTAATGTGTGCACCGAAAAAATTAACAAGAATAAAGGAGGAAAACAGGGATGCCCAATATCTCCACGTATCTTCAATTTTATATTAAATGAATTTTATATTAACACTGGTAGATCAATTTCCTGCACTGAAGTTGGAGCAACGTGACGCATTACAATTACCGCTGATCCTGGCTTACGCTGATGATATAGTCATAATTAGCCGAGATGTTGTAGCATTGGAACCTGCTCTACAGGAGTTAATAACTCTTTTGCAATATGCAGGAATAGAAATAAATACACAGAAATGTACAACTCTTATAAGAGATCGCGATCGCTCCTCTAATCCACCTCCACCAATAGTTCTTGCAGGGATTACTTTCACTAGAAACGACACAATGCGTTACTTAGGAACGTATTTGACAGCGAAATTAAACCGGCCTCTAGCTATTAAAACGCGGTGTCATCAAGCTCTTGGGATTGCACGTCAGATGCAAGGCTTCATACGACAAAATAAAGTACCATTTAATACAGTTCTAACTATGTACAACACCACAATTGTACCAATACTAACATATGGTTTAAAAACAGCAGTTCTTACCGCCGCGAATAGACGCCGTTTGAGAAAATACGAACTGTTTTCATTAAGAAAACTAATGGAATTTAGTATCCAGAAACCAAAAGTAAAGAGGGTGAAGGAAATATTATTAAATTATTAGGATTTTTAAATTAAACAATCACTAAAAAAGTTAAGGTTCATCGGATTAGCTATTGGGGACACATTTATCGCCGTGGGCCGAATCATATATTTAGTGCGGCAACGACTTATGTTGCAGGCCCGAAAAATTTAGGTCGCCCGTGTTTTACATGGAACGATACGCTCAAGCAAGATCTTAACTATTATGATAAACCTTTTCGTGAATGGTTGGCACTGTTGCCTTGTCGGAATGAATTACGAAAGGCAGCTGAGGAAATATACAATTTGGAAGAGTCTGATTCTAGTGATTGTATTGATTATGACGATGAAGCAGAAGATATTATACTTGTTTAAATAAATAAATAATAATAAATAAAAATAAAATTTAGTTTTATCAGGGTGATACAAATAATATGGCTTTATGCAGTTTCGTCCTTATTAATATGTTCACGTATATGTGGGGTATACTTTTATCATCATATTTGTTATACTAGGACTGAGCACGGTCGTATTCTATAAGCAGTGTTGTAGCAGAATATATATAACGTTTTTTTTTCACTTCCGTTTAATAGTATTGTGCGTATGCGAACGAACACGACATTGTTTATTTATTTACTCGATTGTTATGTATAGATTCCGGAAATATTTGAGTGAAAATATATAAAGTGAACTATACAGAATTAAATCACGCTTTTAACTTCAATCGCCCTACGGTTCCTGTTAAAAGTGGGATTGTCTATTGGGATTGGGAAATAACTTTATGGGTTGCAGTGTATTGGTTTTTTATTCTAGAGAAGCGGGTAGCGAGCGCTCCTGGATCTACATTACATATTTTTCTTGGTACATTTTACTAAGATTATTTATGAAAATGGTTCTTTCCACATTTTGATTTCAGAAATTAGCTAATTTTACTAATTCCTACCTCCAATTATTCACCGTTTGAGTATTAAATTGTTATATTTATTATGTTTTATATGATGAGCAATTTAGAGTTATCAAGGTTTATCAAGGGCTGCATGAATTAAAGGGGTCTGAATTGAAGGGTTTTTTCTGAATTAAAATAAGTGTTTTTGATTCGCTTTGGGGATGAATTAAAATCGGAGTTGAAGAAGAAATGAAAGAGTTCGATAAGGTGAATTTGGGCGGGGCATTTCTTGATTCACTTTTAAAATGAATTAATATAATTATATCTATATATTTTTCTTTTAGATTTTATTAAAAATAGGTATTAACGAAAATTCAAGAAGATAAGTTTGCAGAGTTAAATAACTATTTTTAATTTTCAGATGACATGGAAGTTTTTCATTTACATGATTAATAATTATTTCGTAGTTAGAATTGTGTCATTGTGTTACTAACTATCGACTACTTAAGTGTCTGTAACCGGGTCGAGTCTATCCTTACTAACATAACCTTTCCTATCCCTCCTATTTTGTTATGTGTAATACAGGTGTACGGTGGGCCCCGGCCATATCTGGGATTACTTGTCAAATGACTTGGCCGTACATCTCAATCAAATCAAATCAAAATCAAATCAAATCAAATTCAAGTTTATTGAAAATGTTATTGTTAGTGTTCCAAAGATTAATTATCGAAATATTCGATATTACTAACTAAAATTTTTTGCCTTTTTTTATTTTTATGTTATTTTTCCGTCCATTGGTCTATTTTTTAGTCAAAAATTCAACAAAAAAGTTATTTGCCATTTATCATTTAGATGATGAATGAATTCGCGATATAAACTTGGTGGTTTCGAAAATTAAACCTCACACGTTTCGGGGCCCATGCCAGAAATTTAACAAAATTCTGAAAATTAACATGGACATTGACATTTGATATATCTTTCTGGAAAGCATAAAGGGATCGATGAGAACCGGGCAAAATCTCGATTAGTAATCGTTTGAATGGCAAAAATACTGTAAATTATAACTCACACGTTTCTGAGCCATATTTGCCCATGCCAGAACTATGACAAAATTCTGAAAATTAACATGGACATTGGCATTTGATATATCTTTCTACAATGTTCAATCTGTTATTAGTTCTTATTTGGAAAAGGAGTGTAAATTCTATCTAAATTAATATCGTATATCATATCTGAGTGAACTTTTACTTCAGTTCTTCTCCTTCACCGTCACCATATTTTATTTCCCCATTTGTAATTAGATGGTGGTTGATGATTTAATAAAATTATTATATTGGTAAAAAGGAAAGTGGATGGTTGATGCTCAAAATATTAAATTGATATTTTATACGGCTAACCGAGAAACATAGTGATATTGATGAGTACTTGGCAAAATTTGCAGCAAAGTTTAATTGTAGATGTTTTTATGTTCAAATTTAATTTAAAGTTTTTAATTCGTTTGTATCAGCTAATTTCCATATTATTTTAAAATAAGAGTTTCCCTAAAATATTTTCTCGCCTAAATGTTCGCTTTTAAGACTATTTTCACTAACACTAGTATACATGGGATTTCATTAGGAAATATTTTACGGCTGTGTGTAGGAGTGTTAAATTTTTCCTAAACCTTTCCTAAAAAATTTTTACACTTAGGATTGATTTAGTAAATATTTCACGCGCATCACATTTATCGATGCTGAAAACAAAAAATCAATATAAAATGTTGTTGTAAAATGTTAATTACAAAAGAAATTGACAATCATAGAAATATCACCATTTGAGTGTTAGCAGTTGAACTGATGCAACATTATATCATAAACTAAAATTGAGCCAATTTTTTTTTGTTTCAGAAGGGATATAACCGTTGTTTGTATCTCGAACCGAAAAAGGGATAAATGGGTGTGTAACGAAATCCCAGTTTTCAAAATCTCGGTTTGTCAAAATCCCGGTTTTTATCTAAATCCCGGTATTCAAAATCCCGGTTGTATAAAATAAACCCGATTTTTAGGAAATTACCAATTTGAATTTTTAAGCTCTGGCATGTTCGAAAAATGGAATTTGGATGGAGGGCTAAGTGCCCGTGAGAGTTATCGAAGCCGTCAGCCTTTAAAATTAGTGCATTTCAAAATGTTGCAATTAAAAAATGTTGCAAGTACCAAATCTTACAATTACAAAACTTTATTAATTATTTGGTGCAATTAGAACTAGAAGAAAAGAAAACAGGGATTTTGAAAACCAGGATTTTGAAAACCGAGATTTCGGTGTACACCCGGTATAAACTTTAAAAAATTTAATTACGCTGTGTTTATTTTCAGGAATTTTTTGATGTTGTAGCTATGCATATTTTTGTAAATACATAGTAGATAATTTTACATAATAAATAATCAATTTTAAAATGATATAATTTTGGTCGTATTCATCTAATAAAACTGCAATTAGCCCTCTTTTGAGTTTTTCTTTGTTACGAGCGATACAAATCATACCAAAATTGAACATACCACTTTCATATAAATATTAAATAATAATTTTTTGTGACGTTACTGTTACATTACCGACACAACCCTTGTGTTAAGTTTATTATTATTATCAATTAAGGAGTTTGTCAAATTTCTATTAAATTTATTGTTGAAAAACGTAAAATTAGGTTGAACTGCTATAACCTAACAAATTTTGAGCGTCCCTACAGAAAGACTCATTGACTGATAATTGACGACGAATAATTGAATAGTGTATAGGATTATATTATTGATATATGTAGATATCACTTGACGATCGTATTGATAATTTTAATCAATTTTATGCAAAAGCTTAACCGATAAAAATTTAATCGATATTTTTTTCACGGTATAAAGATTGTTTTCTTTTATACAACACACAGCTAAAACAAACAATTTTTATCTATACGGTTTGTTAATGAATAATCGCCTTTCTTATCATTTTATTAAAATTATAAAAATTACGTCTTTCAATTAAACGTTAGAATTAATTGGTGAGAACTTTCGACTTGTACATTTGAGATTTCTAAATCATTACACGTAGTTATGCATGGTATTTAGCAAATTGGAGCAAATAACCCTATCACAAGAAGAGAAGTTACCTGAAACGAGAAATCGTGTAATACTGTTCACAACATGTAAAAATTCGGCAGAACATTGACGGTACACTTTCATATTTTTTTGACTTCGTGTGCCAGAAGATTCTAATATTTTTTTTTTTAGGTAAAGAAAATCAATTTCCTTAAAACACAACTGTCATAAATCCTGATATTCATAACAAGCCACCGCTATATGTACTAATTTATCCTTAATCGCCAAATTTTTATCTAATTTTTGGAAATTTTTAGTTAATTCGTGACCTGAGACGCCGTATGAATCTTAGCATTTTCGCCCGCATCATTTAAGAATAACCAAATATTTTTTTAATCATTGAAGCACTGTAAATGGGTTTTCATTGTTTATTCTAATTTTGTTAGCAGTTGAATAGATGTGTATATGTAGTTGTTTTCCTAAAGTTGCTGAGCAATTGCTATTTCGCCAGGACTATAGGTAGAACCAGCAAAATGCTTGGTGCGATTTAATGTTTACAGCTCTTCCTGTCTTAATAGTCCAATAAATCCTAAATAATAGATTACGGGGATTTTAATTGTCAAAATCGAAGGAAACGACAACATACATCCCCTCCCCTTCTAAATTTAAATCTTTCGACAAATAAAATGGGATTTCCGACTTGATTCACATCGCTTTATGGGCACCATCAAAAATTAGATTAGTTTAAATATGCTGAAAAACGATCATTTCCAAAACAGACTGCTGACATTCTGCTTCCATAGTTTAGCATAATCACTGAAAGGACAAACTATAAGGAATTTGCTGTTCTCAATACACGAGTATTAAGATTCTTAAAAATGTGCCTTGGTTCCTAATAATTTGTTAAACACAATTTTACCGTTCCTCGTCATAAAAGAACAAAACAAATGTTGATCACGTCTGCAAAAGAATTTAAATTTTTCAATTATCAAACATTTACGCAACGATGAAATAAACCAATTTAATTTATTAAACGATTTTAATTGAAAATATTATTTGAATTGATTCAGTTTTTGGGGGAACTTGTACTGTGCAACACCAAAAAATATGTGGCTAGTGTTAGCGTTACTTTTGATAACAACGCTTATATTTTATTTAAAGCGTAACTACACGTTTTGGGCCCGGCACAAAATTCCGGGGCCAGAACCAACATGGATTGTTGGAAATATTGGTGCGTGCTTCAAAATGTCAAAACACTTTGGCCAACTAGTGGATGAGTGGTATACGTAAGTGACTATTACTAGTATTATTTTGGGATCGTAATCAAATGTAAATATTTATGTGCAGAAAATATTCTGATGTGCCTTATTTTGGATACTACAAGTGTTTATCACCTGCTATATGCATTCGTGATCCAAATTTAGTTAAAGATGTGCTCGTTCGTGATTTTCAATCATTTGGACAAAATGATTTTGGATTTGATGAGGATGCGGACCCCCTTCTAAAACACAATCCTTTTTTGACACAAGGCGAAACTTGGAAAGCGTCTCGAGCAATTTTAACGCCACTTTTCACCGCGAATAAAATCAAAACACTACACCCGCTAATGGTGAGGGCATGTGATCGGTTAAAAGCGCACATCAAAAACTTAGGTCCGGAATATGATTTTAACGCAAAAGATTTAGCGAGTAAATTCACGGCGGACAATGTTGCAATGGTCGGTTTCAGTTTGGACGGAGAGTCGTTTAGTAATCCAAATTCTGAATTTCGGGTAAACACTCGTAAAATATTTGAGCCAACCACGATGCAAGCAATTCAATTTATGATTATACTGTTCTTACCATCACTGGTGAAATTACTCAAGTTGAGATTTTTGTCACGAGATATCGATGCTTGGATCAGGAATTTAGTCAAACAAAATGTAAAATCCCGGAAATCAGTGAAACTGTCGCACGATGATTTACTGCAAATGTTGCTCGAGCAGAACACTAAATCGAGTAAGTTTTCGAAATTGTCAAAAATATTTTAAAATTGAGATTACATTTATTACTTGTTTATACAGATCTCGCCGAAGAACAAGTAGTTGGCCATTCATTGGCGTTCATTACGGAGGGCACAGAAACATCATCCACACTTTTAGGAAATATCATGTATGAATTAGCCTGCAATCCCGATATACAACAACGTCTTTATGAAGAGATTACGGATGTACTTGTGCACCATAACAATGAAATATCGAACGATTCGGTTCAGCAAATGACATATTTGGATGAGCTGACATACGAGGTGCTGCGTGTTAAATCAATTATGATGACAATGCATAAAGTATGCACCAAAAGCTATAAATTGCCTCCTCTACCTGGTCAAAACGAAGGATTTGTTATACCGAAAGGCATGACCGTGGTAATTCCAGTGAGTTCATTACACTTTGATCCTCAATATTTCCCAAATCCACACGAATTTGATCCAAGCCGTCACGGCGAAGAACAATCAAAATCTCGACCAAAATGCAGTTTCCTACCATTCGGAGAAGGTCCCCGTATGTGCATGGGCCAACGATTTGCATTGGCCCAAACCAAAACCGCAACGGCACACATCATTCGATCGTTTAAGATAAAATTATCACCAAATTGTAAACCGTTCATCTTGAATCCAGCCCATATGCTGTGCACACCGATCGATCCACTACTCTTAAATTTTGAGCCACGAGACACATTATGAACCAATGTGACGACTTAAAATAGAGACGTATATATGCTACACAAAGATCTTATCTCATGTCTTATTATTTCTGTCTTGTATATAACAAACTACAAAAAAAAATAAAAATTAATTTTCTTCTTCTCACTTGTATGTGACACATGTCATAAGATTTGAATACACAGATTTCGTATGACTCGTTTCGTATTTCTTATTTATTTTTTGGGAAAGAGTTAATTATCTCCAACCTATATCTAGGTGACATCACATTGATTAATTAAAGAGTAAATAGAAAATAATTATTTTTAGAAAATTTTAGATTTTAGATATTACAAAATTAAAATTTTTAATAAATAATAATATTTCTGTAATATGAGTGCCAAGTCGTATAACGTTCTGGAACACAAAGGAAAAGCTTTTATTGTATGAGCGCGAAACGGACATACGGTTGCTAATGGAAATATGGACGTTGTCGCGTATATAAGACGGGTTGGCAATTTAGATATTTCAATTTGTTATAACAGGAATATGCTTTTAATTTAATTAATTGCATCCATAAAAGAGTTTTCCATCCGGTTTTCAATTTTCATTTCATGCGCGCGATTCACAACACAGCGAAGTGGGAGTGGGAGTGGCAAGAATTAAAAATGACTTTTTATATATTTTTTTCAATTAAAACTTTGAACGGGATTTTTATTTCTTTTGTTTTTGTTTTAAATAAATTAAGGAAGTACAATTGTTTCGCGACGATAGGGATTTGTCTCGAAGCCAAATAACGAGAGTTTTGAAAACAAACAAAGTGTTTCATTTTGTTTTGGTGAGGTGTACGCGGCCGTGAAATGGAACACGATTTAACATAAAATGAAAATAAAAACTGTTGGTCATTTATGGTCTTTTAGGTAGTTGATAAATTATTTAAGTTCTGGTATTTAGTTACTGTTTAATTTATACGAATTCCATTGCATGGAAATTTTTTTTTTTTTTTAAATTAATCAAATCGATTGTGCGGTGAAAATTTTTATTTACTGTACACCACGAAATGTTACTTAAGGTAGAGCCGCAGTAATCATTATTTACAGAGTTGGTCATGATACAAGATTATGCTATAAAAAAATGGTAGTCTCAGAAGTATGCAACTTGACGTATGCATGGCAAGTGAAGTTACGCCTAACTAGAACTAAATTGGTCCTAAACTAACAAAAAACAAAAATAAAATCGAATATATTGGCAAAAATGAAATAAAAATAACATCAAGGCGAATTTACCAAGTCAACCAAAATTTCGTTTGTTTTTATTGGTTTAAGACTAGTTTAGGTCTAACTTCAAAAGCATAAAAGACTATTATGATCGAAAGTGTCAATCTAATAAATTATAAGTTTGCAATTTGGAAATCTTTAGTATTTGACTGGCATGGATTACTTGTGATATCTCACTTTCAAAATACCTGGATCCTCGAAAATCCAATGGCCTTAAAAATTCAGAGTTTCAATATATCGATATTAAAATAGAACGAGTTTTTCCAAATTATTAAAGATATTGTAATTTTATTAATTATTAATTTTAAGCATATCTTTATTGCCTATACTCGAAAGAAAATGTTCTTGTTTTTTTAATTTCAGACGAGATGATCTTCTCCAAGTCCACATTCTCAAGATTTCGTGTCGAATCAACAATTTAATCTTGAGCTCGAATTAGGTAAATCTGGTCGTCTGCATATACTGCTCTCGATCAGGAAGATTTGAGTTGCTCTATTTATTGTAAATTCTTCTGTGGCTTCTGTGTTATTGGCCTATTTTCTAATATTTTCATTAACCTCAGCCAGTGTAAAGATTCTCCGCCGGTACGCATCACTATGATTGCTTAAGAACCCGAGAACCTATTATTGATGGCAGTTGCTTCAGGTCTCCTAAGAGAATCAGATTGATGCCTTTGAAAACGTTATCCTAATATGTATAAATATGCATTTTTACATCTGGAATCGAGCTCCATTAAAAAATTTGAGCAATCTTGCTAGCTGGGAAGTGGTTTATATATCGATTGCCAGATTGCACATCGAAGCGGATTTGTGTTTCCTGGATTCAGAAAATCACTCAATAACGAATTTTAGCTGCATCATAGATCCTTGTCACTCACCACCACTTTACGGAGCACGACTAGCGTTATCTGAGTTTGTATGCTTTAAGCAACTACTTGATTACACTCATTTGGATAACATTCTCATCATCTAATTTCGATAGAATAGACAAGGAAACCTCCTTTTTGTGGTAACCTACACAGAAAAAAAAAACTTAGTAGTATTGATAAAATATTACTAATATTGATAAAAAAGTGATCCCATAAATAAAATTGAGCGTTTTAATAAAAAAATTTATCAACTGAAGGGGAATTTTAGAATGAATCTTAAAATATAAAAATGTAAGCTATCGATACAAAATTTATGTAATCAAAACATTAAAATATAATTTTCTTGGTTCTTGTGTGATATTGATACAATTTTTCAACTGTTTGATTAATTAATTTGTAATACTTACACATAAAATTTTAAATTTGTATAAAATGTATAAATTTAGTTGTGGATAAAATATACGTTTTAACAATTTTATACAGGCGAATATCAATACAACAAAGCGAATATAAAGAACTAGATTTTAAATTGAAACAAAATTTATTGAAAACAAACTATATTGTTTCAATTAATAAAAACAAACAACAAACAAACAAGCTTTTATATTTTATTATATTTATTAAGTAAAATGTTGTGAGTGACAAAATATCATCTAAAAAATGTCCATGTGTAAACTTCACGATATCTATAAATGTATTGTGCTGTTTACACAAAATAAATCTAGTTCAATTATTATTAGCGGCTGAATCGGTTTTTTCCTCTGTTTTCAGTGGTATAGAGGATTTAGTTATGCTTTGAACAACCGTCACGAGACATTTTTGGTTGTACTTATTGTTCGCCGGATTGGATCTAAGAAACTTTCTTGTTGTTGGAATTATTATACTTGGCATGGTTTGGTAAAACATTTTGTAGGCTTTACTGTCTGTAATACAAATAAAAATAAAATAAAATTAATTTACAACTAATATTTATAATAAATGTACAAAATGGGTATTTAAAATGAAAACTCTAAGTGAATGATATCATCCTCTTTGGTATAAACATTGGTTTTATAACCAGGCAAGAAGTGTAAACTAAGTTCATAGTTAGCACACAATTATCTAGCTCTTGTCTCTGTTGTGACGTTCAACTAAATCATCAAATAAACGTAAAAGGCCACAATCATTTGAAATCATACCCAACAAAATAATTTTTGTTAAACTTTCCAGTCAAATCGTTATAATTAAAAAAAAATTAAAATTTTTAATTCATACATGTTGATTAAACAATTTTAGAATACATATTAAACACATGGAACAAATCAAACACAAATGACCACAAATTATAGCGCAACTAAAATTTGGTTTAACTCCTTATC
This sequence comes from Nephrotoma appendiculata, assembly GCA_947310385.1. Lineage (NCBI taxonomy): Eukaryota > Metazoa > Arthropoda > Insecta > Diptera > Tipulidae > Nephrotoma > Nephrotoma appendiculata. The sequence continues at coordinate 84,130,903 of OX371224.1, read as the reverse complement.
CTGGGAAAGCTTATATAGAGTCCCTGTGTGATATAATAATTCACTGCAACTTATAATTGAAAATAAAATTTAAATTTGATTGCATGCAGACTGGAAGGAATACGAGTATTAAATTATACGAACAAAATTGTGATATACTTACTGAGCTTTATTTGATCTCAGTTTGACGGCAGCTATTTAAATAATTTTTTGCTAGCGCCATTTTTGATTTTTGAAGTGCGAATTTCCATTAGGATATTTTGTATGTTCGAAAACTCTTCAGCCAACATTGTTGCATTTGGATATATTTGTTTAAAATACTTGTCAATCTGAAGTTATTATAAAAACTCAAATATTTTTTTATTTTCTTAAATATTAAAAATATATTTACCAATTCGAATCCCAGCTATCCTGATCCTTATATAGTGGCCGTTTATAAAAAAACGTCTTCTGTATTTGTCTTCTTAAACTGCACTGTTCGGGTTGCACTCGTTGCTTGTCGGTGATTTTCAATTGTTGCTCAATTTAACGCATTTAGATGTTCTTCAAAATCCAGTATTTACAGAATTTAAAATAACAAATTTGTACGAATTAATTTAATCTTTATATTATAATTTTGGATTTATTTAATACATGCGTTTTAATAAAATATAATAATAGAATAAATTTCAATCGAACTGTGAAAAAATTGAATTGAAAATATTAATGTGATACAACTTTTCTTATCTGGGTTTCTACCGTTTCGACTAATTACATTCCGTTATCGAGTTGAAATAAACAGCGCGGAAAGAAATGAATGTACTCCGAAACAGGTCTTCGACTTATTTTTTTATTTTCAATTCATTTAAAGAGTTCGAATAAACTTTTTTCTAAAATTATATTTTATAAAAGATGTCAGTGTTTTTTTAAAATTAAAAATAGCATACCTAATAATGAACAAAATTACATGAATCTTGATGTTTATCTGCATTGTTTAAAAGACCCTGCCTTTGTTTCGGATTGGTTCTGCAGAGTTTGGACATTTATTTTAAAGATATAAAAATTATTAAATAAAATACCGCCATCTTTTTATTCATTTTGTTGAAGTATACCTTCTGCAAAAGAAATATTTAACATAAGTAATTTTGTGTTTGTAACAAATTGGAAAAGCCGCTTACCTTAGTTTTGGTTGGAAATAATTCCACAATTTGTTGCGAAAGTGCCTCCGTTAGCGGCAGTTAGCGGCAAACATTCATCAATTTAATTGTATTTTGAACACATTTCGACTGGATTGGCGACTTGTACATTTAACGAAGGGTTTCATAAAGTTCTTTAAGGAAATAAATTGAAATATAACTAAACGCTTTATTTTTCACGTATAATTAAAATCAGCATTCAAATTCATTCTATCGGCATATTTATAAACCAAAACAGGATTGCACGTTGAATTCACATCACTCATATGCCACCTAAGCCCTATACAGAAACAATCAATGCAAGTTATTCTTCGACCGCATTCACACGTCCCAAAAATCATTCTCAATACAATTTATAACACTTGCAATGGCATGAAACCTAACATTAATAAAGTTTAGCGATAAATCAAATTTACAGACAATGGAGTTGTTACAGATCTATCAGTACGACTCCAGTACTAAAATACAAGTATGAAGGCCCTTTTAAAATAAATTCCAGTCACTATATGTATAATTCTCACAAATACTCAAAACAGCCACACATTTATTAAACACCTTACCTAACCTAACTATTATTTACACAATTTACACCCCAAAAAATTTATTTTTATATTTATGCAAACATTCGTTTTTTTAATTGTATTAATAACTATTTATTAATAACTAATATTCACTTTTTAATTACACTTAATCACTTTTATCACCATTAAATTATAATTAAACAAAAATTTCAATTTCTGCGACTGATTTATATTGTCACTTGTTACAGAATGAAATAAAAATGTGGCTTACCTAAATTTGTTAATTTTCTTTGTCGATTTTATAAATCGTGTTTGCATATGATAAATTAACTTTGAAAAACCAAAATTTATAAAAATTTGTATCAAATCATAAAATTTGTATGTAAAATTAAACACTTGATTTATGAAACCATCTAAAGATTATATATACTTGTAACAGCTACAATCCTCTTTAACAAAATAAAGGAAGAATGTTTACATGACATAAACAGATTATAAAGAGTATAAAAATATTTTTATCCATTTTAAAAATTGCAGAATTTTGTATAATGAGCCGAGATCTGAAATGCTTGATTTCCAAGTTATTTCTAATGCATTAATAATTTCGATGCGACAATAGTATTTGTACATAATGTATTTCATTTTCTAGTTACAGTAAGAAGCAATTTGGTAGACGAAAGTATATCTTGCACTAGCTGACTTAGTTTTGATCCTTTATTAAAACAGAAATTTTTTAATATTTCATTGATCTTTCCCAAAACGGAAGTATTATTTATGTTCTAGTTTGAATTATGAACGAGTACTATTGAGTTCAAATAAGCGAAGCTAACACCGGCCATATCAAAATTAATATTATATTGGTTAGGTACACAGAGTATGATCGAATGATTCAATATTTAAGAGCATTACACACCCACATCTATTTTTAATATTGGAGAAACATAGCCCGCATCACATATCTCTAGCTTCGTTAAAATATGCAACGGGTCTAAACATTTACGGAGCTAAATTCTATTATAAACAACATAATATGACAACAATGGAAACACATAGTAACCACCGTAAAACAAAAACATTTATTATTATTTAAAATTTGATATGAAAGATCAATACGCCTTGTAATTGTTTCTTTGAAAAAGCTTCAACCAACATTTTTCCACACGTATTGTGTTAAGGCCTATAATTTCTGCGATGTATATTGGGCTTGGCTTACGAACATATTTTAACTTGGCATATCCGCATCGAAATGCAACGAGATTGTGCTTTAAATATTAGACGATATTATTCGTAGTTCGATCAGAATATAATTAACCGTAATCTTTTATCCGTCCTGCTGTATCAGTCACTACCCTAGCAAATGTACGGTATTGTACATTTGTAAGAGCATGAAAAACATGAAAATTCTCTAAAAATACCTTGGTTCAAGAACTAGCATTAGTGGAGCAAGGCTGCAGAAAGCCAAATATTTGTTCAATAAACAGAACTAAGCTTTCTTCCTACAAAACCGTATGAATTAAATTAAAGCTTTTCTTGACACTAAGGACCTATCGTTATTGGGATCTGTTAATGAGCAAAGACGATGATCATGAATTATTAAAGTAGGGCTGGATTTCGTTTGAAGGTTCAGTATAAACACTCTCGTCAAACGAGTTTCCGATATTAGTAATAAAGGAGAATTGGTCAAAATTTGTAGTAGAATTTTTTGAAAATAATCGTTATTAACTAAAATTAGCATCGACCGGGAAATGACAACATGTACATTTATGCTTCGTGATTGTTATGTCATATGCTAGAAAAGTGTAGGTCCAAGTTTTAAAATTACCAGTCGTCGACGAATTTAATTCAACTAAAATGGAGTGTATATGAATTTTTACCGGCTTGATTCTTTAATATACTCGTATCTTTTGAATTTTCACGACACGAAGAAATACTAAACGGTTGACTTAAACGTTTTACTAAATTTGAATGTTTGATGAAGTTCCATGGTTAGATAAAACCTTTTAACACATTTAGCCGCCTCATTTCAGATTTTTTATGTTCTAAACAATTAAAGCATACAAAGTGAAAATGTTGAATAGAATCAATGCCTTCTAAACTAGAGACCGCTTACACCAAATGATGACGACACGCTAGGTCGACGTTTTTGTTGCTTTCTCTAGTTGTTTTGTTAGTGTAAATATCTTAACATTATTATTACGCAGTCTCGGATTAGACATAAATTGACGTCATGTGTGAATATGATTTTGAATTTCTTAAGTTTTTTGATACGTAAACGGATTGGAAATTTTGTGCTTTAGAAACTATTTTTACAGCAAATATCATTTTAATACAGTTTTGTTTAAATCTCAACATACATAATAAATTTAAGTAGCCGATAAATTAATATATCAGAGATAGAAACCGATTTTCAAACTATATGAAAACTTTTATATATATTATAAAAGTTACATCAAATGTTAAATTTTAAAAATTAAATTTTGTTTTGATAAGACATTTATCTAAACCATAACTCCTTTTATAATTTAACTATTTTCCTACAGATCACTTTTCATGCGTATATATTTTTTATCAAATAAATAAAGCTACTTTATAAAGAGGTGATAAATTTGAGTTTATCAATTAAACAAAATTTATTTTTTTCAGTGTATAGATCAATGTCTACATTTTTGGTGCTCCGTCGCATTTCCAGCATCTATCTTTTACCTTTTTAGATACGAGGGTATATCAAAAAGTCTTGCAATATCATATGAAAAAAAAGAGTGAGTGAGACAACAATATATTTTTCAAAACCATTTTTTATCGCGATGAAACTTCTAGAAGAACATTTCGATGTAAATTTTACAGTTCGTTTGTTTTTGTCAATTTAGTAACATGTGTTTTGAATTTTTCTTAAAATGAATGAAATTGAATATCGCGCCGTTATTAAATTTTTCTGTAAAGATGGACGAAATGCAATTTATATATTCAACTATATATCAAAAGTTTACGGCAAATCTGCACCATCATATGCCATAGTAACAAGGTGGGTAAAATTATTCAAAAGTGGTCGGGAGTCATTAGAAGACGACAACCACTCGGGTCAGCCAGCAGATGCCATTAGCCATGATAACGTAATTTTGGCCGAATCTATTGTATTGGAGGACCGGCGTATTTCTGTTCCGCGGTTAGCGTGGAGACTTTCTCTTTCATACGGTACCACATATACTATATTACATGACCACCTTCACATGTCGAAAGTAAGTGCGCGATGGGTTCCCCGTTTGTTGAATGCAGAACAAAAAAAAATGCGTGTTCAAACTTCAAAGGCGATTTTAGATATGTACAAAGAAGATCCAGAAAATTTCTTGGATAACATAATAACAGGCGATGAAACATGGCTTCATCACTGGGATCCGGAATCCAAACAAGAATCGATGCAATGGATTAAACGAAGTGAACCACCACCAAAGAAATTCAAAACTCAACCGTCTGCTGGTAAGGTTTTGGCAACAATTTTTTTGGATGCTGAAGGAATTTTGATAATCGATTATATGCCAACGAAAACCACAATCACAGGCATATATTACGCAGAGATTTTGCAAAAAATTGAAAAAAGCGATCCGGAAAAAACGGCCAAGGAAAGTTAGGAAAAAAATCTTGCTTCTTCACGACAATGCACCCGTGCACAAGGCTAATATTGTTCAAGCTGCATTAAAGGACTGCGGCTTCGTGGAAATTCCGCATCCACCGTTAAATCCAGACTTGGCACCCAGTGACTACTTTCTGTTTCCCAATTTGAAAAAAACACTAAGGGGCCGGAAATTTTCCAGTGACTATGAAGTACAGTCTGTTGTAAATGAATATTTTATGGAGCAAAAGAAATCTTTTTTTTTAGAGGGTTTAGGCAAGTTAATTGATCGATGTGACAAATGTATAAACCTTAAAGGAGATTATGTCGAAAAATAAAAATATTGCTGTCTCACTCACTCTTTTTTTCATATGATATTGCAAGACTTTTTGATTTGCCCTCGTATGTTTCCACATGGCATTGGTGTTCTACTGTACGTTTTCCTTCGTACATTTCATTGTATTAGGTCCACTACTTCTTCTGTTGGTTTGCGTTCCTTGGCAGTGTTTCATATAATATCTAGAACCATTCTAATCTCGTGGTACGCGCTTTCACAAATGCGTCATATGTGGCGTTCTTATTCTTATTCTGTTCGAATATGATTGGTTTATTATTCTAGATCCTTCCTCCCCTTGCACTTAACCACCGGCTAACTGGTGAGTGTCTCTCTCAATCCACCTCCTGGGGATGCGCCTGACGAAGGGGCAAGCAACTCCGCATGTGGTTGTGTGTTTATTTTTTGTGGCGGGAGGAGATTTCTAGCCTATTGCAGGGTCATATTACTAATATAAATTCTTCGATAATGTCGTAACAGGTTTTATTGGATTTTTCGTCGTCGTAATTCATTCAAGAATGCATCCAAGGTTTTAATTGTACAGTATTTTTTTTACCTCCCTTTCATTTATTTTCGGCGATCGCGTTTCGAGTAATTTCTTCTACAAAGTTAATGACTTCAATTTTTAAGTGTCCCTTTCTGAATCCGTACACAGTAAAAATTTTTTACATGATTTATGGAAATTTACATACATTTAATGGTAAAATATTTACATCATTTATGTAAAAATTTTGTTTCCATAACAAGTGACGGAATAGTCAGTAAACCAGTATGTAAATTAAAGAACTCCACAGAATATACTGAACAAGTTTTTATTTTATGTAGAGATTAACAACCTATATATGTAATTTTAAGTATCTTATATAATTTTTCATCATTTTGGAAGAAAATTACATCCTTTCCTAAAATATTCCATAATTATTATTTAAAATATTGTCGGAGATAAGTACGACAGATGAGAAATCTACGAGCAAGAATAAATGTGACGCGTAATTATTTTGTTTAATGTGATATAATTCGCCAAGTCGATATGTTCTTTTGTTATACTTAGTATAAAGCAAGATTGGATTTTTGCAGATAGGACGTCGTTGCAAGGGAACCTGATAAGTAGAACAAAACAACCTTTTATTAGTACGAGACCAAACTGACAAGAAAGAACTTGTGGTGGTTCTCATGTTTTGTAAGCAATGAAATTCTTCATAGTTTATGTAATTTTTAGGCAAATTTTATAAATTTTAATATTTAAGTATGGAATATTACCCAGTAATCAGTATACAAAATTACATAATGGTTTATTGAAAATTATATATCTGCATTGTTGAATTTTACATAAATCAGAAAATGAAAATTCCATGTCTTATGTACGGTACATACCATACGTGAAATTTAAATACATTTACGAGGCATTTTGTTTACCCTTAAAAATATGTAATTTTTTTTTACTGTGTACATTCCATTTGCATCCTGTAATCTTGCAGAAATCACTTGTTCCAATATCCGTCCTGTACTGTTCTTCCAGTTTCTGTTGTTAGGCCCGAAGACATTAGTACTACTAACTTTCCTGGTATCTTTCCTGATTAACCACTTTATCGACCATAACGGTTGGTATTAGTTCGTCTCCGTTAGTAACTGCTATTCTGCTGCACGAAACATGTTGTTGTTGCGGGAACTATGAAGTTTCTATATTGCGCATCATTTCTGGGTATAATGGTTAATATTGCTGCATTCAACCTTTTCCAATACCGTCTGGTGAGGTTTTTCCTACGGCTCTCTATCAACATCTGCACACAGTTCACTAAAACGTTTCTTTTTGCACAACTTTATATCAGATTTCAACTTCAATTTAGCACTGCTTGTCGGAAATGTTCACTCTCTCGTCACCGAACGCTAATTCTTCCTCCTTTCCTCGAAACGTCTCCGAGGTCGTAATTTTCTCATTCCACCAATTTACAGAATTACGGCGGCTATAAACTACTCTTTTTTGAATTCCTACATCACAGGCGTTTGTGATGGGCTTCATAATTTGAGATGTCTTATTTCCACCCGTTCCGAAGACGTTTTTGTTTTTTAACATGTATACTGGAACAGACGCGAGTCAGAAAAAAGTCGATCTCTAGGAGTACATCGCGCAGTTCCAAGGTAATAATGTGTGTGGTCGCAATGTGTGACGGAATGTTGGTGCGTTGCCCGTATTATCCAAGACAAACGGCAGTGTGACAAAAGCTTCCAATGAAACGTCATTTGATAGACCAAGCATTAAATTCTTTCCCCGAGACTTCGAGTGAGTTTCACCAATCGGGCCAAGCCCCCCAAATTGTGCTCTGGAATACCCGTTGACTGCAAGCCCCGATACCCTACCACGTACGTCGTTTGCTGAAATAGCAAAGGTCAAAGCTCAAGAAGACCAAGAAGACCTTGTGCCGCTCCACAATGATTAAGATTTATTTGCAACAAAGTCATAATCTACTTGTTATTTTTAACGGCTTCTGGTATATCCTCGCAATGTGTTTTAAACGGTCTTCGTTATTGAGATTTCCTGGCAACGTGTGATTAAGCAGCTAGTACCAACTATCATCTCTGGAAATGAACAAGATACCTATTCATTCCGAATTTTGCCTTTGGTTGTAACTTTTCCACTAAAAACCACTGGAAAAGCTTATCAAAGCTACTTGGGTTCCAAGATACCCGGCTATCGTCTTTATACACTTCGAACAAACTCGTAGAGTTCTTGAACCATCATTTGAGGGCGTATCGCACCTTTTCTGCCGTTGTAACTTTATAGACCTTATGTTTATTCCTGAATGATATTTTCAAGCTGTTGCCGGTATTCCTCAGCTAAATTGATAAATACAAAATTGAGTAAAACATACATCTTAAAATTTGAAATAAAGTAAAGCTGCTTTAGACGTTATGTCTTTAGTGGAGCAATTAATAAAAATTTATAATAAACATTTAAATAGTAATCTTTGGTTAAAATTTATTACGAATATCTACTATAATATACAAGAACAGTTTGTGTTTTTGTTATATTATTAAATTTACTCTATGCACCCAAAAAAATAAAGTGGTTAATCTGAATAAATCGTCAGTCAAATTGAAGAAATAGCGTTCAATATAGCGTCAACGAAGGGGGGTAATCAATTTGATTACTTTTTATTCAAATTAAAAATTAATCAGTATTTTTTTTAATTTGACGAAATTTCTTGGAACTGAATAAATTTGTTGAAGAAATGCAAATGATAAATTGATTAAATTTATTCAATTTAATTAAGATCTAGCTATCGAAATGAATAAAATTTCGTCAAATTAAAGAATGTCCTACTACTGGTTTAAATAAAAACTTCGTTGATTTGAATAAATTTTTATCATATTAATTCATTGAATTTAATGAAAGCATCGTTGAATCGAATAAAACTAACGTCAATTTGAATAAAATATTTGTCAATTCAATGAAATTGTATCTTTATTGTTAAACTCAATTGTAAAATTCCATTGTAATAATTAATAAAATAAATATAATTTTAATACTGATATTAGGCATTTTACCTGCATATTATGGTTATAGTATTTTGTTCTAATGTTGAAAAACTAGTTTTGAATAACCCTTTCCACTAAGCAGGATGCTAATCGATATTATAAGTTAAGAATATTTAATATTTTAAAACAAATATTTACACATTCAATAATTAAGTTTAAAATATATTTTACAACATCGAAAAAAACGATAAACTCTGTTGAGCTAACGTAGTTCTGGTAGTTAAAATCAGTGGTTGAATAACAGTATATAGTTGCCCCAAAATCAATGAACTTCCTCCGAAACTACTAATTGAACATTTAGTTCTGATCATTTTTGTTTACTCCTTCTACAACGCTGGAAGTTGGAACCAATACACTATGAAGTAATGGAAAATGGCACAACACCGACCATCTAAACAAAAATAATTTATATAATTTTTGTAATTTATTAAATTTAGAATTTTAAAACTTACATTCAGTAACATGTTGGGTCCTTTATTTTTTGAGTTGCTTTTCCTGTTTCCTAACACAATTACCAGTTGATAAATATAGGGGATCAATGAATGCTGAAAGCTGTCAAAAATGTTGAACCCTTTATTTGATTCGTCGTTTAAACATCGTGATATGTACTTCGGTTATTCAATATGTTGACTATAAAATTAAGCACATAAAATATAAATTCAGTTAAAAAACTATGAGAATTTCAAGAAATAAATGAGAAAGAAAGCAAGATATATTATAGAAAAAGGTATTACGCAAGAGTTGTATTTAATTTGGTAATTTTAACCTTTGGTAATCAAAGTTCAATAAGCAAATTTTTAATTTCCTCGTGTCAATAACACGTAAATTACTATTCCGTTTGTTGAACAATGCCTCCAAAAAACATTCAATGAAATAAAAAATTCAAATGTGTGTGAGTGTGTTATATACATACCAATTAGTATTCCATTAGTTTCTTATACTGCTTCCATTTGTTCCATATTTCAACAGTGAATTTAATTTTTGGTTGCTTGCCAATAGTGTTCCACTTCGCCCAAGAGTAATTGTTGGTCATTAAAGCTTCCAGGTGCTCGTTGAAGTTTAACTCTGGAGTTTTGAAGTGAACTAAACTTATAATAACTTGTTACATATATTTGTTCATAATTTATAATAAAACTATAACTATCCTACCCATCCAATAATCTGTTAATTAGATGCGTTGGATAGTTTCTTCTTAGAAATATAATTACCATAAATTCTGAAGCAAACATCAACATAATGCGGAAATACATTTTGCGATGTTGTAGCCATGCGTAATCCTTGTTTATCTTGTGGTAAATTATTTGTTATTTTTTGCAAATACTAAAAAATACTTTTTTTATTAGCAATAACCACAATTAAATCACATTTTGTCACAAAAAATGGCCACAATTTAATATAATAAAAATCGAATAATATCTATATTCAATATTTGCTTAACTGTTTATTGTTATTATTATGTTATTCACCGGCTTCAAATAATAATTTCTATTTTAAATTAATTTATTATTCTAATTTTACCGCGAAATATGTCTTTTTATAAAAGATTCCTTTAAAAATAAAAATAAATCGTATTAGATATTTCCAAATACACAATGCGTCTAGAACTGACTTGAAAGTTGTTTTCCTCATCGTTTAAAATAATACAATCGACCTTTTGTCAATTTGAAGATATTTCTTCAAAAGTAGTCTTTCTTTCCTTGAGGTGGTTATCAATTTTATTAAATTGATGCATTTATATTTGATTCAACGAAATTTAGTCGAATTTTTTGAAACGTCAATTCTTCAACCCAACCATAACTTCTTCAAAATGAAGAAATTTATTCAAATGCATTATTAACTAAAAATTAATAAAATTTGAAGAAATCTTTCGTTAATTTGAATAAAATTTAATTACAATTTTTTTTTTGCAATAGATTGAATATTTCATAATCAAATCAGTATTAACTTCCATCAAATTGAATAAATCGTTTCTTCAAAGTTCAATGAAATCGATTATTCAATTTCACCTACGAGATTTTTTTGAGTGTGGCTTTATGGGCCAAGCCAGGATCCCCAAAGATTCTGCTTTGGAATGCCCGTTGACCGCAAGCCCAAATGCTCTACTACGTAGGTCGTAAACTCAAATAGCTTCTTCGCGGTCTCTATATTGTTCTTGCACAATATAGGTATGCATCCTCTAATTTCTCGTGCAGTTTTAAGATTTATTTGTAACAAAGTCATAAACTAGTTGTTATTTTAAACGGTTTCTGGTATATTATCGTAATGTGTTTTGAACGGTCTTCGTTATTAAGTTTTCCTGGCAACGCTTGAAAGCAGCTTCTACCTACTATCATGTTTGGAAATGAATAATATACCTATTTTATTCAATTCGAAATTTGCTTTTGGATGTAACTTTTTCCACTATCGACCAATGGAAAGGCCAATCAAAGCTACTTTGGTTCCATGGGTCCCGGCTGTGGTTTTTTCACTTCGAACATACTCCTAGGGTCCTCGAACTATCATTTGAGAGCATCCCGCACCTCTTCTGCTGTTATTACTTCATAAACCAATATAAGTAGTAGCTTCACAGACCTTATATATTTATTCCGGACCAATGATATCTTACCTCCTGAATTTTCAGCCCGCAATTTAAATTTTTTACTTACGGCAACACAACTTCTGCCCTGACACAAAATATAAGCAAATTATAACTATTAATCAATTGTGTATTAAATAAATATCAAACTAATCGTGACTTAATTTGATAAAAATAGTAAAAACAAATTTATTACTGCTGAAACATCAAAGTAAAAAAATATGAATAAGTGAAGTTTTCAAAAAACATTCTAAAAATGATTTCAATGGAATTATGGCAAATAAGTTCAGCTTGAGAAAAGTTTATCGAATATTAATTGAAATATATTCTATTAAATCTCACATCATAAACGATTCACAAGCACTTGACCTATATCACCGGAATTTCTAAAGCTTTGACCAGAATCCGACAGAATTTCGGAAAAATTCTATCTGGAATTATCTGGATATAGTCGTTTGAATCTCGACTCACAGGCTATCTTCTCTGCAAATCTCTTAGTTTGTGGTCATAACTTTAACGAATCCGGCGGTATATGCCAAGCGCCCGTGAATCGCCTGTGAGATGAGATTCAAATAACTATACGAGGGTTGCCTTTTATATTTCGGGATTGGAGAACAAAAATAAATATTAATCATCGAAAATCGCTTTATTGTTTTTCAAAATATTCCCCATGAAGATCTATACACTTTTATGCGTTTGAACCAATTGTCGAAGCACTTTTTCCACTCTGATTGAGGTATCTGCAAAACATGCATTCTGAACGCAGCAACCGCTTCTTCAGGTGTCGAAAAACGTTGACCTCTCAGTTTGTTTTTTACGTACGGGAATAAAAAGAAGTCATTTGGTGACAAGTCAGGACTATACGGTGGATGACTCATCAAATCGATGTTTTGAGTGCTCAAAAATGCAGTTATTTGAACCAATGTGTGAGAGCTCGCATTGTCGTGGTGAAGAGTAATTCGTCCTCGGCAGTTGGTTTTCCTGATTTCTTGGAAGACAATTGGCAAACAAATGGTTGTGTACCACTCAGAAATGACTGTTCTGCGTTGTTCTAGTTGTACGGTTGCGACATGTCCATTTTTGCTTGCAAGTGCTTCGTGCGCGAACAACGTTTGTTGGATTCGGCTCATCTTGAAACACCCATACCGTCGACTGCTGTTTACTTTCGGGCTCATACGCGTAAATCCACCATTCATCACCTGTCACTATGTCATAGACGTGTTTTGAAGCACCGCGATCGTATTTGTTGAGCTTTTCTTTCGACCAATCGACACGAGCCTTTTTTTGAGCGATTGACGTGAATTGTGTGTGATCCAACGCGAACAAATTTTTTTGACATTCAAATGTTTATGCAATATTGAATGTATGCTGGTCCCACTAATGCCTAAGGTTGTCTCAATCTCACGATAGGTCACATGACGATCCTGCAATATCAGTTCGCGCACAGCATCAATGGTTTCAGAACAACAACTGATTCTGGACGACCTTCACGAAATTCGTCTTGGAGCGAACTATGACCTCGATTGAATTCACCATACCACCGATAAACACTGGTCGTTGATGGAGCTTCATCACCAAAAGTTGAATTAAGTTCATCCATGCACTCTTCCTACCTTAATCCACGTCGAAAGTTGTAAAAAAAATCTCACGAAAATGTTTACGATTTAATTCCATTTTTTCGCCGAGATGTTGAGTTCATGAGTATTGTAAACAACACAAATAGCGCTCGAATGTCAAAACGTTCTGAGTACGTATAATTTCAAAAATGTCAAATTGCCAGATTGCAACACTAGGGTTGTGCAACCCCGAAATATAAAAGGCAACCCTCGTATCCCGTTGATTCCACATTGATTATTTTTTCAACTCTCTCAGTTTGTAAAAAAAACTTCAAAAAAACTATATCCATAAACAACAAAATAAAATTTTGAGTTGAAAGATTCATAGAGTTGATTTGATTAGGCTACCAAGCAATAGTAATATATCTTAAAAATACATAATTTTAAAATTTCGGGCTGAATGTTATAAATGTCATGACATTGTATCATGATACTATTTAATGTCGCGATAGTAATATTTTTTCGGGCTGGGATAGTAAGCTCTCACGATAGTGATAGTTTAGTGTTACCATCACGTTTTTCGAGCCTATAGTGTCGGGCTAGCTTCATATACATTCGATTGTGGTCGTTTTGCGGATGTATTTTACATTTTCATGAGGAGCAAGGATTGATAAGCTATATGTCTATTAGTTGAAACGTCGTCATTTTTGAGATAAACGGGTAATATAACTAACAGATTTTACATATGACAACAGTTTTGACAAAATTTAAGCCGAAATGACGATTTCTGACAAAAAAAAAATAATTTTTAAAAAAATTCATGACCCTAATGTTGCACAAGCACGTGTAGCACAATCCAACGAAAATGGTCCTGGAATTTTTTACAAATTAATTACAAATTTTTTACACAGTTAGAAAAGTTTTTACAGTTCCCCCGTTATCCTGCAATTCGTGTGTGGGCTGGCGTTAGACAAAGCTACACCACACTTTTCGTATTTATTGTATTGTACTGGGGTTTGATACTAGAATTTTTTACAAATTAATTACAACCTATCGGCATAGTGCAACCCCCAAAAAACTACCCTTAAGGGGTGCAATTCTTCAAAATCATATTTTTCGTTACAACACGCTTATCTCTCTCTCTCTCTCTCTCTCTTTCTCTCTGGCACTTAATTCCATTGAAGGATTTGGCCGCCTCAAATGAGGTTTCATAATAATATTTTCATTTCGGATAATGAGTGATTAATTCATTGATCTTAAACCAGCCGTGAACATGTTTCCTTGTCACCACCGGAAATCTAGCCCGGGACCTCCGGTCGCTAGAGCAAGCATGCTGACCACTTTGCTACCCGGCTTATCGCAATTCTGCTTAAATTTATTGTATCGTACTGGGGGGTGGTACTGACATTTTTTACAAAATAACTACAACATATTAGCATAGCTGAACCAAATCCCCCTCACCCATTCCCCCAAGAATATCAACTACTATTTATCGAATTTCATTCCTATGCAAGAAATAGGAACCCAAGAATTTATTACAAAAACCAACATCCACAAAAATCGATCATAATGTATCGAACTATCTTCCTCTGCAAGAAACAGGAACCAAATAATTTATTACAACAGCCCACACCCACAAAATTCCATTATAATGCATCGTACTTTGTTCTTATTATACAAGAAATTGATACTTGTAATAAATTCATTGGTATCTTTTTCTTGCATAGGAAGGTAGTACGTTTTTGTGGGTGTGGGCTAGGGTGGCCCACGTTTATATGGGGAAAAAAAGTGTTGAGATATTTAACGGGACACCCCCTAGTTCGATAAAAACGGTGTTTTTTTTCGATTTTTCACGTTCAAACGAACAGAAAAATTATTTAAAATTTTTTCTTAGACTAAACAAAAATTGCGGTCAATAGAAGAGATAATTACCTTTCCAAAACATCAAAGATGTCGAAAATCGGTTAACAAATAGCGAGATTATTGCCAATTTTCGAAACTATTAAAAACTTAAATAATAAACGATTTTTTTTTTAAATCCTGGAAATTATCTTCAAAACTACAAAAAAAATAAATAAATAAATAAAAAGGAGGTATAAAGAATAAACAAAGGAATGTTTTATGATGTCATACAAAACCGTATGAGTCATGAGAAGTTACCATAGTTGTGATTTATGATGCCATTATCATAAAACCCAACTATGTTAAGTCCTTATGATTCATTTGACTCATTAGTTATTGTATTTAAAATTTAAATCCGCCTACTGCACTAATTATGATCTTATATGGCCAATATATTTCATTGTATCATATAATATATAAACAAAATAAATGCAAATTAATTTCAGTTTAAATCCAAATCTCTCGAGAAAAGGACACAAGTTTGTAGAAATTAAATCTAGTCATTTTAACAGTTTTATTAATATTTTTAAGAAAGTGCTATAAAAGTTGATAAAATTTTTATTTTTTTTTTTTTATTTATTTAAATAGTACAATCTTATCAAATGATAATTTATTACTAAAGATAATAACGCACTTATTTGAAACTAATAAGTGGAGCGAGTGTGGGTTTACAGAAATCAATATTCTGCTCCTAATAATGAAACTTTATTTATTAGATGACTAGCTCATGCGGTTTAATTCTTTTAAGGCGTCTCAGTTCTTGTGTTATGTCAAGAAGTTGTATTGCTTCACTGTTGGTATGTTGCAGTAACCTTCAGTAACCTTCTGCAGTAACCCTCTTTGTGTAATTCCTCGTTGGTTACGTAGCGGTAAGCATTCGTTATTGTACGTAGAAATTTGTTTTGATAACGTTGAATAATTAAACGATTTGATTGTTTAGTACAGCCCCAGAGCTGGATACCATACGTCCAAATTGGTTTAATTATTGTTTCGTAGATCAGGCGTTTACCGTACAGGCTAAGCTTAGAATGTCTTCCTATTAGCCAGTACATTTCACGTTGTTTCATTTTCATTTGCTCTGCTTTCTAACGTGATGTTTCCAGTTCAATCTTGAATCGAGATGCAATCCGAGATATTTTGCAGATTCAGCTTGGGGAATTTGTACCCCATTGAGAAATGTATGGATGTTGCTATTTTTGTGCCGCAACATGTATGTTACATGGACTGATTTCAGCTCGTTAAGCTTTATTTTCCAATCCCTGGTCCATTGGCTGATTTTATCGAGTGCGTGCTGTAAGTATTCTACTGCTTGGTTCTGCGATTCGCTTGATGCCAATACTGCGGTATCATCAGCAAAAGTTCCAATGAAGGTTGTTTCCGTTGTCGGTATATCAGAAGTGTAAAGTAGATATAGGATGGGTCCTAATACGCTACCCTGGGGGACTCCTGCTACGGCTGGGTAAAAGTGTGTTGAGGAGTATGTTACTTCATGTGATACTCTAAATATTCGTTTGGAGAGATACGACTCGAGCAATTGGCAGTAATTTTTTGGCACTAATTTACTTATCTTGTAGATAAGACCCTCATGCCACACTCTATCGAAAGCCTGTGATACATCTAGAAATACGGCAGGGCAATATTTCTTCTCTTCAAGTGCTTGTTCTATCTTTGCAGTCACGCGATGAACTTGATCAATTGTCGAATGTTTATTCCTGAATCCAAACTGGAAGTCAGGTATAATGATCATTGGTCTTAGTCGTTTCAATAACAACCTCTCAAACAATTTTGAAATAGTAGGTAACAAAGAGATGGGCCTGTAAGAGCCCATTTGCTCGGCTGGTTTGTCTGGTTTTTTTATCATGATTATTTGTGCAACCTTAAAACACTCAGGCACATATGTAAGTCGAAAGCAAGCATTATATATATATGTTAACATAGTCACTGCTCTCTTTGATAACTCCTTAAACATCCTTGGCGAAATGTCATCAATTCCAGGTGACTTTTTGGGATTCAGATTCATGTCAATTTCTTGTGCAATTTCAAGTGGGGTGACACTTCTGATATTTGATGGAGATCTATAGACTGGTTTAGGATCAATCCTAGATTGTATGTCGTGTGGTTGAAATACTGATGCCAAATGTTGTGCAAATAGTTCTGCTTTTTCTTCGTTACGTCGCACCCATTCTCCATTTATGTTCCTTATAGGTGGCACTTGGATTATTGGTCTCTTGTATCTTTTAGTAGCTTTCCAAAGAGAATAATTTTTGTCAGCTTCAGGACCCAGTCCTTTCAAATAATATTCAGTACAAGCTTCTTTATGTTCTTTAATTAATCGGTTAACTTTATTACTTACCCGATTAAATTCTCTTTTGTCATTAATGTTTCTATAGTTCTATGCCATACGTGCCTTTTCCTACGCCTTTCTTTTATCAGTTCCCGAATCGCCAGGGGGTAGTTGATCTCTTGTACGACTTTCTCACCTAGTACGGGTGTAGCCTCTTTAGCTGCATCACGCATGGAGTTAATAAAATGTTTAGTTTGTAATTCAAGTTCTTGTTTAGTTTTAAGACTAACTTTTAACTCAATTAGAGTATCCAGTTTCTCTCTAAATAATTCCCAATCAGTAAATTTATTAGTAAGGTTAAGTTTTGTTTTCTTTCTTATGAATAATGTACTCAGAGTCATTAAGACCGGTGTATGATCGGAAGTAAGGTCGTCAATGCCTTCAACTTCAATGTAATTTGAGGCTATTCCTTTCGAGATATAAAAGTCAATCAAATCAGGAATTTTTCTTATGTCTGTAGGCCAATATAGGTAGGTTTACGCGATGAGTGATATTCACATCCTGATATTTCTATTGCACTTAGGAGTTCTTTTCCTTTTCCTGGTGTTATGAGTCGAGATCCCCACGCAGTATGTTTCACGTTGTAGTCACCTCCTATAATAAACCTTGGTCCAAGTTTATTAAAAATGTTGACATATTGATTTCTTACGATATTATGTCTTGGTGGGCAGTAGATCGCCCCTAAACTTAGTTCAGCACCACCATGGTTAATCGTTATTACGGTTGCTTGCATAAATGGTTCCTTAATTTCTTCTTGTTGGAAATGTAGGATATTTTGTTTGATTAAGATTGCTGTCCCTCCTCGAGCACGACCACTAGGATGCAATGTCCAATAGGCTCTATATCCTGTAATTTTGATAAAGTTTTTCTCCGTAAAGTGCGTCTCTGATATTAAAGCTACATCTATGTTGTTGGTTCTTAGAAATACTTCTAGTTCTTGAGCTCTTGCATTAAGCCCGTTAGCATTCCAGGTAATTATACGTAGGAATGTTACAGTCATTTACTTTTTATGTTTTAGCGGTTTGTTTGGTGGTTTGGAATTATCTTCCAGTTTATCCACCCTGTTAGTAAGCTGGCTGAAATTTTGTCTCATTTCTGCCTGAAATTCGGTGAGCATTTTCATTATATTACTAATGGTTGGCTCGTTTGGCACAGGCTTCTGCCTGCTTACTTGATTTGAATTGTTATTTGAGGTTTTGGTCACCTGGGCGTAGGAAACCCCCTCTCTAATTGTATCATATTGTTGGTTTGGCTTTTGCTGTAGGCGCTCTGTTACTGTTATTTTTCTCGGTAGCTGAGCATTTAGTTTTTTCTGATACACCAGGCATCCTTTATAGCTAGCCGGATGACCTTTTTCTCCGCACAGTGCACAAGTTGGTATAACATTTCGCGGCTTTTGACATTGTTTTGTTTGATGATTCTCAGCACATTTGACACATTTGGCTTGCCTTTTGCAGAAGTTCTTCGTGTGTCCTAACTGTTGGCAATTTGTACACTGAGGTATACCTATTACCTTTTTAGGTGGTTCAATAGACACCTTGCAATATAGCAGGTTCTTAATTTCGTATATGTCCTTATTGTTTTCCCCCTGTAACAGGTCTACATAAAACAATGGGAAGTGTCTAATAATTTTCTCATTATTAATTGTCAACTTTTTATGAACGTTAATAATGTTGGTTACTTTATGACCATGGTCCTCGATTACCGTTTTGATCTCTTCGCGATTGGTAGATGACGGTTAACCTCGTATTACGATTCTATACCATTTTTCACTTTTGAGCTGATAAGTATGGTATTCCATCTTATATAGTGTACTATCCTTGTTATTGGATTCAGTGTCTTTTATATCGCTAAGTAGTTTTTTAATTTTACGGTAGTCATTTTCAGACTGCGTTGTTATTTTGATGTCGTTACTCGTTATTGGATATTGCTTTAAACTGAGCAGGTTTCTCTGTCACTGCCAATACTTGAGCTCTGAGTATATTAAAATCTCTAACGTTGCTGACATTGATTGGTGGTGGTAAGGGCTCCTTTTTGTGTGCTTGTTGTGGTTGTTTTGGTATTTCGTTATCTTGCGGTAGAGTTACCCTTGGTGATGGCGTTTTGGAGAGTCTCCTCTTTTTATGTACATTTAGTTTATTTTGTCTAGGTTGGGTTTCTTTCTCAAGTTCCTCTTCATCCGTAAAGTAGTCATTGGTTAGACTTTGTAGGCTCTGACTTCTACCATTAGTAGACGTAGAAGGTTTATTTTTCCTTTCTAGTGATTCGATTCTGTTTTGTAAGTTTACCAAAATATCTTGGTATTTATTACATTGTAACTCATATTGCTGGCATTTTGTCCTTAGTTCATTATTCTGGCGCTCAAGCGAGGCTAATTTTGATGTCATTTCATTGCCGTCTTGAAGCATATACGATGTCTTTTCGTTAATGTTGGAGAATGCATGAGTTCTAATGGAGAAATGGGGCTTATACTTCTATCTGCTCCAGTAGCTAAGCTTGCCACTACTAAAGCATTGCGGTCGCTGGATATCGACGACTGGAAGCCCGCTCGCTCACTTTCCGAAGTCGCCGGTACTGGGCATCCTAATCCCTGCACCGTAGCATTAATCTTCTTCTGATCTGCCATGGTTGGTTTATTGTTCGGGGTTCCTTCCCCTAGCCAGTTTTGGTCCGCGGATGGTATTTTATTTCCCACCTACCCTCCGGCAAGCCGGTTAAAGAGCATTCCCCTATCCGCCACCTGGGGACGCGCCACGATGGAAGTTTGGCATCTCCACACGGGAGTTGATAAAATGACAGCTAATTTACGGTCCACTACAGAAATTTATCTTCTTGGGCATGAGAACTGTCAAATTATTGGTGCTAAGTTACCATCAAAAAAGCAAGTGTTGTGTCTTTTTTTTTACAATCACCGTACTGTAAAATTAACTATTCGTGAAAGTGCAGCTCTGACAATCCAGCAAGTGTCTATTTTTTGGGCAAAAGCACGAATTCCAGTTAAAAAGGAACAACATTCTATTGAAAAATTGGAACAATTGCATGATGAGTGGAAAAATCTACTATAGAATAAAAATAAACCTTTAAAAGTTTACCGCGAAAGAGAAATTGCCTTTACTAGTAAACTGGATGATATTTTCGATATCGCCCATACTAATGCCTTATCGATGATGACTAGTGAAGACGACAAGCGATTCCTCTTGTCACAGCTTGAGAAAGGGCGCCCCGGATATTTGGCTGGAGTCAGGCAATATGAAATTGAAAAAGAAAAGCGGAAATCGGAACGTCTGATGGCAGAAAAAAATCGTAAACGAAGACATCTTGAAGAAAAACGTAAATCAATTCCAATAGACTCACAAACATTATTTTCATCATCGGAGAGTGACAGCGAAAGGACATCTGATAACGACATGAGCTGCGAAAATATTGATTTGCCCGTGCTAAGCGCAGAAGGAGCCTCTGTAGGAAGCAAATGTTTCATTACTCCTAGAATATTGTCAGCTTTGGATAAGTGGAAGATTACAGATCGTGCAGCAATGCATTTAATCAGTGCCGTTGCCGAAAGTCTTGGACATTCTATTGATGGCCTCGTTTTGAGTCGAACAACACTGAAGCGTCTTCGTGAAACAAATAGAGTAGAAATAGCAAAATCAATTAAATCGACTTTCAAGTTTACGACAGGCGTATTACATTGGGATGGAAAATTACTTCCGGAGTTATCTGGAACGGAGACCGTGGATCGTTTGCCGCTGATTATTTCCCATATAGATGGAGAACAATTATTGGGCGTTCCCAAAATATCAAGAGCAACTGGTTTGGAAATGGCGGAGTCCTTTTTCCAAAGCTTAATTGATTGGAGAATAGCTGACAATGTCGTGGCGGCTTGCTTCGATACAACATATTCAAATACTGGAAGACTAAATGGAGCAGCTATTATTTTAGAGCAGAAACTGGAACGAAGTTTATTATATCTTCCTTGTCGACATCACATATGTGAAATTGCATTACGCGCTGCATTTGAATCGAAAATGGGCAATACATCAGGAGTAAATGTTCCATTATTTGTGAGATTCAAGAATGACTGGAATTCCTTGAATAACAATACTTTTAAAGCAGGCATAGATGATCCCAACATTCATATACAATTAAATGATGTGAAAGCGGAATTAGCGGGTTTTTGTAACAACGAATTGGCAAAAGAACATGCTCGTGATGACTACAAAGAATTATTGGAAATTACTCTAATTTTTTTGGACATGATACCAACTGAAAATGTCCATTTCCGCCTGCTGGGGCCTATATGCATCATGCTCGCTGGATGTCCAAAGCCATTTATGTATTGAAAGTATTTATCTTTCGGGAGGAATTTAAGTTAACAGCACAAGAACAGAAGAATTTACGGGACATTTGCATTTTTGTCGTAAGATTTTATGTGAAAATTTGGTTCCATTGCACAAAAGCTGCTAAAGCACCACAGTTGGATTTCAACTATTTACGAGATATTTATTTGTACAAAACACATGACGAAAAGTTGCCAATGGCTGTACTGAATAAAATATGTGGCCAATTGTGGTATTTATCCGACGAAAGCATCGCATTCTCTTTTTTCGACGAAAACGTCTCTAGTGCGGAGAAAAGAAGAATGGTGCATCAGTTGGATATGAAGAGGGATGTAGAAGCCGAGTCAATTAAGCGCGTCGAGTTGAAAATTGATGATGTAAAAACATTTATTACGAAACAACTAGCAGATTTTGTTATACCAAACACTGGCGATCTTTTTAAAACGTTCAATATTTCTACAGATTTCTTGAACAAAGATCCGGATATGTGGCCTCGGGATGAAGATTATCAGTCAAATAAAAGTCGTAAATGATATCGCAGAACGTGGTGTTAAATTAATACAAGATTATAATAAGAAATTGACAAGAAATGAAGATGACATGCAATATTTACTACAAGTCGTAAAGGACTACACACAGAAGTTTCCAACATACACCAAAACAGCCTTAATGGGTAGAATATCAACTTAGATTGATTATTTTAATACTAAAAATTATCTTATAATATCATTGTATAGAAGAAACATTATGCATTAATAATAAAAAAAAATATAGTAATAATTTGACTTGTTTTTATATTTTGGAAATTTGGCAATAATCTCGCTATTTGTTATAGCTATTTATTTAGTCTGAGAATTTTTTTTAAATAATTTTTCTGTTCGTTTGAAAGTGAAAAATCGAAAAAAATACCGTTTTTATCGAACTTCGCGCTCAAGTCGGGACCTCTAAACGACCTTCGATCGACCCAATATTTTTTCTGGTTAAGTTTTTAGCATAACCTCACATTTCTAGGGGGTGTCCCGTTAGAAATTGGAACTTTCGAAAATTTGGACCACCCTAGGTGGGCTGTTGTAATAAATTCTTGGGTTCCTATTTCTTGCACAAGAAGAAATTTCGATACATTATTATCGATTTTTTTGGGTGTTGGTTCTTGTTCATTCGTTGGCTCTTATTTCTCGCGTAAGAATGAAGTTCGATACTTTTGTGGCGTGGTGTAACGAACAAAAAAGTTTTTAAAAATTGCACCCCGTAGGGGAAGTTTTTGGGGAATGGGTGAGGAAGGGGGTGGTTGAGCTATGCCAATATGTTGTACTTAATTTTTATATCACCCCAGTACGACACAATAAATATTAACAAATATGCGATAAGCATGATGTAACGAAAAATATGATTTTGAAGAATTGCACCCCTTAGGGGTAGTTTTTTGGGGGTTGAACTATGCCGATAGATTTTAATTTATTTGTAAAAAATTCCATTACCACCCCAGTACGATACAATAAATATTAACAAAAATACGAAAAGTGTGGTGTAGCTTTGTCTAACGACAGCCCACACACGAATTGAAGAATAACGGGGGACCTGTAAAAAAATTTCTAACTGTGTAACAAATTTGTATTTAATTTGTAAAAAATTCCAGGGCCATTTTCGTTCAATTGTGCTACAATTGCTGGTGTAACAGTAGAGTCATAAAAAGTTCGACCACTGTACAGCCAAGACGGATTAATTGATAGGGGTGAAATTTTATACTTAATCTTTTTCGTAAATTGGGAGACCCCAGTAATTTTTAGCCGAAATCAGTCCACTGGAAGTAGCCGATTGCTTAAGTGTTTTACGTTTCTTCCTTGATTACAAAATGATTATAAATTAAACTTCAATAAAAACTAGTTCAGACCATTTTTTAAATTTTACCGGGAAATGACGAGTTTTGTTAAATAAACAGTATTTTAACCAAATTTGTCATCTCAGCAGGCCATACGGATTGACTATTTGGAATAAAATTGCATACTAATGTAAATTTTTTGAATACATTCGGAGATCCTTGCGAAATTTGATGGTAATCTATGAACCGGATGTGACAGTTTCCATTGAAGCATTTTTCAATTTTTGCAATGTACTTGAAAATTTTGGGATTTAAACGATTCAATTAAATTTAAACATCGAATTTTCAAATAAAGAGGTTTAACTTTGTTAATTTTCTGAAATTTAAGCAGGAAGAGTGGTATTTGAAAATATTAGACAGTTAAAATTAATGTCCGGTAACTTTAATTTTTCGTTTTAGAAATCAGTTGCCACGTGCACAACTTATTCAAGCCCAATTTTATGGGGTGCTTACTTGGTTCTGTCAAATATTTTAACTCGCCCGCCATTAACCGTCAATCAACCGTCAAATATTTCCACAAGAAAAAAAATTATATTTTTATTTGTATTTCTTATAAGTGTGGGTTCATTTTGCAATAAAACAGACCATTTTGGAATCGAGTCTATTACCTCTGCCAAAGATGACTATGGTACTAATGTCAAATACCAACCACAAGCAAAGGAGTAACTCAAAACACTTTTTAGCATTTAAATCACCTTTCAATTAATAGGGTTACAGGTACAGTTCACGTATTATACAATTACAATAACATTAAATTTAAATCATTCATCATCATCATGTTTATTACAAATCGCGAATATTTTGACAGATCTGTACGTTCGACTGTCAATATTGTATTACTTCCAATCAGTAAAACACGAGTGTATTTCGAAAATATTTTTGTTTAGCATAAATTTTAATTTGTAAATATATAATATATATTTTATAAATGTTCCAGAAGATAAATGTTAAATAAGAAAATTACTACAATTTATATTTATGAACAGTTAAGACACCAACTACATACAGACAGATACCTGGATACCTACGTACAAATATAAAAAAATGTATTTAAGACATAAATTACAAAATCGATTAAAATCACTTTTTACATGCAAAATATATAAAATAAAAAATGAAAAGGTGTCTGCAGAGTGTTAGAAAATTACGTGTATACGTTTTGTAATATTGTACAGTACTTTTTGTCTTAAAGAAGAATCTATCGTATTTATCATTAATTTTGTACAATAAATTTTGTTTATTTGTATTACCTTACGTAGATCTTAAATTACAGATATAACTAAACAACATTTAAACCAGAACATTATATACATACACAACTGGATACGTTGTTTGCGTAATCCAGAAGTGGAAAGAGCTTTTACGTACCTATTCAACACGTTTAGTTGCAATGGACGTTAAATAGCTAAGTTATGTAATTCTTAATTATTTATGTGTATCAAATGGATGCAAATGCTTGCAGCCACCATAAATATATAGAATTACATAAATCATGTCGACTGTTAAAACACAATGAAATAAAGTTTTTTTATACACAATTGAATTTTTTTGTGTCAAGCACAAAAAGCTTTTCTGTTTAGATCCTTGTTAATTATTTTAAATATTTTTTTTCTCGTCTTGTATATTAAGTTTAAACTTTACAACAGTTTTTTGTTGTTTAACAGCACAAGTCCCCCTCAAAAAATAAAACTATTATCCAAAAATTATTTTCGAAATTTAGTTTAGTAATTTAATCTTAAAATTGCAAACAACTATATACAGTACGTATATATACAGTACACAGAAAAGTTTTTTTTTCTAAAACAAAGTTTTTTGTTTAATGTTCTACTTGTTGTTGGATCGAGCTTTTTATTCCTCGATAAACGTATAATATGGATCAATGTGGAATATTTACACTAAGAAGATGATAAAAAACTAGAAAGGAAATTATCTGTTATATAACTTTCTAGTATATAGAAAGCGTACTCACACAAAAAAAGCTTTCTTAACTTTTAGCTTAAATATGTAGTTTTGGAATTTTATCTCGTGTTAAAAGCGATTTGATGGAACTTTATCATGTTACGAGTTTAGTTTTAATTCGGTTGGTGTGAGATGTTTAGTTGTAGTTGCAGTGCATTATTAGATGTCTTGCCTTTGCTTCATATACGAGGGTATATCAAAAAGTCTTGCAATATCATATGAAAAAAAAGAGTGAGTGAGACAACAATATATTTTTCAAAACCATTTTTTGTCGCGATGAAACTTCTAGAAGAACATTTCGATGTAAATTTTACAGTTCGTTTGTTTTTGTCAATTTAGTAACACGTGTTTTGAATTTTTCTTAAAATGGATGAAATTGAATATCGCGCCATTATTAAATTTTTCTGTAAAGATGGACGAAATGCAATTTATATATTCAACTATATATCAAAAGTTTACGGCGAATCTGCACCATCATATGCCACAGTAACAAGGTGGGTAAAATTATTCAGAAGTGGTCGGGAGTCATTAGTAGACGACAACCCCTCGGGTCGGCCAGCAGATGCTATTAGCTATGAAAACGTAATTTTGGCCGAATCTATTGTATTGGAGGACCAGCGTATTTCTATTCCAGGGTTAGCGTGGAGACTTTCCCTTTCATACGGTACCACATATACTATATTACATGACCATCTTCACATGTCGAAAGTAAGTGCGCGATGGGTTCCCCGTTTCTTGAATGCAGAACAAAAAAAAAATGCGTGTTCAAACTTCAAAGGCGATTTTAGATATGTACAAAGAAGATCCAGAAAATTTCTTGGATAACATAATAACAGGCGATGAAACATGGCTTCATCACTGGGATCCGAAATCCAAACAAGAATCGATGCAATGGATTAAACGTAGTGAACCACCACCAAAGAAATTCAAAACTCAACCGTCTGCTGGTAAGGTTTTGGCAACAATTTTTTGGGATGCTGAAGGAATTTTGATAATCTATTATATGCCACCGAAAACCACAATCACAGGCATATATTACGCAGAGGTTTTCCGAAAATTGAAAAAAGCGATCCGGGAAAAACGGCCAAGGAAAGTTAGGAAAAAAATCTTGCTTCTTCACGACAATGCACCAGTGCACAAGGTTAATATTGCTCAAGCTGCATTAAAGGACTGCGGCTTCGTGGAAATTACGCATCCACCGTACAATCTAGACTTGGCACCCAGTGACTAGTTTCTGTTTCCCAATTTGAAAAAAAATACTAGGGGGCCGGAAATTTTCCAGTGACTATGAAGTACAGTCTGTTGTAAATTAATATTTTATGGAGCAAAAGAAATCTTATTTTTTAGAGGGTTTAGGCAAGTTAATTGATCGATATGAAAAATGTATAAACCTTAAAGGAGATAATGTCGAAAAATAAAAATATTGCTGTCTCACTCACTCTTTTTTTTCATATGATATTGCAAGACTTTTTGATTTGCCCTCGTAGCTAGTTTTAATTAAATTATCCATAATCTTAAAATTATTTTTTAAGTAGATAAAACCCACGGTTGGGCTTATTATTGTTAGCCAAACTAAGCTATCATTGGTGAGGGCGGCAAAACCCAGTTATAAGAACCAAAGTTAACATTTTTTTTAATAAACCAAAATGAAAAAAACAAATTCTAGAAACTGAACCGAATTTGATGGTAAGATGAGATGTGGCCCAATTCCATCCAATCGTTTCAACCTAAATTTATTTTGAACTACTGTATTTCCTTACATAAATTAAATTTGGCTGCTTTAATTTTGGAATTGACCGTAACTGTTAAAAAATAATATGTTTAGAGCTTCGCCAAGGATTTGAATATAATCAATCACAGTTGAATAAATTCTAGCGTGGAAATCTGATTTCAGTTCTAGGTTACGTTCAAATAATGTAATGCCCATAACCACTTTCGGTTGCACAAAGTGTGCAGTGTAACACCACAGCCTACCGAAGATTATTCTGTTTTTGCTAAATATATAGTAGCAAACCCGGAAAATCATGACGAGGTCTGAGGTGTTATTCGACGAAAGAACAATCTCTCCTTCTTGATACCTAACACCGACACAACCATTGCATCTCAAAACCTCGGTAAGAAATTTCAGTGTTATGATTTTTCCACTTTGTGAAACTAAATTTTTAATTCTATACCTCGTTAATTAAATTTCGTGTTATTATCGGCCTTGTTTATTTTGACAACAACAACTATTTTAAACAAATACAACAACTTAACTGTGATTCAAATAAAAGTCAATATCAATCCCAACAGTTTGAATTAATTTTTTATAATTTGTGAAATAAAATATAGGTTTCCAGTCTTCGTTAAGTAAATTCCATGTTAATATTGGCCATGTTTATTTTGACAACAACAACTATTTTTGACAAATACAACAAATGAACTGTGATTCAAATAAAAGTCAAAATCAATCCCAATAATTTGAATTAATTTAATCCAATTTGTGAAATTAAATTTAGGTTTCCAGTCCTCGTTAAGTAAATTTTGTGTTCATATCGGCCATGTTTATTTTGACCACAACAACTATTTCTGAAAAATACAACAAATTTACTGTGATTCAAATAAAAGTCAATATCAATCCCAACAGTTTGAATTAATTTAATCCAATTTGTGAAATTAAATTTTGAATTCTAGACCTCGTTAAGTAAATTCCGTGTTATTATCGGCCATGTTTATTTTGACAACAACAACTATTTTTGACAAATACAACAACTGAACTGTGATTCAAATAAAAGTCAAAATCAATCCCAATAATTTGAATTAATTTAATCCAATTTGTGAAATTCAATTTGGGTTTCCAGTCCTCGTTTAGTAAATTTTGTGTTAATATCGGCCATGTTTATTTTGACAACAACAACTATTTCTGAAAAATACAACCAATTTACTGTGATTCAAATAAAAGTCAATATCAATCCCAACAGTTTGAATTAATTTAATTTAATTTGTGAAATTAAATTTTGAATTCTACACCTTGTTATGTAAATTCCCTGTTCATATCAGCCATGTTTATTTTGACAACAACAACTATTTTTGACAAATACAACAAATTTACTGTGATTCAAATAAAAGTCAATATCAATCCCAACAGTTTGAATTAATTTAATCCCATTTGTGAAATTTAATTTTGAATTCTACACCTTGTTATGTTAATTCCGAATTAGTATCGGCCATAATTATTTTGACAACAACAACTATTTTTGACCATTACAACAACTTAACAATGATTCAAATAAAAGTCAATCAATCCCAACTATTTGAATTAATTTAATCCAATTTTTGAAATTAAATTTTGAATTCTACCCCTCCGTAAGTAAATTCCGCGTTATTATCGGCCATGTTTATTTTGACAACAACAACGATTTTTGATAAATACAACAACTTAACAACAACATCTTCTATGGCAGTATAGGCTGTCATGGAGCATGCAATGTGCAGATGGTCTTAAATCGGTGCTATATCCGTACGTCCTCGAGTTGGCCGATTAGGCGTAAAGTAAGGACGTCAAAAGCCAAACCACGAAAGAGCAGGGTGAGCCTTGAGCCCTAAAAAAGATTGCATTGTAAATAAAATTAAAATATAAAAAAAACTTTACTGTGATTCAAATAAAAGTCAATCAATCCTAACAATTTGAATTAATTTAATCCTATTTGTGAAATTAAATTTTGAATTCTACACCTAGTGAAGAAAAGTCCGTGTTATTATCGGCCATGTTTTTTTGACAACAACAAATATTATTGAAAAATACAACAAATTTACTGTGATTCAAATAAAAGTCAATATCAATCCAAACAGTTTGAATTTATTTAATCCACTTTGTGAAATTAAATTTTGAATTCAACACCTAGTGAAGAAATTTCCGTGTTATTATCGGCCTTGTTTATTTTGACAACAGCAACTATTTTTTACAAATACAACAACTTAACTGTGATTCAAATAAAAGTCAAAATCAATCCCAATAATTTGAATTTTTTTTTCCAATTTGTGAAATTAAATTTTGAATTCTACACCTCGTTAAGTAAATTCCAAATTAGTATCGGCCATGTTTATTTTGACATCAACAACTAGTTTTGACAAATATAACAAAATGACTGTGATTCACATAAAAGTCAATATCAATCCCAACTATTTGAATTAATTTAATCCGATTTGTGAATTTCAACATAGATTTCCTGTTCTCGTTAAGTAAATTCAGTGTTATTATCGGCCATGTTTATTTTGACAACAACAACTATTTTTGACAAATACAACAACTGAACTGTGATTCAAATAAAAGTCAAAATCAATCCCAATAATTTGAATTAATTTAATCCAATTTGTGAAATTCAATTTGGGTTTCCAGTCCTCGTTTAGTAAATTTTGTGTTAATATCGGCCATGTTTATTTTGACAACAACAACTATTTCTGAAAAATACAACCAATTTACTGTGATTCAAATAAAAGTCAATATCAATCCCAACAGTTTGAATTAATTTAATTTAATTTGTGAAATTAAATTTTGAATTCTACACCTTGTTATGTAAATTCCCTGTTATTATCAGCCATGTTTATTTTGACAACAACAACTATTTTTGACAAATACAACAAATTTACTGTGATTCAAATAAAAGTCAATATCAATCCCAACAGTTTGAATTAATTTAATCCCATTTGTGAAATTAAATTTTGAATTCTACACCTTGTTATGTAAATTCCGAATTAGTATCGGCCATAATTATTTTGACAACAACAACTATTTTTGACAAATACAACAAATGAACTGTGATTCAAATAAAAGTCAAAATCAATCCCAATAATTTGAATTTTTTTTTCCAATTTGTGAAATTAAATTTTGAATTCTACACCTCGTTAAGTAAATTCCAAATTAGTATCGGCCATGTTTATTTTGACATCAACAACTAGTTTTGACAAATATAACAAAATGACTGTGATTCACATAAAAGTCAATATCAATCCCAACTATTTGAATTAATTTAATCCGATTTGTGAATTTCAACATAGATTTCCTGTTCTCGTTAAGTAAATTCAGTGTTATTATCGGCCATGTTTATTTTGACAACAACAACTATTTTTGACAAATACAACAACTGAACTGTGATTCAAATAAAAGTCAAAATCAATCCCAATAATTTGAATTAATTTAATCCAATTTGTGAAATTCAATTTGGGTTTCCAGTCCTCGTTTAGTAAATTTTGTGTTAATATCGGCCATGTTTATTTTGACAACAACAACTATTTCTGAAAAATACAACCAATTTACTGTGATTCAAATAAAAGTCAATATCAATCCCAACAGTTTGAATTAATTTAATTTAATTTGTGAAATTAAATTTTGAATTCTACACCTTGTTATGTAAATTCCCTGTTATTATCAGCCATGTTTATTTTGACAACAACAACTATTTTTGACAAATACAACAAATTTACTGTGATTCAAATAAAAGTCAATATCAATCCCAACAGTTTGAATTAATTTAATCCCATTTGTGAAATTTAATTTTGAATTCTACACCTTGTTATGTAAATTCCGAATTAGTATCGGCCATAATTATTTTGACAACAACAACTATTTTTGACAAATACAACAAATGAACTGTGATTCAAATAAAAGTCAAAATCAATCCCAATAATTTGAATTTTTTTTTCCAATTTGTGAAATTAAATTTTGAATTCTACACCTCGTTAAGTAAATTCCAAATTAGTATCGGCCATGTTTATTTTGACATCAACAACTAGTTTTGACAAATATAACAAAATGACTGTGATTCACATAAAAGTCAATATCAATCCCAACTATTTGAATTAATTTAATCCGATTTGTGAATTTCAACATAGATTTCCTGTTCTCGTTAAGTAAATTCAGTGTTATTATCGGCCATGTTTATTTTGACAACAACAACTATTTTTGACAAATACAACAACTGAACTGTGATTCAAATAAAAGTCAAAATCAATCCCAATAATTTGAATTAATTTAATCCAATTTGTGAAATTCAATTTGGGTTTCCAGTCCTCGTTTAGTAAATTTTGTGTTAATATCGGCCATGTTTATTTTGACAACAACAACTATTTCTGAAAAATACAACCAATTTACTGTGATTCAAATAAAAGTCAATATCAATCCCAACAGTTTGAATTAATTTAATTTAATTTGTGAAATTAAATTTTGAATTCTACACCTTGTTATGTAAATTCCCTGTTATTATCAGCCATGTTTATTTTGACAACAACAACTATTTTTGACAAATACAACAAATTTACTGTGATTCAAATAAAAGTCAATATCAATCCCAACAGTTTGAATTAATTTAATCCCATTTGTGAAATTTAATTTTGAATTCTACACCTTGTTATGTTAATTCCGAATTAGTATCGGCCATAATTATTTTGACAACAACAACTATTTTTGACCATTACAACAACTTAACAATGATTCAAATAAAAGTCAATCAATCCCAACTATTTGAATTAATTTAATCCAATTTTTGAAATTAAATTTTGAATTCTACCCCTCCGTAAGTAAATTCCGCGTTATTATCGGCCATGTTTATTTTGACAACAACAACGATTTTTGATAAATACAACAACTTAACAACAACATCTTCTATGGCAGTATAGGCTGTCATGGAGCATGCAATGTGCAGATGGTCTTAAATCGGTGCTATATCCGTACGTCCTCGAGTTGGCCGATTAGGCGTAAAGTAAGGACGTCAAAAGCCAAACCACGAAAGAGCAGGGTGAGCCTTGAGCCCTAAAAAAGATTGCATTGTAAATAAAATTAAAATATAAAAAAAACTTTACTGTGATTCAAATAAAAGTCAATCAATCCTAACAATTTGAATTAATTTAATCCTATTTGTGAAATTAAATTTTGAATTCTACACCTAGTGAAGAAAAGTCCGTGTTATTATCGGCCATGTTTTTTTTGACAACAACAAATATTATTGAAAAATACAACAAATTTACTGTGATTCAAATAAAAGTCAATATCAATCCAAACAGTTTGAATTTATTTAATCCACTTTGTGAAATTAAATTTTGAATTCAACACCTAGTGAAGAAATTTCCGTGTTATTATCGGCCTTGTTTATTTTGACAACAGCAACTATTTTTTACAAATACAACAACTTAACTGTGATTCAAATAAAAGTCAAAATCAATCCCAATAATTTGAATTTTTTTTTCCAATTTGTGAAATTAAATTTTGAATTCTACACCTCGTTAAGTAAATTCCAAATTAGTATCGGCCATGTTTATTTTGACATCAACAACTAGTTTTGACAAATATAACAAAATGACTGTGATTCACATAAAAGTCAATATCAATCCCAACTATTTGAATTAATTTAATCCGATTTGTGAATTTCAACATAGATTTCCTGTTCTCGTTAAGTAAATTCAGTGTTATTATCGGCCATGTTTATTTTGACAACAACAACTATTTTTGACAAATACAACAACTGAACTGTGATTCAAATAAAAGTCAAAATCAATCCCAATAATTTGAATTAATTTAATCCAATTTGTGAAATTCAATTTGGGTTTCCAGTCCTCGTTTAGTAAATTTTGTGTTAATATCGGCCATGTTTATTTTGACAACAACAACTATTTCTGAAAAATACAACCAATTTACTGTGATTCAAATAAAAGTCAATATCAATCCCAACAGTTTGAATTAATTTAATTTAATTTGTGAAATTAAATTTTGAATTCTACACCTTGTTATGTAAATTCCCTGTTATTATCAGCCATGTTTATTTTGACAACAACAACTATTTTTGACAAATACAACAAATTTACTGTGATTCAAATAAAAGTCAATATCAATCCCAACAGTTTGAATTAATTTAATCCCATTTGTGAAATTAAATTTTGAATTCTACACCTTGTTATGTAAATTCCGAATTAGTATCGGCCATAATTATTTTGACAACAACAACTATTTTTGACAAATACAACAAATGAACTGTGATTCAAATAAAAGTCAAAATCAATCCCAATAATTTGAATTTTTTTTTCCAATTTGTGAAATTAAATTTTGAATTCTACACCTCGTTAAGTAAATTCCAAATTAGTATCGGCCATGTTTATTTTGACATCAACAACTAGTTTTGACAAATATAACAAAATGACTGTGATTCACATAAAAGTCAATATCAATCCCAACTATTTGAATTAATTTAATCCGATTTGTGAATTTCAACATAGATTTCCTGTTCTCGTTAAGTAAATTCAGTGTTATTATCGGCCATGTTTATTTTGACAACAACAACTATTTTTGACAAATACAACAACTGAACTGTGATTCAAATAAAAGTCAAAATCAATCCCAATAATTTGAATTAATTTAATCCAATTTGTGAAATTCAATTTGGGTTTCCAGTCCTCGTTTAGTAAATTTTGTGTTAATATCGGCCATGTTTATTTTGACAACAACAACTATTTCTGAAAAATACAACCAATTTACTGTGATTCAAATAAAAGTCAATATCAATCCCAACAGTTTGAATTAATTTAATTTAATTTGTGAAATTAAATTTTGAATTCTACACCTTGTTATGTAAATTCCCTGTTATTATCAGCCATGTTTATTTTGACAACAACAACTATTTTTGACAAATACAACAAATTTACTGTGATTCAAATAAAAGTCAATATCAATCCCAACAGTTTGAATTAATTTAATCCCATTTGTGAAATTTAATTTTGAATTCTACACCTTGTTATGTAAATTCCGAATTAGTATCGGCCATAATTATTTTGACAACAACAACTATTTTTGACAAATACAACAAATGAACTGTGATTCAAATAAAAGTCAAAATCAATCCCAATAATTTGAATTTTTTTTTCCAATTTGTGAAATTAAATTTTGAATTCTACACCTCGTTAAGTAAATTCCAAATTAGTATCGGCCATGTTTATTTTGACATCAACAACTAGTTTTGACAAATATAACAAAATGACTGTGATTCACATAAAAGTCAATATCAATCCCAACTATTTGAATTAATTTAATCCGATTTGTGAATTTCAACATAGATTTCCTGTTCTCGTTAAGTAAATTCAGTGTTATTATCGGCCATGTTTATTTTGACAACAACAACTATTTTTGACAAATACAACAACTGAACTGTGATTCAAATAAAAGTCAAAATCAATCCCAATAATTTGAA
This sequence comes from Nephrotoma appendiculata, assembly GCA_947310385.1. NCBI lineage: Eukaryota > Metazoa > Arthropoda > Insecta > Diptera > Tipulidae > Nephrotoma > Nephrotoma appendiculata. The sequence continues at coordinate 84,095,986 of OX371224.1, read as the reverse complement.
TTAATTTAATCCAATTTGTGAAATTCAATTTGGGTTTCCAGTCCTCGTTTAGTAAATTTTGTGTTAATATCGGCCATGTTTATTTTGACAACAACAACTATTTCTGAAAAATACAACCAATTTACTGTGATTCAAATAAAAGTCAATATCAATCCCAACAGTTTGAATTAATTTAATTTAATTTGTGAAATTAAATTTTGAATTCTACACCTTGTTATGTAAATTCCCTGTTATTATCAGCCATGTTTATTTTGACAACAACAACTATTTTTGACAAATACAACAAATTTACTGTGATTCAAATAAAAGTCAATATCAATCCCAACAGTTTGAATTAATTTAATCCCATTTGTGAAATTTAATTTTGAATTCTACACCTTGTTATGTAAATTCCGAATTAGTATCGGCCATAATTATTTTGACAACAACAACTATTTTTGACAAATACAACAAATGAACTGTGATTCAAATAAAAGTCAAAATCAATCCCAATAATTTGAATTTTTTTTTCCAATTTGTGAAATTAAATTTTGAATTCTACACCTCGTTAAGTAAATTCCAAATTAGTATCGGCCATGTTTATTTTGACATCAACAACTAGTTTTGACAAATATAACAAAATGACTGTGATTCACATAAAAGTCAATATCAATCCCAACTATTTGAATTAATTTAATCCGATTTGTGAATTTCAACATAGATTTCCTGTTCTCGTTAAGTAAATTCAGTGTTATTATCGGCCATGTTTATTTTGACAACAACAACTATTTTTGACAAATACAACAACTGAACTGTGATTCAAATAAAAGTCAAAATCAATCCCAATAATTTGAATTAATTTAATCCAATTTGTGAAATTCAATTTGGGTTTCCAGTCCTCGTTTAGTAAATTTTGTGTTAATATCGGCCATGTTTATTTTGACAACAACAACTATTTCTGAAAAATACAACCAATTTACTGTGATTCAAATAAAAGTCAATATCAATCCCAACAGTTTGAATTAATTTAATTTAATTTGTGAAATTAAATTTTGAATTCTACACCTTGTTATGTAAATTCCCTGTTATTATCAGCCATGTTTATTTTGACAACAACAACTATTTCTGAAAAATACAACCAATTTACTGTGATTCAAATAAAAGTCAATATCAATCCCAACAGTTTGAATTAATTTAATTTAATTTGTGAAATTAAATTTTGAATTCTACACCTTGTTATGTAAATTCCCTGTTATTATCAGCCATGTTTATTTTGACAACAACAACTATTTTTGACAAATACAACAAATTTACTGTGATTCAAATAAAAGTCAATATCAATCCCAACAGTTTGAATTAATTTAATCCAATTTGTGAAATTAAATTTTGAATTCTAGACCTCGTTAAGAAAATTCCGTGTTATTATCGGCCATGTTTATTTTGACAACAACAACTATTTTTGAAAAATACAACAACTGAACTGTGATTCAAATAAAAGTCAAAATCAATCCCAATAATTTGAATTAATTTAATCCAATTTGTGAAATTCAATTTGGGTTTCCAGTCCTCGTTTAGTAAATTTTGTGTTAATATCGGCCATGTTTATTTTGACAACAACTATTTCTGAAAAATACAACCAATTTACTGTGATTCAAATAAAAGTCAATATCAATCCCAACAGTTTGAATTAATTTAATTTAATTTGTGAAATTAAATTTTGAATTCTACACCTTGTTATGTAAATTCCCTGTTATTATCAGCCATGTTTATTTTGACAACAACAACTATTTTTGACAAATACAACAAATTTACTGTGATTCAAATAAAAGTCAATATCAATCCCAACAGTTTGAATTAATTTAATCCCATTTGTGAAATTTAATTTTGAATTCTACACCTTGTTATGTAAATTCCGAATTAGTATCGGCCATAATTATTTTGACAACAACAACTATTTTTGACCAATACAACAACTTAACAATGATTCAAATAAAAGTCAATCAATCCCAACTATTTGAATTAATTTAATCCAATTTTTGAAATTAAATTTTGAATTCTACCCCTCCGTAAGTAAATTCCGCGTTATTATCGGCCATGTTTATTTTGACAACAACAACGATTTTTGATAAATACAACAACTTAACAACAACATCTTCTATGGCAGTATAGGCTGTCATGGAGCATGCAATGTGCAGATGGTCTTAAATCGGTGCTATATCCGTACGTCCTCGAATTGGCCGATTAGGCGTAAAGTAAGGACGTCAAAAGCCAAACCACGAAAGAGCAGGGTGAGCCTTGAGCCCTAAAAAAGATTGCATTGTAAATAAAATTAAAATATAAAAAAAACTTTACTGTGATTCAAATAAAAGTCAATCAATCCTAACAATTTGAATTAATTTAATCCTATTTGTGAAATTAAATTTTGAATTCTACACCTAGTGAAGAAAAGTCCGTGTTATTATCGGCCATGTTTTTTTTGACAACAACAAATATTATTGAAAAATACAACAAATTTACTGTGATTCAAATAAAAGTCAATATCAATCCAAACAGTTTGAATTTATTTAATCCACTTTGTGAAATTAAATTTTGAATTCAACACCTATAGTGAAGAAATTTCCGTGTTATTATCGGCCTTGTTTATTTTGACAACAGCAACTATTTTTGACAAATACAACAACTTAACTGTGATTCAAATAAAAGTCAATATCAATCCCAATAATTTGAATTTTTTTTTCCAATTTGTGAAATTAAATTTTGAATTCTACACCTCGTTAAGTAAATTCCAAATTAGTATCGGCCATATTTATTTTGACATCAACAACTAGTTTTGACAAATATAACAAAATGACTGTGATTCACATAAAAGTCAATATCAATCCCAACTATTTGAATTAATTTAATCCGATTTGTGAATTTCAACATAGATTTCCTGTTCTCGTTAAGTAAATTCAGTGTTATTATCGGCCATGTTTATTTTGACAACAACAACTATTTTTGACAAATACAACAAATTTACTGTGATTCAAATAAAAGTCAATATCAATTCCAAAAATTTGAATTAATTTAATCCAATTTGTGAAATTAAATTTTGAATTCTACACCTCGTTAAGAAAATTCAGTGTTATTATCGGCCATGTTTATTTTGACAACAACAACTATTTTTGACAAATACAACAACTTAACTGTGATTCAGATGAAAGTCAATATCAATTCCAACAGTTTGAATTGATTTAATCCAATTTGTGAAATTAATATTTGAATTCTAGACCTCGTTAAAAAATTCCGTGTTATTATCGGCCTTGTTAATTTTGACAGCAACAACTATTTTTGACAAACAACAACAACTTAACTGTGATTCAAATAAAAATCAATAACAATCCCAACAGTTTAAATTAATTTAATCCAATTTGTGAAATTAAATATTGAATTCTACACCTCGTTAAGTAAATTCCATGTTATTATCGGCCATGTTTATTTTGACAACAACAACTATTTTTGACAAATACAACAAATTTTCTGTGATTCAAATAAAAGTCAATCAATCCTAACAATTTGAATTAATTTAATCCAATTTGTGAAATTAAATTTGAATTGAATTAATTGAATTGCATGTGCCTTTTTTCAATAGAGCACGGAAAACTCATCCTACGTGGTTCAATGACCTGCTAATCAATTTAAAAAACCGAAAATGTAAAGCCTATACTAAGATGTTGAAATCTGGATTGGAAACCGACAAGCTAGCGTTTTTACAGCGCAGTGATGAATTTGATGTCTATTTCAATTTTAAGTACAGGGGTCTTACCTTGCAAGTATTGAAACAAAACTAAAATTAAATCCTAAAGAAATATTGAAATTTTTTCGATCCAAACGGGAAACCGAGGGATATCCTTTCAATATGACTTATAATAATACCAGCTCCTTGGACGCAAAGGTGATAGTAGGCATGTTTGCAGCATTTTTCGAATCAGTCTTTAACCCTTGTGATAATATGGGATACACTGATCAAATAGGCAACAACAATACATCTATTATTCCGCCTGTCATACACGAAGAGAATGTTCTATCAAGCTTAAAAGAATTTGGAGATGGATGTGGGCCGGATGAACACTTTTTTACCAAAAATTAATTTATTTACTTTCGTTCGGCTTCTTATTGGGCACTCGAAGTACTGTCTACATTTACACAAGGTCCACGTAGCAAACAGTTTTTATAAACTCTGCCCGAATTCCATAGAATTTGTTCTGAAAATTAAATTGAAATTTTTGTTTTAAGTACCAATTTACGTATATCTTCTAAAAAGACGTACCTTAAAGACTTATTCGAAATCACGATTTTTATTAAATTTATAAACAAAAATCAATTAATTAAAAATAAAAAAATTCAAATTTATCAACACCGTGTATAACAAAAATATGTCTATTACAGAAAAAAAAATTAAATTGAAAATCATGACACAAAAGATTTTTATCTTATATATAAGTTTGAACAGTGTTCGGAGATGACAACACGCACGTATTCGAGATGAACAATCGATTTCTATGTATTCTGGGTTGGATACCTATAACTAGAACATAATATATTTGTTGTGTTTCAAGATTCTTACATCAAAACAATTTCATGTCTCAAAACATTTTTTTTTAAATTTTAATTGTTTGTTATTATTTTTGTATATGCCCAAGAAATTATTGATTATGGTTACGGATTTAAATGGTGACCTGAAGCGTGGTACGAAACAATAACTGTTTTTTGTTGTTTAACTCGCTAAAAGCCACTGACTGCACACTTGCATAGTGACTGGTTGTGTAATCAATTTTAATGATTTCCAGTGATTTTAAACAAACACAAACTTCTGTACCGAGAGATCGCGATATATAATTTCCAAGAATAACAACAAAAAATTCGTAATAATTTAAGCAAATACATAAAATCAATATAATTATTGCTAGCATAGCAATTGCTTTTTGTTGTTGTTGTTGTGGTGATTTTCTTATAAATACAATCGTACTAAACATAAATTGATTTAATTTGTTTGTTGTTTTTGGTTCGGGAATTTATGCAAATTGAAATTGAATTAAAAGCTGCATAGAATGAAAAAAAATACGCAAATCTTTAATTAAAATTAGCAAATTAAATTATATTTGATTATTTATTAGAGCATAACCGTATTATGAAATTATTTACTTAAAGCAAGATTTGAATACCACTCAAAGGAATTTTATAATTCATAACAGACCACGTGGCTCAAAATTTAAGAGTAGTGGATCGATCGGTGTGCATAGCATATGGGCTGGGTTCAAGACGAACGGTTTACAATTTGGGGATAATTTAATTGTAAACGATTGAATGATATGTACCATTGAGGTTTTGGTTTGGACGACAGCAAAACGTAGACCCATGCACGTACGGGGGCCATCACCGAATGGTAAAAAACAGCATTTTGGTCTAGATTTTGCGTGTTCCTCGCAGTGACGACTTGGATCAAATACTTATGAATTTGGAAAATATTGTCCATCTAAATGTAGTGAATTCACTCAAATGGTCTCTCAAACGGTCATACCATTTGGTATAGTAAATCTTTCCGTTTGACCCGGTAGCGGAGGTAATTTGTAGTCTTTTGTGCACACTTTGTGTATAGTCATAAAATTGGTTTAATGCGGAGTACTTCGTTCGCTATTTCATCTAAATATGTCATTTTCTGAACGGCAGCATACGATATTTCATTGCTATGTTGCGAAAGTGCATCCGTAATCTCTTCATAAAGTCGTTGTTGTACATTGAGATTACCAGCTCATACATAATATTTCCTAAGAGTTTGGATGGCATTTCTGTGCCTTCTGCAATGAACGCCAATGACTGCCAGGCCAGTTGTTCCGCAGCGAGGTCTATAAATAAAATATTAAACTAATATTTATTACAATTACTACTTACTCGACTTAAGTTGCTGATCCGAGCATCATTTGCAGTAAATCATTACAAGATAATTTTGCTAACTTTCTGGATTCAATATTTTCTTTCACTAATTTTCGTATCCAGGCGTCGATATCTCGTGACATAAATCGAAGCTTAATCAATTTCACTAGCGATGTTAAAAATATGATAATCATGAACTGATTTGCTTGCCTAATGGTTGGCTTAAATATTTTTAGAGCGTTTTCTAGAAATTTTGAATTTAGATTACTAAACGCCTCTGCATCTAGACTAAAACCAACCATTGCTACATTGTCTGCTGTAAATTTACTCGCTAAATCTTTTGCATTAAAATCATATTCCGAACCTAAGTTTTTGATATACAATTTTAATCGATCACATGCCCGGCTCAATAACGGATGTAATATTTTGATTTTACTTGCGGTGTACACAGGTGCCACAATTGAGCGAGCTGCTTTCCAAGAATCGCCGCTATTTAAAACTGGATTGTATTTTAATAGGGGGTCCGCATCCTCGTCAAAACCAAAATCATTTTTTGAAAACGAATGGAAATAACTAATAAGCACTTCTTTTACTAGATTTCGATCACGAATGCATATGGCGGGTGATAAACACTTGTAGTATCCGAAATAAGGCACATCAGAGTATTTACTGAACATAAAAAATTACGTTTGATTACGATTCCAAAATAATAACAGAAATAGTCACTTACTTATACCATTGATCTACTAATTGGCCAAAGTGTTTTGACATTTTGAAACAGGCACCAAGATTTTCCACAATCAATGTTGGATTTGGTCCAGGAATTTTATGTTGAGTCCAATACGAATAGTTCCGTTTTAAATAAAATATCACCGTCGTTATCAAAAGTGAAATTAACACTTACCACATATTTTTGGTGTTGCATAGTACAAGCTAGCCCAAAAACTGAATAAATTGGAATAATTGATTGTTTTTGGTGTTGCAGAAGTGATCAACTTATGTTTAGTTGATATGATAGTAAAATGATTTTCAATAGTTATTAGACGGGCATTGTTGTTATTTGTAACTGTTGGAGTTTTCTATAGTCCTATAATTACTTAAGAGATTGACGCGGGCATTCAATTTTGATATTTTTCTAGCGAACTGTAGTACAGAAAGTAAACTGGGATCCTTATCAAGGAGTAATATCATAAATTGTTCTGCGAAAGTCAATTAAGCATTTTTTATTATTATTAAATTTAGCTGGAACTCAAACTTACACTGCCATAACAGACCAGTGCTGCAAACCGTTTATGCTATCCTAAATCGCATCTAAGTTTCACTCCTTTAACAAATTGCAAGATACTGGACCAAAGTAGTTAGGACAGCTGTGAAGTGAATGCTGTCATCAACCTCTTCAAGAACAAGGATGCACGAGTAACTCCCAAACTTTATAAATGTAGTTTGAAATGGCCGTGGTTGGAAAAAATAGCAACCAAAACTCGTAGCTAATCTTCCTGCAGAGACAGAGCATATTTAGTTAACCTCAAATCAGGTTCACAAATAAAGTATTTCGCCTTCCGGCAGCTAAAGGAAACAAGACAATTGCGTTTTGTTTCATAGCGAAAGCAGTTTTTAATATCTTTCTTGCCATAATTGAAGCTAACTATGAAGCTACAGGTTTGGGTCCGATAAAATCTAGACGCGAACCCACCCTGGCCAACGAATCAGCCACTACATTTTCCTAAATATCACAATGAGTCAAAATCCACATAACCTTGACACTAATGTTGCAACACAGGTGCTAATTTACATATTTACAGTTCTTAACCGGTTTGGAAGTGGTAATAATTTTCCACAATGCATCGAGGCAACACGCATGAATCACACTCTGCGTGAAAGCAATACACTTGGCCTTGAACACCGTGCATGAATCCAGGATCCCATACGACCTTAGATAAAGTGAAGGGCATTAAGTTCCAAAACCCGCAACTAAATCAGAGTGAAATCGGTCTGCTTATTTGCTGCTTGCTTATTTCTCGCCCCAAACCTCTTAGTCTGAATGCGTTACAATAAGCCGTACCCAGAATAATAGATTGCAGCGTGGCTAGAGACAAAAAGATTTGCAAAGCGAGGATTGGAGTCAAATACATTCCCCCAGTTTCGCTAAGCAGGGTTCAATTTTAACATAGGCCACCAAACAACAGAAGCGTAAGGTATAGGATTTTGGTAAGACCAACGATTTTTAAATAAACTTCAGCATTTTGAGAGTCTAACCCCAGGATTTCCCAAATGCTCTTTTAACATTGCCAAAAAACGGCAATGAGTTTTGATGGTTACTTTCAAGGTGCATTTTCCTGAAAAATTTACTGTCTAAGGTAACACCGAGATGTTTGACGGTGCCTGATTTGGTGATCGTAACCCCAGAAAGGGAAGAGATAGACTGTTCACCAATATTTTTTCGTCGAACAAAGACCAATAAACTAATCTTAGATCAGTCTCAGCGTACAATTAATCATTACAACGCTGGTTTGATCAATGCCAAAATTATAACAGGCCTCGATACTAGTAGAAAACGAGATGCGATCGAAGGCACCTGCTATAACCAAGAACGTGCCCACAAGCAATATTTTAAGCGATCTTTCGATTCTTGTAACAAGTTCATGCGTAGGACAGTTTTACCCGATTTGCCAACTAAGCCATGCTGCAGAGTAGAAAATAAGATATTTTGACATCTCTGATAGGTCTGAATGCTTTAGGGTCAGTGTAGTCCAACCTGCCTACTTTAGGAGTCAAAATAACTTTGCTTCTGCTCCAACATTGTGGAACAATCCCGAAACAATGTAAATTTGACACAGTTTAAATTTTATAATGTAAATCAGCAGGAAGGGCTCCACCAAGACCACCTTCCTCGCACGGCGCAAAGGAGAAAATATTCCAGCACAATACTTCGAGAGTGGCTAGACTGTGGACCTAGTTCCACTCAGATGGGTTTCCAGTAGCGTTGGATTCTCCGGAACCAACAGACTCATAGTTATTAAATATTCAACCTGTGAAAGTGAACAGTCAGTATTACGAAGCAAAATAAAAAAAAACTAAATGCCAACGCAGGGAGGAGTTCACTGATGATATGGGGATACTTCGAAAAAACCGAGAAATTAGAAAAGGTTGCGGAGAAAATTGTTCATATGCCTGCCATGAGCAATTTGATTTGATAGAGAGGAAAAATTTATTTGAGCAGTTTTAGCAAGTAAACTCTAAATAGAAAGGCGAATTTTTTGGCAAAATGATTTTTAAGGTTTCAATAGAGAGAAAAAGAATCAGCAATGCTAACTCTCGTCTTTAAATATTTATACCTCTAACACTTTTTAAAAGCCGGTATGTTGAAATAGGATCTGCCAATTATTTTTTACTGACACCTTGGATATTAATAAAATTAGGGTACATTACTATTTTGATCATTTAATTGACACCAACACTACAACATCTAAATATTCAGCTAAAGGCAAACACGCGAAAAATAAACTACTACAAAGTAAATTGGATGATATTGCTGCTCATATCAATAGCTTCGCAGCAGTAGAGTCTCATTATTGTCGTTCTTCAACCAATAAAAAGTTTTTGGAACCACAGCTTAATTTAAAGAAAATGCATATGATGTATTACAATGCAACAGATGGCCCTGTAAAGTTTTGATCGTACAAACATACGAGTATATTTGAAACGAAGTTTAACATGGGTTTTTTCATCTCAAAGGAAGATCTGTGTAAGAAATGCGAGGACCACATTAGAAAGGAGAAAAATGGCGAATTTTTAACTCAAGATGAACAAAATGATTACACAGATCACACTCAAAACAAATTGGTAGCAAAAGCGGAGAAAGATCGCGACAAAAAAAAATGTAGAACCAAATACCTGCGTTATGGTAATTGATCTGAAAACTGTGTTTTAACCTAACAGGATATTGTAAGGATAATCGAAGCACTTATTGTAGTATCTGGAATGAGACAAGTCAAGGAAGAGGGGAAAATGAATTAGCAAGTGCTTTCACAAGAATTTTACAAGCTGTATACCCGGTTTCCGTAAACTAACAAATTTATTATTTGGACAGATCCTTGTGTTCCACAGAAACGCAATTTGATTTTATCATTAAGTTTGTTGAACTTCATGGCGAAAAATCGAGGTATTATTCTCATAGAGCACTAATATTTGAAAAATATGGAAATCTACAGTCCAATTGGATTAGTGAGATTACTTGCAAATGCCAAATTTCCAAAAGTTAATTCGAAAATACAATTACAAATAAAAAGCACTGATTTTATGCATTTTAACCAGGCGGCACAAAAATTTAATTTCTCGTGTATTCCGTTTACCAAAGTACGACATTTAAAGTATTGATCACGAAACTTAACGAATGTTTCACATAAGAGAACTTTTAATGAGAATTTTACAACGGAATCTATAACAAAGCCAACAAGTACTTCCAGAGGGACAAGAAGAAACTTGAATGAGTTTCAAACAGACTTTAGTTTCGATGTAGTAATTTTCCATAATGATACCATTAAGATAAGTGAGGAGAAACGCAAGTATTTGATAAGGTTTCTCAAATTTTTGCCTAAGGCCGACCAAAATTTCTACCAGACTGCGCTTAAGCCAGAGTAAAATGTAAAAATTGAACAAAATTGACAAAAATATGATGTTGTTTTAAACAATTAGTCGGAATTAGCATGACTGTTTTTTACTACATTTTATCAAAAACTCCGCTAAGCACCATATTTACGTGCAATTTTGTCTACAAACTTCAAGATTAATTTTTAATCTATATCCAATTTTCCGCTATTTCACAGTTTCTTAATGTCATATAGCGTATGTTAAAAAAACTTCTTATAAGAAAATTATTATTTTTTAAATAAGTTTTCCCAAAATTAAAATGCCTGTGTCTCACTGCTATTCTCACATAATCGTTGCATTTGAATAATCTGTAAAACTTTCAACTATTGCTTCAGACAAGGTTGTAATGACCACGTAAACTTTAATTTTCATTTTTCTCAAAAGTTTGGTTTTGTCGCTTAGCGTACTCTAATCGTAAGGCGACGATATGTTCATAGCATTTTTTTCTAAATTGAATTTCTCAGGCCTACTGAGGGAACAAAATTTTGTGACCAAAAGGTTCCCAATTAAGTTTGTAGGAAAATTTTTTGTACTAAACTCGGTCCTTCAGTAGACCAGAAAAAATACAATTTGGCTAAAAATGCTATGAAAATAGTTTGCTCAATTCCCTGAAAGATAGAATAATGCCGCAAGTGGTAATATGTTCCGAACTTCTTACAAAAAATCGTAGAATCCCAAACAAACTAAATCCCAACATAATCGGTAAGAAATGACTGAGTTCCGTTCCAGGTGGCTTTATTCCAGAACATCGTCCACAAGTTTTTTCTCAAAAATTAGGAATGGGCTGAGTCCCATCCCAACAAGCCAAATTCTAGAACTTCTTCCAAAAATCATATCAAAAGCTCATTTCTAACCGGATTTTAAAAAAAAAGATTTTAAAATACGGGATTTTTTAAAAACCTTGGGGATTTCGAAAAACGGGGTTTTAAGCCGTCCGAGAAGTCGTCCCGTGGATGGTACATTGATTGGAAAGGCAATACGTTTCGAAAGCCCTGTTATTGGAAAAATTGTTTTTTGAAATTCGGTCACATTTTGCGAGTGGCAGAAACTTGCCAGTCGCATAGAATTTTTGAACCTAAACGTTTTTGTAGGTTATGACAAATGCATTTTAGAGATCCCATGGTGGCTATATAGGTTAGAACACGCATACATTTTGGAATTAAAAACATATCGAGCTCTATAACGATTTATTTCGAAATGGCATGAAATAATCATATTTCAAACGATACTCTTGAACTTAATTTCCTGACTCGCTTCTATCTTTTGAATTCAAAAATTCGGAGGTCACTATACTTATAAAGACTTCAGTTAGTCTTCACAGTCTATAGGTTATATAACATGTTGTAGCACAAAAATTATGAGAATTGTTAGCAATACGTAACAGCGCCTATATGTGCATGCAAACTATATTATAATCTGGAAATAATTATATTAAAATTTATGAAGTATATAATTTTCGCAAGCAACATTATTAAAAAGGCACCGCCACACCACTACTCCAATTTCTTACACATTATTTTACACCGATGAGTAGCAAAAAAACAAATAATTTACGTGTGAAAAGCTTTTAAAATCGATTATCACTTAGCCATCATTAAATTTCAATTTAATTCCGCCACCTCTCTCCCCCTCGTATATACCAACGAATAGGAACATAAAATATTATATTATGCTAATTAGCTTAAAGCTAACAAGTTTACAGCAACAAGTTTTAAAAATATTTCTTTATTATAAAGCGATACCGGGCGCTCTCGTAATTCATAATAATTATAAAATTACATTGAGTGTTATTCGAATCTCGCTTTAAGTAAATAATTTTATAACACGGTTATATGATCACTACATTTGCTTCATATGCGTAATTAGCGTCGGATTACTATTCGTTATCAAATTAATTGTAAAAATAGAGAGACGAATGACCATAAAAAATTTATATCAATCATTGGTTACCTAAAATTAAAATATTTCGACCGACCATAAATGGATAATCATATTCTTGCAAGAACAATTGATCAAAAAAAACTCCTTTGTTGTCATAATTTAGTTGCTCCCAATAGGTGTAAGGTTTCAGGTCACTTTTAATTATTGAACTTCACATATCTTAACAGTGTAAATACAAAAATAAATTTTGTTTGTGAAAAGGATCAATTTTTTTTTATTTCTCATCATGTTTTCGACAATAATGTTGTAACTCTTTGTAAATTACACAAATTTCAGAGATTAGCTCCCATATAGTGGCTATATCGGCTATAGAAAGGGCATACATTTCTAGAATAAAAATCATCTAATTTCGAAATAAGCCGTAGAGCTTGATGTGATTTTAATTCGACATCGTATACGTGTATACGAGTAGCCGATTCATTTGTCGTAAGCTACGACGTCCTTACATATAAAAATCACGGATAGGGTTATATTTCGAATATTCTATTTCAAAATACGATTTTTCCAACAATCGCGCTTTTCATAGGCAATCTACAATTATAGTTTCATAATAAACGTATCATTACCATTACCTATTGTCATTTTAAACTGGAAATTCAACAAGAATTTTTTTAATTTTTTTGTAAAAATCCCTGATTGCTTACCAAAATTAGTAAAAAATAATAAAATTTATTGTCACAGATATACAGAATCTGTGACAATAAAGTTTCAGTTATTTTGAGTGCTGCGTTAAAGCTGTTGTATTATGTCATCTTTTTCGCCTGAAATCCAGGTTCGATTAAAAATATGACCGCATTTCAATATACAATTTTTCCAATGAAATCACTTTCCATGGGCAACCTCCGATTCTTGCTAAACATGTTATTACCATTAAAGCAAAGAAAAAAAAATACATGGTGGCTTTCACGTATGAAATGATTGTCCCAAAAGTGTCCAATAGGACATAGAATATTCACTTACTAGAAATTTATCATGATTATTGAAATAAAAAAATTGAAATTATTTCATTCATTTAAATTAATTTTGCACGCAGCTAGTGTGAAATTGATGGTAAAATTTGAACTCCAATAGGTCAAAGGAGATTTAAAAATGAAATTCTTCCACACAACCCTGATTGTATCGATCTATACTGCCTTATTCATTTTTAATTGTTAAACTTTAAAATCCTCCCTACGCAGGCATCTAACTTTTTTCAATGTTCAAATTTACTTTCCTTCCTTGTGAAAGTGTATTTTTCTGAGGCCATCTTTGTGGGCCGTAGTCATTCCCATGACGGTTCAACACCAAAGCAATGGTGATAATTAAATTTGAATGCCTTACATTTTTAAACGGTCCATAAAACTAAGGCTTACGAAGCTTCTATTATTTTCTATTTTATGATTATTCTATTGGGTATGCGCATATAACTCCACCCTTTCCCAATAGATGTTGCTACTAGTACAGCTTACGTAAAAATAGAGCTACTATAAATTGGCAATACTGGTATTCTAAATCTAAAGTACTTGATCTCAGCATTACGCGCAGTATGCGACATTTGGTTGAAATGTAAACGGTATTTTAGCTCCTTGAAAATGTAGAATTTTATTCCAAATATATTTACATCATTTGCGGAAAGTTTTATTACATTATTTTGTTGCAAAGAAAAGTGCAGCAAAACTTATCAGTTGCTTGTAGAAATTTAACCATCGAATACAACGTGCAAAGAATGGTTTCGATGATTAATAAATGATAATTTTGGTATTGAAGATAAAGAGCAGTAAAACCTATCCAAAAATAATGAAGGCACTGATTTGGAAACGTTATTGGCTGAAAGTTTTTCACAAATAGAATCAGAACTGGTTGTAACATTAAACTTTGATTGATCACCTGTTGCAAAACGTTTACAAATAGTCAGAGTGGTTCAAACGGCTGAGTTTTACATGAATTTAAAGAAAGAGCTACTTTAATGGCAACAAAGAAACCCAAAAAATTTTGGGTGATGTGGTATATATTATGAACTATTGGAATTAGGCGAAACTATCAATGACGATATCGACTGACGACAACTAATACGATAGAAGCGAACTAGAGAGCAAAACGAGCAGAATAGGTAAATGACACAACAAATTAAATTTTCAGCACGACAATGCAAAACCACATATTGAAAACGTCGTAAAAAATTATTTAACAGAACAGGACTGGAAAGGTCTATTGATTCCGCCGTATTCACTTGATACAACTCTTTTAGATTACTACTTATCCTGGTCAATGTAGTTCAGTTTTCGCGCAGAGATCGAAAATTGGCTTATTGATTGGATTTCTTCATAGAGGGAATCCGTAAATTGCCCGAAATGCATAGGAAAACTTGTAGCGGCAGTTGAAGCATACGCTCAATAAATAATTCTTTCATTTTCTAAACAAGCAAAATGTGTTGTATTTTAATAAAAAATGGCGGAGACATATGCACACACCCAATAGCTGCTGTAAGCAGCTATTAGAAATTTATCAACACAAGAAGTACATCCTTATGCTGCGTGCCTCAGGTCGATTTTTTTTAGCTAAACTATGAACTAAAGTTTTTTCAGGTAATCTATGCTATTTGCCGGCATGTTACAAATGAAAAGTCGCAACGCATGGTAACATTTCAATTTAGTTGTCAAATGTCATTATTGTATTTAATGCAAATGTTTTATTGTGTACAATATTTTCAGTTGTATTTTTATTTATTCAAAATTATAAACAATCATTTACTGTTAAATTTTCTGAAATGACATATATATTCTGTGAAATGTAAGTCAAACGAAAAATGGACGAAAAGTCGACAATTTAGTATTTCGAATAGTCAGGCACAACTTGTTTTGTTGATGTTACTGCCACCTATGAATGTGTATTGTGAATTACTGAATAATTTAGTTAAGTTCATAATTTAGTCAAAAAAATCGGCCTGAGGCACACAGCATTAGTGCTTGATCTCGATTATGTCCACAAAGAGAGTTTCCGGGTGGATACTTTAGATAGGCGTTTCCTGCATTCCTACACGGTTGAAACGTCTACCGTATTTACTCGAGTCACATTTAAATTTGTTTTTTATTTCCCACATGATTGCCCGTTTGTGTTCTTTTTTCGTAAAAAAAAAAATATTTTATTCGCTGCCTATATCGCTGCCATCAACTATTCTTTGCGTTATCGAATTTTTTAACTTGAAAAATTTTCCTTAAAACCTCTTGATGAAGTTGATTTTAGTCCCCGGAAATTTTTAGTCCGTTGATTATTTTATTCCAAAAAAAGAACTACGAAAACTGTCCTTGTTCTACGGCAGGCTAATATGATGTGACTCCTCTTATTAGTTGGTTCATGAATAAATTAATTGGGCCGTGCAGTACTGGATTAACCTTCTTCCATCCCTCGGGTCCATTTTGACCCAAATGAACTTATATTTTTAAATATTCGAATAAATATAAAAGTCTCTAACTTGTGACTTAGTGACTTTGTTTGTTTTGATATAAATACGCATTATACAAAAATTTAATAATCTGCGATGTACCGTTACACTGGTATAAAAAAAAGAACACTAAGTATCCTCGGGGTCCAAAATGACCCATGGTAATTTATAAATTTTTAGTTGTTACTTGTATTAATATATTTATATTATATTCTTTACAAACATATTTCATATATTTAGGGAAATCACAGAATAATATTTGTGTTATTTATATTTTGTTTTATTCCTTGAGTTTTCGACGATTTTATGTATAGTATGTCCGTGTCGAAAACTATACTCTGTGATTTTGTAATTTTCTCCTTTGCGAAGCTATTTGTTTGGAATAAATTAGTCGTCCAGTTTTTTTTTGATTGTGTATAGTTTTAGCTTGATAAACTAAGCAAGTAATTTCGAAAACGAAACATACATATATTATATAAAGAAAGGTAAGTGGTATTTATAATATAAATTTGTACAACCTGTGATTTGGAAAACGATATGCTTTGTAAGGTGATACGAACACACGAGTACAAAATGGCTTCCAGTGCTGAATTCTCTGACGATGATACGTGTTCTGAATTGTCCGATCATGTGGAATTTGATCAAGATTCGGACGATAATTTGGACGATGTTTGTCTTGAAGAGCCGCAATCGTCATACTTATCAAAAGATAAGCATATTCAATGGAAATCTAGTTCGTTTCCTCAGAGTGGCGGAACTTCATCCTCGAATATAATAGTCCTTACTCCGGGAATTACTAGATATGCAATTACACGTATTTCGAATGAACTGTCAGCCTTTCAACTACTAATCACAAAAGGCATTGAAAAATGTGTTATTGATAATACGAACTCAGAAGGAATACGGGTATATGGAGCCGATTGGAAAGCATTGGATTACATAGAACTTGAAGCGTATATTGGCCTGTTGATATTAGCTGGCGTGTATAAATCAAACAATGAAACGCTGGAAAATTTGTGGCATGAGCACAAAGGTCGTCATGTTTTTCGGGCCACTATGTCGTTGAAACGATTCAAAGTCATTTCAAGAGTAATACGATTTGATGCACGGAAAAAAAACTGGTTACAACGAAGAAAAAACTGAATGATTCAAGAAAAATGAGCACTTGATTTTCAGCTAAGATAACTATTTCATAATGCAAACTTTCAATTTCTTCATTTGATGTTTCTATTTAAATATTGAAATAATATTGTTTTTATTGTTGAAAGAAATTCAATTTCTTAAAGCAAGAAAATATTATTTTGTAGAGCAAATCGCTTTTCTTAGTTTTTAATATCTATTTCTTCATTAAAGATAACAAATTCTTGTTTTAAGGTGACCGTATCTCAAAATACAATAAATTGAGGCTTGTATTAAGAAATTTTTCATATAATTATATGATCTACATTTCTTTAGTAAAGAGTCATTTTCTTATAATTAAAATGCAATTTCTGCCAGAAAACATTTTTTTTCGTGATAAGAACCCATTTATAAATTGTAGAGAAGGAATTGCTTAAATACTTCAAACGCCTTTCTTGGAAAAGCTTTAGAATTTCTAGATTGCAGAAAGTAACTTCTGAAAGCTTTAAAAGTATTTCTTGTTTCCAGCTATTTTTTCTGTTTATTGCAGCAACATTAAATATAATTTCCAAAATAATAACAATAGAATTTTATTACATATTTTTTATTTTAATTTATCATAAGAAATATAAAAATTCGATTTAATATTAATTAGCTATGTCATACAAATTATAATAATAAATACAATAATAAAATACAAATTTAATTAAATAGAAGACATAATTAGCTTCAATATTTTTACGCTATGATTTATCAAGAAAACTTTACAACTGGTTTTTACAATTTCAACAATAATGAAAAGATTAATATTTTGATAGCATAACTCACACACATTTTAACATGCAGCAACAAATAAACGTCGGTAGGTTTTGAAAAAATTAACATTTAAATTAACAGCTAAACATTAGTTTTTGGTTTATTGTCGTACCTGTAATTTCTGCAATAATGAATTTATTTTTATTTTTTTGCATTAAGATTACTATTTTTAAATTTATTTTTCAATTAGCCGATCTTCCGGAGCTTACATTAGTGGTTTCTATGCTTGTTGTATAAAAAGGCTGCTGGCTTTTACCTGCTCTATAATACAATTCCTGAAAATAAGACAATAATTAGCAATGATTTTTATATATAATTCATTGTTAGTTACCTTCTTTTCTCCAGGAATAAATTGTCGATATCACTAGCAATTGTGCTTAATAAATGAGCTGATACAGGGTTTTTGACCAATATATCCTCAACTGTAGATACTAGTAGATAGCGGGTCCTTCCGTCGAGCTGTAGTAGAGTTGCTGCATTAAAATGTTTAAGATTTTAAACCCTTTGGTTGAGTCGAGAAACTGTTCAAAACTGCTGATGATATTTGTCCACTTGATGGAGAAGAAAGGGCTGGTTTATGCTGTGTCCTGATCCAGTCATACAACGATGAATTTACAGAACCAGTTACTGTTGCTATTTAAATTTAGTATTTTCGTCAGCAATTTCTCTGATTAAAAAAATTTAAATTAAACTCAAATCATTATGCAAAAATTACACACACAAAACACACAAAAGAGAGCGATCAATTGCGTTAATTTAAATTATAAATACATATATATATATAAATATATATATATATATATATATATATATATATATATATATATATATATATATATATATATATATATATAACTTACATTTAATTGCTTAGCTTCACCTTAATTATTTTTCAACACCATTTTAAAACATTTTATTTGACAATCACAAAAAAAACACGCTGTTTCTATTAAACTGTTCAAGATATAATAAATATTACTTATTTTATTTATATTTCTCAAATGTTTCATCGTTTTCTTGATTTAAAAATTATAGAGTGTACATTGAAAAATCCTTTTCTATAATTAAAAGTATTCTCTTAGCATGAGACATACATATTAAACCAAGAAATATTATGTTGAAGTTTAAAAAATTACTTTTTTGTGATAAGAAAAACTTTTCTTGAAGTAACTTAGCAAATTGTATTGAAATTATTGAAATTTCTATCTTCATTAAAGAAAACTTGGAATAAGTAAAGATTCATTATTTCTTCAATCAAGATAACTTTTTTGAAATTCTAGAATTCATTAGTTTATCAGAAAGAGAAATAATTTTTTTATTATCAAGAAACGTTTTCAATTTTAAAATGTTGTATTTTAATAAAATTTATGTTTTTGTTTTAAGAAAATATTAAATTTCTCGTTTTAAGAAAAGGAAAGATTAAATTAAAAGTATTTCTCTTCAAACTAAATTTTTTCTCTTATTATAAAGAATTTATAGCAACGATAAATACAAGAAAAATAATTCTCGATATGGAATTTAATGTTAAAACTTCAGTCAAGAAATAATTCTCTTCGTAAGAAAACTATTTTTATAACTAGAAAAACTGGTATGGACATAGAAATTTGGTTTTTAAATTAAACAAAAATATTTTTTATTAAATAAAGAAAAATATTTCTTTAAGATAGTAAGCTTATTTTTTTCCGTGTGATCGCAGCACACGAGCTACTCGCAGAATCACGGATAAAATGGCCCCAATTCGAGAGTTGTTGGATAAATGGGGGGAAATATTGCCGAACTTATACAACCCAGGTGAGAATGTGACCGTCGATGAACAATTAGTCGGGTTTTGTGGAAGGAGCCCATTCCGTCAATACATGCCAAAAAAAACTTGCAAAGTACGGTATCTAATTTTGGATACTTTGCGATAACAAAAACACGAACGTTTGGAATATACAAGTTTATACAGGAAAGGCAGCTAACGCGGCTCCGGAAAGAAATCAAGGATTACGCGTAGTACTTGATTTGTGTACAACTCAACTGAAGGGCAGAAATGTAACGATTGATAATTTTTTCACGTCGTACAAACTTGAACAAATGTTGCTGAAACGACATATGACGATGATTGGAACGATAAGAAAAAACAAAACATCGATTCCGCCTGTACTTCTAGATGTAAAGGGCAAACCTGTATTTTCATCAGTATTTGCATTTACCAAAGACACAGCTATGGTGTCTTATATTCCGAAGAAGAACAAGTGCGTTGTTTTGCAAAGCACATTCCATAACCGTAATGAAGTCGCTAATGATGCCGAGAAAAAAACAATTATAATTTTGGACTACAATGAGACAAAAGGCGGAGTCGACACTGTCGATAAAAAGATTGCTTGCTATACCTCTAAAAGAAAAACGAATAGATGGCCGATAGTTGTGTTCGCCAACATTTTCGATATATCTGTTATCAATGCATTCGTGTTGTTCACCACCATTTGCCCTGAACGGAATATACAAAAACACCATAGAAGACGCCTTTTTATTGAAATACTTGGTGACGCGTTAATAAATGGGAATTTGCGAGAAGAGTTTATCTCCCACGCTCCATAGGAATCCGCAATTTAATCACGGATATTGCAGCCGCACACGCGAAACAAACATTACCAGGAACGTCAGCTAGTACGGTGGGTGACCGAAAACGGGGACGCTGTTACCTCTGCCTTAAATCGGACAACAAACATACATCTAAATGTTTTATTTGTATACTAAATTTATATGTAAGGCTCATACCAACCATATATGTCAACAGTGTACCAAAAACTAAATTTAGCAACTATAATTAAAAAAATTTAATTAATCTATATTATATTCATTCTTTTCTTTTATTAATAATACTTGAAATAAAATTTGAAAAATATTTTCTGATGGTTTTTTTAAGCAAATACATATGGGTCCATTTTGGCCTCGAGGAACTTTAGTGTTATTAATTTTGAGGGACGGATGAAGGTTAAGTCTGTAAAATCTTCTTTAGTACTGTAAATTGTTCTAATTGTTGTCACTAAGTAAATCCGATTATGTCATCTACATAAACGTAATATATTTCGCCGAAGAATTCTTTCAGAAGGACATTTAAAATTCGTTTAACAGATGACTCTATCGCATTTTTTAAGCCAAAGGGAAAATTTAATAATTTGAATTTCCCATTCATTTTTGAAAACAAAGTCTTTGTTATGTTAGCTATCTTAATGTTGGATGTGATGGGAATCCGATGTTAGAAAAGCGGTAAAATTTTTAAAGATTTTTTTTCAATTGTGAAATCAAAGAGTGAGTCTAGGCTATTAATATTGTTCCATTTTTTCAAAAAGATATGAAAATACTTCAAATTAATTACATAAAATTCATTGTGGTAATAAAATGAGCAGAGGAAAAGCCTGGAGCGTGGCGGAAGAGTCAAAAATTTAAGTTTTGCAGGAAGAAGGATATTCCGATCGAAATATTGGAATCAAAATAGCTTAAAGTTGTAACGTCGTCAATTCTTATATAAAAGACAAAGAACATTATGAAGGACTCTCATACGAGGGCAAATCAAAAAGTCTTGCAATATCATATGAAAAAAAAGAGTGAGAGAGACAGCAATATTTTTATTTTTCGACATAATCTCCTTTAAGGTTTATACATTTGTCACATCGATCAATTAACTTACCTAAACCCTCTAAAAAAAAAGATTTCTTTTGCTCCATAAAATATTCATTTACAACAGACTGTACTTCATAGTCACTGGAAAATTTCCGGCCCCTTAGTGTTTTTTTCAAATTGGGAAAGAGAAGTAGTCACTGGGTGCCAAGTCTAGACTGTACGGTGGATGCGGAATTTCCACGAAGCCGCAGTCCTTTAATGCAGCTTGAGCAATATTAGCCTTGCGCACTGGTGTATTGTCGTGAAGAAGCAAGATTTTTTTCCTAACTTTCCTTGGCCGTTTTTCCCGGATCGCTTTTTTCAATTTTCGCAAAACCTCTGCGTAATATATGCCTGTGATTGTGGTTTTCGGTGGCATATAATCGATTATCAAAATTCCTTCAGCATCCCAAAAAATTGTTGCCAAAACCTTACCAGCAGACGGTTGAGTTTTGAATTTCTTTGGTGGTGGTTCACTACGTTTAATCCATTGCATCGATTCTTGTTTGGATTCCAGATCCCAGTGATGAAGCCATGTTTCATCGCCTGTTATTATGTTACCCAAGAAATTTTCTGGATCTGCTTTGTACATATCTAAAATCGCCTTTGAAGTTTAAACACGCATTTTTTTTTGTTCAGCATTCAACAAACGGGGAACCCATCGCGCACTTACTTTCGACATGTGAAGGTGGTCATGTAATATAGTATATGTGGTACCGTATGAAAGAGAAAGTCTCCACGCTAACCGCGGAACAGAAATACGCCGGTCCTCCAATACAATAGAATCAGCCAAAATTACGTTTTCATGGCTAATAGCATCTGCTGGCCGACCCGAGCGGTTATCGTCTTATAATGACTCCCAACCACTTTTGAATAATTTTACCCACTTTGTTACTGTGGCATATGATGGTGCAGATTCGCCGTAAACTTTTGATATATAGTTGAATATATAAATTGCATTTCGTCCATCTTTATAGAAAAATTTAGTAACGGCGCGATATTCAATTTCATTCATTTTAAGAAAAATTCAAAACACATGTTACTAAATTGACAAAAACAAACGAACCGTAAAATTTACATCGAAATGTTCTTCTAGAAGTTTCATCGTGACAAAAAATGGTTTTGAAAAATATATTGTTGTCTCACTCACTCGTTTTTTTCATATGATATTGCAAGACTTTTTGATATACCCTCGTAGAGGAAACAAGACTGTTAGAGCGACAACGGAACGGGAAAATCCGTTGATGCTTAAAAGAAGCCTCCAATCCCACTATATCATCTGTAAAAATCGCGAGTAATGTTGGTTGTTCTGCCAGCATTTCAACGGGTCGAAGTATCATCAAACAATGCCCTTTATTAAGTAGGCGAAAACTGATTCAAAACCACTTTTACAAGGCAAGCATGAGTTTGTCTGAAGGTGGCGAAAACTCATTTTTACGGATGAAAAGAAGTTTCATTTTGATGGCCCGGATGGATTCAACTATTACTTTTATGATTTGAGAAAGGAGGAAAAAGTTTTGTCGAATCGATACAGCAAAATCGGGGGTGTTATGATATGGGGTGCAATCACTTATTATCGGACCATCGAATTACCATTTATAAAGGGTACAATGAAAGTAGAGTCATACAAAACCATATTGAAAAGTGCTCGTCCGAAAATCTATACCATTTTTGGCCGTGCAGTTTCAGTAGAAATTTCCCATTCGGCGCACGATACTACTCGAATTATAAAACACGACTAATGACAGGATATATTTTGGGATCGTTTCCCACTTGAAGGCCACAAAAAATATCAACAAATAACTAGAGTTACATACACCTTTAATTTTAATGAAATGAATGTGTACATATAAAGGACGAAGCATGTTTTTGGCGAAATTTCATAATTTTAGTTGTGTCCATTAGTCTCATGTCGAGTATCTAATATACTTTGCAATAATTAATAAACTTTCCACATCACACAAATGTTAAAACAAAATTATTACCAAATTAATTAATTTCAAATTATGCAAAAGCCAACATTTCAATTTCATGTTTTAGTTGCTGGGTTGTTAGCATGCAACATAACAATTAGTTCACATTCAACATGTACATATACGAGTAGAGACGTAATATGCATAGGACAAATTGCATTTTGTAACATTTCACATACACAACATACGAGAGTACATAATAGAATATTAAAATATAATTTAATTCATTTATTTATTTATAATAAAATAAATTATTTTTAGTATACTAGTTTTTGCTGTATTTAAAAATAATAATAGTAATAATCTTTTATGCAAATATAATAAATTTTATAGTTTATAATATGCAGAGAGAGAAATGCAGTATGAGATATTTAATAAAGAATTAGAACCTACCTGTGTATTATTGTAAATTTCCAAATTTGAAATTAAAATTTTCATTTTTTTAGAACTCTGCATTATTCCTTTATATAGCAAAAATTAAATATTCGATATATTATATGTAAGCTGGCAAATATATAGTGAATTTATGATGTGCGGTAAGTAAAATTACTGAAGCCTAACCTTTGTAAATTGTTAAACGAAAGTGTTAATAAAATCCTTTCAAGTCATTATATCGTGACGAACGTAATAACATTTTTCGCCGTAAATTGTAATCGAGACTATATTGTAGTTTATGCTGATCACGATCGGATAAAATTATAAACTAGAAAACATAATTTACATTACAGAATATGATACAAAATAAAATACTTGGCATAATATTTACATAACATCAAAATAATAATCATCATATATAATTGAATTATCACGATTCAATTTACAATCAATTGAAAACACTTTAGACTGGAATGTATGAGAAACATTAACCACATTACATAAGATAAAATGTACATCCAGCGTCCTGAAGAATATTTGCTGTTTTCATATTAAATTCATCTCACATTCAATAATATTACAACTGGCTTATTCACAGTTTTGTCGTTTGGGCTGTAAATGAATAACTTTTCTGGCAAGCCAAAAGCATAATTTCAACAATTTGTTGCTATTCCGTCAGGTTCATCAAGAATTTTTGCCCTGTTTTGTTACCTTTTGACACAATCCAGTACTATTTTATAATACTGCTAATCAATTAAAAAGAGTTTGTTTATCAGCAAAATCAAGGATTGTGGCCGGAGGCATGCGTTGTTGTCGTACTTTATCCGGATATCGTAGCTCGAATACTCTACTGATATTTCAGCCATAGGTTAGGTTAGAGTGGCTGCTATCGCAAACTTAGGCCAACAGTGGCCCATCATGATACCATAGGATCCTATCTTCCCTTTATTCCCACGAAACCATCCAGAGCTACTTATGTAGCGTAACATATCCCGCACTCCATAGCCCGCGAGTCTCAAAAGGCTGTCTATACCATATACACCTAAATACTTATGCCTTCTGCAAGATAGTGCCGGGCACGAGCATAGGAAGTGATATAATTCGAGAATTATTTAGCTTCAATTAAATTAAAAATTAAATCTGGGAACCGGCCTTTGCATCAGTTATACAACCGTCTTTGTGAAAAATATGATTTAGATTCAGTATCTACTGGCCGCAGGTCCAGTTTTGGACCACAAAACAGGTTTGTTTTGCTACTTTGTACGTGAGGGTGTTGGGGGGCTAAGCTAAATTTTTCCGGAAAATTATCCCATTTTCTGCGAAAATTTTCACTTTGAAAAACAAAATTGCGTATTATTTTATTCCGAATACGTACAAATGTGTAATTTTTATAAACAATTTGATATAAGGATTGTATCTTAACAGTTTTTTGAAAGTACATGTAATTTTCCGGGAAAATTTTGTAATTTTTTCAGGAAAATTTAGAAATTTTTTCAATTTTTTACTTAGTTTAAAATTATAAATAAAATTTGACACTTGAAGAATGGTATAAATTCTGAAAAAGCAAGAGTTTGGCAGCTCCCATCCTCTAAGGTATACAACGAATTAAAATTACATAAAAAAAAAATATATTTGTGGCACTATCAGAAGAAGCGATAAGAGCGATATAAACTCTTTGATTTTTGTCTGTAAAGTTGACAAAGCAATTGTTATTAATAAAAATAAATAAAATAAAAAAACATATTGAAAAATAAGAAAAGTCAAAATTTTTCCGGAAAATAAAAATTTAGCTTCCCTCTCCTAAAAACTGAGAGTGAACAATCCTGAATTTAATTGTTTTTTTAAATTTACGTTAAGTAAAATTACGCCCAAAGTCACGTAAACAAATCTGCGTAGACAAATACATGTAGACAAAGTCACATTAACAAAGCCACGAAGACAAATATACATGTGGAAAAATTCGTGTAGACAAACCACGTAGACAAAAACATGTAGACAATTCCGTCTTTATCTACATGGCTTTGTCACCATGTCTTAATATACATGTCTTTATCTACGTGGCTTTGTCTACATGTTTTTGTCTTCGTTGTTTTGTCTACATGTCTTTGACTTCGCGTCATTTTCGACGCGGCTTTGATTTCACGAATTTGCTACTTGTCATTCTATACGTGGGTTTGTTAGAAAAATCCGCGTAGACAAAAACTTTGTTTACATGGTTTTGTCTAAATGTATTTGTCTACTTGAATTTGCCTACATTTCTTTTTCTACATGACTTTGTCACCATGTCTTTATCACCATGTTTTTGTCCATGCGGCGTTGTCTACGCGGATTTGTGTACATGTTTGTGTCTACTTGGCTTTTTGTATATACATTAGTGGTCAGATAAATGTTACCATCAAAAAAATTTTCATGTTTCGAAAAGAAATTCAATTTTTAACCATTTATTTAATTCATTTTATGTAATAATAGATGGAATACTAAATTACTAAAATGGAAAGGAAGCTAATTATTCAAAAAAGGATGTTGAACAAGTAATATTTATTTAAATTAAAATTAAAGGTATTTATTTGTTAGCACAATCAAGTAATTCATTACAATAAATTTTAGTAAAAATGAAAACAATTTTTAAAAACTTTCGAATAGTTGCAAGTATGACCACTGAGAAATATTTGTAATATTTGGTGTACCGACCTCGGGATTTAATGACTGCTGAAATCCTATCGGGCATGGAGTTAATAAGATTCCTGCAATATTCCACGGATATCTCATTTTCCCAAGCTTCAATTAGTGCATGCTTTAATTCTAATTTAGTTTATGGGTTTTTTCTATTGACCCGCATCTTTAAAATTGACCAACAATTTTCTATCGGGTTCAAATCGAGACTGTTCCCAGGCCAGCTCAGTTTTTCCATACCCATTTGTTGGGCTTGTTTATTCACCTGTTTAATGTAGAAGTAGATACATCGTGAATTGCAATACAATTCGATTGGCAATATGATACACAGAGCAGAATCATCTTGAAAAATCGGGTTAATGGTTATTGGAAACAGCCTTTCAATTGAGGGATCCAATTTTTTTAAGATGTCAATATACCTGTTAGAGTTGAATGTTCCATTAATAAATGCCAAGTCTCCACATCCATAGTAGCTGGTGCATCCCCAGACCATAAAACTTGTTGGAAATTTATTTCGCGTTGTTATAGTGTCCTGGTGTAAATCTTCATTTACCTTTCGGCGCACGTATGTGACACCATCCGATTGGTTTATACTAATTTTAGACTCATCTGAGAAATTTACTCTCTTCTAGTCATTTACAGACCATTTCCGGTATTTTTATGCAAAATCGAGCCACGCAATTTGGCATTTTTTTTTTGTCAAACCTAGTTTCTTCTTTGGCCTTCGCCCATTGAGACCCATTTGTTGCAATCTTCTACGAATTGTTCTTGCGCTAATATTTATTCCAAAACGTTCTCTTACCTCATTACTTAATTCATTAAAAGTAGAAAATCTGTTTGTCAAACACATGTTTTTTATTTTTCTGTCTATCCGCTGTTTTGTCTTTTTGTTTGATTTTCCTGTTCCAGCGGCCCTTTCTGTTGTATTTGTAATATCAAATTTTTTTATTAATGTCAAAACCTAAACGTGACCATTTTATTTGCTATGTATCTTGCAAAAAGATTTTCCTAACGCAGATCTAAGATTTCGCTTTTTTGCTCAGAGTTTAATCTTCTCATTGTTTTCGTACTACAACTTGCGCAGTTTTGATCACAACTGATGTAATTTCAGAGCAAAACAAAAAAAAAATATTTTTTGATCCCATTACTCCTAAATTTTTGAATATTTTTCGTATGGTAACATTTATCTGACCACTATACTGTATGTAGTTGTCTACAGGTGGGCTTGTCTACGGATTTGGTTACGCTACCTGTTTTTCTATATTGTTTTTTCTAAACGGCTTCGTATACGTGGTCTTGTCTACATGTCTTTGTCTTCCTGTTTTTGTTTACGCGGTTTTGTCTACTTTGCCTACACGAATTTGTAAAAAAGTCTACTTTATTTACGCGAATTTATCTACATGTTTTTGTCTACGTAACTTTGTCTACATGGTTTGTCTATGTGGACTTGTCTACATGTATTTGTCTACGCAGACCTGTCTACATGCTTTGGTTACAAAGCTCTGTCTACATATATTTGTATGCTCGGATTTGTCTACGCGGATTTCTTTGGCTACGTGTTTCTGTCTACTCGGCTTTGTCTACATGTATTTGTCTACGAGGATTTGTCTACGCGGCTTTGTCGACATGTATTGTCTACGTGTTTTTGTCTACGCGGTTTTGTTTACGCAGTTCTATCCACATTTCTTTGTCTACTATGTCTACATGAATTTTTGTAGATGTCTTTGTCTACGCGGGTTTGTCTGCATGTTTTGGCTTCCTGGCTTTGTCTACATATTTTTGTCTACGTGGTTTTGTCTACAAGTAGTTATCTACGCGGATTTGTTAACGTGGATTTGTCTACGCAGATTTCTTTGTGTACGTGTTTTTGTATACACGGTTTTGTATACGCGGTTTTGTCTACGTGGCTTTGTTTAAATATTTTGTTTTCTTTGTCAACACGGATTTGTCTACATGTGTTTGTCTACGCGGATTTGTCTACATGTTTTTGTCAAAATATTTTTGTCTTCGCAATTTTCTGCAGGCGGATTTATCTAAGTGGTTTTGTCTACATTGCCTACACAAATTTGTTTACATGTTTATGCCTACGCGGATTCGTCTACATGGTTTTGTCTATATGTATTTGTCAACGTGGCTTTGTCTACATTTCTTTGTCACCTTTGTTTACACGAATTTGTTTACTTGTGTTTGTTTACGTTAATTAGTCTACATGTTTTTGTCTACGTATTCGTGTCTACGGTTTTGTCTACGCGGTTTTGTCTACGTGGAATTGTCTACATTTCTTTGCCTACACAGATTTGCCTACATTTCTTTGTCTTTCTGGCTTTGTCACCATTTCTTTATCACCATGTATTTTTGTCTACGCGGCTTTGTCTACGTGGATTTGTCTACATGTTTTTTGTCTATTTGTCTTTTTGTATACATGTAGGTGTCTACACGGTGGCTTGTCTACGGATTTGGTTACGCTACCTGTTTTTCTATATTGTTTTTTCTACACGGCTTCGTCTACGTGGTCTTGTCTACATGTTTTGTCTACCTGTTTTTGCTTACGCGATTTTGTCTACTTTGCTGATTTTGTCTACCTTGCCTTACTTATATGTTTTTGTCTACGTGACTTTGTCTACATGGTTTGTCTATGTGAAT
This sequence comes from Nephrotoma appendiculata, assembly GCA_947310385.1. Classification (NCBI taxonomy): domain Eukaryota; kingdom Metazoa; phylum Arthropoda; class Insecta; order Diptera; family Tipulidae; genus Nephrotoma; species Nephrotoma appendiculata. The sequence goes on along the minus strand of OX371224.1, from coordinate 84,066,835 downwards.
TTGTCTACATGTATTTGTCTACGCAGACCTGTCTACATGATTTGGCTACATAGATCTGTCTACATATATTTGTATACGCGGTTTTGTCTACGCGGATTTGTCTTCATGTTTTTTGTCTATTTGTCTTTTAGTATACATGTAGGTGTCTACACGGTGGCTTGTCTACGGATTTGGTTACGCTACCTGTTTTTCTATATTGTTTTTTCTCAACGGCTTCGTCTACATGGTCTTGTCTACATGTCTTTGTCTACCTGTTTTTGTTTACGCGGTTATGTCTACTTTGCCTACACGAATTTGTAAACAAGTCTACTTTATTTACGCGAATTTATCTAAATGTTTTTGTCTACGTGACTTTGTCTACATGTTTTGTTTACGTGAACTTGTCTACATGTATTTGTCTACGAGGATTTGTCTACGCTGCTTTGTAGACATGTTTTTGTCTACACGGTTTTGTTTACGCAGTTCTATCCACATTTCTTTGTCTACTATGTCTACATGAATTTTTTTAGATGTCTTTGTCTACGCGGGTTTGCCTGCATGTTTTGGCTTCCTGGCTTTGTCTACATATTTTTGTCTACGTGGTTTTGTCTACAAGTAGTTATCTACGCGGATTTGTTAACGTGGATTTGTCTACGCAGATTTCTATGTGTACGTGTTTTTGCCTACACGGTTTTGTATACGCGGTTTTGTCTACGTGGCTTTGTTTAAATATTTTGTTTTCTTTGTCAACACGGATTTGTCTACATGTGTTTGTCTACGCGGATTTAACTACATGTTTTTGTCAACATATTTTTGTCTTCGCAATTTTCTGCAGGCGGATTTATCTAAGTGGTTTTGTCTACATTGCCTACACAAATTTGTTTACATGTTTATGCCTACGCGGATTCGTCTACATGGTTTTGTCTACATGTATTTGTCAACGTGGCTTTGTCTACATTTCTTTGTCTCCTTTGTTTACACGAATTTGTTTACTTGTGTTTGTTTACGTTAATTAGTCTACATGTTTTTGTCTACGTATTCGTGTCTACGGTTTTGTCTACGCGGTTTTGTCTACGTGGAATTGTCTACATTTCTTTGCCCACACAGATTTGCCTACATTTCTTTGTCTTTCTGGCTTTGTCACCATGTCTTTATCACAATGTATTTTTGTCTACGCGGCTTTGTCTACGCGGATTTGTCTACATGTTTTTTGTTTATTTGTCTTTTTGTATACATGTAGGTGTCTACACGGTGGCTTGTCTACGGATTTGGTTATGCTACCTGTAATTCTATGTTGTTTTTTCTACACGGGTTCGTCTACGTGGTCTTGTCTACATGTTTTGTCTACCTGTTTTTGCTTACGCGATTTTGTCTACTTTGCCTACACGAATTTGTAAACAAGTCTACTTTGGCTACGCGAATTTATCTATATGTTTTTGTCTACGTGACTTTGTCTACATGGTTTGTCTATGTGAATTTGTCTACATGTATTTGTCTACGCAGACCTGTCTACATGATTTGGGTACATAGCTCTGTCTACAGATATTTGTATACGCGGTTTTGTCTACGCGGATTTCTGTATCTACGTGTTTTTGTCGACTCGACTTTGTCTACATGTATTTGTCTACGAGGATTTGCCTACGTGGATTTTTTGACTTGTTTTTGTTTACGTGTTTTTGTCTACGCGGTTTTGCCTACGCGGTTGTGTCTAGATTTCTTTGTCTACTATGTCTACACGGATTTGTTTACATGTCTTTGTCTACGCGGATTTATCTGCATGTTTTTGCTTTGTGGCTTTGTCTACATGTTTTTGTTTACGTGATTTTCTCTACAAGTAGTTAGATTTGACTACGCGAATTTCTTTGTCTTCGTGTTTTTGTCTACACGGTTTTGTACATATACGCTGTTTTGTCTACGTGGTTTTGTCTAAATCTTTTGTTTCCTATGTCTGCACGGATTTGTCAACATGGTTTGGTCTACATTTCTACACAAATTTGTTTACATGTTTATGTCTACGCGGATTTGTCTACATGGTTTTGTCTACATGGTTTTGTCTGCATGTATTTGTCAACGTGGCTTTGTCTACATTTATTTGGCTACACGAATTTGTTTACTTGTGTTTGTTTACGCTAATTAGTCTACATATTTTTATCTACGTGTTTGTGTCTACGGTTTTGTCTCATGGCATTGTCTACATTTCTTTGTCTACACGGATTTACCTACATATCTTTGTTTACGTAGATTTGTCTACATGTTTTAGTCTACGTGGCTTTGTCTGCATGGATATGATACGCGGATATGTCAACACATTTTAGTTTACTTGCCTTAGTCTACATGTATTTGTGTACGCGGATTTGACTCCGCAAATTTTTTATGAGGTTTTTTCTACATAATACGTGAATTCTTAACATGCGTGGACAATTATGCGTAGACAAATCCGTGTAGACAACACTTAGACAAAGACACGTAGACAAAGTTGCATAAACAATGATGCGTTGACAAATCCGAGTAGACAACTTGTGCTCGGAATTCTGTACCAATGAAAATACCTACCTACATCCAGCTGTCTCACCCTGTAACAGATGATGCAAATAAAAAGGAAGCTAGAAAACTAGAAATAAAATTAGTTTCATATTTACATTGCAATATTAACTTACCATTTTCCTTGCATTTAAATGTAAACATAGAGTTAAATAACTCATGTAACCATTAGTTTATATAATTTGTAATACAATTTATACTTACTTATGAAACAAATGTAAACATTCCACATTTTGTTGAGAAATGTCACTTTTGTCTACACAACTTAAACCAAAAACGTACTACAGGATTTGGTTGCATACATTTATTCTGTATTTGGGATGTGTTCGTAATTCGGTATAAAAAGTCGGACCAACATGACATTTATGACAAATGGTCGAATGGTAAAAAATTGTTTGTTCATTCCATTCATTTTTGTGCGTTCATCCAGTTAAACTCGCAATTAATAATTATAAATAATTAAAATTAAAATTAAAATCATAAAAACCAAAGTGTTTAAAGTTATCGCAATACACAAGACGAGAAAACACAACGAGGAAAAATCGCAAGGACGCTTGCAATCCAAACATCAAAAAGCAAGCGGATTGCCCCCACAACTTGTAGACAAAACCACGTAGACAAAGACGCATAGGCGTCTACGTGTATTTGTTTGCGCCTATTTGTCTGCGGATTTGTTTACGCGGATTTGTATACCTGTTTGTCAACGTGGTTTTCTCTACACGTGGTTTTCTCTATTGCATACGGATAGACAAAGCCGTGTAGACAAAGCCGCATAATAAAAGCCGCATAAACAAAGACATGTAGATAAAGAAATGAAAACAAATTCAAGTAGCCACGTCCACAAAGTCTTTGTCTTCGCAGATTGTTTACATGTTTGTCTACATGGATTTGTATACACGGATTTATATACGCGTAGACAATGTCGCGTACATTAATCCATGTAGACGATGTAGATAGAGTGACGTAGATAAAGATGTAGATGTTGACAAAAAGACATCTAAATTAAGAGATGTAGACAAAACCACGTAGACAAAAACGTGTAGACATAGATGGATTTGTTTTTATATCTTTGTCTACACAGATTTGTCTACATAGTTTTGTCTGGATGGCTTAGTCTATATTTACATGTCTACGCGCATTGGTCTACACGGATTTGTATATACGCGTCTTTATTTACGCATCTTTGTCAATGCGGTTTTGTCTACGCGGCTTTCTCTACGTGGCTTTGTGTACGCTGCCTTTTGTACGTGGCTTTGTGTACATGTCTAATTTAATACCATAAAGCTCTTGACTATTTTTTTTATCAATATTGAAGCCTAAATAATCAAATAAATAATTCATAAAACTTTAAAAGAAAAACAAAAAGGAATCGTATGCGTCTGTTGTATGTAATATCATATTTTTTAAAATACTCACTTCCGCTATTACAATTTCTCTGAAATATGAGAGAGGAAAATCAGCCAGTTGTCACGTGTCGTTTGTATCCTGTTATGGGAAGGGTGATGAAAATGATCGGTGATGAAAATGAAGTCAAGCTTGATCCTCTGTCGGAGTACGAAACTAATGGGGCCGACCCATTTTCGTACAATAGACTAGAGCTATGCAATGTGCAGATGGTTCTACAAAAATCGAACCTATAGCCGTACATCCTCGAATTGTATAGTCGTAGGTTACAACATGAAAAGCAAACTGCTGAAATATTGGGAGTACTTCAGCCGCAAAACTATTTGCAGATATTTAAACAACAGTAACGTTTTGATTATTACATTTGGAAAATTTTAATATTCCAAATTAATAATCACAATTGTAAATCAATCAAAATCTGATTGAGGTATAATAGACTATAACTGTACAATATACAAAAAAACATATTTTTTAAATACCAAAAACTAAAATAAAATTTCGAAACCTCTTCTGTATGACTGACACGCTACATTTCTGACGTTGAATACACAAAAGTCACATTTAATTGCAAAACATATTTCGCTGCTACTTTGTTGCTAACACATCAAAAGCGTTCAAAAAATATAAAAAAAAAGTTTACACCTCTTTAAAGCAGTAATTAGATTCTCCACTCTAAATTAACCTCGACCAAAGTCAAAGATCATTGGAAAGAAAGAAAAGTTTTGGTTTTTATTTTGCTTGCTATTTACTTAGCATATTTCGCGCATACACTATTTGTTATTTTAATGAAAACATAATGAACATGCAAAATAGCCTTATACCATTTTACGTTCTCCTATATAGACAAGCCTAGAGTCTCTCGTGTGTAAGTATACGAAAACAAAAAATCGCGATGAATTGATAAATCTGTCAATGATTTATGAAATTTTTTATTTTTATTTTTTTATCAATTTTGAAATATCACGAGTACATAAAAATTTTATTATGTATTTATTAATACATCAAATACCGTAACGCGTTATATAGTGCCAAGTCATTCAAAGATTGGAATTGAAATCTTAATCTTGAACAAAATGATTAAAAATGTTTTTTTTGCGCGAGCACGCAGACACACACACACACAGATGATTAGAAGAGATTTGGTGCGGTTTGTTACAGATTTAGCATTGTTCAACAAAATTGTTTCGCGTCTCGGTTTCTAAACTACAAAGTCTATTGTGAGATTCCGTTATATAGAATTTATTAGAATGGACCCATGAGAATTATATTTTATATATTAGATCGCAGTTTCGTGCAAAAATCTTAACTTTCGAACGAATTTAAATTTCTCTGTGCATTTTTATAATGCCCACACGTCATGGTACATTATGAAATCTACTCATATCAATTGCAACTAAAATAATATCATCCTACATGTAGCATTTTATCTATATATGCCATAACCATAAAATAAAATTAGCTTTCATTGCTATTTGTGTCTATATCTATCTGTTGGTACGAGTGCATAAGATACCAACCAACTAATATAACATTTAATTTTCAGAAGCGTATCGTAATGGTTTTGTTGTTGTTGTTGTTGTGTGGTGTACAAAAAGAGTTTAGAAGTACAAAATGATTTTGAAATTGAAAAAGATAAAATTAAGATAAATCTTTTAATGGTCAGCAGCTAAATACACAGAAAATATTGGTCTATATAATTATAGCAGTTTTTTTTATTATTCTGTATTTTTTAATTAATAGTTTATGGTTAGCTCATTTATAAGTGATTGAAGTTTGATTGAAGCGTAAATTGGTCACGATGCTGAATAAGAATTGAATTTCGAAAAAATTGTTTGTTAATGCTTGAGCAGCGCCGAAAGTTGGTCGACCCCATAAATTTTACGTTAAAGTATAATTTTATTAACGCCACATTCGATCAAGTTTATACCATATATATAAAGTCATAATCCTTTATTGTATATATTATTAAGTATAATTAATCCGATTTTCTTCGGCTGCATTATAGTGGGTACCAATTAATATTGAAATAATCCGATTTGTGTATAACGAGATACCATAATGTTAAACGTATATATTACACAACTTTAAAGTGACGATTTTATATCGACCACCCACAATTTGTTGGTATTATTGTATTATAAACCACAATTATCTTAATTCAATTTAATTTAATTTAGTAGATCATTAATTATGTAATGAAAACGATCGCAACATTCTGTTGTAACACATTGTGAACTTTAGTGGTTTTTCGGCTATTTGCTTTATAAGTATTATTTCCGGCATCCAAGATATGTAAAATACTCAGGTAATCATATTACGCAAGACAAGAAATCAATCGCAAAACAAGGAACAACCCACAACCAAGTAACACAGAGGAAAGAAGATCGTTTGCCCAGGTAGTGAAAGGTTTGGGTTCAACTAAACAGATGGGCTACTAAAATAACCAAATTATGGCAACATGATAAACAGCATTGCAACTATTACAAAGCGGCTAGATGACCAAAGTAACCTGAACAACATGACACTTGATCAAAAGAAGAAAATGCTAAACCCACAATACAATCCAACAAAAAATTCAAGTAAGAACAACTTTCAAAATGGGGAAGGAACCGTGAATAATAAACCAATCATTAAGGCAATGAGTGTACAACAAAATGGAATGTATACCCCAGGTGGTACGTCAACTTTACAGTTGGCCAATCCACACTTACACGAGGCTCAAATGGATTCTGGGGTGAGCCAACCATTGCGAAACTCACTTATACCAAGTACAAGTATCTCTAGATCACTAACTAGACAAATGCTCCCAGGAGAATGAAAATGCTGAACGTCGGGAGAACGGAAACTAAGAAAACCACCACGATGTCGTTAGAGAAAACGGTTATTTAAAGAAATCGATAGATAACTTAATGAAAATCAATGAACAGCTTTTCAAAGAAGTCAAACATCCTTAAGAAGAAATTGCTCTAAACAAAAATGATAATCAAGCCAAAGAAAATACTGTAGCAGAAATAGATGATGATGAATTGGCATATGAAACGAGTTTTATACGAAGGCAAATTGAAACTAAACGTCAAAACAAAAAAAAAGGAAAGCAGAATCATTGCCTGAAGTGGAAAAACCAACACAGAGCGTCAGGAAACCACAACCCCAACGACCTGAACGGTCATCTACGGACCTAGTGAAAGTACTTAAGAACGTATCATTGATACCGAATGAGAGACCACTGCGCAACCGGTTAAACCATCCAATGTAATTAACAAAGGGGAAATGTAGGAAAATCAACCAATACCACCTCCACCCATTATCATACTTAATGTTACTGAATACGAAACAATTAAAAAATTAGTAAAGTTAGTTCCGAACGATAAATATAAAGTCACCGCACTAAATAATAACGTTTTTAAAGTGAATGCGCTTGACCCAGAAACCTACAGAATGTTATCAAATGCAATCACCGCTCAAAACATCGAATGGTTCACCTAAGAAAACAAAGCTGAGCAACCAATTAAAGTCATGACCAGAGAGCTACATCATACATGCCCAGAAAGGACTCAAAATTCTAAACGCTGTAAACATATAAAAGAGAAAGATCACTATCAATGCAAACGGTGAACGGGAAACAACTTAAGTTGGCCTCCCACTTTTCATGCTAACATTTCACAATGCTGAGAGCATTGATAGGGTATATGGAATCCTTAATATGAAAGTTAAAATTGAAGCATTAAAAAAGAACCCAGACGCCTAAAGTGCGATTGGAAACATCTAACAAAAGAATGCAATAAAAGTAAGAACGAACCAGTGAAATGCATACACTGTGGTAATCATCATCCAGCAAATTACAGAGGCTGCGAGGTAGCGAAAGAGCTGCAAAGAAAGAGAGACAACAAGAGAAATCAAACAAGTCAGAGTTCTTAAACTAGGATGCAATCCTACTCAAAACAAATCCCCCTAAATAGCGGCAAAGTAACAGAAAGCATATCATATGCACAAATGGCTAAGCAGAACGAAAATATCAGGAACGCTCTAAATCAGGAAATCCATGTCCTGCAAGAAATACTTCAGAAGCTAATCGCCATCAATTTGCATCTGGCTGGGCAGGACTAAAGACTAGAATCTACACTGAAAAAAATAATCGGTGATATTCACAAAAAAGCGGAGTAATATTTAATGAAAAATGATTAAAAATTCAGCCACACAAGCGCTTTGTATTTATTGCGATTTTAGCAAATCAATTATTACAACTTGCTGAGTAAATTTTATTATCTTTATTTCACGGTGGATAAGCAATATTTGTTATTGCTTTGATATATTTACTCTGCAGTTTGTAAAATAATTTAGAAATTCTTTACAGAGCGCATGGTAAATAATGATTACAAAGTGGATAATGGTTTACAATGCATTTTAACATTTGCAGGTTGAGAAAATTGCAGCGCCTTAATATTTACTCTGCACAGAAGCAAACACTCGAAACTTCTAGATGAAAGGAAGAGAGAATTTAATATTTAACTTATTAAAAACCAATTTTAATGAAACACATTCTTTGTAATTAATCTTTTTTATTCACTTTTCACAAAAGGCCAACGATTTTTCTTAAAATAAAGATGATAATTAATTACATCTCCGGATCGATAATAAACTTACGTGTGAATTTTAATCAAACATATTTTTCCTTTATGCTGCCTTAAATGATATGGAATTGTTGTAATGTTGCTAATAATTAAATTCTCCTCATATGATGAACCATTTAATGTTCAGGGAACTGAGTTGGTCCGGTCCTCTAAAGGTGCCTTATAAAATCCTGAAATTAAAACAAGAAAGCAACAAATATAATTAAAGTCACATAAAGTATTGTAAATTTAATTTGGATTTACCATATATCGTTTCAGCACTTCTATGGTTTAATAGTGAAGGTTTAGCGGTCATTTCTTGCGACGCAAAGTAAGGTTACTAAAAAACTGCAAATGAAGGATAAAAATAAATATCATTTAAATTTTATTTTATTTTTAAATAATTACCATTATTCGCAACAAATCTGGAAACTAGACGAACTGGCATTTTTGTGGCAATTTGTGTACTGCTTTAAATTCACTTCAAGACTAATTTTTGTTTGAAATTTTTTAATAAAATTTGTAGAACAAAATGCAAAGTCGGGTAGAATAAATGATTTGATTGGTTATAATCTCCCGCAAAAATTGTTTTACAAAGTGCAAAGTAAATTTTGAAAATTATTTGAACATTTTAAAAACACTTTGCAATTTGCTCAACGAAAAAAACAAATTTTTTTCATTTTTAATATGTTTGCATTGAAAATGATATATTCAAATTGCGCAGCTCAAATTTTGCTTAGCAGCATTGCAATATCATTAATTTAATTTGTCATCAGACGGTGCTCAGCAATAATTTTAATATTTAAAAATGCACTGTAAATATTGCACTGCAAATTTTACAAGGCTCGTACTTAATTAAGACATTATTGGTAATAATTGCAAATTTGAGTTTACACAGCAAAATGTGTAAATATCTCCGCGCTATTTTTTTCAGTGTATATGGACGAGCTACTGAAACAACAAGAACAGAGACTAGGAACACTAGAAAATGCATCGATGATCCAAGATAAAGGAATAATGGATGCGTCAAGTAAAACTAGTAACTCCACTAAAAACATTACCAACAACCAGAACCTCGTATGCCAAAATACGTGGATACCAGTACTATCAAGCTCTACATCCAGCAGAAAGAGCTAAAGGCGGACAGGAATCTTTATTAAGGATAATATAAAACACCACGAAGAATTAAAAATAGAGGAGGAAGCTATGCAAGTAGCTATACAGTATCTATCGAATCCAAAAATAACAAGAGCTATAGTATATCAGCAACCTACTGTCCACCCAGACATAACCCAAAAAAAGAAAACTACGTCAAACTTCTTAAATCGCTTGGCAATAATTTTATTATTAGAGGCGACTTTAACTCGAAACACATATTCTGGGGATCAAATAGAACTAGGAAAGCTCCAAAGGAAGGAAGCATTTTGAAGCAGGCAGGACATTAAAATGTGAGTTTCACTCCAATAGAAAGCGATCCTACTGGCCTACGAATCCAAATAAAATTCCGGGCCTTCTGGGTTTCTATATATCAAGAGGTATCTCCGAAAACTACTAAGCAGTTGAAAATGAATAAGGGCTATCGTCATACCATTCTCCAGTTTTAATGACAGTAAGTGACACGATAATAAGGAAGGCAAGCCCTCCAAGACTAACAAATAACAAAACCAACACGGTGGTGAAGAATTTCCTAAAACTTTCCTAAATTTAAAATCGTTTGATAGTATTAGTGAATCTTTCAATTATTGCTTATAATAAAGCATTCAACAAAATAATTGAATATAATGATTAAAAAAATTGCTAGTGATAATTATTACCAACCGAGAGCTTTAATAAAAAAAAAATCATTGTTTAAAAATCTAAAATAACCAAATAATAAAAAACTAACACTATCAATTGTATTTTAAAATTATGATTCAAACTAAAACGTCCCTGAAGAACTGAAATTACTTTTAGATCAATTAAATAGATCAGAACTCATGATTTTGCTTCCACAAACTATCTTAGGATTCGAAGGTTTAAGATATGCAAAAAGTTTCAAAAAAATCAATTGGGGGATTAGGGGTACGATTTCCTTAAAACTCCAGTAAATAAATTGTACATACAAATTAAATCGATTTGCATTCATAATTATGTTTGTTCTACCAATATTCAGATCATGTTTGGTTCATTCGAGATTCACACATAGTTTTACGAAATTCTCTTGGCAATAACAGGGTCAAATGTGTCGAAAACCACCCCTAGTCATATGTTGAATGGAATAATTTCAATTTATCCGTTCCAGAAACCACTATAAGGTCTTGGCCATGAGTGAGACTAATATGTTAACGTCATGTTTGAGCCATCCGAGATGCACACGTAGTTTAAGGCAATTCTCTTGGCAATTACAGAGTCACATGTGTCGAAAACCACCCCTTGTCATATGTTGAATGGAAAAATTTCAATTTATCCGTTCCAGAAACCACTATAATGTCTTGGCCATGAATGAGACTAATATGTTTACGTCATGTTTGAGCCATCCGAGATGCACACGCAGTTTAAGGCAATTCTCTTGGCAATTACAGAGTCACATGTGTCGAAAACCACCCCTTGTCATATGTTGAATGGAAAAATTTCAATTTATCCGTTCCAGAAACCACTATAAGGTCTTAACCATGGGCGAGACTAATATTTTTACGTCATGTTTGAGCCATCCGAGATGCACACGCAGTTTAAGGCAATTCTCTTGGCAATTACAGAGTCACATGTGTCGAAAACCACCCCTTGTCATATGTTGAATGGAAAAATTTCAATTTATCCGTTCCAGAAACCACTATAATGTCTTGGCCATGAATGAGACTAATATGTTTACGTCATGTTTGAGCCATCCGAGATGCACACGCAGTTTAAGGCAATTCTCTTGGCAATTACAGAGTCACATGTGTCGAAAACCACCCCTTGTCATATGTTGAATGGAAAAATTTCAATTTATCCGTTCCAGAAACCACTATAAGGTCTTAACCATGGGCGAGACTAATATTTTTACGTCATGTTTGAGCCATCCGAGATGCACACGCAGTTTAAGGCAATTCTCTTGGCAATTACAGAGTCACATGTGTCGAAAACCACCCCTTGTCATATGTTGAATGGAAAAATTTCAATTTATCCGTTCCAGAAACCACTATAATGTCTTGGCCATGAATGAGACTAATATGTTTACGTCATGTTTGAGCCATCCGAGATGCACACGTAGTTTAAGGCAATTCTCTTGGCAATTACAGAGTCACATGTGTCGAAAACCACCCCTTGTCATATGTTGAATGGAAAAATTTCAATTTATCCGTTCCAGAAACCACTATAAGGTCTTGGCCATGAATGAGACTAATACTTTTAGATCATGTTTAGTCCATTCTAAATGCACACGCAGTTTGAGGAAATTCTCTTGGCAGTAACAGGGTCACATGTGTCGAAAACCACCCCTTGTCATATGTTGAATGGAAAAATTTCAATTTATCTGTTCCAGAAACCACTATAAGGTCTTGGCCATGAATGAGACTAATATTTTTAGATCATATTTGGTCCATTCGAGATCCACACGCAGTTTGACGAAATTCTCTTTGCAATAACAAGGTCAAATGTGTCGAAAACCACCCCTTGTCATATGTTGAATGGAAAAATTTCAATTTATCCGTTCCAGAAACCACTATAAGGTCTTGGCCATGAATGAAACTAATACTTTTAGATCATGTTTAGTCCATTCTAAATGCACACGCAGTTTGAGGAAATTCTCTTGGCAATAACAGGGTCAAATGTGTCGAAAACCACCCCTTGTCATATGTTGAATGGAATAATTTCAATTTATCCGTTCCAGAAACCACTATAAGGTCTTGGCCATGAATGAGACTAATATTTTTAGATCATGTTTGGTCCATTCGAGATCCACACGCAGTTTGACGAAATTCTCTTTGCAATAACAAGGTCAAATGTGTCGAAAACCACCCCTTGTCATATGTTGAATGGAAAAATTTCAATTTATCCGTTCCAGAAACCACTATAAGGTCTTGGCCATGAGTGAGACTAATATGTTTACGTCATGTTTGAGCCATCCGAGATGCACACGCAGTTTAAGGCAATTCTCTTGGCAATTACAGAGTCACATGTGTCGAAAACCACCCCTTGTCATATGTTGAATGGAAAAATTTCAATTTATCCGTTCCAGAAACCACTATAAGGTCTTGGCCATGAATGAAACTAATACTTTTAGATCATGTTTAGTCCATTCTAAATGCACACGCAGTTTGAGGAAATTCTCTTGGCAGTAACAGGGTCACATGTGTCGAAAACCACCCCTTGTCATATGTTGAATGGAAAAATTTCAATTTATCTGTTCCAGAAACCACTATAAGGTCTTGGCCATGAATGAGACTAATATTTTTAGATCATATTTGGTCCATTCGAGATCCACACGCAGTTTGACGAAATTCTCTTTGCAATAACAAGGTCAAATGTGTCGAAAACCACCCCTTGTCATATGTTGAATGGAAAAATTTCAATTTATCCGTTCCAGAAACCACTATAAGGTCTTGGCCATGAATGAGACTAATATTTTTAGATCATGTTTGGTCCATTCGAGATCCACACGCAGTTTGACGAAATTCTCTTTGCAATAACAAGGTCAAATGTGTCGAAAACCACCCCTTGTCATATGTTGAATGGAAAAATTTCAATTTATCCGTTCCAGAAACCACTATAAGGTCTTGGCCATGAGTGAGACTAATATGTTTACGTCATGTTTGAGCCATCCGAGATGCACACGTAGTTTAAGGCAATTCTCTTGGCAATTACAGAGTCACATGTGTCGAAAACCACCCCTTGTCATATGTTGAATGGAAAAATTTCAATTTATCCGTTCCAGAAACCACTATAAGGTCTTGGCCATGAATGAGACTAATACTTTTAGATCATGTTTAGTCCATTCTAAATGCACACGCAGTTTGAGGAAATTCTCTTGGCAATAACAGGGTCAAATGTGTCGAAAACCACCCCTTGTCATATGTTGAATGGAATAATTTCAATTTATCCGTTCCAGAAACCACTATAAGGTCTTGACCATAAATGAGACTAACATTTTTAGATCATGTTTGGTCTATTCGAGATCCACACTTAGTTTGAGGAAATTTTCTTGGCAATAACGAGGTCAAATATGTCGAAAACTACCCCTAGTGATATGTTGAATGGAAAAATTTCAATTTATCCGTTCCAGAAACCACTATAAGGTCTTGGCCATGAATGAGACTAATATGTTTACGTCATGTTTGAGCCATCCGAGATGCACACGCAGTTTAAGGCAATTCTCTTGGCAATTACAGAGTCACATGTGTCGAAAACCACCCCTTGTCATATGTTGAATGGAAAAATTTCAATTTATCCGTTCCAGAAACCACTATAAGGTCTTGGCCATGAATGAAACTAATACTTTTAGATCATGTTTAGTCCATTCTAAATGCACACGCAGTTTGAGGAAATTCTCTTGGCAATAACAGGGTCAAATGTGGCGAAAACCACCCCTTGTCATATGTTGAATGGAATAATTTCAATTTATCCGTTCCAGAAACCACTATAAGGTCTTGGCCATGAATGAGACTAATATTTTTAGATCATGTTTGGTCCATTCGAGATCCACACGCAGTTTGACGAAATTCTCTTTGCAATAACAAGGTCAAATGTGTCGAAAACCACCCCTTGTCATATGCTGAATGGAAAAATTTCAATTTATCCGTTCCAGAAACCACTATAAGGTCTTGGCCATGAGTGAGACTAATATGTTTACGTCATGTTTGAGCCATCCGAGATGCACACGTAGTTTAAGGCAATTCTCTTGGCAATTACAGAGTCACATGTGTCGAAAACCACCCCTTGTCATATGTTGAATGGAAAAATTTCAATTTATCCGTTCCAGAAACCACTATAAGGTCTTGGCCATGAATGAGACTAATATGTTTACGTCATGTTTGAGCCATCCGAGATGCACACGCAGTTTAAGGCAATTCTCTTGGCAATTACAGAGTCACATGTGTCGAAAACCACCCCTTGTCATATGTTGAATGGAAAAATTTCAATTTATCCGTTCCAGAAACCACTATAAGGTCTTGGCCATGAATGAAACTTATACTTCTAGATCATGTTTAGTCCATTCTAAATGCACACGCAGTTTGAGGAAATTCTCTTGGCAATAACAGGGTCAAATATGTCGAAAACCACCCCTTGTCATATGTGGAATGGAAAAATTTCAATTCATCCGTTCCAGAAACCACTATAAGGTCTTGGCCATGAATGAGGCTAATATTTTTACAACATGTTTGAGCCATCCGAGATGCACACGTAGTTTAAAGCAATTCTCTTGGCAATTACAGAGTCACATGTGTCGAAAACCACCCCTTGTCATATGTTGAATGGAATAATTTCAATTTATCCGTTCCAGAAACCACTATAAGGTCTTGGCCATGAATGAGACTAATATTTTTAGATCATGTTTGGTCCATTCGAGATCCACACGCAGTTTGACGAAATTCTCTTTGCAATAACAAGGTCAAATGTGTCGAAAACCACCCCTTGTCATATGTTGAATGGAAAAATTTCAATTTATCCGTTCCAGAAACCACTATAAGGTCTTGGCCATGAACGAGACTAATATGTTTACGTCATGTTTGAGCCATCCGAGATGCACACGTAGTTTAAGGCAATTCTCTTGGTAATTACAGAGTCACATGTGTCGAAAACCACCCCTTGTCATATGTTGAATGGAAAAATTTCAATTTATCCGTTCCAGAAACCACTATAAGGTCTTGGCCATAAATGAAACTAATATTTTTAGATCATGTTTGGTCCATTCGAGATGCACACGCAGTTTGAGGAAATTCTCTTGGCGATAACAGGGTCAAATATGTCGAAAACTACCCCTAGTTATATGTTGAATGGAAAAATTTCAATTTATCCGTTCCAGAAACCACTATAAGGTCTTGGCCATGAATGAGACTAATATGTTTACGTCATGTTTGGTCCATCCGAGATGCACACGCAGTTTAAGGCAATTCTCTTGGCAATTACAGAGTCACATGTGTCGAAAACCACCCCTTGTCATATGTTGAATGGAAAAATTTCAATTTATCCGTTCCAGAAACCACTATAAGGTCTTGGCCATGAGTGAGACTAATATGTTTACGTCATGTTTGAGCCATCCGAGATGCACACGTAGTTTAAGGCAATTCTCTTGGCAATTACAGAGTCACATGTGTCGAAAACCACCCCTTGTCATATGTTGAATGGAAAAATTTCAATTTATCCGTTCCAGAAACCACTATAAGGTCTTGGCCATGAATGAGACTAATATGTTTACGTCATGTTTGAGCCATCCGAGATGCACACGCAGTTTAAGGCAATTCTCTTGGCAATTACAGAGTCACATGTGTCGAAAACCACCCCTTGTCATATGTTGAATGGAAAAATTTCAATTTATCCGTTCCAGAAACCACTATAAGGTCTTGGCCATGAATGAAACTTATACTTCTAGATCATGTTTAGTCCATTCTAAATGCACACGCAGTTTGAGGAAATTCTCTTGGCAATAACAGGGTCAAATATGTCGAAAACCACCCCTTGTCATATGTGGAATGGAAAAATTTCAATTTATCCGTTCCAGAAACCACTATAAGGTCTTGGCCATGAATGAGACTAATACTTTTACAGCATGTTTGAGCCATCCGAGATGCACACGCAGTTTAAGGCAATTCTCTTGGCAATTACAGAGTCAAATGTGTCGAAAACCATCCCTTGTCATATGTTGAATTGAAAAATTTCAATATGTATGCATGTGAAATTTTTACTAAATATATCCTAAAAAAAAAAATTAAAAATTAGGATTAACTTAGGAAAAACTTCACACGTCTATAAAGTGATAGGAAGTTTATACTAATTTATTCCTAAAATAACAAAACAATAAAATATTTGAACATGTAGTAGTGATTTGCCATCATTCAGGTGTTTTTGGTAAACAAGTTAGAGAAACCCATTAATAATGAAGTTAATTAAGCCTAAGTAGCTTAATCCGAAAGTTCTGCTTCTTTTAGCGAATATATATTAATGATATACGATGGTGAACAAGATATTAATTAACAAAGCAGATCAATTTTAATTCCATCAGTTTATTTGATAATAAAATTGGATTAAGGCCAAATTTATCCAACCAGCAAGTTTTAAAGTTCTATTGAATTCTGCATTCCCAATGCCGCCTGCTGTAAGCTATGTCGTCTTTCTTTAAGAAGTTCAAATTGAACTCAATAATAAACAAGACTGTAGGATTTTGGCATCGATTTTTAAAATTTGGTAAATAGATACAGTTCTAATCTACATATTCGGCAAGTTGCGAATTCTACCTACCCTAATAGTGCCTGGAGTGCATACCACCCCATAATTCTTAAGCCGTTCGGTTAACGCTTAATACTAAATGGGGTTGCTGGATTTCGGCATCGGTTTTCTTGATAATGGAAGCGTATCTAGGTTAAGTCTATCTACCCACCAGGGGTCGTAAAGTCCTAATGAATTCTACCTACGGTGGTATGCATTCCCGGCACCATTAGGGTAGGTAGAATTAATTAGGACTTTTTGAAACTTACTTAACATATAATACTATGGTCTGTTAGTTATATTTAAGGAAACCAACCTCGTTATTTCATTAAAAAAAATTTTTCTGCGTTTTGGTTCGTCAATTTTTCCAATTTGGAATCAATATTTGAAATATGGTTAAATTTTATTTGTAGGCAAAGTATGTTTGTACTGTACTTCTTCGTTATATTAAAATTTATATGCATTATAATTTGTTAAATTTTAATGAAACGCCTAAATGATAACATTACACATACCAACGCAAAAAAAAATTATATTGGTTTTTAGGATAAATTTAGTATTAACATCACATCGGTTATACTATCCAGTTGAAGTGAGAGAGTTGGTTAACGAAAAAAGAAGAGCTCGTAAGACTTGACATAGAACCAGAGCCCCTGTAGACAAAACAATCCTAAACAGCTTGTGCAAAAAACTTAAACTAATTATAACGGAGATTAAGAATGAGTCAGTTGCCAGCTTCCTAAGTAATTTGACAGATAAACCTGACTCAGACTATTCCCTGTGGAAAGCCACCAAATGTTTAAAAAGATCTAAAATGCAATTGCCACCCATTAGAATGGTTGATGGAATCTGGGCTCGCACCGAAAAACAAAAAGCTGATCTGTTTGCCAAACACCTAGAAAATACCTTCAAACCACCAACTGGACAAGCGGATAGTGAATATCTAACACCTATAAGCAAAGTAGACGAGGCATATGTGCTACCAGTTACCCTGAAAGAAATCAAACAAGAAATAGAAAATGTCAAGGATAAAAAAGCCCCTGGATACGACTTGATAACAAGGCAAATAATCTAAGCTCTACCAGAAAAAGCACTAAGGAAACTACAGCCCATAATCAATACTATCTTTAGACTATGTTATGTTCCGAGACAGTGGAAAGTAGCGGAAATCATAATGATTCCAAAGCCTAATAAATAAATTAGGCAATATACTAAATGACAAAACAACGTATAGGCCTATTTCTTTGTTACAACAACGTCAAAAATTTTCGCGAGACTGTTTCTCAAGAGAATTAAGCCAACGATAGAGAGCGGAAATCTTATACCAGAACATCAATTTGGGTTTCGAGAAAGGCACTTAACGATAGAACAGGTACATAGGATTACTGATATAATTGAGGAGGCGCTGGAATAAATGAAGTATGTTCAGCAATATTCTTAGACGTAGCCCACGCATTTGATAAGGTTTGGCACCGTGGTCTAGAAATTAAGCTCCAACGAGATTTGCCAAAACAACATTCTGAGTTGCTCAACATTCTGTCTTACATCAACGACCGTTACTTCCACGTGAGACAGGAAGGGGAATAATCTAAACTGAAGGAAATATTGGCAGGGGTTCCACAAGGTAGTGTTCTAGGCCCCCTATTATACCTCCTGTATACAAATGATCTACCAAACGTCTAAAAAGAACAAAACCTTTAGAATTAGTAGTTCCTTGAAAAAAAAAAAAAACTTTCAAAATAGCAATCTGGAATGCGAAAGGGAATATGCAACATATTCCAGAAATAGAAATATTTTTAAATTCAGAAAAAATCGACATTTTTTTAATATCTGAAAGCGATTTAGTTGAATTTTCGTTTGTTAAAGTACGGGATTATAACTTATATCACTCCAATCATCCAGCGGAATGAGCTAGAGGTGGTTCGGCATTGCTAAAAGAAAATATAAAACGCCATTTAATATTAAATTTTGAAGAAGAAACAATGCAAGTCACTACTGAAGGATACAAATTAAATACAGACAGCTTACTGTCTCCGCAATATATTTTCCTCCCCGACATAACTTGAAAAGAGAGGACTACTTTAAACTATTAAAATCGTTTGGACATGATTTTATTTTTGGAGGTGACTTTAATGCGAAACTCGTATTCGGGATTTAGACATACGACGTCAAAAGGTTAAGAATTGTTTTAAGCAGGGCAGACATAAAAATGTGAATTTAACTCTGGTGGTTCCCCAACATACCAGTGACGTGTGGGAAGAGGTATATCCCAGAACTTTCACATAACACCGGAGAACTTAACACCGGAGAATAAAACAATTCTTAACAATTTTGGTAACACAGTCTCAAATCTATTCGTAAAGAAGTTAAAAATGCATCAATCAACAGATATCGACGAAGGGACTCAAAATACTCAAAATGCAATTGCCTCCACTTAAAAAGGAGGATGTAACCTGGGCAAGAGGTCCTTAAAAGTAGGCTGATCGGAGTATCTTGAGGATACCTTCCAACCACTACCAAGGCAAATGGCTAATGAAAATATAATGTCAATCCAAATAATCAAGGCTCTACCAGATAAAGGATTTCGTAAGCCATTACACATAATCAATCCAAGCTTTCGGTTAAAATATATTCCGTGGCAATGGAAAGTAACAGGAGTAATCATGATAGCAAAACCTGATAAACCACTTAACGATAAAAATTATACAGACATGCAATTCATTGCTGCTAATTATGCCAAAACTCTTTGAAAAATTATTACTAAAAAACTTCAACAAATAAATGAGGACCGACAACTTATTCCTACACATCTATTTAGATTCAGCGGAAAGCATTCCACAATTGAACAGGTGCATATACATAGAATCACCAACATTATTGAAAGAACGTTAAAACGTAAAAAAGTATGCTCCAGCATATTTCTGGACGTCGCCCAAGCATGCGATAAAGTCTGGCATAGTGGACTAATTCAACCTACATAGAGATCTGCCGGAGCAATTCTATGCCATACTAAGATCTTATTTATCCCATAGACATTTTCGTCTGAAATATGAGGATGAATACTTCGAACTAAAGAAAATCTCTGCCAGTGACCCACAGGGGAGTGTCTTAGGACCAATCCTGTATTTAATATATACAAGGGATATTTTAACAACAAATAAAGAACCATAGCCACCTTTGCAGATGACACAGAAATCATGGCGATTGGAAGTAATGCCGCTGATGCAATGAGCAAACTCCAGAAGATTACGATGGATGTTTGTTTTTTGGACTAAGCGCTGAAGAATCGAGCTGAATGAGATGAAATGTCATAGAAAGAGAGATTTTTATTTTCATTTTTAATATAATTCTCTATTCCCAGAGAAAACCAGAATAATGCCACAGTTGGAGCTGTTTCATTTCGGTGTCGTTTGCAATTTTTATTTCACCTGAATTGAAACCTAATATTAATATTTTCCTTTTTAGGATATAAGGCAAATTCTTTAATTAACATTTTTCCTCTAGTAATTCGGTTTCAAATGCAAATCACTGCACACACGATTCGGAAATAAAAGACGCTTATGCTCCTGAGTCTAACAAAACTCGACACCTTCGAAGCTGATTTGTTGAATCCAGATGTTGGTACAGAATCACAATCTCGGAAATTTTTGGGAAAGCATTCGGCGTTCTGCAGTTCCAAAAGAGAATTATTCAGAAAAATCAGCTTCTCGAGGCTGGGGGAGGGTTGATTTTTTTTGTGTTACATTGTCGCGTTTGTTGTATCAATATATAGTGCATACTCGTCGGTGAAGTTTCTTTCGACTTCGTAAACTTGAATCCTTAACTCATAACCCATCCATTTTGGTAGTTAAAAGTCGTGTCTAATTGTTGTGGCATATTTTTTGAACTAGTTTTTAGAACGAGACATTTTATCACAAATGTTTTGATGGTGTTGTGCTCTTCAGTTGCTATAAAACGACGCCACTGCGTAATACTGTTACAGCTGATCGTAATGAAATATTGAGGATTGATACACCATCGTGGCTTTGAAATTATTTAAGTAAGATCGACCAACGTAACGTCTGCCGTCCATTTAGGTATATAGGGAGCTCTAGAATCTCGGATACCTTGTCTATGATTTGCTGTTGAAAGTAATCCTGAGGTAAAAATGCGATTGCGAAGAAACATGAATCTTACAATTTTCTTCGCTTTCATGAATGAATGTTGTTCACTATGTTGTTTGTTTGTTTTTTCGATAGATTATTCGTTATTGCTTGAAAGTCCATTCAAATTCTATTTGAGAACGACGCCTACCAATTTGAGCAAAAACCAGAGATTAAAATGGGTCCAAGTCGAGTTAAAGTTGAGTTGAGCTGATATACAGGTTATGATGAGTCGTAAAGCAGTGAAGTTAGAACCTCATTGTCTCTGTCAATATTTTGCTCTAATTAATTGAGCGACATGCAAGACGATGTTTCCGTTGACAGTCTTCATTTTAATCAAAAGTTATAAATGCTTTTTTTTAACCTGTGGCATGTTTGAAGTTGCACAAAAATTCGTTTAATTTGCTGCATTTGGTGAACACGTCAGACCTCTTACGTTTACGTCGCCAGTATCTGAAATTCAAACGAAAAGCCAACTTCCAGAAACATACTATAGATTCTTGCGGTCGCCACTCTGACAACAAACAACCAGTCTCGTTTAGTCCGTCTGATTCGATAAACTGTCCATTGTTGGTGTTGGAATTCCACTGTAAATGTAGCAGAAAGATTATACAAAAGAGTATTGCTTCGATTGCAAGTGCAGCACTGTTTATAATATATCTTGGAGGCCGTAGAACTCTAAGACGATTACATCTATGCGTGATAGGAAGTCTTTCCATAGCCATTTTTGCTACAAGCAAGAAAGAAAATCGCGATATAATGTCGTCTAGTTGGCTTTGGTCTGCTTTGCTTAGCTGATGCATTTCGGGTTTTTTTTTTAATTACTATGAATATCGTTAATGCTTCTAGGAAATTCTTTAAATGTTTGCCAAAAATCAATGCCAAGGTATCCTGCAGAAATTTTATTTTAGTCGTTTTATTCCTAAATATCACCCGGCAACCCGATATAACCTACTAATTGAATGGAATATTTTCCTAAAACACTCACAGATGATCTATTTCCACTTCCCAGTATTTTCATTGTCTGTCGCGGATCATCGGGTTTGCGTACGTTGCTTACTCCGCATCCGCAGTAGTCGACTTCGTTGATCTACAAATGCTCCTACTTCGGTACTATATACGAACATTGTTCACGAATTTCTAACCGTTAATTTCTCTACTTTGGTTCACAGGTTTAATCGTTTTAGTCCCAGAAAATATTTAAAAAACACTGTCTAAGAATACCAAACAGCGCGACTCTAAATGAGTACGAAAAAACCCAAGAAGCACGATAGCGCTTGTTTAGTTTTATGTCCAGAAATAGCAAGCGGTAAACCCTCGATTTAACGGACACTCGATTTTACGGACCATTTTTTTTTATTTTCTATTTTTCGGTTATCAATTATGATGGGATTGGTTATGTTGGATGGAAATGGGATTCTTAAATGATTTTTGGTCTGGAATATGACCACCTGGAACGGAACTCGACCAATTCTTAACTGATTATGATGGAATTGGGTATGTTGGATGGACATATTCCAGAAATGCATTCAATAATAATTTAAGAATCCCATTTCTATCCATCACATCCAATCCCAACATAATCAGTTAAAAAATGCCTGAGCTCCTTCCTAGATTACCCAATCCCATCATAATCGTCCAAGACATAAATCCAAGACATTAATTGTGATATATGATAAAGTGTACAAATTATTGCACTGTGTACTCGCCGTGGTTTCCATTTATACGATCGTTCAACACTTTACAGTCACAAACTCCTTATTGAAACCACCAAACCAATTTAAAATGCAGTTTAAATTAGCTTTTATTTTATTTATTAAACGTTTTCGATCACGGAGTGATCGTCATCGGAATAATTTTGCAACTGAATACACTAATTTGCCGCTTCAAAATATTTGCATATTATATACTATGTATAATACATAAGGTACATAAAAACGTAATAGCAGTCGAAAGGTGTATGATTTTAAGTTTCAGCTAATTTAAACTGCATTTTAAATTGGTTTGGTGGTTTCAATAAGGAGTTTGTGACTGTAAAGTGTTGAACGATCGTATGATAAAGTGTCCTTACGATTAAATATTCTACGATAAACTGTTCTACGATAAATTGTTCACGATAATTTGTTCACTACAAACTGGCAGTAAATCGCACCACACTGCTTTCGCAGGTAGTTAGATTGACCAGATACAAACATTTCCAATTATATACCACACCATACATTAACACTAAATCGATTTTGTTTCTGAAATATGAATTTTGATAAACTGCACATTTGACAACAAATGAGCTTGAAAGCTCAACGTTACGTGTACGGTTTCATTCTAAATTGTAATGTAAACAAATAAATAAATAAATAAATTAAATATTGGATGGAAATGAG
The DNA here is from genome assembly GCA_947310385.1 of Nephrotoma appendiculata. Classification (NCBI taxonomy): domain Eukaryota; kingdom Metazoa; phylum Arthropoda; class Insecta; order Diptera; family Tipulidae; genus Nephrotoma; species Nephrotoma appendiculata. The sequence goes on along the minus strand of OX371224.1, from coordinate 84,043,399 downwards.
AATTTTAAATAATTTTGGGAATTTTAATTTTTATTTTTTCTAATAAATTTTCTAGTAAAATATGCAACCATCGGTGGAGTTACGTATCTAACTCTCAGACCATCTAGCTCTTGTAGTATAACTACGTTAATAGGCCAAATTTCCACTCGGTTCGAATGGTTCTGGAGATCACAGGTCTTAAAAAGCTTATTATGTTCCATTTAACCGTCTACACTTTCGCAGGTCGTTCTATTTACCAAAACGATAAATTTATCCGAGGCCATTCGGTAGATTTTATAACCAGATTTTTCTGAGAGTAGGTAGTTGGTTTGCCACTCCGCTCACTTATTGGGTTGACACATATGTGGGTTACGGACTAGTGATATACATGTTGAAGCGTGGAAAAGTTTAAGCGTTGAAAATAATCTCAGGTGGCTATTTTCCAGAAATTCTTCTAAAAATTATTAAAGAGTCCCATTTCCATCCACTATATTCAATTTCATCATAATCGGTTAAGAAACTACCGAGTCCCACCCCAGATGTCCATATTCTAGAACTACTTCCAAAAATCTTTAAAAAATCGCATTTTCATCCAACTTACAAAATCCCAGTTGACCATATTCCAGGTTTAGTACAAATTAAATTTATTAAATTTTAGTGCACTACAAACACTAGTCGAATTTCACGATGACATCCCAATGGCACTATTCCGGTATTTTCTCGGTAATAGGAAATTGGGAAAAGAATTTATATGTAATTTCTGTCCAAATATTTTTTCCCGGCCCATCGAGGAGAACCATTTGATGTATATATTTATAAAATGGGAAGAATTTTTCCAAATCTAGATTAGAGGCAGGGACAATTATTATGTATGTGAAGATAGCCCAAATTCCATCCGCGAAAAATGCGATGGCAACACTAATTATTGCTATCATGACATTTTTTGTTACTCTCAGCCCAAAAAATCACGGCATTTTACTGTCAGCCCCGAAAATTTGCTGTCATGTCAGCTACAACTATCATGACACAAACATTTTTCTGGGCTGAGAGTAAAAATAATGCATTTTGGTGCAAATTTAACCTAAAGTTTCAAGTTGAAATACCGGAGGCAGGTGTAGGCGGCGACTTTTAACTGCCGTGTTAAAACATTTGAAATGCTATTTAGGTATAGTTACAATATAGTCCCAAGCCCAACTTGAAGCGTCAAGAGTTGTGTTGATTTGATTATGCGGTGTTAGACGGCATGACGTTATTCCTAAGGCATGCATCGTTGGTCTTTTGAATTGCGTTTCTGTGCTAGTCTGGAAACGCACGCCATTTGCGGCTTTTCAAGCAAGAATAATGAATATGCTGCTTATCGCTCATTCGAGATTCGAGAGGCCCGATATGCTATAGTGATACTCATTGTATCGTCATTGGTTTTCAAAAAATAATAGTTTGTTAAGCTGAATTTACGATTAATTAAACCATTCACTTCAATATAAAAAAAATATCAGTCATGTTATCCAACACACCACAAATTTAAAGCCACACTGTTACCACGATCACGATAATATCAAACTGATGCGTGCGGTTGCTTATAGATTTTATTTATGGATATCATCTCGATTATATTTTTGTAGATAAGTTGAATATTAGAAATTCATTCAGTTTGTTTGTGCCTTCCATAAAACTAACAAATAAAATATTCATATAAATTCTACTCGTAAAGTTAATGTTTAAATTTACATTTAATTTCGGCCACAGTCTCAAATACTAATTGTGAATACCAAATAATAGTAATAAACGTAGAAAATAGTATCATTCCCGTTTAATTATGTTTCCAAGATCATTTTACGAAAATTTATCAGATTATCCCGAATCGACGACAATTCATGGAGTTAAATATGTCGCAGCTCGTACCCGTCCACTGGCCGATCGAATATTCTGGATTATCATATTTATTGTATCCTTATCATTTCTTGGATACTTTGTTTATAATATTTCACGGACCTGGATGGAAAATCCGATAGAATTAATCGATGAGACTACACCAACCCAAGTTTACGAAATTCCGTTTCCCGCTGTAACTATTTGCCCGCAACTCAAAGTCAAAGCAGATAAATTCAATTTGACAAATTACGCCGAAGATGAAAAACAATTTGGCAGTTATTTGGAGTTTATGAATAGCGATTTTGGAATGAAATTTTTGATGGCAGCTCAAATATGTCACGAAGAGTTTAAGACATATATCAAACCGAAATTGTACGAGGACCATGTCTTTCGTAGAATTCTTCCAAATGATTGGATTAATACGTTGCGTGACGTAAATATAAATAAAAAATTTAATCGTGTTTTTACTAATCGTTCTCAATATTATTTTATAGATATCGCCCAATTTTCACGAAGTATTTAAAACATGTGAAAAGACAAGTTTCCATTGGGATAAAGATTGGCACGTACCGTCCAAAAACAACTGTGAACGATCATTTTCTTCGATCATAACGAACGAAGGATTGTGTTTTACGTTCAATGGAATTCACGATATTTTACGGGTGGAATCACTTTATAAGGATTTTCCGTATCATAATATAACACAAAACCGGTCTGGATGGGATCCTGAAAACGGTTATTCCAAATTAATTGCCTATCCACATATAGGAACTGTGTCGGGAAATCTAGACTCCGTGCCAGGATTAAGATTTGTATTAAGTGCAAATTTGTCGAACGATATATCATTTTGCTTTCCACAAAATATCGGATATAAAGTAAAGTTACATTCTCCAGCGGTCTATCCGCAATTTTACGACAATTTTATTCAGCTTGCCTATGGAAAAGAGTATAAAATACAAGCCATACCAGCAACCATCAAGACCAATGGCGATTTGAGATCATTTTCCCCCAAAGAGCGGAATTGTTATTTTAATTACGAGCGCCAACTGAAATTCTACACGTTTTACAACGAAGAAAATTGTCAACTCGAGTGTTTTGCAAATTATTCCGTAAAAATGTTTGGTAGTGTACCATTTTCAAGTCCACGTGATGTAAACACCACCAATATGAATTTACCGTATAAAAATTTTGGTTGGGGTTTGCCGACATTTTCCGAACAGTTTCGGAAGTATACCAAAGTGTTTAATATAGGAATAAATCTGTCTCATTTAGATGAGATTTTCAACTGTGATTGTTTGCCTGAATGCAACGCGATTCATTATGATTATAAAGTTATGAATTCGAACGATGATTTTTCCAGTGTGTCCAAGGACTTATCAAATAATGTCGTTGTGGCTGGCGGCCCCATTATTCAAACTTCATTGGAAATTATGTACATTGAACCGAGTTTTATCGGCAAGAAACGAGTGCGTAGGTTTACCTTTGAAACTATGCTATCGGATTTTGGTGGGTTATTGGGTTTATTTATGGGCGGTTCGATAATCAGTTTTTTTGAGTTAATCTACTTTTTAACAATACGGAATTGCCCTAGAAACGAAGTGCGTGATAAAAGAATATGTAAATGTAATGTGGGTTCATGATCAGTTAATCAAATTACTCCAATTAACATTTCTATTATTTATGGATGTATAAAATTATAATTATTGATTTATAAAAATTGCAAGATTCAAGTATTAAAAAAAATTGTTTAAAATTAGAATAATAATAAATAGGATAAAAGATAAAAATAATATAACAAAGATATTAAAAATAAAAACAGTAGCAGTAATAATTGGATATCAACTTCAAAACACGTGACTAAAGTCCAATTCTTTTTATGTAATATCCCTGAATAAAAAAGTAATATATCAACAGTTTCAAATAGCCATTGTTTAACTTTTCAAGAAAAGAAAATCAAATAAATGTCCTGCCTTATATAGTATTGTAAAGCATTGAAAACGGTTGGTGCAGCAACAAGACGAGTGATAGCAGTGGTCATCGTAAAATTTTTGCATGCTAGCTAGCAGGAGATTTCCAAAAAATACATAAAATTTTACGTTCCATTTATAGTACTCAAAGGCAAATTTGGCTGCCCGTGGATTTGTTATTGACCCCGAACTTGATCAATTACTGTAAATCTGAAATAAATGGAATTCAGACATTCACTGTATCCGAGGATTGGCCAGGTCACGGAGATTTTCAACAGACATAGTATATATGTGAAGTTGGCCTAAGACATCTTAAACAAATCAAGATTATCCTAATTTTAATACGATGACTTAGACCCATTTGTTATTGACCCCGAACTTGATCAATTTTTGATGGAATTTAGTCATTCACTGTTTCGATAATTGGCCAGTTCACGATGATTTCCGACGGGCATGATATATATGCGTAGTTAGCCTTAGACATTTTAAACAAACAGAAATTATCCTCATTTTAATACGATGAGGTAGATCCATTTATTATTGACCTCGAATTTGATCAATTTTTGCAAATCTGAAATAAATACATTCACTGTATCGAGGATCTGGTCAGCCTAAACCCAAAACCTCCCAGCTTCTATCTACTACATAATCTCTTATGAAGAACTCAGTGCTCTGTATTCCTGGATTAAACTAACATATATGATCCAATTATATAAATGATTAACAATTTAGTGAACTACACACCAAATTGAAAGCATAAGAACTCATTTGTGAAGTGATGTTTAAATTTCAAAAGGTGTTTAAATTGAGCTGCTTTAACATTTTTCAAGCTTTCTGATACTTTAAGGGGTAGTGTACAGGAACTATGTGAAAAATTTATGTTTCTGTATGTCTCATTCTTATTGTTTTACTATCATGAGACCAAGCGCTCCATTTATGTACAAAGTAAAAGGGGAAGTAAAGGGCTAGTCAAAGGAGAAGGAAAACCTACTTCACTTATCTAAGAAAGGAGGAAGGCAAATCTCCTCCTATTCCTTCTCCTTCTGCTTCACCCGGGTCCTACAATCTCCTTCTTCTTCATTATCTCTTTCTCCGCAGAAGACAAAGAACAAGGAGTGGGTTAAGTAAAACAGGAAATAAAGGGCTAAGAAAAGAAGAAGGAAAATCCCTTTCACTTATCTAGGAAAGTAGGAAGGAAAATCTCCTCCTATTTCTTCTCCTTCTGCTTCTTTCGGGTCCTACAATCTCCTTCATCTTCATTATATCCTTCTCCGCAGAAGACAAAGAACAAAAAAATGGGTTTAGTAAAAGGGGAAGTAAAGGGCAAGGAAAAGGAGAAGCGCAATCTTTTTCACTTATCTCGGAAAGGAGGAAGGGAAATCCCCTCCTATTCCTTCTCCTTCATCCGGGTCCTACAATCTCCTTCTTCTTCATTATCTCCTTCTCCGCTGAAGACAAAGACCAAGGAGTGGGTTAAGTAAAAGGGGAAGAAAATAGCTAGAAAAAGAGGAAGGAAAATCTCCTTCACTTATCTAGGAAAGGAAGAAGGAAAATCTCCTCCCAATCCTTTTCCTTCTGTTTCACCCGGGTCTTTTAATTTCCTTTTTCTTCAATGTCTCCTTCTCCGCAGAAGACAAAGAACAAGAAGTGGGTTAAGTAAAAGGGGAAGTAAGAGCTAGGAAAAGGAGAAGAAAAATCTCCTTCACTTATCTAAGAAAGGGGGAAGCAAAATCTCCTCCTATTCCTTCTACTTCTGCTTCACCCTGGTTCTACAATATTTTTCGTCTTTATTATCTCCTTCTCCGCAGAAGACAAAGAACAAGGAGTGGGGGAAGTAAAGGGCTAGGAAAAGGAGAAGGAAAATCTCCTTCACTTATCTAGAAGAGGAAAAAGGAGCCCTCCTCTTATTCCTTCTCCTTCTGCTTCACCCTGGTTCTACAATATTTTTCTTATTCATTATCTCTTTCTTTGCAGAATACAAAGAACATGGAGTGGGTTAAGTAAAAGGGGAAGTTAAGGGCTAGGAAAAGGAGAAGGAAAATCTCCTTCATTTATCTAGGAAAGGAAGAAGGAAAATCTCCTCCTTTTCCTTCTCCTTCTGCTTCACCCGGGTCCTTCATCCTCCTTCTTCTTTATTATATTCTTCTCCGCAGAGGACAAAGATCAAGGAGTGGTTTAAGTAAAAGGGGAAGTGAAGGGACAGTAAAAGGAGAAGGAAAATCTGTTTCACATATCCAGGAAAGGAGGAAGGAAAATCTCCTCCTATTCCTTCTCCTTTCTGCTTCACCCAGTTCCTACAATTTCCTTCTTCTTCATTGTTTCCTTCTCCGCAGAAGACAAAGAACAACGAGTGGGTTAAGTAAAAGGGGAAATAAAGGGCTAGGAGAAGAAGAAGGAAAATCTCCTTCACTTATCTAGGAAAGGAAGAAGGAAAATCTCCACTTTTTCCTTCTCCTTCTGCTTCACCGTGGTTCTACAATATTTTTCTTCTTCATTATATCCTTCTTTGCAGAAGACAAAGAACATGGAGTGGGTTAAGTAAAACGGGAAGTAAAGGGCTAGAAAAAGGGGAAGGGAAATCTCTTTCACTTGTCTAAGTAAAAAAGAAGGTAAATATCCTCCTATTTCTTCTCCTTCTGTTTCACCTGGGTCAAACAATCTCCTTCTACGCAAAATACAAAGACCAAGGAGTGGGTTAAGTAAAAGGGGAAGTAAAGGGCTAAGAAAAGGAGAAGGAAAATCTCCTTTCCTTATCCAGGAAAAGAAGAAGGAAAATCTCCTCCTATTCCTACTCCTTCTGCTTCACCCGGGTCCTACAATCTCCTGCTTCTTCATTATCTTCTTTTCCGCAGAGGACAAAGATCAAATAGTGGGTTGAGTATAAGGGGAAGTAAAGGGCTAGGAAAAGGAGAAGGAAAATCTCCTTCACATATCTAGAAAAGGAGGGAGGAAAATCTCCTCCTATTCCCTCCCCTTCTGCTTTACCCGGTTCCTACACTCTCCATCTTATTCATTTTTTCCTTTTCCACTGAAGACAAAGAACAAGGAGTGGGTTAAGTAAAAGGGGAACTAAAGGGCTAGGAAAAGGAGAAGGAAAATCTCCTTCACTTGTCTAAGAAAGAAGGAAGCAAAATCTTCTCCTATTCCTGCCCCTTAATCTCTTTCACTTTTCTAGGAAAGGAGGAAGGAAAATCTCCTCCTATTCCTTACCATTCTGCTTTACCCGGGTCCTACAATCTCCTTCTTCTTGACTGTCTCCTTCTTCGCTGAAGACAAAGAACAAGGAGTGGGTTAAGTAAAAGGGGAAGTAAAGGGCTAGGAAAAGGAGAAGGAAAACCAGTTTCACTTATCTAAGAAAGGAGGAAGCAAAATGTCGTCTTATTCCTTCTCCTTCTGGTTCACCCAGGTCCTACAATCTCCTTCTTCTTCACTATCTCCTTCTCCGCAGAAGACAAAGAACAAGGAGTGGGTTAAGTAAAAGGGGAAGTAAAGGGCTAGGAAAAGAAGAAGGAAAATCTTCTTAAATTATCTAGGAAAGGAGGAAGGAAAATCTCCTTCTATTCCTTCTCCTTCTGCTTCACCCGGGTCCTACAATCTCCTTCTTATTCATTATCTTCTTCTCCACAGAGGACAAAGATCAAGGAGTGGGTTAAGTAAAAGGGGAAGTAAAGGGGTAGGAAGAGGAGAAAAAAAATCTCTTTCACATATCTAGAAAAGGAAGAAGGAAAATCTCCTCCTATTCCCTCCCCTTCTGCTTCACCCGGGTCATACAATCTCCTTTTTCTTCATTATATCCTACCCCGCAGAAGACAAAGAACAACGAGTGGGTTAAATAAAAGTGGAAGTAAAGTGGTAGAAAAAGGAGAAGGAAAATTTCCTTCACTTATCTAGAAAAGGAAGTAGGAAAATCCCCTCTTTTCCTTCTCCTTCTGCTTAACCTTGGTTCTACAATACTTTTCTTCTTCATTATCTCCTTCTTTGCAGAAGAACAAAGAACATGAAGTGGGTTTAGTAAAAGGGGAAGTAAAGGGCTAGGAAAAGGAGAAAGGAAATCTCTTTCACTTATCTAGGTAAAAAAGAAGGAAAATATCCTCTTATTCCTTCTCCTTCTGTTTCACCCTGGTTCTTCAATCTCCTTCTTCATCACTATCTCCTTCTCCGCAGAAGACAAAGAACAAGAAGTGGGTTAAGTAAAAGGGGAAGTTAAGGGCTAGGCAAAAGAAAAGGAAAATCTCCTTCACTTATTGAGGAAAGGAAGAAGAAAAATCTCCTCCCAATCCTTTTCCTTCTGGTACACCCGGGTTCTACAATCTCCTTCTTCTTTACTATCTCCTTCTCTACAGAAGACAAAGAACAAGGAGTGGGTTAAGTAAAAGGGGAAGTAAAGGGCTAGGAAAAGGAGAAGGAAAATATCCTTCACTTATCTAGGAAAGGAAGAAGGAAAATCTCCTCCTATTCTTTCTCCTACTGCTTCACTCGATTCCTACAATCTCCTTCTTCTTCATTATCTTCTTCTCCGCAGAAGACAAAGGTCAAGGAGTGGGTAAGTAAAAGGTGAAGTAAATGGCTAGGAAAAGGAGAAGGAAAATCTCTTTCACTGATCTAAGTTAAAAAGAAGGAAAATATTCTCCTATTCCTTCTCCTTCTGTTTCACCCGGGTCCTACAATCCCCTTCTTCTTCATTTTTTCCTTCTCCGTTGAGGACAAAGAACAAGGAATGGGTTAAGTCAAAGGGGAAGTAAAGGGCTAAGATAAAGAGAAGGAAAATCTGTTTCACTTATCTAAGAAATGAAGAAGGAAAATCTCCTCTTATTCCTTCTCCTTCTGCTTCACCCTTGTTCTACAATATTTTATTCTTCATTATCTCCTTCTTTGCAGAAGACAAAAAACATGGAGTGGGTTAAGTAAAAGGGGAAGTAAAGAGCTAGGAAAAGGAGAAGGGAAATCTCTTTCACTTATATAGGAAAAGAAGAAGAAAAATATTCTCCTATTCCTTCTCCTTCTGCTTCACCCGGGTCCTACAATCACCTTCTTCATTATTATCTTCTTCTCCGCAAAAGACAAAGATCAAGGAGTGGATCAAGTAAAAGAGGAAGTAAAGGGCTAGGAAAAGGAGAAGGAAAATCTCCTTCACTTATCTAGGAAAGGAAGAAGGAAAATCTCCTTCTATTCCTTCTCCTTATGCTTCACCCGGGTCCTACAATCTCCTTTTTCTTCATTATCTTCTTCTTCGCAGAGGACAAAGATCAAGGATTGGGTGAAGTAAAAGGGGAAATAAAGGGCTAGGAAAAGGAGAAGAAAAATCTCTTTCACATATCTAGGAAAGGAGGAAGGAAAATCTCCTCCCATTCCCTCCCTTTCTGCTTCACCCGGTTCCTACAATCTCCTTCTTCTTGATTGTCTCCTTCTTCGCAGAAGACAAAGGACAAGGAGTGGGTTAAGTAAAAGGGGAAGTAAAGGGCTAAGAAAATAAAAAGGCAAATCTGTTTCACTTATCTAAGAAAGGAGAAAGAAAAATCTTCTCCTATTCCTTCTCCTTCTGCCTCACCCGGGTCCTACAATCTCCATCTTCTTCAATATCTTCTTCTCCGCAGAGGACAAAGATCAAGAAGTGGGTTAAGTAAAAGGGGAAGTAAAGGGCTAGGAAAAGGAGAAGGAAAATCTCTTTCACTTATCTAAGAAAGGAGGAAGGAAAATCTCCTCCTATTCCCTCCCCTTCTGCTTCACCCGGGTCCTACAATCTCCTCTTTATTTATCGTCTCCTTCTTCGCAGAGAATTAAGATCAAGGAGTGGGTTAGGTAAAAGGGCAAGTAAAGGGCTAGGAAAAGGAGAAAGGAAATCTCTTTCACTTACATATCTAAGAAAAAAGTAAGGAAAATCTAAGAATGGAGAAAGCAAAATCTCCTCCCATTCCCTCCCCTTCTGCTTCTACCGTGTCCTACAATCTTCTGCTTCTTTATTGTCTCCTTCTCCGCAGAAGACAAGGAACAAGGAGTCGGTTAAGTAAAAGGGGAAGTAAAGGGCTAGGAAAAGGAGAAGGAAAATCTTTTTTACTTATGTAAGAAAGGAAGAAGGAATATCTCCTCTTATTCCTTCTCCTTCTGCTTCAACCTGGTTAAACAATAATTTTCTTTTTCATTATCTCCTTCTTTGCAGAAGACAAGGAACATGGAGTGGGTTAAGTAAAAGGGGAAGTAAAGGGCTAGGAAAAGGAGAAGGAAAATCTCCTCTTATTCATATTGATTTTCCTATTCCTTCTCCTATTTTTCTTCTTCATTATCTCCTTCTTTGCAGAAGACAAAGAACATGAAGTGAGTTAAGTAAAAGGGGAAGTAAAGGGCTAGGAAGGGGAAAAGGAAAATCTTTTTCACTGATCTAGGTTAAAAAGAAGGAAAATCTCCTCCTATTCCCTCCCCTTCTGCTTCACCCGGGTCCTACAATCTCCTTCTTCTTTATTTTCTCCTTCTCCGCTGAAGACAAAGAACAAGGAGTGGGTTAAGTAAAAGGGGAAGTTAAGGGCTAGGAAAAGGAGAAGGAAAATCTGTTTTACTTACATATCTAAGAAAGGAGGAAGCAAAATCTCCTCTTATTCCTTCTCCTTCTGCTTCACCCGTGTCCTACAATCACCTTCATCTTTATTATCTCCTTCTCCGCAGAGGACAAAGATCAAGGAGTGGGTTAAGTAAAAGGGGAAGTAAAGGGCTAGGAAAAGGAGAATGAAAATCTGTTTCACTTACATATCTAAGAAAAAAATAAGGAAAATCTTTTCCTATTCCTTCAACTTCTGCTTCACCCGGGTCCTACAATCTCCATCTTCTTTATTGTCTCCTTCTCCGCTGAAGACAAAGATCAAGGAGTGGGTTAAGTAAAAGTAAAAGTAAAGGGCTAGGAAAAGGAGAAGGAAAATCTCCTTCACTTATCTAGGAAAGGAAGAAGGAAAATCTCCTCCTATTCCTATTCATTTTCCTATTCCTTCTCCTGTTTTTCTTCCTCATTATCTCCTGCTTTGCAGAAGACAAAGAACATGGAGTGGGTTAAGTAAAAGGGGAAGTAAAGGGCTAAGAAAAGGGGAAGGAAAATCTCCTTCACTTATCTAGGAAATGAAGAAGGAAAATCTCCTCCCAATCCTTCTTGTTCTGCTTCACCCGGTTCTTACAATCTACTTCTTCTTCATTATCTTCTTCTCCGCAGAGGACAAAAATCAAGGAGTGGTTAAATAAAAGGGGAAGTAAAGGGCTAGTAAAAAGAGAAGGAAAATCTTCACTTATCTAGGAAAGGAAGAAGGAAAATCTCCTCTTATTCCTATTCATTTTCCTATTCCTTCTCCTGTTTTTCTTCCTCATTATCTCCTTCTTTGCAGAAGACAAAGAACATGGAGTGGGCTAAGTAAAAGGGCAAGTAAAGGGCTAGGAAGAGGAGAAGCGAAAGCTCTTTCAGTTATCTAGTTAAAAAAGAAGGAAAATATCCTGCTATTCCTTCTCCTTCTGTTTCACCCAGGTTCTACAATCTCCTTCTTCTTCACTATCTCCTACTCTGCAGAAGACAAAGAACAAGAAGCGGGTTAAGTAAAAGGGGAAGTAAAGGGCTAGGAAAAGGAGAAGGAAAATCTTTTTCACTTATCTAAGAAAGGAGGAAGGAAAATCTCCTCATATTCCTTCCCCTTCTGCTTCACCCTGGTTGTACAATATTTTTTTTCTTCATTATCTCCTTTTCGCAGAAGACAAAGAACAAGGATTGGCATAAGTAAAAGGGGAAGTAAAGGGCTAGGAAAAGGAGAAGGGAAATCTTTTTCACTTATCTAAGAAAGGAAGAAGGAAAATTTCCTCCTATTCCTTCTCCTTCTGCTTCACCCTGGTTCTACAATAATTTTCTTCTTCATTATCTCCTTTTCGCAGAAGACGAAGAACAAGGAGTGTGTTAAGTAAAAGGGGAAGTAAAGGGCTAGGAAAAGGAGAAGGAAAATCTCCTTCGCTTATCTAGGAAAGGAAGAAGGAAAATCTCCTGTTATTTCTTCTCCTTCTGCTTCACCCTGGTTCTACAATATTTTTCTTTTTCATTATCTCCTTATTTGCAGAAGACAAGGAACATGGAGTGGGTTAAGTAAAAGGGGAAGTGAAGTGCTAGGAAAAGGAGACGGAAAATCTCCTTCACTTATCTAGGAAATGAAGAAGGAAAATCTCCTTCCATTCCTTCTCCTTCTGCTTCACCCGTGTCCTACAATCTCCTTCTTCTTCATTATCTTCTTCTCCGCATGGGACAAAGATCAAGGAGTGGGTTAAATAAAAGAGGAAGTAAAGGGCTAGGAAAAGGAGAAGGAAAATCTCCTTCACTTATCTAGGAAAGGAAGAAGGAAAATCTCCTCTTATTCCTATTCATTTTCCTATTCCTTCTCCTATTTTTCTTCTTCATTATCTCCTTTTTTGCAAAAGACAAAGAACATGGAGTGGGTTAAGTAAAAGGGGAAGTAAAGGGCTAGAAAAAAGAGAAGGAGAATCTCTTTCACTGATCTAGGTTAAAAATATGGAAAATCTCCTCCTATTCCCTCCCCTACTGCTTCATCCGGGTCCTACATTCTCCTTCTTCTTCATTATCTCCTTCTCCGCAGAAGACAAAAAATATGGAGTGGGTTAAGTAAAAGGGGAAGTAAAGGGCTAGGAAAAGGAGAAGGAAAGTCTCCTTCTTTTATCTAGAAAAGGAGGAAGGAAAATCTCCTCCTATTTCTTGTCTTTCCGTTTTACCCGGGTCCTACAATCTTCTTCATGGGATTAGTGGATTGAGCTGAAGATCAAATATTAACACTCACAAATAATACCGTTATGAACCATATACAAAGGGCTCGGATAAACTTCTCTTTTTCTATCAACAACGACATCGAAAACTTTTCACGAGAACATGGAATATGATGTCTTCCAAGATCATGAGATATTCAGAACCGTGAGAACCATACGGAAATTTACACTTTTGAGGTACCTCCATTACAAGAGCGCATAATCCATAAGGCCATATACCAGAACTTTTTCCAAAAATTATTTGATAATCTCAGTTCATCCACAATGCCCAATTTTTGTCCTAGGAGATTATATTCCAGAACTTATTTCAAAAATCGTTTAAGAATCCCATTTCCATCCAAAATACCCAATTCCAACATAATTGGTTAAAAAATAAAAAAGTTCCGTCCCAGATGGCCATATTCCAGAACTTCTTCCAAATTTTTTTTAAGAATCTCTTTTCCATTCAACAATAACAAAATCTCTTCATAATCGGTTAAGAGATAAACGAGTTCTGTCCTAGGTGGCATTATTTCAAAACAAGTACAAAATCTATAGTCGATTAAATTTAAAAACATTCGGATGTAACGGACATTCGGATTTAACAGACTCCCCAATTAGTCCCTTAAATCGAGGTTTTTCTGTATTTAGGACATATTAGATTTTTGGGCCGTAAACCCATATTAATGATTTATAACCCTGAACTGACTGTACTTTAAAAAGAGTTGCCATGTTTTTTAATCTGAACTGCTAGTTAATGGTACGACACACAACATGAATTAGTATTTAATGGATATGCGTAGATTCACGCAGAACTCATGAAACTCTTTTTATGTAGAATCAATAAATGCAATCAAATACATCCTCCTTACAAAATCTAATACATAAATACATATTTTTATCTTAATTATTCATTTTATATACATTTTGTTAGAGTAATCTCAAAACTAAGTGTGTTGTATGTTGTATTTTGTATTTGAGAATTTTTTTTAATATTTTATAAAAAAAAACGGAGGGTACCATAACCAAACCAAGTGCAATAAGACGTTGTCGGCGCGGTTAAATAAGAACACAACGAAGACGGTAAAAATTTATTTAATTAACAAATATTTAATCGATAAAAAGAATTTATATATGCATCGCATCCACTTTAACCACCAATCATTTAGTTTAGAGTGCTAGAGTAAAGAGGAATTTCAACTTCAAGACGACTGCATACATGATGAAAACAAGAAGTAAATTTGCATACAACTCAATTCAAGTACGTAATAATTATAACAGGCTCCGATATGTAAATGTTATTTATGCGGAATACATGAGTTTACGATGTATGTACCTACGGTTTTATATAAATAATTCGTCGGGGTTTTATTTATATATGCGTATATGGAGGGACGTGAGTCATGACCAACCACAATGTTTATTTTTGGGAATGTTATCGTTTTCATCTCAAAATTGTTCGATTGTTATCATTTGGTTTGTGTTATTCTGCCAAGTCATCGTAACTTATTATAAATTTTGTTGTGTAAATATGATTTCGATTAATTTATATTTTGGAATTCTAGATTTATATATTATTTAACCACTTGTCCAATGATACAAGAAAAGGTAAACAAGAATAAGTAAAAGATTTAGGATTTTAATCAAACAAAAACAATTATAAGATAACACACAATATCTGAACAGATTTTTGTCGAAATCCAAAGCTTTTGAAATTCTGAATGTTAGTGGTTGACGTCAATGATAAATCTCTAGGCCATAATAGTGTTATTCTCATTCTTGTACCTTTGTATAAATTCGATACACTTGCGTTTAATTTTAAGATTAATTTATGCGATGGAAGCTTCGGCAATTCAACTGAATTAAAGAATTCTGTGGGAAATTCTACTTCCTTAACATATCAGTAACCGTTTCGATAGACATTTAAATTCTAAATACGTTTATGTGAATCAAATAAATCATTGTTAAAATTATTATTTTAACTTTAACAGTATCATTCGTAAATATTAGACCCAATGACCAAAAAAGTTATTTTAATCGGTGTACAAATATTTGTTGACCTTCCCCTATACATCCCCGTAGTCTCATTAATTGGCCCTCGCGAGTCCAAAAGAGTTAGTTGAGCCGTTAGTGCCGGCTATTCCTAATTTCCATTTGCACTAATAACATAAAAAATACTCCATAGGGTGAATTGTGAACCATTTCGAGAATATTTGACTTTCATTTCATTTATTTCGAAGCAATAAAACAGTTTTCTCGAATTTAATTTTTATTCGGACATTTATCAATTTCAGACTTTTACCATAACATATACACTACTGAGAACTTACTAGTTTTTGGTTCATAATTATTAATCAACACTCAAACAGTAATTTTATGAACGTTTACATCATTTTAAAAGTTTAACTTAGCTCGGTTTCGTCTTAGTTTGTCTGACCACGGTGTTTTATTCGCGATTTTCAATAAAGTAGCTGACATCTGGTGAACAAAATGCAAATCACAGTTTGCTGTGAAGCAAGGGGGATCAAAACTGTCAAAACAATCGATTTGACAATTATCGTCCCCTTTGTAGATGTAGCAACCAGCGCTATCTATACATTCCATGAAAATCGCAAATAATCGAATTTTCACAAACTTCTTGACTTGCTAGTCAAGTCAATGACGTCAATTTATGTATAAACCGAAAGAGCGCCATCATAATGTTAAGATTTTTACACTTGACCGCCACATTCGAGGTCAAACTTTAAAATTAAACAGCTATCAAAAAATTTAAAAATCAATTCTTGAAAATTAGGAAATGGCTTACTAAAAGTTTCTATTAAAATGTAAAATTAAAGTAAAATTTATTTTTTCCAGTTCAACTTTTATTTCGCAACTTTAAAATTTTTTTAATCATCTAGACGCCAATTAAATCAAATTTTAACAAAACATAAAGTAAATTAAACTTTTATGCCATTTCGAACAGCAATTCCAAAAGTGTTTGGTCCAACTCTTAACACGTAAATCGACATTACCATGTTTCTGTTTTTTGTTATAAAAAATGTCATCGTCGTAGATACGCAAATCAAAAAATAAAGTATTTTATGACACTACCACAGAATTAATCGAAGCAGTAGGACGGATTTTTTCTTGATATTCGTGTTTTTTTTGTTGCTATTTTTATTGAATCTACGTGCCAATTATAATAATTTCGAATTGAATGGTATTAGAAAAGGAGTTATGCTAAATTAAAGTTTTTAAAAAAAGCAAAAACCTAAAATAAAAATGTACATTCATTACCAAAAAGATTGGAAAACGCATAGCCTTCGGCTTCGACAGTTGTCAATACTAACAAACAAAACAACTGGAGGAAGAAACAATATTTTTGTTATTTTGTAATTTTCAATGACAAAATTTATTTTGATTTGAAAAACGAGGAGAAGCGAAGAGAGACATAAACGTTGACATAGCGTGTCGTCAACATTTGGTGTAAACGGCCTGTAGTTTGGGAGGCATTACTAGAGCGGTCAAACTAGACAAGTGCTTGATGCCATTTTGAATAAATTACATTTCCAATATATTGATCAATATAAGGCTTGTCGCTTTTTCATTTTAGGAAGGGATTGATGTTTTTCGTTGTACAAATCGTTAAAAATTAATTCTATAATTTAATATAACTTTTACTGTAAAGAAATTTTTTAAAGTGTATTCACTATTATGATAAAGGCAGTATATGAACCCTATACTCAGCCCGAAAAAACGCTATGGTAACACTAAACTATCACTGTCGTGAAAGTTTAATATCGCAGCCCGAAAAAAATGACACTATCGTGACAGTAAATAGTGTCATGATACAACATCATGACATTTATAACATTAAGCCCGAAATTTTAAAATTACTTTTATGTATTTTTAAGATATATTACTATTGCTTGGTAGCTTAGGCAGACCTAAACACTTCATTTAAATGAAGCTAGCCTGATAATTAGTTCATAAAGCCCGTTAGCAATACTAAAATATAACTATCGTGAAAGTTTTATATACCAGCCCGAAAAAATATCACTCTCGCGACAGTAAAATGTGTCATAGTAATCTGTTATGACATTTAGAGCATGCAGCCCAAAATTATAAATATAACTTTTACGTATTTTTATTATCCCTTCAATTGTTTGGAAACCTAGACAGACCAAACCTAACCTGAAAACGACAATGCGGAAACTTAATTAGCATTTCGTGATTGAACACTATGAATCTAGCAAGAATTTTCAGCCGACAATTTTAATTTGTTGTTTAAGACTATATCGTTTGAAGTTTTGCCGACAAACTGAGAGATTTAAAAAAAAATTATCGGGAATAACCGGGACTAAGACGATTGTATCTCGTCTCAGAGGCAGTTCACGTGCACTTAGAATAAACCGCCTGATTTGTTGAAGTTTTGACTACAAACTGAGAGATTTGTAGAAAAATTTTATACGGAATTATCTAGATATATAGTCGTTTGAATCTCGACTCGTAGGCGAATCACGAGCACGAATATGGCTATATATTCCAAGTGCTCGTGAATCGCCTGTGGAAAGAGATTCAAACGACTATATCTAGATAACTCCAGATAGAATTTTTCTACAAATCTCTCAGTTTGTAGTCAAAACTTCAACAAATCCGGCGATATATGGCAAGTGCTCGTGAATTGCCTGTGAGGAGAGGTAGAAACGACTATATCCCATAAGCCTTTTTCAGGAAATATTCTAGTTTTGTAGCCAAGATTTTAACGAATCCTATTGTATAAGTGAAGTGGTTATGAATCGTTTGTAAGGCGATATCCAAACGACTATATCCAGATAGAATTTTTCCGAAATTCTGTCGGTTTCTAGTCAAATCTTTAGCAATTTCGGTGATATACATTGTTACGACTGTGTGGTCTTAACAAGACATTTTTGTAAATTTGTTTCTATTCTCCACGTGGTTTCTTGCGTCCGGGTTTTTGTTGTCTAAACGTGGTTTCTTGCGTCCGTGTTTTCGCTGTCTGAACGTGATTTCTTGGTGGATGGATTCCTGTGTGTTTTCTTCTGTTATGTTGGCAACGGAACGAGAATGGGAGAGGAAGAGAGAACAATGCACATCGAGTGTGTGCAAAGTAAAACGTTTTGAAAAAAATGTTTTTTCTTGTATGTCTCTCTTTTGTACCAACGAAAATTTGGTATAAAGGAGAGACAGAGAAGGAGATGCATTTTCTTCTAAAACGTTTTACGAGCTGTGCGACGCTCGAATTTTTTTTGGTTGTCGTCATTCAAGTTGTGATTTTGGATGATTCGAGTGGTGATTGTCAAAAAGTCAAGTTTGGATTTTTGAATTGGGAAAGCCTTGTGTTAAATATTAAAAAAAAAAAAAATTCTTATTTTGTATCGGATAAAAGACGGGGAGTCTCGTTTATTGTTGTTAAATAAAAAACGTTGAAAATAAAATAATATCTACCTCTAATAGGCAGTTGCAAAAACCATTTTGTTTGTATTTATAGAATAGACAATAGTTTTGAAGTGAAACGATAATAGATTGTGAAAAATGATCGCGGAGGCATAAATGTACTTCCACGTTTGTAATTTTTTTTTGGAACTAAAAATCGAATTAGCTAATCATAATTGAAAGTGAAAATAAAAAAAACGCAAAAAAACGCGAAATGTTTCGAAGTGCAGTTTTCAGTATTTGCTAAATGAAAAAAAATAATTAATTAAGTTTCATCTATAGTTTTCTTTATTCGGAAAAAAATACGGTAAAGCGTAAAATAATTAAGACGCGAGCCAAGGAAATATTAACCAATTGAATAAATTTATGGTGTCGCTACGGGTGATTTGACTATTCAGAGCACATTTTTTCGGCACGCCAAATTTTGACGGGTGCGGTGGTTTGTTATTTGGAAGGCCGTATTAATTAAACGATACGCCCAATTAATCAGCAGGTGGCCAGTTGAGGCCACTTCATTTGTCTGTGGTTTCGGCTAACAACGCTCCACGTACAGGTGGCCAACCGGCCATTTGTAAAACGTGTATCGCAACGGATTAAGGCGAGACAACGCCCAACATATTCTGGCGGCCGGTTGAGGCCAAAATATTTATCGGTCGCTCAAGGCCGTAACGGTGTGGTGGTTTGGTGCAACAGCACTTACCGATAATTAAAGATTTAGCACCTGTGCCGGGCGGCACAGCGGCGGCGATAACAAGGCGAAGGACGCCCAGCATTTTGAGGCCCAACCGGGCAAAATCTTCAACGGGATCGGCGAGATATCGCCCAATTTATTTTGGCGGCCAATCGAGGCCGACATATTTACCGACCACATAAGGTCGCAACGGTTACGGGTGGCCAACCGGCACCTCGATTTTTTTTTTGGTAACGGGGAAAGGCCCCGCAACGAAACGTGTGGCCAGCCGGCCATTTGTTTAATTTTATTTCGGTATCGGGGAGAGGCCCCGCAACGGACGACCGCTCAAGGTAGCACCAACACCAGTGGGGTTTACGGCGGAAGACGCCCAACGGTCCGGGTGGTGGAGACACCTGTGGCATGACGGCACCAAGGCCGCAACAGTAATTTTTTTTGTAATATTTAAGGTACGATTTTTATTTTTTCTTTTATTTCTTTTATTTTATATTTTTTTTACATTTTTTATTTTTAAATTTAAATTTGGATTTTTGTTATCGAGCGCCGCACAGCGGGTGCGCGCTCGTTGCGCATTTCTCTCTCTCTCTCTCCCTCATTCTCTCCTATTCTGGTGCAGGTGGAGGGGGAAGTTAAAAGGTGGGGGGGTCGTAGTGAAAAGTAAGCCTAGTAGACGGTCTTGTTTGTTTTTTTCTTGTTTTAAATCAAAATATTTGATTTTTTGGAATTAATTTTAATTTTGCGGCTTTTCCTCTGGATTTTGGCTTTTAGGATTTATTTAATTGATAAGTATCGCTCCTCTTATATAGTTTTCTGTTACTTTTATTATTTGGCTTCTTTTTATTTGTTTCTTTTTAGATTTTAACACGAAGTTCTGTGATCTTGGTTCTTCCTTTAAAGAACATAGTATTTATGTATATGAAATTTTGTATGCATGTAAGTATTGTTATTGAAGTGCGCCACGACTCGCGATGCCCACCGAGAGCATTTATTTGCCCTCGGTTCTCTTAAAATGTATGCTTCGGACTAGGTCCAACATGTTTAACGTGGTTAGTTTGAATGTTCAAAGCCTTACTTTGAATATTGACGAGCTTCGTCAAACTTTTAATGGGGTCCCAATTGATGTTATTTGTTTATCGGAAACATTTTTGACATCTAATATTTCTAATTCTGCGTTGGCCATTAGTGGCTTTAATTTGTTCAGACGGGATAGGGTTAGTCCACCGGTTAATTATGGTGGGGTATGCATATATGTTAACGAGCATATTAAATGTAGTGTTGTATCGGTACCCCCCTCAATTTCTCAAAGGCTCGTTTCTGACTTTGAGTTTCTTTTTTTAAATGTCTTCGTGAATAAGCGGAAATTTCTTTTAGGTGTAGTTTATAATACTCCTAAAACGAACAAGAGGTCTTATGCTCGATTCAAGAAATCCCTTTTAGACATTGAGTGTCTTTTTAGTTATTTTTCCTGTCGGTATGATGAGGTTTTCATTTCGGGTGATTTTAATTTTGATATTTCTCAAGAGTCTTTATTTTCTCGTAGCTATTTGAATATCTTAAATAGCATTAACCTTTCGGTTTATAATACTGTAGAGCCTACTTACTCTTGCGCTACTGCAAGTGTTGGTTCTTTTTCGCTCATTGATCACGTCGTTGCTTCTGCTGATAATTCCATTTGTTTTTTCAATCAATTGTCTCTTGGTATTGGTTCTCACCATGATCTTCTTGTTTTTTCTGTTAATTATTACTCTCGACCTAGACCTAAAAGTTTCAGCTTTAGGGATTTTTCTAAAATTGATGAATCTCACCTTTCATCAACTTGTGGCTCTATTTGTTGGGATATTTTTTCTCTCTCTACTTCTACCGATCAGATTGACTATTTTAATTCCTCTATTAACTTTGTATTTTATGATTGCGTTCCTCTCACTACTATTTGTTTTAGACCTAGATCCCCCCTTTAGATGACGCAAGAGATTTTGAGTGCTATTTTTGTTCGTTTTTCCTAATATCGTCTTTGGAAAATTAGCCCTAATTCTTTATCTTATCTAGCTTATAAGGAATCTCGAAATAGAGTGGTAGGTTTAATTCGTATCGCTAAGCAAAATTTTTTCAAGGATAAGTTAGATCCCTCACTTCCCTCTAAGATATTTTGGCGCAACGTGCGCAACTTGGGTCTTGGTAGTTGCAAAGGGGCTGCTTCTGTAGATTTCAAAGCAAATGATTTTAACCTTTATCTAATTAACTCTAGTCACACTCATGATATTTCCATTATTGATTTAGTGTCCGTCGAACCCCTTAATTCTTTTTCGTTTACAAATATATCTACTGTTGATTTGCATTCTGCTATTTGGGAAGTTAAATCGCATTCCAGTGGCTTAGATATGGTTAGTTTGAAATTAGTTAAGCGCATTTTTCCTATTGTATCAAGGTATTTGTTACATATTTTCAATTTTATTTTAACGACCTCTTCAACGACTTCTTCCCCCGCTCAGTGGAAGATGAGTAAAATTATTCCTATTCCTAAAATTAGTAATCCTTCTGAGCTTTCCCATTTCCGCCCTATTAGCATTTTAAGTTCTCTGTCCAAGGCATTTGAATTGGTAGTAAAAAACCAAATTCAATCTCATATTGATAGCTTTAATTTGCTTAGCCTTTTTCAATCAGGTTTTAGAAGGTTTCACGGTACTACCACTGCTTTACTGAATGTTTGTGATGATATTCGTCGTAGTATGAGTAAAAGAGAAATGACTTGCCTTACTCTGTTAGATTTTTCTAAAGCGTTTGATTCGATTAATCATCAAATTTTGTTTAATAAGCTTATTTCAAACTTTAATTTTTCTCTCTCTGCTGCTAAATTGATTTTAGACTATATTTCGGGTCGCTTTCAGGCAGTCTTTTATGACAATTCCTTTTCTGACTTTTTACCTGTCTCTTCTGGCGTTCCTCAGGGGTCGGTTCTTGGCCCTTTACTATTCTCAATGTACATTAATGATATTGCATGTTCCATTCGTCATTCTTCTTTTCATATATTTGCTGATGATGTCCAAATATATAGGAGCAGTCGCTTAGATAATGATTCCATTCACTCTAATATTTCTTTAATTAACGATGATTTGGAAAGTATTTATAGTTGGTCATTATCTAACCGACTCGCTCTTAATGCTAGTAAATCCCAGTCTATTATAATCTATAAAAAATCTTTAAATACTTCCTCTTTTCCTGGAATTTTTCTCGGTGATTGTTTAATTCCATTCTCTAATACAGTTAGAAATTTAGGGTTAATTTTTAATAAAACTCTTACTTGGGGTGATCATTTAGTTAAGGTTAGTAAAAGGATTTTTGGAATGCTTAGTTGTTTATATAAGGTTGTAGGGCTCGCTGATAGTAGTTTTAAAAAGCGTATGTTCCTCTCGCATTTTCTTCCACATTTTCTTTATGGTGACGTTGTTTTGTTTGGAATGCTTCAGGATAATATGAATGTTCTCCAAAGATGTTTCAATGCTTGTACTCGTTTCATTTTTAGTATTAGGAAATATGATCACATTTCTCCTTTCTTAAATTTGACTCTTGGCTGTAGTTTGGTTAACTTCTATGAACTTCGTGTGTGTCTTTTTATTTTTAAGCTTCTCAGATCGAAGCAACCTCCCTATTTATTTAACAAGTTATTGTTCAGTAGGTCCCATTCTTCAAATTTACGTTTACTTCCCCCTATAAATCTGTGTAGGTCTTTAAATACATCCTTTTCTGTTAGGGGTATTTCTCTTTGGAATTCTATTCCACTAGAAATTAAGAGGTCAGCGTCGCCTAAATCTTTTAAAGCGGATTATTTAGCGTGGCGCGCTTGAATGATAATACATGTAGTACTATTTTTGTAATAATTTTTTTCATTTGTATTATTTTTGTATGTAGTATGTAAGTATTCACTTCTTGCAGTGTTCTCTGTAACAAATGAGCTTGAGCTCAATACGGAGGGTACTAGCATGGAATGGATTTGGTTTTTGAAAAAATCTGAGGTTTTTATGCCTAATGGAAGTATTTTTTTTTTGTGGTTGTTGTTCCTCATTTATATTGCTTCCATATGTGCTTTTCCTTTACCAAAATTGTAATGTCAATGAAC
This sequence comes from Nephrotoma appendiculata, assembly GCA_947310385.1. Taxonomy (NCBI): domain Eukaryota; kingdom Metazoa; phylum Arthropoda; class Insecta; order Diptera; family Tipulidae; genus Nephrotoma; species Nephrotoma appendiculata. Next base: position 84,020,568 of record OX371224.1, on the reverse strand, counting down.
AAATAAATAAATAAATAAATAAATAAATAAATAAATAAATAAATAAATAAATAAATAAAAGTTGTTTCTCTTTGTTTTTTTTTTTGGTTCTTATTTAAATAAAATGAATTACTAAGTTTTTCGGTCGGTATGATGGGAGCGGAGGCTCCCTCTGTGTCGGTTTAGTGTTTGCGGTCCCTTGGTGCCCGCATCCAATTCCGTAACCAGGGCTTGGCCCCGTTTGAATTCGGATGGATGCGCGCACCAAGGCACCGTTCTCGGTTTGTAATTATCAGCTGTTCGTTCCTCAGGTTCCGGCCGACGAATTTCGGCGGAACATTCGGTTTATTATCATTTGCGTTTTTATTTTTATTTAATTATCTGTATGATCACGGTGTAAGCCAGAAACACATGCAAGCCTCAAACCCCACGACCCTTCGCACTTCTCCCTGAGAACGTAGCCGGCAAAAATCACCGTGGAGGCCTCTGCATGCGTTTAGTGAAAATCTGCAGGTTGGCAGTAGCCAGCCTGTAACAACATATGTCAAGACCTCGTGAATCGTTTATAAGGCGAGATATAATAGAATATACTCCAATTAATGTCCGATAAACTTTTTCTCAAGCTGAATTTAGTTCCTCTAATTCCACAGAATTTTTTTTTTTTTTGAAAACTTGATAATTGTGAAATTCTTTAACCCAGCGCTTAACAATACCAAGCGAAGAGTTTGCTCAGTTCTAAATTTCATGACACTCATTCATCCTAATCAGTTCAAATTTTATCTGGTAAAATTGATCCAAATTTAATTTTGGATCACTAATTTCGAAATGAAATCTAGTAAGCGCCATAGCGTTGTTTCATGAAATTTGAACTAAACCGGATCAGATCAAGAAATACGGCTAATATTAGCAATGTGATCCCTAAAATTCAGTTCGTTGCCACAGATAGCACCGAAATCTCGACCTGTAGTAACTCCGACATTGTTTGGTTCACACCGGGTTATTTTTCATACACAGTGTCAGCAATAACGAATTCGTATTAACGCGGGTAGCGTCGTTTATAGATAGAATGAAGAGAATGAACTCGAAATGACTACCGTGGGGCACTCCAGATGTGGCTATGAAAGCAGATGATATTCGTGATCTGACGATCATCAGATACTTATCTTTCATATAAGTCCATCTACAGCAGAAGTTCCTATGGGAACCCTAGGCCTCTGACCTAAAATATAATAATTCTGTGAAAATCCCTGTCGAGTGCCTTACTAAAATCTGTGGGAACTACATCTACTTCATTCCCTTCTTCCTTAATATTCATTGTAGTTGATGTAAACTCGGTGAGGTTTGTGATTATGGAACAACCTTTGAGGAAACCATATTGAAATTAGAAAGCAAAGGTTGACAATGAAAGTACCTTTAACTAAATATTTTGGCATGCAGAATAACTTTGCAATTGGCCAATAATTACTAATGTCTGATTTGTAATCTTTCTTATGGAAAGTAATAATAAAAAAGTCTTTCAAGATGGATGGAAAAGTTCCTACCGAGTGTGATTTTTAAAATAGGGCCTGTGGCTTAGCAAGACTAACACTGGATTTTTTTTAGGATGATGGCACACCATCACACGTACCCAACAGTGTCGTAATCAATTTGGACGGGAACCAAAGAAGCTTGGACACTGTTATTCATATACTCTGAATAGTCTACTTTGCGATCCGAATCGGTGTTCGAGAAAGCCCAACTTACAATTTAGTTTTGCGCTTAGTGTTCGCGCTCACCTAATTTGACCCTGCTATAATTTATTATATTTACTTATTTTTAAATATATTCGATTAATACCGTTGTTGATTTTGGATCACTGTTAATTTAATAATATATTATATTTATCTATTTATGTGTTTGTAAATGTTCGGAATTGCTAGAACATTATATACTTCTTTTGTAACTGAAAGTAGTCTCTCTAAACCCATTAACGTAGTCGCATCATCAATAAAATTTGTGCGCATAAAAAGTTTAAAATAAAATTTAATTATTGTGTTTTAGTGGTGATCAAAACTTTCGTGGTTTCATTAATGAACATTATTGTCTCACTTTCATTAAATGAACATTTTGTGTCGTCGGTTTACTACATAAACATTTGGTCCTTCGAGCCGGATGCAATTCGGAGATATCGTCACTGTCGCTGTCGCTGTTGTTTCGCTGCAATTGATTACTTTCATTGGATTTTTTAATGATCAATTTCATCAAGTTATCGTCGTCTTGTTTCGCGTTTTGCATCACACCATCAAATATAACTGTATCGCAACGTGAAACAATGTCATTGGTATCGTATGATTTTTTTTATTGGTATCGTATGTTTTGTACATTTGGTAAAACACGTGTTAATAGAATTGTGGACTGCTAAGGCATTTAGTGATAATAAAAAAACTGCTACACATATTGCTCGTCTAAAATTAATCACCTGCAGCCTTGGATCGCCTTTGACTTTGCGCGACGTATTAATAAAAGGAATAAACTGCGGTCCAAGTTAAATAAACGTTCTGATAATGCAGTACTTCGTGATAGCTATAACAGAATGTGCACCATAATTAATGTAGATATCAAAAAAGAAAAGGAAACCTATTATTCTAAGCATTTTTCTGCTAATCGCGGTGATATAAAAAAAACTGGATTTTAGTGAACGCGATTCTGACTCGTAAACCTAAAACTTCACTAATCAAATCTATTTTAGCACAGAACGGAGAAATTCTTACGAGTGATCTTGAAATTGCCAATGAGTTTAATTGTTACTTTTCTAGTAATGCTAAAGATTTAGTTGCTAAATTTGACTCTAGCAACACGTCATCTATAGTTTCGATTTGCCTTTTGATTTCGGTCCAACAAGGTTTTTTATGACCCCAGTATCTAGTTGTGAAGTTTTTTCAATTATTTGTGCTTTAGAACCTAAATACTCAATTGATAACGTTGGCCAGAGTAATTATATATTAAAAGCCATTGCTGGGCATATTAGTCCCGTTCTTGCACACATTTTCAACCTTTCCTTTGAGTTGGGAGTTGTACCCGATCGACTGAAAACAGCAACTATAATTCCCCTTTTCAAGAATGGTAATCGCCTTGATAAAGGAAATAATAGACCTATGGCCTTGCAGCCAGTAATCCTAAAAGTTCTTGAAAAGGCTGTTAAAAATAGGGTTTCCAGTTTTTTAGATCAAACAGGTGTGCTGAGTATCCATCAACATGGTTTTCGCCATGGTATGAGTACCGAATCGGCCTTGTTAGAGTTCCTAAATGTAATCAACATTGGTTTAAATAAAGGTAACAGTTGCGGTGCTTTATTTATTGTTACAGCTAAAGCCTTTGATATGGTTGATCACAAGCTTCTGCTATCTATTATGTATGATATAGGGTTTAGGGGAGTCATGGTATGGGGGAGTTAGGTAGGTCGATGAGAGTTAAGATAAATGATAAGTTAAGCGATCTGAAATTTATAGACGTTGGTGTTCCCCAGAGTTCAGTTTTAGGCCCTCTGCTGTTTCTCATTTATACACAGTAAAAAATTTGGGGTGTTTTTTAACTAAATCTGGTCTCTTAATTTAAGACCACTTGCAAAATATCACTCAACAGGTGCTAATAGAATTTAGCTATATTCAAGAACTAAATATTTTTAGAAAATATTAAAATTATATAGATAAAATGTTTGCTAAAGTAAACACTTATCAATTGTTCATTTGACATTTTTTGTTAATTTTTTTACTACGGATTATTGTAAAAATCAGAATTTGTTAGTTGTTAATTATAAAGAAAACATCGTAGTAGAACTTACCTATTTTAAACTGTTGAAATTTTTTAAATTTATTTATAAAAGAACTATTTAAAAGTGGAAGAAAAAACAACACGCCTGTTATATATTATGTTTTAAAGATTTGGCATTTTCTGCTACTAGTAGGTAGCTTCTTATTTAATAACTTTTATTCAGTAATAAAAGTTACTATAATATGTTGTACAAAAAAACAAAGAATTATAATTACTTTCGTAATTTGGCAATGCAATTGAACGAACATAATGTTGGTAACTTCGACTAAAATTATAAGTTAACAGTTTACGTATTCGACAATTGGATGGTGATAATTGAAGCAAACAGCAGTAGTGCAAAAGAACTACATCTTACAAAAGGAAGGGATATTTATATATAAATATAAATATAAATATATATATATATATATATATATATATATATATATATATATATATATATATATATATATATATATATATATATATATATATATATATATATATATATATGTATATTATATACATAATAATGTATGTGTGGTGTTTCTGCAAATATAAAAAATATTCCCAGTAACATAAAGCATTCTTCTTATTTATTTCAAATAATAATAATTTACATAAGATTAAAAACAATGTTTCAATGTTTATTGTGATGTGTAAGTATACATCACAATAAACATTGTTTTTAATCTTAGTTTCAATAAAATAGTTTTACAATTATACAAAGTTGTGAATTTTAAAACAATTCTGTCTAGGCACATAAAGTATAATTTTTCAATAGTATAATTAATTTTAAGATTTTAATCAACTAGGAACTTAGTTAATGATTTAATTTAATTTTTTTTTATATTTTATGTTTAGGAACTATAAAAAAACAGCTTTACAAATGGGCTTGGATAATAAATATTGAGACTGTTAATAATAGAATAGGTTTCAGTGTCTGGTTCTACTATCTCAAAAGCCTATAAGATATCATTGAAATAAACATAGGGCATTTAGTAACTACCAAAAAAGCAATTGTTCAATATAAAAACCTCCTTAATCTCTTGGAATAGAGGAGTTCCACTATCTGCGACACCTGAACATAAAATGGCCTCTCATATTTTTCAAATAAAAAGCACGATTTAACAAACAAAGTTTCACCATTAAAACTAAAGTTTTGTAAAATTTCATCATATAATTTGATCTGTTGGCTTTGCCTTTCCCTACCAAGACCCGTGGCAAAAGCACCAGAAGAGCACATAACGCATGAAATTCATGGCCAAATTCTGAAAAAGATTTGAAAAAATAAAAATGAATAAATCTTATTAACTGCACAAAAGAAACAAGGTTGTGTTACTTTCAAATTGATTAGGCAGTTTAATATATTTTTGTCTTTTTGAGTCAATTCAATTATCCGGTCTTGTAATCCGTGATTAAATTTGCCTCGAAAATAGGTAGATTTTTCAAGATATTTTGTTGAAAAATCAATTTCCGTCTGATAGATAAAAAGTTAAATATTGGTTTTAATAAAAACTAGAATTCTGTATAAGACAAATTGTTTTCTTACCAAATAGCTAAGAAATTTCCAAAAACTTCGGAAAATCCGTTAAGACATTTTTGGGGTCTTTCCCTGGTATTTTATTTTCAATAATAAGTTGACGTAACTTATAAGTTAAATTATGCAGTCGTATAATTTCATCAAGCTCGTTGTTGATGTCTGCAGTTTTCATAAATTGTATTGCACATTCGTTTTCAATCCATATAATATTTTTATTCTCGCTCGTTGCGATGTTGATATTATCTGGTTCAGGAGTTTTCTGCCTATTGGTTATGGCATTTTTCAACTTTAGAGCATTTCACTGGATGGTTTTTATTCTCGTACCATCCTTTTTATTGAGATTAAAAATTAAAAGCTAAAATAGGAGAAAAAAGGGTTATAGTCCTTGTTTAAATGTAGTTAATATTTAAAAATATAAAATTTTTAATTTTTAATATGTTCGTAATCTATTTAGTAAACATAATAGAAAAAAAATAAAAGAAAGGCTTACATAATTATTTTCAGCGGTTTCCTTAACGTCTCGTTACTTTGGAAAAAGATCCGCCAATCACTGAGCCCATAGTTTATGCCTTCCGTTGACGGATGGTCGTTTCGACACAATAACAGATGATCGACAGCTAACTTAATTATTTTTGGTTGATCGCTTTTGGGAAGGTCTATGTTTGTATTGCTGTATTCCTAATAATGAAAGAAATAACAATCACAATTCACGGAAAATTATATTTTCTATTAAGAGTTTAAAAATGTTACCTTTTTCGTATAGTGTTTAAGAAAATATCTCGGGTCCTTATAAATAAACAATTCCTCAAAATTTGTGCAGCTGGTTCCGTCAAATCAGTTTGAACGTCGTATTCTATTGATAAAACCGTATTATCATGGCAAATATAAGTCATATACGCAGCAAAAGCGGTGTCGCTAATTTAAGCGTCAGAGTTGTCTTTAACCTTGATTGCACCGCCAATAATCTTAAATTCTATTTTAACTATAAAGACACAATTATTATTATTTTATGTAGTTAGCTATTACGAAAGCTGCGAGTCAGAACTAGGAAATATTTACTGACGTAGAGCAATTGTTAAAAGTTAAATGGTACAGAAACAAATAAATTCCTTTAAAAACATAGAATTATAGGTGTTTTGTTTAAATTTGTAATACTATTTAAATAAATAATAATAAGTACTACATTAATTATTAAAGAAAATGTTGTCAGGTTTTTAAGAAATAGTACTGGCGAAAACAAATAGTTATTTCCCAAGACATTTAAGTTTCTTTAACACAAAGTGCGACAAATATGACCTATCGTCCTTCAAGCCAGCTTATTTCAGACATGTAATAAAGAATTATCATTTATTTGTTCTTTTGCAAGCACTTGCAACAATACAACGCCCATACAACGAAGAAACATCAATTCGATTTATTGGCCATTGAACCGAAAGATTTTTGTATAGAATCCCGTTCTAGTGTATCTTAACACCGCTTGTAAATATTCTATGGAACTACTATCTGATAAATGGATGTCCTAAATGTAAAACGAACAAAGGTTCACGTACATAGGGACTGGTTAGTAAAATTATTTATTTTAAACAATGGTGATTTATCAATACGAGCGTTTTATTTAATCAAAATATGTAAATTGCGTTACTCATTTGAAAATGAAAATAAGAAAATGCTTGACGCTTGAACTTATTTTTGAGTTACAAAATCACTTTTAACAAATAGTTATAAATTTAATATTAATACCATACATTTAGAAAACTTTTAACTCTTGCTCACGTTTAATATAAATGAAAATGACATAGTAAATTCAAATATTACTTACCAATGCTGGTGTTCGGTTAATATCCTAATCAATTTTATTACTAGGTATGTTTTAAAACTTACTTTTCAAAATTTAAGAATTTATATTTAACTTTCACACACGTTTCACTATGATATTATACCTGAGACTGAATTGCATTACAAAAAACGAACAATAATTTTCTTCTATCTACGATAAGCATAATAATGATTCAGGCACCTCAAAATTAACACTTTTTGTGAAATTTTATTTGAAATATACTTCGTACGTAGCAATTTTGAACAACACCCAATTGTCACTAGAAATTTAATAACTGTGCGTGTTATTATTACGTGTTTTATTATGTATTTTTATGTACTTCAATATTGCAAAATGAACATGTTAATTAATATAAGTATAATTTTGCATTATTGTAATTAATTTAAAAGACTAATTAACTAATTAATATAAACTAAAGGATTATCACAAGACGAGGTCATTTCAATATACGATTTTAGGTCATTAAACATACTCGATTTCGACCAACATATGATTTTTGTTGTAAAATCAAAGTACAAAAGTTCACACTAATATGGTGGTAAATAAAATTGCCATCACAGTAGGTAATTTTACCGTTCAACACTTGTTGAAATAAAGTATCTTATAGTTATCTTTTTTTCTTGAGACAATTCTATTTTAAACATTATTTATGATGGAAACGGAGCACTCAGAGGTTGTTTCGAAAAGTTTAACAACATATTTCAGAAAATTGAGTAAATTTTGTCGTTTTTGCGACTTAGTTAAATTTGCCAATTAAAAATAACCAAATAAAGCATTATCTGAGGAGGACTCAAATTATTTTTAACACCGGTCAGGGATATATCCCGAATTTTTTACTGTGTACAAACTCCGTATTTAAATTGAATCTTCATGGTTATTCTACCGGGTTTGCTAATGACATAGCTCTGGCTTACTGTGGGAAATCTCCCAGTAACGTTATTTCGATGATCAATTCTGATCTAAAAGTTTTACTCTCATGGTTCGACAAGCATCGCCTAATCTTAAGCCGAAAAACTAAATTCATGTTATTTAAATTGTCTAGTAGCTTTAATATGTCTATTTTGCCGCGGGTGACTAATCACAGCAGGTATGAATGTGCGTCTATTGGTTGCCACTCTGAGTGCTTTGATATCGAACAAGTTGACTCGTTTAAATATCTTGGTGTTCACTTGGACACTTGCCTTAATTGGAAAACGCATGTTAATTCAGTCAACCAGTATCTGTCATCAACTGCTAGAATTTTCTACCTTCTTCGTGACTATTGTCCTCCGTCGGTTTTAAAAATAGCTTACCATGCACTAGTTATGGCTAAATTGGAATATGGATTGTCGTGCTGGGGTGGAAACCAAGAACTGAACCATCATGGAATTTATTCTTTACGACGAATATTTTGCCGTTGAAACATTTGTATGTTTATAAGGTATTGAGAGTTTTTTTTAATCGAAGTGGTCAACAAATAATGAGAAGCGATTTTCGTTACAATTTTCGCGGTAACCATCAATTTCTTTGTAACATGGTTGCTTTTTTAATACGTTACCAATTTACATTAGGAAGGACATTCATTTGAAGTCCTTTTTACCTAAGGTTAAACAATGGCTATTTGAAACTGTTAATATATCCTTTTTATTCAGGGTTATTACATAAAACTTGTTGTATTTAGTCACATATTATGAAGTTGAAATTTAGTAGAAAAAGTAGTAGTAATGGTAATGGTAGAAATAGTATTAGTCGTTTTATTGTAAGCTTTTATCACATTTTATTCTCATTTTAAACATTTAATTTTGTAAATATTAGGATTATGTTGAATTTTTATGTATTACGCGAATTTGCTTCTGCCGTTTTTTTTGGCACAAAATTCATTATATTTTTTTTGAATAAATAAATAATAATTTAAATAATAATAATAATAATACAATAATAAATTCGTTAATAATATTTGGTGGTAGTTCAAACAAAAAAATAATTAAAAATAAATTGTTTAGTAATATAGTGTTGGTTTAACATATGTACATATGTATATAACAATGAATGAACAAGAAAAACTGTGTTGGCTGAGCTAAAGGCAAAACGGACAACTATACAAAAGGCTCAAACTCGAATTAAAACCTATATCGACAAAAATTTCCGACTGTAACTGAACCAGCCACGCGGTTAGGCGTGCCTAAAAATCATTTCGCAAAGTTTGAGGAAGTTTAGTCGGAGATTGAAAGGCTAGATGTATTACAGCTGGATAGCGATAAACGTGAATCCTTTGAGGAAACTTATTGCTATACGCTAAATCAAAATTACTATCAAAAATCACGGAACTCAGACGCCCATCGGTCAATCTAAATCAGAGTAGTGCAGATGTGTTGGGACTTAATCGTACGGGAAATCGTCCCAATCTAGTGAAATTGGCAAAAAATATAATTATCTCATTTCTCAGAAGAGTATAAACATTGGACCGATTTTATAAATGGATTTACCACGTATATTGATGCAGACGATAATCTGAAGCCATTAGAGAAATTCAACTATCTTTGCAAATGTCTGAAAGGTGAAAACGCTGAGAGTATGTTGGCGTCATTGGAGCTGGCCGACGCAAATTATGCTGATGCGAACGGCTAATTTATCAAGCTTACATTCGAGAAATAAGTGAAATTCCAGCCGCTGGCAAATCAGTGTCATCCCTGCAAAGGCTTATCGATACAGTGAACGCCAACCTTCGCGCCTTACTAGCATTAGGTAATCATGAACAGCTTGCAAACGCTTTTTTCCTCCATAACGTATTTGGAAAACTTCATAATGCTACACAAATCAAATGGGAGGAAAACGCACCCACAACTTCTGTACCGCCCTGGAAGGAATTGGAAGCATATCTAGTCAAAAGATGTTTCATGTTAGAAAATTCAAATGCCAATCGATCTCAATTGAATTCGATACCATACAGTCGTCCGCAATCAAGTCAAGGGTCGGTTAATTCGTTGGATTTTCGAAGTGCTTCGTTAACCACAACCGTCAATAATAGAGATAATTTACACTGTGTTTTTTGTGATCAATATGGTCATTGGATTTATAAATGTTCTAATTTTCTTGAGTTATCACCTCTATCTCGTTTTAGCGCTGTGAAACAACATCAATTATGCATTAATGTTTGTTCGTGTTTATCGTGAGGTTAGCATTATTTGTTGCATATCGGAAGAAATCTTCAACCATCGCCAACGTCTGATACAAAATTACCGTTGTCGCCGCATCCAGAAGCTGTCCGTAAGGTTAACTCACTCGAACGCAATCAAGAGGCAGCTGGCTCAAGTTCGACCGTTTTACATTCTTAACAAAGAAGTTCAAGCTGAAAACAGTGAAGATTCTACTATGTTAGCTACGGCTGTCGTTCTAGTTCGAGATTATGCTGGGCAATTTGTTAAATGTCGTGTGTTATTAGATTCGGTATCTCAACTAAATTTCATCACCGAGTGTTTCGCTGAACCAGTACGTGTAGCAAGACGGAAATTGAATACTTTGATCAGCGGAATAAACGATATCAGCACACAAGTTAAACATCAAGTTAATGTTCTAATAAAATCGCGTTTGTTAGTTAGTTATGAGTTGTTGTTGTTGTTAGTTTGATGTTAGTTCTGCCTAACATTACATCAAATCAACCCAACAGAAGTATCAAAATTGAAGGCTGGAACTGGTATAACATTAAAAATAAATACAACTTTTGCACTGCAGTTGCTGAGCCGAACCACGATAAAGATACCGCATCATTACATGAACTGCTTGAACGTTTTTAGACTGTTGAAAGTTATGGTGAGAATAAGTCAAAATTAACCATGGAAGAGGCTGAATGTGAAGCTCACTTCATTCAAAATCACAAACGATTGGGGTCCAGAAGATTCGTTGTTAAGCTTCCGTTATATTTCAGTACTAAGCGATCCGTATTGTGCTGCTTTAAATTGTTTTTTGAATCTCAAACACTAATTGTCGAAATACCCAGATTACAAATGCTACTACAAAAGTTTATAAAATTACCGGTTGTGTTCGATGCGTCTTGTAAGACGTCTTTTGGAAAGTCGCTGATTGAAATTCAAAAGGTCGGACCGACACTACAGAATGATCTGTTTTCGATATTAATTCGGTTTTGATTCCGGTTTGCAATCAAGATCGACGTCACAAAAATGTACCGCCAAATAGAGGTCGATGATGGAGGTACGTACGTACAATGCATCTTGTGGTGGGATAACTCAAACGAAAAAATCCAAGTTTTTCGTCTTAAGACCGTTACATACGATACAGCGACCGCACCTTTTCTTGCCATTCACTGTCTGCATCAATTGGGACACGACAAGACTGCAATTCTAAACGACTGCTACGTCGACGATATGCTTAGTGGAGGTGATACATTCGAAGAAGCCTTGAAACTTAAGAAAGAAGTGTTTGAGATTTTAAAGTGTGGCTGTTTTGAATTACATAAATGGGCATCAAATGATGAACGATTGCTGAGAGATGTTCCGGACACGCACCGCAAGACATTAAAAAATATCGATGAAGACAACAGTATTAAAACTCTGAGTGTTTCGTTCAAACCTGGCGTAGATGAATTCCAGTTTGTGTACAAGCAGAAACATATCGAAGTAAAGATAACCAAACGTCAAGTTTTATCCGCCATCGCCAGTTTATTTGATCCACTGGGATTAATCATTCCGATTATCGTCTTGGCGAAAATGTTGTTGCAACACATGTGGAGATTGAAAGTTGATACGACTTTACTCGAACAGTACATCACACAATGGGTTAAATTTCGAAATCAGTTATACCATTGATCAACAACGTCAAAGTTCCTTGCCTCATTTTGTCGCCAAATTATGACGCAATTGAGATTCATGGATTTTCAGACGCATCAATCACAGCATATGGATGTTGCATCTACATTCGTTCAATCGTACAATCAGAAGTTTCAATCAGACTGTTGTGTCCCAAGTCTCGTGTTGCTCCAAACAAAATTATCTCGTAGCCGCGGTTAAAACTCTGCTTCGCAGTTCTTTTAGCAAATTTGATGCATCGTATTAAGTCCAGCATTAAAATCAACATAATAAAATCGTTAAATTAGACCGTTACATTGGACCGATTCTGAAATCGTGCTTAATTGGTTAGCAGCATATCCATCGACGTGGACTACTTTCATCGCAAAACGTGTCACCATCATACAAGATCTGACACCATCATCGGTCTGGAATCATGTTGCTTCAAAGGACAACCCTGCCGATCTCGTTTCGCGCAGGGTATTGCCAGAAAAACTGCTTAACAATAAACTATGGTTTTCCGGACCGGAATTTTTTTCGAGCTCGTCATCCAGTTGGCCAAAATTTAACAAGTCATTTGATTTGAAAAAGAAGAATAGTGATGTCGTCATTATCGCAGTGCCTATTCAAGTCGATTGTGTTCAAAAAGACAAATATGTCAACAACTTTTGCACCACTCGCCGAGTATTTGGGTTTGTTGCTCAATTTGTAAACATTAGCCGGTCTATGTTCATATGCAAACCAAAAATATATGGTTGTTTGACTGTCGGCGAATTGAACCAATCGCTGAAGTTTATCGGCAAAATCATACAACGCCAAAGTTTTCAAAAACAATTTTTACTGCTGTTTTCCAATAAACACATTCAATCCAAGAGTTCGATCAAAAATTTAAATCCGTTTCTCGACGACGATGCAATCATTCGAGTGAGAGGCCGATTGCAGAATTCGGATTTATCATTCGAATCTAAACACCCGATAATTTTGCCGAATTCTCTGCCAATTCTTGAAGAATTGTCGTTCTGGTCTTCAAGCACTGAATGCTCTCGATCGTTTTGTTGGTTTTGGCAGAACCAATTTCGTTGGAGGTAGTTAACGTAGTCGCATCATCAATAAAATATGTGCGCATAAAATGTTTAAAATAAAATTTAATTATTGTGTTTTAGTGGTGATCAAAACTTTCGTGGTTTCATTAAATGAACATTTTGTGTCATCGGTTTACTACGTAAACTCTTAGGATCTACGATTATGTCGGATTGCATTTGATTGATGTAATTATTATACAGATCTTTGAGATAAATCCAAAAATTATTATAAATGTCCATACATTTAGAGTAATTTTATTTTAAATGCAAACTGACAATTTTTATAAATTGTTGTCAATATTGATTTCTAAGCTTGCGAAATCTTCTTAGTTCTTTATTGTAATGCAACGGTACACCACAGAGAACTTGGAAAGCTGTTTATTTAGCTAGGTAGCTTCCTAACTCTAATGCCAGTTCTTTAACACGATCCGGTAAAATTTCTTTATACGGCAAATAGGAGCATCTTCAAAAAATTTTGAGAATATTTTGAGATTAGAAATCCTTTGTTTTAGTGTTTCTGTTCAGTGTTGTACTGTATCCATATTCATTACCCAAGTTTAACCTCCAGTTTTTAAGCAAGAGGGCGGCTCGCAGATATACGAGGAAGCGAACGGGTTGTGTTCAACGGGTTGAGCTTCATATAAATACTTTAGTATTTGATTGGCCTTACACAAATTAAAATTGTTTTAAAATTTAACTTTTCAACATATATTTATGACTTTTTTTGAATAATTCCAAAATTATGTATTAAAGCTTTCAACCAACCAACCTACATTATATAAGGAGTCGTAATAATTCCATTAACAAAGAAATTATAGACGACCATTAAGCTAGCAGAACCCATACAGCAGAACATTACAAAATAGTATGGATAATTATAGGCTAATTATAGGCTAATTAAATGCTGCATTAAACAATTTTGGACTCCACCCCTTCCAACTAAAACGCTGGTTCTGCTAGCTTAAGAAAAAGTTAGCAGAATCCAAATCAAAAACTGATTTAAAAACAATGGGAAAATTAAAGGCTAATTTTAGGCTAATTAAATGCCCTATTTAAATTTTTTTATTCTGCTCGATCTAGAAAATGCAAAAGGCTTTATCATTTCAAAACTAGCAGAACCCAAATTGAAAATCGAACCAAAATCGAAATTAGAACGCAAAACAAGATCTATTGATAAATAAATAATTTTAGGCTCACGATGGGCTATTTAAATACCCCATTGAAAAATTTTGGACTTTACCCGTTTTTGACCAGATTTTAGGTCATTTAATCTAAAGCCAGCAAAACCCAAATCGAAAATTGGACCAAAACCGATTTGGGTTCTGCTGGCTTTATATTAAATGATCTGAAGTCTGGTCGAGAACGGGTGGGGCCCAAAGTTTTTCAATGGAGCATTTGAATAGCCCATAGTGAGCCTAAAATTATTTGTTTATCAATAGATCTTGATTTGCGTTCTAATTTCGGTTTTGGCCCGATTTTTGATTTGGGTTCTGCCAGCTTTTGGAAGGGGTGGAGCCCAAATTTGTTTAATGCAGCATTTAATTAGCCTATAATTATTCATTCTATCTTGTAATGTTCTGCTGTTAGGGTTCTGTTAGCTTAAGGGACGTAATTAAAGGATTTTCTCGATTTGCAATCGGGCGACATAAACGATCATTTTCGATGTTGTCTTTAATTTTCATTTTCGACATTTTTTAATTGTCTACATTTATTCTCTACGCATGTAGAATATTAATTATCTACGTGGTGTAGACAATACGACACTTCCGTGTATGGCAAAGTGAACGGCACATCAAAAGGTTGACCAGGGCTGTAACAATTGTGCTACAAAAATTTTAATAGTCAGTATATCCTAATTCAGAGAGCGTAATTGTCATTTTTGTGCAAAGGATTACTTGCCTAACTTATAACTGCAACTGGTGAAGCGAAAACATCGGAATGAGACGACACTAGAAATTTGTGTTTAGATAATTTAGTTTCAATTAAATCTCTTGGCATTTTAACATTTTGAGACATCGCGATGGTACAGCGGCCGTACCCACTATATCGAACTGAATTCGTTCCTTAATCAAAGAATAAAAATATATAACCCTATGTTAACAATTCACATATTTAAATGTTATATGTATAGTTTAAGAGTTGTCAATATAGGAAAATACGTCGACCAATTTGAATACTAAAAATACAAACATATACTTTGTAATAATAAAATGCTAGAATCTTTTTCAAATTGTTCAATAATCATAATATATGGATTATAAATTGGATTAACGAGTTCTGTACGGCTAATCCCACTATACACAATTCAAAATCGGATTATAAATGACACCACACATATTAATGTTTTAACGATTTTATTACCCCCAATCGTACAATAATCGGTAAAACGATAAAATTCTTTTAATAAATTTTAATTTTAAGTGCAAAAAATCTTAAATAACCAACCTTTCTGTGCCCTCCCCGTCAAAATAAATAATTCATTTTTCTCTCTTTTATTGCATTATACCCAGTATGTTATTCCTTAAGACAATTTTTATGATAAAACTGTCACCATTAAATTAAATTGTTGCATTTATTATAAATACAAAAAAATAAAGTTTTCTGATCATCTTTCTTATACAAGTTTAAGTTTTTTTTTGTCTTTTTGTTTTTAAGATCATCTCTCTCAAATCAATATATACTATATTTCTTCTTCGTCCTTGTTATTTACTGTACCATAACATAATGAACTGCATTCCTTGAAGCCAAACCATATTCTAGCTTTTTACTTATGTATAAACATTATTATGATGATTACAGCAATTTTTTTGTGATGCTCCGTAAGATCTCATATTTCTTTTATACGTAATATGCATGGAAACTCTACAAAGAGCTTTCAGACTTTTATACATATTTTTTTTTTTTTTTTGGGAAAAGTTGAAAAAACTTTAAAATTTTCAATTTTTCACAAAAAAAAACAACAAAATGAAAAATTACAAAAACCATTTTTCATCCCGAAAATAAAAGAAAGAACATTTTTCTTATATTTTGTTTTTACCATTCTCTAAGAAAATTTTATGACATTTTATTGTTTGAAGTGTACCGGAGGGTATTCATGAATAAACGGTCTATGGCCTGCCTAAACTTTGTGTTTTATTTATGTTTTTTGACGACCATTCAACCGTATACATGAAAATTATGTGCCACGTGCACTCTAAATCCGCTCATGTATATATTGTAAGCTTAAATAACATGTATAGAAAACAACATAATCTTGGATCGTATACCCCGTTTATTGTTTTCCAGAAATTATCAATTTAAATCGAAAATAAAATCGATTCTTTTGGTATACAAAACAATATATTCAAATCAGACGATATTCAAACGGATTTTATTTTTTATTTTTCCATCTCAAACAACAATAGTAATATAGATTGAAAAATAAAAATTTCTAGGAATACAACATATGCAATGTATGCACATCCATGATGAAATGAAGTAAAAAGCATATTCCAATAACAATGATTGCACTCGTATATGCAAAAAAATAAACAAAAAAAGCTTTTATACATCATAAATAATTATCGTTCTGAAACTCTGCAGAAAAATAGTAACCAGCATTCTACAATACTTTTGTTCCATACAGCCAGAGACACAAAAAGCAAGTATTAATCAAAGCTTTAATTTAGAGCGACATACATATCTTGTCCCGTTTAATAATTTATAGTGAACTACATATCCACGTATCAAGCTGTATATGGTACGGTTAAAGTTTGGGTAAATGCGAACCACCACATTTACCCGTATGGTAAATGTATATTTATTCTACTTCTACCTGCAAATAAGACTATCCCAATTCCAGCACATTTTGGTCCGGCACATTAACTTCTGTTACGACTGTGTTGTCTTAACAAGACATTTTTGTAAATTTATTTCTATTCTCCACGTTTTCTTGCGTCCGGGTTTTTGTTGTCTAAACGTGGTTTCTTGCGTCCGGGTTTTCGCTGTGTGAATGTGACTTCTTGGTGGATGGATTCCTGTGTGTTTTCTTCTGTTATGTTGGCAACGAAACGAGAATGGGAGAGAGAGAGAGAGAACAGTGCGCATCGAGTGTGTGCAAAGTAAAACGTTTTGAAAAAATGTTTTTTTCTTGTATGTCTCTCTTTTGTACCAACGAAAATTTGGTATAAAGGAGAGACAGAGAAGAGAGATGCATTTTCTTCTAAAACGTTTTATGAGCTGTGCGACGCTCGAATTTTTTTTGGTGGTCGCCATTCGAGTTGTAATTTTGATAAAGTTAGTTTGTGATTTTGTAAAAAAGATAGTCGAGTTTTGGTTGCTGGTAATTTGAGCAGCCATTACAACAAAAAAATAAAAATTGAAAAATTAGTTGAAAAGTAAAATTGGACGTTCTAATTTCTTGTTAAAATAATGAGAAAAGTTTTGTGAAGTAATTGATCTAGTTTTTAATTATGGATTCTTAAAATAATGTTTAAAAGTTATGCAACATTATAAAATTGTTGTATACAAATAATAATAAAGTTTTGTTTGGAAATTTTCTTTATTCTTGTGAAAGTTTGGAGGTATTTTTTGCCGCATTGTGACGGTATTAGTATATTCGTCTAGTGAATAGTTTTGAAAATTGGGTTAATTTAACGAGCGGAGTATTGAAATTATTCGTCGTGGTGCTGAGGTAAATCGGCAAGTGCCACCCTTATATGCAAGAGTAAATTTTGGTCATCCAGTTAGAGGCATTGATCTAAATAGAATACAGGTTGCTTAATGGAGGAAGATTTTCATTTACCGTGCATTGCAAATAGCACCGTTACCGAAATAGATTGCTAACTGTCAATTCTGGAAGCGTTTGGATTACCACGAGCCTACTCCTTGTTTATGGAGGGGGTGGTAAACAAAACATAGTTATTTTCGGTTCGACGAGACAACGCCCAAGTTATTTTTGGCGGCCAGTCGAGGCCAAAATAATTAGCGGCACCAAAGCCGCAACATACGGATAGCCAACCGGCTATTCGATTTATTCGATTTTTTTGGTATCGGGGAGAGGCCCCGCAACGGTAATCGGTGGTCTGCCGCAACGTACGAGTGGCCAATCGGCCATTAATTTTTTGTATCGGTAATCGGTGGTCTGCCGCAACGGTAACCGGTGGCCAACCGGCTATTGATTTGTTTTGGTATTGGTAAACGGCACCAAGGCCGCAACGGTCCGGGGGACAGGAGTCCCTTGTGGCATGACGGCCGCGCAAGGCCGCAACCCATTTTTACTATCAGGGAGAGACCCCGCAGCAATAACGGTGCAAGGCCGCAACTATTTAAATAATAATTAAGGCACAATTTTTTTTATTTTTTATTTTAATTTTTTATTTTATTTATTTTATATATTACATTTATTATATATATAAGTTTCAAAATTTTTGTGATCGAGCGCCGCACAGCGGGTGCATGCTCGATCCGCATTGATCTCTCTCTCTCTCTTCCCTCCCTTTCTTTTTTTTGGGAAGTTGTTTCTCTATTTTATTTGTTTGTTGTAAAATGAATTACTAAATTCTCCGGTTAGGTATGATGGGAGCGGAGACTCCCTCTGTGTCGGTTTAGTGTTTGCGGTCCTTTGGTGCCCGCATCCAATTCCGTAACCAGGGCTTGACCCCGTTTGAATTCGGATGGATGCGCGCACCAAGGCACCTCTTCCGTTATCATTTTTTTTTTTATTTTATTTAATTATTATTTGATTATCTGCTGTTCGTTCCTCAGGTTCCGGCCGACGAGTTTCGGCGGAACTCCGGGTTTATTATTATTATTTGCGGTTTAATTTTTTTTAAATTATCTGTATTAATCACGGTGTAAGCCAGGAGCCATGCATGCCTCAAACCCCACGACCCTTCGCACTTCTCCCTGAGAACGTAGCCGGCAAAAATCATCGTGGAGGCCTCTGCATGCGCTTAGTGAAATCTGCAGGTTGGCAGTAGCCAGCCTGCAACATTGGCGCCCAAGCTATCGCGAATTTTAATTTTGATAATTTTTATTTTTTTATGATTTGTAGCTGCACTCCCTTTGGCGTGCGCGTCCAGTGTCGAAACCGGTGTTTCACACTGTTTGAATTCGCATGGACGCGCACACCAAAGCCAGTCTCCCGGTTGGCATTCCCCATCTGCGATCGCAACCAGCACGGGCTGTTTGATTGCGCGTAGATGGGGGTGTCATACCCCTATTCTTTGGACATCCGACTTCCGAGCTCTTTCCCATTTCCACTATGTTGTGTCCGATTGTGGTGGAGCTCGGATGTCATTTGTCCGGGGTTTAGTTTGTAAGCTTCATTTTCCCTTGCCCCGAAATTTCTCGACCGGAATTTGAGGAACAACAATTTTTATTATTATTATTATTTTTTTTTTATTTTTTTTTATTATTTAGCTGACATGGAGTGGGATTTCCACTTCCATCATACCATCCGTTTCGTCTTTTGATTTTAAAGGTTCTTTAAATTATGTTTGATTTATTGATTTTTTTGATATTATTGATTATTTTTATTTTGATTTAGTTTTTGGGTTGTATTGGAACCCTCGGGTTTATTAGTACTTCATTTTTGGTTTTATTTTTCTTATTTTCTTTTTGTATCGTTTGAAGTTATTATTCTGCCTGCATACCGCTGGGTGTGTTGGTAGTTTTGGTTCATAAATCATATTATTCTTATTTCTTCCTTTGTTTTCTTATTACTTGATCTATCTTTGCGATTTTGCATTATTTACTGTTTATTTGGATTATTTACTATCAGCGTACTATTGGGTGTGTTGGTAGTTTGATTTTCGTATTATTATTATTATTTTTCGTTATTTTGTTGTATTAAAATGATTTTAACGAGCCCCCCCCCCCCCCCCCCCCCCCCAAAATAGGTTCTCATCGAACAGCGTCATTTTCGGGGGTATCTCGTCTACATCCGTCGTTAAACAAATTGTGGGAATACGGGTCCCACAACCCATTTGTAAGGTAACCATTCCTTTTTATTATTTATCAAATATATTGCGTGCTTATATTTTTATTATCTAGATATAGTGGGTGTGGAATATCTTTAGTTGTAATTTTCTTTAACTTGAAACCTTCCGTTTAAGTTAGAGTTATTTTGAATTCAAATTTTTTTGTATTGTTAATAAATTTAATAAAGACTTCGTTATTGTTCCTTATCAAACATAATCGAGCAAGAATATTCCCTTACCCCTACATCATCCAACATGGACATAACATTTTTCGAGCAAGATGAATTGGATCAAAGCTTTAACGATCAACCATTATTGTCTGAGAGCGGCCTCAATTACACAGGATCTCCAGCGGGCATCTCCATCGACATGTTCCTGTTTCAGCTAGACACCATTGCTTCGTCTCGCGGATTATCCGACCAAACCTTGCTATTTGAGCTACATACCATTTTGAAAGTCATAGCGTTACAATGGTACTGGACATTTCGTAAACACGACCCGCACGCTACCTGGACCGAACTACGAAACGGTTTGATCGAGCGATTTCAAGACCGCCGCACCAACTACGAAATTCGAAGAATGGTCGAAGCCCGGAGACAACAACCTACGGAAAGTTTTTTGGACTTTTATGATCACGTGTGGACTCTTACCCTGCAATGTCGCAAACCGTATTCCGACGAAGAGCTCATCCAAATCCTCATGAACAATATGAAGCCGACGTTACAGTTTCATCTCACCGATCGTCGGTTTAGCACCATAAATGAGCTGATCAAAAGTTGCTGTGCTTGGGAGGAGTCTTTCAGGCGGATCAAAGCTACGGCGGGCCCTGCAATCCATCCACGACGCGTGATCAATGAGTCATCAGGCAGTCCGTATGATGATGTTGGAGCATATGACTCTCATGAGAATTATCCCTTGACTGATGTTCTACCTGATAACTCAGTATCCGCAATTCACACGGGGAGCAGGTTTCCATCGGCAGCGGCGGGACGTCCTGGAGGACAAATCTCAACAGACAACTCGAGATCAGATTATATACAGCATTCGCATTACGGTAAAAATGTCGTCACCACAACGGCCACGCAGACAGAGTGTACCGAGATGAAATCCACCTCCACTCAGACTGAGTGTACAGAGAACAAATCAACATCAACCCAGACTGTGGATAGTAGAGAGGATAGAGCAACTCAAACCGATTATGGAGGACGCAGCGAGCAATACGGACGCGGAAATCCGCTCCTATTCGAATCCGACGAAGAAGTAAGCTCGTCTGCCAGTAATGATTCCTTTCCCGATCCTTCTTCCCCATCCAATCCTCTTTCCCTCCCTGTCGCAAATTTTTCTATAATGCCCCAACATTGGCAAAGTTAGATCGTTTAAAGCGTTCCAAAAAATATTGGAACCGTCGCGTCGCAATGAGAAATGATGTGATTTCCTCCGTTCTATTCTCCGAGGGTAGTGACACTCGGCCTTACGCCCAGGTCTTTATAAATAAGATTCCTTTTAAGGGTCTTCTCGACAGCGGGGCGAGTGTCAGTGTTCTCGGGAGTGGATCGGAGAAACTTATGTCAAATCCATTTGTTGAATTCAATAACTTTCCTTCCACTATAACTACCGCGAGTGGCCAAGTCCAACGAGTTTTTGGTTATATCCGAGCTAACGTCGAATTTAACGGAGTCACTAAATTTATGAATTTTCACGTTGTCCCTTCCTTGGAACAACCGCTTTATTTGGGTATTGATTTTTGGAATCGTTTTGGAATTTCCCCAAAAATCTCCGCGTTGAATAATTCGGACGAATTAGGTGAAACTACCAACACACCCAAATTCCATATTTTAACATCTGATGATCGTCGTAAATTGGATCTCATTCGCGAATATTTTCCGAGCAGCGATATTTTAGGTTTGGGCCGCACATCCCTCATCACTCATATGATCGATGTCGGTTCCGCAAAACCAGTCAAACAACGTTTTTATTCCGTGTCCCCAGCTATCCAGAAACTCATGTATGCCGAGTTGGATAGGATGTTGTCTTTGGGGGTTATCGAGGAGTCACAAAGTTCCTGGTGTTCACCGGTCACGTTGGTGCGTAAGGCCAATGGGAAAGTTCGTCTGTGCTTGGATGCTAGAGAACTGAACAAGGCAACCGTCAAGGATGCGTATCCGCTGCCCATAATCAACGGATTGTTGGGTCGTTTGGGACACACCCGATTCATTTCGGCGATTGATTTGAAGGATGCCTTTTGGCAGATCCCACTCGACCCAGCATCCCGCGATAAAACAGCGTTTACGGTTCCTGGACGGCCCTTGTATCAGTTCAAGGTGATGCCGTTTGGCTTATGCAACGCACCACAGACGCTTTGTCGCTTGATGCACCGCGTGATCCCGTACCAACTGCACGATAAGGTCTTTGTGTACCTCGATGACCTTCTAGTCACATCCTCCACTCTGGCTGAACATTTCGATTTACTAAAACAGGTTGCTGGATATCTGAAGGACGCTGGTTTAACAATTAATTTGACCAAAAGTAAGTTTGTGTTGAAAGAAGTAGACTATTTAGGTTATATTGTGGGTGATGGCTGCCTCCGTACAAACCCAGATAAATGTAAAGCTATTCTGGAGTACCCTATTCCGAAAACGACGAAACAGATTAGACGTTTTCTGGGAATGTGCGGATGGTACCGTCGCTTCATTCCAAATTTCGCCTCCTTAGCTTCTTCTCTCACCGATCTTACTGGTAAAAACACTAAAGTATGTTGGACTGCAGCTGCTGATTCTTCTTTTAACGCCCTCAAAACCGCCTTGTCAACTGCCCCAGTTTTGACGCATCCAGATTACACTAAACCTTTCTTTATTCAGTGCGATGCCAGTGCCGTTGGGGTCGGTAGTGTCTTATTTCAAGTGGACGTCGAGGGGGTGGAGCGGCCCATTGAGTTTTATTCCCATAAACTCAATGCGGCGCAGCGAAACTACTCGGTGACCGAGCTGGAATGCTACGCTGCCGTCCTCAGCGTGCGAAAATCCCGTCCCTACGTGGAAGGTTGTCCATTCGTCATTTATACCGACCATTCCAGTTTGCGCTGGTTAATGAGTCAAAAAGACCTCTCCGGACGTTTGGCGAGATGGAGTCTTAAACTCCAAGCGCTGGATTTTCAGATTGGATACCGAAAAGGTTCAGTTAACGTTGTACCTGATGCGTTGTCTCGAGCTTTTCCGGATGAATCCGCTCCTTGTGAGGATGATTCCGAAAGTAAGAGCACGCCTGATCCTGGTGTTCAATTTGGAGATCCAGTCTTGTCGAGTAAAAACATCGACCCTTCCGTGAATGCGTTAATACCTTCTTCAGTCCCCATTCTGCACGTTGATCAAAATTCGGTTGCGTTCCAAGATCCAGATTACGTCGATCAGATCGCGAAAATTCGTTCCTTAAAAATTGTTCGCACAACTATAAGATCCAGGATGATAAATTGTTGATATCCCCTTCGTTCGGTTTTAAGTATACGGATACCGACCTGTCGAATTGGAAACTTCTTATTCCTAATTCCTTAACTTCAACGCTTATCGAACAGGCTCACGTACCTCCCACTTCAGCACATTTAGGCGGCAGCAAAACTCTCGAACGCCTTCAGCGTCAATTTTACTGGCCTCAGATGGCAAAACAAGTTAAACAGTACGTTGCTAGCTGCACTAAATGTAAAATGAACAAAGCTGTTAATTACTCCACACAACCAGCCATGGGAGCTCAGGTCACGTCAACTCGCCCATTCCAAAAATTGTATGTTGACTTTTTGGGTCCTTATCCACGTTCAAAACTCGGCAATACCTGCATCGTTATCATCTTGGATCATTACTCAAAATTTGTAGTTGTAAAACCTTTGCGTGAAGCTTCCGCATCTTTGCTATGTCGATTTTTGGAAAACGATGTATTTCTGTTGTTCTCGGTCCCCGAAATAATCAACTCCGACAACGGGAAGCAATTTACCTCCAATTTATTTAAGGATCTGCTATCTAAATACGGTGTAACCCATTTACGTACGCCGGTATATTCGCCGCAAAGCAACGCCTCCGAGCGTGTTAATAGATTGTTACTTGCCAGCATTCGATCATATTTGAGCGATCACGATCATAATTTGTGGGACAAAAATTTGCAGGAAATTGCAGCCGCGTTACGAAATGCTGTACATGATTCGTTACATTACTCCCCTCATTATGTCGTGTTCGGTCAACATATGTCGATGCACGGTTCAGATTACTCACTGCGACGATTACTCGATGAACATGATCCCAGCGAAGTCCAGGCATGGGCTAAGCCAGATCGAGTAAATCTATTAAAAGATCGTATCATACATTATCTGCGTGTGGCATACGAAAGGGGAGCTCAGCATTACAACTTGCGTAGTACTAAGCGCTCTTTCCGAGTTGGACAATCCGTCTTTATACGATCTTTTGCGTTGAGCGATGCGACGAACAAATTCTCCGCGAAATTAGCTGGTAAATTCAAACCCGCGGTAATTTCTGGTAAAGTGGGTCAGGTGGCGTATACCGTCGAAGATTTGAATGGCAAATCCCTAGGTACTTATCATGTCAAAGACATTCGTGTTTAATCGTTTCTCTCTCTATCTTTATTTTCGTGTTGTTTGTTTTAGGCCCGGCTTATGAGACATCTCAGGGTGTGGGACGTTCCCACGTTTGTTACGACTGTGTTGTCTTAACAAGACATTTTTGTAAATTTGTTTCTATTCTCCACGTTTTCTTGCGTCCGGGTGTTTGTTGTCTAAACGTGGTTTCTTGCGTCCGGGTTTTCGCTGTGTGAATGTGACTTCTTGGTGGATGGATTCCTGTGTGTTTTCTTCTGTTATGTTGGCAACGAAACGAGAATGGGAGAGAGAGAGAGAACAGTGCGCATCGAGTGTGTGCAAAGTAAAACGTTTTGAAAAAATGTTTTTTTCTTGTATGTCTCTCTTTTGTACCAACGAAAATTTGGTATAAAGGAGAGACAGAGAAGATGCATTTTCTTCTAAAACGTTTTATGAGCTGTGCGACGCTCGAATTTTTTTTTGGTGGTCGCCATTCGAGTTGTAATTTTGATAAAGTTAGTTTGTGATTTTGTAAAAAAGATAGTCGAGTTTTGGTTGCTGGTAATTTGAGCAGCCATTACAACAAAAAAATAAAAATTGAAAAATTAGTTGAAAAGTAAAATTGGACGTTCTAATTTCTTGTTAAAATAATGAGAAAAGTTTTGTGAAGTAATTGATCTAGTTTTTAATTATGGATTCTTAAAATAATGTTTAAAAGTTATGCAAAATTATAAAATTGTTGTATACAAATAATAATGAAGTTTTGTTTGGAAATTTTCTTTATTCTTGTGAAAGTTTGGAGGTATTTTTTGCCGCATTGTGACGGTATTAGTATATTCGTCTAGTGAATAGTTTTGAAAATTGGGTTAATTTAACGAGCGGAGTATTGAAATTATTCGTCGTGGTGCTGAGGTAAATCGGCAAGTGCCACCCTTATATGCAAGAGTAAATTTTGGTCATCCAGTTAGAGGCATTGATCTAAATAGAATACAGGTTGCTTAATGGAGGAAGATTTTCATTTACCGTGCATTGCAAATAGCACCGTTACCGAAATAGATTGCTAACTGTCAATTCTGGAAGCGTTTGGATTACCACGAGCCTACTCCTTGTTTATGGAGGGGGTGGTAAACAAAACATAGTTATTTTCGGTTCGACGAGACAACGCCCAAGTTATTTTTGGCGGCCAGTCGAGGCCAAAATAATTAGCGGCACCAAAGCCGCAACATACGGATAGCCAACCGGCTATTCGATTTATTCGATTTTTTTGGTATCGGGGAGAGGCCCCGCAACGGTAATCGGTGGTCTGCCGCAACGTACGAGTGGCCAATCGGCCATTAATTTTTTGTATCGGTAATCGGTGGTCTGCCGCAACGGTAACCGGTGGCCAACCGGCTATTGATTTGTTTTGGTATTGGTAAACGGCACCAAGGCCGCAACGGTCCGGGGGACAGGAGTCCCTTGTGGCATGACGGCCGCGCAAGGCCGCAACCCATTTTTACTATCAGGGAGAGACCCCGCAGCAATAACGGCGCAAGGCCGCAACATTTTAAATAATAATTAAGGTACAATTTTTTTTATTTTTTATTTTAATTTTTTATTTTATTTATTTTATATATTACATTTATTATATATATAAGTTTCAAAATTTTTGTGATCGAGCGCCGCACAGCGGGTGCATGCTCGATCCGCATTGATCTCTCTCTCTCTCTCTTCCCTCCCTTTCTTTTTTTTTGGGAAGTTGTTTCTCTATTTTATTTGTTTGTTGTAAAATGAATTACTAAATTCTCCGGTTAGGTATGATGGGAGCGGAGACTCCCTCTGTGTCGGTTTAGTGTTTGCGGTCCTTTGGTGCCCGCATCCAATTCCGTAACCAGGGCTTGACCCCGTTTGAATTCGGATGGATGCGCGCACCAAGGCACCTCTTCCGTTATCATTTTTTTTTTTTTTTTTATTTAATTATTATTTGATTATCTGCTGTTCGTTCCTCAGATTCCGGCCGACGAGTTTCGGCGGAACTCCGGGTTTATTATTATTATTTGCGGTTTAATTTTTTTTAAATTATCTGTATTAATCACGGTGTAAGCCAGGGGCCATGCATGCCTCAAACCCCACGACCCTTCGCACTTCTCCCTGAGAACGTAGCCGGCAAAAATCACCGTGGAGGCCTCTGCATGCGCTTAGTGAAATCTGCAGGTTGGCAGTAGCCAGCCTGCAACACTTCTATAGCACCATTTAATTTTTATTACTTGCGTAAGGAAAAAATGCGGCCCAAATAAAGTCGTTGAAGTTAGCCCGAAAAATGTCAGCCTGAAAAAATGGTGCGTTTCTCGGATAAAGTGTAGCTTTCCCGAAAAAAGTGTAAATGTAAGTAAAAAAGGAGCCCATCCCGAATTAACATTTCATTACCAATAGTAAGCTAATTTTGGTACTGAAGAAAATGACATAATAATTTAATAAAGGAATATAAAGACACTATTGAATAACAAATTTAAATAACACGAAATTCATAAATAATGAATATTTCGAATTGTAGAGCCTTAAATTCGCTTGTGCCTGTACTACAGATATTTATGTGTAAAGACGTATACGGCTAGATAGGTCTTAGTCACACCAATATGTCATGATAACCACTGGTCCATATCATGACCATAGAGCATAATTTTATAACCCTTTCCATGAGAAATTTACCAAATAATGAATATTTCGAGTTAAGGTGCAGTCTTAAATTCGCTTGTGCCGATTGCACTGATGAAGATTGGAGTTGGAGTTCATAAATACCAAATTAATTTGATATTTGTAATTTTTTATGACACATAATTTTTCTGAATAAATAATAATAAAAAAATAATAATTTTGCTTTATTTTACAATGAATTACATCGAGCGCCTCTACAAAATATAAATAAAATATATCGTAACTGCCTGGTTCCTATTTTTTTAAATAGTACTCGATACTTACTAGTATCGATACTTTTATGCCGATACAACTATTGGCATCGATACTCATATTACGATACCGATACTGAGTACTAGTATCGATACTTTGGATTCGATACCATATCCCTAGTGATGACCATCTATATTTTAACAGCAAAAGTACAGGGTTATCCAATTCGAGGTTGATAAAGTAGAAATCTGTATACCGACATCTGTCAAAGATAAACGTCAAGTACGCTGTCATTTATTTAGTTGACATTCTGCCATTTAAGAATATGAAGCATTTAACAATCGACCAACGCGTTACAATTATTAAATCTGCTGATGCTGATTTTTCGAACAAAATTTTCTTCAGTGATGAAGCTCATTTTTCGCTTGGTGGATACGTTAATAAGCAAAACTGTAGAATTTGGGGCTCAGAAAATCCACAATTGATTGTAGAGAAGCCATTACACCCGGAAAAAGTCACTGTTTGGTGCGCATTGTGGTCTGGTGGTGTGATTGGGCCGTATTTTTTTGAGAACAACCATGGACGAACCGTTACCGTCAATTCTGAGCGCTATGGCCGCATGTTAACCGATTATTTTTTTACGAAAATCGAAGATTATGATCTTGACGATATGTGGTTCCAGCAGGATGGAGCAACCAGTCACGTAACACGAGCAAATCGAGATCTTTTGCAAGAGAAATTTCCTGGACGTTTGATTTCGCGATTGGCTGATGTCAATTGGCCTCCAAGATCCTGTGATTTAACGCCTTTGGATGTCTTTTTGTGGGGCTACGCGAAAGATCGTGTTTACGCAAACAATCCTCAAACTCTTGACGAATTGAAAACTAATATTCGTAAGGTAATGGCCGAGATACTGCCCGAAATGTGCCGAAAAGTCATTGAAAATTACCTCAAAAAAATCAAGGCCTGTAAGAAGTCCCGTGGAGAACATTTGAATGATATCTTGTTTAACTAAAAATGGCAAGGATCAATCTGTAAAATGAAATAAAAATTACAATACATTCCGAATATGTTGTGTGTTTTTTTTTAAGTTTACTTTATCAAGCTTGAATTGGATAACCCTTTATATGCAAATGGAGATCGGAAGCGACTCTCTCTCTCTCTCTCTCTCTCTCTCTCTGGCTTTCAGATCCCATTAAGGGATTTCGTCGCCTGCACTAAGGCCCTCAATCCATCTCGATCCATCGCTCTCGTCCTCTAGTTTCGACATCCTAATGTTCGTAGATCTTGTTCGATGTCGTCACGCCAGCGTAGTCGGGATCTTCCTCTACGACGTACTCCAGCTGGTTGTTGGTGGAACACTTTATGTATAATCCGTTGTTGTGGAGACCTTGTAACGTGGCCGATCCATCTTACTAGATTGGATTTGATGAATCCGATGATATCGCTGCCTACGAGGAGTTGCTTTATTTCGTGATTCATACGAATCCGATATTCGTTGTTCGCAACTTTAATTGGACCAAAGATTGAACGGATTACCTTCCTTTCGAAAGTAGATAATAATCTACAATCGTTAGAGGTCATGGTCCAGCTCTCGCTTCCGAAAGTCAGCACAGGTCTTATGAGTGCTTTATAAAGTGCGAGCTTGCACGACTGTGATAGATGTTTCAATCGCAATAATCTTGATTTGGCGTAGAAAACTCGTTGTCCGGCAGCGATTCGGGCTTTTATTTCTGCCTGCATATCATTCGACGAAAGTTTTCGACGCTATCAAAATTGTGGTCGCCATCAATACCGAGATTTGCCATAGAGATGTTCCTAGGTGTTGCTAAATAATTGGTTTTACTGCTGTTCACCTCCAAGCCAAGTCTTCTTGCGCAACGGTCGAGCGGTACGATACTGTCTTTGATATCGATAGGTCTTCGGCCAAGAAGCACGATATCATCTGCATATCCAAGAATTTGGCCTGTTTTATTAAATATACAGTGCGAAGTTTCGATGTTGCTTTTCCTCACTACGTACTCAAGCGCCAAATTGAACAGCACAGGCGCGAGTGCATCTCTCTGTCGAACACCAGATGTTATTTCAAAAGAGTCTGACACAGTTCCTTCGATTACGATTCTGCATACAGACCCAAACGTTGTTAATTTACACAGAGAAACGAGTTTCTCTGAAATACCTAGGTATATGAGCGCGACCCAAAGGTTGTCGCGGTTTATACCGGCATATGCCTGTCGAAAGTCTATGTATAGTTGATGTATGGTTATGTTGTACTCCCTACATTTTTCTAAGATCATCCTCATGGTGAAACACTGGTCAGTGGCCGATCTGTTGGGATGAAAACCACATTGATAGTCGCCAATGATGTTTTCGGCGAAAGGGATGAGTCTGGCAAGTACAACATTAGCCAACACTTTGTAAGCAGTGTTCAACACAGCTATACCACAATAGTTTCCACATTTAAGGCGGTCGCCTTTTTTATGCAACGGACATAGGAGCGCGGTCTTCCAATTCTCCGGCAACTCTTCTTGGTCCTAAATGCAAACGATGAGATCGTATAAAATTGTTGCAAGGGTAGCGCCTCCGAGCTTAATTAATTGTGCGGGGATTTCATCGAGACCGGGTGCCTTTCCATTTTTCAGCCTACTAATAGCTGCATCTACTTCCTCCACTGTGGGATATTCGGCAAAAACCTCTTCACCTGGAGGAGGTAATGCTCTAATGGGGGTCACGTCGTCATTCCGATTTAGCAGATTTTGAAAGTAGGTTTGCCATACTGAGAGAACATCAGCCACGTTTGTTCTCAATTCTCCATTCCCGTCTTTTATGGCTGTACTTCTTGGGTGGAAGTCTTTAGTGAGATTCCTGGCATTAGCAAAACGGTCCCTTGAATTTCCTACTTCCGCTTGGAAGCTGATGTTTTCGATGCATAATCTCATATCTTCGCGATTCTTTTGACGAAGATATTTAGTCGTGGCTTTCCTGGCGCGGAGATATTCTGCATGTGTGCTTCTAGTGTTGCGAGCCAACCATTTTTCACGAAGCGTTCGTTTATTTTTGATGACCAGGTGGCATTGATCATCGAACCGATCATTGCGGGATCTCGGAGGTCTTCTTCCGATGGTGTTATGCGCCGCGGTGGTTACGGCTGACTGTATAGTGTGCCACTGCCTCTGGATGTTAGAAGGAGCTTCTTTGTTGTTGCTGGGCCGCTTTTGAAATTTAATGACAGCTGATGATATAACTCTGCAGTTATGCTTGGTCTTTTAGAGCATCGATATCCCATCGAACGGTCTTTTGTGCTTGTCTGTTAAACGTAGATGACAGTTTGCACTTATACTTAAATATGACAAGCATGTGATCGCTGTCCATGTCTGCACCTCTGTAGGATCTATAATCAGATATGCTGGTGGAGTGTCTCTTGGACACCATGACGAAATCGATTTGGTTTTCCGTTCTTCCATCATTCGATCTCCACGTTACTTTGTGAATTCTCTTATGTGGAAGAAACGTACTTGATACAACTAAGTTGTACGTTATTGCCAGGCCGTTGTTATTACTAGTTAGGTGCAGGCTATTAGGACCGACGTGCGATGTATTTTCAGCACTCCTACCGATTTTTGCATTAAAGTCGCCCACGATGATTTTAATATCGTGGTGCAGTATGTTATTGATAACTTCCTCCAGCTCGACAAAGAAGAGATCTTTGATGTCATCTGGTTTATCTTCGGTCGGTGCATGCACATTAACGATCGTGATGTTAAATTTCTTAGTGCGAAGTCTGACCGTGCATATATCCGCATGTTGGTATGGAAGAAATCGATGATATGGTGCTTCTCTCGCCGATGGATGAGGAAGCCAACTCCAAACTCTCCTCCGTTCTGATGGTTGCTGTAATAAAGAGTGTAACCATTGGTGGTGTCATGGATCCCACTCCCAGACCATATAAGCTCTTGTAGTTCCAATACGTTTAATGTGTAACTTTTTGCTTGGTTCGAAAGGTTCCGGAGATCTCCAGGTCTCAAGAGGCTAAGCACGTTCCATGTTTCCATTTTTAAAGCGTTGTCCGTGTACTATTTCCGAGGTCGAGTTTGTAATGAATCCGATATGGTGTTACAGGATGGCTACTGCCATCCTGCAGATATCACCAAGCGCATGTAGAGTCCTCCACGGTGATATTTTGCCGGCTACGTTCTCAGGGAGAAGTGCGAATGGTCGTGGGGTTTGAGATATGCATGGCTCCTGGCTTACACCGTGATTACAGAAATTTAAAAAAAAATACCCGCAAATAATAATAAAAATAAAAACTGGAGTTCGCCGAAATTCGTCGGGCGAAACTTGAGGAACAAACAAATAAACCAATAAAATAAAATGATAAAAAAAAATAATAACGGAAGAGGTGCCTTGGTGCGCGCATCCATTCGAATTCAAACAGGGCAAAGCCCTGGTTACGAAATTGGATGCGGGCACCAAAGGACCGCAATCAATACGCCGACACAGAGGGAGTCTCCGCTCCCATCATACCATATCCAAAATTAGTAATTCATTTTACATATATAACAAAATTTAACCGCAAAACAAAAAGAAAGAATTGCCGAAAACAAAAGAGAAGCGAAACCAATGAACATCGATCGTGCACCCGCTGTGCGGCGCTCGATTACAAAAATTTTGAAAATTATGGCCCAAAACAAAAATTTTAAATATATATAAAAAAATAAAATCAAAAAAAAAATTGAAATAAAAATTAAAAAATTGTACCTTAATACATATAAAAAAAAACTACTGCGGCCTTGCGCGACCGTCATGCCACAGGTGACTTTGCCCCACCCGGACCGTTGCTGGTTGGCTACCCGATTGTCGCGGGGCCTCTTCACGATACCACAAAAATATAAAAAACACGAGGGGCCGGTTGGCCACCCGTACGTTGCGACCTTGGGACGGTCGTGACGAAAAGCCGGTTGGCCACCCGAACGTTGCGGGGCCTTTCCCCGATACCAAAACAAGAATGAAGTGGCCTCAACTGGCCACCCGTTATCACCAGGAACACACTACCGTTTGATGCACCGTGGGTTGAGTTAGTGCGAAACCAAATAGCGCATATGCGGGCGAATTAGCCCAGTATAGTCGAACCCGAATCTCTTGAAATAGATATGCCGAAGTTCGATTGTTGAAAGAATGCAATTAATTTCTGCCTGCCTTCGAGCTAGGCGAAATCGTAGATTTAGGTGTTTTTCTATCTATTCAATTTACGGCTGCCGATGCGTTTTAACGTACGGTGATGGTTACCTATAACAACAAAGAAGGTCGATGCACAGAAAAAAATAAATATAAACAGAAGTAAAGCTGCATACAAAATTTTTACGCATATTTTCATAGTAAAATATGGGGTCACGATCCGGTTTTATGTTGACCAAATTTAGAATTACCGGTATAATCTAAACGAAGAAAAAGTGAAACAAAAACATTATGAAAGTTAAAGAAACACTTAATGTATATTCGAAGAGTTGGACATTCTAAGTTTATTATTTAAGGCGTAAAATGAGTTTGTATTTTGGGGTTACAATCTAAAAAAGTTGGTTCAAAATTTTGTATGCAGCTTTACCTCTGTTTAAATTACTTTTCTCTATGGTCGATGCTTGTTATTGTTAGACCCCGTTGCAGGTGCCTCGCTTTCCGTTTGTTAACCTAACTCACAGGTTTTTACTAACGATTTCACACGCACAACGTTAAAATGAAAATACCTCTTCCGAGTAAGCGCCCGTTTGACTTGCGCACAACGAAGGTATCCGTTATATACACTTTTCTTGATTGGTAAAGTTTAGTAAAGAAACTCGAGCACTCGTTTTTATAATTTTATTATTGGTTTTTTTTTTATTTAAAGTAAATAATTAATTATTTATTGGATCACAATTACAATTTTAATTTTATTTTTATAATATCTTGTATTTTTTTCCAAAGTTAATTTTAATTTAATTATACACGGTATATTTTTATCAAACACATCTTTAGTTTTCTGAATCTAAACTACAACAACACCGGTCTAAAATTGTACCAAAAAACAACTCAAAAATCAAAACTTGAATGTCATATGAAAAAAATTCTTCCACCGCACAAACGACGCACAAAACGTTCTAGAAGAATTGTCTTTCTTCTCTGTTTTTAGTTTACATCAATGCGAATTGTTGCGACCGCACAATCGTAACAACGGTAAACCGACGCCTTTGATTAAGGTTCATAACTTAAATGGTTTTTATGAGGGAAGGTTGTTGGCCTGCCGTTCAACCCGTTTGTTATGTGTGTGAATCACGTACTGGTGAGAATCTTAAGGCATCCAGTCCTACCTTGAACACATTTATATAGCGAGACGCCCGTTTCAGCCGATCCTAACCTGAAGAACTGAAGCTGGTTTGGTATTGGTTTTGAGGCGCCAATAACCCGCCCAGACATGTAGTGTCCATGACCATAAACAGGATTTAGTCTGCTCGTCTCCACTATTTGGTACTAGAAGAAAAGAAAAGCGGGATTTTAAAACCGAGATTTTGAAAACCGGGATTATGATTTTTCGATAGTGTTTTTTCTTCGATCATATTGAAAGATTTGATAACTTCGAAAAAAGCTATTATGAATTTTTCGATATTGTTCATTTCCTGTAATATCGAGTCATATTATTTATGATGTAGTTTTGTTTAGCTGTCAACGAAAAACCATCAAACTTTTTTGTTTGAAGTTATTAAATGAAATTTATTTATATTTTTGTTATAATAATACAATCGACCATCGGAATTTTTATAAATAAAAAATATGATGATTCAGATACCATGTTTAACATACCGGTACTCGTTCGATCCCCGAAGTCAAGCAGCATAGGGCATAGTTAGTACTTCGATGGGTGACCGCAAGAAGTTACGCCAATTTACATTATAAGAAAACGGTTACGTGATAGTTGGATAGTTATTATATTTGAATTGCAAATCTTTTAACATAACCTCACATTTTCCAACCAACCACGGGCTTCTCTGGAGGACCTACAAAATCAGAATTTAAGCATTTAAGCACACTGATAACCCACTCCATTTCATTCAAGAGGAAATTTCGAATTGATCAACAGTTGTTGTCGGTCTATTGGGAAAATTAAAAAATAATCAAATAATTAATTTAATAACACGAATTTAATAATAATATTGTTTAAATTAAATTTTAATTGTAACTCACATTTCCTTAACTTATATTTATTTACTTTTTATTTGCTTCTATATTATGAAACACGATCTTCGTCATGTTGAATGCAGTCGTATAAAAACACTATCGAAAAATTTCATAATCACTCATTTTCGATAATATCGAATAAAAAACACTATCGAAAAAAGCTTAATGGGCCCCCGGGATTTTGAAATCCGGGATTTCACAGTACCACTTTTCCAACGGCTTAGCCATTTTGACTAAAGCTTTAGTAACTCAATTCGTTCGCTCAATGAGCGATTAATTGCTAGTGAAGAAAATTCAACCGAAGAAAGGGTTCAAGTTACTTTATTGCGTGATCCACAACACGACAAAGAACATGTTCAGCGTGCTGATTGTTGGTGTTCCTTGACGTTTCCACACATTTAGGTTGTTTACCATATTTCAAATACAGATATGACTTCATTGGTTTACTGCCCATGTCATGGTTTACATTACAACTCATCTGGTACAATTCCACCACTTATTGTACAAGTTCTATCTTACGTATTCCCAGATGATGATACATTGACCGTAGGTTTAACCAAATGACATTTAAAAAATGAAGATCAAAGAAAAATCATAAAAAATAAAATTTAATTTATTATATCAATCAAACAACAACTGAATGTTAAATGTTAGCTAAATTCCAAAATGCAATAATAAGTTGTCTCTTTTAAAATTTCTAAACGACCAAAAAATTCACAAGTTTGCAGTGCCGATTGTTTTTGTAGTCGTGGTTATCGGCGGTTAAAATTACTATGACAGTAAAACTCGATTTTGCTTGATCAATTTTCTATGATATCGATAAGCCAAAACAGATGAGTTACCCCCAATAAATTTCGAACAAGCTCAATTCGCTTTAAATCAACGTGACCTGACGATGAAGCCAATAAGTCTTGTGTTTAACACAAAATGGAATGAATTATTTATTATTGGTGGTGTAGTCAGGGTATAGGTTAGGGAAGACGTGGCAGCGGGATGAGATTTAAAACAGTTTTTGATTAAGTACAGCTAAACAACTCCTAGTGGAACATAAACAGTAGCTTTATGATGGCTAACTATAAATTGTTTGTGCATATTGTCTTATTCCACAATATAATTTTCGTTCACATATTAAATTAAATGGGGTTGCTTTTATTATATAGACGCGTTTTTTGCATGTAGTCGGATTAGCCCAACTACGAAGTAGTCTGCTGCCTCAACATGTTAAAATTCTCCATCAGAATCGATAACCCGTGCAATATTGATATCAAATCGAGTATTCGCCTATACTAACTTCAAAGCTGATCAGCTGAAGTGAAGGTGACTTCACTTCAAAATGAGCTGGGAGTTTCTCTGCAAAAACATGTAAAACCCAGTATGTAATATACTTAATGTCATGCACCAAAATCAATCGATCATAAAATTTTCTTAAAACACATTTGAATTTTTAAGCGGAAATAATGTTTTGGCCGAAAATGTGTTTTATAAGGTAAATTCGGTATCGGTACAGCACAAGCAGATTGTCTGATCTCGTTTGTCTAATATGGTGTTTTTCCAGTCACTGATGCCAAATCACCATGACAAGTAACACGATTGAGCAGCACGTTCAAATGATAAAACTATATGTGCGCTCATTTTACGGCAGACGCGGTGGTCCTTCAAAGTCGACTCTCCAACGTTTGGTGGCCAAATTTGAGACAACCGGTGCGCTAAACAGTCAGCCGATACTGGTTCATAAAAGGAACGTCAGATAGGCCGAGAACATTGCTTTGGTCCTTGAAAGTGTACAGAAGAAACCGAGGCAGTCAATTTCAGGCCGTGCAAAAGAACTCGGCCTTTCACAGACTTCAACTTTGCGAATTTTTCGTCAGGACTTCACCATGTTATGGCAATGCATCTACAAAAAGTTACTGTTTGGTGCAGATTTTGGGCCGACGGTGTCGCTGGTCTGTACTATTTTGAAAATGACGTTGGTGAGACCCAGCTAGACTTTTTCGCTTTTGGTTACCTCAAGTTGCAGATCTATGTAAATAGGCCGTAATCGACCGTTGCCCTTAAAGCCAGCATAACCAACATCATCAATAGCATCGCTTTAATTCAGATCTATGCGGCAGAGCCTATGGAGTTAGCTGCCGGTTGTCGATTTTATTAACTAGGTGAAGACAACACTTAAAGATCCCCAATTACGTATATAAATAATGAAACACAACTTCCGTTGATTTTGTATATAGATTTATTTACGTTTAACACACACACACACATTTATTTATTTATTAAAATTTTGGAACCTTGCCCTTTAACTGTTTTAAGGCTTTCTGATTTTTCTTGATGTTACCTCGTTGAGTTTAATTTCTATTCTGTTGTAAAGAAAAAAAAATATCATTTATTTGAAACAAAAATCCAAACGAACTACTTTGATCAGCGTGTCGCTGGCAATTCGTTTGTGGAATGCATTGCAATGTATTTTCCTAAACACAGAAAAAACTCTGCATTGCTATGCGCGGTGTTCCTGAGTTTGCAGGAACTGACCATTGCATTACTCCCTCCCAAGTGCGAACGTCCTTTTCTAAATGTTATGGAGTAAGGGTTCCATTGCTAGTGGAAGAAGTAGTATTTATAAATACCAGAGGAATGTCTGTATTTATTTTGCATGCTGAAAAACAACTTTTAAATGATTATTGTAAGATAAATTGCATACCGAATCGATCATTTCATCTGTGGTGAATTCACATGGAATTGTGCATTTTTGGGCTCCAAACCCGAACCTTGTGTGGAACCAACAAATGTTTGTTTTATTTGGATGGTTGGATATGACTGGGTTGCTTGCTTGCTTTGCAGTTTTTGTAGATTGGAGAGCGCTCATGCGTCTTTCCAATCTAAGAATTCGTAACTTGAAAAGACGTGTTGCTTTTGAGTTATCAGATGGTAGTGTCGTCGGTGTTGTTTGATGGAGCATTCGACGTTGATGGAGCAGATTCTAGTTCCGATTCAAGAACCGTAGCATCTAGCTCCATTTCAATTTGCATGATCAACTCCTCGTGTCGGACGTTGAGATCGCTGATGGTGATAGTTTCCATCCTTTGAAAGAAATAAAAACTAAAAATTATGCTTGCTGAGAAGTAATCATTCGAATGTATGGACTGTTGTTGGCAAATCGAACGATTTTCTTGATTCCTGATAAATGGTCAGGTGTATTCATTATCCCATAAACTGGTTTGAGTCTGTCAATTGAGATATTAACGAGTTTATCTTTGATTAGAATAACAAAGTGTTTACGAAGTAGCGAAACCTGTTCGAACTTTGTCAGTACGAACGAAAACGAAATCACAAGTTTGCAGTGATTTGGGTACGAAAACGTCGTTGTGTTTAGTTTTGCGAGTGTCCGTTGGTATGAGATTGTTGATAGTTGACCTTAATTGCTTTACCACTGTGTCAGCGGCAATTTGAGGTGTAAGTGGATGTTCCACAAAAAATTCCCCGGGAAGTTTAAGTGTTTGACCGTACACCAGTTCTGCTGGTGAGCATTGTAGGTCATCTTTGACTGTTGCTCGGATTGCCAATAAAACTATTGGTACCTCCGAACTCCAGCTAACGGTATTTGCTCTTGCTTTAAGAGCAGCTTTAAGTTGGCGGTGAAAGCGCTCAGCCATACCGTTTGCTTGCGGGTAGGCAGTGGTTCGAATCCTGTGTGAGCCTAAAAGTTGCATAAGCTCAGAAAAGAGTTTAGATTCGAATTGAGTACCTTTGGTCAGTAGTGATTGTACTGGGAACGCCGAATCTAGATATGTAATTTTCGACAAACGTTTTTGCGATGGTTGATGCGGAGATGTCTTTAATACAGTAAGCTTCAGGCCACCGTGTAAAACGATCAACGCAGGTGAGTAAATGTGTATATCCACGTGTATATCCATTAGATGGTGGGAGTGGCCCAACGATATCTACATGGATATGCTCAAATCGACTTGACGGAATTTTGAAATTCTCGTAAGCGAATATGTGTGCCTATGTATTTTTGATTTTTGGCAAGATAAACAAGACTTTGCCCAAAGAGTAACATCTGGATTCATCGTGGGCCAAATCTATTTTGCTGAGACAAACTTGCGTGTCGACGCAATGTTTCCGGAATGTACGGACGATTGCGGCCTGTAGATGATGTTTCACAGTAAACTGTTAAGTCGTTAAGTGGCCAAACCTTCCAATTTCCACTTAGCTGTACGACGAGTGGAAGAACTCGAGAGTATGTCTTTAAGTTCTGTATCACGAGCTTGTTGCTCCGCGATAGTAACGATTGTATAAGGTTTTTCACCTGAGGCAATTTCATCATCACTTGTCCTAGATAAGGTATCAGCGACGACGTTATCTCTGCCGTGAATGTGCTGTATGTCAGTTGTGAACTGTGCGATGTAATCTAAGTGGCGTGTTTGCCTTGGATTATACGCTTCGTTTTAGAGGAGATTGCTCTAGTAAGTGGTTTGTGGTCGGTGTAAATGATAAATTCACGACCTACCACAAAGTAACGGAAATGCTTGACTGCTTGATAAATTGCAAGTAACTCACGATCGAATGCAGAATATTTCCTTTCCGCATCTGTGAGTTTCTTGGAGAAAAATCTAAGAGGTTCCCAGGTCTTGCCGTTAAGTTGCTGCAAGATCGCACCTGTTGTTGTACCAGACGCATCCGTGGTAATGCTATATTTTGCATTAGCTAACGGATGCACTAGTAGTGTTATTTATTGTAACTTATTTTTGAGCTGAAGGAATGCCGTTTGACATTCTTCAGTCCAAGAAAAATGTTGAGGTGTTTTTGGTTTTTTAAGGAGCTCTGCCAAATGCGTGTGGATTGGGGCAAGAGTCTCCGCTAGCTTTGGGATAAATCGGTGATAGTAATTAATCATGCCTATAAATTGTTGAATTTGCTGGATAATTTGCGGTGCTGGGAAATCGCTAATAACATTAATACGTTCTTGAGACGGTAGAATGTCATTAGCGGTAATCTTGTGACTGAGGAAGTCCAGACTACTGGTTCCGAAAACACATTTTGCGATGTTAAAATTGACGCCAAAATTTGAAAACTTTTGAAAGAGTTGTTCCAAATGGTCAAAGTGCTGTTTTTCGTCTTGTGACGCGACGAGAATATCGTCTATGTACACAAAGACGAAGTCCAAATGGAATTCGAGTGAATTCGAATAAACCAAATGGAGTAGTATAATTGCTGTTTTGTAAATGTCGTCGGGAGCAATTGGACTGAGATGATATGCCCTGACGAGATCGATTTTGGAGAAAATTTTGCATCCATGTAATTGCATGGAAAAGTTTTGAATGTGGGGAATGGGGTAGCGGTCAGGAATTATGACCGCGTTGAGCCGTCTATAATCCCCACATAGTCTCCAATAGTTGTTGTTCTTCTTTACCATGTGTAGCGGACATGATACAGGAGAAGAAGAGGGCTTGCAGATTCCTAGGTCCACCATGTGCTGGAATTCTAGGAAACCTGATTTATGCCGAATTGAGTCGAGTCGACGAGGGCGAGAAAAAGGTAAGTGTCCGTTCGTCACAATGTGATGGACGATACTATGTCTTACCGGTAAATTGTAATTCGGCGAAGCTGTTAAAGAAGGATACTTCTTTAAGATAGCCCCGTAACCGT
The DNA here is from genome assembly GCA_947310385.1 of Nephrotoma appendiculata. Classification (NCBI taxonomy): domain Eukaryota; kingdom Metazoa; phylum Arthropoda; class Insecta; order Diptera; family Tipulidae; genus Nephrotoma; species Nephrotoma appendiculata. The sequence goes on along the minus strand of OX371224.1, from coordinate 83,980,284 downwards.
TGCTGACTATAAAATTAAGTGGAGTAGGTGTGTCCACGCATGCTGTTATGGCGTGAATTGTAAGACTAGTGGATGGATCGAAAAGTTTGCGATTGCGTAGATCCACTAGAATGCCAAATTTCGTAAGAAAATCCGCGCCAATTATGGGTCGATTAACACTTGCTAATAGAAATGAATGTTTGAATGATCGACATAGCCCGATGTTTACGTAGAGTATATTTTGGTACCGTATGTGTTGATAGTAGTACCGTTTGTATTGTAGCAGAAATATTTTGGGTGTGGAATGACACTAACATCCGCGCCAGTGTCAATCATAAAATCTAGTTTGTTGACTGGATCGCGGATGAATAAGCGGCTTGGTGCTGTTTTTCTTAAGGTCGCCGCTGAGACCTTAAGATTTAGTAGTTTGGGGAATTAGTATGTGCAATTCCGCCATGTGGAGCGTTGAATCCACATGGTTTAGAGCATTTCGTTGCTCTAGGGCCAAACCTGTTGTGATACCAACACCAGTTTTGTGGTTGTCGGTACGATGTATTTGCTTGTTGCGTTGTTGCTGCTGGTAGTAATTAGGACTCTGATTGTTTGTTGTCGGGTGATAATTTTGTTGTCTACCTGGAGAAAAAGTTTTTCTCCTAGGAGACTTGCTGCGTGTATTTTGCGTGCTACGAAATAGTGTACTATGTTCCAGTTTGTCCAATCTGTGAATTACTTTACTAAGGGTTTGCTCCAAATTTGTGCTACTGGAATAATGTTCGTCCGTTGGTTGCTGAAAGGTATTTTGCTGTAATGCATTTACACGATTTTATTTACTGCAAACTAATTCGTGTAATTTATCTGCTATGCAAGCAAGAGCTTCCTCTAGCTTATCTTGCTGTGGAACTAGTGCTGCTTGTATGAAATCAGGTAATTGCCTGATCCATAGCTGCTTAATAATATTCCCGGTCTGCTAGCGATTGAATTTGATGTAGGAAATCGGAGGGCGCTGATCACCAATCTCCACTTTGCTGAGGATAGTCTCCAATTTACGCTCCTCGGATATGGCGTAACGCTCTATAAGAACTCGTTAAACCGCCTCGTACTTATTTTCCATCGGCGGATCATGCAAAATAAAATTTATTTTCTCCGCTTGCGTTTCCGAGAGCGATGCGACTACGTAAGCAAACTTTCTTTTGTCACTAGTGATGCGGTTCGCGTCGAACGTGATCTCTGCTGACAAAAACCAGCATTCAGGACTCGTCTCCCAAAATGCTGGTAGTTTGATGCTGTGGCCTGTTGTTGCTGCCACTTGTCCTTGTGCCGTAGTCTTGCTTGAATGTTAAGATTGCTGCGTGGTGCCGCTGGAACCGGGTTCGAACTCGTTGTCCGACATATTTCGCTTTTATTTTCGCCCCAAAATCACTAAACTACATATGTGTGTGCTATTTGCTTGTGTGTCTTATAGATACGCGGACACAGATATTACTGCATTTACTGCATTTAATGCTGAAACGCTTTAAAAACGAATAACGCAAAACGCAAATACGAAACGCCCGAAATAAAAATAAAAATAGAAATAAAAATAATTTACAGCGCGTTTTTTATTGATGCAGACTGGCCGGCCGCTGTTGGGAGGAATTTTATATGTACTACTAATTACATATATGCTACGGGAAATAAACTAAAATGAAACGCTGCCTCTTTATATTGCGGCTTTTAAACACACTAATTTATTTTTATTTAAATAAAATTGGTAAAAACTTACGATTTTAAATATCCTAATTCCTAAAAAGGAGCGTTGAGGTCACCAATATGGGGTTAGCTGCCGGTTGTCGATTTTATTAACTAGGTGAAGACAACACTTAAAGATCCCCAATTACGTATATAAATAATGAAACAGAACTTCTGTTGATTTTGTATATAGATTTATTTACGTTTAACACACACACATTTATGTATTTATTAAAATTTTGGAACCTTGCCCTTTAACTGTTTTAAGGCTTTCTGATTTTTCTTGATGTTACCTCGTTGAGTTTAATTTCTATTCTGTTGTAAAGAAAAAAACAATATCATTTATTTGAAACAAAAATCCAAACGAACTACTTTGATCAGCGTGTCGCTGCAGGCAATTCGTTTGTGGAATGCATTGCAAGATATTTTCCTAAACACAAAAAATACTCTGCAATGCTATGCGCGGTGTTCCTGAGTTTGCAGAAACTGACCGTTGCAAGTCAGTTAAAATTGGACCTCTCGGATCCGTGCCACCGTGAGCGGCCGGGGCGGGCATTTGAACGATGTTATATTCCATAAATAATGGCATGCAGGGCAGAATTTCATTAATACCTCATCTCACAGCTTGTTTTATTCCATTTCAACATCGACCCGCGCTCAAACTGAAAAACCTTTTACTAAAACTTCTTTCAAATTTCGGGAGGTGGCAGTAACTTTTTAGAAGCTTTCCCGATTTTTGCAAATATTTATTCGGTAAAAATATTTATTACACCAAACCCTTCAACGCATATCAGTGTACCTTCATATACCTCATAGTATTATTTTCTAATAATTTTTAATAGAAGGTGAATTTTAGCAACTAACTTTACTGTCGCATAAAAATGCCATATACAACCAAATAAATTATTTTATTGAATGTTATCTCTACTGACCAGTATTCTCAATAAATTATTTGAGTTGTCTCTTTAACAGCCGGATTCCTATTTTCAGCTACACTTTCAAAATGAGCAATATTCTGTTATTAAGCCCATTCCTGTAAACTGCCCTATACCTTAATAAACCGCTTTCTCTTCGTAATGTTTGGTAACGTTCACAAAATTGGTGAAACAATGTTTCCCCTTTCAAAACACATCTAGTAAGATTCAATATGATATGGTAAGGGACGAGCAGGTCAACCATAATGTTGCGATCCTATTGGTATGTATAGCACATTCCTGGAGTATAAGCGTAACCCAATATCAAAAGCATATTTGTAAAGAGGAGTTATATTCCAGAATTATGAAACGTCCCCGTATTTCACCGACGTCCGCGTAATCCAATTTTGGTATTATGATTTTCATCGTGGATGAGAATAATATTACATGCTCACCTACAAACTCAGTTAATTAAAATTTGTTCAAAATTAATTTTATTTAATGATGAAATAGTAAAATTTCAATAATTCTCAACTGAAGAATTTGTTTTGGTAAATTCATCGAAAGTAAACGTTGAGCCTTAATTTTAATTTAGAAGTTTGGAAATGTCTCACAACTACGGGAAATCGGCTCTCAATGTAAGGATCCTTATTTCCCTTAAATATGTTGCATTCAAATGGCTACGGCAATTAACATAATTGAATATAATCGATAAGACTAGATTTAAATGCAATCGAACGTTATTTAAGAAAAATTAAAAAAACAGCTAAGATTATAAAAAATAAAAGATCGGAATCATAAAATGGGATGTTTCTGTTGGAGAAAAGAACTTAATGGATGCAATAATCGATGTTTATACTCCTGAGTGACAGGCGATATTTTTCTTCACTGCTTATATGCAAAATTTGTCTCAATTCATTTATAATTTTAAATAGTTATGATTTTCAAATTTAATGTTTAAAACCTAGAACTGCAAGTTTGGCTATCTGCACGTAAATGAGCATTATTCGCACCAAGCTTTATGATAAATTTGCACATTTCCCGGTAAATGTGGACAATGGTCGTTTTAAAACTTTAACCGTAACATATATATGAACAATAAGATGTCCTTTCGTTCTTCCAGAGATGCCAAAAGAGAACACAGTCGTAACTTTGCATAACCGAACAAAAAAATCTTATCAGTAAAAGCTTGATGTTAAAAATTTAAATTATTTTTTGTATTTAACAATAACAATGGTGAATTACAAGAACTAAAAATATATAATATATAGGAAAAAAGAAAAGAAAATTGTCACCCTCAGGGATGAATTATGATAAAGACTAACAAGTACAAAAAAAAAATGTTTATAAATATTCAGATTGATTAAAAAATAAAAATAAATAAAAATGGAAAATTTTTCCGAAGACCAAGAACAAAATATTTATGATAAGTTTGTACTGATGCTGCTGCTGATGCCGCTGCCGTTTATGCTGTACAATATGCAGAGCAGAAAATAAAATATGAAAAATGATTGGGAAAAGACTGATTATTTTTCTAGATTCATTCTAATTTGCATAAACAACAAGTACTGAAACAATAACAGATTTTTATTTTTTTTGCTTTGTCTTCCTTACTTTTGCAACGTGTCTATCCGGGATGGTAAATTTTTGTTATACTTATATAGTCGGGAAGACAAATGAGCTGAAACTTATTTTTCATTTTATAATGATTTTTTGGGGGGCGACTATTTCTATGCGGGTGGATGAAACTGTCACAATTGTAATTATTATTATCACTGTGATTTGTTGTTTCGTGTAACAACGGTTGAACTTTTTATTCATTAGAGAATGCTGTATCTGTACCGAGGTATTGAGCATTTATCATGTCCGATTCATAAAATGAAGATTTCTGCTAGCTTTAGAAAAGGTTAGCAAACCCATTACTAATTATATGATTAAAAACACTTGGGAAATTAAAGGTTAATTTTAAGCTAATTAAATATTATATTAAAATTTTTTGTACTATGCTTGTTCTGGAAAAGCATTCGGATTCATCACTTGAAATCTAGCAGAACCCAAATCAAAACCTGGCTTATTATGGCCTATTCAATGCTCCATTAAAATGTGTTGGGCTCCACTCGTTCTTGAGCAAACTACAGGACATTTATCACGAAAATCAGTCCATAGGCGTAGCCACGTGTGTGGCACCTGTGGCACGTGCCACACTTATTGATTTGAGACCAGAAATTTTTTTTCCCAAAAATTTTGTTTGCCCAAAATTTAGCCTGGCTCAATAATAAAACCATAAAACATCAATAAAAACATAAAACGTCTAGACAAGGATTATGAGGGAATTTTTTTTTTTTTTTTAAACGTAGAACTGCAGTGGGCGTATTCGAAACTTGCCATTATCTCAAAAAATAAAATCTTCCCCCTCTCATTCGGTTTTCAAATTAAATTTGAAATTATAATTGCCCCAAATTTTACAGAAGCCTCCACTTCTTATCTGAAAACACGGAAACCGATTTTCGTCTTGTCGATAAATAAGTTAGTTTTAATTTTTCCCTTGATGTGCACGTTTCGTGAAGGTTTTTTTATCTGGTGATCCTGAAATTTTCGGTTTTATTGTAAAAGTGAACATGTGGAAACGCAAAGCAACTACTATTACCAGCTTTTTCTCGAAAAAGCAAAAACTGGCGGACATCTCTTCAGATGGAATACTTCCGGATTTTTGTGACAAGGAAAATTTACCCGCCTCGAGTCACTCGCCAGGGGTTTTAAGATGCGAGGAGACTGGCAATACAGGTTTGTTTAAATTCATGGCAAAACTATAAACTTATCAGTGCCTGTTTTTTTCTAATTTCTGAATTCTTGTGTTCATTAGACCTCGAGTATTGCGACCTCGCCAACCCGCTGCCACTAAACAAAACGGAGAGCGACTCCAGAATTAAAAGGGGGCCTCATCGTTCAAAACTTCCTTCATATCCGAAGACGACAAAATATGGCAAAAATCGGTCGTTCCGTTTGGCGTGGTTTCAGGAGTTTGAGTGGCTCGAATACAGTCATATCAAAAATGCTGCGTTTTGCTTCTGTTTGCCATGTTTTCGGCTTAAATACCACTGGAACTATGGAGCAGGTCGATCTGGCATTTACAACCGCTGGTTTTTCATGCTGAAAAAATGCACCGAAAAGATTCTCCAACCACGAAAAAACTGCATGTCATCAGAATAGTGTCGGGGCGGGGCATCATTATACAGGTACTCGGCGGATTGACGTTTTAATTGGCAAGAGCCGCCAATCCTTCATTTCACAACAAGAAAAAACTCGAGTTAAGAACCGGGAAATTAAGGGACGATTCATAGATGTCATTTTGCTAATAGCCCAGGGAGGTTGGCCGTTGCGGGGCCACAATGAAGCCGATGGTTCGCTCCAAAATGGTTTATTTCTGGAGTTACTTGATTTGATAGCAAAATATGATAGTATTTTCTGGATCAGCTTAAGAATGCTCCAAAAAATGCTGTGTACACGAGTCCGGATATCCAAAATCAACTAATTATGTCTATAAAAAATGTAATCAAACGGAAATTGGGGTCATTTAAGGAAAATAGCTTGATATCAGTGATAGTTGATGAAAGTAGCGATGTTGGGCATCATGAACAAATATCAGTTATTTTTAGATTTAATAATCAGGCATGGGGGGTGGTAGTGGAACATTTGGTTCGCTTAAAAGGTTAAGCTCACTTGATTCCGAATCCATTTTTAATGCAATTGATTTAGTACTAGAGGATTATAAAACAGACTGGAAAAATTTAATATCTGTTTGCTTTGATGGGGCTGCTACCATGGCAGGAACTCTATCTGGCGTACAAAAAAGATGTAAAGACAGAAACCGCAACATAACCAACGTTTACTGATATGCCCATTTCCTAAATTTAGTCTCAGTCGATTTGTGTGATTATAAATATAATCCATTGGCTGCTGATTTTTTCGGAAATATCCAGTTTCTATATTATTTTATTGAAGAGAGCGCTATTAGACATGGGATTTTTGAAAAGCTATGTTCCGAGCTTAATATTCCGCTAAAAACTCTAAAAAGTCTGTCCACGACAAAGTGGGCCTGTCGGAAAGAAGCAGTGGCTGCTATTAGTGCCAATTATCCAGCTATACTAATAACGTTAGAACAAATAATTGCAAATACTAAACTCCATGACGTTCGTGGGAGGGGAATATTGAGTCAAATAAAAACATTTAATTTCATTTTCGGGTTAAAATAAATGGACCCTATTCTAGCAGAAATTCTACAAGTGAGCAAAGTGCTTCAAGATCCAAAACTAAACTTGACAATGGCTACATCGTGTGTAAAATCATTGCGAAACGGGCTGGCTGAAGCCAGGAGTAACCAGGATTTTTTCAAGGAAATTTATGATTCCGCCACTGCAGTGTGTGATGAATTAGCAATTGAAATTCCATCTGTAAAGAGTCGAAAAATATCATCCCACATCGATAATTGCAGAACTGAACACACGTATGAAACTAAAGAAACAGAAACATTAGTTATATATGTATTTCAATCCCTTTCTGGATCGTTTGGTCACTGGAATAGATGTAAGATTTAGTCAAGAGGCTCTAGATCTCATTGAAAACATAATTTTTTAAATTTGGAATCAAGTGACGCTCATATCAATGTGTTATCTAAGAAATTCAGGGTCTGTTCCCAAATATTTGTATCAGAAATTCGATTATAACGAGGGTTAACAGACACACCGAAGGGCACAACAAATGTATTGGTGTGGGAATGGCGCCAGTGGTTTACTCTACAGTCTACACAATCGGAATAAAATATTCAACGATTTTTTTACGAATCATTGCTGGTTTCCAGACCATCCCTGTATCCAGTAGTGGATGCGAGAGAGGGTTTTCCAGTTTGACTAGAGTCAAAAGTAAATTGAAAGCGACTCAGAAACAAGAACGCACGGAATCATTATTGGTGATGAATGTTGAGAAAGAAATTGTTAGATCTATTACTACGGAGGAAGTCATTGACGAATTTAAAAAACTTGTACCTTATGAGAGGAGAATGCTTTTGTAGATCATGTTGTGAATTCATACTATTGTGTGTTTAATTAATAAACCTCTTATTTATTATCAAAAAGAACTTCAATTTTTTCATTTTTTGAACCCACCCTCAAAATTCACAAAAAAAAAATAATAATAATAATAATGTCATTAGTATTATTCGGTGCCACACCTATTGCTAGCGGCTGACTACGCCTATGAATCAGACCAAACTGAAAAAATAACGAGAAACAAGATCGATCAACATACAAATAAATTGAGGATCATTGTGACCTAATCAAATGACCCATTGAACAATTTTGGACTCCACTCGTTCTTGACCATAAACTTCAGTACATTTAATTTAAAACTAGCAGAACCCAAATCGAAAATGGGCCCAAACCAAAATAAGAACAAAAAACAAGATCAATCGACACACAAATAGAGGCCTCTCCCACGGTACATGTTTTGCTGGCTAGATCTCAGGGAAACCACATGGGTCGTGGGAGAAATAGATGCTTGCGTGCTCCTGGCCTACCCCATGGAACAGATAAAAAATTAATATAAAGCAAAGTACAAAAGCTGAATCGACCAGATTCAACAAGTCTATCAGAATTTGTCGCACGAAACGTAAGGAACGTGATTAAAAATTATCACAACCGGGTGTGTCCATCCGGTGACGACCGGATCTCCCCAAGTGACAAGTACCCGCAGTCTGCAGAGAGTCCCCCCTCCCTGAGACCCCGAAAGGCCGATATTGAGCCACAACAAATCAGCATACTAAGGAAGGGACTTGTTTTTAACAGAAAAGGCCTCTCCACACGGAAAGATCACCAGCGAATCTCCCACAATTCACAGTTTGAAGGAATGAGACCGCCGAAGTGGAACAAGGAGACTGCGTGGAGACTCACCACTTCGTCCGTATGGATGTCCTGCCAAGGGGATGAAGAGGAGTGGCAATCTCAGCCTGTAAATGTGGCATCGTCACAGAATGAGAGCTCCCTCTCATCCTACCGAACCGAAAATAAATTTATTAATTCATTATATAACGAAAACAATTGAGGCCGACTAAAGAAGAATAGGAAGGAAAGGAAAAATAAATAGATACGAATGCCGGGTATCGTCGTATTTCATTTTATTCAATCAACACACGAAAATTTTCCAACCAGAGATCCGAAGCGAAAGGCGGGAATGAGAGAGAAGAGAAAACAAAAAAACAACTGCAATGAAAATGGCCGCGCGAGAAAAACAAAAAAAAAATTTAATTGATAGAAAATACTGTAGCCGAACGCAAATAGTTTGGAGCGAGAACCAACGTGCATCCGGTGCTCGCATGATCACCGTAATCTGGTGCTTGATCACAAAAATATTTTTTTAAAATAAAAATTTGGAAGAATATGAAAATTTAAGAATTGAAAAAAATATGAATTTAAATTGAAAAAGCAATGAATCGATCAAAAATTTAAATAAAAAAAACAAAAACAAAAAAATCGTACCTAAGACCTCGTTAGGGTCGCCGTGTAAGGTTGTATCGGCGCCTTGTCCGCCTTACTCTTGGGTTGGGCGTCGGATCGCCGTAAAAGTTGGCAAGTGGAGTGGCCTTAACTGGCCACCCGGGCACGGGCTCGCCAAAACTCGTAAGTACTGCTGTGGCGACTTTTCTGCCTTTACCGTTGATAATACACACGTTGGGCGTTGTCTCGCCTTAAATCGTTGAAATTTGTTTGGCGTTGACTCGCTACAACCGTAACTTAATGCCTCAACTAGCCACCCGTTAATTTGGGGTGTTGTCTTGCCCACAAACGGAAACACCTAAAGTGGCCTCAACTGGCTACCGGTAGACCACCGCCGTTCTACAAAATACAAAATGAATGGCCTCGTGGTCGGCCACCCTGTTTATATATATATTTTTATTCTAGGCTATCGAAAATTCACTTTATTTTTATATTTTTTTATGCTTTTGTCAAAAGTTTACTTTACTAAATTTTTTATTTTTCATTTGATGGACAAACAAAGTTGCATACACAAAATGGATATTTAGCACATTGGTCTTACTCTCAAATTAATCGACTTTTATGTATTACTCGACTGTGGTTAAGCAGACATAACACAAAAATAGCACGGCCAATTCTCATAGAATCAAGCCTGCTACTTGCACACAGAAGGCAATGCCATAAGTAAAATGCATTTTCAAACAATCAATGGGTAATAAAAATTTGAAATTGAAACAGTAAAAGAAATTTAATGTTATGACCCATGAGTCGTAACAGATTTTAAGCTCATTATGGCCTATTCAAATGCTCCATTAAAATGTGTTGGACTCCGCTCGTCCTTTATTAAACTTAATCGAAAATCGAACAAAGCCATTTAAACATTTTGAGCTTCACTCATTCTTGACCAAATTTCTAATAGCCTAAAGCTAGCAAAACCTAAATGAAAAAAAAATCGCTCAAAAAAATATAGAAATCGAGTGAAAATTTTGTTTCCTCAGAAGCAGAAATTTGTTGGAAAATCCTTTAAGTCATATGTTCGCACTTAAGGTTGACCTGACCGGTTTCTTATATTTACGTGCTATGCTTATTGGAAAAAACTCAGGATTCGTTGCTGTGGATAAACCACTCAATGATGGTTTAAAATTTTAGAAAATTTAGTTTTTGGTTTATTTCAAAATGGTTCATTCCTCCTTTAGAATTTTAATCCTTATACAACAAAATTCACGAAATCAAACCGTAAAATATTACGTTTCGAACAATTTACTTTCATTCTTATTCGATGCCAATCTAATTTAACGAATTATATCAAGTTCATTAAATAGCAATTTTTCCCCGTCGTTGTCTTCGTCATCTAATTTCCACGTATCAATTTGTTGATATGAATAAAATTTTCATTGAACCAAATGAACTGATTATTAAATTGTTTTTTTACTCGTACAGTACGACGGTACGAGTACGTACATGTATTATGCGAGCACCCTAATTTTCAACATTGTTTAGTAATATAAACATGGATTAGTCGATGGCGGCATCTTACCCTTACGTGTTACTTACGATACAAGTCGTTATGAAATCATAATTTTATGTCATCGACATATTTTGCATTTAATTAAAAACGTAAATCAGTTTTGTGTAGTATACAGTGTCGTAAAAAAGGGGTTGCTTAATTCACTTCCGTGTTAAATCGTGTTAAGGTTTCGGTCAATTAAAGTAAAATTGGACGTATATAACAATGTACGACTTGCAATGTACCTACACCTACCTCTATATACAGATGAAATCTTGTACCGAAATTTAACAGTCGACTGATTATAAATTAGGGTTGCGATAAGAGTTACGAAATCAATATCAATTTTTTTTTTTTATTAAATTGAATACATCTATTTATATATATGTTCCGTATATAATATACACAATTGGGAACACATATGGTAGTGACGTGTTAAATTGATTCGAGAAAATGGGAAAAATAATACATTTTTCATATTTGTATGACAAGTTGTTATTAAGGAATATATTGGAAAAATCAATTCACATATAATACAATCTCACCATCTATTTAATGATTGCTAAATATTTGAACCCTGCTGTTATATAAATCTTGGGTAATTATTACCCTAGTGATCAATTATGTGACCTTTAATTTGTAAAGAGTTGGATTTGTTTGTTTTTGTTCTCCTTATTTTAATTGAGATGAATAACATCCTTTTCCGGGAAGGCAAACTAAAGTACCACACAAAAAGGTCATGAAGTCAAAAGATTATGATTTTTTTGTTATGGTATCAGATATTTTTGTAGATAATTAATTTTTTTTGTACTTCATAGTATAAAAGCAGCTTAATGTGTAAATATTGTATATTTTTATATATTCGAATTGGAGCCCTGATTTTTAATTTCGTTAAATATAAATAAAAAATTTGCAGTTTAGAAAGTATACACTAAACCGGTTCAAGGGAAATCAAATCGCGTGAAAAATTATACTGTCGGCTATAATCAATTTGGAATTTTGGAATACATACCATACATGTGTAGCAGACACCAGTTGACAGCAGCATCGCAGCCAATGTTATGAAATTTTATATTTACCAAGAAATGTTAGATCCAGTTTAGTTGTAATCTAATACTATCAAAAAATTCATTATTACCAAGCCTTCAAAATGTGACAGAAAGATATTCATCAAATACACAAAATTGCATGTTTTGCATGAATAGACAAAAGAAAGGGATCCCATTTGAAACGCGATATTTTAAATTGTGAATTATAAAAACGCGATATGGTACGAAACGCAATATTTCAAAACGCCATAGTTTATTGGAATTTAAAAATCGATAGGAGCTGGAGTATTTGGGACCGGGTGACTACGCTCCTGTCGCTTTACAATGCACATTCTGTACAATATCGAGTTTTAAACCTTCGCATTTTGAAATATCGCGTTTCAAGCGGATCCCAAAAGATTTAACTATCAACAGTAACTTTCCAGCCTACAGCTAAGTTTAATAAAAAATGAATTTGTGCTTATTTTTCCGCCAATACCTGACTTACCACGAATATAAGACATAGATCTCGAATACACCACACTTGATTTCTAAAGCGAAAAATTAAATTTACCAGAGTTTTGGTAAAATTGTCTTGGACAATTAAAAACCATAATACCTCCTTAGTTTTCAAAGAACCAACAAGGTCAAACCTTGTTGAAAATTTATTTGAAAGAATCAATTATTTGTTGTCGTTTTTTGCAACAACGCTAAACTTTTCAACAACAAAATTAAAATTAAAAGCTCAAATGGAAGCTGCCACTTCCAGTACAATTTATTTTCACCGAATCATGCATGGATTTCCCTATTAGGGCTAGTATGTAGCTGGCGTGAAATGAAATTTTCGCTCGTTTTTCAAATTAAGGTCGGTACGCAGCTCGAGCTAAGCTAAAATTTCAAGATAAAGTTGACGTAAAATTTAGCTAGTTAAAGTCCAAATAAAAAATTTCACTCACGATTTCGCTAACCAGTACGGAGTTCGCGCGAAAAATCTTTTAAAATAATATAGATGTCACTACTATAAAGTTAGTATGTTCGTGTTTGAATTTATCCATAATTATAAGTTTTTCTTCTTTTTTGATTATTATTAAATAAAATACCAGGATTAATTTTATATTAATGTATTTAATAATTATTTATAAATTTCAATCTTTTTTTTGCGTTTTCCTTCTACGACTCAATTACATTTTACATTTATTCGTTGGTCATTCCCTATTTTCGCCTACTATTACTTAACTCTTTCCGTTCCTTTCCGCCGCTTACAGCTCGTCCAACCTGACAATCTATAGCGCCTTCGCTAATCTCTTAATTACATTATACTACTAAAAATTCCATTTATTGAATATAATACTATAAAATAAAACTCTTATAACTAATACTTAAAATTACATTAAAAAAATAATCATTTTGAAACTATAAGTATAGTTATCGCCCTCAGTCAGTATTCACATATCCAATTTCGTATTCCGAATTCAAGTATTCGATATCTTCCATATGAGAATCATCCGTTTTCTCTTCTGGTGGAATCTTTGAGTCTCCTTCCTTCCTTTCATGTTTCGCGCATCAAATATTCCTTCAAAAGGTTTATTAGTAACCTAATATCCTTCTATGTCTTTGACTACATATCTGTCCCTATCCAAAACTTTATCTATTCTCTACGGACCTTTAAACTTCCTTTGTAACTTGCTATTTACTCCAATTTGAGAATAGTCCGTAGTTACTACCAATTCACCCTTCTTGTATTGAACTCCTTTCTTAACTTCTTTATCGTAATATGATCCACACGAATCGTTTGAAATGGTTCATTGTCTTTTTCGATACTACTCAATAATGCTTCCTATCTAACTGGCTTAGGATTGCAAGCTATAAATACCATACATTCCTCCCTGTGTGTCTTAAGCCTCTCACTCATTCTAGCAAAATAAAATTGTCCTTTGTACAGATCCCAAAACTTTGCTTCCCCTAAATGACCCATGTTATCATGATACTTCCAAATAAATGACGTAATCATTCTTTCAGGTACCACTAATTGCAATTTATTACTATCCTTCCTATACACTATGCCTTTCTCGAAGTTCGTATCCATTTAACTTCCCATTTTCTATCCTTAACTTCATTTCCTGTATACCTTCATCCTCTAGTTGACATATATAAATCTTTTCCATTAACAAATCCTTTTCATTTATTTCTAAATATTATAATTGCATCCTTCTTATAGCATCTACTTGCCTCATTCGGTCTCCTCCACGATGAATTACCTCAAAATCGTATTCCTCTAAAAATAAACCCCATCTATCTATTTTTGCGTTTAAATCTCGTTTTGCTAATGTTAATCGTAAAGCATTGCGATTTGTTACAATGGTGAAATGCATACCAAACAAGTACGGTCTGAACCGTTTGATACGATATACTACCGCCAGAGTTTCTAACTAAAAAGTGTCCAGCTTTGCTTCCGCATCAGTAGTCTTTCTACTAAAATACATTATAGGATGGAACTTTTCGTCTTTCTTCTGCCTTTGCATTAGCACAGCACCATATCCTGTAGATAATGCATCCGTATTCAACTGTGTCTCGTTTTTTACATCATAAATACCCAGTACTGGCTTACTAATCAACAACTCTTTCAAAAAATAACAGCTTCCCAATGTACTTCTCTAAACTCACATCTCTAATCGAAAACCGCATGTTTCCGTATTCAGTCTTAACTTGTTTTTTCGACGTCCCACTAATTATGGAATCGTTATTTTCCGATTCGCCACCTGGTTTATTCATCAAATCCTATAATAATTTTTCAAATAATTCTTCTTTCTTTCAAGCCGTGCTAAGTTCACGTGCTGCGAATTCTTTCTTTAACTCGCGTACATTACAATTCGACGCCATCTCACTTTAAGCTATCCCACTTCTGAAAACTATAAGTTTTCCTTCTTTTCTGATTATTATTAAATAAAATACCAGGATTAATTTTATAATTATGTATTTATTAATTACTTATAAAAATTTCAGCCCTTCTTCTGTGTTTTCCTTCTTCGACTCTGTAGCGGCTCACAATCATTTTCACTTCGTGGCACTCCTCGTAGCAAAACTATTTATACACCGCGCCGCTTAATTACGAGGCATTGCTCGTTTTGCTGAATATAGCTATTTCGCCATCTACTTTCGCGAATCTCGATAATAATCGATTATCGATTAATATCGAGATTTTAGGAAGACACGAAAAAAAATTGAAATAAGAAACGAAAGGGGATAGTCGCGTTTAGAAGATCAAGAGACACGGTCTCATAAAAATAATAAACAAAGTGGAAAAGTTCCGCGAACAATCGTTAACACCCAACAATCGTGTGAACTAATATAAAATAATAAATAATATTTTTATACTCACATATTATAATAATAAATAGTTTAATTAACAAAATAGTGAGTGTTATTTATTTAATAGTGAAAACCCCAATAACACCGCTATAACTCCATTACATTTTACATTTATTGTTTTGTCATTCCCTATCTGCGCCTACTATACTTAACTCTTTCCGTTCCGCCGCTTACATAATTGAGTTTCTTTGGTTATCATTTATTATACTTTTCATGTAGTTGAAGATTGCAAATTGCCTTGGAAGTCATTAAGACAGCTTCCGGTACCACAAGGGTCGTATAAAAAAGCGACAAAATCTGGTAGTGGATTTACTGAAATGAATGACGTTGATGAATTTGATGTAGAAGAAAAAATGGATTGGGTTTTTGCAAAAGATATGGCATTTTCATTACAGCATCCTCCGAAAGCAGAAGACGGTAGGAAATGTGTAATCTTTATTTACACACCGAAAATAAAATAACACCAATTTTTCGATTTAGAACATTCTCATTTAGTTGTAGATGATACGAGTAACAGCACCAATTATTCATATGTAAGTTGAATGTGTTTGTGTTGTTAATTTTTTTAGAATATTTATTTCCAAATTTTTTTATTAACCTATTAAAACCCGAACTATGTTCTAATTCACATATATTTCAAGTCGAAATATGTAATTTTGAGAAAAATTTCAAAAAGTCATGTCAATGGGGCTCTTTAGATGGTATGATATATCATACAATGGGCAGAAACAGTATATTGCTTTTATAAAAATATAAATAAAACATATTAAAATTCATTAAAAATTGAAAAAATAAGAAATTTTAAAACAATAAGCAAGTATTTAAAAAATCTCTTAAAAAATTTGAAAATGGGTTTATGTAGAAGATTCTCTGCAAGTATTAAGCGAACTAAATCTCTAGTAAATTATAAAAATGGGACCTTTGGATGTGACTGTCTGTACAAAAATCATCTATTAGTAACAGCTCCATTTAACGTAAACGTCATAGCCCGTTGTATGATATACCATATACCATCGAAAATATGTCACTATATTTCCTTTAATTGCGAGTTATAATTTTTATATTCTTCAAAATTAAATTAATTTTAGTATATGTCCTTATTGTAAAAAAATTACATAACACACAATAAAAGTTAATTACACAAGTAACTTTTTATAAAGTCTCTACTTTCCAACGACGATCCACTTTATCCTTAATTCACATCGATCAAAATACAACTAAACGTTTTTAATCCGTTAGGTTTTAAATTATTTTACAAGTGTACACCATCCTCAAATAGTTAAGATAAAAAACAAAATAATTGTATGTAAATGGGTTAAATATAGCTGAGCAAGAAACCAAAAAAATCAGCAACAGTAACCAGCGCCTCACTAATTCCATTAATGGAAAGCCTCACTAATACCATTAATGAGCTAATTACTTTAAAAAATATTATGCAGTCATCTAAGGAGGTTCCAGAATCTTACAAACAAAAGCATGAAATAATGCTAAACAACATCGACCGATTACTACAAAAGTAGTAACTAACTGACGACACTGTCGATGAATTAAATTTGAAGTTCCAGGTTCAAATAATGAAAGAAATAAAAAAAAATCGGAAAATACGTTAATTTTAAATTTTTGTTCGGATCTATGATGTTGATCTGATGTTTCTTCACTCATTCAACAAGTTCTCCCTTATCATAATAATCAGCATAATTTGCCGGTACGTAACTTCTCTTATTTAACATAAAATTGTAGACATAGCAACAAGCAGCCACGATTTTTTGCGCTTTTTCTGGTCCACAAATCATTGTTCGTTTTAAACAAAGTCACTTTGTACACAAAATGACAAACGCATTTTCAATAACACGCCTAGCTCTACTGATCCCATAGTTAAAAATTGGTTCTTCATCTGACAAATGTTGAGGCTTTCGTGGTACATAAGGCTTTAAAATTATTTTATATAAGACAAACGCATCATCCCTAATTAAAAAAAATAGATTTTTTTTATTTCCGACGGAGCAGTCATCTGGAACAATTGGCTCATCATTTAAAACCGCTCTACCGAATTTGCTTGCAACAAATACACCGGCGTCCCCTTCACTTCCATGTGCGCCAATATCAAAATAAATAAATCGGTAGTTATAGCATCAGCAACCGCCATCAACACAATACTGTGAAATTTCTATAAAAAAAACATCCTTTTAGTTTTTCTAAATATAAAAGGATATGGTGCCAGCATTACCTTATAATTATAATATAAGCTTCCGAAATTTACTGGGCATTTCAATTCTACGTGTTTTCCATCAATTGCTCCGATACAGTTGAGAAAATTCTATGTAGCATTGAAATCGTTCGATATTTCTATAAAAAGCTCTTTGGTTAATTTAGGAATTTCATCTTTAAATGCGTTACAAATCGCATTGCGCACTTCATCTATAATTGTCTCAAGATGTTGTTTGCTAATGAGGTACATGGAGGCCATACGCCTTTGAATGGTCCCGGAAGCGTCTGAAAAAAAATTTGTTTGGTTTGTAATAAGAAATACACAAATGTTTATGGTAATACATGTGTATGTAAAATCTTATTCAAATATATAATAACTTCTTCCATACTTACTCCAGCGCAACCACAAACTTTTCGATTGGAGTGATTTCATCATTCGGACGTGTGCGGAATCTACTCTGGATTGGGTTACATTCAGCGGTTTCTCCATCATTTGTACCACAAGTGAAACTGCATAACGAAAAATAAAATTTAGCAGCGAAATTTTTATTTTCGTTTTCGTTTTCGCTTGTGTTATTTTTGTATGAAAAATTTTGTTTCACGTCAGCTGCATATAATTAATGGTAAAGTTTTAAATATGAACTTTAATTCTGAATAGTCAATCCGACTACAAAATAGAGATGCCGAATTTTGGTGATATACAGGTTTTTTTTTATAAAACATGTCATTTCCGGTAAAATTTAAAATTTAATTGATCAAATTTTATTTGAAATTAAATTTACAATTTCATGCGTCAGAACAGTTTCACTGTTGCTTTGCAGCAGCTATTACTAGTTTAAATTTCCAGTATTATGCCTTCGACCATATGTTTTAATCCTGAAAACATTAAGTGAAGTGGTCTGAAATGAAGTTTGAAATAAAAAAAAATCTTTTTCGCCGTGTACTTAAATTGCTTTATTCCGGTAGCTTTTGAAAGACTTCTTTGTTAACTTTGTTGCGTGTGAATTGTCGATCATCGCACCAAGCAAACGTCCTTGTTTGCATTTCTCGATCGAGACAATGCGATGTCCTATGCGCTTTGTTGATGGTGATTGCATAAGTTATTCGTGGAATGGCAACGACGACTATGCCCGCGTCGATTGCATCAGGAGATGATTTTAGCTTTGATGACATTTTTCTCAAGACTTTTTACCGTATCAATCGAGTTGCATTACACAATATCTTGTTTGGATCAAAATTGGGCAGTATCATTATGATGACGCCAGGCTTCAATAGCTAAACATGTGGCGGCATGCTGGATGGTGTCAGATTGTTCAAATATAATTTTGTGCGTTTGTATTTTTATAGAAATGATCGACACCTCACCGTAGTAAACTTTGGTCTAACCGAATCAGGTCGATGGTCAGCTGAATAGCTTGTTGGGTGTCAACAGAGTAATCTCTCTGCCGAAAACGGATTCGATGAGATTTTCTGTGTGATTCGAATTGAAACGCCATCGATTGTTGAATGCTCGCTACGCCTGTTTGGCATTAGTGTTCACTCAGTAAAGTTGCTCCATGGATTACTAGTGAGTTCCTTTTGGCACAGCAGGAAGCGTTTGTCCAAAGTCCCCATTGACAACGAATAGTGGAACCATAGGAGGGAGGGTTTCTTATAGGAACCTCTTCTCTGAACCACTAGGACCGTCGAGATAGAAGCAACGATCGATAGCGCATCGATTTGTTTCCGGTTGTGTTTGGAAGACCAAACAAAGAGCACAAATTGATGAAATTTGTACTCTTGTTGTGATAAAGATCAGGTTGGCCAAATGTTGTAATGGTGACGCTGGCGAAGTAAAATCCTTTGAAACTTGTAAATGTACTCTACAGCTTTTAATGATCTGCTGACTTCAACATTGTTGTACGTGTTCTATTTGATAGGCAAATACGGACTGTAAATAGTAACATTTCGATTGTCCATCACAATGCCTATCACTGTTGGTCGATCACCAACAGTGCTGCTACGATGATGGCACAACGGATAACTGCGTCGATATTGGGCAAAGTTACTTAATGAAAGGATTTTGGATATTTCTTTGAGCAATGAGCGTTTTCCGCATGCATAGTAAGGTCCATGGACCTGCAGCGCCTGACATCTGGAATCTTAGCTGATACGCATTGATCCGTCGTTGTTTTGGTGTTGTGAATTTATATACAGCTCGAAACGTCACCAAGGTGTGAGCGTGCGACAGGATGCGCAGGAGGGTAGAAGGAAATTTTGGAAAAAGGCAAGATTCCTTTCACGGTCAGATCGTCCATCAAAGCCTTTAATTTTATTTTTAATACCACCCAGTGCCAAGTTGACCTTAATTATAGTACATGCCAATTTAGGTTTTTTTGTGAATAAAGTGAACAGATCAGGCGGACCCACCCTCGAAGCTGGATTGGAGAATTACTGGAAGACTTGGTGCACCATTCTTCTTCTGGGCCCAGTCTGCGACGTGATCGGCGAGTATTTTGTATTAGTTTATAATTTAATCGAGCTGTGTATTTTGTATACCAAAAAATCGCAGTCAAAGGGCTTTGTCCTGAGATATTTATAAAAGGTTACTATGTACTAGATTCTATTCAATTAAAAATTTAGTAACCAGCCGTAGTAACCTCTTAAAAATATTAGGAACAAAGCAATTGTAACGCGATTTTAAAGTACATATATAACTTTTGGATATTATTAGTCCTAGCAATTTTCAGGAACACTTATGTATTTAATTAGAGTGGTTCGAGTAAAAACACCCATTTCAAACGTAATAACCTCTCGACGATGTCTGAACAACTTTTCTCTAATATTTCTTAGAGTAATGCTTGAGTGTGAATATCTTAAAACAATATGCGCGAGTTGACTGAAAAGAAACCGACCTAAACATGATGATGGCAGCACTCGTCAACAAAAGTAGTGTGTTTGCGTATTGAGAGGTACTCACCGAAATATCAGCAATATCATTTTATACACGCAGTTTTACTTTAACAATCGTTTGGCTGAGTCGATGTGAGTATTTTTCTGAAAATGGAAAAGTTCGAGTATCGAGCTTTCAATAAATATTTATTTTTGAAAGACTTTGCACCATCGTTTATCACCGTGAAAGTTAAGGCAGCTCAATTTTCAGCAACCACTGACGATAGCATTGTTCAAGTTTACCAAATGGTGCAAGACAACCCTCGAGTTAATTTAAAAGAACTAGAAGCGGCTATTAATATGTCCAAAGAAAGTATTTGTCACAAAAATCAATATTTAGTATTTTGAAAACTGTCCGCGAGTTGTGTGTGCCGCGTTTGCTCATTTTGGACCAAAAACCTTGAAATGAACATTTCCTATATTTTGTTGGCGCATTTTAGGTACAATAAATCAGAGTTTTGGTGCCGGCTAATTACTGTTGATAAAACCTGGATGAACCATTACACTCCAGAATCAAAAATACAGTCAAACAGTGAATTGCCAAGTAGAATCGGCTTCAGAAAAAACAAAGGCTGTTCCTTCAGCTGGGAAAATGATGGTGACTGTTTTCTGGGAAAGCCATGGAGTTGTATTAATGGAGTATCTTCAAACAAATAAAACCATTACTGGAGCATACTATGCATCACTACTTGACCAGCTGAATACAGGAATTGCGGAAAAGCTGTCACATTTGCAAAAAATCTTGCGCCACCAAGACATGCTCCACCAAGCATCTCACACCTCAGCGATTTCAATAGCAAAAATCTATGTATTACGGTTTGAACTGCTTGACCACCATCTACCAGATCTAACCCCAAACGACTTTTTTTTATTCCAGAACCCAATATTGTAAAGTAGCCACGGAACGGTTTTTTTTAATCTTCTTTAAAAAAGGCATGATTTAAAAAAATGTAAATGTAATTCTAGTTCAAATATTAGCTGTATGAGTATATTTCTTACCCTTGGCTCATTTAACGTCGTTCTAATAAATTCTGGGCTACCTTCACAAATTACTTTTAATTTTGAATCAATTTAAACAAATTCTGGGTTAACTTCACACAAGAGCTACTAGTGTTTTTTATTGATTAAGTTAAGTGTTCCCTGAGAAATTTTTTATTATTATGATAGGATTATAGGATAACATAAAATTTTTCTGATTTTATTAATTCTTATATTATGAAGCTTTTAGTTAAAAGCTCAATTTATATATCATCGTCACAGCTAAAACGTTATAATTATTCCAGCGTCAGAATATATATTTCCACTAATTTCTTTAATCGTCGTCCCATTGAAAATATAGAACCGAATTACTGGTCGCTATTGTCTTTTTCCAAGGCTGAAAACAAATAAAAACTTGCCCACTTGCAGGTATCAGGCAAAACTACTCTGTAAATTGGTCAAATTTTTTAAATGTTGTTGGAAAAAGTGGCGGTTAACGTTGGTTTATATACATATTATGAGTTAGTGAAACCCAGATCAGGCATTAAACATTGAAATTTGTCATACGTATACTCTTATAACTACTTATAATAAATTTTTGAACATGAAATTTTGAACTTCTTAGAGACCTGAAAAAGTTTATCCATTACAGGGGTAAATTTCGCACCATTACTTAAAAAGCTCAAGGCAGAAATTACGGAAAACAAAATTTTGGGCGGCCAAGGGGGGGGGGGGGGGGGCATTCACCGTCTCACCGTCATTAGCGGTTGCCATGGTAAAAATTCTGGTTTAAACTGCTTTACCATACTTTCCTTACTCACCATTTCTAGCCCCAAACGATCTTTTTATTCTTTAAGCTAAAAGTTTCGCTCGAAGAACAGAGATTTTCGTCGAATAAAGAAGAAATCACCTTCGTCAATAACTTTTTTGCAGAGAAACACGCCGAGTACTTGCCAAGTTGTACTGGTTGAAGAGATGAGAACATCGCTGTGAGAAGTGTATATAGAGAAATAAAAATTAACTTTAAGAAAAAATGTCTTGTATCTTTATTAGGTCAGAAACCTTTCAGGCAACCATCGTAGCCTTTGTCGAGTGTTTTGGATATATCTTTGCCCAGAGCCCAATATCATCAAGTAATCCCGGATTTTTTTTTTCCTAATTTTCTTTAAAATAGAGCATGACCATCTCAAAACTACATAGCCTTAATCCAACAAATTGATGTGCCAAATTTAAACGGCATTCTATAGTTCAAATATGAGTTGTATGAATATATCTAGTCCTTGGCTCTTTTAATGTCATTCTAATAAATTCTGAGCTGAGCTTCCTTTACTCAAGAACAAGTGGTGTTTTTTATTGATTGGTGTTGCCTGATGATTTTTTTTAGTTTTTATTCAATCTTATGTTATGAAGCTTTTAGTTAAAAAATCAATTATGCGTCACGGAACTTTAAGCATAATATATATCATCGTCACAGCTTAAACATTATAATTTTTCCAGCGCCAAAATATCATATTTCACATCCGAAGACTGCATGATTGGAATCCGTGAAAAACATTGTTTTAATTTATTGTTTTCGAAATAATTTCCCTCTTCTTCGAGAACATTTTTTCGAAAAATAAATCGTGAAGCAATTGACGCAGAAATTGTCGCTAAATTTATTTTCTTTTATTTTTATTTTTATCTGATGGAAATCACAGTGGGTTTGGAGTTTTTATGAACGGCATGCAATTTCACATTTTTTTTATTATTATCTGCAATCTGTTTTGGGCTCGAGGCTCTCCCAACACTTTCGCTGTTCGCTTTTCACGTTCGTATGTTTACGCTTCGCCAGCCAATTCGAGGACCATATGCATATTGCATAACTCCATGCCACCCGATTGTATTTTAATGGCAGATGGGTCGGCCCATGAGCTCTGCACTCCACTGCGGTCATAGTTGTGTTTCTTTTCATCACAGACCATAATCTGTTACCCGGCACCTCCCGATCCAAATGCCAAGCTTTCAAATGTTGTTCAAAAAAATACCGATTAACGCTGGTTTAATCATTGGTATTTTTCATAGATACTCTTATAACTACTGAATATATTGTTGAACCTAAATTTTTTTGAATCTTAGAAATTAAGGAGACATTTGAAATAAAAGATAAAATTGAACCATAATATCACGTGGTAAATGTTAAACGTTGTTGGCACTGAAACCAATGAATATATCCTACTCTAATGTACGCATCATAAACATCCATAGTCAAAGGTCAAAGAGACATTTCATTATCGGCATAGTGTGACAGTTATATTTACCATTATTCTCATTACTTCCATAAAATAGCGCCTGAAATTGGTATCAATGAAGACAAGGGACCTTCTTTCGATGACCGGGCCGTAAAAGTGAACCTAATTTGTTCTATACGGATCTAGATATATGGAAGAATATTGTTCAGGCGACCAAATCCTTTCATGAATCCCTTCTAATTCTCATATTTTTTTTTAATTTTTCCATTTTTACGTTTTGCAGAGTTTAAACAAAATGATACGAATTTAAATGTTTACTTGGGTGGGCTCCACCTTATTGAGGTACTTACGCTGTCTAGAGTTTGTCTATATTTGGATAATTGACTATATTTTTAGTTACTTAAGAGAATCAAATTCAGTAACATAATCATGCCGAAAAAATGTTGATTATGTAAGGTGTCTTTGGTAAGAGTCCTGCTTTATAATTTTAACACACTCACTATCCTTAAATTTTTAAGTACCGTCCATAAATAAAACTAAACTAAATCAGCCGTGAAATTTGTCGAGCACATAATAACTCTTATTGACTTTTGGGTAATCAAAAACAGAAATAAAACTAAATTTGGTATGTCCGGTATGCCCAGCTGTAACAAATAAAAAATATTCTGAAGTTATTTTTGTACTGCTGTACACTTTTGGTCTCGTTCGTTATGGATAAGATGAAATAAACAGAAAACAAATAATAAAAAAAATCTAACAGTTTTTGTTTTGTTTTATTTCCTTTTGTTTCCTACACTATATCTAGCATCTAGGATACACAAGTACAAGATCCCATTAATCCAGAAAAGCAATTGGGAATCGTAAATCACTTTAGCGTTAGATTTAACTTTTTATTTTGGCTGTTATTGTTTGCAGAAAACAAAAATATTTATTCTAAGATATCGTACAGTATATTCCTTACATGCTGTATATCCTTTATTCATATATAACCTTTTTTTATTATTTTCAACTCTGGTTTCTGTTCCGTACTACAGTTCTAAAGATCTCATAATTCTCAGCGGACTAATTTCTGATTGTTGGATATATAGCAAACATTTTCATAATAGAAACTCTTTTTCAGCGAAACACTTTACTGTGAAGCAATCTAGCTGTACTCGTACATATATAAGACTGCAAATATTATGTTTAAGTGTTTTTTATCAAAATACGAGTCTATCGATATTCCCACACTGAAACTTCATCCAATGCACTCAATAAGATTCAATATAGAGCACACATAGAAGTAAATTGGATAACTAAATAAATCAATTAACAAACAATCGATTTCGGTTAATTAAAGATATAAATATTTCATAATCTGTCAAAGCGCAATTTTATATATAGAGTGGTACGGCTAGGATATTAAATTATAGAATAAATATTAGCTCCCATTCTTCATTACACAGAAAGATTATTAGATCAGTGATTCTTAACGTTTAGTTTATAATAGAACGTTTAATCAAAAAATGTATTAATGACAGATCCGTTAGGATTACCTCTTCCTTGTTACATAGCCACTACAGAAATATTTGATATTATTGAGAGTCACAGGTAGTGGTTCTATTGCTCTGCTAGTGAAGTGAAATGTTGGTGGACTTCTCGACTTGGCCAGCCAATCTTCGATATTATTTATGGTTATTTGTAGTTTGGATATGACTTGTTATCTGCAAAAGTGTCGGTATGCACTCTTGTGTGGGACACCTGTTTTTGCTTCTTTTATGCTGGAGTGAACTTCTTCTTGTTTAACTCTAAAATAACTTCTTTTCGGATGCGACTTTAGAATTTCACAATACTCAATTGGCAGAGCTACCTCTAATTTGAATACTAAACCTGTTTGCCTATAAGCTATGTCAAGAAATATGGGTAAACAAATCGGTCAAGTTCATAGAATAACAGATCAAAAATGATTTTTATACTAAATCTGTTATTCTATGAACTTGGCCGGTTGTGAGGTGTTTCTTCGGACGGAACAGCTCCTGATTAAACAATTTTAGGTTTAATTATTCGTTTTTATAATAGTCTCTAAAGCTATTGGAGATGACAGTAAAAGTTTCCACGACAGTCGGAGGTGACACCTACCGGTGGGCACCATATATAACACACAAATCACACCAAAGCAATCCTAAATACTACAACATGACGTTTTCGAATGTGAAGGGTCCTCCTTCTTTCTCGAGCAACACGGCACGAAAATTAATTAAAAAAACATTTTTACTTTAATCGTTTTTAATCGGTTATCAATCTTCGTGAGTAAGAAAATTTAATATTTCGGTGTAGTGCACGTGGCTGGAGAGATTAGTGAAACAGTGGCATTCGGGTAAAAAACCAACATAATTCGGTGGTACAATGACAACTCGCGTCAAGCAAGCGTCACCAAAGCGAGTCCGCAATCTAGGAGGGAGGAAGAGGAAAGAGTTCTCGATCAACACGCCAGGAACCAGCAACGAATTCATATATATTCGGCGTCTCAAGCGGGTGACTATACTACTTCTTGGCAATTTCGAATTTGGAAACCATACAGAGACAGCTATCAATCACGATCGAGAACCCACATCCGATCGATACAAAGCTACCTCGAATCACGATACAAAGTCTTCGCAGGGAATACTAAAACTGGGTCGATTTTGAGAAATTATTCGTCGACCACGTTCGTAATCATAACCAGCTGAGCAGCAAATCAGCTGCTCCAATGACACCACTCCATCCCCAATGTCAATTATGAAGAAGCATGGCACATTTTACGAGATTGAATCAAATGTGGGGTGGCACAAGATCATTGATAACACGAACGGCACCGTTTGAAGTCCAGATCTCGCAATCAGCAGCATCCTTCAGCTAGCACGAGATGAACAGAAGAAATTCTCAATTGCAGTGAAAGTCGCATCTACGTGGACAAACTGACAACCTGCTTAGACAACATCGCAGATTTAATCGAGATTAAGAGGCAAATGGTAGACTTACTGAGATGTGGTGGCTTTGAAATGCGGAAGTGGTCCTCGAATAGTCAGTAGCTCCTCAATGAGATACCAAGCGAATTCCGCGAACATAAAATGAGACAATTCAGCTAAAGAGCTAAAATGAGACAATGAGACAATTGAAACAATTCAGTTAAAACAGTATTACTGCATTGGTCTTCTTCGGCCGATTATTTAGGATTCAACATCAGCACATCATCGGATATTTATGTGCACCGACCAAATGAACTATACTACCGAAGGCATCAAAAGTAATTTGAAAAAATCAAACTTTAATAATTGGGGGTACTCGGTATATCGTGGGATGAATCGAACCCAAAATGGAACACTTTTGTAGCCAATCGGGGGTTTTCGCAAATCTTACGCTACACTCAACCTTCCGATTGGTATTATATCGACACCAAGCAGAATCCTGCAAATGGTGCATCTCGTGGTGTAGATTATTTATTGGTAAGCACAGCCACCTGCTCCGGCCCCCAAGTTCGGCTTAGTTACAACATTGATGTACGAAAATTAAAATGAATGATTGCATTGGTTATATAAACCGGGACGTCTCACAACAACTTATATACCACCAGATCGAGCAACACTGCACGAAAATTAATTAAAATTTTTACTTGTATTGAATCGCAATAAATCATCTGCAAGTTTTGCATCTTATTTCGCCTTCGCATTTTCGCTAGACCACAAACAGTTTTGACAGAATTGGAGGAAATAATATTGGCCGATACGAGGTTATTTCATTACTTCACGCGGCTTACCTATAGTTTAGGTATCATCAAGATTGAGGGATAGAACAGATTCTGATATTTTCTTTATAGCTTTATTAGGTAGTTTCTAAGAATCTCTCAAGTTATCAAGTCATATAGCATGATTTTTAGGTACCACATGGTTCTTTATTTCTTGTTTTACTTCTTTAGCATTAATTAATGGCATTTCTATGCTTCCAGATACTTGTATGGTTTTCAATCAATATATCCAGCTGATTGAGTAATGCGAGATAAGTTTGTTCTGATTGGTGGTGGAATGTGCGGTAACTGGTCTTATCAAATATTTGGTTGCTTATATCTACGAATTGAGGGTTCTTCTTTTGTACTATTACAGCGTTCGTAGCTACTTCTACATTATTATTTACACTCTTAAATATAGTGTTCGAATGTGTCTGAATTTCATTTGGGGATATAAGACTGGTTTGGTTAGAAATAACTTCATTATGATTTTGAGTGAAGCCGATTGACAAATGCACCAAGTTTGAGTATTGGAATGGAGGCTTTTATTTTTGTTTGTGTTCTTAATTTAACTTGACGTTAAGTCACGGTTGTTGCATGATCAGAAAAAATACTATTTGTAATTCCAAATATATAGACCTTTTACACATAGGTATCTGGTGAATCCCGGATCTTAAGTGTAAGATGGTAAAATATTCCGACTTCCCTAGATTATTTAGAATCTCTTCAATTTTGGGAATAGGAAATTTGTCATCAATCGTTTCTTCGTTTAGCAATCTATGACAACTCTTAATTTTTAAGTCCCCGATGAGTACGTCCCTTATTAGCTATTTCAACCCATTCCACAAAGCACTACAAGATAGTTTGGGTAATTAGAGCCTATAATAATGGGCTAATTAAATGTTCTATTAAAAAATTTTGGGTTCCATTCCTTCCAACTAAAAAACGGGTTCTGCTAGCTTTAGAATAAGTTAACAGAACCCATAACAAAAAATGATTTAAAAACAATTGCAAAATTAAAGGTTAATTTTAGGCTAATTAAATGCCATATATTTTTTTTCATCATCTAGAAAATTCATAAGGCTTTTTCATTTCAAAGCCAGCCGAACCCAAATCTCAAACCGGACCAAAACCGAAATTCGAACGAAAAACTTGATCTATTGACAAACAAATAGTTTTAGGCACATTATTGTCTAACCAAAGGCCCCATTAAAAATGTAGCGGGCTCCACTCTATCTTGGTTTTAAATTTTATATTTCAAATGGAATTTTGTGTGCCGAATCGCTGAAAATGTTACCGAAGGCTAGCGGTGAATTGACTTTATCCCAAACGCGTGGATATGAGAGGTTTAATTCATTTAGAAGTGGTCGAGATGTGGTGGAACATTTGCCTCTATGGTCGGCCTCTGATGTTAACATCAATAAAGTGAAGGAAATGTTGATGGAAAATCAATCACACGAAACAATTCGTACCATTAAACTCGATTGTTTAAGTCCGAATAGTTCCGAAAAACCTGAATTTTCTTCAAAAACTCAATCGGGTATAGGTCGCTGAAGGCATACTAGAACAAGTCAATTTCGACCCCACATTCATACAACGCATTATAACTGGTGATGAGACATGGATTTACGCGAGTTTGACATGCAAACCAGTCAACAGCTTCGAAATGGCGCCTTCCGACTGAGCCGAAACCGAAAAAACACGTGAAACTTGATCAAGGAAATTGTTGAATATTTTCTTTGGTTGTCGCGGTGCTGCTATCTCTTGGAATTCCTAGATCGAGCAGAATAAAATTCATACTATCTTATAATGTTCTGCTGTATGGGTTCTTCTAGGTTAAGGGACCTCAATAAGTCTGTCTTTTTGGGGACAACCAAAGTTGAATTTCCTAGAATTGGGATTGAGTGTTACGTTTCGAAATTATTTATTTCCTTAATTTCGACAAATAGCCGGGGATTTCTGGATCACTCTTTAAAATATGTGCCGTTTTGTTGTTGTTAGGTTTATATGAACCAGGTTGTATTTATCATAATATTTTGGTTTAATTTGGTATAATTTGGTTCAAACCAATCCACCTGTTTGATTTGGTTTAAAAATTACTATAAAAAATGTCTCTTGGGTAATAACGGTAGAATTTGATCGCTTCATAATCAGTTTTAGTGTTTGTTTTTGCCATAAGTTCTGATCCCAGGATTCCAAATTAAACAATTTATGGAATTCTTACTCGTAGTATAATTAAGCGGGCACTTTCTCACTCAATAAGATTCCTACATTTTCGATTTACTTTGTGAATGCCTAGAATATTATTTTGGAGCCATCTGATGTGGTTGTAGAGTGTTTTACGGTAATATAATAGACAAATAAGTTTACCATAGATTTCTCATTTTTATAGATCGAGAGATAAAACTGAGTTGTGCAAAAAACTTCTGATAATTCCAATGCCATGTTTGTATTTGTGACTTAACATTGCACGCAGTGTAAAGTCACAAATACAATCATGACATCGGAATTATCAGAAGTTTTTATTCAACTCA
Organism: Nephrotoma appendiculata; assembly: GCA_947310385.1. Taxonomy (NCBI): domain Eukaryota; kingdom Metazoa; phylum Arthropoda; class Insecta; order Diptera; family Tipulidae; genus Nephrotoma; species Nephrotoma appendiculata. The sequence continues at coordinate 83,950,611 of OX371224.1, read as the reverse complement.
TTTTTATCTGTCGATTTATAAAAATGAGAAATCTATGATTAACTTATTTTTCTATGGTAATATGCCGAGCTTTATATGTGTTTGTCGGCTCCGGTGTCCATCAGTAGTTTAACCGATTTATTTGAGTTTGGTATTCTAAGGATCAGATACATCAGGAAATTTATCACACCGTATCTGAGTATTGATCCGAATTTTCGTAGATTTTAATGTCCAAGCAATCTTCATTAAAGAAGATGGTTTTTTGGTTTAGCTGAGATACAAATGTATTTCATTTCTTGTTGTTCATTTGGTTATTTTGTGAAAATTTTCTACAATTACCAGAAATTATATCGTTATAACTAAATTTTTAAGGGTGTAACGCATTGATGTTGTAGTGCTTGTTGCTATTTTACTTTTCCCAAATAAAATTAAAATTTGACTCGTTGCGGCGAAATTATACATCCGATATGGCCGAACGTCAAAAAAGTGGTGCGGCCGGTAAAATTGAAACAATTTACGATGAAGAGCAATGCTATGGGGTAAAAGAAAAACCTTTTACCGTACCACAAAACCACGGGCTAGATGTGGCAATGATGCACAAAAATCAAGACATCATTATTGGAGCGTTAAGTGATGAGAGTAAAATTTTTAATTTTAATTAAAAACGGGATAATTAATAATTTTGTATTGCAGATTCGACAAATAGTCCGAGCACATCGCAGTCTGCATTATTTGTAGCTGAACCAACGACAACTCAGTCACATTGACTATCGACAGCTCAATCCACACCATCAAAAGAAAGAAAGAGAACTCAAACCGAGTTGATTAAAGAACTTAAAGAGGAACAACAAAAAATACTGAACGAATTCAAGAAAATAAATCAGGAGGCGGAAGAAAGATCGGACAGACGATGCAATATGTTTTTGAGCGAATTAAGGGCAATAAGAGCTGCTATAAATACAGCTAGTCCTCAAGCACATAGCCAATACTACCAATCATTTCTTGTTTCTGCACCCACTCCATCGCCATCTGTTGATGAATCCTCAACTTCATATAAGTATGAAATACTGTGCCAAGAAATTGGTGATGATGGCGAATTGTAAACCATAAACACTTTTCTAGAATTTTATAAATTAATTTATTGAATGAAGTATGTATGTGATAAATAAAAATAATGAATTGTTTTGAATATGTTTATAAGAAATCTGTTTTAATATTTAACTATTTTCTATTAATTTCAATTTGTTTTCGAAGCATATTTCTGATAACTCTCTTTGAATGCTCGTATTGCTAAACTGTTTGGTCATATCACTTGGTTGTTCTAATGGAATGTCGTCGTCTTCGTAAAATTCAAAATTTAATTAGTTATTAACTTTTAATAATTTTGACAGACTCATTACTATAATATAATTTACCTTCGGAATAAATCTATAATCCAATTCATTTATTTTTCTTAGCATTCGCCACCTGCTCTTTAGGTTTCCTATCGTCTGCTCAATAAAAATCCTGGCAGAATTCATATACGCGTTAAACGACTCCTCAAGTGGATTTAAGTCTCCCGTATATCCCTTAATTAGCCAGTCTAGCAAAGGGTATGCTGAATCACCCGATACTAAATAGCTCATGTCAACCCCATCAATCAATCTGGTTTTCTGGAAGATAATAAATGTTATTGTATGTTTATGTCATCAATGCACTAAGTAGAACATTTGCCATATCGTCTAAAAAATCCAGAATTTTTAAAAACAAGAGAAACGTTTGATGTGCGAGGATATTTGCAACTAACGTCTCTAATTCTAGTGAGCAAAAATGATAAAACACATGTGATATCAAGTTAAATATGTAGAACTACAATTTTATATTTACATGTAGTCAGCATTCGCCACTATTTGGACATTATAAGATGTCCACCCTTTTCTATTAACAAAATCACCGTGACCATCCTCTGGTGCCAAAATCGGTATGTGTGTACCATCTATTATTAATAATATTTGGGGAATATGACAAATTTTTTCAAATTTTCTGGAAAATATTTCAGCTTCCTCTTTTGTTGGCATTTTTATTACATCTCGCACATGTTTCAGCATTGCATTGGTGAATAAGTGAAATCGAAATTCTGAACAATTAGTAACCATACACAAACCCCCATGTTATTTTCGATGACAAGGTAGTCAGCACATGAAGAAAATTTATAGAGAGGTATTGCTACCCTTTAGTTTCGTAGGCTTTGGCCTTAAATCCTCTCGAACTATATCGCAAATCTGGTTAAACATATCTCGAACAACGCGAAAATTATTCATCAAGTCACGATCGTTAAATGTTTTGAGTACTATATCGGTCCACCAACATGAAGTGCGAAATTTGGACCACTGTTAACTAGGGTGCGACTGTCGTAGACAGGACAACCTTAGCTACATTTATTGTTGCCACTATCCTTTTAACTGTACCCCGTAGGCGGCATTAACCCGCTAGCTCAGCGGTAAAGGTTAATTGGCCGTGGGGATGGGGATACAAAGATAGCGGCCTAGATTACCGCCGGAGGTAACAAAATAAGACGGGTATGGATGGGAGAGGGCATCGGGCCCTTAAATAATGAATTGGGCCATCAGCCCATTGCAGAGAAAGCCGGTCAGACGCTGACCGTGGTTGTATTTAAAAAGAACTATTCTAGCATGCTAAGGATTCAGAGGCCTCTCGGGCCTGAATCCTTAAGGGAATCCCAAAAAAAATGTTAAGCGTATAATTAGCAATGGTATGCCACAGTGCTCGCTGAAGAGGAAAAGATCCAACTCGTGTCACCAATTTCCCTCCCAACAAACCCCGTGCCAACCCACTACTGTTATTTAGTTTGTTAGTCACACATATAAATATTACCTACCTTAAATCCTGTTGATACGCTTTCCTTTTTTATATTTATTATTTTTTTTTTTTTTTTTTTTATATCTGAAGCACACAACTTTATATTTTATATGTAAAAAAAAATGAACACAATTATTTTCCTTGAGTATTTATAAGCAAACCAATTTTTTTTTTTTTATTTATATTTCTAAATGAACACAATTATGTAACTTATAAAAAAAACTCATTTTTCTTCTACAACTTATTTTGCTTTTTCTTAATTAAATGTAATTATTTTTTTTCATTCACGCACAACACAACTTTTACTCGAAAAATTAAATTTCAGAAACCAAATTAAACCGCCTATAAATAATTAAACGAAAAAATTAAGTTTTTTTTCTCTCATCAAAATAAAATTAAAAATTATATTTAAGGTTTACTGCTAAAAACGCAGTAATACGTCTTTACATAACGACCGTTCGACTAAAACTCCCCACAGTAAAAGTATAAATCCGCGTTCGTTTCTTTATCATCCAACGTTCACACCCTGGTCTATCTATCGACCGCCCGTCCACCAGAAAAAACCAAAAACGCGGTTAATTTTTCTAATTTTTCATTAGTTGGTTGAGAGGGGGAAAAAAAGTGTTTTCGTAATTAAATTGAAAACCTCAACCAATTTACGAAATCAAATTACCGCGCAAAGTAAAGAAACATTTTTGCATACTCGGGTAATTTGGCACAACTCCGGATGCAGTCTTTCTTTTATTGCATCGGTTATGCCATTTACCTATGCACAAGTATATAAAAAAATTACATTCCCATATGTGCACAAAAGACGTAATCCAATTACGTTCATGAACATATTTTTAGCTCATTTAACCTTGGTACATAAAAATTCTAACGTGAATGAATTATGTATGTCGGTTAAATGAAACCTAAGAGGAAATGTAACAACTTCAAAACATGACGGTCACGTTGAATTGGAAACAGGTGAAGATATCGTCTTCGAAGTCATGTTATTATGGGATAGATGGATTGGGATTGGTCGGTAACAGAATTAGATATAATTCCGTTACAGCGTGGGGAAAACCCAATCCCTGAGATGAAAAGAGATCTCATGCTCTATTTAGAAGGACGTGGCTTAGGGATTCAGTCTTTAGATAGCACAACGTGGCGGACGCCCCACACCCTGAGATAGTCTCAAAGCCGGGCACTTAACCTAGTTATTCTAACTGTTAGCATTAGATACTATTGACAATTATTCCATGAACATTCAAACAAAAAAAAATAGCACAATTCATTTTTGTTTTAATAAATTATTGAACCGAACTTAACTAGTTTGAAAATTTTGATTTGAATAGTTAGCTTTTTCAATTTATCTACCATTATGATGTGTAATTACTACTTAGTGTGGAAATAGTTTTTAGTGACTTTATACAATTTTGATATTAGGGTGTTGAATGTTCAATAGTATACCTCCTTAAATTAGTTTGCTTAAAAATAGTTATATTTTAAAAATTTACTTATGTCTTATTCCAAAAGTGTGTTACTAGAAAATGCCATAGATTCATTACAAAGGTTAGATAGCAAAAAAAAAAAAATGGAATTATAATATAAAATAAATGTTTAAAATCATAATATTGTATCAGGGTAGAGGAACTCATGTAAACCGTTGAAATTCCTTTGATGATGAATTATGAGACGTGTAAAGCCTGAATTTGTTGAGTTGGTATCCATTATGTGATGCCTCTCAAATACGGTTAATGTTTGGTTTGGAATTTCTGCAGACAGTGAAAAAGTCAAAACTTTGGTTTGTTTGTCTCCTCGGTTGAATTCCTCGTAGTCGAAATACACTTTCGCCTCGCGATTCGCTCCCATACACAGGTGTTGTTATGCTTAACTTGATAATCAAATCCTCTTGAGCAGTTTTGCAGCAACACAAGAATGGTTAGTGGCATAGTCACATTCAATAATTACTTGATGATATGACATCCTTGACATGCGTTGACTTTGGCCTCATACGTCGTGCCCAAAAAAATTGTTTTTTTTTTTTGTCGTATCCGTGGTCGAAAAACATAACGCGCCTCTCATGTAGGGTAGAAACAATTTATCTCGAATGTGGTTCATCCCTTATACTGGATTGACGGTGCTGGGTAACTTGGTTTTTGTATTTTGCCAGGCGACAGAATCACCAGTTACATGTTTTTCATATTGTAACGAATTGGGACCCATTATCTTACTAGATTTACTAGGGGTTCTCGCAATTCGTAGAATTTCGTTAATCAGCCGCTTAGTCTTGTTCAATTTCCAGTCGTTTGTTTCTTCGTTCATCACTGGTACCGCATCGCATGACTGCATATCTTCAATCCATGTGTAGTTTTCGGAAAGATTCCATTCTTTGTACACCTGATTCCTCTTAATTGTTCACATCTTCGATAAGAAAGTTTTGGCTATTCTCTGACTGCATAAAAGACCTCCCCCAACATACCATCTATTGTTTCATCACCATCTTAAGTTTAGCGGTGCCTTATGTTGTTTTCAATCCATTATATGTTTCGAGTTCCTCTTTATTAAAATGTTGTTTAATTTCATTTTACATTAATTGACATCTTGGCGATATAACACTTTTCATTACTGTAGATGGCGCTACCTCAACCGGACTTTGTTACAATTTTTAATGACTGGGGTTGAGCTAACCTCATCCTCTATCTTATTTACTAATTTACTAATTTATTAACCTTAATTTTATATTTCCCTAACTAATATCTTAAGTAATGACGCTGGTATATTTCTAATATCGCGCACGATATACCAGCCTTCACTTTACCATTACATCATCTATGTAGGTGCCCAACTAAGCATAGATGGTCTAATGGGAAAGCGGATTATGTATACGACCGCGTTTTCTCCGGCGGCGCTTCCAATTTCGGTGGAAGATCTTCATTAGAGACTTTCGATTGTCATACACTTTGTACCCGTGTGTATGTTTTGAGTAATTTAAGAACTCCCTATTAGCAGATTGTGTCCTACCACGTATTGTCTTGGTATCCATACGTTGGACTATGAATCGCCTCAATGTTTGTCTGATTCTTAATTGCCTCTTGCTATATCCACATGGTAATGCCTTGTACGTTTTACACCTCTTTTTCTTTCTGCGAGGTGAGCTTTTTTTGTTTTGTGAGGCTCGTATTTTATTTTTATTATATAATTTGATGGACATCCCCCTGAGGTTAGATTCTAATGCTCTATTACGTGATGAAGGTATTAGTCTCGATGAGGTACCACTTAGTGATAGCGCATTAACATCAAAACGGTCATCTACACCTATTTCCTTTCCGCTCGTAATCATCTCTTGCGGCGTATCACTATGATTTAATTCGGTGGCATTAGCAATTTTTAGCTGCGATGTAGATTGCAACGCCACAAATTCAGAGTTTTGAGATGACAGTGTCTCAGGTACTCGGTGTACTAACTTCAGTTCACCAACCTGGTCAACCACACCTCCCGAAGGATTTTCATCCTCTTTTAAAATACAGATTGACGATGAGCTACTTGATGTTATGTCAGTAGCACTACATATGCCATTTGAATTTAACGTTGATTTAAACGTTACTTGTGATGTTTGCGACGATGGTTTGGTACTATTTATATTTTGAACTACCTGATCATCGTTTGTTACTAGCGTGAATCCCGGTAATGGTCTTTCTGATGTTATTTGAACTAAACTATATGAATCAGTTGAATGAGCACCTATTGGTGAATCACCTACCGGTTTATTTGGCAGGCAATGCTTCTTGTGCAATTTTTGCATTAGCCTGAGGTGTTGTCGCTGCGTGCGCTCATTTTTATAGTACGCACTTGACGCAGAGTAGATTAACGCACTATTTGGTGACAAGTTTTGAACCTCCTCCAATCCCCTCAAACACGCTTTAACCTCTTGTTCAGGTATTTTGATGACCAAATCCTCTAATTCTTCTTGAGCTTGCTTGGATGTCAGCCTACCCCGTTTGACCCGGCCTATTATCCTTCCACTTTCGGTTACAGCTTCATCCAAGCTCTCGAACATCTTAAATGTCTCTTGGGTTTTACTTACCCTATTGGTTCTACCCTGAATATGCACTAGTTTTGCCATCCCCTCGGGCAACCAATCGGCCACAGCGGTATTGTTCCTCAGATTCTCGACCATCCCTTGACACAGCAGTAGAAGTTTCTTGATGCATGCCTCTATCTCACGCTGCGGTTGTTTTTGCGCGGCGGCATGTGCCTTAAATGGCGCTAGAAATGGATCTTCGCGCTCTACTTCTAATCTGCGAATTAACACTTGCTTCAAGGTTTGGGATACTTCCTGGTTAGCCTTAACTACCAGGTTGCGCACCTCCAACTCTATGCGCAACTCGTCCTCGCTCAATTTTTCTATGTTGAACTCCATCCTGAGACAGAGTTCCTAACTTATAACTTATTTAAATAAAAAAAATTATGATTACTATAAACCTAACATCTTATAAAAAAAAATAATTCAAAATATATATACAACCACGGTATCATCTGACCTCCATCCGCCATGAAATGACAGCACAATAATCATTATTTGGGTCAAGACTAGGAAAGGAAAGGATATGAAATAAATTTTTGGATGAAAATACTGAATGACAACCCGACCAGCAATGGCATTCCAAACCTCGTATAGCACGCAAGTGAGACTCATTGCCTCGATGAAGCCATTTGGTATTTCATTAACTTACCTAACTGAGTGAGACAATCCTCTTGCCCTCTTATTCACAGTCATCATTCGATTACACCTTGTAAGAAAACCGGACTGTGTGAGTGGCAGGCCGAACTGCTCACTCAACTAGGAACAACAACTCGCCGGTTGCTGCTGCGAATTTCCGTTACTTTACAATACCAACTTACCTGGTTTATGGACAACTTGTATTCATGCCCATCCATTAAGCAGACAGCTAAGTGTGACCAACCAGGTGAGCAGTACCCTGGATGTACTTATGAACTATAAAGTAGACTGGCGACCCCATCCCGAGGGATGATTGTTTAAAAATTTAAAACTGAAGTAGAGATTACGCGAAACTTGAATATAAAGTAAATTGGAAATTCCATTTTTGTCAAATTTTTGATGTAACAGAATATTTTAATCTGTGGTAAATTCTAGCCACAAACTAAATTGTTACCGAAACTGGGGATAATTTGGGAAAGGTTCAATTTTACAATTCCGACTGGGATGCGGAATGATGTGTCAATTAGCCTTAGAATGAGCAGCCCTTTATACCACCCAATATCGTCGCTCGGCAGGAAAGGGATATGCTCATTACTTAAGGGATCGCACCATTCACCCTTGCCAGCAATGAATTGTAAAATTGTGTGTTGCACATGGTACACGAAAACCGTGCAACTTTTGATGTATCAAATGAAACATTGGGGAAAGTAAATAATTCGTTGAGTTCCGTATACCACCACAAATATCAGTTCACCCCCCGAAGTGCGAGTTGGGACATGCCGCAGGTGAACTGAATATTCGGGGATCCGGTACCGAAAAGCAATAAATTCCAAAACTAATCTGCGTGTGTATGACCCACCGTGTATTTGGTCAGATATGTATGCCCGAAAGCAAGATCGCTGCCATACGCGCACAAAACAGTTTCGTATTATTTTCACACTTTAAATCACTTTACACATTTAATTATTGAACACTTTTTTCACTAGAAAAATCACAATCGGCCGACTTCCGGCCACCCTAAAAACATAATCAAAATTAAATTGGAATTTTATTTCAAATTCCAATCTAATTAGGAAACAAAAAAAAACAGATTTTAAATTTGTATTTAAATTATTATTGGCTATACTGCCGAACCTTAAAATTTGGGCGCCATTTGTTAACTAGGGTGCGACTGTCGTAGACAGGACAACCTTAGCTACATTTATTGTTGCCACTATCCTTTTAACTGTACCCCGTAGGCGGCATTAACCCGCTAGCTCAGCGGTAAAGGTTAATTGGCCGTGGGGATGGGGATACAAAGATAGCGGCCTAGATTACCGCCGGAGGTAACAAAATAAGACGGGTATGGATGGGAGAGGGCATCGGGCCCTTAAATAATGAATTGGGCCATCAGCCCATTGCAGAGAAAGCCGGTCAGACGCTGACGGTGGTTGTATTTAAAAAGAACTATTCTAGCATGCTAAGGATTCAGAGGCCTCTCGGGCCTGAATCCTTAAGGGAATCCCAAAAAAAATGTTAAGCGTATAATTAGCAGTGGTATGCCACAGTGCTCGCTAGGAAGAGGAAAAGATCCAACTCGTGTCACCAATTTCCCTCCCAACAAACCCCGTGCCAACCCACTACTGTTATTTAGTTTGTTAGTCACACATATAAATATTACCTACCTTAAATCCTGTTGATACGCTTTCCTTTTTTATATTTATTATTTTTTTTTTTTTTTTTATATCTGAAGCACACAACTTTATATTTTATATGTAAAAAAAAATGAACACAATTATTTTCCTTGAGTATTTATAAGCAAACCAATTTTTTTTTTTTTATTTATATTTCTAAATGAACACAATTATGTAACTTATAAAAAAAACTCATTTTTCTTCTACAACTTATTTTGCTTTTTCTTAATTAAATGTAATTATTTTTTTTCATTCACGCACAACACAACTTTTACTCGAAAAATTAAATTTCAGAAACCAAATTAAACCGCCTATAAATAATTAAACGAAAAAATTAAGTTATTTTCTCTCATCAAAATAAAATTAAAAATTATATTTAAGGTTTACTGCTAAAAACGCAGTAATACGTCTTTACATAACGACCGTTCGACTAAAACTCCCCACAGTAAAAGTATAAATCCGCGTTCGTTTCTTTATCATCCAACGTTCACACCCTGGTCTATCTATCGACCGCCCGTCCACCAGAAAAAACCAAAAACGCGGTTAATTTTTCTAATTTTTCATTAGTTGGTTGAGAGGGGGAAAAAAAGTGTTTTCGTAATTAAATTGAAAACCTCAACCAATTTACGAAATCAAATTACCGCGCAAAGTAAAGAAACATTTTTGCATACTCGGGTAATTTGGCACAACTCCGGATGCAGTCTTTCTTTTATTGCATCGGTTATGCCATTTACCTATGCACAAGTATATAAAAAAATTACATTCCCATATGTGCACAAAAGACGTAATCCAATTACGTTCATGAACATATTTTTAGCTCATTTAACCTTGGTACATAAAAATTCTAACGTGAATGAATTATGTATGTCGGTTAAATGAAACCTAAGAGGAAATGTAACAACTTCAAAACATGACGGTCACGTTGAATTGGAAACAGGTGAAGATATCGTCTTCGAAGTCATGTTATTATGGGATAGATGGATTGGGATTGGTCGGTAACAGAATTAGATATAATTCCGTTACACCACACACCACGAGCTTTTCGAATACGCACTGTCTTTATTAAATTTTTGTAGAATAAGGTGTACGCAGTGACCACCATTCTTTGAGCCATAGCCCATCTTTTACGACGTTCGTTATCCTCTTCCATCAAAAATTTAACAAACTCGCCAGATAGCAAAGTCAAACGACGAAATTGTTCCACATTCATTTTTGAACACTTTAATGGGGTCGATTCCGGGATCTAAAATTGTATGTTATGTTATGTTATTTTTGTTTTTCAATACAAATTCCAATAGGAAGCGGGGATATAAAATAACATAACAGCAATTTTATGCCACGAGAATTGGACCCATTATACTATTAAAGTAGCTATGGTGTAAACGTGGTCATATTAATTTTATTCTTTAAATGGAACTGTGGCTGAGTTTTCACTTATATTTATGCACATTATGTTTTTAAGGAAAATTATATAGAACAAACTTTAATTGTAATAACTTAAAACTGTTTATTACTAAACCCTAAACTCAAAATATATACATATGTACTAAAATTGTTAAGAAATTAGGTTTCCATTCATAATGTTTTTTGAAAATAGAAATGATCAAGTGAATTTTGAATCGAAACGAGTTATAAATTCGGATATGGTCTCAAGTTTACGTTCTGAGTGCAAAATACTTGTTGGATATCCCCCGTTTGAGGTTTCTTATGATTTTTAGACAACGGTTTTGAACAAATTGCAGTCGTTCTTTGTTCGTACAAGCGGCATCTTTCCAGATTTGGCTACCATATGTTATTTAAGCTCTGATTATCATTTTATATATCAGTAGTTTGTTTTTCTCATTGAGTTTGGAGTTGCGGCATAGAAATGGATACAGTGTACTAATTAATTTTTGAGAATATTCAACTACGTAATCTATATGTTCTTTAAAGGTAGTTTTTTTGTGAAACCATGCCAGCCTAGATATTTGATTTTATTATACCAAGGGACTGCAGTGTTATCAGCTAGTAGATTAAGATTAATTGGTAAGTATCTTGCCGCTCGTCGACGAGTAAAGAAAATTGCTTTTGGTTTTGACTGGTTTAGTTTGATGTTTCATTTGGGTTCTATGGACGATGTATAAATGGCGATGTCATCGCCGTATTGGGCAAATTCAACATTAGTGAAGACAGATGCGATATCAGCTGTGAACAAATTATAAAGTATCGGAGAGAGCACGGCAACTTGTGGAACTCCTAAATGAATTCCATGCTTGGCGGATTTTCGCCCGATATATACAAACAAAAAATTCCGTGTCATTAATTCTCTGTAAATAAGACCATTGTGACAAGCTCGATCAAACGCCTTTTCTATATCAAAATGGATAAGGCCTGTAGATTGTTTCTGGTTAAATTCCGTTATAACATGTTTCTTGTATTCTGAGCGCATGATGTTGTGTAGAGAACTCGTGGCGAAAACCGAACTGTTGATTGGTCAGGGTGTTATTAATATTAATAAATTTATCAAGACTCTTTTTAATCACTAGATAATTCCGATTTGTCCTTCCCTGGCTTTAAAATTCGTATTACTTTTGCTGTTTTCCAAAACTTGGAAAAATATGAGTATTTTAAACAGGCGTTAAATATGTATGTTTTGAAAACAATAGATTTTCTAGGGAGATTTTTGATTAACCTACCGTTAATAATGTTTTCACCTGGATATATAGTTGATTTAATTGGTCCTATGATATATTTCGAGAGCTCTGCGTGGGACGTGAGAAAATTGTCAACTTCTGAGACTATTTTTTGGGATAATAAAGAAGTACAATGATTATTTTGAATGCCTGCAAACCTGTGTGCTACACTGAAAAAAATAATTTAATGTACACCGTTTATTAAATATTTTTCTTGAATAATTCATAAAATACATGAATTATTTCTTTATCACAAAGAAATAGTAGAAAATGCTGTTTATCAATTAACAATGTGTTTATTAATGTAATAAATGACTGTTTGTTAAGGTAGATTCAGTAGTTTTACCGTTTGATCATAAAATTTAATAAAATTTTTTATCAATTTATTAACTTTTTTATAAATCTACGAACTGTTTTATTAAAAGTAAAATATTCAAAAAAATAGATTATTTTTTTATTATTAAAATTTATGAATTATTCATACATTAATGTAATTTCGGTTCTTCAAGTGATTAATTTATTTATAACTATTAAGAATTTTTTTTATAAATAGTTATTAAGCTGTGATGTTCGAAAACCATTTAAAAAAATTATACACGCAATGAATGGGTTCGTTACAATAATAAATTTTAACATAGGCAACCTACTTATCCGCAATCCCAAACCCATAATTTCACGCTATACAGACCGCCACCCGAAACAATTTCACTCAAAAATGGGGTAGCACATATTGAAAAAAACACTGAACTTTTAAAGGATGGAGGCGTGAATTTCTCGGTGCTCGAAACTCCCTCCAGCTTAAAACAAAACACCGAATCTAATACCGACCAAGCAACAAACGAATAATCTAAAGGAACATTTTTAAAAAATGCGTATGAACGCGATAGTACGAAATTAAAATTTTGTATCAAAGATTAACCTAGTTAGTTTCAGTATTTGAAACCTTACAAACTACCAAACTTTACACAAAACAAATATTCGGCGATCATTCGCTTCGTCTGGTGTAAGCTTAAGAATACTGCATAATATTGTCATCGAATGTCTCTCTAATACACTTTTCTTATTAATGTTAAATGTCTAAGGAGCCAATTATATAAAAATGAGTTTGGTCAATAAAATCCTTCTTGTTAACAGACTAATTTTTTCTTGGTGTGTATCAAATAAGTATCAGCAACAACCGGCTATTACATTTTAAAATGAAAAAACCTGAAGGTTTGAAATCATTAAGTATAGTCGTATAATACCAAAAATTAGAGAAAAGCAATGATTAGATAACTGGGAACTCACCAAGGTGTTGGTATTTACGTTGTATTCTGGAACTAATTAATGACTTTACTCAGAGACATATTATATAATACTCTATAATATTTGTCCCAGATATTGATTGAAGTAGCCTTCTTTTGTGTTGGTAAGTGGTAACATTTCCAAGATACATTATGATTGGAATATTTTCATTCTAATTCATATTTTGTGTGCCACAATCTGTAAACAAAAATTTAATTTGGTAGGTTTTTAAGTGCGGTAAATTAATATTTTTCAATCACAAACATTGAGCGTTCTCAGGTCCCCATGATTCACGACATGATTAAAGAAACCATCACCAATTTGATTTGAAAATTTCATAGTTCTGAACATTTACATAATGTTGAATTCGATATTACTCAAGACGTTCTCAACTGTTGGGTGCCGTGAAAGTGCTCATTTTAATAAATTCGGAAACTTAAATTTGCAATTAAAAATCAAAGAAGCCATTGAAAAATGTTTCAATTAAGTCTAAACAGATAAAAATGAATTTGTTTTGCTACATTCTTAAAAGCATTCACAATAAACATTAACGTCTTGGCACTTCTATTGCATGTTTACCATCCGATCACTTTAACAGAATATTACAGAACTTAGCGATGGAATTTTTCGTATCTTGCCCATTTTATTTATTTGTCTGAAAATAACCAAACCCCAGGATCCCAGAATTGTATATTGAATTCAGCAGTACAATTGAAAATAAATAATCGTTCAACGACTCGGAAAAAAGATTCAAAATTATCATTTAATGATATTTTAAAAATAATGAATTTGTTTATTAGTATCGAAAAATAACTTCATTAATTTATTTATTGAGAGATTGTTGCTCACATAGAAAGAATATATCTCTAAATATGTGTATAACGGGAAAAAGAAATAGTTTTAATAAAGTGGTTAACATTTCAATAAATATATTTATGAACTTATTAGTACGATATACATTGTCTTATAAACCAACTCTTTATTATTATAAATCTATTAATAGATATTTCGTATATGTTGTCCGAATCGTTGAAAGTGTACATCATATAATAAACATGTTCATTTTTACAGTAAATAAATTCATTCATATAATAAACGAATTTATCCATAATTCGAAATGCACAGCGTCAGTAATTTTCAGAGTTTAGTTCTTCAAATATTGCCGTGGTGAACGTGAGTGTAAAATCTAAAATTTTTGTGTTTTATGTGGTCAGTGAGTTATTAAAACAGTTTTTAAAACAATGATAAATACATACTATATCTAAAAGTGAACATTATTATTAGTCGAATATTATATTGTAATAACAATTAGATAGTGCTGGTATTTCTTTTATTATTTATGTCGAGTTTATGGAAAGATTATTGCGTCAAGGGGCATTGCAGAAGGGTAATTAGTACATCTGTGAATTTAGTATGGTGAGTTATAATATCGAAAGGGAAACTAATTTGGATTAGTTATATTTGTGTTACTATTTTAATAAAATTAAAAACTTGCTATAAATCGTCATTTCGGGTAATGAAACATGTGTAAAAATAAAGGGTGATTTTTTTGTGGTTAGGATTTTCATGCATTAGTATTTGACAGATCACGCGGGATTTCAGACAAGGTGTCAAAGAGAAAGATGCTCAGTATGCTTTGACATTTCATAATGAATAGACTTACTAACGAGCAACGCTTGCAAATAATTGAATTATATTACAAAAATCAGTGTTCGGTTCGAAAAGTGTTTCGCGATTTACGTCCGATTTATGGTCTACATAATCGACCAAGTGAGCAAACAATTAATGCGATTGTGACCAAGTTTCGCACTCAGTTTACTTTATTGGACATTAAACCAACCACACGAATGCGTACAGTGCGTACAGAAGAGAATATTGCGTCTGTTTCTGAGAGTGTTGCTGAAGACCGTGAAATGTCGATTCGTCTCCGTTCGCAGCAATTGGGTTTGTGTTGTTCGACGACATGGAAGATTTTACGCAAAGATCTTGGTGTAAAACCGTATAAAATACAGCTCCTGCAAGAACTGAAGCCGAACGATCTGCCACAACGTCGAATTTTCAGTGAATGGGCCCTAGAAAAGTTGGCAGAAAATCCGCTTTTTTATCGACAAATTTTGTTCAGCAATGAGGCTCATTTCTGGTTGAATGGCTACGTAAATAAGCAAAATTGCCGCATTTGGAGTGAAGAGCAACCAGAAGCCGTTCAAGAACTGCCCATGCATCCCGAAAAATGCACTGTTTGGTGTGGTTTGTACGCTGGTGGAATCATTGGACCGTATTTTTTCAAAGATGCTGTTGGACGCAACGTTACGGTGAATGGCGATCGCTATCGTTCGATGCTAACAAACTTTTTGTTGCCAAAAATGGAAGAACTGAACTTAGTTCACATGTGGCTTCAACAAGATGGCGCTACATGCCACACAGCTCGCGATTCTATGGCCATTTTGAAGGAAAACTTCGGAGAACAATTCATCTCAAGAAATGGCCCGGTAAGTTGGCCACCAAGATCATGTGATTTGACGCCTTTAGACTATTTTTTGTGGGGCTACGTCAAGTCTAAAGTCTACAGAAATAAGCCAGCAACTATTCCAGTTTTGGAAGACAACATTTCCGAAGAAATTCGGGCTATTCCGGCCGAAATGCTCGAAAAAGTTGCCCAAAATTGGACTTTCCGAATGGACCACCTAAGACGCAGCCGCGGTCAACATTTAAATGAAATTATCTTCAAAAAGTAAATGTCATGGACCAATCTAACGTTTCAAATAAAGAACCGATGAGATTTTGCAAATTTTATGCGTTTTTTTTTAAAAAAAAGTTCTCAAGCTCTTAAAAAATCACCCGTTAATTAGTGCTAGTGATTTAGTGTAAAATATATACATACACCAATCCCTCGCTTAACGAATTAATTTGTACCCGATAACTTGTACTTAACTAAGAAAACTAACAAATGATTTAACTAATTAGATGAGTTAGTAATAAATAAATATTATTTAAATCACATTATTTACTATTTGCATATTTATTAAGAACAAAAATAAAATTCGAATTTTTTATCGTAACTGTGGTTTATTTGTAAAATAACAAGGGACTTCGTTAAGCGGGGGATTGGTGTATATATATATACATACATAATATGTAATTTTGATTAGAATAATGTGCGTTTTTGGTCCGGATTTAATAAAATATGTGTATTATTTGTTGCGCGTACATTATTTAAACGAAAATTACATAAATGAATTGTTTACATTAAGGCGGCTGTAGTATCTGGAGTTAAAATTTAATTAAACATATTTAAATTCTAGAGAAATAAAGAGGAATTATTTTGTCATTCACTATATTATTTTATTGATGATTTTTAACTAAATTTTGACTCCGGATATAAAATCAGCAGCAATCGTTTAGCCGTTTTATTTACGCGATTTTATAAAACCGAACATTTCTCACGCTAAACGTGTCAAAACAAATCATAGATAAATAAACAAATTTATTTACGAAGCTGAAAGATTGTATTAAATAAAAAAACAAAACAATTCCTTTAACTCAATTTTTATTCAATTTTGATTTATAATATGGTGTACTAATGAATTAATTTTAGTTTTAGAAACACGAAGGGTTCCATCAAACGCTATTTTATATAGAGCAAACCTACTGTTACATAGATGAAAGTTCTACTACTACTATAATCGAGAATTACAACGTAAACTATAACAAAACAGAGATATTAATTATGGTTTGAAATGAGATGGCTGCTTTGAAATTTTACAACCAACAACAAATATATAATAATAATAAAGGGAAGAGATTCTTAAATTTATTTTTCTACGTATCTTTTAAGTTTAAAACTGTAATTTTACAAATAATAATTTACAAATTAAAAAATAAATTATCATTAACTAATAATTGTAAGAGTAGTGTAATCAATAATTAGTTTCTAGAAAATTATTAATTATCTGATTAAGATCATGGTAGTTTGCACTAAATATGAATTTTTAAATAAAATTAAAATTAGATGATTTTGTAATTTAGTTCCTGCTAGTTTAGTATAAAGAAATATGGATATTATAAAATAATAAATATTTATAAGTGAATTATGTCAATATTTGTTGTAAATAAAGAACTATTCAGAATAAATCTCAAAACTATTTTCTTTCTTAACCCTTCTCCTAACCGTCCTTTAAATAATCTTATATATATATATATATATATATATATATATATATATATATATATATATATATATATATACATACATACATATATATATATATATATATATATATATATATATATATATATATATATATATATATATATATATATATAAACCTAAAAATGAATTAATTAAAACAATATAAACATTTATTAATTTAATAAAAGACACCATAAATCAATGCATAAAATTAATTAATTTCGTTACTTTTTTAATCGAATTTTAATAAATTTATACGTTGTTAAAATTAAGTTGTTTGATGATTAAACAAAAATAAAAATTATATCAATAAATAAATTTACAAAAAATAAGACAGTTTAATAAATACTTTACATTAGTTCAATTAAAAATGCTTCAATCAATGCGTAGTATTAATAAATTTTGTTGCTTTTTTAATAAAATTTCAATAAATTCGTACGTTGTTACAATTAATATTTTTGATGATTGAGAAAAAAAATAATTATATCAATGTATAAATTTATAAATTATGTTTAGGAAACCTATCATACTAATAAATATTATACATTAATTTAATTAAAACAGATTGGATCAATGTACAGCATTAATTAACTGCGTTTGCAAACTCTTTAAATTAATACATGGATATAATTAAATGTTTTATTACAATTATTTATTGTTTTATTATTTAATTTTTTCAACTCTAATAAAAATGTACGTAAGCGCAATTAAAAATTTATAAATTAATAAAAGCAATCAATAGTTGAAAATTTGCTTTAATAATATTAATAAACACGTTCATGGGAACCATATTAATAACAAAATTTATTGTATCAATATTTTTTTTTATTGTATATGGGTAGTTATTTTTTTCAGTGTAGTGATTCACATTTTTCTTGGTTCGATATCAAAGTAAGTTTATTAATTTCGTCATTGAGTGGTGGAATTTGTCTACTGCGAAGAGGTAGATTTTTGCTGATTGTTCACATTTTATTGGTGTTTTTATCTTTTTGGATATTTCTAAAAGTTTAGTCCATCTATTATTTTTCAAGATTTGAAATTCTGTACTTATACGTTTATGTAATTCATTAACGATTGATTTTAGAAATGGATCTCGGGTTCGCTAGAATTGTCGCCTATACGCGTATTTCTAAGTCACATTGACATTTTTTCGGTCCGGGGATTTTGAATTCAATATTATAAGTTTTGGTTCTATGGAATGGAACAGATTTGTTTTTAGCTTTCAGGATTAATTTTTTTAAATAAGAGATTCC
Source organism: Nephrotoma appendiculata (assembly GCA_947310385.1). Taxonomy (NCBI): domain Eukaryota; kingdom Metazoa; phylum Arthropoda; class Insecta; order Diptera; family Tipulidae; genus Nephrotoma; species Nephrotoma appendiculata. The sequence continues at coordinate 83,931,994 of OX371224.1, read as the reverse complement.
CTCATCAATATCGTTGTGTGACTGAATATTTCTAATTTGAGACTCGCTGCTCAGAATTAAATTGCGATTAAGTAATTTTGTAATGTTTTCAGTTTGCTGCAGAGTAATTTAGCCTATGTTGAATATTAAAGTTTGGGGAATTTGAGTTCAACTGAAAAAGAACCGGGAGGTGGTCAGAGCGTAAATCTTGGATAGATTTCATATTATCTATCATAAATGATTTTGAACAAACCGAATTCTTATGTTAATTAACGGTCGTCGTAGTTTTCGAAAGGTGCTTTTATTTTTTTTTATTATGTTTTTTCCCCTTTTTTTGAGAAATGCTGATCTAGGAAAATGGTAAAGAAAGTTTTCCCCTTTTTCAATTTTTTATTTTGTACAAAAAAAAATATAATAAAACAATGAATAAAACAAATTCATCAATTAACCACCGGAGCGCTCTGGAATGTTGAGGTAGTTTCGAGTTACACCAACTCGCCAAATTAAACCTAAAATATATTTATTCCTGTACACCTAAAGGAAATTTCTTAACACTTCCAGATCCACTTTAATATTTGATTTATATCTTTTATTACCTTTCCTTTTTCTTTTAGTACTTAAACCGCCACTACTACACTTTCGACAATAGTTGCGTTTTTTTGAAAATGCTGCTCTAGACCGCTATACATTATATTATGATTTTTTAAACTATTTATATAATTTTAAAATATTTGGCTTCGTATTCACTGTATCGAATTCTAAGTAACTTATATTAAGTCCATATCATGCATTATGTTGTTGAATAAAGTTTATATTTGCTTATTCTCAACAAGTCTGATCTACTCTTGATATTATCTAGAGTACAACGGAGTTCATGAAAAAACGTAATAATTCCTGAACTGACGAAACAGGGAGATTTTTTAGTACACAATTTTTTGATTGTTTCTTACTTCATTTTAGACACAGAACTGTCATTTTATTATCATATTTTGCTATTTCTGTTATATACGAATTTGCGGATATGCCGGGTCGGATAAAATATAAATAAGAAATGGACAATAATATGTAAGTAAAGTGTTATGCTTTATACGTATTCAAAAACATGTTAATGCATAAATTGGAATATTTATTTCCATTATAGCTGCAACAACTCTGACTAATTCAATAAGGGTGGTAAAAACAAGAATTTGTTTTCGAATTCAGACGGGACGGGTTAAAAATTTACCAGATTGAAAAATTAACACGGCATGTTTGATGCGTTCGTGAAAATTTATCGAATTGAAGATATGTCCGGTTTATATCGTGATTTCATTCCTGAAATGTTTGGCGTTTCTCATGGGGCACTTCAATTTATAACCTACGAAAAAGTCAAAAACCAATTATACTGTACATTGACTAAAATTGGCGGTATATTATCAATTATTGTGTTCAGAACAACACTTATGTAGTTTACCTGAAATTTTTAAAAATTAAACAAAACTGTTGATTAATAGAGATATTCGGTTTTTATTATAAATTTAATTTTAATAATTTCGGATTGTTCTGGATTCTCAACTTTATCGGGTGGGTGACTATAAAAAGAAAAAATGTTTGCGTTCCACAAATTGTTTAGTGGTACTTCCAATTTGTGCTTTACCTTTATAATGTCTTTCTACAGTACCAGTAAGAGCTTCCGAACGAACCGAGAGGGAATCAATTTTTTCAACTAGCTGTTGATACGGTGACATAGGTCGCGTTCCCATTACAACTTGTCCCAATTTCGAGTCAATTTTAGCATCGAGTCGAGCATTACGAATTGAATTCACAATCCAGCATTCAGCTTTCTCCGATTTTATGTTTAATTTATCGACCAACATGGTAAAGCATTGATGGCTTCACGGTTTAAAAAATTTTCTTGTGTAATTCTTTTTTGTCATATATCTAAAAAAAGTAATTTATTTTAGTTAATTTGTAGGTTATGTTCTCATCGTACATACATTCTTGTCACACAAAAATTCCATCCATATCAGCTTGATTATGAAAATCATCACCCATAAATCCATTATTACCATCGCTGTCATCTAAATTTATGTTACTATCACCTACGGTTGATGGTAGCATTCTGAAATTAAAAAGATACGTATTTATTCATGTCGCCAAAGACGTATTTATTCATGTCGCACGGCTTATCACTAATATTGTATTCCCTAAATATTGTCCGAATTTTTAATTTTGAAAAAATCCACCGGAAAAGTCGGAAAACCCGAAAAATCGAAAAAAAATCTTTTCTTATATGAATTTTGTGTGTACATTGTTTATGAGACAGGTTGTGCAGTGGTTAAAGCTTCGGTGCTTGGCTAGGAGGTACTGGATTCGAATCCTACCGGAGGCTGCATGGACATTTTTTTTTATCCAATCTATTTATTTTACCTATTTATTTTCTCTATCTATCTAACGGGTGATTTTTTAAGAGCTTGAGAACTTTTTTTTAAAAAAAAACGCATAAAATTTGCAAAATCTCATCGGTTCTTTATTTGAAACGTTAGATTGGTCCATGACATTTACTTTTTGAAGATAATTTCATTTAAATGTTGACCGCGGCTGCGTCTTAGGTGGTCCATTCAGAAAGTCCAATTTTGGGCAACTTTTTCGAACATTTCGGCCGGAATAGCCCGAATTTCTTCGGAAATGTTGTCTTCCAAAACTGGAATAGTTGCTGGCTTATTTCTGTAGACTTTAGACTTGACGTAGCCCCACAAAAAATAGTCTAAAGGCGTCAAATCGCATGATCTTGGTGGCCAACTTACCGGGCCATTTCTTGAGATGAATTGTTCTCCGAAGTTTTCCCTCAAAATGGCCATAGAATCGCGAGCTGTGTGGCATGTAGCGCCATCTTGTTGAAACCACATGTCAACTAAGTTCAGTTCTTCCATTTTTGGCAACAAAAAGTTTGTTAGCATCGAACGATAGCGATCGCCATTCACCGTAACGTTGCGTCCAACAGCATCTTTGAAAAAATACGGTCCAATGATTCCACCAGCGTACAAACCACACCAAACAGTGCATTTTTCGGGATGCATGGGCAGTTCTTGAACGGCTTCTGGTTGCTCTTCACTCCAAATGCGGCAATTTTGCTTATTTACGTAGCCATTCAACCAGAAATGAGCCTCATCGCTGAACAAAATTTGTCGATAAAAAAGCGGATTTTCTGCCAACTTTTCTAGGGCCCATTCACTGAAAATTCGACGTTGTGGCAGATCGTTCGGCTTCAGTTCTTGCAGGAGCTGTATTTTATACGGTTTTACACCAAGATCTTTGCGTAAAATCTTCCATGTCGTCGAATAACACAAACCCAATTGCTGCGAACGGCGACGAATCGACATTTCACGGTCTTCAGCAACACTCTCAGAAACAGACGCAATATTCTCTTCTGTACGCACTGTACGCATTCGTGTGGTTGGTTTAATGTCCAATAAAGTAAACTGAGTGCGAAACTTGGTCACAATCGCATTAATTGTTTGCTCACTTGGTCGATTATGTAGACCATAAATCGGACGTAAATCGCGAAACACTTTTCGAACCGAACACTGATTTTTGTAATATAATTCAATTATTTGCAAGCGTTGCTCGTTAGTAAGTCTATTCATTATGAAATGTCAAAGCATACTGAGCATCTTTCTCTTTGACACCTTGTCTGAAATCCCGCGTGATCTGTCAAATACTAATGCATGAAAATTCTAACCACAAAAAAATCACCCTTTATATCTAAAAATCAATTGCCGTGCGTTCGTCTCGCAAAAAATCGAGAACGGCTCGACCGATTTGGATGATTCTTTTTTTGCTTTGTTCGTCTCAATACAGCGGTGGTTTACGAAAAATAAAATAAAAATAATTTTTTATATGAACTTAGTGTGAACACTCTGTATGTGACACGTGGTGCATTGGATAAAGCTTCGGCGATTGGGGCGAGAGGTACTGGATTTGAATCTCACCAGAGGCTGTATACTTTTTTTGCTGTGTTCGTTTCAATACAGTGGCGGCTTAGGAAAAAATAAAATTCGGAAAAACGCAAAGGAAAATCCAAAAGGAAATTGAAAACTGCGTTTTGCATAGGAGTTTTGTATTGAAATACACTTAACACCACGAATGAAAATTGTATTTCGACAATGATCATTCATTTATATAGCCACTTCGGATTATTTTCAATAGATGGCGTTGGTGGTAGACTACTATAAATATAAGTTGTGTAGAATTTTGGCAATCAATGTACAAAATTAAAATCATAATTGTTTACGTCGTAACATATATGTCAAATAATTGTAAAAAAAAATAAAATAGAAATTCTTCTTGCATCAACAATCAAACGCGCATCAGTTGAGAACGGCTCAACCGATTTGACTCATTCTTTTTTCGTTGTGCTCGCAATTGCAGTAGATGGTTTTTACGAAAGAAAATTTTGAGAAAATCCTCCGGAAAAGTTGGAAATATTCCGAAAATCGAAGAAGGACGTTTTTGTACGGGGTTTCGCAAATACCCGATTCAGATGGTCTTTTGGAAGTGAAAAATTGAAAAATCTGAGTGGGAAACAAGAAAATTCTGCAAAAAGTCGAAGAAAATTGAGTTTTTTTTTCTATGGAATTTTGAATTTTTCCATGTTTTGATGATTTTGGGCGCTGTAAAGCGTGAAAATTCTATGCAAAGCTTGAAAATCTGAGAAAATCGCGAAATAAATTGATAATAACACAAAGTTAACAAGATAAATAAGAGATAGCGTTGAGGTGGGATCATTAATGCCACAACCCAGTAGATGGCGTTGTACGTTGACTTAGGCGTTGTGCAATTTGATAAGTGTCCTTTTCGCATTGGGCGCTTTCAGGGCACCGTTGGGAACATGTTGAGTAAAATCGAAACCAACGTTATGAAAATGTTTAGTACTACGAAATATTTAAGTCAAATTGGCGATGATTTGACTAATCATGATAGTTGACTTAAAAGCGCCCATTGTCATTTTCTGATTTTTACGATTTCGGTAATTTTTGCCAGAAATTGTAACCATTGTAATTTTTAAGAAGCGATTTTGATTAAAATTCCGACTATCAGATGGTCGAACCTAGGACGAAGAAACAGTAATTCACACAGAATGCATACGGTATCCGTGAGAATGAATCGCAAGAGCAACACAACAAATTAAATAAACAGAAACGTGCTCATATCGGACAAATTGCGCTAAACGAAACTCGAGATGCAAATGACGAAGTGTCAAGATTCCAATTGGGCCATTATGTCAGTTGCAATGAGTCGATTTGGCGTATTTCCTCATTTGCAATACATGACAGTCAACCCATTGTTCATCATTTGGGAGTGCACTTGGAAAATGGACAACGTATCTATTTCACGGAAGCTATTGCAACACAGTGAGCATAACGACCACCAACTACAACACTCACAGATGTCTTCGAAATTTGCCAAAGCGATCCGTTGGCACGAGCATTGCTTTACTGGGAAATGCTACGCTGTTATACTTGAAACCAGTGGACAAAGAAGTTTTAACGACGAAAGAAAGGTCAACCTATGTTTGCAAGATACGTCGATGTGTTTTCAGTTGATGTGCTTGGCCATGTGTACATCGTCCATCCACGACAAGACGAATGCTTCTATTTTCGTTTGCTTTTGTTCCAGGTTAGTGGTCCTATTTCGTTCGAATCACTTCGTACTAGAGTTGGTGTGTTGTACCCCATTTATCGAGAGGCTTGCCAACGTCTGAATTTGCTAGAAAACATTGGGACACAACACTCATTGATGCCATTGTTTCTGCGCCGGCAAATCAAATTCGTACATTGTTTGCGATCATCATAGTGACATGTCTTCCATCGAACGCATTCACATTGTGGAACAAATACACGGACGAGATGGCTGACGACCTTTTGCATCGAGTTTGCACAGTAACATCGATTATGCGATTGAGATGAACGACGAGATACGAGGGTTGCCTTTTATATTTCGGGATTCGACAACCCTAGTGTTGCAATCTGGCAACTGACAAGTTTGACATTTTTGAGATTATACGTACTCAGACCGTTTTGACATTCGAGCGCTATTTGTGTTTCTTACAGTACTCATTAACTCAACATCTTGGCGAAAAATTGAATTAAATCGTGAACATTTTCGTGCGATTATTTTTTACAACTTTCGACGTGGATTAAGGCAGCAAGAGTGCATGGATGAACTTAATTCAATTTTTAGCGATGAAGCTCCATCAAGGACCAGTGTTTATCGATGGTATGGTGAATTCAATCGTGGTCGTAGTTCGCTCCAAGACGAATTTCGTGAAGGTCGTCCAGAATCAGTTGTTGTTCCGGAAACCAAGCTGTGCGCGAACTGTTATTGCAAGATCGTCATGCGACCTATCGTGAGATTCAGACAACCTTAGGCATTAGTGGGACCAGCATACATTCAATATTGCATAAACATTTGAATGTCAAACAAATTTGTTCGCGTTGGATCCCACACAATTTGTCAATCGCTCAAAAAAAAGCTCAAGAAAAGCTCAAAAAATACGATCGCGGTGCTTCAAAATACGTCTATGATATAGTGACAGGTGATGAATCGTGGATTTACGCGTATGAGCCCGAAAGTAAGCAGCAGTCGACTGTATGGGTGTTTCAAGATGAGCCGAATCCAACAAAAGTTGTTCGCGCACGAAGCACTTGCAAACAAAAAATGATCGCCTGTTTTTTCGGAAAAAATGGACATGTCGCAACCGTACCACTAGAACAACGCAGAACAGTCAATTCTGAGTGGAACACAACCATTTGTTTGCCAGTTGTCTTCCAAGAAATCAGGAAAACCAACTGCCGAAGACGGATCACTCTTCACCACGACAATGCGAGCTCTCACACATTGGCTCAAACAACTCCATTTTTGAGCACTCAAAACATCGATTTGATGAGTCATCCGCCGTATAGTCCTGACTTGTCACCAAATGACTTCTTTTTATTCCCGTACGTAAAAAACAAACTGAGAGGTCAACGTTTTCCGACACGTGAAGAAGCGTGTTTTGGAGATACCTCAATCAGAGTGGAACAAGTGCTTTGACAATTGGTTCAAACGCATGCAAAAGGGTATAGATCTTCATGGGGAATATTTTGAAAAACAATAAAGCGATTTTCGAAGATTAATATTTGTTTTTGTTCTCTAATACCGAATTATAAAAGGCAGCCCTCGTACACAACAAGACTTCGATCATGATCGAAGACATGTGCGTGCTTATGTGCGGCAGCTTTTTGTCCAATTGCGCACGCAAGAACCAATTCGTTCCATGCACGATACAGTTAATCGTGAATTTAAACGAGAGCAAGTGTACGATCGAAATAAAATAAGCCGAATAGTACGAACGAATGTCCCACTTTTGAATGCACAGGAAAAGAACGTGGACGACGCATTGATGAAGACAGTTGACGAACGAAACGGCGGAATATTCTTCCTCGAGGGTCCCGGTGGAACAGGTGAAACCTTTCTGATTTCATTGGTTTTGGTCACAATTCGCTCGAGATCTCAAATTTTTGGATGTTCACGACGTCGAAGGAAGAGCTTATCACGAAAGTATTTCCGGCCATCCATTGGGCCAGCGAATGAGCGATTTTTGCAGTGAAGAATAAGGATGCAAACAGTGTGAATTACTTGATTGAAAACAAAATCATTGGGGAAATGTATTATTGAGGCCACCAACCATTTGACCGAATTTTGAATGCGCTTGATTTGCCGGGAATACCACCGCATAACTTGACGCTCAAGGTCGGATTTGTAATAATCATGCTGCGCAATCTGAACCATCCGAGATTGTGTAACGGAACACGATTGGCTGTGAAGAAACTGATGAACAACGTGATTCAAGTGACGCTCATCAAGGGCAAATTCAAAGGAGAGGATGTTCTAATTCCGAGAATTCCACTGATTGTAACTGACGGCTATCGACTGATTCCAATTGTTTGGCGTTCGCTATGACGATTAACAAGGTCAATCGTTGGAAGTGTGCGGAATAAATTTGGAAGTTCCGTATTTTTCTCATGGTCAGGTATAGGTCGCGTGTTCGAGAGTTGGCAAAGCGAAAATATTGTGTACCAATATGCATTGTATTGATTTGTGTCTGTGTTCGATTTAATACTACACGCACTATTTAACGGCGAAAACCAACATGAAAGCACTACTAATAAACCGGTTTGTTACAGCGATCATCTTTGGGGCTTGTCACGGTGACACGATTCGTTCTAAATCCTCGGCCTCGGTGGAATCTGCCACGTGTTTTTCCTTTTTTCCCCTTTTTATTTATTTTTTTCTTTGCCGCTATGTAAAGATAAATTCTGGTTATCCGGCCTTGCCGTCTGCAATACTATCGACGGAAATAACTGTTATTAAATTTGAACTACACAAAACTTTCACGAAAACAAGTGACCACTTATAATAATTAGCTATGCCGGTGATTTTTACGGCAGTAACGATGCACTAATAATTGCAAATCCTTGCTTCGTTGCTTCGTATTATGCGCGCACCTTATTTTTTTTTAATTAATTAAATTAATAAGATTAATTAATTAGACAGATGCTCGATGATTAATTAATTAGGCGGATGCCCGTCAGCCACATGCAGTCACCCGAAATGAATTATCGATCTAGCTGGTAGCTGTTTTTTCACAGGTCATACCTACGAAACGACCTTTTTTTATGTTCGGCGTAGGCGGAAGCACATACATAAAATATACCCACTGAACGTTTTGGTTTTCTACAGTCGACAAAGCAACATGTTATGCAGTAAATGTAGTAACACCTTTATATGGCTCTTGGTGAACCGATTAGCGTGAATTTAGTTCTCTTATTATTTGAAACCTATGCTTTTTCGTTTAGCTGCATGCGGATAACCAAAATACGAATTTTGAAGTCCGGACGGAAATGCTTCTGATGAAACTTCCTCAACACATTTATTGCTTGTCATTATGGGTTAAATGTTTTGTTTTGTTTGGGTAACGCTTCTATATTGTTATACATATATTTCTTTTATTTGTTATTATTTTATTTATTTTTTTAACGTATTTTTTTGATTTCATCAAACGATTGTAGGATACCGACCAGACAAAGGAGGTCTTTCGCCTTACCTTCGATTTTTTTTGCGGTATGAAAACCTTCAATGTGTCTGCAACTGTACAAAAGTACAAAAACTTGAAGATGTGCTCATTGTTTGAGGTACTGGAAAATCAATTATATAGTTTCGCAGAGTACTGTTTACGAATCACTGATACAACTCAATCTAATTGAAGATAATAACAATACTCTAGAAAAGTAAAGTAATACCAATAATAATAACAATGATGGTAATACAGAATGAAGAATCATAAAAATTTAAGAAAAACATAAAAATGGAAAGACACACAACATTTGGTACAGTTCTCACAAAATTTCAAATTACTTTTTCATTTTCGTATACATAAAAATTTAGTTTTCTTGTTATGTGTTCTGTAATTGAAACTTGGATGAGCTTCATGAAAATGTTTTATACGAGAGGAAGGAATCGTCCTATATATAACCATAACTCATTTCTTACATAAACAGTGATATGATGGCTTGTCGGTTTTAAAAATTTTCCTTATGCAAAAAGTGTTGCCACAAATTAATGAATCTAGTTTTTTTACTTTCAATTTTAAAATTTATGAGATTTATGATAATCGTGTTGCTAACGTATACATAATAAGACACATCAACTAAGACAAGTGTCCTCGTGTGCCATTTCATTCGCAAATTATCTACATGAAAGCTTTTATCTAAAATCTTTTCTATTTTTATAAAGAATTCGTATTTAATGTGTGAGAAGAATTTTTTATACAATACTTCGGTATAACGACATAATAACGACAGTCAAATTTAGGTCAATGGGGAATAATTTAACTGTTGTGCGCTCTTTAGATATATGGATGAGATACTTGAAAAACTGTACAAAAAAAAGCTCATCAATTTCATTTCTTTAGAATTTTGGTGTCGGATTTTTTCCAAAAAAAAAAAAAATGAAAAACAAACATTAAATTATCATATTCAAATTACGGCTCTTGATGATACGATGTGTTGGTGTACGTGTGTCGTATTTGCATAGTTTGGAATATCAGAACCAACATCAAGTTAGGTTATATTTGAGAAGTGTGTATGTGTTTGTTTTTGTGTTGCTGTATGCGTAGTAAATAAATATAAATATTAAGATGAAATTGATAGGTGCGCGCTCAGTCTAGTCATTCAGTCGGTCGTGTCTCTGTTAGGGTAACTAAATATTTTATACCAAAATTGAACTTGAGAACGAATATATTTAGAGAAAGGAAAAATATAAGTTTTGATATAAATAATTTGTAGTAGATCTAAATAAATATATACCTAAATAAATATTGTCAAAAATTGTAAAATTTTGAAAATGTTGAGATTTTGATGATTTTGAAAATTGATTGCGATCAAAACAAAAATCGTTTTTTTTTATTTGGAAAGAGCGTGTTCGATCTCAAATCAAGTTATTTTTGGAAAGGACAGCGATATCGATAATATTATAAAACATGGTCTGTTATCACAAAAGCGTCTTTCGCTTTGTTGTATAATGTGTTTTTCTCGTAATACACGGCTCAAACTAATTAATTATAGTCTGTACCGCTCGCCTGGAATAGAATCACCAGGTTGTAACAGCTCTTATCACACAACGCCTCTTTGGTCCCACCAGATACACAGCATAACCTTCCAACCGTGAATGCTCGTCCTTGGTGTTAATATTGAGAGTATATTTTACCGTCAATAATCCAATATTTATTTCTCAAATGCGACAATGTTAGTTGGGCACTCTCATGTAAGGTACTGGCATGAGCATTTTCTATAATTCTTTGTGTTACAAGGTTGTGTTTATCCAGGATGATAGGGTTTTTTCTGGATCTTGATAATGCTGAATTTTGAAGTCGTGCATTTAATCGTAACAAGCCATTTTCATCTAAAGTTGGATTCAATGATAGTAGCTTGCTTGTTTTGCTAATTTCTAATGCCTTGAGAATTGTTGTTTCCGCATCCCGGAGTTCTATCCCTGTTAGTTGCTTATGATTATTGTTGCCGTGCTTGGTATTGTTGATAAATCGTTTACAGTACGCAACTATGCGTTTTAATCTGTTGTAATTCGAACATCGCTCAAATAATTCATTATATACGTGCTCTTCTCTGCTTATTGTCATTAGTTTTGAATTGTTCTCTTCTAATTCTTCACGATGATGTGTATGAGTAAGTGAGGAACTGTTGATTTCCTTCCAACTAGTTATATTTTGTCCCAGAAAGTCCGGTCCTTCCCACCATAATTTATTGTTTTTTAGTGCGGATGGTGGTGCGCCGCGTGAAGCTATATCAGCTGGGTTATCGCCTGATTTTACGTGATGCCATGTTGTGGTCGGTATCAAGGATTTTATTGCAGAAATTCTGTTTGACACGAATGCCTAAAATTTATATGGCTAGCCTGTGATCCAACATAGTGGAATTGTTGTGTCTGACCACGCATACATCCTGCAGTTGTTTAGATTTAAGGCCCCTTGGACGTGTTTAAGCAGTTTTGATAATAATAAAGCTGCATTTAGCTCTAATCAAGGAATTGACAAATTCACTTTAGTTGAAGCGACTCTTGTCTTCGAAAAGTTGAGTTGTTATGTTTCATCTTCGTTTACTGTTCGACAGTATATAGCAGCGGCATATGCGTATTCCGAAGCATCAGCGAAACCGTGAAGCTCTATGTCGTTATTTTCAGTTGTATTGATCCACCTTTGAATTTTTATGTGTTTGATATCACTTAATTCTGCCTTATAGTTGATCCATTTTGTGTTGATACGTTCTGGTAGATGTTCATCCTATTTTATTCCGCTTAGCCATAATTGTTGCATCATAATTTTTGCTGTAATTGTTAATGGAGAGAGCCATCCAACTGGATGAAATAGCTTCGATGATTCGGATAATAATGAACGCTTTGTAGCTTGGTTGCTGGATAACTGAAGTCTTGCAACATCAAATTTAAAGTTGTCTTGATGCAATCGTTTAACTTGATTTCCATATTACTCTTACCGTGCAGCTCTCTTGGTATATGTTTTAATAATTCACTTGAGTTAGAGAACCATTTTCGTAAGTTAAATCCACCTCGATCTGATAGCAATGTTAATTCGCGAACTGATTGACATGCCTCCGATATATTGTGGCATCCGGTCAGCAAATCGTCAACATAAAAATCGTTCAATGTGATGTGTGCTGCTCTTGGATACTCACTGGCTCCTTCAAGAGCTAATTGTCTCAATGCTCTATCGCCAAGAAACTGGCTGCTGTTGTCCAATATGTGACTGTCTTTAGTTTATAAGTTGTCATTGGTTTAGACGGTTGAGTTCTCCATAATATTCGTTGGTAATTGTGGTCTTGTTCATTTATCCATATTTTACGATACATTTTCTCTATGTCCGCCGTCATTACGATTTTGTATTTTTGACATCGCAATAATATATCCTTAAGGTCACCTAATAATTTGGGACCATTCATCATGCAATCGTTTAAAGATACTCCTGTCGTAGTTTTAGCCGAAGCATCAAACACTATACTCTAAGTTTTGTAGTGGTGCTATCCTGTTTGATTACACCATGATGCGGTATGTAATAGGTGTTACTTGTTATACCCCATACCTTGCTTTACGGCCTAGATACGTTCCACGAAACTTGGCCGCAAAGCGAAAAGCCGTATAAGGAATCAATTATTCTAATACAAATTCATACAAATTCAATGGGATCGGTTCCAAATTTGTTAAATATGTAACATGGTTTATCATTTAAAATGTTTTTTATCTTTTTATTTCATTTAAATCATAAATACATACATAACAAGTTCATACATTTGTACATAAAATAATAACAGACTCCAAAAACCAACAATATGTAATCTATAAACAAAAATGAAACAACTTCATGTTACATAAAATATGTACATAATTTTTTTTAAAATGGCTTTAATCTGAAGACGATGAAGAAATGGTAACCTGCAGATCACTGTCGTCATCATTTCTCGCTGGTAAGGATGGACCTGGCTTAAAAAAATTGTCCAACTTTCGCGCTACGTTCGACGTTAGGATCCTTTTCAAAGAGGATGTTTATTCCTTGTTCGAAATAGGAAAAAGCATTCGACAAATTTTTTGATGTTAGCTGTTTGGATACAACAGGCTCTGTCTCTTCATCAAATGCCGGTTCTGCTTGCAACTGAATGAGTTCCTCATATGAAAGGGGTTCCCTATCAGCTTCAAGTAGATCAAGCACATCACGTACGTTCAAACCTTCAAAGCCGAGATCATGTGCTAGATCCAAAATGTTTTGACTAATTTCAGGAAGGAAATTAACTTCTGCGTCAGTACTTTTTACACATTCAGGCCATATTTTTTTCCAAACATGGTTCATTGTTGTTAACTTTAACTCCTTTCATGATTCACTGATGTAGTCAACAGCATCCTTGATGTTATAGTTTTTCCAAAATGTTTTAATTGAAGATTTACCATCGGTTTCCCTTAAAAGTTGTCGGAAAGTTCGGCGTAGGTAATATGCCTTAAAAGTGGCTATTGCACCCCGATCCATTGGTTGAATCAGAGCTGTTGTATTTTTCGGAAGGTACTCAATCATGCCCTAGCGCATTATCCAAAATTAGCAAAGCCTTGTTGCTTAAGTTATTGTCTCTCAAATATTTTTTCACTTCAGTACAAAAGTGATTTTTGAACTAATCTTCAAAAGTAGCTTTAGTCATCCAAGCTTTCTTGTTGGATCTCCATATGACGAGTAATTGATTTTTATTTAGTCCTTTAAAAGGTCTTGGGTTTTCGGACAAATAGATTAAAAGTGGTTTTAGCTTAAAATCACCCGTGGCATTTGCACCAAGTAGCAAAGTTAATCTCTCTTTGGAAACCTTATAACCAGGCGCAGATTTTTCGGTTTCTGAAATGTACATGCGATCTGGGATTCGCTTCCAATAAAGCCCTGTTTCGTGTACGTTAAAGACTTGTTCTGGTTTATAACCACCTCTTTCAATAATTCCCTTTAAAATGTTGGGATATTCCTTTGATGCGGCCTCATCGGCGCTAGCTGCTTCATTTTATTTTTAAATTTTTCAAACCATCCTCGGCTTGCTTGGAATGTGACATCTTGAGCAGATTCATTGGTATCTACATTCTTCAAATTTTCGAAAATACTTAAAGCTAATAGGAAATAGAAAAGAGTGTGCATCGAAATTGCGCAATTGCGCTTGCGCATGATTGGCAACATGTGAAAAAAGTGAGTATAACACTCGTAAACAAGAGGAAATAGAAAAGAGTGTGTATCGAAATTGCGTTGCGCAAGATTGGCAACATGTAGATATATCGACAAAAAAAAGTTCTTTTTGCCGTTATAGCGAAACATTTTAGGCCGTAAATCGAAAACGTTCCTTAATTGAAGAGGGACGTTATAGCGAAATACCGTATAAAGAGCGGCCGTATAGCGAGGTATGGGTGTATTGTGAACTTCAACCTCTTCCTGCACGAGTTCCATGTGCTTTAGATTTATGTATTCCTGCATAAATTGATGATATAACTGCTGGAAAGACGGATCTCTCTTGAACCGATTTTCAGTTTGTATTAGCCTGGCAGCGGCTTTTTTCTTGGATTCTCCAAATTTGAAATGATTATCCTTGAATGGAATTCTTACCACATATCATCCATTTGATCCCTTTTCTGAGCTTAACTGGAATGTTGTTCAACCATGTCTTCCTCTTCCGTATTAATTCTGTTTTCTGGTACCTACCTCTATGACTAATTTCAATTGATCTTCAATGCCTTTAGTAGCTATCATTGTTGTTGGTTGGTTTGTTCTGGTGCCGCCTCTGCTGCCTATTATTATCCATCCGGTTCCAGTTTGTTGTGCCATTGGTTCTAATTCACCTCCTTTTATGATGTTGTTGTTTATAACTGCTGGTATAGTCGGCACCAAGTTTGAGATCAATTGGTTGTGACTTGTTATAATAAGGATCGACGAGTTATATTTGTTTGAGATTGGTCCAGCATCTTGCATCAAAGTCCACCTCCGGTAACTGTTTTTTGAGTTTATTAAATATCAACGCTTCGATATTTAGTTGAAAATCGGTTTCAAATCTTGGCAAGATTTGGTACTGTTAAGGTTAGCAGAAAGTTTCCAGCCGAAAGATAATGCACATAGTGTCTTGAATACAGCAAAAATCAGTCATGAACTCGAATTTAGGATCGGGTTATATCATTCGAGTGAATTATTTCAGTTTATAGGAATTTAAAAATCGATAGGAGCGAGAGTATAAAAAGAGTTTAGCTTTCGGCTGAAATAGTCAAGACACTGTCTGCATTATCTTTTGGCTGGCAACTTTCGGCTAACTTTAACAAGGTCAAGATTTGTATATTGATTGTATATTTATAATCACCTGCTTTCCCTTAGAAACGTTGACCTTCTTCTTAAGGTTGAGTAGGTTAGCGGCTTTTGATGAGATTAATGTCACCTGTGATCCAGGATCGACTAATGCTCTCAGCAAGATTTGATTTCCCGTACAAGTTATGGCTTTAATAATAATAATAATAATAATAATAATAATAATAATAATAAATAATAATTAATTATCTCGACGACCTATTACCCCTCCCAACCGCGCGCAGGGAGTCTCCATCTGTATTATTATTATTTTTTGAGTATAATTCAAGTGAATTATAAACAAGGATATCGAGATGCTTAACCAGTGAAATTAAAAAATTGGATTTTAAAGCGGCAAAAAAAGTCAATTGTGATTATAAATAGATATCTAAATGAATAGTTAAGCAAGACGATACCCGTCGCAGACGGCAGGAAAACGGAAGTCGAGTCTGCATCGTATCTAAAGTTTGTGATGTGAATTCAATACGGTTTGCTATCATGGACCGTGCTTTGAGAAAGCCATGCTGATTGTCGGAAATCAACGGTTTACAATGAAAGTACAGAGAGTCATACACAATACTTTTAAACAGCTTAGGAATACTAGATAATTTCGCAATCGGTCTGTAATTACAAATGTCTGACTTGCAGCCGTTCTTATGATTGGGAACTATAAAAGAACTTTTCCAAAGTGATGGAAAAATGCCAAGTGAAAGTGACTTTTGGAAAAGTGTCGTCAGTGGCTGAGCAAGAATATCACTACAGTTTTTTAGGACGACCGATGGTAGTCCGTCAAGACCGGATCTTTAAGTTTGGAAATCTTATGTACCACGGATTCATAATCGACTTGAATAGAAGTTAAGGTTGTTTGAGTACAGTTATTCATGTATGTAAAGTAACCTTCATCGGGCTCAAAACCGCTATTTGTGAAAGCCAGACTGAAGAAGTTAGCAAAATGATTTGCTATGACTTTAGGATCATTAGAGGAATGATCCTTATATTTGAAAGTGGAAGGGTATTCGTCGGACTTTTTTTTCAGATTGATAAAGCGCCAGAAACACCAACTTTAACTACTGCAGTTGGTAACAAAACTTGTCCCTGTTGATTTAATATGAGGGTTTTCGCGTTTTTAACTCCGGTTCCGCCATTTGATAATGCGTTATTGCAGTGTAGTAGGGTGTTATGTTACCCTTTACATACGACGCATGGTTCTGCCTGAAAATATTTACTTTGAAGATGGTTTAAGCAACGCATACAAAGGTTTGCTGCATTTATTAGCCTTGATCTATCTAATGTTGACATACTTTTGAACTGATGACATTGATCCAAGTTGCGTCGTTCCTTGCAACTATTTACCCAACATGTTCTAGTTGCTGTGGTTGTATATGCCCGTTTTAGCGGTGATATATATATACTGTGGTCGGCTTGTCGTTTGTTTGTTGCTACCCATGGCTTCCAGTGATTGAAATATTTTTCAAGTAATTTGAACACTTCTTCTAGTTGTAGAATATCTCTGGGTTTTCTATGGCTGATTCATAGAGCCAGATGGATTCTGATTCCAGTTTTTTCATTAATATGCAGCTTACGAATGCTTCAAAAAACGAACTTATGTTGAGCTGATTTATTTTATGCAGACTTTCGTTTGCTATTCTGTATTGTATCTATTTGTAACCGGTGTGAAGTTTTTAACGAAAAGTGTAGCAATTAAAAGTGTAAATAGCACACCTTAAAAAAAATCAAAAAAAGGACTGGAAAAACTTAACTACCTGGGAAATAAAGTAAAATTAATTACCTGGAGAAAATTAAAAGATCTGGGGTTGCTTCACGACATCTAATATATCGGCATCTTATATATATGCCCACACTTGATAACATCTCTGAGTTTTCTGGAATCGGCCATAGTGTAGCAGGTATTTCGACGAATATTAGACTATTCATTAAATTCACCAATATATAAGTTGTCGTGAAGCAACCCCAGGTCTTTTAATTTTCTCCAGGTAGTTAATTTTATTTTATTTCCCATGTAGTTAAGTTTTTCCAGTCCTTTATTTTGATTTTTTTTAAGGTGTGCTATTTACATTTTTAATTGCTACACTTTTCGTTAGAAACTTCACACCGGCCTATTTGAATTTATATCTATTTTGTATTATGCTCCAGGCTGTTTGGTAATTGTCCCCTCTTGTTGTTAGATGACTTATGAGTTGAGCTGCTCCTTTTTGTAGGTGTGATTTTAAATATGTCACCTTCACCGTGTCAGATATTTTGTTGTTTTGATGAATAATTCAGACCTGTTCGCAAGTGGACAAGCTTATGTAGCTGTAAGTCGGGTCACATCTCTCGAAGGTTTGCAAATAATCGAACTATATTGCGCGAAATGGACAAGAAAGAAGCTATGTAATGAGGCATTGGTAGAATTGGTGAGACTAAGATCTGTGGGACGCGAACAACTGACAAAAAAACAGATATTGACATAGACTTATAAAAGTTGGCTATAATAAAAAAAACAATCATATGACATGGGGCTTTCGGATCGCATTCTAAAAGGTAGGGTTCAAAGATAGATATACTATCTATCTTTTTGCAACTTCCTGACAAATGTTAACATGGTTGAAAAATTGATTGCAAATTTCAACGACTAAAAAGTAGAAATTAAAATATATTTTAAAAAGCTTTTTAAAAAACCACACTTATATATAAAGGCTCTAAAAAGTAGATAATATAAAAGGCTTTGAAAAGTAGAAAATTAAAATTTTTATTCCTTACTAAGACTTTACTTCATGAGTCTAGTAGTCTTAAATTACTAATGCCGCAATGGAGCGCCCCACGCTTATATTTTTAGTCATATTAATTTCAAATTTCTACTTGCCATAAATTTACCTTGATAGGAGTAAGGAAGAAAAATTTTATTTTCTACTTTTCAAAGCCTTTTATATTATCTACGTTTTAGAGCCTTTAAACATAAGTGTGGTTTTTTAAAAAGTTTTTTTAAAATATATTTTATTTCGATTTTATGTCGGTAACCATTGAAAAATACGCTCCGCATCACCGTTTGGATGAGGCAATGCCAACATAAAATTAACTACTTTTATTAAATTTGGATAAAGATGTTTCCCATTTATCGCTTTTTTGGCAGCCATAGTCTTCCAGAATTCTTCTACACCTAATAAAATTAAATTTTCTTTTTCTTTTTCGGAAAATTGCAAAGGAATATCTCTCCATTCACCCTCTAATTCAAACTTGTCACATTCGACGTAAATTGAAATGTGAGTTAATCTTTCGGAAAATGTCCGTTTAGTGACTAGGTCGGGGTTTTTAAATTCCACAGATGTAAAAAAATTACTATTTATTGGAAATTTCTTCAAAATTTTCTCTATGGCTACTTCTAGGAACCTTCTGTAGTTTGACTTTACCTCGATCTCCTGACATTCGTCTAAATTTTGCTTAATGTATTCCGTCAATTCTGAGTCAAATTCAATTTCTTCCAGTTGAATTGTGGTATCTTCGTTGGCTAATAGATGAGAATCTAATGTTACTCCGGACGCGATCGCTGAATGGTCTCTGGTTTTAAAATAAATCTCCCCATAATAATTAATAAATTTTTGGATTCTTCGTGCAGTTTATGTATCAAAACAGTCTGAAATAATCGAGACGCTATCTGTATTATCTTTCGGCTGGCAACTTTCGGTTAACTTTAACAAGGTACGAAAGATTGCTTTCCTATCAGATAGTAGTTTTATTCGACGGTAAAAATATTAAAACCGTTATAGCGCATTGTACATAAAACTGTAAGACTATGTCGCATTACATAAAAATTTTGTCTTACTGATATAAATTCACAGTGACGTAGAGTAGTAATGTCGTCCAACAGATGGAATCCAGCAATTGTCTACCAAATATGGAATCCATTCACGTTACGTGAATGACACTTGATGGTTTTAATGGAATTCTAATGATGTCGGATCCTGTGGTATCACAATGGGCCATAATTAGCCTCAGTGTGCGATAGCAACCACTGAAACCAAACCTCACCCAATTCAATAGGATCGCTCTAACTGCAAATTAGTGGATATTTGTAAAACTATTTTAATATAAACTAAGTCACTGTAAATGCACAGCTAGACATAATTTTGTGTGATGTCATAGCACTACAATTTTATGTACAATGCGGTATAACGGTTTAAATATTTTTACCGTCGAATAAAACTACTACAAGCAGTCTTTCGTAGCAGACCTTGAAACATTTTACATACATTTCTTCTTTATTTGGGTTAGTGCGAGATTTATAAGAATCAAAAAATATTTTAACCGAAAAAGTATTATTAATTCCAATCATAATTCAAAAATCCAACTATGAAAATTCCATCCATACAAAGTGTTAACATTTTTTGTTTTCGCTTTTTATTTTCTATACAATTCGTACACTGTTCACAACAAATACCAAAACGAACGGTAAATTTTTTAAAACAGAAAAAAAACGTAATTTTGCTAGTCAGTGTCAGTATTATTCCGGTTTAGCTCGTATACGTAGTGTTTGTGCTTTAAAAGTTTTAATAATTTTAAATATTTAGGCGCCGTTTAGTTATCGCGAATTAAATTTTCTTGAAAAGTTTTGTGTTAATTACAATTTTCTCGTTTTTAATTGTGTAAGTGAAGTGATTAGTGAACAAATTATACAAGTTTTAAAATTTAATTAGAAGTGGCGTCGTTCTAATCAATTTTTCAGTGCGCACAAGACTTTAGTCGATATATTTTAAGTGAAAATGTGTTTTCTATTTTATTTTAAGTGGTTTTTGTGTAAATGACATTTCGCGAATCTAAGTTGGAACATTAATAGTGTTTGAAAATTAAAAGCATGTTACAAGTGTAATTAGTGTTTGAAACTTTATTAACGGGATCATGAAGATTGAAGCAGGACAAATAAATTACTCTTTCCCGTTACTATTTGTCATCAATACAAAGGTAGGTGCTGCATGTTTTAATAATTTCGTAAAATTTTAGTTGAGTAGAGCTTTTATCAATTACGATAAATATGAGAATTTACAAACTGTGTACAGTTGGAAAATTATAAAGATGAAATGGAAATAATACTTTCTTAGGTGGTTTTCTATGAAAAGCTCGGTATATAGAGACTTTAATGAAAAGTTTTAAAATGTAGGCAATGTAAGCATTCAAACTCAAAGTTTTGGAAAGTATAATCGTTCGTCTTTTTTATCGTTGAAGTTGATTTTGTCGCTTCAATTTGTTATTTGACCTTATGCCGTAGTTCTCTGGATCATTAAAAACATATGTTGATCTCGTGTTTACTGTTTACTTCGGCACATTTTATCATTTACATTTCTAGAGGTTTGTAATTGACTCATTGTATTGGGTACGATGGAAAAATTTTAATCTTCCTATATCAGGAAATCAGAAATCCCCTATAGATTGCAGAATCTGTGGTGCTTGTTAAAATTGTTGTAATTTGTTTGAAGTGGCAAATTGTGGCCAAGTAACAGTTCCGATTTTCACCTTGCAATATTTCCTTCAGTAAAGAAAGGAGACAATTTTGCACAACATTTTTCCGCTGCTTTCCTCCGAGGATAGTGTGAAAGCAATCCTTAATTTCGAAAGCCCTACTTCTTGTTCGTTGATTTATTTATTTGAGTTTTTCTCATTCGTGTTGTTTATGTTAATTTTTATTTCTTCATGCAAGAGACTTAGTTTAGTAGTTGGAGCTACAAGTCTTCCCCTACGAAGCATCACTTAGCCATTTCTAACAGACGCAGCGTATTTTCTTCTTCTAATTATTGCTCCGATTTTATACGTCTTGGGCCGAAGTACGCTCAAATTACTGTTAATTCAGAGTGAATGAGTTTCAAGGCTGTATCCGATTGTGCTGAATAGATAGCAAATTTTGAATCGAAAATGTTAAACGTACTTAAGAGATTCATTATTTTGAACACTTTTAAATAGGACGTCGTCTTCGCCATGTATAATTTCGGGAATACTTCTCTGAGATAATCGACTATTTGCTAAACGCTTTTAATAGTACAGCATAAATGAAAGTGTCTACAACAATAAATGTTATTTGATTTAGTTGATCCTTTGCCAGGGGCGTTCAACAGAACGATGTAAATCCATTGTTGAGGTTATTCAATACATTTGACTTTTTGTGGTACTGCGATACAACTAGTGATTGCAAAATCGGTCCTAATTTTGAAAACCGTTTTTTTGGTTTTGATCGTTTCAAAAACCGGATCCCGGTTGATTACCGGTTTATTTCATGATAATAAATAAATATGTAAAATATCCATGCAACGTACGAAAATTTTTATTTATATAGTTTAAGCTATTCGTGATAAAATAAACATAATTCATAAATAATAAGATAAATCTAAAATAGGCTCTTAAAAAGCAGAGACTGTCAATTGTGTCATCAGCAAGGCGCAACCTAAGAAAATAATAAAGTTCCCAAAAGTACAAAGATCAGTAAGGACCAATCTCTATGTATATGAATATGCGAAAGAAAAGTGAAAATCTCAAAACCAAAAGGAATACTGGGCCATTTGTAATTTTTTTGAAATTTTTGAGCCAACGCCCACGACACAAGTGGCCAACCGGCCATTTATAAAACTTTTGGAATTTTTCTAGGGTCAAGGCGGGAAGACACCCAACTCCGAAGAATAAACGGGAGGCCAACCAGGTTTTTCAGGAGGTTTTCCATTTTTCGATTTCTTTTTTTTTAATTTTCGAATTTTTAAGTTCAATTTTTTCAAATTTTATTATTTCGATTTTACTTTGTAATCCAGCGACGATTAACGTCCGTTGTGTGCACCACAGTGTCACATTGGGTTTCAGTTTCAAAATTATTGTGTATGTTCGACGGCCATATTGTGTGTTTGATTTATTTCATCTTTGCTTTCCGCGACCATTTCAATTTTTCAATTTTTCCCCCTTTAGACGATGGTTGGTTTTTTTTTTTTTTTATTTTAATTCCGTACGGCATACGAGTATGTATCTTGGCATTCGGCTTCATTTTTATCTTTTTTTTTGTATTTCACCTGGTTATTTTATTTTATTTTTTTGGGTTTGTGCAATGGATAAGATGAATTAATAAATTGTATACTGGCCGGTATGTTGGGTCGTTCAAGGTCACTCCCCTTCATCTCCTCGGTAGGACATCTACAAGTTCGGAGTGGTGAGTCCAGCGGATGTCTCGTCCATACGGGGACGACCGTAAAATCCACTCCGTCTCCCCGTGGCACTCCGGTAGTTTCGAGCTTTCGGATTGTGTGTTGTGGGAGATTCGCTGGAGGTCTCTCCGGGTGAAGAGAGGTCTGGTCTGTTGAGGAGACGTCCCTACCCCCTTATGTTGATCAGAGTTTACGATTAACTAGAACGTTATATTTCCACACGAAATTGATGTTTGTTCGTATAATTAAGTTATGCCCCGAATACAAATTTTAACACAACGTAAATATTGTTTCAATGAAAAAATATTATGTTTCGAGTAAGATTTAAGAAAAATCATACTAAAACGCTCGTTGTAAATTTAACATTGCAAAATAAAAGTATAATCGTTTTCGACACTTAAACAATTACAAATAAATTAATTGTATTTTAAATATTGGGTTATTCTGGATGGTCAAATATTGATTTTATATCGAGATGAAGTGACCAAGTTTTCGGACGATTGTTTTCAAACTTAATAGAATTTGAACACTTTTAGTGTAAAAGGTTCGGTCGTCTCATCAGACTGTAGTGACCAAAGTACCTAAATATTACAAACACCTTGAACATTTATAAAAATTATAAACACAATGCATTAGCAAATTATTGTATTTTACTAAACATTTGTTAATCCAAAACGAAAGTGTTCTTAGTTATAATAATCACATACCGGTAAACATGTGATGATGTGTTTTAGTAGTTGTGTGTGTTTTTTATAATTTTTGTAATCTATTCTGAAGCCAAAACACCCCAACTCCTGTTCACGTCCTATTTGCACACCTCCCATTTGCACACTGCAAAGTTCAATGCCAGTCTTTAGTATTGATATGGGAGATGAGTTGGCCCATGAGTTTTGCACTCCGACAAGGGTGACAGTTGTGTTATTTTCAAAACCGATCGTAATCACATGATGATAAATTATATGTCCACGCTGGCCCTATCGTGATTCGGATCGATGCCTCTCTATGAAAACAACAAAAGGTCTTTCATAAGGGACGCTTGAAATTTTTTAGGTTATAGCCATCATGTTGTTAAAGCAATATTTGCCGAATTTGTGGTGAATTGCTCAGTAGTGTTTCGCAGTATATGACAAATCACCAAGGAAGATGAACAACGTACACAAACCATTTTCAAAATCAGTGCGTCCAATTTCGCACTTAACTTGATTGTGTCTTCTCCAAAACCGGCCTGTCGACTACTATACTTTTGGTACCCAAATTCAGTCAACCGATTCGATAAATAATCAACCAACACTAGTACGTCATCGAAACGCAAAGATCTACTAAAAATGTTGCTGCTGTGCGTGAGAGTGTACGGAAAAACCTGAAGCAGTCAATTTCTCGACGTTCGAAAGCACACGGCTTTACTGCATGACTTAAACATTTTCATTTACATTGCCATGTGTTCGCCGATTTAGCAAAAACTATCTTTAGCGATTAGGCCTATTTCTATTTTTGAATGAACGGATATGTGAAGAAGTAAAATTTTCGGATTTGAGACGAAACCAATCCAGACGTGGTATAGCAATCTGCCAAAACGAAACTTACATTGCGATAACCATTGACGACGAGCTCGATAGATCGATGATAAGCAAATTCTTGTTAATAAACTGGTTGATATGGATACCGGTAAGTTGTAATTAATTTGTGAAAAGTTCTAGTATCATTTTCTAAAGATTGGGCTACAAGTGCTGGTGCAGCATTATAATGAACCCTGAAGGATCTGTTCTTAGAACAAAATCTTTAGTAAAATCTGGGGATGGACCAAAATATTTTTAGACAAATTAAAAGCATTTAGCTAATCCATGTAAACTCGAATTTAAGGTTTCTTCTAAAAATGTGGCCGAGTCGATTAGTCCTATTTGAAAAATTCGATATACATTTTCGATAATAGTTTTTTGCGAACTCCACAAATATTTTGATTTGAAAACGAGCCTCAAAAGCTCATTTCCTCGGATAAAGGTTTAACTTGATTCTTCTATAAGAGGCCATTCATGCTATTTAAGATGTTTTCCAATAGTTATGTTGTCATTAGTCATCGCTTACAAAACGCAATAAATAAGTGTGCGCCATAGAGTTCTCATTTCTTCTTAACCCATTTTCGGCCACTGGTCGATTTTTTGAGCAGCAACTTTGTAATTATTTTAACTAGCTAAAATAATTTTGTTTTCCAAATGTTTCTTTATCAAAATTAAAATAAATCTTTCGCAACTTAAATAAAATAGCAATTCTTAAAAAAGAATTGTAGGTACTTTTTATCACAGTATTGATTTTTAAAACTAAACATTTTTTTAGAGGATATTTCAAATGCACAAAAAGCGAAATATCTTGCAAATGGGTAAAATCGTTGATAATAATAATAACAACGAATATATAAATAAAGGAAAAATAAAAACACCAGTTTATTCAAATAAAAAGGGAAACCACAAATTAGGTGAAAAAAAAATCATGGTTCACCCGGATTTCCCTCAGGATTTCCTCGGGTTTTTCCATGATTTTCCCAAGATTTCACCCCGATTTCCGTCAGAATTTCCTAACTTTCCTAGGGTTTTCCCAGATTTACCCCTTATTTCCTCCAGATTTCCCACAGGATTTCCCCGAAATTTTCCTCAAATTGTCTCCACTTTTCCTAGGATTTCCAAAGATTTATCAGGAATTCCAACAGATTTCCCACGGCTTCCCAATTCCCCCAGATTTTCCCAGGATTTCCCCTCGAGTTCCTCCGGATTTCAATTGCAATTCCCCCACTAGATTTGCCCCTGTTTTCCTTAGATTTCCGCCAGATTTAACCAAGTTTTCCCCTCGATATCTCTCAAATTTCCCCAGGATTTCCCCAGGATTTTCCCCAAATATCATACGGAATTTCACAGGGTTTTTCCTAGATTTTCCAGGATTTTCCAGGTTTCCTCCTGATTCTCTCCATGTTTCCCCGTTACCCAGAATTTCCACATGATTTCCCTCTGATTTCCCCTAGATTTCCCTTAGATTTCCCCAAGATTTCCCTAGATGTCCCACAGGTTTCCCTCGGATTTCTTCCAGACTTCCCCCACTACCCTAGGTTTCCCCCAGATATTCACCGAGGTTCTCCCAGATTTTTTTTCAGAGTTCCCCGGTTTTCCTCAGATTTCCGCCGAATATAACTAGATTTCCATCGGATTTCACCAAAATTTCTCATAATTTTTCCCGAAATTTCCCAGGGTTTCCGCCGGATTTTGGCCAGATTTTCCCCGAGTATTCCCCAGCGTCAGTTTTAACCAAGATTTTCCCTGAAATTCTACAATATTTTCCCCAAATTTCACCCAGATTTCCACCTGATTTCCCTTAGATTTCTCCCAGGTTTTCCGAGAAATTCCCTTAGATCTCCCCAAGATTTCTTCTAGATTTTCAAGAATTTTCTCAGATTTTGATCGGATTTCTCCCGATTTTCCACGAATTTTTCCCGTTTTTCCCCATTTCCATCCGAGTTTTCCCATTTATTTCCTCCAGTTTTCCCACAGTTTTCGCTCGGCAGTGGTTTAAGGTTTGGCGTTTGAATCGGGAAGTACCGGGTTCGAATCCCGATAGGGGCCGGATGCAAAAGGGAATTTTCATCAACAGATTACCATCTTTGATGAAATCCAACACAACTATGACCCCCTGTCAGAATGCAACGCTCAATTGCCGACCCATCCACAATTCCAGTATAGACTTGCATGGTGATTAAATCGGAAATATATCCGTACGTCCTCGATTTGGCAAGCAATGCGTAAAGTAGGACTTGAAAAGCGAACCGCGAAAGTGCTGGGAGTGCTTCGGCCCTAGAAAAGATTGCTTAGATTAAAACATAAAAAAACATTTCGCACGGATTTCCCCCGTATTTTCTCAAGATTTCCCTCGGATTTCTCCAGGACTTCCCCCACATTTCTTCCGACTTTCCTAGGATTTCCCCCAAATTTATCGAGATTTCCCCCGGATTTCCGCAATTTTTATACGTATTCGGCCAATGGTCAATTTTTCCACCACAGTTTTTCTTGGGAACGGGGACTTGGAAGTGTTTTACTTTTTTTATTTAACGAAAGGATGATCCTAGTAATCCTTGATTAAAACAGCGTTGAAAAATTCTAACAAATGGGGTTAAAGAAACGGCGGAAGGAATTTATCCTATATGAAGAATGTTTCCTTCCAATATATGCTCATATATATCTGCCACGATCGAACGATTTACACATTCAGATGAGCTACTCTGCGGAGAGTAGTAAGCAGCTTTGACATGTTTGGATGCCAAATTAACCTACAAATAAACTTTTTTCCAACAAACTGAACTCTATTTTCATTGTGAATGGTCGATTTTATTTGGCATTTTGCTCCAGTAATATTTCCGTCTTAATATTTCAATGGCCTTTTTAATGCCACCCTGTGCACCGCCTGAGAGAGTATTTTTTCGTGTAATACCGCTGAGGATTCACAATTTTCATGTTGGGGTATAAGTAAGTGGTATGTATCTTTTGGACGCTTTACGAATAAAAACATTGTTGTCATGAAGATCTAGATTGGTTTGATAACTTTTATACAATTTTACTGATATCAAACAGAAACACCAACAACATTTGCGAAACCCTTCTGATGAACGATTTCAAAATCATAGTCTTGCAGTTTTATACCGCTCACGAATTTCTACTGCATAAACCCCTTCAGACAAACGTTGTCTGTTATAACTGTAAACCAATATGTACGGTCTTAATATTTGTCACCGCTGCCAAGGACTGAATTTCGGTCATCGTATAATTTCGTTGAGCCGGATTTAACCTTTTGACATTAACATATTGAGTTTTTAGTTATTGTCTTCGTCTTGAGCGAAGGGACCCTACCAAACACTTGAGAACTTTTGTTAGACTTGATAAAGTAGTCTTTCGAGGAATCGAAATTATGAAGATCAAAAGCACTACACAGCATGAACTTTAAAGTCTGGAACGTATTCCAAAAAGCCGTTGATACCATCCAACCATTCCGAGAAATTACTGCCCGCCCATATTCTCTCACTATACGAACCCCGGTTACTTTTTTCGTCGTTAATAAACAGTCCAATAAATTAGCAGTTGGTTTTAACTGTTCCAGGTGATCATCAAATTTCACAAAGATAGCGAGTAGGTCGTCAAGATAAACACACTTTCACGTAAGAGTTAAAATAACGGTTATTTAGCTCTTTTGTAATATTTTAATTATTACAACTTAAGCTTTCGGAACCATTTCGGTTCCATTCTCAAAAGTATATAAATAAATTTAAAAAAAAAATATTTTCGCACAAAATAAAATAAAATCGAAATCAAGGCTAACTAAAACGTAGCTATTTTCCTGTAGATATCGCTCGCTACTAAAAAAAATACATTCTTTATTTTAGCAAAGCAACAAAAATTAGTATCTACAGAAAAAACACTTTACAAAATAAAATTTGACTTTAAAAACATAAATTGAAAACAATTGTAACCATCTTAAATAATATTTGAATTGTGTAAAAGCAAAAAATCAAATTATAAAAATAGATCATATGAATTGCCATTGTAAGCGCAAGATCGTTAATTTTGTTAAGAGAAATTGAACTAGATTTTATATGTATCATTTCCAAAATAGATCGTTTTCTGTAATTAGATTGTTTTTCCAAAATGTCTACATCTTCCAAAATAATATTATGGTTGGTATCTCTAATATGTTCCGAAAGTGCACTTCTTCGATTTGAATTCGAATTTCCCGAAGCACCACGTATATGTTGAAAGAAACGCTCCCGTAATAACTGTTTAGTTTGTCCCGTGTAAATTAGGTTACAATCATTACATTTAATCCTATAGACAAGATTAGATTCTTTCTTTAATGGTATCGGATCTTTTAATTTTGAAAACAAAATATCATTTAAACTGATAGCTGAACGACCAATAATTTTGAAATTATAATTTTTAAATAATTTTTTTAATTTTTCGAAAAGATTTTTTATGTAAGGTAAAGATAAATAATTTGTACTTTCAATTTCAGGATTTAATGTACAATTTTGATAATTTCTTTGTTTCCAAATCATTTTATTTATTAATTTTTTAGGGTACTGATTATTTACCAAAGTGTTTTCCAAAAGTTTAAAGTTATTGTAATGAAATTTAGTATCGGACAATTTTACGCTACGAAAATTGCTACGTTTTAGTTAGCCTTGATTTCGATTTTATTTTATTTTTTAAAGAAAATATTTTTTTTTTTTTGTTAAATTGATTTACATCCTTTTGAGAATGGAACCGAAATGATTCCGAAAACTTAAGTTGTAACAATTAAAATATTAAAAAAGAGCTGAATAACCGTTATTTTAACTTTTAAACTTACAAGCTCATTAAACAATTTAATTTATTTAATCTCCGTGTTGAAATATGGAGACATTGCAGTAAAACAACGAAAGATATTTTCAAAATATAATTTCGCAATATGGCTATAACGTCCTAAATTTATTAAAAACATTTTAAATGAAAATTAAAAACTGGCCAAATGTATAAACAAACAACATTTTTTGCTGAATTAGCGCAAAGAAAAAGTATTTTCGAAGACCAAGTCATTAAAAAACGTGTCCAATATAAATAATTTTTACGCTATTTGCCGTAGGCACTTGGCGAAACAATATAAACTTAATAAACACATTTTTATTAATAACTTGTTTTTTGTTTCGCAGAATATTTTGAATATTTTTCAAAAAATTTAAAAAATCACTCGATCGATTTCGACTTGTTAGGTCATCATCAGGAGTATCTACTGATTTGTATTAGTAAAAATTTTGTTATATAGTAGAAAAAAGCAAAATATAAATAAAAGAAGGAGGGACAAAAAATAAGCAATAAAAATTAATCTACGGATCGCGCAGGTAGGCGATGAGTCATAGGTTGAGTAACAAAGTTCAAGGTATATTATTGCGTACGTGAGAATAGAAAAGGGCGGGGTCTGTAATCGGTGAGAACCGGATTTCTCTCTGTTCGTTAAGGATATTTTGGTTAAGAAATATTGATTTTCTAATTTCGTGAGATTCTAAGGTATCTAAACGTCAGCCTTTGGGTTGTATATGTAATATGTCTAAATTGTTCAAGCTACCTTTGTGATTTTCTGAAGTTAAATGGTTATGGAAAGTTGATTGATTGCAACTTATATCTCCATCTTAAAGTTGTTCACACTGCGTTAGCAATTCGTTTGCACTCTGTTGAGTTCGATTGGCTGGACAAAAAAGTTCGTGCAGAGGTAGCTGAAATTTCACATATTCAATATGTGAAACAAAAAGCTAAACTGGATGTGTTACGAGATAAGGCTTATCCATTTAACCATAGAAGTAATAGTGGTTCGTCTGATTTTCAATTTCATCCACGTTTTAAGAACTTGTCCTCAGTCGTTTTCCGTGATACAGAGGTGCAAACGCTTAGCCACGGAATGAATTTTGCCCCTACGCCAAACAAAATCGACCTTCGACCATTCGAGAATCTTGCTGTAGATGCCGAAACAGCCTAATCTGGCCAGATAACCCAAATAAAATCAGTGTGTGCGTTACAAATAAAAAAAGGTATTGATAACTCTTCTTCTCCGACAAACTCTTCTTCTTCTGCTGCTTCTAATACTAACCTCAAAGTGATTGGTACAACTACGTGACCATGACCTGATAGCGTGTAAAGCGGATAAAGGCAATACAATTACCGTGCTCACAAAAGTCGATTACTGCAATAAAATCTCTGATTTTATTACAGAAAGCAAAGCAATAGAGCTTGGCAAAGATCCAACTAAGTCTTTTAAGACTTCGGTTAGTAAGTACATCAACCAATGCCAGAAGTTATTTGATGGAACTGGTTGGAAGTACTCTGTCATCAATCCATCTGCCCCGATCCTCTATGGTTTACCTAAAATCCATGAGGAAGGCATTCCGACTAGACCAATAGTGGCGTATTGCAATGCTCCTGCCTACAAACTATGTAAGGGTTTCATAAATTTTTTCAATTGTCATACTAATTTCTTTTCGGCTTACTCGGTTAAGAACTCGGTAGAATTGATTAACAAAATTCAAGACGTCGACATTCCGTTACATTCAAAACTAGTTTCACTTGACGTTGCCAGTCTTTTCACTTCTATTCCAATTAATACTTTGTCCCAAATAGTTTGTAATTACTTAGATAGGAATGTTGTAGATGAGAGCTTACGTCGTGAACTGAAGTTAGTTTTTGAGACTTGTATTAAACAAAATTATTTCTGTTTTGATATTACCGCTTATTTACTGGCGAGCACTATAGGACTGCTCAAAGGATCTCTCTTCGATAACACTCACGGAAATCATTCTATCCATTATCTTCTAAGCTAGGGACAGTATTCCTGGCGACACTATACTTTGTCATGATAATTGGAGTCAGAAATTTTTGCGATTTGAAGAACTTTATTCGTTGAACCATGCACAGTTTGCACAGTGGAATTCACTTTTTTCAATTAAAAAATGTTGAAATGAATGGATTGCAAAATGTGTTATTTGACCCATGGTTACTTACCCAAGACACTTAATGTAGCTCCACTGACTAAAATTCCTTTGATTA
Source organism: Nephrotoma appendiculata (assembly GCA_947310385.1). NCBI lineage: Eukaryota > Metazoa > Arthropoda > Insecta > Diptera > Tipulidae > Nephrotoma > Nephrotoma appendiculata. Next base: position 83,900,792 of record OX371224.1, on the reverse strand, counting down.
TATCTTTGTTGAAAATTTTACAATACTCCGAGAAATGATTTTTACGGGTTTTGCTTTGAATCAATGTGAAGCCAGGAATGTGGATGTGTCAATTCTCTGTTGGCTACAAAGGTTTCCTAACTTAAAATGATGAATTGAGCCAATGCAGTTAGATGTTGGTCAGCCCAAGAAATCATATACTATATACATACGTACGTGAATAATTTTCCATAAATTCAGTGTTTGTTAATAAAGAGCAATTCTGATGAGACGTTTGTTAGCTGAACAAGTGGTTGATAGAGTCTCTATTCGTGGCTGATTGATTGTGAATTCCGATGATACGGTGGATTTTTTTAGGCATATGGTTTTCTCCGAACGTTATTCCCCAAGTTTGAGCGCGTTTGGATGGTAATTTCCCGATCTGACTCTTCTGGTATCGGTAACAGTCATCAACATTTTTCTATATGGGGCATCTAGGAAAGTCATGTCCAATGTTCTTACAGTTTCAACATATTATGTTATTATCGCGGCATTCACTACCGTTGACACATTGCTCGTTATGGTTTTGATCGCTTTTGAAGAATGAAGCTTTGTATATTTGTTCGAATGTTTAGTTTGGTCAATCATTACTTCATCTACTGCACATAATCGATTAGTCTTCGTGGGATGTTCACTGATAGGTGAATAAAACGTTCTTGTAGTTGGAACAAAACTTTATTAAATCCCTATTTCGTCGCATTCTTAAGATCAAGACTCACGTGGTCAAACACAATCTGCAAAAAAATCATCCTTGACATCATCCTTGGGAACAGCGTGGTATGACGAATCTGCACTTATTGTTGTTTTTAATGTTGACAACCTACTCAAAAATGTCTCCATCATTTCCTCAATCTTCTTTCAAAAGTAGCATCTAGGTCCAAATTATCAGCAATAAGATTTTAAATTACTGATATGATGGTGCATGTTCAAAGTAACAGATGAGGGTATCAAAGAAATTTTTTACACGTTCAACAACCCTTAAACGTTATTCAAATTGTAACTGTAATTAAGCGCACAACTAATCGTATCGACACACTCGATGAAAAAAATGAAAATTTTACACCATTCACAATATGTTGCACACACACATCATAATTATTTTGATATAAGAATCAAATCAGTATTATTAAAATATAAGTGCGCGCTCATAAAACGATGAAGGGTTGCAAAATGTAGTACCAAAAATCTTTCATCCACCATCCATCGTAACTTAAATATGATTACCGGGGAAAATAATTTATTAAATTCCCTTTATTATGATTTTCCGTATATATGTAAAAAAAATATTTGGCACATATTGAAAATTAAATGGATGACAACAAATAAATAAAAAACGTATTTACCAGATGGTGTTGAATTGTAATGGATTTAGATAAGAGTATGCTGCTGCTACATAGATTTCACAGCAGGATTTAATTGCATTTTGAAAATAAACATTTTTTTCTTAATCAGTTGGCTGCCGCGGTGTATATACCAGCACACAAACAATTGATTGAAAATCTTATCGCTTGTTGGCGGATATATAGCGCTATGCATACATTATTTAAATATAAATAAATAAATTAAACTTTCGGCAACGTTTTTTAACAAAAGCTTATTTCAGTTTATTATTAAAGTTTCTGTGCATAAGCAAAAAAAAGTTAAATTGATTTTCTTATCTCTGTACAATATTCTTTGATTCAACAAAGTAATAACAAAGTTAAAATTAATTTTTTTTTCGTGCTGCTGCCGAACGAATGAACTTTTTAGCTATTTTGTAAGTTTTCGGTAAATACAAGCAAAGATTAATAGACTTACGATAAGCTGTTAATTTAAGCAAAAAATTTAAATAAATCAATGGACGACGTATACCACCGAACATCTGGTATATACGCTGTCAATTACTTATCCAGCTAATAGTCATCAAAATTAATAAAAAAAAAAATCTAAGTACTTTTCTACTTCCGTTTTATTTTATTTTAATCGGCACCGTGCTGCAAACAATGGAGCCTCTTGAAAATCTGTTTTTCTTTCTCTACTCTGGTTTCGTTTATATTTTCTTATTATTCAAATTTAATTTTGAATATTTTCGGTTCTTATACAAGTTTTGTTTATTTTTATGAAAATTCTTCACCCTTAAATGCAATCTACGAGTATAAATTTATTGCGTGGTTATACGAGTATATGAAAAATATTTTGCTAACACGTTACATGACGGTGTTGTACGCGATTGGTATTTTGGAAAAGGTTGGTTTCAAAATAGAATACTAAAAGTTAATTTTTGTTTTAGCAAGCTGTAACGTGGATTGTACTTACCTCGTCTACTAACCTAGACCTAATAACGGCTAACTATAATTCTTTGCTTTAATTAATAATACCTGTTCAATTATTTAATATGTACGGCATTTCCAAATAAGAGTGATATATTAAGTGTAATTCAAGTGCTATAATAAATCTTACAATGCTAAAGAAACAACAGTCGGTCAACAATTGAAAATTTACAAATACTATATTTACAAATAAGAGATGGGCGATTATGCGTCATCTGCTAAACTTTACGTTATCGCGTAGACAATGCAACGAAAACGTAAACAACTCGTCGACAACATAGACAGCCGATTATATTTCCGCCAGTAGTCATTTAATTATCAACATATTTTTAACCGACCAAACGGCACATTAGTTAAAGCTATGGCGTTTGGATCGGGGACCCGGTACGTTCAAATCCCGATAGAGGTGAAGACGCAAAAGAGAATTTTCATTAACAGATTACGATCTGTGATGAAGTAGAACACAACTATGATCCCCTGTCGGAGTGCAAAACTCATGAGCTGACCCATCTTCCATGGCAGTATATAAGCCTGTCGTTGAGCGATGGAACGGAACTAGAGCCGTACGTCGCCGAATTGGCCGATTGTGCAGTGTGCATGTACCTTTAATAGTCTATTTTTTCCGTACTCACCCTACATAATACATAAACGTCGAATGGTTTGAGAGCGAGACCAATGTGTACCCCTTGTGCGAGTGCGAGCGGCTTAGATATCGAGATGATTCTCCCCATAATTCCCTTGCCAGGAACTGGAGTAGGTTCTTAGCATTTTCATACACACGTATGTGAGAAGTTATTTCCATACGTTCTCATGTACGTCAACTCCTAGATATTGCACAGTTTTGAACATTTTTAAGTTTCAACCAATTAGAGATATTATTGGAAGGCAAAAGTTAAATTTGCCTTTTTGCTGTACCCTTACTGTTTTATTTGCAGATAGCAACTATTTGTTACATTCGTGCATTTTATTAACTGCGAATTGACCGTGACTCTGAAGTTTAAGTCTTAAGTTGCCTTGTGCCACAATAACTTTAGCATCCGCGAAGGTAATTTTATCAAAGTCATTAGTCATGCGTGTAGAGGAATAGAGCCTTGGGGGACCTTTTTTAGTGATTTTTTAAGTTACATAATTGTACGGGTCCCATACAGAACGACACATTTCACAACAGGATGTGTTACGACGGGATGGCACCCAACAGGACATCATAAACTAGTACATACAACTAATTTTACGAGTGTGGTCTATTTCTGGAAGTGCTTCTACACTGTCCCCAAGAGCCAACCATCTGTGTAGCAAATAGACGCCAATCAGCTATTTTAATGGCTAATCTCAATTTTGTTACTCGCGAGCGGACTGTTGTGCAAGGTTCATACTACATCGTGCTGTCTCTGTGGTGACTAGTTGAACAACTTTCCAATACACACCACCTATCGAGCCCAACAAGTTCTCATTAGACGAGAACGTTGTTAATTTTCTCTGCTTGTTCATTGTGAGAAGATCGTTTCTGGACACAAAGTCCTCCATTTTTCTTCCATCACATTTTAATTCTCTCATTGAAGTTTCCCGTTATAACTACCTTTGTGTGTGTTGGCTCGATAGAAAGCCTAAGATCGTTTTGATTTTGTACAGATAGTACTCGACCGGTTCAATGTTGACAGTCAATATATTGAAAAGGGTAGAAGGAACTACCGATTGAAGTTTAACACACGCGCAGTGTGTATCAAAGCTTTACCAAGTTCAGTTTTACGATGGATATACTAATTGCAGTCTTGGGACTCTCGGAGCAATTTGAAGCTATTCTGGCGGGCATGCCTCTGATTCGGTCATTGATCGAGTATGATTGTTGCATACATAGAATATCAAAGGTGGGATTGGTGATGCACTCAGATAGTTTTGATCCGACTAAACATCTAATGATGTGATTTTGATTTCCCTCCCTTTAACCCTCTTAGGGTTCATGTTACCGCCAAGTTTCGATCTAACTTCAAATATTATTACTGCAAGTGATTTCTTGGTTCGGTGGCTACGAGACTCACGCCTTTTTCTTGAATACCTTTAAATCAGTGGAAGATTCAAAAATAACCGCGACTTCCTCAGGACCGTACGCCATTGTCCATCAACATTCTCCATTGGTTGAGTTGCTAACCGAGTTGCCCTGCGTACGGAAACGATTTCTATCATTAGTTTATCATGGGGCCTTTCGTACGTTTGTATCACTTGGCTATCCTTGCTTGATGATGTAATAATCTCATTCATGTCCTCATCATCGCTGACAAGCTCGGCATCCGAGTTTGAATCAATTATGTTCTGATCATATTTCCTATTTTTTAGGTGCAAATTCTTCCGAAGACTGATTTGAATCGCGTTTTGATCAGGGCTGCCCTGAAGAGGCACATAGTTGGTATCGAATCTCGTGTTCAGATATAGGAAGTTCCGATTAAATCTATTTCAAGATAAATTTACTTAATATTAGCCCCTAATGATCATTGCAATGCTTCCTGAAATTTAGTACTCACCATGTTGCATGTTCAAACTATGAAGTTGTTGCAATGAATCAAGAAAAGAACTGCATCTTAGGTCTAACTGAAAATGCGAAATTTGATCGCTCGTCTCTCCATACCCTCTATCTTCAAATACGAAATTTGTTGAAGTTTACCAAATTAATTAACATATAGATTTTATATTTAGACTACGGTCCAATTTGTGACTTGTTTGAAATTCTACAATAAGCCTCCTGTCGGGTAGATGATCTCGTTCGTCAAGGTCTTCATCTCAACAAATGACAAATGTTGAATTGCGCTTTAAATTTGAACTTATGTTTCAGAATCAAGTTACGATTCCTAAATAACCTTATCTGTTAAGGATGCAGGCAGGGCCTGGGCCCGCATGATGCTGAAATATTATTCACATTCAGATATAATTTGTTATTTGATTGTTATTTCAGGATTATGGTAACATACCTAGAATCGCCGTTATGGTTGGCCTGTATGCCTCTATCATATCATATCATATGGTTCAGAAGCAAGTTACGAACGACCAAGTCAGATTTGGCCAAAACTGTAAGGTGGGGGTAGAGACACTGTCGTTAGTTATAAATGGAAGGATACTAGGAGTCATCTTGCGTATTTACTATCGTAGCACCGAAGTTGCTCTAATTGGTGTGCAATTCCTTGGCCACTTCTCTTCAACATAGTGACGAATCTTAGTAGGCGGGCAGTCAACATTATTTTACGCTTCGTTGAAAGCTCAGCATAATTTCAATGAGTGGATTAAGAGTAATTTTTGTGGTGTGGTTACGAACCAGTTTGTATCTATGCGAGTCGTTTGATGATGATGGTCCGGTGTCTTGAACTAAGAAAATTGCACCCAAATTAAACAAAATAATAATTACGATGATTTATGAGGCACCCTCGTCTTAAACTATTAGGTTGTAGGAAAAGTTCGTCGAAAAAAAATTCCACAATTTTGTAATTATTTTTTTTAAATTTAATTTAAACTTTAATTTACAATATAATCACCATCAGTACGTATTATAGTGCTTCACCTGTTAGGGAGGTCGTTGATACGTTTAGCCCAATAGTTTGGAGGTTTAGTATTAAAAAAGTGATCAGTTCTAATTTTAAACTATCGATTTTTTTTTACTTATATAAAACTTTAAATCCTTAAACACGTGGTAGTCTGAAGGTGCTAAGTCTGGAGAATAAGGAGAGTGTGGTACGATTTCCCAACCAAGTGCCTGTAATTTTTTTTGAGTTATCTTGGCAACGTGTGGTCGAGCATTGTCCTGAAGAAGATGAACTTTGGCTCGTCTACGCCTCGTTTCTTTAATAGATTCAACTAATTTTTGTAGTTGCTCTATGTAAGTAGAAGCATCAAAAGAGTGTTTTTGTTGTGTTTTCTTGTTTTGTTGCGTGCAGCTGATACGGGTGAGAGAGAGTATGCAAGTGCAACTGACGCACGCAAACATAACAAAAATATTCTTCTGTATTTTGGTGTGGTGTGAGAAATGTTGAGTTATTTGAGTCAGTCTGTGGAAAGAATTACAAATTTGTTTTTTTATATACCAACAAAAAATTATATAATTCTAAATAATAATTATTATTATGTACTTATGTGAAAACAATTTAAATACATGGTGTAAAAACATTTAGTCGAATACTCCGCCATGTTTAAGATTTTGTAAGAATGAATGATAAATTAATCATCGGGTTTTGCTCTTACAACTGAGGAATAGCTGAATACAAGAAAACACATTCTATATAAATCGTTTGACCACACCCCAGTAAAATGTATAGGCTGGTAGAGAATTTGAAGTCTATGAAGTGATTAAGTTGTACCGCGTTCCTTAAGCATTTTACAGTGATTAAGAAGTGAAGATTAACTAAATAAAAAAAATATTTTGTGTGATACAGACATTATACTGCATACAGCATTTTAGTCATCTAAACCCAGCAGTCTTTATTGCGAGTGCTACACGCAACGTCACAGAGCTTCGAACACCTGAAGCTCAAAGGCATTTCTGGGTCAAAGGTGAAGGTATGCCGACGAATTTTTTTTTGGCGAGACAACCATCCACATTTTGAGTAACTTGAAACCCACGCAAACATCCTCGGCGGTCTAGCAAGGCCGAATTTACGACGGATTTTCGGCGGTAACACGCTTAATGGGTGACAAATAATTTCAAGGGTGCCGTGAACATTTTACCGGTACAACAAATATTTACAAGTGGCCAGTTGAGGCCACTTCATTATTATACGAATTTTCGGCGAGACAATGCTCAACGTGGCACATGAAGGCTATGAGTTGTTTTCTGTCAAGGCAATCCAACGTCCAACGGTGTAACGGTTAGAGCCGAAGATCGCACAACAGTGTGTTATTTACGGGTGGCCAGTTGAAACAACCTCATCAGTTCTGGTTTTTTTGGCATAAAGTTCGCTCAAGGTCGCAGGTACAAGTCTTGATTTTATTTTTTATTTTTATGAATAATCTTGTTTTGATTTTTTATTTAAATTTCAATTTTTTTTTGATTCATTTTCGATTAATTTTACAATTTTTAATTAAATATATGTATATTGGTGTAATCCAGCACCACATAACGTTGGTCCTGCGCTCGACCTTGGTGCACGTCGGTCTCTCGTCATAATTTATGTGCGGCACTCATTTCTTGTGATTTTAGTTTTCTCTTTCTTTCTCTCTCTCTCTCTCTCTCTCGTGATTCCTACATTGTTTTTTTCCCCCTTTTGTTTCCCTTTTTTCCCATTTTGCAATGAGATTTCCGGCATTTGCTTTATTTCTTTCTTGGTCGGTCTATTTCTTTTTTTTTTTGATTCCGTCTTTCATTTTATTTTTATTTTAAATAAAATGAAATACTAAATAATTTTTCGGGTCGGATGGGAAAGGTTTTTCATTCTGTGTCGGTTCAATATGTACAGGCTGGGGGTGCAACTCCCCTTCATCTTTTGGGCAGTCAGAGAGGTGAGTCCAGCGTATGTGTCGTCCATTCGAGGACAACCGTAAAATCCACTTGGTCTTCCCGTGGCACTCTGATAGTTTCGAGCTATGGGAGTGTGTATTGTGAGAGATTAGTTGTAGGTCTCTCTGTGCCTCTCCCTACCATCTAATGCTGCTTCGTTGTGGCTGGGTTTCGGCCTTTCAGGGTTGATGGGTTATGTGGGAGGTTGTGTTCAGCAGACTAGGTACTTGTCACTCGGGGAGCTATTGTCGTCACCGGTTGGACACACTCGGTTATGATTAATTTATTACGTTTCCTCAGGTTTCGTTCGACAAATTCTGGTCAACGTAATTCAATTTCAGTTTTGAGTTAATTTACTTTTGATTTTGATTTTTTCTGTTCCACGGTGTAGACCAGGAGCTCGCAAGCCTTTAATTCCCCCACGACCAATGCCATTACCCTAAGATCTAGCTGGCAAAACCACACCATGAGAGAGGCATCTTTGTACTTAGTTGAAAGAGTTGGGAGAGCCTTGGCCCCAGAACCGATTGCAAAGATAGCAAAAAAAGCATATTTTTAACTTCTGTTATATATTTCCAAGTAACTTATCCCTTTAGTGATTTACTATCACAATTGTGCGGGTAGGGCAAAAGTACCATGCTAAAAATTTAGTTTTGTATGTTTTTTGAACCAACTTACACATTTGTGAATTCCTTTTTAACTTATTTTCGTCCGAAAAAAACACTCCTTCTATACACAAAATTGTGTTGGTTTTACTTCAAATAAAGCGAAATTTTTTATCAACAACACCATTATATACTATGGTTTTTTACTCACACATTTGTGGTTGGACTAAAACTGAGTCATTTTTTTTGTTTTCTTGGTTGATAAAGGGTTATACTGTGTACCTTTTGTCTGAATTTCCGATTTACTATTATGAAGGTCAGTTCATCACAGTTAAATGTTTCAACTGGTTTTAAACCGAAATATTCATAATGTTTACATCAAAACTTCAAACTTAGTTTAAATTTGTCCATAGCCAATTAAAAACCTAACTAAATTTGTCCATAGCCAATGAATTAACCGTCTAAATGATTTTCTAAACTACATACTAGTTACTAGGTATTTAAAACTATTACTGAATCTCTAACGCATACTGGGTTTAATATTTAGCACTTAATTGAGTACTAATGCTGTGTGCCTGACGCAGATTTTTTTGTCTAAATTTCCGACTAACTAAATTGATCGTTAGTTCACCTAGGTATTGTTAGATGTCTCTAATATTTATAAACCAAAATCTACCCGATATTTAATTCTAAACTGCAAGCTTAGTTCCGATTTATCAATTACCGATTAGATATGTTTCGTAGAATGTTAACTTTAAGTTTATTTAGCAGATTTTAATTAAACAACAGTTTCGGTTTGTTTTGTGCCATCTTTGAACGATTGGTATGAACTAACAATCAATTTAGTTAGTAGGAAATTTAGACAAAAAAATCAACATGAGGCACACAGAATAAACTGTTAGTTACCTACCATCGTTAATAAATACTGGGACAATTGATAAAACTCAAATTCTTCTTCTGCATGACAACGCTTGGCCTCACGTTGCAAAAATCCCGCCGTATTCTCCGGACATTTCTCCTTCTGATTACTATGTGGTTGTTCCGACGGATGCAGCACGTTTTGGCAGGTCAACGGTTTACTTCTTTCGAAGAAATTGAAAATTGGCTTCAAACCTATGGATCGCCACAAACGATGAAATGTTTTTCCGAGATGGAATTCGTAAATTGCATGAGAGGTGTGAAAAATTCGTAAACAGCGATTGACAATATTTTAATTAATCAGCATTTTTAAAATTACACAAACAATCACAAACTTGAAAAAAAAAATCCATTCTCTTGGTCCCAACGCACAGCTTCCTGTAGAAAAATCAACATGGAATCCGCGTTCCGTGATTATCGTACGAAATGTTTTATAATGGCAACCCGGAAATTATACGCAACACAATCACAAAACTACGACAAGCAATTGCTAGAAATGAATTTAGAGAAGAATAATTGTAAAACAAACAATTTTACACGGAAACAATTCTACACTTAACAATTCATCAAAAAGACTCGTAAGGAATATTAAAATATATTGATCAATTTTCTCTTAATTGTTCAATTTTGGATACGGAAAGCAAGGTAGGACATCTTAGGTTAAACAAATTTTTTTATCGATATTAAGCACAATTTGCAGTGGATTATTGTGATTAGGAGATTAATTTAAGTAAATCGGGAAAATAGGGCGATGACTTCAGGTCTCTTTGTAGGAATTCCAAACCAGACCCTTTCTAATAGTATTAGTTTTGTTATTGGCTCTTCTACATATTTTCTGGTAGGTCCCAAGTTCCACTGACAGCCATAAGAGTATTGGCCTGTTCCCAAACTTTGTTAGGTCATATACGCTTATATTAACCAGATCTTGTAGTAACGATGCTTATCTCTAGACAAGTCGCCATTATGTTGCCGTCAGAGGAATGCTGGATGTAATATTCCCGGGTTTACCTGAGAATATGATTCAATGCCCTTTCGCTCTAAGATCATAATTTCGCAAAACTACCAAAACGGCTTTGGTGTAAGTCAGAATGATCTAAATTAATTGTAGTCTGTTTCAGTCAAAAATATCGAACTCTGCATACTACTCCCTAAGTCCCTACCGCACGCTAATTGGCCGCATATCGTCTGGTTGGTTCGTTTCCAATTTATTTAGTTTGGCCTCCTGTATCATTTTCGGCTCCATCCTTTCAATGTACTCCAAGAGTTATTGGCCCAAAGTGAAATATGTAACGCCAATTGTATTTGGAAGAGAGGCTAGCGATTGGTTATTTTCATAGGGAAAAACAAAGAGCACATTTTTGTTTCTAACGTGTGACGGTTTTTTAATTATTGGTCGGAAGATAAAGATTGTTTGGTTAAATAATGCTTTGCATTTTAACCAAATTTAGTCAGTTTAACATGCCCTTGACTCCAATCCGCATCCCCGTGTAGGTTTTGATCCTGGTATCTCTGTCTTTTTGGTGCGATTGCCATATCCATGTTCTTTTTCCCGCTGTCACAGTTTCCTGACTCATGCTACGTAACGTATACTCATTGTGCATATGGGTTAGTTGTGTCACCATTCTTGCAATCTGCACTTCCCAGCATTGATCCCGCCTTTGGTGAGTGCCGATGAATTCGGTTTTATTAAGATAAATATTTATTTCCCATCATAGTTCTACGAGTATCGGTTTATCTGTGCAGAGATCCTTATACCAAATATGTCATTTAGTCTTTGTCAAATAAATTCCAACCTAAAAGATTGTTGACTGGAGCCTATCCCCTATAGCTATCCAGAATTACAATAAAAATACTTATGTGAATTTTTATGATGATTGGACCAGATTTAGAACATGGTCGCTTGTAAGGGAAATACATTCGTCGTTTTTATAGCATCACTTCACGAGAATATTCATATCTCAGCTCATACTCAAGACATCGTCAAGCAGCTTTCTGTTCTGAGTAGAGGAAGAATTTTAATTTATACTAATTTTTTAAAAATGGGCGAACGAATGGGCTTGCGTTTTAGTGCTTTTGCATTTTTTTTCAGTATGATCATCAATCAACATGATTCTAGTGTGATTGATATCAAAACTCACGTAATCACGGAAATAAATTTTTATTTAAAACTTCACAAAAGCGGCTCCACCGACTAAATTTGTGCTTATCATAGAAATGTGATTTTCATAAATTTTCATTCATAAGTTGAGGGAAAACAAACTAGCCCCTAAAAGATACTATATTGAAAATACAAAATACAGATGTATACCGTTCAATAATATTTTTGTTCAACAACAAATTAAAAAATGAAATAACTTATTAAAAAATCAAAGAATTTGCATTTCAGATAGTGAATTCCTGTCACGCATGTTCATTGCCATTCGAAAACTATAGTGGCTGAACTTGTGCTAATCCAGAATTGGCCCAATTCCCTTGAACAACAAAGACCGTTGGATGAACGATTTTCGGACAAAAAGTGTTCTACAAACCAATGAAGTTGGCATTTCTGATTTCATATTCCTATCAGGTATGTTCATTGTCATCCGAAAAATATAGTGGCTGGATTTGTGCTAATCCAGAATTGGCCCAATTCCGTTGAACAAGAAAGACCTTTGAATGAACCGTTGAACTATAATTTTCGGATTGCAATGAACATGCCTGTGCACTGATTCTCTAAAAGACGCGATAATGTGTAAACGAAAAAACAAACAAAACCACACAGGATTGTTGTTGTAATTTGTGTAAAGTCGAAAAGCTTACTATGGTTTTCACATTTACACATTATCTTGCATTTTAGAGAATAAGGCTACATATGAATATGTGATCAGAAGTGCCAACATGATTTGTTGGTAGAACATTTTTTGTAGAAAATCGTTCATTCAACGGTCTTTGTTGTTCAACAGAATTGGGCCAAGTCTGGATTAGCACAAATTCAGCCTCTATGTTTTTCGGATGGCAATGAACATGCGTGATAGGAATTTGCTATCTCGAGTGCTAATTCTTTGATTTTATAATAAGTAATTTCTTTTTTTAGTTTGTTGTTAAACAAAAATATTATTGAACGGTATACATCTGTATTTTGTATTTTCAAAATAGTATCTTTCAGGGGCTAGTTTGTTTTTCCTCAATTTATGAATGAAAGTTTAAGAAAATCACATTTCTATGATAAGCACAAATTTCGTCGGTGGAGCTGCTTTTGTGAAGTTTTAAAGATAGGGTTAAATTATTTCTGGTTTTTATAGAAATTGGGTTTTATTTTCGTCTTTCAGGCGAAATTTAAATTTTCTTTCCCCTTTTTTTGGCTCTCGGACTAGCACTATTTTTTTCCCTTGGGCATTAATTAGCACAAATTGGGCTTAATCGGTATGCCAAGTTTCATTTTGAAATTCGAAAGTTTCCCTGCTGCAGTTACCCACACGGAATATTCATATGTCAGCTCCTACTCGGACGCTCCTAGAAATCGTCAAGCTGCTTTCTATTCTGAATTGAGGCATATCTATGTTAAATACCATATTTATGTGAATTACCTGGAATTTGCACCATACCTATTTCATTTTACAAGAATTCTATAATTTCCATAAGAAATCTTTACCTGTAAATACTACGGGTGTGAAGTTTGTCCTAACTTGTCCTAAACCAACAAAAATGTATATAATTAAATTTAACAGTGTAATTTGAGTGTACGTATTAAAGCAATGAAAATTAGTCTGGGACTAGTACTTCTATTAAAAGGTCCACCAACTTGTCATTGCTAATAGTTTCTGTACCCTATTAGCTAATTTATGGCGAAAAACAAAGTTCCGCTCATAGTGGGAATTCCCGCTATTTGAATATATGTGACACGGGAAAAGTATTGGTTCTGTTGAAAAGAAGAAATTATTTATTGGCCTTACGGTTTAAAACGTCCGCCAATTTATTGATCTATACAAGTTTTGGATTTCTATGTCTATCTACCGAGCGAGTATGATGACGCGCTGGTCGTGGAAATTCCCGCTATTTGAATATATGTGACACGGGAAAAGTATTGGTTCTGTTGAAAAGAAGAAATTATTTATTGGCTTTACGGTTTAAAACGTCCGCCAATTTATTGATCTATCAAAGTTTTGGACTCCTATGTCTATCTACCAAACGAGTATGATGACCCGCTGATCGTGGGAATTCCCGCTATTTGAATATATGTGACACGGGAAAAGTATTGGTTCTGTTGAAAAGAAGAAATTATTTATGGGCCTTACGGTTTAAAACGTCCGCCAATTTATTGATCTATAAAAGTTTTTGACTCCTATGTCTATCTACCGAGCGAGTATGATGACCTGCTGATCGTGGGAATTTCCGCTATTCGAATATATATGACACGGGAAAAGTATTGGTTCTGTTGAAAACAAGAACATTTTTTTAGCCTTACAGTTTAAAACGTCCGCTAAAAACTGGGACAATTGATAAAACTCAAATCTTCTGCTGCATGACAACGCTCGGCCTCACGTTATTATCCGTGCATTGCTTCTTCTGATTACCGCGGTTATTCCGACGGATACAGCACGTTTTGGCAGGTCAATGGTTTACTTCTTTCGAAAAAATTGATAATTGAAGAAATTCAAACCTGGGTCGCCACAAACGATGAAATGTTTTTCCGAGGTGGAATTCGTAAATTGCATGAGAGGTGTGAAAAATTCGTAAACAGCGATTGACAATATTTTAATTAATCAGCATTTTTAAAATTATACAAACAATCACAAACTTGGAAAAAAATCCATTCTCTTGGTCAAAACGCATGGCTTCCTGCAAAAAAATCAACGAGGAACCCGCGTTCCGTGATTGTCGTACGAAATGTTTTATAATGGCAACCCGAAAATTATACGCAACACAATCACAAAACTGCGACAAACAATTGCTAGAAATGAATTTAGAGAGGAATAATTGTAAAACAAACAATTTTACACGGATACAATTCTACGCTGAACAATTCATCGAAAAGACTCGTAAGGAATATTAAAATATATTGATCAATGTTCTCTTAATTGTTCAATTTTGGATACGGAAAGCAAGGTAGGACATCTTAGGTTAAAAAATTTTTTTTATCGATATTAAGCACAATTTGCAGTGGATTATTGTGATTAGGAGATTAATTTAAGTAAATCGGGAAAATAGGGCGATGACTTCAGGTCTCTTTGTAGGAATTCCAAACCAGACCCTTTCTAATAGTATTAGTTTTATTATTGGCTCTTCTACATATTTTCTGGTAGGTCCCAAGTTCCACTGACAGCCATAAGAGTATTGGCCTGTTCCCAAACTTTGTTAGGTCATATACGCTTATATCATCCAGATCTTGTAGTAACGATGCTTATCTCTAGACAAGTCGCCATTATGTTGCCGTCAGAGGAATGCTGGATGTAATATTCCCGGGTTCACCTGAGAATATGATTCAATGCCCGTTCGCTCTAAGATTATAATTTCACAAAACTACCAAAACGGCTTTGGTGTAATTCAGAATGATCTAAATTAATTGTAGTCTGTTTCAGCCAAAAATATCGAACTCTGCATACTACTCCCTAAGTCCCTACCGCACGCTAATTGGCCGCATACCGTCTGGTTGGTTGGTTTCTAATTTACTTAGTTTGGCCTCCTGCATTATTTTCGTCTCCATCCTTTCAATGTACTCCAAGAGTTATTGGCCCAAAGTGAAATATGTAACGCCGATTGTATTTGGAAGAGAGACTGGCGATTGGTTATTTTCATAGGGAAAAACAAAGAGCACATTTTTGTTTCTAACGTGTGACGGTTTTTTAATTATTGGTCGGAAGATAAAGATTGTTTGGTTAAATAATGCTTTGCATTTTAACCAAATTTAGTCAGTTTAACATGCCCTTGACTCCAATCCGCATCCCCGTGTAGGTTTTGATCCTGGTATCTCTGTCTTTTTGGTGCGATTGCCATATCCAGGTTCTTTTTCCCGCTATCACAGTTTCCTGACTCATGCTACGTAACGTATACTCATTGTGCATATGGGTTAGCTGTGTCACCATTCTTGCAATCTGCACTTCCCAGCATTGATCCCGCCTTTGGTGAGTGCCGATGAATTCGGTTTTATTAAGATAAATATTTATTTCCCATCATAGTTCCACGAGTATCGGTTTATCTGTGCAGAGATCCTTATACCAAATATGTCATTTAGTCTTTGTCAAATAAATTCCAACCTAAAAGATTGTTGACTCGAGCCTATCCCCTATAGCTATCCAGAATTACAATAAAAATACTTATGTGAATTTTTATGATGATTGGACCAGATTTAGAACATGGTCGCTTGTAAGGGAAATACATTCGTCGTTTTTATAGCATCACTTCACGAGAATATTCATATCTCAGCTCATACTCAAGACATCGTCAAGCAGCTTTCTGTTCTGAGTAGAGGAAGAATTTTAATTTATACTAATTTTTTAAAAATGGGCGAACGAATGGGCTTGCGTTTTAGTGCTTTTACATTTTTTTCAGTATGATCATCAATCAACATGATTCTAGTGTGATTGATATCAAAACTCACGTAATCACGGAAATAAATTTTTATTTAAAACTTCACAAAAGCGGCTTCACCGACTAAATTTGTGCTTATCATAGAAATGTGATTTTCATAAATTTTCATTCATAAGTTGAGGGAAAAAAAACTAGCCCCTAAAAGATACTATATTGAAAATACAAAATACAGATGTATACCGTTCAATAATATTTTTGTTCAACAACAAATTAAAAAAAGAAATAACTTATTAAAAAATCAAAGAATTAGCATTTCAGATAGTGAATTCCTGTCACGCATGTTCATTGCCATTCGAAAACTATAGTGGCTGAACTTGTGCTAATCCAGAATTGGCCCAATTCCATTGAACAACAAAGACCGTTGGATGAACGATTTTCGGACGAAAAGTGTTCTACAAACCAATGAAGTTGGCATTTCTGATTTCATATTCCTATCAGGTATGTTCATTGTCATCCGAAAAATATAGTGGCTGGATTTGTGCTAATCCAGAATTGGCCCAATTCCGTTGAACAAGAAAGACCTTTGAATGAACCGTTGAACTATAATATTCGGATTGCAATGAACATGCCTGTGCACTGATTCTCTAAAACGCGATAATGTGTAAACGAAAAAACAAACAAAATCACACAGGATTGTTCTTGTAATTTGTGTAAAGTCGAAAAGCTTACTATGGTTTTCACATTTACACATTATCTTGCATTTTAGAGAATCAGGCTACAGATAGGAATATGTGATCAGAAGTGTAACGGCTTGGTTAGACCTGAGTGGGTTGCATATGTAAATTGCTTCCAGAAATAAGATCTGCCGTTACCGAAAAGTTGTATTCCCACAATCAGAGCTCCAGCGTGGTCGCAGTTAACCGACTAAGGCTCAGGGAGGGGGTGGGTGGTGCTGGAGTTGACTGCAAGCTCGCTTGGACCACTTAGAAGAAGGGAAAATAAGGAAGGGAATGGAAAGGCATGGATCAACTTAGAAGAAGGGAAAATAAGGAAGGGAATGGAAAGGCATGGATCAACTTACCGAGAAATTGCTTGTGGACACACTTACCACTTCATCCTAAATAAAGCTCTTAACTTCTCATGCTGTAATTAAAATCAACGTAGCGAAAACACGACAAGTGAAATAAATTGCCATTAGAAAATTCAAGAATACAGATTGTTTTCGAGTGGATTCATATAAAACATATTTTATTTATATAAAGAGAAGTAAAAATGTGAAAAACATAATTAGATAGAAAAAAAAATATTAAATTTTAAATGACGTCATTGATTAAATGAAAAAGAATATTAAATGGAAAATTAATTACTATCAATTAAGAAACTACCACCGAAAGTTATATAATAAAAAAAAACTATAAATATAAAATATATACTATTATAAAGTGATTAATAAAAATGTTACTTGAAATCGTTGCGGCCGTTATCCTATGCTGCATCCATCTGATCGCATTGGCGCAGTAATTGTTGAACTGCTTACAGTGGTTGAATGTAATTGTAACGGGGTGGCTTTACACCACACGTTTAGAGTAGCAACACTTATAATTTATTATGTTCTTTAAAATTAGCGATAAATAGTTTTACGAGATAGGTTTATAAGTTTTTATTAATTCACCTCGCCACGCGTTCACTGTTAGTTCAAATTAGTCTGGTCAACTTATTGCACACTTGTATTCAATGTTTATACAATTTATTCAAAATTTATTTATAATTCGACTGTAGCGATTGATCACATACACCCTTTTTGGGGTTTCTAGTAATTTTTGGTAACCAGATCACTTTTAGGCGCTAGCGAATGGCACACTTTTTATTTTAAAGCTTATTATTTGTCTTACGACTTTTCGTATATATTTATAATGACTCAAATATTATTTAATTTTAAGTTATTATGATTTATAGTTATTTAGATATGTACACTTATTCTAACTAAAAAAAATTATATAATGCAACCGTGTACTATAAATAATTTCACATTTTAACTGTAAACATCGCGTTTTACATAACGTTCTTAAATTCTTGTAAAATGCATTAAAATTCACTTGATATTAAATTTGGCAAAATACCGTTTATAGTTTTCTTTTGGTTCGTAAGATACACAAAACACTAACGCAAATTTTATAAATATTGACATGCCCGATACAGCATAAAAGGTTGATTCGATTTTTTTTTTTATCTGCGATTTAAATACAAAAAAAAAATTATTTGGGTGCACAATTTATTAATTTATCCTATAAGCTTTAGAATTTTAAATTATGGTTATCAATTGTACACTGTCGTCTCCTGATACCGACCAATTTACATAAAAAAATAATATGAGTCGCGATCTTAAACTCTTAACCGAGTCATCAACTAACTTTTACTAACTAACTCCCCTCGTGCTTCCGAAATTTTATTTTTATACCCAAAAATCTTCCGGTACTTTTCCCGCGTTTTTTTTTTTTTTTGTTTTAATCAGGGTGTGTGTGTGTATTCATGTACAACCATGTCAGGGGAGTAAGACCTTGTAATCTTGGGACGACAAGCAAGCGTTGCATCACGTTGCGTCGTTTCAGAAGTGCCAACTTGATTTGTTGGTAGAACATTTTTTGTAGAAAATCGTTCATTCAACGGTCTTTGTTGTTCAACAGAATTGGGCCAAGTCTGGATTAGCACAAATTCAGCCTCTATGTTTTTCGGATGGCAATGAACATGCGTGACAGGAATTTGCTATCTCGAGTGCTAATTCTTTGATTTTATAATAAGTAATTTCATTTTTTAGTTTGTTGTTAAACAAAAATATTATTGAACGGTATACATCTGTATTTTGTATTTTCAATATAGTATCTTTTAGAGGCTAGTTTGTTTTTCCTCAATTTATGAATGAAAGTTTAAGAAAATCACATTTCTATGATAAGCACAAATTTCGTCGGTGGAGCTGCTTTTGTGAAGTTTTAAAGATAGGGTTAAATTATTTCTGGTTTTTATAGAAATTGGGTTTTATTTTCGTCTTTCAGGCGAAATTTAAATTTTCTTTCCCCTTGTTTTGGCTCCCGGACTAGCACTATTTTTTTCCCTTGAGCATTAATTAGCACAAATTGGGCTTAATCGGTATGCCAAGTTTCATTTTGAAATTCGAAAGTTTCCCTGCTGCAGTTACCCACACGGAATATTCATATGTCAGCTCCAAATCGGACGCTCCTAGAAATCGTCAAGCTGCTTTCTATTCTGAATTGAGGCATATCTATGTTAAATACCATATTTATGTGAATTACCTGGAATTTACACCATACCTATTTCATTTTACAAGAATTCTATAATTTCCATAAGAAATCTTTACCTGTAAATACTACGGGTGTGAAGTTTGTCCTAACTTGTCCTAAACCAACAAAAATGTATATAATTAAATTTAACAGTGTAATTTGAGTGTACGTATTAAAGCAATGAAAATTAGTCTGGGACTAGTACTTCTATTAAAAGGTCCACCAACTTGTCATTGCTAATAGTTTCTGTACCCTATTAGCTAATTTATGGCGAAAAACAAAGTTCCGCTCATAGTGGGAATTCCCGCTATTTGAATATATGTGACACGGTAAAAGTATTGGTTCTGTTGAAAAGAAGAAATTATTTATTGGCTTTACGGTTTAAAACGTCCGCCAATTTATTGATCTATAAAAGTTTTTGACTCTTATGTCTATCTACCGAGCGAGTATGATGACCCGCTGATCGTGGGATTCCCGCTATTCAAATATAAGTGACACGTGAAAAGTATTGGTTCTGTTGAAAAGAAGAAATTATTTATTGGCCTTACGGTTTAAAACGTCCGCCAATTTATTGATCTATGCAAGTTTTGGACTTCTATGTCTATCCACCGAGCGAGTATGGTGACCCGCTGGTCGTGGGAACTCCCGCTATTCGAATATATGTGACACGGGAAAAGTATTGGTTCTGTTGAAAAGAAGAACATTTTTTTAGCCTTACGGTTTAAAACGTCCGCAAATTTATTGATCTATAAAAGTTTTGGACTCCTATGTCTATCTACCGAGCGAGTATGATGACTCGCTGATCGTGAAAATTCCCGCTATTCGAATATAAGTGACACGGGAAAAGTATTGGTTCTGTTGAAAAGAAGAAATTATTTATTGGCCTTTCGGTTTAAAACGTCCGCCAATTTATTGATCTATAAAAGTTTTGGACTCCTATGTCTATCTACCGACCGAGTATGATGAACCGCTGATCGTGAGAATTCCCGCTATTCGAATATATGTGACACGGGAAAAGTATTGCTTCTGTTGAAAAGAAGAACATTTTTTTAGCTTTACGGTTAAAAACGTCCGCCAATTTATTGATCTATAAAAGTTTTGGACTCCTATGTCTATCTACCGAGCGAGTATGATGACCCGCTGATCGTGGGAATTCCCGCTATTTGAATATATGTGACACGGGAAAAGTATTGGTTCTGTTGAAAAGAAGAAATTATTTATGGGCTTTACGGTTTAAAACGTCCGCCAATTTATTGATCTATACAAGTTTTTGACTCCTATGTCTATCTACCGAGCGAGTATGATGACCTGCTGATCGTGGGAATTTCCGCTATTCGAATATATATGACACGGGAAAAGTATTGGTTCTGTTGAAAAGAAGAACATTTTTTTAGCCTTACGGTTTAAAACGTCCGCCAATTTATTGATCTATAAAAGTTTTGGACTTCTATGTCTATCTACCGAGCGAGTATGATGACTCGCTGATCGTGGGAATTCCCGCTATTCGAATATAAGTGACACGGGAAAAGTATTGGTTCTGTTGAAAAGAAGAAATTATTTATTGGCCTTTCGGTTTAAAACGTCCGCCAATTTATTGATCTATAAAAGTTTTGGACTCCTATGTCTATCTACCGACCGAGTATGATGAACCGCTGATCGTGAGAATTCCCGCTATTCGAATATATGTGACACGGGAAAAGTATTGCTTCTGTTGAAAAGAAGAACATTTTTTTAGCCTTACGGTTAAAAACGTCCGCCAATTTATTGATCTATAAAAGTTTTTGACTCCTATGTCTATCTACCGAGCGAGTATGATGACCCGCTGATCGTGGGAATTCCCGCTATTCGAATATATGTGACACGGGAAAAGTATTGGTTCTGTTGAAAAGAAGAAGAAATTAGAAGAATTGGCGGACATTTTAAACCGTAAGGCTAAAAAAATGTTCTTCTTTTCAACAGAACCAATACTTTTCCCGTGTCACATTTATTCGAATAGCGGGAATTCTCACGATCAGCGGGTCATCATACTCGCTCGGTAGATAGACATAGGAGTCCAAAACTTTTATAGATCAATAAATTGGCGGACGTTTTAAACCGTAAGGCTAAAAAAATTTTCTTCTTTTCAACAGAACCAATACTTTTCCTGTGTCACATTTATTCGAATAGCGAGAACTCCCACGACCAGCGGGTCATCATACTCGCTCGGTAAATAGACATAGGAATCCAAAACTTTTATAGATCAATAAATTGGCGGACGTTTTAAACCGTAAGGCCAATAAATAATTTCTTCTTTTCAACAGAACCAATACTTTTCCCGTGTCACTTATATTCGAATAGCGGGAATTCCCACGATCAGCGAGTCATCATACTCGCTCGGTAGATAGACATAGGAGTCCAAAACTTTTATACATCAATAAATTTGCGGACGTTTTAAACCGTAAGGCTAAAAAAATGTTCTTCTTTTCAACAGAACCAATACTTTTCCCGTGTCACTTATATTCGAATAGCGGGAATTCCCACGAACAGCGGGTCATCATACTCGCTCGGTAAATAAACATAGGAATCCAAAACATTTATAGATCAATAAATTGGCGGACGTTTTAAACCGTAAGGCCAATAAATAATTTCTTCTTTTCAACAGAACCAATACTTTTCCCGTTTCACTTATATTCGAATAGCGGGAATTCCCACGATCAGCGGGTCATCATACTCGCTCGGTAGATAGACATAGGAGTCAAAAACTTTTAAAAATCAATAAATTGGCGGTTGTTTTAAACCGTAAAGCCAATAAATAATTTCTTCTTTTCAACAGAACCAATATTTTTCCCGTGTCACATATATTCGAATAGCGGGAATTCCCACGATCAGCGAGTCATCATACTTGCTCGGTAGATAGACATGGGAGTCCAGATCTTTTATAGATCAACAAGCTGTCGGAAAAATTTATGAAGTACTTCTTTATAATTGTAAAGAAATTTTATTTTCAAAATTTTTGATATTCCATATTTAATTTAAAATGTAGTGGAAGTTGGTATTCTTTAATTAGATTGAACTGAGAATTTAATTGAATAATAATTTACACTGTTAAATTACTTTTAGAAAGAAATTTTGTGTTTAGGACAAACTTCACATGATTATATAGTCGTGTGAAGTTTGTCCTAAATTTGTCCTAAACTTTGTTGTTGGTTTAGGACAATTTAGGACAAACTTCACACGAATTAAATACTGATGTTTAAAAGCAACTTTTAGATGAAAAATCTTGTTTCGATGAATTGTTATTTGCAAAATTCTTTTCACGCACATTATTCCACACAACTGTTCTTTGCATAATTGTTTGTTGCATAATTTTCGGGGAACCTTCATAATATACCGCTTTCAAACATTTATGTTACATACTTCCATAACTTTATATTTGAATCTGTTAAATAATTTTCCCTAAATGACAATCTACTTATTTCATAATACTTGAAAAATCGTTCCATCTTCTCCCCTGGTATATAAAGATCTACATTTGCGCATCATAAATTAAAAAATAATTATCACTTTCCCTTCAATTTCCAGCTTTTTAATTCCACTTTCATTTCATAAAAATATTTTTTTTTTCTATTTTCCCAACAATTTTTTCAAAAGAAAATTCATATAATGAAATCGAGAGTCAATTATGAAAAATTATACATAGCGAAAAAAATATTTATTTTCCACGCCATTTTAAATAACAATAAAATGGAAAATTAATAATAGAATATAATAATAAATAATTATCATACGAGAGTACGACGCTGATTTTGTAGAGGAACTTGTAAAAAAAAATTTTAATGCCCGTTAAATTTTCATTCCAGAAATATTTTCCACCTATACATATATACGAGTGAGTGTACATATTTTACATTCTTGCAGCCCAAATTTTGTATGGTTGTTCCTTTCAGGAACACATTGTGTATTATGAATATTTTTTAAATTACTACTGTTAACACCCTTTAGGGCAAATTTGATATTCTTTTACATTGAAAATATTGATTATTGCTTTTATTTTTTTACCTTTAAGTTTCCATATCAACAGTAATTACAAAAACAAAATTGTAAAGCAAAAGTAAAATTGATCGATAATTTTATTTTACGCTTTTTAACCCTGTAAACGATATTTTGCGCCGCCAAAATGATAAAATAACCGCAATCACGATTTAAGGTTGTTGCTCAAGATAAACTTAAAGGGTTTACATACGTAATCTTTTAATCTTAAATGTTTTTATTTTGTTTTAAGAAAATTACTTATCAGATTTATACATCAGAATATTCGAAACAGTAAAAATAAAAATCGTTGTTATTTATAGTCGATTGAAAAATGTGCTTACAGTTGCTGCTGCTTCTGAAAATGTAGAACAGATATTTTATCATAAGCGGATCCCATATATATGTATATTTACCTATAATTTATATTGTGAAAGTTGAAAATGTCATCGAATGTTTATAGCGAAAAATAAAAAAAAAATATTTAAATTTGAATGCTGTAACAGGATTGACCTTTTTAGCTGCCAAAAACAACATAAAATAAAACAATCGAATCAAAAACCATAACCCGATTCATAAATAAAGCATAATTCAATCAAACTTAAATGCAAAATGATATTAAACCTAAACAAATAACATAAATATTTTCTACAACATTTCATGCATGATTTATTTGCCTGAACAACAACAACAATAAAACCATAAAGCGTTTTGTTGTTCTGTTCATATTCCCATAAATATACATCAGGAGTCGTAAATCTTTCAAAACTTGCATTAAACAAAAAAAAAAATCCAAACTAAATCGAAACCTATAATATAACACCAACAAAAAGCAACAAACATACTTTACTAGACTATAACAATTTTACTTCCATTTAAACACAAGACACAAGAACACCAACAACAACGAACCTGGAAATTTATTTGAAAATCATGATCGATTTTCCTATACACGTTACTATACATCTATTTTCTCCACTTATGATATAACCACCGTCCGAAATAGTCTAACTCGAAACTATATTTAGCCACATGGAATATACGGGAGTGTGGGCACATAAAATTCCAAATACCAGCAGCACAAGAAGCACAACAAAAAAAAAACATTTTACGATTTTATTTGGTTTTCCGAGAAAACACGTCTAGATACTTTTATTGTAGTTTCCGAAATAGTTTTATATATCATTTTCAGTACACAAAAAAGCATCGAATTTAGTTGCTGAATGAAGAAAGGATGCTGTTCTCTATCTAGATGTATGTTTTTTGTGTTCCATTTAAGAATTTACACAACAAAAAAATTGTTTTGGCCAGAATTTTTTTTTTGTTACTTAGAGATTTTTGTTATATTTGTGAAGTTTTTTTTTTTACTAAAAGTATAACTAAACGGGTAAACTAGAAAAAAAAGAGATTAAAATGTATATACAGAACAATAAAAAAAAGCTCTAAACGAAAAAGTTTTCAGCCAATTTTGACAAAATTACGGATAGCGTAGCGTGCTGGGTGTGTGAAACCAATTTTGAATTAACAAAAACTCATTATCAGTTTTGAAACGTGAGCATACATTGTCTGGACAAATAAGAAAAATCTTAAATATATAAATCGCGTAATGTCATATGCAGTTATCCCGAGAAAGCTTCAAAGTTGTAATTACTTATTTTTGTTTTCATTTCAATTAAGTTTTCTCAAAAAGTTCACAAAATTGATTTGCCAAGTGAGACGTCTATGTTTCTTTTAAAATTGCCAGTTGATGGAGTATCACAGATTTTTCATCCCAGAAGAACATAATTGGGTTGCAAATATTAAGAATAGCCTACGGTGACTTAAGCTTCGTTATGCTCCTATATACAGTTTATGAAAACCGTTTATAACTTCCAAGAACCTCCAAGTCAACTTAAAAGTATCTATCAACAATTTGATACTTGATCGACTAGGTCAAAATTGTTCTCTATGTTTTAAATTGGTTATAAAAAGAACAACCCATGGAGAATTCCGTAGTAACAGCCGTATATTTAGTTAATCACAATCTTCCAGCTTCGATATGGAACTACTAAAAAATCGTCTATAGCTTCCGAGAAACTCCCTATAATCCAAAACTTAGGATTATTAATTTGAGATGGTGTCAATTTATAATATATATTGACCAGTGGCCAAGTATAATAAAATTTGAGTAAATGACCCTCTTTAAAAATCCCAATTTAAGTCAACTAAAAGTATCTGTTAGAAACTTCCCGACAGAACTGTTTCTTTATGTTTTGAATTTGTGATATTAAAGGTCAATATCTCGAATACAAATGAAGTCAGGGTTATTCAAGATCACCATTAAACGTTGATGCGGTATGGTTAAAATTCCAAAAAAAGAACAATGTAGCATGATTCCCGCAAACATAAAACACTTGCGTGTCTTTTATTTTAAGTGGTTGAAGACAGAAACATAGTGAATTTCTAGTAACGGAAATAGCGGTTGACCCTAGCTTAGTCTTGTGAGGAAAATTGTCGTGGGTTGTTTCTGTCTTCAATGCACTGATCATCGAAATAAATGAATAAAATAAGAAAAAAGAAAAAAAAGCTTATCCAACCATGACATCTTCCATCCGCCATGTCTTGTCCACCAAATAAATATTTAGGTATCCATAGTATGTAATAAATTTATATAGTTCAATCAAAGTTTACCACTACCATTCAATACAATACTTTTCACGTGACCCCGTATCGTTACTTACCTGAGATATTTTGAAAATCACAATTTTCCTTGCTAATTTTGTTTTCCTTTAGACACGAACAAGTACAAAAAAATATTAAAGAAAGCAACGTCAGTACAACTAGAAAAATATATATATTAAATGGAAATAAGAAAACAAAATTAATTAAATTCGTTAAATTTACTTTGACAATTCGTTGCCAGCAAATTATTTACACTTTTAGACACAGCACAAAAAAGAAATCCAGTGCGAAAGCAAAATGCCGCCTCCCGGAACGCACCGCAACAAGCGAAAATTATTATTTTTTGTTGGTGTTGAAGACTCGCAATTTTCGAAAAATTACAACCCGAAACTCGCCATCTCATATAAAACAGGTTATTTTGTTTTTCATCAAACTTTTCGTTTGTACTCCAATAGAAGATTTTATTTGATACATAATAGCCAGCATACAATAAAACTAATTTACAAAATTTAACTTTACTTTAGTAAAGAGAACAAAATTTAACAGCCCTACTTGTATAGCGTTTAGTATCTTAGTATCGAACTGTTTACTATTTTTATTTATTTAACAAGATACCCAAATTTAAATATTCACGAAACACTAAATTTTAATTTCGCCTTTTTTTCTTTATTTTTCACAGAACTTTAAGTTTATAAAAGTTTTTATTGGGATTCAACTAAGGTATACAATTTACATAATATGCTCGTGTCGTTTATTACTTTTTAGACGATATATTAACTCACAAGGCACAAAGCACACATCGACCAAAATAATCAAAACTGGCATGCATATACGCGTCGTTTCGTACCGCGAAAATTCAAAGCAAATTGTTACAACGTGTCCCTCGATACTGAATAATTTTTCCTAAGTTCCACCGTTTTCACAATAAAAGCCTAGAATATATTAAAAATCTCACTCTGTATAATATACAAATGTAATCTTTAGATTTATTTAGATCTACATATATCTTGTTTTAATTCTTTGTCGTTTTTGAAAATTAAAATTTTCAACATATGTAATTACAAAAAATAGAAAAGCACCCCTCATTGAAGCTGCCATGCCCACTGCCCAGTACACAGATTTCAACCAAATAACGCAAGAATCTCCCAATTAATGGAACGTTTCAGTATGAAGGTATTTTCCGAATAGTTAATCTGCCTGGACAGTGTACACAGTGGGTCACAGCCAAAATGATGCAAGCAATTTTTATTTTTTTTTTAAGTAAATATCCAAAAAATAATTATAAATATCTATTTTTAATTTACGTTTATTATAAGCTTCTGTATTAATTGTTAGTTTCATAAAACATTTATTTCAATTTCAATTTATAACCTAATAGTAACAAAAAACAAAATTTCTATGTAAAAACATGCCACATCTAAAATGATGCCTTTTTTAAGTCCGCTACATTATTTATCTCATATTTTCTGATTTCGCTTTCCAGTTTAGACCACAAGTTTTCAATAACACTTATATGTTGTGATTGAGCAACCGTTTTCATGACATGAAGAGTATTCCAATTTATCCAACTTTAAACAATTCGAGATTTGTGTTTCGGATCATTGTCCTGGTAGAACAGAAAATGATCCTTATTATTCAACTTTTCAGCACTTTCCTCCATATTTCTCTTTAGTATGTCTAAATATACATTTTTGTTGAAATAGCCTTCGATAAACTCTAAATTTCCAACTTCGGAAGACGCCATATAATCCCATAACATAACATGAGCTCCACCATGTTTAACAGTGCTTCATAAATTTTGAGCTGCTAGCTCCGTTTTAGTCTTTCTCCATACGTAGTTTCTTCCGTCTGATCCAAAAAGGTTAAATTTCCGTTCATCAGCAATTAAAACCGTGTTCCAGAATGTTTCATCTTTGTTTTTATGGCCTTGGGCAAATTTAGTACTAGCCTTACGATTAACTTCACTGATGTATAGCTTTTTCCCGCATTGTTCTACCATGAAAATTTGGTTTTCTTAATATTCTGCGTATTATTTCTGGATGGCATTTTTTATGTAAATATTCTCAGCTTCCTCGGACCACTTTGGAGCACTAAATTTGGGAGTTTCTTTCATTTTTCAGTCAATCCATCGACAATCTTTTCCGGAAAATATTTTATTGTGCGCTTTTCTAGGTTTATTTTCAATGCGGTATTGATATTGGAAGAGTAGAAGAATTTGTTTTCAACAATTCTGCAATTTTTTGTCAGTTTTACCATTTTTAAAGTGTAACTCATTCATGTGTTTCAATATTTGTGATTTTTTTCAATTATTACAAAATTTCACTTATTTGCCTATATTAGGCGTTTCCGGATATATCCCATGGTAACTTTTGGGCAACTTGCTGATAAAAAATTACCAAATCTATTTCCGAACATGTAGGGTAACTTTAGGTAATTTACTTTTAGTTGTTTTTTTTTAATTTCTGTCTTTCTGACAATTTGTATTAAATTAGTAGTGTCAGAAAAATTAAAGCACAAACTTTCCAAGCATAAACTATTAAAAAAATACAACAAATATGTACATATCAGCTGTTAAAATACGTAATTTCATTTTGCTGAATACAAAATTATCACGCGAAATGTAATTTTACTTGTTTGTATAGCCAGGGTAACTTGAGTAACTTTTGTTACCAACATTATAAAAATTAAAATTACTCAAAAGTTACCAAGGGATATATCCGAAAACGCCTATTGACGTACTATATTGACTATAATCGCACAAAAATTTGCTTAAAACTGATACTCAAAATTGTTTTCATTGAAAATTTTGTTTTGAGTAGGAAAAGTATCACTATTTTCAAAACAAAGAGAGTGCATCATTTTTGTTTTTCGTTACTTTTTTAATTTATTTGAATTATTTAAATATAAACTTTTTGCATCATTTTAGCTGTGACCCACTGTAGATGCCGAATTTAAGTTGCCGAATTTCCGGCAAAATTTAAAAAATCATCTAAACTAATTTTGTTTGAAATTTAATTTACAGTCTTTTTATTTTTAGTCATAAATCAGCCATATCGATTTTCGAAATTATGAAAAACCCTTAAGTATGAAGTTTCACGTACAGTATAAAAAAACATACACACAGAGAACTATTTGAAAACCTTTTTTCCGGGTTTCGTATATTTCCGATATGTTCCGTTTATTGCAAATGGTAAATTAGCAAAAACTTCGAGGTCGAAAACTTTCTTGATTGGTGTACTTTGTTCTATTACATAAACGAAAGTACTATTCTAATTAAATCATCATTGCGGAGTTTGACGCGGTTTTTCAATCGATCAGAATCGAAATTTTAATAATTTTAAACTAAATTTTCTACTCCGTACGTTCTTTCAAGATCAATTTCGATAATCGTGTATTAATATCATTTTAAGTTCCTTAAAACCACGATGTACAGATTTTTCCCAGTTTATGTGACTAACTAAAAATTACAAATTTGAAATGGCACACTGGCGTGGCAGCTCTGGGTGTTATTCCACATCTTAATAAATTTCGTAATATGCAAATACAGCGTGCTTTTTATGTTCCAGAGGTTGATCATTTTTTTTAATAACTTTAAAACTTAACATTATGTTTGGAATATGATGTCGGTGAAGTTGCCGCCTCTAACCGCCACGCAATGGCGAGCTGTTTTAAGCTCATTTTTCATTCTTCATTGTTGCATATTTATTTTTCAATTATTTCAGCAATTTCATTTCTAATGTTGTCCTTAACCATTCAGGTTGTGGTTGGTTTATTGGTGTACATGTCCCGGTAATGTTCATCAGTAACTGCTACAGCACAGCCTCTAGCATCCACAAAGATGATGCCACCGACCCAAATGGCACACCACACAGTTAATCGACGAGGGTGTAAGGGCTTTTGGTGTATCAATTGAAGGTTTTTAGTGTCCCTAATTAACTATATCGGCATTACTATATTGCGAGTAAATTGTATTTTAGCATTAAAGAAAATCGTCTTACCTGAGGGTTTGCTTCAATGTTAACATTGATTTGGCTGCCAATTCGTGATTTTGAGAGAGCAATTTAAAGCTAGTCTTGCAAAACTACGGGTTTCTTTTATTGAATTCCAACGCGATCAAGGAACTGTTCTTGCGAATTGTTGATGGCGATCGCATATCGTCGCCACAGGATTAGAATACGCTAACCACCATTTTACCGTTTTTTAAGTTCTGGCAGTTTCTATGGTTTGAAATTATTCTTTTTCATTTGCAACTATGTGCATTGTAATCAGATAACTCATTACCGGAGAAAATAAGTTTATATTTTCCGCTATCTACCATTTTCAACATTTTTTGGCTATTAAATTACGCTAAATCCTATTTAACGCTATATCCACAAAACTTTTTTTTATATTTGAGATAAATAGATTTTATAATCTATATCCAGAAAACTGAATAACGCTATAACTTATTTTGAGCTATCTCCAGTATTTGAAAATTTAATTAAACATAAAAAAATTAATTAAGCTAACTCCAAGTTATATTATATTTAAAAAAAGGATATGTCCTCATTTTACGCTAAGTCACAAATATTATATATATTAATATCAGAAACAAGAAATAAATTGCGCTATATCCAAAAAGTCTATTGCATTATCCTTGAAAAAAATTAACAAAAAACGCTATATCCATATTATTAAACGCAACGTCGTTCTTGTTCCTATAGTGTTTCCCGCTAAGTCCGACGGTTGAGTTTTTTATTTTTTACTTTATAATTTACCGTTTCAAATAATAACGGTACTTTCGAAAATAGTAATATAAAAGCAAAATTTAGTTCGGAATAGAGTAGTTCACAGCAAAATTTTGATGTAAACGCATGTAGTTCCTCATGGTTATTTTGTATTACTCTATAAAATAAATTTTAATAATAAGTATTTGCGATGGATTCGTTGAGAGAGGCTAACAGTTCTCCAGTACCAAACTTTACATCAGAAGAACTCAGGTATGTGTTATATTAACATGATGACTATAAGGATTTACATTAACCTATAAAATTCGTTTCTTAGGACGTACTATTCTGTAGAAAATTTAATTCAACAGCAAGAGGTTCAGGACGAGTTGAACATTGTTATCAAAACACCATTTACTATAATACCACCGACGCCTGTTAATCAATACAATTCACTACGCTCGCCATTAAATGAGTTCGAGCGTTCGGTCAGTTCAACTGGTTTATCATACAATGATGATGGTCGTAAATCAACATTAAGTCAAAATTCCACAAATTTCGAGGAACAAGGTAAGATTATTTGTATTTAGTTTTTTTGTACATCTATAATTCAAAGATTTATATTATAGAATCGTCATTCCTTGATTCGGATAATGATCCCGAATATTTACCACCTGTACCAGCTGAAGGAATGATCGATCTGCTGCGTGAAGGTAAACGTTTGTACATATTTCTTATAGATGGTTTAGGTACTAATTGACTGTTAATTACATTTCCAGATACTCTATGTAACTCGAAAAAAATAACAACCAAAAGATTAAGACGTCCTGAAAAATGGAAGATGAATGTACGGAAAGTTAAAAGTCAAGCGGGTGAAGAGTTTGTCGATCACTTGGGGATAACTCATAAAAAACGTGAAATAAGAGTTGGCTGTGCAGATAGTTGTCCATACGGTTGCAACGAATTGTTTAGTTTAGCAGAAAGGAAAGAAATATTTGGCCAGTTTTGGAAATTGAACCCAAAATCAAAAGGCGAGTTTTTTGGCAAAATGGTGTTTAGGTTGTCAGTAGTGAGAAAACGTACTGAGAATATCAATTCTCGAAGAAAATATACCTACAACTACCATTTTCTAAAATTGGGAAAATTAACCAGAGTATGCCAATTGAAATTTTGGGTTATTCTGGATTGATAGCCAGATAGTATTTTTACATCAAGGTGAGGTTATCAAGAAGATGGAAGAGTTTGGTTTCGAACTAATGAAACATTGAATTTTTTGTATTTAAAAAATTCGGTCGTCTCATCAGACTGCAGTGACCAAACTACAAAAATATTGAAAATACTTTGAACTAATCAAAGTATAATCACAATGCCTTAGCGAATTATAATGATTCGCTACGCAATTTCCAACCCCTTGGTAACCTCGGATTTTATTGTATTTAACGCATACATGCGATTTCTATATGAAATTTTGGGTTATTCTGGATTGATAGCCAGATAGTATTTTTACATCAAGGTGAGGTTATCAAGAAGATGGAAGAGTTTGGTTTCGAACTAATGAAACATTGAATTTTTTGTATTTAAAAAATTCGGTCGTCTCATCAGACTGCAGTGACCAAACTACAAAAATATTGAAAATACTTTGAACTAATCAAAGTATAATCACAATGCCTTAGCGAATTATAATGATTCGCTACGCAATTTCCAACCCCTTGGTAACCTCGGATTTTATTGTATTTAACGCATACATGCGATTTCTATATGAAATTTTGGGTTATTCTGGATTGATAGCCAGATAGTATTTTTACATCAAGGTGAGGTTATCAAGAAGATGGAAGAGTTTGGTTTCGAACTAATGAAACATTGAATTTTTTGTATTTAAAAAATTCGGTCGTCTCATCAGACTGCAGTGACCAAACTACAAAAATATTGAAAATACTTTGAACTAATCAAAGTATAATCACAATGCCTTAGCGAATTATAATGATTCGCTACGCAATTTCCAACCCCTTGGTAACCTCGGATTTTATTGTATTTAACGCATACATGCGATTTCTATATGAAATTTTGGGTTATTCTGGATTGATAGCCAGATAGTATTTTTACATCAAGGTGAGGTTATCAAGAAGATGGAAGAGTTTGGTTCCAAACTCTTCCATCTTCTTGATAACCTCACCTTGATGTAAGTATGCCAATTGTTTTTCGTTAAAACTTTAGACATAAATAAAACTAGAATACACTACTATTTTGACAACCTCATCGATGAACATACCAACACTACGTAATCACCAGCAAAGGAAAAACAAACTCCCAGAAAATAAATTAGACGAAGTTACAACTCATATCAACGGATTTACCACAGTCGATTCCCATTACTGCCGAGCTTCGTCCAATAAGAAATATTTGGAGCCGCATTTAAATTTAAAAAAGATGAGTTATATTGTAATGAATTTGATGATCCAGTAAAATTTTGGGTATACAAAGATATTTTTCAAACTAGATTTAATTTATCGTTTTTCGTACCAAAAAAAGATTTGTGCAACAAATGCGAAGAACACAACACAAAACAAAAAAACGGAATAGTATGTACACAAGAAGAACATAAACAGTTTGCGGATCACTTACAAAATAAGTTAAATGCAAAAGCCGAGAAAGATTTGGATAAAGCCAATTCTGAGACGAATACACGTGTTGTAGTAATCGATTTACAAAACGTTTTTGCGTTGCCAAAAGCAAACGTTGATTGTTTTTACTACAAGAGAAAACTATTGTGCTTCAATTTGACGGGCTTCTGTAAGGATAACAGGACTACCTATTGTAGCATTTGGAATGAGACCACTCAAGGAAGAGGTGCAAACAAATTGGCGAGTGCCTTTAAGCGAATTCTAGATGCACTCATATTGGACTTTCCAGCAACTGAAAAAATTATCATTTGGACAGATTCCTGTGTGCCTCATAATCGTAATTCTATATTGTCATTGTGCCTTATTAAATTTCTGAATGACAACCCTACGGTAAAGATTATAGAACAAAAATACTCCGAGCCAGGCCATTCTCTTTTGCAAGAAGTCGATGCGGTTCATAGCACTTTGGAACGATACTTAAAAAATATGGAAATTTATAGTCCTATTGGATTGATTCGTCTTCTATCGAACGCAAAATTTCCAAAAGTAGCTTTGAAAGTTTTGCAAATGAAAAACATCGATTTCTGGAATTACAGTCTAGCGGCCCAAAAATTTAAACTTAGCAACATACCGTACACCAAAATTCGACATCTAAAATACGAAATACGAAGCGCATTTGAAGTTTCATACAAACGTGCATTTAATGACCAATTTGAAACAGAATCTATTAACAAACCTGTCAGCTCCAGGAAAACACGAAAACTACATGTGGAGGAAGCTTCGATGAAAAATATTGAAATTGAACTTTGCCAAAAAGAAAGTTTTAGAATATCTGATGAAAAAAGAAAAGATTTGATTAGTCTCCTAAAATTTATGCCGCAACAAGATCAACTATTCTATAATGCCGCTCTCCAAATAGAACAACACCATTAATGATGAATGGCTGACAACAGTGGATTTTAAAACCAAATGAATTATCGTAGAGTGAATTAAAGCATAATTAGGCCAAACAAAGAGTTTATAGTTTTAACTTGTATATTTTATGAATAAATCTGTATGCTACAAGAATAAACGTTCTGTTCCTAATATTAATTGTTTTAAATAAACTCAACAATCTATAATAAAATTATATAGAAAATATTTAATTTACAAACTCAATATTTACGCTATATCCATTTTCCGCTATTCGTATTAGTTAAAACCGGATATAGCGTAAACCAAAAATAGCCTTTTGTGGAAAAATTAGTTTTCATTGTGTACCTGTCCTTAATTAAACTATATAGCTTTGATAAAAATAATGCCAAATATTTTTTGTAGTTGATAAGCGTATAACTTCTAAGGTACATTGTCAAATAAAGACACTAGTTGAAGTTAAAGTTTAATTTTTGATTTTCTCAAAACTGCGATTTTGTCGCTTAGCGTACTCTAATCCTGAGACGACGATATGCCGGAATGACAGGAAATTGCCATGATGGTATCAGATCAACCCGAGGAAATGCTCCTATATTGCAGTCCGACTTGGTTCTTTGATAATAATTAGGATGCCATTATACAATTTCTTTTTCAGATTGAGATTCCCCAACCTGGTGAGCTCACAAATTAGATGGAGAAATTAAGAGTATTATTGGGATCTTCCATCACGATGAAATGATCACGTTGAAATCATATATAATCTATTACATATGTGTGCTTCACCGGCTATCATGTCTATGATTTTTCGGTGCATTCTAAGCGTTTGTGTATTACTTAGTGACGCTACTTTCACTATTAAATTTTCAGTTGTAACCAATCCACTTGGAATTTGAATGACGCCTTCTTAAAAAATCCCTGGTATTTGAGACAAACTTCCAGGTATCACATCCAGGTCTCCACAATGAACTAGATTTAATACAACACTTGATAATTTCTGTGGCACTATACTGGCAATGTCTCACGAAAGTCGCCACTCATAACTATACCTTAGTATTTGATGACAAACTCCATCATTTTTCGATGTAATTGGTCGATGCAGCGAAGTCTGCGTCTAGTCTGAATAGTAATTTCGTCAATTACAATCTGAGCAGTTTATCGTAAAACCAAAGAGACAAATGTATCGAGTAAAGGCACGGGTAATTTAAATCCGCTATGGGCAGTACGTGCTTATTTCAGTAATTTGGCCAGCACTTCGTGTTGTTGGGAATGGCCAAACGAATTTTCCTTTTCATCTGTAGTAGGGCATCAATGTTTTGTAAGGCAACATCTTTATCAAGATAAAACAAATTCTGCTTTTCGTGCATGTTCGCATGAAGGTTTGGGCCTCAATCTGCTTTTCGATTTGCTCATCAGCTTGTTGAGCTACTTCAGCTTCATCATAGATCTCTTGTTTAAGATTGTGTCCTTGCAGTTTTTGGCAATTCAACAGTTGAACACGGCATTTCTTGTAGATTGAGAATACAATTTTGTCATGTACGTATATGTACGCAAATAATCAAGTTTGAGAGGCTGAGCAGCTTGATAAAATATGCATAATGTAGATCAACATATCGCGTAATTGATGAGATTGCCGTTGAGGCTGCCGTGAAGTTTTGGTAAACTACTTCATTTACAGTTCGTAATGATTCGAAATTGATTGCATCAGGCACATGAAGAAATAGAATACGAAAGTAAAAACGCTCCACGTCTTTGAGACGTAAACATGCGGCCAACAATTTTGCCACCACCTTTCAAACTTCTTCCATTTACCTCGCACATAAACATAATTATATGGAATGTTTGTGACTTGATACTGTCGAGCATCTTCATCAGTTGTGAACAAATCAAATCATGACTCCAATAATTCATTTGAGCTGCGAGCAAGTTCTCTTCCGCGGATATTGTCTCGAAAATAATGTTATTTCTGATTTGGCAAGTGAACTGGGAGCTTCATGACACTAAGTGAACGCTCATATATATTTTTAATTTTCTTAAACACCAGATCGCTTCTGGAGCGCACATAGGACAACAAAGGACATGCGTCACAAACTTGAGCAAAATTTTAGGGAGCATTGATCTCGTTTCTGATGGAATCTTAGCACTAGAGGTGTGCAATTTATATTCCAAAAATTCCATGTTAAGTGATATCATCATTCAGGGAGTGAAATATCCCAAATTTTCAGCAAATTCACGCCAACTATTTGTAAATCAAGGTAAAGGTTTAAATCATCTGTAGCGCCAAACTTTGCAAATATTTACATTGCATTGCAGCATCTTTCTCACTTGTTACACCGCGATCCTTCGAAGCTTGATGAGAGAATAACCGAAACAATTAACCTGGGCCGTCGGCAAAGTTCTCATTTTGATTCATGTTCTCCATGTAATCAGCGAGTCTTTTATATTTGTCATCTTTCAAATGTTGCTGATTTTAGCGGATGTAATTGAGGCTGTTGGCTACAACTTGTAGATATCAGCGAACTAATTATTGTTGTGTCAGCTTACCAGAATTGACAATTGGATTGAAGGTGTCTCTAATAGCTATTAGTACAGCTTTAAATTGAAGCATGGTGACATTGCTTCGCACTCGATTAAAGGCAGCTCTTGGATAACGTTCACATTGCCAATCCCAGTCGGAGCTTGAAAGGAGGTTCGCCGTCTTCGTTTTCTAATATCACAGCCACTTCATTTGAGGTCTAAGCGTTATATCGGCGTTGACCAGAATGTCTATCGCATATTAATACCATACTCTCTCAGTTTCGTCCGATTGTCAATGGGGTCAAAATGTGAATTGCGATAATACGTTTGTCCGTATATTTTGAATACAAAAGGGTCTCGCCCTGCCCGTTGAAGCGAATAAAGCAGCTCTGTTATACGATCTGATTTGATTCAAATGTGTGTACGATGACCATTATTTACATATGGTGTGTTCTCGGCGTTCTGGAGGTCTGTGACCCCAAAAAAGCAAAACAATTTGTGTCCGGCTGGGTATCTGGATGAGAAAAGGATGATACATATGGATGTATCGATGTTTTTTTCGATTTTTTAGCCAATCCTCTTCAATTTGTAATTCGGTAAATTGGAATGTTTTTGGCAACTCTACGATAAGTACGTCGGGTACATGCCATACAAAATTCCCGGAAAAATCACCAATGCCCTGCAGCAATTTTAACGATTCCGTTTTAATTCTGAATCCACAGTTGGTCGTTTACTGTAAAATATTTATTTGCCATATATCTTTGAAAAGGTATTGAGGAACGCCATAAATTTTTGCTGAAAAACTTATGCATGTGAAGTTACTGCTAAAGTTTTACTAGTAAAAAAATTAGCAAAAACTTCACATGTTTGTATAGCAGTGTGAAGTTTTTACTAAATCTATGCTAAACGTTTATATGTGTTGGTGCATATCAAAATGATACCTGTATTAAGCGGAATTAACGTATTTCCTAATTTATTAGTTTTATTTTAAATATTTGGCAATTATCTTTAAAATAACCCGAGAGAAATTATAATACATTTACCATTTCATTAATCAATATTCACTAATAAGAATATTGCGATTAATAAAAGTAAAAAAAATAACTAGAAAATTAGTATCCGAGGCAGATTAGTAACAAACACTACACGCTGGGACGGTATCATGAAATCCGTGACCGTTTAAAATTTGACGGAAAACGATCATTTACCGTGAGAGGGGTATCATACATTCCGTTTACCGGAAATTTTCCGTCAAAAAATTGTCGTTTGTTGTATAGCTGACGGAATATGTCAAAAACACGAAAAACTCAAACAAATTATTTGTGACCGGTGTCGTCGTTTGCTTTGTTTATTATTGTTTTAAACTAATTTATGGTTAAAATTAGAAAATCAAATTAATAAAATATTTTTGAAGATGGCAGAAAATAATATAAATATAGTGTAAGTAGTTTAATTATATTTTTCTTACATTTTTATTAATGTGGAATTTTATTTACCAAAATCCGGCAAAAAAATTGATGTACATCAAAAATTTTGTTCTATTTGACAGAAAAAATCAATTTTTTTTTGATGTACATCAATTTTAAAAAAAAGTACATTTTTTCGTAAATTGTTTTTTGATGGAGAAATACCAATACAAAATGAAACGTCAATTTAAAATAATGGATTTTATATTGACATTATTATTTGTAGAAAATTAAAACAACTAACAAATCCAACTCAAAAAAGGTTGTTATCGAACTTCATGGAAGATCATCCGGATTTCGCCAGGGGGCTATTAAATAATCAGCAAGGCCGAACTAAAAAGGCAATGCTATGGAACTCGCTTACCAAGCTTTTAAACTCCAATGGACCACCATCAAAAACCGAGGCTGAGTGGAGAAAGGTATTGATAATAACTTGTTTAATAAATGCTTATTTCGATTATAGTTACTGCTGTCCTCAGTATATGTGAAATAAACTATTTTCTACTGTTTCTTGTGTAGGTTTGGCAAGATCAAAAATGGGCTGTAAAAAGAAAGTTGAATTATAATAAAAAAGAAATTAAAAAAACCGGTGGCGGGCCATGTCAAATTAAGGAGCTTACTCCGGCGGAGGAGATAATTTCCCGATCTGCAGGACTTGAAGCTTCAGTTAGCAGTTTAAATGCAAATAAGTACGGTGCAAATGTGAGCACTCGCACAATACAATTAGAATGTACACCAGTTACCTGTGAATTTTCCGAAAATCAGACGGACGAGATAAATATGGAGGGGAGGTTGGATGATATCCAATATATTGATAATGATAGTGAAATACAAGGGGTTCTTGATGATGGTAGATTAGGTACGCAAGATACCGAAAAACCAAACAAATACGATTTATTAAAAAAATCGTTAGCTATTAATCAAAATCTTTTAAATTCTTTTCAAAATATTGAAAAGTTTCTGCAAAACTTGCAAGTACAAAACCAACAAATAATTGAGTTAAAAAAACAGAAGCTTGCAGTTCTCAAAGACGCAAATATTTTGAAACGTCAACAAATTTTAGAATTAAAACGGGTGGAAAATGAAAATCCGTTTATGTAAATATTTTCTTTTAAATTATGTTTTTTTTTTTATTAACTAATCTTAAAATGAATTTGTGATGAATTTCAATATTCTATGTAAATTACCTGTGATTGCATAAAAGCAAAAATTGTATACCCTTAATTATGAATGAATTAAAGTATGAATTTAGTTAAGTATCAATGAATTACCTGGAATACTACAAAAAATGTTTTATAGACTTAAGCTTTACTAAAATAAATACTCGAACACAAACGTGTAAAATTGAATTTTAATAAAGAATATTTATTTTACAAAGTTATTGTTTATTATACAGTTAATGTATCTCTTATTTGGTTTCGTTTTTGTTCAGCGAGCGAGCGAAGTCTTGTATTTGAAGTGTTTGCTAATTCTACAGTCGCTGGTTGTAATGTATCATAATTCTCCATATCCATCGGAATATCACTCGCACTAATTTTCAGTTCTATGCAAAGATTATGTAATGCAGCACATACATTACATATCTGAACCACTTTTTCGGGATTATAGCGGCATTGTCTTTCTGAAAGTAACACGCGCCATCGACTTTTCCACAGCCCGATGCAACGCTCAACAATACTCCGGGCTTTGCCGTGGATTGTGTTGTAATGTGCTTCTGGTGTTCCTTCTTCTGCCTGTCTATACGGCGTCATCAACCATGGCTCAAGAGCGTAGCCAGAATCACCTACATACAAATTGAAATATTAGTAATTTAATTAATATGTAAATATACCTACTTCAATAAATTACCTAATAGCCATGAATTGGGATGCTCGCGAGAATATTGTTCCATAAAAACTTTCTCCTCGCTATTGCTCCAGACAAACGCATCGTGGTTGCTTCCACCGTATCTCGCATCTATTGCCATTATTTTCATATTTTCATCACATATCTATAGATAACGTGAACAATTATTTTAAATTAAAAATAACAAAATTAGTGTGTGTACTCACGATCATCACATTTAAACTGTGGCGAGATTTTCTGTTTAAAAACGAGTGCTCGTTCACGGTTGGCTTG
Organism: Nephrotoma appendiculata; assembly: GCA_947310385.1. Taxonomy (NCBI): domain Eukaryota; kingdom Metazoa; phylum Arthropoda; class Insecta; order Diptera; family Tipulidae; genus Nephrotoma; species Nephrotoma appendiculata. The sequence goes on along the minus strand of OX371224.1, from coordinate 83,860,660 downwards.
AGCAAATAAACATGGGTGCCATCCACACACCCAACAACCCCGGGAAAATTGAATCGTTCAAAAAAATGAGCTTTAGTATTTTGGGATGGTTCAAACGAAATATATTCCTGGCAAAGTATCCTTTCCATTTCATATAATGTTTCAGAAAATACCGTTGATATTGTACTTTGTGCCATTCCAACGCTGTAATCGTTTCCAATTGCAGCCTGGTAGCTCCCACTTCTTAAAATTTCCAGTATAGCACAAAGTTTTATGCGTGGGGGTATAGCAGCTGAAGTTTTTCCCCACTTCAAAGCCAATTTCTCTTCCAATATGGTAAAAGCCTCTTTTGTTAACCTAAACCTCTGTTTAAATCTAAAATTGAACAAAAATATATAACATAACTTTTAAATGGAAGTACAAATTTATATATATATATAAACTTACATAAAATCCTCGAGTGATAAGGGATCACTGTGGTCTCTCAAGCGTTTTCGAATAACCCGTGTATTTGAAACCTGCGAACTTTCATCTTCATCGGAAGACTCCGCAGCAATAAATAATTCTGAAAAGTTCCTGTATAATAATGTATTTAATTAGTAAATGAGTTACACATAATGGCGCCTTAATACTTTACTTACATAGCTTGAATTTCACAAAACTAATTACATATATAATTATATAAAATAATCTAATAATAATTTGTTATTGACAAATTTTGATGTCCTATTTATAAACAAAATTATTTGATTTTATTATTCTTGTAAATTTTTATAACACAAAATAATTTTTTTGTACTAAATATTTGTAATTCAAAAAACCAAACTTCAAAATATAGAAAATTGACGTTTAGTGATTTTGACATATTTTAGTCATTGAACTTAAATTTGCTCAAAATAGCTCTATATAATTTCCGTACGGTGTTTGTGATACGGATTTTTTTCCGGTCGGATTGGTAAACAACAAAAAACGACAACCGTCTAGCGTTACCGTGCGGATTTCATGATACCATCCCTGAACTACATAAGGAAGAATTATTAAAATTAAATGAGATAACCGGAGAAATTATAACCCACACTAGGGTAAAATGGGTGGGATAGTAGAAAAATTAAAAAAATAATAGCATGCTCCAAAGGCAGGGAACTCCTATTTTTAGAAATGGTAACAAATAAAATGAAAGCTCTTAGCGCCACAATAGATATCTATAGAGATCTAAATGCAAACTGAGAAATATGAATTATTAGTTGGGGCTCACGTTAGTAAGAAAAATAGTGTGGAAATCATTATGTATAGGGACGAGATCAATTTATAGAACTTTGTATTATAACCAAAAATATATTAAGAATTGTAAGATCAACTGAGATATGCCTAGAAATCTATACATTCCCATCCAGGAAAGGGGCAAGTTATTAAAATTTAGTATTATGACGAAATTAAATAAAAATTTTCAGGCTGACTGAGATATCCCTAGAGATCTAAACACAACTTCAGGTAAATAGGGTGTAAGTTGGGGACCATATCAATTTGAAAATATATTCAGATGCTCCCCATCCAGGGGAGAGGCCAGGTAATAAAATTTAGTATTATGACGAAATATAATAAACATCCTCAGCCTGACTGAGTTATCCCTAGAGATCTAAACACTCAGATATATGGGATGTTAGTTGGGGACCATATCAATTAGAAAATATATTCAGATGCTCCCCATCCAGGGGAGGGGGCAAATAATAAAATTTAGTATTATGATGTAATATAATAAACATCCTCAGGCTGACTGAGATATCCCTAGAGATCTAAACATAACCTCAGATATATGAAGTGTTAGTTGGGGACCATATCAATTAGAAAATATTTTCAGATGCTCCCCATCCAGGGGAGGGGCAAGTTAATAAAATTTAGTATTATGACGAAATATAATAAAAATTTTCAAGCTAACTGAGATATCCATAGAGATCTAAACACAAATTCAGGTATATGGGGTCTTAGTTTTGGACCATAACAATTAGAAAATATATTCAGATGCTCCCCATCCAGGGGAGGGTAAATAATAAAGTTTAGTCCCCAACTAATACCCCATATACCTGAGGTTGTGTTTAGATCTCTATAGGGATATCTTAGTTAGTCTGATATTTTTTATTATATTTGGTCATAATACTAAATTTTAATAACTTGCCCCTCCCCTGGATGGGGAGCATCTGAATAAATTTTCTAATTGATATGGTCCCCAACTAACACCTCATATACCTGAAGTTGTGTTTAGATCTCTAGGAATATCTCAGTCAGCCTGAGGATGTTTATTATATTTCGTCATAATACTAAATTTTATTACCTGCCCCCTTCCCTGGATAGGGAGCATCTGATTATATTTTCTAATTGATATGGTCCCCAACTAACACCCCATATACCTTAAGATGTGTTTAGATCTCTAGGGATATCTCAGTCAGGCTGAGGATGTTTATTATATTTTGTCATAATACTAAATTTTATTACCTGCCCCCTCCCCTGAATGGGGAGCATCTGAATATATTTTGTAATTGAAATGGTCCCCAACTAACACCCCATATACCTGAAGATGTGTTTAGATCTCTAGGGATATCTCAGTCAGGCTGAGGATGTTTATTATATTTCGTCATAATACTAAATTTTATTACGTGCCCCCTCCCCTGAATAGGGAGCATCTGAATATATTTTGTAATTGAAATGGTCCCCAACTAACACCCCATATACCTGAAGATGTGTTTAGATCTCTAGGGATATCTCAGTCAGGCTGAGGATGTTTATTATATTTCGTCATAATACTAAATTTTATTACCTGCCCCCTCCCCTGAATGGGGAGCATCTGAATATATTTTGTAATTGAAATAGTCCCCAACTAACACCCCATATACCTGAAGTTGTGTTTAGATCTCTAGGAATATCTCAGTCAGCCTGAGGATGTTTATTATATTTCGTCATAATACTAAATTTTATTAACTTGCACCTCCCCTGGATGGGGAGCATCTGAATATATTTTCTAATTGATATGGTCTCCAACTAACACCCCATATACCTGAAGTTGTGTTTAGATCTCTAGGGATGACTCACTCAGCCTGACAATTTTTATTATATTTCGTCATAATACTAAATTTTATTAACTTGCCCCTCCCCTGGATGGGGAGCGTCTGAATATATTTTTTAATTGATATGGTCCCCAACTAACACCCCAATATACCTGAAGTTGTGTTTAGATTTCTAGGGATGTCTCAGTCAGCCTGAGGATGTTTATTATATTTGGTCATAATACTAAATTTTATTAACTTGCACCTCCCCTGGATGGGGAGCATCTGAATATATTTTCTAATTGATATGGTCTCCAACTAACACCCCATATACCTGAAGTTGTGTTTAGATCTCTAGGAATATCTCAGTCAGCCTGAGGATGTTTATTATATTTCGTCATAATACTAAATTTTAATAACTTGCCCCTCCCCTGGATGGGGAGCATCTGAATATATTTTCTAATTGATATGGTTCCCAACTTACACTTAATATACCTGAAGTTGTGTTTAGACCTCTAGGGATATCTCAGTCAGCCAGAGGGTGTTTATTATATTTGGTCATAATACTAAATTTTATTACCTGCCCCCTCCCCTGGATGGGGAGCATCTGAATATATTTTCTAATTGATATGGTCCCCAACTAACACCCCATATATCTAAGGTTGTGTTTCGATTTCTAGGGATATCTCAGTCAGCCTGAGGATGTTTATTATATTTCGTCATAATACTAAATTTTATTATTTGCCCCCTCCCCTGGATGGGGAGCATCTGAATATATTTTCTAATTGATATGGTCCCCAACTAACATCTCATATACCTGAAGTTGTGTTTAGATCTCTAGGGATATCTCAGTCAGGCTGATGATGTTTATTATATTTCGTCATAATACTAAATTTTATTACCTGCCCCCTTCCCTGGATAGGGAGCATCTGATTATATTTTCTAATTTATATGGTCCCCAACTAACACCCCATATACCTGAAGATGTGTTTAGATCTCTAGGGATATCTCAGTCAGGCTGAGGATGTTTATTATATTTCGTCATAATACTAAATTTTATTACCTGCCCCCTCCCCTGAATGGGGAGCATCTGAATATATTTTGTAATTGAAATGGTCCCCAACTAACACCCCACATACCTGAGGTTGTGTATAGATCTCTAGGGATATCTGAGTCAGCCTGAGGATGTTCATTATATTTCGTCATAATATTAAATTTTATTACCTGCCCCCTCCCCTGGATGGGGAGCATCTGAATATATTTTCAAATTGATTCCCCAACTAACACCCCTTATACCTGAGGTTGTGTTACTCTAATTTTCGATAGTTTTCTGTCTTACCCAGGTAATATCATTAACACAAACACAATTAATGAAATTAGCAAAAGTTTAGCATTTTCTTCACACTCGTGAAAAACTTAGTACTCAAAACTTATGTTTTTGTTATCAACAATCATATGGCATATCATTTGAAAAGTTTTAGAAAAAGCAACAATTTTATTGGGTGCTCTAGTTCACAAATCCACCGCTTTGGCGCTGGCAGCAAATTATTCAATTAATACAAAATAATATAATGTCACAAATGTAATGGAACATAGTACTGAAATCTACTGTATGTTGCGATGAGAGCAGATCCAATTTTCTCATTCCCAGATGATGATGTGGTATATTGTTTACAAAAATTAACAATTTTATTCTCGGCGCTTTAGTTGATAAATCCATCGAATCAGTTTTCATTGTGAAGCACAACGCGTATGATGGTGCAATGGTATGGTGGTCTAGAGTTTAATGTAGTGAAAGTGCTGTACATATTTAGTGTATTTTGTTTAATTAAATAAAATTTAAATTAAACTACGAAATAGATTGAATTGTAATAAATGTTTAATTATTGGGTGTGTTAGTATTTGTGTTACTGTGTTTTTCATGAAAAAATTTTTGTGTTATATGATTTACCGTACGCAAAACCGGATTCAAATTATTACGAATCGTTTCACATTACACTAATTGGTGAGTGTTTTATTTGATTTTATTGAATATTCAGGCGGGTGAACTTGATTTTACCGAACTTTTGAATAAGTTTCAATATACAGCAATCAGTTCGATTAGTGGCATCGTATTTTACTCATAGCATGGTAACAACACCAGGCTAAACCTATTACTTTACGGAACAACGATCACTCTCAGTGTATGAAATACCCGCTCCTGGTTCACATTTTGGAGTTTCACAATGTATCCTTTCTGCCCGTCTCGTTTAATTCGGGTTGTAGAAACGAATGCATTGCGCTTGAAACTCTAGATTATAATACTGGGCTATCATAAGACTCAAAAACAAGGGTATATTTGAGGGTTTTCATGTGTTGCTAATAATGCTGAATTATCTGCAAATGTTGAAGCTGTTACATAATTTGTAGTAGATAGGTCCACTGTGTAAATTAAATATAACCCTGGACCCAGTACACTTCCTTGTGGAACCCCTGCGTAAATTTCATTTTAATTGGAAGATGAACATATGTCACCAAGCATTTCCGGTTTAGCAGGTAATTTTTAATGATCGCATGTTAGTTTGATGGTGGCGGGGCCTTAATTTTATCAACAAGGCCTGCATGCCATAATTTATCGAAAGCTTGGACATTGTCTAAAAATGCTGCAGAGCAGTACTTCTTTTGTTCAAATGAATTTCTGATTTCTGATACGATCCTATGCACTTGTTCTATTGTTCCTTGCTCTTCTCTAAATCAAAACTAGTGACCATTTTTAAGAAGCATTTTTTCAAAGAGTTTTGACAGAGTTGGCAGTGAACTGATTGGACGGTACGAGTCTACTTTTGTATCATCTATACCTGGTTTATAGATCATTATGATCTGTGAAATTTTTTAAGTTTCAGGAAAATATCCAGTTAAGCACAGTTCTGGGTAAAGTTATGTTATCATCCATTAAGGAAAACAAATTTTTTAATATCAATTAAATGTTAAAAACTAACTGGTGACTCCAGGAAGGGAGATTATCATACGTATAGACTGTTATTTTACAAACGGGACGTTATGTGGTCAAGATATAATCGTTGTGAATTAATTTCTGTTTAGCTGTTAATATTTAAAGGAATTTCTTGATTGAATTTAATTATAATTCCTAACTTGGTATGTAAGTGATCTAGTGAAGATTGATTATTTCGCAATTTCCGCATCCAATGCAATCGCGTTCTAAAACATTTTTTTTTTTGTACGGCTTGGTTAAACATCGCAATGATGTGGTAACGGGGTAAATTCTAATGAGGTGATGAAAGCGCATACAATTATTTAAACTCCCATTTATGTACATTAGTTAATTTTAGTTTTCTTTTAATTTTTATTTGTCGCACCCAAGAGTTTGATTTTTGTATAAGATGGCCTTTGAAATAATTTTGTGTGCAGCCACGCGATGCAATTGACCCAGGTCATCCAATTACATACTCTTGACTTTGCTTTGCTAACCATCTTGCCTTTCACTCGTTGGCAAATCGCCACTTTCAGAACGATAATCGGGATTTGGCCACAATAAAATCAACCATCTATTTTTTTATATTGTAACAGAGCTGCTTCGGTGGTAGATATTTAATTCTTTCAATCGAGTATGAGCTCCCAAAATTGTGTGCGACCACATAGTGCCATATGAATGTACATATAAGGCGTCTAAAAGTAAATAAGTTTCACATAAATAAAAGAGATGACTTCTAGCTACTCATAACTACTCAAACAAAATTTTTGTTTTCTTGTGTTTTACTTTTGACTAGCAAATTAGCGTTCAATTGAACATCTACTCACAATTACTTGGAAGTACTTTGCTAAGGCCGATGGAAACTGGTTATCCTTTTATAACATACATATTTTTTTACTGGAAAATATATTTTGAAATTGGTAAATTTGAAAGTGACTCCGAAAGTTTCATAGAAAATGCAGTTTATTTTCCAAGTTTTTCAGGAAATTAAATTTTCTTGCCTTTGCATATATGCAAGACTGTGCCATTAGAATAAACAATATTTTAGTTTAAACAATAAACTTCTTATTTATTTTCTTTGTATATTCTTAGCAAGGAAAATAATAAAATGAAAAAACACATTTAGTTCTGTAAAACGGCGATCACTCGATCTTTTTGCCCAACTTATCCCGATAATGATTAAAATTCAATGTGGCCACCTTGACATGAAAAATGAAACCATATCGAAATTTTTGTAGTAAATAAAAATTCACATAAAATTAAACAAAAACTTATAATTTAAAAGCTTTGTCAATATAAACATGAAATAACAAGTAGCAATGTATTCGTTTAACGTAGATATGCCAACTATGAAAAGGCAAAGTAAGAAAAAATTCAACAAGTAGTTTGCCAGATATGGTACGCTGAAGTGGACCTATAGTTATCAATTAACGAGCACGACTTTATACGCATTTCGTAGATAATGAAACCACCTTTAAAATGACAAAGGAAAACAAATTCTATTAACCTTTACACAGTTGGGCATTTTACATGTAAAAACGTATGTTACAAAAAAAATCGTGTATTTTACAAAAATATGTAAAATATTGTTTAAAAAACTCTCAAAAATAATTAAAAATATTGAATGTTTAACCACTTGAGTGATTTGCCGATTTGTTCGATTGTTCGATTGTTTTTTTTTTATTTGCCCGAGTTTTGCTCGAGTATAGCTTATTTTGTGACTTGAAAAAAAAAAGTGAAAAAAAACATTGTATTCAGATTACTTGGTAATTATTTTCTAAAGAAATATAAAAAAAACCTGACAATTTATGGACACACTTTCTCGAAAAAAGCAAAACAAATATTATTACATTTAATTTAAACATATAAATAAATTATTAATATAATCCACACATTCGTACGCAAAATTGCACACGATTTAGAAACAGATTATATGATGAACATAAATTTGAAATGAGTTCCATTCTCGGTTCGCTTCTGTGGCCGCGAACACGTCACTCATCTCGATTACAAAATGAAATTTGGCACGAGAGTTTATTTGCTCAAAGGATTGAATGATATATTTAGAAATTGCTTCAATAAATATATTCACGACCGTCATTAGGTTACTTTAATCTGCTTTGCATTCGATTTACTCGAAGCTGAATGGGCGCTTAGCGACGTTGAGAATTTGAAAAAAGAAAAAATCTTGATCTGCATTTGTGATAAATGGAAGTAATTATTCCTGGTTGTATGAAGCTGTCAAAAAATGCATATCTTATCGGATCATCCGGATAATTTGTCACGGAGGATGGATACACGCAAGAAAGATAAATTCTACAAGAAAAAACCAACAGAAATCCCTTACAAAACTCAACTAAATTAATATTTAAATGGGAATGCCTTTTAATTATAAATTATTCAGACATTTTCTCTCTAGCCAATTTTAGCTACTTTAATTTGATTTCATTGAATGGCGTGCGTGTACGGTTTGTTAAATTTGAATCGCTTGCTTGTTTAATTTAATCTAAACTTTTGGTTGCGCCTGGTTTGGTTGTGAACCTTGTCGCTAGTTCCTCTTTCTCCTCTTCTTTACCTTTGACTACAACTGTATTATCAGCCGTTTTTACCGCTTGCGTAGAAAAAAGAACGGTATTTATAGATTAGACTCCACCCAAACAGGTGATTGTATTTTGTATTAAATTTATATAGCGTTCGTTCGTGGCCGATTTCTCATGCATGAAAATTGTTAAGAAAACATTGTGATTATAAGCTAGCTTATCGATAAACTCTTTCAATTTGTAAATATCTAAAATTTCAGAGGTGCATGAAGTTACCCCAGTATTATATCTCAGAAAAATAAAAAATTTTCTTCAGGCAGTGCTATATAGTTATATCCCATTCCATGATTTTTAAACATACCATAAAATTCTAAAATGTCATAAAATATGATAATAGATGATAGTCACATTATATACTTCAAATATCTTTCATAAAATTATAAAAGCCAGCAATATGTTGAGTTTGGCGATATAGCGCAGTTTAAATAAAATATACATTTCAGAACTAAACAATTTTGTTCATCGAACATAAAGCATCGTAAGTGATCTCAATTGATATCGATTTGACATAATAGGTACTACCTTCGAATAAAAATTCAAGGCCATCCGAATGTTAGGATTGGCGCTATGGGGTTTTATGTGTAAATGGCCGAATCATTTTGAAGAACAAAATTGTGATTTAAATTAATGGTTCCCAGAAACCTAATATGTTGTATTCGACCTCTATTTACAAAAAAAATCCCAAGACCAACCGTATGTTGAGATTAACACAATAGGTCCTTATGTGAATGGCAGATTCAGTTCATGTATGAATTATCGATTTAAATTAATGGTTCCGAGAACCACGAGTGTCGTGACCGATCTCTTCTGGTTTCAACACATCGTCATGCCCGCTATCTGTCTACTCACATGACGATTCGTATATGTTGAGATTGGCGCTTAAATCAAATTAACACGACTAATGTCAAGTCATTAACGGCTATTCGGAATCGTTAAAAGCAAATGACAATAATGCTGATGCCATTGTTGATTTAAAATGAGGAAGTGACATATAACGCTGGAATTCTGCAATTTTTATTAATTAAACCATTTTTGATAATCGTGATGTAAAAAATAAACATAAAATGTTGGATTTTCTTTTACAAGAATACAAATCAAAAAATATTACTTGCGTTTATTGATGCAACTGGGGGTGTGGTGCGAAATCCTTTCACCAAAACATAGTCTAAGTAAAAGTACACTAATATGAGCCAAACGATCCATTTCCTCTAAGCGATATGGTTAGAGCTCGCCACAATATGGACACCATAGGGAATTGATTGTCCTTCTATAGGAACCATTTAGCAATATAATAACTGATTTAATTTTTTCCCAAATAAATGCCATTTTAGCGGCATTTAATCGGATGGAAGTAGTTCAATATCTACATATCTTTAAGTATCTTACAAATCTTTAAGTAACCCCCTCACAAAAGATATAATTTTTATTCATTTATGTGTTTCTCATCTCAAGCATTGCATGACTGCCGACGTTAACAAATACTTCCCTCAATTCGCTAATAGAAAGATTTTGAAAGAGGTTATGGCTGTATTGCAGTTAAACGATAATTACGAGCAGTTACAATATATTTGGCTTCATCTAGCATATTGCAAAATAAATAGCTCGCACGCCGCTTGTGTTAAATTTCTAAAGATAATAAGATTAATTTCGAAAATTATATTTTAAAAATCATTATTGGAGTGTCCGATTGATATATTTTCCAACCCAAATTTTCTCGAAATGGTTTTAAAAAAATATTTAACGTTTTTACCTTTATGGTTTAATATTTTCATGAAACCACTTTCAGCAATGGCCCCGTGGAAAATTATTTCGCTACCATAAAAAAGACTAATACTGCAATGCAAGACACTTAGTACGCTGCCCGCAAAGCCTATAAGATTTTTTAGGAAGCTGGAATATTGAAACGATTATATATTATAACATTCCATAAAGGTTTAAAACAAATAAAAACTTAACTAGTTTCGAAGAAAATAAATTAATAGAAAAAAAAGTTAAGTAGAATTTTGGCAGAAGAACAAAAATGGAGACGTCAAGTGAATGAAAAAGGAACTAATTTTAATAAAGGTACGACTAAAAAAATAGGAAATTTGGGTTATAATAAAAAACAGGCAGCTTAATTGAATGCCTTTCGGTATAAAAGGACAATTTTTAATACACCAAAGACAATTGTGGTAAAAGAATTACAATCTTCAGAAATTCTTAAAAAACCGAACGATCAAAAATGAAGATTATTTCTATACTCTTGCCTTTGATTCGTTTATGCAGTGTATGCAAAACAATAACTTTACTAATTTCTTAAATAAAGATAACGAGTTGATGGAGTTTTTGAATGCATTAAAACTTAAAAATATTCCACTGGCTAAAGCCGAAAGATATACTATTTTAGCTAGATTATATGGATTAACGTAAATATGTACGGCGAATCTTGTGTTGAGACAATGACATTTTTGTTTTCCGGGAACCATTCATTTAAATCTCAATTTTCTTCTTCAAAATGATTCGGCCATTTACACATAAAACCCCATAGCGCCAACCCTAACATACGGACTTTTATTCGAAGGTAATACCTATTATGTCAAATCGATATCAATTGAGATCGCTTACGATACCTTATAGGTTCCATAAAAAAAATTGTTTAGTTCTGAAATGTATATTTTATTTAAAATGGGCTCTATCGCCAATCTCAATATATGGCTGGCTTTAATAATTTTATGAAAGATATTTGAAGTATAGAAAGTGTCTATCATCTATTATTATCTATTATCATATTTTGTGACATTTTATTATTTTCTGGGATGCTTTTAAAAATTCTGCAATGGGATATAACTAGTATTGCCTGATGAACATTTTTTCATTTTTTATTTTTCTGAGATGAAAAACTGAGATAACATCAAGCACTTAATTTCAGAACAACTCAACAATATATATATATATATATATATATATATATATATATATATATATATATATATATATATATATATATATATATATATATATATATATACGCGCCCCACTGTTTTTGTCCGATATCGACCTAGATATCAATTAACGAGCACGGCTTTTACTGGACAAACGGCTACGAGGGTTGCCTTTTATATTTCGGGATTAGACAACCCTATTGTTGCAATCTGGCAACTGACAGCTCTATCGTAAAGTTTGACATTTTTGAGATTATACGTAGTCAGAACGTTTTGACATTCGAGCGCTATTTGTGTTGTTTACAGTACTCATTAACTCAACATCTCGGCGAAAAAAAGGAATTAAATCGTGAATATTTTCGTGCGATTATTTTTTACAACTTTCGACGTGGATTAAGGGAGCAAGCGTGCATGGATGAACTTAATTAACTTTTTGGTGATGAAGCTCCATCAAGGACCAGTGTTTATCGATGGTATGGTGAATACAATCGAGGTCGTAGCTCACTCCAAAACGAATTTCGTGAAGGTCGTCCAGAATCAGTTGTTGTTCCGGAAACCATTGATGCTGTGCGCGAACTGATATTGCAAGATCGTCATGTGACCTATCGTAAGATTGAGACAACTTTAGGCATTAGTGGGACCAGCATACATTCAATATTGCATAAACATTTGAATATCAAAAAAATTTGTTTGCGTTGGATCCCACACAATTTGTCAATCGCTCAAAAAAGGCTCGTGTCGATTGGTCGAAAGAAAAGCTCAAAAAATACGATCGCGGTGCTTCAAAACACGTCTATGACATAGTGACAGGTGATGAATCGTGGATTTACGCGTATGAACCCGAAAGTAAACAGCAGTCGACTGTATGGGTGTTTCAAGATGAGCCGAATCCAACAAAAGTTGTTCGCACACGAAGCACTTGCAAGCAAATGATCGCCTGTTTTTTCGGACAAAATGGACATGTCGCAACCGTACCACTAGAACAACGCAGAACAGTCAATTCTGAGTGGTACACAACCATTTGTTTGCCAGTTGTCTTCCAAGAAATCAGGAAAACCAACTGCCGAAGACGGATCACTCTTCACCATGACAATGCGAGCTCTCACACATCGGCTCAAACAACTGCATTTTTGAGCACTCAAAACATCGATTTGATGAGTCATCCGCCGTATAGTCCTGACTTGTCACCAAATGACTTCGTTTTATTCCCGTACGTAAAAAACAAACTGAGAGTTCAACGTTTTTCGACACCTGCAGAAGCGGTTGCTGCGTTCAGAATGCATGTTTTGGAGATACCTCAATCATAGTGGAAAAAGTGCTTCGACAATTGGTTCAAACGCAATCAAAAGTGTATAGATTTTCATGGGGAATATTTTGAAAAACAATAAAGCGATTTTCGATTATTAATATTTGTTTTTGTTCTCTAATCCCGAAATATAAAGGCAGCCCTCGTAATAGAATTTTTTCTTACTTTAAAATTTTAAATGTCCTTGCATTATCTGCAAGAAGCGTGTGCGTAAAGCCGTTAATTGATATCAAGACTGACTTTAGGGCAGCATATCGTCAATATCTTTGACAACTGCATTATGTATAAGTGGATATCTACCTCTTTTGAGTAATCGTGGATTCTTTTACTACACCAACCGCATAAAATGTTAAGTGTTAATTACAAATATTGGTATTGTATTGTTCTAAATTTTTTTATTTTGGCACTTAATATTTCTATTTTATGATGTGAACTATCGTCACATAGTTTTTTTGGGATGATATGAACACAGGGATGTCTGTGAAATTTTTTCGGGATAATACTGTTACGGTGACACCTAGAATAGAATAGAGTAAGTTAATTTCATTAATTGTTCAATTACATTTATAATTTATACTCAACATTTAGGCGTATTTCTATACTAACATATTTGCTGCGCATTTAGGATTATTCTAGAAACAAATATTTTGGTATATAAAGGCGCGCGTTGACGTGTAATGCTGGGTATTATTTTAAACGTGATACAGTGAAGGTTAAATAGAAAGATTATTAAAGTGATTATTAAAGTGATTATTAAAGCGATTATTAAAGTGATAATTAAAAAGTGTGTTATAATTGTAATAATTAATTGTTAATTTTGTGTTGTATAATAAATTGTTTTGTGTAAATAAATTGTGTGAGTTCAAATTTGAAGCAGTGTATTTATTCACAATCCAGTGATTCGAACCTTGATTGACAAGGCAAAATCGTAACAATTGGTGACAGCGGTGGGATTGTGAATAATAAGAAAAATGATTCTCTACGAATTAAAGCTTGCACAATTAAAGGAGCAACTGAAACAACGAGGTTTGGCCAGTGAAGGCACAAAAGCTAGTTTGGTGGAGCGACTACGTGAGGCCATGGAGAAGGAAGGTGTAAATCCAGACAAGTATGATTTCGAGAAGGAAAAACCGGATGAGATCAGTGTTGACCAGAAAGAAAATGACGTGCAAACGCTGGTCGGAGCAGCACAAAACCCATCTGGAAGTTTCGATTTATCGCAGTTGATGGCTGCTATGAATCAAATGATGGGACAACAGTTGGGTGAAATTAAACAATCGATGGAGCAACAAGGGGTGGACATTAAACATCAAATGAAATTGTCGAACCAGGACATGAAACAGCAGATGGAGCAACAAGGGGCGGACATTAAAAACCAAATAGAAGATGGCCAAAAGAAAATGGACGAGAGGTTTTTGGAATTATCTTCTACACTACACGGTAAAGTGGAAAAACTGCAAACAGAAGTACACGCAGAAATTCAAAATGTTAAAGGGACGGTTCAACAAAAATTTGAATCGGTTGAACAAGATTTTAAACGTCTCAAGAAGGAGCTCAAAGATGTCAAGGCGAATGGAACGACACAACAAGTGATTCAGACGATTAATGCAGTTAAGATAAAACCACCAACATTTGATGGAACAACATCCTTCAGTATTTTTAAGTTCCAGTTCGAAACGGCGATTAAGCAAAATCAGTGGACTGAAGAACAATGTGTTGCAGCGTTAATTGTGGCTCTTAAAGGCAAAGCGGCAGAAACACTACAAATCATTCCCGAGCAGGAACGGAACGTTTACATGGGAAATATGAAGGCGTTAGATCGAAAATACGGAAGTGATCACAAACGAGAAATCTATCGCATGGAATTGAAGGGTCGATACCAAAAAGGAGGAGAATCGCTACAGGAATTTTCATCGGCAATTGAGCGGCTCGCGCATTTAGCCCATTCAAATATGTCGTCCGATTACATGGAGCGAATTAAAATAGATGCATTCATTGACGGTATTCGAGATCTTGAGACGCGCAGAGCGGTGATGTTGTCACCTAAGGCAACTTTCACGGAAACCATCGGTTGTGCGTTAACAAACGAAACTGCGCAAACCATCATCAAACCAGCAATGAAAATTCGTCGAGTGGAGATTGATTCCAGAATAGACACTGCGCGGGCTACGCCAAGGTTCAGAGATGGAAGTGGCAGGATTAAATGCTGGGTATGTAATAGAATGGGTCACATCTCACGGGACTGTTGGGAGATTAAGAAAAAACGAGCAAGGTCGCCATCTCCTATGAAGCGTACAACAAACGAGGAGCAGATAGAATCCTGAAAGGAGGGTCAGACGACAGCGGAGTCGTTAAACTAAAAAGTGTCAGTTTGCAGGGGCAGAAGCTGACTCCCATAACCGATTGCCCCACAACCTCCATCCATGTTTCGAGAATTGCAAGGAGCGGTGATAGCTTAACAATTAAAGCCGATATTGATGGGAAGAAATGCATGATCACGCTGGATACGGGAGCAACACATACGATTGTTCGTGAGGATATTATCGATGGAATTATGGAACCAGCTAATGGCATGAAATTACGAACGGCGACTGGAGAAAATTCAGCGATAAAAGGGAAAAAGGTCGTAAAAATAAGGATTGGACGAAATCACTTTCAACACGAGGTGCTGGTTGCAGATATTGTAGACGAAGTCATCTTGGGAATGGACTTCATGAGAACGAATGGCTTCGTGGTGGATGTTGGACGGGGTGTTTTAACCTACGATAATATCGAGTTGCCACTTCACGTTAACGCTATAGGAGAAACGACCAGGCAAATTATAATGGATCATCGGGAGAAGCTGCCACCGAACTCGGAAAAAATAGTATGGGCAAGATTGGAGGGAGGTTCTGGGTCACCCAGGTTGTGGGTTGTGGAAGCCAATGAAGCGAAGAGCAGAGCCAGAGAAATTATGATCGGGAAAGTTTTAGTGAAACCAGACAACGATAATAAAGTACCAATTAGGACTCTAAATCTCTCGGGTAAGACGAAAACCATCAAAAAAGGGACAATAATCGGAAAATGTGAAGAAATATCGGCGATAGTGAAGTGCGAGCAGAAAAATCCGATTAAGACGGCTAACTCGCAAGTGCAGAAAGAGGTTGTAGAACAACTCATGGAGAAATGAACCAAAGATCTTACTAAGGAACAGAAAAATTTGGCAAAACAATTGCTCGAGCGGTACATGCCAATATTCTGCAGTACATCGGACAATAATGGGAGAACCACAATGGTAAAACATCGAATAGATACAGGAGCAGAAATGCCGATTCGCCAACCACCCAGAAGATTACCATTGGCAAAGCAAGGAGAAGTGGATCGAATGGTAAAAGATATGCAAGCAGCAGGGGTAATCGAAACATCAAGCAGTCCATGGAGTTCACCAGTGGTGTTAGTCGAGAAAAAGGATGGTAGCATGAGATTCTGCGTGGATTATCGAAAATTAAATGCTGTGACGAAAAAGGATAGTTACCCATTGCCAAGGATCGATGACACGTTAGACACATTATCGGGTGCTCGAATATTTTCGAGATTAGATCTGCATAGTGGCTATTGGCAAGTGGAAGTCCAGGAGAAAAATCGCGAGAAAACGGCATCCAGTGTGGTTAACGGATTATGGCAATTTAACGTTATGCCATTCGGATTATGTAACGCCCCAGCGACTTTTGAACGGGTAATGGAGCGCGTGCTAAAGGAATTACATTGGAGGACGTGCCTCGTATATTTGGACGACATCATCGTTATGGGCAAGGATTTCGACGAGCATTTAAGGAATTTGGCAGAGGTTTTGGATCGGATACAAGCCGCCGGATTGAAGCTAAGCCCAAAGAAATGCAAACTATTTAGAACGGAAGTAAAATATTTGGGTCATAAGGTAACAACCAATGGAATCCATACCGATGAAGACAAGATCGCAGCAGTGAAGGAATGGCCACGACCTAAAAACTTACATGAATTACGGAGCTTCCTTGGATTGTGTACCTATTATAGACGATTCGTGCCAGGATTCGCCAATATTGCAAAGAGTTTACACGAGTTAACCAGGAAGAACAAGGCATTCGAATGGAAGGATGAACAGGAAGAGGCATTTGTGGAACTAAGACGTCGATTATGCGAAGCACCAATCCTCGCATACCCTATACCCAACATTAAATTCATTTTGGACACCGATGCAAGTAATGACGGCATAGGAGGAGTATTATCACAGGCAACAAATGGTGAGGAGCGAGTTATTGCATATTATTCCAAGATGTTATCAAAACCAGAACGGAATTATTGTGTAACACGGAAAGAGTTGTTGGCTATAGTGGAATGTGTTAAGCACTTCCATAAGTACCTCTATGGCCAAAAATTTCTTCTATGGACGGATCATGGTGCTTTGCGCTGGTTGTTACAATTCAAAAATCCAGAGGAACAAGTAGCACGTTGGATCGAACGTTTGCAAAGCTACGATTTTCAAATTGAACATCGGAAGGGAAACGCACATGGAAATTCCGACGCATCATCAAGAAGGCCATGTCCCGTGGAATGCAAGCATTGTGGGCGTGTGGAGGGTAAGGAAAACATCATTGATATTCGGCTTATGCAAGTGCTCCCTGATGAGGAATGGACTGATGAAATGATCAAGAAGAAGCAATTACGGGATGCTGACCTGTCATTCATCATGGAACATAAGGAAAAGGAACACCGGCCCACATGGAGTGAGATAGCCGACAAAACTCCCATTGTAAAAGCATATTGGGCTCAATGGGATAGCCTCCACATAGAAAATGGATGTTTAAAACGAAAGTGGGAAAGCACGGATGGTAAAGTAAAACAATTGTTGGTAGTGGTGCCAAAAGATTGGATAGCGGAAATCCTCAAGGAGTATCATGGAGGAGCAAGTGGAGGTCACCTAGGGATTAATAAAACATTAACCAAAATTCGTCAACGTTTCTACTGGTCATGTAGACAGTCAGTAGTAGAATGGTGTCGAAGATGTGACCACACGGAAAAAAATAAGCATACTATCTTAAAGAAATATTTTTCTTTATTTAATAAAAAATATTTTTGCTTACTTTAAAAACCAAATTTCTATGTCGATACCAGTTTTTCTAGTTATAAAAATAGTTTTCTTACGAAGAGAATTATTTCTTGACTGAAGTTTTAAAATTAAATTCCATCTTGAGAATTATTTTTCTTGTATTTATCGTTGCAATAAATTCTTTATAATAAGAGAAAAAATTTAGTTTGAAGAGAAATACTTTTAATTTAATCTTTCATTTTCTTAAAACGAGAAATTTAATATTTTCTTAAATCAAAAACATAAATTTTATTAAAATACAACATTTTAAAATTGAAAACGTTTCTTGATAATAAAAAAATTATTTCTCTTTCTGATAAACTAATGAATTCTAGAATTTCAAAAAAGTTATCTTGATTGAAGAAATAATGAATCTTTACTCATTCCAAGTTTTTTTTAATGAAGATAAAAATTTCAATAATTTCAATACAATTTGCTATGTTACTTCGAGAAATGTTTTTCTTATCACAAAAAAGTAATTTTTTAAACTTTAACATAATATTTCTTGGTTTAATATGTATGTCTCATCCTGAGAGAATACTTTTAATTATACAAAAGGATTTTTTTATGTACACTCTATAATTTTTAAATCAAGAAAACGTTGAAAAATTTGAGAAATATAACTCAAATAAGTAATATTTATTATCTCTTGAACAGTTTAATAGA
This sequence comes from Nephrotoma appendiculata, assembly GCA_947310385.1. Classification (NCBI taxonomy): domain Eukaryota; kingdom Metazoa; phylum Arthropoda; class Insecta; order Diptera; family Tipulidae; genus Nephrotoma; species Nephrotoma appendiculata. The sequence continues at coordinate 83,842,075 of OX371224.1, read as the reverse complement.
AACAACGTGTATTTTGTGATTGTCAAATAAAATATTTTTTAGTGGTGTTGAAAAATAATTAAGGTGAAGCTAAGTAATTAAATGTAAGTTATATATACATATATATTACATATATTTATAATTTAAATTAACAAGTGATCGCTCTCTTTTGTGTGTTTTGTGTGAGTAATTTGTGCATAATGAATTTAGGGTTTTATTTAAATTTTTTTAATCAGAGAAATTGCTGACGAAAATACTAAATTTAAATAGTAACAGTAACTGGTTCTGAAAATTCATCGATGTATGACTGGATCAGGACACAGCATTAACCAGCCCCTTCTTCTTTTTCAAGTGGAAAAATGTCATCAGCAGCTTTGACCAGTTTCTCGACTCAACCAAAGGGTTTAAAATCTTAAACATTTTAATGCAGCAACTCCACCACAACTCGATGGAAGGACCCGCAATCTACTAGTATCTACAGTTGGTGATATATTGGTCAAAAACCCGGTATCAGCTGATTTATTAAAAACAATTGCTAGTGATATCGGGTATTTATTCCTGGAGAAAAGAAGGTAACTAACAATGAGTTATATATAAAAATCTTTGCTATTTATTGTCTTATTTTCAGGAATTGTATTATAGGGCGTGTAAGCCAGCAAGCTTTTTATACAACAAGCATAGAAATTACTAATGTAAGCTCCAGAAGATAGGCTATTTGAAAAATAAATTTAAAAATAGTAATCTTAATGCAAAAAAATCAACAAAAAAATCATTACTGCAGAAACTACAGGTACGACTGTAAACAAAAAACTAATGTTTAGCTGTTAATTTAAATGTTAATTTTTTCAAAACTTATCGACGTTTATTTGTTGCTGCATGTTAAAATATGTGTGAGTTAAGCTATCAAAATATTAAACTGTTCATTATTGTTGATATTGTAAAAACTAGTTGTAAAGTTTTCTTGATAAATCATAGCGTAAATATATTGAAGTCAATTATGTCTTCTGTTTAATTAAATTTGTATTTTATTATTGTATTTATTATTGTAATTTGTATGACATAGCTAATTAATATTAAATCGAATCTTTATATTTCTTATAATAAATTAAAATAAAAAATATATAATTAAATTCTATTGTTATTATTTTGGAAATTTTATTTAATGTTGATCCAATAAACAGGAAAAATAGCTGGAAACAAGAAATACTTTTACAGCTTTCAGAAGTTACTTTCCGCAATCTAGAAATTCAAAAGCTTTTCCAAGAAAGGCGTTTGAAGTATTTAAGCAATTCCTTCTCTACAATTTATAAATGGGTTCTTCTATCACGAAAAAAAAATGTTTTCTGACAGAAAATGCATTTTAATTATAAGAAAATGACTCTTAACTAAAGAAATGTAGATCATACAATGATATGTAAAATTTCTTAATACAAGCCTCAATTTATTGTATTTTGAGATACGGTCACCTTAAAACAAGAATTTGTTATCTTTAATGAAGAAATAGATATTAAAAACTTAGAAAAGCGATTTGCTCTACAAAATAATATTTTCTTGCTTTAAGAAATTGAATTTCTTTCAACAATAAAAAAATTATTAATTCAATATTTAAATAAAAACATCAAATGAAGAAATTGAAAGTTTGCATTATGAAATAGTTATCTTAGCTGAAAATCAAGTGCTCATTTTTCTTGAATCATTCAGTTTTTTCTTCGTTGTAACCAGTTTTTTTTTCCGTGCAATGTGCGGCAGTAAAGGGACCAGCACGAAAAAGCCGTGGAACCATGAAACAATATAATGTCGGAGCACCATTTGAGAGAATTGCAATGGATGTGGCGGGGCCATTTCCGACCACCGAGAGCGGAAATAAATATGTGCTAGTAATAATGGATTATTTTAGCAAATGGCCGGAGGTGTACCCCATACCCAATCAGGAGACAACAACAATAGCTGATGACGTGGTTAACAATTGGATTAGCAGATTTGGTGTACCTATGGAAATTCACACGGATCAAGGAAGGAATTTCGAATCGGTGGTATTTCAGGAGATATGTCAGATGCTTGGAATCAATAAAACGAGAACGACGCCTTTACACCCACAGTCGGACGGTATGGTGGAAAGATTCAATGGCACATTAGAGGAATATCTAGCAAAGGTTGTGGAAAGGAACCAACGTAACTGGAATCGACATATACCAATGTTCCTGATGGCCTACCGATCAGCGGTACATGACACAACAGGAGTGACACCAGCGAAAACCAAATTTGGAAACAATCTGCGATTGCCGAGAGATTTAAAGTTTGGAGCTGTTCCTTCAGCAGCTCTATGCGGACAAGATAACGTCGACCGGATGAAAGAGGAACTCAACGAAATACATCAATTTGTACGGGAGAAAATTCGGATATCAAGTGATCGAATGAAAGCTCGATATGACATACGAGCAATTAATCAAGGCTTCGAGGAAGGGCAATTAATATGGCTTCACAACCCGCAACGGCAGAAAGGATTATCACCGAAGTTGCAACCCACATGGGAAGGACCTTACACTGTCATTAAAAAGTTGAACGAGGTGGTTTATCGCATACAGAAAGGACTGAAAGGTAAACCAAAGATGGTGCATTTAGAGCGTTTGGCGCTCTATAGAGGAGGTGATCTGGATCCTGTTCGGGACGAACAGGCTTAGGTGGGGGTAGTGTTACGGTGACACCTAGATTAGAATAGAATAAGTTAATTTCATTAATTGTTCAATTGCATTTATGATTTATACTCAACATTTAGGCGTCATTTCTATACTAACATATTTGCTGCGCATTTAGGATTATTCTAGAAACAAATATTTTGGTATATAAAGGCGCGCGTTGACGTGGAATGCTGAGTATTATTTTAAACGTGATACAGTGAAGGTTAAATAGAAAGGTTATTAAAGTGATTATTAAAGCGATTATTAAAGTGATAATTAAAAAGTGTGTTATAATTATAATAATTAATTGTGAATTTTGTGTTGTATAATAAATTGTGTTGTGTAAATAAATTGTGTGAGTTCAAATTTGAAGCAGTGTATTTATTCACAATCCAGTGATTCGAACCTTGATTGACAAGGCAAAATCGTAACAATATATAAGGTTTGTCTTAGCATCGGATTTTTCGGATAACTGTCATGATATAATTTTAATGTTGCCATCACATTTTTGTCTGTTGACCTATTTCGCTTTAAGACATTTATTTGAGTGGATAGTTACAGAGGAATCAAAAACATCTTTAATAACACATGTTTACCATGAATTATAGAACTGTAGAAAACACGACCTTATCATATGTATATGTACGGTTATGCATAAATTGTTACGGTACATCTTAAACCACTTAAATGCGACATTTTATTTGGTATAGCCAAAGTTTAGTCATTCCCAGACTATATACATAAAATACTGTTACTTTATACACTTATAGCTGTTAGGGTACAAAGTTTACATGAAAATTTATAGTAATTACAGTTAGCATAACTATTCTGTTGGCGGTACACAACACACACATACGATAACCAATTCGAGAGTGAGAAAAGTAAACATAATTTCGGAAAACCATTAACAATCCTAAAATATAATCTAATGTCGTTATACTTTTACTTTATATACACTTCTTCCACATATACAAGTTTTCTTCTCGAAAATAGCACTCATTAATCCTACTTAAAAAATATAACAGCACATAAAACTAAAACTAAATTTTTTTTTTGTTTTTTAAATTTATTACATTTTTACTTAAAAGACACAAAATAAAAACGAAACTAGAGAATTCTGAAAGATGTATGGAAAAATTTGTTATACAAGAAAAACCATTTTTACCATTAGATGGAAGAACTAAAATTAGGTAAAAAGTTAGACACTTTGAAAAATAGATACTCATTAACAGTAAAAGTATCTTAAATAAAAATAAAAATTACTTGAGCCAACCATTAACACTTTCGTGAAGTAGTTGTTTGCTGCTGGTGCTAAATATAAATACTTCTTCGATTTCTTCTTTGTCACATTTTCTGGATAAATACGTACATACATACATATTATATCGAGAGATTAATGGATAAAAGTTGTATACTACTGTTCGCACCCACACACATATATATTATATACACGACTATATAGGTCACCATAATTCCCTAAGTACATAAACATTACAATCGAAACATTTATAAATTGATTATTTTGATTCATGTACTCGACATAAAACTCGACACACTGCGTGAACGCGGCTTATCACAATATTTAGATGTTTAGATTCTAGAAAAGCAGGTGCTTTATGTCCCGACGCAATCATAACGCGCGCGGCCCCATATTTACCCATATAGAGTATTTATTTGTATTTGCTTATCGCTGTATTGCCTTAAATAAACATCAATCACAATATTAACAATATATACGAGCTCTGTGTACACAGAAGTATTTCGTCGAAGTGTTCATCGATTCGACAAAATCCATATTGATCCGCGCGTACCAAAATGTGTCAATCATAATCACAACCAATAACAAATTTTTTTATTTATTTAATTTTTTTTCTGTTCTGTCGGTGGGACGGGATGGGAATAAAAATATTTAAAATGCGCCGACACAGACCCATGAAGTGCGCGCGTAATGTGGATTTGAGACGATTTACAATTTTCTTAATATTTTTTTTTGTTTTTATGGTGGAACTGTAACAGGTGATACGACAAGAGTATTATCTTTTTGTTGTACGTCATCTTTATCGTATACCCTGATCAGGGTTGGGAATTTTTATTTTTTATTCTTTCGGTAAATTCTTATATAGCTATCCTCGATATAGGTTTAATGACTTAATTGGCTTGAGACGAGTGTATTATCTCGTTAAATTTAGAGTAGATATGATATAGGATTACAGATGGTGTGTATAGAGGTACATAAATATAATAATCGGTGTAGGTAAGAAATTTAAAATTTTTGTTATTTTCATAAATTTTTGTAACAGATGAGCTTGATGTGATTAACCCTGGGATTATGATATGCTTGAAAGGTTTATTGATATAAAATATCTTTGTATAAAATAGTAAAGCTGTTTGTTCTCACGTCTATATACATAAATGTAAGCCGATTTGGTATTGTTTGTTGCATATACTGTATACCCTTAGCACACGGTTCCTTTTACAACGAAAATTGCCCCTATTGTCCAAATGAAATATTTTATTACCTCTTGACAATTTTTTTATATTCGTTATATCGGAATAAATTAAATTTGGAAAATAACAACATTTATCTAGTATTTCTAGACCAATGTTCGTCTTCTAAGTACAATTTTAAATTTTGCGAAACCGGTATTGATTATTACAGGATATCACGAAACAGTACTGATTTTCTATAAAGTATTTGGTATGAGGCAATACAAGGAACCAACATACGAGACCCATGGCTCCAAAAGCGTGTAAGTCTGCTCAAATTGAATGCGTGCTTCTTCCAATTCAATAGCACAAATTTATCACACACACACAAGCTACTGAGCAATTTCCATTACATTCCAATTAAATATTGAATTCGTTACAGAGGTTGGCATATACATTTTGGATCAACATCAAAACTGCCTTGAAAAAATAATGAAATCTTTAATAACTGGAAGCAGTTGAAATCACAACAAATCGCCGAAATCACTTTTATAAGGATCTGCGACAAGGGAAAATCATTAAACATCCTAGTCAAGTTTTTGAGCCGGTGGAGCTCTCAACTAAAATGGCAGGAAAGTTCACTTCGCAAGGCCACCTCGCGATTTAATTATCTTAAAGAAAAACTTCTATGTCAAGAATAACTATGAAACCCTTACAAATTATTTATGAACGAGAATTTTTATCTGCCACACCGCCACACGTCAAACCAATACATCCAAAAAGATCTGTGTTGTTTTCATTTGGCTATCAGTGGTAACATTTTCAATCTCACTAAACTCTACACTTTTAGTGGGATCAATGGTAGAATCTGAGTTAATAAATATTTTGCTTCAGTTTTACGTACACCAGCTTCCAATGCAGACATCGGACGCGTATACCACCAAATTCTTCGAGGTTGCCCTCGTAATTGAAAGAAAGCATTGTGTTAAGTTACTCTCCGAGTAGTGAACAATTTAAACACTTTCGCCTGCAAACAGCTACTCATGGCATATCAGCTTGTCTTTTTAAATGACACGAGTCGAAGTGACCAATGCATATTCTCAGCAATTCAGGCTTTCTGTTGCATAAATTCGCTTCCAATTCGCATAATTCGCTCGCTTCAAGTGAATGTTTCAAGTGAACTGCCGGAAATGTAAATACTCCTCTCTCTTTAAAGAATTCCGTTTAAGGCTGGACATTTTTTGAAAATGACTACAAGTTCTTGGTAGTTAACTGAACTAATAAAAATGTTGGAGTGGGTGTATTTCTAGCAATTTTGTGACCCATTCAATTTTAATGGAAAAGTTCTCAGTGGATAAAAAGTTCTAGAAGAGACGAGTTTCTCTCGTCCCCAAAATTAGAATTGACACACTAACTAGCAAAACGTGTGCGGCAACATCATAACGCAGGTGAAATTTAGGTGAAATATCCTATTACGACCTAATATACTCGTATCACCATTCTGGCCTATGCCTTTACTTTCAAACATGTCCCGATAATCATTCTAGAGTATCACCGTACGGAAGTTAGCTCGAAAGGTCATTAATACATTGGGAGTTGTTGTTGTAACTGCAGAACAATGCCACAGCTAGCTTAAGTTAAGCATTTTATTCCACGGATGAATCGAAAATCCAAGCTCATATTTGAAGAGGTCACGATAATATTAGCGCACGTTGTAGGCAGTATTAAACTCTTGGCCATATACTTTTACCAGTTCAAAGTTTATAGTTCAGAAGTTGATTACACTCAAACCCGTGTCAACTGTTTAACAAAATAGGTCGATCCCCAGAAATGAACGATAATGTTTTAGAAACCTTGCAATCTGGAGAATCTTAAAAATTTACAGCAGTAAATCCCAATTTCTGCATTGGCTACCTGCTCGAATCAGTCAAGTCCATATAAGACTGACGTCCTGGTTCAATTTTCTTTGGTTTACTATTTACTGTTTTGTGATGTTCTGTGTACAATGACATTTGAATAATAATCTGCTACCAGGAATAAATTTATTGGAGCAGGAATATGATAGTCAGGATTGACCAGTGGTGGTATATTTGAATTACTACAACCATTAATGGCTTCTGTGGATGATGTGTGTTGTCTAAAATTTAAATATTATTTTGAAGTATTCGTCATATCTTTCTAAATGAAGTAGGGTTTCTGAAATGTTTTCAAACGTTCTATTTTAGACTGTCCGGCTTCATTAAATGGTATTATCTGCATTAATATTTGGCACTTAGATGAAGAAATCGATTGGTTATTTGTGCCATAGACATACAGACCTCAATCTTTAACTGTTATAAGTAGGAAATACAGGAAAGGTTTTCTGGTTAAACGATCACTATAGGAACAATTAGGCCCAACAATTTTTAAATAGTTTGAATGCGACATACTCCTACAACTAAGTACACACAACTCACTTATAAGCGTTATGTGAGAGCTATTATAGCTGTCATCAAAATAAATAATTAAAAAAGTTGTTAAATTTATAACTAGAATCGAAAAGAAATATTTTGAAATTTGTTATGATATTTCTTTGTTCATTTATCCATTATCTGAGATTCCTATTGTCTAAGGCGATGGCAGTAACTTCAGAATTTTTTTTGGTACTCGCGTGTATTCAAAAATTATGATCGGAATAACATAGTTTGACTGTTAACTCTAAATATGCGCATACGTAACAGATTTGGTTTGCCCCCTGCACGCTTAACCTCAAACGAGCATACGATATTTAACGATATTAAAATATTACCGAAAGTTGGGTCATAATGTATTTACCGCTTTAAATTGAAACAATTGTTCCGGCTATGGTCTCGAACTATGGAAGTACATGGCAATCCGCACAACAATACGGAAAGATAATGATCATCCGCTAAAATAATGACCATTAATGGTTCCGTGCACCATATTAAACTCTCATTGGGTTTAAAAGTACGTAATTCTACAACAATCGCATACGTGTCATTTTAGTGAGTGCATGTTCAATCTGTGGAACATGCCTTCTGCACGGTTAGTATGATGAACATACTTAAAATTTCACAACAAACCAAAAGCAATCACAGCCTTCAGTAGCGATGAAAATGAGTTCATATACTTTGGCTGGCCTATGCCTGATTTAATTTAGCTTCCATTTTCATAATCCATAATGCAATCCAATTCAGTATCATCCCTAAGGTATACCTGGTTCACATTTAGTTAGTTGAAAATATTTAAGCAAACATGACGAAAACATGACGGAAAAATTATTTTAGTATTAGTGATTTACACGGTTAATTTATATAAAATCAAAATAAGTGAAATTTTAGAAAATCGTTATCAATTAATTAATAATATAATTTTAAAATTTAAAGTGCGATACTTAAACAGGACTAAAAATATTTATATAATTAGGCGTACTATACAAGTATCAAAACAAAAATCAATTAGAAATTAAAATTGTTGCGAATCATTTTTCAGATCAAATTGGCTTATATATGATGACCCTAATGCTACACCAGCACTTGTAGCACAATCCAAAGAAAATGGTACTGGAATTTTGTACAAATTAATTACAACATATCGACATAGTTCAACCCCTAAAAAACTACCCTCTACCAGAATTGCACCCCTACCAGAATTGCACCCATATTTTTGCTTAAACCATTCTTTTGGCATTTCAGTTAATATTTCTTATATCGTACTAGGTGCGGTATTGTAATTTTTTACAAATTAACTACAAAATATTGGCATAGCTCAACCCTCAAAAGCTTCCACTACGTGGTGCATTTTTAAAACACCGTATTTTTCGTCAAACCACGCCTTTTGCATTTCTGTGATTTTTTGTTGTATAAAGTGCTGGGAAAGTACTGGAATCTTTTTAAAATAAAATCGCTTAATTTAACGTATACAAAATTACCCCGAATGGGAGCAACCGTTTAAAATTATTTTATCGTAATGATTGATACAAGCAGTTTTTAAGAAATAAATTACAATATATTGGCTGCCGGCCAATAGTCGGGTAAACGTCAATTTTAAGTAAACTTTTCGGTAAATTCATTTATTTTTCAAAAACTCTATGGCAAACTGATCGAAAAATCTGTTCTAAATCCGATTTATACCATAGTAAACGATTTACTCAACTATTGGCCCGCAGCCATTGAAATAGTTCAGTAGCCAAAACTGTGCGAAAAACAATATTTCTCTGTATAGGTAATACCCCTCAAATAGATACCCAAGTATTTATTATAATATTAATGGGCGCGCCCACAAAAATCGATCATTCTGCATTGAAATACATTCCTATGAAAGAAACAGGTATCCCTGAATTTATTACAACAGCCCACACCCACAAAAAACGATCAATATGTATCAAAATACCTTGCTATGAAAGAAATAGGTACTCATGAATTTATTACAAGAGCCCACACCACAAAAATCGATCAAAATGTAACGAATTACCTTCCTATGTAAGAAATAGGTACCAATAAATTCGATCATAAAGTATAGAACTTCCTTCAAAAAGTATCAAACTTCATTCCTATGCAAGAAACAGGTTCCCAAGAATTTATTACAACAGCCCACACCTACAAAAATCGATCAAAATGTATCAAACTTTATTGCTATGCTAGAAATAGGCACCCAAGAACTTATTACAACAGCCCACACCCAGAAAAATAGTTTCAAAACTATTTTGTTACCACACTATTATTTTGGTTTTATTTTGTTGGTGAGCTAATTTTTTTCACATTCAAAATTTTACAACGTAATTATATAATCGCAAGATAAAGTAATTCAATACATATTATGATCGATTTTTGTGAGGGTGGGCTATTGTAATAAATTCATTGGTACCTGTTTCTTGCATAGGAAGGAAGTTCTATACTTTATGGTCGATTTTTGAGGGTGTGGACTATTGTACAACATTCAGGGTTACCTATTTTTTACATAGGAATGTAATTCAATGCAGAATGATCGATTTTGCCCACGGATGTTGTAATAAATACCGGGATATCTATTTGAGGGGTATTACCTATACAGAGAAATATATTTTTTCGCATAGTTTTTGTCAACTGAACTATTTCAATATAATTATTGTAATTATCGTAAAATTTTCTTATAAAACGGTTGCTCCCCTTTGCGGTAGTTTTTTATAAGTTAAGTTATGCGATTGTATTGTAAAAAGATTCCAGTACTACCCCAGCACTGTATACAACAAAAAATCACAGCAATGCAAAAGGCGTGGTTTGACGAAAAATACGGTGTTTTAAAAATGCACCCCGTATGGGAAGCTTTCGGCGGGTTGATCTATGCCAATATGTTGTAGGTAATTTGTAAAAAATTACAATACCACCCCCAGTACCATATAAAATATATTAACTGAAATGCCAAAAGCATTGTTTAATCAAAAATATGGGTTTTGAAGAATTGCACCCCTTAGGGGTAGTTTTTTAGGGGTTGAACTATGTCGATATGTTGTAATTAATTTGTAAAAATTCCAGTACCACCCCCAGTAGGATACAATAAATATTAACAAAAACACGAAAAGTGTAGTGTGTAGCTATGTCTAACGCCAGCCCACACACGAATTGCAGAATAACGGGACCTGTAAAAAATATTCTAACTGCGTGTAACAAATTTGTAAATAATTTGCAAAAAAATCTAGTATCTTTTTATTGGATTGTGCTACAAGTGCTGGTGCAGCATTAGGGTTATCTAAAATAAACTAAAAAACTTTTCCGAACAAAGGATTTGAATGTTTAAAATTAGCGATTTTTCACTGCAAGCATGAGTAATTTTTAATCTTTCACTATACGTCTATTAGTGACCAGATACGTCTATTAGTGACAAAAATTTTGTTGAAAACGACTTTTCCTAACGGTTTATTTGAAAGTTTGTTATTTTAAATTGTCCATTCTATCTGGGCTTTATTAATTATTTTTGATCTCAACCTATTTGACCTATATAGTGAAACATTGCCCAAACCCCTAATAATAGCTTGTTATTCCAAAATGAGGAAAATTGTTTGTAATAGTGGAAGTCCTAAAATGGATACCAAGCTTGGGAGACATATTCAAGCAAGGAGCAAACGAAGGCACCATATTATATTGATTTCAAAATAAGTGGCTTACAAAAATTTCTTCAGTTGCGTTGAATAAAACCATACATAACCTTTGAAATAATGTGATCCATGTGTTGTATAAATGTTACGGAAAAAATGCTGAAGCATGAACGATGCGCAGAAACGGAAGAACGACATGGATTTACACTTGATCACGTTCAAAGACAACTTAATGCTAGTCCATTACTTATAAAATGCAAACAAATCCTTTTGGAATCTAGAGGTCAATGTTAGGAAATCCAAGTCGGTTCTACCCGACTTCGTGTAGTTGGGCAATTACCTAGCCCCCAGAGACACCCGAAACCTTCGGGAAATGCTGCAAACAACCGAAACCGTCAACCCTCCTATGCATCTTAACGAAAATGGAAAAAATAAAAACGTATGTTTGTAGAAACCGGTGGGGTAATGGTAAAAAAACGGAACCGAAGGTCGGGTACCCGAAATTCGGGTAATTGAATTTCCTAGTCGGGTAATTGGATTCCCTAGTACATACGTTTATGTTTTTTCCATTTTCGTTCAGATGCATAGGAGGGTTGTCGGTTGTTTGCGGCGATGTTCTATGGTTTCGGGTGTCTCTGGGGGTGAGTAATTGCCCAACAACACGAAGTCGGGTAGAACCGACTTGGATTCCCTAGTCAATGTGACTACCCTGCAGAACACCTGAAGTGACTCGGAGTCTAATAGAAGATGAGTTTTGCATATGATATCAGCCACCTGACAGAAAGAGACAGGAGGGGAGTTGTTGAATTGTTGTGTTCAGCTATCAAACGAAAGACACAATCTGCTTTATCATTTTTTTTATTTTCTGCTGGCAACTTTCGGCTAACTTTAACAAGGTACTAACAAATCGCAATGTGAGTCACTTTAAGTTTGCATATTTTTAATAACAAACCTTAAAATCCAGGAAAGAAATATCTGTCATATCAAAGAACAAAATATTTATTCTTCAATTCAACTTTAGACTTTTATAGTTTGGCACTACACTAGAATTTTATTCTAATTCGAAAATTTAATTTGAGTTTTTTTTTTTGTTATCTTTTTCTGTCTTGGGGCAAGGCACTCCCAACTCTTTGGCAGCTCGCTTTCACGTCCTACTTTTTCCCCGTTTACCACCAAATTCGAGAACGTACGGCTACCATTTGCACATTGCATAGCTCCATACCAGCCTATAGTATGTACTGACATAGAAAATGGGTCGGTTCATGGGTTCTGCACTCCAACAAGAATCATAGACCGACAGGAGGTACGTTTTCATCACAGATCGTAATTTGATGATAAAAAAATCCCTTTTGTGTCCTGTTTCTATCAGGATTCGAATCCGATACCTCCCGGTCTAAACGCCAATGCTTTGAGCTAGAACAAACTAATGATAATTGAGTTTAATTAATTTTTGAAATTAAATATCTTAGTTTTCAAAATTAAAATATATCAATATAAATGTGATTTTTTTTTTGCTGTATTTATTCACCATAAACCAAAGGAGGAAGCGGCACACTCACAGATTTCCATAATGAACTTCTCTAGTCTAAAAGTTAAGTTCTTGCAAATCTTTCTTTCATCATTTCATTGGAATTTATTGAAAGTTGGCGATAACTGAAAAAGGAATTCATTCAGTAATGTATTTGTACAAAAGCTAATTAGGAAATATATATTCAAGTTTTTTAATAATTTACGTAATCCAAAAATTGGTATCGAGTACTTCAGTTAACAAATTTCGAATAATACCAAGCAAGAAAAAACGATTTTTGCCGATGAAAAAAAAAATCTCAAGTGCCATACCAATGATATTCGCCAGAGCACAATCAAATCACCATCAGCACATAAAAATTAAAATTGATTAAATCTCTTGAGTTCGTTTACGATTTCAGTTCCTAACAACAATAAAAGCAAATTGAAAATAAAACTGCGAACGTTTGTGTGGTAATCGCATCCCCCTCATTTCGCCATAATTAAAATTACAAAAAAAATGTTTGTCTTTATTCTTCCTTCGAGAGTCTTATCGAGTACGTATTATAGTGTAGTGATATATAAAAGACATATCGCGAAGACGAATAAATCGCCTTATTATAATTGAATATGGTATTGTGTACTTCAGCACTGTGTACACCAATTGAGAAGCGATTTATTATTTATTATGGCGAATTATTATTTTTTTGTTCAATTTATATTGGTAAATAAATAATTGATTTTTTATTATTTGAAATATTTTAATTATGTTCAATGGGAAATATGCACTTGATTCAAAATTGATTGGTTTTTTTACAGTTTTCTGTACATAAATCTGATTAATGTGAATAGCGCGGTGTAATGTGGCAGGAGAAGCATATAGTTGCTTTAAGAGGAGGAAGTTTATTTCTACGCCTTCAAGCATACCAAACAAATTGTTTTTATTGTAGCAAGACCTTATTTAACCGCCAAATGTTTCTTCGTTCGCATGCGGTTTTGAATTCAATTCGATAATTTATTTGATACGTGTACTCGGTATGCATTGCAATGTCATTCAACGAAATAGAGTGTTTGTATTTTATTTTAGTTTATTAAAGTCCTTTTGACAAGTGCACTAAGCCAGGAAGACAAACGGACTCGTCACAGATACTTGGCTCACGTTTGTAGTTAATTAATTTACTTCTACCGGATGTACTACATCAGATGAAATTGTTGTTATGGGTATATTTCTTAACGTCGCCGGAACATTTTATATGATGCATGATGTACATCCGGCGACCGGCAATAGGCATCCGGCATCTGACATCCGACATCCGACATCCGACATCCGACATCCGACATCCGACATTCAACATTCGACATACGATATCAACATCAGGCATCCAGTATCCGACATTCGGTATCTGGCATTCGGCATCTGATATCCAGCCTCCAGCATCCAGGATAAGCGTTTAATGGAATCCTGCGGATAACGGAAAGTGTGTACCGGAAACCTGTGCATGACGGAAACTGGTGTTTAACGCAACCTGTGTAAGAAATAGGTATGCCTGAATTTATTATACCAGCACTCACACCCATAAAAATCTATCATAATGTACCGTATTACCCTCCTATAAAGAAACAGGTATCACTGAACTTATTAAAACAATCCAAACGGGCTGCGGAACCCAGGGTTTAATAGAAGTGTTTAAGGCAAAGCTGTGCAAGAAATAGGTATCCCTGAATTTATTTAGGCCTACTCAAGCAAAAAACGGGCTTCAACTACATTTGTTTTTCAAGTTGAAGCAGAAAAGCAGAGCTTCCAGCAATTGCTCTTTGTTTGACACAAAACTTGACATTCTTGTTCTTAGGCCGTGTGCCAAACTTAAGGTAAATCGTTTACTACGGTAAAACCCGATTTACGGAAAGAATTTTCGTTCAGTTTGCCATAGACTTTTTGAAAAATAATTAAATTTATCAAAAATTTACTTAAAATTGACTTTAATCTTAAGTTAAAGAAGCCAGAAAAATATTTCTGCGTTGCGATATGTGCTGGTATTACAACTCGTTAACAACTGCCCACATCATACATCATACATCATACATCATACATCATACATCATACATCATACATCATACATCATACATCATACATCATACATCATACATCATACATCATACATCATACATCATACATCATACATCATACATCATACATCATACATCATACATCATACATCATACATCATACATCATACATCATACATCATACATCATATATCATACATCATACATCATACATCATACATCATACATCATACATCATACATCATACATCATACATCATACATCATACATCATACTCATACATCCATACAACATACAATCATACATCATACATCATACATCATACATCAAACATCATACATCATACATCATACTCATACATCATACATCATACATCATACATCATACAATCATACATCATACATCATACATCATACATCATACATCATACATCATACATCATACATCATACATCATACATCATACATCATACATCATACATCATACATCATACATCATACATCATACATCATACATCATACATCATACATCATACATCATACATCATACATCATACATCATACATCATACATCATACATCATACATCATACATCATACATCATATACATCATACATCATACATCATACATCATACATCATACATCATACATCATACATCATACATCATACATCATACATCATACATCATACATCATACATCATACATCATACATCATACATCATACATCATACATCATACATCATACATCATACATCATACATCATACATCATACATCATACATCATACCTCATACTCGATACATCATACATCATACATCATACATCATACATCATGCATCATACATCATACATCATACATCAAACATCATACATCATACATCATACATCATACAATCATACATCATACATCATACATCATACATCATACATCATACATCATACATCATACATCATACATTCATACATCATACATCATACATCATACATCATACATCATACATCATACATCATACATCATACATCATACATCATACATCATACATCATACATCATACATCATACATCATACATCATACATCATACATCATACATCATACATCATACATCATACATCATACATCATACATCATACATCATACATCATACATCATACATCATACATCATACATCATACATCATACATCATACACATACATCTACATCAACATCATACATCATACATCATACATCATACATCATACATCATACATCATACATCATACATCATACATCATACATCATACATCATACATCATACATCATACATCATACATCATACATCATACATCATACATCATACATCATACTTCATACATCATACATCATACATCATACATCATACATCATACATCATACATCATACATCATACATCATACATCATACATCATACATCATACATCATACTCATACATCATACATCATACATCATACATCATACATCATACATCATACATCATACATCATACATCATACATCATACATCATACATCATACATCATAACATCATACATCATACATCATACATCATACATCATACATCATACATCATACATCATACATCATACATCATACATCATACATCATACATCATACATCATACATCATACATCCATACATCATACATCATACATCATACATCATACATCATACATCATACATCATACATCATACATCATACATCATACATCATACATCATACATCATACATCATACATCATACATCATACATCATACATCATACATCATACATCATACATCATACATCATACATCATACATCATACATCATACATCATACATCATACATCATACATCATACATCATACATCATACATCATACATCATACATCATACATCATACATCATACATCATACATCATACATCATACATCATACATCATACATCATACATCATACATCATACATCATACATCATACATCATACATCATACATCATACATCATACATCATACATCATACATCATACATCATACATCATACATCATACATCATACATCATACATCATACATCATACATCATACATCATACATCATACATCATACATCATACATCATACATCATACATCATACATCATACATCATACATCATACATCATACATCATACATCATACATCATACATCATACATCATACATCATACATCATACATCATACATCATACATCATACATCATACATCATACATCATACATCATACATCATACATCATACATCATACATCATACATCATACATCATACATCATACATCATACATCATACATCATACATCATACATCATACATCATACATCATACATCATACATCATACATCATACATCATACATCATACATCATACATCATACATCATACATCATACATCATACATCATACATCATACATCATACATCATACATCATACATCATACATCATACATCATACATCATACATCATACATCATACATCATACATCATACATCATACATCATGCATCATGCATCATGCATCATACATCATACATCATACATCATACATCATACATCATACATCATACATCATACATCATACATCATACATCATACATCATACATCATACATCATACATCATACATCATACATCATACATCATACATCATACATCATACATCATACATCATACATCATACATCATACATCATACATCATACATCATACATCATACATCATACATCATACATCATACATCATACATCATACATCATACATCATACATCATACATCATACATCATACATCATACATCATACATCATACATCATACATCATACATCATACATCATACATCATACATCATACATCATACATCATACATCATACATCAGACATCAGACACTTGTGTTTCACACAAGCATGATTAATGCCATTGATGAAATATTATTGGCAGATGACAAAAAAATTCACGGTCAAATCGCAATAAACAGATGCGCAAATGGTGCGTACTAAATAAAATGTGACTATCTGCAGAAAAAACAGTAATGCTATAACTAAACGATAAATTTGACTATTTTCGAGTTGTGATAAATTTGACTATTTTTAAGTTTTCATACATATGTCTTGAATAACCGCATTCTAACACAAAGAAGAATTAACCAAAATGGAACGAAATGGAGAGACGTACCCTCGCCCCCCCCCCATTTTTCATTCAAAAAAAATAAAAAAATAAAGTAAATAAAGTAAAAATAAAGTAAATTAAATAAGTAAATCTCGGAGTAGTAACATCAACAACTGATGTCACACTGAACTTCGCAGGAAAATTCATGCTACTGAAGATAGCAGAAAAATTCAGCAGAAAAAAAAACTGTATTATCGACCTCCTTTATATACATTGGTAGAAAAATTCATGCTACTGAAGATAGCAGAAAAATTTAGCAGAAAAAAAAACTGTATTATCGACCTCCTTTATATACATTGGTAGAAAAATTCAGTAGAATTTTTGTTGTTGTTTTTGACCGATTTCTGTAGAAAAACTGAATTATTGACGTATTTAAAATAGTCGTAGAAAAATTTATTCAATTTTGTTTATGTAAGCATGTTTTCGGCCGAAATTCGAGTAAATTTCAATTGTTTACTATCAAAATGCATTCACATAAGCACAAGAACTGTTTTAATAATAAATTAGAAGTAAAAAGTAGAAAAAATTTTCAGCCTTAGAGTTTAAAAGGTCCGCCAATTTGATGATTTATACAAGTTCTAGACTTTTACGTCTATCTACCGAGCGAGTATGATGACCCGCTGATCATGGGAATTCCCGCTATTCGAATATACACGACACGGAAAAAGCAATAATTCCGTTGAAATGAAGAAAAATTCTTTAGCCCTAGGGTTTAAAAGGGCCACCAATTTGTTGATTTATACAAGTTCTGGACTTTAACGTCTATCTACCGAGCGAGTATCATGACCCGCTGATAATGGGAATTCCCGCTATTCGAATATACACGACACGGAAAAAGTAATAATTCCGTTGAAAAGAAGAACAATTCTTTAGCCTTAGGGTTTAAAAGGCCCACCTGTTTGTTGATTTATACAAGTGTTGGACTTTAACAACTATCTACCGAGCGAGTATGATGACCCGCTGATCATGGGAATTCCCGCTATTCGAATATACACGACACGGAAAAAGCAATAATTCCGTTGAAAAGAAGAAAAATTCTTTAGCCTCAGGGTTTAAAAGCGCCACCAATTTGTTAATTTATACAAGTTTTGGACTTTTACGTCTATCTACCGAGCGAGTATGATGACCCGCTGATCATGGGAATTCCCGCTATTCGAATATACACGACACGGAAAAAGTAATAATTCCGTTGAAAAGAAGAAAAATTCTTTAGCCTTAGGGTTTAAAAGCGCCACCAATTTGTTGATTTATACAAGTTCTGGACTTTAACATCTATCTACCGAGCGAGTATCATGACCCGCTGACAAAATTTTGAACTTAGATCAAAAAAATGACTGGCGATGCAATGCATTTCAATGACATTTCAATCAAATTTATTGTATTGCCAGACATTTTTTTGATTTAAGATCAAAATTTTGTTTCGAAAGAATTTGCTATAAGATATAAATTTTTTTTTTTAAATAATGGTAGTGAAGTTTTAATTTATTTTGTAAACATGATAAAAAAATTTAATAAATAAATATTAAATTATTGTAAAGAATTAATTTAATCAAAATAAATTATTTAAGTTGAAGTCTAGATTTACGAATAATATCCCGGACCATTTTAAACCCTAAAGGCTAAAGAATTTTTCTTCTTTTCAACGGAATTATTGCTTTTTCCGTGTCGTGTATATTCGAATAGCGGGAATTCCCATGATCAGCGGGTCATCATACTCGCTCGGTAGATAGACGTAAAAGTCTAGAACTTGTATAAATCATCAAATTAGCGGACCTTTTAAACTCTAAGGCTGAAAATTTTTTCTACTTTTTACTTCTAATTTATTATTAAAACAGTTCTTGTGCTTATGTGAATGCATTTTGATAGTAAACAATTGAAATTTACTCGAATTTCGGCCGAAAACATGCTTACATAAACAAAATTGAATAAATTTTTCTACGACTATTTTAAATACGTCAATAATTCAGTTTTTCTACAGAAATCGGTCAAAAACAACAACAAAAATTCTACTGAATTTTTCTACCAATGTATATAAAGGAGGTCGATAATACAGTTTTTTTTTCTGCTAAATTTTTCTGCTATCTTCAGTAGCATGAATTGTTCTACCAATGTATATAAAGGAGGTCGATAATACAGTTTTTTTTTCTGCTGAATTCTTCAGTAGCATGGAAAATTCGCTGTCGGTAGTATTGCAATTAGCACCAACCAACCATGAAGCATGCCAAGGAATACTTAAAGAGGCGCTTTATTGCATTACAAACATTTATTATTTCAAAAGAACTCAGGACCACGCAGAATGC
The DNA here is from genome assembly GCA_947310385.1 of Nephrotoma appendiculata. Classification (NCBI taxonomy): domain Eukaryota; kingdom Metazoa; phylum Arthropoda; class Insecta; order Diptera; family Tipulidae; genus Nephrotoma; species Nephrotoma appendiculata. Next base: position 83,821,854 of record OX371224.1, on the reverse strand, counting down.
TTATGTTCAAATATTTTGCAGTTTACCAATATGTCATGGTCAAATTATTTTTAAATCTGGTTTTCTTTCTATTCTATTAATGTTTTCGTTCTCCTAATGAATTTAAAAATTTAATTGAATTAACGCCTGCAAACTACGCTACGTCCAATTAATTTGCTAAAAACTGTACATTTTCCATTATCACTGGATTGATTTCCTTTATCGACAGTTTCCTGTTTTATAAAACAACATAGCACAGATAAGTTGAAAATGGATGGGACGGAATAGGAAACCTACTGTAGTATTTAAAAAATATACTTTGTAGTTTTTTTATTTCTACAAAAACAAATCCTTGGCACATTTTACACTGCACATATCCGTCGCAATCGATAGCATTTGAATTTTATATAAAATACCTAAACAGCAACAAAAAAAAATTTGAAATCTTACTGAATTGTAAACATATTTTTATTCTCAAATTAATTACAATTTTCATCAAGTCGAGATTAAAATAACAGAAAAGAATTTATATATTTTTACTCGTCTTACATCCAAAATAAATAAACGTAAGCGCACAATGTAAAATAATATGTATCTCTCTGTATATGACGAAGAGACATGCAACGTAGAAGGGTTAAAAGACAAGATTCATAAGAACCTTTTAATGTGTCACAACAATTTATCACGACGCCGAGACAATTGGGAAGATGTATGGTATACACGGTACTCTTAATGGATTCGTCGTCTTGCGCGTTCCAATGAAAAATTAACTCAATCGGTTGTGTCTTATTTGAGTGTGTGTGTGTGTATGCTGTTTATGCTGCTTAGAGGATAGGATTAGAAATAAAATTCTATAATGAGATCATTAATTTGAACCGTATATAGTAAATATATTTTGGTTATTAATTACGAAATGAAAGGCAATTAATTTGTGTACAGTATATTATGTCTTATATATACAGACTCGTATATGAAAGATGGGGGCGAACATATCGCATCTATGTAATGCACATCACATTACAATGTACGAAGAGGTGATGCCGATGATGACGTAATTCGTTAGAACTGCGCGGCTATAAAATAATTTTTATTAAACTAAATTTGAAATTTACTGCGTGTAATGAAATGGTTTGGATGCACGAGTACGTTGCAGAGCGACGAATTATAGTGAAATGGTTTTCTAATGATCATAAATTAATTAGTGTAACGAATCATTTTGTTGGGTCGTAAACTCTTAATTTACTAAATTTTTTTTATTACGGGGGTTTTTGTTATTTTTAATCGAATTTCTTCTTATTTTGTGTTTTGTGGTGAGAAAACATTCAACATCTGGAAGAGTTGATTTTTTTTTAAATAGTTTGTTGATCTTTTTATACAGATATTAAATATGTGCGTGTAATTAATCAAAAGGGAGGTTGGGCAGGAGGTGTTTCCGCTTTGAAAAGAAATTTAATTAATAATTTGTCGGTGTGTTGTAATGGATTGCAGTATGGAATGCATTCGCATAAAATAACATTATTAACAAGAGACCAACGATATGTTGGTCCAAAATTATAGTTTAATTCAATTTTTTTATTTCACTTTAACTTTTGTATTGAGATTTGATTGCCCGTGTTTGATAACTAGATTTTGAAGTTACACAATTCCTGTAAATTACACGAGTGTCTGACCTTAAGACCGCATCCCAAAGTAAACAGGATAAATTTAAAATTTTTCGAATTGGCATCATTGCCGTGAACCTGAGTTTCTACGCTACAATAATTGCCATATTTCTGGACGCAATTTTAAAATAAAAATTTGTGATACTTAACAAAATTTGAATTTTTATATAAAATTTGACCTGAGCCAGATCAATGGGTGTCGTGAAATGCAGAAAATGTTAGAATTATGTACCAAACTGACGGTAAAGGAATGACATAATATTATGAGTTCATTTGCATTACAGAAGTAAAAAATTCGGTTACTTAACAAAAGAGGCGCCTAAAAGATCAGAATGCCGGAATCCAAAATCACGAACAATAATAAACGCCAATTGGAATAGAACTCACTTGGTGGAAAATAGCCAATTAGCCTAAGTTTGAAGCCAGCTTTGATTTTAAGTTAGTTGATACATATGTCGCATGTGGCTTTATCCTAAATTGTATCTATAATTGTTGATTGTGCTTTGCGCTGGCTATAAAGCTATAACTCAAACAGTTTCAGTCTTTCCAGCTTCCTTATTATTTTTCGGTGGTGAAGCACTTGACTGACTTCTATATTTTGATATTTGTAGAGCCTCTCTTTACGCTTCCGTGCTCACGCGTTACTTACTTCGTTGGCGACTGTTTCCACTGCTGGTCCCTAAAGAGGTAACTATTACGTATGTTGGACTTTGTATTATAGTTTAAGTAAGAAAGAATTTTTTTTTTGTAATGGAATAAAGTTTTATAGTCTTTAGTACGTAAACGAAAAAGGAATAAAGTTTTGTAGTATTTGGTTAATAGAAGAAGATACGAAAATTTTTGAATGAAGTTAAATTCGTATTAATAGTAGTGATGAAAATTTGTAATAAAACGGACGTGTTTATAAAGTTTGAAAAGAAAAAATAACAAAATGGTAGTTTGATTTTAATTACGTCGAAACAGAAATTATATTAGTTGAATACAGTCCATTTAACAATAGAAATTACACATTTTGGTCCAATCGATCGGATAAATAGGGTATAATAATTTATTTAGATTTTCGAAATTGCTCGGATAGTTATACAGGAATTTATAAAAAGTTAGTAGAATTAACGTCCGAGTTACCCAAGTATCACTATTTCCAACTTATTTCAATTTTTATGGAACAATTGTTGGAACTAAGTTCCACGGTCAAGTTCCATTTTATTACAAGTTTTACTATGAACTGTGGAACATAAACCCTTAACTCAACGAACTATATATTATGCGAGTTCCATGTCTTCCATGAAATATCTCAAAAATGTAACGAAAGTTGGAACTGTCAAAATGAGTTCCATTTTGTTATACTTGGATAGAGAGTGAAGAAAATATAGTCAGTGTGGAAAACGATCGTTTGAATTTGATAATGGTTTTTTCCAGTTTAAATATAGTTTTGGGAAATATCAAGAGGAATTTGGAGAAAAAGCTAGAATTGCAAAATACAAATTTAATGAAATGATTGAAAACGACAAGATGAACGACTGAATCTTGCAAGTCACTGGAAACATACAATAGCTTTGTAGGTAGTAATGATGGCCGTAATGAGGAAACACTACATAATGCGGAATTATTAAACAAAGATCGATCAATGTCGTTTAAGCGTATTAAATTGCCTCAAGTTACATTACCAAGATTTGATGGTAGGTTAGAAAAATGGTTAAGATTTAGAGATTCATTTAGAGCCTTGATTATCAATAATCCAGGGGATTAACGGAAATTGAGCGTTTTTTTTATTTGGATGGAAATTTAGAAGGAGAAGCAAAGAGAACTATAGAATTAGTTGAGTTTTCTGACGAGGGATTTAAAAGTGCGTGGTCGACGTTAATTTCTAAATATGATAACAAAAGATCCATAATCGAAAACATATGAGTGCTTTTTTTAATTTAAAAAGAGCAAATAGAGAATCTGCTATTGAAATTAGAAAATTATTGGATGATAGTCTACTCCATATGAGAGCATTAGAAAATTTAGGAGAAAAGATTAACGACGTAGTAGCAGTTAATACCGTTAAGCAACGGCTTGATTGCGGGACTAGGAAAATATGGGAAAATGAAAATAGTTCGGATAGACCTTTAACTTACACATAATTAGTGGAATTCCTACAACGACGATGTAAAGTTTTACAAGCACTGGACGACATTCGTAGTAAATCTAATGTGCCTGTTCCATACAACAAAGAAAATCGTCGACAAAATCATCCGTTTCGGCAACCGCAACAAATAAAACCTTTTATTGTGCTTTGTGTAAACAGAGTCACTTAAACTGTGACCAATTTCTAAAAATGACAGTTCAAGAACGTTATGAGAAAACGCGTCAGTTGGGTTTATGTCTGAATTGCTTGAAAGGTAAGCATAGGGTTGCTGAATGAATAGGATCACTGTGCAGCTATTGCAATCGGAAGCATAGTAGTCTATTGCATATGGGGAAGTTGCATCAAACAGATCCACAGCATAGTGATAAAGAAATAGGTTTGAGTTCCACTCATGTGAATCAGGGTAATGCGTCATCAAAATATCTGAGCAGCGATAAGTTTTCTCAAAACGGCACAACTTTATGTTGTTAAAGGAAAAGCCTCCAAAGAAGGCAGATTGTGCTTTCCAGGGCAGTTACTTTTATTCGGGATGCAAATGGAAGATTTATTTTGTGTAGGGCACTACTAGATTCTGCATCTTAAACTAAATTTTGCGACCGAAAGGTTAGCTGATTGATTGCAAATTGAAAAGCAAGTTGAATTAAGTAAAAACCAGGTTTCCGAGGACATAGTTAGAAATAGTTACAGGTGCGGACAGGATGGACGTTTTGTAGTTAGGTTAACGTTTAAGGAAAATATCGGTCAATTAGGTGGATTAGGAAATTTAACGTTAAAACGACTTATGTATTTAGAATCGCAATTGAATCGAAATCCCGATTTGAAAGTGCAATATTCCAATTTTTTAAAAGAATACGAAAAATTTGGCCACATGGCGGTTAGCTCAAATCAAACCATTTCGGATGAGGAATAGTATATGCCTCATCACGCTGTCTTAAAGCCTAATAGTAGTAGCACAAAATTGCGTGTCGTATTTGACGCGTCGGCTAGAACGCAGAGGCCTGTCGTTGAATGACGTTTTGATGACTGGACCAGTCGTTCAGAGCGAATTATTCGATATAGTATTAAGATTAAATATGTCTATGTGTATACGACAGATATAGAAAAGATGTATAGGCAGGTGAGGATATCGGATGAGCATACTTCTTGTCATAAAATTGGCATCAAAATAACAATGACCCAATTCAGGTTTTCGAACTTAAGGCGGTGACTTATGGAACCTCAACTGCTCCTTACTTAGCAACAAAAGTGTTACAGCAACTAGAAATCAAGGAAAGCAAAAACTATTGTTATTTGGTAGCACGAATTTGCAAGAAGCCATATAGATATGCGAAACTAATTGATAGCAATGCTCCAAGGAGCTGGCATGAAATTACGGAAGTGGACTGCAAATTCACAAAAACTATTAGAGTCTATTCCATTAGAAGATAGGGAAGTTAGTTGTGGTGATTCAATCAATGAGGCCATCAAAACATTGGGTCTGATGTAGCATCCGAATTCCGATCAATTCATGTTTCACATGGAGCCAATCATTTTCTATAAGAAAGTGACAACCCGGAATGTTTTGTCCAAAATATCGAGTTTATTTGATCCTTTGGGATTGATATCACCTGTAATAGTAATCAGCAAAATATTAATGCAGCACATCTGGTTATCTAAGACTGCTTGGTACGAATGTATTTCCGAAAATCTTTCTAGTACCTGATAGACCTTGAAGCTTGATAGATGTCTAGTGCCAAGGGATGGCAAGTCTATAGAGATCTTCGATTTGCTGATGCATCTGAGTGGGCTTATGGAGCTTGTGTTTATCTCAGATGCATAGATGCTAATGGTAAATTTGTGGTAAAGTTAGTATGTAGCAAGTCTCAAATAGCACCGCTCAAGGTTATTTCTGTACCACGTTTGGAATTAAGTGCGGCACACCTGTTGTCAAAATTGGTTACAAAAATTATAAAGGCTATGGAATTAACAATTGGACGAGTCAAATTGTGGTCAGATTGAAGCATTGTCGTGGATTCGCTTACCTCCTTATAAATTTAAAACCTATGTTGCAAATCGGACAAGCGAAATTCAAATTTTAACTGAGGGAATGAGTTGGCGACATATAAACGGAAAGATCAATCCTGCTGATCATGTTTCACGTGCAAGAATGCCAAAAGAATTTTTAGATATTAAAGATTGGTGGAATGGGCCGATGTTTTTATATGAAGATGAATTCTGTTGGCCAAACAATTTCAGTGAAGAACGAAATAGATCATTTATTTTTATTAATTGAGTTTCAAGATGTGGTAAAGATAGAAAATTATAGTTCGCTGACCAAATTAACTCGCGTAATGGCATATTGCTTGAGATTTGGTAACAATTCAAGACCAAAGAAACATAATAAAATTGTCGGGAATTTATCTATCATAGAGCTGTCAAAATCTATAAAACTCTGATTAAAATTGTGCAAAGTCATCAATTTATTGATGAAATTAAAATACCAAAATCTAAAGATGAGTTACCAAAGGGTAACGGATTATTAAATTTGTCACCTTTTATTGATCTGGACGGACTGTTGCGTGTCGGAGGCAGACTCGAACACAGCTCATTAGACTTCGATCACAAGCATCAATATTTGTTAAGCATACATCATTTTACATCACCAATTATTCAACATGAACATCAAAGAAATTTACATAGTGGCGTACAAGCCAACCTAGCATTCGTTCGTCAACGTTATTGGTCGTAAAAAAAAATGAAATGAAAAATGAAATAAATGTAAAAAATTTAGTTATTAAAGTTTTACATAGTTTAGATAGTATAGATTATTTTAGATTCAATCCTCATGATCAAGTCATGGGGAATTTGCCTAGTTCAAGAATACAAGGCACTCAACCATTTAATGTAACCGGAATAGATGTTTGCGGACCTTTTGAGGTCAAATATAAACTTCAAAGAAAAGGACCTTTTCACAAAGTATATTTATGCCTTTTCATTTGTTTTGTCGTAAAGGCAGTTCACATTGAGGTCGTAGAAGATGCAACGAGCGATGCATTTATCGCCTGTTTAAAACGGTTTGTATCACGAAAGGGGAGATGTTCAACGATTTGGACAGATAACGGCACAAATTTCGTAGGTGCGCACACCAAATTAATAGAACTTGCAAAGGTATTTGAGTCAGAACAGTTGGATAAAATAAACCATTTCGTAAACGATTAAGGAATGGAAGTTTATTCCTCCCCGCTCTCCACACTTCGGCGGTTTGTGGAAGGCCGGCATTAAATCATTAAAAACTCATTTTAAAAAAGTAGTGAGACGCAGCATGTTGACATTAGAACAAATATACATCCTTAGTGTCAAAATAGAGGGCATCATAAACTCACGACCATTAACGGCATTATCATCGGATCCCAATGACGAGCAACCGTTAACTCCGACACATTTTTTAATCGGAAGACCAATTAACTGTATATCCGAACCAACCTTAGATAGTTTGGCTACAAATCGATTATCTCATTGGGAAGCTACAACACAGATGGTACGACATTCTTGGAGAAGATTCTCAAAGGAGTATATTCACACACTCCAACAAAAAAAGAAATGGGTAACACGTCGAGAGAATCTAAAAGTCAACGATCTCGTTTAGGTTCAGGAAGAAAATCTACCTAGTATCAGATGGCTGTTAGGACGAGTGGACACCGTAATTCCTGGGAGAGACCAGAAGATACGTATCGTTACTGTGAAGACAAAAAATTGAATTATAAAGAGAGCCGTTACAAAATTGACCAAATTGCCAATTTCTAATTGAATTTTAAACCACAAGTTTGTTTTACATGTTTTTTTTTTCAAATATTAGTGTTGAGTAGCTTAATTGAATTTATATTTTGAGAGTTCCAACTTGAGTTTTGAAATTCACTTAGACATAATTTAGGTTAATCTAATTTAAAAAAAAAGTCGGATATTTATTATCTTTAATGTTTTTCTTTTTATTATTTTTTTTTTGGTATAATTATTATTGTTTTAAGAATTTTAATTTTTTTTTTTATAACTAGAAATTTTCAGCATAGTATGACAGCTGACATCGACGCAAGAGTTCCCATTTTTTAGTTGTTTTGTGACTACAGCATTGGTACAGCCTTTGTAAATGAAAAAAGTGAATTAGTAATCATGAGTTGATTGGCATTGTAGCTAAAGAGGAATCTGCTCTCAATCGTGAACCGGATACACAGCTGCATCTATAGAATGACTTTAATGAAATAATCGTGATGCATAAATTATAAAAGATCATATATCTACAAGAATGGTTGTTGTAGTGCGAAAGGATTCATAATAAAAAACAGGTACTGCCATGGTCTGGCGGTGCATGCAATACTCTAAAAAAAACTATAGGTATATATGTATATATATGTGGGTTTCGAATCCCTGATTGTATTATACATCCCTGAGTTGTTTTAGGGAATAATCGTTTTCGTTTTGTTTAACAGATAGTAACCGAGTTAGTTTATATGAAAAATAATAAAAGAACGCATGTGAAAAGACGTCGATAATTTTATTTAAAGATATAAATAATAAAATCGCACATTTTGGGGGCTCAACCGAGATCTAGTTAATAGACGTGACGGATAATTGGTTTTCATAAAATTCTGAGAGAATTTAAGACGGGAAAACATTCAATTATTGAATTAAGTTTTGTTTAAAATGGAAATATTTCAAACAAAAACGGTAAAAGCCATGGAGGAAGAGCTATCCAAGTTGGGGCTTAGTACGGATGGAAAGCGTAATGAATTAATTCAACGCTATGAACGAGTGATGACGCTAATCAAGAACAATTTCACAAGAAATGTTTGCGGTTCGAAATTGGAAAGTAGAAGTAATGCTGATATGTATACCGAGAAAACTAATTTCGCATTTAAAGACGTTGAAGATTCGGTATCAAAATTTAGCGGCGATGACAACTATCCAATTAAAAAGTGGTTGATAGAGTTTTGTGAAACATCAGAACTATTAGGTTGGAGTAATTTACAGCGATTTGTGTATGCAAAGCGACTTTTGACGGGCACAGCCAAGATGCTGTTACGTTCTACGAGCGCAAAGGATTGGGAATCATTGCAACAAGTGTTACTCGACGAATTTCATGTGAATGTTAGTAGCGCTACTGTTCACCAGATGCTAATAAAAACTAAAAAGGGAAAAGATGAAACTATACATCAGTACATTTTGCGTATGCGCGAAATGGGTGCATTGGCTGACATCGAGAACGAAGTAATTTTGGAATACATCATTGATGGTGTCTGTATTGAGGATTCAAATAAGATTTGGTTATTTGATGCTAAAAATTTTAAAGATCTTCGAGTAAAGTATGAAGCATTTGAAAAATTAAAAATTAAATCAATGAACAAGGCTACCTTAAATAATGCTAAATCTAATCAACAACTGGAGCAACCAGTGCCGAGTGGTAATAAATCAATAAATCCCCGACGTAATAAGAATAAGTGTTACAACTGTAATGAATACGGTCATCTGTCGAAGGATTGTCAAAAGAAATCTGATGGCGTACGGTGCTTTAAGTGTAATGCGTTTGGACACAAAAGTTTCGAGTGTTCTACTTTATCGAAAACGAATGTTAGCTTGTGTACGACAAAAGAACATCGAATGAAAATTGACGTATTAATTGACGATATGAAAGTGTGTGCTCTGATAGATACGGGAAGTTCCGTAAATTTGATCCGATCTGACGTATATTTGAATTTGAATACTATGAAACCTCTGAAATCCAGATCAACGTTGACGGGACTTGCTGGTAAGAAGATTGAGACATTTGGAAAATTTGAAGCAGATATCGTTATTAACGGTGACAATTTCCATGTGCCGGTGCATGTAGTGCCTAACGATGTTATCCCCGTAAATCTTTTGATTGGCTGTGATCTGCTCTGTGAAGCAAAAGTGATTATCGATGAGAACGGTGTGAATATCCGTAAAAACGACGAATTTTGTGCGATACTATCAGAAGTTAAAGACGAAATTATTGATGTTACGCATATTATCGACCGAAGTGATGCTCAGGTCGTTAAGCAATTATATCAGCAGTATTCACCAACACCGACGAAGACTTCAGATGTAAACTGCAAAATAATTTTGAAGGATGAAACGCCAATTAGTCAGAATCCAAGACGTTTGTCGATTTACGAGATGGAGCTGGTTGATAAAATAGTGGAAGATTGGCTGAAAAGCGGAATAATTGAACCTAGTTCATCTGAGTTCTCTAGTCCAATTGTTTTGGTTTCAAAGAAAGACGGCTCAAAACGTTTGTGCGTGGATTACCGGAAGATTAACCGCCAAATTGTTAAAGACCGCTTCCCCCTTCCGCTGATAGAGGATCAGTTGGATCGAATACAAGAAGCTCGGGTATTTAGCTTGCTCGATTTAAGAAACGGATTTTTCCATGTCGCTGTTGAAGAAGGAAGTCGCAAATATACATCGTTTGTGACACCAACGGGGCAGTACCAATTTAGGAAAGTACCATTTGGGCTATGTAACAGTCCTGGTGTATTCATGAGATTCGTGAATAACATCTTTCGTGAATTAATACGTAAAGGAATAATGTCGCTTTATCTAGACGACATCATTATTCTGGCTACCGATAATGAATCAGCGATTGAAAATTTGAAAATTGTACTGAAATTAGCTTCTGAATATGGACTCGATATTAACTGGAAGAAGTGCAGATTTCTTGTTAGACGAGTGGAATATCTCGGACATGTTATTCATGACGGGAAGATAAGTCCATCGGAAAGCAAGACGAGGGCCGTGAGGAATTTTCCGCAGCCCATGACAAAGAAACAGATTCAGCAATTTCTCGGTCTGACGGGATATTTTCGCAAATTTGTATACAATTATTCGGTGATCGCCAGGCCATTTAGAGATTTGTTGAGGGAGGGTGTAGATTTTGTGTTCGGAGAGGAAGAGATAATGGCGTTTAATTCGCTAAAACGACATCTCACGGGTAATCCTGTGCTTCAATTATTTAGACACGGGCTGCCCACTGAGCTTCATACAGACGCTTCAATGCATGGCTACGGTTCCATATTGATGCAACAGCATGACGATGGAAAGTTCCACCCAATTTATTACGCAAGCCGCAAGACGACAGACGCAGAGAAGAAATATAGCAGCTATGAGTTGGAAGTGTTGTCCATCATTTACGCACTTAAAAAATTTCCCGTTTATTTGATTGGCACGCATTTTAAAATTATAACGGACTGTGCCGCTTTCGAGATGACGATGAAAAAACCAAGTTTGACGACTAGAGTGGCAAGGTGGGCGTTGTCTCTAGAAGAATTCGACTACCAAATTAATCACCGACCAGGTACCCGAATGAAACACGTTGCAAAGTGACAGCAAAGTGACGGGTTCATCGCTGCAGTGATAAAATTATACTTGAGAATGGCCCATACAAAGATTTTATGGTAGAGAGTGATCTTTTGTACAAAATAAAAGATGGTAACCAACTGTTAGTCGTCCTGCGTAAAATGCAAGCAGAGGTTATAAAGCGTAATCACGAAATTGGTCATTACGGTGTACGCAAGGTGCAAGAGTTGATCGAACGAGATTTCTGGCTTGAAAAGATGTCTGCAAAGATTACAACAAGTGTCAAGAATTGCGTTCAGTGTATCTTGTGCAACCGAAAAATGGGTAAACAAGAAGGATACTTACATCCAATCGAAAAGGGAAATCTACCTCTTCATACTATACATTTAGATCATCTCGGGCCAATGGCGACAACTAAGAAGCAATATAATCATGTGTTAGTAATGATAGATGGTTTTACGAAGTTTGTGTGGATATATGCGACGAAATCCACAACGTCGAAGGAAGTGTTGGAGAAACTTCAAAAGCATAGAGAAGTGTTTGGTAATCCAACGCGCATTGTGACTGATAAGGGAACCGCATTTACAAGCAACGAATTCAAGAAATATTACGAAGTCGAAGGTATCGAACATGTTGCGATAACTACAGGCTTGCCAAGAGGTAACGGCCAAGTTGAGAGAATCCATCAGTCAATAATATCAGTCCTCTCGAAGCTATCAATAGACTCTCCAGATCGATGGTTTAGATTCATCGGAAGTACGCAACAAAGTCTTAACAACACGCTGAATCGAAGCATTAGTGTTACTCCGTTTGAGTTATTAGTTGGCACTAAAATGCATCAGAAAACTGATACGAGAATTCAAGAAATTATTAATGAAGAAATTATTAAAAATTTCAGAAACTCTCGAGATAGTTTAAGAGAAACTGCAAAGAAGCAAATAGAAAAAATACAAATTGAAAATCGACGATCATTTAGGAAAAACCGCAAAGCTCCTACGTCCTACAAAGTCGGAGATTTAATAGCTATAAAGAGAACTCAATTTGGACCAGGTTTAAAATTGAAGCCAAGATTTTTAGGACCATACAAGGTGTGCAAAGTTAAAGAAAATGAACGCTACGATGTAGAAAGGGTAGGTGAACACGAGGGCCCTAAGAGAACGTCAACAGCAGCCGAGTTTATCAAGCCTTGGATGGATTCGTCGTTTGAATCATCCGGGTCGGATGAGGAGTAGGATGGACGAGTGTGGGTTTCGAATCCCTGATTGTATTATACATCCCTGAGTTGTTGTAGGGAATAATCGTTTTCGTTTTGTTTAACAGATAGTAACCGAGTTAGTTTATATGAAAAATAATAAAAGAACGCATGTGAAAAGACGTCGATAATTTTATTTAAAGATATAAATAATAAAACCCCACATATATGTATTCATATAATGTAGAACAGTAGGGTATTGTGGTGGTTTTGCCGGTGCTGTGGTAACGAAGCGACGCGGGTTTGATGTCTTCTTGTGTATTATGTTTAACATTGAATGTTAAAGTAAGTTTTGGGTTAACTAATTATTGAAAGAGAATAAGTACTTTTTTTTCAAAGACATACTTCTTTCAAGGCGGCCAGAATGTTGGACTTTGTATTATAGTTTAAGTAAGAACGATTTTTTTTTGTAATGGAATAAAGTTTAGTATGTAAACGAAAAAGGAATAAAGCTTTGTAGTATTTGGTTTATAGAAGAAGATACGAAAATTTATTGCATGAAGTTAAATTCGTATTAGTAGTAGCGTTGAGAATTTGTAATAAAACGGACGTATTTATAATGTTTGAAAAGAAAGAAATAACAAAATGGTAGTTTTATTTTAATTACGTGGAAACAGAAATTATATTAGTTGAATACAGTCCATTTAACAATAGAAATTACACAACGTACGTAATTAACAATAACCATGAGTACTTTGTTTTGGAATCATTGGATGATGTTTAGATTACTCAGTTAAGTTTCTTTTCATAAGCTTTCAGCACAGAAAGTTGTCAATTTACTACAAGTCAACTTATTTAGATTAGTCTACAAGTATTACATAATGTAAGTGTATTTGTGTGTATTTACTAAAATGAATTATTGTTCAGCTGATCAAAAAATACAAAATCTCACCGATGCGTAATTAAACGTTTTAAATTTAAAATCAATGATAATCATAACTTTAATAATACATTTTCTAAATTTTAACTAAATATAATAAGTTTTTTCTAGTACCTTTGGAAATCATTCAACAGGTAACTTGGCCAGTTTGCTACCAAATATTTCAACGCTGCTATCGCTTCCAAACTTGGATAATACTTCAAGATGAATTGTCTTGATAGATAGGCGAATGAAAACGCATATATATGATTTGTAGTTTATCTCTTCTATCCTTCTTTGACTCCTTCAAAATAGAGAGATTCTCATTTGGTACGGTAACTGCCACCGACTATCGAATATCTGTTTTTAAGGAGGAAAGTAAGAATTACTTGAGATGTATATAATATTTGTGTGAAAGCGCTACTCGCAATTTGTTTAGGGTGTGGGATGATGGGGTGTTTTGCTTCATAGTTACTCATAATTCAGTTCAAGCCTTGTTCTAACTCGTAGTATACCGTAAATAAATGGTGCAAATGATGACAACTGTGATTTTCCTTTGATATAGATATTGTATAAATTGCGTATTGAATCTGATCGCTCAGGAACCTTTACGATTGTTTGAGCACAACCTTCTTTTATTCCAATCCAGTGGTAAAAATTAACTCCTTGCGTATTGACGGCCAATCAGCTTCGGTGTTACAAAATCAGGCAGGTCACTGTTAGCCAAACACGTTCTCCAACAATTTGGTTAACTGGACAGCGACCACGATCTCTGAATCACACAAAGCAAATATTTCAATTTCGTTGTCCGCACAAATATATGCTGCATTGAGCAAATAGCCTTGCTAATAGTAGGGCCTTATTTAATTCTAACCTGGGTTTTGTTCCGTCACAAAACCCGTGAAGATGAACGTGACACGTGTATTGAATAACATTTGCCTTGTTATTTTAATTTTCTCCAAACCTTTTAAATTTAGATGATTGTGAAAAAATTTATATTTGGGAAGTATCATGTCTGGAAAATACATTTGCACTTTATAAATGAATGTATCTATTGCAGGTTGCCAATGAAGCCCTAATACTTTGATCACAATTTTTCACAATCAATTTTTTTAATTGCGCTCATAAATGTTGCAGAGTTGGAAGACTATTTGCGTAGTGTAAGGCCCCCACAATCCAGAAATTGAACTATTTGATTTTGTAAATTCAAGGCTTCTTGAAAAAATGGTGCGCCGCGGAGAAGTCGTCCGCATAAAAATTACGAGAGAATATCTTAGCTTGTTTTCAAAATCCATCACCATTTTACTCTTCAACGTGATTTTTAAAAGAATAGATTTGTGTTTGTGGGTGTGTATGTTGTGGGCACCACTTGACTTTACTTTACCACTAATGTACGTTAATTAAGAATTTCGCACGTGATTATTAAGATGAGGAAAACACAACTACAGAATTTTATGGTCCAAAATAAGCTTATTTGTAAACATTCAACACTACACGATTTCGATTTTTTTCGAATTTATTGTACCGGTATACATATTCCACAATATCTTAAAATCCAGCGGTTGCAGTCGAATTTGTCCTAAAATCATAATTTCCATAAAAAAATTTGAAAAATGAAGGGAATTAATTTTGTTAAAAAAATTTAATTTAAAAACTATTTAAATATATTTGAAAAAATCTAAAGGTTCTATGAAACTTACGCAAAATTTCTGAAGTCAAATTTTGATAGAAAACAGTTTTTGGTTATTAACGCCAGTTTCGACTAAATTTGGAGAAAATGAGCTGCGTATCAATTTTGTTCCAAAAGAAATTTAGAATTCTTTTAAGTATATTAAATCGATTTTAGCGTAAATGTTTCTCTCTAACCCAAGAAATGATTTTGCCGCCTGCACGGTTATAATGTCTCCGTCTAAAAAAACAGATCGAATAATCTTCCATTCAAATGTAGAAGAGGACCTTGACTGTGTAGAAGAATCAATGTCCGGCTATGCTATGCAGGCTTTTATATCTACCTGTGTATATAAGAGAGTCTAGAGAATAAGCAGTAATAAATTGTCCTTGATATGACTTGACATTAAGTCTCCGGGTTGTTACGACTGTGTTGTCTTAACAAGACATGTTTGTAAATTTGTTTCTATTCTCCACGTGGTTTCTTGCGTCCGGGTTTTCGCTGTGTGAATGTGACTTCTTGGTGGATGGATTCCTGTGTGTTTTCTTCTGTTATGTTGGCAACGGAACGAGAATGGGAGAGAGAGAGAGAACAGTGCGCATCGAGTGTGTGCAAAGTAAAACGTTTTGAAAAAATGTTTTTTTCTTGTATGTCTCTCTTTTGTACCAACGAAAATTTGGTATAAAGGAGAGACAGAGAAGAGAGATGCATTTTCTTCTAAAATCTAAAACGTTTTATGAGCTGTGCGACGCTCGAATTTTTTTTGGTGGTCGCGATTCGAGTTGTGATTTTCAATAAATCAAGTTGTGTTTTTTTTTGATTCGAGTTTGTGATTTTTGTAAGAAAAGTCAAGTTTAGATTTTTGGTAATTTTTTTTTTTAAACTCAGTTGGGCATTTTGAGCATTTTTGTGAAAATTTATATTGGACGCCATAAATTTATATATGAATAAAGAAATCAAGTTTGAAGTGACACAAAATAATTGTAAAAGTGCCGAAAACATTTTTTTTATTGCTTTTCTTGATCTCGATATCTCTTGTGGAGTTGTGGCGGATGGAATAAAAATTTATTTTGTTGAATTTTGGTGTTTCCTTTTGGCGTGCCCTCAGTGAAAAGTGTATGGTCGTTTTCAATTTCAAACTTTTCTGAAAGTAAACGCTGATTATTAATGTCGACGTCAAAATTATAAAATATAATTAAAATACTCGAGTCGAGTGTTAATTTTGAATATAATTCTATCACCAAGTATTTGTGATAGTGTGAATTCCTGAAAGGCCTCCATTGTGATTTTATAGGTGAAACGCCGCAACGTACGGGTGGTCAACCAAGGCCATTCGCTTGTTACTTTTGATAGTTAGTGGCAATCGATTGTTAAAGGGTGGTCAGCTGAGGCCATTCCCATTTTTACTGTTTTGGCGGAAAATTGCTCAACAAAACAAATTTACGGTTCGGTGCGGTGAGACAACGCCCTAGGCGGCCTGTCAAGGTCATCCAACGAGTTTTCAGGGTGGTCAGTTGAGACCACTTGTTTTGGATTTACGGATCTTCGGTAACGGCAAAGGACGCCCAACAATTATTTACGGGTGACGTTGTTGAAGGTCATTTGCAAGACAACGCCCAACTCATTTTGGCGGCTATAGAGGCCAGATATATTTTATTTTCCGGCGGTTGGGTCGCACCGGGGAAACACGCGGTGATTATCGGTATCGGGGAGAGGCCCCGCAACGTAACGGGTTGCCAACCGGCACCTCGTTTGATTTTAAATTGGTATCGGGGAAAGGCCCCGCAACGATACGGGTGGCGAAACAACGCCGTACTAACGAGGATTAACCGGCGGGTGTGCTGCATCGGTAGAGCGGGTAACGGCATAACCAAGCCGCAACGGTCCGGGGGACAGGAGTCCCCTGTGGCATGACGGCCGCGCAAGGTCGCAACAGTTTTAGTATTATTAAGGTACCATTTTTTTTATTATTTTTATTTTTTTTAATTTTTTGATTTCGTTTTTATATTTTTTTTATATTACATATATTAAATTTAAATTTTGTAATCGAGCGCCGCACGGCGGGTGCGCGCTCGGTGCGCATTGCTCTCTCTCTCTCTCTTTCGGTCTTGCCTGATGCGGGTGGAGGGGGAAGTTGTTTCGTTTCGTTGTATTTGTTTCTTTTATAAAATGAATTATTAAAATTCTTCGGTTAGGTATGATGGGAGCGGAGACTCCCTCTGTGTCGGTTTAGTGTTTGCGGTCCCTTGGTGCCCGCATCCAACTCCGTAACCAGGGCTCGACCCCGTTTGAATTCGGATGGATGCGCGCACCAAGGCACCTCTTCCGTTATTATTATTATTTTTATTATCTATTTGATTATTCGGTTCGTTCCTCAGGTTCCGGCCGATGAATTTCGGCGGAACTCCAGTTTTTTATTATTATTTGCGTTTAATCCATTTTATAATTATCTGTTAATCACGGTGTAGGCCAGGAGCCCTGCATGCCTCAAACCCCACGACCCTCGCACTTCTCGCTGAGAACGTAGCCGGCAAAACATCACCGTGGAGGCCTCTGCAGGAGCTTAGTGAATATCTGCAGGTTGGCAGTAGTCAGTCTGTAACAGGGTGAAAAGCTTGATATCATTTAGGTACCTAAGGCAGCACAGGGCCGAGAACTTCTCATTATTGAACACCTGATATTGACTCGAATAAATTGGACAGAGTACCTTCCACTGCAATTTTATACAGCGAGCCTGATGTTTTTAGCTTACAGAGAGACAAGCTTGTTGAAAATCGAGATATATGAGCGCGGTTCAGACATTTTTAAGATGTGGATGCATGTCATATGTCTGTTAAAATTCTATATAAAATTTGTAAACGAGCATGTTGTTCTTATAACATTTTTCCAAAATCATTCTCAAAGTGAAACAATGACAGTCCGATTGTAATCGGGGCGAAAACCATATTTTAGTCACCAATATGATACTTTCATGATTAACACTGCTATGCCACGGTATTTGACAAGCGCCAGTTCTTGCGCCATTTTTAACCTTTTCCTAAACATAGTTTCACCATCCAAATTCCAACCAACATATTCAATCCCATCAAAATCGGGTAAGAAATAGGCCAGACCTAACCCAGGTCGCCATATTAAAGAACTTGTTCAACAAATCATTTTTAAATCTAAAGTTCATCCAACATACCAAATTCCATAACGATCTTCCAAAAGTCTTTTGAGAATCCCATTTCTATCCAACATGCCCAAATTCATCATAATCAGATAAGAAATGTTTGCATTCGAATGTTTGCATTCGTTTGCATTCATTGAATCGCATTTCCAACCAACATACCCACAATCACAAAAAAAATCGATTAAGAAATAGTCGAGTTCTGCTGACCTGCGTCCATATTCCAGAGATTTTCCAAGATTAATTTTATAATCCTAAAAATGGCTGAATCCGTTTATTTTGATTACAGCATTTTCTATTTCCGTTCCTTTCATTTCTTATTTCTGGGATTTTGATTTCCGGTATTTTGAAATCCGATATTTCGATTTTCCGGATTTTGATTTTCGAGATTTTGAATTCCGTAATTTCAAATTTTTGCCCAGAAATTTTCCAAATTTAATTTTAAAATTCCTATTCCCACCCGACATACCAATTTTCTCCATTATCTGTTAAAAAATGGCCGAATCTGTATATTTTGATTACACCAATTTCTATTTCCGGTACTTTTATTTCTTATTTTCGGGATTTTGATTCCTAGGATTTTGAATGAAACTGAAAATGTTGTAACGCACATTGAAGACGGAAACTGAAGAACTTCGTCCGAAATTCATTATTTAACCACCTCTCTACATATTTGAACTAGATTTTCAAAATCAGATATAACTCTCTTGAAACATATATTTGTGATTTCGTCATTTTTACATTTCTTAAATTTTATAATCCGGGATTTCGGGAGTAACTTAATTTAAGATATGCTTTGTACTAAGCTACATTAATTCCACTTAACTATGATTTGTAACGTTAATTCTCGAATGGTGTGCTCCTCTTAATTCAAAACCCACATATTCTGGGAAACTCAGGTACATTTTCAATAACCAAACTTACAGGAGCCGTAATTCAGTTAAAAGAAAATATAATCAGGAGTGAGACCGGTTGCAAATTGAAAATGTGGAGAGTTTAGAAAAAGTATAAATATTAAATTTCAATATCTAATTTTTTTCTTAAGATAATTTTAGGGTTAAGCAACTTTTGGTGGAAGATGTTCTCGCGATGGGTAGCAAAACTAATTTATACAGTAACTACAAGTGTCGTTCTTTAAATGGAATAAAAAATTATAAAAATCAACTTTAAAACTGTAAGGTACATTATTCTTCAATGCTCGAAACCAAATTTACTGCAAAACTGTGGAATAATCGTCAACAACCCAAAATAAGCCGCAAATATGGTAAAATTCTTCTTATTTTTGCTTCTCTATTCGAAATGCTATTGACCTTATCCAAAAAAAAAAAAACCACAATCTAGCAAGCAAAACAACTTGTCACCCACAACTTTACGCTGTTCTTTTGCAATTTACTCATCTCTCATTTTAATTAATCGTCATGCCTATATAAGAAAACCACACTTAAACGATTATGTTTAAAATTCACCTCGCGATAATTAATCAAAGACACGACTTATTGCTGTTTGGGCTGTAAATGTACAACTTTAAACCTTTATTCATTTTATACACGTACACGTAGTGGCAGTGCGGGGAGGGTAACAATTATAGAAACTACTTAAATGTCACCCAAAAAATTCAACACCATCTATCACTTTCAGAAAGCAACACACAAAAAGATTCATTTCTTATAAAGAACACAGATATAACAGCATGCATAAGACGTTCGGTATGTGGGTGAAGTCTGAAGTATATACACAAATAAACGATTCTCGATTATAGATTTTCTTCTATATATATATTCGCTTTCATTCCACGATCCATAGTTCTTAAAATGAATAATAATCAATTTCGTCTCGAGATGTGGCGTGGGATGACGCGCGTCAAGAACGTATCACGCTAGATCTGAAATGCACACGCGGGATTCTACCTCAAATCTTTATACCCAAATGGTTTAAACATTTTTAGTCATTTCACACTAGACGCGATACGCCGACAATGTTGTTGAAAAAATGATTTGTTCTTTTTGGTAAAATTTTAATATAAAGTTAAAATTCAAGAAGGCAATAAAATTTCATGTATACTTGTGTCTTAATATGTCGCCATATTTGGGGCCATTATAAACATAGCTAAACATATGTATCTTATGTATGTATAAAACCAGATGCATTGTTTATTATTGATCAAATAACTTTATCAACGATGAAATTTATGTAAGAAACCAAACCACTCAAAGACGCATAATACACAAAAAAAAAATATTATTCCCAGCATGTTGAGATGGCGACGCGGCGATCATGTCCTTAACCCATTTCGAAAATTAATTGAAAATCGAATTTATATTCAAATTTTTATTTTTGACACTTCTGTTTTGATCTTAAAATTTTTATGGTTTATTGATCGTCTTCCAAAAAAAAAAAATTATACGCGCAGACGATACGCGCGGTCGATCTTGATAGATACCGTGGTATAATAAAAATATTTTACCTGTTTTTTTTCGTTTTAATTTTTTCGGAGAGAAACTAAATATTAAAAAACTATAAATATTAAATTTGTAATAAATTTAAAAAATTTTATTAATATTTTTTTCTTTTTAGTTTAATGATTTTTTTTTGATTCGGGGGAAAAATTTATGTATAAATTCTAATGCGCGACCGACCTGTTGTTAATGGATTTTGAGGTGAGAGGATATCTCGATGTAATATCTTATAGAACATAAAGACGGAACCAAACCCAAAAATTTTTAATTTTGTTAAATGTTCATATAAAATTACACCTATAATGATAAAGATATTATTGTTCGGGGTGAGGGGATCGAAGCGAGTTTTTTTTTATTGAGGTATGCACACGGTAGTAAAGGCCACCTGGGGATTTTTCTTGGGTGCGCTTATAGGTCACTTAATTTTAATTGAGATTAATTGATATTTATATAAACCAATACCGCTTAAACCAAGTTCGTATAAAAGACTTCAGATGCCGAGGATTTTTGTTAATTGATAGGCGTTGTTGCAGAAGTTTTTTTTTAGATCAATACGGTTTGGGCCTAAAACACAGAGAGGAAAGAAAACATTTCCTAAGATTCCATAAATAGTGATAGAGAGTTTCCAGATTTGAGTCCCATATTTTAACTTCAAATAAGCAGTGCATATTGATTGAATTCGGTATATAAAACTCATTCTGCACGATAAGAATTAGCTATAGTTTATCAAGAAGTAATAGAGTTCAAATTCAGCAATTCATTTCCATAATTGCCAAGTTCTCTCCAAAAATACATTTCTGAGTATTAAAGCCGGAATTTTGTTAGTATGATGAATTTTCGTGCGACAATTCCGGAATAGCCAATTGAACCTAAATTAAACGCCATCCTCCAGTGATTGATGGGTAACTGAATTAAGTGGCAAGTTTTTCGATGTCTTTGATAGTTGAGGATGATGTCCAAGAATATATTACTAATTTCTTTACGCATCGTTTAGCAAACATTTCTCGAATTGGACAGATCATGCAAAGAATTTACTATAAATTTAAGGGCGTACTACGACATCCCGGTTTCAAAATCCCAGTTTTCTTTTCTTTTAGTTCTAAAGTCTTGATTTTGAAAAAAAAAAACTTTTATTAATTCGGGCCGGCCGGACTAATAATATTTTAACATAAAAATAAGATATCTTGCCCAAAACTTTACTAGTAAACCGAGGCTGCGAAGTCAGAGACGGGAGTCGGTTTCGGGGAGTCGGTGCCATTTTATTGAAGTCGGTGTCGAAAAAAACAGAACCCCCATTTTTTTGTCAAATTACAACAACATGTCTGACACGATATCTATAGGAACTGAAAGGAACGCATAATATAAATCAACCGTTAGGGTTTTAATAAGCAGTATTGTAAAGTTTTGATGATTTTTAAATTATTTGACGATCAATTTGGACAGATTTTGGAAAAACAGATTGCCTTAAAATGCAGAAAATTTGGGCTGACTAAAACAAATTAAAAAAATTATATTTCCAAAAACGAAAAGTAACTACTTTGACACATTTGACCCTTCGACACATACGGCCCTTCGAGACTTTCGGCCTTTCGACACATTCGGCAGAAGAGAATCTGCATTGCTCCTCCCCCTCCGATTAGCCCTCTGAGGGCCTTTCGGAAAAAAATCCACAAGAGCGGGGTTCAAAAACGTGATGAGAATAAAGGGACCGACCAAATGACACAGTGGTTAAAGCTTTGGCGTTTGGATCGGGAGGTACCGGGTTCGAATTCCGATTGGGGCAGGATGCAAAGGAAATTTTCATCTACAGATTACGATCTGTGATGAAATGGAACACATCTATGACCCCCTGTCGGAGTGCAAAACTCATGGGCCGACCCATCTTCCATGCCAGTATAGGCTGGCATGGAGCTTGCAATGTGCAGATGGTTATAAAAATCGGACCTATAGCCGTACGTCTTCGATTTGGCAAATGATGCGTAAAGTAAGACGGAAAAATAAACCGCGAAAGAGCAGGGAGTGGTTCGGCCCCAAAACAGATGGCATGGCCTAAAAACAAAAAAAACAAAACAAAAAAAAAAGAGAATAAAGGGGCAGTTTTGCTAGTTTTATTCTAAGTGAATGATTCGAATTCAAAACTGATTTTTTGGATACAGTTCTAGAATACGGTCTATAAGGATGAAACTTGATCATTTGTTTACTTATTATGTTAAAACTCTACAAGTTAGGTATAAATGGGATTCTTAAACTATTTTTTGCTAAAGCTCTAGAATATGGCTATTAGCGACCGAACTTGGCTATTTCTTGATCAAAAATCATTTAAAAATCCCATTAAGATTCCACGTGTCGATTTTCGACATAATCGGTTAAAAAATGGCCAGGTTTCATCCCTATCCACCTTTTTCCAGAACTTTATAAATAAAACAATTTTTTGAATCCCGTTTAGGACCCACATGTCGAATTTCAACTAAATCGATTAAAAAATGGCCTAGTTCCATAGCCATATTTCAAAACTTTATCAAAAAATCATTTTAGAAATCCATTTCCATCACACGGGTAGAATTTCAGCAAAATCGGTTTATATGGCCAAATTTCATCCCTTTTAGCCATTTTCTAGAACTTTATCGCAAACTCATTTTTGAATTTTGTCAAAAAATCATTTAACAGTCAAATTTTCCCACAAGTTAAATTTTAAAAATTATAACCGGGGTTTCCTAAAAATCAGGATTTGTTTTATTCAAAACCGGCATTTTGAAAACCAGAATTTTGAAAAGTGGGATTTATAAAAAAAACCGGAATTTCGTTACACACCCTAAATTTAATTTAATTTCAAAAAACCGTTAAATATGATTTAAAAATCTACTTGGAGCCTTATTTTGGCCCGTTCATTATATTTATATCATCAGATATCTAAATGTCTATACGGGTAGACAGAATGCCTCCTCTTTGACCGTTCAAATTACCATAATTATAACGAAAATTTCCGAAAATAGAAACTCCGTCGAGCAATTCCAGGACATTTTGACACATAGCCACCTACAAGCCAAATAGATAAAACCTGTTGAAATACGATAAAATAGGCCTCATGTCTATGTGGATCGTCAGGGTGTTCCATCGTGCCCCGTTTATTTTATCATTAATTTAAAGAAAAGGTTCGTAACTGGAAGTTCTGTGTAGCAAATGCTGTAAATCTTCACACATCGCCATCTACGTAGAGCAGTAGACGAAAGAACTCCAATTTGCGGGTGCTCAATTTTAGCTGAAAATGGAAAATACTGGAAACGTAAAATCTGTGAAGTGAATCCTGTAAATTTTGTGGAGCGACTCCTAAAGATTTTACCACATAGCAATCTACGGGGTGCAGTAGATAAAAGTTAATCAATTTCGAAAAAACACACGCTTTTTGTATGTGGATCGCTCGGATGCCGTACCTTGGCCCCTTCATGAGACGCACTATGATAAGGAAATCCTAGAGATTATGGCACACAGCAATCTATTTAGTTCAATGGGTGAAAGCAGTTCAATTTTAAAATAGGGTGCCCCATTTTAGTCCATTCAGCAGGCAGGGTTCCGCCGGTTATTTTTCGTGATAATAACGAAAAATTCAGGTTTTTGGAAATTTTTTGGAGATGATTTTGGCCGACAGATATCTCTCTCTCTCTCTCCCTGTTACTATATTCCATCAAGGGATTTGGCCGCCTCAAATGAGGTTTCATGATCATATTTTCATTTCGGATAATGAATGATTAATTCATTAATACTAAACCAGCCGTGAAATTTTTCCTTGTCACCACCGGGGACCAAACCCGGGACCTCCGGTAACTGAAGAAAGTATATGCTGACCAGTTTGCCACCGGGGCGGCAATAGATATCTACACAGTGGAAAATGTTCAAGATATACAATTTCGAGAAAATACAACACATATCTAAATAGGATCATCACGGTTCCGCATATTGTTTAGTTCATTTTGTCATAATATTAATGAAAAACACCGAAAATGGATATTCTGTGTAGTGAATCTAGGGGTTTTGACATATACCCACCTATATAGCGCAATGATGAAAGCAGTGCAGTTTCGAGAAAAAACGCCTCGTGTTTTGCAGATCGTCAAATGCCCTATCTTGACTCATTCAATTTCCATAATATAATGAAAAAAGCATAATGAACTTAGAAAATGGAAATTCTACGGAGCGAATCCTAGAGATTTTGGCAGATATAGCCACTTACATAGTGCAATAGATAAAAGTTGTAAAATTTAGCGAAAATACACCACATGTATTTAAGGATCGTCAGGGGGCCTCATTGTTGCCAGTTTATTCTTTCATTATTAGAGTGGATCCAGGGGTGAATTCAGGAGATTTTAACACACGGAAAAAAATTTGCACCAAGCGACTTGGGTGCAATACATAGACGAAAGTTTTGCAATTTCTAAAAATTTCGCCGCACCTCTGTCTATTTGCAGATCGGCAGGTTGCCTCAGTTTGACCCATTAATTTTTCATAACTAGGACGAAAGAGGAGATTTTCACACATAGCCATCTACATAGTGCAATATAGATGTAAGAATTCTAATCTCCTAGCTCTGCTCCACATAATTTCAATTTACGGACTTTTTCGTTCAAATTATGAAAAATTAACGGTCCAAAATGAGGCACACCGACGATCCGCATAGAATTGTAACGTAAGTTATCGAAACTAACTTACTTACTGTCATCTGTCGTAGGTAATTATGTAAGTAATTATGTATTCAATTCTTCAGGATTTGCTCCACAGAAATACTAATTTCAGTTTTTGGCGATCCTCTATTGAACTACAGCTTCCATCTAATGAATTTTGTTGATGGCTATATTTGCTAAAATCTCAAGAATTCCCTCCACAGAAGTTTAATTTACCAAATTTTGCGTTATAGCAATGATAAAATAAACAGGTCAAAATGGGGGAACCTGACAGTTCGCACAGTTTTGTGGCCCATACTTTTCAAAACTGAATTGCTTTCCCTGATGCCAAAATCTCAAAGTTGCTTGTTGTGCCAAAATCTCCTGTATTCGCTCCACACAATTTCTATTCAAGGACTTTTAATTATGGTTATGATATAATGAACGGAACTGAAGGATTAAGCATGAGCTACAGTGACAGACTGTCTAAACCCAAATGAGTATCTCTAGTAAACTATATGATTTTCTAATGGGTCTGGCAGGTTTTCCCTAAGATTAAAAAACGTGATTTTTTTAATAGACCTTAAGTACATTCCAAGGTCATTCTAAGTATTTTCTAAGCATTTAGTATGAATTTTAGTGATATTGGTGGACTACTGAAACGAAAAGCGGTGTCCATAGCAAGTTATATAGCAGTCCATATCACGTTATATTAGGAACATCGTTTTAATTAGACAGTCCACCAATGTTACTGAAGTTGATGCTAAATGCTTAGAAAATAATTAGAACGATCTTTGAATGTACCTTAGGCTCGTTAAAAAATGACATTTTTAAATCTCATGAGACTCTCTGTCAGACCCATTAGAAAATCATGCATTTTTTGGGTTAGTTTCGATAAACTTCACTAGCATCCCTTCACCTAGAAAAGCTTTCATTAACAAAGAAATCATAGAATTTTGTCTATTGCCAGATAGTCTACCATAATGTACTGTAGTTCATGCTAAAT
The DNA here is from genome assembly GCA_947310385.1 of Nephrotoma appendiculata. Lineage (NCBI taxonomy): Eukaryota > Metazoa > Arthropoda > Insecta > Diptera > Tipulidae > Nephrotoma > Nephrotoma appendiculata. Next base: position 83,795,670 of record OX371224.1, on the reverse strand, counting down.
GCTTAGAAAATAATTAGAATGACTTTGGAATGTACCTAAGGCTCGTTAAAAAATCACCATTTTTAAATTTCATGGGACACTCTGTCAGACCCATTAGGAAATCATATAAGTTACTAGGGATACTCGTTCGGATTCAGACAGTATACCAATGTGAATGTCTCTGTAGTTATGCTAAATGTTAACCCTGGCAGACCCATGAGAAAATCATATAACCTGCTATGAACACCGCTTTTCGTTTCGGTAGTCCACCAATATCACTGAAGTGCATGCCAACTGCTTAGAAAATAACACTGTGCTTGAATTGCAAACTTTTTTTTCGTGACAAGCGGGGCACCCGGGGGGTAGACCTAATTCGAGTATGCTGAACTCAATGGTGCTAGTCCCATTTTAAAGTTAGTCCCCATTTTTGAGATATCGCCTTCGACATGTTTTGGCTCTGAGTCAAAATATACCCTCATTTTCACGTTGATAGCTCTTGAACCATTAAAATTTTCGTTATACTTTCTTCAGCAAAGTTGTTGCGTAGGTCAAGACCAACAATTTTGCCGAACATATCAAGACCGAAAAACCACAACTACATTCACATTTTTGTGTTAGTTTTTTTTTCTTTTCATTTCGAAGAAAAACACTTATTATTTTTTATCCATTTATTGAAACTAAATCATTCGAATAAACATCGCATCGACAAATATAGATACAATAGAAACTATTTAAAAGAAAGCTAAATCGATTCAGTTGATTTTATGGTGATTTTTCCTAAAACAAAATTCCAATTATAGAAGTTCTATCTTTAATATTAATATTTTGGTGCACCGCCATTTGCTCTTATTACAGCGATACACCTCCGATTCATTGAATTTGATAAATTTTTCAAAGTCGTAGGAGGTATGGATTACCAAATCGTCATCAACAAACTTTTTAAAGATTGAATCGATTCTGGGCGCATTCTTGCTACTTCTAGCTTCATTATAGACCAAATATTTTTAATGGGATTTAAGTCTGGACTATACGGGGACCAGCTCAACACATCGATACTTTTTTCTTCGAAGTACTTTTTTACCTTTAAATGAAAAGATAAGAAAAAAAAACAAGTTTTTAAGAAATTATTTATGTTTATCTGAAAGCCAATTTTTCTATCTACAGTTCAAATTTAATAACTTGAAACTTTGGCGGTATGGCACGTAAGTTTGTCCTGTTGAAAAATAAATTTGCAAGTCTCGCCAAAAAGCTTTAACACAGAAGGCTCAAATTCGTTGTGTAGGACCTGCAGATGAATAGCTGCTGTAATGTTGGAACTAAGGAAGCACAATCGACCGGTTTCATTTCCACAAAAGCATCTCCAGACCATAATTCCTTCATTTTTTGGTGAAACTCTTAAAAGGCATTCGTTGCCAAGCCTCTCGCTCGGTTTTTTTCGTACGAGAATTTTTCAATTTCCAACATACAGCTTGAATTTTGATTCATCGGTGAAAATTACATCATTCCACATCTCTGAAGCCCAAGAAACATGCTCCTGGGTCCATAGCAAATGTTGTTTTTTCACTAGTAATGTGAACTCAGACTTCTGGACTGGTTTAAGTGTTCTCGAACCAGCTTTAACAAGTCTTTTTGTCACTAAGCTGGCTGAAATTTCTTTTCCTGTTGCTCGCTCAACATCCCGTCGTATGTCCGATGAAGTTTTAAAACGGTTCCGACGACATTGTAATATTATGAAAGGATCTTCCACTAGCGTTGTCTTTCTGGGCCTTCCTGAGCCTTTATTTCTTTGTGTACGCAATTTTTTAATATTCCACGCGACAGTATTTTAGGAATATTTAATCTTTTTGCTATTTTACGCGTGGTTAAATTTTCACGCGCCCAAACCAACATACTGCTGTTACACTGCTCACTAACTTTTCCCATTTTTTTAAACGAAAATTTCACTTTATTCTTTATTTGACTAGGATCACTTACAGAATAACTTAAATAATTGCTTGACCAATTTTTTTGCACATCAGTTGCGGGGTTGTACCGGTGTAATAAAAACAAAAGGCAGTCCACCAAAATATTAATATTAAAGATAGAACTTCTATAAATCAATAAGTTAGGTTGGAAATGGCAAATCATGGTAAATCGTACCAAGCCCATTCTGGAATTCGGCCATGCTGTATTTAACTAGGCCATTTCTTAACAAATTATGGTTAAATTTAGTATATGAACTAGATTGGGATTTAAACGTGAATTTTGAATAATGTTCTGGAATTCCACCAATTTGTATGGAATTTTATGAACCAATTATTTTCAAATTTGGTATTCAGAAGCGGATTTGAATTTCTAAAATTTGGCAATGCTCTAAACTAGGAAATGGATTACTTAACTAATTATAGTCAAAATTGACTTGTATGCAAAGTAATTCTAAATGTTGGCCATGTTGAAACTAATTAATTATGTAACTATCAAATTTCCTATATTTTATAAAAAATAGCCTTTTAAAAGTTTGATCTGATATTCATGTTCAAATTTCATTTTCAATTTTATAGTCCTACAAAATCCTTCAAATTAGAAAATTATCGGTTGGGAACTGGCTAAGTTTCAATCCCTCTACCCCAAAGCACTCGGCTGTTTTTGAAACCACCAACGCTAGTGGTTTTTATCTGGACGCATTTTTTCAAACCTATTTGAACTAAAAAATTATAAGAACTTGTACTGAAACGAATTGTTGACATATTTTACTTATTTTCGACATTGTCCACGCAAAAAGAGCGAAAGAGGCGAAGGTTGCAAAAAAATATAAATACATTTGGATGAGAGATGCGGTAATCATGTTGAGGAAAAATGACGGTTTGAAACAATTAAATATATTAAATCGATTAATTACCGACCAAATGGCACAGTGGTTAAAGCTTTGGCGTTTGGATCGGGAGGTACCGGGTTCAAATCCCGATAGGGGCAGGATGCAAAGTGAAATTTCATCAACAGATTTCGATCTGTGGTGAAATGTAACACATCTATGACCCCCCTTTCGGTGTGCAAAACCCATGGGCCGACCCATCTTCCATGCCGGTATAGGTTGGCATGGAGCTTGCAATGTGCAGATGGTCTAAAATCGGTCCTATAGCCGTACGTCCTCGAGTTGGCCGGAAGGCGTGAAGTAAGGACGTAAAAAGCATAACCGCGGAAGAGCAGGGTGAGCCTTGAGCCCCAAAACAGATCGCATAGTTACCAAAAAAAAAAATCGATTAATTTTTATGTCAAAAATTGTATTGGGATGGTATTGATTCACTTTTTAGTATGAACACTTTGACTGTTGACACACCAACACCATACGATAATTTCTCGAATGATTCAGAGATTTTGGTAATACACACTCGCAGCATGCGTAAAAATTTGAATTCCTTACTTTGTCATCTTGCTACAATAAATATAACTAGCTGACCTGTGACTGAATAATCAGTCACGTAAATACATTTTATTGAATTTTTGGTTAATAAATGATTTAGACTATTTGTTAAGATGTATATTTGATGCATTTTTATCAAAAATGTAAATTCATAAACGCGGATCCCATGAGGCCACTCCATTAATACGGAGTAATCCAATACTCGCTAATTCAAATTCTCCCTTTGTGATAGACGGGTCCGTGCAGTGAAAAGAAGTACGGTTCGCCAGGGCGCTGCTCTTCGAGCTCCATTCTGGTGCTGACCATGGAGAGGGCGGAGTTAAGCTTCCGGATGTTAGTCTTATAGAACCGCGAGGGGAGTTAGTTCCGAGAATCAGCTGATTGAGGTAGGGGAGATTGTGCAGTGCGGGGAGGGACACGTTTTCTTTACCACAGCAGCGAGTGAAGCCGAGACCAAGCCCCTCCTTCTATGCTCGGAAAAATAGCGCGTCAAAGAACTCGCAAGCCACGCCCATCAATAGTGGATTTAAATTTCCCGAGAGCACTTTGGGATGATGCCGTGCGCTTCTCATTGCCCACCAGGTTTGAACCTTCGAGTGCACTCACAGAAATAAAAGGCTCCTAAAAAGAAAAAAATTTGCGAGTTTTGAAAAATAAAAACAAAATGGCGAACAACTTATGTTAAAATCGAATTGATCTTGCTCCGCCTCTTCGTCTGGAACCTAATCCTCAAATGTGAGGAAGGCGTCTGATCCATGGAAGGGAGGCTCCTGATGGCCCTGGGACCGGGTTGGCGTCTTGGAAGATCCATAGGGTGGTGTCACGTGATATTGATGAGACTGGTTCATGGCTTGAATTTGTGGATTGTGAATTTCGATTTTGATCGTATATTTTTCGTTTTCGGGGGTCTCTTGATTTCCAAGGCATTTTGAAGAAAAATGAAAAGAGTTTTGTTCAAGACTCGTTGAGGTGAGAAATGGTAATGACTTACTCGCTGGACCGCTCGTTCAAAGTGGTTTTGATTCATACTCGAGGCTTGACTTGATGATTAACAGCTTTATATTTTGAATTTCTTTACATTTCAGTATTAAAATCAGCAAACTAAAAATATTTTGATTTTTATTCGATTTAGTATGGATTTGAAAATCGCAAAATTGGTCACTCGCATCGTTTTTTACATTTCAATGCATTTTTATTACTATGTATTTGAAAATCGTTATTTTTGTCGTTTTTTACTTTAAAATGTTAGTAGCTTGCTTTTTTAAAACAATTTCAATCCAGTTTTATTTGTATCCGCGACTTTAAATTTGAATCGCACGCCAACAATTTAACAACTTTGAATTTAAATCGCGCGTCAACCATTAAGCAACTTTGAAATTGAATGGCGCGAAAACTGTTTTGAACTTTGAATCTAACTCGCGTGCAAACTGTTTTGCAACTTTTGATTTGAATCGCGCACCACCAATTTGCACAAAAAAAAATTCTTTTCAGTTGTCCCATAAAATTCTCAAATGTGGCAAGATTTCACGCGCACAAAATCTTGGAAATTTTCTGAAACCACCTGAGGTACCCGTTTCGGGTACTTTCCGGTGGAATTTTTTCCAATTTTTCCGATTTTTTTAGCCTATTTAGCACAGCGCAATATTTATGTAGACCTACCCTGAAATAATCTAACGGATCGGATCATATTTAGGGGTCATTTTAGGGTTGAATATGAAAAAATTAAGAGTTTAATATAATAGATAGATAGAAGCTGACCTGTGACTTAATAATCAGTCACGTGAATACATTTTATTGAATTTTTGGTTAAGAAATAATAAAGAAGATTTTTTAAGATGTAAATTTGATGCACTTTTATCAACAAAAAAAAGTAAATTCATATTCGCGGTTAATTTTTAAATCTTAAATAGATAGAGTGTCATGACAAAATTGTATTTTTACACTCACAACTATTAACACCAAAATGTATGTAAAATCATTTTATGTTCTCTGTTTTGTTTAATTGAGATTCAAATATAAATTTTCTACTCATTTTGTCATCACAGTGTGCCATCACAAAAACATCGGCAACATTTTAATAAATTTTTTCATTGGCCCGGTGTAATGCGCATGATCATAGATTCAATATAAACATATTTTGTCATGACATTCTGGCGTCGTGACAAACTTTTGCTGAAAACACCTGAGGTACCCGTTTGAGGTACTTCTCGGTGGAATTTTTCCGATTTTTCTAGCAAAGGCACACCGCTATATTTATGTCGACCTACCCTGAAAAATTTAAACGGATCGGATCATGTTTAGGGGTCATTTTAGAGTTGAGTTTGAAAAAATTAAGCGTATTAATATAATAGATGCCACCATTAATATTTCTGAGTGAAGTTTTGTTCAGTAATTCTGAGTTGGGTAATTACAAATAATTATAAGCTTTTTTGCTAATTGCAATTGTAATCAAAATTCTGCTGATGAAGCCGTATATGTTCAAAACTTTATATTGTGTACTGTTCTTAATTTGACCTTTCTAAGTGTGGATGGTGTTAGAGTTGACTTAAATATTAAGGGTGAAAATATTTCGTATGTCTGTTTCTATAAATTACTTGCTTATGCCATTGACATCTTTATTGAAGAACTTCAAGCATTCCTGAACCAAACGACTGAAAAAAATGTGTTTTTTTTTTAGGTGATATTAATATTAATGTTATGTTAACTCTAGTAAAATATCTTACAATCCTAAGTCGGGACCGGCAAAACTTAATTGTTGGATTCATAGTAGGCTTTGCAAAGCGGTAGCTTACAAAAACAAACTGTATAAAAAGCATAAACGTCATCCATGTAATGTAAAATTGGAAAAGATTTTCTTAAAAAATATAAAAAATTGTTGTTAAAAGCATTAAGCAATCTAAAAGGTAGTATTTCGAGAAATTGTTTGAAACAAATAAAAATAACCCGTAGTGTAGTGGCATACAATTAATAACTTAGTAAAGGATGCACCAAGTACTGTAAAAACTTAAGAAGTGACTCTGACGGGTAAATTCATAATAATGACTCTAAAATAGCTAATATTTTCAATCAGTTTTTTGCTACTATTTCAGATAAGTTAAAGCAAGAAAGTGTTGTAGATAATTGTTTAGATGAATTTAGAACAAAAATACTTTTGTTTTCTAACTATTTTGAAACAGAAACTTTTTATTTTATACTCCGATAATGACTTCTGAAATTCGTAAGATTATTATAGGATTAAACAATTCTGAATCGTGCGGTGAGGATAGTTTTAGTAATGTAGTGATTAAAAAAAATTGTTTTAATATTATTGGCCCACTCACATTTATTTTTAGTTTTAGTATTGGTACTGTCACCGTTCCAAAAAAACTTAAAAATGCCAAATTATTCCATTGTTAAAAAGCGGGGATACCACTAATATGTCGAATTTTCGTCCGATTTCGTTGATTTCAGTTTTCTCAAAAAATTTTGAAAAATTAATCAAAAATAGAATGTTTGATTTTCTAAGCGTCGATAAACACAGAGGACGCGCTTCCCAAATTTGTATCCGATATTAACAATGGCTAAACAATAATAAAAAAAAAAATTGCTATATCTTGCTGGATTTAGGGGTATGGAGTTGGAATGGTTTAAGTCGTACTTATAGTGATTATTTAGAAGTTTTAAATTGTGTGCCTCAGGGGTTGGTGCTGGGGCCTATTTTATTATCATTTAGATCAACTCTCTGTTTAATTTATAATTCAACGGGAGGCCTATAGCATTTGCCGATGACACTGCTCTTTCTTATGCTTCTGTTTCCTGGGAAGACTTACAGAAGTCCATTGAATTTGATTTATATACTCTGAGAACATGGTTTAATTTGCATTCTATGATCTTGAGTCCTAAAACCATATTTATGCTGTTTAGTATGGCAGACATTAATGTAGACTCTAATAATGATTTTGTTAAGTGTCATTTTGTTAATTGTGATAATTTTAAATGTAACGACAAGTGAATTAATATCGATAGGATTGGGCGTTTCAAATTTCTTGGTGTTACTCTAGACTAGATGATCATTTGAAATTTGTAGTATACATTAAAAGTTTAAAACAACACCTGTATGGTAGTATTAGAAAATTGTATATATATTAAGGTCACTGTGCCGGAAATATATTATGATATCATTATATTATTCCTTGTTTCATTCAAAAATTAATTACGGTATTGCTAGTTGGGGAGGGACATACTTAAATAATTTAAAACCATTAATGGTAGCCCAAAAGCACGCTCTCCAAGTCATTCTCTTCAAGAACAAACGTTTTTCGTCTCTTACTTTGTTTGAGTATTTTAAGATTTTGCCATTACGTCATCTATATGTTTATAGAGTTTCCAAAATATTTTATACAAGAAGTGGGTATGAAAAAATAAAAACTAATATAAAATATTATTTAAGAACTAGTAATTTGTGTGTTGTTCCTTTTTCAAAAAAATGAATATTTTCGTCGATTCTTTGATTGTTCTGCCCCATTCTTGTATAATAATTTACCTCAATTTGTGAAATCGAGTTGTTTAATTCAAACGTGACCGATTTTAATAAAGTCCTGGAAAACGAGGAACCCGATGATGAGGAGCTTCAGCCAATGTTACTTAAAGCTTGGAAGCAGTAGCTGGTTTAAAAAGATTGTCGTTGAATTTAGGAAATAGTGAGTTAATGACTCAATTTTATCAATGCGAGCGATTACTGGGAAACGAAATCATTCAGCAGAAGGCCAAATCAACAAAACAAATAACCTTAATTGATTATCTTACGTCAAAATAATACATAAACATATTAATACTTTTTTAATTTAACTAAATTAAGTATGAATTAAAATTTGTTCAGTCAAGTTTGTTGAACGAAACAGACGTGTTTTTGTTAAAATACAATAAAAATAAATTAATAAAATAACTAATCTGTGTCGTGCTATAATTAAATATAGTTAATTTAACAGCTCTCTTTTAGCTTAATCTCAAAGTAAACTAAGTTAAAGTGATAAGATCTCACAATGATAGTGAAAATAATAGTGTTATTTCCTCCGTAGCTAAAAAACGGAGAACATCAATTAGTAAACAACTAGCTGTTTTACAGTTAGAAAAGAATAAAAATCTCCTAAAATTAAAATCTAGTAACCCAACAAGTTCAAGAAGCAATACTAACACGGTAGAATTGAACATTGTAAATGATAATAAAATGAGTGGAACGGACAAAATATTCTACTCTAAAGATATATCTGTTAATAATTCTTACGATAGCATTGAAGATATGCCAGAGTTTCCTGAACAAATAAATACCAAAGGTAAGCAAACAAAGACGTATGTTCCACCACTAATCATACAAAATTCAACATATTCGTGTGTGCGGAAGTTAGTGGAGGAATGTAAAATAAAATATTCTATAAAAATAATCAGTATTGGCTTAAAAATCAGTTTGTTCAATAACGAAGATAAACATAAATTACCAACTGCATTGGAACAAAACAACATAGAATATTATACATTTGAACCATTAAATAACAGACCAATCAAGGTTGTAGCCTTTGGTATTCCGGGTGTGATGACAATTGATGAATTGAAGGCCGGTTTAACAGATTACGGTATCAATAAAGATGATGTTATTGAAATTATTCCTATTCATTACAATGATGATAAACATAAAATAAAATATCACATAATGAAGTTTAATAAGAACGTCACGAAACAAATAATATATAGCATCAAACACTTAAATAATGTTGTAATTTCTTTCCAACCGGCCAGAAATTATGCCAATAAACCGACCCAATGCCGCAGATGTCAAATGTATGGGCATGGAACTACCTATTGTGATAAAAAGTATAAATGTGTGAAATGTGGAGGTGAACACTTAGGTGAAAAGTGTACAACTTCTGATTTAAAATGTGCGAATTGCGGTGGAACACACTCTGCGAACTCGAAAGATTGCCCGGATTTAGAAAAATACAAAATAATAAAACAAAATCTAAACATAAACAGAAGAATAATAAATTTACAAACATCAAACATCAGAAACCCAACTCAACAAAGATCTACTGCTCAACGAGTGGAATATCAACATCAAAATACCAACTACCCTGGATTAAATCGCCCTAGAGAAACATCCCAGCATCAGGCATGGAACCAATTATTTTCAACTGTAAAAGTTACTTCTACGAATAATAATACATCAACTGTTCTTAACAATAATAAATTATTTCCTTATGATGTAATAACTCAATTAGTAACTGATGTTATATCGCAGTTAGCTGGTTGCAAATCTAAAGTTGAACAATTTAAAATTATAACAAATTTATCAATTAAATATATTTATAATGAAAATTAATTTAAATTCGCTGAATGCTGTTATATGGAATGCTCAAATCATAAAACCAAAAACTAATGAAACTATTTGATTTTTTCTCAAACAAGATAATGTTCACATATGTCTAGTAACATGGTTACTTGACACTGAAAATATATATATGATCCAGATTTTAAGGTTTATAGACTTGACAGACCAGCTTATCTAAATTCTAGAGGCAAATTAATCGGTCACGGTGGAGTGAGTATTTTAATCAGAACATTCATAAATCATAAATTACTTTCTTCTTTTAATTTAAAAATATAGAAGCTATAGGAATAAAAATATATAGTGATAGAGGGGACATTTCGTTTATTGCAGCATACTTCCCAGGAACTAATGACATATCAATACTTGCCCTTTTCAAAATGGATATTCAAAGACTAACCAATCTGGCAAACCCGTTTTTCATAGGATGCGACCTTAATGCTAAAAATCAAGCCTGGAACTGTGTAAGAGGTAATCGAGCTGGTAATATTTTACTAAATGAATCAGTAATTAAAAATTTCAAAATACTATTCCCGGTCGAACCCACTCATTACTCAAAAAATCCAGATATCCATCAACTCTCGACTTGCTACTATCTAATCATCAAGAAATTGTTTCTAATTTAAAGGCAATAAACGCCCTTAGTTCGGATCACTTACCAGTATTTTTCAAGACCCACATAATTGAAATCAAATCTACTGACAACACGAATAATAAGTTCAATTATAAAAAGGCAGATTGGTCTATATATAAACATAACCTTAAGAGTAAAATTGATTTAGGCGCTAATTCAGGAATACATACTCTAATTATTCAGAGATATGACATCGATAAAGCCATAACTAGTATTAATGGTATAATTAATGAGGCTACTAATATGAGCATACCAAAACTACAGAATCATAATTCAAATAATGACACCCTAATCGTACCTGATGACCTGAAACATCTCATTTCATACAAAAACAGTTTAAGGAGACAATGGTAACGAAATAGAAACCCGTATTTCAAAAATATTGTAAACCATTTAATCAAATCAATTAGTGAAAAATTAAATAATTTAAGGAACCAACGTTATTCCAAGTTTATTTCAAATATCGCAACTACTATTCCTCATAGGAAACGGTTGTTTCATTTAACTAAATAACTTGGGAAACGTCAACAAAAAATTCCATCTCTACGTGTAGTCGATCTTTCTAATAATGATAAAACCCTTATTACTGATTCCGAGAAATCGTCCGCTTTTGCTCAACACTTTGCACAAATTCATTGTGGTAATGATAGTATCGATCATAATTTTGCATTAGACGTCCTAGAAAAAATTAATAACATAACCGACCGAAACTCTAACTTCTGCTTAAACGGTCGAGAAATAGCAAAGCCCAAAGAAATAAATTGTATTATTACTAAACTAAAAAGTTCAAAGTCTCCTGGTTTAGATGGATTAACAAATATTCTAATCAAACAACTTCCACAAAAAGCGGTTATATATCTAACGTATATATTTAATGCATGTCTCAAAATAGGATATTTTCCAAATCAATGGAAACAAGCCTTAGTTCTCCCAATATCCAAACCACAAAAAGATAAATCCAAATTGGAAAACTATAGACCTATTAGTTTATTAAGTGGATTAAGCAAAATATTTGAAAAAATCTTATTAAGTCGCATTGAAGTATTCATACTAGATAATAGAATTATACCCGATGAACAGTTTGGATTTCGTCCAGGTCATTCTGCGAGTCATCAACTTAAACGTATTTGTAATTTTGCCAAACATCAACTTAGTTTGAAAAAATCGACTGCTTTGTTGATGTTCGATATTGAAAAGGCATTCGATAAAGTCTGGCATGATGGACTAATTTTTAAACTAATCAAATATAACTTTCCACCTTATCTCATTTCAGTAATAAGGTCCCTTATCAAAGATCGTTTTTTTCAAGTGAAAATTAATGATCAAAAATCGAAATCCGAACCGATACTATGCGGCGGTCCTCAAGGTGCAGTATTATCTCCATGCCTTTATAATCTTTACACGCATATATAAAGTATGAATTTTCAGATAAAGTACACTTTGCCCTATACGCTGATAATTCCGCTATTTATTGCGCTTCTTCTGACACTGCAGCAATTATGAATAATATGCAACATATTATAAATAAACTGTGTGATTATTACTCTAGATGGGGCATAAAAATTAACTCTTCCAAAACCCAGGCTATATTCTTAAGTCGTAAGAGGGCCCTACGTAATCTACCTGATGACAGTTCCTTAAACATCAATGGTATTCCCGTCAAATGGAGCAATAACGTGAAATATCTAGGAACGATTATAGACAGACGAATCACCTATAAAGATCACATTAATTATTCAATCAGCAAAGGTAATAACCGTGTTAAACTATTATATAGTCTGCTTCATCGAAAGTCCAAGTTAAATATATTAAATAAACGACTTATTTACCTCTTAATCATACGTAGTATACTACTATACGCTTCTCCGGTATGGTTCGACTGCGCAAAGGTCCATATGGAAAAATTACAAATTGCCCAAAACAAATGTCTTAAACTAATTTATAATAAACCTAATTACTTCTCAACTAAACGATTACATAAACTGTCAGGAGTTCCCTTGATTCTGGATCATACATATAAAACAAAAGAAAACTTTAAAAATAATCTTAACTCAATTGAAAAATTAACAATCTTATAGGTTAATTAACAATCTTATAGTTTAAAGTGGTTTTATTTAAGCTTGCTTTGAACAATCTAAATTATTTTTTACTGGTGATGGGAGTAGTATTAAGTTAGTGTTAAGTTTTAATTTAGTATTAAGTTAGGTTTAAGAACAAATTTATTTGTGGTTTTTTTAATTAAGTTCCTATTTTCCACTGCAATCTGAAAATTATATAATAAAAATAATAATAAACACAATTATGGTTAGATATCTTAATAACATTTAGAAATTAATAAATTAACAAATAATCTAAACATAGAAGCAAAGCATATTATGCTGTACTCTTAAATAACTCAAACTTTGTATGAATATTGAATGTTATAATAAAGGATTTATTGAATTGAAAAATTAAAATTTGTTCCTGAAATTATAATTTCTTTATAATTTATTTTTGTGATTAATGTATCGTATGGTGTAAAATAAAATAAATACATACATATGAATAGTTATATTTTTGTATATTTTCCCTAATACGACCACCCCTCAAAACTACCATTTTTCCACTGCTATAAGCAAGGTGGTCGTTTTACAGAAGTTTTACTGATATGTAAATTCTTTCCCAAATTCCCTACTCCCGGGAAATTACCAGAATAGGGAGACTGTGGCACTATTCTGAGAATTCCCCGGGAATAGTGTATTGGAGAAAGAATTTATAATTATGTAATATTTATTTAAACATTTTTTTCTGGCATACCGAGGTAAAAAGATAGTTGTAATTTTTTTGAAAACAAAACTAAATCGAGAATAAATTTTCCTGCCAATTTAGATATGGAAAAATTATTCCCAATTCATAAATATTTACATCAAACTTTTCTCCTCAGTAGGCCGGAAAAAAAATTATTTTAGTATACATTACTAATAAATTCTTCCCGCAAAGAATAGTGTCACTGGAGAGTCTAATCCTGGAATTTTAATTAAGGAATGAAAATTTCGTTATTCTGGAAATGTTGTGTAACCTAATTGAATGCCTGACACATTCAGATCTAATAGCCAAAGGATCCCGCTTACTAGTTCTCCAAAGTCGCCGGAATTGCTATTTCAAATGTATGGACAATATTGTTTTTTGACGTATCCATCCAGATTTTTTGGTTAGGGTTCCTCCATTAACGTCGTGTATACACTATAGTATTCTGCTTTTATGTACCTCTAAAAAATTCACAATTTGTTTACTTTTCCGAAAAGATGTCAACTTTGCATACCAATATTTTTATTTTCGAGAATGATGCGATCACAATAGACAAACAATCACAAAATAAGTCGATTATATCGAGGTACCTATTCTTTTTACACAATACCCGCCTCGTCTATTGCCTTTATGATTACAATCTTTAAGTATTTCATCTTATACTTTTTTTTGTTGTCTCTGTTTTCATTTTCTTTTTTTGTTCATTCGACTCGAGGAAGAAGAAATCCACCAGTTGATTCAATCAATTTATTATTATTATTGATCAAGATCGATCGAATCGTTATGAAGCAGTAAATACAAAACAAGAAGAAAACGACAACGTCAAAGAAGTACATAATAATAAAGATGAAACGATATTCTTGCAATCTGTGTGTGCTATGGGATTTTTTTTATGCATGCCTTATGTATATTGAACAAGATTGGTTCGAAGATTTTTTGTAACATTACATAACAATTTGTGATACTTCGTCGACTGTTGCTGTATGCACTCTATAATTATATTCATAACAAAAATATTAAGAAGATTGACATTTTGTATAAAAATTTTTTTTTTGGTTATCATTCACTTAAGTTTCAAGAGTTAATTAATATCTTGTATGTGTGTTGCGGTTGTTGTTGTTGTTGTTGTCATGATATGAGATTTTAATAACTTCATATAAACGAAGATGGTATGATATAGGTTTTTGATTTGTTTGATGCTTTTAATTATTTCTGTAGCAGCGATTCTGTATCATTTTATCATCATATCATAACGAGAATATTTTATAAGCAAGTATTTATTGTACTTTTCAACTTTTAAGTTTCAATCTTACTTTGAGTACGAAAATTTTCAGTTTAAGAGTCTTTGACTAATAAAATTCCTAAATAGCATTTCTAAGATTTTTCAAGGTACATCACGAGCTCAAGAATCGAGAGTTCAAGCCTTACATGATAATACGAACTGGGACATTCGTTTTGCTTTCTTAAAATTACTTATCATTTTCATTAAGTAATTTTTTAAAGTTTTGGAAATTTAAAGGTCATCTAAAATTTCAACACCTTAAATTAATTGAGCACTTCAAATATACTAAAACAGCTAAAAAGTATGATTTATAAAACAATACTCAGGTTTAGTTTGAAAAAATGTCACTTAGAAAGTGTTTGTTACAGAGATGTGCATGCAACACAAAATACGTAATTTCGTTCGTCATTTTTGTGTACTAATTTGAACTATTTCTTAGATTATATTGAAACATAAAATTAATTAGATACAGATAATTATAATCAGTTAAACGAATAAAAGATCTGGAATGCTTAAGCAAATGATGTTGCATGTGCGCATGATTGTTAAAATGTCACAGTGATATTTGTTATAGAGTTCACTATGCAGTAAAAAATGGAGCAAGTGTATCGAGTGAAATTATATAGACACGCTAGAACAAACTTCTAATAAAAATTTGTGAGCATCGTTGCTCTTAATTCAAAAAAATTGGTACTAACGATTTGTACACCAACCCCTGGATCAATTCCCATTCTAGAATCCAAACAACAGGCCTTTCTGGTCCGATCATTATTCCTTAGGCCATCTCAAGCCTACCTGGTCTTGAAGACTGTGTCCCAGTATACTTGTGTTCGCAGACTCATGCACCAAGTCAACAGTTATTGCAAGATAAGATTTCTCGAAGGACCGATCTGCCTCCGAGACACTGTACCAAAAATTCTCAACCTGAAACACATTACATCACGTGTATTATACTGTAAATTCAATAAATAACGTGTTGGAATCGGTTGCAATTACACTAACTTGCGAAATACTCGCAAGTGCCCCAACATTTAGCCCTTCGTTTCCAGAAACCTCCTTCCTTTCCTTCCAGAAATGTTTAAATCGTGATTGCAAATTGAACGTAATTTCACGTGTGGATGCAGATTCCGGCAGCCATTTTAAGATATGAAATTTTCATTTTTAAAAACTAAGTGAAGTTTTTAAAAAAACGTAATTGCAATGTAGGATATACGCTGAGTCCGATTCGACAAAGGCCGCCTTATCGAAAACAAAATATTTGATCTCGATCCCGCAGAAGCATAAGACTTGTCTTAAAACACAAATTTCAGCCAAGTCTATGCGGGTAATAGTTCACCATATATATCGTTAAACTGAGGTCATCATTACGGGGTCAAATAGCCAAACTTTAACATACCCGCCTTTTCGGGGAATTTTAGAGAATGGCAATCTTTTTATGATGTAATGTTTTGGTCCATGATTCACAGGTCTGACACTTCTGAGGCAAATTAATACAGCCGAGAGCAATTACATCGGAGCCTAAATGGCAAGTCCAGATTATTTTGGCAGAATTAGTAGCCAATTTGGAAAATCTTATCGATACGAATCGATGCCTTAGAAACAGTAATCATGTCGCTTAAGAAATCCATTTCTCAAGTCATATCACTACAGAAAACGTTAACTAAATGTTGCCTTGTGCAGTGAAAGTGAACATTCTTTATTCTCATGTAAACCATTTAACGAAATGGATGTTGCATTACGAAAGAGTTGGGTGAAATTGAAGAACAGGTGTTTCAATTGTCTAAGCCGAAGACACTTAACAAAGCATTGCACATCGAAAGGTCTTTACCTGATTTATCGCAAAAACACCATACTCAATCACAACCGAATTAACCCAGGTGTTATTAGTTCTTCGACAAAACTATCATCCAGAAATGCTAATGGAGGCATAAATCCCTCAAAAATTACTTCCAACTAACCTCCCGACCGGACAAGTGGTGCAGTGGTTAAAGTTTCGGCCCTTAGACCGGGAGGTACTGGTTTTGAATCCCATAAGAGGCTAGATGCAAATCGAATTTTCATCATCGATTACAATCGGTGATTTTAAGAAACACAAGTAGGACCCTCTGATGGAGTGCAAAATTCAGCGCCGCGCGTTGCGAGCACATTTCGCTAGATTATTGGCCGAAAGTTCAATTGGCTGACCCACAATTTCACAAAACATTCCGCATAGATGTTTTTATCGGTGCTCATTACTTTTTTTGGTTGTTGGGGCCTAAACAAATTAAAATCCGTTTGATATCATACCAAAGATAAACATGTAAAGATGAGTATTTATCATGGCACGCCGATGCGCACTAAATAAAATCGATACATTTGTAGGGGAAAATGTGTTTATCCAAAATGAAAAGTGCAGCTATCATTTTACGTTGCTCTCTTTCTGCCGTCCAGTATTTTCATATGATCGAGTAAAATTTCGTAACAAAAAATATTTTATTTGTTTGTACAGTATAAAACACAAATTATTCTTCAAAATTTGCTTTTCATTATGCTATGAAACTAGTGTATTGTGTTTAAACTGTAAGCGAAACAAAACAAACAAAAACAAACGAAAACAATAAACAAATCTAATCCATTTATTATTTTCGTTTGAAAATTTCTCCCTCTACGCATCATTTATATTTAATAAAACAGAATGAAACGAAAACTCAAAATGCACATAATATATTATTATGTATATAGATATCCTCGTATATGCATACTATTTAAAATATGTTATGTGTGTACACGATCGAGAATTCCTTCTCCTTTTAGATGTATCAAAATTAAACACGTGGCATGAAAAGAAAGATGATTGTATACGTGTATGTTAGCTACATTGAATATTTTTATTTTGGTTTGGTAAATGAAATGTAAACCAAAAAATGGAAAAAAAAAATATTCGGAGGATTTTGATACGGAAAAAATCAAAAATTGCAATGAAAATGAAAAAATGTATGTTAAGTACACATTATACATACATATCATATTTGTGTTTTGTATTATTATGTATATTTCTATATACTGATTCGTCCAAATTAAATACATTAAAGAGTTTTTCTATGTGTATACTATACGGATGATAATGACGAATTCATTAATATTAAAATATCTAGCAATTTTAGAAATTACTATTTTTTGGAGAAAATGAATGAAATCAGCTTACAAGGGAAAAATAGCATTTGGGAAATATATGTACTATTCTTGCATGTTACCATGTACCGGTAACACCAAAAACAATTTCGACAGGCAATTCGATCTTGTGTTTAAACCATTTTGATTTGAAATCTAGTAAGAGACTTGGCGTTGTTTCATAAAATTTAAACTGAACTGGATCAGGTCAAAAAATACGATTGTTGTTTTGAATATATTTCATAGAAAGTTTTGACTAGAAACAGACAGAATTTCGGAAAAATTCTATCTGGAATTATCTAGATATAGTCGTTTGAATATCGCCTTAGAGACGATTCACAACCACTTCACTTATACAATATCACTCGTTAAAATCTTGGCTACAAAACTAAAATATTTCCTTAAAAATCCTTACGGGATACAGGTGATTAAATCTTGTCTCACAGGCGATTCACGAGCACGAATTCGGCGATATATGCCAAGTGCTCAAAATTTCGGGCTGAAAGTTTCAAGTTAGGTTTGGGGTGTCTAGATTTCCAAACAATTGAAGGGATAATTTATAATTTCCTAAAAGTTATATTTAAAATTAAAACTTCGCACGAAACTTATCACCAAAACAAAATGCGTTTCAAGGGTTGACTCGCGAGGCTGAACACTCGTGCCTGCGAAAACATTAAGCTTTTTACGAATACTAACAACAAAATGTACGGATACCGCCTAAATATAACAGAACTCTCGCTTAAAAATCCGGACAAGAACGATCGGCACGTAGTATGTATCACTCGTATCTAGGAGCATCGGTTGGAACTTGTTCGTGGTCTAATAAATGTGAGAGAAGTGTCTTTTGCACTTACGTTGCCTTCTTAGTCTTGTGATTTATTTATTAAGTGGAGTAAAGCACCATTTTGGATTTTCAAGCGATGTTAATAAACGCGCAGAACTCACTGCCGAGCTTGCAACGATTAGTATACTGAATTTATGAGAATGTGTGATGCAAGAGTAAATACGAAAGGGAGTACATAATAACTCATTTTCTTTAAAAGCACATCAAATCGATTGGTTATTAAAAAAGATCTTTTTTAAAGCCATTGTGTTTATAGTTTCATTACTTCTACAAATAGGATTGTAAATTTGTGTTATTATTCATTCGGTACAATTTTTTTAATCAATCATTACTACTATACTAGTCGAATTACTGGTCGAGTTACTGATCGAATCATTATTGATCATTATTCAATATATTAAATAGATATTTGTTATCCACTCCTCAACCCACATTATTCCCGCAAATACTCTTATTTGAAAAAATAATTAAACAACTGAATAAATCGATCATTTTTGTATTTTATTCCAATAACACTATGCGAGTTGAAAAATGTGATAAGCTGGGCACCCGTGGGGTAAACTTAATTCGAGGAGTACGCTGAGTTCAATGGTGCTAGTCCCATTTTAAAGTTAGTCCCCATTTTTGAGATATCGCATTCGACATGTTTTGGCCCTGAGTTAAAATATACCATCATTTTCACGTTGATAGCTCTTGAACCATTAAGATTTTTGTTATACTTTCTTCAGCAAAGTTGTTGCGCAGGTCAAGACCAACAACTTTGCCGAACATATCAAGAACAAAAAAAAACCACATCTAATTTTTTTTTTTTGCTTTTCACTTCGACGAAAAACACTGTTTTTATCATTTTTAATAATTTTGTTGAATTTAAATCGATTAGAATCGATCGATTAAAGATCGCATCGACAAATATAGATACAACAGAAATTATTTAAAAGAAAGTTAAATCGATTCAAATGATTTTATGGTGATTTTTCCTAAAAAAAAAAATCCTAAAAAATTAACATTTTGCTTCTCTTTGACAAAACAATGGGGTGCCGTTGCGATAGTGGATAAAAGTCCTGGATTTTTCCATCCCATCGTTTTAATCAATAACATCACATAAATTATACACGTCAATTAAGAAACATCTGCATCAATATATCAACCATCAAATGTCAATCACAGAAACATACGACGACGGATAAAAATCTCGGATTTTTCTATCCCAGATTATTTTTCAATTTTTTTCAACTTTTTTGTATGCAAAGTGGCGTGTCTGTTGTACGAGGTAAATGTTGGAGTGATGAAAGCCGAATTCAATTCACAAAATTTCTGATATCAAATTTGTGCCGCAAAAAACAATTGCATTCGATTTATCAACGATTTTTCGGAATGTTAGTGCATTCAGCGCATTGTTGTTGAACATTCCGAAAAATCGTTGACAAATTGTTGTTTTTGACGAACGTTAAGCTGGAGGATTTTTTCAGCTTGATTTGTTAAATATTTTTTATTGAATACGTTTAGTAATTAGGATATTATCAAGTGGATATTTACCTTCATCTAGAGTAATTAGACAGTATACTATATAGAATTATAATTGCTTTAAGTTATAATAAAATATCCCTTAACCTAACAATATATAACATTATTTTTATTTAAATCGCTAATACTTGATCGTTGCAAAATAGATCAAAAATTTAAATAAATATATAAATAAATATATCCCTTTTTAACCCAAAAAATGGCTCAATTTAAATCCAAACCACACAAATGTGTGAGTAAAAAACCATAGTATGTAATGGCGTTTTTGATAAAAAATTTCGCTTGATTTGAATTACAACCAACACAATTGTGTGTATAGTTATAGTGTTTTTTCGGGCGAAAATAAGTTTGAAAGGAATGCACAAATGTGTATGTTGGTTCAAACAACATATAAAAATAAATTTTTGACATGGTACTTTTCCGTACCCACACAACTAGTTATTAAAACCGTAAAATTGACTATTAACTATTTTGTAGTGTTCTCGTTTAATATGTACTGTTTTGCGATGTACTCTTCCGTACCATGTACTTTAGTGTACCATGTACTGTTTTGTGATGTACGGATGTAATCGGTCCTGTTCCGTACCATGTACTGTAGCGTACCATGTACTGTTTTGTGATTTCCTGTTTTGTGACATCCTGTTTTAGCACATCCTGTTGTGAAATGTGTCGTTTCGTATGAGACCCCTTTCTATATACCATTGGAACGTCTTGTCCAATGGTATATAACATGATCCTGGCAGCCTCAAAGGGAAAAAGTTCGAAACTAGCTGTATATATACGAGTTACACTTCCAGCACAGTAGGTGCTTTCGTCACTCGTTTGGACTGCCGTCCAAAGTGATAATTTACGTGATGTAATTGGTTAAAACGATGGGATGGAAAAATCCAGGACTTTTATCCACTATCGCAACGGCACCCCATTGTTTTGTCAAAGAGAAGAAAAATGTTAATTCATTAAGAATTTTTTTTTTAGGAAAAATCACCATAAAATCATTTGAATCGATTTTACTTTTTTTTTAAATAGTATCTATTGTATCTATATTTGTCGATGCGATCTTTAATCGATCGATTCTAATCGATTTAAATTCAACAAAATTATTAAAAATGATAAAAACAGTGTTTTTCGTCGAAGTGAAAAGCAAAAAAAAAAAATTAGATGTGGTTTTTCGTTCTTGATATGTTCGGCAAAGTTGTTGGTCTTGACCTGCGCAACAACTTTGCTGAAGAAAGTATAACAAAAATCTTAATGGTTCAAGAGCTATCAACGTGAAAATGATGGTATATTTTAACTCAGGGCCAAAACATGTCGAATGCGATATCTCAAAAATGGGGACTAACTTTAAAATGGGACTAGCACCATTGAACTCAGCGTACTCCTCGAATTAAGTTTACCCCACGGGTGCCCAGCTTATCACATTTTTCAACTCGCATAGTGTTATTGGAATAAAATACAAAAATGATCGATTTATTCAGTTGTTTAATTATTTTTTCAAATAAGAGTATTTGCGGGAATAATGTGGGTTGAGGAGTGGATAACAAATATCTATTTAATATATTGAATAATGATCAATAATGATTCGATCAGTAACTCGACCAGTAATTCGACTAGTATAGTAGTAATGATTGATTAAAAAAATTGTACCGAATGAATAATAACACAAATTTACAATCCTATTTGTAGAAGTAATGAAACTATAAACACAATGGCTTTAAAAAAGATCTTTTTTAATAACCAATCGATTTGATGTGCTTTTAAAGAAAATGAGTTATTATGTACTCCCTTTCGTATTTACTCTTGCATCACACATTCTCATAAATTCAGTATACTAATCGTTGCAAGCTCGGCAGTGAGTTCTGCGCGTTTATTAACATCGCTTGAAAATCCAAAATGGTGCTTTACTCCACTTAATAAATAAATCACAAGACTAAGAAGGCAACGTAAGTGCAAAAGACACTTCTCTCACATTTATTAGACCACGAACAAGTTCCAACCGATGCTCCTAGATACGAGTGATACATACTACGTGCCGATCGTTCTTGTCCGGATTTTTAAGCGAGAGTTCTGTTATATTTAGGCGGTATCCGTACATTTTGTTGTTAGTATTCGTAAAAAGCTTAATGTTTTCGCAGGCACGAGTGTTCAGCCTCGCGAGTCAACCCTTGAAACGCATTTTGTTTTGGTGATAAGTTTCGTGCGAAGTTTTAATTTTAAATATAACTTTTAGGAAATTATAAATTATCCCTTCAATTGTTTGGAAATCTAGACACCCCAAACCTAACTTGAAACTTTCAGCCCGAAATTTTGAGCACTTGGCATATATCGCCGAATTCGTGCTCGTGAATCGCCTGTGAGACAAGATTTAATCACCTGTATCCCGTAAGGATTTTTAAGGAAATATTTTAGTTTTGTAGCCAAGATTTTAACGAGTGATATTGTATAAGTGAAGTGGTTGTGAATCGTCTCTAAGGCGATATTCAAACGACTATATCTAGATAATTCCAGATAGAATTTTTCCGAAATTCTGTCTGTTTCTAGTCAAAACTTTCTATGAAATATATTCAAAACAACAATCGTATTTTTTGACCTGATCCAGTTCAGTTTAAATTTTATGAAACAACGCCAAGTCTCTTACTAGATTTCAAATCAAAATGGTTTAAACACAAGATCGAATTGCCTGTCGAAATTGTTTTTGGTGTTACCGGTACATGGTAACATGCAAGAATAGTACATATATTTCCCAAATGCTATTTTTCCCTTGTAAGCTGATTTCATTCATTTTCTCCAAAAAATAGTAATTTCTAAAATTGCTAGATATTTTAATATTAATGAATTCGTCATTATCATCCGTATAGTATACACATAGAAAAACTCTTTAATGTATTTAATTTGGACGAATCAGTATATAGAAATATACATAATAATACAAAACACAAATATGATATGTATGTATAATGTGTACTTAACATACATTTTTTCATTTTCATTGCAATTTTTGATTTTTTCCGTATCAAAATCCTCCGAATATTTTTTTTTTCCATTTTTTGGTTTACATTTCATTTACCAAACCAAAATAAAAATATTCAATGTAGCTAACATACACGTATACAATCATCTTTCTTTTCATGCCACGTGTTTAATTTTGATACATCTAAAAGGAGAAGGAATTCTCGATCGTGTACACACATAACATATTTTAAATAGTATGCATATACGAGGATATCTATATACATAATAATATATTATGTGCATTTTGAGTTTTCGTTTCATTCTGTTTTATTAAATATAAATGATGCGTAGAGGGAGAAATTTTCAAACGAAAATAATAAATGGATTAGATTTGTTTATTGTTTTCGTTTGTTTTTGTTTGTTTTGTTTCGCTTACAGTTTAAACACAATACACTAGTTTCATAGCATAATGAAAAGCAAATTTTGAAGAATAATTTGTGTTTTATACTGTACAAACAAATAAAATATTTTTTGTTACGAAATTTTACTCGATCATATGAAAATACTGGACGGCAGAAAGAGAGCAACGTAAAATGATAGCTGCACTTTTCATTTTGGATAAACACATTTTCCCCTACAAATGTATCGATTTTATTTAGTGCGCATCGGCGTGCCATGATAAATACTCATCTTTATATGTTTATCTTTGATCATACTACAAAAATCGATACTAGGTTAGATTATAACTGGAAATTGGATCAAAAAAGCCGGAAATATGGTTTCGATGTGCGCAATACAATCAGACGTGGACGTTGAGTAGACTCTACATTTTGCGAGTACCAGGATCACCCTTTAAAAAAAATCGGTAGAATGTTAGGGGTGAAATCACAATTTAAAATATCTTACCAAAAGTTCATGCTAGATATCAAGTGCTTAACTACGTAGAAGAAATTTGGCATCCGCGGAGAAGCTAATATTTGACACTACTTACTCCATCACGGGGTGCTAAATACTCTAGCTCCATTACCAAAATGAGAGTTGTTTTTGATGCAGCCTCGAATACGACAATGGTAATAGATCTGAACGATGTTCTCGCAATTGAACCGAATGTGCATACTATTGAGAGGTTGGTGCTGTTAGCAGCAAGAAATAAAATGCTGAAATACGCGCAAAAGTGGTATGAGTCGGTTGTTGACAGGGTGAGAACGTGGCGCACATTCTCATTGGAATTTTGTTCAAATTTCCCAAGTAAGTGTTCACAAGCGGAAATTCACGAGCGGCTAAGAAAAAGAATTAGAGGCAAGCAAACATTAGTGGAATATTATTACGACATGTGCCAAATAGCCCAAGGACAGTTAGAAGATGAAAATATAATTTACTATATTATCATGGGCATGAACGAATATAAGCTGAGTTCAGCGTTAAAGTCCATTAGAGTTAATACTCTGAGAGAGTTGAAGGAACATATAGAGTGGCATGTGAAGATGAACGGGAGTGAGGGAGACAGCGGAAGGAGATTGTATAATCCGAGTGGTCATATGGAACGAACAAAAATTTGTGAAAATAATCAGAAGAAACACGAGAATAAGCCAAATTGGATGAGAAGTAAGGAGTGTTATAATTGTTTTCAACAAGGACATATAGCCACCAATTGTGGCTCAAATTGAGGCTCAACCAAAAAGGAAACCGACATGTGAAAGATGTAAAAAATAGGACATATGAAAGAACAATGTAAAGTGAAATTAGAAGGGGTATATTGTATATGAATGGTCAAGCGGAGAATGCAAAAATGAAAACGGAGAAGCAGGTAATTGTTAATGGCGAAGGACAAGTGAAAGCAATGGCGGTCATTGGGAAAAGGTTAGTAGAGGTCCAGGTGTTAATTGATTCCGGAAGTAACGTTGAATCAGAATTTTGAATCAAGAAAAATTAATAGTGAGAACGTGGTTGGGATTAACGGAAGTGAATTAGTAATTTTAGGAAGGTGGGAGAGTAATATTATAATAGAAAATAATGTGTATAAGGTTAATTATCGAGTAGTGCCTGATAAAACAATGGATTTAGATATAATTTTGGGAAGAGATTTTTTGAAATTAAACGGGATTAATATGGTGAAAATTGTGGACGGAAAAGAAAAAAATAATTTTGACATGGATATAATGAAGGAGGTAGTTAACACTGATACGGAATTGTTAGTGATGAATGAAGTTGTATTAGATGTAGGTGACACATATGAGACCGTAGGTTATAGTAATGCTATTAACGATATTTATAACGATTATTATTTGAACAAGAGTACAGATATCGAAAATGGGATTATCTATCAGGCCGAAATAAGGTTACGTGAAGATAAAATAGTAACATCAAGTCCAAAACGTTTTAGTTATTATGAAAGTGGAGAGTTAAAGAAAATTACAGATGAGTTATTAGAGTTAGGGGTTATTAGACCTAGCGAATCACCTTATACCAGTCGTGTAGTTTTGACATAACTATCGTATGTGTGTCAATTATAGACCGTTGAATAAGATAGTTGAAAGAATTTACTATCCGATGCCGGTGATAGAAGATACTGTCCAACGACTGAGTGGAAAGAAATATTTCTCGTCTATGGATTTACGAAATGGATTTTATCATGTAAATTTGAAGGAAGAGTCGAAAAAATATACAGCGTTTGAAACGGATCAGGGTCAATTTGAATTTAATAAGTTACCATTTGGGTATACCAACTCTCCGGCTCATTTTGTAAAATATATGTGTCAATCAAATGCAAAGTGCGTTATTTACATTTTTCCAAGTTTTTTCGTTCGATATGTCGTTTGATTCGTATTTCCAAGGGCTACAGTACTAAATAAAAAAATTTGAACAAACTCGTTTATTTACCTAAGGTTTTCCGTCTCAAAATCTGTAGAAAAATGCAAAAGCCGATATATACATTTTTAATAATTTTCAAAGTGCGATATTTACACAGGAAAATTTACTCGTAGTTCAAAACTAGTTATTTACAATGGTTTACACACATCGTAAATAGCAAAGTTAGTTATATGCAAAACAAAAAATTAATAAAAAAAACGGGTTTTTCAGTTTGGCGCTAAGTTTTGACGTTTTGCTCAGTTGAAAAATATTACTATAGTTATCGGACGTTATTTATAGTGTAGAATATTATAATATATTAATTTTGATATTTTTTAAAAGTATTAATATGGAAAGTACGAATATCCTACAGTAGTGTTAAATGGTGAGAAATCAAGAAAAATAAGTATTGCAACAAGCAAACGAGACCGAGAAAAACCAATTAGGTAAAAAATGTAACTATTTAATAATTATAAATTATTTAATAATTTTTTTTACAAAATATAAACAAAAGCGACCGCCCAAGGTTCCAAAATGCAATCATCCAAGAAATGCTGGAGCTTTTCAGTGCCATACGGTCAATTGCACTGATGTGATGACATTTTCAAAACTATTTTATAACAACCAAACTAAAATTTGCCAGGATGCGTTTTTCTTGACGTATGTTAGCGCAGTAAATCCCTCTCGTACAGGTGACAAGACAAATTTGAAAAGAACAGTGTTACTGGTTTATAACATACGAAATGCAAATAATGTTATCGTAAGAGTGTGTCAGGTTGCATTTTGTGGCATACGAGGAATAAAAAAGGATCTGATTGTTAGGCTAGCTAAAAATCAATTAGAGACTGGTCTCGGCCCAGTTGAACGACGTGGAGGCGATAGAGTCGCAGTCGGTTCAAAAAATAATCATAAGAAGGATATTGTAGTAAATTTCATTAGGAAATTTAAAACAATTGAACTACACTATTGTAGAAATAAGATTGCGAAAAGACAATATTTGCCTAGCGACCTGAATATAAGCAAAATGTATCGAATGTTCGTAGCCGAAACGCCGGAAGTAAATATTAGAAAGTCCTATTTTAGAAACATTTTTAATACGTGTTTTAATATTGGTTTCAAAACACCATCATCAGATTTGTGTTCTATGTGCATCATGTTAAAGGAGCAAATTAAATTCGAGACCGATATAAAAAAAAACAAGCATGGATGGTAAAACTATCGGTGCATAAAAGGCGCGCGAAAGCTTTTTTTGGTTTATTGAAAGAGGAAGCCGAAGAGTTAATAACGATATGTTTGATTGCCAAAAAAATATGGTGCTTTTGAAGGTAGCTGACCAAGCAGCGTATTATAGCCGACAAATTTATTTGTACAACTTTGGGGTGGTGGTTGGTACACCAAGATCAAGTTTAACCAAGCAAAATGTATTTTTGTACACCTGGATTGAAGATTTATTTGGAAAAGGATCTAATCAAATAGCATCTGCCATTCATCATCGGCTCTGCAATCTTGACCTGAGTAATAAGACCCGAATTAGACTAGTTGCCGATGGTTGCGGAGGCCAAAATAAAAACTCCATAATGATTGGCATGTGTTGTTATTGGCTATTGAAAGAAGCACCAGCAAATATCACCCAATTAGAGTTAGTATTTCCGGTTCCTGGCCACTCTTACATACCGCCTGATCGTGTATTTGCCAAAATGGAAAAAGAGGTTTGAAAATATAGTATCAGGTATGAACATTATAATGTGTTAACATTTTATAATTACAGATTCGAAACAAACAAAGTATAATCCAGCCAGAAGAATATAGTGAAATTTATGAGAGACATGCAACAGTCACAAATCTTGGAGATGTTGACTGCCCTGTCAGTGATTGGAAAACAGATACCGCTAGAGTAATTCGACCACCCACAAGCTGGCATTTTAAATTTAGCGAAGCGAAACGTCTCATCAAAGCTCCTAGTAAAATATTAGTCCGTGGAGAAATCGCTTACAAATCAGACGTTGGCTCAGACAAAGCTATTACTAAACGAGGGAAATACATATCGCAAATAAAGCCAGCTTTGATACATTCTGGAGTTAAACTACCTGATGCAAAATTAATAGACGTCAGTAATTTACTAAAAAAGCATTTTGGAGAAAATTGGAATCAAAGGGAGGAATTAAAATTCTATAAAAATGTAATAAACTCAAATGCCAACGCTATTTTAAATACATCCCAAGATGTGATTTGTGAAAATCAAGACCAGCATGAGGGTCTACGCATTTAAATCTTAAGTTTCAATATTTCGTTATTAATACCATTTTGAAGTACAATTTTGTAATAGTTTTTAAGATACCCAAGAAGGGAATGTAATAATGTTGATACATTTTTAATTTTTTTTTTATTTTTACCCAAAGGAATATTTTGTTTCAAATTTTTTATATTGAATTTTTATTATTTATTAATTGCTGTGTTTTAATATTGGAGCACTATCCGGAGCCAAATGGCAATTTTCTATTGAAACTGCAGCTATTATTCGCTGGTGTCGCTGTACTTTAAAAATTAAAACTAAATTCATCAATAAAACAAACATTTATCACCTGAAAAATATTAATTGACATTTATTTTGACATGACGTTATAAACAAAAATTCATTTTGCTGCGTTTTAATTTTTTATTGAAAGATTTAGTTTCTAATGGTTTCAGGGGTTTACAAAATTAAAAGCCTTTTCAAATTTCCCATTGAAATGGATAGCGCTCCCGATAGCGGCTCCCGATAAATAAGTGAGCCGAGATATTTTTTTATCGATTTTTAATTAAAAAGTAGAATGAAAAATCTTAGTTTAGATTTAAATAAATTAATTAAATGCAATAATAGCGCGCTAAATATAAGTTTTCACATTGAAAATTGGCTGCTCCGGATACAGCTATCGGGCGCTAATAAAAAAACACAGCAAATGTTGAATATGAATTAAATATATTTTATTATACTACTAAAACACAACTTTCACCTAAACTGATACGCAAAACTCGCTATAAAATATGGTTAGTTGCAAAACTCGCCATTTACAAATTTCAAATTGCTCTAACACCCACATTCTGGGAGGAAGGTTTTTAGCTTTCCTATCAATTATTCTCTATTTTTTAACCAAAACCATCATATGAAAAAAATGGTTTACGATTTTTGTATTTCATCAGGTAAGTTTTTTTCATTTTATGTTAAACTATCTATAATGTAGTTAGCGCACTTTGCATTTGATTGTCACATATGCAACTTGTTTTAAAACCATTAATAAATGATGATAGGATTATAGTTTTCATAGATGATGTTCTAGTTGCAACAAAAACTTTAGAAGAGCATTTAAGTTTATTAAAGCAATTATTTAGCATTTTGGCGAGAAATAACGTTAAGTTGCATGTTGGAAAATGTCATTTTGTTAAAACAAAGATTGAGTTCTTGGGATATAATGTGAGTGCGCTCGGGATTACGTTGAACGACAGGCACATAGAAAGTATAAGTAAATATCCCGTTCCAACAAGCGCAAGAGCTTTACAACGTTTTATTGGTCTAGTTAGTTATTTTCGGAAATTTATAAGAAACTTTAGTAGAATTGCTTTTCCTTTGTACGAATTGTTAAAACCAGATGTTGAGTTTGTATTTTTGGAAAAACATTTTAAGTCGTTTAGTCAATTGAAGGATTTGTTAATGGAAAGGCCTGTGATGAGTGTATATTCGATAAATCGCGAAACTCAATTACATACGGATGCCTCAAGTTCGAGATACGGTGCGGTACTTTTACAAAAACAGGAAGATGGGGAATTTCATCCTGTAATGTTTTACAGTAGAAAAACAACGGACGCAGAGTCGAAGTTACATAGCTTTGAGCTTGAGACATTGGCGTTTGTTTATAGTATACACTTGGGTTACACGTGGTTACTGACTGTAATGCTTTAAGGTTAACATTGAATAAGCGAGATATGAATAGTAAAATTAAGCGTTGGGCTTTATTCTTAGAAGACTTTAATTTTGAAGTAGTACATAGAGCAGGCGATAAAATGAAACATGTAGACGCACTAAGTAGAGCACAAGTTTATTGTATAAAAACAGAAGAGAAGGATTTGTTTTTGGAAAAAATATATATTAGACAGCTTGATGATGAAAATATTCAGACAACAAAACTACGAATATTGAATCAAAAGTTAAAGGGATATCAGTTGAGAGACGGTATAGTATATAGAAAAGAGGGAAGAAGATTGCAACTACTGGTTCCAGAAGGTATGGTTAGGTCACTTATATATAAATATCATGATAATATGGGACATATGGGAAGTGATAAAAACTGTGAATTAATAAGACGACAATTTTATTTTGAGAAAATGAAGGAACGTATAAAGCAACATATTAATGAGTGCATAGTATGTATAGCATACAACCCAAAACCTGTAACTAAGGAAGCGTTGTTACATTCAATAGATAAGGGAAATTGCCCGTTTGAAACGTTGCATATAGATCATTTGGGACCTCTGGAAAATACGAATAAGAAAAATAAGTATGTTTTACTGGCTATGGACGCATTTACCAAGTATATTAAGCTATTTCCAACCAGAACAACGAACACAGCGGAGGTATGTAAGCATTTATTGACTTACTTTAGTTATTATAGTGTACCAAAGCGTATAGTATCTGATAGGCGAACTACGTTTACTTCAAAATAATTTGAGAAATTTGTTAAAGAAAAGGGGATAGTCCATGTAAAGATTGCTACAGCATCCCCCAATTCGAATGGTTAGGTTGAGCGTTACAACAGAGTGTTAGTACCGTTGTTAGCGAAACTGACACATGAGAGTGAAGGACCGTGGGACAAGGTTATAGATAACGCGGAATACATACTGAATAATACATACGTTGAACAAAGCGATCAACGAAGTACCTTCTAAGGTATTGTTCGGTATATTGCAAAGAAATTCGTGCATGACAGATATAGATGGTAGGTGTTTAGATGAAAAGGATAGAAATGTTTCGGAAGTTAGGAATAGGGCGAGGATCTCTATGGAACGGCAACAAGAATATAATAAAAAGTATTATGATAAAAAGGTATATAACTCTGTAAAATACGAGGAAGGAAATTTAGTGATGCTGCGGGAAAATCCGATAGTAGGTGTTAACGGCAAATTGAGGGCTAAGTTTAAGGGACCGTATAGAATATGTAAAGTGTTAGATAAGGATCGGTATTTGGTTAAAGATATTGATGGTTATCAGGTTTCCGGTCGAAAGTTTGAAGGTATATTTGATTCTAGAAATATGCGGTTATACTCAAAAAATAATGATTTACAGGACAAAATACAGAAGGGAAACCGTTTAAACTACGAACATTTAGAAGATGACGAAGAAATAGAATATGATAGTATTGAATAGCTAGACTCAGAATACGAAACAAAATATTTAGATTAAAAAAAAAACTTCCAAAATGTATGTGAATCTAATGTTTTATTGAGACATTCGTAGTATTTAATGTAATTATTTAATGTTAAAAAATAATGGTCAGAATGTGACTTAAATTGAGATTCTATTAAACAATAAAGGTTTAAATTTATAAAAAATGTAAATGTGTGTATAAGTATACAGGAATTAATTATAATACGTAATATGTCAGCAAGGTCGCTGAATTGGTTAGGATAGCCGAGCTGTAAGGTTATATATTTATATTAAATTATGTATACAAGTAGGCACATATAAACTCATGAATATAGCAACCAGGATTGAATTATGTTTTCAGTAGTAATAAAGAGTTCTAGAAAGAAAGAAGGAATTCTATTGTGAGAATTAAGTTTTTTAATTATTGGAAATTAATTTTGAAACTTAAAATGTCAAACTTTTTTTTCATCATCCATCTGCCGTAGCGAAAATGATGAATTCTAGGGTGAAATAAAGTTGGTTAGCGATAGCCACCCAGATGATCCACCATCAATTTAAATTTTTGGTCTTAATTGGAATCCAGAAACAGATCACTTCACATTTACCGTGAAACTTAACATTTATCGTTGTAGGAAAGATCTACGTTCATCTCATCACTGCCAAAACTAAAGTTTCCCCGATTAGGCAAGTCAGCCTTCCTAGACTTGAAATGTGTGCGGAGGTGAAGCTGGTAAATTTAATTATTCTAGTTACAAATGAAACACAAACGTTGTTGTCAACATTTTATAGGAACAGAATACAACAAAAGCAGTCAATTTATCCAGGGAAGATAGAGATTCGATAGCCTCTTCAAAAACAGCGAACACGACCAATCAAAGTTTTTGTCAGAGAAAAAATTCAACAATTGCATGCTGTTCAGGAAATTCATTAAACGAGCAGTATAAAATCGTAGAACCCATCTTCGATAAATATTGATCCCTGAGCGTTGGCGGACGCAACTAGAGAATGCCAACATATCATATTCGTTTTGTGGAACCCCATAATTTTGCATTTTACAACATGACCCAGACATCGCAAGGCCAGACCTTTAAATTCGACGATGTCGCAGTTTAAACACACTCGCTCATCATGTCTGGCGACTGTTGAGGAGTGGCAAAACCCCCGCATGTGATATAGCACCAGCAGTTAAGTCAGTAAATAAGTAAGATCTTTTAATATACGGGGTGTTTTTTTGGTTCTGTGATTCTTATATTCTGTGACACATACCCGTCTTCCTTGACGGTGCCAAAAATTTTGAGGTGTTCGAATTCAAATTTAAAGAAAATTAGGAACAACAAAACACATCGCACAATTCATTCTTGAGATATGATCGGTACAGACATCCGGAGGCACAAAATTTACTACTTTGGTCTGTAGCAAAAGAGTTAATGAAAAGATGTCCTAGATAGGCCCCATTTTATCGATGTTTTAAAGGAACCTGAGTCCGAAAAAGTGAAACAAAAATTTCACTGTCCGCGAATGACTGATCTTTATTTTCACGTAAAAATGACATTTGATACAATACCCCACTTAAGTAAATAAAGTAGTCTACGATTTCACTGTTTGAAATAATTTTACTTTCTTTTACAAAGTGAACGAAACATTAAAACTCTGCAATCCGTTCAACCCGGTTGACTAATTGGGAGAACATTTCATTCTTAAGGTTTTTTGATAAATGGGCAAATCCTAGGGAAATTTGAAAGAAAATCGGTGTTCCGGAAGTGGCAGCTTCCTTATTTTGTATACGATACCATTTGACTAAACAACTTGACTGTAGAGTTTCCGAATTTTAGTTAAATAAAGTTTTTTATTAAAAAAAAATTATCTCAACAAATTTTGTTTGAAACTTAATTTACTATCTTTGTATTTTAATCAATTCTCTGGGAAATGCTATATACGATTCAAAATATTTAAAGCACCTATAAAAGCTACCACTTCGCAGTTGACCGAATTCGATCAAATGTCACAAGAACCTCCTAATTTATAGAAATAGCTTAAGCACGAAGTTAAAAATTACCATTTCCGCTCAAACTGGTTTAGTTGCTTGAAAAGCTTCTATGAAAGCTGCCGAGTCTGGTGAACTGACCTCAGCCAATCAACACTGGGATTTCCCAATTTAAGGTGTTCAAAATTGCTATTTCAGTTTAAATTTTGGAAAATTGATTTTCGTGGCCGCCACTTTGGGTAGACCGATTCCAGCTAAAAATCATTGGGACCTCCCAATTTATGGTAAATGCGTAAGTATTAACTTTGGTCTCTATCAATATGTTCAAATCGTCAAGAAAGGACTCGGTACATATGGCCAGTATAAATTGGCCAACAGATAACTTAATCTATTGGTAATGTTAGATCGGTGGACCTTTCAATAGAACGTGACCACCAATACCGGACAAATTTTCGTTACTCAAATCCGTACAATATTGCACAACTCTCACTAAGATTTACAAAGCAAGGAATACGTAGATAGGACGTACTTGAAGTTTGTCCTAACTTGCCCTAAACCCAACAACAACGTTTCCAATTAATAATAAAATTTAACAGTGTAATATATATTATTTCGGGAATAATAAAACCCTTTGTCCTGAGATACTTCTAAGAGGTTGCAACTTTTGAGGTGGATATTTTCACTTTATACTAGACCCAATTCAACTAGAAAACGTGAGTTTTGCGGAAAAATTAGGGGAACACTGGGTTTAGTATTCAAAGTTGTATAGCAAAAAACGAAGTAAAAACCCTCTGTCCTAATATACTTCTAGGAGGTTACAACTTTTGAGGTAGATGTTTCCACTTTGTACTAGACCCAATCCAAATAGAAAACATGAGTTTTCCGGAAAAATTAGAGGAACACGGGGTTTAGTATTGAAAGTTGTATAGGTAAAAAAACCCACTGTCCTAATATACTTTTAAGAGGTTACAACTTTTGAGGTAGATGTTTCCACTTTGTACTAGACTCAATCCAACTAGAAAACATAAGTTTTCCGAAAAAAATTAGGGGAACACTGGGTTTAGTATTCAAAGTTGTATAAGTAAAAATCGAAGTAAAAACCCTCTGTCCTAAGATACTTCTAAGAGGTTACAACTTTTGGGGTAAATGTTTCCAACTAGAAAACATGAGTTTTCCGAAAAAATTAGAAGAACACTGGGTTTAGTATTCAAAAGTTTTATAGGTAAAAATCGATGTGAAAACACTCATAAATTGATAATTAATTGAAATATTTTAAATTGCCAATAGTGTTTATATAACAAATATGTTAATATTTTACACTGTTAAAATTAGGAACGTCTAAAAAAAATTCACGTTACTATATAGAGTGAATTTTTTCCTAAACCTGTCTGAAAATTGTTTGTGGGTTTAGGACAAGTTAGGACAAATTTCACGAGAATTAGTTTGGCGGGTCCACATACTCGCACGGTCGATTGCTAATAGGAGTCTAGAACTTATCTAAGTTAATTAATTTTCGGAGAATAGCTCCATTTTTCAACGGAACCGATACGTTTCTCGCTATAGGTTTCGTCGCTATGTCGAAATTACATAGCGTGAATTCTCACAACTAACGGATTCTCTTATTCGCACCGTAGATGGGCAGTGGAATTTTTTTAATTTTTATTTTATTTGAATTGTGGTGATTCTCACGAACTACGGGGTTTGTTACTTGGGCTCACTTATTCTCTAAAATATTTCATTGAATGGGAATAAGAAGTGAGTGATGAGACAGTCAAGGGAGTATGGTATGAGGGGAAATCGTGGGATAAGAAATACGTATTATGTGTATAAAATGTAAAGAGTCTCGGGTGAGTTTTTTAAAGCTGGTGCTGATAGTGTATTTCTTTTGAAAGTCTGGGATAACATTAAGGCAGACCAAAATCCCCTACCGTGTAAACAAATCTACTCCTTCACACGTTTTGTGTTCCACTGTGAAATAAAAAAATGTTTATCTCGCTCTAAATTTTGACGCAGAGATACAAACTCATGATTAAATTTATTTATTTTGGTCCTATAAGGAACAATTTGCTTATTATTTTTTTGATATTTACTATTTTTTACAAAAATTTTAACTTTGTTTTGTGTATTCGTTTTAGAGTAATAAAAAACATAACGATTACTGAGGGCATTGAAAGAGAGTGAAAAGCTAACCGAAACGTTTTGTTTGAATCAAACTTGCCCTTCGAACGAAACATGTTCCCCTTTGAATTACAATATGTTCTTTCGACAAACTTTGACGCTGGGATGTCAATTCACAAAATAAGAATTATAAATCCTTTGTGGTTACTTTTCCGGAGAATTCTGACGCACGTAACATAAATTCGATTTTAGCGTTAAATTGTCGATATTGCTATGTAGTTTCGCCACGGTAGACACCAAAATAATTAAACTCTTAATTGTAAAAATTCGGTTAGAGCAAACCTGGAATGGAAGCTCTGTGTCGCAACAGGACCGTGCAGACTAAGTTACCAACGGTTTGGGTCCAATTCAACAGACTCAAATGTGAATTCAAATAATTAATATTTAATGAAAAAATCATTTTTATTGGTACATTTTGGCAAATGTCACCCCCACCCTCAAGCATTACAAGTACTTAATTAATCAGTTAATCTTGAAGCAAAGTTTCCGAAAATAAATAAATTTCTATTTTAGATTTTACTACTTTTTAATGCTTTGCTCAGAGATCCATAAAAAAAGTTTTCAATTTAATTTGGCTCTATTTCTCGATAACGCTCCCCATTAACTGTAAAAGCGGCCCCCTGCTCATTTTCGAAAAAATGGAGCAAAGAAGCCGTCTGTCAAAAATCCACACCAAACAGTCACTCATTGTGGATGCATCGGCGACAATTTTGTTTGTTGACGTAATCTCCGAGGTGAAAATGAGCTTCGTCGGAAAAATGGTTTTTCGGTAAAAATGCTCATTTTCTTCAAAGTCTTCCACAGCCTAATTAGCGAACCAAAAACATTGCGGATAGACATTTAACTTCAAATTCTTTAAATTTGATGATGATCGATGCTCAGATACTTTCTGAGCCACAGCTTCAATGTTCTGGGCTGTCCGCACTGAATATACACGTGCACGTGTTGGTTTATCCAATAAAAAGCCAGTTTCACGAACTCACTTCATAAATTGTTGTGGATCATTGCCTTGTTTGGGTAGAAGAATCACCACTTTGAAAGAAAGTTTTCATTATTTCCCAATTTTGTTCAAGCGTAAAGCGGCCCATTTCGTAAATGTCAAACATTAAACTAATTTTCTGTCATAACACGAATGACATAATTGTTGCCACATTAGAAATAATCGGTAGTTGAAATTGTAAACGCTAGATAAATGGGCCACGCATTACTAGACGAAATCCAAAGGATTGCAATTTGTTATTCTTTTCTTCTACAAATGTTCTCCCATAAACGGATTACGAGTGAAAATTTTTGAATTTTCTTAAAAGTACTGAAAATGGCACGAAAGTATCTAAATACTTTTTATACAGCCAGAGTATCGAAAAAAGTACTATAGTATCGGCTATATCATCCCTGCTGTGGAATCAAATTAAAAATTGTGAAAAATTATTTGCCGAACTTTTCATTAATTGTGCGGATCGTAAAAATGTTACCTCAAGCTCAAGTTTTTATATTCCCAGATTTTAAAGCATACGGAAATGAGAGAGAATTTATGTTGTTAATGTTGTGTTATGTTTTGCGGCGCCGCATAAACCAAAGAAAGAGGAAAACAACGTTATTACTGTTGCTGCTGCTTCGATACACCAAACGCAAACCAAAATCAAGTTCGTCGTACGACAAAGTAAAAATAGAATATTGAGAGTTTCAGGGGAATTCCGATTAATAAAAATGTGCTGAATAAAAATGTTTGGGTAGGGGTATGAGAATACTAAAATTTCATTCGAAAAATGTATTTCTCGTAATTATGATTACTCTCTCTCAGTTTAATGTTTTCTTTTCTCATATTTCTCATTGTTATTTTTTGAAAAACAAAACTTGATCGAAGAAGACGTAAACGCCCAAGAAGAAGAATATAATTCGTTTTTTTCCCTTGATTTTTTATTTCGTGTAGTTTAGTTGCATTTAAACCATTGTCGATAATGGTGTGATTTATCGTTTTTTAAACTCACGACTTAAAATCGAAATAAAAAATTTGCAATTTAAGCGCGCGAGTTATAATTTAAATAATTTCCGTACATGTATATTATCCGAGTGAAAATTTAAAATGAATGAAAAATTAATTTTTTTGATTATTACCGAGTGACCGAGTGAATTTTATTTAAGCCGAAGTAAAGAATGTGAATTTAAAAAAAATAAAAGTGAAGTGAAATTGTTTTGGTGAAAATCGTTACGAAATTTTTAATTTTTTTGAAATTATATTTGAATGAGTGAAAATTGATGTATGGTTATAAAGTGATGAAAAGTGTATTTTGAATTTATGGTAGAAAAAGAAAATCTTGGAAATTTGTATACATTTTGGAAGGTCAATCAAGAGGTGCGACTTTATCACACGTATATAGTGGTGGGTAATTTATTAGTGTTTTTTTTTTGGATCGCATGCCAAATGTGATTTTTAATGGCTTGGTGTGTAATCTACAAAATGCCATAAAATCTCACGATAATGATTAGTGTGTGTGCAAAGATGTTTCAGTCAAACAAATACATAAAAATAAAAGTTACATGAATTAACATGTCATTCGCACGATGCCGGATTGTATACCCCGGTAATGTATTGGAATTGTGCGCGGGTTGGCGGTAAAATTACGATACATGAAACGAATAATTTCAGAACCGGAATTTGTACATCGAGGTGTGAAAAATTTCGTTACGGTGTTACAATTTTTCCAATCATGGATCTATATGCTTATCTACGAGTATATGATATACCATGTGTGCGAGTCCATTGGTATGTGTGGACTACATAAAACACATGCGGTCTTTTCGTATTAAATTTTATGTTACATTGTAATTCGATATTTTTACTAAGCTCTAATTCTAATCGAAATTTATTGGATTATAAATGGGCGGCTGCTGCTGCAAATGTAAACCGGCATTGATTTGACAAATTATGGATTTTTGGCCCTCACACAAATCTTGAAAGGAAGTTGAAATAAATATTATTTACGTGCATTTTGATCAAAGTGTATATTTATTGGTTTAAAGAAAAGTGAACACATTTGGGTTCGGAAATGGTTGCTTACGAAATACAGGTTTATCGCTAAATGGTTCAATGTAAAGTGCTGTTTTAGACAGGAGGGAACGAGACTTAAATTTTTCGTAATCCGACGTTTTTAATCTGAAATTTAGATGCTTACCTTATTTCGGTCGCTTATTGCCTTGACCTATACAATGCAGATGCAGAAATGTCCGCTCAACAAGATTCGATTCAATTAAATCTATTAAATCTTAGCAAAAAACCTAAAAAAAAAACGGTTTGCTTTATTTTTGGCGAATTGTGAAAATTAGCGAAAATTACCAAAAACTCGTAATGGGAAAAAAAATTCGATCAGTTCCTTATTGTCATTAGTGGGGGATCCAGTCTTGACCTAAAAATTTTAATTACCACATTAATTAAGAAAATTTGAAAATTCGAATAAGAGAATGTAAGCGTAGAAAAGGACGTTTGCTAGTTTCGAAATATTCAAACTCCATGAAAAAATTTCAATCAAAAATTGGCTAGTAGAATAAAGTGAATATTAAGCGCAAAATTGTCAATTATTCCTTTTTGATAAATTTTTTTAAGGTTCTAAACGGTTGTAAAGCGTTAAAGAGATGATTATTGATATAAAAATCCTGGTTTATAAAATGCTACGTAACAAAATTTTGCTTTACGAACACTGATTTTCAAAATTCTGGTTTTGAAAATCCTGATTATGCTGTCAAAATAATCCGGATTATTTTAAAATCCTGATTTTTTTTTTTTTACTTTTTACTCATGTTAAAATCGGCTGGTATAAAATATTAAAAAATCAAATTTAAGTTGAATTTTAAAAATTAAAAATTTTAAACTACCCTTAGTTCTTCAAATTTGAAGCAGTCAAAAGTAATTATAAATTTAAAAAATATTTGTTCAAGTTAGTTTTGAAAGTGTTTTTAGATAAATTGAAGTCGAAGTGATCCTCTATTGTATTAAATGTTTTCACTAATCTATTGATTGGGTTGTTATCTCCGTACTCGGTGGAATGGTGTTCTGGCGCTAATAATCGATAATTACGAAATGATCTGCTTGGAACATTAATAGAGATGTTTCCCGGTACGTAGGCAGAATCAATGTGCCCAAGTAGTACGTTATGGATGAAAGTGGCATCTAGAAGAAGGCGTCTATTTCGAAGAGTGCAAATATTGTATTCTTTGCAACTTGTTGAATATGGTGGTAATCGAGCCACATTTAAGTGGAATGCTTTTCTATGGTCGTAGTCCCAACCAAATTTTTTTGTAACAGGAATAATATAAATTTATTTTGTATTTTATTTTTATATCCTTGAACTCTCTAGTCCATTGTTTGACAAAGCCAAACATGGAGTGTGCTTTAGCAATACAGGTATCGATGTGCCTGTTAGAACTAATATTTTCAACGAAGGTGACTCCCAAATCTAATCTCGTATACCCTCTGAATTTCTACGCCATTGATGTTATATGCGGTAATTATTGAATTCCGGTTGCGATGAAAAGACATAATTTTGCATTTTTTGATATTCAAATCCAATGAGTTTTGGTCACACCAAAAATTTGTATGTCAATGAAAACAATAAAAAGACATGGTCCAATGTGAGATCCTTGGGGAACATCAGAAGTCACGTTGATAACTTTAGATTTCTTAATTCCTATTATTACATATTGCTGACGACTTGTTAAATACGACTTGAACCAGTTGATATATTCCATATGTATATACAAGCTTTGGAGTGCTTTATGATGACAGATAGAGTCAAATGCCTTACTGAAATCTGTATATGCCACATCAACTTGGTTAGTTTCTCAATCTCGTTTATAACTGACATGGAATAAATCTAGCGACAAGGCATAAATCCATGCTGGTTAACAGATTTATGACGTATTATTGTTGATTTAAAGCTATTGCATACGACCAGTTCAAATAGTTTAGGAATTGATGATGTTGTTGATATTCCTCTGTAGCATTTGACGTCATCTCGTTTACCTGATTTGGCAATTGGTGTTATCTTAGAGATTTTCCATTTCTCGGAAAAACAGCCGATGTTAACGAATGATTGAAAAGCTTACATAACGGATTTACCAAAATTATCGCAAACCTTTTTAACATAACTGAAGGAATGTCGTCTGGCCCACATTCGTCACCAAAGTCTTTCAAGGCTGACAGAATATTTTCAACGGATGTAATTGGAGGAGTGATAGAGATGTTTGTATGGCTGGTTTCATCAGTGGATCCGGTATTATTCATTGATCGGTATACAGATTGAAAAAAATCGGCGAACATGTCTGCTATCTCTTTGGCATTCGAAGTGTGTAAATTATTATATGACATAGTGGCCGTGTACCCTTCGATTTCACGTTTAGTTCTGAAGTATTTCCAGAACTGTTTGGGATTTGATTTAATTTTGTCTTGAATGCCAGCCAAATAAGACTTATACTTTCTTTTAAGAATGCCATTTTGTCTGTTTCTAGATTTGATTTCCTCATTTTAGTGTAGGCTTTGCATTTGCGATTTTTAAGGTTTATAAGCTGGTCGTCGAACCACGAAGAGTGAGTAATTGAAATTTTGTTGAAAATAGGCACATGTAGATCAAATTCTCGATGTATGATGTCGTAAAATTTGTGAACATTATCATTCACTTCCTTAGCGCTTAAAATTTGATCCCAATTCACTGATGCAAAAAAACTTGACCACAGTTCCTGTTAATTTGGTTTAAATTATAACTCAACATGGTATCGACGAACAGTGATTATGCATCCGATTTTATGTTGCTTGGAAGTATGCAATTTAGTTTTTAATCAAGATCCCACAAAATGTTTAGAAGAAATATTGATGAATTTGATGTATGACCTCATTGATCGAATTAAGGCATGCTGCATAAACGTAATCGTATGAATTGGGTGGTATGTATGCAGTGTAGATGAATAAATAACGTTGATTGATAAATAACGCATGACTCTCTAGCTTAGAATGAACGGCTATTAAAACGCCTATTCTTAGCATTATCCGATACAGACCCGAAGTTTGGAAAATATTGTGGTTTTAATTGTCTGAACGGAGTATCACGCCGGATTTAATGTAATATACAATTATATTTTCCGCTAATAAAAGTGCTAACTTTTTTAATATCCTAATTTTTAGAGTAAAATCATCGTTACCGTACTTCACAACAGACCCTTCTGCTTGCACCTTTCTCCAGATTATTTATCCAAAATCAGCAACTTTACACTTGCCTTTTCGGAATTGCAGATTACTCTTTTTGAATTTAAATGTACTTATTCCCCAATTGTAGGGTCATTCCGCAAACGTCATAAAA
This sequence comes from Nephrotoma appendiculata, assembly GCA_947310385.1. Classification (NCBI taxonomy): domain Eukaryota; kingdom Metazoa; phylum Arthropoda; class Insecta; order Diptera; family Tipulidae; genus Nephrotoma; species Nephrotoma appendiculata. The sequence continues at coordinate 83,754,006 of OX371224.1, read as the reverse complement.
ATTCAAAGTAAGCTCACAGTAAGTCAATTTTGCCTGGTATGGTAAACAATTGATGCATGAACGCTGGAACCACCCCAAATACTCCGTAGTATTTTACACTGAAAGGTGTTGCTCATACTATCTATTGTGGTTTGATCTTCAAAATCTTTAACAATCAAAACAAACTGTTTTCAAGATAACAGACCTCTTTTGGTATTTTTATATTTTTACTACAGTCCGGTTATTTTATATTGGTACGTCCTGTGCGAGTTAATTTGTGCCATTTTGCGCCTGGTAAGTCAGCAAATAAATAAATGCGTGTTTCTGTAGTACATTCAACAACCCTGTTCCGAATAATTTGCGAAGGCTTTAGTTTTTTTTTTCTTCAATGTCGCTTCGATCAGGGGATCCACTTTTGCTACCACCCTTTTTACACAAAACAGATTTTGTTGCAGCACACTTCCTCTGGAAGGTTTCGCCGCTTCGCTTCTCTCAAGGTGATAAGCATAACAATTTAAAATTAATTTGGCTTTCCCTTTATTTGTCGAAACAATATTCATTTTTAACGGGATGGGCCCGCTTTTCAAAATTCCGCAATTGAAATTCCACGGAAATCTGAAAATTCCAAAGCATTAAATAGATATCGTGTTTGACCTTAGTGCCAGATAAAAATTAGGTTTACTGCATAATTTAATTAAACTTTATACTCATTCATCTTTCTTCTAAATTTGTCCTAGATATCAATTTCTTAAACACGGGATTAATAAATAGTGAAGAATTAAAGTATTGTAAAGTTTGTTGAGAGCTAATAGGCCCCTTAATTTTTTGGCCGCCATATTTTTTGTACCTATAAACGTTGGTATTTCCAGTAAGGATATGCCCAGAAAACTGAACATTTGGTAGTCATCCGTCAGAGTTTTGTATGTATGCACCATTTGTCATTTTAAGGTTAGTTTGCGAACAATCCGATTCCAACGATTTTACGGACCAAATTATTTTATATGTCCTCCGAACAAAGGAAGCGCTATACTTAATTCTTTACCGTCTACAACGTTATCGTGAATTTTAAAATCCAAGTTCCAAAATTCTGGTTTTCAAAATTATACGGTTTTCACAATCCTGATAGTTTTCAAAATCCTTCTTTACAAATCTTGGCTTTGAACCACAATATGGATCAATGAATTGTAAGTTGAACAAAATCTTGATACTTGTTTAAGTAAAAAAAAAAAATTAAAAGTTAAGTAACTTTTAGATAGTGAATTAAATACATTATCTTGTATTCAATTTTTAGGGTGTGTGCCTAATTTGTAAAAAAGAAGATTTCGAAAAATTTAGATCTAGGTTGAATTGTAATATATCTGGATACTTAGTAAATTTCGCAAAAGAGAAAAACTCAATATTTGCTCGGTGTCTGGTAGGTAACCCCGGTTCACAAAATCCTTTTTTCAAAAACCGAGTTTTTATAAAAATAAAAAGGTATCCAAAACTATGGATTTCGAGAGCTAGGATGGGAAAAAATTAAAAATTTCGACCAGTGCATGTACGTGTCTTTCTCTGATATACACATCCACACATAAATACACACACATGCACTTTGGTTTTAAAATCTTTTCGGGGAATCATGTAATTATTTGAATGAAATAACCGTGTTTTCTTTTTTATTTACCTAAATAATCAACATACTTAATCAATCAATTTATTATGTGCTTTATGAATCTGTGATTTAAAATAAGTGTTTTCAAAAATTTGAGTAAATTGTGATAGTTTTGTGATAAATAGAACATATCGTGAAATAATGGTAGTACCCATAGTTTAAAATGGGATTGATACGAAAGCTTGAATTACAAAACCCTAAATTATCAAAATTTTAATTTATATATTCAAAACCCCCCGGTTTAGAGTCCTGATTATAATGAAAAACGGCCCGCCAAAAACCGGAAGGTTATTAAAACATTTTAATATATTTTTATATCTACTTTTTCGTTAAGAACTTGGTCATTCCTCGATTGATATCGGCCAAATTCTGGGATGTGATATACATTTTAACACGGATTTGTTTAAGAATTTTTGGAGATTTGGAGAACAGAATTGGATTTGGATGCTAACTTGAATTTTGATCGAAGGTTAAATTTGGTATGTACCACAGGATTGGGATTTTAACGTGGATTTAACTTGAAGTTCTGGATTTAGACTGCCAAATTTAGGTTGTAAAGCTGGATTGAGATTCTTACATTAATTTAGGCTGAAGTTTTGAGTTTTGGTGGAATCATAATAATGGTTATATTTGAAATATCGGTTTAGATTTGGATTCTAACGTGAATTTTGAAAACATTTAAGTAATTGAGTGGCTTTCTTCTTCTTATTGAATGGATCTTCGAAATTTCTTAACCACTTACGTAGAATTCTAGTGCTTGAGTCGGAACACACCACTATTTTATGCACTTACTACATTGTACTAACAATGTACTGTGAAAATGATTATCGAAACTTATACTGAGATTTGTACCTTTAATGATTAAGGCGGAATTTTGAAAAGCGTCAAAACCCCGATTTTTGGAAAGCAGAAATACTTATTCTTTTAAATTCACCTAAACTACTGAAAAATAATTTTTACGAAGTATTCTCATCTGGATTAACTAAACTGCAAGATCATCTCTGAAATATAATCTTAACACTATGTAGTCGGACATTTCGCGTCAAAATTAGACTTTCCGTAAAATATTCATATCTTACGATCTATTTGAAATACTTCAATGAAAGTTTCAGTGTTTTACTTTAAAAAGACGTCTCCATCTATTTACTTAGCAAAGTATGTGTAATTCAAATCGAAACAATTTTATTCATTCAAAATTACAAGATTATTTATAAATTTTCAACACATATTATATAAAAAAAAAAACTATAAGTAATAGTGCTTCAATGTGTGGTAGCGTTCGAAACATTTTCCTTTGTGCAGCGCTACATTGCAAAACTTGCACATGTACCGCGTTTCACTGCGTAGTTTGTGAGTGGAACACACACGACAACGACGTAAAATTTTTTTTATTTTTGCCGGTTCCAACTAGAGGTACCAATGTATGTTTCCTCATTTCCATAGACAGTCTCTCTTGTGGATCCGATTTGCAAACCTTGCTCCTGCATGTCGATGGTACTGGTTCAACTGGTTCATCTATCGAAATTTCATCCGTTACCCAATGAATCGCTATTTCTTTTTGTTAGCCGAATGAACTGAATTATAAACTACGAAAGAATTGAATAATTCACGATTTATGAGGTGCATTGCCATTCTCTTAGTCCATTTAACAGTTTTTCGTAAAATTGAATAATACGATAAGCACTGATCTGCACGGTCTACGCCTTTCATGTATTAATTATAATCGATCAGAGCATTTGGCTTTACAATTTTTTGTTTCGTCTTTCTGTCGATCTTCTGACTCTCCTTCATCTCTGCAGAGTGAATTGTGGAAATGAGATTTACAGTCTTTTTCGCCGAAAGTTGTTTCACCATTTTTCAATGACACTTTTTTCAGACAGTCCGGAAGTCCTTTATTTTTCCGTATGGCACCGCAAATTCTTATTTTTTTAAGAAATTATTTTTTGCAAACGGAGATAACACTACCTGCATTGTTTCGAGCAATCTGTTTCCTTGACCGCAATAAATTTCAAAATTGCATATGCAGCCAGTGTTACTTATAAACTCTACAAAATAGTGTTCCATGGCACGTTTAATGGTACTATGCCTTCATCTAAAGATAACTGTTGAATAGGCTTGTAAGTTTCTTTGATTTTTGAAAGAAAGATATCCAACAGCGGTCTGACTTTGCAAAGTCTATCTGAATTTTACTTTGTTTTTCGATTGTAATGGTATTAATATGGTGTTGTAATGGTGTTTATGATTAAGAACGCAAATAAATTATCGTCGATAAAAACATTTACGGCATCTACTACACTGTCAGGAACGTTTTCGGCATTTATTTCCGGTTTCAACGTTGATGGAAGAGGAATAGTATCTTCTTCACTAGAACTGTCTATGTTACTTTGGCAGGAACAATTAGATAAATTGTCAGCAAAAAATTCATCTTCACTCTCGTATGTATCTTGATTCATTTTCGGGGAAAGTAAAATTATAATCTTTAGGAAAATTAAATTATAACATTCGAAAATAATATCACTCAAATAACAAGCGACAGTTCAAAAAAGCTTAAAACTTTTCACCAACTCACACCAACTTAGGTATTTTGTACGAAAATTCAATAATTTCAATATCAAAAAATATATTATAAAAGCAAATTGAACTCTGAAAAACGAATATAAGACGACCGAACAAAATCAGTATAAAGCAGTTACTGAAGAGACGAACGAGTAAACTCTTCTCACGCGTTTTACTATAAAAAAGGGTATGACGAGTGTACTCGTTTCTCAAAAACAACGTGTTAAGTTAGTTATCTGCACTCTCAGCACTCCAAAAGTCATGTCGTTCTGAATAAGTGAAACTTATATGAATTTAACGAAATTAATTATGTAATACTAAACTAAATTAATTAATGATAATTTCAATAATAAGACACCAATGATAAGACCAACCCTTGTTTGTTGTAAATTTAATTTTTAAATCTTTTAATTCTTTGTCGTTTTTTATAAATGTTAATTTCTCGACATCATTGCAAAAAATTAAAAAGGTCCCATTGAAGCTGCCACTTCCGCTACACATATTTCCTCCAAAATGCGCCAGGACCTCCCAATTAATGGAAAATGTTTTAGTATGGAGTTTTATTCTGAATAGTCGATCTGCCTAGACTATAGAGGGAATTTATTAGACAATCTTTTGGTTTTAAACGTTTTGTCGTAAATACTATACATACATTTTTCAAAATTCTTACAAAAAAACTCCTAAGTATGAAAGCTGCGGTAATCACTGAAATCTCCCAATTTATGGAAAAAACTTAAGAATGACGTTTCTTAACTTCACCGAATTTATGCTGAAAAACAGTTTATATCAAAAATAGTAATTTTTGTTTAAATTTTGGAATCAGTATTCTGGTTGAACTGCCACTACATTGCGGAAAATCATTGCGATTTCTCAATTTACGGTAAAAGCATAGATAAGGAATCCTTATCTCTGGTAAAAGCTTAACTAAGTGTGTTATTTCATCCCTATTAGAAAATCAGTTTGGGCTGTAGTGAAGCTACAGACATTTAGTCCGCACGGCAACACACAGAAACACACACTAACATACACACACAGTGTGGTAAATTTCAAAAATTTTCAAGATTATTAAGTATAAAAAACTTTAGTTCTTAATCATCTTTCATGTAAATGTTATACTTTTACGAACAAGCTCCTGTGCGGAAGCTTTCACTTCCGGTGGACTGATTTCGTCCAAAATTCACTGGGATCTTCTAATTTGTAGAAAAAACTTAAGTAAGTAAGTATGAAGGTTCATTCCAACCAATCCGGCGCGCTCTAAAGAGTTCATTTTTTGTTAAAACAGTATTTTGTCAAAAAATGTCATATCCGCTTAAATTTTATAAAAAATGATTTGGGCCCGTATTGTTGCAAATTTAATTTTATTTTGTAGTCGTCTTTTCCGCAAATGATATACTTTTCATAATATTTTCAGAAAATGATAAAGTTCTTTTGGAGGCTGCCACTTCCGGTAGACCGATTTCAGTCAAAAATCACTGGGATCTCGCAATATATAAGAGACAAGCTTAAGTATATGAAGTTTAATACCATTCAGTCAATCCCTCTGTGCTGTATAGAGAAGGCAAACTACAGATTTTTAGTCGGCACGGCATCACATACACAGGCGTACTTGCACACACAGAGATTTTTTAAAAACTATTGTTTTTTACCTCGCCGGTGTGGCGAATGATAGATTTGCAAAAATCGCGAGGTCATTTTTTTATGATTATTACTATATGTGAGTTATTTCCTACGTTAAGAAAACTAATAATTATTACTAGTCTCTGGAATTTATAAATGTGTAAATACGACTAAAACAACAACAAAAAGACACATTTACGACAACCCACAAGGCTTTAGATAAAATTAGCCTTTTAATATCATTTGTTGTAAGTCGAAGTCGCAATACTTACATAATCCACCGATTTATATTGCAATGGAAGGTAATTTTCACTTTTAATATAACTAAGTATAGTACTTCCTCGATTTGTGCAACATTCGATGGTTGTAAATTTCAACTTTGGATATTTGCAATTTATCAATTTATGTACTTTTATGGTTCATACCTAATTTAAATTTTTTTTTATTTAATATGTAACTGTAAAAGTATTGAAAATATTATTGGTGCAAGATATTTCTGTATAGGAATTTTGTGGTAGCATAGTATGAAAAATTGCTGTGGTGCTATGTCCCAATTGTAGATATTCGTCTAGAAACTCGATGTATTGCCTTTTAAATGATTGACCACGTAAAAACCTCCTTTCCAAATTAGCGAATCGTTTAACTGCCATAAACCTTGACTGTCCAAGTTTCGGTGCATCTGGCTTAAACTCATGATGTATCTTTCATCTGGTGCCCTTTGAAACGTTTTCTGGTAATAATTTAGGCAAAATCTCTCTTCATCACTATACGGCTCAGCACTCACAACCTTCTCCATTTCCCAAAACCTTCTTAGTGTACGGTTCACGTCTAAATGGACATTAATTGATGTTTCTTTATGTGTAACTCCTCTATCAAGTGGCACTCCTGCTACAATCTATCCCATTTTGGTGTTGTGAGCAACTAATAACTTTGAGTTTGTGGTATACTTTTTATCATCACTTATTATATAAAAAAACAAATCACTACCAAGAAATTTGCCTTTCATTTTAAAGTTAGGATCAGCTAGTAATGAAAATGAATTAAAGAGAGGCTTAACTTTAATGTTTTTCTATAGAACTGAACTTTCTGTTTAGTTGTGTTGGTTAGTAAAAGGTAAAGTTGTATGAATTGTACTCGAATAAGTGACTTGAGGCGATAAAAACCACGAAAATTCTAGTTTTGAGACGTGTTGTATTTTGAGGTGCCTAGCAAAAACATAAACACAGATTGGGGTTTGCAGTAATTACGGTCGTTAACATAATATATATTTTGTCTAAGCACTGGTTTTATAGTAAACGGGTCACTTAAAACAATAAACTACACGACTAGCAGATGCGGCGTGTAAATTTATCAATCAAATTAAAATTTCTAATGAAAATTTTCACATGAGTATGTTACCAAATATGTTGATTTTGTAATTATGTATTAAGTATTTATAATTATCAATTAAAATCTAATTATATTAAAATTGCAAATTCAAACTAATCATTTCGGTTTTTATTTACAAAAATTTATTTAAAAAACATTAATGTAAGCTGATTCTTATGAGAAAGAACAAAAGCGTCCCCTCTATTTAAAGCGCACGACAAAAAATGGCGGAATCTTACGGCTCTGATATCTAGGTGGCTCTGCTATTAGCTGTTTTACTTTGGCAAAGCCCGCTTAGCTTACAACAACAATTCCACTGTATAAAAGCGAAGACGCTTTAATTTAAACCACAAATATTTTAATTTTAAGAAAATAAAACCATTTTATCTGTTATGGTGTGCACCGCAAGGTGGCCATTTTTTTAAATTTTAATGTATTTATATTTAAAATTACATAATAATCAATTATCAGACGATCAAAATTTGACATATAAATGTTTTATTACCAGCAAAGGAAAATTAAAATGCATCGAAAAACTAAAGTGAAAGGCTGTTGCTTTGAGATATTCAAGCAAAATACCTATTATTTCAGCAATCAGCAGAGAAGAAGAACTAGAAAGATAATTTCGAATTGGAAATTTAAAAAATGTTTGCTTATTTCTTATATTACATATATATAATTTTGTTATTTTGATTTAGATTTTCTGTAGCTTGCAGTCTGCTTATCCAGGAACATCTAAATTTAAATCAAAATTATATTTTAGGTGGCTTAAATGTTTATTGCCGAATCTTCGTCCAGAATCAGCAATGATCATCTGCAAGGTGTCGCATTTTCTTGTCCAGATAGCCAATATCTTCTAAAGTTTTGCTCTACTTTTAATGTATTGGATGTATCTGGATGATTTTAGAATATTTTTCGAAAGCTTGCCCAATCACAATTCCTACATAAATAAAACCTATATATGTATAGTATATCTAAAACCACACGAAAACGACAGAAGAATTTGCTATAAATCGAATAGAATTTTTTAGTTTTCCCGTTTTCGTAGCATATTCAGAAATAGGCCCAGGTTCGAAATGATTTCGTATGCCTATTAAATTGCAATTAATCTAATAAGTTAAGGTCCTGAAGATAAAGGATAACGAAATTGATGATACGTAGCCTATACTGCCTTCGGAGATTTTTTTTTTTTCATTTTGCCACTTCTTCCTCGATTGTGAAAATTCAGGTAATGAGAAGCATTGTGGGTAATGCTCCAAACACAACATCATTTATTCTTCGATTACTTTTTAGTACATAATAATGAATGAGAATAGGTTACTACGGATGAAAGTGCAGGAAATGGGCATGATGGTGAGGGTTGACTTTGTTTTAATGACAACAATTTTGTAGTATCGCGTTTTCAGTATTATCTACATATCATTAAGGCGCGTCTAAGCAATAAGATATTGCTGAGCATAAAGTTCAGAGTATCTGTCAGAACGCTTTGAAAATGAAACAAATGAAGAAGAATAGTGTGCAATTCATGGTATATTATGTGCTAAAATGACGTGAATTATTGAAAAGTTCGAAAAATACGTCATGTTCGGTAATTGCAGTTGGACCGGTTTTTAATGGCTGTGTAACAAAATCCCGGTTTCCAAAATCTAAGTTTTGTATAAAAAAATCCCTATTTTTAGGAAATGGGTTCTTAAATGATTTTTTAACAAAATTTAAAAATGAGTTTGCGATAAAGTTCTAGAAAATAGCTAATTGGGATGGAATTTGGCCATTTCTTAAAAGATTTTGTTGAAATTCTACACGTGCGATGGAAATTGATTTCTAAAATGATTTTTTGATAAAGTTCTGGAATAAGGCAGATAGGAGGATACCTCGCCATTTCTTAACCGATTATGTCGAAAATCGACACGTGAGATCTAAATTAAGTAAATGATATTTTAAAATGATGTTTGATAAAGTTCTGGAATATTGTCATTAGGGGGATGGAACAAGGCCATTTCTTAATCGATTATGTGGAATCACATGCTATGGAAATGGGGTTGAAAATGTTGCAAGTACAGAACGTAGTGTGACTTGTTTGCCGCCTCTGACTTCGCAGCCTTGGTTTTTTCTAGTAAATTTTTGGTCGAGATATCTTATTTTTATGTTCAAATATTATTAGGCCCGTTGCACATATAAGCAAAGCTAAGCGAGAGGCGTAGTTTCTATTAGCATAGTTTAGCTTGCACAGCTCATTCCACTGCACATTTGAGCTAATTACATCGCTCACACATACATTTCAATACAAGTAGAATGCTATGTGTGCCAAAATTTTATTAGAATTACATAGGCGGGACGTCATCCAAATTTCAATATATTATAAATATATGTACACAATAAGAGCAATGTATGTGTGAGCGATATAGCTGAGTTTTGCAATCCAAAGACAACCCGAGCTAAGTTAGTTTGCATAGATCAAAAAAGAAAAACATAGTTTAGCTCACATAGTTTAGCTCAACTGTGCATCATTCCATTAAAACTCTTTATTTACAACCAAGAACGATGAACTTAGCTGACATCGCTTAGCTTAACTAAGTTGAAATGTGCAACACGGGCCTTAGTTCGGCCGGTCCCAATTAATAAAAAATATTTTTTTCAAAATCAAGTCTTTAGAACTAAAAGAAAAGAAAACCGGATTTTGAAAACCGGGATTTTGAAAACCGGAATTTTGAAACCGGCATTTTGTAGTACACTCGCTTTTATTGTGCTGCGCAAATCGAACCTTTACTGTAGTACGAATTGCAGTTACAAAATACAAAAAATCTAATTAAGGTTTTACTGTACACACTGTTCCACTATTAGGATAAAGAGTCGAACCGTCACAATAGAAAATCGACTCATGTATTTATATCCCGCAAAATCAAAACGTAATCAAAATCCAATCATAACTAAATATAATTAAATTGCAAATTACAACAAATAAACATAATTAAACGAACCTTCGCATTCCTAAATATAAAACAATTTCATTCATTTATTCAAATTTCAATTATAATCGGCAAAAAAAGTAAAATAAACCTTAGGCAATTTTGGACGAAGAAGAAAAAACAACCCACCTCCTACCGTCTCACTATATCAAATTTCCAAATTAAAATGAAAATTTTCTACTTCATTACCGAGGATTTTGATGTGATCAAATTTCCGTTTCACCCTCACATCGTTCGTATATACAGCCAATATGCATTTGGTGTGGAATATATAGGCAAACAAGACCGCATACAGACTTTATCCAATATATTGGACCCTATGCTATATCTAAAAGCGATATAAATGTGTAGTTGACAGATTAAATTTTTAATAAACTCCCCCAAATCCGCGTCATATACTCCGAGTTTCTTGAATCCTAAACCACTTAAAACGTATTGAACATAAAATTCACTTTAAAAACTAACAATAATCTTAAAAATCGTTTTTTTTATATTTTTAGAACAATTTTTACAAAAGGTTTTATTGTAAGTGATAAATTTCGACATGCCATATACGAGTATTACCAAAAGGAGGATGTTCAAATTTAATTTATATTCTGTGAAGAAGGATAATGAAAAACTATAAAAATTTATTTCTATTTTTAAAGCGTAAGATGTATAGAATTTAACAAAAATGTCCTTTTTTGCTTTATGTTCGAGAGGAACAGCTGTACCAAAAACCAATTGTTGTTGTTGGTAATTTTTTAATTTTTTTTTTTTTATCTTTTGTAAAGTAGCCGATTAAGGGTCATGAGATTTTAGCCTACATTTATATACAGTTTGGTGATTTTGTAAAGATCCAACCGATCATTTATTCATTCATGGCATTTTGTATATAGGTATCGAAACACAAAGACTAGAAGGTAGATTTTTATCAACCTAATGAAATTCGATTGGATTAGAGTTGTAAGTTTTGTAACAAACACAGTATAGCTACCTACCTATAGATAGTTTGTATTCTGGAAACATGACTAACATTTAGACGCGAACGTGATATTATTTTATAAATAATATCGGTTTAAAAAATTAAAATTAGTTAATTTAAATTTTAAAAACACTAAACGCATTGATTATTAATCATTCGCGCTCTGTGCTGTGTGTTGTTTAAAATTTAACACTTTGTTGTGGTATACGATGCGGATCTCATTGTGAATGCGTATGCGTTTTACATTTTTGTGAACATGATGGCAGAGGAATTTAAAATTTTTCGTTATTTTTCCATATGCGGATGAGTTAAAATCTATTAAAATACATAATAATGCTCGAGTCGAGGTTCAAAGTTATGTAATTTATAAAGTAATAATAAGCAGCTATGGATTATGTCGAAATATTGTTTAGAGATTTATGTAATTTTAATCCGCGATGTAAGTAGTTATGTAATAATGTTTTCCCATCCCAGAAAATAGTGTTTTGGTGGTGTAAGCACGTTTCAATAATTCCCACAAATATTAAAACCCAAAAATTTGATTTTTGGGTCACGGAAATAACGAAATCAATTTTTATGTATGCGTTCGAATTCCATCTTAGAATGTGATAAACAAATATAAGTAGTTGCACACAGCTGAAACTCATATTTTCTAGTTACAGCTAAGCTCGATCCTAAATATAGCTCCAAGTACCTACCTAACATAACGAAACTTTAAATTCTTTAAGGCATTTTCGAAGTAATGGGAAGTATGAGAGTATGACGTCCGACCAACTTCCCTTTACAAAACATAAGATTATTCTGGATGATAGCCAAACATATTTTTTTGGTTTTAGTTGAGCTTGAGGCTAGAACGGTTGATATAAATATATGAATACCTTTATAAAAAGATGTGGAAGTTAAACAGAGTTCTAGAGTTGAGCTTTTAAATCAGGATTTCTATTACCACTTCACTCCAAAGCCAATCATCAAACGCAAATCGAAGAATCGTTTTTTGGACAGAGAACAGATCTTTCATTCGGGTTTTCATACTTTCCATAGTTTATTTTTAGTACACATTCAACTGCACTCTTTAGAACATTTGAAGGCTTTTCAATTAATATATTTAACTTCTGCATAGATTGTGGACTCCCATTTGTTTAACTTATGCTATGATCTGGAAATACACCGACTATCTTTAGGAGCTTTGCAGTATCTATTTTTTATGGAACTGGATTTTTTCTCTTTGTTAGATTGTAACTTTATTCAATAAAACTTAACATCTACGGTTACTCAGGTGTCAGTCAATTGTAATTAGAAGATAATAAGGGATATCTCGTTTGGTTACCTTGTAAATTATATTTTTATGCCGAACTATTTCGTTTCTGAGTCTGAATTTTTGACTTTGGTTAGTGACTTGAGAATGGCTAATTTTGTTTTCTAATGGTCCAGTTTTGTTGCTCAAGTTTTGTGATTTAGGACTCTCAGTTATTTTAGAAGTTCTTCAGCAATTCTAAAAATTGTTCGTTAAGGATATGTGTGAATGATTGATTCATAAAATTTTATGGATGGTCTAGAACTATTCGATATTTAACTCACACGATTTTTAATATCTCTATTCCTCAATTCCTAGAACCAACAGGAAATAAGTTGTAGGTGAAATAGATTTTATAACAAATCTAGAGTATAAAATGGTTAGATTGTAAAATGGCCGATATGCGGGTTTATGCTACAATATTGGAATATTGATTGCATATACTTCGGTTTGGTTTGATGTGAAAATAAACGGCTCATATAAGTATAAGGTTTTGATTGAAATTTAGTTAAAAATTTCAATAAAAGCGTTAGTGTTAATCATTTAAAATTGTTGCTGTTCACTTAAAAAACCTAGTTGTTTTGCGTGGAGGATAAGCGGTATTAAATTGTCCCTGATATCATTAGTTCTCTGGCCAAGAAGCACGACATCATCTGCATATCCAAGAGTTTGGCCTGATTCATTTCGCGAAGATTCAATACGGGTTTTTTTGTACCATACGTACTCGAGCGCTAAATTAAACAATATACATAGGTGTGAGTGCATCCCATTTCGCACACCTGTGGCACTATTCTTGCTTTCTTATGGGAAAATATTTTCCCTTTAAAAAATTTGTGGAACAAAAGTTTCCCAATTATTCCGGCTTTCCCTGGGAATAGGGAATTGGGAAAAATATTTTGTAAATATTTTCTAAACAAAGTTGATTGGCAAACTTTTATACCACAAAATTTTCATGGGGAAAACTAATTCCCAATATATTTCTGTTTCAAAAATATTTACATCAAACTAATTGCAACAGTATGCCAGAAAAATATAATTTAGATAAAAATATATTTCCAGGGAAAGCTAGAATAGTGCCACTGATGTTATTTCGAAGGGACAGACACGGTCCCTTCCACTACTACATATTATACACAGCGAGCCAGATATTGTTAGCTTACAGGGACAAGCTTCTCTGGAATTCTGAGACGTATGAGCGCGACCCAAAGCTTTTCGCTATATGTCAGCATGCCTGTTGAACATCTATATAGAGTTGGTGATTGGTTATGTTTTACTCCTTACATTTTTCCATGATCATCCTGAATGTGAAACACTGATCAGAGGTTGATCGATGGGGTGAAAATCACATTGTATAAATTTTCAGCAAGAGGGCTGATTCGGGTAAGAACAATATTAACAAATACATTGTAGACGGTGTTTAACAGAGCTACGCTACGGTAATTTTGACATCTGAGGCGGTTGCTTTTTTATTTATATAGATATTTTATTTATATCGGTTAAGGCTGGGTGTATTTCCACTTTTTAATCTACTAATAACTACATCTACTTTCTTTATTGTGATTTACGGGACAGGTATCTTCTTGCCTGGGGGCAATAGCTCCAATAGGGGTCACTTCGTTGTTCTGATTTACTAAAGCTTGTAAATAGGACTGCCATACTAAGAAAACGTCAGTCACTTTTGTTCTCAACTCTCCATTCCTTAGTAAGATTTATTTGAAGACATTTGCATAGGAGTTTCTTGAAGAGTTCCGTGCTATTGATGGTCTGCTTTATATCTGATGGGATAGCTATAGCCACTGCTTCTGGATGTTTGTTGGTGTTTCGTAGTTTTCGTTGTGCTGGTTTAAAAGTTTAATGATAGCTGATTGGTAGTTTTACAAAAAGTCTTCATTTTTCAGTGCATCAATTTTGTTTCAGCGCACGGTTTTATTTGCCTGTTAAATTCGAATGATAACAAACTTATATTTGAGCGGAGCAAGATCTCTGCCCATGTCGGCGCCTCTATAAGATCAAGCTTCAGTTATACTGGTGGAATATCTCTTCGAGATCGTGACGAATCTGGTTTTCTGTTCTTCCATCATTAGATCGCCACGTCGCTCTGTGAATTTCTTTATGTTGAAAGAAGGTACTCGATACGAATACCTATATATTATAGTCAAGTCCGTGACGCGACAATTTTGATATCATTCTGCGTTGCGTCTTCGGTGGACGCATGAGCAGTGACTGTCGTAATATTGAATTTCTTGAGCACTGCTCTTAAGTTTGGGGCTTAGCCGCGAATTACGGCACCCATTCGTACTAGCATCAGTTAGCAAACACATCACTGGTGCGGATTTCCAAGCTAAAGAATAAATGCTTGATCGATCCCGCGATAACCTTATCTATGAACCATAAGAAAAAACTCAGCTCGCCGTCACTAAGAATATTCAATGTCGAGAATTTATGGTTCATTGCAAAAAAAAAATCCGACCTTACTCAAACGCCAAGATATGACTGTTTGCGAGACAATAATATTACAGCTGTACATTGGCGTTTGTAGAAGTGGATATCAGTGCAATTTACCTGAAAAGACCAAAGGGCACAAAGAATCATGGCATTACTCTCCAACATGCAACATCATCCCATTCTGCATACCAGCTTATCCGGATTATTTATATCATTCTAAAGTTAAAATTAATATTAAATAATTTAAATTTGCATTATATAATTTACCTTTAACAAAAATAGTTTTTCAGGTAAATTTTGTTTATAAAGTGACAGTCCGAAAATAGGCAACAAAATTAATAATAATAATAACTTACCTCATTGTGGTGAAGGGAGAAATCTACCTTGAAATAGATTCCTGACAAGTACCCAAATGTAAATGTCACATATATAGATGTCACTATATAACAAAATTTACTTGTCAATGTTTTGTTGTGTGCAAATCTATAAAGTTTTTCTTCTTCTGAAATTATTCGTACACAGATGAACATCACAATTTTGAATAAAATTTAAAATAAAATATAAGGTATTCAACTTGTGATTGAATAAAAAGAGTTAACAATTAAATTTAAATAGACATACATACAATGACGTACAGTAAAGCATAATGTAGTTCACAGACAGATGGCCAACTTCCACTTTTCAAACCACTTCGTCTTAAAATTAACGAAAATGATTGGAGACAAAGTGGAAATTACAGGCGATTAAACACAGTTACTGTCCCAGAGCAGAGATACACCCACTGTCTCGGATCCATGATTTTTCAAGACATCTTCATGGATGCACCATTTTCTCCAAAAATTAATCCGTGTCCAGCTCATCAACAAATTCCGGTTTTATCCGAAGATCAATACAGAACTGCTTCAATGACTTTTGGTCTCACTGGAACACTAAACAACTGAAGAACATTCAGAGTAATTACAGCCATTATTCGGATTACGGAAATCTGAATTTGGTGTAAAAAAGTTAAATTTTTTTATTAATGAAATCTCCTCAAACGGCATTGTACCACCGAGAGATAGAATTACAGCTATCAATGCATAATCGGAATGGTCGTCGACTACAACCGTTTCTTATCCAATTTGGCGAATCAACTATCAGCCATCTACAACCACACAAATTTGTTGATCAAATTAGGTAAGAAAGATAAATTCTTCTGACTCATTGAGTGTCGAACAGCGTTAGAGACAACCGCTCAACACTTCGGCTAACTACACATTACTTGCACATCTTTACTCAACCTTTAATCGTGATGGCTTCTAGCCATCTTAATAGGAATAAAAAATCCCGACATTTCATCGAAGGCCGTGAATTCCGCATTTAAATGGATCACAGCCTATCATGAATGCCATTATAAATTAAAAACCGAGTAAAATCCGAGACAGACGCAAAATTTAGAGTTTGTTGCCCAGTTTACGACCCTACGACATTTTTGCAGTAACTTGCAGTAAATTAAAAGAATACCTAAATGGGTCGAAAACAGTAAACCAAAGACTGAAGTAAGAACAAATGGCACCAGATGGAAAAGCAGTATCAATGTGATGGGAAACATCGCAAACTACGCCTCGCCTGTATATACATGAATCACTTAGACGTGAAATATTCGACAACGTCCATAAGTTGGACATCCGGGCATTAGAGCATTACGGAAGAAAGAAACCTCAAAGTATTTTAGGCCATCGATGAATAATGGCTGCTTCCATGGAACAAGATCTTGTACCGATTGTCAAAAATCTAAATTACAAGACACACACGTTCCGAATTATAAAACATGAGTTGCCTTCCGGGCGGTTTGAAAAAAATCACATTGATTTGCCATTTATCCCCATAGAATGAAATCATTTACATACGTACAATCATTGATCGTTTCCTTGTATTCTTTTTTCTGATTTTACCACACAAACTATCGCAAAAACAGTACTGATAACCTATCATACATTGCTAGATTCGGTATGCCATTAGAACTTACAAGTAATCACGACCCTCAATTCGAATATACCTTGTTTTAAGTGTTCGCAAAATTACTAGGTATTCATACGATCAAGCCGACTTCCTATCACCCATGGTCAAATGGGATTATCGAGCGATTTCATTGTAATTTAAAAGAAATCTTAACAGCTCGCAGAAACATAATAAACAGGAATGAAGAACTTCCATTCGTGTTATTAATTCGTACTGCATTCAAAGCTTACAATGTTCTGCGGTTGAGTTAGTTTATGACAAACATTCAGCCGGATATTTTTTCGCCCCCTTCCACAAATAACCTATAATTAGATCACACGTCGCACGCCTCATGAAAGAACATTTCGTTATCAATAGACCGAATAGA
This sequence comes from Nephrotoma appendiculata, assembly GCA_947310385.1. Lineage (NCBI taxonomy): Eukaryota > Metazoa > Arthropoda > Insecta > Diptera > Tipulidae > Nephrotoma > Nephrotoma appendiculata. Next base: position 83,736,795 of record OX371224.1, on the reverse strand, counting down.
TCCGACGCACGGCATTAAAAAAATCGAAATTAACCCTGTAATAAGGCAATAACATATCGAAAATGCCACACCAACAAGAAACCAAAAGAGTTTAGTTCAAATAAAATGCATTAACTGATTACATAAACAAAACAATATACATAAGTTCAACAAACCGATAATTTTCGCAAAAAAAAAAAAAAAATAAATAAATAAGTAAATACATTTTCAATTCTGTAATTAAATATCACCTTAAATTTTGACCACATATCATCATTACCAAACACATTTGATTTATATCCAAAATTACATCTGTATACCGAAAAATGTTCTCTCGAAGGGGGAGTGATGTAGAAGCCCAAATGACTCGGGACATGTAACATATTTCTTATCATTTTCGTAACCTCATTCTCGGTAATAAAGTTCAAAAACTAGGACAAAGAATGAATTATCAAACAAAACCGGAATAGCGCTTAGGCACTGAAACAACCAAAAATATCCAAGAATTTGTATGTCGCAATCGCTTATATACCATACAATATGATTAATAATAAAGGGTGTTCCATCGGTTGTTTTTTTTATTAAAACAAACACATTTCTTATTGAAAAAGGTAGTTCTATGCCATTTATGCATGGAATACCATATCCTTATTGTGACCACCACGGCTCTGGTTAAAGGCTTGCATTCGAACATCAAAATGTTTGATTTTTTTTTTTAATAAATGCAGTTCGATGGCGCAATTTCAGCTCGAATGTTACACTTTAGATCTTGAATTGTTTGTGGAGCATTGCTTCATACTTTACTTAAAAAAAAACCCAAACAAATAATCTAACGGTATCAACTCTATGATCGCGATCATCGTACTTGGTTGCCAATAAATCGAGTGTGTCACGGTTTGTGTACATGTGACACTGTCTTGTTGAAACCAAAGATCATCTAAACCATTTTCATCCAAGCTTGGATACCCAAAACAGTAAAAAAATGCTCGATAAAGGAAGACGAAACTTTTAAAATATTGAACATCCGTTAACCAGGTGTAAAAATTATTGATATTGAAGACCTACCCATCAGCTATGATGACCCATGCATCCGAAAACAGTCTAGTTCAATATTAATGAATTATATAGCCTTTGGTTACTTTCCAGAATTTCGAAAAATTTATCGGCTCCAATCAGCAAATCTATGGGAGATGGAAAACCGAAATGTGGATCAGCAAAATTCAATTCAGATGTTGCAAGTTTATCTTAATCTTCGGATTTTGTGTGGGAAGTTGTTTTATTATAAAAACCTCTAGTTTCGTCTTCTTATGATCATACATTGATCGTAATGTAATCGTTGACTTACCGCTCGGGATATTAAATTTCCTGATGTCAATCCTGTGATATGCACGTTCGCTTTCAGGCGCGCTAACTGCAATCTCTGAGCACAATTTTCTGATATGAACGATGACTGTGAACCGGAGTCCAACAAGGATCAGAACTGCATTTCTCCATATTTATCTTCGATTAATATTAGCGCTGTGGGTAAAATGGCTTGTTGAAAATTTTGTTTGCGATTTCTGGATTCCATGGCAACTAGCACCGTGGATTCTGTTTCCGTAATGGGCTGTGACGCCACTGTTCCCTTTAGTTCTTCATTCTTCGCATCTATGTTTGAATCCGGGTATAATGTTACATGATGTTTCATTTTGCAAATTCGGCACACATATTTAGATCGACATACCACGGATTGGTGTGTTGCTGGACAGACAATTAAAGTAGAGTCTTTTAGTTACTGTGAACTCTTTGCATTTGTCGTTAGGTACTTCGAGATAAGTACTACACTGACTTAAATATTGTTCACCTGAATACATTGTATACACACCTTTCGCCGTAACTTGTGCTGTCACTGCACCGACTCTTTTGGGTGCTGACGGTTTTTGCTTTTGCGAATAATTAATGCACTCTAATGCATCGCTCCTTTTGTTGAGGAAATCAATAAAGGTTTCGAGAGAGGAAAAATCCTTACTGGCACACTTGTGAGCCCAAGCTTCTTTAGATTCCGTATGAAATTTTTGCGTCAAAATATAAATAAGCCATATATCTCGTTGTTCAGCATACTCTCCTAAAACGCGCAAACCACGGATAACTTCGTCAGATATATCCGTAAGATGTTGAAGACCCTTTGACGAGCTTTGATGCATTATCAGTTGCTCCATAAATTGTTTGACTTAGTTACAAATCACATGTTTCGGTTTACTGTATCTCGCCTCTACCTTTTCCCAGGCTTTCTTGTAATTCGCCTCCGTCATACTTAAATGCTTGGTCAAATTGTAAGCTTCTCCTTTTAATAATGATTTGAGATACTGTAAATTATGTCTCTGTACTACTTGTTACTATACTACTGTGTTACTTTCTTCTCACTGTTATGTATGGAAGACACTTGCCAAGATTCTCAATAGCTTATTCTCAACTTTGTCACAGTATTGTACCCAAAACCTGCTATTCTGACACATAATCTTACCGGTGGTCCAAGCTGGTGGACTTGAATAGATAAACCAGAGTAAGTAGTAAACCAGATTAGCCACTTTCCTAAACTTTTTCCAAGAACGCCATTTCGATTCTATACGTACCAAATTTCATCACGATTGTTTAATAAAATGTTAGTTCCGTTTAAGAACACTTTATTCCAGAACTTCTTCTAAGAAAACGTTGGAATCTCATTTCAATCCTAGCTACCAAATTTCATGAATATCAGTTAAGAAATGGCCTAGTTTCGTCCTTATTCATATGTTCCGGAACTTATTCCTTATCATTTTTCATAATCGATTGAGAAATGGCTTAGTTCCATTCAAATTGACCGTTTTCCTTTACCAGGCACTATCGTAACTCATATTCGAATTCAATTTTCGTAATATAAACCTATTTTTAACACGAAAAAAATTAAAAACACTGTAGGCCGCAAAAAAAATCAGAACATGTGCACAAACATGAAGGGACAAACAGGCAAACCCTTAAACGATAAATTAGGATTTTTGAACTCGTTAAAACAACTCTCTCTAAAACTTGTATGAAAATCACTGCGATTGCTAAAAGAGCTTGCTTGCATTTTTCATCGTCTTTTCAATGAATTGCAAAATATTGGACAAATTATACTCCATATATTATGTTTATAGTGACTGCTGTGGTAAAATAATAATTTGTACGTGTCCATGTTTACCACAGTTCTTCAACATAAAACAAGTGTGAAATTTAGGCTCCGCCTTTCTAGCACCCCATCTAAAGGTTTTGACAAAAGTGACGATTGAATTTGTTTGGTCATCGTTTGGTTAGGATTGGTCACTAGTTTTTATCGCTGGTCACTTACCGTTCGTTGGTTTTATAAAATTATTAGTATTGGTCAAGTTTCTAGCCCCGAACACTTTGAATAGTGTGATGATGAGTTTTTAACGAATTTTTGCAATAAATCATTAGCTAGGGATGACCAAACGAAATTATCTAGTGAGTAGTGACCAAGTCTCAACGAGTTATGAAAAACCATAAAAATGAATTGATTATATCTTATGCCTTCTACTTTAGATACAATTCTTTGAAAAAAGAAATAATTTCTTCTAAATGGTATATTCCAATTAGAATTCTTATTAATTTTGTAAAATGAAATTCCTACATAAGCGACGAACCCGATTTTATTGAATTAATACAATTTTAGTTTTTTGATTTCGCAATAAAAACTGACCCATTAGTGACTTAACATCACAATGTGGTGACTAATCATGACCTAACGATTACCTAACGAAATTTGATAAAACGGTATAATTTTCTTGCAAAGAGGTGCTACACGGGATATTTTTATTTTTATTTTTCAATATTTATTTACGATAAAAACTAGTGATCAATCCTGACCAAACGAATTCAATCATTACCTTTGTCAAAACCTTTGAATGCTAAAAAGTTGCAGCCTGAAAATTATAGATCATACATTTTTCGTACAAGGACACACACGTATGGAGTGCGACATGGACCGTTCGGTAATAGAACAGAAAAAGTCCAATATCTAAATACACCATCCTCGCGAATCGTACCAATTCGTTAGATCAGTAGGCACGCCTACATATCGATTTGAAGTTATCGAAATGGAGCACAATAACATGTTTGATTTTGCTAAAGTGTTAAAATCTAAATGTTTGTGGCGCAATGTAAACAGCAATGGTGAAAAATTCAGATGGGCTAATCTTAAATTAATGCGAATCTATTAGCATACTGACCATTTGTCGATGGTGTGTAGGACGAGGTATTGAAATTAGATGAATACTCCTCAGCTATATCACACTTTTGATAAACCCGGCTAAAAAAGGATCTCATGGATCATGTCTGTTTAATTCCCTTCATTTATCAAACATTTTATTTTTAATTAGAATTTAAATGACGGAGACGTGCGAAATATTGAACACGTTTTGCAGGATGAACTTGATTTGTAACTGAAGACATGGAGCATTAAATTAATTTTAAATAAAATTAAATTTGGTTGTAAATGAAATCAGAAGAAAATTTTAAAAAATTATAATTTTGGAAGAGTCCCTTTAAAGGTAGTTTCTTAATTTTCCACTTCCATTTAAATATTTTTTTTATATTTCATAAAAATTAAGGAAATTTGATAATAAACTTTAAGGTAATTAGTGTTAATGTTAAGTCTATTCATCAATTTTTTTTAAAACTCCATAACAAGGTTTAATTTCAATTATCTCAAAACTAGCAAAATGCGCACTTAAGCGATTTTATCTTTTCTACGTAAGTACATTTTTTCACCTATTTTACCATTTTGATAACTTTCAATGAAATTCTCACAATCTAAGCAATTTGCGTATTGGTTGATTTACGAAATAAAATGTTTGTTTTTTTAATTTCAATATTAAAATCTATTTTAACATCCGTCTAATAGGACGAGTATTCTTCGTTTATCTAGTTCTATCCAATCTAAAATTTTAATTAAGACATTTAACAAGCATAAATCCTCATTATACCGTAATTAAATGGTAATTGCATATCTAATTTATCCATCACATAAATTAAAATGTCTTCCAAAAATCATATACTCGTATACGGAGTACGTATAAAGATAATATATGAACGTACAAACATCAAATCATATTTCGAAATTATTACAAAAATATTAATTCATAAATCATAAACATATATATAAATAAATAATCATAATCATCATAGAGCATTTTAATAATAAATAAATTAAATTGTAACATTTATTTATTTATTTGTATCTAGACGTAATAATTTGTTTATGTACGATTGTAATGAAGGATGTATGGTGATCCATTAAAATACTCAGTATTTATCTCTTAATTCTTGAATCATCAAGATATGTAAATACGGTAATAACAATAATCTAGCATATAAAATTGTATCTATCTAGACATAAAACATATACATAGCAATAAATAAATAATTAAAGCTCATTAATCAAGATGAAAAATTTATATAAATTATGTTGTTCTAAATATAGTGAGGTATACTATACAACAAGGTCTTGAAAATCCTTCATCGATATTAAATTATTCTTCGACTTCGTTTTACCGATTTTCATCAAGCACCCAGCAATTAAATATATAAATGATTATTAATAAATAGAAAGCGTTACAATACAACAAACCGACAAAAATGTTTTAATTACAAACAATCAATATTTTAAACGGGTTGAAAAAAAAAATTCAAATCACCCAATAAAAAAATTGTAACCCTTATAAAAAAATGTAACCATTGAACGTAATTAAAACGATTGGATATTTTTTGACCGATTTTATATTGTTGGTACTATGCACGCGGATAAATTCGTGGTGGTTGATTGTGTTGCTGTATTTATTATGGATTACACTCTGGAACGATATCAAATGATTAATTAAAAATCATAAATACAGAATTTTTTTTTTTTTTGTTTTTGGTTCTGGTATTTATTCGAAATGGTTTTTTATGCGCTTCATACAAACGTTTTTATCGAATCGAAATGATTTGTGATTGATTCGATTTAATTTTTATTTTTATGATCGATTTATTAATTATGGTGGATATTAAATTGATGGTTAATTTATATAATATAGAGCTATAAGTAATAATGGTTTATATAATTTAGTTCGCAATTTAAGATAGTTTGGATTAAATCGATTATTAAAACTTATTGATTGGTTTACCTATTTGAATTGGATCAATCAACGATAAAATAATTTCAAAATTTTGTTTTACATTCAAAGCTCAACTTGTTAATTAAAAAAATTTCTCTCGAGCTTAAAAAGCTTAAATTAAAAAAAAACTAATAAATGTTCAATTTGTTCGTATGTGGTTTGCTCAAATTTCGGCATTTAAATCAACATGTTTGTTGATAGATTGTTCAAAAATGACTTGCTTGATATAGAAAACATTTAGGCGAATACATTTTTTGGAAAAAAGTGTGACAAAAAACTGTAACTGTAATGTAATTCAGTATCACGTGCTACACCTCGTGGGATAATAATCATAATCTAATTTAAATTGCGGACTAATTTATAACTTATTTTATACAAAAATACTTATTTAGAAGTTTCCTATAAATCTACTATCTAATAGACTTCCGTTCAACCTTGATACTCGTTTAACAAAGACAAACAAATCCACAATAAGTTTACTTAAGACGAAACTTTTAAAAATGTTCGAAAAAATGTTTCTCGCAAAATATTTCACTAACTGTTGTATTTATGCTGTACGCCTGGCGCAGATTTTTCTAATTAAATTACTGATTGAGCGAATTACCTCAAACGCCCATCAGATTGTACCAGTCAGAGGGTATCCCATTAAGACCGCCCATTTAGAATTTAGCACCATTTTTTGTGCCAGTATTACAGCGTTTTTTAAATGTCACCGACAATTTTGTAAAAAGGACCAACCGGTGTCATTAGCGAGGCGGCCATTTATTGGATATTGTGATATACATAACCTTCATGCCTATACTTACTCTTTATTACAATAAGCACATAAGAAGTTTTCAAATAAACACTAAGTTTTTTCTAATTCTTAAATAACCGCTCTTAATACACCCTATATTATCAGTTATCCGTCCAAAATGACGGAAATGTACTTTAGAACTCTGGTGTAATTTACTGTTTTTCATGAAGAGAAACTAAATTATAAGAGAAATTATGAATGATTCTCAGCGCTGTGCTACATTATCTACACGGCCTAGATAATTAATATTCTACACGTGTAGAGAATTTATGTAGACAATTAAATAAAATATATAAAAAAAAAACTTTTTAAAATACCACGATTTTCTAATGCACTAAAAAGCAGAAAATAATTTGTTTCTGGCATATAGAATTATCTGGGCATTTATACACTAGCACCAATTTTCTACAACTAAAAACGTGGGGCGCATTTTAGAAATATATTTTATTTTAGTCTTTTTAGTTGTACGAATTTTGAATCTTGTTATCAATTGAAACAATTTTTTAAAATAGATTTCATTTCTTCATTCAATTAAATTTATACAATTACATTATTCAACATAAGTACAAAAACATAAATAAAACTGTAACGAAACTTAAAGTTAACCAAAACAAAATTAAGGGCCTTATGGAGGTCGATATTGTCGCATTCTTTCCATTTCTCTGATTGCACTTTCGTTACAAGGCTTCTTTCCTGACAATTTGCTACAGTCCAGTTCCTCAATTTGCAGTCCATTTAAAGATCTCACTCTGCTTAATGCGACGTAAGCTTGACCGTCTTGAAAAAGTTATCTTCCTAAGTAAACGACTGCATGATCGACGGTACATCCCTGCATTTTGTGGACTGTACATGCACCAACACAAAATTATTGGTAATTGTCTACGCTCAATTGTTCCATAATTATATTTAGCAGGAAATTGTATAGCTTTCGGCTGGATAAGTTCAATACACTCATTGCTAAAATCTATTCTAACTGATGGAACGTCGGTATCGTACATTTGGTCTCTGCGCCGTTGACAAGACCCTTGACAAGACCCTTTTCAACATTGATGTTTGAGCGTAACATCACTTTGGCACCAATAAATATTTTCAGCTCTTTGGACAATCCTCCAATTTTATTTACATCTGCTGGTATGATATTAACCATGTTGACATTATCAACATTTCTTGTTGCATCAATAATTTGATCCTGTGCTCGAATTTTGAAAATACGCACTTGTTGAGCTCGATATTGCTCAATACAGCGAGATTATGGGCATCTACTTGAGCTCTTAAAGGATAAATTCGAATGGCTTTATCCAATGCAAAATCTCCAGTTGCCTCAGTCATTTGTTTTGACATAAGAAGCTCAAAATGCTGACCATTTAATTTTCCAACTCTAAGGGCATTCAAAAGATCAGCAAATGTGTTGTCTCCTTGCTGCCGCATGTTTTCTGTCAGCTCACATAAAGAAAACAATCGCCACAAATGAGTCGCTGGCAAGAATCGGGTTGGCTGATTGAAAATTTGTGCTCCTTTTACGGGAGGCAATTGCATCAACTGACCGAAAACAATTATATTGATACCTTCAAACTCTTCGTTATCTTTATTTTTCAATTGTCTCAGTCGTGAGTCAATCATGCAAAGCATTTCATATGGAACCATGCTTATCTCATCAATGAAAATGTACCCGACATCCTTCCACTGTTGACGCATAATCTTCAGGTAATTTCCTGTCAATTGGGGCATATTTGGTGTAAGAAATACATCTTTTTGAACAAGCATTTTCAATAAACGGTTAAGTGTTGAACCTCCTACTAGTCTAGCTACAACACCAGTTAAGGCAGCAACTTGGCAGCAACCGGACAAGTGGCGCAGTGGTTAAAGCTTCGGCACTTGGACCGGGAGGTACTGGGTTCGAATCCCAGCAGAGGCAGGATGCAAAAGCGAATTTTCTTCATCGATTTCGATCGGTGAAGTTAATAAACACAACTAAGACCCTCTGTTGGAGTGCAGAACTCAGCGCCGACCCACCGTCCATATCAATGTACAGGTTGACATGGAGCAGGCAATGTGCAGGTGGTACACTGTAGTTGTATGAGTAGGTGAATAGGTGGATGTGTGCGTGAATGAAAAGGGGGTATTAATTGACCTTAAAAGGACTTGGATCATTAATACTTTCTTAAAAAAAAAAAAAAAAAAAAAAAAACTTTGACCACTGATTTGCCAACAAAACAGTTTTTAACCAAATTCTTAAGAGCATTAAACGTAAATGTTTTGCCTACTCCTGCTCCACCAGTGACAAACCATTTCATTCGTTGTCTACTTCCGTTCAACTGCTCTTGAATGCTTTGTCTTACTAGTTGGAAAAAATCTTGTTGTTTTGCATTCATGTTATTGTAAATTGTTTGCAATTGTTCACCAAATATATTCTGTTTGGGAACTTCCTCTTCAAAATTTGGATTAACATATTCTTCAGGTTGTTCGAGAATATTGAATGCATGAGCCTGATTGAATGCATTTTCAAGTTGTCTATCTCTTTCTCGAAAAGTTTCCATATATCTGCTTGTTTCTTTTTTCCTCATGAGAATGAAATGCTTCCTGTGGGTTTTCAAATCCCAGCAAAAGCTTACTTTCAGAGTAATATGGAACATATTGAAGTAGAAGGCTGTTGAAATAATTGTGCGGATCAGTATGCATTTGCAAATTTGGAACTCTCACTACAGCAGGAATATTTCTTATCAGCATTTAAGAATTATCAGTGATAGTGATGAACCGTCTCACTAATCCTGGTTCTTCGATCTCAGCATCTACACTCTCCTCATTAACATCGGCCTTTTTTGCATAATACGATTCAAAAAGCATTGCGAATTCAATAAGGCACATGTCTTTGAAATTGTAAACAGGATGATCATTAGGGCGATTCTCATATCTTTCAAAAATATTGGAACATACTCCCGTAGCCTGATTACCTTCGAAACGTAAAACGTGAAAACGTTGTTCAGGGCGTCTTGTATTTAAAAATACACATCTGCGTGAACATCCTCTGAACGGTAGATGACATAGGCGGTATGCACATTCACATGCAGATACTTGTCTCTCTTTTAGTATACGCATGCATGCCTTAAACAGTTTTCTTGAAACGTTTGTTTCATCTCTGCGAATTTGTCTAATGGCCTGTGCAACTCTCTCATTTACATTAGTAGGTTCCGACTTTGAAATATACTTAGCTATGTAGTGTGCGATAAATTCATTAGTTCCACATGACTGAACATCCTTATTACCATCTTATAATTGAAGTATTGCAGGATTGTAATTATTTACATATTTGCCTTGGGGTCGTCTCTTTAAAACGCATATTCTACCTGGGTTTCTGATAAATTCATCAGTTGTTTGAGAAATATTGGTTTGTTCTTGTGACAAGTATGTGTGTGTCTATGAATTTGATTCTTTTTGACAAACTTATATAAATTTGAATTTTCTTCCTCTGATGGAAAATAACAAGAAATGACCTCATCAATTAATTTAATTCCTGGTTCTGATTCAAAAGATGACGCATTCTCAATCCAAATGACCATATGGACATGAGGACTGCCTCTATTTTGGAATTCAATTCGCCACCAAAAGTCTTTTGTTCCTTTTCCACCAAGAATCTTATCATTTGCTTTTAAATGTTTCATAAAAGCATCCAATCTTCTTTGAAAATGTCGACTCACAACAACTGGATAACGCTCAATGAGACGTTGAGCCTCTTCTAAGCTAATGCTTGCTGGGTCTTCATTGGGTCTACTGTCAGCGAGTAAAAAGTTAAATTTCTCTGATATGAGAAAAAAGTTACTCTATATGTAATGCATGTAATGTATGACGCTAGAGTGTGCTAATAGAAAAACATATGGAAATTTTGAAAATGATTTAGACTTTACAATCTGACTGCTAGAATTTTCTTAAAATCGATATCTTCAGCTGACATTATACAGTAATAAAGCAGCGCACGTGTTCATATTTGGTCGCCATTTTACTCAACATGTTCTCAACTGTTGGATTGTATATAATGATCAGGATTTGGTACAAGGACGTCGGAATATATTTCTCAAAACTTTTAGGCTATGTCGATTTACAGATGGGCTAAGGAAAGTGCATGGCGAATGAATTATTTCAAATTCGGAAATAAACCAAAAACGCAAACACAGGAACTCTCGTGTCAAACCTTTTCCTGAAGAATTTGATCAAAATTTTGGACATAATGAGAAAGTTATTTTGCCAAAATAACTTTCTCATTATGTCCGAAATGACAAACAAGTGGCAAACAAATTGAACATTGACCAACATTACGTGGCTTTAAATCAATTGTAAAGAAATGTACAATAAAAACCAAAAGCAATGTCTTGGAATTCGGGGTTTCACAGAATTTTTCAAAGAAATCTTAGCCTATTCACTCCTAAGAAAGTTCGATGCGACATATGTATGAAAATAATAGCACGCTCAAGAAGTGTCAATTTTTATGCTACACGAATGCGTTAAATGCTACACAAATTTAAAAGCAATGTTGATGCCATTACTTCGCAATTTACAACTGTGGTAGTCATCAAGCGAACGAGGTAATCATTTGGTCTCTGCGAAGATCACGGGTACTGGATCAAATCCAAAACTGAGATCTTGCTTAAAAACATGATGGATGGCACTTGCTGCGCTAATAACTTTAACGCCCATTGTATGGAAAACATAAAATGCATAAAACAGTTCCCAAAGAAGTTTCTGGACGACACAGTGGTTATAGACCATGTTAATAGCGCAAATGGACAACCACACTACATATTCAAAAGATTTGACTGTGTAAATGGCGCCATCATTGCAAGGAATTTGGCGTTTGTGTGAGTCAAAAATGGGTGATCATTCGCACAGTGATGTGTCCGCCCGACCATCTGGAAAAACATCAGCAAATATTCATCGAGGATGGAAATGGGAAGGAGAAACTTTTAGTAGCATCAAATACACATAATAGGAATCTTACTTCATGCTCAATGTCTCGGACGCAAATGTTGGAAAGATGCTCATTACAGAAACTCCACAAAATTATAATTTGCAATAGCTTCACCGAGGTCCCAAAAGGAAGTCTCGCGCATGAAAGTGTTGAGCAATACCGTACCTTTGGAGGAACTGTCATTTCCCCTTTCTAAGTTGCGGCACTATCGCAGTTCGATGGTTAGAAGAAGCAGCCACTTAACAAATGCCTCGACAACTAAAGGACACCTTTGATTTTTTTTCTTTGCTTAGGTCAACCTGTTGGTCCTATGGAAGCAATTGAAAGAGGACTTCAGTTTCGACTAGTCACATTCAATAAGTGATAATCAGGTATTCAACAATGCATTATTTGCCATTGATTCACTCTCACGCAGCACTACTTAAAAAGCAGATCTTTCGACATGTCTACTCCTCAATGGATTTCCAGCAGAAAGCGAAGCACAATTGATTCAAATTGACATTAAAAACTCAATGTGAAGCAACATCTGACATTTTAGCACATTTAACAGGATTTCGACTATGGCGATCAAATTTTTTCCTACAAAACTATGATATCTTTCGTGAGAAAACGTGAACATATTGCTCATCCCTTCACAATAAAAGGAATTTCTGCTAAATTTCTCAAAGGAATACTGCAAGCATTTATTTAATTTTCGGTGAAAAGCGCGGCGATCTGATCGATGAGGAGTTATTCAACCGAGTAATTGTCGAAATAATAATACGTCGCTAGCTAGGTGAGCATTTCTTCTGCAGTGTCGATAGCGCCGTTTCCGATTATTCAAACAATGTATTAAATTTTCCGTTGGAATTTCGACATGATCAAACTAGAACTTGGCGCTAGCGCTCATGTTTCGAACACAATAATTGGGCGAGTTCAATCGGAATGCAATAGAAGAGAGTTGTCATCATTTCTAGACTCGTGTTCCCTCCCTCAGGTTCGACTCCGCCATTCGTTTTACCCCACCGACAATTTTCTGTCATCCGTGCTTTCTGCATCACAATGAACAAATCTCATGGTCAAATATATGGTATGGTTTTTGGTCATGGTCAGCGCTACGTAGTATTCTCAACAGTGCCAAACAACTCAAAAATCAAAGTGAAAATTGAGCAGTTTTGCGAGCAAGGTTGGCTACCAAAGATCGATCCAGAATTTATGCACAACATAGTATTCAACGAATTGTTCGGTCTGTATCAAGTAAATCTAGGATTTAAGAGGTTTAACAATAAATAATTGATTTTTGAGTAACAGCCTTCATTAAATATTTTTTTTAAAAATCGAGCAAACAAAGTGTGAAATAATTTACACTTTCTGAGCAAAGGCTAATACCTCTTCGCGGTGCTTCCTGGGTCACTACATGACTGTTCCCCAGGTTAGGGAACCCTACATCATGACTTGGATTAATTTATTGAATTCATCATAACAATAACCTCGGAAAATGTAAACGGACAAAGCTATAAAAATGGGAACATGGATCGTAACAAGTCTCTTAAGACCTGGAAATACTTATAGCATTAACTCATTTCAAATTCCACTGTAATTAAATAAATATAAGAATTTCCTTCAGAATGCGAGAACTTAATCTAAAATTTATATTTCAATCCAAAATCAACCTATATAGACAACAAATTTCATATGGAGTGATTATAATGGCGAGTTTAATCCCATAATGTTGTCCAAACTCTCTTTTGGATCCGTAACTACCAAATGTCATCACAATTCGTTAAGAAACGGTGGATATCGATTGTAAAATTTCAAAATTCCATATACCAGGTTTCTTTACTTCGGAGTTCAATCAATTTGTCAATTTAAGGAACATTTTTAAGATTTTATTCCGCTAGAATATTTTTTTTTTGTAAAGAAGAGGTAAAAAATGAATATACAAATTCCCGCTGGTTATAAAATAAAAAGAGAAATTCTTTTTTGTGATAGTGCTACTACTTGTGGCGAGTAGCGTAATACCTTATTTTCCAGCACTTGTAGATATGATCAACACTTAATAAATTCGTATTTGTGTAGATTATATAGTTTTTGAGATGAAAAACACAAATGGACAAAGGCGGCGGAAAAGTCGTATTAGGTGACCAACATTTCAAATTACGTAACTTAGGATTATACAAAAATTAATGAATTTATTAATAGAAAAAGGTTACCAACCCCCTTTTAAAATGTGCATTACATACTTATTGAGGTGATACAAAAATACAATTGGATGTAATCGCCCGTATATTTTAGGCATCGAACAGATGGAATTTTATTATTCATTTTTATATTTAATTGTTAAATTTTGTGGTTTCGATTTATAATTATCGTTAAATCGATAAATGTGTGACCGCACATAACATATCCCCATATGAGATAAAATCTACTGACACACAGGCGCACACACAATAAATTCATATAATTATATGAAGTAAATGATGCGCTACGCGGCGGTATCTGTATGCCACAGGTAATCCGTGTGCACCGCATGCCCCATAAATCATTTTTCATTTCAAGTAATAAAAATTTCACAAAATATTAAGATTAGTTAATTAAATCAATTAATAATAAGTAATAATTTTTTATTTTTATATTTATTCTGTTAAATTAAATTTTTAATTTTATTTTATTTTTCCTTATTATTATTATTATTAATAATATTTTTTTATCATGCTGTGCGAATCAAATAATTGTTGAATAATAAGATTTTTTTTTTTACTTAGTTCTTCGTTGCTGTGTTGTCTTCGTCTTGATAATTTTTATTCCAATTCCAACAGGTATTATGGTTTTATAATCTTATATGCATTCATATAATATGTAAGTTATGTACTTAGCTTGGTCTTATAGAAGTACAAAACAGGTGACATGAATCAAAAACGAAGAGAAATAAGATAAATTTGTTGCGATTGTTATATGAGAAATAAAACTTAAGGTATAATTCACAATATAGCCACCTACGCGGTTGTCGTGTTTATCTAGCTTTGTGTGTGCGTGTGTGTGTGTGTGTGTGTGTAAGCAGATAATGATGATAGATACGATTTTAGGAATATGATTGGTACATAAACATTTTCCCTACATATAATGTGAAGAAAATTTGTGGAATAATATGCGGCGGCCTTAGCGCCAGGTGGTGATTTTGTTCGCATTTATTGAGATATATGCCCGTCGGGATATGTGCGGAATTTTTCAAGGATTTTCTTGCTGTTATTGATTTGATTAATTGTGCATTGATATAACAAATTACTGCTTGCCTTGAAATTTAATCTTTAAGTTGTTAAAAAATATTAATTTTTTTTTAAATAGAGATAATCTTATATGAGTAAGTATACGTTGTTGCAAGTGAATATTTTTTAGTTAATATTAATAATCAATCAGTTCGTTTGGTGTATGTTTTATTTATATCAAGAACAGTTCTGTAACTATCAAACTATAAAACGGTTTTTCAATCGCTTCTTAAGCATTTGCAAAAATTATTAAGTTTAAAAATAAATTTGCCGTATAAGGTTAATACAAATTTAAATACTCTAGTTAGATATTGTTGGACTATATTTAGAAACCGAGATCCCGAATATATAAACTCTTTTCATTGGCTTCAGCACTCAACTCTTGGCTAAAATTTACCAAAAATGGTTCTGGGTGGACAAATATAAGAATTTCGACCATCTATAGAATTGCGTTCAAAATTCGTAAAATTTAAATGAAATTTGATCATAATCGACAATATATGTAAGAGCTGCTTCCATAACATATGTAACTAAAAATGCAAACCCTATACATTTCGAAATGCGTTTGAGTATAATCGGCTAAGAATATTAACTTTATCAAGTCCAAACTTTAAAATTGTTTATAAAATAATCGATGTCTTGGAATTCAACATGACCAACTATAGAATTTCGTTAAAAATTTCATCAAAATGGATTCAAAATAAGAATTTCGTCATAATCAGTTACAAAATTCTCCAGTTCTGTTCAACAAATTCTGATCTCAAAAGTCCTTCTTAAATTCATGCTAGCGAATGTCTAATTCTCGGATTCCAATCACATTTCCATCCAATCACATACGGTTAATTTCTGCCAAAGAGATCAATTAAGCTTTTCGTCATTGTCTAGGGCAACCATTTTGCATGTTGGAATTAAATCGCCACTGATTACACACCTTACACCACATCGTTAGTTTGTTGGCCGCTTTATTAATAACAACTGTTCTGTTTGAATAGATGGTATGCAAAATACTTCCCAATGCATGTGGCAACTATGTCAATTTTAATTTTACCTCAATTGTACGGAATCTTTAAATGTAAAATTCAATTGTGGTATAATAAAATCACAAAGTGTAAAAATAGTACTTATCGATTAAGGGGTACATTTTGCAAGGGGTACATTTGTTTTTAAGATTGTGGGATTTATTTTTTAAGGCGTAACCGTTTAGTTTAATCTAAGGCCTTTTGATTTGAAAACAAATAAAAACTCGCCCAAAACTATCTATCAACTATCAGTTATGAGTTGTCTACGATCCAGTACTATACTAGAATCAGCATTGAGGAACATCACTCAAAGGTTTTAAAAAGATTACCGAGCTTATAACTCGCGAAGGTCGAACTTCGTTTCATTGTATCAGAAGTTTTACACAATTTAAAAAAATTAGGGAATGCACATGTTATGGCCAACACCATTTTTACCACGAGTGTAGAGGTTTGATTTCTACTAAACTCGTCTTGTATATAATCAAAAAAACATTGTCTTTGTTGTTTGAAAATTTAATCTTTACATGTATTTAAAGCTTTTAATTTTTGTGGTTTTTTGTGAATGTTGAAATAGAAAAAGCTATCATTGAGGCTGCCACTTCGCGGTATATAGATTTGTACCAAATTTTGCAAGGATCCTCAAATTGATGGAAAAACTTAAAAATCTCTTCTGTTTTAATCGATTTTTTGTAAATGCTATATAATTTTCAAAATATTTGAAAAAACGAAAAAGCTTCAATGGAAGCTTTCACTTCCAGTGCTCCGGTGTCACCTAGCATCTCTCAATTTATGGGCAAAGCTTAAGTATTTAGTTTCATCCCGATCAATCAATTCACATGGGCTGTACAGGTATCAAATTTTTAAATCATCATTTCCGCTTAAATTTTGGAAAACTGATTTGGACCAGTATTTAATTTACAATTTTTTAGCCCATAGTCGTTTTTTCATAAATGATACATTTTTCAAAAAGCGGAAAGCTCTTATGGGAGTTATCACTTCTAGTGGACCGATTTAGGCCAAACTCACTGGGATATCCCAATTTAGGGGAAAAGCTTAAATATGAAATTTCATCCCGATCCATCTGCACTGTAGAGAGCTACAGACATTTAGTCCGTACGACACAAGCAAGCATACACAGACAGAGATTTTTCTAAAACTCTTTTTTCGTAAATCTGCAAAAACGTCAAGGCCAAAATTTTTCATGGTTACTAAACTTTATTTTATTACGTAAAAGAAAGTAAATTCAATATGAAGGTCAAACAGTTACAGCTAAATAATAAATTTCAAAAGAAATAGTTTTTAAAAAATCTATGTGTGTGGTGCCGTGCTGACTAAATGTCTATAGCTCTTCTACAACCTAGATGGATTTAATCGGGATGAAACTTTATACTTAAACTTTTTTCATTAAATTGGAAGGTCACAATGATTATTGGCTTTAATCGGTGGACCGTAAGTGGGAAGTTCTATAGCAGTGTTCACTATTCTTTTGAACAGACTTATCGAGTCAGTTTCATCGGAAGATGTAAAAATCATTTGCAATCAACATTATTAAGTTTAGCGTATTTACTTCTTGTAATAAATCTACAATAATTTAACACATTGTTTCTGATAAGAATTGACAATTGGTTGTATGTTTGATTCATGCTACTAATGCTGTGTGCCTTAGGCAGATTTTTTCGATTAAATTATATGAATTAAATTAAATTGTTCAGTAATTCACAATAAACATTCAACATTTGTACAAATTACCAAATACAGACATTTGACAACTAAATTGAAAAGTTACCTCGCGAGGAGACTTCTCGTTTGTAACCTGGCGGCGAATAGCGTAAGATCACATCAAAAAGTTTAGTTCATAATTTAGCCGAACAAATCGACCTGAGGCACACAGCATAAGTTCGGTAAAATTCTTGGATAGACTGATGTTATTGTACTTTTTAGTGCCAGATCTATCCACTTTAAACCCAGTAGCTCGATCGTTACGCAAAAGACTTGATTTGAACGTGAATGCAGCAAAATTTTTATCAACACGTAGCTGCATTAACCACACCACCAATAAAAGTACAAGCTACTTACATTAGAGAGAAAGGTATTCCATTGTTGATTCAATTAATTGATTTGAGTAAACCGAATATCGGATTCACTTGAAACGTAAAACTTATTAACTCCTCTGAGACAGCGATATCAAGTTAGATGATCAAGTTAGAACAAAGTAATCCAACAACCAGCTGAAATTCGTTTATACAATTAAAAATCGTTTACACTGAGGTCCGATACTACCGAAATATATTCTCACCTTCTTGCCTACATCTCCGTAGTTTCATTTATTCCTTGCCGTAGAGCGAGTGACATTTAGGCGCAATTAGTTAAGCTTTTGGCGTCTACTATTCCAAATGCTTTGTACTAATATCATAAAAGTGGTTCGTTTAGTGAAGGGTGCATCATTAGAAATCTCATTCGAGATCTATTTATACATTTGTGGTAAAAGAAAGTCGGGTGTTGGCCACAACATATTCACCCATTCCTTTTCTAATGGCGACATATTTACAAAATAAAAGTTTAGATGGCTCTTTTAAGTACATTTTTTGTGAAATTTTTGCAGACATTGTGGTGATCAGTTTCGTTTCTAATGTTGTCCTTAAGCAACAGGGTTGTAGTTGGTTTATTTACCTTCAAGTATTTTCATAGGAAGAAACTGAGAGGGATCAAATCTGGGTATAGTAAGCCGATATCACCACTTTTTGTTAATTATTTGGCCAGGAAAAATTTCTTCAAAAATTTGAAACGTTGGACGAGCTGTGTGTGTTGAGGCACCGGCTTGTTGGAACCACATGTTCTGTCCGCCTAATTGATCTAGTTCAGGTACAAGAAAGGTTTCCAACATATTCCGATAGCAGTCTTAAGTAATTGTTACAGCATTACCTCTAGCGCCCTCAAAGAAATATGGCCCAATAATGCCGCCAGCCCAAATGGTGCACCATACATTGCTACTCTACGAGGATGTAGTGGTTTTTGGTGTATCAAAACCGGGGGGTGAATTGAGGATTTCCAGTGCACCGTTGCGGTTATTTAGTTTATTAACAAAGCCATCCAAGTCGAAAGTACTGTTTCGTTCATAATGATTTTGTGCCAAAAGTGGTGGTCGTATATACCGAGCTGTTGAACTTGAGCACTCGAATTTTGCCCCCGGTTATGGTCATTTTCCTGCAGCACTTGTATCAGTTAATAGTCGAGGCAATGAAGCAAAAAAATTCGAAATTGTTTAGAGCAAGACGGATCGGAATGCGGTTTTTTGCATTCGCTTCTGAAAATTATTTGTAAAAATCGGCCCTATTTTTTTTTTAACAAACCGGAAATTGTATTGCTGCAGCCAAAAATGCATTCTAAAAATGAATTTTTTGAGATGGCTTTTGGAAGATTATAAAATAGAACTTTGTAAATAAGAGTCAGAAGAGTCAGTTAGCTCCACTCGTGTTCCCGAGGGGTTTTCGTCGTCGCTGATCACAATTATGATGCTCAAATTGACCCACAGCCGACCTAGAGCTCAGGAACGCCGATGAACGTCATCTCCGTGGGACTCTCCCAAAAATCACGCGGGGAAGGAGAAAAATTCGGCGCTCGGGTTTTTTAGGTCGCTGAATCCAAATATGGCATCGGCAACAACCCTCCTGGACACCTGGTGCACCGGAATCTGGCCCTGAACTGCATCTCCGTGGGACTCTTTCAAAATTCTCGCGGAGAATTCTGGTAATTCCCGGGGATTGAAAATTGATTGTAGCTTGTCTGATATGCCAGTAGTTGAGGATAATATTTTGTTGCTCCATGCAATAACGGGGTGCTCGATACCGTTTCAGCAACATACTACCGGGGAAAAACAAAATTTTTCAAGACCTTCCAGAAATTCCCAGACCTTCAAGCTCATGCTACGAAGTTTAAATAGCTGGTTTGTCAAGCGAAGAAATTTTTGAGAACGGGGCGCAGCTAATCCTGGCAATGTACAGTGCTGCACTGGTATTCAGGAAGCGGAATGTTCCTGATGAAGACAAGCTAAAATGGGACCAGTTACTAGTACAGTATAGGTCCAGTATATATATGAAACCGCTGTAAAGGGCAGAGTAAATTTAGGGAAAATTCTCCCCACAGTAGACGCCATTCAACAACATTTAAAGATTTTCAAGTGCAACATTGGCTGCACTGAGACCAGCTGACCATGGACCCATGTTTTCGACGTGAAATTTGGATTCAGCGGCCCAAAAGACGCCCCGATTTTCGGGTTGATTTTGTCGATATTGTCAGGAAAATTCTCGGGAATGACGTCCGCGTCTAGGTTCCAGCGCACCAGGTGTCCGGGGGGTGTTCGCCGACGCCAAATTTGAATTCAGCGACCCAAACAAACCCCCGGGCGCTGAGTTTCTCTCCTTCCCCGCGTGAATTTTGGGAGAGTCCCACGGAGATGACGTTCATCGGCGTTCCTGAGCTCTAAGTCGGCTGTGGGTCAATTTGAACATCATAATCGTGATCAGCGATCTTGAAAACCCCAGGAACACGAGTGGGGCTTGTTCTGACTTTTATTTACAAAGTTCTCTAATCTTCCAAAAGTCATCTCAAAAAATGCATTTTTTGAATGCATTTTTGGCTGCAGCAATGCAATTTCCGGTTTGTTCAAAAAAAAAAAATAGGGGCGATTGTTACAAATAATTTTCAGAAGCGAATGCAAAAAACCATATTCCGAACCGTTTTGCTCTAAAAAATTTCGAACTTTAGGCCGTTTTAGTGCTTCATTACCTCGACTATAAATTGTATACGGTTAAAAATATAAATCTTCTTTCAGAATTTTTAATAAAAATAATGAAGACATTCTCAATTCTAACTCAAGGCGTAGGTAAGAGGTACCTAGACATTCAGCAACACTCTGCCTCACTGCATTAATCTTTTGACGTAATCTTTCGTCTTTTGGTGTACGTTAGCTTAGTTGTTGCCGAGTCCTTACTTTACCTCCCAGTGTGTGCAAATTTCCAAAATTATTCCTTACATGCGGAATGACACGCAGTTTCACGTAATTTTTGACGTATATTCAGAGTTGAACAATTATTTAAATAAAACGTTTGAATAATTTCAACACGTTGTTGCGGCATTAGATGCTCATATGCGAACTGGCAAATTTCTTCTAAAACAAAATGGCGATCAAACAAAATTGACCTGAAACGTAAAAAGCACTTTCTATGCACATCATGTAATTCACCGAAAACGGCAATCTTCTGAAAAACAATTCACCGAAAACGACAATTCAGCGAAAATGATAATTTACCGCATATTTTTCAACCGCTACGCATATTATTAACGCGAAAAATTTAATAAAAATTATTTTTTCTGCGTGAATTACACGCCAGAATGATTTTTATCGCGACGCCTTTTAACGAATATTCCACTATCAAAATCTGAACATTTCTCTTGCTATCAACACGTAACACTTTAAAAATAAAGTACAATATAACTCGTGAAAACTGTCCTAAATTCGATAAATTCATTTCGATAAATTGTCGTTTTCGGTGGAATGTCGTTTTCGGTTAATTGTTGTTTTCTGTGAATTGTTGTAAGACGATATAATTCGTAAATCACGCGCTTTTGGTGTACCGTTGAAGTTTTAGGCCTGCAAAGTTTATAAAAAGCAAATTGTTCTGTGCCTAGAACTCTGAATTGGACAGCTTTTGTTTTTAGTCTATGGGAATTTCTCAAGGGGCTGAAACATTTAAATCCACCACTAAAACCTCAAAAACGTTTTCATCGCTTTTCGAATTTTGTATGAAAAAATAGCTAAATCCCCCCTCATAATTGTTATGTGTAAGAAGCACATCCGAAAATTATTTTGAACTCTAGCTTTTCATTTTACAATCCACTTTTATCTTAATCAAACTTGACATTCCGGTCAACTACATCTTAATCTCCAATTGAATTGAATTTTTATTATAAAACCAAGTTTCATATTAATCGGTAGAAAATAAATAGCTTGGTGTCACTTAAATTGGTTATTAAAAAAAAAAATTTCCGAAATTTGGACTGAGGTAGGCCATTTCTTAAACGACCAATATGACGTTGAGTACGTTTGATAAGTAGAAATGGAATTTCAAAATAATTGTTGGTCGATGTTCTCGATTATGATCCTCTGGGGTTTATCTAACCAATTCCACAATATTGTATTTCAGAAAGCTTATAAATAACTTGATCAATCAGGAGAGTTTATAGTTTGCTTTAGGACAAGAAAAGTCCTAAAGAGTGACACAATATTGTAAAAATGCTAAGACTACACTATTGATGGCTTAATGTCAACTCCTTAAAATCTCTTAACATACAAATTTTATAAACGCAGTCCAACCGGAAAACCACAGGCTTAAGCAAATAAAGTATTAATGATTTTGCTGAGATACGCTAGATCAGGTGACGATAACCAGGCGTAAAAATTTGGAACTCGTAATATATAGATTACAAGTTGGGCCAGAAACTGAATGAATTAAAACTCATGTTAATATCACATTTTACAATTTTATTTCCATTAAAAATTAAACTCATTGTTAACTTCTTCCAAAAATAGTTTAAAAGTTGCATTTCGGTCCAACATACCCACTTTCAATTTTACATAAACAATTTTTTATGAACTGTTATGAATTGGAATAGTTGCACCTCAGTTAGCTATATTCCAAAGATTCTTCCAAAAATCATGTTTGAATCTTATATCCATACTATATACATCTCGATATAGTCCACCTAGCTCGATCCCAGTTGGCCTTATTGCAGAACTTCCTAAAAAACATTAAAGAATTCCATTTGCATTTTTTATACTCAATTTTATCATCATCATTTATGAAACGTCTTAGTTCCAGATTCCAAAATTTTTCAGAGCTGCCTCTAAAACTCATGTATGAATTCAATTACCAAAATAACCCTAGCACGAGAAACGAAAAACGGAGAACCTAAATAAATTTTATAGAAATCGAAACTCTTGATCTTTTAACTTTTTAGGTGACAGTCTCTTTATCGTAAACAATTTATTGTGTTTCAATTTAACGTGCACATTTAACCGTAGAACAGTTAATCGTAGACACTATTTACCGTGGACACAATTTATCGTGTGGACAATTTATCGTATGGCAGTTTATCGTAGTTTGTAAAATTGACGGTATAATAAAATGCTTTGTAAATAAAAATTAAAGCATCGGTTTATAAAATTTTATTGAATTCGGCCATTCCCATTTTAATTGATTAATAAATTAAGATGAGATTTTGTAAGTTGGATGGAAATGGGATTTTTAATTGATTTTTGGAAGAAGTTCTGGAATATGGCCACCTGGGACGGAACTTATGTAAATTGCTTATAACTTATATAAATTGCTATACTCGGTTTTGGACGAAAAAGCCAAATTTTTTATTTTTTTTTAATGAATTTTCTAGTAAAATTTGTAACCATCGTTGAAGTTTCGTATCCAACTCCCAGACCCTCTAAGCTCTTGTAGTATAACTACGTCCAGTGTGCAAATACGCTAGGTTTTAAAGGTTTTGGAGATCTCAAGTTTTACAAGGCTTAGTATGTTCCATATTCCCATGTACATTTTCTGAGTTCATTCTACTATCAAAACGATAATTTTATCCGGGCGCTCTGGATAATGTTAAAAATATAACCTTGCGAGGGATACAATTGATAAACCCTGAAGCGTCTGTTCCTCATGTTAGATCACTATGTTCCGTGGTGCAGGAAATGAATTGCCTAATACTGGGGGCTCTCGGGAGTGAGCAAGCGGACTTCCAGTCGTCGAGATCCAGTGACCGCAGTGATGTAGTGTTGCAACATTTAGTTACTACACCATATGAAGCTACAAACATTTCCTGTGAGGTTGTGAGTCTGATGGGTGGTTCAATCTGTAAGGCTGACGGAAGTACAAATACCTTTGCGGAATTGAACAATTTGAAGAAGTACTATGATTACCGCCTGGGATAAGATCGCCTATAAAACCGTCCACTAGAAGTACTGTCAAACTATCAAATTCAACTTTAATGTTTAATATGAAGCCACAAATGGTAGAGGATCCGATGAATTTACTTATCGAATAACATTGTAGTGACACTTGACTTAAACGGGTAAGACTGAACGGATCTTTAAAAACGCAAAAATTTTCATCCGTAAAATTAAATTAGAAATATAAATTTATATTGCATTCTACTAAAATGGCAATTTGTGGCATATGTCAATTGCAGATAAGTGCTGGATAGCTAGTGCAATCCAATGTAGCGGAGAGTAAGAACATTTCTTTCACACCAAGAAAGGTTGTGAAGAAATTAGTAAGCAGAATCGAATCAATAGCGGAGCACCATATTTGAAGTGTCGAAACCGTAATTTACCTAAAACAGCTATCAACATTTCAGTTGTGGAAAGTGTATATTTTTATCCAGTTGAAATTGGAAAAATCAAAAATTTTCAAGACTTGGGAGCTTTCTAATGCAAGTAGACGACAGCACTACAAGAATTAAACAATAATCTTAGTAAACAATTAAAAGTTCATTTCAATCTATACAAGGAAATTATTGTTAAGAATAATATTTTGAATGATAAATTAAATGATATGGAAAAAACTATTCTCTCTCAGCATTTTTGCAGCATTCTCGAATGCAAGGCAGATTATCATGCGTACAAAAGCACCATTATTTTATAATATTATAAAAGGTTCTTCCACCTCAACCAAATATAAACAGCGAGGAATTATTTAAAATATTGTATTCAACTAAATCTAGACTATTCCCGACGGTGTAAAATAAATTTAAAAAATTAGGCTAAAGCCAAAAGAAGAGTTACTCCATACAAAATATGAAATATTTCACCTCCCATACATAATTTGCATATAATTTCTAAATCAAGTTGACCATCTGCATATTTGAAACTATATGCGGTCTAATTCCGGTAGAAAAAAAATTCGATGTATTTTTACCAATTTGCCAACAGATTAGGGGCTGTTTTTGTTTAAATCCCAGTTCAAAATGATTATAGGTACAGTATACAACACGTTGAGCACGAAACTATCGGTAGGATGCATAAGGAAGTTTTTTATTTTGAAATTCTGCCACATTTTGTTTCGAACCTGGATTGCAGGTGAACGAGGCGACATATTGAAGCAAACTAAACGTTGATCTACTCATAATTACATTGATAATCCAAAATAACGGAAACATTCGGAATCCGTGACCATAAAGTTTATCGGTTCAAAAAAATTAAGGCTAACAACCATCACGTTTTTTCACAAAAAAACTGAAAACTATTTTTTGTTGAATTTCCGTTCGAAAAAAGTAAGGTTTACCTTTCCAGATGGCCACTTTTCTTTCAAAAATCATTAAAGAATCTCATTTCCATCCACAATATCCAATTTCATCATAGATCGGTTAAGAAACTGACGAGTTCCGTCCCAGACAGACATATGCCAAAACTTCTTCCCAAAATCATTTAAGAATCGCATTTCTATCCGACATAACCAATCCCATCATAATCCGTTAGGAAACTACCGAGTTCCGTTCCAGGTGGCCATATTCCGGAATTTCTCCAATAATCATTTAAGAACCCCATCTCCATCCAAAATACTGAATCCCATCATAATCAGTTAGGAAGCTACCGAGTTCTGTCCCAGCTATCCAAAATTCCAGAACTATTTCTAAAAATCATTTAAGAATCCCATTTCCATCCGTCATACCCAATCCCATCAAAATCGGTTAAGAAACAAAACTGTTATACGATAAATTGTATCCACGATAAATTGATTCCACGATAAATTATTTCCGCGATACATTGTTTTACGATAAATTGTTCTACGATAAATTGCTCACGATAAATTGTTCACGATAAACTGACAGTAAATCGTTGTCGTTTGCAGAGAATTTCTTAGCTCCCAGTGAATTGTTGTTTTTAGTAAATTGCTATTTGAATTGTTGTTTTCAGTAAATTGCCATGATGAATTGTCATTTCCCGCGGCCAATTGGCGTTTTTGACGTTCAATTGTCGTTTTCGGTAAATTGTTTTTTCGGTGAATTGTCGTTTTCTGTGGATTTTCATTTTAAGGGATTGCTGTTTTCAGTGAATTGTCGTTCTTTGGTTAATTGCCGCTTTCGGTTTTTTCTTGACGTTTTCAACTAATTGCTAATTTGGTGATTTGCTTTTCTGTAAATTGTCACTTTCAGTGAATTTCTTTTCGGTGAATTGTTATGCTACCGGACAGTTGATGTCACAGTGACAGTGAAAAAAATACAAATGTCAAATTTGCTTTTTTGAAATATTTGTTTTCTAGTTATGTCACTTTTGAAACGAAGGTGCGAAATATTAAAAAATATTTAAAAAGGTGCAAAAAAAACTTGGACTAACAGAGCCTGACAAAAATAAATCTGTCAAATAAATATATGTTACAAAAATACCACTTCTGAGTAACTAATCACATGACATATTTTCGGTGAATTATCTTTTTGGGCAAGCTGCTAATGGCTTATGGTAATTTTGCGTTTTCCACAAATTATTGTGCTTCCAGGTGGTGATGGATTGAGATTTCCTGTCCATCCAAAAAATTACTAGTCATGAGCATCTCAAGAAGCAGCATTTCGAATACTGTTAAATCTGAAAAAACTGCTTTTGAAAATTTACCCCGATATACTTACATACATCAAAAATCATATACATAATTTAAGGTTTGGGTATTTATGTGCGCTCCGCATCATCATTATCATCATAACCCTGAAATTAGCGTGTAACATAAATCGGCGCAAATATTTGATTTTGAATTTTCATAAAAAAAAAAAAAAAATATTTTTTTGTCATTTAATTTTCCAATTGAATTGATTCCGATTGACAGCATTTAATTTGCTTTTTCTATTTGCTCTGTGTGTGTATACACCATATACACGATGCTTATCTATAACCCCCTCATCGTATCATAATTAGCGTGCGATACATATAGAAAAATAAAAAGGGATTGGGATTTTATTTTATTTTTATCCCGATGACAATGTAACGAGTATTTTTATCTTAATCTCGATGCAGAGGCAAACATTTAATCGGGTTTGACGTAAATACAGCTCGACATGTAATATACGGTTACTTAAACAGCAGATTTAATTATATGTGCTTTGGTTATTATGTATCAACTAATATTATTGGTGGGGAGGTTTCGTTTCGGACGCCCATATAATTTTTGGCGGTATGTCTGGGATTGCCTATCGAAAATGGTTTTGTGTCTCAGAGAAAGTTATACCAATTTGGTTATATTCAATGACCCATATCGTTGTTTTGCAATTAATACCTTATGTGACATAGTCGCTTGTTAACAAAAAATAAAAATGTCCTGCGGGCGATTTTTAAAACCATTCATAATGGTCACTCGGATAATAACAATAAAAATCATCGATTATGACTATTATTTATAAGCATAATTGACGTTATAAATTTTTAGAATTCGTGAGAAATTTTCATCTCTCGTTTATTTATTGTATATGCCCCGTCAGATATATATATAAATGTATGTGTGTGGGTTGTAAATTGTATTTTAATAAAAAATAATTTGTTAATAAATAAATTGATGATTTTTCTATTTTTTCGTTATTTATTTCAGATCATGCATTTTTGGACAACATCGAATTAGGAACATAAATTGTACAGCAACCACAAGAAAGTCTTCCGTGTACCACAAAATTTCCAAATTACATAATTTTATTGTAACAAAAATATAACGAATAAGTGACTTTAGATTTAATTTTAATATAAAATGACTTTTTTAATAAAACATTATAAAAGTATCGTGATTCTGCTGTGGATTAAACTAATCATAGTCATAAATGGTGAGTAAACCAATAAAATTTTCTATATCAAATGTGTTTAAGCGCTTTGTGTGCACTTGATAGGTGCACGATTTATAGATCCGGCAAAAAATGAATCATTCCACGCGTAATTGGATTTATAGCGATAAAAAAATTTAATGGTGTATAGCTATCATGAATTGGCACAAATATATATAAAGCGTATACGATGAGTTGTGTGGTTGATCTCAAGTTGTGTGGCCACGAACGCGTACGGTTTTATCTAATTTAAATCTTAAACATTTATATAAATTTGAATGAGCTTCCGACAGTTTTATGGATCTTGTTTTATACTACTTAATTGTATGTGGTACAGCTGCGGTATTCTATCATACATTTTAGTGTAGAAGGAAAATTAAAATTATTGATTCCGGTTATAATACTTGCAAAATATCGATTGATGGGTCTTAAAAATATGTTTAGAGCCCTTTGTCAGGAGTAGCCATTTATTTTTTCAAAACGGCAATACTATTTAAGGAATGGTCTAGATGTGCAAACCTATATAGGAATTATTTTAAATTTGTATCAATTAGCAGAGTTAACCGATATTAGTGCCTTGTTTAGCCATCCACAATTAAAAGGTTGTCATGTGTTCATCCGTAGCCGCGTGGCGACGTGTACAGTTCGGATTTCCAGTCTACTATATCGCACTGTTTCTTTGACTTAAGATAGTAATCAGTTCAGCACAGTACTTCCGGAACTTCGGAAGAACTTCGTCGCTTAGTATTAAGGACAGTGGTAATTCGTTTATGTTTGAGTTACTCAGCCACTTCCATTTTAATGACAAATCGGTTTCCTCGTGACAGTCAAGAAGTAGGTGCTTAATGTCTTCTAATTCAGATTCGCATATAAGTACTTTGACATTGATTAGTTATTTTGGTAGGTAGCCCAAGTAGCAAAATGAAACCAAAGTTTCAGAAAAACCAAAATCGAGGTTGCATTTAAGAGTTTATGTAACTAGTATTTTTGAAACGGTTCTAACATGTCTTCAATTTCGAATAATTTAAACGTCTCTGAACGAGTTTTATGAAACCCTTTTGACACCAGCAAAAGTTTTTAAATGGTTTCCAAATATCCAAAAATTTACTGGTTATTTTAAAACCATTCGTAAACGGTTTTATTTTGGAACAATTGCAACGTATTTGAAACGGTTTAGAAAAACCCTAAATATTGATTAAAATACCGTATTATTGTTTCTAATAATTTTCTTCTATTTAGGTATTTTTGTCACTGGAATTTTTAATGGTTTACCAACTTTTAAAATAATTCGCTAAATCATTATGTATTTATTTTGTTTATAAGCACAAACAATATATTGCTTAATATGTTTAGAGTCGGACTCGGACAATACCATCTGCTGATAAACATGATGAATGACGAATCTTATAAAAGGTTTGTCAAGTCAATTGGTAAACTCACTTCGAAGTGAAAACCAAATCTGGCTAAAAAAAATTTTGTAAACTATATTATCTTCAAATGGTTTTAAGTTTTTATAAAATCAGTTGAAACTGAAATTATTTTTCAGAGATTTTCAGTTTTTTACAAACCGCTTTAAAACCGATTTTTCGGATTTTTGTTACGGTGTTTATGAAACCTAGAACCACTAGGTTTGTCACCGCTCCAAAGAAACTTAAAAGTAGTTATAATACGAATATTTGAAATAATTTAAAACCGTTTCAAAAAATCTGAGGTTTTTTTAAATCTGTTTATAAACGGTTCTTCATTAGTAAAAATAAAACGAGATGGTATCAAAAAACGCGGTCAAAAGCAGTATCTACTAAGGCTTTCTAACGTGTTGGAAGCGTATCTCAAACCATTTCAAAAACTTTTTGGTTGTAAAACCTAAGTTTCGTATTGGTTATAAAACCAACTTGAAACCAAAAATTGCTACTTGGGAGGCTTTATACCTATTACATCCAGAGATTACTTGGCTCGTCGAGCTCGTTAGTGGTAATTTCATTTTACGTCTTTCTTTGATGCCAGAAATGATACCTCTGTTACGGTTTTGATTGTATATTGATTATGTGCACTACCTGCAACAAGTACAAACATTTTCGGTAAGCCTTTTTTACTCGTAGTATGATATTACTTGGAGCACTTCCTAATGATCTAATGTAGTAGCAGTTTACTCTATCATACGACAGCCACGGGATACGTGAATAGAGCCTCCGCCAATAGTTTAAATTATTCCTAGTGTTTTGTGCTATAGTCCTCCATCTCTCTCTTGACACTCTCCCCAGGGTGTGGAACAGTTTCCAAGCAGACTTCCATACGTTCATCAATGTTAATTCCTAAGTATCTTACAGTTTTGATCTTTTTCAACTTTCGACCGTTTAAAGATATTGTTGGAGGTCAACAATTATCAGCTTTGCTTTTTTGTTGCAGTATTACAGCTTTTCTGCAGATAGTGACATTTTATTTGCTACGCACCATTCGCACGAAAAATTGCATGTTGCGTAGTTTTATCTAGTATTTCGTCCGGTAGATGTAAGTTTATTAACTTCAGACGTGCGTCAAGCCGCACGCATCTGCATCGACACCATTTGTTTTCCGATTGGTGTTTAAGACTTTTAAAGGTCTTGATTTGACGATGGAAAATTTGTTAATTAGACTTAATTGGTCTTTTAAGTATCGTAATATCAAGCATTTTCGGGGCCGGTAGTAAAAATGTAGAGATTTTTTGTGCTGAGAGTAAAAATGTCATGCGATTGTAATAATTAATGTTGCCTTCGCATTTTTCGATGATGGAATTTGGTGCTATCTTCACATATATCTTTACTAACATGTCTATATTAGTATTATTTGTACTCTCAGCTCCGAAAATGTCAACTGTCATGACAGTTTTTAACTATCGTGATAGCAAGTATTTTCAGGGCTGGGAATAAAAATGTAACAAAGGGAGCGAGTAACAATGTCATGATTGTAAAAATTTAAGTTGCCTTCGCATTTATCGGTGATGGAATTTGGGTTATTCTTCACATACATGTTTTTTAAGTATTATTTCTACCCTCAGCTCCGAAAGTTTCAACTATCATGACATTTTAACTATCGTGATAGAAATTTTTTGCAGGGCTGGGAGTTTAAATGTGGAATTTTTTAGGCTTAGAGTAAAAAATCGCAAGATAGTATTAATTGGACTTACGGAATACAGTATGGACTTACGGAATACAGCTCTGGGTCTGTACAAAGAAAACCAACACCAAAATAATACAAACTTTTCAAAACAAAGTGCTACGTGGTATAGTTAACGCTCCGTGGTACATTAGGAATGATGACCTTCATTGGGACCTAAATATCCCGACGGTTCAAGAAGAAATAAAAAAATTTGCAGTAATTCATGGAAAACGTATCTATCAACACGTAAATGAAGAGCTTCGTGGTATATTGCACACTTCACATGCAGTAAGACGATTGCAGAGAACGAATCCAATTAAAAAAAAATAAGAAAAATCAGTGATGGAATTTGAGCTATCTTCACATCTCTACAAACAAAAAATTCCAACTATCATAACAGTTTTTAACAATCATTGTAGCAAGTATTTTCGGGGCTGGGAGTAAAAAAAGTGAAAATTTTTTGTGCTGAGAGTAAAAAATGTCATGTTAGTTCTAATTTGTGTTGCCTTCGCATTTTTCGGTGATGAAATTTGGGTTATCTTCATATACATGATTTTATAAGTATTATTTCTCCCCTCCTCTCTGAAAGTTTCAACTATCATGTCAATTTTTTACTATCGTGATAGCAAATATTTTCGTGCTTTTAGTTAAAATGTGGAGGTTTTTTGTGCTGAGTGTAAGGAATATCATGATAGTTAAAATCCGTGTTGTTATCGCATTTTTCGGTGATGGAATTTGGGTTATGTTCACATACTTGTTTTTATAAGTATCATTTCTGCTCTCTGCCCCGAAAATTTCATCTTTCATGACAGTTTGTAACTATCGTGGTAGCAAATATTTTCGGAGCTGGTAGTAAAATTGTGAAGATTTTTTAGACTGAAAGTAAAAAATGTCATGATAGTAATAATTTGTTTTTGTCGAATTTTTTGGTAAGCAGATGGCAGCCTATGTGACTACAAGGCTCTCGGCTGTCTCTCAGTGGAAGTGTCTTCAGGCGAGACACAACGATAGTTAGATCTCTAAGGGAAGAACTGGTGAATCTAGATTATATTAAACCAACGTTGTGCTTCGATGAAGGTTTCCAGATCATCTGTCCTTCGAGAGAATCCTGGAGGAACGGATCAATACTGGAAAACGAGGCACTGCAATTTTTCCTGGACGGCTCTAAGCTAGACGACAAAGTAGGAGCCAGAATCTTCTGTGAGAAGCTCAATGTTAATTTCTGTTCGTCTCCCTGACTACTGCAGCGTGTACCAAGCTGAAGTGGTGGCGATAGGCGAAGTCGTGACATGGTTGAAGCATAACGGGGTATCCGTTAGGGATATCGCGAAATGTGGACAGTCAAGCGGTACTCAGATCACTAGAGGCTGTTTGTCTGACGTCACGGGTGGCGCTGGATTGCCGATCATCTCTTAATGAAATTAGCGAGTATTTTAGTATCCAGATAATCTTGGTTCCTGGGCACTCGGACGTCACAGGAAACTGTAGGGCGGATGAACCAGCTAGTTCGGTACGATTCTCTAGATTCTGCCGATAAGGGAAGGTCTGGGAAGGCCTACAGCAGCGCTCAAATCGGCGCTCAGTAAAAAGGCAATCGCCTTGACAGATGAGAGGTAGACCAACACTCTCACGTGGAGGGTAGCAAAGCAGGTTTGGTCAAAACTGGACTTTCGGCGCTCCAAGGCACTAGTATCACTGGGAAAACGAAATTTAGGATTGGTCGTGGGAATACTGACAGGACACTGCCTTTTTCGGGAACATGCGAGAAGGTTGGGTCTAGAGACGAATGACTTTTGTAGAAGTTGTATGGACGTAGAGGAGGAAGAGATGTTAGATCACTTCCTATTCTCGTGTCCGGCACTGGCATAAAAAAGACGTAAGTACTTGGGTGTGTACGACACGGACAGCCTTTCTGAACTCGCGGACTGTGGAGTGCGAGATATTTTACGCTACATCAGTAGCTCTGGTTGGTTTTAGCGGGAGTAAGGGGACATTGGATCCTGTGGTATCACAATGGGTCATTATTGGCCTAAGTGTGCGATAGCAGCCACTCTAACCTAACCTAACCTAATAATTTGTTTTGCCTTTTCCGTTTTCTGTAATGGAATTTTGGTTATCTTCACAAACCTCTTCAAAAATTTCAACTATCATGACAGTTTCTAGCTTTCGTGATAGTAAGTGTTTTCGGGGCTGGGAGTAAAAATGTGTTTTTTTTTTAAGCTGAGAGTAAAAATGTCATGATGGTAACAATTAGTGTTGCCTTTGCATTTTTCGGTAATGGAATTTGGATTATCTTCACATACATGTTTTTATAAATATTTTTTCTACCCTCAGCCCCGAAAATTTCAACTGGCATGACAGTTTTATTATCGTGATGCAGCAAATATTTTTGACGCTGGTAGTGAAAATGTGGAGATTTTTTGTATTGAGTGTAAAAAATCTCATGGTAGTAATAATTTGTGTTGCCTTCCAATTTTTCTATGATGGAATTTGCGTTATCTTCACATACATGTTTTCATAAGTATTATTTCTACTCTCCGCCGCTAGAATTTCTTCTATCATGACAGTCTGTAACTATCGTGATAGTAAGTATTTTCGGACTGGGAGTAAAAATGTGGAATATTTTTAGGCTGAGAGTACAAAATGTCGTTGTAGTAATAATAAGTGTTTCCTTCGCATTTGTCAGTAATGGAATATGGGTTATCTTCACATACTTACATGTTTTTATAAGTATTATTTCTACAGTCAGCCCCAAAAATTTCAACTATCATGACAGTCTCTAACTTTCATGATAGTAAGTATTTTCGCGCCTGAGAGTAAAAATGTGGAGACTTTTTAAGCTGAGAGTTCAAAATGTCATGATATTAATAATTAGTGTTTCCTTTACAATTTTCTGTGATAAAATTCTGTGCTATGTTCACATACATCTTTACAAACATGTTTTTATAAGTATTATTTCTACCCTCTGCCCCGAAAATTTACACTATTGTAACGCGACATTATTTTTATTTATTAATGCCATCTATTGGAGACTTATGGTATCATTATTCCATTATTTTATGCTTTCATTGGTTTATATTGGTATTATGTCTGAACTGTAGAGGGAAGTGAGATTACTTCCGCGCGGAACATAAAACATGTCGGTCGAATTTATTTCTGTTTAATATTACAACTAATCATATGGATTATCTAGTAATTGTTTTATAAGTTAAGTAGTCCATTCTTGTAGGATGAGACCTATCGGTTCATCCCAGCTCTGTCAGTCCTTTGATTTAAGCGGCTCAAGGAACCACTAATTCTAAAGGCTTTCTTCTTTTTAGACGCTTTGGTCCATTGGTGCGATCCAATAGGTTCCACAGGTCCTGGTTGTCATGCTGCTGCAATCGCAGTACATGACCTATTCCAAATTTTTGTATTTCATCGCTGACGTTTTCCATGTTTAAGTCTCGATGGAGATTGTCGTTTCTAATGTACCAAGGAGCAGTCACAATGTACGTAGTACTTTATTTTGAAATGAATGATCTTTGCTGTAGTTTTCCTTGCGCAGCACCAAAGCTGAATACCATACGTCCAGATAGGTTTTAGGATTTGTTTATATAACAGCAGTTTGTTGTGTGTTGTCAGTCCGGAGTTTCTTCCAATAAGCCAGTGCATTTTTCTGAATTTTAAATTCAGTTCTTGCCTTTTCTTTTTAACATGCGCTTTCCACCCGAGTTTAGAGTCTAGCGTCATGCCGAGCTACTTGGCATTGTCAGAATATGGTATTTGTTGTGAATTCAGTCTAATCGGAATATATTCTAATTTCCAATTTGTAAAGTTGATAATATGTGTTGATTTCGATTGGTTAAGTGTTATTCTCCATTGTTTTGTCCAGTTATTCATTATATCAATAGCATTTTGTAGTTTTCTTGTGCACTCAACAATAGAACTAGCATCGTTGGTCATAACAGCTGTGTCATCAGCAAACGTTCCTATTCTAGCTTCTTCTATGTTTGATAGATCATTTGTATACAGAAGGTATAATACGGGGCCTAGAACACTGCCTTGTCGAACCCAATCAATATTAACGGAATTAATAATATTAGGGCGTTTGTAGATTTAGGATTAGATTGCGTAACAATGACGGAATCGCTGGCTAGAAAATTAGGATTAATGTGGCAAAACCATTATCAAAGATTGAGAGGTTTTGAAAAAAATGGTAAAACGACTTTAGGTAGAATTGATATTCAGGTTGATATTGATGACATAGATATAGATGTTGACGCTCTAGTTGTAAGTGATAACGACCAAAACGAACCATTGGTGATTGGATGCAGTGCTTTGGATCAACATGGTACTTTGGTTCTTAAAGCCAATAATTTATTGAAAATTTTGAAAGTCAGTGATAGTAATTTTGATTTCAATGTTGATAATGTAAATGATCGGTTTAGTGTGAAAAGACCTTGAATACCAACAATCAAAGTCCCACAAAAATGTATCATTCTAATAATAATCGAGTGACCTTGAATAATCAAGACGGTCATAAACCAAATTCGGAAACTCATGTTTTGAGTAGTAAATCCAGAGACGAGATGATTCAATGCGATAGTAGTAACGAAAATATATTTAACTTTGCTGATGAATATTTTGAGGACGACGAGGTAACTAATCGCGCAAATATTAAAAAATTAGTTAATCTGGATTTCTATAATGATTCTCGAGTTTTCGTGTGTGTTTAAAATTAGCGATCGTAATTTAAAGCAAGTATTGGCTGTTGAATCTGTAGTAGATATAGCAAGATCAGTGATGAAATGTTTGATGGTTGTGTGAATTCGAATAATGACACAATATTACGACGTGATATTAAGAATGTGATTTTGAGTTTCCGCGAATGTTTTGCATTGAATATGTCAGAAATTGGCAAAACGGACAGGGACGGACACAATTTCGCATAGTCAGAGAGAGAATGTGAAGATTCACATTAACGAGCTGTTAAATTTGGGTATAATTAAACGTTTTAGTTCCGAGTATTCCTCACCGATTGTTATAGTTAAAAATAAAAGTGGCGAAGACCGAGTATGTATAGATTTCGGGCGACTAAATAAAAAAACTATCAAGGATAGATTTCCTTTGCGAAATATGGAAGATTGTTTGCACCGGTTAGGAAGTAACGGTTCTCGTAGAAAAAAATTCTAGAATGTTCACTTCTTTCGTGACCCCATGCAGTACGAATTTCTACGCATGCCGTTTAGGTTAGCAAATGCTCCCGCTGTTTTTCAACGTTTAATGAATCGAATGGTAACTGAACTAGACGACAAAATTGTAGTATATCTAGACGATATGATAATAGCTTATCGAAATACCGAAAAAGGAATTATTTTGGTGGTTAAGTGAGTTTTAGAAAAATTGAGGGAATATTAACATTAAAATTCAGTAAATGTAAATTTATGGTAGAAAGGCTTGAGGTTTTAGGGCATGAAATTAATGGTGAAAGATTTCCTATTCCAACAAACGTTCATCAAATACGACAGTTTATCGGGTTATTTTCATATTTTAGGAAATTCGTTCCAAGGTTTTCGTTATTATCAGACCCACTGACAAGGTTGACTAGGAAAAATGTACAATTTATTTGGGTCGACGAACAAGATCGTGCGTTTAGTAAAATCAAGAATAAATTTTGTCAACGTGACGTTTTTTTTTTTTTTTTTGATTTTAGAAAATCATATGAAATTCACACCGATGCAAGCGCGATTCGTTTGGGTGGTGTTTTATTTCAGAGTGAAGCGAATGGAGAACTCCATCTCGTATCGTACTTTAGCAGGCAGACGACAAAGTTAGAGAAAAAGTTTCGCAGTTACGAGCTCGAGGCTGTGGCTATTGTAGAAGTTTAGACAGATTTAGATGTTTTGTTCTGGGGAAACCATCACCGTTGTTACAGACTGCAGATCCCTAAGGACTACTTGAATACGATTTTGATATAAGACATCGGGGTGGTAAGCAAATGGTGCATGTGAACGCTTTAAGTCAGAACCCGGTTGAATCAGCTAGAGACGTTGAACCTGCCACATTAGACGTATGCAGTATCGAAACAATTGATAGAGATTGGATTCGGACGTTGCAGGACAATGCCATTGAAGTAGAGGAAATAAAGGCAAATTTAAAAAACCCGAAAATTTAAGACTTTTGTAATGAAAATTGCTGGTTGTATAAGAAAATCGACGATCGGTTGTTATTTTTCGCTTCTAAGGGTGTTAGAGGGCGAATACTTCGCACATTCCATGATAACCTGATGACCATTTTGGTCTAGAAAAAACGTTGTCAGCGCTCCATCAGGTTTACTGGTTGTCTAAAATGCGCCAATGCATAAAAAAATATATTGTCACTTGCTGTGAATGTCTCTATAATAGGGAAAATCGCAACGCTAATCGAATAGAGTAACATCCGATCGAGAAAATACCCGTCCCTTGTCACACTTGGCATTTGGGCCCGTTCGTAAAAAGTTATCAAAATCATTCATATGTTTTGGTTATGATCGACGCATTCACCAAGTATGTTCATTTAAAAGCAGTCAAAGACATTTCGTCACGATTCGTTGAGAAAACCATTTTGGAGTTCGCGACTCATTTTGAGTTGCCAAATCATATTGTTAGTGATCGTGGATCAGCTTTCACGTCTGGGAATTTT
This sequence comes from Nephrotoma appendiculata, assembly GCA_947310385.1. Lineage (NCBI taxonomy): Eukaryota > Metazoa > Arthropoda > Insecta > Diptera > Tipulidae > Nephrotoma > Nephrotoma appendiculata. The sequence goes on along the minus strand of OX371224.1, from coordinate 83,698,975 downwards.
GAGAGATTTTGTAAAAAAGCATCATATCGTGCATGTGTTGAACGCAACTGCAACTCCGCGAGCAAATGGGCAGGTTGAACGATACAACCGCACTCTTCTGCATTCATAGAGAACTATGTCGGACTCTAATAAAAAATGGGAAGATGGTCTATCAGATATTCAGTGGGCAATGAATTCGCTCCCACACGCAGTAACCAAAATTTTTCGGTGATGGAATTTCGTATTATATTCACATACATTTTTACAAACATGTTTTTATAAATATTATTTCTACTCTCAGCCCTCAAAATTTCAACTGTCATGACAGTTTTTTACTATCGTGATAGCAGATATTTTCGGGACTGGAGTAAAAAGTTGGAGTTTTTTTGCGCTGAGTTTAAAATAGGTCATGTTAGTGAAAATAATTAGTGTTTCCATCGCATTTTTCGTTGATGGGATTTAGATTATCTTCACATGCATGACTTTCACCAAAATAGTTATGAAATTAAAATGAGATAGGCGGTGCAAATAATTTTTTCCTAAATTTTGACTATTTCCCATTTTGTCCAAATCCTTTAGTTAATGTTTTTGATTAAAGAGGTAATTTCTATAAGTTAGCCTGGTATTGAAATCAATGGTTTTTTGATCTCAAATAAAAAATTTCTGGTCAAAATTATTTACCAATTCTAGGATTCGGTACGCCCTTTACAAGAATAATTTAAAACTCCCCTAAAATAAAGATTGCAATTTTTAGTAGTTCTTGTTTTGTTTTAAAGGACTAACGGTAATTATTTTAGTTCAATAAATAAACCACTACACCGGACATTTTGATTATGGTTTCAAGTAACTCTTGACAAAAACTATACAGTTACCGTTAAATCCGGTAGTCGATTCTTCTATTTTCTAGATTTTAATATTAGGAGCTCATTTCTACCGTTGGGAAATGTAGAACTGTAAATGACCAAATTTTTCTGTTTTGTAAAGTTGATTATTAGATTTACTGTTAATTGTGCTACCGACCATATGTAGTTAATATGTATAGTTTTGTTAATTAGACTGAATTAAAATAAACACATTGGACCCCAAAAGTACTTAAATTTCCAAAACACTCAAAAATTTTACATATTCATAAAAATACATGTATTTAAAACCCTAATAAAAATAAAGTTTTTTGAACTATACATATTTGTACAAAAAAATATTACTCATTTGGGACATTTTTTATGAGTGAAAGTATTAAATTGAGCATTTTGAACTCGACCGCCGAAGGAGACGAAAAGTAAACTTTTTTAGTATTTTTTGAAACGTACTAGTGGCTTGTTGCATTTTGAACAGCTCCTGCTAATTCCAGTTTCCACTTCCGTTTGTAGCAGGGACTCTTAAACAAATTTTTATCGGAGTTAATCTTCATTCATAAGTAAATTACCATACCAAATATCACAAAAGAAATATAAAGTACACAAATCTTATCTAAATAAGCTTATACTTTATAATAGACACGTGTTATATTATATATACTTTCTTAAACATATTTAACAATTTTTATTTATAAACTACCTTTTACGAGAGTGGAAATTTTTTATTGTGTATAAAGAAAAACCGAAAACATATCATCTACATTAAGAAGCTGTGTGCGCTGCGACAAACATCAAACGAAATCGTTTAATGAATGACAAAAATCAGATTAAGTGCATATTGTTTGACAAACAACGATATAATGATATTGGCCGATGATGCCGACGCCGCCATCGATCGACACTAATGCATTTTACTCGAAAGCGCCTCTAATTGAAAATTTGTCTATTTTTATGTTTATAATTTGTAAAATACACTTCTCGGAGGTATATCATCAGACGACACGGGCGAGTAAAATTTTTTGTTCGTTTTTAATTTGTCATCTGAGGGTGATCTAGGAAAAATATATTATTTGCCTCCGCATACATATATATATATAAATGGAAAATCGGGAAATATTTTTTAAGCAGCTGTTCGATTGTCATTTAAAATTTTTATTTTTTAATTGATTTCAATTTTCGTCTATATAAAATGCTGGCCGGTAATAAATTTACAGCCAATTTTAAAAATGTTTTCGAATAGTTTTGAATGGAATGTCGTTCGACGACGTCTTTGCGTTGGGTAATTTTTTGAGAGTTTTAATTTTTTTACTGTATGTCATTGGGAAATTGTTCCCCACATTTGGCATACCATCCGCATATTATACTCATTACGATATGTTTTGTGTATACGCAAAATTTAATCTACATCTTAAGCAAAATAATTTTGTTTTAAGATCTATTAATAAAAATTAAGAAGTCTCGACATTATTTATGGTAGTACGTATGTTTCAACCGGCTTAATATTTTCCAGACACATTTTCTCTTCGTACTCAAACTCAAAGTCGTCTGCTTCATCGTAATTATTGTTATATTTTGTTGTTTGTTTTGTGTATTTAAATTCTTTTGTAATAAATAAATTTGTTTTATTAAAAAAATGAAATGTTGCATTGAAATAAATATTAAATTGCACTAAGTAAATTATTGCGGTTGTAAATAAAATAAAAAAAAAATTTAGAAATAAATAACAAAGTTGTGGTGAATAAGAGATTTCGCGAGAAAGAAAATTTTACAACCCATTCAAACGGTTGTAAAAATTATTATGATGATGATGGCAATATTGATTTTCCATTTTATGTTTATTTTGATTGGGAAACTGTACATTTCATATGTTTACATCTCCGAATATATACAGATAAATATTATTTTTCCCAAAAACTTGGATTTTCTTTTGATTTTGCCTCAAAACAACAGCGAGGCAACGAAAATATTGGATAAAGTTAATAATATTTTCTTGTTGTTTGTGAAATTGTATATAGACTTAACGTCAAAACACAATGAAAACGGTTTATAATTTATAGATGATGACATCAAAGTAAAAAATATTGTACGATGGAGCCAACGTTTTTGATTGATTCGAGACGACAATTTGCGAAGTAATACGTCATCTGTAAAATGTGTTTTCATTTTGGGTGAAATATTATACGACTAAAAAATAAATCGCGATATATAGGGGAAAATGATTTATGATTTATAACGGCCGTCATGTGGTTGATTCAACTGCGAAAAAATAGTTAAATCAATCAATAAAAATAAGAACAAGCTTCTCGGGCTCAGTGTGCCACCACAAAGTATATAAGGTCTCAGTCACTTGATTTATTGTTTATAATGGTCAAATAGGAAAATGTCCTCCCTGAGGGGCTTTATTGATTCATGCACTATTTTATGTGACACTGTGGCTCTTGCACTTTGCCATGATTTTAATTTTAACTTTTTTTTCTTAACCCGATCTTATAACCCCGGTTTTGAATTCTGGATATTTATTTATCGATATTTGATAAATGTTGAGATTCGAAAATGTAGCTGGCGAAATTGTTCTATTCAGCTGAATTAGCAATGTCTCGTAATTAAGCGACGAGATGTATAATTATTTTTCCTACAAAGAATGTCAATACTTGAAAACTGTATTTTAGATTTTGGCAGCTACACTACATCAGTCCCTTCCTGGATCGAAAACAAACGTATAACGATTTTCAATTTAACGTATAACAATTTTAAAAGCACTACGATTTTTGATTGTTGATTTTCCGTTGAGATCCACAACAAAAAAATTTCCAGTCCGTGGTTGTCTTATGCTCGTATAGGAACTAAAGGCCCTCATGATAGTATGCAGCTACTTCAAAAAAACCGAAGTATCTTTATTTGGGTTCGAATTTTAATCGGTGATGGAGAATTCACCGAGAACCTTGATGTTTATGACATACACCTGTTATGATGAACTGAAGTTGAGGCCTTCCTTGACTGAGCGTTCGAACACCCAATAGGGTTGTTGGAAGTTTTAACTCCAATGCGAAGTATACATTGAGCTGTTAACCTTGCTTTTTATTGCCTGTGGAACCGTTTGACCGTTAGTATAAGCTTGGCAGCTCGAATTTCTATCTCGGAGCGACTCGTGGATATAATAATAGTCCAAATCCAGTCCTTTTAACACTTCATTAACGAATCGTTGGCGTGCCTGCGGGTTGATTTGCGAAGGCTGGGTTGATATTACGTTCGGGTAATTTATTAAAGTCCAAAATGGGTTTTTATCGCAGTTTTATGAACATCCTCCAGAGCATGAGAATTTGGTGATAAGCCCGAACCAAATCTTAGAAACAATGTATATGTGGGAGATAGGATATCTATCTGGAACTGTTTCAGTGTATAACTTGGGAGATTGTAATTCGGAATTCATATAAGAAGCAACTGCTAAAGTTTTACTAGTAAAAAAATTGGCAAAAACTTCGCCTTTATACCATTTTGATCAAATTCATCTTCCGTGACTCAAAAATTGTTTATTATACACTTGAATATAGTTGAACTACCCGTAACAAGATCAATTAAGAAAGATTTCACCCAATATCTGAAATCTGTCTTGTGAGGTCTATGTAAATAAAAATTAATTGCCGCATGAATGAAAGATCATCACTTGAGAACGGCTCGACCGATTTAGCCGATTTTATATTTGTTGTGTTCAAATTGTCAGGACAAAGTTTGTATGAAAGAAAATTTTGGGAAAATCCACAGGAAAAATCGAAAATTTTGAATACAATTTTTGTATGAAAAAATGGTCTCGACGTTCAGTTTGATTGTTCTGCTGTCACATTTTTTCATAACAACAACAAATTCCGCGTTGAGTATTGATATTTTGCGAAAAAGAATTAAATTGAAAGCGGTAGTTCAGTATGTTATTGAGTTGATATTAGTTCGTGATTTATTTCTTTAGAAACAATACTACCAGTGAGGGGTTAAAATATCATACATGAGCATCGAGTCATTGAGACTAATGAAGAACATAGGCAGCGTTTGAAGGCAAATCGAATAAGAATTTCACAAGCACGGGAATGGTCTCCAACTAACACCCCATATACCTGAGGTTGTGTTTAAATCTCTAGGGATATCTCAGTTAGCCTGAGGATTTTTATTATATTTACTCATAATATAAAATTTTATTAACTGCCCCCTCCCCGAGATGGGGAGCATCTGAATATATTTTCTAACTGAAATGGTCCCCAACTAACACCCCATATACCTGAGGTTGTGTTTAGATCTCTAGGGATATCTCAGTTAGCCTGAGGATTTTAATTATATTTGGTCATAATATAAAATTTTATTAAGTGGCCCTTCCTCTGGATAGGTAACATCTGAATATATTTTCTAACTGAAATAGTCCCCAACTAACACCCCATATACCTGAGGTTGTATTTATATCTCTAGGGATTTCTCAGATAGCCTGAGGATTTTTATTATATTTACTCATAATATAAAATTTTATTAACTGCTCCCTCCCTTGGATTGACACTGAAATGTTTGGCAAATGGCTTATATCCACTTGAGCGGCGATTGTGTTCACAGGGCAGTAAATGAATCAGAAAGTCTTCTGTACTTCAAATCGACCACAAGACCATATTTAAACACGAAGTCACCTATAATAGGCATGTCGACTGTCGGGATTATGAAGGGATATGTAAACTAATGCCTGATACCAAGGGTAACCGTCAAAAGTTTTGTTTAGTGAACGGAAATTAGGAATCCGTTTGCTTCAGTACGAATGCAAATGGTGTCTTTAATAAATATCGGGGAAACTTGTTGACGAGTATAACAGATACTTCAGCCCCCGAATCAATTGAAAGAAATGGCAAATGATTTTCATGATCGAAGATGAAAAGGCGGTGTGAGAAACCAATTTCACTGTTTGCCTTAGAGACAGTAAGATTAAGTGGTTTTCCAAAGACTTGCAATTTTTTTGACGTAGAGTATCCATTAGCTATACCGAACAAAAACACGGCTTATTACAGATATGTATGCATGAACCGAATGACAGTGATTGTAGCAGAGTCCAGTACAGATGACAATCTCATTCTTGATTTGATTTCCGTAATTAAAGTTCGGACGATATTTTAGCGATCTTTTACGTGAACCAATGTACAGGAATTGAAGCTACACTACAATACTTAACTCAATAATGGACCGGGAGTATTGGTTCCAAAAATTCGCATGAAAACGTCTTGGAAGAATTTTTGTTAACATCTAATTTTTTCTAACTTCTTTTCTTTTCGTTGTCGACTTGAATATCCTTTGACCAAAACTGACATCTGTATTCGTTACTTTTGATTTTTCGACGAGTCACTCGGAAGTAGTTTTTGCTCCTACATACTCGTATCTACAATTTGATTCCTGGAACTCCCTCCGTCGGGGGGAGTTGTAGTACTTATGTCATGGAGTCTAAATAAGAAAATGTCAGTTATATTTGGTTGTGACGTGAACGATCGTCATACCATTTTGATCAGTTCAAATATCAATAGCAAAGTTGTGTTTTGTCAATTCAGCGGATGAAGCCATGAATTTATTGAAGTTAGTTTGTGTTCCATGTCCATTATCTATTTAATACTAAATTTGAAAGTAACAAACGATATTCTGACTTCTGATCACACGTGTATCCCTCCCTTTTAATCCCAATTTTAACAGACCACCACTAAAATTTTATCGAAATAAAAAATGTATAAACTGGGGATTTTACTCCAGAGAACTATGGAGTTTTCTTCACTCGCTCCCTTGTAAACTTGCTGTCGAATGCCGCTATAATTACCAACCAAAAAGCTCAGAATAAACCTTTCTGGGGCTCTCAACTTAAGAATGTGGCTGGAAAAACAAATTTTCAGGCCTATTTCTCATAACTTCACAGAAAATAATAAAAAACTAACTGAGACGAAGTCAATAGTGTGTTGGCGGTTGGCTAAACAAAATGTTAGGTAAAAATGACAGTTGTAGGCTTAAAGGTCTCTGATTACTTAACGAGAAAATCTTTTTATAAAAGGGAGTTGGTGAACTGCTTTTCGACACGACATTCCTCACTGAAGTTTGTTCTTCTTTGCACCGTTTAAGGCGGATGGTGGTGTTGGAATTTTTCACGCTGAATTACAATATGCCAATTCTATAATCAACACTTCCAAAGTTGCGTTGTCTTTGGTTCATTTCTAGCTCGTGGAGAATGAGTCGAGTCGTTATTATACCTAAAACTGGCAGGCCGAACTAGGCTGACCCTAACAATTTTCGCCCAATACGTACGTCCAGAATTTTTTGAAGTCGTTATAAAGAATCGTTGATATAGATTCATTTGGGAATACTACTTGTTTATTTGTCCCATCAGTAACATGCAGCATGTTTATAAAGTTGGTACATCCTTCCCGGGTATTGCGGGAGCATTCGATAGCACAACTTTTGCTACAATTATAAATACGGGTATCAGATTTGGTACCGACAACATTATTAATAAGTGGATTGAATTAATGCTCCAATCTCACATTGTACTGAGGTTGATTAGAATAATTTCTCAGTATCTGTAAAGTTCCAAAAGTTTCTCCGCAGTGCTATTTTTCACATTTACTGTGCCCTTTGGTTATTGATGATCTTTTAGTCAAACTTCAACAATTCCTGGTTTTGAGCCCAGGGTTATACTGACGACCTATACAGTTCAGGAAATTATTTGACCTTATGCAACAAACCCTACATACTGTGGCGCCGTGGTTTGCCGATAAGAATCTCCAAGTAAAACTATTAAAATCAGATTTAGTAATGTTCACCAAACGCAGCTACTTAAGCATCTGGGTCTCATTTATTTTACTTTAGAATTCCCATCTTGAACATAAACTTCTAAAGTGACCGCTATTTATTTTCAATGTCGTAGAACATTTAGCACTGCCTTGGATTAGCTCTTGAAATTGTGTGATAATCGTGTTATAAACTAACTAAACTAACTCCTACCCATGCTAACTTACGAGGGTTGTCTGAAAAGCTCTCGCCCTAAACATGAACATCGCAGCATTCGTCAACAAAAGTAGGGGAGTCGAGCGGTCATTAAATATTTATTTTTGAAAGGCAATACACCTACTCAAATCAAAAACGAGTTAGACGCTGTGTACCGGGTCCCATCATTTACCACCGTAAAATTTTGGCCAGCTGAATTTAAACATGGTCGTACCAGCTGGGTGACGATGAACGTTATGGAAGTCAAAAAACTGCAACCACTGACAATAACATCGCTCAAGTTCACTAAATGGTGCTACACAGTGGTCCTCTAAGATACCATAAATATGTCTAAAGAACGTGTTTGTCACAAACTGCATAACAATTTAGGCATCAGAAAGTTGTCCGCGCGTTGAATGCCGCGTATGCTCACTTTGGACCAGAAACGTGTTCAAATGAATATTTCCAACGCTCTGATGGCGTATGGTGCAAAAAAATCAGCGTTTTGGCGGCGGCTAATTACTTTTGATGAAATTTGGATACATCAGTGTAATGGTGAAGAGGAGAAACAAAAATGAAGTCAAAAAAGTGGACTGCCAAAAAACGTTGTGTTCCTTCGGCTGACAAAGTGGTGAGAACTGTTTTCTGGGACAGTCATGGAATTATCTTATTCAAAAAAGTTTTGTACTGCATGGTCACCCTATTTACTCATCAGATCTAGCCACAAGCGTCTTTTTTTAGATGAGAGAAATGTATCTTTTTTACGTTGGAAGCTTTCCAGATAACTTTGCTGGTAATTTGTCGTCTACTACACTCATTGCCATGAAAAACGTTATATTATACTTCCTCAGCTGCAAATCATTATTTTAAACATAGCTTTCTCTGCTACTTATCGATTGAAAAGCAATGAGACGTGGAATTTATTAGGAGCTCTCACAAGGCACGGGTAAATTCTCAACAAAAATATAGCTCGTTAATTCCAGAAGTTAATGTGGTTACCGACAAAATTTCAATTTCAATAAATCATTCTCGGTGGTCTATTTTTCAAGTAATTTATGAAAGTCTCAAGAATTTATGGCTGAAATGTTCAAATTACAGCCTTCTACTCAGATGGGTCGTGCGATAACATTTTTGCCGACTTCGTAGCTCTGCCTCATTGTGCACCTGAACCGCTAAGTTGTGAAGTTGAAAATCTCAACGTCGTCTTATTCACTGAGTGCCAGGCAGTGCTTAAAGCTTTCAGTAACCCATTGGTTTGTGCCAGCCCACACTGACATTGATGGCAACGAGATAGCAAATTTTCTGACAATAGCGGGCATACTCTGTTTTTATATTGCTGAAACCTGTCATCCCTTTATCATTAAGTATTGGTAAAATCGTAATCAAATTTTTTTTTCTGCATCTGTCAAGGCAGCAATAAATGAAAGTAACCCGCTGTTTAGCCAAATACGCGTATATCTTGATAAAAGATAATCTTTGAATTCTCGTAACGATTCTGACTGGACGTGGTAGTTTTAAAGTACGTCTGAATCGCATGTGGCTGACCTCCACAAACTACCGTATATATGACTGTTTAAAGGCTAACGATGATAGCATTCATTAGTAAATGTGTCCTGCTTTTAAATGTATCAAGTTCCACGTTTTCAATCCCAACTTGATTGACCTACTCGTATATCTATTTTTTGAATATATTTTTTGAATAATGCAATTGTTTTTCTATTCGCTAAGAAATTTGCCAGCGAAAAATAAGGGATTACGCTATCACAAGAGAGAGATTTTATTCTTTCTGTAAGAGGTACAGTCATAAAATAAAATATTCCAGTTGAATAAAATCTTAAAAGTGTTCCTTAAATTGAGAAATTGATTGACCTCCGAAGTACAGAAACTCGGTATATGCAATTTAGAAATTTTGCATTGTTCCAGCTTTCTCTGCCATTTCTTTACGAATAATGACAAAATTGGGTTAGTGCCTAATGACGTTTGGTTTCTATATTAATTTTGGGTTGAAACGTAAATTTTAGATGAAGTTCTGGTATCCGTCCATTCTACAGGATTAAAGGGGGAACTATTGTGAAAATTCTACCCGATAAATTTTCCCTTAATTTTCCATGTAGTCTTAGTATGCCCTTAGCTACTAGAAAGACAACTGATAGTATTGGTTACTTGTGAACCGAAAATGACTTATATTGCCGCAGAAAATCAAAGCTGTAGTGAGAACTCTAATTTATAAATTTTCTCCAAATTTCCCAAGTGGGTCTCAGTATAACCTTAGGAATATAAAAATACATACCGAGATCTTCAGGTTATTGTGGGGTTTTTCAGATATTGGCTAGTAACTGAAAAATGCTTACATGGCCACAGAAAATCAAAAAATTATATTGAAACTTTCACCTCACTGAAGTTAGCCGAAAATACAGCCAACATCTGTATTATCGACAAATTTTAAGGGGAAAATAAAATAAGTTTTCAACAAAATATTTAAATATAAATAAGTAAATCGAATCGATAAAATTATACGAATTTATTGTGTGGGTAACTGCAGCAGGGAAACTTTCGAATTTCAAAATGTAAATTGGCATATCGATTAAGCCCAATTTGTGCTAATTAGTGCTGACGGGAAAAAATTAGTGCTAGTTCAGGAGCCGAAAAAACGGTGAAAAGAAAATTTAAATTTCGCCTGAAAGACGAAAAAAATAAAACCCAATTTCTAGAAAAAACTAGAAATAATTTAAGCCTAATTTTAAAACTTCACAAAAGCGACTCCTCCGAAAAAATTTATGCTTATCAAAGAAATATGATTTTCATAAATTTTCATTAATAAATCGAGGAAAATCAAACTAGCCCCTAAAAGATACTATATTGAACATACTAAATACAGATGGATACCCTTCAATAATATTTTTGTTGAACAACAAATTAAAAAATAGAAATGAAATATTATAAAATCGAAGAATAAGCAATTCAGATAAAATATTCCTATCAGGTATGTTCATTGCCATCTGAAAAATATAGTTGGCTGAATTTTCACTAATCCAGAGTTGGCCCAATTTTATTGAACAAGGAAGACCGTTGAATGAACAATTTTATGACAAAAAATGTTCAACAAACCAATTAAATTGGCACTTCTGATTTCATCTACGATCGTTCTTGTTCAACGGAATGGGGCCAATTCTAGATTAGCACAATTTCAGCCACTATATTTTTCGGATGGCAATGACTATACTTGATAGGAATATGCAATCAGAAGTGCCTAGTTCATTGGTTTGTAGAACATTTTTTGTCATAAAGTTGTTCATTCAACGGTCGTTGTTGTTCAATGGAATTGGGTCAATTCTGGATTACCAAAAATTCAGCCACTATATTTTTCGGATGGCAATGAATGTGCCTGACTGGAATATGCTATCTGAATTGATTATTCTTGTTTGTTGTTTAACAAAAATATTATTGAACGGTATCCATCTGTATTTTGTATGTTCAATATACGTAGTATCTTTTAGGGGCTAGTTTGATTTCCTCAATTTAGTAATGAAAATTTATGAAAATCATATTTCTATAATAAGCACAAATTTTGTCGGAGCAGCCGCTTTTGTGAAGTTTTAAAATTAGGCTTAAATTATTTCTGGTTATTTTTCTAGAGATTGGGTTTTATTTATTTCGTCTTTCAGGCGAAATTTAAATTTTATTTTCACCGTTTTTCGGCTCTTGAACTAGCACTAGTTTTTCCCGTGAGCACTAATTAGCACAAATTGGGCTTAACCGGTATGCCAATTTTCATTTTTAAATTAAAATTTTCCCTGCTGCAGTTACCCACAGGAATTTATTGTATATAAATTAAAATATGTACTTTAGTTACTAATTTTTAAGGTCATTACTTGTAAACGTGCTACAATTTAAAAGTTCAGGCAGTACTAGACAATATCAATTCATGTAAAATTTCAGTTCAAAGTGGGATCTTAGTTAGATTACCGAAAATGCTTCACCATGTCTAAAATTTCGTGTTCTCATGAAATGATCTACTATACATTCAAAAAGTCGTGTAGCTCGAATTATTCATTTGTCACGTAAGCGGGATATATTATTAACTTGGGTCTACAAACAGAATATCTATGTAAAGTTTGAAGCCGAAGTTTATTGCAATGAGTAAATTTTCCGAGATCGTTGTAGTGATAAATACGATAAATTTATCCAAGACCTTTGTACAGGTTTATAACTCGAATGTTTTTCGTGCGACAGATATTAAGGTATCCAGTCATACCTGTGCCTGACCCACACCAGTAAAAAATGTGTTTAACGGTTGGTGACTACGTCTCGGATAAATTTATTATTCATCACCACCCTCAACGATCTCGGAAAATTTACACGGATAAAGATAAAAAAGGGAACATGGAATTTTCTCAACTTTGCAATAAACTTTGGCCACAAACTATGCAAACATATTCTGTTTGTAGGTCCGACCTTAGAATTTTAGCTCGCTTACACAACAAATGAATTTTGTGAGCTTCGCGGATTCTCGTAGACATGATTATACAAAATTTATAATTATCATAATACTTAGAAGCTGTTAATTAATTAGGTAGCTTTATCCAATGTACATAATATGTAGCAGGACCGGTTTGAATATGACTTTAAAATTTGTTTAATCCTAAAATTTGTTAAATTTAAATCCTAAGCATTTGTATCAACGTATCTCACATCAGTGAGATGATAACGAGGAAGTGTCACTGCGTGGAGTATGTCAATCAAAGTTCTCTGCGTATCTTCGACATTTCTGATGAATAGCATGAGTTGTATGGATAACATGTTGATTAATTGGTGTTTATATAAATATGCTGTATCACCTGAAAGTTGGTTGTCTCTATATCTTGTATAAGCTCAATGTGTTCGCCCATAACATTTAGTTGGTTTCTTGTTAGATCACTATCATGTTTGATAATGTTTACAGTGGCATTGACAATTGAGGTTTGCTTTTGAGCTAAATTGATCAGTGTTTCGCTTTTACCTTCCAGGTTTGTTATTAATTGTTCATAACGTTGTGCATCTCGTTCATTCAAAACACAAAATAAATCTCACATCACATATTCCACTGTATCCCCGAACCCACGCCTTACTCGTCTTCATTCTTTGTTGGATTTCTGAATTATGTACGAGTACTTGGTTCGCCTTTCTAATATTTTCCAGATGGTGATCAAAGTGTTAAATGATGACAGCGCAAATACCGGGATCATTTGTATGATTATTACTCTCTTGGCAGAAGCGTTTCAATTGCTTATAATGTATGTTCATATTTGTCAGTTCCTCTTCAAATTCTCTGAGATCATAGTAGATGATTATGTTCTAGTTGGAGGCAAGTGGATTTATTTCAGCATGTTTTTTAAAATATAACCCTGGTTTGGTGGTTAAGATATTCAATGCTATATTTTGTTTCATTTGCCGTCTCTGCACTTGATGCGCAGAATAATAGGCCCATAATGCATACCGAATAAAGGAAAAGATTGGCACAAGATAGTTTAGTGGACTGACTTCGTGTTCTTCTTTCAGTTGGTTCAGGTTTTCTCTCGGCTTCTGACGCAATGGCGTAGTTTGTCAGTAAAGGGCTGATCTTAGCTATGGACCTTTTGAGTATACCTTGTGAGTTTTCAAGGTAACGACTCTGGTTAATTTATCATGTCCTGGGTGAGTTTCTATAATGCTCTTCTCATTAGACACATGGTGGGTGGCAAATTTTCGTCTCTTATAAGAACTAATTGGTTTTCCTTTATATTTGGTTGTTGTTTTGTCCATTTCATTCGGTGCTGCATATTATGGAGCTAATTTTTGCTCCACATTTTTCAGAATTCTCCATGCATTCTCTCGATTTTCTGCCATCTTGTCAGAAGATTTTGGTTCGGGTAAATGGTTTCATCATCAGGCGGGGCGAGCATGGAATCGCCAATTAAAAAATGTCCGGGTGTTAAACATTCAAGTTCATTAGGATCTTCTGATAATGGACATAGCGGTCTAGAATTTAATGTTGCTTCAACCTGCCACAACAGAGTTGTTAACTCCTCATATGTTAGTAGTACAGATGCGGCGGCTTTATTCAAGTGCTGCTTTACCGATTTCCCTTCTGCTTCCCATATACCACTGAAATGTGGTGAACCTGGGGGAATGAAATGCCATTTGATCCGTTGGTTTGTTATTACGTTTAAAAATGCGAATAACTGATGAATAGATTGCAAATATTTATTTGCAGCCACAAAATTCGTAGCGTTGTCACTATACATATTTGCAACGTTACCCCTTCGGGCTATGAAACGTTTGAGGGCAGCGAGAAATCCTTGCATTGTTAAATCACTAACCAATTCTATATGAATCGCTTTCGTTGTCAAGCAAACCCGGCCCTTGGACATTCGAAAATTGATGGGCCCTGCATAGTCTATTCCCGTATGGGTAAATACTCTTGATAGTATTACTTTTGGAGGAGGTAGGCTTCCCTTCAGTTGAGTTGCTCTGTTGGCATTGAACCTAAAACACTTCTGGCATTGGCGGTTGTGTTGTTTTGTTACTGTTTTGTCAAGGAGGATCCAAAATTTCTTCCTTATGAACCCGAGCGTTAATTTAAACCTCCATGCTGAGTACTTTGATGTGCCCAATCGATGATCAAACTTGTAAGATGACCCTTATGTGGAAGGATGATCAGATGTTTTTCGTTATAATTCAAAATTGAATGTTGCAATCGTCCTACTATTCGAAATACTCCATTAGTGTCCAGAAATGGATGTAAGGAGAGAATCTTACTCTTGGAGCCCACTGATCTGTCCTTAAATGGAGAAGCTTGTGCCATCTTTACAATCTTTCACCTTTATTAGAAACGCGAAATATATGCGAATACTCGAATTGTTTTTGTGAGAGAGGAAACCCTTTCTAATATTTCCGGTTCTGTTGTTGTTGTGCTTATGCTGCAGAGAGTGTCTTGCTGTGTTTTTCTAACTCGATCTCCGTTATTACGTTACTCGATGATGGCTCGATACTACTCCTACGCCAATCCGGGCTGGACCACCATAATTTATTATCTCCCAGTTCATCAGGATCTACGCCACGAGTTGCACAATCCGCGAGATTTTCTTTTGATTTTACATGTTTCCATTGTGCAGGGCTGAGTTAGTCCATGCTTACATTTTAACGTTTAGGATTCCCATGGCTTTTGAAACTTGTTTCAGTAGTTTCGCTAACAGTATTGCCCCACACAGTTCTAATCTTGGAAGACTTAGTTTCTGACTTATTGGGGCCACCTAAGTTTTCCCGAACATTAGTGTAATTGTCGATACTTCTGCACCTCGCAGTAAACTACTGCAGCGTAAGCTAATTTTGATGCATCACAAAACCTATGCAGCTCTAAATTTTCACACTTGTCCTTGGTATGAGCCGATCGTGGAATCATAATTTTTTGCTGCTCGCGAAACCATCCTAGCGGATCGAATATTTTGGATACCTCTGAGATAAGGGATCGTTTTGTTGGAACTATTGTCATGGGTTCCATATTTATCTGGAACTCAAATTCATCTCGTTGGGGATTCCACAATATTCCTAACGTTTTTATGGATTCTATGGTCCTTATTTATGAGTGTGGTTTTTGACTCCCTTTGTTCTTCAGGAATATCCTTCATTATGGCTATGCTGTTCAATGCCCATTTTCTCAGCTTAAAACCTCCATTATTAAGCATTTTTCTTAACTGTTGGTGACATTTTGCTGCATGTTCTATGATTTCTGCACCAGAGAGAACATCGTCGACATAGAAATCCTTCAACATAATTTCAGCAGCAATCGGATAATTATTCTGCTCGTCTAATTTAATTTTCTCATTTGGGTCAGCACTCCATAGTATCCTTTGTAAGTTTTGTTCTGTTGGTGTTGCCTGTACATTTTCTTAATATCTGCGATGTATAAGTATTTGTATTTCCTCCATTTTGTTATAATAGAGAACAGATCTTGTTGTATTGTTGAACCTACTAGCTGAATAACGTTGAAACTGATCCCGTTTTTGGTCTTCATTGATGCATCAAAGACCACCCTCACCTTGGTTGTTGTACTTGACTGCTTGACCACAGCATGGTGAGGATACTCTGGTGAACATGTTTCCCCTTTGGCATCTTCTGATTTGACCGGAACCATATGTCCTAGCTTTATGTATTCATTCATAAAGTTTTGGTATTCTTGTTTTAATTGTGGGTTGCTTTCTATTTTTTTTTCTACTTGAATTAGTCTTGAAACCCCACATTTTCTTGAGTCTCCTATTTCCAATTCATCCCTTAATAGTATAGTGACCTCATATCGTCCTACTGGTAGTCTTCTGTGAGTAATTGCGTAGTGTATCTCATTCATCTCTTCTGCTTCTTCTTCTGAGTATGACTTTTCCTTGGATAACTCTTCAATTTCCCAGAATTGACGCAGCTGCACATCTAGGTTGTTTTGTACTACCAAAAATAGTGAATTTGACGTTAATCCTGATTTTGTCGTGAGACCCAGGAGAATCCATCCTAACTCAGTTTTCTGAGCTATTGGTTGGTACGGCGATTTCTTTATTACACCGTCTAACAAGATGTTGACGTATACATCTGTTCCTAAAATCATAGCGATTGGACCAGGTAAATCAAAATTTGGATCAGACAGTGTTAGCTCTCTGCATGTTGTTTGTTTTGTTAAGACCCTTTACTGGCGTTGTTGGTAGTTGCTCAATTAAGTTTGGTAAGATAAAAGCTTCCACCACCTGCTTGTATGCCGAAGAGTAATGACCTTATAATTTATTTTATTTGTTTTCATTCCTCCAATTCCAGTAACTTGTAAATCTGCTCGGAATTTAGGTAGGTTGAGTTGTTCGGCACCTGCCTGCGTGATGAATGATGACTGAGAGATGCGACTTGTAGTGTTGATCAATGCGGTAGCTAACAAGGGCACCTTATTCTGTACAGAGCATTTTTCGTTGTTGTTTTTCGCGGAATGGAGCGTTGTGGATGTTGTCACCTCCCTTATGTGCAGCAATGTGTTATGCCTTCTTTGACATGCCACACATGTTTCCTTACTTTGGCATGAAAATTTATTGTGCGTGGAGATTAGACAAATACTATATAAATTGTTTGCTGCTATTATTTTGGACCTTTCCAGAACTTGCATCTTCTTAAAAACTGAGCAAGACAATGCATCTTTTTTCAATCCCGGCGAAAGCTCTTCTAGGCGGTGGTACGTTTACAGCAATAATTGGTGTGTTTGTTGTTCTGCCTTGCTGTGCACCCTTTGTTGTTTGCGATGCTTCTAGAGATTGGGAAGGACATTCTACAAAATTTAAGAACCTACTTAACGATTGAATTTCTCGAGTATTGACCAGAGTACCTTCATATAGACGATGTGTCCCTCTGTCCAGCTTCCTTAAAACTAATGGAATTAGTATTGCATTCCACGTTGACGTCTCTATGCCCAAGTTGTTTATGGCATGAAGATTATCATTTATTGTGTCGTGCAGAGCCTTTATTGCATTTGCCGACTCGGTATTGTGCGTTGGGAGATTCAATACCGTATTTACGTGATTGGTGGCAAGTAAAGGCTTGTTGTTATAGCGGTTTACAATTATTTTAAAGGCATCCGCATAATTTACTCCAGATGTTGATATATGATTCAAAAGTTTTGCCGCATCTCCTCTAATGTATGATTTGAGGTAGCTTATTATATGAGTGTCAGTAAGGGTTTTATTTCCGTGTACAAACCTACTGAATCTATCATAAAATGCTGCCCATTCCTTATATTGCCCATTGAAATATCGTATTTCTAGAGGTGGTAATTTTATTTCCGGTTGATAATTTTTTTCAGTATGTGGACTTCCTTAGGCTGCTCGTTGTTGAATAGCTGCCTGCAGTCTCGCCGACATCTCATCCACATTTTGACTCATTTTGTCATAAATTTCATCGAGAAAGTGCCAAGTATGTTGTTGTTCAACTGTTGTAATTTTTGGGTTAAATGAGGAGTGCCACGATCTTCTTCTAAACATACTCGAGCTTGCTGCAATAAACTGTTGATATGATTTACTTTTATCTCGGCTCTTTTAAGTAGTTTTACGCTTCATCCAGTTTATTGTTGTTGATTGTATTCTCAGTGTTTTTTACAGGCGGTGGTAGTGGGCTTTTGTCCTTGTTGTTGTTGAATAATTCATTGAAATCCTCTACCTTCTTGGACTCAACTAGCTGACTTTCATGTTGAATGTGGCTCGAAGCAACCTCAAGATCAGACGATGGACGTGGTTTCATTCAGCAAGATGTCATATTTTCTGCGAATCTGTTTCCGTTCAGTGAAGTAAGGCAAATTTAAATCCACTGCCAGTAATTTTGTTATCATGATGTCGGTATCATAATATTTTTTGTAAATTTTTGGTCATGTGCTGCTGTTTGTTTTTCTTCGAGGTATTTCCTTGTTTTCCGATCCTCGCTATCCTTTGATGTGTCAACAGTTCTCTCACAATAAATGGATAAAGTGTAGTTTTTCTGCTGAAATTTCGACTGAATTGCCGACAATGCAGTTTCATATTATTATGAGTTTCCTTTCAATGTGTCGATAAAGTAGTTTTCTGGTGAAATTTCGACATAAATATCGATAATGCAGATTTTCTGCCCAACTTTCTGCTAACTTCAGTAGTATGATGATGATCGCAAATGAAAATATTACAACGAATGTTTTAACTGATAAATTTTTGTCAAATTTCCCATGTCGCCTCAGCATGACTTTAGATATTAGAAAAATTCAAATTCAACCCTGCACATTTATTTTTATATTTACTTGTATAGATGTGAACGGCCTATCATTAACTCATGTTAGAACCTTGTTCAACATGCATAACTAGAATTACAATGCAAACCTACGATGCAAATTTACAATTTCTGATTACAATTCTTAGCTGAGTTCTCTCCAGCATAGTCAAAATCCACTTTTATAGTGTAGTATGGATGAATACCATAACTTCATCTAAAATTTATGTTTCATCCAAAAATCAGTTAAAATAAGTACTTTAGAACTTAAAAAACATTCAAATATTGAACTTTCATAATAATATTTGAAATTTTTTAATAAATACGAATATTTTTACACTATAAGTAGCGAACATTTAAGTTTTATGAAAAATTTTGAGTGAATTTTATTAAATGAAATTTTTTACAACAAAACACACTACGAATCGCACAGAGATGATCGAAGTGGTTCTGAACTAGTAATTGATGTAACAAACAAATCTTATTTATCCAGATGCTTGGAATGCTCTGAAATTTTTGTTATTCGACACAGAACAACATTGAGTGGAATATGAAAATACTTAAACATTTGAAATTATTTATCTCGGGCCCCACAGATCGCACAGAGATGATCGAAGTGGTTCTGAACTAGTAATTGATGTAACAAACAAATCTTATTTATCCAGATGCTTGGAATACTCTGAAATTTTTGTTATTCGAGACAGAACAACATTGAGTAGAATATGAAAATACTTAAACATTTGAAATTATTTATCTCAGCCCCTACAGATCGCACAGAGATGATCGAAGTGGTTCTGAACTATTAATTGATGTAACAAACAAATCTTATTTATCCAAATGCTTGGAATACTCTGAAATTTTTGTTATTCGACACAGAACAACATTGAGTGGAATATGAAAATACTTAAACATTTGAAATTATTTATCTCGGGCCCCACGGATCGCACAGAGATGCTCGAAGTGGTTCTGCTGAACTAGCAATTGATGTAACAAACAAATCTTATTTATCCACATGCTTGGAAATATCTGCGATTTTTGTTGTTCGAGACAAATCATCATTGAGTGTAATATGAAAACTCTTAAACATTTGAAATTATTTATCTCGGCGCCTACGGATCGCAGAGAGATGATCGAAGTGGTTCTAAACTAGTAATTGATGTAACAAACAAATCTTATTTATCCAGATGCTCGGAATACTCTGAAATTTTTGTCATTCGAGACAGAACAACATTGAGTGTAATATGAAAATACTT
This sequence comes from Nephrotoma appendiculata, assembly GCA_947310385.1. Classification (NCBI taxonomy): domain Eukaryota; kingdom Metazoa; phylum Arthropoda; class Insecta; order Diptera; family Tipulidae; genus Nephrotoma; species Nephrotoma appendiculata. The sequence continues at coordinate 83,679,135 of OX371224.1, read as the reverse complement.
AAACATTTGAAATTATTTATCTCGGCCCCACAGATCGCACAGAGATGATCGAAGTGGTTCTGAACTAGTAATTGATGTAACAAACAAATCTTAATTATCCAAATGCTCGGAATACTCTGAAATTTTTGTCATTCGAGACAGAACAACATTGAGTGGAATATGAAAATACTTAAACATTTGAAATTATTTATCTCGGGCCCCACGGATCGCACAGAGATGCTCGAAGTGGTTCTGCTGAACTAGCAATTGATGTAACAAACAAATCTTATTTATCCACATGCTTGGAATACTCTGAAATTTTTGTTATTCGAGACAGAACAACATTGAGTGTAATATGAAAACTCTTAAACATTCGAAATTATTTATCTCGGCCCCTACGGATCGCACAGAGATGATCGAAGTGGTTCTAAACTAGTAATTGATGTAAGAAACAAATGTAAGAATGTTCATTTTACATCCAATGATGTTCTGTCTCTAACAACAAAAATCTCAGAGATTTCCGAGCATCTGGATAAATAAGATTTGTTTCTTACATCAATTACTAGTTCAGAACCACTTCGATCATCTCTGTGCGGTTCGTAGTGTGTGCTGTTGTAAAAAAATTCTTTTTATAAAATTCACTCAAAACTTTTCACAAAATGGACATGTTTGCTACTTATAGTGTAAAAATATTTGTGTTTATTAAAAAATTTCAGATATTATTATGAAAGTTCAATATTTGAGTGTTTTTCAATTCTTAGTATTTATAGGCCATAGTGTATATTTTTTTATTTTGGCAGAAACTTCACTCCGATCTTAATTCGTTAAGAAATGGCGGAAAAAGATAGAACGTTGTAGAATTAGAAATTACTAGTTTCTTTACTTCGAAGGTCGATCAATTTGTCAATTTAAGGATCACTTTTAACAGATATTCTCTCTCGTGATAGTACTTCAACTTGTGACCGTAATCTCCTCCAGTAATTAAACCAGTTAGAAAAAGAGGATTGAAATTAAAATGGAACTATTGGAATAAATGGCAATTTTATTCCGTTCGCGGCGTAATAATTACGAATCACTGATCTCGTAAGTAGCTGGTATATATTAACTGAAAGAGGTGACAATAAAAATTGTTTTATATTATCTCAACAAATTTTTTAAAAACTAAATATGTAATTAAACAAAAAAAAAAAAAATGTCCACCGCCACCGCGAGACTGAGAGACGAGGGGACCCGTATAACAACTGAAATCTAAGATGGGTATCTACGAGGGTATATCAAAAAGTCTTGCAATATCATATGAAAAAAACGAGTGAGTGAGACAACAATATATTTTTCAAAACCATTTTTTGTCACGATGAAACTTCTAGAAGAACATTTCGATGTAAATTTTACGGTTCGTTTGTTTTTGTCAATTTAGTAACATGTGTTTTGAATTTTTCTTAAAATGAATGAAATTGAATATCGCGCCGTTACTAAATTTTTCTATAAAGATGGACGAAATGCAATTTATATATTCAACTATATATCAAAAGTTTACGGCGAATCTGCACCATCATATGCCACAGTAACAAAGTGGGTAAAATTATTCAAAAGTGGTTGGGAGTCATTATAAGACGATAACCGCTCGGGTCGGCCAGCAGATGCTATTAGCCATGAAAACGTAATTTTGGCTGATTCTATTGTATTGGAGGACCGGCGTATTTCTGTTCCGCGGTTAGCGTGGAGACTTTCTCTTTCATACGGTACCACATATACTATATTACATGACCACCTTCACATGTCGAAAGTAAGTGCGCGATGGGTTCCCCGTTTGTTGAATGCTGAACAAAAAAAATGCGTGTTTAAACTTCAAAGGCGATTTTAGATATGTACAAAGCAGATCCAGAAAATTTCTTGGGTAACATAATAACAGGCGATGAAACATGGCTTCATCACTGGGATCTGGAATCCAAACAAGAATCGATGCAATGGATTAAACGTAGTGAACCACCACCAAAGAAATTCAAAACTCAACCGTCTGCTGGTAAGGTTTTGGCAACAATTTTTTGGGATGCTGAAGGAATTTTGATAATCGATTATATGCCACCGAAAACCACAATCACAGGCATATATTACGCAGAGGTTTTGCGAAAATTGAAAAAAGCGATCCGGGAAAAACGGCCAAGGAAAGTTAGGAAAAAAATCTTGCTTCTTCACGACAATACACCAGTGCGCAAGGCTAATATTGCTCAAGCTGCATTAAAGGACTGCGGCTTCGTGGAAATTCCGCATCCACCGTACAGTCTAGACTTGGCACCCAGTGACTACTTCTCTTTCCCAATTTGAAAAAAACACTAAGGGGCCGGAAATTTTCCAGTGACTATGAAGTACAGTCTGTTGTAAATGAATATTTTATGGAGCAAAAGAAATCTTTTTTTTTAGAGGGTTTAGGTAAGTTAATTGATCGATGTGACAAATGTATAAACCTTAAAGGAGATTATGTCGAAAAATAAAAATATTGCTGTCTCTCTCACTCTTTTTTTTCATATGATATTGCAAGACTTTTTGATTTGCCCTCGTATATACACATAAAACCAAATATTTAGTTTATAGATAGCTTCCTGTTATCTTTATTGTTTTATTACATTTTGTAGTTGATATACTGTGAATGTCTATAACGTTTTTATCAGCATATTCCAACCCGTAGAGACTTTTCGTCACCCACACGAACCTTAAATTTTATTTAGTTTAATTTTTGTTTGTTTTTGATCTGGTTTATGTGCGCGTACAGCATACAATTTGTATGTAAGCGGAGATCCCGCCATATATATATATATATATATATTTAATTTCCATATATAGTAGAGTGATACCTAGTAATTTGCGTGCGTAGGAGGATTCAAACAAATTTCCATTTAACATCTGTTTGAAACTTAAAACATTATCAAAAATATTAAATTTTGTAACTCATTTTTGGTTCAAAAATTACTTCTTCTTATGCCATTAAAATCATAATCGTTTTTGTTCATATACATATATAGACACATCTAGAACATAATGATTTTATTATCTCGATGCTAAGTCACCAAATCATTTTTATGTTACATCTCATAAAACTCAATTAAAATCTTTACAACTTTAATTATTAGCTTGACTATTAATTTGTTCGTAAAACTACTTATACGTGAATATGATAATCTCGAATGTATCGTTTCAGACACAAAGATGCTGGATGTTCGAGTATGTACGTCTCTATAACATATGATTAATTAATTAAATAGATCTTTGTTTCCTTTCGTGCTTTATACGTACAGCATTAAGATACAATATTAATAAATCATGTTGATTTGCAGTCATCAAAATCTGGTAGTTTAATGTCGTGTTACAATCTTATCTAATTTTTCAGTTAATTAAGTTGATTTAATAGAGTTGCTTACTTATACGAAATAAAACCATGTATGTATTAAACATTATTATGTATTTTGTATCAAAAATTTTAACTATAGATTACATGAGTATTTAGTGTCCATGGCCACCGCCATCGCCTCCATGACCGCCACCACCATGTCCGTATACGGCTGGATGGGAAGCGTGACCAACACGTCTAACAACAGCGTTGAAACCATTTTTCTTATCGGAGGTGTATTCAACAACACGTTTTGTGCCATCAGCTTCGGCTAGAGTATATCCCCCTTTGACAACATCTCCATCACGATGTTCCCATTGACTTTTCTTGTCTCCTGTGTGGTGGTCTTCTACGCCATATTCAAATTTGTATTCGGGGTGATGCTATACATATTTAAATTAATATTTTATACATTGATTCGATTAAAATATATTTGTTTTTGCTTACATAAGAGTCATGTCCTCCATGACCACCATCACCATGACCACCATGTCCACCACCTCCACCGCCACCGCTACTGTGTGCTACACTATTTGTGTTGGCGTAACTGGTACCACCATGTCCATGTCCACCGCCACCACCGCCGCCACCGCCACCACCACCACCGCCACCATGGCCATGCCCACTAACAAAAGCCACACAAACAACCATTAATCCAATTGCAACAAACGATTTCATTTTTAATTGTTAAACTGCGTTGTTCTCGACAAGACAAGTAAAATAAAACTGTGATACATTAACAAAAATTTTCGGCCTTTATATATCACGCCGCATACAAAAAATTATTTAATTAGAATCGGTTCATTTGTTCTACCTTGTGATAGTTGAAAACAAAAAGAAATTAACAGAAAAAAATCTTACCAAACATAATCGTATCGTAATTCTTTACATAATCTGCGCGTTGTAATATTATGAAATGCGATATCGTTTCAAATTCCAGATAAATAAAAAAAAAAATTCTTTCGATTACCTATTATGCGCTAATAACGAAAAAAAAAAATTAAAAATTGAAAGTTCGAACTGACACAAATCCATTGAACAATTAAAAATACTGTATCATGGTGAAATGTGCTTACTCGTGGTTATGAATATCTCCCTATGTCTATAGATAGTTTCAAGTCAATATGCAAGGGAATTTATGACGTCTGCGTGGCTTAATCAGAATTTTCTGTTAAAATTCGCTTTGTCACCTTTGTCATCGCCGGTCGATCTAGGTTGCTTGGCGAAGAAGTATAGAAGAAGGGCAGGATACAAAAGAACTTTTATTTGATTTGAAGATTGGCAATATTTATATTTTGGAGGGGTACAGGGAAGGATGGAATTATTTTAACAGCAATATATTAGATTTTAATTGCTCCGAGTTGGAAATTTGCTATGCAGCGATAAACATTTCTTTTTGTTTTTTTAATACTATAGAACAACATGGAAAATAGTTTTTATCTGATGTAAGAGATAGATAGCCCTTTCACCATACGCTTCACCGCTTCTATCGATATAAGATCGCTCAGGCGGTTAAATGCCTATATATGAAAACCGTTTATCTGCCTTCTGAGAATTTCACCTAAATTGCATTAAAACTACGGTAACATGATTTACATGATTTTCAAAAGGCCGCCAACATCTCAATAAGATTTAATTCTAATCTGTCAGTGGTGACTTGAGGTAACAAATATAATATGTGATTATCATGACAGTTATGGTCCCTTTTTGCCGAACTTTGGCACCATCACCTAAAAATATCAAATGAGTGCAAAGTAGAAGAGAGAAGGATGATGTGGTTTGGTAGGAAAAATTCTTCGCCTAAAACAGGATATCATGCACTTGTAACCACCCATATTAAAATAATTCGTTATTTAGCAAAAAATTTAAGAAATATTTATTTGAAATTCTATCAATAAAAAAATCTGGGATGGAAAAATTAGTCTCTCTCAAATTCATCGTAAGCTAATTTTTAAGGTCTGGTAATCAAAGCTCTTTAGCGTTTCTATATGAATTATACCCACATGCTAAATTTCAGCGAATGTTTAAAATTTATTACAGAATTTGATAAACAATTAATAAAAAAATTGGCGATCCCTGTTTTATAGAAGTATAGTGAGAATTCATTAAACAAATCTCGCCGTCCCGTTAAAAATAAACGACTAGACAGTTTTTGTTGCAAACATTAGAGAAAAATAGCTAAACTTGCCCTTGACCTCCTTAAAAGACCAGAGCAGCAGTTCAATCATTCAGTCAAGTTTACTCATATGCAATTTTGACAAATTTGTCTATTTTTGTGCAGAAATGGGATTAATCAAGGAAATCTGAAGAGAGAAGACATCTAATTTTGTTTTGAATATTAAAACGTGACCAATTCTTTACTAGGCCGTAGAGTTGAGGGGGTGTTTTTTCCTTTTAGTTTTTAATACATAGTTTTGGCGACCCTGGGGTGGATTTTGGTTTTACGTGAGATTTATTTTTCTTCAATGTTTCGCGGCCGCTATTACTACGCTTGTTTTGTGATAATTGGCTCCATCTTGTTCAAACAATAAAATACCCACACCACACAGTCACACGTTATGCATGCAACCTTACTAGGATCATGTTTTGATGATTTTCGTTGGTCCATATAGGACCAATTTGCTTGTTTACAATTGTGTTTAAATTAAAGTGCGCCTCGTCAGACACACATAACAAATTTCTGAAGTCAGACATATCTGCAGAAACTCCAGTTGAATTGGTGGATCCTCTGGAATGAAATGGCTTGTAAATTGAATTTTATATGGAAGAAAATTCAAATCATTGCTCAAAAAACATAAAACACTTCTTGAACTGACAGCTGTATTCAACGATAAATGTCTTGTTGAAATGCTAATTATCAATGGATGCGATCACTACAGCGATGTTGTTTCATATTTCAACTACTTGATTTCGATGGAGGGTGTCCTCTGGACAGTACCAAGATTATTAAACCTTTCTATATTTTGCATGGTGATTCAATGACTGAGCGCATCTGGATTTGTTTAAGTCCTGCGCTGTATGTAGCAAAATAGACGAGTTTAGTACGTAATACAACGACTTCAATCCAATGGGAAACGAAAATGGTGTTAGTGTTTTGCTTGCGCTTTTAAAAATTTAAGTGAAATTAAATAATTTCCCCATGTTTTTACATTATTTAAGTTGCAGTGTGAGAGGATTTGTTTTTTTTTTTGTTTTTTGATTCTTGTCAAATTTTTTATAAACTTTGGAAAATTATGTATTTAACATTTAGTGGTGAGAATAATACCACTGAGCCTGTTTTCGGTCGGATTGAGGATGGCGGCAAGGCTTGTTAGCTAAGTAGAATTTGGTTTATATTATTTAATTTATTATGTATATTTTATTAAATTTATTAGTGCTATTCACCGCAGTGGTGAGTTTTTGCTTAAGGCGAAAATATGTATTTGGTTATAGGTTTGTTTCTTTTCTAATTTGAGCGATATCTACCAAATGTATATTGCATCACTTAAATTTTTTTATTATTTATTTTTTAATACTGCCCGGTTGCGCGGAGGACTGGTGGCGGCATGGTTGGTTGTGCGCCGAATGAATGTGGGGTGTATTTTCGCAGTCAGAGGGAGATCATCCCGGGCTTAATTAGGTGTGTTTTGTTAAATGGAAATATTTAACGATTAGTTAAAAAGTTATTCATTCAAAATTAGTCATTTAACCGTTTGATTGGCGCACAGCTTGCCGGCCGTAGGTCGTTTTTCTATGCAACCAGGCATAAATGAGTGTTTCGGTTGGTTTGGATGCCGCATGGGGGATTGGGGGCTTAGGTTTTATTTGTGATAAAAATTTAACAGTTGTGTAGTTGGTTGTCTGACGTGGTTGTGAGCGTAGTTTTGTGCACGGCAGGCTTCTTTTTGCGAACATCTGTTTTGCGTCAGCCAGGTATTTTTCATGTAAAAATTTTGTCGGCTCTTGAAGCGGATAAAAGTTTGACATTTGGATCAATTGAAACACTCTAAAATTTAAAAATGTCTGTTTGTTTTGTATTTTATTCGATTTTGTGCCGTGTAACCACTATTTATATCTATGCAAATATGCGTGCATGTATGTATATGTGTGTGTGTATGAGTATGTATGTCACCATACGGAAGGCTGTTGTATTGTTATTTTGTTAGTTGTATTGGGCATCATGGATTTGAATTTAGCATCAGTATTAGTAAATGAACTGATGCTAAATTCAAATCCATCCGTGATTTCCAATGAAAGTAAATTTAACTCTTAGTTCTAGGTCCTTTTTCTTGACAATCACAAATCATATGATTTAAATGGAGCAAATATATAGGTTTTCATTTATTTATTTTTGCCCAGCAATACTTTATCCAAAGGAAATATTGGTGTAACGTTTTGATGGAAATACGCCTATTGATGTTATTACTACGATCATGGAGGGGTAAGTGTGCTCTGGATTTCTCATTTTTGTGGGTTGAAGGGTGGAAGTGGGTTGGGTGGAGGATTTCTGATGGTTCCGGTGTCGTAATTTTATTTGTGACTTTACATTGCGCACAATGTGGAGTCGTGGCTACAGTTATGGCATTTAAATTGTCAGGGGTTTTCTACTCGGCTCATTTTTGTCTCTCGATTCGTACGAGTGTTGAGTCTGTGGTGGACTTGTTTTTCTATGCAACAATTGTATAAATATTATAATATACCACCTTGTGTTTGTAGGGTTATTGTCACCTTTCTTTATTTGCTTGTTTTACTTCTATTCTCTTTAAAACCATTCAATTCACATTAGTTACATAGTTATACAGTGCTTGCAAGCAAACCACGCGGTTCTATAAATCTAAAATAAATTTAAAATAAAATATAAATTAACCTATTTTTATACAAATGGATGTTCATCTGATTGAGGGAGATGGAAATTGCCTCCTAAATGCCGTTATTCACCAATTGAGTATAATTAACTCACTTTTTTCCACTTATTCAGCTAGGGGCCTGCATATTGCAGTGGTAAAATTTATTAAAAAATAGCTTAGTCAATACGTCTCAACAATATTAGATCCATGGGTTCAAACATATACTACGGAAATCATTATCACTCATACAGAGCAACAATTAATATTAAGGTAATTATGAAATTTTGGGTTATTCTGGATTAATAGCCAGATAGTATTTTTGCATTGGGGTGAGGTTTTCAAGACGATGGGGGTTTGGTTTCGAGCTGGTGAAGCATTGAATTCTTTGTGTTGGAATCGAACTGCAGGAATGTTTGAGGGTACTTTGGGCTGGTCAAGGTATAGTCGCGGTGCCTTGGCGAGTTTTGTTGGATCGCTACGCAGTTACCAACCCCTTGGTAAAATTTCATATAGAAATCGCATGTATGCATTAAATACAAGAAAATTCGAGGTTGCCAAGAGGTTGGCAATTGCGTAGCGGGTCGGTAGGGTTCGCTAGGGCGTTGTGATTGTCCTTTGACTAGTTCAAGGTGTTTTCAATGTTTTTGTGGTTTGGTCGCTGCAGTCTGGTGGGACGACCGAGTTTTTTAGTACGGGGAGTTCGGTGTTTCATTCTTTCGAGACCGGACTTCCGTCGTCTTGCTTGATGGTCTCACCTTGATGTTAAGGTAATTATATATAATCAAATAGCAAACCTGGAAAACATAACCTATATTGTGTAACAAATAATTTCAATTTCATTATTAAATACACAATCCAGATATTAAACCGATCTAAAAACTGCTGGCTTGTGGGGCGGCTGACTTGTTTGTCATCTAAAACTAACCTATTTAAAAAAAGATCAATGTTTATTTTTCTGGCACTCTACGTAAAATAAATTACACATCTTTCATAGGCAGTTTCGATTCTGAACTTAATCTATTATATAATGGTTACCATTACGACAGTTTAAAGATTCGACAAGATGTGCCTGCTAGTTTACCAAGCCCATCCATTCATATTAATGAAAAAATCATCCATCGCAATATACAAGCAATAAACAATCAAAACAACAATTATTTTACCGAACTTAAGTGCTAGGTTCGGCTTGAAATATTCGGAGTTAATATAATAATTAATTTCTAATTTTTATTGACTTTAACCGGATGGTTAATTTAATTTATTACTAATTACTAATTCGTATTTCAGCTGAATTAGGAAAGGTAGTATTCTATTAAAAACAGGCTCAAAAAATTTTGAAATTTTTATATTCGAGAGAGAATACCGCTGAATGTAATAAAAATATTCTTAAACATTTGAAATTATTGAAGTAATTTAAGCGGTTCTGAATTAGTAATTGACGTAAGAGACGAACCAATTTTTGTCACAAGCTCAGAAATGTCACTCGGAAAAATGTTTTTTTTATTCGAGAGATTTTATTCTTCGACTGAAACACAAGATTCTTAAACATTTAAACGTTTATATTTCGGCCCCTACGTATCACACAGAAGTGACGAAAATGGTTCTGAATAAGCATTTGATGTAATAAGAAACCCATCTTGCTTGGCGCCGTGCTGGTAAATGTTTCTAGTTGTTGTTATTCGAGGGAGAAAGAATTGATTGAGTGAAATTCAAAAATTCTTAAACATTTTCCTTTTACATTTTTTTTTTTATTTTTATTATTTTACTCGGCCTCTACAAGCCGCACGGAGGTGATCGAAGTGGTTCTAAATTAGGTTTGATTCAAGAAACCTATTTTTCTTAGCAACATATCAAGAGGTCTCTGAGATTGTTATTATTCGATAGAACGTATCATCGAGTGAAATTCAAAAATTCACAATTATTCAAAATTATTTAACTATGGAAGGAAGAAATACTTATTCAGCACCAACTTGATCGTCTCTGTGCGATCATTAAAGCTTAAATGTTTTCGAATTTCATATTATACTCGATAATATTTACCCTCGAAAAAAAAAAGTTTTAAAAATTTACTAGCTCGTGGCTAACTAAGATCGCAGTTTCTTACTTCAAATTCTAATTCAGAAACACTTTGATCACCTCCGTGCGACTCGTAGAGGCCGAGTAAAATAATTTCAAATGGTTAAGGATTTTTGAATTTCTCTCAATGATAATCGCTTTCTCGAATAAAAAAATCTCGGAGATTTCAGAGCATGTGGTATGATGCGGTTCATCAAACATTAAACACTTTTGTGTATGGGTCCAGTTAAAATCAATGGTATTCTCGCTCCAATATGTAACAAAATCTCAGAGGTTCTGGAGTACGTTGCTAATCAAGATTGGTTTCTTACATCAAACTATAATTTTTTGACTACTTCGACTCGTAAGAACCGAGTTAAATAATTTCAATGGCTTTAAAAAAAATTTGTATTACACTCAATCATATTCTCTCCCGATTAGCAAAAATCTCGGAGATTCCCGTGGCTTATGGCTAAGTGTGATTGGTTTTTTATATCAAATCCTAATTCAGAACCACTTCTTTCGTAGGGGCCGAGTTGAATAATATCAAATGTTTATGAATTTCACTCAATTATATTCTCTTTCGAAAAAAAAAATTCAGAGATTTGCGAGCATGTTGGTAAAGTAAGTTTGATCATCAAAAGCTAATTCAGAACCATTTCGATCATCCTTGTGCGTATCGTAATATGTTTAAAGAATTTAATTTTGTAACTTTCACTCAAAACTTTTCACAAACATTTATTTTTGCTATTTAATAGTGTTGAAATATTTATGTATATTAGAATGTTTCAAATACTATTATGAAAAATTTAATTTTGCGTGTTTTTCCTATTTGAATACTTTTGGGAAACAGTGTATATTTTTGGCATAAGCTTGACTGCATAAACAAGGTTAACACTTTGGACTAATAATAAGGTAGTTCGTTGGTTTGGAGCAATAGATACACAACTCAATATTTTTAAATCTTCAGTAGAGCGATTTGAAAAAATCATTCAAAATTGTTTGTAAAAACGACGTTTTTCAAAAATAAATAAAAATACATTCTGATTAGTAAAATATTTTTTTTTCTGTTCCGTCATCGTCAATCGGATCTTAATTTTTATAATTCTTGCATTTTTTGCAAATTTTCTTAGGATAGTTTCTAATATCTTAGATCGGAGTGAAGTTTCTGCTAAAATAACAAAATATACACTGTGGCCTATAAGTACTTAGAATTGAAAAACACTCAAATATTGACCTTTCATAATAATATCTGAAATTTTTTAATAAACACAAATTTTTTTACACTTATAGTAGCAAACATTTAAGTTTTGTGAAAAGTATTGAGTGAAAACATTCGGAGTTTAAGAGCAAATTTTGATTTTTTTAGTACGTTTATAGCCAGTCTGAAAACCCAACCAGAATTAATTTTTCTTACTGAAATTTGGATTTATTCACACGAAAGTACCGAATTCGGTTTACCTAATTATTATTTTAAAGCATGCTGTAACGATAATTACCGTGCCGGTGGTGTTGGTGTATTTATAAATAAAAATCTGAAAACTGGATCATGTTATAATTGTAATTGGAGCTCAGCTGATGTACTTAGGTTGGACATTCAACAAGATAAAAATGTTCGGACGTTTCTATGTTTTTACCGTTTTTGTAACAGTGACCTTAACGTTTTTTATGATGATTTGGATAATTTGCTCGCAACACTTAGCAATAACAATATAATTATCTTAGGTGATCTCAATATCAACTTGTTAAACAACGTAAGCAGTTTTAACTACCAAACATTGCTTGCATCATATGGATTCCTGAGTATTTCTAATAACACAACCAGGAATTTATCATGTTTAGATCATATGTTCGTTAAATCCAGTAATACATAAAACTTAACGATTGATAATTTACCAATTCAATTTTCGGATCATAATTTAATTTCACTAAATATCTGGGTGGTTTCGAATAGACAAGTAATATACAATAGTGATTATATCTCAAAAGTCAATTACGATAAGCTTAGGAATCGCCTACTAGTTGAAAACTGGGACCTTGTTTATTTTTAAGAAGCTCTCCTACATTTCCTTAGTAATATATATTTAGCTGTTAACAACTCTCACAAATGCTCTGCGGTTTTCATTGACATTTCGAAAGCATTTGATACTGTCAACCACGATATACTACTTACAAAATTATCTAGTATCGGAATTAGAGTCAATTTGTTAGATTGGTTTATCAGTTACCTTCGAAACCGTAGTCAAATTGTCAGAGTTAATAAGGTGGATAGTCGTCCAGGCCATCTTAAATGTGGTGTTCCCCAAGGTTCAGTTTTGGGACCTTTGTTATTTTTAATTTATTTTAATTCCGTTTTTGAAATTAATCCAACAGGCCCCGCTTCAGCATTCGCGGATGATTTGGCATTAACCTATGCGTCGAATGATCACACTGAAATTCAACGCTCTATTGAGAGTGACTTATGCATTTTGTGTACATGATTTTTCTTTCACCGACTTGTTGCTATAGTGATAAGTCAAGAGCTATGCATTTTAGACGTCCTGGCATAACATTTGATCAAATCTTTATCAAATATCGTGTTCACTCATGTGATAAGAACCTATGTTCTACCCAATGCTTTGACCTACTTTGCGTAAAGGAGTTTAAATATCAAGGCGTTACAATTGATTGTCAGCTTAATTGGACCTTCCACTTAAATAATATCAGGAAAATTGTGATTACTGCCGTGCATAAATTCTATAATCTTCGATCTATGTGTCCTTCTTATGTTTTGCGAAGGTTATATCATGCTCTTGTAGAATCTATCATAATGTATGGGATAACTAGTTAAGGAGGTATTTACTTTGCTAATATTGTTTATTTTTTAATAGCGCAGAAAAGAATTATTAAATTAATTTACGCCCGTCCGAAAGTTACACCCGAAATTCCGCTTTTTCGTGAGTGGAATTTGTTGCCTCTGAGATATCTATACGTCTTTAAAGTATTGAAAATGTTTTATGTTCACAGCAACAGTTTTTATAGTTGAATATATCATGCGTACAATACGAGAAATCCAAACAATTGTGTCGGTCTTCGTTGTAGTAATGAGAAGTTTAGAAGATTTTATTTATACATGGCGCCGTATTGGTTTCATCTTTTACCGAATCGCGTTAAAATGCTTCTATTGGAGCAGAAACACAAATTTTTCAGGGAAGTTCGGATTTGGCTGCATTGATAATATTGAGCAATACTTTTAGTAATGAAATTAATCATTTATACTATATCCTAATGAGCCGGAGAATAAATTTACAATATAACTAAAATAAAAACTGAGCTTGTATATAAATAGTATTTGTTCATCAAAAATTGTAACCTAATTATATTTTTTTTAAATGTTAATTGTAATTTTTATAAATTGCTCCACTACAGACATAACGTCTAAAGGAGCTCTACTTTGTCCCAAATTTTATTGAAATAAAGATTATAATAATAATAATAATAATAATAATAAAATAACTACATAAGAGAGTATGTTTTTATACAAAATAATAAAAATATGATTTATTGGGAATCGTTTGATTCGAATATCTTAGAATTGCTGTCATGACATTTTTTTTACTCCCAGTCCAAAAAATCACGACATTTTTACTGTCAGCCCCGAAAATTTACTGTCATGACAGCTAAAACTATCATGACACAAATATTTTTCTGGGCTGTGAGAGTAAAAATAGTGCATTTTGGTGAAGGAGGAATATTTAAAGTAATTTTTGATTTTCGCTATCGGTATTTGGCGTAATTTTACTTTACGTATACATCGAGAAAATCAGGTATACATTTTTAAATGCAGGATTGTTTCCTATCAGTTTTTAGAAGGGGAAAACTTTTCACTTTTTTATTTTTCCAATAATTTTTTTTATTTTTATTAATATTAATTGCTTCGTCAACCTTGCAGACACAGATCAAAGAGTTTTTATCGCTCTTATCGCTTCTTCTGATAGTGCCACAAATGTTAAAAAGATCAAATATCAGTATATAAAAAATGTTTTTTAATGTAATTTTAATTCGTTGTATACCTTAGATGATGGGGGCTGCCGCCCTCAAACCCCCGCTTTTTCACAATTTATACAATTCTTAAAATTTCAAACTAAATAAAAAAAAAAAATTGAAAACATTTCAAATATCCTGGAATAATTACCAAATTTAGATTTATTGCTATAATTAATAATTAAAAAAAAAACTGTCAAACTGTCAATTAAGAAGACGCAAAAATTGTTTGTGATCGAAATATTAAATTAAATAAAACTAAAACATTAATTAAACTAAATATTTTTCGTGAATTAATTAAGTATCTGAGTATTAGTTACTATGCCATACTATAAATCAGCAGAAAGTAATCCGAACTATCCGGAAAACCTAGAATGTGCTATCTGTATAAATACTATTGATAAGAAGCAGTCTGTTTTTGAATGCTCGAATTGTGGAAAGTGTTTTCATCCAGCATGCAAAAAGCTCTACGGCGAACATAATACTAGAGCAGCATCCAATAACAAATGGACTTGTTCCAACGAATCCAGTTCCAAAATCAGCGGGAAGAAGAATGATACGCCTGCGAATACATCTCACCAAACAGTATCAACCATTGCTCAGCTGGACGAAATTTCAAAATCATTCAATGAACAATTTAAGGCCTTACATCAAAGAATAGATGAAGTGTTCAAAAGTCAAGAATACTTATCATCGAAATTTGATAAAATTCAACAAGGCATCACTGAGCTGAAAGGTATCAATAAAGAGTTGTCCAATGAAATCGAAATCCTGAAAAAAAGTAACCGCTTGTTATCGTACGAAGTATATAACATGGAAGCTGCAATGGACAAAAGCTCACAAGCACATCTTTAAAATTATGTTATACTGGCGGGGCTACCCGATAAGAATTAACCAGCAAAAGACGTTGTTAACGGAATGCTCAAAAAGTATAATTTGGAAGACATCGAGCACAATATTGAAACAACCCAGTACGTCAGTCAGCAGGTAAAGGGATCACTCAATAACAAAGAGCATCATGCTAATAATCGGAATGATTATAACATCCTCATCACCTTCACAAATTGTTCTACAAAGCAAGCATTGTTTCGTGAGAAGCGCAAAAACAAGTATCTGGCAGCTGGTGAAATTGGATACACTACAGAAGCTGTAAAGGATAAACCAATATTTATTCGACATCACTTAACACCATTCTAAAAGTTTTTGTATCATGAGGCAGTTCAACTTAAAAAACAACACAACTGGAAGTACCTATGGGTAAGCGACACAAATATATTTTTTCGTAAATCAGATGGAACAAAAGTCTACC
Organism: Nephrotoma appendiculata; assembly: GCA_947310385.1. Classification (NCBI taxonomy): domain Eukaryota; kingdom Metazoa; phylum Arthropoda; class Insecta; order Diptera; family Tipulidae; genus Nephrotoma; species Nephrotoma appendiculata. The sequence continues at coordinate 83,663,558 of OX371224.1, read as the reverse complement.
AGGTCCAGTCACGAAACGATATTGCCAAGATTAAGAATATCATTGCATCAGAAGTCACACGCACCAGTGAACCATCATCGTAATAAATTAATATTCGCACATTTCATTATTAAAACAAATTCAATTTTTAATTTAACTTCAGATTTAATTTTTACTAAAATATACAATTGTTTCGGTACTTGCATCACATTTATACAGCTTTCCCAATTCCGGGACTTTGTTGTTTATTATTATTATTACATACAGCTGATCGCATCAATTTTTCGGTTGCATACAAATTTCCTAAAAATAATTGATAAAACACATTCGATATACATTTTTATTTGGATTTATAAACATAACATAATAATTTATTATTATTACCTTTTGTATTGTATAACACAGATTATTCCCGTCTGGTTCACAAATATTCTGATTTTTAAAGTTTTTTTACTTTTTTTTTATGGGTAGTGACATTAATGTATACAACTGCACCTCGCAAAACGTCACTCATATTTTATTTCATAATGGTGTTAGTAGTAATGGTAATGCAGATCTCAGGGTAGCGTACCTGAATGTTAGAAGTTTGAGAAACAAATTAGCTGATGTAGAAATTATAGCACTCCAACACAATGCTGACATTATAGTTATAACAGAAACCTGGCTAACAGATAATTTAGTTAATTTCTATAATATACCGGGATTTAATTCTTATTTTTCCAACCGTCCAGATGGGTACGGAGGGTGTGCCATCTATATTAGATCAACCATCCCATCGGTATTACTCTACCAGCGTGATCAGAATTATTCGCAGTTTCTAGGCGTTAAATTAGTTCTAAACTGTATAAATGTATTTGCATTTTACCGATCGCAAAAAAACACTCAAGCTACATTTATGGAGTTGTTAGAAAATTTGTTAGCTCCTCATACGAAGTCACTAGTGTTTGGAGACGAAAATATTAATTTGGTTAATGAAGATGAATCAGAAGTCATTAATTATAGAATTATTATGGATACACAAGGTTTTGTAATTCTGAATTCGATTGATAGAAAATTTGCAACTAGGGTGCAAAACGGAATTGCAGCGGTAATTGATCACTGTATTACGGATTTGGTTAATTTTAATTACCATCTAACGTACAAAGACTCCAACCTAACTGACCATCGAATTATCATAACCGAAATAAGTAAGATACGCATTAGAAAATCGGTAGAGAACGCAACCTACAATATATTGAATTTTCAATCATTTAGTAGCGATATGAGTTGGAATGAGTTACTCAAATTGTCGAATCTCGAGAATTTCATTACTGAATTAGGGAAGTTAGTTACGCGGCATAGTCACATTATAACTAAAAAAGCGAAGGTAATGAATTCGTGGATGTCATCAGTTATTTTGCAAAATATTAAAAAAAGAAGCAAACTGTGAATATTGGCAAAGAGGTTTCCAACAAATGACTATTTGCGAGTTCGATATGAAGAAGTAGTACGATTAGTTAAGAATCAAATAAAACTGGCTAAAAAGCTCCATTATGGACATTTTATAGAATCAAGCATAGACAATAACAACAATACTCTTCTTTGGCAGCAATTTAGGAAAATTATTTTCAACAAGAATTGCAGCAATAAAAAAATATGTATTCAGAATGAACTGGGTGCTTTAGTTAGTGATAGAGTAGCTGCAAACTTGTTTAATAAACACTTTACTACAGTAGCCCAAAAATTAATGAGTGGAATGGGTGTTCCTTGCCCTGAAAACTTTGCTAATATAAATTATGATATTCGCAGTCCTTTTAGTCTTGAACCTATTGAAGTAGCCGAGCTAATAACAACTATTAACACTTTAAAAACAAAAGCGGCTTGTTTTTAAAGTGTTAATAGTTCGACAAAAGTTCTTAAATATTTCGTTGGAAAATTTGGTGAATCTGTTACCAAATTCTTAAATAATTATTTAGAATCAGGTAAATTTCCCGCTTTTCTCAAAACAGCCAAAATTGTCCCCATATTTAAAGCCGGAAATGAACTCAATTTTGAAAATTACAGGCCAATATCATTCCTACCAGTTTTCTCCAAGGTATTTGAGAAATTAATTCTAAGAAGACTTGAAAATTTTCTGGTTAGCAATCAAATATTAAACCAGTATCAGTTTGGATTTCAGAAAAAATCAAGTACTTTATCAGCATGCTCTAATCTAACCCATTTAATTACAAAAAACTTAGATGTTTTTAGATTTCAAAAAAGCCTTTGACTGTGTTAATTATGAAATACTGCTACTGAAATTAGAAAAACTGCAATTTAACACGACGCAATTGAAACTATTTGAAAACTATTTACATGGTAGGAAACAGAAGGTGGTTGTTAATGGTACTGTAAGTGATGAACTAACAATGTTGTGCGGCGTTCCACGAGGATCTATTTTGGGACCTTGCCTATTTAAAATTTATATTAATGACATTTTTAATTTGCCACTTAAAGGTACCTTGCAACTTTTCGCAGACGATAGTGTTATATTTTATGCAGCGGACTCAAAACATAGTCTATTTTCAATGATTAATAACGATCTGGTCTTAATCGACGGTAAGTCGATGGTTAAATTTAAATCGTCTGATGCTCAATGCTGAAAAAACAAAATATATAATATTTGGTAATCAAGACTTAGATAACAATCTTCAAGTTCTGTATAAAAACACAAAAATTGATAAAGTGACTAAATATTGTTATCTTGGATTGTCAATCGATAACATGTTAAATTGGCAGAATCATGTAGATTGGATCAAAAAATCGATAAGTCCTTACGTGTTTGTTATTAAACAAATAAGGAACTTTTTAACTCGAGAACATTTGGAACTGATATATAATGCGTATAACTCCAGATTATTATACTTAAACCCTCTTTGGAGTAGAGTAGCAAAATTTAAACTGAATGAATTAGAAATTATCCGCCAGAGGGCTTTAAAGTTAATTAAGGGTGTACCAATACGTAACCCAACAATTGAATTGTTCAAAGAATTTGGTTCTTTATCATTTATGAACAATTTCGAATTCATATTGTATGTGTATAAGATTTTAAACAATTTAATTGTACATAATCTAATCATTGTAAAAGCAGGGGACACGCATGGGCGTACGCAGGGGGGGTTACTGGGGTTTAACCCCCCCATGATTCAATAATAGAAAATGTAAATTAATTAACGAGACGACTCAAAACGTATTTACGCAACACAACGAACAAAGATAGGCTAAATGGATTAGCGTTACTTAATATTCATCGCATAATGTTGCGGTTTATGTTGATGCAGTTCTAGATGAACTAGCAAAAAGTTTATGTAAATTATAAATTCGCTTGTAGTCGGTAATTATGAAAAGATAAAATCTTTGAACTTCTGTCTTAGCTTCTATCGCTCTTTAATTGTTTCAGAAAACTATCTTTTGCTGAATCTGCCATTTTTATTCTATTTTAAAAGAAAAAATATATAATTTTTAATATATGTAGCTTTGATAATGATGTCGAATTGACATCGAATGCTCAGCAATTAATTATTTTAATTTTATATCTGTGCCATATACTAATAAAAACCTTATAATTACTATTATTGGCTCATAAAATATATTTCCAAATACATTTTAATATATGTATTAATTTTTCTTGTACATACATCATATTATAATTTTTTATTAACTTTTCTTGATGAATTTTTTATTAATTTTTGTTATATAATTTTTAATATATTAATTTTTCTTTAATAATTAAGTTCTTTCTTGTATAGTTTATGTATTTATAGTGAAATAAAATAAAATACAGTGAGTAACTTTAATATTCGGTTTTTCTATAATCTTCAGGTTTCAAATGCTGTTTGGCATTAAAATACCAAACATGTTAATTTTTCTTTTTCAATAATTATAATTTTATTAATTTTCAATAAACTTATATTTTTATATTAAATAAAATTACCGTAACATTATTAATAACATTAGAACACAATATACTACTAATTCATCGTTACTTTAATATTCGGTCAAAATCAAAAAATCGGTTATGAAAGTAAAATAATTTAAATTAATAGTTTCTGGGATAGCCCTTCTGCTTCAAAACGTGATGTAAGCGTTTTGGCATATTCTCAAAAAAAAAATTTGAAATAATATTGGCTGATTTCAGACCACTTCTGTTCCAGTCTCTTTTTTAAATCAGCTACTGAAGTAATCGAGGTCTTTCGAATTTGTCGGTCTAGAAAGTCCCATATATTTTCGATGGGATTCAAGTCAGGTGATTGGGGAGGGATTTCTATCACTTTTGGACAATTATATAATAGCCATTCTCGAACCAAATAGGACTTATGTTTAGGATGATTGTCCTGGTAAAATTTAAAAGTGGACTATATTCATAGATTTTCAGCGCTTTAAATTTTAAATTTTTTCTTAGAATGTCTAAATTCATTTCTTTATTGATGTTTCAATTTATAAAATCTAATTCCCCAATACATGATACTCCGCATATCCCCTACTACATGTAAACCACCATATTTTAAGGTTGGAGTAATATTAAATGGTTTGAGCTCCTCATTACACCTGCGCCACGTCCATCTGATCCAAATAGGTTATATTTGCTCCTATCAACAAATATTACGTCGTTCCAGAAACTGGAATCTTTCCCAATATATTCCTTGGCTAAATGGATTCGAGTTTTTTTCTGATTCGTTGATTGAAAAATGGTTTTGTTCTGGCTACGCAGCCGTTATAACCTTGCGGTTTAAATGTTCTGCAGATGGTTTGTGGTGTACTGCTGTTCCCAGTTCTTTTGATGCAATTTTCGGCGCACTTAAATGCGGATTTTTTTTTTAATTTTTTTGATATCCAACGTTCATTACTTTCTGTTAATTTTTTTGGTTGGCCTTTTTGCTATTTCAAAATAATTCTCCTTTCATTTTTATATCGCCGAACGATATCGCTAACTGTACTTTTTGGTATATTCAGCCATTCTGCAATTTCCGCATACGTATGACCTTTAGCATAATGGCAAACTATTAACTTTCGTTGCGCCAATGTTGAATATTTTCCTTTAAGGCCCATAAAAACTTTATTTTACAATATCACGGCCAACAGAGGAGAACTAAATAATAATTAACAAAATCCTTCAAAATATCGAAGTACCGGTATTTCACAAATAAATGCATGCACAATGGAAAAAACCGAATATTAAAGTAACGTTAAAATAGTAGTCTATTTTGTTTTAATTTTTTTATTACAATCCTTATTTATTTATTTCATACGAAACTATTTAAATTTTATTGAAAAATAATAAAATTTTAATTTTTGAAAAAGAAAAATTAACATTTTTGTTATTTTAATACCAAAAGGCCTGAAGATTATAGAAACCTGAAGATTATAAAAAAACCGTATATTAAAGTTACTCACTGTATATTAGCTAGTTCTATTACGTGAAAAAAAAATTATATAAAATATGTTTTCTGCAACCCCCCCGATGGTTTCATCCTGCGTACGCGCCTGGGGACACGTATGGCTATAACTTATTAAATGCGTCGTTATTGTTAAGAGAATTTCTCGCTCGAGATACCTGTACAAGAAGCAATTTATTATATAGAGGAATTCCGTTATATAACAAGGTGCCTACCGAAATTCAAAATATTAGAACCTTAAAAAATTTCAAAGTACAAACAAAAATGTTTATGAATTTAAATAAAAATATGTTTAATGAAACTATATAGCGAATAATTTGAATTCAATATTTTAGTATACTTAAATTAATGCACTACTATAGTATAATTTATTTAATTTATTTATCTATTTAAATTTTTATTTGTGATATTTAGCCCCACTAAAAAACAGTTTGGTTTAAATGTAAAATTAAAAAGTAGTTGCATACAACCCTTTGGGTTACAGCAACTAAAAAAAACAAGATTTTTTTTTTTTTGTATAAAAGTATAATGTTCATATTGTAATTACAAATTAATAAAGAAAAAAAAAATGTCGCAATAGTATACATAAAAATGTATAGTATTGCCATAAGCAACTTTTTCGATTTTCGGGGATAGAAATTTGGGCTATCTTCACAGAGGTTTAGAAATGAGTGAATTTTGAGTTGTGTCACTGTTGCATCAAACAAGCGAGTTATATTTAAATATTAGAATACACTTTCATGACCGCATGAAACAAAACTAGCCGTACATAATATCAATGTCATTAACATTATATTGTTACACAACAACATTAACATTTTATCGTCTCAATTAAAATCTCACCTAAAATCTCAGATATAGAGAAAGCAATTTACACAAAAAAAAATATCTCGGCTCGTCAAGATAAATTACGAGAAGGTTAAGATAACGTAAAGTTGAAACAACAGATCTAATTCAATTTATCAATTCCGTATATTACTGTGTGTAACATTATGCCAGAGTCTAGACAACAAACTGATTTTGTTCTCATCTTAATTTCTTGCCCATATATCTAAAAACTACATACACACACACAAAGTAAATAAATAATTACTTCTTTTAACGATTAGCATTTAGAAAGAGAGGCGACGAAAACTGAGGAAGACATTATCGTAATCTTGATTTATTTCGTTATGTGGTGATTGATTTTGAAGGACACCAAATCTGATTACGAAAATTGATTGAATTTTTATTTACGATAAGCTTGATGATCAAATTGTTTTTATATACGATAATATCGCGGGGGTAATAAAACGTGTCATAAGCGGGCGTGTGTGTATTTGTGTGTGGCTAACAAGGAAATTGTACACGAAAATCAATAAAACTCAATATGTTTTTTTGAAAAAAATGTTTTAAAAATCGTTCGACCACCCCCTTCGATTGAATCGTTTGTTACATCATCATGTACGGCTATTTATTATACGAACTAAGTTTTTTACGAGTTGGTTTTTATAGCTTTCAGTGATTATAAAAAAAAATTTATAATAAAATAAAAAAATTCTTGGTATATATAGTATGAAGGCACTCTTGAATGAAGTGGATACATGATTTATTGTATTGTGTCTTGGGCCGTACATACGTACGATGTAAACGTACTGAATATATGCGTTAAAACAATGAGTTTTATTGTTATTATTATTTGTAAATTAATATTTTGTTTTTTATAGTTGTTGTTAATTAAAATATACAAAAAAAAAAACTCTTTACTATGATTTCTTGACGATAAACTAAGGATCAAAAATTATGATCACGTTCTTCGTATTAAGTTATATATTTCTTCAAGCCTTATGCCTACAAACCATCTATATAAGAACATTATTTATGGGTCATAATAAATGGATTCAAAATAAAAATATTCGTCTTCAGAGTAACACAACAACAACAACAACAACAACAAAATCTTATAAGATCGTGAATCTATTTTTAGAGTGATTTATAAATAAAAGTAAAATTCGATTAATCTTGTATTGTTTATCTAAAAGATTAAGATTGGTAACGAAAACGTTAAATAACAAAAATAATTCGACACACTTTGGATTTTTGGATGTTTTAATTTATTGTTCCCTCTATATAGATCTAAATTTATATTTAAATTGAAATTGTTATGTAATTTCGAAATATAAAAACTAATTAGCTAATCCATTAGAATTAGACGAATAACAAAAGGATTTTCATTTTACTTTTTAATATCTATAACGATATACATACAAGAGATCGTGTAGGCAGATAAAAATTAATTTAGATGTTGGCCCGTGATTAATGAATTTATATTGGGAACTTGACTTAAACGTATACCGTGTTTATTGTATTGTAAATTTATTTGAGATTGTGCAGTGAACTAAAATTGGATTTTAAATTTTCAAACGTCCACAAATGTTGGTTGTGTTGTTTAATTAACCGTGGTCAATTCGAAAATGTATTGAAATTTTAAAATTTATTGCTAAACCTCGAAATATCCGTTTATCGCGGCTTGTGCCAAATAAGTGCACAAAATAAAAATGCAGAACTACTAATTGACCGAGTCCGGTCGTCTCGTTGAGTGTTAAAAAATTTATAGTATCTAGGAAATTATGATCCATTCCAAATAACAAATAGAGGGTTGAATATGTGGTCCTAACACCCAAGATTCTTTTACCATGATTCTTTTACCATGAAAATTCGAGATCTACATATGTTTAATATGTAGATCTCGAATTTTCCGTGTTTAAATTTTTTTTGTTGGTTGAAAATTTAATGTTTGATTTTATTTTGTGAAATTTTCAAAATATTTGCAAACACTGAAAAAGTACAAAATTAATTTTTGGAAGAAACTTGCATGGAGTCCTATTCCGATCAATTAATACTCGTATAAATTGGTCTGTACAGCGACTGAATTTTTGGCCGAGAAATATTTTTTTTTTTTTTAAAAATCGTCTTTTCCGCTTAAATTTTAGAAAACTGATTTGGGCCGTGTTGCAAATTTAATTTACAACCTTTTAGTTCACATGCGTTTTTCATAAATGATATACTTTTAAAAATAGTTATTTGAAAAAAAAAAACGAAAAAGCTCCTATGAAAGCTGCCACTTCCAGTGAACCAATTTCGGTCAAAAATCACTGGAATATTTCAATTTAGTGAAAAAGCGTTTACTTAATTACTCAATCCGTATGGGCTATTGGGTAAATCCGTAAATGGTACCGGTTATTTTTAGTACATCGGTTAGTACACCGATTGACGGTTATATCATTATACTATTCCCCCTAAAGGTAAGATGTACTAGGGACATCTTTAAAACCATAGTCCTTTTCAAGGCTGGATTAATAAGAACGATCAGCATAGTTTACAGAACTTTGTCGTCAACTAGGATTAGTATATGAAAGTTACAAAATATGTATGATAATTTCAAAAAAAACCATAATTATTTTATAAATATAATTTCATTTATATATTTCATTCATAATTTTAATTTTAATCGATTATTGTGTACAATTTTTATAGTTTTTCCTATTTGTATTGCCGAATTCTCATCTGATATAACTGATGTGACCTTATAAGGACCCAACCATGGGGTGAAAATTTGTTCTGTTTTGTTTCGTTTTACAACCAAACTAAATCTCCTTCACTTAGCCGGAGTGAATTTGGCTTCAAATCATAATATTCTTAGGATTTTTAATTGCACATAATCGCATTATCTCGAGCTATTTGATATGATTTTTTCATTCTTAATTTGAAATCTGTTAAATAATCATCAAAATTGAAAACATTATCGGGTTATTGGTGAAAAGAATTAGGAATGTTGGGTTTATATCCATGTAGTAGTTGTATGAGGTGTACTATTATAAGTGAACATGGCGTATGGTAACCACGAACCTCAATCTAGAATTTCGATATCATTAAAATGGAGGATGTATTCCGTCAGAGTTCGGTGAGATCTTTCCATTGCTTTGAGCATGAAAAGCTGTGATGTTCATTTGCTGTATTTGTAAAATTGTACAGCATTCTTTTAAAAACAATAAATATAAATCTTCGGTTATAAGAACTAAACCTCATTGGGACAATACTTTGTTATAAATATTTTAAAGTATTGCAGAGACAAAATTAATTATTTTTTAATATTTGGTACTTTCACCTTTAGCTTTAATGCAGGCTTCTATTCTTTTCGGTAGATTGTTGAAAATATGCTGTAATTTGGATGCCTTAATGTTGTACCACAAACTTTCAGTCCTTTTCCACAATTCTTGATCAATTTTGGGTTCTGTGGTAAAAAGACAACTTTTTTTTAACAATTTTCTAAATATGTTCAATTATGTTTAGGTCTGGTGATTGTGGGGGCCAATTTAGTACAATGACATTATTATTTTCGAATCAGTTCATAGCAATCCTAGATTTATGCTTGGGGTCATTGTCCTGTTGGAATATAATTTCCTCCTTTGATGCCCCAAACATCGCCAAACTGGCCCAAAACTGGGTTTGTAAAATATTTACATAGCCTTTCGAATCCAGCCGAGATGATATTAAGTGTAACTTTCCTAGTTTAAAACCTTTCATGCATCCCCATACCATTATATTGCCGCCGCCAAACTTTATTATTTTTTCTAAACACTTGGCTTCCTCCATACCCAGTGTCTACCATCTGAACCATATTTATTAATGTTTGATGCATCTGTGAATACGACATTATCCCAAAGTCCAATCACGAACTGTTTTAATGCTTCCATGAAATTGTTGAGTTTCCACAAGGTTTCTGTGAACCTGTACAGCATTATCCATCTGAGCCGATTAAATAATTCTTCGTATGCTTCGATTTTGTCCAGGGGAAATAAGAATTTTTTTGACCTGATTTAACACTTTCTTTATCAGGTAAATACGACTTTCAACACATTGTCTTGAGGTAAACAAACAAAATAAAAACAATAATATTTATATGTTAACAATATAGGGACAATTGTTTGAGCCACTGTATCTAGAAAGATTTTTTGAAATGGGAATTGTGAAGTAGTAGTAATTTTCATAGGTATTTTGGTTAATTTGGAAGCCTTGTGTCTTTGACAGAAAACACATGCGTTAATGTAAGACTCTATTTGACGAAACATTTTGGGAAAATAATAATATTTTCTTAAGCGACGATAAGTTCGTAACACTCCCTGATGTCCTCCTAATGGGGTGTTATGAAATTCCTCATTTAATTTAGTTTGCTCTGTAGGATCGTAAATTACAATTTGGTTATATGAATTTTCATGTGAAGGAGATGGGGAATTTGGATCTGAACTATGTTGATGTATGGACTTTTGGATAATATTCGGAGAAGATTCAGTGCTGGATTGTAGGATATTTGGCTTATCATCTTGAGTTTTCACAGATTTGGATTTGGATCGGGTGATCACATTTATGATTTCGTTTGAATTTCTACGTATTTCTAATGAAGAGTTAGAATTTGTGAATTTTTTATTTAGAATTGAATTAGGGCACATGGATTTAGAACAATTATTGTCTTGGTCGGTATGAGAAATGAAATTTGAATTATTTGAATGATTAGGGAAGGTTTCAAGAGTGGAAGAATTAGTAGAAAATTGATCAGGAACTAGTGAAGACTCTGGTAATTTATGAAGGTTTGGTGAATTAATGATGGGAAGTTTGGAGTCAAAATCAGGAATTGATAGAGTTTGATTTGTAGGGTTAATAGCAATACAACTAAGCGCATCGGAGTTCCGATTCAGTGATCCTGCTTTGTGGGCAATTACGAAATCATACTCGTCAAGTAGCAATCTCCGTCGAATTAGTCTTGAAGAACGGTTGTTAATGTTGTTTAACCAAACCAAAGGTTTTTGATCAGTAATGATCTTAAATTTTCTGCCATATACATAAGGTGTAAAATACTGAATTGTCCAAAAAACTGAAAGGTACTCCTTTTCGATAACTGAGTAGTTTTTCCCGTTTTATTTAGAGTTCGACTAGCGTATGCTACGGGAAGATTACCTGAAGAATATAATTGGGATAAAACGGATCCAATTGCGAAGTCGCTGGCGTCGCACGTTATAATCAATTCTCGCTCGAAATCTGGAAATTGTAAGATTGGCGGTGTGACTAAGCAATTTTGTAAATATTTGAAAGATTCATCGCAAAATGGAGTCCACTCGAATAAGCTATCCTTTTTTAAGAGATTATAAAGCCTAAGAATGATTTTATATCACGAGCATTTTTTGGTCTAGGATTCTCTAATATAGCTTTGGTTTTTAGAGGATGTGGTTTGAGTCCTTCACGAGTAATTAAATGACCGAGACAGGTTATGTCCTTCTGAAGGAATTGACATTTATCTGGATTAATTTTCAAATTGTATGATCGTAAGCAATCGAAAAAGGCACGGAGCGTACGGTTGTGGTCGTCTAAATTATACCCATAAATACCCACGTCATCTAAGTAAACAAAACACCTGAGTCCGTTGAGTTCTGAGAGAATTTTATTCATCAGGTGCTGAAAGGTTGCTGGAGCTCTCTTTAGACTGAAAAGCATTTGTTTAAAATGGAGATGACCATATATAAAGTGCTGAACGCAGTTTTCTCCTTATCGGAATCTTTCATTTTTACTTTATGGTAACCATGGGTTAGATCTACGGTACTGAAATAAGATGGACAGTCAAATTGATCAAGGATTTCATGAATATTTGGTAACGGAAAAACTCGATCGACGGTGATGTTATTAAGACGGCGGAAATCTATCACTACTCTCCATTTTCGTTCGTTATCAGTACTTTTTTTTTGGTACTGCGAGAAGTGGAAAGTTCCTTGGACTATCGCTAGGTTCAATGATATCGTTCAGCAACATCTCATCGACCTGTTTATCAATCTCGACCTTGGTCGGGTAATCTATATGGACTTTGATAAATTGGAATCGAGTTTGGTAAAAGAGGAATGGAATGAGAGGTCGCATTAATGGCTGTTAGAGTATCACCATCAAGATGGAAAACATTATTGTACTCTCTACATATCGATAAAATTGATGATCCTTCTTCCGAATTAAGGGTTTCTAAATGAGGTTTGGTTTTGAGAAAATGTAAACGGTTTTCTACTTTATTGTTCCCGAAGTCGGCTGAAAAATGTCATAATAAGACAACTCATTTAACGAAACCTCATTGATGTCTATTTTGACAGGAGATTCAGTTGAATTAATTAATGCAATTAATTAATGCAGTTCGAATCCCTCCGCTGCCACCATTTCGTTGTAAATTTATTATGATACCCATATAATAATTTGGTTTAGACCAAACAACCAACATTTGTTGCTTTATAACACCATAACACCAAAAGTGTAAGGAAAAAGAATTTCACGCAATAAGTATATTACCACTAGTTTATTTTTTATTAAAGAACGAAATGTTTTAAGTTAATTCACTAATTAACAAATTTATTATTTATTTTATTTATTTTATATTATTTATTTCAATGAGCTGCAGACGATGTTGATCGCTAGACTGTTGATATCAGAAGGAAGAATTAAATTCTTTTTTACATTTGTGTCAAATGGTACCGGTTATTTTTAGTACACCGGTTAGTACACCGGTTGACGGTTATATCATTAAAGCATTAGACGACAAGGCACGGCACCACATATATTCACTTACACACACATACAGAGATTTTTTTTCGAAACTACAAAAAACTTTAAAACGTAAAAATACTTTTTTTTGTATCTCGATTTTATTTAAATTTGAAATTTAATTTCCTGCTGATCGCCGTTTATTGAATTTAATTTAATTCTAGTGTGAAGATCTCGTGTAATAACGAAACACAAACGTGGATGACCATCTTAGTGATATCAATTACTAGCTGAGGTACCCGACTTTATCCGGGTTAAACAAATAAAATTTGTTTGGTTTACCGCAATGCTTGCTTGTAAACCACATTTTTTGATTTTTTCCCCAGATCTAAGACATACAAATTTTTTGAAGTCGATACTCTTGAGCATGCCACATACAACTGGTCATGAGGGAAGCAAGGATATTCCAAATTCACGCCTGCAAATTTAAGGGATTGTCCGTGATCGTTGTTAATGGTATGTTAAACGAAAGTCTAACTGCTATTACAGTGGCTCCGATAAGATTTGGCAAAAGAGTTTGGGTCCAGATTCCGCAGAATCATTATTGATAATTCTTTCTTCAATTTCAAGATATGAGAAGGCATTCCAGGTGGCTCAATTGTGTAATAATAACGGTCAATATACAACAAATATTGGTATATAAAACATTTGTAAACACTCGCACGGTTTTTCTCGGCTGCCAAAATGTATTCGGGCTAAATTTGTACGCAACCGCTATATTAACTCGCTATAATGGTGGCTGCTAAAAAGTATTCTTGCAAAAGGGAGTAATCGCTCGAGTTGCTCCTAGAAAGCCACAATATATGTTCTGATATATGGCCCTCTAGGAGCAACTAAGCTATGATCGGTGACTTAATGACATTGGATATGGGTGGATGGAAATGGGACTCTAAAATTATTTTTTTAGAAATTCTGGGATATGGCCATCTTTAACGGATCAAGATTATTTCTAATCGGATTATAACACATTGGAAAGAAATGGGATTCTAACATGATTTTTATTAAAAATTAAATATGGCCAACTGGGATGGAACTGAGTTATTTCTTAATTCAGTGAAGTGATCCAGATGAAATTGGGAATGGTGGAGGGAAATAGAATTCTAACATAAAATGTTGAAGGAATTCTTGAATATGGCAATATGAGACGAAATTTTGGAAAAAAATGAGATTCTAAATTATTTTAAGTAGAACTTGTGATATATGGGGCCAACTGGGACTAATTAAATAATTTCTTTACCGATCGTCATGAAAATTGGTATTGTGAATGGAAATGAGATTCTTACTCATTTCTGCAGAAAATTCTGGAAAAATATTTTCTGGGACGAAATTTCGTATGTTAGATGAAAATAGGATTCTAAAATGTGTTTTTAAAGAAATTCTTGAATATCGCCTACTATTGGATTCTGGGTACCAGAACCTACCTCTGAGGCGGAACCAGATTATTGTGAAATTTTTGAGGCAGGATGCAAATGAGATTCTTAAATGATTTTTGGTAGAAGTTCTTCTGGAATATGGTCATTTGGGGCGGAATAAGGCTATTTCTTTACCGCAACCATGATGATATTGAGTATCATGAAGGAACAATAGATTCCTAAATGATTCAGTGGAAAGGAAATTAGGTATGGTAGATGGAAGTTTTTCTTTAAAAATATTTTTGAAAAAAATTCTGGCAAATGGCCATGTTTAACGGATTTAGGTTATTTCTAAACGGATTATGATAACATTTTTATGCTGGATGGAAATGGGACTCTACTATGACTTTTAAATGAAAATTAAACCAACAACTGAACCAACTGGGAAAAAATCCACACTCTTGGAAATTCGCCCCAAAATCAAGAAACTTCCTTGGGAATCAGTTATTGAAATTTAGTTCTGAACTTTTTTGTTCGCTCCTTCTACAACGCTGGTAGTTGGAACCAGTACACTGTGAAGTAAATGGAAAATCGCGCAACATCGACCATCTAAATAAAAATAAATTATTAAATTGTTGTAATTTGATAAACTTAGAATTTTATTAACTTACTGTCAGTGACATGTTTCATTTGTTGCAAGTCTTCAACAAGTTATTTTGCTGACGGATCAGGCAATATATTAAAAGCAAATGCAGCAAAGTTTAAAATAAGACTCGACGAATTTGAATATTAATAAAAATCAATATTCACCATCACCTATGAAGTAAAAAGTAATTATTTATTTAAATGTATTTATGAAAGGATTTACACGAATAACAAAAAAAGAAGACTTACATGTACATTCCACACGGAGTTCTCAAATTTGAAAATCCATTTCTTTATTTTGACATCACTGATTTTTTCCTGCTTGCTAATACAATTTCCATTAGATCAATACATAGAGGTTGGATAAATACTTCAGAGGTGTCAAAAATATTGAATCCCTTATTTTGATTTATCGTTTAAACGTCATGATACGTACTCGGGTACTCCAGTATTCAATTTGTTGACTATACAATTAAACACACTAATAAATAACTGAAATATAAATTAGGTTAGAAAATTCGGTGAGTATTTCTCGAAAGTTATTATAGATTTTAGAAAAGCGTGTTATGCGAGAGCTATAATTCATTTGGTAGTTTTTAGAAATGTTACTAATCTGTTTGCTGAACAATGCCTCCAAAAATTATTGAATGAAATCAAAAAATCTAAATGTTTTTTTCCTATCTACCATAGTGTTTGCAATAAGAACCGATTTTTTCTACAGACTCGCCATGATAATTCAAAAAATGTTTGTTTGTTATATACATACCAACTTGTGTCTCATGTATTTCTTATACTGCTTCCATTTGTTGAATTAGCTGTTTGGATTTAGGCCAATCTTTTGGTTGCTTGCCAGTGGTGTTCTAGTTCTGCCCAAGAGCAATAGTCAGTCATAATCGCTTCCAGTTGCTCGTTGATGTTTGACTCTGGAGATTCTAATTTTGAGATGAACTTTTAAGCATGCAGAACTATTAAAACAAAATACATTATTACCAGTGTATTTTCTGTAATATAGTTTATATAAAACACAAACACTTTTTTTATTAAAATTAACAACACAAAAAAGACGCCAAACCACAATTTGTCTCCTCAAAAAAAATTAAGCTGCAATTTATCACAATAAAGATTGAATCACAATTACGCAAATATTTGCTTACCTATTTATTGTTATATTATTCACTATATTATTAACTCATATGTTATTCATAAAAATATTATTTTTATTACAAATTTATAACTCTATTTTAACACACGTATTAAATTTTTCCGAATAAACAACGCGCATTGAAATGACTTAAAATTAGTTTTCCTCGTGGTTTAAAATAATATAACTAAACTTTCGTCAATTTGAAGAAATTTTTTTCAAAATTACGTTTTTTTTCATAGAGGTGGTTAACAATTTTGTTAAATTGAATAAATTTATTTGATTCAACGAAATTTAGTAGAATTTTTTGAAATATCAATTTTTCAACGTAATCACAATTTCATCAAAATGAATAAATTTAATCAAATGTATTATTAATGAAAAATTAATCAAATTTGAAGAAATTTCTCATTAATTTGAATAATTTTCTTTTTTTTTTGCAATTAATTGAATATTTCATAATCAAATCAGTAGTAATTACCATCAAACTGAATAAATCGGTTCTTCAAAGTTCAACGAAATCGATTATTCAATTTCACCTACGAGATTTTTTTGAGTGTACATATAAAACATTTGTAAACACTCGCACGGTTTTTCTCGGCTGCCAAAATGTATTCGGGCTAAATTTGTACGCAACCGCTATATTAACTCGCTATAATGGTGGCTGCTAAAAAGTATTCTTGCAAAAGGGAGTAATCGCTCGAGTTGCTCCTAGAAAGCCACAATATATGTTCTGATATATGGCCCTCTAGGAGCAACTAAGCTATGATCGGTGACTTAATGATATTGGATATGGGTGGATGGAAATGGGACTCTAAAATTTTTTTTTTTAGAAATTCTGGGATATGGCCATCTTTAACGAATTAAGATTATTTCTAATCGGATTATAACACATTGGAAAGAAATGGGATTCTAACATGATTTTTATTAGAAATCTAAATATGGCCAACTGGGATGGAACTGAGTTATTTCTTAATTCAGTGAAGTGATCCAGATGAAATTGGGAATGGTGGAGGGAAATAGAATTCTAACATAAAATGTTGAAGGAATTCTTGAATATGGCAATATGAGACGAAATTTTGGAAAAAATGAGATTCTAAATTAGTTTAAGTAGAACTTGTGATATATGGGGCCAACTGGGACTAATTAAATAATTTCTTTACCGATCATCATGAAAATTGGTATTGTGAATGGAAATGAGATTCTTACTCATTTCTGCAGAAAATTCTGGAATAATATTTTCTGGGACGAAATTTCGTATGTTAGATGAAAATGGGATTCTAAAATGTATTTTTAAAGAAATTCTTGAATATCGCCTACTATTGGATTCTGGGTACCAGAACCTACCTCTGAGGTGGAACCAGATTATTGTGAAATTTTTGAGGCAGGATGCAAATGAGATTCTTAAATGATTTTTGGTAGAAGTTCTTCTGGAATATGGTCATTTGGGGCGGAATAAGGCTATTTCTTTACCGCAACCATGATGCTATTGAGTATCATGAAGGAACAATAGATTCCTAAATGATTCAGTGGAAAGGAAATTAGGTATGGTGGATGGAAGTTGGTCTTTAAAAATATTTTTGAAAAAAAATTTATTTCTAAACGGATTATGATAACATTTTTATGATGGATGGAAATGGGACTCTACTATGACTTTTAAATGAAAATTAAACCAACAACTGAACCAACTGGGCCGAACTAAGCTATTTATTAACTGATCATGATAAAATTGGGTTTGATGGAGGAAACTGAGATTCTTATATAAATTGTTGAAGAAATTCTGAAATATGACAATCTGTCACGAAAGTTTTGGAATATGGCAATCTGGGACGAATTTTAATGCTGGGAGAAAATGGATTTTAAATTATTTTGGGAAGAACATCCGATTATGGGACCATCATCATGAAAATTGGTATTGTGAATGGAAATGAGATTCTTAAATAATTTTTGGAGAAAATTCTGGAATTATTTTAATCTAAAACGGAACTAAATTATTTCTGAAATGGTTATGATAAAATTTCGTATATATAGTGGATTGGAACTGGGGTCTATAATAATTTTAAACAAATGTTTTGTAATATGACTATAATATGACCGTTTGTGATAACGAGACGGAACTAAGCCATTTCTTAACTTCCTCTCTCTCTCTCTCTCTGTAGCTTTCACATCCCATGAAGGGATTATGCCACCTGCACTGTGGTCCTCTATCCGTCTCGGTCCATCGCTCTCGTCCTCCAGTTTCGACATCCTAATACGAGTAGATTTTGTTCGACCTCGTCGCACCAGCGCAGTCTGGTCTTCCATCAATTTCCAAGAAATTCTTGAATATGACCAACTGGGAACTAAGCCATCTCTAAACCTATCATGATCATATTGGGTAACACGAATGGAAACGAAATTCTTGAATGAATTTTGGAACAAATTCTGGAACAATGACATCTGAATCGGGTCCAGATTATTGTGGAATTGTTGATGCTTGGTGAAAATGGGATTTTAAAATGATTTTTAGAAGAGGTTCGGAAATATGGTTAAGTAGAACGGAACATATCCACTTTTTAACCGATCATGATCAAATTGGGAGTGAGGAGCAGACTAAACTCTAAAAATAATTTTGAAAGAATTCGTGGTATATGAGGAATTTATGGCGGGTTAGTTTTTATGTTAATTCTGAGCAGGTTATGATAAAATTTTTTGTTCGTATTTCACCATTAACTGTAAATTTAAATACAAGATTTTTATTTTAGAATTTTACTTGTTCATAAATTTTGATAGCCCAATTCTTAGTTTTATCCATCTCCATGAAATTATGTACGGAATATTAAAATTTCTAGCTGTAATTTGAAGGTTATATAGATGAATGTTTGTAAAACAATATCAATTGTCAATTTACGATAATAAATTATGTTGTAGATTTATCATCCTGGTACTGGATTTTGTCCATCAAATTATTAGTTTTGCCTTATGGGGGTGGGCAGATACATAATATTATAATTTACATTTAAACTTTTGAGTTAAATCATATGACTGTTCGTAAAGAACTTCAGCAAATAGTCCTAAGTAAAGGTATGAAATTAGGCTAGGTTAGGGTGGTTGTCCTACTAAAGGATTGATATAATAGTAGCTGTGCCAAATTGTGTTCTTTGCTCACATAATTAATTTGAGTCGACTAAGTGCTAGGTGGGGTCATGTGCAAAATAAATTGAAAACAGTTTTTTTCTCCTCTTCATCTTCCCAACTACGAGAGTAATTATGTGATTAGAATCCCATTCTGCACGCATGATTACCTATTAAACAGTATTTCGTAATAGCTTACCCACTACTTACTGACATGCTGCCAGCGCCGATAACAGAGCTCGCTGCCATTTGTTTATCTACTGAGAGCCCCACTAATACATAAGGCAGCTGTTCGCTGTACTTTCACCAAGGATTTTTGATTGGTCTTAATATTTAAAGCTTGCCAAACAGTAACATCAACAAGGGGCCTCAAAACTCTACCTTTTTCAATGTCATTTTTACAGGAGTAAAGCGCTATTGAGCTTTCTTTACAATTTCTAACTTGTTAGGTTTCCCACTTAGTTTGCTGTCCAGAATGAGACACAGACACGCTGCTTGATCAGTGAACTTCAGTCCAATGCCATTTAAGGTGTGTTAGTTATTTGACAAAGTTTATATTTTCTGGAGAAAATGATCAAATTAGTGTTGTGCGGATTTACATTGAAACGGCAACACTCTGGGTATCGCCTAATTGCGACTTTCAATGCCTTAATCGTCTCCGGATGATTAGCATTGCATTTGTATAACGGAGTCAAATCGCCGCTACTAGGCGATTAGTTGACATTTCAGTGTACAGTGGCGCCGTCCGGAATGCTCATCTTCTTCCAACCGAGAATCGGCCGATTCGCGTGAAATGAAAAGAATGGATGGCCAACTGGCTTCAATTATTGAGCCAACTAAACTTTGTAGGGCTTCATACCCAGGTCTTTGTGTACAATTCTTAACAAAGTCCTATCGCTGGTCTTCAATTCTTGTGAACAATGGTGGGTTAGAGTGCTCTTATCTGGACGCACATTTTCAGCTAAAACAGCAATATTTTCACAACTTTTTTACAAGTTTCCTCATACTGTTCCCAGTTTGCGTAGAAATGCCAAATTTTGTATGGAATTTTCGCCAACTTAAGGCGGTGATTCATGTATAAATTTTGTCTGAAAGACATAAATAATAATCGCCCTGATTGGTTGAATATCTGCAATATTTTTTTTATCGTACGACAAAAATTAAAAACTAAATATTGCTCAGTTTTGTATAAGATTTGACGGCAGTGATAACCAAAGACCTAAAATAAATAAAAAAAATTCAAAAAGAACAAATATTAAAACACATTTTAGGTTGCTTGCTTTATAAAATGTCAAAAATATCCATACGACTAAATTTTATATATACACTCTGCAACACTTGATTACTCTCACTTGAAAATTTTCTATAAAACCTATGATAATGCACCTAATTATTTGAAATGTTTTCATCACCTTCTTTTAGATCTTATCTAACTTTCCAATGACTAATACTCATACATGCAGACAGTGCTAAGTGGAAAATCCCCATTTCGATTTTTTTACTTATTTATTCTGCGACACTTGATTACCCTCAGTTTTTCATTAATTTATCAAGTTTATTACCAGCTGCAGTTTGTAGTGGTGAAAATGGGCCGAGGAAAGACCTTAACAAAGGTAGAAATTGGAAAGATTCTTGCGCTTAAACAAGAAAATTATTCCAATCGTGCGATTTCCCAAAAAATTGGTCGCAGCTCTTGGTCGCAGCTCCCATCAAAAACTACCTAAAAGATCCAGAAAATTACGGAAAAAATCGAAGAGGTCATACAGCAAGAGTGACAACAGAACGGCAGCATAGAGCTATTTTGCGCGAAGCTTCAAATTCGATGCTATCTGCAAAAAAATTAAGCAGAAAATTGGAGTCTCGGCTAGAGTCAATACTGTTCAGAGGATAATAAAAAAGTGTTCACATCTTCAGCGACAAAAACTTACGAAAAACCCACGTTTGCTCCAGCAACATAGAAGGACACGATTGGAATATTGCCGTGAACATCTGCATTGGAAGTAAGAATGGTTCCAGGTAATTTTTTCGGACGAGAAAAAGTTTAATTTATAGATGGACCAGATGGGCTTAGATATTACTTCCATGATTTGAGGAAATCGGAGTATTTTTGTCTCGCCGCCACACCAGTGTTGATTCCATCATGGTATTGGCACCAATTTCTTTTCACGGTGCTATTGATTTGGTAGTTCTGGAGGGCCGACAAAACTCGCATAGCTACATCGAGCTCTTAGAAGTGCAAAAAATCAATTTTGACGAAATGTGTGAAGGCCAACGCTGGATTTTCCGACAAGATAATGCAGCAATACACACAGCCGCACGAGTGAAACATTAGTTTGAAGACAATAACGTGAAGTTTTGAATTGGTCGACTTTGTCTCCGGATTTAAATTTTATTGGAAATCTTTGGAGATGTTTACGAGTATCGAGACAAATTTATTCGAATGGAAGGCGATACGAATGCCGGAATGACCTTTCGCAGCTGTTTATGATGCTTTCGAGAAAGTACCGATAGAATTGATACAAAATCTTTATAGGTCTTAGCCTAATAGAATTTATGATGTTGTAAAGAACAATGGAGGACACACTAAATATTAAATAAAGAAAAATATCAAAAAATAAAACACAAATCAATTGTCGCAGTTTAAATAAGCAAAAGAATCAAAATGGGGATTTTCCACTTAGCATTGTATGCATATATAGTATGTGTATTATAGTCATTGGAAAGTTAGGTAAGATTGAAACCAAGCTGATGTAAACATTTCAAACAAATAGGCACATTATTTTAGGTTTCATGGACAATTTTCCAGTGCGAGTAATCATTTGTCGCGGGGTGTATATCGCTTAAGTGTGAATTTCGTTTTGATTGAATAATACAAAAAAAATATGAACTAATCAGATCGATTATTATTTATATCTGTCAGACAAAATTTCTACATGAATCGCCGCCTTAACTCACTACATTGGAAATAAGTTTTCAATATTTCTCGATCCGTTTACCAGGAATATAATACTGAATTTATGTCACTTGACAGATGACATTAAAACATTGAGGCGCGAAATAACCGCTAGTTCAAAACAGAACCAAAAGATGCCACACCCTTTATAAGAAAGAAAAGAGCAGTTTCTATGGATTTTTCCTTGCAATATGCATGTTGGGGTTTCGATAGCACATTTGGTTCAATTAAACTCGTAATGTGAGCTTCTATCTCGTTATAAATCTAAGGTATTTGGGACTGCAATGAGATCTTTTTCCTACCTTAGGTATAAATATTACAATTTTGTCAGTACATTTACTATAGGCTTGTGAAAGAGTTCAAGGCTTCCCTTGAAGATAATTTCCACCCAGGGTAAGGTTAATTTAGTCGTTTGTTGGACATTCGTCGATATTTTTGTTTTTTATTTTTTTACATTCATTACCAACTTTATTACATAAACCATAAATATATATTACAAAAGGCAAAGTATAGTAAGATAATTGTACCCTAGGCTCTTAGAGCTCGTGTCGGGCACAATGATTCCTTAATAACTAAAAATACAATCAAAAATACTTGAATTATCTTAGGTATTCAATTCGGTTCTTCAATCGAAGACCGTAGTCAGAACAAGGGACAAAGTTATTTCCACTATAATTTAGAAAATCTTTAAAACCTTGAAGACAAACATGTGTCTCAGTGGCAGGATGTCTAGAGCCCGTCAGGGCCCGTACTCCCCCAACATGCCAGCCCATAGAGAAGAATAGAATCAACTAAGGCATAATAAACTAACCTCCGCAAGTATAATTAGCAAAAGAGGCGTTAGACGTATATCTTCTTGGATACTAATAATAGTTTATGTTTAAACAAAATACCTAAATATCTAATTTCATTCTCTACACTAATCTTAAAACAGCCAGTCGAAGTGCATGTCTGAGCTTTGTTACAGCCAAAACTGTGGTAAGAAAAAGCATCAGGTAGTTCTTGGCTATCCCTTAAATGTACTATTTTAGTTTTCTCCCTGATATGTTAACCTGTTCGAATCTCTGATATGTATCCCTGTAAGTTCGATCCCTGATATGTTAACCTGTTTGCTTGTACCAAACAGAGTACACGAACGAAAAGACGTCAGCGAAACCGGCGAGAGTGCCTGCAAAAGCGTGTCTGAAAATTCCATTCACGTAAACAAGGAATGACATGGGGGTCCCAACACCGATCCCTGAGGAACTCCTGCCGTAATTGACAGTTCTCAACAATAAAATTTCTTTAGGAGAATCACATGGTCTACTTTATCAAAAGCTTTAGTCATAGCAACAAGCAGACCAGATGACTTCAGCCTTACATCAATGCTTGCACCGATTTGTTCCAGAACTGTTAAAATAGCTTGTTCCATGTTTTTATTTTTCGTATAAACCCGAATTGCAGCGGAGACCGAAAATTATTTTTATTCAGAAAATGTACCATCCTACTTTTCATAGCTTTTTCAAAGATTTTGGAAAAAATGGAAAGAAGCGATATTGATCGGTAGTTGTCTAAACAATATTGATTTATCAGTTTTTTTTTTTAAATTGGGATATCTAAAGCTTTCCCGGTATTGGCACTTAAATTCATGATGAAACTTAAGACATCAACAAGATAACAAGCCATCTTCTTAACTAATACATTCAAAGCACTATCTAATCTAGGCGATGAATTATTTTTAAGCGAATTGATAATTGAATATAATTCACCCGAGGTATCGTAGTTTTCTGTCACCAATCATATGTATTACCGACTCATCCAAAGTAACAATCGAACAACTGGATTCACGTACTCGCACAAAAAAAAAATTGTTAAACTCATTAGCAATGGCACTTGAATCAGAGATAGCACCACCAGACTTAAAAATTAATTTCTTAAATTTCAGCAGACTCGGGGTGCCCATGTATCAATTCATTTACTGACTGCCAATTTTTCAGGGCATTATTGCTATTTGATTTAAACTGTTCCACATAGTACTGGCATATTTAGCCTATTGTCAGTTGAATTTGTTCTTGCGAGTTGGCATATTTTATTTTTCTTGCGTATATCATTTAATAGGTGATCAGACATCCAAGGCCTAAGCTTAGCTGATTTTCCAGCTTTAAAGATAGTTTTTGAGCAGCTTCTGAGATGACCATTTATAGTAATTAGAAAATAATCAAAAGCCAGTGACCCACTTGCGCCAATTCTCCTATAGAAGCAGTTCTTGCAGTTGGCAAAAGTCAATGCGAGCAATCTGAACAGAGTTTCTTATGACTTGTTTAGAAATGGGAGCACCTAAAAAACTAGTTTCTATTAAACAATTATCTGATATGCCCAAGTCTAAGACATTGCATGAGGGACTTCGGAAGTAGCTCTGACTGACAGCACATCTAGTAAATTGTCGACATCAGTATTTTTTAATAAAAAATCTATATTAAAGTCGCCCATAATTATTATATTAGAGGTAGTTAAATCAGCCAAAAACATATTGAATTCCGCAATGAAATGAGCTTGATATGTTTACATAACCAATAGTTCTCGCCAGGACAGCCAGCGACCCTCTATTTAATATTAGAACAACCGATCTATAATCAGCGTGCAGTGGTTATTTGATAAACTTTTTTTCACCCAATAATTAGATTTGCTCACCTCGTTATAAATATGTACGGAATATTAAAATGTCTTCTTAAACTTTTAAGGTAAAAATTATAAATGTTAATCAGTATTAATTGTCAATTCAAATAAATGAGTTATGTTTTACATCTGCCCAAGTATGAAGAAGTTTGTTCATCCAATAATTATTTTCCCATGTTAACTATAAACATATGTACGGAATAATACAAATTTTATTCCGTACATGTTTTTATTGGGTGGACTTATTGGAACGTCAAAATTCAAGTTTTCATATGGTAGGAAATTGTTTTTAATGGGTTGGTAAAAGATTAAAAATTCTAAGGAGTGTTAATTTCCATCCTCATTATAAAGTTCGTTTAGGACATCTTCTTTTTTCTTTTAGAACATCTAAATTCGAAATTCATTTGGTTCACAAAACCGGTAAAAACTTAAATTTCCTGAAGGTTAAATTTACAATTCAGTCTAGACCAAGCTAGATAGAATGTTATTCCAGTCGTTCGTACACTCCAAACTGTTCCACAACAATCAAATTATTATGTGTCATAGTGATGTATAAAGATGCTAGTGAAGTTTATTTGAAAATCATAAAATTTACTAGGGACATTCGTTTGTATCTAGACAGTCTACCAATGCCACTGAAGTCCATGGTAAATGCTTAGAAGATACTTAGAATGAGTTTGGAATGTACCTGAGGCCTATTAAAAAAATTACATTTTTAAATCTCATGGGACACCCTGTTAAACCCATTAGAAAATCATATAATGTACTAGGGACACTCGTTTGTGCTTAGACAATCTACCAATGCCACTGAAGTTTATGCTAAATGCTTAGAAAATACTTAAAATTATTCTGGAATATACCTAAAGCTATAGTTAAAAAATCACATCTCGCCTACATTGCACAATTTAAATTCGCCTGAATGTTTACTTTCACCAATACTATTACAATAAGTTTTTGTTGTTGTATTTTTTGGATTAGTTTGGATAAACTTCACTTGCATTGTATAAAGCCGGTATATGAAGTTATTTTCTGATTATACGTTAAATTTATTGCCCACTGACTTTGTCTAAATGCAGGTACTTCAGAAACGAGTGTAACCTGATACGACGTATACAAGAGCATATGAAAGGGTTATCGCCTCAACAACAACAATACAAAAAAAACACTAAAACGAAACCAATCTAAAATTAAACCATGCTGCTGCTGCCTGCCTGCATTTTTCAATATATATATATATTTTCCGAATACAAACAATGTCGTAAAAAACTAAACTAAAAATGTTAAGTCAATAAATTCCACGAGCAGCAATATCGCATTCCCTTCCAATTTTAATGTTCTGTGTGTATATTTTTGTATAATTTCGAAAAAAAAAAAATTAAAAACACCGTACACACATTTTTCCTGGTGCGAGACACTCTGCGCTCGAGCTCCAGCTTTAATAACAGGTCATTTATAACCACCAAGTTGCAAAGAAGAGTGGATAATACCCGACTCTGCATTGTGTCTCTACTCACAAATATGCTATTTGAGAAACCATCCATGATTGCCGTCGCGATTGTACTTTTAAGCATTTGATCTACCAAGCTCCTGAGTTACCCGTCCCCTCTCTTCTGAAATTGTTAAAAGTCCTTTCTTTATCCAGAAAAGGTATCATGTATGGTATTCCTTATTTTTAAGGGATTTCTTTTTAAAAAGTATTTTAAATAAAAATGCAACAAATATTTTCAAATGATTAGTACTTTATGTTCGAGAGTACATCTTCCGATTAATAAATACTATTTGATTCAAATGGCTGCCTCGGCTGGGTATCGCCTAATTGCGTCTTTTAAAGCCTTAATCGTCTCCGGATGATTAGCAATACATTTGCACAACGGAGTCAAATCGCCGCTACTAGGCGATTAGTTGATATTTCAGTGTACAGTGGCGCCGTCCGAAATGCTCACCTTCTTCCAACCGAGAATCGGCCGATTCGCGTGAAATAAAAAAAATGGATGGCCAACTGGCTTCAATTATTGAGCCAACTAAACTTTGTAGGGCTTCATACCCAGGTCTTTGTGTACAATTCTTAACAAAGTCCTATCGCTGGTCTTCAATTCTTGTGAACAATGGTGGGTTAGAGTGCTCTTATCTGGACGCACATTTTCAGCTAAAACAGCAATATTTTCACAACTTTTTTACAAATTTCCTCATACTGTTCCCAGTTTGCGTAGAAATGCCAAATTTTGTATGGAATTTTCGCCAACTTAAGGCGGTGATTCATGTATAAATTTTGTCTGAAAGACATAAATAATAATCGCCCTGATTGGTTGAATATCTGCAATATTTTTTTTATCGTACGACAAAAATTAAAAACTAAATATTGCTCAGTTTTGTATAAGATTTGACGGCAGTGATAACCAAAGACCTAAAATAAATAAAAAAAATTCAAAAAGAACAAATATTAAAACACATTTTAGGTTGCTTGCTTTATAAAATGTCAAAAATATCCATACGACTAAATTTTATATATACACTCTGCAACACTTGATTACTCTCACTTGAAAATTTTCTATAAAACCTATGATAATGCACCTAATTATTTGAAATGTTTTCATCACCTTCTTTTAGATCTTATCTAACTTTCCAATGACTAATACTCATACATGCAGACAGTGCTAAGTGGAAAATCCCCATTTCGATTTTTTTACTTATTTATTCTGCGACACTTGATTACCCTCAGTTTTTCATTAATTTATCAAGTTTATTACCA
The DNA here is from genome assembly GCA_947310385.1 of Nephrotoma appendiculata. Taxonomy (NCBI): domain Eukaryota; kingdom Metazoa; phylum Arthropoda; class Insecta; order Diptera; family Tipulidae; genus Nephrotoma; species Nephrotoma appendiculata. The sequence goes on along the minus strand of OX371224.1, from coordinate 83,635,945 downwards.
GCTGCAGTTTGTAGTGGTGAAAATGGGCCGAGGAAAGACCTTAACAAAGGTAGAAATTGGAAAGATTCTTGCGCTTAAACAAGAAAATTATTCCAATCGTGCGATTTCCCAAAAAATTGGTCGCAGCTCTTGGTCGCAGCTCCCATCAAAAACTACCTAAAAGATCCAGAAAATTACGGAAAAAATCGAAGAGGTCATACAGCAAGAGTGACAACAGAACGGCAGCATAGAGCTATTTTGCGCGAAGCTTCAAATTCGATGCTATCTGCAAAAAAATTAAGCAGAAAATTGGAGTCTCGGCTAGAGTCAATACTGTTCAGAGGATAATAAAAAAGTGTTCACATCTTCAGCGACAAAAACTTACGAAAAACCCACGTTTGCTCCAGCAACATAGAAGGACACGATTGGAATATTGCCGTGAACATCTGCATTGGAAGTAAGAATGGTTCCAGGTAATTTTTTCGGACGAGAAAAAGTTTAATTTATAGATGGACCAGATGGGCTTAGATATTACTTCCATGATTTGAGGAAATCGGAGTATTTTTGTCTCGCCGCCACACCAGTGTTGATTCCATCATGGTATTGGCACCAATTTCTTTTCACGGTGCTATTGATTTGGTAGTTCTGGAGGGCCGACAAAACTCGCATAGCTACATCGAGCTCTTAGAAGTGCAAAAAATCAATTTTGACGAAATGTTTGAAGGCCAACGCTGGATTTTCCGACAAGATAATGCAGCAATACACACAGCCGCACGAGTGAAACATTAGTTTGAAGACAATAACGTGAAGTTTTGAATTGGTCGACTTTGTCTCCGGATTTAAATTTTATTGGAAATCTTTGGAGATGTTTACGAGTATCGAGACAAATTTATTCGAATGGAAGGCGATACGAATGCCGGAATGACCTTTCGCAGCTGTTTATGATGCTTTCGAGAAAGTACCGATAGAATTGATACAAAATCTTTATAGGTCTTAGCCTAATAGAATTTATGATGTTGTAAAGAACAATGGAGGACACACTAAATATTAAATAAAGAAAAATATCAAAAAATAAAACACAAATCAATTGTCGCAGTTTAAATAAGCAAAAGAATCAAAATGGGGATTTTCCACTTAGCATTGTATGCATATATAGTATGTGTATTATAGTCATTGGAAAGTTAGGTAAGATTGAAACCAAGCTGATGTAAACATTTCAAACAAATAGGCACATTATTTTAGGTTTCATGGACAATTTTCCAGTGCGAGTAATCATTTGTCGCGGGGTGTATATCGCTTAAGTGTGAATTTCGTTTTGATTGAATAATACAAAAAAAATATGAACTAATCAGATCGATTATTATTTATATCTGTCAGACAAAATTTCTACATGAATCGCCGCCTTAACTCACTACATTGGAAATAAGTTTTCAATATTTCTCGATCCGTTTACCAGGAATATAATACTGAATTTATGTCACTTGACAGATGACATTAAAACATTGAGGCGCGAAATAACCGCTAGTTCAAAACAGAACCAAAAGATGCCACACCCTTTATAAGAAAGAAAAGAGCAGTTTCTATGGATTTTTCCTTGCAATATGCATGTTGGGGTTTCGATAGCATATTTGGTTCAATTAAACTCGTAATGTGAGCTTCTATCTCGTTATAAATCTAAGGTATTTGGGACTGCAATGAGATCTTTTTCCTACCTTAGGTATAAATATTACAATTTTGTCAGTACATTTACTATAGGCTTGTGAAAGAGTTCAAGGCTTCCCTTGAAGATAATTTCCACCCAGGGTAAGGTTAATTTAGTCGTTTGTTGGACATTCGTCGATATTTTTGTTTTTTATTTTTTTACATTCATTACCAACTTTATTACATAAACCATAAATATATATTACAAAAGGCAAAGTATAGTAAGATAATTGTACCCTAGGCTCTTAGAGCTCGTGTCGGGCACAATGATTCCTTAATAACTAAAAATACAATCAAAAATACTTGAATTATCTTAGGTATTCAATTCGGTTCTTCAATCGAAGACCGTAGTCAGAACAAGGGACAAAGTTATTTCCACTATAATTTAGAAAATCTTTAAAACCTTGAAGACAAACATGTGTCTCAGTGGCAGGATGTCTAGAGCCCGTCAGGGCCCGTACTCCCCCAACATGCCAGCCCATAGAGAAGAATAGAATCAACTAAGGCATAATAAACTAACCTCCGCAAGTATAATTAGCAAAAGAGGCGTTAGACGTATATCTTCTTGGATACTAATAATAGTTTATGTTTAAACAAAATACCTAAATATCTAATTTCATTCTCTACACTAATCTTAAAACAGCCAGTCGAAGTGCATGTCTGAGCTTTGTTACAGCCAAAACTGTGGTAAGAAAGAGCATCAGGTAGTTCTTGGCTATCCCTTAAATGTACTATTTTAGTTTTCTCCCTGATATGTTAACCTGTTCGAATCTCTGATATGTATCCCTGTAAGTTCGATCCCTGATATGTTAACCTGTTTGCTTGTACCAAACAGAGTACACGAACGAAAAGACGTCAGCGAAACCGGCGAGAGTGCCTGCAAAAGCGTGTCTGAAAATTCCATTCACGTAAACAAGGAATGACATGGGGGTCCCAACACCGATCCCTGAGGAACTCCTGCCGTAATTGACAGTTCTCAACAATAAAATTTCTTTAGGAGAATCACATGGTCTACTTTATCAAAAGCTTTAGTCATAGCAACAAGCAGACCAGATGACTTCAGCCTTACATCAATGCTTGCACCGATTTGTTCCAGAACTGTTAAAATAGCTTGTTCCATGTTTTTATTTTTCGTATAAACCCGAATTGCAGCGGAGACCGAAAATTATTTTTATTCAGAAAATGTACCATCCTACTTTTCATAGCTTTTTCAAAGATTTTGGAAAAAATGGAAAGAAGCGATATTGATCGGTAGTTGTCTAAACAATATTGATTTATCAGTTTTTTTTTTAAATTGGGATATCTAAAGCTTTCCCGGTATTGGCACTTAAATTCATGATGAAACTTAAGACATCAACAAGATAACAAGCCATCTTCTTAACTAATACATTCAAAGCACTATCTAATCTAGGCGATGAATTATTTTTAAGCGAATTGATAATTGAATATAATTCACCCGAGGTATCGTAGTTTTCTGTCACCAATCATATGTATTACCGACTCATCCAAAGTAACAATCGAACAACTGGATTCACGTACTCGCACAAAAAAAAAATTGTTAAACTCATTAGCAATGGCACTTGAATCAGAGATAGCACCACCAGACTTAAAAATTAATTTCTTAAATTTCAGCAGACTCGGGGTGCCCATGTATCAATTCATTTACTGACTGCCAATTTTTCAGGGCATTATTGCTATTTGATTTAAACTGTTCCACATAGTACTGGCATATTTAGCCTATTGTCAGTTGAATTTGTTCTTGCGAGTTGGCATATTTTATTTTTCTTGCGTATATCATTTAATAGGTGATCAGACATCCAAGGCCTAAGCTTAGCTGATTTTCCAGCTTTAAAGATAGTTTTTGTGCAGCTTCTGAGATGACCATTTATAGTAATTAGAAAATAATCAAAAGCCAGTGACCCACTTGCGCCAATTCTCCTATAGAAGCAGTTCTTGCAGTTGGCAAAAGTCAATGCGAGCAATCTGAACAGAGTTTCTTATGACTTGTTTAGAAATGGGAGCACCTAAAAAACTAGTTTCTATTAAACAATTATCTGATATGCCCAAGTCTAAGACATTGCATGAGGGACTTCGGAAGTAGCTCTGACTGACAGCACATCTAGTAAATTGTCGACATCAGTATTTTTTAATAAAAAATCTATATTAAAGTCGCCCATAATTATTATATTAGAGGTAGTTAAATCAGCCAAAAACATATTGAATTCCGCAATGAAATGAGCTTGATATGTTTACATAACCAATAGTTCTCGCCAGGACAGCCAGCGACCCTCTATTTAATATTAGAACAACCGATCTATAATCAGCGTGCAGTGGTTATTTGATAAACTTTTTTTCACCCAATAATTAGATTTGCTCACCTCGTTATAAATATGTACGGAATATTAAAATGTCTTCTTAAACTTTTAAGGTAAAAATTATAAATGTTAATCAGTATTAATTGTCAATTCAAATAAATGAGTTATGTTTTACATCTGCCCAAGTATGAAGAAGTTTGTTCATCCAATAATTATTTTCCCATGTTAACTATAAACATATGTACGGAATAATACAAATTTTATTCCGTACATGTTTTTATTGGGTGGACTTATTGGAACGTCAAAATTCAAGTTTTCATATGGTAGGAAATTGTTTTTAATGGGTTGGTAAAAGTTTAAAACTTCTAAGGAGTGTTAATTTCCATCCTCATTATAAAGTTCGTTTAGGACATCTTCTTTTTTCTTTTAGAACATCTAAATTCGAAATACATTTGGTTCACAAAACCGGTAAAAACTTAAATTTCCTGAAGGTTAAATTGACAATTCAGTCTAGACCAAGCTAGATAGAATGTTATTCCAGTCATTCGTACACTCCAAACTGTTCCACAACAATCAAATTATTATGTGTCATAGTGATGTATAAAGATGCTAGTGAAGTTTATTTGAAAATCATAAAATTTACTAGGGACATTCGTTTGTATCTAGACAGTCTACCAATGCCACTGAAGTCCATGGTAAATGCTTAGAAAATACTTAGAATGAGTTTGGAATGTATCTGAGGCCTATTAAAAAATTACATTTTTAAATCTCATGGGACACCCTGTTAAACCCATTAGAAAATCATATAATGTACTAAGGACACTCGTTTGTGCTTAGACAATCTACCAATGCCACTGAAGTTTATGCTAAATGCTTAGAAAATACTTAAAATTATTCTGGAATATACCTAAAGCTATAGTTAAAAAATCACATCTCGCCTACATTGCACAATTTAAATTCGCCTGAATGTTTACTTTCACCAATACTATTACAATAAGTTTTTGTTGTTGTATTTTTTGGATTAGTTTGGATAAACTTCACTAGCATTGTATAAAGCCGGTATATGAAGTTATTTTCTGATTATAGGTTAAATTTATTGCCCACTGACTTTGTCTAAATGCAGGTACTTCAGAAACGAGTGTAACCTGATACGACGTATACAAGAGCATATGAAAGGGTTATCGCCTCAACAACAACAATACAAAAAAAACACTAAAACGAAACCAATCTAAAATTAAACCATGCTGCTGCTGCCTGCCTGCATTTTTCAATATATATATATATATATATTTTCCGAATACAAACAATGTCGTAAAAAACTAAACTAAAAATGTTAAGTCAATAAATTCCACGAGCAGCAATATCGCATTCCCTTCCAATTTTAATGTTCTGTGTGTATATTTTTGTATAATTTCGAAAAAAAAAAAAAAAATTAAAAACACCGTACACACATTTTTCCTGGTGCGAGACACTCTGCGCTCGAGCACATAAATCCAATTTTTCCAACTTATGGTGTTGTTTTCGAAACGCGCGAACGGGTAATATATATTTTTTCAGCTGTTAATCGAATTTTAATGATTTCAAACGTTAAATATACACAAACATTATGATTGACATTTGAGTAGAAAATACAATATAACGAACCTCGTTGTTACGTACAGAAATTTTAGAAAATTTTTCTCGAGTGAAAATATTTCCAGGATTTGAAAACTTAAAACAAATCATTATTAAACTTAAATTTATTAGTACTGTCGTAGAATTTTGTATACACAGACAAAGCATAATAAAAATTATGTTTTATGATTTATGATTATTTGAATAATTTTAAATTCAAATCAAATATGTGAACGTGTATACATAATTCTTGAGTTCGTCTTATTTTGGTTTCCTTCCCTACTTATTGATTTTTTATATATGTTTTATGCTTTTAAGACAGCTTAATGTGTGCAAAATATACCAAACAAATAAGGATTTACAGAGCATAAAGTATACATATTTATTACACATGTTATGACATATATAGATCTAGCTACTTACTCTCCTGGATATTTTCGAATATGTACTATGTACTCGTACATGTTATATATATTAACTACATATACCGACTCGATGTATCCATGCATGCCAGCCAGGTAGATGAGGATTTTTTCCATTTATGTTTTCGGGGTAGAAACGTAATATTTGGAAATAAAATATTATTGTTTGGTTCAGATGTGATTGGAATATTTATAAATTTATTTTTTTTGCGCAAAAAATCTAGCCAGACCACAAACATCATCATTATTCATTTTTGAACCTTTCTTTGTATTTGTATTTGGGGGGTGAAAATCTACACATAATCTATCGTATTGGAAAACATTGTTGAAATATATGGACGACGAATTAATATGTGTGATATTATTTATAAAAGCTTTTTTGTTTTGGAATTTTATTTGATTACCTAATAGGTTTTATCGTATCGTATATATAATAAAAGAGACTAGTCTTGTTTAAATTTATATTGTTGTTGAAAAGAAATGTTGTCTATCGTTATTCTATGCAGTTGGTTCGGGACAATTTATAATTATTTGTTATATGTATAATTTATCAAAATCTAAAAGAATACCGTGAGGACGTTTAGTAGAGAGGGACAATGTAACAAGAACTGCACCAACAAGTTTATCTAGCCGACCTGGCTAAGATTCAATTGACCAATCATTCATTAGACTGAATTAAAAAAAACTGTTTTAGTAAACATAGAAATGAGGCAAACCAAATCTCCTATGGGAGCGCCATTTCGAAACATTTTTTTTTTCTAAAAAGCTTAACGTTCGATATAAAATCTGTGAAAATATTATAACCTGAGCAGGACACCCAAACTCCGGCGGTATCGTAGCCGACCTGAGTTTTTTCGGTGTGTGCAATATTTAATATTGAGGTTTTTTCTTATATGCCAGTGACGACATAAATGCTGCAACCAACTGTGGCCACTCTACTGCCTTTGTTGTTTTGAGTTTTATCAAATTACTAGCAGTAAGGCCCGTTGACGTTGTACGATACAACGGGCTCTAGAAATATTCAAAATAATCCCATACTATATACATTTGAATATATAAATATAATGTATGTATAATAAATTATTGCTATGATAATAATAAAAACAAAATTACAGAAAAAATATAAAATATTCAATTTATTTCAAATCTAAAATTTCTTTATATAAACAATGTTTAATATTTGTTTAATATTTAATGTCATCAGCAATCTCCTCTTGTTGCTCACTACTCTCAATTTGAATCTTTAAATCTTTGAAACGACGAACTCTAAAGAGTGCTACATACCGGATAGCTGACCATGGGCAAATACAGGCTTTCTTAGGAAGATACCAATTATCCAACATTTGGCCCTGCGATTTATTGATGGTCATAGCGAATGCCAGTTTGATAGGAAATTGCCTACGTCCCTTAAGCTAGCAGAACTCATACAACAGAACATTACAAAATAGTATAGATAATTATAGGCTAATTAAATGCCGAATTAAAAAATTTTGGGCTCCACCCCTTCCAACTAAAACGCGGGTTCTGCTAGCTTTAGAAAAAGTTAGCAGAACCCATATCAAAAACTGATTTAAAAACAATTGGAAAATTAAAAGTTAATTTTAGGCTAATTAAATGCCCTATTTAAATTTTTATGTTCTGCTCGATCTAAAAAATGCAAAAAGCTTTATCGTTTCGGAGCTAGCAAAACCCAAATCGAAAATCGGACCAAAATCCAAATTAGAATGCAAAACAATATCTATTGATAAGCAAATAATTTTAGGCTCACTATGGGCTATTCAAATGCCCCATTAAAGAATTTTGGGCTCCACCCGTTTTTGACAAGACTTCAGATCATTTAATCTAAAGCCAGCAGAACCCAAATCGAAAATCGGACCAAAACCGAAATTAGAAATCAAAACAAGATCTATTGATAAGTAATTAGTAATAATTTACGGCCTCTATCTTTACGTGAACTTTGACTGCAATCTGTTATTTAATTTGTATACAGTCCTCTAGTCTGTACATCTCAAGTGTGTTTTACGATTTCGAAGAATATCAAACAAAGAATTGGTCTCAAATTTAGTATTCCAAATGGAATTTCGTGTGCCGAATCGCCGAAAATGTTACCGAAGGCTTATGGCGCATCGACTTAATCAAAAACTCGTGCAGTTGAGTGGTACTATGCACTCAAAAGCGGTCGAGATGAGGTGGAAGATTTGAATAGCCCTACTCAGCCTCAACTGAAGTTAACATCAATAAAGTGAAGAAAATATTAACCGAAAATCATCATTAGAGAGTTTGAGGGAGATAGCTGCTTTACTTTCTGTGACTTTCGAAACAATTCGTACCTTGTACACGATTGTTTGCGCATGACACGCGTTGCCGTCCGACTAGTTCCGAAAGAACCGTATTTTCTTCAAAAACGCAATCGCGCAAAGGACGCTGAAGACATCCTAGAACGAGTCAATTCCAACCCCACATTCACAAAACTCATTATAACAGGTGATGAGACATGGGTTTACGAGTTTGACATGCAAACCAGTCAACAGCTTCGAAATGGTGCCTTCCGACTGAGCCGAAACCGAAAAAAGCACGTCCAAGTCGGACAAAAGTGAGTTAAATTGTTGAATGTTTTCTTTGATTTTCGCGGTACTGTACACTCTTGGAATTCTTGACAGATATGCGGCGTTTAAGAAAGCAAATTGATCTTGTTTTGCGTTCTAATTTCAGTTTTAGTCCGATTTTCGATTTGGGTTCTGCTGGCTTTAGATTAAAGGACCTGAAGTCTGGTCAAAAACGGGTGCAGCCCAACATTTTTTAAAGGGGCATTTGATTAGCCAATAGTAAGCCTAAAATTATTTGCTTATCAATAGATATTATTTTGCATTCTAATTTGGATTTTGGTCCGATTTTCGATTTCGGTTTTGCTAGCTTCGAAATGATAAAGCCTTTTGCATTTTCTAGATCGAGCAGAATATAAAAATTTAAATAGGGAATTTAATTAGCCTAAAATTAACCTTTAATGTTCCAATTGTTTTTAAATCAGTTTTTGATATGGGTTCTGCTAACTTTTTCTAAAGCTAGCAGAACCCGCGTTTTAGTTAGAAGGGGTGGATCCCAAAATTTTTTAATTCGGCATTTAATTAGCCTATAATTATCTATACTTTGTAATGTTCTGCTGTATGAGTTCTGCTAGCTTAAGGGACGTAATTACCTTGGTACGGATTTTATTTCCTGCTTATGTAGGGGCATTCCTGATGATGATTGTTCGTTGATAAACTCAATAGGATAATGCCCTACATAAACTGAACCGTCATTATCAATTTAGTCAACACTTAAATATATTGTGAATGGACCTAAATATTACTTTATTTGAGTAATTTTTTATAATCTGATTTAGCTAATTTTTGACCTCAAATTTCTTTTGGTAGACCGTTAGTTCTTCCATGATCTCCATTGCCCAATTGCAAAAATCAACGACTGAACACTTCATCGTCAGATCTAATATTATTTGTTAAAGAAAAACATTTGAAATGATGCCAAAGATTACTAAATTTTCTGGAAGATTCAACAATTTTAATTCTATTTCCGTGTTTAGTCACTGGCAGAGTTTGTCTGAAATCTTCACCTAATAAAATTAATTTGCCACTAAATGGTTTTGTGTTGCCATTGTGTGAACAATGATTTTTTCCTGACTGGATATATAATATTAATTGATGGGATAGGAAGACCAAATTTATCACATGATGTGTTGTTACTCTCATGAAGAGTTTGATTTAAATAATACTCACAATCAACTGATTGGTTATTGTGAATATTATTGTGAATAGATACAATTTGTGTTTTTCAAATAATTTCTTTATATTTGGTGGTGAACCAAAATTAGAATGTACGCAAACAATTCTTTCAGCTATAGGCATTGCAAAAATTATGGCTTCCTCTAATGATTTCCTCATTTTTTATCAGACCTTTTTGTTTAGCTGCACCCTTGAAAGAAGAATAAAGATCGCCATTAATTGTTCTTCAAAATTCGAACTTGTTGCTCCTGGCATATGTAGTAGCAGCAATCGCAAACAATATCTCTCAGGATCAATACCAAGATTAACCGAATACATTCAACCTATGACAGTACCTTCTCCTTTCTTTCTTTTGGTCCATGCTCTATTTTGTTTATTAAAAACATGATTTTTTGGAATATTGAAGTATAAAATGTTTTGTGATTCAACAGAAGTTTGACTTAATTTAAACCAAGCAGTAAGCATTGTATATTTCTTTCTGCATTTTGAAGAAGCATGTCCATATTATTTATTTGGTTACTTTGAAATACAACAGTATGTTCTCGTGGTAAATGAACTGGTAGCCTGATAATACTATGAGATTGCTCGTGCATTTGTACACATATTTAAATAGGTATTTTACACTTTTTATACAGGCACATACTTTTATATTAATGTGACAGTCGTATTTTAGCATCAGAAACGGATTTGATGGTACTACCCAAATATTATCAATAATGTTTCCTTTTGTAGTTGTTGTACTTCCAGTGGATCTTCTCCTATACTGGGGATATCCACCATTGTTTGATAAAGTTTCTTGTATATATGATTTTGGGTAGTTTTTTGAGCACTTATCGTCCTTCATGCAAGTTGAATTAGAATTGTGTGTTCCGCAAGGCCCATTAATCATGTACGTCGATACTGTTGCATGTAAATTTGGATATTTTCCTTTATCAGGCAGTTCAGCAGATACGAATGCAAATTCCATTACTTCTTACCATTGTCCATTACTTCTTACCAATGGTTTTCCATTACTTCTTACCATTATCATTGCATCTTATTACGTGGACTCCTTTGGAAAGTGGAAGGTAAAATTAAAACCTTTCCAGGAATTGAATTAGTACCTTTATTGTTGGCTGCTTGTTGAATTTGGTCCATGAGACCGTCATATTGTTCTACTCTAAGTTGATTTTGATTCTGATGAACATAGTTTAGTCTATTTGATTCTATCTTAACGTATAGACATTAATTATATATTGTTGAGTCAATTTTCCAGCACTTAAAAATTGATTAAATTCCGTTTCAACTTTGATCACCGTATGGAAACAAAATTGGATAAACTAAAGGTTCCAAATTTGGGTCAAAAATGTTGATTCTTTCTGTTTGCCTGTTGTTATTTGATGAAGAAGGTCGACAATGTATTAATGAATCCCGGTGAAGAAGTGATTCACCAACTGCATTTTCAAAAATTGATGCGACCTCTTTAGATCTTTGGGCGTTATATCTCCTTCGGTCTTTAATGCGGTCTTGAATTATCACCATTGATACATTAGAACGTGCAGAATCATTGTTGTTGGCTTCTTCAATACTTTCTTGCTCAACCTCATATAATATTTTGCAAGCTGCTGCAAATGGATTATTTTGAGTAATGAGTATCATTTTCATTAATAAGTAGCTTTAATGCTTTCTGATGCATGGAAAGCTCTTTTTGTAGCTGATAAACGGTTAAATTGCAGCCTATTATCTCGCTGATCGTCTGTTTTGTTATTCCTAGACCTAGCAGCTCTTAATCTCATATCCTGCAATAGAATATGTCCTTCTTCATTTGTCTCAGAATCTCTAGAATTAGCTGATCTTAACCATTTATCCTACAATCGTACATTTCTTTCTTCTTTTGTTTCAGAAGCTCTTGAAGTAGTTGTTCTTGACCTCATGTCGTTTAATCGAATAGTTAGTTGTTCATTCGTCTCAGAAGCTCTAGACTGAATAGCTCGCTTTCGATTAATTTCAAGACGAAAATCTCGCTTTTCATTGTTTTCATTTGTCCTGCTGATTTTAGACTTTTTTGAAGAAGTATTTACACGTCCAATTGATGTTCGTTTTTTCGGAGGAATAATTAAATTTTACAGGATAACAAATCAATTTAGGATTTTTCTTAAGACAGATTTATCTGAAAATTAAATACTGAGAAAGTAATTCAAACAAATGTATAGAAATTAGTAAACTTGTATTGTAATAGTAGGTACCTACCTTACAAAATCTTGGTGTCAATTAATTATAAGGTTTTATTATTTTAAAAAATTGTATATAAAGAGACCAAATATATGAGTACAAAAGGCAGAAACTTCTATAGGCAGTACCAACAGAAAGACAGATTTATCTGAGCAGTAATAAAATTAAGCCAATGTTTTATTTAAATAATTGTCAAACGTATTATTACACTCACGTCATGTGTTTTAAAGTTGCTCAAATGAGGCTACTCACATGCATGCCAGCTTCAGGATAAAATTGGAAGATCAGATAAAGCCTACGACTTTCTCTATGAACAAATCAATACGTACAGAAAATTTGGTTGAAATCGGTTAAGAAATGTGGATTTGTATACGGTTCATACATACATATATACACACACACACACTCATGCAATTATATAGGATAATAATTTATGTAGGTTAAATGTTATTATAGCCTATAGGAATCTTAATTAAAATCCATAAGACTTAAATAAAAGCTAGTTAAGTTAAGCTTTATCTGTGGAAATGGGGATACTTGTAAGAGGCCACATTAAAGATATCTATCCCTGATGATTCTCAGCTATTCGTTCCAATTTTTATTTCGTCGGCTAGGGAGGATGGGCTTAATGGGAGTCGGTTTAGAAGATCAATGTACCAGCCCAAATGTCGATGCGGGATAACCGACACCGGAAACTCAGCAAAAATGTTCTCTCCACTGACCCACCACCAATTTCACGGGTTAGGTTGGTACCTGCTTGTTCAAAAAAAAATGAATTTTTACCACAGGTGACACCCCAACTGCCCAGTTGACTAATCCACACACTAACAAAGCCAGCTCAATGAATTTTGTGGCGAACCAACCATTGCGAGCCTATTCGTACGAAGTTAAAAATATCAAGATCCTAGATCTAGCCAAACACACTCGGCGACTCAGCAGGAAAACGAAAATGCTGAACTATATAAAATAAAAATAGCGTGAAATAAAAAATTGCCAGCATAACTAAGCAATTATATCGGTAAGTTAAAGAAAAAAATTGAGGAGCTGATGAAAGCCAGACTAATAGAAGTTTTGGAAACTTCTCTTACTAGTTATAATGAAATCTGCCCAATTTCCTGTATTGATACTGACTTTCATACAGATGATGAGGAACTTGCAAAAGAAACTGATTAGATGCATAAACAAAAGAAAAGAACTATGAAAAAACGAAGAACAGAATCCTCTATGAATTTATTATATGACCGACACCGGTTATTCATATGACCGACCTTATTATTTCGCGCAAGACGATACTCCATCTACCGATTAGGCTTTGAGCCAGTACTGTATATACCTTTGATATACGTCTCATACTCACGCCTCGCTTACTCTCTATATGCTTCATATACTTTATACAGTTTATACATTTGTGTCTGGCGGGCTGCCGTTCGGCAGATTTGAGGCTTGTGACTATTAGTTTGCTTCATGTGATTGGACTTTTTGCATATATTTTTTAGTTACTTCTGTAATTTGAAGTTTATAAATTGTGAAGTAAGGTTTTTCATGGATAGGTTTAGAGATAAATAAGCTCATAATTGCAAATTAAAAGTAATAGATTTTTTACATAACTCTATGGATTAAGGTGTAACAAGTTTATGTTACAGATATGTACGTTTATGGGCATAGAATTAAAGGCATTTGAAATTAATGTGTTTTTGGTCTACAGGTTTGGATTAATCTTTTTCTTCTTCTTTAAGCAGTGAGTAGATTCCATTAATTGCTACTCTTGGCACCATTACCCGGTTTATTTGGGTTTAATCGGTTCAGGGTTTTTGGGGCTAAGATTTGCGGATTTAAGTTCTATAAGTTTGAGGTTTATGAGTTTATGTTCTATATAGGTTTGGGTTCTATCAGTTCAGGATTTATAGGCTTAGGGTTTATGAGTTTGAGGTTTATAAGTTTGAAGTGGATCAATTTTGGATTGTGGAGTTGTGGTTATTGGTTTGATATTCATAGGTTTGGGTTTATAAGTATGAGGTTTGTGGGTTTATATAATAACGTTTATAGGTTTAGGTTCAGGTTTAGGCACGACTTAGTCAGATTTTAAGTTTTCTCGCACATACCAACATGATTTTTCCCGATGTTTAGTGATTTTTTGCGATTTATTCAAAATTTTGATTTGAAACGGCAATTCTGAGTGCAGATTCGTGATCAGCGACCCCAAAAACATATAGGACACCTATTCTCGTCTCGGGTGTCGGCGATTTTTTTTTTGTGGAGCTGTGTTATCATGAACTGCAATTATTTTGAATAAATCAGAAAATGACGGCCAATATTTATAATCTTCAGAGAACCCTTTACATGATTACCTTTCTTAATTACTTTGTTCTAGGTTTACCATTCTCTTTATCACCAAAGTCAAAAAAGTATTTTTTTTTAAATGTATATGTGCAGACGAAATGACTGCGGCTTCTCTACAGCCCAGACGAATGTACTCATCGGGGTAAAATTTCATACTTCAGCGATTCCATACGAAAACTCTATGAAACTTCCCAAAAATGTTCTCTATATAAAATAACTCAACACGTATTTTTTATTTCCTTCTGCGGTACTGTTCTTTGTAATAGGGGCGTGCGGCGTTTTACGTTTATTCTGATTTTTCTTAAAAATGATAATTTTTGGAGGCCTTTGTCGCGAGAATCACTTAACCGATTTAGAGTACAATTTTAATTTTAGAAAAATTTAATCTTAAAGAAAAAATGGGTTTTTTGGAAAATGCGATTTACCGTTATGTTAGACTTAAACGAGTTATCGGTTTTTTAACTTTTTTTTAAAGCTTACTTATTTTGTAAGCAAATAAAAAAATAAAAAAAGGAGTAGTACCTTTCATTTTTAAAATATGATTTTTTGAATAGGTCAAGATCTGAATATTTTAAACCAAAATTGAAGAAAATCTATTCAAACTGCTCCTTCGATAATTTCATTACAGATTTTACTTTATTTTTATATTTTAATTCCTCAATTCAAACACTATTTGCAATGCAATAAAACCATAAATTAATTGTTAATATAATCTTTATTACTCAATATCAAAAAGTTTGTTTCTTTTACAAAATGAAAACTTCCTAATATCTAAAGATGTCTTATTATGTGGACAAAAACTATGATATTTTTGAGTTCCTGCTATTTTTTTTACTGAGCCATATCTATTTTTTAATTGCTTTTCCATTGTATCATAATCTGTAGTAGTAAAAAATAGATAGTTTACTTTTGATTCTTTTTCGACAGCCCATGAACAAAGTTCACGTGGCGTAGTTATTTGGTTTTCAAAAGGATTCTGTAAACTCGCTCTAGCAGCATTCCTCTTGAGAACTGCTCCTAATGCATCGCAAGGTCCTTTTCCGTGGCAAGTTGCAAAAAAATGCCATTCTGCTTCCATACCGAAGTCCTGCTTGAAATTGCATAGATTGTAGAAATTCATTTTGTTTTTGTACTGAACCCCGGATCCATCGGAAAAGCAACAAATTTTCTTAACGTGCCGTAATTTTTCCTTTAAGAAATTAACCAGGCCGTTAATAAACAATCTCACAGCTACATGATTATGTTTAGTTGCCTCAGATATAGCTATCAAGCTTGTGGATTCCAAACTACTATCGTCTTTAATCGTATGGCCGCTTTCTCCGTTTTTATAATACACTGCAAATGGATGTATTGTACATTGAGCATTGTACCAATAAAATCCTTGAACGACATCCTGAATTACAAATGAATAGTTCTCCGAAAAGTCACATATAACAATACATTCATCAGTTGCTGCATTTGATTTTCTATATTTTAGGTAATCTGCTTGTTGTTTTGCAATAAACGAATGCGGTACTATATTATGCAGTTGTTCACCAAGTTTATCTGTGAAACCCAATGGTGATATGGTTATAGTTTCCATACTGCATCGATCTACTTGCTGCCACTGCTTGAATGTTATTTCATCTATACAATTTTGTAGAAATTTTTCAGATAATTCCTCTCGAATACTGTCCGGTCCCGGGCAGGCTGTACATTCGTTTAAATGGCATGATGTGCTTGGAGTAGTGCATATAATCTGCGAAATAAGATCTTGGTAACTTCCTTCTTATTGTGATAAACGGTTCATAGATTTTATTTTATTAAACATAAGTTTAATATTTTGATGATATATGCAGACACAAATACTATGTGTACCGCTAGAGTTCGCTAATACGCAGTGCCCTGGACGAAGTACAGCAAAACTAGAAAACCCAATTTTTGTATTTGGATATTTTTGTTTAAATCGTTGATGAGCCTCCTTCAAATTACAAAGAACCAGCCTACGCTGCTTTGTTTCAATAACCCCATCTGATGACATGGTCTTGAAATCTCATTTCCCAGGGCACACCCGACTTATATCGTTATCTTCATAAAATTTCTGCACCAATAATGCGATTTCCTGATTAAGAATTGTTGATCCCAATTTGGTGTTCGGTGTTGACATGATACCTTTTTTTTTTAATCTGTTTTGCTCTATTTGCCATATAATAAGACACACCGAACTCATCTTGAATTTTCCGGACAGGCCAGCTTTTTGGAACCGATGCTAAAACCATATACTTTTCATTTATTGTTGTAGAAATATCATATTTTTCTCGTAACTGTTGAATTATTTCAATACTATCACCTGATACGTCAGTGACAGCATGCTCAGAACTGCACGGAAGCCTAAATATTTCTTCAGAAATTTTCGCTGTAACTTCTTTAAATTTTTGTTGTTTATAATTTTCACTTCTCATTTTCTTATGTACTAAAGGAGAACTGTGAATTGATTTTAAAGTATCGTTGAATGATGATATATCCGGATTAATTAATTACTCCTCATTTGATGAACTTATAGACGAAGATGCAGGTGAACATTCTCGATCCAAATTAATATTTTGTGAACCAAAGAGTTTATTATTATCACTACTTGATCCACTTTTATAAATTTCAAGATAACAAGCATTGCAAATTATTTTCTCTTTATTCATGGCAAAATACCTTGTAGATTAGCTTTCTCAATTATATAATTATTCACTTTTCGGCTGGACGATTTGTCTTTATATATGTAGATGGCACTTTACACACTTAACTTTCATACTGAATATTTTTTGTTTTCACTTTTTTAAAATGTACTTCAAACTCTACGATACGAATGACAAATAATTTACAAATCTAGCTTATTTATACGAAACCGATTTTGGTCTGAAACCCAAATGAATTTGCCTGCTGCGATTTCTAATTGTCAGGCAATAAAACGTTCAGACATCTAACCAAGTACAGTTTGCGAGATAATAAAAAGTAAAAAGGAGGTTATCCACATGCTGATAAGAAAGTTTATTACCATTTGCACACCCTCATTTTTAAGATTTATTATCTTGATCAATAGATAATTGTTTTAAGTAAACCATAAAAATGTAACTATGAACAATAAGAATGAGTCATAAAATCTCTGTTAGCAAATGTTTTTCATAAAATATCTATTCCTGTACGATTTCTGTCGTAAGCGATAGATAATAAACTATAAACATTATACACCACGAAATATTAAGGCTGTTTATGAGAGTTTTAAAAGATATCTGGGTCCGCCTTTATTTTATAAAATTCAAAAATTTATAGTTATTCCCCTTGCTTGATGAGACATTCTCATTATTGCTCCTTTCAATTTTTAGATAATGACAATTCCTAATTTTAGAAATGATTTTTTTTGTTTTTCGTTTTTTGATTTTTTTTTTGTTTTTTCTAAATGAACTAAAGTAAAAAAAACAAAGAAAATAAAATATAAATTAAAATTATAATAAAATCATCAGAGGAAAAGTTTGAATACATTTTCTTGAATTCTCGTTTAAAATATTCAGATATTGACATATTCAAAAAATCATATTTTAAAAATGAAAGGTACCACTCCTTTTTTTATTTTTTTATTTGCTTACAAAATAAGTAAGCTTTAAAAAAAGTGAAAAAATCGATAAGTCGTTTAAGTCCAACATAACGGTAAATCACATTTTCCAAAAAAATACGTTTTTTCTTTAAGATTGAATTTTTTTAAAATTAAAATTGTACCGCTATTTATAAGATCTATTCATTCCCTTTCATTTAACTGATATTAACTGTTAAAATCGGTTAAGTGGTTCTCGCGACAGAGGCCTCCAAAAATTATGATTTTTAAGAAAAATCAGAAAAAACGTAAAACGCCGTACACCCCTGTTTCAAACAACAGTGCCGCAGAAGGAAATAAAAAAATACCTGTCGAGTTATTTTATATCGAGAACATTTTTGGGAAGTTTCATAGAAATCTAAAGGGGTCAGGACAACTTGTGATCGTTTTCGTATGGAATCGCTGACTTAAGCTTTTTCCTTAAGTTGGGAGATCCCAATGATTTCTGGCCGAAATCGCTCTGCCGGAAGTGGCAGCTATTTTTTTTTTTTTTGTAAATATTTTTAAAAGCATACATTACTTGCAAAACAACGATCAAAAACAAAAGATTATAAATTTACCGGAAATGACGAGACCAAAAAACGTTTCGCATCTCTGATCGGAAAATCTGAGCTTTCCAAATTTTCGCAATAGCATTTGCAAAAAATCGTCAAATAATTAAAAGATTTAATTATTAATTATTAAGACAGTTTTGTCAAAAGTCCGGTAATTTTAATTTGTTGATTTAAAAATCAAGTGGTAAAAGAAAGGGTGGTGGCCACAATATAATGAACCACTCCATTTTTTGCAAAGTATTTGTGTCAAACACACCCATTAACATTTTTTTGAAGCATTCAGCGTAAAGTTACTATTACATGAGAAAAACATTAAAGCTTTAGAGCTGTAAGTTATCGAAATTTAATGATTTTCAAATTTTCTATCAAGTTCATGATCGTAAAAATAAAATCATTTCGTCTCGCTTTCTTTATTAATGGATCCTATTAAAACGAAATCTGGTTTTATTAAATGATTTGGTAAAATTCTAAATTAAATTTTGACTTTTCCTACTCGTTAGTCACAGACAACGTACATACCACCGCATCATTCTAAAAATATCTCCATTAACATGTATACGAAAAAAAAATATTTTAAATTAAAGCAATTTAGAACTAGCGTTAAAAAAATTGCTCCCCCGAAAAAATAATTGACCGTCTCTACTGTTACAATTTTCCACAAAATTGTTAAAAAAAATTTTTTTTAATTTTATGAATTACCACAATTTTTGTATATTTTAATATTTCTGTATATATACTTTATATTGCTTCGCCACTTCCAACCACATCCATATAGCCCACCCAACATAACATTACAAAACGAATTTCAGAGAAATGGGAAATAATTTTCCATACAGTACACCCAGTTTTGGGTTTAAATTGGGGCGCCCAACCATCGAACAAAGCAACACAAAATATATGAAAATGTACCCTTGTTAGGCGCGCACATAAAACACTGTGCGGAAAAACATGAGCGAATGAAAATAAATCAGTGAAAATAGCTTTTGTGTGTTTTCTTGTATGCTGCCGCTTCTTCTTCTTCTTCTTATGCATATCATAACCTTCTTGTAAATACACATACAAGATTTGTTTCTTTTTTATGTTTTTTAATCTGTTTTAATGGTGCGCGCGTTGTTGCTGGGTATTGTAAAAATTTAAGAAAATTGAAATTTATGTTATTAAGCTTTGTTTTGTACCGCGCGTGTGTGTGTGTGTATGAATATTATTACCGTAAGCTTTACACCTGGCATACGCAAAATACATAAAAATTATAATTTATTTCATATTTACTACATTCATAAGCAGATTATGGCTTAGGTCGCAAATCATAATATATATTTTGTCATCTGATTTGCCATCAATTTGTCCTTACCATTTAACTTTTAATATAATTCGCTATATATATTTATCAACATTTACATTTTAATCAAATATTTTTTTTACTTCTATTTCCAGGTAAGGAGCTTAATGTCAATTAGACTTTAATTTATAAAATGTTGTAAGTTTTAATGAATATTCTGTTTAATCGCATAAATGGTATACAATGCGGATATTTTTTTAGAGATATAAAAACGGTTTGGTCGGGTTAGAAAAATTGTTAATTATTAATTATGATAAAAAGTTAACTTTTCTGCAAATTTATTAAGCCTGAGGGAGTTGTTTCATTCGTTCCGAAATAAGGGTAAGCAAGTACATTATGCTTGTAGCATATTTTCAAAATTAGTTTAAAAGAATAAAGGACTCCTGATACATATATACCGCTTCGGAGCTTTTAATAACTTATATATCTTTTTGAAAAAATAGCTAATTGAGGAACAAAGTAAAGGATCCGCAGAATATTGCGGCGCTATAACTAAAATTTATATACAAAGTATGTATTTATACTCTGCTCGTAAATTAGCCGCAACTAAATGAAAAAAAAAACGTATAAATTAATTGTACTACACAAAAACCATTTAATTTACATCGCTTAATAAATTTAAAACAAAATAATTTTAATTATGTACTGCCTTATGTACCACTTATCCAAATTGTCACCATAAATCTCAATCACAATAAAAAAATCTCGAACTGGTTTTATTTGTAAACGACGAGACATCATTTATATACGAGTAGTATCTCATATGAAAGAAGTGTCTTTATAAATCGAAGAAGGACACACACTCGCTTCATTACAAATAAGCCCACTAAATTGTAAAAATAATCAAAAATTTTAATCAAATAATTTAACTTTTATTTTTAAATCGTATTTGTGTGTGCGTGAGTGTGTTATACCTGAATGGTGTATCTCGTGTATCGTGTCTGGGTCTCGCGCGCACTCTTAAATACGTCTTCAATTTATTTTTTATGTGGGAATATTAAAATTAAATTTTAATAAAATTATATATTTCGTAGATAAGAATATAACTTTTTATTAAGTTAAGATGAATTTTTGATCTCAACTTCTTTTAAACGACATATTTTGTTGTTGTTGTTGTATTGTGATAAAAATAATGAAATTCAACAGAATTGTGTCGAGACACAATTAATTGAATAATGATGAGTGGTCGCTATGATATTGAACTTTGAATAAATTTATTTTGGTTTATGGGGAGCATACAGTCTTGTGAGCTTGCCACAAAATAGGTGAAAAGAGGTCCTTTCAAGATATATTTGGATCATTATGTATTGTATAATATAAGCACAGAAACCTTGCTGGATATGATGATACTTCTGGTATTAAGTAAAAGCTTTAAAAGCCTTAGGACAATTTAGTTAAAAGCTGTCATCAAATACATATCTGTTTTTTTTCGCCAAAATTATTAATAAAAGATTTTCTTTTAAATGTCGAAAAATTCAGAAAAGAAAATATATTCCTAAGCTTTCAAAATTTGAAAACTCTAAACTATTTTTTTGTTTCGTTCACCATGTAGTAAATAATTTTTAGTCAGTAATGACAACTCTTAGACAAGTTCTGATGTATCTATCAACAGATAATTCATGAAATGGTCGGATTGTGTTTGTCTGTAAAAAAATTGAAAAACACAAGAAAAAATTGAGTAGATGAATTGAGTTAAAGAAGTGATACATATTTTACTAGAGCTTTTTCGTATATTCTGCACTTTTAATTTTTCATCCAAATCATTAAAATCATCGATTGTGGTTGTAGGGATAGAAAGTTGAACCTTTGCGGCTACAGCATGGCATTTATTTAATTGTTTATTTCGTTCATTTGCTGCAATAGTGACATAACTCAAAATTTTTAATTTTTCAGTAGAGCGATTTGAAAATATCACTCAGAATTGTTTGTAAAAACGGCGTTTTTCAAAAGTAAATAAAAATACATTCTGATTAGTAAAATAATTTTTTTTCTATTCTTACATCTACAACCGGATCTTAACTCTTATAATTCTTTAATATTTTGCAAATTTTTTTAGGATAGTTTCCAATATCCTAAAATATTAATTTGTTTCGCGATTTGAGTGATTTTTTTAATGGAATTTTACCTAATTTGCTTGAAATAACTACATAAGAGAGTATGTTTTAATACAAAATAATAAAAATATGAACTATTGGGAATCGTTTGGTTCGAATATCTTAGAAATGAGTGAATTTGGGGTTGTGTCACTATTGCAGCAAATGAGCGATTTGTACTCTGATTTTCTCGGCGTAAGTACTTAACCTTAATGAGTGCTTTAATCAAGATGTTATTTTGATGGCATATACTATTTTCCTGTTCTGTTTGGCAAGCACATTCTTTTGTTGCCTCTGGCGTTACTGTTGTTCTGAATGCAATATTTAAGCTACGTTTGAATGCATTTGGTGTTGTTAATCTGGCGGATGTAGACGCATTATGTCGACCAGTAGTTGTGTACTTAAATGGTTGTTTAATAGATTTTTTGAGGTGTCCAAAAACCTTTACGTCATCAGCCAAATGTAGCAAACTATGCACGTTATACGATATTGTTTCTATGCCATACAATTTATGGCAATCGTCTGGATCGCTTAAATGAATGGCACAAAACAAACCACTAGCAAAAAATGTGAGTAGTATGTTTCTTCGAATAAAGACTTTAAAGCTACCATCCCAGTATAACATAAAATCATCCTAAAATCGGTAGCTGTTCAATGTTCTTTTCCATTTAAAGTTCTTTGCTTTATTTTAAATTCTGATGGCATGGATTTACGAAAAACTTTTAAATTTTAGTTAATTGCAATTAAAGCATTATTCTTTAACGAATTTTTTTCTCTTTCGCTCATTAAAATTATTAGTATTTGTGTCATAAAGCCCAATAATAACACGCAATGCAAATAGTCAATCGGGAGTCGTGTTTTCTCGCTATTACTTTAGTCCGTCCTCAAGCAATTTTCGGATACTCTAAAACATATTTTATGTTGA
The DNA here is from genome assembly GCA_947310385.1 of Nephrotoma appendiculata. Classification (NCBI taxonomy): domain Eukaryota; kingdom Metazoa; phylum Arthropoda; class Insecta; order Diptera; family Tipulidae; genus Nephrotoma; species Nephrotoma appendiculata. The sequence goes on along the minus strand of OX371224.1, from coordinate 83,613,051 downwards.
TCATATTATCAATTCATATTTTTCATCATATTTATGTTGATAACATATTTTATGTTGATACTCCTCTTACTTGCTTGCACTGATAGGATACACAAACAGAAGAAACGACCAAGCAAAAAACGAAGAGCAGAATTATCGCCAGGAGTTGAGGAGCTCGCGCAAGCTAAAGTTAATGAAACTGTCGAACCAGTGCCTGTACCTCAATATCACCAGCAACAAGAACAATGCAAGGTTGCAATGAAGACTAAGGCACCACCGCCAATTAATGTGAGAGAGAAAGTTGAAAATAGTCAAGGAACCAATATCGTTAAAAAAGGGTCCCGCTATTCGTGCTCACATTCAATAAAAGCGAAAAAAATTTAAATATATTTAATATCAAAGCAATACCTAATATAAAGGTTAAAATAGAACTTGTGTCGAGAATGTCGACGGACTTGTATGTGTTTGCTTCACTTTGAATGTTACACTGAATAATATTATTAAGTTCGTAGACGTTTTCAACCAATTATTCTTTTGACGTCACTAACTTGCAGAAGCTATGAGGCACTGAAGTTCACCCTAAAGCCGGCCATTTTTCCGTTCACACTGTCCAGCAATTGACGTGAGAATACCTCAGCTGATCGATCGTTTTGCAGCTTTATGCATATTTGTAGTTAATTTCAATGTCTTTACGTGTCGCCACTAAGTAGGGTATTTCAGGAAAGCATTTATTTCGTCCGCTGATGCCGATCGAGGAACTACAGGTAATGTTTGCCTGCAATCTTCTGCAAGCAATATTAATGCGTTCCCAAATGGTCTGATGGTTTAACGCAAACCTTGCAATGATCGATCAAGAGCCTCGAGCGATTCCAAACAATAATTTTGCATTTCTACAATACTGAATACCCATACCGGATGCTGATTCTACAATCCTATTATGGGCAGTTTTTTATTTAATCGTAAATGCCTTTTTGCTCAAGCGTTAGTTTAAGAATATTTGATTGCACATACGACAAAAGATCACGCATGCTATAATTTTGTTCACAACGTAATTCTACATCGAACGAAGCAGCAGCAGTTCGATTCTGTGATGACATTCTCAATTGCCTGAGAATTTTAAATTAAATCAAATTCATAAAATAAATATGTGTTTTTACCAGCCACAGGCGTGAAATAGGTTTATAAAAACACGCGCAGAATGCAGAAAAACAAAATTTTGTGTCAAAATTTCAAAGCAAACGGTGAAGAACCATCGGAGATTTAAGATTTTGACCAAACGAACATTTACATTTTTATTTATGTATATAGATTTTCTTAAGAAATTTAATATCTCGAGATCTCATATGTTTTTCAAACATGTTATGGTATTCTGGATTTCTGAAAAGTCTAGATTAGGACTATCTATATTCCAAGCCATTTGGAAAGCTAGTTAATTTGATCGCGCAAAAATTACTGGCATTTCAAATGGCTTGGAATATAAATAGTCCTAATCTAGACCTTTTAGAAAATTATAATACCATTCTTGATAAACATATTAGGTCTTGAGATATTCAAATTTTTAAAAAAATCCTAAATACACCAACACCTCACTATGCGTTGTGGATACGTTCCCAAAAAACACGACACAAAGTGAATTGTGATTTACTATATAGAAAGCCGATATGTTCCAGCAAAATTGTTTAAATCGACATAAAGTTCCTTGTAACCATTTATTCCATCAGCTACGGCTCGTGACACTACCACTTCGTTCGCTGTTACGATCATTTGTTTTTAAAATCTCGATACCTTCATCAATTAAATTAAACTCTTAAAAGCAGTTTTGATGTTAAATTTCTTTATTCTGGCAATTCTACCGAAATCTCTTCTTCGTTTGCAAACTGTAAATTTAGTTGCATAATTCCTCGTTAGTCAGTTCACGGTTATGTGAAGTTAGTAATTCTTCTATTTCCAACTCATCCCTTCCCTCAAAATTAGAATGTTTAGCTAAGTTCCGCGAATCTAAAATAAGCAGGTTTTCTCATTTGATCACCAATGTATATAGAAAGCCGATCCTATGAATAAACCTTTAAGATCTAAGGTTTTCCGACTGGTAAATAATGAGGAATTTAAAATCTTCATTGGCATTACCACCCAGCAGCAGAGTTAATCTATCTTTGTTTGCTTTTGGAAATGGAAGTTCTTTTAGGGATCCTTGTCCAAACCAACAAAAGCTTTTAAATTGACAAGGAATCGATTTGCAGCTACGGTTCGCCTTTAAGAGATACACTACCAGTTCTAGTTTCGTTACACGATAATTCACTTTTTGTACTGTAGAATAAGCTTTTCGCTTTCGAATAAATTATCATTTTATTTAATGGAATTCTTTGTACAACCTGGTTTTAAATCCAAATTATAAGCAACGATTGCATTTTGACACTCAATATACTCGTTGCACGAGTTTAGCATCTAAGGATATTGCCGACTTAGCAGCTTCCCCAATTTTATTTCCATCTCAATCTGAATGTTTCTGATGGTTGTTGCAGCTTAAGCAAGAGCTTTAGATATGTCTCCCCTTTCAAATCGTCGTCGAATATTCAATTTTATTTTCAGGGTAATAGTTTCGCTTTTTAGTGATTTCACCGTTAAATACGGTTTTTAAAACACCGTTTATAATATGTAAACAGCTTTAAAGCCTTTCTTAGACCTGACGCTATAACTACTGAAATATGTAAGTACATTTAATAAAATACGTACGCGAAAATAACACTTTTAACAAATCACTATGGCACAATAATGATTTAAGAAATGACATTAAATGAAATGGGAACCCCCCAAAAAACAATTAAAATAAAAAACATTAATAAAATCCAAAACAACGCAAGTTCGAAAATAAAACAAAAACTCAGAACGAATTTTTTGGTCTAATTGAGCAGTGACGCAACTTCAAAAAAACGCAATGGAAACAACGCAAAGTGAGGTATTGGTGTACTTAATTCCCATCCTAATAAATATTGAACTTTTTATTATTTATTAAAATTTAAAATTGGAATTAGTTCACAAATTCAATATTTCGCATAAATGACATTTTGTTTCGCTTTTTAACTAATATGTACATACAAAATTTCGTTTGTTTTTGTTGGTTCAGATTTAAGTTAGATCTAACGTCAAACGCATCTATATGGTATCAATTAAATAAAGCTCCTTTGGATGATTTCAATGTTTTGTTGTATTTTTTTTAAAATTAAACAACTGCATTCTCTGTCCTTTAATAGAAAAGACCAACTATACAAAATTTAACAGAAACGAATAGAATCGATAGATCTGATTTTTACGGTAGTTTTCATATTTATTGAAAATGTATTAATATTTTTACGGTGATTCCCCTAATTTTAGAATGGAAGACGAACGTATTATTACAGATTGGAAAGACCATTTTGAAGAAAATAAGGAAGATATAGATGAAGCAATATGCAAACTGTATCACGAAAAATTACAAGAAGGTGGGTCAACTAGTGGGTTTTTGAGACGTTTAGAAAAGGAGCACAAATGGTGCGGAAGCGCCAGGGTTCTCGTGATGAAGAAAGGATCAGTGGTAGTGTGGCCAAAGCACCAAGAAAGTGCAACAATCAATACTTCAATATTCGGGGAGAAAATCGTTAGCGTAAATCGTCGCCAAATTAGCAGCTAAAGGTGAGTTTTCTGTAAATGGTTTATAGAATAGCTCGTTTATTAGAGTATCTATCTCTGCAAGAGGTTACTTTTTACGTAAAACTAATGATGGCATTACGAAACTAGTTCATGAATATTACTGTGTGGCATACGCAAATATTAATGACTAAATTTATTAATTCCAATTTATAGTTAGTTACTGTAGCTATGACTACAGATGGTGCAGCTATTATGCTAAGTTTGGAAGAACATCACCCAGCTTATATCTGACTTGCTACACCCGTGCTATACATTTGCCAGTTACCAAACTATTTTGTAAAAATAGCTCAAACAAAAAGCATAATGATGAACTAGAAAATTCCGAGTTATCTGACATTGAAGTATATTGACGTTTTATCTGGATAAACGTTTATTGACTAACCAAATGACTGCTGTAAAGAACGCAATACTGCAAAAATATATAATTGAGTTATTATTTTTATTTATTTATTGATTTTTTCACAATAAAATTTATATTAAAATCGCACACTTCATTTAGATTCTTTATGCGATGTACAGTGAATTAAATCTCCAAACATGGTCCTTTCCTTCAATAGTCAGCCTTCCGGTTTAAAGTTTTTTCGAAATAACCGAAGATTGGCACAATGTGGTTATACACTCCTTACGTTTTGATTTATTACTAACCAGTTTTTTAGTCGGAGCCTATCTCACAAAAATGTCTCCATTGCATGCTTAAGCATTGTTCGTATACCATCAGATATAAATATAAAAGCGGAATTTTAATTTTGTAAAAACCGGACTAGCCGACATGAAAGTCACGGAAGTTAGAGGGTTCAAAACTAAATCTGATAGCCGCATTCGGTGAAATACATTAGAAATTAAGAAGGTATGTTGGGGCGATTCCTTAGGTTGCAAAACCCCGTAGAAAAGCAGTACGAAAGTTAAAGTTATCTCAAATGTGGGATGATCAAACAATAAATAATATTGTCGAGCTTCAAAAGGTTTTAAAGCCACTGAAAGTAGCTTCAAAAACATTATAGAAAAGGAAAATATGAATATTCTGAAAGCCAAAGGTTTGACATTTTTATTTAAAAATCTGTAAACTCAGACAACAGTTTTGAGTTATGAAATGCTTAATCTCCTAAAACTAAAACTAGACAGAAGAAAAAAGAAAAATGTTGTACCCCTAATAAAATTCTTGCAAATCCAGATTTGAGTACAAAGAAAATAAGGAAGACGAATTCTTTAGAATGCCATCAAAAACCGATGTGGCTCATTTTGCGAAAAAAACTGCTGCAGAGACTATACAGAACAGAAGGAGAAAGTCAAATTAATGTGCTTGATGTTGGTGTCTTTAGTATTTTTAGTACTTTATTCAAAGAACTAAACATGTATAGTGTTTCTGGAACTGGGGCTAGCAATTTAGAAAATCTTAAGGCGTATTCTTTCCGGCTTCTGTTTATTACAAAATTTTGTTACAAAATCAGTAGAATTGCGTAAAACAAAAAAACACAGGAACGATGACAATACAAAATCATTTCCCGGGAATGCAAATGGTCCGGGAACAGACAAGCCCTTGCATCATTGTACACTATTTAATTTTTCAGCTGGAGCAATATGGGGTCGGCGAACACCATATAAAATTGCCGAAAACACAGTTTTATCATCCGGAACCATTAGAACATCTCTTGCACATTGTACTTCAAAAATTCGTGCAACATATAAACTTTAAACCGAAACCATAACAATGTCACCCAGAACAAGAACACTGTCAGCTGAATTTAATTTAGTACCACATTGATTTGCGCATCATTATGCGCTATCTGAATTTTCACTCGAAACAATGATTAAGCCAATTAAAACCATTTGAAGCCAGCCAAAAGAACACTTTTCCACGACGCGCCAGCCGGAACCAAACCAACTCTAACATAAGTACGTCGACGCATTGTGCATCATTGTTCACTATATCTTATTTCTGACCGGAACCAATATTAAACAAAGTGGAACAAATTAAAGCCAGCTGGAACGAGAGTTTTATTAGTCGGACCATGTTTTTTTACCATTCGCTGGTTCTTGCTTTTATATTGTGACATTCTTCAAAAAATCAAGATGAGATTACCAAGACGTTGAATGTGAAGGTGGTGTATAGCGGTCGCCCACCAATATAACAAAATCGTGTTTTTGGGTGATGTTCTATAGCAGGTAAAAATTCGGATCGCGTAAGTCGTTCTTGATATATTTATCATCGGTATAGACATCCAGACGGACGGACAATTATTTTTTCATTTTTGGGATCAGAGCTCTTCAAAACGTTGACAAATGTATGTTGTATATTTTTCCGTATAATGCAAATAGGTCTTAGTGTATTTTTGTTTCGCAAATTTAAACATATTGCTATTACATAACATAATTTTGAAGAATATTCCAAATTATCTAACTCACTATCCCTCACAGATGATCAAAACCGCCCATTATATCTTTTGTGTAAAATTTGACGTTGCAGTAAATTTGCAGTATAATAAAAATTTTTATCATTTAGCCATGCCTATGTCCACGGATTTCCACTTACATTTTTAAATACTTCGTTGAAACCATTCCTTAAATTACAGCGCAACCGAAAGTAATTCTTGATGAAGCTAGACTTAGAAACAAATACTTAGAAATTTGTCAAATTAAAACTTTAGCTGAATTTAGATTATGTTAAACAGATTTTGCAGACGGTCATGGAGATGTTCACAGCCATTCGTCTTTATTTTCGAATACACAAAACTCTACCTTAGTGTTGATCGGTCAATGGTGATGAGCTTAACATAAATTTTAGGAATTTTGAAAATCCGTGTAATGGAAATGGAACAGGAATTGTTCTTGAATTATTGGTATACAGCTTTGTTTAAAAAAAACTCACAGAAAGCATTATCAGCCGCAGTCTCGAATAAGAATTGTCCAATCTCTTCTAGGTTTAGCTGTCCCAACGACGAGAAGGTAAATTATGTTGACCGAAAAATACACATCATTTTCAAACCGTTTCATATTTTTCAAAAATCTTACCATTTCGGTCAGGCCGTCTTAATGGGACACCCTTTATATAAGCGATGGGTGATTCTTAAGCTTTTGGTTTATAATTTAAAAAAATTTGAATAATTTGAATCGATAAATCAATGTTGCAATTTACTTTTTAAAGATTATTTCATGTAAATGTTGGCCACCGCTACGTTTTAAGTAATCGATGCGAGATGTCCATTCTGAAACAAAAAGTGGCAAAAAAATGTCCGAAATGTAACATTGCGACTATCGTCTTCTTTGAAAAAATGCAAACCAATGATTCCATCGGCCCATAAATCCACGAATAAGTGTTTTTTTCTAGGTGTATTGGCAGTTCTTGTATTGCCTGTGGCTGCTCATCACATCGATTGCAGTTTTTCTTATTAACGTACCTATTTTACCAGAATTGAGCATCGTCGCTAAACAATATTTTTCGGTAAAAAAAAACTGATTTTTCGGCACGCGTGAATATGTCTATATTCATGGACTGTTTCGTCGACAAATAAAAAAACCCTTGGTCCTTTTATTTGAACATTTCTACATTTTCATTCAAGTTCATCATTTATTTGCGAAAAACGAAATTATATTTATTTTTTTTCAATCTGACAGAACTTCCGAATTTCAAATTAGTTTGTGAGCTTTAGAATTGGCCCATACTCACTCAATTGATAGAGAATATTATAAGCTATGAAACATTGCAAGTGAGACGTGAGAGTCCGTGGATATCTCTGGTACAAATTTATTTGTGCAAAGTTTTTAATTTCCAAGCACAAGCAAAGTCATGACATCTCTAAGATCGATGACTCTATTGGACCCCACGAAAATATTGGTTTGCGTTAAATACTACCTGGAGTACATGAACACATTTAAAGCTAGCCCGTTTTAATATTCCGTTCTAAAATTTGTGTAACATGAAGCTCAATTTGAAAAATTCTGTTTATTATGGTGCCCAAAAGATTTAAATTTGACCTCGATGTTGGATGAATATATATGTTTATCATTCCGAAGGACGTGTATTTCGTCAAAAAATAGTTCAAGGTGTCATGTATTCCTGAGAAAGAAAACATTAAAAATGTTAAGTAACTATTTTTGTCAGTTTTTATTACCCGGCATCAACTTAAAATTTTTATTACCACCAATTTTTTGAGCCTTTTCAAGATATCTTATAGAAGGCACACCATATAGGTAATATAAAAATAACAGTATCTCTTCGACATGAAAAAACCTTTAAGATTATGTTATACATGCATATTCAGGTACCGTAAGTCGAAAAAGGAAAATCTCATAAAAAACCATTTTTCTTTCATATACACCGAGCAGAGTGTTGTGCGTTATGTAATAAAACCAAATCTTTAGAAGAAAATTTTCTATTACGAAACCTAAACATACTTAAAATTATATCGCATACCTTGCTGCTGGCAAATAGATTTTTTGTTGTAGCAAAAATTCCTTTGAGATATTTTCTACAAAGGTATATGAGAACAATTTTCTAATTTTAAAAAAATCTACACTTGTACGGTGTTATAGTGCAACTGATATATGCAAAAAAATATGTAATCTTGAGATACGTAATTTTCATCGGAGCATGGCACACAGCATAAAAATACCGACATAAAATTTTCTAATAAAATAGCGAGCGCTCGCTCAAGAGGTTTTCGGAATATACATGAACAAATAATTTATGATTTATGTTTATAGTTGTTAGCACACACATATTGCATTCTTTCACATATCATAACTCAATGATATATGTATATGTATGTATATATATGTAAACATAATAAATAGGAAAATATATACTTTGGGTTTTCTAATGTGCTCTCGATAGTCGTCGTCGTCGTATTTTGTTTGTAAGAAATGGGCAATAAATAATAGGGTTATGTGTTTTATATACATGTACGAGTTCCGCCTAATGGTACAGTTCTTTTGCATCGTTTTCGGTCAGATATGGAATTATAGGTGTTTTTTTAATGTCTTATGATTTATGTTTATCTGTTTGCCTATTATGACCATACTATTTATAGCTATTTGTAGTATTATGTATTATTGTTATAGCTACGCTTTTATGGGATTTATTTCGACATTTATAAACTTATTGTTTTTAATAATTTTCAAGATGATATCTATATGCAATATTACTAATAATATTATGAAATTATGCGTGACATCATACAATGCAGTTGATTTTCATGTGAATTTGTTTTTGACATAATTATTCACGAAAACGTGGGCGCGAAACTTTTCTCCTCAACTTAACAAGAGCAGCTCAAAAATTCCTTTCAACAATCTTAGTGCTTACAAGTTACGCTCTTGTGAGAAACAATTTATTGTTTCGTGTGTGTCAGATCGGAAAAATAGTTACTGAAAATGTTTCAAAATTCTCTTACATATGGGTCGGATGCTTGGCCCCGCTTCGTAGTGTTTGTCGGACGCGATTAAGTTGATTGTATACGCCTGATTTTGTACGAAAAAAATGATCAAACTTTCAATACAGGTTCCCAAACGAGGCTCCGCCTTTTTAACACCCCATTTAAAGGTTTGACAAAAGTGTTGATTGAATTCGTTTGATCATCGTTTGGTCAGGATTGGTCACCAATGGGTCAGTCTTTATTCCGAAAAAACAAATTCATAATTGAATTAATTCAATAAAATCAAGTTCGTCGCTTATTTGGGAGTTTCATTTTACAAAACTAATTGAAAATTCAATATGTGGAATATACCATTTAGTCAAAAATATTTACTTTTTCAAAGAACTGTCATCTAAATTGGAACACATAAGATATAATCAATTCAATTTTTTGGTTCTTCCTAACATCGTTGAGGATTGGTCACTAGTTGTTTTCGTTTGGTTATCCCTCTCTCTACATAATGATTTATTGGTAAAATTCTTTAAAAACTCATAATTTCCAAAGAGTTTTTAATGAATTTTCGCAATGAATCATTAAGTAGGGATGACCAAACGAAAATGACTAGTGACCAATCCTCAGTGATAATTGACCAAATGATTCTAATTGCTGGATTTATAAAAATATTACTATTGGTCGAGCTGGAAATTATGAGTTTTTAACGATTTTCGAAGGGATGACCAAACGAAATCAACTAATGACCAATCCTCAACGAACAACCAAAAATTGAATTGATTATATCTTATGTGTTCCACTTTAGATGACAGTTCTTTGAAAAAAGAAATATTTTTGTCTAAATGGTATATTTATCCAATACCTGGATTTTCTATTAATTTTGTAAAATGAAACTCCCAAATAAGCGACGAACCTGATTTTATTGAATTAATATAATTTTGATTTTATTTTTTCGGAATAAAGGCTGACACCCATTGGTGTCACCAAACGCCAAAATGTGGTGACCAATCCTAAACTAACGATTTTCTTGCAATGAGGTACAGGTAGTAGCATTTTTTTTAATTTTCCATTATTTATTTACCGTTTAGCCCTTACTCTGTGCATTGGGGTCACATTGACCCCAATTGGGGGCTACATTTTTTGTAATGTAAACAGTGCGAATAATTAAGATAGCCTCAACTAAAAGCTTTTAGAATCCAATTGAAAGCTTGTTAAATTTGATTTTGTTATTTAAGGTATTAGGATTGATTTAAAAAATAGCAAGCAGATTTCTGCGCACTGGGCTCAAAATGGCCCCATATGGTTGTTGTACGATTTTGTAAATTATAACGACAAAAAAACTATTTATTGTGCATGCATATGAAATGTAAATGTATTGTTCTTCGTATACTTTCTCACTCCGGGAACTATTTGATAGTGTTTCAACCCCAGAACCATCTGTCGAAGATAAGATAACCAACGACGATTTTGATACGAATTTTTCAGATTGCGATGGCGATGTTGACGATACAAATCTAAATGATTAGAATGAAGCTTTGATAGTAGACGAAGAGATTGTAGAAGGACCAACTGTTGAAGGCGCAGGTTACTCGGAAATGGCATCTAAATCCGCTTGGTGTGACCAGGATGTGTGATTTTCTGATACTATGAGATAGAGAAGGTCTAACTACACATACCGCTTTAATTTTAACTACACCACTGTTGGAATTTCAACAATGTATATCAGATACATTTTTTAACATAAAAGTGGCTAAAGCCAACAGAAAAACACTGAAGTTCTATACGATGAACAATAAAACAGCGAAAGGACATCGGGTGTGGTATGATATTAATTCTGTAGAGATTTACGCTTTATTCGGAATTTTAATATATGTCGGGGTCCATTCAAATTGGGACGAGAGATGGGATGAGCTTTACCGCATAGTCAACCGTCCATGAGTTCATCAAATATTGCGATTTTGTGTTGACAACTACCAAACCAGACAAGAGCGATTACAAACTGATAAACTAGCGGCATTCCATGATGGAACAAATTTTTAGCGATGGTTCGACTACTTTATAAGCCATCAGCAACCTTAACAATCGACGAGCATCTAGTGATAACTCGTGTCCGATGTTCCTTCGTGTATGCGTTCCATCCAAACTATAGAGAAATATGGCATGCAAATATTCTGGATATACGACGCCAAAAATTCCTACCATCTGAATGTCGAAGTATACGTGAGGAAACAACCAAATCAGCCTCGTTCTGTTTATTATTCACTAAATTTAGTTCCATCGAATATCGGCACCATTCTTGAACAAAGGCCGAACTATAACGACATACATTTTTTAAATAGCTGCGTTCTGGCCGAACAACTTTTAAAGAAAAAAACTACAATCATTGTAACAATAAACCAAATTTGCTGAGAGACGAAGATGCACGAAAAAGGCCGAACTGAGAAAAAGAGAAGTTAACTCTTCGCAATTTTGTTTTGACTACAATTTAACTTTGGTAAGCTTCAATCGTAAAAAATAAACGTTCTATTGCTATCAACTTTACACAGCGATAGAGGAGTTGAGAGTTCTTTAAACAAACCAAAATATATCGTAGCCTGTAAGGACCTATACATGCAAACGAAAAACAAATTGATGGCCAATGGTGTTATTTTTAACATGATTGATCTTGCTGGTATACCAGTCTACAACTTGCACAGAAGTGCTAATTCTCAGCTATATGTGAATCGAGTGTCATCCGAGAAAAATTTTCTTTTGAAAAGAACTGGCTATGAAGTTGGTTTAGGAAAATGTGCCTTAGCGACATCCAATCCACGAGTTTTAAAAAAATGTGAAAACCGCGATCAATCTAATTGGATACAAAATTTTAGATGTAAGACGCTTTCCAACAAGAGAACAAGCAATGGTGTCAGCTGCTACTATACGTTCACGATGCTACCTGTGCCCTCGATATGCGAAAGTTAAAACTAAATCTCAATGCCATTTTTCTAATCAGCCACCATGCCCCAGTCAAGCCTAGATCGTGTGTACAGAATGCTTCAAAGAAGATGAACATGATTCGACCGAAGAATATAATGCATCATAGATATATGCCGCATGAATGTATATATTTAAAAAATTTGACCATTAGTGCTACAAACTATTTATTAATACACAAATTAATTGAAATTCTGAATGGAAATGCTGAATACCATTACATAGAAATTTTCCGCTAAATTGAAAAAAAAAAAAAACATTTTAATTTAAGAATTTCATTATTATGAATTTGATGAAATTTGAAATTTTGAAGAGCTGCCAGATGTAGATGTATATCCCTTTTGCGTTTTATTAACACAATTGTGCGGGTAGGGCAAAAGTACCATGTCAAAAATTTAGTTTTGTATGTTTTTTGAACCAACTTACAAACACTATATCTATACACACAATTGTGTTGGTTTTACTTCAAATCAAACTAAATTGTTTATCAACAACGCCATTACATACAATAGTTTTTTACTTACACATTTGTGTGGGTTGGACTAAAATTGAGCCGATTTTTTGTTTTTCTTGGTTGAAAAAGGGATATCGTCAATTCAGCAAATTTTTGTTATTAATAGTTTATCAAGACTCGCAACACTTCATTCCACATAACATTTGCATTCTGCCTGGTTCCATTTATTAGAATTCTGTCATCGTATTTAGAAGGCGCAACAGCAAAAGTTTACTAGAAATTGTAAAACTTATAATGGCATTTGAAATAGAATTTCTGATACGCTTATCGTATTATGACACTGGCTTGAAAAAAGTGTAATAAAAAAAGTAAACGGCGGCTATAGGACAGAAATAACTAAAATGAAACACAATTTTTCAAATGGCGTGCACCTTTTGTTGGTAAACAAATATTTTTTGTACCAATAAAATTGTTAAAAATTACTTAGAACGGTTATTATAAAATATTTTTGTTCAATTCACATAAAAATATTCGTTTTGACTGTATTTGATAAAAAAAAAAGTCGGAAATGTCTAAAAAATATTACAATATAATTTTAACTGCCAGAATTGCTCGCTGGGCAGCTTTTTTTGTATATTGTACACACTCACTCTTATTAATTCTACGTATGCGTATTATTTTTCTCCTTTCATTTGGATTTTTCAGGTGCTGAAAAATAGCCAGTGTCATAATACACTTTCATTGTCTCTTTTTAGCATTTCATAGTTATTGAGTTTTTACAACTAGATTGTGATTACCAAGTTATGAAATGCAGTAATCCTGTTTTGCTGAAATCGTGTGATGACAGACTGAAGAAATAACTACGTAACTTCGATTTCGCAATTAGCTTCCTAGTTTGTGTCTGTCGAAGGTACTACGTTATTTTTTGTCAGTTTTTTAAAATCGGATAAATCAGCATTAGATAAACCAAATGAAAAGAGAAAGTTGCCACCGAACGATTTTTTTCAAACATTTCTAAAAGTAAAGCAGGTGTGTGACGATCTCAGAATCACATAGCCTTAATCCGGCAAGTTTATACTTTATTGTGTTTCGCCAAGGGCCTACCGCAAATAGTGTAAAAAGTATTATACTTTTCACGTGCTAAGTACCTTTATCGCATGTCTAATGTAATTTTATTTCTTACAAATACATGTTTTATTGATATAACGTTTACCTGGCTAAAATTCTCATAATTTAAAAGTAACGAATTTTATTTTTGTTTTTAACGTGATTTTTAATCAATTCTGGGCTGGGTTAACTTCACCCAAGAGCAAATGGGGTTTGTATTGATTAGTGTTGCCTGGTGATTTTTTTTATTTTTTGGGGTAGAATCGGGGGTTAACTTCACATACATGAAGTTAATAGAAGTTACTAGTTGTTAGATGAATCCATATCACTACAAGGAAATACTTGTCCTAATCAATTTTGTCTTCCGACAATTTTTTAGTAATTTATATCCTCAGCAACATCAAATTGTTACACAACTACAAGCAATAGTGTTTCTGGAACCGATAGGTCCTCTAAATCTAGAAACGTCAGGCATCGTCAAAAGCGGTTTAGTCTAAAATGTAGCACTGGCTAATTTAGTTATTGTTAGAACTCGACGAAGTGGAAAATTAAGTTTTAACGTCGTGAAGGAAAGGGCAGTTCAAGACTTTATTATAAGGTTAGAAGAGTACGCTTTACAAGATTATGTTTTAAGGCAAGAGCTAAGTCATGTGTTTAGGAATTGTGTAGTCGAAAAAGTGGCATTTCATCTATATTTGAATGCATCAGAAGCCATTTTGGAGAGAAATGCGAAAAGCTTATCAAACCGTCTTTCTTCGGAAGAAAGAGAACGTGTGCTTCGAAGATCCATAAAAATCAGAACCCAAAATCCTAAGAGGCGGTTTATTGAATTGTAGATATAGGGCATAAGTTGCTGTTAAGCTTCACCACCTCCTGATGGGGTACTATTAGAATCCATTTTGGATAACAAAAATTTCGTTCCCAAGAATGTAGCATAACGTTTAAGAAAATCGAGCAGTGGAAGATGTTCGACAACTTTAAAAATATCTAGGGCTCGTAAAGATAAAATCCACGGAAAATAATCGAAACTCGAAGTCGTTTTACACGGAGAACTGCAAAACAATCGGCCATCGATTTAAGTCTTGTCCAGTTGGGCAAACCAACGAATTTTGAGATGCCGTTTGAAGGTATATCCACCGTCTCTATTCCAAGAAAATCTGGATCTTCCATTTGTAGACTGTCGAGTTTCATCAAACACGACTGTTCGAAAGGTGGGTCCACATATACAAAAATATTGTCGCCGCAAATTAGGAAGTTTGTACGTGTGTGACGACACAAAAACGTATTCCCCATTCAATGCACACGAACACGACCAACACTTAATATAAATTTTATCGAATCGTCAAATTTTTTTCATTTTTTTTTTATTATTCATCGAAGTATTCATCTAGTTTGACTAACGCCTAGACCTCAATTGTTTCCACGCATGGTTTGAGCACTGAAAATGGGAGGTGATATAAAAATTTGCGACGAAAAATTTTGTGTGTATATATATAAACATTTGCGGAACGTGTTCAGCACAAATTTTTGTATATGTGGACCCACCTTAATATTCGTAATGGTTCATAATTTGAGATATAAGGAAGTCCAAAGCTTTTATATTTAGATGGAAATTGTTTTTTTATACTTGAGCCTAATGATAGATCCTTGATCTCCCTTAAGACTCCTGCATTTAAGTCATTTACATCTCTTATAGAAATGCGGCAATTCTTTCTAGGAAGACTCAGACGATTTACTAAAGATTCTGATACGAACGTTGTCTGCGACCGAGAATATAATATAGCGCGGCATGTCAACCATCTTTAACTTAAACTTGCATAGTAGATGCAAGATAGTTGGCTGCTTCTGTTCAAGAACCATTTGACGGTCTAATTCTACTTTCTTTACCGTTTAGTATGTCGTTTTATCCTATAGACCTCTTGAATGTAAAGTAAGGTATGTAAGGCCACATATTGCATATGGACCACCTTGCCTTAGATTTGCGTTGATATGCTTGATGTTTAGGTCTGTGACGGATAAACGTACCGGATAAAATACAATTTGCAAGCAAAAAAGAATGAGCCATCAAAATATATTTTGGGATGATGCTTGACACGACTAAGAAGAAATCGACGTTTTTCGAATGGGCCTTTCGGAGGCCAATTACATAATACTTGGTTACTTAGTCCACATCTTATATTCAGTACTCATTTATTTAGATTCACGCAAGAAATTTAAGACTGCACATCCTATTGTGAGCGTACTAGCTCTTTTTTATGTTGGTTTGTATTTTATATGGAATCCAAAAGAATACGAATTTCGACTTCCTTTGTGTTTTTCATGTTGAATTATTTTCTCTTCTTTCCGTCTTCTTGCCTAGATTTGTATTTTCGATGGCGATTACAAGAGCCGAAGTTCAACTCAAACTCAAACTGTTATTTTATTATTGAAGATATACTAAAATGTCAATAAAGCAAACACGTGCCGCGACATGCGAAAATCAAAGGCGCAATAATATTAATCTCCTTAAACAAATTAATATAATTTACAAGCAACTGGTGTTAACACCAGTGATATCAAGTTTTAATATCGGTCATAGTGAGACCAACGACTCATACCCAAAACCTCAACGTCCACCATAGATTATGGTTGTTTGTAGAGCGACTGAATATGGGCCATTCTTGGTTTGAGGATCTCATTACAACTTCCTGAAACTTTTTACTCGTAAAGGCTATACCAGAACTATCTAAACACCATTGTGGGACCGATAATCAATACCCAAAATCTCAACATCCACCAAATATTATGGTTGTTCTTAAAGCGACTAAATATTGGCCATTTTAGGTATGAAGGCCTCGTTATAACCTCCTGAAACTTTATAGACGTCAAGACTACAGTGTGGACCATCTGTTGGTCTTTTTTTCAATTGATGAATTTTAGTGCTTAATCTTATCTGTTCTAAAAGAATCTTTGACCTATAAAAATTCAAAAATATGTCATTTATCATAATGGAACGCGTCTTGATTGTCCAAATTTTTTTATAAGAACAACATTTTGAAAGAACAACATGATGGCGTTAAATGTGCATATTTTTTATTTTCCTATTTACATAACTTTAGCAATTTGAAATGCAATATCGCACATTTGGATTATTTATTTTTGTAAATTCATAATCTTGGAATGTAAATGAAATCCAATGTTTTTATAATTGTCTGTCATATTTGTTATCACAATAGATGACAGTATTGCTAGCGATAAAAATTATAATGTTTTGGGCCAGAATTTTGGGCCAACTTCACAAACAACGTGCAAATGATAGAGTGGATTTTTGATTTTTGTTATAAATATTAACCCAACAACACACAAAGTTCAAATCATTAAATATTGCCTTCAATCGGTAAATAAAAGTTGAAAAGTAGATTGGACTACCAGAGTTCAGCTCTCACAATATTTCATTACCAAATACCAGTACTCGTAAATGTAATTGGAAATTGGGGGAACGAGTGGACATAAATTAGAGTCTGATGAAAATCGTTGTCTCGTAAAGTTAACAGGTCCGATAAGAAAACAGGTATGTATATAGGTTGAAATGAAACTATTAGCGGAAATATTATAAATGCCTTTATATTAATAATCGATTTATTTAAATTTTTAAACATTAATCATTTAAAAAATATTATTTAATACCGCACTAATTGGTAAAGTTTTGAAAAGCTATAGAAACATATCGAAAAAAAATTAAAAGAGATTTAAATGAATATTTGGGTGACAACCGTGATAATTATCCTAAATTTCATCTCAATTACAAAATACTAAAAATAAATTTTAAATTAAAAGCTTCACAAACTTTTAATTAAAACAGACTGTGTATATATATAACAATAATTAAACAGTTTTAACTGTTTTTAATGAGGCGTTTTATTGATTTCAAAAATAATGAGATAAAACGTCAATCAAACACCTTTAACTAAAATTTTCTACGAATATTCTCATGTAGTGATTTTGGAAATAAATTATAGGAAGAAATTCTCGTAATTCAAATTCTGTATATTTTCATTAAAAGTGAGGTTATAGAAAATGCACTGTTCAATCGTTCTGGACAAGAACGTTTTCATCACATGAGAACACATTTGCTACTGTATACAAAATTACAAAACACCATGTCAATGTCAATATAAAACATATCAATATTTATAAGATTACTAATATCATTATTATTACTAATATTCATTAATATATTATGTTGGATGTGAATGATTGGATGATAGGTGTATACATATACTCGTATACCCAGAGACCAGATCAAAAGGAAAATTGTTTGGAAAACAAATAATTTTTTGTTGTGTTTCTTATGATTCCATTTGTTGATTGATTAATTTTTACTTGTGCGCAAAGTCAGAATATAAAGAGATTGGATTCCCTGTCGGGTATACGTACATCATAAGACGAGTGCTGTTACTGTGCTATTTAATTGAATTTTTTGCTGTTCATTGAATATCTCATATACATATATATTTTTTTTTAATTGAACTGTACGATATTATGCTACACGCGAATATATGTACGAGTACATAGCTGGCACCCATGTGTTTATTTATATATGAACGCGTATTCATCCAAAAATCAATGGGGTTACCGATCGCTGTGTCAATAATATTTTGATGAGATTCCGCGCCCAAAGACGCGAACACACAACGTTTAGGATAAATAATAAATGATTTTGTAATATTAGCGATGAAATATCGAGGTCATGATTTTAGGACAGAAGCTATACCCCACGGGTATATCGTTCCGTGTACACAGACATAAATACACGACCAAACTCATCAAAAACACATTACACAGCTTAATTAATTTCATTACACATCTAAATAATATCTTAATTTATTTGAAAATAAATTCTCAAATTTTATTAACATTGACATTGAACTCAAATCCATAATTTTAAGAGGATTTTGTTGTACATCATCTCTACATATACAACTATTTTCGGTTCAGGCCAAAAGGGTGAAAAATTCAATTTCCATCATTTCATCGTTATTTAGATAAGACACAAAGACACACCACACCAAACTAAATAAATTAAATTGTCGATTTTATAATTTAAATTTATTTTTAATAAATTATAAATTTTATTAACAAACGAAAGAAAAAGATAAGTTATGTGAGTCGTCTTAGGCTGTTTTCTATTACACACCAAACAAACAAGTAGAAAGACGTTAAAGGGTCATGCGCTTGTGATATCTTTTAATAGAATTTTAATGAAATCCAAAAAGTGATTAATCTTTATCTAGATACAAAAGTTTTTTTTTATAATTTTTAAATTTATTTTATCATAATTTAGTTATAAATTAATGCTAACATATTATATTATATAAAATAGAAAATATTAATTATGATATTTATGACGGAAATTGGGGGAGGGTTCCTATACACTTTATATAGGAGATAGTACCGAATATATATGACGTGATGATTTTTGTGTTTAGAATTATCGGCTTTTTTTTGGAAAATCCGGCTTATAGAAATTTATAATAATTTATTTGTTTCGACTGGTAGTTGTTTGTAATCGTAAATTTTGTAGCGTATTTCATCTAAAATTTATTGGGCATTTGTGAGAGTTGGAGCTACGGAAATGTAATATTTATGGTACACCTGGCGAAACGACAGGAATATAATTAATTGCGGAAATAAAGGGTAGACATTGTTATGAAATAGGAATAAATTTGTACAAAATGTTTTTGAAGTGTGTTGTAGTGTAAAACAGGAATACAAATTATTTAGCTTCATTTGCACCAAATACCTTTCCACAGTCATGCCATCTTAAAATAAAACAAATTTGAAAAGATCACATAATATTTAGGTATGTATTCACATGTCTGCATGTAAAGTTAGCACGATTTTTGCAATGGCAACACTTTTGGCTTGAATGTTGAATATTGTATTTTTAGTACAAGATAGCACGAAAAGTTGGGAAATATTTATTATGAATTTTTAAAATTTAGCACGAAAAGTGCAACGGCTGATAAAAAATAAGTAAAATAAAGCATTTGATCAATCTTGATATAAAAGCCTCTTCCAAACATTTGTCGGACACAATTTATTTTGTGTTGTAGAAGAATCCTTAATGAACTATTTAGACATATTTCAAAGCAATTTTATGGGTCAGACGGTAGTACTAATGATTCGAACTGACACTGACCTCATCCAAACATTTATCGGACATGAATTTAATTTGGTCACCATTTAGGTACAGAGTCCTTTTTGCAAGATTTTTGGGAAATTTCTGAAAATTGTATGATTTATAAGAGTACAATTAATAGGACTAGGGGAAATTAAGCGTTTATTCCTAATGAATAATTAAAAAATAGAAAAAATGGTTTTCACTTTATACCTCATGTTAAAACCTAGTATTACGTATAGTATTCTGGCTCGAGGAATTTAATAAGTTGTTAGAGACCCCGACCCCACGATCTCTGGTAATAAGTGTTAATTGCCATTTTCAGTTCCAGGCCTTCAAAATAAATTCGTAAACAATTTGGGACCTAGATTGAAGGATGGTATATGGGCTGATCGAATGAAAAATTTGATTAGCTATTAGTCACATTATTGGAACTTGTGTCAAGATCTCTGGTAAGGGGTGTTAATGGCCACTGTCCGTTCCAAGTCAAATTTGATTTTCTTCGGAAAAAATTCGTGAACACTTTGGGACCCGGGTTGAAGGATAGCACAATAGACACAATATCGGAACCTGAGTCAAGATCTCTGGTAAGGAGTGTTATTCGTCATTTTTTTATTTATTTACAATAATTATAATCCACAGGATAACAAATCCCTAATGATTATTACAATATAATTCCAAGAGTTAAAATTACACGATAAAATAAATTAATCTCAAGTCGATTGCATAAAGTTACGGAAATCTCATTAAAACTCAATGAAGATTAACACGTTCGCGGACACTTTCACTTTCGTCGCAGAAACGAAAAAGTTGTATGAGTGCTAAAGTATTCACGTCCGCGAACGTGTTAAGTCACTTCAAACATAGAAATTTTAAAGTTATCGTTTATTTTTGAAACAAGCTTTAGTCATTCCGAAATCAAAAATATCCCAGAAATCGTTATAGTTCGTAATCATAAAATTAATTGATTCGTGTACGATGAAAATCTCGTACCAATAAAGATTTTGTTATAAGTGGTCTTATGGGAGGATAAATATTGAAACGCGAAAGTATAAATGGACAATCAATCCTTGCTTCCAAAACATCAGCCACAAATAAAACAGCAGCAAAACAACGTCTGATTGACAAGGGCTCTACATTTAAAACGAAACATCTCATATTCACCCAGAGAAATGGTTGTACACATCATACAAACATCAGGCATTTTTATACAAAATGTTTGCACGAATTTGAGCTAATCCGGTGTGATGTACAATATATGCAGTTTTATACAAACTGGAACGTTTCATACAATAATAAAATGGGGAAAACCGCCAACTAAAATGATTAAATTTAACAAATTATTATCATAGAATAAAATATTTGTTGTACAAATTATTCCAAAAAAATGTATAGAATATTCCAATAAAATACGGGGTGATGTACAATTTATGCAGTATTTTTACAAAATGTACATTTTATACAATAAGAAAATGCACGATTCAGACAATTAATTTGAATAAATTTAATGAAATACTATCATATTATATTCAAATTATTGAACTAATTATTTAAGAAAAATGTACGGAGAGTTCCAGCAAAATTACAATTCATACCTAAAGCTAGTATCGTATATTCAAAAATTGGTTAATAGTTTGCGCATAAGGTGCTTTATGTTCCAATAATCTGTATAATAATATCCCACATTTGTTATGTTTAGGCCATTTATTCTGTATAAAGTATCCCATTAAGTATTCAGTTAATTCCATTAAATTGCACAAATCATTCCAAAATATTGAAATAAACTGTACCATTGATTGAACAAATTGTTTAAATAAAATGTGCCTTGAATTCCATTTGAAACACGATTTCATACCTTAAGTAGGTAATAAATGTCCAATAGTCGGAGTCATTATGTAACAAATTTGCATTACTCTTTTTATAAATAGTATAATATATACTTTTTTTGGAAAGCCAGAAGACTATTATATTCCTTTAATTTGCATAGAATACTCCACAATATTGAAATAAACTCTACAGTCGATTGAATAAATAGTTAAATAAAATACACATTCCTATTTTTATATTTTACATATGTATTTATTTAACATAGTTACATCAAAATGATATGTTATTTATGATACCTTTCTTATTTATTTGTTAATTTCAATTTAAATTTAATTAGCCGATTATAGTATAGAAATTTAATGAATTTACAGCAATCTTGGTATAAAATATAATAAACCATCACAATTAATATGGGCTTGAAAAGGTTTTTTAGAATTTAAATATTCGATACTTTTAATAATGATATTGTTATAAAGTACACCCATCTTATAAATTTTTAAATGTGAATCGAAAGAAAGAATTTCAACTTCAACTAAACACAAAATAAGCTCATCTTTATACATAATCATGTCAACAATTTGTAATAGTTTTGGTTCCTCGTACAAGTAATAATTTGTTTTAAATAAAGTTCCTTTATATTTCGCAGAAGCTAGAAAATTAAAGGTATTACTTTCACTATGTATGTATTTTTTCAAATCAGAATTTTTGTAATACATTTCAATTTTTTTGTGATCGGTAGGTAGTTTCTTAAAAATTTCAACATTATTATCGAATATTTTATCTTACAATATATGGAATGCAAACATGTAATTGCATTTTTTACCTGGAGACATCGGAAGATTAACGCGTGAGTATTAGCTTTAGCGTATTTCTTTATCACTTTATTTTTACTTTCGTGTCTCATACAACTGATCAACTTTAGTGGTCCTGAACATGCAATGAATCGAGGGTAATGAGTTAGGAAATGGTGTTTTGGCTTAAGATGTTGTTTGAATATTTTTATGTATAGAGAATGATGACGAGTAATAAAAGTTTGAAGGCAAACTAAATCGATATTACTATACGAGTCTTTCAGCAGAAAATTAACAAGATCATACAAAGCTAAAACATATTTCCATACCGAATCACTTCTATTAATAAATCCACCAACAATTACGGCGAAGTATTTTTAGAAGCAATATGATTCTCGTGCTGACATATGAAAGTTCAACTTTTTTATATGCTCTTCCTTTATGATATTCGGTCTATTTTGAATTTCAATTTCTCCGTAATCAAAGTAATCAAAAGTTTGGATTTTTCTGTTTAGGTCCGTTAATGTGAAATATTTTTTTTCATAAATATACATTTTAAGAACCTTTACTAGCCCATATCTTATAATTCCTTCATACACATCATGCATCATATCACAATAATAATTTCTCGTTACGTGAAATGAAGTAAGATTATTAAATATAGAGTTAAATTTTAAGCCACTTAACTTAAAGTCACTGATTAAAATATCTTCTTCATAGTTTTTAATATTTCGTATTTTTTGAATATTTTCTACTAGTTTATATTGCAGAGTTGATTTGAGTTCTATGCAATGACGACAATATTTATTATGGGAAAACGATGTTGTGTACCCCATTATGTAATTCACGGCCAAATTGTCGCCTATTACAAGTCCGAGAGCAAACTTTATAGTTTTAATTTCATTTTTAGATTGTATTTTAATTCCGTCGTTTTCAATTACTTTTAAAATGTCAATTAAGTGAGCAAGAGATTTATTAGGCCCAAAATCTTTTAAGGTTTTGGATTTCATTAATAACGCAACAAAAATATGATCTAATTTTAAAACATTAACGGGGAGGCTAGGAAAATGTAAGTAAAACCCTGTAACAGATTGGGATCCTGCGTGACTACCTAGTGGATTGCCCGTTTCCAAAAATCATCGTAATAAAGTATGTTCGGCAACACAACATCGTTTTCCGAAAACAAAGTTAACTTTTCTCTCCACAAACTACCTTGAACAAAATTCTCAATTTTATGGGATTTTGAATTTAGCAATGTATTTGTATAAGCAAGGGTCTCTTCTAATACACCAGGTTTCTCAAAAAATGTTTTTATTTGATAAACAATCGGCATAAGAACACAATTATAATCTACATTTCGAAAAACTGGGACACCTTTTATGAACGTTTCTTTGTTTTCACTGTGAATTAATATATTTTGTGGAGCTTCAAAATTAATTTGTTTTTCTAACAATTTGTTTGATGAATATTCAGATTTTACGTTATCGAAAACGCTAGAAATGCAATCAATAATTTCCGAAAAGGCGTTTTTGAGATCGAGCAATTCAGGAATAATAATATTTAATAATTTTATCAATACAGAAATTATGTTTTCGTTTAAGCTTTGCACAATATTATTTATAATATTTGTTGTCATATGTGGTTTAGCGTATAACTGAATAATAAACATTAGTGCTTTCTGTTGTATTTCTGATTTAATTTTAGCTATTTGGTCAGCTAATAGAGTAGGTAAATCAGTTGAGGTGGTTCGTTCTTCATTGTTTACTAAGAGTGGCGTTGCTGGGTTTGTATTTACACTTACTTTCGATCTCAAGTTCTCTGCATTTTCTGAATTACTAATATCTACTTGATTATTTTCTTTAATTCTATGTCCAGATAAATGTCTCTTAAACGAATTACGATTAGTGAACAACTGACCACAACTTTGTTGATGACATTTTAACGTATCAGTCAATTTAAGAAAATGTATATAATTAAAATGAGTTAATAAGGTGCTTATTTCATTAAAAACATCATTACATTTAAAACAAAAATACATTGTTATTTAAATTATTAATTATTATTATTATTATTAATTTAAATACAAATTCCTATTTTTATATTTTACATGTTTATTTAATGTTTAGTTCTAAATTTGTCAACCAATTCCATTTTTACATTTTAAAGTTAACGATGCCAAACGAAAGGTGTCTACATACATTTTACATACATTTTACGTACATTTTACGTACACATTTTACATACATTTTACATACATTTTACATACAGGAAAACTGATTTGAAAATTAAGGTTAGATTATTAATCTGTTATCAGAATTAAAATAGTAAACTAAAAACATTATTGTTTGTAGTTTGCTATTTTATTTCTGATAAAAGATTAATTATTTCTGGGCTTATTTTATCAAACTTCGTTGTTATATCGTAAAAATATTTCTGAACAAAAAGCCAGACGTTTTCACCTTGAATGGGGTATTAAAATTAAAATCGTTCCAACTATGTATTCCCTCGATTTGCACAAAATATACAAATTTATTATTATTCCATAGTAGAACGATATGTTCTTTAATCACGGAATGATTAATATTTGAACAATTTCATCCACTTTTGGAACAATATATACAAAAATGAAATATTTGAACCATTCATGGAATGATACATGATTTTTATGGAATTACTGAAAGTTTTCAAATCGGTCCAACTATGTATTCCATCGATTTGCACAAAATATACAAATGTATTTTTCTGGGTGTTGTAATGAAATGAATGATGATGAATATAAGATTTGAGGAGTCCTCTTTTCTTTAAATTGTTTAGGCGCTGTATAAAACCCAACAAAGGTGACGATTTTGATATTATTTTATCAATATGCGGAATAAAACTCAGTGTGGGTCAAACGTTACTCCCAAGTCTGTGATTTGGTTAACCCGAGCTAATTATTTCGCTATTAATATTATAATCAAAATTTATCAGTGTTTTTTCCTAGAGAAAGACATAACAGCACACTTGTTAGTATTTAACTTTAAATAATTCCTGCTACACCACAAGAATACCGAATCCAGGTCAGATTGTAATTTAGTGCCATCCGAGGGGTCAACAATGCAACAGAGAAGTTTGAGATCATTTGCATAAAAAAATCTCTTAAAGTAACACAATACATCCATCAAGTCATTTACAAATATTGTAAATAATAGAGGACCAAGGTGTGAGCGCTGCGGAACACCGGAAAGAACGTTTATTTTATCTGATTTGACTCGATTTAAGTTAACATATTAAACACGGTCAGATAGATACGACCTCACCCAATTAACATTTTCAGACAGTCCAAACAACTTGAGTTTATTTATGATGATTTGGTGTTGAACAGGGTCAAACGTTTTTGTGACATCAACAAAATCGACATCTAGTTGACTCTGCGACTCAAATGTATTAACAATTTTACGTTGAAACACAATCAGATTGGTTGTTGAGGATCTACTATTGAAAACACCGTGCTGAGATGTTGAAATGCAATTCTTTATGTTAAAAAAATGTATCTTGTCAATAGGGCCTCAAAGAGCTTAGGGATTAGAACGATCACCTGCCTTATAGATTGGAGTAATTTAAGATATTTTCCATCTCTGTGGAAAAATCGAAGTATTTAAAGATTTTTCAAATAATAATTTCAACGGATAGCAAACTCCGTCCGGACCACAATCATTTTTGAAAGAGTTCATTGCATTAATAATTTCAGATTCGGCCACATATGGAATATCAAATTGAACGGGACATTTAAAATTTAAGAACAAATTTGTATACACTTTGAAAAAAGTTCCTAAAATAATGTACAATTACGTTTAAAGCGGAACTACTTTTTTGATCAAAATACATAGTTCTAGGCAGGTTAGATATTTTACAATTGGAGTTAACAAATTTCCAAAAACAATTAGGATCCTAATATGTTTTAGATTCAATAACCCGTAAATACTCATTATAAGCCTCTTTATTTTTGATAATGAACTGTTTATGTGATTCCAATTTTCTAGTTTTATTATATAAGGAAGGATTATTCTTAAATTTCACATGACATCTATTTTTATAGTTGCGTAATTTAATCAACTCGTTAGTGAAATGAGGTGGATAATTTGATAACGACTTAAAACTTGTTTAAGGTACAAACACATCTGCTTCGAAAAAAATTCGTGAACACTTTGGAAACGGGGTTGGGGGATAGTATATAAGCTCATTGGCTGACGATTTTAATTAGATATTAGACACACTATCGGAACCTGAGTAAAGATTTCTGGTAAGGAGTGTTAATGGCCATTTTCAGTTCCAAGACAAATTTGATTTTCTTCGAAAAAAATTCGTGAATTCATGAAAACCTACCCTAGCGCATTGATTAATTTTAAATAACCTAAATATCTACAAACACCATTAGAAGAGAGATCATATTTAAAATTCAACTAAATTTTATTTTCCTTGAACTAGAAAAAATTGGATTTCAGAATATATAGATAGAAAATTTCGGAAATATATAAAAAGCGATGTCAAATTTACGAAATCTACTTAGATATTTAGAATTTATATGCAAGCAAGCACTAATTGCAATAAGTCATATTCCAAAAAACATTACCTATCGAAATTTTTATTATGAAACTAATTCAATGGTAATTTATGAGCCATCAACAAGTTAGCCACATTACAGATAGGGAATTCATCTAAACAGATGAAGAACCTTAAAACCTATAAAATGGTAAATAAAGCGCTTAAGAAATTTAAATTTGGATTAAAAAAGTGTAAATGTTGGGTGTGGAAACTATTAAAACAACCAAGAAAAAATTTATTAAAAACTTATACAACAACAAACATGAAAAATCCATTTTATTTTTAAACGACCGAAATAAAATTTTATTTCGTTAAAAAATAAAATTCATGTCTGACAAACTTTGCCCAGCTCGAAACTTTAGTATTCCCTTCCCTCAAAATAAAAATTTAATTCATGTCCGAAAAATGCGTGGCAGAAATCGGCTCGAACCATTAGAACGCTTTTTATACCAAAACGATTGTTTTGAAATTTGTCTAGTAAATAGTTAAGGATTCTACTACAATAAAAAAATTATTGAGAAGCTGCATACTTCAGGCATTATGTGTGATGTGTTCAGGCATTACAAGTTGCTGAGTGGGGGGATATCGGTAACATCGACATCAAACAATTATGCTGTAGTGGGAGCTTCATCGACACCTACTGTTGATGTTTGCAAATTTAGACTAAATTTAAATAGAACCTCGTCATAAAATATGGCTTCAACAGTATCTGTTAAGTCTACATCACCCACCTTCTGTAGAGCCTTTGAAAACTGTAAATACATCCTCGTTTTCATCATCTGCATCATTAGGTACCATATCTTATACATAAGCTGCTGCATCCCAGTTCTGTGATTCCATTGATTTACTCTAGAACCTAGAAGCCACTTGTATCAATTCCGACGGTTAGTCGACGAAAAATTATCAATACCCGTCGCTCATGCTGCTAAGAGTTCATCATATAATCATGACAGAAGAATTTGTGGGATTGGAAACTTACCTGTAAATATTAATATTAAAACAGTTCCTCCAAAGTGTTGGTTACACCTCTCAAAATTTGCCCCGGATACTGCTGAGCGTAATATATTAGCAATGGCTAATGCGTGTTTGGGAACTTTACTGTAGTGTTTCTAAGCTGTTTCCAAAAAAGTTCAATGAGAATAGTTAAGAGTACGTGTGCTTTAAATTGGGTATCAGTGAAGTATTACGTGTGAACGCGATGAATCCTGATATACTTGACCAATACGAATTTTTTTTCGTAGCATTAATTCGTCAAATTTTTGGACAGTTGGGCCTGTTCGAGCCAAATTTCGGAGACCACAGTTAAAAAAGTAAAACAATTTTCGGGTAAATAAAAATTATTCATTAAAATTTGTCCATTTAAATGTACGCAGCTTAATTAAACATTAAAATGATATTATGATTTTCTCGCTTTGTCTGAGTTTTGGCTTCACAGTAAAATTACAATTAAGTCGCTCCAGATAAATAATTATAATTGAGAGGTGATCGAGTTAATGATCGTTGGGGAGGTGTTGCTTTATATTTTTGAGCCTCTTTAAATATTAAAAAATTAGGACCTGGTTGTTTTGGTAAGGTTGAGTTTCTAGCCTTAGAACTTATAGGTAGTTTTGATAAAATCCTGTTGCTGGTTATTTATAATCTGTCGCCTGTGGTAAGTGTTGATTCTGTTTATTTAAATATCATTTGTACCCAGTATTTGTCGGAGTATAAAAATGTTGTGTGCTTCTGTTATTTTAACTATACAACATGTTAATTGGCACTAAATTAAATACTTGTTTTCAAATACATAATTTATACAGTTTACCATTTGGCCCTACTAGAATTGATATTCGCTTATAGAAGCTCAAAAAATTCAATCTTACTCACAATGTGCAGTTCCTGCTATTTCTGACCACGATTTGATTTTTGCATACTATAAATTGTGTCCTACTAGGGATAAAATATCTAATACCGTATTAATGAATGTTCAGCAGCACCTTGGTTAAACGCAAATATTTGAAAACTAATGGAACGTAGAGATTTGGCTTATAAAAAGTTTAAAAAACATGGTTTAGAATTGGATTTTAATTATTTTATGTTTCTAAGAAACAAAACTAATAAATTGATTAATCAAGCCAAACATAGTTTCCATTTTGGTAGTGCGTATAACTCAAGGGTAACCTGGAGGAACTTGAAAAAGCTTGGTGTTTTATCTTCCACAGGCAACACAAATATTGTATTTTCTGCTGAAGATATTCTAATTGGGTTAAGCAAATTTGGGGATTCAGCAGGTGTTCTATACCTTTACCTGATTTGGATTTTATGTGAATTCGTTAAAAAAGATATTGTATCTTATATTGGGGACATTCGTCCACTTGATAATATTTCTTATTATTTTTGATGATATTTCTGATATGCTTGATAAGAAAAATTCGTTGCAATTTTGGTTTTGTTCGACTTTTCAAAAGCATTCAATAGTGTGAATCATGTCCATTTGGTACAGAAACTATACTTGTATCATAAATTTTCTAAATCTGCCGTTAAATTAATACATTCGTATCTGTGTAATTTTAAGAAGTTTGTAAGATGTGGTGCCGATTGATAAAGCATTTGTGATTTGGTTGCTGGTGTACCTCAGGGTTCTATTTTGGGTCCATTGCTTTTCTCCAGATATATCAATGATCTGTTGCAATGACACAACATGAGCTGAGGATGTTTCATCGTTACCGATTTATCAATGAGCCGAAGATATCGGTTGAGTATTCCATTTTATTCATTAAAACTATCACAAGTAAAGATGCCACATTCACCCTGAAAGAAAGAGACAACATTTTTTTTACTACGTATAAATATTTTGTTTACTTAGACGTATATTAAACGACTTTTGCGCTTCAAGTGTATCAATAAACGTTAAAAAAAATATCGATTATTGATTAGCTGCTCAAATTATAACATTGCGGTATCATAATTTGTTCGCGTTGTATTCATTCGAACCTTTGGCGCATTCAATATTGGATGATCCGAAACCCCAGGAAAAAATACTTTCATAATATAATTGACATGGTCCAGCGTTTGGATACCGGAATTCTCCAAATCTGCCGTTAAATCTGTCATACTGTTTGTAGCTCAGCAAACACTTGTTTACATTCAAGCCGTACGTTACTCTCGAGTGTATATTCATCTGGATTTGAATCCTTTTATAATCACGTTCCGCTTGTGTGCTTTTCCGACAATAATAATAATCCATAGAATAACAATGATGAGAGTACCAATTACAATTCCGACCATTGCATGTGAAAGTCTCGGCTTTATCAAATCATATTTTAAATAGCCGACTTTAAAATGTAAATTTTTACCAACTTTTACAACGACCAGAGGGAGGCCACGATTTGTTTCGATTCCATTTTCATCGGTTGGTATTGGTTGTAGATCAGGCGGTGTACATACGAGTTGTGGCATAGCCAAACTTGTTATGTTACACTGCATCGTTCCAATCGTTACATTAGCGTCACCCTCATCGGATGCTGTATTCAAATTTTTGGCCCTCAATTACAAGCGTATCGCCGCTTCAAACCATTCGGAAATGGGAAATAATTTAAATCCTCAACGTACACGATTGTGCTGCGCAAACTTTGAAAATATTAATTCAAATTTTTGGCGGATTTAACATTGTCCATAACGAAGCTAAGCTGCAAATTCAGTTGGGTTTCGATTATTTTGAATGTTTTTAATTCGGATTGGGACGAAGTGTATCCGTATCCAATTGTTCTAAATTGATCTGTCATGGTTTGTTGTTTTTTTTTGTCGCGTATATTTATATGAATTATAACCGACCGTCGTCGGTTCGAACTTTCCATTTGCCGATGGTGACGGGCACTCAACCTGATTTATTTACATTGATTACCGTACATGTAGTCTTATTGATGCGTTGCGTTTTACAGTAAATTTCGATTTCGGGCTTTTGAATCGAATCCAAATTTGTACCGTGTATAGTAATCATTCGGCCACCGGTTACAAAACTTTGTAGCGGTTTAATTTGCATTATTTTAGGATCGAGCGTGTAATTATAAATACTGCAATAATTATCGGCCGTGTTATTACATGTCAAAGGGCGATTGACCCCATCTATAAATAACAGTAACTTTTTAGTATTCTCAGGAATTCGTGAAGCCGCATAAAGTATTGTAAATTGCACTTTTATGCAGATGATTTACAGCTTTACATTGGTACTGATACTCTTAAGATAGATGAGACCATCTCATGTCTAAACTTTGATCTGAAACAAATTTCCTTTTGGGCCAAAAATAATTCACTTTATCTTAATTCTCTTAAAAGTAAGGCATTATTTCTTTCTAGAAATGCCTCAGTTAATTTGAATCCGACACTTCTTTTGGATAACGGTGGTCTTTTAGTTGTTCCCTTGGTTAACAATTAAGGATTAACATTAAATTCGAAATTTACCTGGGATGACCATGTAAATTCTGTATGTCAACGTCTTAATTATAGTTTGTATAAGCTTAGATTGATAAAGAAGTTTTGCCCAATATATTTACGCATAGTTTTAATTAAATCCGTAGTTGAGCCATTTATTCGGGTTTGTCAACGTATTTGTACAAAAACTTATTTTTCACTTAATTTTTTGATTTTAATTAAGAAATAGCTGAGTTCCCTCGAGTTTAAAATTTATTTATATTGTTACGATTTTGCCTTGTCACTTAAGGTTCGAATCACTGGATTGTGAATAAATACAACTGCTTCAAATTTGAACTCACACAATTTATTTACACAACACAATTTATTATACAACACAAAATTAACAATTAATTATTACAATTATAACATACTTTTTAATTATCACTTTAATAAGCGCTTTAATAATCACTTTAATAATCTTTCTATTTAACCTTCACTGTTTCACGTTTAAAATAAAACTCAGCATTCAACGTCAACGTACGCCTTTATATACCAAAATATTTGTTTCCAGAATGATCCTAAAATCAATAATCGAGCAAATATGTTAGTATAGAAATGACGCCTAAATGTTGAACCAAATCATAAAAGC
This sequence comes from Nephrotoma appendiculata, assembly GCA_947310385.1. Classification (NCBI taxonomy): domain Eukaryota; kingdom Metazoa; phylum Arthropoda; class Insecta; order Diptera; family Tipulidae; genus Nephrotoma; species Nephrotoma appendiculata. The sequence goes on along the minus strand of OX371224.1, from coordinate 83,581,085 downwards.
AATTGAACAATTAATGAAATTTACTTATTCTATTCTAATCTAGGTGTCACTGTAACAATATTATGTAAAATGTACAGATGCCAATTTTGATAATAACTGGTTATGAAATGGCCAGTTTAGTCAAGCATGAACAGATTCTAGAGTTTTGTCCAAAACTTACGTTAAAATCCCTGCTCCATAGTACTACCCAAATTTCACCGTAATTCGTTAAGAAATGGCGGAAAGACGGAATATTTGTTAAATTTCAAGATTTTATTTACCGAGTTCCATTACTTCGAAGATCAACCAACTTGCCATTTTAAGGATCACTTTTAATACAATATTTTATTCCGCTGAGATATTTTATTTAGTGAAAATACATAATGAATAAAAAATTTCCGCTGGTAATTACATAACAAAACTATTTCTCTTTAGTGATAGTGCTGCCGCTTGCGGCGAGTAGCGTACTCTCTTATTTCCCACTGTCAAATTTCCTCTATCTTAAACAGCATTTATTTCTGTAACATTTATTGATTGGAACCGTATATAACTACGTATTGTAACGCGCTTACTGATCTACCCAGAGCAGTAACAAAATTAGGCAGGCAAAAAAAAACGATTGATTTCGGCCACATGGCCCATTACAAATTTCATTTCCTTTATTGTTATCTAGACTTAATTACAATTTTCTTTTCCTCCTTTTTGTTTGGTTAAATTATGGTTTTGTTGATTGTTAAGTTGTATCCCTGAGGCTGGCGACGACTGCTCGAAATAAACAGAAAATAAGAAAACAGAAAAAAGTTCCTGTGGTAAATGTTTAATGTGGGTGGCGTCGTGATTAGCTCCCTTCAGGCTAAGTACATATAAAACGGTTGGGTGCCACTCTGGCAAGCCAGAGAGCCTGCTAGTACGTTTGTGAATGCCCATGCTCTCTCAGTCAAGCAGTCCACTCCGGCGTGGATGATTAAAGGAGACAAACCAATTAGCTACCCGCACGTGTGGAAAATAAGCTACGATAATAAATGTGGAAAGTAGAAAAACGTATATACTCACCGACAGTTGTACTCAACCTGCTCGCCGCTCGGTTGCCCTCGCACCTCCTCTACTGCTCACTCGCACCAAAACCTAGTGCCCCCGTGTTAATATATCGGGCTGATAAACACTCGATTATGTATCAGATACTGTCTCCGCTTAAACGTATTAAACGGTCTTCAAAAATGGATACAAAAACACTTATTTGTTTTGCGATGGCGGTCCTCACTTGAGGTGTGTGCGATGCTATATTTTCTCTGGTTTTTTTCGACACAACCCTGTCTTTGTATCAATCCAAGCTACTTTGCTCCGAATCGTTCGTCTTGCTACGGTTCGGTAGTCTTCCTTTTCGCTGTCAATATTTTCCACACACACGACACACTACCTCTCACAAAACCAAAAAAAACACTTCACCTCAACTTGCTTTTACCAGAAAACAAAATACGGAATCAAACAAAAAAAAACCTCAAAATTAAACTCGGTTGGGATATTGGGAATAGGTTTTGGACTTTGGTTAACTGGGAATTTTGAGATTGGATTGTAGCAAACCAATGGGCCTCTCTCCCTAGAACCAACCAGGCCATTCTGAACCGTGGTGAACCTGGTTCAACACAAAACCCCAGTTTACAGTATACGTGTAATTTTTTAATATAAATTTCGAGATTTTTTAATATAAATGGGTTCAAGAAAGGTCCTGCGAAATAAATAGCAAGGAGGTGATTTAGGGGAGGATGGAAAATTTCGCTCATTAAACAATAGTTAATAATCGTTATTATTTCAAACCACCTCAGCTTTTTTCTTTTATTATTGTGTCACCTCCATTTCTCAAATTTTCCAATGTTTTTTTTGTTCTTATCAAGTACAACACTAATTATTGTAATACAGAGATTTAAAATTACCTATTAAATACAGTTAACATGCGCAATACAAATATTAATCAAAAATTAAAGCGGGCGGCAATATAGTGCTACGGATGGAACGGTAGTAATATCGTTACGTGCCGCGAAATATTAAAATGAAATCAAAAAGTCATATATTTTCACTTACACCAACTGTGCGCGCCCGTTACACAAACACTATTTCTATTTTGGTTACTTACCTCACAAACAAATTATTAAACCGTTTGAATTGTTTTTCTCAACCGTAATGAAAATCGATTACACACCTGTTAAACATGCACATCGCCCTACTCAAAATCATAACTCTTAACAAATTTATCTTAATTTTAAAAACTCTTCAACAGTAAAGTGCCCATCACAATTGTATACATTTCTCACCATGTTACCATCCAACTTATATCCACAACTCCATACAAAACCCCAAATAATATTTATTATCACAGCTCATAACAAATATACACAACAAAAAAAAAAATTATGCAACACTTAAATACATAAAATAATGTTTATATAGTGTTATGTACTCGGTACTCGTAGTGTGTAGTGTAACTTTCCACTTGAAAATTCTTTCGTCTCACATCCCAGTCTATACACAGCGCACATATAGTTTCGATAATAACAATAAAAAAAAATTTCAATTGCCCACTTAAAATATAAACTAACCATTAAAACCAATTCAAATGTGGTGTTGTTGTATTATTGTACAAAAAGAATGAAGACGCGAAGATTATATAAGTTTCCCAAAAAAAGAAAAACTACTGTGCGTTTTTCATCGAGTACAGTGTTTTTTGTTTATGTATACGAACACGCAAAAATAATAATAAATTTATAAAATTATAATTTTTTATTGTTCTGTTATCAAAGTACATAACAACGGAAATTTAGAAAAGAAAATTTTAATTAATTTTCATTTTGTGATTCTGAAAAAAAAATGTTTATTAAAAATTTTATGTTTTAATAATTAACTGGCACGCACAATCCCTTAATTGCGAATTAAAATATTACAAGAAATTTTTTTTTTGTTAACAATAAGGAAAACTGTATAAAGTACGAGGAAAATTTTTAGTTTTAGTATAAACAATAAAATTAATTAATTTTTATAATTTTGTTGTTATGTTTTTTGATTAGAAAATTATTATTGTACACACACACAATGACGAATTTAGTTTTTCCGATATTGTTAATTTATGGAAAATGTTTGTGATTAATATTAATGTTGACAGTATTTTATTTTTGTCTATCGCTCTTCCACTCGTGCGTGATATACCAATAATAATAATAATAACAACATTAAAAATATTATTATTAATTTTCGTGGAAATTAGTGTATATTTTTGTTGTTGTATGTTTGATAATGTATACATTTTGGTTACTGGGCCGGATGAATTGACAGTTTAATAATATATAATCGGTTTACTATTCGGAAAAATTTTCTTTGAATGTGGGCGTGATATATAATATTGGTGTGCGTGTTACACATATAGCCAAGTGATGAATTTGTTAGTTACCCTTGAGATGTATAACATAATTGTATGATATGAGTGTCATAATGGTAACCTGTCAGCTGTATATCGATATATCATCTGGGAAATCAGAAAAAAATCACACCTTTTGTTTGAGCCAATAGGTTGTAAGCGTCAGTCTGTTACGTTGTTACATATCGAAAATGGAATTCAAACGCTACAGTGTTATTCCTTTGTATTTGGTTAGAAAATTGCATTCAGCCATTGTTAATGAGCTAATGTATGTGAAATTGGCCCAAATTTCAACCCAAAAAATGCGGTGGCACCACTAAAATGATGATTTCTATAATATTAAAAGTATCAGCCCAAAAAATTGTATTTCACGACATTTTATAAATAAGAACTCAGCCCAAAAAAATATTACTATCGTGATAGTTTCTCATAATCAGCCCAAAATTAACTATAACAAAAACTGTCTCACTGTCGCTAATACTCTCAACCCGAAAATTCAATATGAAATGTTAAATAATAAAATAAATTAAAAAAATGTATTTCAAATTCGAATTAAAGACAAACTTATAATGGATAATTAAAAACAAAACAACTCGAAAAAAATCGATACAATTAATTTAGCTATAAAATTTCATTTTTGCTACTTCAAAGTGCATGTGTAAACTAGAGCTGCCATCACGTTTTCCATAGGCTCTAGTACAACTAAATATAGATTTAAGCAAACTAACATTTCCATCTTGGTTATAAATAACCCAATAAAAGTTAATGAACACTCCCAATTTTTTACTGTGACTTCTTAGTTTTAGTATTGGCCCGCGATGCCATTATATTTTTCGAACAGTTCTGCTCCTCATATATACTTGTGCGTCGGGGCATGCGATTCTAACAAGGCTCTCTTGGTCATATATGGCCCAATTAAAGCTCAAGCTTAATAAATACTCATCAATTTTTACTCTGCAACTTTTTACTCTGTATCTTTAATCTGTAACAAAAACTTATAAGTTACAGAGTTAACAATTAATGATCATTTATTGAGCTATAGTATATCTCTTGTCTGGTCAGACAATTTTTTTTTTCTTAATTTAAGTCCAAATGTGTTCGTAAGATTGATAGGATGTAAGTCTTCCGGATATTAACGGATCTTAGTTAAATCGGAATTCTTTTTGAAAAAAGCATTATAATGTGATAACATATAAATAATATAACATTATTTGTTTTTGATAACATAGTAATTACTTTATTATTAGAGTTATAGAGTTATTTTTCGGACAAAAGCGATTTAAGTGGTATGCACGATTCAAGTGGTATGTATACGTTGGACCAAAATAAACACAAAAATAATGGTTGTCATTATTTTCTTTCGAACACGCACAATTATGATGGCGGGTCGGAGAAGAGAAATATGACCATTAGAGCCTTGTTTCACAGGTGAAATATAATGGCATCGCGGGCCAATTGTCCTACATACGTACCACTCTGTATACTATAGTATATAAGCTACATTACTAAAACAAATATTTGCATTCCTAATAAGTGAAATACGCTTAAATTGCTTTTTTCGATTATCACTGTGCTAGTTCAAAAACGTGACAAGCTGGGCACCCGGGGGGTAAACCTAATTCGAGTACGCTGAATTCAATGGTGCTAGTCCCATTTTAAAGTTAGTCCCCATTTTTGAGATATCGCTTTCGATATGTTTTTGCTCTGATACCCTCATTTTCACGTTAATAGCTCCTAAACCATTAAGATTTTCGTTATGCTTTCTTCAACAAAGTTATCGCTCAAGCCAAGACAAACAACTTTGCCGAACATATCAAGACCGAAAAACCACATGAAATTTTTTTTTGCTTTACATTTCGACGAAAAACACTGTTTTTATCATTTTTAATGATTTTGTTGAATTTAAATCGAGTAGAATCGATCGAATAAACATCGCATCGACAAATATAGATACAATAGAAACTATTTAAAAGAAAGCTAAATCGATTCACTTAATTTTATGGTGATTTTTCCTAAAAAAAAAATTCCTAAAAAATTAACATTTTTCTTCTCTTTGACAAAACAATGCCGTACCTTTGCGATAGTGGATAAAAATCCTGGATTTTTCCATTCCATCGTTTTAACCAATTATATCACGTAAATTATCACTTTGGGCGGCAGTCCAAACGAGTGACGTAAGCACCTACTGTGCTGGAAGTCGAACTCGTATATATACAGTACTGGGGGAAAAAAATTGGGCAAACGTATTTTATTGCAAATTGGAGTCTTTTTGCTAAAATTACAAAACTTTTGAACGCAATTGGCTTTTTATTTCATTTTAAATACATGTATGACGTAATTTGTTGAAAAAAAAATGTACCTGCAATTTAGGGGAAAAACCCTGAAAAATGCCAAAATATTCAAAATACGGTGATTGGAGTTAAAGTAATGGAATAAATTAAACACCTATTTTTTAATTTTTGTTTTCTTTTTATTGATTTATAGAAGTTCTATCTTTAATATTAATATTTTGGTGGACTGCCTTTTGTTTTTATTACACCGGTACAACCCCGCAACTGATGTGCAAAAAAATTGGTCAAGCAATTATTTTATTTTATGCCGATCGTTCTTGGCCGACAGTAGGGTGCAGATGTTTTATTGCGTGTATTTTTTTTTTTTTGAGTATAAATAGTGCATATTTTGTAAGATTGAGTTATTCTGTAAGTGATCCTATAGTCAAATAAAGAATAAAATGCAATTTTAGTTAAAAAAATGGGAAAAGTTAGTGAGCAGTGTAAAAGCAGTATGTTGGTTTAGGCGCGTGAAAATTTAACCACGCGTAAAATAGCAAAAAGATTAAATATTCCTAAAAATACAGTCGCGTGGAATATTAAAAAATTGCGAGATATGGGCAGTACACAAAGAAAGAAAGGCTCTGGAAGGCCCAGAAAGACAACGCCAGTGGAAGATCCTTTCATAATATTACAATGTCTCCGACGACCGTTTTAAAACTTCATCGGACATACGACGGGATGTTGAGCGAGCAACAGGAAAAGAAATTTCAGCCAGCTTAGCTAGAAAAAGACTTGTTAAAGCTGGTTCGAGAGCACTTAAACCAGTCCAGAAGTCTGAGTTCACATTACTAGTGAAAAAACAACATTTGCTACGGGCCCAGGGGCATGTTTCTTGGGCTTCAGAGATGTGGAATGATGTAATTTTCCCCGATGAATCAAAATTCAAGCTGTATGTTGGAAATTGAAAAATTCTCGTACGAAAAAAACCGAGCGAGAGGCTTGGCAACGAATGCCTTTTAAGAGTTTCACCAAAAAATGAAGGAGTTATGGTCTGGAGATGTTTTTGTGGAAATGAAACCGGTCGATTGTGATTCCTTAGTTCCAACATTACAGCAGCTGTTCATCTGCAGGTCCTACACAACGAATTTGAGCCTTCTGTGTTAAAGCTTTTTGGCTAAACTTGCAAATTAATTTTTCAACAGGACAAATTTAAGTGCCATACCGCCAAAGTTTTGAGTTATTAAATTTGAACTGTAAATAGAAAAATTGGCTTTCACATAAATAATTTGTTAAAAACTTGTTTTTTTTCTTATCTTTTCATTTAAAGATAAAAAAGTACTTCGAAGAAAGAAGTATCGATGTGTTGAGCTGGCCCCCGTATAGTCCAGACTTAAACCCCATTGAAAATATTTGGTCTATAATGAAGCTAGAAGTAGCAAGAATGCGCCCAGAATCGATTCAATCTTTAAAAAGTTTGTTGATGACGATTTGGGAATCCATACCTCCTACGACTTTGAAAAATTTATCAAATTCAATGAATCGGAGGTGTATCGCTGTAATAAGAGCAAATGGCGGTGCACCAAAATATTAATATTAAAGATAGAACTTTTATAAATCAATAAAAACAAAACAAAAATTTAAAAATAGGTGTTTAATTTATTCCATTACTTTAACTCCAATCACCGTATTTTGAATATTTTGGCATTTTTCAGGGTTTTTCCCCTAAATTGCAGGTACATTTTTTTTTTCAACAAATTACGTCATACATGTATTTAAAATGAAATAATAAGCCAATTGCGTTCAAAAGTTTTGCAATTTTAGCAAAAAAGACTCCAATTTGCAATAAAATACGTTTGCCCAATTTTTTTCCCCCAGTACTGTATATATACGAGTTCGACTTCCAGCACAGTAGGTGCTTACGTCACTCGTTTGGACTGCCGCCCAAAGTGATAATTTACGTGATATAATTGGTTAAAACGATGGAATGGAAAAATCCAGGATTTTTATTCACTATCGCAACGGCACGCCATTGTTTTGTCAAAGAGAAGAAAAATGTTAATTTTTTAGGAATTTTTTTTTATAGGAAAAATCACCATAAAATCAACTGAATCGATTAAGCTTTCTTTTAAATAGTTTCCATTGTATCTATATTTGTCGATGCGAGGTTTATTCGATCGATTCTACTCGATTTAAATTCAACAAAATGATTAAAAATGATAAAAACAGTGTTTTTCGTCGAAATGAAAAGCAAAAAAAATTAGATGTGGTTTTTCGGTCTTGATATGTTCGGCAAAGTTGTTGGTTTTGACCTGCGCCACAACTTTGTTAATAAAAAATATAAAACATGTCGAATGCGATATCTCAAAAATGGGGACTAACTTTAAAATGGGACTAGCACCGTTGAATTCAGCATACTCGAATTAGGTTTACTCCCCGGGTGCCCCGCTTGTCACGAAAAAAAAGTTTGCAATTCAAGCACAGTGATTATCATAATTAAATTGCTTATTGCATTGTTTATTGCTTAATTTCAATTTAAAAAAAATGAATGATGAAAAAGGTACTTAGAAACGCTGACGTTGGGTTTATTCATATGAATCGAACGTAAACCAAAATGTGGGATATTAGTTAGTAATGAGTAAATCAATCAAAAAGGTAGCTAAAGTGTGGCTAGCGTATATTTGAATAAATAAAAATGTCTAAGTTTATATTAATACCGTGTTGTGTTTTAATTAATTGATTGTGTATGTATATTAAATGTGAGACATGGCGTTTACGAGTACATTCCTTCACACAATACCAAAACTTAAAAGTTACAGAGTAAAAATTGATGAATGTTTATTCAGCTTTAATTGGGCCATATATGGCCATCAAAGCCTTGTTAGAATTGCATGCCCCGACGGATAGGTATAGACTAGGCCCAGAACTATTCGAAAAATATAATAGCATCGCGGGCCAATACTAAAACTTAAAAGTCACAGAGTAAAAATTAATGAGGATTTATTGATTTAGTATTTATTTTGTTCGTAGTACCATAGAAAAATAAGTTTAACATAGATTTCTCATTTGTATAAAACGAGAAATAAAAATGAAATTCCAATGTCATGATTGTATTTGTGAGTTTACATTATGCGCAATGTAAAGTCACAAATACAATCAAGACATCCGAATTTAATTCGTTTTATACAAATGAAAAATCTATGTTAAACTTATTTTTCTATGGTAGTACGTATCAATCATTTTTGTTATTTACATCGAATATTTTATTATTGGAAAAACTTAAAATTTGAAATGTACTCATTGAATGTACTCATTGTTACAACGAAATGTGTTTTTCATTTATACCCCTATTATTGTTTTCGCCTCGCCGAACGATTCACGGTGAATCTTAAATCCGTGTGAGTTGGGTTTTCGTATTATGGTTTTCGCCTTTATTTTGGCGAGTGCACATCTAGTAACACTAGCCGAATAATAATTTGTATAACAATTTTTTTTGACGTTTGTGGTTTTTTGTCAATAATTGTGTTGTTGTAATCATATATGATTCAGATTTTGTGTTTATAAATTACGTTTTTTTTTCAATTAATCTAAAATCAGTTTAAAATTATGTTATCTAGTGTCGTTCTATCTTTTTCTAATAAACCAGATGAAAATATTAACATGGCACAGATGCAAAAATCGTTAAGGGACCAATGTCATCCGTTTACTCTGCCTGGTACATTATTTTATAAGAGGCCCCAAGTTATTCAACATTACGGTCAAATCCTTCCAAAACAGGATTACGAATTGTCTATTTTTTAAAGCTGGGAATTCCCATTGCAATATCGGTATTTTTCTCCATCTCCCGTTAATTTCGAAAATTGACTGGTATTTGTTGTTTTCTACATGTTATAAAAATATAATTACTTACACGTGAACCGCCATTGTTTGATTTTGACTGAGAAATGAAAACAGAAAACCAATTTTATAAGATTCGCCTACAAATAGATAGCGAATCATTTTGACAGTTCAGCTCGTTTAGGTGAGTATCATAATTCAAAAATGTGAGTTGGATTCGCCGGGAATGTCAAATGCGAAAACCATAATAGGGGTATTAGTTTTATGTACACAGGTTTATGAATCCTACATAGTAATGACAACTGTTAAATAATACTTATACAATAATAATTAATTCTATAATTAAAAGTGTCGAAAGTTCTTGGTTTGTATAAATACATTTTCTATACTCAAATTTCTTCCGGGTCGTTTTGTATTATGATAGAAAATGATAATCTAATACACAATATAAAATAAACTATTACAGTATACATACTAGTATGTACAATTGTATATTGCGATAGTTTATTTTTTATCGTGATAGTTTAAAAGTGTTGCCAGTGTTGAAAAAAAAAGTTGGGATATAATTTTGGGCCTACTTCATATAGCTAATGAGCTACGACATTTAAATGTGAACAAAATTCTTGTGTATCGGACCATTAGTCCATTACACGTTACAATGATACTGGTAGCATAAAAAAATGCTATAAAGGTAGACGTTCAAAAATAGCAACATCGGCAGAAATGGTTCGAAAGGTGAAAGCCAGAATTCAACGTAATCCACGAGAAAACGCAGTTTACTCTCAGTTAAGATAGACTTTTCTGATGAAAACACTTTTACGGTTCAACAATATGGTAACAAACAAAACGATGGTTAGTTTTCATTGAACAGGGCATAAAGGTAGATCAACTAATTAACTACTCGGCACCAACTCTTTATTATTTACAGCTTCATTTGTTCACAACAATGGCCATCATATTCCCCGGACTTAAACCCAATGGATTTTTCCTTATGGTTCATTCTGAAGGCCAAAGTATTAACTAAAAAATATGAGACGGTCGACGCCTTAAAGATGGATCTTCGTCGAGATTGTTACTAAATACCATCAGACTACATTCGTGCAAAACTACATTCGTACTAAATATAAAATCAAAGAATAAGCAATTCAGATATCATATTCCTATGATGCATGTTCATTGCCATCTGAAAAATATAGTGGCTGAATTTGTGCTAATCTAGAATTGGCTTAACTCCATTGAACAACAGAAACCGTTGAATGAACAAGTTTCTGATATAAAGTGTTTTAGAAACCAATGAAGCTGGAACTTCTGATTGCAAATTTGTATCTGGTATTTTTATTGCCATCCGAAAAATATTGTAGCTGAATTTGTGCTTATCCAGAATTGGCCTACATTGAACAACAACATTCGTTGAATAAACGGTATTCTGACATAAAGTGTTCTAGAAACCAATTAATATGACACTTCTTCATGGAATTGGGCAATGAATATACCAACGGTCGCTGTTGTTCAACGGAACTGGGCAAACACTGGATTAGCACAAATTCAGCCACTATATTTTTCAAATGGCAATGAACATACCTGATAGGAATATGCAATCAGAAGTGCCCACTTCATTGGTTTCTTGAGCACTTTCTGTTAGAAAATTTTTCATTCAACGGATTTTGTTGTTCAGTGGAATTTAGTCAATTCTGGATTAGCAGAAATGCAGCCACTATATTTTTGGGGTCGCAATGATCTTACCTGATAGAAATATGTAATCAGAAGTTCAAACTTTACTGGTTTCTGGAACACTTTTTGTCAGAAAACCGTTAATTCAACAGTCGATATTGTTTAATGGAATTGGGCCAATTCTGGATTATCACAAATAGAGCCACTATATTTTTCAGATGGCAATGAACATGCATCACAGGAATATGCTTTCTGATGTGCTTATTCTTTGATTTTATAGTAAGTTATTTCCATTTTATTAATTGTTGTTCAACAAAAATATTATTGAACGGTATACCTCTGTAGTTTGTTTGTTTAATATAGTATCTTTTAGGGGTTATCATTTCCTCAAAATGAAAATGTTCGAAAACCTGGTTCGAAGTACCAATGTTTGTTTCAGTAGGTTGTGGGTTTCACGATCAAAAATTTGGCATAAAACACCTTTTTTGTTATATATAAAAATGACCAGCTAACTACAATTAATCAATACGATTCTATATCGGTACCCGAAACCATTTATTAATAAAGGATAATAAATTTAATGGGATTTTATTAACTCATTTTTCATCTTGAAAATTAATAATCTTGTATTTCATTGCAATTGTGTGTATGTATGTGTATGTAATACGACACTAAGAAAAACTTATTAAAAAAATATTTTTGTTGTTCATTTTTATACAAATAAACCATTTTCTACTTGCTGTAGGTCTCTAAAATCGAAAAATCTCACCATCTCTATATAGTCTAAAGTGTACTTAAAAATCGTAAAGGCAATCTTTTATTTTTATTTATTCGTAAACAAAAGACACAGAATAAGACATCCGGCCTTAGAAGTTTATCTAATACAGATCACACACAAAAAATAAAATCCAAAACAAACAACTGAACATAGTAATTTATTAGAAAATGTATAGAAATGCATTTCATCATAACGTAAGACACAAGAAGATAAAAAATGGGAAATGTACCAAAAAAATTTTTTTTTTTATTCAAAATATCATCTGATGGTAAATCTGAGAATTTTATTCTATTTGATATATAAATGGAATAGAACAAGAAGACAACACACACAAATATCAAAAAGATCAAACGAGTCGGAAAAATGATTGTGTTATGGGGTTTTGTTTCCCAATTAATAATTTTATGTTTTCGGTTTGGTTTTTGTTTATTGAAAAATTTTCTCGAATCAAAAAGAAATTTTCCATTTTTTCTATTATTATTATTATTCTTTTTTTTTTTTTTGAATAAAACTATCAACGTGGTTTGATGAAAAATCTAAATATTATTGAAGTTAATGAAATTTACTATTCGTTTATGTGAAAATTGATATTTCCACAATAAACAATCAAAATATTATTTGTGTACATATAAATGGAAATTGAGGAAGGAGTAAAATAGTTTATTTATATTTGAAAAAATTATAATTTGTGTCCGGTCTGTTAGTATTGAAAATTAAGTTGAGCTGAATAATTTTGTCTAGAGACTTGTTTCAAGTCATGGTATCAGTTTCAGAATTTTTACAGTAAAAGTTGGGTCCTCAATTTTGGCATTCAATTTCTTCTTCGAATGCCGAGTACATCGAGGATGGAAAATTTTAAGAATACAAGAAGTTTGCTGGTATGTTGAATCAAGTACAATATCTGGTTGAAGAGATGCCAATGCTGTCTTGATCCCTTACGTAAGAGACTGACGCCTTGTCACAGCTAGGTAGCATTATATGGTAGGGGTGTCTCCACCGCAGAGAAAATTTCTCTTCACCCGTAGAGTCTAGGATGTCCCACATTACGTACTTAGACCCTTTAGCTTTCTGCTGGTTTCAGCTCGCCCTCCCTGTTGCGACTGCACAAAAGACGTGAAATATTGGAGCCAACCTGCAAAGAAATGAAACCACGACACGAAGTGAAATCCTATTTCATCATACTTAGCCATAATATTTTGAATAATTCATGTTATATTGAAAATTTAAAGAAAAATAAAATTAAAATAAACTGTGACAATTAAACAAATATCCCATATATGTGCTCCTCAGTCGTTATCGTAAGGTCGAAATCGTTTTCACTCGGATCAAGGAACATGCGAAGTATAGCATAATATGCCATGCGATACGCCTAAATAAAATGTGCAGCAAGCTACTGGGCAGCAAACTAAGCTGGAGGCCTAAAGGGCCAACCATAAAAAAATTATAAAATTAAAAAAAATTAAAAATTTTGACGACACTAATTTTTAATGACATTCCGGCCATACTAGACGTAACGAGTATGCCGTAAATATTGTAGAATATTGAATGACAACTATTTATTTATTTATAAACTATTTGTTATAGTGACAGCTGTTTATTGTTTGTTGTTTTTTTAGGTAGCACGATACAAATTTTAATTTTTTTTACGTTTGAACGCAAAATTTCGCTCCAATAATTTTTATTAAGTGACAATTCATATTTAACGAAGCTTCGTTAAATTTTTTAATTTAAATTAATTTTTCCATGGGCGAAAGCACAGAAACGGCATTTAACGCAAACATAATTTTTTTAAAGTTACGTTTATAATTTTTTTTAATTTTTCTATGGTTGCCCCTTAACACATCAGAAAGAGTAAAGATAGCTATTGAATAGCGCTTTACTCTGGTAAAAATTCTGTTGGAAAAAGATGGATATTGGAGCCCATTGTTCATTGCCTATATATTTCTATTTCTAGGCCTATTTTATTATATGGGGATGCTGTTTGGTAGTCAAATTTAAATATTCTAACCAACCTAAAATAATTGTTGAAAGATCAGCTGCCTTGTATATTAGTGGGGCCCTTAGGACCACTTAAACACTGGAAATTCTCTTTTATCTTACACCTCTAGATATAATAGGTAAACAAATGGCGGCGAGCCCAAGGCTCAACCACATCTCCATGTAGGACGATAACAATTCAGGGCACCCATATATTCTAGGCATCAGGGGCATCCCAAATACTACCAACTATACCATCCTATCACCGTCTTTTTATCAGAGGTTTAGGATCAGAGATGGCCATTTACAAATATACTTTGCTGACATATACTGAGATGAGACCAAGCTGGATAAATAATTAATGCATTCCGATACACAAACACAACATGCCTCCTGCCTTATTTTGTCAAATTTTCTTATCAAATGTTACATTAGTTCGTCGAATTCGTGCTGAGCGATGTGGTAACTCTTTGTTTAAGTGTCCTTAAGAAGACTGGCTATAGCAACCTAGCTCGATAATAGATGTTGATTTTGATTATTCAAAATGCTAGCAACGCCAAACGGATCAGGATCATGTATTCAACAAGTTCTTATTCGTTTTGAAGACGTAGCACCAAGTCATTCTATGTAACTACGCATAATATCACTTTGCCAAACACCTGCTCGTTCTCTCAATCAATCCACTTCGCACCAGATAAGAACAAATAACTTTGTACACCTATATTCTTTGTTGAAGTTGAGTTCGGATACATGAGAGGTAGGAAAGTCTTTGGTTTTCGCTCGGAGATTTATCATCAGAACTCGGCGAAAATCAGTAGCTGCTAAGGAGCCTCAGCTTCGAGTGATCAGTACTATCAACATCTTCCAATTGTTTCTTTATGGCTTTTTGAAAGATTGCGTTGATAGAACACGTGAAAATTTGATGATCTAAAGTCTGTCTAGTTATCACTTATAATGCTTTCTGGCAACCCTTCCTCTATAAACGGTTTTTGTAGCGCGAACTTTCGAATACCTTTCACGGATTCGGTACAACTTCCTGGCATACTCGCCATTTCTTCACTCTGGTTTCAATGTTAAGTTGTCAATGTTCGGCCACCAGCCAGTGGCTACGGGCTAGCTGCTTTATTCGATTAATAAAGTAGTATGCCTGCCCAGTATGCAGCCAGGCAAACATTTTCATCCGCAGACTGAGAGGAATAATGACTCAAGTAAACTCAAAGAACGTTATTGAAAACTGAATTGGAATCTATTTTTACTTGAAATTTCTGAAGATCTCGATTTTGGACAGAGTCTGTAGGAATAATTAATTTATATAGGAAAATATAGAAGTGATCACTCTTAGAACGGAATTTCTAGCTGTTTCGGCAATATTTGTGTACTGTTCAAAGAAAACTCTTGTAACATTTCGTGATGTTCTTCTTTCACTTGACACGCATGACAAACGGAAAGCAGCGAAAGTGCATTCGCATTGCCATGCACTTTCACGACTTGTATAGGTTGCCTTATACATATTAGATATAGAAAACTGCGGTATCTCATGAAAATTACAGCCTAACGCTTCATACGGTTGTCATCACTGGCAAGCCTTTTTCTGGGTAAAACAGTGATATCATAAGCCCATCTATGATCCGTGACCAGAATAAATTGTTTGCCATGAAATATTGATGAAACTTTTTACTGCGACAGACGATCAAAAGTGCTTCTTTCTCAATCTAAATGGTATATTCCTTTTGATGATCATCAATCTTCTCCGAAGAAAGTTACGCTGCTAGTGGACGCTAATTGTGGATAAGCTGAAACGGTTTCACAGTGAAATTCTTTATTTGAGAAAAAGAAATTTTTTGCTCTATTGACAACTCAAACCAGTTTATAAGTGACTTAATTTTTATTGAAATCGTTTGTTTTTCAGAAACCACTCAAAGTTTCATTCAACCTAACATTTTTATAACTTCATCCGTACCTGCATTTTCGATCTTGTTTTTTTTTGAATTCAGTTAGTTTGTATCTATGCATTTTTATTCAAATTGAGAGATTCATATAGTTTCATAATACAAACCACTCCGCTTAAATTGAACCTCACTTTTGGCTTTTCATGACATGTTATTTTCCTTTTACTACTTAGGCCACCGCTTCCAAATGTGTTAGTTAATATTTTGCAGCAATTGCCACATGGATAACCTTGACATCTTGAAGTCAGAGAGATCTTCACTTCGTAGCTGTGTAGTTGAACGTCCAATTGAAAAATGGCATTCGCAACACATAGCTGTTCTCAATGGCGTCCATTTTCCGTTTTACAGACACCCCGAACCGTATTCGGAACAAATACTAAAATTTAATAAAAATAACAAAAGATCTAGAATCTAAAAAGATGCAAACGTAACATAGATTTTAAAAAATAAAGAAAAACGTTGACACCATCGATTTTTCTCCTTTTTACACCAATTATAACTCAAGAACGGCTGGACTGATTTTTATGATCTAAGTTTTGTTGGATTTGTCTTCGCTCCGAATAGCATAATAACTATTAAAACATCGGAAAAATTGACAAAAAAAAAATTTATCAAGAAAATTCGTTTTCTCATACATTTTGTATGGAATGGCTTTTATTATGATATCTAGAGAATGGATTCACAGATTTCGATGAGTTTTTTTTATTTTGTTTGGAAAACCCCAAAAATATAATAAAAAACCTTTTTTTATATATAAATTTGTATGTGGCGAGTGGTGCAGTGGTTAAGCTTCGGCGCTTGGGCCGCAAGGTACTGGATTCGAATCTGACTGGAAGGTGCATGCAAATTAGTATTTTTTTTATCCAATCTTTTTATTTTATCTACTTAGCTATATAATTCAAATAATATGTAAATGGTGGATTATTTTTCTTCGATGCGCCCGGTGGAACTGGGAGGGCATTCTTCGTGTCATTGATTTTCGCCACTGTTCGTGCGAGATCCGATATTGCTGTAGCAGTTGCTCAGCGTATAAATTGTCATTAGACCTTCAATCGCCTGAAAACCCGACTTGAAACATTGCGAAACACTCAGCAATGGCGAAAGTTTTTGTAGCAAGTACAATCATCATCGATAATGAATGTACAATGGCGCACAAATGCGCATTTGAAGCATTCAATCGAACTATGAAAGATCTACGCAATGACTTAAGATGTTTTAGAGGCGCAATGATTCAATTGTCCGGCGATTTCCGTCAAAAAATACCAGTGATTCCAAGATTGACCGCTGTCTATGAAATAAACGCTTGCCTCAAATCATCGACTCTGCGTGGCGCTATGTGATGAAACTTCAGCTGACGACAAACATGCGAGTTGCATTGTTAAACCATAGACAACTTAAAAGAGATATTTCATTCTATGTAAACGTAAAAATTTAAACTGCGAGTTCATTTTCTGTAAATAGCCGCAAACAAACAAAACTATTTTGTTTTTTTTAAATGACAGATACAACGATGACATTGGAACTATCAGAAATATATTTTGTTTTCATTTTTTAGCTCGAACGAAAAATTTGATTTTCTGTGGTTAAATTATCCATCTGCCGAAGATTTCTCTAAGCAATAGCTGACTATCGGTAATGACCGTGTTCTGGTCAACGAATCGAACGGATTCATTTTGTTTCCTCAGAACTTTTGCAATTGTGTTTCAACGAAGGACGAGCTCATCAACAAAGTGTTCCGGAACATCATTACTAACCACAAAAATCACAATTGGGTGAGTGAACGAGTAATTCTTGCGGCAAAGCTCAAACATGTAGATCACTTAAATTTCGCAATTCAAAATGTAATCGTCGGTCCATTTCATTCCTTCAAATCTATCGACTGTGTGACAAACAAAGACGAAGCAACCAACAATCCAACTGAATTTTTCAACTCAGTGGATCTGGCTGGCGTGCCACCGCACAATTTACAACTGAAAGTTGGTGTGGTAATCATCATGCTACGAAACCTGAATCAACCAAAACTATGTAACGGGACGCGTTTGGTTTTAAGAAAACTCAAGAAAAGTTCAAAGATGAGGAAGTTCTCAATCCGAGAATTCTGATGATCCCAACCGATATGCCATTCGAGTTTAAACGAATTCAATTTCCGATTCGTCTTGCAATCACAAGACCCATCCTTGAGTGTTTGTGGCCTGAATCTAGAAAATGAACGTTTCTTTCACGGCCAGTTGTACGTAGAATGTTCACGTGTCGGCAAATCGTCAGCTTTGTTCGTTCTCGCACCTGACAATAAAACCAAAAATGTCATATATATCACAAGACGCTTCACTGAAGAGAATCGACCCTTTTGCAACCCACCCAGCAAATAGTTTAAAAGAAAGTAGTGCAACAATGCTACGCGAATCATTTCGAATCAATTCAATAAAACGAAAGCCTTGCTGCCACGTGAACTACATTCATTTCTATGTAATTAAAATATATTTCATTTTGATTAACTTTAATTAATTTGGAGTATTCATGTTATCCGCTCCGGAGGTCTCGGGTTCGATTCCCGGTAGTGGCAAGGAAAAAATTGCACGGCTGGTTTAGGATCAATGAATTAATCATTTGTTATCCGAAATGAAAATATGATTATGAAACCTCATTTGAGGCGGCCAAATCCCTTGATGGGATATAGTGCCAAAGAGAGAGAGAGACAGAGAAATTCTTTTTGTCTTAAAAAAAACTCAATTTAATTAAGCTACAATAACTTTAAACAATATTCATTGATTTTGAGGCGGTACGAAGTTCGCCGGGTCAGCTAGTTCCTCATAAATTTTTATTATAAATAATTAAAACAAAAGATAATTTATAATAGAAAAACTGGGCCCAAACAATAATCAAAGAAAATTAAAGTAAGAGCACCTGCTCAAAAGTGCCTCCCCTAACCCAAACAATATTCCAGAAATTCAGTTTCACTGCAATGGTTCACTGTTACTGCAAACCGCCCCATCACCAAAACATCGCAATTAGGACTGATTCTCGGAAACTTCTTCTTCCACCTATTTTCCTCTCACCTCGCACTTGTCTCTTTTAACAACCTATGCTTTTTCGACCGCAATCGTACAATTTTGATCAAAATCATTCGAACCGGGACAATAAAATTCACAAAACGTATCTGGAAGGAGAAATATTCTCTAATCGTTATCGTAGACGCAGTTTATTTACTTGTAGCATATTTACTAAATCGTTCGCCTTAGCGCACTTCAAAATTAATATTAGTAAAGTTGTATTCAGCTTTCGTGTTGTGATGTGTAAGTTTGATTTTTTGATATAGAAAATTTGAGAACAGAAAAAGATACAAACTGAGTCTACCAATTCGGTAACCGTAACCAATTCGGTAGAACTCATATAGTAATCGTGTTTTGATCATTCGAACCAAGTTCCATAAACACAGTTGAAAAATGGCTTCACGCTACTAAAATGATTATCTACTCGTAATACTTTTAAATAAATTTTTACTTACAACGAAGCCAATCCAAACCAAATAATTTTGTTGTAATTAAATAAGCTTTCTTTTAAATGTTTCACATATTACAAAAACACCCTTATTGCAATTATTTTATTATAAACAAGCAGATTTGTCGTTTAGACAGCATTAACAAAAATTTATCTCTTCCACAAATTATTGTCGATATTTCGACAAATGGTCGATTTTTCGACAATTTATTGTCACAGGGAAACCAATCGAATTTTTGGATTACAGATTCTTAATTACCATATTTTGGGATATTAGTGACCGATTTAGTTTCAAAACTCAAGTAACAAACATATTTTACATGTGAGTTGATATCGGCACCAATCATCATTGTACTCAACATGTGCTTCTTCGGAGTACTTGGAAAGGATTACGGTTAGTCTTAATTTCGTTATAGTTTATTTAGGGGCCTTCATCAAGGACCAGCTTACTTGTTTTATCTAATTATTGTTGTTGTTATGTTGTTTTTATACTTTTTTATTTTGCAACTTGTGACTTTTGTGAAATTTTGAATGATATTTCAATATTATCATTGATACCTCTTTTGTTTGAAATTTAGTTTTTACGATTAAAATGGGAACAGGAAAACCATTAGTATTTCCATTGTCGAAACCAGCGTAGAAATTTGGCCTATCATCAAATTTTTGCTTGTTAGTTTAAACGTCGAATTGCGATTAACTTGCATTGAACTTTGGTGTAATGCATTTCACAAGCAATCGTTTGAAAAACAGTTGCTAGATTTATAATTTTATGAATTTTCTTCAACTTGTTCACAATACTGTGGTACTATTTCAGCTTTCACTGAGAATAAGGAGTTGGGAAAAACATTTTCATAGCGGTTTGTTTAAATAAGATTTTTCTGGATGTGGTTTAGGGTAAATATTTTCGAAACTATAAGTTAAACGGGGAAATATTATTCCCAATGAAAATTTTAGGAACAAATGTTTCCCATTAAAATCTTTCAAAAATATTTATACTAAACTCGTTCAAATTACAAATTAGACAAACTGTTATGAAAATATTTTTCCCAGTTTTCTATTTTCAAGAAAATCCAGAATAGCGCTAGTTGAGTAAACATGCTTCCTCGCTTCCAACCAAGTGGTGCAGTGGTTTAAGCTTTGGCACTTGGACCAGGAGGACCTGGGTTAGAATCCCATCAGAGGCCAGTTGCAAATCGAATTTTCATCATCGATTACAATCGATGATGTCAATAAACATAACTAAGACCCTCTGATAGAGTGCAGAATTCAGCGCCGACCAAGGGGTACACAAACAATGCAAATTTTGTACACCGATTACAAACACCTGAGAGATTGTCAAGTGATTGTAAGCGATTACTTGAAATTGTATTAGATTATTTAAACCCATCTGATTCTTTTTGATTAATGATTTTTACGTAAAATTAAGAAGATTTTATATAGAGATTTTTAAAAATCTTGATTGACAAGATTATTTTTGTACAAATAGGATTATTCGGCAAAATCGTGATTTTTTCTTTTTTTAAAGTTATTTTATATGAAAATTCGTGTCGTAAATAGATTCTTCCGAAGCCGCTGTGTATGGTTGGGTTACATAGTAATTTGAATCATTTTATAAACAATTTATATGTTCGTTTTTGTTGTGTCATTTATCTTATTGAGCTTCACTAATCTTCTAGAGCACTGGTTCTTAACCTTTTTTTACACGCGGCCCACTAAATAATTCATAATTTTTTTTGGTCCCAAGTTTTCTTAATAATAATTTATATTTGTTAAATTCTCTATTATTTTAAAAAATTTCGGCTTTTTTATAGACAAATATTATTTTCTATGACATTCACAAACAACGCTAAACGTAAATTTATGGACGGAAAATCAAGAATTGAATTGCACTGTGGATAATAATGGCTTGGTATGTCTTTACGATCTTGATTTGAACAATGTTCCTGAATCCCAAATTACATCCAGTGGCACTATTCTGGTTTTCCCTGGGATTAGGGAAGTGGGAAAAATATGTTCATAGCATTATTTTTGTCTAAATTATATTATTCTGGCCTACTGTTGGAATTAGTTGGGTGTAAATATTTTTAAAACAAAGATATATTGGGAATTATTTTTCCCTATAAAAATTTTGTGGAACAAAAGTTTCCCAATCAACTTTGTTTTGAAAATATTTACACCAAATTAAATCCAACAGTAGGCTAGCAAAATACAATTTTTTTGTCTAAATGACGCGCTATGCAAATATTTTTCCCAATTCCCTATTCCCAGGGAAAACCAGAATAATGCCACAGTGCAGTAGTTATGAGTACGCCAATTTAAAATATTGCTGATCAAAACAGTAACATAACGCAGCAACCAGGTTGCTCTTATTTGTCGTTTAAAGAGGATTTTCCCACCCCATTCAAAAAATATTTTTATTATCCGAAGGCTCCAACTAAAAAGGAGAAAATTGTCAAAACGAAAATTACTCCTGATCTAATTACATCAAATAAATACTTTGAACACTTAAAGAGAATTGAAGTGAGAGGAAAAAAAACTGAAAGAAGCAAAAGACGAAATTGCAGCCAAGATTATAAAACTAATTTTCAAACAGATGGCGGATCGAGTGTAAAAGAAATTACAAAAAAATGTCCTGGCGATTATGTCATAGTTGCATACGAAGGAGAGTATTTCCCTGGGTCAGTACTGGAAGTAAAAGAAAATTAAACATACATTAAAACAATGTAAATGAATGGTCAAAACTGGAAATGGCCAAGCAAGGTCGACGCTATTTAGTATAAAGAGGAAGAAGTATGTAGTGTTATCAGACCACTTTCTCTATTAAATGCCAGAGAAATTTGTGCGGTTTAGTAAAATTATTACTTATCTAGACCTGAATAATTTTTGTTATCGTGTAGTTTTATTATTTTTTGATTGAATTTCTAAAGTTAATATCCTATCTGTGAATTAGGAGGACATAATTTGTTTATAACACTTAACGTTTAATAAATGCGAAAAATAAAAGTTTGTTTTATTGAAAATTTGAAAATTGTGTTTTTGTCATTTCAACCTTGAGTATCTTCCGCTTACACTTTACAGTGCCGATAATACGAACAAGAGCTGCTGGAAATTAGATCAAAAATAAATCGCATATGACTCATATAATAAGTACGACTTTATGCAATGAAATTATTTAATTTTTATGATACATATATGAAAGAAGCAGACCCAAAAAAATATCTTAACAAAACGTTAAGGAGATTCTTATACTGTCGGTAATTTGTACATTTACCTTATACATACATCAATTTTATTTTTTTGTATTCTGAAGGAAATTTTGCAAATTTTGGCGGCCCCCATACAAATTTCTTAATGACCCCCAGGGGGCCACGGCCCCCCTGTTAAAAATTACTGTTCTAGAGCATTGATCGTATTATTAGATGGTTACTGTCCAACTTTAACTTGATTGACACCATCCAACAACTGTATTCTAGATTCGGTCCTAGATTCTTTAGGCAAATTCTTAAATTCTTAACCGATAATGTAAGACCAATGATTAATTTAATTGAAACCTGCAACATATATATAAATAAAAGACAAATATAGGTATATACGCATTTCAACTCAAATTATTTTATTAATTCATTAATTGGTTATATTATTATATTATTTATTTCCGCCGTCGTAATTTTTTAGTGGCTTTCTCGTGGTGAATCGTAGTCGTCGATTGGAACTGATTTTATTATTTTGATTTGAAAATAGCCATCATAAAGTAGATTTCCTTACAACTTTTGTTTTGAAAATGCGATTTTCTGTCACTTTTATTTTGCAGAAATGAGATGTAATATCTTGTCTTGAATCTGAATTATTCGAATCTGGAAAAAATAAACATTAATAAGAAACAATAACACAAGTTTTTGTTTCCGATATACTTGTCCATTTATAGTTTTCAATAGTTAAATTTTCAAGTCCTGGAATTTTGTCAAGATCTTCGTGTATCTTCTAGATCTTCGTGTAAGACAACGTCATCCTCTGAATCGCTGTCATTTTGCGTACTTTCATGTATTATGATTCTATTCATTTGACCGCAATTGCATAATTATCAGTTTCCGTACTAACTAGTAATCCCAGATTAATTACACACTGAATTGCTTTAGATTTAGCTCTATTAATTGTATTTAATATTTCTGTATCTGATGGTAAATTTACTGGATTTCCACCAACGTAATCTTTAGAAAATCCTTTGTAGTGTTTTCGAAATGCATAATTCACAGAAGACAACTAATCTTTTATTTCATCTTGAATGTCAACCCAATTTATTTGAAATAATACATCCCTTATACTGAAGTTAACTATACAGCATTCTGTGTAGTAGTCATGGATCTTAAAGTTCTAAACAAATGTTCACATGGTTCACTACTAAATAGTCATGGCTTGAAAATGTCCGGTAAATTGTTCATTTTTAAAAACGATATGATATTAATAAGTGAATGACCATTTCGCTCTATACAATTGTAGACATTTGATGTTATAATAATTTTTATGATTAGTGATTCAATTTTTCCAAAGTCTTAATAAAAATATGACATACCAAATTTGATGGATTCTTTTTAGAGGTGACAGTTTTTTATCTATAAGAAAGAATATACGCTGTAATTCATTAATTTAAGATATTCGGTAATCCCGTCTGTCTCTATCTGTGCTATTTATATCTGTAGAATTTAAAAGATGTTTATCTTTTGAAACATTATCTATTAAATTTTTCAAATGTTTTGATGACATTAAGAATTTCCCTAAAACCAATTTTTTGTTTTCATTTAAAAGTCTTGTGCGCATTTTGGTTCCGATATGAACAGAGCCTTAAACATATTGGGTTGAAGTTCCAAAATCAATCACATTTAAAATGCTGGCTGATTGACATTAAGTTTCATAGCGCGAAGTGAACGAGTATCACCATCCGAAGAAATAGCTGTTGATTATTATTATGCATTAGATAAAATAGATTAATATTAAAAACTAAAAATCGGTACCGAAAATATCAATGTTACTTTTCTTCAGTTCTTGAAAAGGTTCAGGAAAAGAGTGGAACAGGTATTCCTGTGCGGCCAATTGGCAGAACAAACCCAATAATTTGATTTGATTCTGGATAGTATTCTAGTTTCTCCACAATTTGTGTAGCATTCCCACTTATCCAAACATTGCGATGTAAAGTTTTCTTTTCAATAAATTCAGAAAGCTGTTTGATACGTAATTTTTGTTTGATCGGTGTTGGTAACTCGTTTGTCATATAATTGGTTATCGATGTTAAAGATGACAATGGCTGATTCTGTTGCACACATTCAAAAAACTGTCTTCTATTTTATAATTATACACAATATTTCCATGTTTGTTTTTATCAGTATTGGTTATTGTCATTTCTTTTAAGTCATTTAAAAACACATGAATGAATTCCATTGGGCTTGAATCATAATTAACATTATAATTATTGAATTGCGGTTCCAACATCTTCTTGTAACTAATTTTTTTCTTTACTTAAAATTTCAATTCACTCGCAAG
Organism: Nephrotoma appendiculata; assembly: GCA_947310385.1. Lineage (NCBI taxonomy): Eukaryota > Metazoa > Arthropoda > Insecta > Diptera > Tipulidae > Nephrotoma > Nephrotoma appendiculata. Next base: position 83,556,185 of record OX371224.1, on the reverse strand, counting down.
TATCAATGGGTGTGTGTGTGTTGTTCAAAGTGTTGGTAACATATCGTGCACCAACTCTACAGGAGACTTGTTTTGCTATGTTCCTGTTTTTTTCTGATATTTTCCGTACCCGTGGAAATCGCTTGCTGTTGTACAAGCGATTGTATAATGGTGTGCACTGTTAGCAACGAGACTGGTTTTATAAAATAACATTCTATATTTGGATTTCTTTTTCCTATCCTGTGTTCACCGGGTTCCATTAACAATTCGATGGTTTCATTTCCACTTAAATAATCCACAAAACATCATCTTTGACATCACCAGTAGTAGAATATTTACGCTGGAATTTTACTGGCTTTAAACATTTGATACAAGTTATGTGTGTAACGATTTCAAATTTGGTTTTATCGCTTTTACGCTCTCAATGAAATAACTGGGTTTTTGTTGTTCGTTACTTATATATGAAAGATTCCTAAGTCCATTTGTTTGTTAAATTTCTAATTTTATTTTCCTTTTGAGCTACATTTATATTTTTCAAACACTTTACATTACTGTCTAAGTCTGTAAAAGCCACAAATTATTTTTAAAATTGGGAAAAAGTAATAAATTATACATCAATGATTTTACCTCGATTGTGTACTGTTTCTGTAATATTTCTTGTAGTTACACAGCAAATGAAGTTAAATGGCCTTTTAATAATCAAGATTTTTAACATGGAAAATGTTTTTGGGGTCGCATTATACAGAAAAATGAAACATGAAAAAATTTATCCTAAGAATATGCAACGAAATAAAAAAACAAAAAAAAAAAATAAAGTAAATACGAGAGAACCAAAACACGCTGGTGCGCCGAAAATCAGTTTTTGGACTCAAACTTTTTTACGCAAAATTTCAAGCCCCATCGTCATTGTTTAAGTTTTTAGCCTTAGGCTCAAACTTGGGATTTTTTTATTTAACTTTTCGCAGAAATAACGCAAGCCTTTTTCTCTTTTTCTTTTAATACTCAAACTTTTCAAATATTTTTTAAACCCATTATATATTTTAAATTCACTATTTTTAAAATCACTTGAGAAATTCAAATTTTCATCCAAAATTAATTTACTGTTACTATCTTGATTTGAGTTTATCGCTTTGCAAACTGATTTTCTATAGTTCTCCATTTCTTGAATATATCAGCGTCACCATCTAGTGATTGCAAAACTATGAAACTTGTGTATCCGTTTTCCTCCAGTATTATTTTTATATAATCTGAAACCTAATATGAAAAACGGAAAAGAAAAAGATAAAACAATGATTACGACTGGTCTTTGTTCACGATTATTTGAATTGTTCCAGATTATATTATTATTAAATTGACTATTTTCAAATATTGTTATGATTATATTACAAGTTTATTCTGATTATTAAATTGATTATGCGATTTTTGTAGTTTGCATATGATTTTAAACATTATTTTGAAGATTTTTAAGATTTAAATGATTATAAATTAAATTTGTACACCGATTGTGAAGAGTTGTTTATCCCTTGGCGCCGATCCACCCTCCATGTCAACGTACAGGTTGACATGGAGCTTGCAATGTGCAGGTGGTACACTGTAGTTGTGTGAGTAAGTGAATAGGTGAATGGGTTAATGATGTGGCGTGAATGCGTGGTATCACAATGAGCCAAAAATGGCCTAAGTGTCAGTCAATCACTGAAACCTAACCTACTGTGATGAACGATTTAAAACCAATTAAAAACTACCACGTCGCGCTATCTAATACCTGACACATCACAGGTGAAGAAAGAAAGAATATTATCTTCTTGAACCAAAAGAATCTTAAATGATTAAGAGACATAATGTTCCATTACAGCTATTCATGATCATATCTATATACAATCTACACAATAAAAATATTTTGTGTACCTACACACGGCAACAAGCCACTTATACCCAACATTTTATGCTATCTATGTGTACCTATAATGTATTGTTACCTTCGCAGTTCTATCATCTCTGCACTAAAGTGTTATGTAAATATTTTTGTTAAAAAAAATAAAAAACACCAACAAATAATAACAAAATAAATATTAGAAAAAATGTTATTATAAGAAAATTTATAATTTTAAATTAAAAATAAATTTTTTAACTTTTCGTCATCGTTACAGCAATGTTGACGATCGCACATATAACAATGATGAGTTTAGTGTCAATATAACAAGTTGCTGTATTGTCTCGAAAATATTTTTTTTTTTACTTTTTAATGATGTTGCACTTGTGCATTTATTAATTGACTTTTTTTATTTTGTTTCGTTACAGGTAAGAAAAGAAAAACTTCGTCTATTTGCATACACAAAATCAGGTACCAATATACTATATAATGATGAAACTATGTGTACACAGTTGGTGGAATAAATCCCAAAGCAACGAATATATGAAACCCATATGTGTGTGAATAAAATTTATTTAGTTTCCAAGCTCCACACAGTCTCCCATCGTAACTCTTTTTTTTATTTATTTAATGTAAACATTATTTTGTATTTACATTATAAATTTTTTTTTGTTTTGGTGGTAAATTTTCCTTTTTGATGATGAAGAGACGGGAACACCAAGCTGGAGTATAAGAAAAACAAATAAAAATATTTTTTGGTTGTTTTGTGTGAAGTGTTATATATGGAAATGAAAATACGGCATCAGAAAGAATTTTTTGTTTTTGTTTTTAGTTTTCAAAAATTGATTTATGTCATTTTATTTTATTTTTTATTTTTCATTATTATTATTATTATGTGTATGTTTGAAGACAACAACAATAATACTGAACACAAAATGTATATCAAGTAAAATAAACAAACGTGTTGTTTAATATAAATAAACAAAACCTTAAATGAACCTCAAATATTCATTCATCTCGTCTAATAGATTTCTATTTTTTTCCTAATAAAATTCATTGCTGGTAGATAAACAAAAAAAAAACTAAAAAATTAATTTCTATGTAAGTGACTTCATGGTGTGTTGAAATTCTATAGCTTTGAGAATTTCTATAGAAATGTCATTTTATTGTGTACAGTGCGGGTAAATTGGTTTTGCTTAAAAAACATAAAAACAAACATGACGAACTAGAAAAAAATCCAATTAACTGTTATTTTCGAGATGAGTTTAAAGTAGATAAATAATATGCACAAAATTAGAAATCCTTTTCTCTTTGACATATTGATAATTTGTAGACTGCATTTTTTTATAGTTTTGACTGGAATTTTCTCTCTTTTTCTCTGTCTTTCTTGCGCAAATTATTCAAATTTGTCTCAAATCGTAAAAATAACTTCAATGTGAGTCTTAGCAAAAAAGTCAAGTCCCATTGTCCAACCTTTCTGGCAAGCAAAAGCAGGTAGCCATTATTTTGTATATTGATTGATTGATTGATTGGCTGTAGAACCAAGTACTTGACAAGTGTCCCGGATAACGCCGGGCCTATTCACACAGCCTGTTTACATATAACAATAGGAGGTATAGGAAAGTTTTTTTTGTTTTTTTGGACGGAACGACCCGGTTTCAGACACCTAGCGATCGTACGGCACAACACAATTCTAATCTACTTCTTATCTACTAGAGGAGGGACGCAGGTTTAATAGGTTCAATGGATAACGATGATATTGGACTTCAACAATTGCTTCTTTAAATCAGCAACCTTACACAAAAAAATATTATTACTTCACGAGCATCGAGAAATTTCCTGAAATTTAACTCAAAATTAATACTATTCAGCTTCCTAAAACAAAATTGATTGATTAAATCACTCCGGATACAGCCACCTAGGTAAATCCGATAGTTAATAACACAAACACAACATAATTCTAAACTACACAATCATCAATTATTTAATATTTTAAAGAAATATTAGCTGTGTTTCTTGACGCTTAATCTGATCCAGTTCAGTTCATGTTTCATGAAACGACCCAAAGGCGCTTGCTAAATTTAAAATCAAAATTTGTGATCTAAAATAAAATTTGGATCATGTTTTCCATATAAAATTTGAACTGATCTGGATCAATGACCGTCAAGAAACACTGCAATTATTGCACTTTCATCTTAAAACTCCTGAAATTTATTTCTGTATTAATGTTTTCTGGCTTCCTAAATAGTATAAACATTTATTAATTTAATCCACAAATCGAAACTTGAATGGAAAATTTTGTTCTACAGAAGTCAAAAGTCCCATATATAGACATGTTTTGTTATGATGGCATTGGTATGTTCTTTAATACAAAAATATATGACCGACCTTAGGGACCAACCATTTGGCATTTTTTATTAAAGTGCATAACAAGGATATTATAAAAAACCATGTCTATATATGGGATATTTGACTTCTGTAGAACAAAATTTTTCATTGAAGTTTCGTGCAACAACTGTGGCAGTTGTTGCTTGTTATTCATATGACCGAACAAAGGATCCGACCATTTGGCATATTTGTTTTAAAGTACTAAGGCTATCAAATAAAATCATGTTTTTATATATGGGACTATTTACTCAATTAATTTTAATTATTAATTTATTTTTATCACGCAACAATTGTAGCCAGTATTCCTCCTAAATGTATCCTATTTGTATACTCGCACACATGTATAGTTTTTGTTATTTGGTAGAAATTTGACTTCGGTGCAATATTGAGGTACATGGTTTTAGTGACGCTAGTGAGATGGGCTACGCCGCAACCTGGTAACCAGCAAGAGTAAAGTCGGTCCAATCCAGTCCGTAAGTATTCCTCGACTTGAATTATGTGGAGCACATTTGTTGGCTAGGATTGTCACTAATGTATGCCAAGCATTCGATCTAACAACAGCACCAATCTACCTATATGCAACCCTGAAGCTAAGAAATCCGGATTCTTGACCATAGAAGAGCTGAACGAAGCCGAATCTACAATTATTAAGCATATACAACAACAAGCGTTTTCCTCCGAGTTAAGCAGTCTAAGGTCAGGCAAGCAGTTGAAATAAAAATCCGCATTATTGATGTTATCTTTGTTCATCGATCAAAGGTCCTTGTTAGGAGTTGGTGCACAGTTGAAAATTTTTCTGAGATGCGATGCTATTAGCATCTAGTACTGCAATTTCTAGCACTGCATTCCCGGACGATAGTGGAAATTGGCGGAGGAGGCGATAGCCGAGTCCAGCAACCACGGGAGTCCGAAAATGCATTTTTCCTCCGAATTGTACTTATATTTCTTCTAATAAACAATTTAAAATTCATACGGGAATATATTCCCGGCCTAGGCCAGAAAAAATATTCTCGTACTATTATTACTTGTTGCTTAACAACAAATACAACATACTGGAATCATGAGCTTTTCGTTTCGAAAAAACAACGGAAAGATATATTTTTTCCTACGATCGGAGATAAATTATATTTTTCACTATATCCGGCAAGGTACAAGATAAGGATAATTCGCTTTCACTGTCCATATCCCTTAAATTTCGTTCACACGTTTTTTATAAATCAAATAGGTACACAAACTTGACAACTTTTGAAAAAAAAATGTATTTATGTCTTATGATGTCGTGGCTAACCAAGCAATAATTTTATGTTATTTTCGATTTTTTACTTTGTTTTAATTTCTTAATATGATAATTAATGAATAATACTAAAAATTATTTTGGGTTTATATTCGTTTTAAAGTCCGATCGGAGAAAAAATAGTATGTACAATTCGAAGGAAAAGTGCATTCCCGGACTCCCGTGGTTGCCGGACTCGGCTATCGCCTCGCCAATTTCTACTATCGTACGGGAATGCAGGGGGCCTACTATGGAAATCGATCGTCGACGTTTTTTGTTCGTTGTTTATATTCAGCAATAGTAATTACTATTGCTGAATATAAACAACGAACAAAAAACGTCGACGATCGATTTCCATAGTAGGCCCCCAGTACTTTTCCTCCTAATTATATAATATACTATTATTGGTCTAATGTAATATTCAGTTTTTAATTTACACATATTAGAATTATAATAAAATTAAAAAAAACATTAATCCTTAATATTTATTAATTAACAACTAAAGGTAAATTTAATAATTTATATATTAAATGTTGTGGATTTTATAACTTAAAAGGTATGAATTATTGGTATTATGGCAGAAATATTCTTCATAGCTTTTTTTGTGTTTTAAATCTCTGTATAAAATTCTTTTCTCTGTATAAAAAGAATTCTATAAGAATTCTATAAGAATTCTAATATTCTCTTCTCTGTATAAAAGACTCGTAGCCTTTTTCAATAAGCATAAAACTGAAGTAAATTTGTTCAAAAATCCTTAAATATTCTTTCACCTGAAAATAAATTTCATTTTTGTTCTCTAAAATTTCCATAATTTTATATAAATTAATTGTTTCACTATTGTCTAAACCTTTCTTTTAGGATAAAAAAACCCTTTTTGAAGTGGAACTTATTTTCTAAGTAAGTTACCTTATAACTATAATGACATTTGAAAACTTCCATAATTTGAGTCCGGTAAAATGATTTGACTTTTTTTCCCGGTTTTATAAGGAGATTCGGAACCAAATGCTTGCCAACAGGTTGCTATCATTTGTTGATCTCTACGAGCAAAAGTATGTCATATATTTATAAAATTTGAATTTACATTTTTTGTAAAATAGCGATGTTTGGCCTCATATCTCATGGTTCACAAGTGAATTACAGGCCCCATTTGTCTGATAATTCTGGGATAGTGTGCTAAGAAATGTTGCTTTGGAGTAAGGGTTTTATTAAAATCATTTAGAATAATGTTTAATTGTTGTGATATAAGGTCCTGTAAATTTACAATATCACTTTCACTGATTTCGTATGAAAATAGTCATAACTTGAAGGTTTGTCAATTCTTATGACAATAAGAAGGTAAAAAATCAAGGCATCGTGTCCAATTATACCAATATTAGTTTTGCTTTTTATAATAATAACACAATAAAGAAAATGATTTTTAACAATAAACCTAGAGTTGATCGCCTTTCCAAATCTGGTGTCTATAGGATCAATTGCAATGATTGTAGTTTCTCCTATATTGGTCAGACTGGGCGCAATTTTGGAGTTAGAGCTAAGGAACATTTATCTGGTTGCAACCAATCAACTTTCCATAATCATTTAACGTCGGAAAATCATACAGCTAGCTTGAACAATTTAGATATATTACATATACAACCCAAAGGCAGACGTTTAGATACCTTAGAATCTTACGAAATTAGAAAATCAATATTTCTTAACCAAAATATCCTTAACGAACAGAGAGAAATCCGGTTCTCACCAATTACAGATCCCGCCCTTTTCTATACTCACGTACGCAATAATATACCTTGAATTTTGTTACTCAGCCTATGACTCATCGCACACCTGCGCGATCCGTAGATTAATTTTTATTGCTTATTTTTTATTTTTTTTGCCCTCCTTGTTTTATTTATATTTTGCTTTTATTGCTTATTTTTTATTTTTTGCCCTCCTTCTTTTATTTATATTTTGCTTTTTTCTACTATATAACAAAATTTTTTAATAACACAAATCAGTAGATACTCCTGATGATGACCTAACAAGTCGAAATCGATCGAGTGATTTTTTAAACTTTTTGAAAATTATTCAAAATAACTGCGAAACAAAAAACAAGTGATTAATAAAAATGTCTTTATTAAGTAAATTGGCGAAGTAATTATTTTTAAAATTTGCTCTAATAGTTAACGAAATAGGAATAAATTGAAACAAATTTGGGACTAAAACTTTTTTGTATGAACATGATTGTTGGTTGAAAAGAAACTCCCAACGGAAACCGATAGGTATTTCTTTTGGCTGAACAAAATAGCGATTATTTTTGAAAAGTTTTTGTCTTCTATACTTCTAAGTAAAATTATATAAAGTGTCGTTTATCTGTATTAGTTCCATATTGCGATATAGTGGCGGATAGGAAATTGCTTTATTAGCATTTTCAACAACAACTTTAGTTTCATTAAAAATGGTTGAAATAGTTTGTTCGGGCAAACTTAGTTTATTCGTTGTAATATACATATGATTACACTATTGTGTTCGAATTGTTCCAAATTGAAATTTTGTTTAGAATTTGGACTGTAAAAAATATTACTTTGTTTAATTGAACTAATCGTTGACGCATCAGGTTCTTTTATTTCTACAGTCTCGCGAGTTTCATTCTCGATAATAGTCCTATGTTTCGATAAGTGTTTCTTTAATGAGAGAAATCTGAGCTTTTGCAATTTTTGTCTACGACACATTTTAATTTTATTGACGTGTTTTCTTTAACAAATTCAACGTCTTTTAGGCGAATTTCTAAACTTAAAGTTATTAAATTGCTTACTACAGATAAAGCAAAATAAATTCATTTTTTAACTTAAAGCTAAATTATGTTTCTTTATAAAAAATAATTCAATTCATATGTTGAATAATTTAATAATATATAACCACAAATATTTTTATAAATTATTTAATTGTGTATGCAAATATTGTTAAAATAAATCAAATTTAAAAGCCACTTAAGTGATAAATATAAATAAAAAAATTCATAAAATACATATATAGTATGTAAAATATACGTTCAAAAACGGTTGAGTATTTAGGCATTAAAATAACTTAGCTATAGGGTTTAATAATTAAATATTTTTAGACATGGTAGAAATTTCGATTTCCGATTTACTAGAAATTTCTTTTATCCGGACAAGTTTTGTCTCCGTCGTTTCTCTTGTAGAAATAAATTCCCACAAACGTCCAGAATGTATTTGTTGAATAATCAAATTCTTGGTTGAACACGTAGTGAGTTTTAAATAGATAATCGAACGCGTCAATTACTGAAAAATGTGCAGGAAGTATTATAATTTCTCCCTTCACATACAAATAATAGGATGAAATTGCTAATTTGTTCGCACCAGCCGCAATTATATATGGATGAGTTGAATTGGTATCTTTTAGCTCCTCAACTTTTAGATTAATCTGAAAATAAACGAATAGTGATGTTAATGTTTTGGAGGTTGATGCTTGATGCTTTTATTTATCTTTCTAAACAAAAATTCTTTTTTAATTATTGCAGCGAAACAGTCTCTTGATTTTTTTGATGAAGATACTCCGCCTATGTTTTGAGGAAGTAAATTTAGTAGATATAAAATGGGTCTCACTGACTCGGACCACTCTATAAATATACAATTAAAATAAGATGAGTGCCGTACTCAATAGATAACTAGATATTCATGAAGCTTCCTATAATGATAATTAGAATTGTTTTAATAGATTTTATATTCTGTCCTTTAAAGCATGTGCTTTGGAATTTTCTTTAACTCCATTTTTTTGAGGCGATGTTATATTATGGAACCAGAAAAAAAAATGTCTAGAATATACCTTCTATTTCAGGGATTTTATAACATTTTCCTCCTTTCAAGTCCAAATATATCTTGTATATATGGGGATACACAGTGGTCCACTTGTCACTAAAATTTTGAACATTTGGGTACTTCAATTCGAAATCAAATGTAATCTGTGGAAGAATTTTATAGACAAAATCTTGGGTGGTGTTGTATATGAAAAAAAAAATATATTTACCAGATCAGGAGAAGTGAAGAAAAACGGACATCTTTGTTAAATTGAATTGATTCTATTCGAATTTTTAAAGTTGTTCGTAGTTTAGATTTAATCAACTCTTTTTGTGTCTTCACGTTTGCGTTTTTTAAAATTAAAAAATCCTCGCTCTCTTAATAAATTAATATTCGAACTTTCCACGGCTTCTTCTTGACAAATAAATGTATTTTTAGGTTTTCGTTTTCTGGTGGTTGATTTAACATGCTCTAATGAATAAAGTTTAATTCGAAGGCGTTGCATTCTTGACAGTATATACCCTCGGTTTTGTTTTCAATTATAGAGAAGCTCCTGTATTAAAAACAATAGTTTAAGTTGAAAACAAACAATTATTATAATTATAATAATTAATTATAAGTTTGTATTATCTTGTAATGGTTAGAAATCCAACAGCTAATTCATATTTGTAAACATTTCGAAATCAATTTAATTTCAAATGTTGAAAAGTACATAGAGTATTTCACCGATTTCTTACTAGTTCGTGTTCTTCCAGTAGATTTTAGTTGAGGGAATAATTCTATCATTGCGTGGGCCAAAGCTTCAATATAAATCGGTTCAGGATGGTGTTTATGATTTTTTACCAGAAAATCGACATTCTCTCTGACGATTGCCCGTCTTTCCACTTCAGAAAGCCCTTGTAAATTGCCTGATGCGCTTTTTTTTACACAAAGTAAATGCATTTTTGGATTCCATTATGTATTTTTCCAGTTCCTGTAGATTTAAGTTGACGTATTTGATATTAATATTTATTTAGTTAATGGATTTAGTGTACCTCGTACGAAATGGATATTTTAATTTTAATTTAGCAATTCCAAGCTAATCTACAAGTGCCAGGCTGTATTTCTCTAGTCACGAAGTATAATAAGAAATTATAATACCTTATTGGAAATAATTTATATTTTCATGTAAATTCTGTCCATAAAGCCAACAGATAATATAAAAATCAAATGAATCATCTGCTTTTAAATTAAAAAAGGATCTAAACTACTCTAAGCTAGAATAAACATTATACTCGTATTATAAGCTTCCCAAAGAAATACAGCAATTGTCTATTAAATGACTCCACATTGCAATTAAAATTTGTATATCTCGCACCGACAAGTCGTATATGAAAAATTTACGTTTGACGACATGTAAATGCTACTCCCGATTCGAAAATTATGTCTTACTGGTGGCGTTCCTATTGCCGACTGTGTGAAACTGGGGATGCTGGAAATTTTGTTCTATAATCTGGATGAACATTTCTTTTGGAATTATTACTCCGCTTGCGTCCGAAAATGAATCTATGTCGTACACCGAAATACTATATTTATATTGGTATCGGCTATAATAAAATACGGTTACAAATAATTTTTTTTATCATTAATAACGGTATATTATTGTATTTTTCATGTTTTCATTTTCAATGTATGTTACATTGAATTAAACGTTTTGGTCATATTTATGATACAAATTGCATCGCATAGGAAAAAATCTACCACGTTTCTAAATGCGTTGCAAATTTTTATATTTTATCTCAACCCTTCAAATGCGAGAAGTAAAAAGTAAATATGTATTATACAAAAATGGAAGCGGATATATCCCTTTAGTGATTTAATAACACAATTGTGCGGGTCGGGCAAAAGTACCATGTCAAAAATTTATTTTGGTATGTGTATACCAACTTACACATTTGTGAATTTCCTTTTTAACTTATTTTCGTCCGAAAAAAACACTATATCTATAGGCACAATTGTGTTGGTTGTACTTCAAATGAAGCGAATTTGTTTATCAACAACGCCATTACATACTATTGTTTTTCACTCACACATTTGTGTGGGTTGGACTAAAATTAAGCTAATTTTTTTGTTTTCTTGGTTGAAAAAGGGATATAACAAATACAGATGGATAGGGGTTAACATTTAGACAAAACAAAACAAAAGTTTATTATCAGTGCTAATGTCAGAGCCTCCTTAATATAAGAGCCGTAAGATTCCGCCATTTTTTTCCATGTGCTTTCCATAGAGGGGAAGCTTTTTGTACTTTTTCATACCAACCAGTGTATTTTAGTATTTTTTTAGAAGCTTTTTTGTATATAAAAACATAAATTCTTTATTTGAATTTTCAATGTGAATGGTTAATTCAATATTCAGGAAAAGCATATTTTAATATTGAGTCATATTATGTTGAGTTAACGCAAAAACATTTAAATTAGTTTAACACAATTTTTTTTTTTTTTTTTGTAGAAACAAGAATTTGTTTATGTGTATGTATACAGAAAATTAGAAATTAGTATAGAGTGTTCCATAAAAAAGTCAGCATTATTTTTCCAAAATAAACGTTCGTTAAAAAATGCTCTATTTCAACATTGTTGATGACAGACTTCGAAAACTGTTTTTTCGTTACTTGTTAAAAATTTGATTTTTCATCGCAACAAATTCGCAGCCTATATTGTTTCATCCTGTAGTATAAACAAAACAGAGCTTCACCAAAAAAAAACTATTATAATTTGATAAAGCTTTTCGCAATTACTAAACCTGTTAAAAGATGTCGCTTTCAAATTAATAAATTAATTCAAATTACCCGTCTATAAATTGTTACACAAATTGAAAGGGGGTCTCCAGGTTAGGACGGTTGTAACGGGCGTGTCTTATAGCAAGCAGCTCGTTGTATAAACGAGTTCAAAGTACGACTTGTGCTTTAAGATTTTGTATCCGTATATGAGCCAACCATGCAAAAAATGGGTAGAGCCACGGGCCATTTATATACTCACAAAAACCATTAAGTTCTTAACAGTATACAAAGGCATTGGGTTATTTTATTGAATTCCACACAACAACGATCGCAGAAAACGTGCACGAACGAAGCTATAAAAATGAAACATGAAACATGCATAGCCTTTCAAGACCAGTAGATCTGCATAATCTATTGAACTAGCCGGGAATTACTACAATGTATACGAACTGTCTGGCATACACCTTAGCCGAGAGCCTTTAGCATCAAAAATCCTCAATAAATCCTGGTATAGCATTTCCCGATCCATTTCATATGTTTCTACTTTGAAATTATACTTTTCTAGTTGAGAATTATATTTTTCAAATTACAATTATTACTTTTCAATTTTGGTTTTAAGTTTTTCGATTTTCGAAACATAAATTTCAATTTTCGGATTACACTATTCTAATTTTAATTCATATTTCTCAATTTAAAGATTTTTTTTTTCAATTTATATAATTATATATTTCAATTGACATTTTATAAATTTCATTTTATAATTTTCCAAATTATTTAATAATCTAAGTTTTTATATTATATAAAATATGTAGAATATAAAATACCTAAAAAACAAGGTTTTTATTGAAATTGGTTCCGATTCATCGCCAATGAACAATTCCTGCGCATTGAAATTGCCATTTAAATTTTCAGAAGTAATGGATTGAACAGCCGAGTCGATTATTTCTGGTAAATGACGTTCTAGTTCCTAGGATATAACGGCAGTTTTTATTTTGGAAAAGGCAAACTCTAACTATTTATAAGGTGACAAGAAATGCGCTTTATTCGTTAATAAATTAAAAGAATTAGTAACTGCGACTGAGCGGTGTGGCGTTGCGTTGTCCATGATATTCCATCCGTTTGAAATTCTGTGTTTGCCCTGTTAATTTTTCATCTAACTCTTTAAAGAATATAATCATTTTGTCACAGTTACAACCTCTTGTGAATTCAGCGTGATGTATGACGCTGAAATTATTTACCGTTAAGATAAGGATCACATTTCTACCTCTAATAACCGAAACAATCACGTTAACCCTAGACCACTCTTCGATCGTAATTACACCGCATATGTAAATTGAATCCAGATGCGCCTACAAAAATATTGTTTCTGTCATCCTGAGATCCGTTGATCATAAAGTTGGTGGTATATTCTTTCCGCAAATTTAGTCTTTGAGTCTTTATGTCTTTTAGTCTAATAAAAATCTGGTCTAGAAAACGGTATTATTAAGTTAACCGAGGTTACATTATTGAGTTTTTAAGTTATTATTGTGAATTCTAAACTGAAATTAGGCATTTAGGTATAAAGTGCAAATTGAAATATATACATAATTACATAAATTGAAAAATATAAATCTTTAAATTGAGATATATGAATTAAAATTAGAATAGTGTAATCCGAAAATTGAAATTTATGTTTCAAAAATCGAAAAATTTAAAACCAAAATTGAAAAGTAATAATTGTAATTTGATAAATATAATTCTCAACTAGAAAAGTATAATTTCAAAGTAGAAACAGATGAAATGGACCGGGAAATGCAATATTAACAAATTCGTGTAAATTGTAAGAATTCCCGCATGGATTGGATCGAAATAAAAAAAAAACAAAAATTTGGAAAAATTGTGACATTTTTCTATTATTGTTTTACAGCGCGCAGCAACTATGATGGTGAATATTTTACGACGAAAAGTTTTATTTACGCCAACCGAATAATAAATAAAATTTATAATTGTTTTGAGTTTTATTAATTATGATAAATTATTGTATTAAAAATTTCGCACTTAACTTACAATAATAATGGTTTATTTTCTTAAATAGTTATTTAATTATTTTACACTTTTTTGTATTTTCAAGTAAATTTATTACAGAGACATCTGTAAACGGATTTTCAAATTACAGAAAGCTCGGTTTTGCAATCGAATAAAATTGAAGTTTTTTACGTTTTGTTCTGTTTTGTAATAATATTTAATTAAGAAAACCATGACAACGTTGATTTTTTGTATACAAAAATAATTATAGATTTTGATTTAAAAATTTTATTATATGAATAATATTATTGTTTCTACATGGTGATTCATAAAATTTCGTTTCAGTTCACGTTTTCTCTTTAATTTTGTTATAAATAGAAAATATTTAAATTGCTATTAAGTGCATCGTTCATCTCAAAAATTCTGAAGTGCATGTGACCAGAATTTACCAAATAAGTTACATTTTTATAAAACTAAATTTTAAATTAGATGTAAGAGGAATCCACGGCACCACCCTTTATTATCTTACTTTATAAACCTACACAACTAAACGGAAAGCTCATTTTTATAGAAAATTAATAAATGTATGCTCCGCTTTAGTTTAAATTTACCAAATAAATACTACATTATGATGGCTGATTTTCAAATATGTGTTCTTTGAATAGTTTATTAAAAATACAAAATTAAAATTTAGATGATTTGTTTAATTTTTTATTCATAAATTCATGTTCAAAAATTTTCCAATTACCACGGTTTCTTATAGTAATTCAATAAAAGCTTCCCCTCTACTGAAAGCTCTCTTTTTAATATGACGGCTCTTCAAAATCATAGATGGCTCTGCTAATGTACGTATACATACAGTAGCAAGCAGGCTGGAAAACGTAAAAAAAGTTCAATATTGTAAAAATTGTATACAAATGTATTGTATGTGTAAAATTCGTTTTGATTTTATTGATACATAAAGCTACATACCGTGACAAAGCATTATCGAGGATTTTCCGATATTCATCTGCACCGATTTTAAATGCAATTTCATCGTAGATATGAACGATGAAAGCTTTGCATCTAAATTAGATTTGAAGTTGTATCGTATATGCCGCGATGCAACTCTTGTATCGAAAAGCGACGCAAAATTTCTAAGTGTGTGTACGATTAAAAAATACAACATGCTCCTACGCTATAAGTGCGTATTCATACGACGGATGAAAATTCGGGATTTTTCCCATCTCAAGCGTGAAGTTAGTAACTTATTTGATTTTTGCTGTATATTTGGTCTATTTTACTTTTGACGTACCGTTCACAAATTTTTATTTTGTTTTACTTGCACTTCGGCTATTTCACAGTGATTTTCGTGTTTTTCGTATTTTTTTTTTTAGTGATTTATCAATGCTTTTGCTTTTTAAATATAAAATCGTAATTAATTTTTTTTGGTTTTTTTATTTTAGTATTTCATTTTTTAATAAATTCATTTTTTTTCATAAACTTTACGTATTAGTTTCGCGTTATTTTACTATTAGATACAGTTTTAATAAATTCATTATTTCCATCTTTTATTAATTTTGCCTCTTTTAAGTTTGTGAACTAAGTGCTAAAAAAATGTCTCTTTCAAGACAAAATTTAATCAATTTGCTGAATGGGGACCTACTAATTTTAAATACCGTATTAGCGATGTATTTAAAATACGAAGTGGATAGATACCCAAACCGGCGCCGTAGTGTAAGGCGATTCAGTGTGAACCCGGTGAATCGCAATAGGCACCAGCAAGGATTTTATCAAAATCTAGTTGCGGAAATGCGACTGGTTGATACGGAATCTTTCATTAATTTTCATCGTATGACACTGGTGGCGTTTGATGAGTTGCTGGCAATGGTGGGTCCTATAATCCAGCGAAATGATATAGGCGAGAGCTCGATAACTGCAGGTTAACGATTGTCTTTAACTCTAAGGTAATTATTATAAACATTGTTTTATATTTAATATGATTTATTATTTAATATGATATACATTATACATTATCTTACAGATACCTCGCAAGTGGTGACAGCATGGTGTCACTCGGTAGATACGCCTATCGAATAGGAAACAGTACGACGACAATGATAATAAGAGAAACCTGTGAAGCCTTGTGGCGAATTTTAAAGGAAGTTGTGTTCCCGAAGCCCAGTGAGACAATGTGGCGCGAAATTAGTCACCAATTCCGGCAACAATGGAATTTTCCACATTGTTTAGGGTCGATGGACGGGAAGCACGTTGTAATACAAGTAAACATATTTAAATAACATTTTGTTAATTTATTTTAATGTAGCAATACCATATTTTTATTTATAGGCTTTTCCACATTCCGGCTCAATCAACCGTAACTATAAGCATAGTCACAGCGTTGTGCTTTTTGCAATAGCCGATGCCGACTATAAATTTATAGTTGTTGATATTGGAGCACCAGGTCACACAGGAGACAGCAACATCTTTCGTCGTAGTAACTTTGGTAGAGCCGTTATATGTGATGGTTCTGGGCTTAACATACCACCTGCTGAGATCCTGGAGGATAATTTAAAATACCCTTATGTGTTTCTTGGAGATGAAGCATTCCCGCTGCTTCCGAACTTAATGCGTCCATATCCTGGTCGAAATACATCGATATTACCAATTGAGAAAACCGCATTCAATTATAGGTTGTCTCGAGCCAGAAGAGTGGTCGAGAATACGTTCGGGATACTATCCAGCCGGTGGCGTATATACCGACGACCCATTATAGATAGTAAAACAACAGTGTTAGGCATAATTAAGGCAAAGGTTGTTTTACACAACTGGCTTCGGGAGAAAAAGATACAGGAATATGTAAATGCTTGGTGGAATATTTCGACCAGGAAGATGGCGCAATGAAGATAGCGGTGGGTTACTGAACGTGCAGCGTGTAGAGTCGAATAACTCCAGCAGAACTGCATATGCAATTAGGGAGCAATTCTGTAAATATTTCAACGAAATTGATGTATTACAATGGCAATATTCGACTGTTCATTAAAAAAATACGTAATTAGATTTCATGTATTATTTATTTAATTAGAAATAATCAATATTAAAGTATTTCATATGTTAATTTCATTACATTTGTAAACCAAATATTTAAAGTAAAAGTAACTTAAATTTAAAATTCAATCAAATATTGAAACTTAATAATAAGAACAAAAAAGTGTACATATTTACATAAATAAAATTAAATGTTAAAAATTATTAAATTTGATTAGCTAATTCCTTCTTAGCATCTTCTAAGGATTTGTTCAAACTAAATAGGACCTTTAACTGTAATGAATACGTAAGTTTCTTAAAGTCGGGGTCCACAGATGCCGCATAAACCATTAGTAGACTTTTTTCCGAATTTTGTAAATTTGGGGTCGGTTGGTTTGTTTGCTGCTCTAACAGCGTTCGTTGCGCATCAATCGTTTTCATTACTTTTTGCAAAACAGGTACGATTGGGTTTTCATCATATTTACTCCGATTTCGCTTCTGTGAAGGACCGGTTTTGTGAATTGGTACCGGTGGCGTGTTTTGGGATTCCACATCGATAGACTCGTCAGTAAAAACTTCGGAAGCCGTTTCATCAAAAAGAATCTGAAATGAATTGGAAGGCTGCTTTTCCATCGTGAAACTGCTTTCGGTTGGCCTAAAATTAAAATATTTTTTTTTTTTAGAATTACGATTTTTTTTAAGTATCAAATGGTTGACATACATAATACTTTACGTGCTAATTGTTTCATCATGTACCTAACATGTATAGTATATATATATATATATATATATATATATATATATATATATATATATATATATATATATATATATATATATATATATATATATATATATATATAATAATTACAAAATATTTATGATAAATTATAAGTTGCCTACAAAATGCAAAATATATTTTTGGAAAACTTACTCATTGACTAAGACCTCTTCCAAGAAACTCATACTTCTCTCCAACCAAACATCTTTCGAAGAAGAAGGTCGTGCACTTCCGCTTTTAGGTGGTTTTTTTAAATTCACGTACCGGGCATGTAGGACCTTCCACCGTTTCTTGCATATTTCCACATCCAGTCCAATTTTTTCGGATATTTCATTCCAAATTATCCTTTTTATTGTTGTGTTCTTATAATCGTTGTGTGTTAAATTGTAAAGCATTTCTCGCCCCGGCTTTTTAATTTCATCTAATAAATTTTCATCCGTTTCTCTCGAGGTAGCCATTCTAAATAATAAATTACAAAAAATTAAAAAATTATATTAACTTAAATCTAGATTTATATAAATATTCACCTTTTTCTAATAAATTTATTTATTTGAAAATAAAAAAAAAACAAATTCCAATATTTTTAATAATTTTATTATGAACACAAACTTTTTTTAATATTTTTATTAAAATGGCGAAAGCAAAATAATCAAATGTCATCCCACGGACCCACACACACACACAAAAAATGAGCATAAAAAATAAAATAGTCTACAAAATGTTGCTCGATAATTACAGTTTTGGTTTGTTACGTTGGTCGTCTGCAAGATTTTTGCTCAAAAGTTGAGATTTTGTCAACTGTTTGGGATGAAAAGGGGCGTGTTTTCTTGTTATTCTTATCATTTGATTGGATAAAAGGCCGGGATGAAAAATCCCGGATTTTCATTCTCAGAGCATCCTCTTGCTACTCTGGCTGTAGAAGGCATGCCGCTGATTTAACCATTGACCGAGTGTGGTTCTTGCATGCATAGAATATCTATTCTATGTCGTGGGTAGAAATGTTTTCACATATCTCTGACCCGACTATTTGAGCGCCCTGCATACCCACTTATAAGTCTATGAAATGTAAAACTATAACTGATAATATTTCGCTTGCCACCCTTTCACCGACTGTCTATTTGGTCCAAAGTCTACAAAACCAATAAGCAAAACCGGAACTGTGAGTAATCCCATCATCTTGAACGTCCCTTAAAAACAATACCCATTGTTATGATATGATTTAACATTATGTTTTCGTTACAAACACTCCTGTACAAAAACTTTAACATTTAATGTTACAGATTCTAAGAATAGATGATAATACACTGTTGTAAATCGCATATATGTACAAACGTTTCCAAACACACAACAATAATAAACCGAAATATAATGTCTTGACATATGCAAAATTCTTCTTAAAAAAATCTTCTTCTTCCTAATAGTTTGCGCTCGTTGTTAAAAAAATCTTTTAAAGATTTTCACTCATTATTCGGTCATAAAATAACAAAGTTGATGAAAGAATTATATTTATCGTTTTGTCTTATTTATTATATTTCTTATTTTATTTTTATTTTATTTTTTTAAAGAAACTTAAATTGTTGGTTGAGAAGTCATTAGAAACGTTTTATTATTTGAGATTTTTTTTTTTTTTGCATACAACTTATATAGAGGCCAGACATCTCGACATTATATGTAAAAAAAAAATGCAATATGTTTTTGATTCTTGAGATTTGTATTCATCTCTTCTAAATGTAAAATGTCAGGATTTGCGAAAGCTGTATACGCGCGGAGACGAAGGTTTCGGTATAAATTTTGATTTGGATATATTTGTTGTTCAACAGCGGGCACGATAAAAAAACTGTGCGCTATTTAAAATATGCGAATCGTGATTACTTTCTGTTCTATATATCATAAATTATTTATCTAGATCTATATTTATACTCGTGTACGGTAGAAAAATATTAGAATCCATAAAATATTTTGTTGTTTCTGAAGCCATCGCCATCATGGCTAACGCTTTTTCATCATTAAAATAAATTAATTTTCTGTTGTTTGGATTCAAAAAAAAAAAATTGTTTTCTTAATAAGGAAACTTAATTTTTTATTTAATCAACAACAATTTTGTTTTATGGCAAATTCGCGTGATCCAAATACACAATGAGCTCCTTTTATTATATAAGGGTATTTATAATAAAAGGGTTCAATGCTGCACACCAATATATAAAAATGAGCGCGCGGCAATAAAATCAACTACGAGATGTGAACACTCAAAGTCCGATTAAATGTTAAAATTTCGACGCCCTTTTAATTATCTAAATAATCCTTTTCCTTTTATTACGCACATATTTTCTTAATCGTAAAAATAATTGGATAAAAAGTGTTAAGGTCTAAATCATCTACCAGCATGTTTTATATTCATACATATAAGACTCGTACTCGACGTCGCACGACTCAATCGCATCACTTTAAACTAATTAGCACAAATAATCATAAACAGCTTCGTGTTTTCAAACCACCACCATACCGTGTTAAGTACATAATTTGAAAATGAAACTCATTTTACACAAACAAACACACAGATATAATAAATTTGAAGATTTTCCACCGGAATAACCAAAAACAACAGCGACTAGAGTTTTGTGCGACATGACAACAAAAGACACACGAACATAAAGCTAATGAAAATCGAAACGACATAAAACTTGTGTACAAGAAAAGCGCTTAATTTAATTTTCTTATGTTTCGTTAAGTTGAAACTTTGGTATTTATACTTAAGATTTTCTTTTATTTAAATTTAATTATGTTATTATAGAATTGGTGTTTTTGGATATATTTTTTTGTACTTGTGCCTTGTGTCGTCGTCGTCGTCTTATGCCTTTTCGTGCGTTCTCTCTTTGAATGTAGGTAGATATAACGTAATTTGTTGTTTTTTGTTTGGAAGATTATAAGATATTATTAAAAAAATTATGAAGTGGAAATAACAATCTGATTAAATCTCGGAAAAATGATCTGCCGGTTATGTGATTTTCGTGGAAATGTCATGCTTTTCTTGCCCTGCTAATTAATGCGCATTGCTATAATTGTGAAATGCGATAAAATATGATTTAATTAATTTTCGGAAATATGCGAACTCATTTTATGATTCAATCATTATTATTAGATCGAATTATATGTTTTTCCGTAGAAAAAGTTTTTGGTGTAGGTACAAATATTTCATGGAAGTTCTGCCAAGCGAACTAATAACACAACAATTAAATAAAAGTTGTAGAGCTTTCAACCACCCCACTAAAAATGAATCAGTATGCTTACTTACTAACTCAAAGTTTTAATATATCATCCTCATCACCCATGAGTGGGTTGCTATAGCAGGAAAAAAATGTACTTATGCCCATTTAAACTGGGCAGTGTTGCCAACAGCAATGGTAAACGTAACGAGCTCTAATGGTAAAACTTTTCCATGTCGAGCACTCTTAGACTCAGGTTCCTAGGCTTCGTTTATTACTGAATCATGCCTACAGATGTTAAACTTAAAGCAAAGAAATGCACGGATCTCCGTGTCAGTAAACTGGGCAGCGGAAACTACCAAGGGCGAATATATAGCGAATATCCAATTACACACAAGAGATACTGTAACACCGCATATTAATCTGGAGGTACTGGTTCTGTCTAGGATAATGGCAAATCTACCGGCATACACCGTAAATCGAAGAAAGGTCAAAGAATTCAACCTAAATGGAATAATGTTTCGATTATTCCAATCGATATACTCATTGGGGCCGAACACTTTTTCCAAACTCTTCAAAGTGAACAAATGAAAAATCATGAAAACAAGATTGTTCTACAGAGGACTGTTTTTGGATGGGTCGTTTAGCAGGCCAAATATCAAAACAGAATCAAATTGGTGATGTTCAAGCTAATTGGCCCAGAACATTAGATGAAGCTGCAGAAAACATCGATAAAACTTTACGAAGATTTTGGGAGGTTGAGGAAATTGAGTCGAAATCAAATTTATCAAACGAAGAAGAATTTTGTGAGAAGAAATACATAGTGAGACAAAAGTCTGTGTTGTGTTTGATGCGTCTTCGAAAACAGGGATCGGGGAAGCCGAAAACAGTATGTTATTAAACGATTGTTTAGACGTTGGTCCTACGATACAATCATCACTAACCCAAATTGTATTACGATTTCGAGAACTTGCCGTAGTGTTTGCAGCTGATGTAGAGAAAATGTACCGGCAGGTCTGGGTAAACAGCGACGACTCAAATTACCAGCGTATTGTGAGGAGAAATTATCCTTCGGAACCAATTCGTCATTACAAGTTATTGTTAACACAATAACATATGGGACATCATCAGCAAATTTTGAATAAAATTCCAGATGTGGCAAACGTTATAATTAATGATTTTTATGTTGATGATTTGCTGTCTATGGCTCCGAAACTGTAGAAGCAGCTATGAAGCAGGAACGCCATGGAATTGA
This sequence comes from Nephrotoma appendiculata, assembly GCA_947310385.1. Taxonomy (NCBI): domain Eukaryota; kingdom Metazoa; phylum Arthropoda; class Insecta; order Diptera; family Tipulidae; genus Nephrotoma; species Nephrotoma appendiculata. The sequence continues at coordinate 83,533,877 of OX371224.1, read as the reverse complement.
TGCTGCCTTAAAGGTATGGGGGTTTATGTTGAGAAAGTGCTCGGCGGAGCTGAGTGAGAAATTACAAGTGAGAGATGTTCAAATTACCGACATTACGAAAGTGTTGGGATTAAATGGGAGCCCATCAAAAGATAAATTTTAAATGTTTTCAAGTGTTTATCGAAGACGCGACAGCAATCACAAAACGGAAGGTTCTGTCTAATGCAAGCAGAATATTTGAATAGACTGGGATGAACCGTTGAAGGATGATCTACTAACTCGCTGGAGAACAAGTTATCAAAATTTAGTGGCAGTATCGGAATTAGGCGTGCCTCGATTCGTAGGAAGTACCAATATTGATACAATTGAACTCTGTGGTTTCAGCGATGCTAGTGAACGAGCCTATGCCGCCGTCGTTTACTTTAGAATTAAGACGAATAATGGCCAACTCATTGTAAATTTAATCAGTAGCAAGACCAAGGTATCACCAATAAAACAGATTTGTATACCTCATTTAGAATTGTGTGGCGCATTGTTACTTACCAAACTGATTAAGTACATTGTGAAAAATTCCTCACTTCACATTAATCATATTGTTGCATGGACTGACTCTTAGATAGTACTGGATTGGCTTTCTTCACCTCCACGACACTGGAAAACATTTGTTGCTAATAGAACGTCAGAGATTATTGCATTTCTAACTCGCTCTAATCCGGCAGATTGTGCTTCTCGCGTTTTGTGTCTAAAAATATTAAAGAAGTTCGATCTTTGGTGGAAGGGGCCTGATTGGTTAAGTTGGGATAAGCATAAAAAAGCAAAACCAAGGTATAACCGCATGATGCTGAAATATTATTCACATTCAGATATAATTTGGTATTTGATTGTGGATATTTCAGGAATATGGTAACGTACCTAGGATCGCCGTTATGGCTGGCCTGTACGCCTCTATCATATCATATCATATCATAAAAGCAAAACTAAGGTATAACGTTGAATCATCGTCCGAAGAATTACGTTTTCATATATGTATTTAATATAAATATAATCGAAGATTCAAATCTAATTGAAGGAGTTTTCCAAAAATTACCGTACACCAAAACAGACTAGAGTATATGTAAACATATTCAGCCGAGATGAAGTGTTCAAAGCAAGAAATGTGGTTGTAAAGACTATCGAAGAAAATTATTTCAGTGAAGAGATCAAATTGCTAACAGATTCCACTATTTTATCGGGGACAAGCAAAATAATATCATTGAATTCATTCATAGATAAAGATGGTGTATTGCGGGTAGGACGAAGGCTGTCCAATTCAAACGTGGCTTACGATGCCAAACATTCAGTGATATTGCCTTATGAGCCCATACTAACGTCGTGAATAGTAGAAGAAGCGCATCGGGATTACAAACATGCTGGTGCTTCATTATTGTTAGCGAATTTGAGGCAAGAATTTTGGATACTGGGAGTCAAAAGAATAATCCGCAAAATCATTTTCAAGTGTGTCCTATGCAGCAAAGTAAAGGTAATAAATCTACCAGCAGCAAGAGCTGAATTCATTAGGCGGTTCCTTAAGGTTGGAGTTGACTTTGCAGGGCCAATATCAATACATTTAAATAAGAGGCGCGGACAAAAAACCTACAAGCCTTTTATTTGCTTATTTATTTATCTCAGCGTTAAGGCGCTCCACATAGAACTAGTTGGAGATGTAAGTAGTGAATCATTCCTAGCTGCTTTGAGACGATTTGTTTCGAGAAGGGGATTACGCACTGACATTTTTTGGGACAATGGTACTACTAAATTTGTGGGTGCCGACAAACTTCTCACAGAAAGCTTTACCAAGTTAAATAAGCAATCTAAAAACTGTTCTAACTTCTTTCATGTAACTATATTACGTGGAATTTTAATCCTCCAATCACTCTGAGCTTTGGTGGACTTTGGGAATGAGCAATCCAATCAATGAAATACCATGAAGAGAACCATTGGAGAAAATATACTCACCATGGAGGAAATGACAACGCTGTTAGTGGAAGTTGAAGCAATACTTAACTCAAGGCCGTTGTGCATGTTATCTTCTGATGATTTAGACTTTCTAACACCATCACACTTCTTGATCGGACATTCAAATGCAAAGATTCCACAGCACAACGTTTCGGTAATACACTCAAATTTCAATAAACAATGGCAACTTGTAAAACGAATCGCACTACAATTTCACAAACGATGGCATCTGGAGTATTTAACCTCTTTGTAGCAGCGACAGCGACTAAAATGGCATCAAACGAAAAGAAATGTTAAATTAGGAGATATTGTTGTCATCAAGGAAGATAATATGCCGTCATTTCACTGGAATCATAAATGCCAGCTGGTCCTACTTTTTTTAGGTTTTAACCAATTAAAGAATCGTAGTCTCTCACGAGTTTAGTCATACGCTTTAATAAAATTTTCGAGTTTCATTCATACAACAATTACAATATTCTTTCAGAGCTTTCCTAAAAATCCGGGTTAGAAGTAATTTGATCCTATGCTTTAAATAGCATGCATACTTTATAGTAAAATTCTAGTTCGGTTATTAGAAATGCCTATAGTTGCATGAGTTAAACATTTCCTAGTTCCATGCGTCCTTCAATGAACTTCACATAATCTACATACAATCTGAATTTGATCATAATACGTTATGAAATGATCAATTTTCGCTCATCAGGACAAATGGAGGTGTTAGATTCGTTCAAAATCGATGTTAAAATTTTGTTTCAAGCCTTATAGCTATCGACCCCTAAATATTTTTTTTTATTTATTTTAATTCTTTTACTATTCCCGAGCATATGCCATTTTTTTATTCGGCTGTGACGGTTTTATCTCCAGATAAGGCTTTAACGTTTCGACTCTTTTGAAACATTAATACTCTGCCGTGAAATGAGAGCCAGTTATTTTTCAGTCTGTCACGTTTTAGGGGTCTATAATGCAGCGGAATATATTTTCTTCACATTTTTTTACCAAACATTCTCGGGCGAATAGATTTTTCTCATATAGCTATCTCTCCAGTAAGGTAAAGTTTGATTTGCTGATTTTCCAAAAAGTTGTAATCATGGAAGTTACAACTTCATAAACCGTCGAAGGTCCCGCCCTTAATAAAATTAGAATCACGTTTCATTTCCTGACCGAACCCAAAGAGCTTTTAATTCTCTAAAGCATTTCTTTTACTGAGTGAACAATCTATTTCATTTCAACTTCTCTATTTCATTTAAAATTATCCTCTCCTAGATTTGGTATGGCAAACCTCCTTAGATTACAGTATCATAAAATTTATAATTGTTATTGTACTCAAACTTGCATGCTGTTTAAGTCTTTTTGTGCCCAAGCAGTCAACTGATATTAGGATTTAACGAAAAATGTTAATGTCGCCCGCCTGGGCTATTATGGAGCTGCCCGAAAGTAAGCCAGATATTGCTTTGAACAGTTCAAATGTAGAAAATCTAAACTAATCCGATAAGGTAGAAGTTGACCAACATTAGTAAATGACAAGAGCAAAAGCCTCAAGATTTAGTGAAACGATTTTATGTGGTATGGATCATTCTGCATGATATGAATCATGTTAAGTTGGAGGCTGTGAAACGTTTTTTGAGAATAACGTGCTTATTGCAGGAAAACCTTGAAAGTAACATAAACAGTGCAATCCATCCATATTTCAGGAGTTTAGCAAAATTACCTGCTTCTTGATTTAAACGGACCATTAGAGTTAGCTATATTGGATGTGTCACAACTAATTTTGTACCTTTAAGGCAAGGTTTCTTTCATTTGTTGATATTCAGGATAACCGCTTCATGGATTATAAGATGTAGTCATTTTAAACTTAGGTAATGCTTATTATATATTTTCTTTTAAATTTAATAGAATTCAAATATCTGCTATATGTATGCATCAACTTTTAAAATCATGGTACGATCACATTGTTAACACCCACACTCATAGTGGAGAAAAGAGAATCAACCGAAAAGCTCATTTAACAACACAATAACTGGTCACTAACTATACTGCACCGATAGTTATTTCACCGACGTCCATATCACCTATTTACAATCTATGGCAACACTTTTTTGAACGATTTCAATCTTATCGATCAACCTGATATTCCGCGTTACGAAACAATCATGTTTTTGCTTGAAGAAATATTGTTTCGAAATATTAAAAACTTATTTTCAAAGTCAGTGTTGTGTAGCCGATACCATGCGAATTTTTAGCGGAAAAGCTGTAGTTGCTTTGATGAAGTCATGAGAAAGGCTTGCTATTGGATGATAGAAGTAGTCCCCGAGCTCAGACAATGCGAACGCCTGAGAATGTTGCGGCTGTTGTCCATAGCGTAGGACAGAATCCAGCGACCTCAACTCGACGCTGATCGCAGCAACTGGCCATTAGACGCACCAGTGTGTGGATAATACTGCACAAAATCCTCAGATTGATGAAAGCGGCGGCATAATTGACCCATTTTCCTTCGAAAACGCTGCTGGAAACGCCGTTACGTCAATGGCGAACGTTACAGAGTCATACTGACCTGCTTTTTATGACCTCAAATTGACGCTAATAATGTTAAGACGCCCCTATATAGAAATTATTTCTGTGGCCCTATTCTGGTAATTCCCTGGGAATAGGGAACTGGGAAATGATTTTAAATAGCTTTTATCTATAAATCAGTTTTTTCTTGCCTACTGAGAAAAAAGTTTGATGTAAATACAGTGCAACCTCTTTTATCCGGAACGATTGGGGCACACAATTCCGGATAAAAGATTTTTTTAATGACTTCATAGTAAAATAGCATATTTTAATATATTTTAAACTTCAGTGTCCTTTATTAAGATTTTAAATTTATTTTAGTTTTGGAAAATAAGGTAAATAAAAGATAAAATGAAAGATACGAAAAAAAATTTTCCGGATATTAGATATTATTGTGGATAATAGATTTCCGGATAAAAGAGGTTTGTATGTACATATTTGTAAATTAGGAACAATTTTTTCATAGCGAAATTAACAGGGACCCAGTTTTGGTCGAATAACGGGAATAAAATTTATGAATTTTGCCTTTGTTTAACAAACGTACTAGACGTAAATATTGTTTTTTCCGCTGTTTGATCAAACAATTATATGATTTAATGTTTTAGGTCTAGTAGGTAAGTAAAACAACTGTAATTCTCATAATTTGTATCCCCATTGTTTGACCAAAATTCGGGCTCCAGGCACAGTTATTTCCAATTTTATTTTGTTTTCAAAAAATTTCCACTAACTTTTAACCTTTGTATGCCAGAAAAAAAATTTTTAAATAGAGTTTATATGTAAATTCTTTCTCCAATTCCCTATTCCCGGGGAATTACCAAAATAGGGCCACTGAAAAGGTCTTGATGTACACTTTATGTTAAAAGTGCAAAATGGTCGTTCACGCGGGTTACAGACATTATTCTTGCACAAAGATTCACCGGAACGTTTTGTTCTAAAAAGATCAGACCCCTATATACACAGTAGTTTCTGGACAGGCAATAATGTGTGAAATGGATCACGTGGCACTTGTAGCATCAAGTACACGTCAAGCCACTGTCTATATATAGATGTTTTGTTTCTTTTAGAAAAAAATTTTCGTTGAAAGAACCATCGTTCCAAACAATTCCTGTTATTATATGGCCGACCGCGGAAGTTTCAGCATAAACTACACATCAAGACTTTTTTAGAAACCACACTATACTTGGTGTTTGGTGCGTGGACTGACAAAATTTGTTGGCAGATTGGAGGAGTCATTTGGAAGCTTTCATCCCATAGAACTGATTGATGTGCTAAGTGCCACGGTGACTGAGATATGATATTTTTACGTTTTTTTTAATTAGCCAAAATCTCGCAAAGTGATTTTATTCTAAACAAATCATTATTATGTAGAAAAATGACTTATGGACTTACAAATCCTAAAAATGTGTAATCCTAAAAATGTATGAAAAATGTCACTATACCATAAAAATGAAAAATAAATGCATCCCTAAAACAAACATTTAGCACCTGAAATATACTATAATTGACATTTATTTTGACATGACTTTATAAACAAGAATTTATTTTGCTGCGTTTTAAATTTTTATTGTAATATTAAGTTTGTAATGGTTTCAGGGGTTTACAAAATAAAGGCATTTTCAAATTTCCCACTGAAATGGATAGCGGGCCCGATAGCGGCTTCCGATAAATAGGTAAAGCAAAATATATTTTTGTCGATTTTTAACTAAAAAGTTGAATGAAAAATATTAATTTAGAGCTAAATAATTAATTGTATCTAAAAATAGTGCGCTAAATATAAGTTTTGACATACATAGAAAACTTGGTGCTTCGGATACATCTATCGGGCGCTAATAAAAAACACGGCTTATGTTCACTGTGCATAGTCGAGTGTAGTTGTAACCCAGATACTCCTTTCTCCATCTAAATTCTAAATAATAATATTCTCGATGATATGTGGCCGACACCCTCTCTGACCTTTACTTCGTCAGTATCCATATTGCCGGCTCTTACTTCGATTTTAACTTAAGCGCAAAAAGTCTGACCACATTAATGTCTGTGGTCTGGATTTAGTGTGAGAATGAATTGGAGCTATTTAAAAATATTTTAAAACGCACAAGAAAATCTTAAATCACGTCTGCGCTTAAGTTTTTAAGTCAAATACAATTAAAAAGAGTTTGAAATATTTGGCAACAAACCTCAATGTTTTAAGATTTAAAAATTTTTAAAATTTGGTTTTCTTCATTTTGGATTGTAAAAATTCCTTTCCAAGCCCGCCAGATCTATACGCCTCAGCCTAATAAACAATTCGTCTGCCAATTTAGACAATCTAGATCTTGTGGGTCTCAATTATTTGGTGTGATGTAGATTTCAGTCATCTTTATTGTATTTCAACTACGCCATTATTATCCTGGTGATTCAGCCAATTGAATGTCAGTGACATTTGTATGTTTACTGTAATAACCGATTTTGTTCTGATTACTATCACTTTATGTACGTGTTTCTAGTAATCAACATTCAGGGGCGTATAACAAGTTTAGAAATTTTATCGCTGTAAATATAATCACTTCACGTATACAAATTTGGCCCTGTAAAATTCTGCAAGAGTAACTATACTTATATTAAAAATACTAAAGCATCGGATAGCATAACATACGGTATATGACTCACAAAATTACAGTCACACAAATTAAATTAATTATAACTTCGCTATATAATATTGTACGATGGTATTAATTTGTACAAGAAAATCTCGAAATATGTTTTTAGTTCTAAATACGATATACGGAGCGCAACAATACAATAGAGAATTAGATTTCAACATGAAAACCATGATCACGATTCCTCGACGATTTTCGTTCGAACGTTTTGTGTCTATTTTGTTTATTTTTATTTATAATTTTGCGCTAATTACATTTGATTGTTGATTGAAATGGAATCAATGAGTAATGGTAATGATATTTCTTTAAGTGTTACGATGTGATGAAGTTTTATTTTTAGGCGAGGTATACTATATACATATATAGAAGATAATATATGAACGGTGCACTCTTGTGTGTGAAAATAATTTTTATACTCGTAAATTTGGTTTTCTGACCTAAATTGGCAATTATATTTCAACAAAATCCCTCCTGCTGGATATAATTTTTTTGTTTTTGGTATGTGTTAAAAAATACAAAATATGGTCTCGCATATCGCATAAACAAATTTTATTTGAATTTAATTTGTTCATCGCATTCAGGGCAACACACACAACTAATGATAATTGTTATTTAGGCAAATTTATATGTCGTATATTTATAAAAAAATGTGCGTGATGTTAACGCTTAACCACAAATCTCATAAAGTTTTTTTCTTATATGATGAAATTGGGCATGAGGCAACAATATTGGCGCCAAAAATAAATCCAGTATAGTACATTGTAAATAAACAAACCTGACAAATAAAAATTGTTTTTTGTGCTGGATGTTTGACTTTACACCAAATACCTCCACCGCGTACTGTATTATTATGGGATATTTGCGTGCCTTTTTGTAATTTTTTGTTGTGTTCTGTGGATTTTTAGAAATAATCGCAACACAAAATACCCATCAACGTATATAATATACACAATATAATATGGCTAATGTACACACATTCCAACGTTGATTTAGCACTCTCTGGAAACACTCTGCGCGCCTAGCACATAGAAACACAAACATTATTTTTGTTTTAAATTGTGTGTTCATTAACACCATTTGTCTTTTGGCTTATACACATTTCCATTGTTTTGTTTGGGGGGGTTTAATTATCTTAATTTGCCCGAAGTTTCTATAGCCCATTTAAATTGTGTTGATTACTTTATTAGGTCAGAGATTTTTATAAATCGTTTTCATTTTCTAGAATTTGACTCGGGGTTGAGCATTTTTGGTGGAGCTAAATACAAGATGCATGCAATATTCTTTATGATTAAAAAGTGATTTGCGGAGTGTTTCTACAATATATATATATATATATAGGCAAACCGCAACATAATAATTTTGGTGAATCATTATACGCTTAACCGTTCGTGCACCATATCCAATTTGTAATAAATAATTCTTGGAAATTTGCGTACATAATAAAAATACAATGCAAGGCGATAATTATGATAATACAATGAATTTGTGTAGACAAACGCGGCGCCCCACAAGCTCTTATTTCTTCTAATTTTAAAACTATGCATTCGAACTAAGATAGGTACTTTTCAAAATATTTGCTAAAAACCAAAAAGCTCAAAATTCACTGAGATCTTGTTCAGAGATCATTCTGAGATCATTTTGTTGGTCTTGCTTTCAATTGCTGGACGTTCTTGCCCTTCTCGAGTCTAGCGATGACATATGATTGAATGTGCATAGATGCATCATACAGCTTCTGTTGATCCGACAAAACGACCATTTGAAAAAATTTTGACTTCATTAATTTCCATTTCTTAACCTTGTTCATTTCTCTCTGAACCTAATTCAACAGATGCTTTGTCATCATAGCCTTTATACACGTACTTATAAATGCATTTAACACTGTAGTACATACTTAAACATTTATATGGCAGTTAAATTTGGTAAGTTAATACGGATTGTACGGTACAACATAACGATTGTCGAGGCAACTACTGCAAACTTCAGCATTAATACTATTATCACTATTATATGTATAATGGATATACATTTAATGATTCATATGTAAATTCGTTAAACCGTTTTGGATAATCTTTTGTACATTTTCCATCTCTCATACATACAGAATTTGGATTGAGTACACCGCATAGATCATGCATCATGTGTTTTACAACATATTCATGTAATGTAGGATGTGTTTGAATGTTAGGAATCTCCGCAGATACAACTTTATCGATATCCGTAGCATCAACAAGTTTATCTTGCTCATTTAAAGTCAGTAAAATGTGAGCATGAGGCAATTCTCTCTTTTAAAACTCAATAGAACAAATGAGTGCTTCAACTTTACCGAAGATATTTTTTAGTGTAAGGCCTTCAATTAATGCCTTTAGTTTGGACTTGAATACAGGCACAACAATATCAGGTCGAAAATTTGCTGACTCACACACCCCGATATTGCTAATTATTTCAGGTCACCTTGAAATCATTGTAATAAACAAAGAAGGCTTTCTGAAATGTTGTACAATTGACATTGCATCTAAATAATTCTGATACATATTTCTTGGAGATCCATTGAATGAAGATGATAAAATTACTCTATATACGGCCAACACTATTAGCATTGCGGGGTTCAATTCTAAATAATCTGTTAAATTTTTGTAAACTTCAAACCTAAGAATTGTTTGATTTTGTCTAATAAAATGTAACCTTGTGCCTTCTATTCTTACATACATATCAACTATCCACTGCAGAAATAATTTTTGTGAATAGATGCAACATACTAAAATTGTCTCTAATTCCAAGTCGTTAGGCTGCATGTTGATGCCTGGTTAATTTATTTCAGGGCGCTCATGAGTTAGATGTAGTTGGTACATTTTGAGAAATATTGACATGCCATACCTACACGCAGAGAAAAAATATGGTTCATACAATCATTTTTAAAAGGTATCATATTATGATTGGCTTTTTAATTGGTGCAACTAATTAAATAAACATATTATAAGTATTGCAATCAAATATTTTGGTTGAAATTATTATTATATGATGGCGCTCTTGCCGTTTTTAAGAGTATATCCTGTTGTAGCCATCATTGAATAATTGTTACAATTATAATAATGGTTTCAGATATAACTACATGATTGCTAGTATTATGTTGCTGTATGTAACTATTGTTGCATCAATCATTTTATGTTTACTGTTATCAGGATTATATTTGCAGCGAACATTAAATGTTGGCTTCCATAACGCATATTTTGTTGCAGAGATCATTAAACATGTGTTACAAGTTACAACAGCTCGAAACATCAAAATCCGGAATTTATTTGCTCCGTTTCTCCGTCGTGAGTATACCGAAAGTTCGGTTATTCACTATCATCTCAAAATTTTATTAACATTTGTTATAAAATATTCCGTAATCGCATAATATGTACTACATTACTGCAGCCATGAAACTACAAAGTAAAAGTTGGATATTTAGTGTTTACATACGCGTTAATCACATATTAAGATAGCGAATTTTTTAGAAATATACTAAAAACTATTAATCATTCCATAATCACAGAATAATTGCCTCAACAACTTAATTGATTCAAAATAATATTTAGCACAATCATAATAGTGTTACCACCATTAATAGTTGCAGGAATCATAGCAACAAGTGAATTTTAAACATAATATGGTTTGAGCAGTTATATTTCTATCCTCCACAATTATTTGGCGAATATGATATAACGGCGGTGACCAAACATTTTTATAGCAAGTATAATATGAATTAAACAAAAATAGTTTAGTTGTAGCAATCGAGCATCAACTATATTATTTCTCTGCGTGTAGTATCACCATTTGGGAAAAGTAATGGATATCCGCTAAAGGAGATATTTTTAACCGTTACTTTTGAAAACAAAACGAAACCATCAAATATTACTACTAGATCGGTTTGAACTGCATAATAAAAGCAATGGCGTAGATCAAAATTGCGATTTACTTTAATGAGCATACAAATTTCTTTACATATTTTGATTTTCGACGCTCTGACAATGATCTTTCATTGCAATAAATGTCCGAACAAAAGAGTTGATGCGTTCCAATTCAAGAGAGATTTCGCTCATTATATTGTTACTGCATCTTTGATTAGAGTGTTCTAATCATAAAAATATAATTGCGCATAACACGGTAAGCGATAGCCGATAATATCCAGCAGTCATTGGACCTGATCTGTGATAAAACACATCATGTATTTTAAAATGATACGCTCCACGAGTAATTGTATCCGAAATTTTAGCTTCTGAGCTGACCATAGCAAATGATGAATTGTATTTACGAATGTTTTCAAAATAAGTTTTTGACTGTCTCTTTATTGAAGGTTCATTTGAAGTAAGCCCTTTATGGGTAGATGTATTGTGAGTAGAGGGTTTTTTGTTTTCTATGACTAAAATAGTCATAAACATTGTAAGATGCCATTAAAAATAAAAGTTTGTCCGAGAAGCCGAAAAAATCTAATAAAAACTATTAGTCGAGGCAATGAAGCACTAAAACGGCCAAAAGTTCGAAATTTTTTAGAGCAAGACGGATCGGAATGCGGATTTTTGCATTCGCTTCCAAAAGTTATTTGTAAAAATCGCCACTATTTTTTTTTTTTTTGAACAAACCGGAAATTGCATTGCTGCAGCCAAAAATACATTCAAAAAATGCATTTTTTGAGACGGCTTTTGGAAGATTAGAGAACTTTGTAATTAAGAGTCAGAACTAGCCCCACTCGGGTTCCTGGGGGATTTCGAGGTCGCTGATCACGATTATGATGTTCAAATTGACCCACCGACCTGGAGCTCAAGAACGCCGATGAGCGTCATATCCGTAGGACTCTCCCGAAAATCACGCGGGCAAGGAGAGAAACTCGGCGTCAAAGGGTTTTTCGGGCGTATTAGTATTGGTGCAAGTTAAGCCTTCACCAATTTTACAGGCAATATTGAAAGGAAGGCCGTGCTTCTTGCAACTACAGGTCTTCAGATTACAATCTCCTTCGCATCCAAAGAATATTACTTCCATAATATTCTTGGGCGCAGGTTTTTGTGTCATTTCCACAGGGACCAGTGTGTCGCCTTCCTTTCTCCATCCCCATTCTGTTGGGTCCATGGTCAGCTGGTCTCGGTTCAGCCAATGATGCACTTGAAAATAAACCCTCTTTAGATGTTGTTGAATGGCGTCTCCCCACAGTAGAGAATTTTCCCTAAATTTACTCTCGCCTTTACAGCGGTTTTTATATACATACTGGACCTGTACTGTACTAGTAACTGGTCTCATTTTAGCTTGTCCACATCAGGAACATTCAGTTTCCTGAATACAAGTGGAGCACTGTACATTGCCCAGATTAGCTGCGCCCCCTTCTCAAAAATTTCTTCGCTTGACAAACCAGCTTCTTTCAACTTCGTAGCATGAGCTTGAAGGTCTGGGAATTTCTGGGAAGGTCTTGAAAATTTTTGTTTTTTCCTGGTAGTATATTGCTGAAACGGTATCGCACCACGTTATTGCTTGGAGCAACAAAATATTATTCCCAACTACTGGCATATCAGATAAGCTACGCGAGGAATATACTTCTTCGGGTTTATTGGGCCTTGGTTTCCGTAAAAATATTTCTCTGTCGACGGGGCAGAGTGTGGTCAATATTACGGCCACGTCTGTACCTTCGGCGACTATGACTACCTTTTTGGTATGGTCCCTAGATTCATTTAGAGCTGTCGTTACAATCGTACGATCAGCATCCGCTGCACATTGGTCTAAAACTATCCCGACTGGGGTCAGTTTGGCACGGAGCATTTCAATAATCTTATTTTTATTGTTTTTATTTTGTAAGAATTTATCCTGTTGTATTTGTAACGCCATATTAACGATAAAACGGACGCCTGCTGAACTTCCCCGATGAGCGCGACGGATTCTTTCATATTCCTTAGTACTGAAGGTTTGGTAACCATCAAAAATAACTATCGCGCGTTTGCCGTAATGGTTCAAAATATACTTTATGTAATTATCCATAATCGCCGAGAATGTTTGTCCGATTGTCGATTTGACTTTGTGAATCAGTAATCCTTCATCCAGAACAAAAAATGTCCTCTCAGGATCATTAACATTCGTGGGAAATTTCGTGAACAATGAATACAAATCGGACTTTGTATTCTTCAGCATTCCAAAACTATTGAAGTATCCCTGAGGGAATGAAGACAACTCCCACTTGCGGTAGTCTATCATTTCTTTCTCACCTTTTTTTAATTTATTTATTTATTTATTTTATTTATTTATTTATTTGTTTGTTTATTTATCAATAATGACATTTTATAATACATTGTTATTTAAATTAATTAAATTTTATTTTATATACTAAATGTCTACTTTATCTTTAACTAGCTGACCCGGCGAACTTCGTACCGCCTCAAAATAAATAAATGTTGTTTAAAGTTATTATAGCTTAATTAAATTGAGTATTTTATTAAGATAAAATGAATTTCTCTCTCTCTCTCTGGCACTATATCCCATCAAGAGATTTGGCCGCCTTAAATGAGGTTTAATAATCATATTTTCATTTCGGATAATGACTGATGAGTGATTAATTCATTGATCCTAAACCAGCCGTGCAATTTTTTCCTTGTCACTACCGGGAATTGAACCCGAGACCTCCAAGGCGGATAAAATGAATACTCCAAATTAATTAAATTCAATCAAAATGAAATATATTTTAATTACATTGAAATGAATGTAATTCACGTGGCAGCAAGGCTTTCGTTTTATTGAATTGATTCGAAATGATTCGCGTAGCATTGTTGCACTACTCCCTTTTAAACTATTTCTTGAGTAGGTTGCAATAGGGTCGATTCCCTTCAGTAAAACATCTTGTGATATACGACATTTTTTGTTTTATTGTCAGGTGCGAGAACGAACAAAGCGCATGGTTTGCTGACAGGTGAACATGCTATGTACAATTGGCCGTGAGAGAAACATTCATTTTCTAGATTCAAGCCACAAACACTCAAGGATGGGCCTTGTGATTTGTTGATCGTCATGGCGAATGCAAGACGAATCGGAAATTGAATTCGTTTAAACTCGAATGGCATATCGGTTGGGATCATCAGAATTCTCGGAATGAGAACTTCCTCACCTTTGAACTTTCCTTAAGATTTATCAAAATAAAACGCGTTCCGTTATATAGTTTTGGTTGATTCAGGTTTCGTAGCATGATGATTACCGGCAACACACCAACTTTCAGTTGTAAATTGTGCGGGGGCAAGCCAGCCAGATCCAATGAGTTTAAGAATTCAGTTGGACAGTTGGTTGATTCGTCTTTGTTTGTCACACAGTCGATAGATTTAAAGGAATGAAGTGGACCGACGATTAGATTTTGAATTGTGAAATTTAAGTGATCCCCATTTTTGTTCTTTGCCGCAAGAATTACTCGTTCACTCACCCAATTGTGATTTTTGTGGTAAGTAATATTGTTCGGGAACACTTTGTTTATGAGCTCGTCCTTCGTTGAGACAAAATTTCAAAAGTTCTGAGGAAACGAAATCAATCTGTTCGATTCGTCGACCGGAACACGGCCATTACCGATAGTCAGCAATTACCACAGATAATCAAATTAAATTTTTCGTTCGAGCTAAAAAATGAAAACAAAATATATTTCTGACAATTCCAATGTCATCGTTGTATCTGTCATTTTTCGTTAAACTGCGTATACGTAATGAACTCGCAGTTTAAATTTTTACGTTTACATAGAATGAAATATCTCTGTTAGGTTGTCTCTGGTTTAACAATGCAACTCGCATGTTTGTCGTCAGCTGAAGTTTCATCACATAGCGCCACGCAGAGTCGATGATTTGAGGCAAGCGTCTATTTCATCGACAGCGGTCAATCATTGCGCCTCCAAAACATCTTGAGTCATTGCGTAGATCTTTCATAGTTCGATTGAATGCTTCAAATGCGCATTTGTGAGCCATTGTACATTCATAATCGATGATGATTTTACTTGCTACCAAAACTTTTGCCATTGCTGAATGTTTCGCAATGTTGCAAGTCGGGTTTTCAGCCGATTGAAGGTCGAACGACAATTTCAACGCTGAGCAACTGCTACAGCAATATTGGATCTCGCACGAACAGTGGTCAAAATCAATGATATGAGGAATGCCTTCTCAGTTCCACAGGGCGCATCGAAGATAAATAATCCTATATTTCCATCAAGAATTATATAGCTAAGTAGATAAAATAAAAAAAATTGGATAAAAAATAAAATAGAAATGGGCTTCCCTTTTGAGTTTTTCTGACTTTTCTTTTTTCCTAAACCACCACTGTATTGAGACGAACAAAATAAAAAAAACAAAATGTACTAAATATATGAGAAAATGAATTTTCTATATAACTTATTTTTTGTTGAATTTTTTCAATGTTTTAATAGTTATTATGCTATTCGGAACGGAGCCAAATCCAACAAAACAAAGATCATAAAAATCGGTCCAGCCGTTCTTCAGTTATAAATGGTGTAACTAATCCGACTTTGTTTTATATATATAGATGAATGTATGCAATAATTTATTAAATTGACCGTACTCTAACTCTTGAAGTTCACCTAGCATGCAATAGTCACCCAATGAATTATACAACTTTACTCCATTATATCCCAGCGACCGTTGTGAAAATGATTTACTATACATTGGTAGTCTGAAGTGTGTACTCCGAGTATTGTAAGTATGAACATTTCTATTAGAAGAAAGCAAAGTATCTAAATACTTTGGCAGATCTTCCTTCTCCCTTTTTTCTGCTCTCTCTATTAATGCCCATATTCTATGAAACAGGACGTCGGGGTCAATTTCTATCACTTTATTGCCGGCTTTTATTTTAGAGTTGCAAGAGGCGATAGTTTTAACGATTCTTGATCGCGACAATTTTAGATCCTTGAAATTTGATCCCGAAATATCTTGCATAACCAAGAAGGTGTCAAACCTTCTTCAAAAGCATTGTGGCAATTGCTTTCCGGACTCCCACTCATTCCATAAGCTATGTTTATGAGGCGTTCTATGGATTCAGGGAAGATTTGATTTAATTATTTTAATAATTAAATTGGATATTAATATTTCCAATAAATATTACCAGTTTTCAGTATAAACTTACAGTCATAATATTGCTATAAGTACAAAATACAATAAATTTCCGTTTAATTCTATTCCCAGTTAATTCTTTCCTAAAATAGGTATGGAATAATAAACGTCAAAACTGCTATAATGGGGAATAATTTTTTCCCAATTTTTTTTCCCAAACGCCAGAATACACTTTTGGGGAAAAGAGAATAAAACTGCTATAAAATTTAAAATTTTTAATCCCCAGGAGTTACCAGAATAGGGCCACAGGCGAGAGTTACTCATCAATGAATGTGTGAAATTATGAGAGGATTTTCGGTTAGTATTTTGCGATCGTGTGAAGAAAACCCTCGGCGACGACGTTCAGGCCCAGGTGCACTAAGAGTTCGGAGGATCGTTTTCGACGTGAAATTTGAATTAAGCGCCCCAAGAAATGCCCCCACAATGATTTTTGGGTTGTTTTTGCCGATATTGTCAGGAAAATACTCGATAATGACGTCCGCGTCCTGGTTTGGGCAAACCAAGTGTCCAGGCGGTTTTCGCCGATGCCATATTTGGATTCAGCAACCCAAAAAACCTCCGGCTCCTTAGTTTCTCTTCTTTCCCGAGTGAATTTTGAGAGAGTCCCACGGAGATGCCGTTCAGGGCCAGGTTCCGGTGCACCAGGTGTTTGGGGGGTCGTTATCGAGAGGAAGTTCGGATTCAGCGCCCCCAAAAAACGCCCCCACGATTATTTTCGGGTTGTTTTTACCGATATTGTCAGGAAATTCTCGGAGATCACGTCCGCGTCCAGGTTCGGGCGCACCAGGTGTCCGGGGGTTTCTCGCCGATGCCATATTTGGATTCAGCGACCTAAAAACCCCCGGGCGCCGAGTTTCTCTCTTTCCCCGCGCGATTTTCGGGAGAGTCGTTCATTTTCGTTCGTTTCGGGAGATGACGTTCATCGGCGTTCCTGAGCTCCAGGTCGGCTGTGGGTCAATTTGAACATCACAATCGTGATCAGCGACATCGAAAACCCCCGGTGTTTTTTTTTGTTCAAAAAAAAAATAGTGGCGATTTTTACAAATAATTTTTGGAAGCGAATGCAAAAAACCGCATTCCGATCCGTCTTGCTCTCAAAAATTTCGAACTTTTTTGCTTTATTACCTCGACTAAATACATGCTTCATATTTATAGTATTCTATAGTTAAATTTGTATGTGTGAGTATACAATATGTACTTGGAGTAGATATGCAGTGTGCCTTAAAGCGAGAAACAATAACAACAACAACCAAACTCGCAGAAATTATCTGATTCAATTCTGCATGAACTATCCAACTGATTTTCGTGAAACAAAGATTGTGCACACCTACAAAAGAATACCTATCAAGTGGTGTAATTATGAAAATCGGTTGCCGCAATATGCATAAAAAGGGGTACAAAGTTTTCTCTTCACGTATTAATATATAGTTTTTAATGCAACCAGCTTCAGACCCGAGTTTCTACTTGAACCACTAATTATCAATTTAAATGTTAGTTCAACGCTCTTAGTTCATGAATATTAAATAAACTCGTTCCTTAAGCTTGTAACACACAGATCCATGGACTTAGGTGACGAACTATCCATTTCACAATCAAAATCGGATACAGCATGTTTTTGAGGAAATCTTCCCAAGGCTGATTTTTTAACCGACATAAAAATACCGTCTCCTTTGGCAGTATGAGTTTTACGTAGATCGTGAACATTATTACGCCACACAGGTTGGAACCACGACGCAACGGGTATTTTTAAATTCACCCACATTGTACTAAATTGTGAAGTGCGTACAAAAATGTGAGAAATCACAAACAGTTGTGACATGTTGAACATTATTAATAATTTCTTATCAAACCTTCTTAGCACATATTTTATAAAATTCAACCCATTTCGTAATTTATAAAAAATTCGCCTCATGCAGATTAAATAAAAAAAAAACATTATTCTAATTTAAAATTAAAGTGATAAATTAAATTAAATTTATTAGGCTGTCCCCAAGAAATTACAATTTTATTGTTGTACATTATATTGATAGTGGAGTTAAACATATTTTTTGTTCCACTATGTATCACCAACACAAAAACATATTACAACCATCTGTTGGTGTGTTATTATAATAAATAATAGAATTTTTAATTAATGAGTTGAACAAAAAACTTAAAGTACTTGGTTAATTTTATTTAAAATATGAATTAATGTGTACTTGCTGTATATCCATTAAAAAAAATCCATACGTCATATTTTATGTGCGGTGTCACATGGTAATGTTGTTAAGATTAAGACGATTAGCAGGAGAGTTTAAACCCGTTATCAATCACGATATTTATGGAAAATCATACCACGGCTTCATATTCTAATTACTTTGTATTTAATGTGTTTACCACTCTGAATTAATCTAACAACAAGATTTATTAAAAATGATTTTCTAATTCTCTTGTCGTTTCATTAAAATTATTTTACCATAAAATTAATACGAAATAAATTTTTTTTTTGTTTTATTTAATTTATTATAAATGAATTCATTTATTTTCTTGTCATATGATTAAGGAAAATCATAAATATTTTAACATATTTTTTGTGTCTTATAAACAAATCTGTTGTGTATCACGTAGACAATGTAGTTAGTACGAACGAGAAAAATCTGTAAATGACATTTCGACAAAAAGAGATTTTTCAGTGCGAGGTTAGAAATTTTAAAATTTGTTATTAATTTGATGTTAATTAATTATGATGAGTGAAATACGTATATTACAATTGTTATATTCACTGCTGCTGTTAATGGAAAGCTTAGTAGAGTTTATTAATTTGTCTTAATAAAAATGTTAATAAATTATTTGTATGTAAAATTATGTGCGGGATTGATTTATAGGTATATGAGGCAGAAATTGAAACATCAAATCATGATTAATGTTAGAACGTTGGAAAGATGTGCGATAGTTTATCTAAAGTGGAGGCGAGCGAACAAGTATGAAAAGAAGCGAGCGGAAGTTGTCTGTTAATTTTGTTATATTAGTTGATTTATTTAGACACATTTTTAAAGAATCTTTCAGTTTCATCGCATTAATTCAAATGATTTGTGTCTCCTAGAGAAACGAATATTAGTGTCTCCTCTTAAAAATGTTACTAATATTTTGATATCTTCCTGAACTGTTAGAACCTAAACGGATTTTTAAGATTAAGTGGCAATCATAACCACTCGCTCAACCTGAAAAGCAATACATTTTATACAAATATAATCGCATTCAAAGCACAATTTTATGTTAAAAAAATAAATTGTGGTCATTCACCTAGAGGCCATTGATGTCGGGTCTTTGCGACACTGAAATATTAGCAAAAATAGAATGACTTTGAGAGTCTTGCAAAGACCCGACATTAATGGCCTTTAGGTGAACGATACCTCCAGTTTTCTAACACCTTATTTTTTTAACTTAAGGCTGTACTTCGAATGCACTCCGCTTATATTTGTGCAAAATGTTCAGGAGAATAACGAAATATTTGTGGACAGTGCGATCACTTAAAGAAGTGCTGTTCCCCTAAAACATACACCAGAAGTAAGTTATCTAGATATATATAACTAATCTGATTCTTCATTAACTTTGTAAAAACTTGATTTGAAAAAATCATTATTTGATTGGATCAATTTGTCACCAGAGCCAAACCGGAAATTTGTGAACTAAAGTGCTGATAGCCAAATTATTTCTCTCTCTCTCTCTCTCTCTGGCCTTCACATCCCATGAAGGGATTTCGCCGCCTGCACTAAGGTCCTCCATCTATCTCGATCCACCGCTCTCGTCCTCCAGTTTCGACATCCTAGTGTTCGTAGATCTTGTTCGATGTCGTCACGCCAGCGTATTCGGGGTCTTCCTCTACGAAGCACTCCGGCTGGTTGTTAGTGGAACACTTTATTTATCATCCGTTGTTGTGGGGAGTGGGGACCTTGTAACGTGGCCGAGCCATCTTACTCGATTATATTTGATGAATCCTATGATATCGCTGCCTCCGAGGAGTTGCTTTATTTCGTGATTCATACGAATCCGATACTCGTTGTTCGCAACTTTAATTGGACCAAAGATTGAACGAATGACCTTCCTTTTGAAGGTAGATAATAATCTACAATCGTTAGAGGTCATGGTCCAGCTCTCGCTTCCGAAAGTCAGCACAGGTCTTATTAGTGCTTTATAAAGTGCGAGCTTGCACGACTGGGATAGATATTTCGATCGCAATAATCTTGATTGGGAGTAAAAAACTCGTTGTCCGGCAGTAATTCGGGCTTTTATTTCTGCCTGCATATCATTCGAAGATCTTATAAGTGACCCGAGGTAATTAAAGTTTTCGACGCTATCAAAGTTATGGTTGCCAATTCCGAGATTAACCATGGAGATGTTCCTGTGTGTTGATACAAATTTGGTTTTGGTACTTTTTACATACAAACCAAGTCTTCTTGCGCAGCAATCGAGTGGTACGAAACTGTCCTTGAAATCGCTAGGTCTTCGGCCGAGAAACACGATATGATCTGCATATCCAAGAATTTGGCCTGATTTATTAAATGAATGCATCGTACGCCTTCAATTAATTGCGTGACACTAAAAATAAGGTATGATAACAAAAGGCTGATTGTCGAAAGGCAAAATGCCAAAGGGCTGAATTTCAAGGGGCCGCTGACTGGATACGTCAAATTTCATAAATATCCAAAGATGAAAAATAGTAAAAATACATAAATACATAAGAAATTCATTTATGTTTAGTAAAAACACAAAATATTCCATAAAACAACAAATTTAGAAAATTTCATTTCTAAAAACAAAAAAAAAACATTCGGCTCTTCGACATTCGGCCCTTTGATACAACCTACCCTTTGACACGGCTCATTGGCATTCGGCCTCATGGTTGTGTTTATACATACTTTTGTTGTGGAATACACTAAAATTTCGTATTACTTTATCTAAATTGGCGCATTTCCTTAAACTCTCACTAACTTTTTGAATATGGATGCGAAAAATTCAATTTATGAATTAAGAAAATCAATTACACTTAAATTGTTCATAATTTATTAATTTATTATATAATAATTTAGATTTTTGTTAAGTTTGTGAAATTTATTGCCGTCGTAGTAAGGAGGCAAGGTGTATTATTTTTACTTAATTATGCTGTCTTCTAGTTGCCACATTGACGTTATCAGGAAAAAATCAATGTTGTCAAAGGCTAGTACTATAGAAGGCACTGGAAGCACTCATTGATATAATTACCTATATGTTATCCGTTGCTTGATATTCAAGGCACCATAATCGCGAATAGATTTTGTTGTCTGGCGCTACATGCTATTGAGGGACTGGGTGCCTTATTGCCAACGTTACATAATAAATTTAACTTTGGATTAATTGGTCCAATGAACCCTGGCCAGGTCCCAGAGCTGGAGGGGAGAGGAAGAGGATGATGTCGTTTTTATTCCTTTTTTACAATTACTTTTATGTGATCACCAAAATTTGTACAACGGTTGCTTGGCATGTGTTGGTGAAGTTGTTGTTTCATTGTTTCTCTCTCTCTACTACTCGCCCCCAAATACAGTCCCAAAAACCAAAAAATTTCTCGTATGAATGATATTTCTAATTGTGCAGTTTATACTCTCAGCAGCCACTCCTGCTTCAACTATGGCTTAAATTAAGTTTCGTATCAATTTTGTTTCAAATTTTCAAATTTCCTATCGCTCTAACGAAGTATTCGACATTTTTTTATTGACGTTTATTGATTTATTCTTCTACAATCGATTAATACGTGAATAAATGCTGATTCAAATAAAATGGTAAAATTTGTTCTCAAACCTTTTTTTGCAACACTAATTTTAAACAAATAAATGTGTACAACCTATACTTTCACTAAACGGTCGGTTACAATTAACTTTGTGTTATTCCTATTTGGCATTTTTATGATGCCAATTTTTATTCAGACTTCAATTTTCAATAATTCGATACGAATTCGTATTGGATTTTGCAAATAAAAGACACGGCGTTTAAAATACAAATTTTACTTACAACACCAATAACTTCTTCAACAATTCACCATTTCACGATTTATCACTGTTCCTTATTTCACATTTTACTTCTTATACGTTGCGCTGTTCACATTTAAATTATAACTCATGAATTCAGCCGTCTTGATGATTTACGTTGTTATTAGTTTAAATATTTCCCATGTGACTGTCGCCGCCATTTAAATTGCTTTTGCTGATTCCCTATTTCCTTCCACATGGAGTGCTATGTGCTAAAATCCAATTCAAAATCATGATTGAAGTAATACTTGTTGCTGTAAAATCGATCCATGTTAAGAATAATAATCGCTCAATAAAATTGTGGTCTTCGTCTGGATTCTAATGTCGACCTTGTATCTTCACCAATTTATATGAACCTTTACAATTGAGTTGTGCCGGTTGGGATCTACAGTTTCGTCTCCTCGATCTCTGCGCAACGTGTCTCTGTCTCACTGCGACTCTGAATTAGAAAGTTTGAAAATCATTTTCGTACACTCTATTCTTTGCCGTCTTATCCTCTTCCTGATTCTTTCTCTCCCATGTTATATTCCAGCACTTCTCCTTCTCAACTGTAATGTGTGCCATCTTAGCATACGTCTCTCTGACGCGGGCTTCTGATCATCTCCGTTGCTCGATTCACCCGCATCAATGGTTCTGGAAGCTTCTGCTGGGCTACCTCAAATATCTTATCCTCTTGGTAAGCCAACTCATCCCTCCTGCCGTGCATCTTCTTAACACATTTTTGAAATTCCTGTATTGGGCTTAATTTTAGTTTCTGGTCATGATTATTTTGAGCGTCAATTTTAATGTTGCGTTCCTCGGAAATCGGGCTGTCTTCTCCTAGATTTGCTTAGCAATATCAAATTGCCTCGTCAAAAATCGTTATTATCTGTGGCACTCATGATGTGTTTTTTTTCTACGGTTTGATCTTTGTGCATTATCTGTCGAAGATGTTTTATGCATCTATACGGCACTTTCATATCTGGCTTATCCGTTTTTTATCCTGATCCTGATCCTTTCTGCATTTTCTTAATGTAGTTTTTCACATTTTGGTTCCGCCGTTTACGCGCGTTAGCTGGCTGACCGGCTCGCTCAATTCGTAGTTCTGTCAATTGTGTATTTTGCTGCTTGGGTCTGGCGCTATGCTGGTTATTATTTTCGTACCTAGCTGGTGTAATTTGCCATTGATACCCTGCAGTTGAAGCATGTGTGCCTATCTATTGTTTCTGATGGTTTCTATTATTTAAGAATAGTTGGCTGTACTGAAATCGTTTTTTCTGTTTGATCCATTACCTCGCATTACCACCCTGACATCGCCCCTCGCAAGACTGTACTGTCGGCTCATCATTTGAGTAATCGACGTCATCATTTGCGGCTCTGGTGTCGGTTAATAGTGTTGCAATCTACGCTCGCCTATTTCACTATCCGCTTCCTTGGCGCTCTGCAGTGTCGAAAGCAACTCGTTCGTTCTTGTGTATATAATATTCCATGTCTGAGGCGATGACTGGGTTCGAAGTCGCGTAATTTGTTTTGATAACACTTAGTGCTGTGCACTTTAATCACTCGACTAGAAAGAGATATTTATACCTGTGTAGAGTGGAATTTGCAACAATATTCAAATATTTTATTTATTAATTAAATTATTAGATTTAATTGATGATTGGACAACATGAGGAGTACACGTAGTGAATATTTTTAAAATTAAGGAAAATTCACTAAATTGAAATTATCAAATTTCGGCATTTCAACAGTTCATTTCACTTACCAAATCTGCTTTAATGCTAGATGGCGGTAGAGTATTTGAATATTTCTTTACCTTTTTAGACTTTCACCACGACATCCTCCTTCATCATAGACAGACTTATGGTTTTGACTAAATCCGGGTTTTTTTAAGCATTGGGTAGTTTGTCTGCCAGTATTAATTGCTATATGCAGTTTCTGTCCCATCAATTATTTAGATTGGAAATAGTAATGCGCTAGACTGTATTAACTATTATTTGACTAACGCAATTTTAATCTCTTTACTAAGTTGTCCTGATCTTGACTTTTATATTAAAAATCTAAAAAATAAGTGCACAACGTTGAGTGGCTTAATAATACAGTAGCATAATTAACCGTGTGTATTTGGGGGCAACCCCTATTGGAAGCCCAAGAACTAAACGATTGCATTTGCCAAATGGATCCAAATAAATTGTATTTCTGCCGTTTGTATTATCTTATACGAGGGCAGTTTATAAGTGAGTGAATTTTTCCGGTGCTGTAATTTTAAATGCAACATTGTGTTACAGGCTGGCTACTGCCAACCTGCAGATTTTCACTAAGCTCCTGCAGAGGCCTCCACGGTGATGTTTTGCCGGCTACGTTCTCAGCGAGAAGTGCGAGGGTCGTGGGGTTTGAGGCATGCAGGGCTCCTGGCCTACACCGTGATTAACAGAAAGTTGGGGAAACGCAAATAATAAATAAAAACCGTAGTTCCGCCGAAATTCGTCGGCCGGAACTTGAGGAACGAACAACTCAAGAATTATAAACCGAGAACGGTGCCTTGGTGCGCGCATCCATCCGAATTCAAACGGGGCCAAGCCCTGGTTACGGAATTGGATGCGGGCACCAAGGGACCGCCAACACTAAACCGACACAGAGGGAGTCTCCGCTCCCATCATACCGACCGAGAAATTAGAAATTCATTTTATTATTTTTTTTTTAGAAAGGAGAAACACAAAAAAAAACCAAGCGAAACCACTTCCCCCTCCACCCACAACGATGCGAGAGAACGAGAGAGAGAGAGACCAATGCGCACCGAGCGCGCACCCGCTGTGCGGCGCTCGATTACAAAAATTTAAATTTAAAAATGAAAATGAAAATGTAAAAAAATATAAAATATAAAATAAAAATGAGCAAAAATATAAAAACAATAAAGAAAATCGTACCTTAATTATATAAAAAGAAGAAAAAAATGTTGCGGCCTTGTGCGACCGTCCTGCCACAGGTGGCCTTGCCCCACCCGGACCGTTGCGGTGCCTTTCACCGATCCCCAATGAAACGAGGTGCCGGTTGGCAACCCGTTACGTTGCGGGGCCTTTCCCCGATACCAAAAATATGAAACGAGGTGCCGGTTGGCAACCCGTTACGTTGCGGGGCCTTTCCCCGATACCAAGAATATGAAACGAGGTGCCGGTTGGCAACCCGTTACATTGGGCGTGGTACCGCCAAAAATCTTTGGCCTCGACTGGCCGCCACAAATAAAATACTGGGCGTTGTCCGCTTTAACCTTATAATTTTTCCTGGTTAGGCACTACAAAACTGTTGGGCGTCCTTTCGCCTTTACCATAAAATTTTGCTTGGTTGAGCCGCTAGCTGATATTGGCCGTTAGCTCACCGTAAACCGAATTTAGATCGGCGACTTTCCGCCGTTAATCACAAATTAATTTAGATGTTGTAGATGATTTTAAATTAAACTACTAGCCACTGTAAACTACCGTATAAGTTTAGGCGACTGCGGGATATATAATATTGTTCCCTTAAACAGTCGTACAGTGGAATGTCTTCTGCCGTTAGCTTATATGAACTACCACGTGAGCCCACCCTTGAATGGTGTAGATTCCGTAAATTTAGGTGACTTATACACACCCTTTTAATTTAATTCCACCTTTTTGCAATATGGTTTCGCACAACCAACAATAATCCTCGATAAAAATGAATATCTTACACTTTCAGTTTATAAAATTATTTATTAACAAAAATAATCACAAATACTCAAAACTTATATTAATATTATAATATTGAACAGTAATATCTTGGCGTATTCAAAACCAAAAAAAAACTTTTTTTTTTTTAAAAATCACAACTTGACTGTATGAAAATCACCAACTTGAATGGCGACCAAAAAAAAACATTCGAGCGTCGCACAGCTCGTAAAACGTTTTAGAAGAAAATGTATCTCTCTTCTCTGTCTCTCCTTTATACCAAATTTTCGTTGGTACAAAAGAGAGACATACAAGAAAAAACATTTTTTTCAAAACGTTTTACTTTGCACACACTCGATGCGCATGGTTATCTCTCTCTCTCCCATTTTTGTTCCGTTGCCAACATAACCGAAGAAAACACACAAGAATCCATCCACCAAGACACCACGTTCACACAGTGAAAAACTCGGACGCAGGAAACCATGGAGAAATAGAAACAAATTTACAAAAAATGTCTTGTTAAGACAACACAGTCGTAACAATTGTTCCCATCAGCCATCTATTATTAGCCATTGAGAGCAGAAAATCTCGTGAATTTTTACGAAAATGAAAACCATCATCGAAACCAAGGAAAGGCTTGATAAATACTGTGGGGACTCTGCACCATCAATTTCAATGGTAAAGAAGTGGTTTACTGAGTTCCGTTGTGGTCGTACGGCGTCCAAAAGAGGTCATAACGCCAGAAATAGTCGATAAAACCCATGGAATAATATTGGACGATCGAAAAATGAAAGTGTATAAGGTGGCTGAGGCTGTAGGCATCTCAACTAAGCGGTTATATCACATTTTACATGACAATTTGGCGTCGCATTTGGTGAAGAAAAAAGTTTTATTCCATCAAGACAATGCGCGGGTGCACACGTGTATAGTCACCATGGCTAAAATCCAGAAATTGGGCTACGAACTCGATACGGTGAAACGGGTTAAACTTTTACTTAAGCAAAAGCAAACCCGGCTTCACAGAATTTCCGTTATCCTTTGGTATCAATGCTGCATTGATCCCCGCAGCTCAGTCGGGCAGAGGAAGTTGTAGGTTTTGGGGTACCCATATAACAAGATCTTTGAATTTCATATAAAAATAAGAAAAATACGGGAGTTGTTGGCATAGAATCTTACCACTTAAACGGATATATAGAGTGGGTCAGCGGACCCAAAATTGGTGCTTTCAAACCATCGTAAGAATCGGGCTTACATTGTTTATTTAAAAGTTTTAGGGTATCATATTTACCATTTAAAACACCTGGGCAGAATGGAAGTGTTCCGCCTATGGGTAGGGTTACTTCCGATGTTCTTACCTAACAGAATTGAAGAAATGGCTGCGGGTGGTAAGAGATCTGCATATAACAAATAGGTTATCGCTGAAACAAACGCATATTTTGAGGGCCTTCAGATTTTGGAAGGAATAAAAAAATTAGGAAAATGCTGGTCTAAATTTATCTAAATTTATTCGCTCCGGTTGAACTGACCAGAAAAAATCTTGTTTGTCTCCTCTTCTCTTCCAAAACTGTCTTTCCAAATTAACTACTAAAGACGATAACAATTTTGAATGTTAGGAAACTTTTGTAATAATGTAATGGGTAACCTAAATAATTTACGACAAGTCTCAACTTAATTCTAGTTGTTTGCACTTTTGGTGGAAACGAGTATGCACCATCGATTTTCCTTAATGTTACAATGTGCCGATCATTATACTTAAAATTTATTTTGATGGACGATATTCTGACCTGGTTATTAAGGTTTGTCAAATCATACGTGTAGGACAACTTTGGAATGATATACATAGCTTCGTTAAAACTCAGATTGAACGTTTGTGAAGTTGGCCCAAAATTCTGGCCCAAAAAATTATATTTTTTGCCGCTGGCAATACCGTCATCTATTTTGATAACTATCATGACAGAAAACTGAAGAAGCATTGATCATAACATAAATTCAAAAATTAAATATGAATTTAAATTAAATGAATATAAATAATATAATTGTATTTTAAATTTATAAAATTATAATAATAATAAAATAAAAAATATACACATTTAACTCAAACATGTTCATGCTTTAAATGAAAATGATTTTTTAACATAAAAACTATAGTTGCTATCACGTAAGAACTATCAGCCCAAAAAAATCGTATATCACGCCATTTTATTGATATCAGCCCAAAAAACAAAAATGTTTGTCGTTATAGAATTTTGAAGTAACCACAATTTTTTTATAACTTGTTGTTGTCTTGAAATTTATGTCGAATACACTCGCAGTCCAAAATTCAATTTTTCATAGTAATAGAATCATTGTGACCGTATATAATAAATCTATAAAACAGCCAAGAAGCTATTCTTATTATTTTCAATTGGTTCATGAAAATATTATTTTTAAAGAACAATAATACGTGGCCTCAAGTTTCAAAGTCTGAAATACACCAAAATTACCGTTTTTCGAATTAAAATTGAACTTTCTCCTTTTGTTTACTAACTTTCAAAATATGTAAACTTCTATTAAAAAAATCGAGGTTTTCGGAATTTTCCTTAACTAAAAATCTATGACGTATGTCGGTCTTTGTTAGTAAACTCCTCTTATACGGTTAGTCAAACCGTTCATAATCAGTTTCATTTTAATATGCATATAATTCTTACACACCTTCATATTGAGCATGACCTTATTCGGGCGCTTTTACGAACAACCATAATATTTAATGGAAGTTGAGATTTTCGGTGTTTGTCATCGGTTTTACTATGATTTTCGGACAGATCTGATTCTAGCCTTTACGAGTAAGTAGTTTCAGGAGGCTGTGGTGGGGTTTTCATAAATAATAATTTTGTTTCTAATGATAATAATTTTGTTTATAATGATTTTTTGAAATATTTGGGAAAAACTATAAAAAAAGGAGAAAGTTTTAATTAGGAGTAGCTAGCAATTACGGTTCACAGATTTCCTCTACATTCCACTCAATATTATAGTTTTTCGTAAATCGGCCGACTATAGCCATTCTTGGTATGAGGACCCCACCACAGCCTCCTGAAACTTCTTACTCGTAAAGGGTAGAACCAGATCTGTCCGAAAATCATAATAAGACCGATGACAAACACCGAAAATCTCAACTTCCATTAAATATTATGGTTGTTCGTAAAGCGGCCGAATATAGGCCATTCTTGGTATGAGGACCCCACCACAGCCTCCTGAAACTTCTTACTCGTAAAGGCTAGAACCAGATTTGTCCGAAAATCATAATAAGACCGATGACCAACACCGAAAATCTCAACTTCCATTAAATATTATGGTTTTTCGTAAAAGCGCCCGAATATGGTCATTCTCAATATGAAGGTGTGTAAGAATTATATGCTTATTAAAATGAAACTTAATGAACGGATTGACTAGTCGTATTTGTATATGGTGCTTTTATTAACAAAGGCTGATATACGTCATAGTTTTGAAAAAATCCAGAAACTCCCACTTTCTTAATAGAAGTTTACATATTTCGAAGATAGTAAACAAAAGTAAAAAATTCCCTTTAAATTCAAAAAATCGATAATTTTGACGTATATCCGTCTTTAAAACTCGAGGCCACATATTATTCTTCCTTAAAAATAATATTTTCGTTAACCAATTGAAAATAATAAGAATAGCTTCATGGCTGTTTTATATTTATTATACACGATCACAATGGTTCCTTTAACTATAAAAATTTGAATTTTGGGCTGCGTGTATCCGATATAACTGTCACGATTGTAACTGTCGTGATAAAAAAAAATGGTCTGAATTCAAAAATCTATAACGAAAAATATTTCTATTTTTTGGGCTTACATATCATTAAAAGTCGTGACATACGATTTTTTTGGGCTGACAGTTCATATGTGACAGAAATTATAGTTTTCGTGTTGCCACTGCGTTTTTTGGGCTGACATTTGGGCCAACTTCATATACATTCAGATTGACACATGAGTCTGCTCAAAATATAGTAGAACTATTCGATTAAAAAGTATTACCATGCCGTGATCCTGATTTCGTTGCCAAAAAGAAATTTGATTTCTGACTACAGTCTTGAGTTCTCCTACTAAACTATTTTCTTTGTTATCGTTTCGAGATATGACATTCATAAAGTAAACAATACGTCATCTGTACATTTACTCATACAATTTCTAGTGAATCAGCATGTTGTAGTTCCTGCCCCATAGGTGCAATATTAAAAACATTTAATTTATATGGCCACTGTGCTGTGTTTTAAAATTGTGATTAAAGGCAGCATTGCGATGCTACCAGCACTTCCAATTATCGAGCAATTAAAATGAGTAATCATCGTATAAAAATAACAATTTTCCAAATGATTTGATTTTAAACCGAATTGTATAACAGCTTAGTTGACATATTTTGCAGACCACCCTGACATAAACTGATATAAACACACAATATTGTATATTCAACACTTGCGTTCCACGTTATTAAAATCCCAATAAATTGTCACACAAAAACTAAATAAACAATAGATGAATTTAACAGCCTCACACTTTCATCTAAACATAAATAAGAATTCACAAAGCCGCATCGTCGTCTAAATAAAATTAACACGGATTTAAATAGAATCTTTCAGCCATAAAATAGACGATTATACGTTTTCAGTGAAATGCTATAATTCCGCATGCACAACTCTTGAATTCCGATGACAAAATATCATTGTCTTCGTTCGCTCAACAAAAATTAAAATTGGCATGACCATTTTCCGTAAATTGTTTTAAATTACACTTGACATTTATCATTTAAGCGCGCGCAAAGTACAAAATAAAATTGGATAAAATATATTATATAGAAAAATAGTTTAGGTTTTAATTTAGATTGGCACGCGGCCAACAATTGGAGCACACCGTCTTACATACGTAAAGCGAGAACAAATGGCATAAAATAACAAAATTTAATTTACCAAATCAATTTGACATTTGTGTGATGTGACTCAGTCGTGATAATTTTTTTTATTATTTATTTTATTTTCAGGACAATATACATCACCTCGCATAACCGAGCATCCTAGTGATATTGTAGTTCCTAAAAGTGATCCGGTGACGCTGAATTGTAAGGCGACCGGTAAACCAACGCCCGAAATCGAATGGTATAAGGATGGTGAACCCGTCGTTACGAGTTCCGTTGATTTTAAATCACATCGTGTGCTGCTGCCGACTGGATCACTGTTTTTTCTGAAAACGGTGCACAGTAAAAAAGATCAGGATGGTGGAATATATTGGTGTGTGGCGAAAAATCCCGCAGGACAAGTATCTAGTCGTAATGCTACGTTGCAGATTGCAGGTAGGTTTTGCATTTATAATCAAAAATAAAAAATTTATTATTATGTTCCCATGAAATATTATTATTATTTGTATCTATACAGCATTGTAACTATTGTTCTATGAAAATATATTAACCTTTACGTGGGCAATTGCAAATGAGAACAGTCGCGTGGCAGTCGTCGCACGTATATTTAATGTTGTGTGTTGTCTGTCACAAAAATCACTGTTCCTAAATGGGTTAAACATTTCTTTTGAAACATTTTGATCTATTTATGGCTTCGTATTTTTGTTTTGTAATCAAAACCCTGTGTGTACTGTATTGTGTTCCAAGAATATAAGAATTTCTTGGTGCTCGTTATTTTTATAGGATTTTTCTTCGTTCACATTAAGAAAATATTATAGTATAATGACTATTGGTTTTGTGCTGGATATGTGTGTGCGTGTGTGCTTTAGACGAGCCAAACAAAAAAGATTTTCACAAGAAAAGATTTCATTCAATTTTCTCAAATAAATATATAAAATTAAATTGAATTACATTTGATAAAAGCGAGAGCTCTAAGAAGATGAAGAAATTGTATAGAAAATGACGCAAATAAAATAAGAATTTTGTCGTTCCTATTGAAGTGTTAAGTTTCATACAGTTTTTGTTAAAAGTAAATCATGTGTGCGGGGAAGGAATTGATTGAGACATTTTTTTGTTTGTTGTGTTTTGTCCTCGTGTGCCTTGAATGTAGGTCGATGGTACCAACAAGTGTTAAAATCCATCGTAATTAATCGAATTTTTCACAGTTTTGATTATATTGATTTTTAACTGATGTCTTCTACATTTCTTAGGATATGAAAGAATAAATATTTAAAGTATTTAAACTTCCGACCTTAAATGTATGCCCACGTATGGTATGTATTCAAATTAGAACGTAGTAAAATCAGCGCTCCATTATGATCAGAACAGATGATCAGAACCTCGATCCCAAAAATGCAAAATTATACTTTACACTATACTTTACGATATTGCTTTACTTACATTATTACCATAATAATGGTATAGGGTGAGATCATGTAAATCGTGCGGACATTTTAAACGGTATTCAAATTTTATATGGAAAAGCAGCAACAATTTTACCGATTTTATTCTGGGGGTCTATTGTGAAACTTATTCGATTTCGGAAAATTTGATTCGCGGCGTATTTTGGTATTATGATGATTTTTTTCTATCGAATAATTCGAAATCGCCATATTCGCCTAAAAATACGAATCGAATTAAACGTAAATGTGACGTCAAAATCCGACTGGTATTAGGTGAAAACTTTCATATTGTGTTAATGTGGTTTTAAAATAATATTATTATTTATCGTGTAGATATATTTACCAAGATGTAAATTGTAAAATAATTTACCACAAATAAAGTATGAACTTTATATAAAATGGATTTGACAGCTCTACAACAAATGGACAGCAGTTTGATACACTTATATCGTTTAAGGAGAAAAATAGCGGCTTGGCCAAAAATTTTTTAAATGCTGCACAATTGAAAGAGATTACAAATCACCGGTGAAGTGAAATCACAGAATAGCTAAACGAAATTGGGTCCTCCAAAAAACGACAGAAAGCTGGAAAAAAGTGAGGTTACCGGTAGTGTATTTTCGGTACGCTGGGCTTTAGTATGAATTTATTTTTTGTTTAAGTTTGGAAGGATTTTAAATACAATGTCAAAGTGAAATTAACAGGTACTGGAGGAGTCCCTTGTAAAATTAAACCCCTAACTCCACTTGAAGACAGAATGGATCGACTGTTAGATTTAACTACCACAAAAAGCGGCTACAACATTAAACAATTTGGGTCTCCCCTTCTAACAACGACAGAATTAGAACATGAGGTTGAAATTGAGTCGGTTGTAGTAGCTACAATTGATGATTTTTTAATAGAACAAGACTCATCAAATCCTACAAGGCACAGCACCACATCCTTACAGAACATTAACACCACGCCTTCTGCGAATAGATTCACCACTCAGCAACATCAACCAATCAGCACTGAAATTTCATCCACAAGCCGAAATTCAAATACCCCACAACCTGAAAGCCGGACCAATACTCATCCGCAAAGCACGCATCAAAAATTCAAAAAACAAACAAAAATGCAAGAATTATTTACAAAAACGAGTGAAAAATACCAAATAGAAAAATTTGAGTTTTAAAAGATATAAGGAAAATAAAAGTAATAAAATTTACATTTCAAAAGAAAAGTGGATATCACAGGAAAAGCAGTTGTTAGAAAAAAAAAATTAAAAGCTGAAGAATTTAGAGTTCAAAAGAATAGTTTTAGAACTAAAAGAAAGAGAAATGAGTGAATTAAAATAGGAAAATCTTTTATTTGACAAAGCAATATTAAAATCATAATTAAGTTTACATGAATTATTAATAAAAATAACCAGTTTAAATAAGTTATAAGTTACAACTTGTTTTTAATTTCATCCCGAATTATGTTGGGTTCTCTTAACAAATCTGTCATCTCGACTGATGGATCCTCATTTGCCAATGTATCGATTGTCTCCTCATGTCCAATTATTGTCTCGTCCAGTGGTACCTTGTATCTTATACACAAATTATGCTCAAGACAAAATAATGCTTATTTTAAATTGGTCATGTTGATATGCGTTCCATCGATGCACCAGAGTCTACGAAATTTCGTCTATATTTTAGTATGATTTTTGAAATTTAGTAGTTCCGTGATTTTGAAAAAACAAAATATTATTTCCTTCTACATGATTTTAGCAATATCTCAAATGGGATTTTAAATTGTCATAAAGCAGCAGTATAAAATTAAAATCGAAAGTCATTTGAAACCATTGGCCAGGATCGGCGATACAAAATTTTGAAACTATCGAAAATCGAAAAAAAATTTAAACAGTCATTAGTTTTCACCGGAAATGCACCCCAGCCTTTACATATAATAACCGATTTCAAATGTCATAAAATATATTCAGTACTTGTAGACAACCGCGCAGGAGCATGCACAGACATTTGAGCATGCACAGAGATTTGCAATGTCAAATCAAAATCAATCTGGAGAAATTGCTAAAATCTTGTAGACGGGAATAATAATATTTTTTTACAAAATCACGGAACTTCAAAATTTGAAAAATCATTGAAAGACTCATTACAATTGCACCATATTCGCCCTACAGCTAGAAAATATTACAAGCTGGCGAAAAATGTAGACGAGATTCCGTGGACTCTGGTAATGGCAGTACAAATGAAAACATGAATTCTATTATAGGAATTCCACAGTTCATTATAATCGAATGCCAATCACTATAACGATAGAATATTGTGTAATCTATTCGAAAATGTGGATGAGAACCTGTGGACATTATAGCGGGTAGTTTCTTCAACTATAACAAATTCCGCACAATTATTCTCAACGGACGAATGGAAAAAAAATGGAAATAAAAATTATGAGAATTGCAATTGTTTTACTTACCTACTAGACCTAAAACATTAAATTAATTAATTAATTTAATTTTTATTTCCATTTTTTGATCAAAATTCGGCCCCAGGTGGTGACTATGATTTTCAAACACAAAATAATCCAAAAATGGACGAACAAATTTTTGGTTTTAACCAATTCGGATGTAAAATTTCCCGCTGAATCCGAATCTGCAATAAAAAAGATGGGTTTGCATTTGAAATTTCAAAGTTGGGCCTCATATCTCGTATAAGACCCCATCGGGCTCGAAATCTAATGGACCCATTCGATTCCTCGGGTGAAATTACTAAAGACCCCAGTATCAGAATTCTGATTTTCCACCCATGCACGAAATAAATTCACCGTTTCCAGACTTTTGGACCACCCTGTATATATATATATATATATATATACGACTAGCTGACCCGGCGAACTTCGTATCGCCTCAAAATCAATAAATGTTGTGTAAAGTTATTAGCTTAATTAAATTAAGTATTTTATTAAGATAAAATGAATTTCTCTCTCTGTGACACTATATCCCATCAAGGGATTTGGCCGCCTCAAATGAGGTTTCATAATCATATTTTCATTTCAGATAATAAATGATTAATTCATTGATCCTAAACCAGCCGTGCAATTTTTTCCTTGTCACCACCGGGAATCGAACCGGAGACCGCCGTAAAATGAATATTCCAAATTAATTAAATTCAATCAAAATGAAATATATTTTAATTACATTGAAATGAATGTAGTTCACGTGGCAGCAGGGCTTTCGTTTTATTGAATTGATTCAAAATGATTCGCATAGCATTGTTGCACTTGTCAGGTGCGAGAACGAACAAAGCGGATGGTTTGCCGATACGTGAACATGCTTCGTACAATTGGTCGTGAGAGAAACATTCATTTTCTAGATTCAAGCCACAAACACTCAAAGATGGGCCTTGTGATTTGTTGATCGTCATGGCGAATGCAAGACGAATCGGAAATTGAATTCGTTTAAACTCGAATGGCATATCGGTTGAGATCATCGGAATTCTCGGAATGAGAACTTCCTCACCTTTGAACTTTCCTTGGAGTACCGTCGCGTGAATCACATTGCTCATGAGTTTTCTCAAAACCAAACGCGTTCCGTTACATAGTTTTGGTTGATTCAGGTTTCGTAGCATGATGATTACCGCACCAACTTTCAGTTATAAATTGTGCAGTGGCAAGCCAGCCAGATCCAATGAGTTTAAAAATTCAGTTGGATAGTTGGTTGCTTCGTCTTTGTTTGTCACACAGTCGATAGATTTGAAGGAGTCAAGTGGACCAACGATTAGATTTTGAATTGTGAAAGTTAAGTGATGCACAATTGTGATTTTTGTGGTTAGTAATGTTGTTCGGGAACACTTTGTTGATGAGCTTGTCCTTCGTTGAGACAAAATTGTAAAAGTTCTGAGGAAACGAATTCAGTCCGTTCGATTTGTCGACCGGAACACGGCTATTACCGATAGTCAGCAATTGCTTGGAGAATTCTTCGGCAGATGGATCGTTTAACCACAGACAAACAAATTAAATTTTTCGTTTGAGCTAAAAAATGAAAACAAAATATATTTCTGATAATTCCAATGTCATCGTTGTATCTGTGATTCTTCGTTAAACTGCGTATACGTATACGCAAAAAAAAAACAAAATATTTTTGGTTGTATGCGGCTATTTACAGAAAATGAACTCGCAGTTTAAATTTTTTGGTTTACATAGCATGAAATATCTCTTTTAGGTTGTCTCATGTTTAACAATGCTACTTGCATGTTTCTCATCAGCTGAAGTTTCATCACATAGCGCCAGCCAATGATTTGAGGCAAGAGTTTATTTCATCGATAGCGGTCGATCTTGGAATGACTGGTATTTTTCGACGGAAATCGCCGGACAGTAGAATAATTGCGCCTATAAAACATCTAGAGTCATTGCGTAGATCTTTCACAGTTTGATTGAGTGCTTCCAATGTGCATTTGTGCGCCATTATACATTCATCCTAGATGATGATTTTATTTGCTGCCAAAACTTTTGCCATTGCTGAGTATCTCGCAATGTTGCAAGTCGGGTTTTCAGCCGATTGAAGATTTAACGACAATTTGAACGCTGAGCAACTGCTACAGCAATATCGGATCTCGCACAAACAGTGGCCAAATTCAATGATCTGAGGAATGTCTTCCCAGTTCCAACGGGCGCATCGAAAAAAAAATAATCCACCATCTCTATCATGGATTATATAGCTAAGTAGATAAAATAAAAAAAATTGGATAAAAAATAAAACACAAATTTGCATGCAGCCTACAGTTGGATTCGAATCCAGTACTTCACGGCCCAAGCGCCGAAGCTTTAACCACTGCACCACTCATCACATACAAACTACACATACAAAATTCATATAAAAAAAGATTTTTTATTAGTATATTGGGGTTTTCCTTTTGAGTTTTTCCGACTTTTCTTTTTTTTTCCTAAACCACCACTGTATTGAGACGAACAAAATAAAAAAAAAACAAAATTTATGAGAAAATGAATTTTCTTGATAAATTTTTTTTGGTCAATTTTTCCGATGTTTTAATAGTTATTATGCTATTCAGAGCGAAGACAAATCCAACAAAACAAAGATTATAAAAATCGGTCCAGCCGTTCTTGAGTTATAAATGGTGTAACTAACCCGACTTTGTTTTATATATATACTCGTAGATGTAAATGAGATTAAGATGTAAATTAAGGTTGGGAAACACTGATTTAAAGGATACCCCTACTCGCTACTGGGGCTTTCTCGCAATCGGGCAAAATAGCTGGAAAATGACTAATTTTTGGAATCTCCATATATGTACACACAAACGAGGCGGCACTAATTACCTAAATTATGAACATTTCTTGTCTAACATATTTTTAATGACGGGAATCTATTTTGCGTTTGTCAAGTTAGAAAAGACACTCTTGCGTCTATCTATATTTGACTAATTAAATTGGCGCACAAATGGAAGTACAATTATCTCTTGAATACATCAAAAGAAAATAAATTTCATTTTGGTGATTTTTTTGTGTGTTGCTTGACAATTTTTTTGTATTTCGACGACACAAGTAATTATGTGACAAATTCATATTCATAAAATCATTTCTACATAATATGTTCCTTTGTTATTGTCTCACATATACATATGTAGTCGTTTAAGATGTATTTTATCTAATTAGAATGATTCCAAAATGATGAGTCTGTCTGCGGAGAGACTTTTCAGACAAATTAAAACAGAATTTTAAATTTTTTCGTTGTTTTCAAAATGACGATGACATTTCTCTAATTCAAATTGATGACAATCAAGTGATTTGAATTTAATTATGTTTTTTTTTTGTTAGCGAACCCGAACCAACATATTGGATACAATAAATATTATTCGTTGGGTTTTTGGCAATTAAAAAGATGAATCGTTTGCCACACTGCGCGCCGTTGCGCCTATTCTTGGAATTCTATCACATATAAAGTGTTTTTTAATTGAATCGGATTATGAATTTATAATTAATATTTAGTTTTGGTGTACAAATTATACGCCTTCCAAAACCGATTTATAACTCCTATATACGTGCGCACACATAAATAGAAATATTTAATTTAATTATAGAAAAAATATTTCAATAAGGCACACGGAAATGCTATATGCAATTTATTTCGATTTAAACGTTTCGTGTGCACAGAGTATTTTTGTATCCCAAGAATATTGAAAGGCAAGGCGTTTTGTCTTAATCGTATATTCATATTGGATACATCCTACATTTTCTAATTAAATTTATAATAATTTTGTTATTTTTACACCTACATCTGTACCTATAGAACATGGATAGAGTGCGCTAGACCATATAGCACAAATGTTAGAAATTGTAAAACAAAATTGTATTTATATCACATTAAGGTTTGTTTTATTGTTTTAATTTAAATAACAATACAATATTATTACAAACATTATTATTAGATGAAATTCAATTTCTACATCTAGCTGTTCGTACAGTACAATGCAAGCACATGTTATAAACATATTAGATCTGTATATAGACTTGAAGGCGGTTAATTTACTTTGATGTGTATATGCATTATTATTATTTTACCTGTGTGATTTCTACTTTTGATGGTTTACTTTAAAAGGATTACAATTTTCGTAATAATAAATGGTTGAATATATGGATTTCTATATTAAGTTTGTTTTGTTACAAAAACGTCTTATACAACTTATTTATTTTTTCTTCAATAAATAAATACTTAATATTAAGGTCCAGCTGTGCCATCCTCATCGCTCCATTCATAACATTTTCTGTTGATATATACGTACGCACATCTGGTAATAAATTTTTATGATGGATATAATTTATATACCAGTTTGGTACTGTGGATATAAGTATGCGCGAAAATACCCAATCAAACCAAACGAAATGGAAAAGAGGGGGCAAACTGGCGTTGGAAAACTTAACCATCAGAAAAATAGAGCCAGAGCAAAATTGTCATATGTCCTAAAAATATATGGTATATACATATATGTCACAAATTAAATAACAAAACATTCAACTTAGAACTTAATTTAGGACTTCTTATCGAATTCGAAAATTATCGCAGAGCTTTCCTGTAAATTCGATGATTTTAGCTGCATTCTTAGTGATGGCTTTAAGAAACACAACACCAACACCTCCGCACCTCTGCAATCAACTATTTACTGTTTTGAAAATGAACTTAAAACCACGAGAGACACCTGTAACGAGCTGGTGAATTGCATGTTAATTAACCAAGTCACAACAACAGAAGTGCAATTTTACACCCACAACACCGCAGTAGTTCCTGTATAACCGATAATAATTCCGGCAAAATGGAAAATATCAGTAGCATCAGATCTCCCGGTCGGCTCAGCGATTCCAGACTCAATATCTCTGCGACAAGTGCGTATATTCTTGCACACGTTAACTCCATTTTAAATCTGCCTGGTATTCAAATTTACCCGAACCATAGTTCAATGTAGAGATGCAGTGTCCATCCGAAACGTTTACAATTATTTTTTGCCACCATTTATGCGAATGATAATATGTATTGATAGTTTATACTTGAAAGTCATGAAGTACAAGCATTGGAAATTAATGATGGGAAAATATTCGATTGATACCACGCGTTGATAGTGAAAACCTTTTACACAAGACAATCAATATTTATCTTATAACATTAAGAAAATTAAGTGAAAGTTTCGGAAAGAATATGGTGCCAATCGAAAATCAACACTACAACTAAAATTTTCCGTAAAGGTTTGAATTTATTTCCATATAAAATCCAAGTAACACAAGAGCTGCCACCAAGAGATCATTTTCGGTGCCATATGTATGCAAATAAGATGCTAGTGCTGACAATGTCAATCCAGATTTTTTTTAAAAATTAATTATGAGTGACGAAGCCCTTCACTAAAATGGACATATAAACAAACAAAACAGCTGGTTCTGGCCACTAGATAATCCACAAATAATTCATTAATCATCATTAAATCCCTTGAAAGTCACAGTATGCTGGACAATTTATAGTTATACGAAAGTACGAATGGTTCAGTTACAGTCACTGGCGAACGTTATCGTGATATGACAGGAACTTTTTAGACAAGAATTGCACGTACCCAGTTTGAGGAACATGTGGTTCCAACAGGACGGTGCCACGTGCAATCCTGGCAACAATAGTTAGTTTTGAAAACTGTGTAAGTGTGTAAGGCCTGTGTAAGGCCGATAGATTGTGAACATTTGGCGGACATTGGTTTTCATACATAATTCCAAACATTAAATAAACGATCGGTAATCATTATATCTATTTTATTTTATTTAAAAAAAATTGTATAGGCAAAAAATGTAGTAAACCTTATGGGTGGAAAGCCAGTATATCTCACAATATTAGCCTTGTTTCTTCCTTTAAAGTGACGGTTCCGGAAATAAAGTTTGACTTACTAATGGTAAACGTGCCTGCAAGAATTTCTTGATCTCCTGGCTAAAATCCATAATCATACAAAAACCAAAAAATTGAATTATTGGTCCCTTTATTACCAGAATGAAAGGGGACTTGCAAACTCAAGCAGTTTCTTATGAAATTTTTGCACTCACCGAAACAAATTTAAACAACGACTTCAACACTAGTCATTAGTTTACGTCAGATCACAATGTTATCCGCAAAGATGGATCAGTTTCTGATTGTTTATTGAACAGTAGAGGCGTTCTTATTGGGTGAATGTAAAATTTTACTGCCCTACACCTACTAGCTCTTCGTAAATGCTGAGGATTTCTGTTTTGCTAGTACGGATATTTTAGATGACCTTTTTGTCTTTGACGATTTTAAACTCCTGGATCTTATATGGATACAATCAAAGGATAATACCCAA
This sequence comes from Nephrotoma appendiculata, assembly GCA_947310385.1. Taxonomy (NCBI): domain Eukaryota; kingdom Metazoa; phylum Arthropoda; class Insecta; order Diptera; family Tipulidae; genus Nephrotoma; species Nephrotoma appendiculata. Next base: position 83,492,708 of record OX371224.1, on the reverse strand, counting down.
TATATTGCTGCGAGTGCACGATCTATAGAACTTTGATTATTGATAACTTTTCAAATTCTGGTTTGAAACAGATCAGTCAATTTGGGCAACAATCACAAATTTAAATGCTTGTAACAGTCCGTTCCTTACGCTATACGAATAAATAAACTTACAGTTCCTTCATGGTTCAACAGGAAATTGCATTCATTGCGTAATCAAAGAAATAAAAACTGGAATGGGTTTGGATTACTTAAATTATCTGAACTTTTCCAATGAATTTTCGAACTTGTCCCCTGAAGATTGATTCAGTATTATGCAGTCGGAAATAATCGCGCACCCAAAGTGTTTTTGGCAATTTATAAACTCCAAAAAGAAACCAGATGGATATCCTTCTACGATCAAGTTAAGAGAATGTTCTGGTGGTCCCAAAGCCATTGCTGACGTGTTCGCGAATTTTTGTAATACTAGCCCCATGTAGATTTCAAAAAATGATTTTTCCGCTTGCCCCGATGCTTTCCCTTCTATCGTTTCGAAATTTTCCATCAATATGGAAAGGCTTTTTTATAGTTCTGGTCCTTAAGAAGATATTAGTAAATAGGATGTTTCATTTGTAATTCAAACTCTCCTGTCGCGACTCGAAAGCGATTCAAAATGTCTTCTACAATGCCATCTTTGTACGTATCTCATAAATGACGTGGGTTTGAAGGCTGACATGTCGAAATGATCATAGCGAAAAGTGTACGAACTTGATTGGCGGGCGAAAAAGCTATTGCATCGTCTAGCGTTTGATTCCAGTGATTGTCGTGTTCAAGCAATTGTAACTGTTGACACGCTTCTCAAAACGTTGCACACACCGTACCATTCACAGTCCGCAATAACTCAAATGAAGTTGAACCGCGCACATTAACCAAAAGCAACCGAAGCAATCGTCATTCGATGTATTGGGTAAATTACGCTTTCTACATATAACCATTTCTTCGATGATGCATTCCATGTGTAATATCGAGACATATCCGAGTAAAGCAATGTTTTCGCAAACGGATCACTGGTGCAAGTTGAAAAGAAACTCTGTATTCTACGGTTAGGTCATATCGAAAGGCTGCACGTTCAATGTTCACCGGAATTTGGTGTTGACGTTGTCGTTCAATAGTCCCACGTTGTTATCTTGCTTCATCACTTTGTCGAGCACGAACATCTTTTCTTCTCAATGGTTGTTGCTCATTGTAAACTTCATTGATCTCTTCTGAATGTCGCACACGATTTTCAATCATTCTGATTTGAGCTGATTCCCTTTCAATAGCATGTTCCTCTTCCGTTCGACGTGAACGCCGACCAATGTTATACGACCTCCTCTTGGCATCGTAACAAATATCGAACTGTAAATGATCATCACTTTGTATAAATCGCACAAAAACTTTTCACTAATCAATAATTTACCTTTATATAACTCAAAAATAGATAATCCACAGATTCGCATGATATATTCGTATAAATGTAAACTTGTAGCACAGCTCTCACAATTTTTCAACTTTTTTTTTTTTTTTTAACCTTCGCGTAGCAATTACGAACGGAAGTATCCAATTTGATTCAGTCGTTTTAGATTTTAAATGTACCTTAATTTTCCAGGAAAATCCGCCAATATCGCTTAAATTGCTAAACCTTTGGGTAGCAATTATGAACAAACCTGCAGAAAGAAGTATCCAATTTCGTCCAGTCGTTTTCAAGTTTTAAGCATCCGAACAAACCACGATCCATTTTTATAATTATAGATATGGTTTGCCTCACTGGGAAACGTATGGCCCCCGTTGGGAAACACTGCTTTAAATGACTTCACCTTGTCATAGGTAAAACGTTATACCCTGAGATTTTCAATTATTCTTCATTTATTAAAATCAGGTTAGTACTGAAGGGATTGTTAAGGTTATGTGTAAATTTTGTCTGTATCAAACCTGTTCAAAATCACTCTCTATAATGGCTAATTGCCAGTTTGCAGGGCTGAAGGATATTATTTAAAATTTAACCATTTCAACAAGGAGTCAAACTGGCATTCTCAGATTTTTTCGGCTTCGCGAAAAATATCGCACCGGTGTGAAGTTTCTGGACATACTTTTATAATTTGGCAAGTATCAAAAACTGTTTGTTTAGACAAAATATAGATTTTAAACAGACATTTGCCCACGGGTACATTTCATAAAAGTGAAAATATAAAAATAAATTTTGCTTTGAAAAAGATTAAATTTTTATGTTTCATTCAGAAATAATTTTAATCATTAGGAATAATCGCAATTTTTATATGAAAGGATGTCGTTGTAGCTTATGGTAAATTACACGAATCTCAGAAATTGGCTTCCATTTGCCATATAGGTTTCAAAGGGCATAGATTGTGGAATTAAAATCAACCATTGATATTTCGAAATTAGTCGTAGCCGTGCAATGCTGGATGCTGTTTTATCCTTGTCAGATTTTTTCATTTTGACTTGATGGTATAGCCACGGGTTAGATCTAAGGTACTGAAATAAGAAGAACGGTCTAATTGATCAAGGATTTCACGTACATTTGGTAGCGTAAAGATGCGATCGACACTAATGTTATTTAGATAGCGGAAATCTACAACTACTCTGCATTTTCGTTCGTTATCATTATTTTTTTTTTTTTTGGGCTGCAAGAAGCGGAAAGTTCCACGGACTATCGCTTAATTAGCTCATGACATCGTTCAGCAACATATCATCAACTTGTTTATCAATATCGGCCATAGTCGATTCCGGTAGACTATATGGGCATTGATAAATTGGGACCGACATTGGTAAAAGCGGCATAGAATGGGAGGTCGCATTCGTGGCTGTTAGAATATCACCATCTAGATGGAAAATATCTATATACTTCCTACATATAGATACAATTGGTAATACTTCTTCCGAATTGAAAGTTTATAGCTCATTTAACGAAACATCCTTGATGTAAATTTCGTCTAGAGGCTCATTTTATTGCTGAGTTTCCAACGGTTTCCAACCAGTAGCAATATCTTGGGCTTGTGCGGATGTGACATCAAGAATAACAGTACGTTCCTTAAATGGTTGTATGTTTCTAAAAGAAATCCTTACCGAGGATACCTCTACAAGGAATATGAAAGGAACTATCAGCGCCATGAATGGTATGAGGAAGTGGGAAGGTTTCTGAAATGATTACGGTACTACGAATTGAACACATTGTTGTAGCATGTCCAGTTGTGATACCTTTTATTTGACAAATAGTTTTATTTAATGGAAAATAATTAGGATCTAAGCATTCACTTTTCAGAAGACTAATATTGGTTTCAGTATCGACTAGAAAATAGAGGATATTAGGACGCGGGATTTCGAGGTATAAATGATAATAACTAAAATTTGAATATTTATAATATCAATTGGTTGAATAAGTTGATTTTCACTGACTTGGAAATCTAAAGTGGAGGGTCGAATTTCTTTATTTGCGTGTTCCTTTGATTGATCTTGACCCGATTTGGAGCATCCCTGCTTTGTGGATCGCGCCCCAAGAGGTGTCCGGTTGTTAATTCCCATATTTCGTATTAGCACACACTCATATGATGAACCCTTACAGTAAGCGCAAGTCAGCGAAACTTGATTAACTGAATTAAATCTGAAGATTTGCGATGTTAGTAGGATTTTTTGAAATTTGTTGAATTATATTGTTTGAAATGACAATGTTGGGAAGTTTCACCTATTTTTTTGCATATACGACAAATATATATTTCTGCTACTGCATCAGTAGGATTTTGGAAGCAATATACTTTAATAAAGGGATATTACATCATTCTTGGTTTTGTCCTGTCTTTTGGTTCTGACAGTAATCAAATCGGACAACAATTTTTCTAAACGATTTGAGTAGTCCTGCTTTTGAGCTGAGTGGTTTGAATCAGTTGTTTTGGTTAAATCATTAGCCAGAAAGTCTAAAAGGAATCTGAGTTCGCTTTTTCGGTTCCTGCTAAAGTATGAGGTATAATTTTCAAGGTAATCTCAGTACACAGTTTTGCCATCTCTGTGGAATTATTTTTAGGAATTGGGTCAGTAAACTATAGAAAATCACTTTGATTACTAAGGGAATCTTCTAGCTTTACTTGGGTGTCGGAATCAGAGTAAAGCATTAGATTAGCTTTAGATCCGGCCGTGTCGGAGTGACCCGTTCTCTTAGTAAATTGCCCATGAGTTGTTCTTTACGTTTACTTTGGAATCGGAAACAGACAACGAATTTTTCTATTATGCAGAAAGTATTCCGGAGAAATGCAAATGTTAATGCATTGGTACCATGTAACCATGGCAGCGGTTACTCGGATCATCTTTAAATAATCTGATTTGCGGTCAGTGAGTCAGTTTATAGCATTCTCCATATGGTCCAGGCCACCATTGTTCCCTAATACTTAATTTTGATAGTGAGATCCCACGGAAAACATGGTCCGCTTATGTGGTGTTTTGAATTTCTGACACCCGATTATAGACGAACGTTTTCCATTTTGTCGCTGGGTTTTGTAGCCAAGCCAAAACACTGGTAGAATCTGTCCATGCATAAATATTAATCGTTTGCATTTCTAGAGTTTTAACCACTTGGTTAATTAAACGTGACAGACGAAGTGCTCCGCAAAGTTCCAGAAGGGGTAACGTTTGATTAACTCGGGTATAGGTACTACCTTATTTTGCCGTGAGTAGCCATGTGACAACTGTTTTATCTGATAGCTGCACGCGACCTTTCTGACGTATCACAGAACCCATGTGAACAGAGGTTTTATTTGGCTGGCGATATGCTTCCTATCCAACGTGGAACTGATAGGGTTTCAGACGATACTACTTCATTTTGCGCTTCACCTATTTTGCTGTAACCACTTGCTCAGTTGAAATTGACCTTTTTGAAATAATGTGAACAGCCGTTCTTGTAAAAGTTGTGCTTCTAGACCCTATGAAAGTTAACCGAAAGTTTCCAGCCGAAAGATGGTAATGCAGATAGTGTGTTTGCAATACCAGCCGAAAAAATTATTTATAGCCGAAAGATACATTACTTGATATATCTAGTTCTATATCTGCTATGCTTATTGGATAGGTCATAATCCTAGGTAAGTCCACGTGAAATTTGAAGCTAGTCTGAAGGGGCTAGATTTGGGGACTTGTAATTTGGTATACTGTCCAAGAAAATTTTCGAAACTAAATTGACAAAATGTTCTGAAACTTTTGAGCAATCCACTTTATCATCAATCCTACAATGTTTGTTAGATAGGAGCTAACCCTAGATATGTCCACGTGAAATTTAAAGTAGGTCTGAAAGGGAGAGGTCAAATCTCCTGACAGATTTTTTGCTGTACCCTGATTATTTGGAGGTAATAGTAGAACTAGGTAAACAAGTAATATATATTTCGGCTATAAAATATTTTTTTCGGCTGGGATCAGCACCATTTAGAACGTTATCGACATAAAAGTCCTCTATTAAGATTTTTTGAGCCATTTGATAGTTTTCACCTTCATTCATTGCGGTTTATGTGCCGAATACAACCGTAGTCAAGTTGTATTCCCGCATAATCGTTGGTTTGCGTTCTCCCTCGAAAGTTTTATTTGATAACCTTGTTCCTTTGTCACTTCAATTTGTCAATAGATTTTGATTATGTCAGCTCCGAATACTGTTCTGTGTTTTCTCCGCCGTAGAATTAAGTAACCATAAATTATTTGCGGGGTAGCTCCAACATCCGGAGTATCATTCAAACTACAACCAGACGTCATTGAGGCGTCAAATACAACGCAAAATGGATGATGGTGTCAAATGTCCCATATTAGAAGATACTCTTTCCTGAACCCTAAATACAGGTGCCGTAGTCTTTCATTGTTTTGGAACATTTTCTCAATTTGCAAGAACCGTTGCGTGGAACTTTATTTTGAACCATCAATGACCGTTTACTTGGATTCCGCGTAACCGTTCGGCGGTAAACTGTTTCACACTGATTATCAGATTTTTTCGGTAGGGGTTCAACTGGTACGCATTCTAACTCCCAAAACTTGTGAAGCTCTTGTGCTTGTGCTAATTCCTTGACACTGATGTTAACCATTAGAGTCCTGGGTTGAGCGGTTGTTGCTTGGACCTACTGTCAGCCAACCCAAACTGGTTCCCATTGCATATGGACTTCCTCGAATGATCTGTGATTCTGACATGTCCCCATAAACGCCTGCGGATCCGCCAATATTATATTTTCCCACCGAGAATCGTTTCGTTTTATTTTTTGCTCCGAGTCTCTGACACAGTTGATGTTATTTTTTGCAAAACATTTGCTTCTATCTGTAGATTTAACACCAATGGAAAATGTGGTTGAATTTCCTAAAATAGAGATACAGGTATGTTTTGTACTTCTTGGAATTCCGACCAAACTAGAATGTATGTTTATCTGATGTAATCTTAACTGTTTGCAAGAATTTTTTGTAATCAAAGATACTTGTTATCCTGATATACCTTTCTGCTGGCTTCGTTGATTTCTGCTGGCTTCGGTACTTGAGGTGGCGTTTACATTGTGAAATGTTTCAAACACATTCATTCTCTCTATTAAGAGATGTAAAAATCGTTCCATTATGCGAAAGTCACGACTGTCATGAATGTTTTTGGTTGAACAATTGGTATATTCAACATGGTGTCAATATATTTGGCCACGATTTTTCGTTTATTGTCGTACCCCTCCATAATGATGTCGTGCGCAAATTAATTGTTTTCTGCTTGCAGTGCTACATGTCCTATTAAGGTATATGGTTCTCTTTTTAAACTTTCCTTAAAATAAGTTAATTTTTCGAAGTCTGATACATGGCTGTTATCATGTATCAGATTGTTGAACATGTTTATGAACGATGTCCAGCTTTTGAAATTTCCGTCGAAAGTTGGAATTTGTATTCGCGGTAATTTTGGCATACTTTAGCTTTGTATTGTTTCATCACTATCCTAAAGTATTCGTCTACCAAATAAGACAATTGCACTTCAACAATGAAAATTACCAACACGACTGTTTCATTAGTGTTTGAGATACCTGGCCTCCACTAGCAATAATCTTTAGTAGTTTTATTTACGAAAGATGGTTGTATTTTGAGAGGGAAAGAAAGTTGAAAAAAAGTTCCTGTTTACACAATGAAAATGATATGCGATTCGCGCGTTTTACAGGTTACACACTGCGTATTTTTTACATTTCTAAGCATCTCTTCTTTGTTGGATTTACCAGAGATTATAGAAATAGTAAGGTGTCTAATAGAATAATGTTTCTTTAGAATATTCGTTTTCTACTATTTTCTGCCAATTTAATTATTATTAGTAGTTTTTCAAGCATAACAATAAGCTTTATCGTGATTATTCCGTATAAGGCCTAGTACGCAGCTGACGTGAAATGAAATGTTTCATACCAAAATGACACAAGCTAAAACGAAAATGAAAATTCCGCCGCAAAATTTAATTTTTCGGTACGCAGTTTTGCTAGTGGAATTGGTATGTTTCGTATTAAAATATAGATGTCTCTGTTTAACTCTACACATTTTTCACTGCGTTTTTATCTGCTGGTAGAATAAAAATTTTATTAATTTCGAGTATTTAGAATGGGCGTTAAAATTTTACGAAATTCTACAAACTAATTTTTCATTTATTATTTATGTGCCTAATCGCCTTAATCTTAGTACTCAGTTTAAAATAAATTGAAATTTTACTACGGTCTCCAAAAATCTATTTATTTTTTGCGTGAAATAGGAATGAAATTTTATTTGGAGAATTTTTATTTTTAACGTACACATTTGTAGGCATAAATATATTAATTTATTTATTTTATGTGAATAAATTAAATTAAATTGTTTTTTTTTTTAATTTAGTGATTTATGCTATTTAAAAAATTTCATTATTGCCAAACACAAACAAATGTCAAAACTTGACGGGAAAATAATGTGCCGAGACATTATTTTCATATGAAAATAATTTGGAGAGTTTATGCGCCCCATCTTTGTTGTATGAACACACTTGGCTTTTTAGCCGGTGAACTGAGTAGGTATGAGAAAATGAAAACTGAAGTGTAATTATACTAGACTTTTAGAGTAAAAATTAAACCTTCATTATTTGTAGAGTAAGAATATTTATCCGAGTATACGCGGCTGAGTGTTGTTTACTGAATCTTAATCCACATTTAGTTTGTACGGGTCAACATGACTCTGGTCAACAAGTTGTTAAAAATGAAAGATAAATAATTTTTGAGGCCATTCTGAGATTAATTGGGCTAAGGGCTATCAAAATCTCCTATTTTATTATAAAAATATATCATTTAATTTCTCCACAATCCGCCTTAATCCAAATTGAATACAAATATGAAAAATGTAAGCCAGCTACTGTGCAACATTTACATAATTTCATAATTAAATACTTTGCTTTTATATAACCAGCCAATTTCAATAAAAATTAAGTCTGAAACAGAAAAAAAAAGTTCATTAGACATATCGCAAATATATTTTGTACTCAAATATATTTTGGACCAAGGCCCGTTCTACAAAAAAAAAAAAAAAAAAAATTAAATTCGATATTATTTTCAATATTGAAAATCCTTTGATATTTCAAAAAAAAAAAGTTATAATTATTTTTCCATCGAAACGCTATTTAATTCGCCCGATTATTTTAATTTGGAATATCGAAATAATAATAATAATAATAATAAAAATAAAAATGTTATAATTAAAATGAATATTTTATTTATATTTAAAATTAATCCCCGAAGGATAAATGCATACACAACATACTCGAATCTCCATACATATTTGTTATATAAAATAGTTTTTTTTTGTACATATTGACTTTTATATTTCAATAACTAGTTTTTATTATTACTATTCAAATTTTTATTTTTAATGCGGAGGATGATCTCTGATTGAACAAAAAAATAATAAATAAAAATAATTTTTATTATTTTTAAAAATATATGTATGTCGCCTAGACAATTATATAAGTAGGCACATGAAACCTGTCCGTATTTACACATTTAAAAAAAATATTACGAGTACATTGTATTTAAATTAATTGAGTGTTACAATAAGTACCTATACGATATATCCGAGGTATGCTAATCTCTGCTTAATTACGAAACACAAAATTAATTCTGTCGGGTGAAATTGGTGGATGTACGGTTAGACCGCTTGCGTTCGCTATATACGCTGGAGCTATGTCTAAAGGTTTTAACATTATTGTTTATTAATAGATTACCACGGGTGGGGTCTATTAATGAGAATAAGCACTTGTGTTGGAATTTTACTTTATTTTTAACCTAAAAGGAAAGGTCTTATTTATACATAAAATTTCTGTTGCCTAAGCAGTTTACAAGAAATAGAGTAAAAGATGAAGACAGAATGTTTACTGCATGTTGTATTTTCAGTTCCCGCAAACTGCCCATAAACCAAATCGCGCAAAAAATATATCGCAATTGGTGGTAGTCATGCACGTAAACATCGGTTGTTTATATTTCTCGATATCCTTAATTTGTGTTGCTAGATTCTAATCGTGTGGCCTTCGTTTATCAACTCACTTATAGATTACATTGCGGTGTGGCATAAATAAAATTTCCAATTTCTTTTTCATGTCCTATATCCTGACACTGTTAATCTACCTCCTCTGTATCTTATATAATTTGGACACAGTTCTAGAAATATTTCCCCTTCAATGAATATTATTATTGTTTCAATTGTCCTACTAGTTTATTGCGATGTCACCATTTGATGTATATGTTGCAGAGGTAATCTGCATGGAGAGAGTTGTATGAATTAAATTTATCAGCAAAGAACGTGATGTATTGATTTTGTGGTAAGGCGATGATCAAACAGGTAGAATTTGGTTTGACGTATACGTATTCCAGCTGCTGGATATAGTAGGAATTGGTGTAAGATGATATAAATTAAATCAAGCAGGACTTCTATTTCGAAAATGAAAATTTGTCTGGTCTGTCCTTGGACTTGGTACGGTGTTAATATCATAGGGTCTAGTCTTCCTTGGTGAACCTCTGTGATAGTGTTAATTATTGCTGATTGATATGTGCGAAGTTTGATCATTTTAAGTTTCATCATTTATGAAACTTTATATTGTTCAGAATATTAAAGTGAATGTTTCAAATTTTTGATTGGTTTCCTCGTTAATTATATGCTTAATTAATTTTATTGGTGACTCATCATATAGCCACATCTATTGTTGTAGTAGTTTTTACTTTAATATTGTTTGTTTGTATTTAATTTTTCTATGCTACCTTTGTTATCATTACTGCCACTCTGGTCAAGTACACCGAATAATCGGTGCTTTTATTTAAGTCAATAGTCTGGCAGAGTTTCAAAGGCATAACATGTTCAGCTGACAAGTACAATGTTCATGATAGTCTAGCTGCTGTGCCTAATAAAGGAGAGACAAATTGTGTGTAGTCTTTGTCGAGAAAATTTCCCGGTTCATGTACTGAATCGATTCTTACGTGCCCATCTGTTCCTTGATGAGATTGTACTATTGTGTCCGGCACGCATTAAGAAGATACATTGTCTTCTATTAAAAGAACGTGATCCCGACGTTGATTTGTGGCTAGGAACCTAACCATTTTTTATTTATAGAGAACATGCAAGTCACCGCCAGTGTACTCCTGGAGATAGGTTTCCCATCAGCCGTTACTCCCTTGATTACCTCTAATTCTCCGAAAACAAAACATTATGAACGAAATGCTGTATAAGATAGCGGAAATTTGACAATGGACAATAATAAATTACGCTACTCGCCTCAAGTGGCAGCACTATCACCGAAGAGAATTTATTTTGTTATGTAATTACCAGCGGAAATTTTTTATTCATTATGTATCACTTTTTTCACAAAATAAAACATCGCAGCGGAATAAAATATTAAAAGTGATCCTTAAAATGGCAAATTGATTGTTCAGAGAACGGTAATGGAACTCGGTATAAGAAATCTTGAAATTTAACAATGTTCCGTTTTTCCGCCATTTCTTAACGAATTACGATGAAATATAGATAGTACATTGATTAGGGATTTTAAAGTAGGTAAGGTTAGGTTAGGTTAGAGTGGCTGCTATCGCACACTTAACTTAGGCCAGTAGTGACCCATTGTGATACCACAGGATCCTATCACCCCTTTACTCCCGCTGAAACCATCCAGAGCTACTTATGTAGCGTAAAATATCTCACATTCCACAGCCGGCGAGTTCCGAAAGGCTGTCCATACCGTAAACACCTAAATACTTATGCCTTCCGTATGATAGTGCCCGACACGAACGAGTATAGGAAGTGATCTAACGTCTCCGCCTCCTCTTCGTCTAAACAACTTCTACAAAAGTCATTCGTCTGTAAACTCAGCCTTTTAGCATGTTCCCCAAAAAGGCTGTGTCCTGTCAGTATCCCTACGACCAATCCTACCCCTCGTTTTCCCAGGGATGCTAGTGCTTTGGAACGCCGCAGGTCCAGTTTTGGCCAAACCTGTTTTGCTACCCTGCACGTGAGAGTGTTGGTCCACCTCTCGTTTGCCAAAGCGATTGTTTTTTTACTGAGCGCCGATGAAAGCACTGCTATAGGCCTCCCTAGACCTGCCCTTTCCGGCTGCATCTGGAGAGTCGTACCATACCTAGCTGGTTCGTCCACCCTGCAATGCCCTGGACGTCCGAGTAACCAGGGACCCAGATAATCTGGAGGCTGAAATACTCGCTCATCTTATTAAGAGATGATCGGCAATCCAGCGCCACCCGTGACTTCAGACAAACCGCCGCTAGCGACCTGAGCGCCGCCTGGCTATCCACATAAATTGCGATATCCCTCACGGATACCACGTTATGTTTCAACCATGTCCCGACTTCGCCTATCGCCACTTCTCACAGAAGACTCCGGCTCCTACGGAAAACTTTTTCGAAGCACATATATTTATAGCACATTTATCCTATATGTTATCTTCTCCAGAGCTGGCCATCACTCGCCTACCCCGTACATCAACACAGGTCTTACCACTGCGTTATAGAGCCAGTGTACAAGTTCTGGTTTTAGACCCCATCTCTTCCTTATGGCGTTCTTACACGAGTAAATGGTTACATTAGCCTTATTCACCCTTTCAACAATGTTTGGCTTCCAGATGAGCTTACTATCCAAGATTGTGATCAGAAATCTTGCTCCGTCAGCAAAAGCCAGTCTAATGCCGTTCACGGTAGGAGGACTAACTACCGGAATTTTATATTTCTTAGTAAATAGTGCCAGCTCTGTCTTGGAAGGGGTGATCCCTAAACCACATTTGCTGGCCCATTTTGTAACGATCAGGAGTGCATTCTGCATAACATCCCCAATCGTATCCAGATATTTGCCTGAGACAGCTATCGCTACATCATCCGCATACGCTACAACCCTTAACCCCTCTCTCTCCAGTTCCAAGAGCAATCCATTCATCACAACACTCCAAAGAAAAGGGGGACATTACAAATCCTTGCGGGGTTCCTCTAACCACCCGCCTTCTAATGATGGTCTCCCCCAGTTTCGATGTAATAATCCTGCTTACCAGCATCTAATTTATCAACCTACTTATGGGGTAGTCCACGTTCAAAAATAACCATCCTTTCATGATCGCCTCCATTTTAACACTATTAAAGACACCCTCAATATCGAGGAATGCTACCATATACAGTAAATTGACTTCTCAATCATGCGTACCAGATCGTGCAGAGCTGTGTCCACCGACTTTTCCTTACAGTACGCATGCTGCGACATTGCCCAACTCTTGGGCTCAATTTTTGATCGAATAAGTACATCTATCAATCTTTCCAAGGTTTTCAACAGAAAGGATGATAGAGTTATAGGTCGCAGATCCTTTGGATAGACATGTGAGTTTTTTCCAAATTTTCTAGGAATATAGACCAGTTTCATATATCCCATGAAGATACCTTCCAGCCAAGGGAGGATGACTGCTGAGTTCCTATAGATCTCTGCTGGTATAATCCGATCCGGGCCCGCCGATTTATAAGGCTTAAACCCGTTCAGCGCCCACCGAATTCGTTCCCTATCCACGATGCCCTCCATTTCTATTGAAGGTGCTACTCGATGAGCTCCAGGCTCTGTCGAGTCTTCAAAGCTTCCCGGAAAATGAGTCTCGATGAGGAGCTCCAATGAATCCGGACTTGAAGCTGTCCATAACCCGTCTTGTCTAATTAAATAACTAGGACTGGTTGGGTTAGTAGCTAGAATTTTCCTAAGGCGAGAAGTCTCAGAGACCTCCTCCATCCTACAACAAAAGAGTCTCCAAGACCCCCTTTTTGCCTTCCTCGACTCTTTTTTGTACTTTTTTAGGTCCTCCTTATAGGAGTCCAAATCTCGAACCTCCCTTGTGTTCTTGGCTTTATTAAAAGATCTCCTATATACTCGACCATATGTTCCCAACTCCTTGGTCCACCATATCGGTTTCTGCCTGTCCCTAGGCTTTATTAGGGGGCACGCAGCATTAAATGAAAGATTGCATGCTTTTGTGATAATATCAACCATGCAATCCAATTTTTCTACCGTCGCCGGAGGTCCAGGGACCTCCAGCGGCAATAATTCCTCCAACATCTCACCATATTTGTTCCAGTTTGTCCTTCTGGGATTCCTGAAGGCTTTCCGTGAAATAGGTTTAATGTCGAGGTTATATGTTACATATCGATGATCAGAGAATGAGTGCTCCTTCGCCACTCTCCACCCTCTGATCTCATTTGAAAGATCGTTTCTGACACAACGGTGACATCTGAAACCTCCTGTCGATTTTTAACAATAAATGTCGGTTCTCTCCCTTACTCACCTCTTCCTGCACTCCCTGCATCGGGATACTGCCATCTGTCTCATTGTTCAGGACGCTATCTTCCTCTCGTCGAGAGCCTGACAGGATGTCCCCATCAGGCTCCAGAGAGAGGCCACCTTCCCTTACTATGCTCCCCACGTCCGATGCATCACTCTCCTGGCCGTATTCAGCCTGCTTGACCGTCTCCTGTTGGGTCCGTTCGCCGTCACCCCAGGCTGGTCTTTCGCAGTCGCATCGGCCTCGTCCTTTTTATATATTTTAAGGGTAATCGACTCGATGTTGATCACTCCCTTTAATTTTGCAATGCAAGCCAGGGATTCTTTATTGATCAGCATGATTGCCAATCTAAAGCCTCCCTTAGCTCCCTCCCGCTTTACAATCCTCCAGTCTTCCGTTGGAAGATCGGGATTGCTGGCCCGAATGATCTCGAGTCGACTGATCTTTGGTCCGAGCACGCAGTCAACTTCATGCGCCCTTATTAGTACCATCCCGCATCTCTGCAGGACTGGAGGATCTCGGATTTTCTCTCAGGATCCGCAGAAAAATGAAGTTTAGTGCATTAAACACTACCCTCCACTTCTCTGACGTGATGCTCCCATCTTCCTGACTTCTGTCAATGGCGACTAGCACCAACACGTGTTTCTTTAGGATCTCACTGAATAGCTTCAGTTTTTGATCCCTAGGAGCACCCGATGTCTTGTCTGCTTGCACCTTGGCTCGCTTTCTGTCGCCCGTTTCCAGCTCTTCCTGGGACCTCTATCTTTTAGACACAAGGACCCTCTACGAGATATCGCAGCCGACAGTTTTTTTAGGCCATGCCACACATCCTCGTTGTTCTATTGTAAGCTGCAACTCAGGGGTCGCAGCCAGTTTTTCTAAAATTTTGAACGCCGACCGTCTCTCCCTGTATCGACGCTTTGCCGGAGGGATCTATCTCAATCCCCCCTATTTCCTTTGGCGGTTCCGCTTCCACCTGGCTTCGATGCCGAAGTGTCGCTTAACTTGCCCCTGATGATGAAGCCCCACCTTCACGGTTAGGGTTGCTACCTTCTTCCGGTTTTTGAAGGGTGCCGGCCCCTTTAATTTTATTTACTTTTTTCCATGTTTCTCCCACGAATATCGGAGCAATATAGGTCAACCTGCGCAGAGATCCGTGTACGCAGGCAAGGCTAAATACAACTGGAGGTCGCCAAGAATCCAGAGGGCTCCATTCACGACTGGGCTTTGTTAATTTGGCCCCCAGTTTAGCCGATCATCAGCACGGATCGCGTAACACCCTAATCCAGCACATTAACTCTCCGAGCACCCCCCCCCCCCCCTCGCGCCCCGCCCTCCTCCCACATTCACTCACTTATTCACCCATTCATATGGATATCCCAAACAAGACACAACAAATTTGCAAAAGTTGTGAAAAATAAGTCCCTCCAGATTTCTACTTATTCCGGTCAACGCAGTCGTCCTCTTCCGAATAGTGGTTCAGCTCTCGCTCAGAGATCGAAAATTGGCTTATTGATTGGATCGCCTTGAAAGTAATTGAGTTACCTGAAAGTTGGGAGAAAGTTGTAGCTTCAGATGGATCATACTTTCAATAAATACTTCTTTCATTTTCTAAACAAGCAATTGAGTTTTATTTTAATAAACAACGGCGGAGTCATAACCCCATAGAGCTTAATTGTTGCTCAATCGAAGACAACATGAAATGCCATCAATTTCACGTGCTCTCCAATATAGTGTGGTTTACCAATTTTTGAACATTTCAACCGTTTTTAATTTTTATGTGTACGGGCTGGCTATACTACTTAGCTATCGAGGACGACTAATTCACATGGCCAATTCAATTGTAGTAACTAGTTATAAAAACGATATGATTTTACAGAAAAAAAAATCCGCCGTTCTACTTCGCATGAAGAACTCTTGCAACCAAACTAATTATTAAAATACATATCGCCCATTTGCTACAAGAGTGACACAATCCAAAATTTTTAATTTTTCAGAAGAGCGATTTGAAAATATCTCTCAAAATTGTTTGTAAAAATGACGTTTTTCAAAAATAAATTAAAATACATTCTGATTAGTAAAATAATTTTTTTATATTCCTACATCTTCAATCGGATCTTAAGCAAATTTTCTTAGGATAGTTTCCAATACCTTAAAATGTTAATTTCTCTCGCGAATTTAGTCATTTTGTATATGGAATTTTACCAAATTTGCCAGAAATAACTACATAAGGGAGTGTTTGATATAAAATAATAAAAATATGAACTATTGGGAATCGTTTGATTCGAATATCTTAGCAATGAGTGGATTTTGAGTTGTGACACTGTTGTAGCAAATGAGCGATATATACTGGCATCCTAAACAAAATATGTGAATTTCTCCCGCACGTAAAATCTTTCACGCACTCTGCAACATTTCCAATCTCCTACCTTGAAATTAGATATTTATTTGTCTGTTTCGGCTATGTACCTAAGTATGATTGTTGTGGGATTACGATGGTATATATCAGGCGATCACGATGCTAAAATAGGAAAAATGTTATTTAAATCAAAATTCACAATGAAATCCAATTAGCAACCTTAAAATGAAATATACGTTAATCTGCTACAGCTATTCAACTACCTGCAAAACTGCATAATATGATAAATCTGCTTACTAAAATAACAATTATTATTATTATTATTTTTGAACCTATAAACCTATAAATATTTCCTAGAAAAATATTAATATTTCCTATGAACCTATAAATATTTCTTATAATTAAAATTTTAACATCGACTCAATACTTCCGAACACTCCTTCCCAAAATCATTACCGCGAACCATCGCAATCTCCAATTTTAAATTATACAAACGTTAAAATTTGGCCATTAATATTCAGCTAACGTATTTTTTACCGTTTTAGTGTAAGTGACCAAACGACAAAATTTAATACCCAGTCCTAAGCAAATTATTCCAATTACCATTTTAATTCAAATCTTTGGATTTGGCGCTTAAAAGTCGGAGATGTATCATTTCAAGGCAAATGTTTGAAATGATACATCTCCGACTTTTAAGGGCCAAAGCGATTGTTTGATCTGTGCTGTCTAGGTCAATATTGCACTTTAGGAATTTTCTCACATTTTTTTCTAAATACACTGCACCAAAAATAAGTCAGAGCAAACATTTTTTTCGATAAAATACCCAGATTTGAACGCTTGTATTTTAGTGAAATGAAATAACACTTTTCAAAAAAAAAAAAAAAAAATTGTCTTCTTTTCGATACTGAAACCCATTTTATTTTTTCTTGTGACTTTTGGAATAAAATTAAAATTGTCTAAAATATAAACAAATATGCTGCTGTTTGAGACTGACTGTAAACGAACTTGCTCGATATTTTATTCCAAAATCTAAATTAGACGTTTTATAGAGAATTTAAAATCATGAAAAAGATGCTATGGAAATTTCTGTACATCGACTCCCTGTCGATTTATTGATATTTAAGAAGAACGTAACCAAAAAATGAGATACGCAAATCAGGCGTAACTTTTGCGGTTCAAGATCAAGAAAAAAATAAGTAAAATGGAATTTTCA
The DNA here is from genome assembly GCA_947310385.1 of Nephrotoma appendiculata. Taxonomy (NCBI): domain Eukaryota; kingdom Metazoa; phylum Arthropoda; class Insecta; order Diptera; family Tipulidae; genus Nephrotoma; species Nephrotoma appendiculata. The sequence goes on along the minus strand of OX371224.1, from coordinate 83,475,342 downwards.
ATATCGCGTGTTTTTTCAGCTAGACCGCATTACTTCATAAATTTACCGTGGCATATTTAAAACATTGTATTTGTTGCGTGGTGATTTGTTGCCAATCTTCTTATAAAGCATCTCAGAGTTCCTGCAAATTTGTTAGGCCATGAGCATAATACGATTTTTTTATAATAGGTGTCGCACTACCAAATATTACGAGCCGCTTAAGCGATCATCTTGAAATTTAACCGTGTATAGGTTGCAATGTTGCATGTCTAGAACCAACCTTACGATATTTTTGAAGGGGTTGAACGCTGAAGTCTAGGGGCCCTGGTACAAATGTAACTAAAACAACTTCAAATAGGGACCCCGTACAAATGTAAATAATGCAATACCAAATATCGTGAGCCGCTCAACCAATCGTCTTGAAATTTTGACGGTGTATAAGTTGCATGTCCAGAACCAACCTTACGATATTTTTGAAGGGGTCAAACGTTGGGGTCTAGAGGTCGCTTTACAAATGAATCTAAAACACTACCAAATATCGCGAACCGCTCAACCGATCATCTTGAAATTTTGACCGTGTATTAGTTGCATGATTAGAACAAACCTTACGGTATTTTTGAAGGTGTTAAACGCCAAAGTCTAGGGGCCCCGGTACAAATGTAACTGAAACACCTCCAAATATCGCGAATCGCTCAACCAATCGTTTTGAAATTTTGACCGAGTATTAGTTGCATGTCCAGAACCAACCTTTCGATATTTTTGAAGGGGTCGAACGTTGGGTTCTAGAGATCCCGGTACAGATGAATCTAAAACACTACCAAATATCGCGAACTGCGCAACTGATCGTCTTGAAATTTTGACCGTGTATAAGTTGCATGTTTAAAACCAACCTTACGATATTGTTAAAGAGGATGAACGACGGGGTCAAGGGGCCCCAGTGCAAATGTATCTAAAACACCTCCAAATATCGTGAACCGCTAAACCAATCGTCTTGAAATTTTGACCGTATATAAGTTGCATGTCCAGAACCAACCTTACGGTAGTTTTGAAGGGGTTGAACGCCAAAGTCTAGGGGACTCGGTAAAAAATTATTTAAAATTAAATTTGAGTTTTTAATTCTTTGAAGGAAATGAGTTAAGGAAAAGGCTTATATGAAATTAGTGGCATGCTTGAATTCGAGGGGTACGTCCCATACGTCGAAGTGGCCCTTCTTATAAGTTGCCACAACATTCATCCAATCGGTTTCAAACATTGGATATGGATTTTATACCAATGAGCAGTGTTTCATATTTTTTTTGAAAGGATCAAATCCCTGGTTCTGGTGCCCCATACAAATATTTTCCAAAATACACAAAAATTTCATTGCAAATTAATCAAAGCTATCAAGAAATTGTATCGAGCCCATATAAACGATTTATCTCTAAAAGGATGTAATCGTTATCAATTGGGAATGGAATCGCCTCAGTGAACAGAAGTGCACACTGTTGAGTTGACCCTGAAATATTGTATGAAACGAATTGTGTTATGAATCAATTATAAAAGATATTTATTAATTTCAATTAATTTGCAATTTTTAAGCTGGGTTCTGACATTTAAAAGGGTGAAGCCTAATCAACTAAATGAAATAAAAAAAAAATACTTTAGACTTTAATTAACATAAAAAATTGAAAATATATAATTTCGATATAACTTCAGAAAGTAACCCTACGGAACCGATCCAGACTTATTTGAAGAAGTCGCTAAAAATATGATCCATTGACCATACGGAATCATCAATCCAACGTCTCCGTGCATGGCAGATGAAAAATGCACGATTTCGATAATCACTGGGTTGTACCGTATGTGGAATAATGTGGAATATTGCAATTCGGCCAAATCGATCAAATATATTTGCAAATATATCAACAAAAGATCGGACATGGCTGTCTTTACATTAAGCAACAGAAACGATGAAATCACGAGATATCAAATGGGTCGCTATATAAGTAGTAATGAGGCAGTTTGGGTATAGTTTTGGCTTTTTCAATACATTAACGCCATCCAACAGTTGCTCATCTGGCTATTCATCTGAAAAATTGACAGAGTGTGTATTTCAATGCAGAGATTGCACGACATCGAACAGATAGACCACCAGCCACAACATTGATAGCATTCTTCACATTAGACCAAAATGAATAATTTGCTAGGACCTTGCAATACTCAGAGGTGCCAACATACTTCAATTTAACGCAACATCAAAAAAATGTCAATGACGCAAACATGTGAAAGCTGTAGAAGGGTATATAAATTTATTTTCTACCGTTGCATTGAGTAGATTGTACACCGTTCATCCCAACAATGCAGAATGCTTTTACTTGCGATTATTGTTAGGTAATAGACGCGGACCCGCATCGTTTCAACAATTGAGAATAGTTGGTGCTCAATTATGTCAAACTTATCGTGAAGCATGCCACAAATTAAAATTACTGGAAAATGTACACATTGGGATACATCAGTAGCGAACGCATCAACCACTTGTCAACCGCACCAAATTCGCACATTATTTCCCATGACTCAAACAACAACTTGCTTCCCATCTAATCCAAAAGAATTCAGGATTGAGGACAATCGTTTATCAATCGTCAACAGAACGTTGATTTAAACGATTAGCAGACGATATATATTAAAACTGATGGTACAACAACATAATGCATATAACCGCATTATGAATGCGATTTCACAACAAATAGGCGGTTTTTTTTCCTCGATGCACCCGGTGGAACAGGCAAACCATTTCTGTTTTCATTGATTTTGGCGACCTCAGCAACTCTTTTGAATCGAGGTAGAACAGCGCACTTTGCATTGAAATTGCCAATTGAATTTACTGAGACACCCACATGCAACACAAAAAAGAATTCAGGAATGGGAAAAGTTTTGCAAACATGTAAACTAATAGTATGGGATGAATGCACACGGTAGTGAAGAATTTCCTAAAACCTTCCTAAATCAAAAATCGTTTTATAGTATTAGTGAAACTTTCAATTTTTGCGTATAATAAAGCATTCAACAAAATAATTGAATAAAACAATTATAAAACTAATACAATTTATTATTAACAAGTCAGAGCTTAAGTAAAGAAAAAATATTGTTAAAAAATCATAAATAACCCAACTAAACAATAATAATAAAAAATGAACAATATCATTTTTATTCTAAAATTACTATTCAAACTAAAACAGCACCGAAGAACTGAAATACATAGTACAATTGAATCATCTTGCATTCATAATTTGCTTTCCTTGCTTGAATCATCTTGCATTCATAATTGGTCAGTTTAAGCTATCCAAAAAGTTTCAAAAAAATTGCTTGGGGCTATGGGGGTCAAATTTGAATAAAACTCTAATAATTGAATTGCAGATCAATTGAATCGTTTTGCAGTAATAATTTGCTTTCCTAAACCACTTTAGAGTTCGAAGGCATCAATAAGCGAATATTTGTAGATAGATATTGGTCAGTTTAAGCTATGCAAAAAGTTTCAAGAAAATTGCTTGGGGCTATGGGGGTCAAATTTGAATAAAACTCCAATAATTGAACTGCAGATCAATTGAATCGTTTTGCAGTAATAATTTGCTTTCCTAAACCACTTTAGAGTTCGAAGGCATCAATAAGCGAATATTTGTAGATAGATATTGGTCAGTTTAAGCTATGCAAAAAGTTTCAAGAAAATTGCTTGGGGCTATGGGGGATTTGTTGAAAATGTTTTGGATCATCATTGAATCAATCATGATTCATCATGTAGTCGATCTATTTTTGTGTATTATACTCACTAATACTAAGATACGTTAGCAGAGTTTTAGGAAAAACTTCACATTTCTATATAGGCCTGTGAAGTATTTCCTAAACTATTCCTAATTTTTTGTTTTTGTTTTTAGGAAATATTTAGGAAAAAGTTCACGCGCATTGAATGCACAATGACCCACACAAAATCTTTGGAAGCAATCAGTCGGAGATCGATCAATCGGAGGTCGATCAATCGCTCCAAGATTTAAGAGATAATATACAGGCTCTACCAATTATACCACGTTCCACACCAGACGATGAACTAAGCGCATGGCTCAAATCATCGGTTCTTTGACGAAATGTTCAGATAATTATATTGACCATAAACGGGAAAATGCCAATCGATGACACCACAATTTGCGTTACCATTATATCCGCTAGTTCTCTATAAAAAGGCAAATTTGAATTTGGGAATGAAACATGGAGCAGGTTCGTTTACAGCCTCAAACATCAGCATTTTTTTTTTAATTCAATATTTATTTTACTGAGAAAATCATAAAAAAACCAAATAAACTAAAACTCGGCTTCCAGTATCGAAAATAAGACAAAATTTCCTTCAATTAGAAGCAAAATAATTTTTTTGAAAAGTGTTATTTCACCAAGATTATTTGGTTACTTTTATTAAGAAGTATTTTTTCGAACGTAAACATTTAAATGTAAAGCATCAAATGTCACATTCCAAAATTTTTAAACAACAAACACATTGGCCATAACTCATGAAAACATTATTTATAGCGGTATAATTAAATTTTGGCACAAGAGTTTGGCGCATTTAGGATGCATTTAATCCGCACATATGTCTGTTTTCATTCAGACTTAAGTATTTTATGTTACGTGTGCGCACATACGCAAATAGACGTCGTTGGTTTACTGGAAAATTAAGATATTTATAATTAATCTATATAGATACTTGAACCACTCTATTTCGTATTATATACGCGATACATATTTTATCGTATCAATATAACAAATCTACCGTCTTACGAACGTTACATGCCGTTTTTTACTTATAAGAAATTCTTGCGTCTCTGTTGTATTTTAAAAAAATCGTGGGAATCAATATATATATGGGATTGTATCATTACAATCATTATGATAACCAATAACACACATTGGAATTATTATATTAATTTATATAAAATATATTGTAAGTTGCTCAACCACTTGTCACATATCAGTTTTGAGATTTATAAAATTTGAACCGGTTCCTCCGGGTGATTGAAATTAACAGATTGATACGTATATGGCGCGTTCTATATGAAATATGATAAAAAAGATTTTAATTTGATTGAAATAATAAAAAAAAAAATATTAAGTCAACAAATAAATTTATATTTATATAAGGTTATCATTAAGCAACTCAGATCATAAATCAAGTCAAGCGCAATGTATAAAATTTTATAGTCGCGGTACTGGTTCGTGCCCCACTAATTACACATTCAAATTATGTCTCAATAAAATATCCGCCCGACATTGATGAATGACACACAATTTTATTATAAACCACTGCTATAATTAAGTAATAAACTCATTCCTTGTGATTGACATTCCTTTTATATGTATATACTTTTCAACGACATCATCATCATCGATTGCAATTAGAGCCGCGCTTTTAATCATATGCTATCTAGATTCGATTGATATCAAGAAACGATTAAAATGTCTTACTGTATACAATGCAAACATCAACAATTGCGCATTTATCCTAAATGACATCTAATTATTATAATTTAACGGTAATTTATGCGCTTAAACACAACCTATAAAATATAATGTATTTGTTGTTTTTTTGTTATTGTAATTATAGAGCAATCTTAACGCGAATAATAAGAAAATGTGATTCTATATGCAAATCGAGATGCAATGACTTACTTTTATCTGTGTGCGAAACTCTAAACGTAAAACGAATGTGTGCAATTTTCATTAACATATTATACCTTTGATGAAATGATTTAATTTATTTCATCCATATACGATTGACATTAATTATATGGTTTGTGGGATGGAAAGGTGTACAGTGTGCGAAAAAAATATACAAAGTGTCAAGAATCTTGATATTACAAGCATTCGATACGGGTGTCTGGAAACACCAAAATTATCGGCGTTGAGTGCCAGGTAAAAAACGCAATGCAGCGAATGATTTTTTGAGGGCGAGACGCAATAGACTCGGCCAGAAACAATCAGCAGTAAATTATATCCCACCTCCATCAAATATTCTAGTTTTGGCTTTAACATCATGATGGAAAACTGGATAGACTTGAGACCTGCAATTTATATTCGCATAATAGTTTTTAATTTTGAATCTTTCCAAAAGACAATAAATTAGAGAACTGTCAGAAACGACGAAGGGTCCATTAGAAATTGCTGTATAATAGATAATTATTTGTTTTATGTAAACGGCTTGTTACGGGTGGCGCGAAGCCAATTCGCAGATTTCATCTAAACCAGCAGAGGCCTCTCTCACGGTGATTGTGCCAACTAGATCTCAGGGTTTTGGATCGTGGGGAAGTTTGATTATTGCATGTTCCTGGCCAACACCGTAAAACAGAATAAACAAAAATTAAAAAGCAAACTAAAAGAAATTACGTTAAATTTACACCAGAATCCATCGGCCGAAATTTGAGGAACGTGAATAAAATTAATAATAACTGGTTGTATCCACCCAAGAACGACCGGATCTTCCCGAATGATCCATCGTACCACTAGAAGCCGTTTCCCAGCCACAACAAAGCAGCATATAAGAGTAGGGACGTTTCTCCAACAGACAAAGTCTCTCTTCACTCGGAGAGACCTCTAGAAGATCTCCCTACAATTCACACTTCGACACCTTGAAACTGCCGGAGTGCCCCGGGAAGACCGTGTAGATTTTACCCCATCTCCAAATGGATGACATATATGCTGAACCTGCCACTCCGATCCTGTGGATGTCCTGCCAAGGGGATGACGGGGAGTGACAAGTCTAGCCTGCAAATATGGAACCGACACGAACTAGGAATCCTCCTCTCATCATACCGTCCCGAAAATAAATTTAATACTTCATCTTATTTACAAAAAGGAAAAAAATACAACAAAACTAAAACTGGTGGATCAAACTAAAAATGGTGATTCATTTTGAGTGCGAAAAATAATTTGAACAACAAAAACAGTCACTGAACGTGATTAATTTGGAGGACGAAACCAATGTGCGTACCGTGCGCGCCAAGCAACCGTTATTTGACACTCGAAGACAAATATATTTTAAAATTTGGAAAAAAAAATTAAAAATGAGAAAAAATAAAAAAAAAATTAAACTTAAAAATTGAAAAAAAAAATAAAATCTGAGTCTAAATTGACTTTACGTTAATAAAATAGAAATCCAAAAAAAACTTTAATAAAATAAATGGTACCATCTGACATTCGGAAAAAGTCCTGTCGTTATGGGCTGCGGTTTCTACTCATTGTTACTAAAAAAAACCAAACGAACACGTGGTTGGTCAGTCGTAACCGTGAATTGTTGGCGTCTTCCCGCCTTGGTCCGTAAATTAAATCGTTGGGCGTCTTCCCGCCTTTAACCGAAGATTTGGCCTTGATAGGCCGCCGAAAATGTTGGGCTTCTTACTGCCCTAAACCTGAAATTTCGTTGCGAATGGCCACGTTGTTGGCCACCCTTTACAATTGCGGCACTTTCGCCGTTAATCCAATTTATGAATGGCCTCGTGGTGGACCACCTATACACGCGGTGTCTTTCCATCGATCACAAAAATTTGAGCGGCCACTGATCGGCCACCCGTAAAATATAAATGGCGAGCCTAATGGTTGACAACTCTGTACCGATGACATAATTAAATAATTTTAATATAAATATCGTTACCCGTTGATTAACCGCGGTACTCGTTAATTTATGTGCGCTCCGCTCAATTATTTGACGTCATTGTACGACTCACTGATGGATCGTAATTTTGAAGTTATTCAGAAAAATGGAACTACTAATAAATATTAGAAATTATATTTTAATATTTTACTTTTAAAAAACTATAATTGTTTCATGTAATTTTTCAAGTGGCGGTAATGAACCGAAACAAAGTCACCAATTTCTAACTCATTTTTAAAAACGAAACAAAAAACACAAAACAATTGCTTTTTGCCATTGTATTCAGTACTAAATACTCTTTCTTTCTCTTTCACAATTTTTTCTATCTCTCACATACACCGGCTTGAAATTGACTTTTGCTTATTTTGATTGAGTGGCGATAATCTATTGAACCGCACTGTATATCTCGACTCATATGGAAAAACGGCTTAACTTGAAATAGGCCCAATGCGAGATTGTATAAATTAAATGCATTAAACAAATATTTTCAATTTGCTGTTGCTCTCAAATTTTTTTTTTTTTATTTTTAACTGAAATATATTAAATTGAAAAATACCCTATTTTTTAACTAAAGGGGGTTAACTTTAGGAAAAGGAGCTTATTTCATAATCATAATCCAAAATTCTCAGTTAAGCCTTTTTTCCATACGAGTCGAGATATAGACATTTACCAGCAAATGTACTAATTTTCGATTGCGATGAGTCGTACTTGACATGTCACGAATGAATCGATTTTAACGCGTCTGAGATGAATCTCGTGACTCAATTGAATTGTACTTCATTTTTAAATTTTATTATCAAAGTGAGAATATCGTTTTATTTGATCTTTTAGCTTGTTCTAGTTTCAATAGTTCTCTCTTCGTCAGCTATTTACTTTATTCTCTGTCAGATATAAAATTTAATCTCGTGATAAAAGTGCACAACAGACTAATGGAAAATAATTGTACTTCATGTTTGATGATGAGATTTAAGGTATGCGATGAACAGTCTGTGACAGGTCATATACGAATACTTATTATAGGTATTAAGAGGATAAGGCAGCCAACAGAGTGGCTCAATGTTTATTATATGAAAATGGCCTTCATCTGAACACGTGACCTTGAACGTTGAACTAAAATATTGCCTATACTGATGACAATTGGCTAAGTTCCTTTCCAAGAGTGCCTGACTACGCCAAATATTTAATTGATTTTTCCTTAAGAGCGTTCTTTGCTAAATTAATTTTTTTGTTGGACCTAACCTAAAAACTTAATTTCAATAATGGTGCTATTTATACATTTTTTCTTTGCCATTCAAACTTACCTACTATAGAAAAACTCAGTATTTGCATACCAAAGAATCCTTGGCCCTCTTTCTATCGGCAACTTTCTGAGTTAATTTACTTATACATTTTATTTGGAAGTTGTGGGTGATCCGGTTTTATTTTAATTTTTTCTATAATAAATAAATCTAAAACTTAAATATTTAAAAACAAAAAAGTAGGCACGGGATTTTGGATTCAACTTTATTATTGCGAAAAAAGTTGACGATAATAAATAATAAAAAAAAAATTGGTGGAGAGGAAGAGACTTAACACGGGTTTTTCATAATAGCTATTGGATTTCTAAAACTCTATAAGAAAATGTTGTAACAGGTACCTATCGAACCTGCACAACTTACCCTTAGTTCAGTAAAAAATCGAAAGAACAACATTGTTCTAAACGGAAGATCATCGACACACTTTCTAAAAGCCCGAGCCCCTCAAAAAATACAAATATGGAAAATTCTCGCGTAAAAGAAATCACAACGAATACCCTTTTGTGTTACAAGACCCTGTACTCGTCGTTTGTGACTCAATTCGCCTGCTTGGTAGTTGCATTAGCCATTTCACGAAAACTTGGGTTCCTCAATAGATGCAAAAGGTTTTTAAATTCTTTTAGTAATAGCATTATATTAAATTGCATCAGCTTCTCCAGAACTATAAGATCTTTATTAGACTTTAATATTGTATTTCGGTCCTGTTACTAGATATGACCAGCGTCATGCCATCCGAAAAAGAAAATACCACTATTCGTTACACAGGGAAAGGTAACAATGAGGAACGGTCACTGTACACAGGTTTACGGTGAAGCTGCTGAAACCTCGATTACTCATTTTAACTGACAGTTACAAGGAGCTCAATGAAATCAATCAAAACGCAAAAAAAAATCGGTAGTTCTACTTTATAGTCCTGTCACTTGGACTTATGTTTCCATAGTATAGAACAGTTCAATATTGCTGGAATTAAGGAGAGCCTAAAGACATTTTATTGCGTTTTAACGTAATGTAATTATGATGCAATTAAAGACGTTTCCACTTGTTGGGCCATATCGCATGCAAATTGTCTTGAATTTTTTTGTGCAAATTTCAGACACCATGCTAAGTTGAGAACACTAAATCCCACACTCGGTACTTGTGGTTCCGATGATTTTCTGAATTAAAAATACTCTGATTTTTTTTTTATAAAGCAGGTATATAACTTACTATAGCTGACCCGGCGAACTTTGTTTCGCCCCCAAATTACTTCGTCCGAGCAAACACTTTTGACTTTCACGAAAATTGATTTTGATGAGAGAAAAATCAAATAACTCATCTCAATTCTCAATAGACCTACCTAAACGTAGGTTTATGGTTGCGTTCGTTCGTTCGGTTATTTGTTCGACCAATCATCTTTTGTACAAAAATCCAGAATCGTCATTTTTGAGCAATATGATTGGTGGAAAAAATTGTCAGAATGAGCGAACGAACGCAACCATAAAGGCGGTATAATGTATTGAAAAGAGAATAAAAGGTCGATTCAAACTTAAACATCTATCGAAAGTTTAGTTGTTTTTTGCAAATTGACTTTATGATTTGTTAATCGTCATAGCAACGCCAAAAGAATGGGGAACTGAATGCACTTGCTTTTATATATATAGAAGATAAGATTGCCAAAATTCTACACAACTTATATTTATAGTAGTCCGCAACCAACGACATCTATTGAGAATAGTCCAAAGTGGCTATTTAAATGAATGATCATTGTCGAAATACAATTTTCATCGGTGGTGTTAAGTGTATTTCAGCATACAAAATTCCTCTACAAAACGTAATTTTCGATTTTCCGATTTTTTCTTGATTTTTCAGTTTTCCTTTGGGTTCCGATTTTTTTCGAGTTTACGGATTTTCCTTTGAGTTTTCCGGATTTTTTTTTAAGCCGCCACTGTATTGAGACGGGCAATGCACAAAAAGAGTCATTCAAATTGGTCGTGTCGTTCTCGAGTTTTTGCGAGACTAACGCACTGCAATTGATTTTTATTTAGATAGATAGATAGAGCAAATAAATAGATAAACTAAATAGATGGATAAATAACAAAGTAGTAGTTTTAATGAAGCCTTCCTGGGATTCGAATCCAGTACCTCTCAACCCAAGCACCTAAGTTTAAACACTGGACCACCTGTCTCATAAAAAATATACACACAAAATTCATATGAAAATGGCTTTTTATTCGAATTTTCGGGTTTTCCGACTTTTCCGGTGGATTTTTTCAAAAATTTCATTCGTAAGAACCATTTATATATATATATATATATATATTTTTTTTTTTTTTCACTGATTTGGCATATAAGTGATCAGCCGATCGTTGCCTTCTATTCTATCGTTTGACGCGTCTATTGTTAAAATCCGGAAATACGAGTGAGTTTGGGGATGATTGTAATTCCTTCAGTTGTTCCAAAGCTTCTAACTATTCATTTCTCAGTTCGATTTTGATTTTTCTTGACATGTTTGCTTTTACTTGAGCGTTCCCCCTTTTGTAAGATTCATGAATGGTTTTGCGATTTTTGCAAAGTCCTTAATTAAATGCCTATAAGTTAATTCAAAGAATCCTTTCAGTACTTTGAGGTTCTCAGGTGAGTTGAGATTCCTAATCGCTGACACTTTCCTAGGATCTGCCTTATGCCTGTACTGGTTCTACTTCTTCCTTAAGTAGTTCCGTTTTTTTTTTTAAGATTAACTCGAAGATTTGCCCATTTATTGAACATATTTTCGGCATTGTATAGATGTTTTTCCCTAAGTATGTCGTCAATCATCCTTTGAAAAATTGCAGTGCATTCTTCGGGCCAAATGATAATCTTGTGAACTCGAATTTCCCTGTCATGGAAGTTAAATCTCTGGCGGTGAAGTATTTGGAAACCCCATACTTGCGATCGTATTCGAAATGATCGTAACCGGATACGTGCCCGATGTTTTCACACATGCATTTTTTTTACCCTAGGGATCGAGTTTTTTCTCCACGACCTAATTCGGAGAATTGTATAGGGACTTTTAGACGGTCTTATGATGTCATCGCTTTAACGTTTCTTAATCTGCGTTTTTAAATCGGTTCTTCTGTTGTTGTTTTGTTCTCCGTCCTCCGTCCAAAAACTTGTTAATTAATGATTTTAATTTTTGGTCTATTTATCTAGATAGTTGTCCCTAACTTCAATGTTGTGAACTTGAGTTGAAAAGTACTCCTTCAGCGGAATGCCGACGCCAGGCGAGATGGTTAAAATGTTTCGTTTCCTATCTACGTTCCGTGCTCCTACCAAGGTATGATCTCTAATTATACTTTCGAACGAAGTTAGTCCTGGAAGTATGAATCTGTCCAATGGAATGCCATTACCAAATGTCTTGATAATGGGTGCGTTTATTTTTTGATTTATGTGTATTTTACCTCGGACTGATTTTACGGTTAACTATTTGTGTACGGACTGAGGTCCTTTAACGATTTTCTTTTTTACGAACTTATTATTCGCGACCGTGTCTACGAAGAACTTTAATATTTTTGTTGTGGCTACGGTATTCAAGGTATAGAGTTTGTGCTAGAGAGGCCTTCTCAATAAAATATATTTCTGATGTCTAGTAGTATAGAGATAGAGATATAGTTCCCGAAGTTCAGTAAGTCGATAGTCTTGCCTGAAAATTTCTGAAAAAAATACAAAATGTAATTTTAATCTTCCTTCACCACTAGACATAACCTAATAGTCCAGCCAACAAATACTTGTTGAGCTTAATGGACTATATCTGAACACCATCAAATAGAAAAATCACAAAAATCTCAAAACTTCACTTGTCCTTTCCTAGAGTCTCATTGATGATATTAACCGGCGCTCTGGCCATGGAGCAGTTGCTTAATTTGACGGCCTATATCTCAATTCAATTCCATACGAAAATTCTGGAAAAATCACGAAAATCTTTTCAATCTTGCTCCATCACTAGGAGGCATGAGCCAATAGTCCGGCTAACGAAAAGTTGCTGAGTTTAATGAATTCAATTCTGAAAAATTACAGAACTTGTTTTAAATCTTTCTCTTTCACCAGACATAAGCCGTTTTCGGCCATATAAAATATATCCCATAAAAATTCTGAAAAATACGAAAATTTTTCTTTCTTCATAGCATTTTGATGCCATATTTTTACTCTCAGCCCCAAAAAATGATTGTGTCATGATAGTTTTAGTTGTCGTGACAATAAATATTTTCGGGGCTGAGAGTAAAATATGGCAGTGTTCGGCACTAACAGTCAAAAAAGTCATGAATTTAATAATTAGTGTTGCCACTTTATATTTCCGGGATGAAAATTGGGTTATCTTCACGTACATTGTCATCCGGAGTACTGGCCTATACTTGGCTTTGGACTCTAATCATTCAACCAATCCCAAGTTAGATCATATTTCGCTTGACACAGATACCAAATGTATAATATACTCAAAATAATATACCAAATTTCACAGAACAGACAAAACAATCAAAATAATAGCGCGACTCGCGCTATTCATATGACCATCTCAGATTTTCCACGAATTCAAAAAGATGATCTAACGTACCCTATTTCTCGTATCATTGATACAATTTGCATCGTCGACTTATCACCACATTGTTTAAACATATAAATAACAGACTAAATTACATCATTCATTTCACCAGCCATCAATCATTCTGCTATACATTCGAGTATCTCTCCAGAGTTGCATATCTCGGCTACACAAAAGACACATCCAAGAAAGAATATTTTCTTTCTGTTTCAATTTTAATTTAAAAAATTATAAAAAGGAAGCGGCAATTTAATAAAAAATATTATGTTTTATGAAACCGTTTAACATAAACACAATTTTTTATGCATCGCAGCATAGAACATATATACATATTATTTACATAATTTAATGGGACACTTTATGTCTTACTGTGTTCGCGATTGTACACAAATACGAGTATAAATTTGATTGTCACTTTACAAACGATTTTTTTTAAATTTGCAAGTACAACTAATAATTATTCGAATGCCATCATGAAAATATGAGACAGGAGCTCTAAATTATGTAATGCTGTGTTTATATACGGCACGGCGCCTTCGGATACATTATTTCTATTTTGATTTCCTCGATTCGTATAACACACAGCTTGACACACTACACATAACTACAAACTGCTAAAACTGTTTTTTAGCATTGACATGTTAGAGGTGGACATAATAAAAGTAATTATATTTGTTGCATGTACGATGAAAATGCTACAGATGTGTGTACATATGTTTGTGACGACGGCGACAACGACTAACAACACGGTGTTTTCAGATTTGTTTTGCTTTTGATCAAATTATATATGCGCGTACGAGTTTACCTAAAAAAAAAAGTATTTCAATCGTAATTTACATAATTATGATGTGTGTGGGGAACTTTACGGTAATTAATTTGAATTTTTAAGTATCTTTCTCGATATCGCGTGCATACAGTAAACGAAGTTTTTATGTTGCAGAGCTCGCGGTGCCGAGATTAACAAAAACTACAAACTGACAATTTAGTCAATATATTCCTAGTCTTGATTCCTCGGATCTAATAAATACAAAAACACACCCCCCGTCTGAAACGAAGCTCGCCTCGACGAGAATTTAGAAAATTGAAACTTGTCTAACGAAAGGTTTCCAAATATTGCGTAATTTTGACTGGCTTCTCGTTTGCGACCCAAACCATTGCTTTCAGATATGAAGGGCACAACGTTCATTAGAAACTCGATTATTATTCGAGCTTTATGGCTTTCCTTTGCCCTGTATGAGACTTTCGGTAACAAAAATCGATGTCGGTACTTTCGGTACTATAGGTACTTGAGATCCCAAAGCATCCTGTTTTGGTCCGCCACGAGGTCTGATTGGATTTGGATGAATATGAATTTGTTTACCGTTGTACGCAGTAATTTGTTATACATGTTATGTACCATCAAATTGTGAATTCAAACTTTCGACTTCGTAAGTGGTGTTTGAGGTACGAGGACTAACTTAGATGAAAGACCGTTCATTGTTTAACAAATGAGTTTTTATTAAAAATGTATCATCAACTTTGAATGATCAGTCTGTTCGCGATTTATCAGCATACTTTTTTAATGAACTTGCTTCTGTTCGGTGGTTTCTCTTACACGTTCCATGACTTTATTCATTTGTAAGAAAAATGATTTGGGCAACAAAATTTCAATATCGTACGACCGCTCTAACAACATGTCTAACAACCCTAGCATGACGAAGATTTCGTCCGAAAGTTAGGCACACCGGACCGGACAAGTGGTGCAGTGGTTAAAGCTTCGGCACTTGGACCGGGAGGTACTGGGTTCGAATCCCATCAGAGGCTAGATGCAAATCGAATTTTCATCACCGATTACAATCAGTGATGTTAATAAACACAACTAAGACCCTCTGATGGAGTGCAGAATTCAGCGCCGACCCACCGTCCATGTCAATGTACAGGTTGACATGGAGCTTGCAATGTGCAGGTGGTATGCTGTAGTTGTGTGAGTAGGTGAATAGGTGAATGGGTTAATGATGTGGCGTGAATGCGTGGTATCACAATGGGCCAAAAATGGCCTAAGTGTCAACCACTGAAACCTGAACCTGAACCTAGGCACACCGGCGTGAATACAGTGGATTCGCACATTTTTCAATTCATCGCAAGGCGGGAAGAAGATAGTTGATCCATGATTTCCTATTATTCTTAACTTAAATTGAGTCGTCCTTTTTCCGTCTTTCAACTGGAATAGCAGGTGGGTGATAAATTGGCTGCTATTCTCAGATATAACATTTTTTGGTAAACCAAAACAAAGGAAAAATTCGTTTATAAAATTTTTGAACACATTTCAGCTTCAATTGACACTCGTCAGAGGATTCAACTAATAGCCCAAATAAATCCAAAGTAAGGATCTTGAACCTATGTTCCAATACTAGGGTGTTGAGTAATAGTTCCCTCAATGTTCTGCAGTTGGGGAAGTAGGAGATGCTTTCAAGATTTTCTTGCAGGAATTTCTGAGAAGAACTAACTTAGGTTGTTCCCATTCTTGATCAGGATCAAAACGATAAAGTATACCGGATTCCACTAAGTATCCTCGATTAGTTCAGTTGGTAAGATCCTCGTGATCTGAAGTTTGTATATGTACTGAACATATACCACATAATGATTTATCTTTTTACAAGCTATGGCCTGGATCAGGTGTCTTCCATATGCTAATATTGATACCAACTCCAGCAACTCTTAACACAGCAGCAGCAGCAATGTTAATCCTCCATGCATCCTTAGGGCTCTCCCTAAGACAAAATGTCACAAAATGTCAAATATAAAAATATATGACACTGACAAAATGTCAAATATAAAAATATATCCCGCTTCAATGGATACGTTGCGTCATTTATCTTTTCCCCAGAGTCATGGCCGAAATAACTTATTTCAACGAATTTGTCGACTTCCGATATAATAATAATAACATGGCAGTACCAAAAACTTGAACGCTTGTTCCTCTACCACCAGAACGTAAGTGGACAGAGAATTAAATGTCGCGACGTCTCTTTAGCAATTCAAAAACTTCCATTTGATGTTTTTACCCTCTTAACGAGTTTTTACCTCGGATTTTAACGTCTTCCGGAAAGACGGTTTTTATTGTCCATACAAATTTAACTGGTAGAGGGGTTCTTATTGCACTACACATCAATGTTGATAGCCAAATTTTTACCATTTGCCCACTAATCAGATTGAAAGCTATCGCAGCTTCTTACTAATGATGTTGCCTTTGTCATTGACCTGATGAATACTCAAGATGACATCTTCGTTGCGGGTAATTTCAATCTCCCGGGCTTAATTAGGATTATCTAGATGATAACACTCATTATGTTGCTTCGAATGCACTAACCGTCAAAGAAACTTTATTCACCGACAATATATTTGAACTCTGGACTATTTCAGATCAGCAACGTTAAGAACAGTCAGAACAGGCAGCTCGATTTGGTGCTTTTCTCTGTTATCAACAATAGTGTCGCTAATGAAACCAATCTAATGCTCTGTGCCATAGATGTATACCATTCTTCCATTTTGATCACATTTGTATGAAACAAGTCAGTCTTAATGTCGACTCTAAAACTCCACAACATTTCTTTAATGATAATAATGACATAGATACTCAAACTGTTGATTTTTACTGTGCAGTTTTTGAATATTTTGAACAATCCATTCCGTATACTCGCCGAAAAGCTGTCCCGCCATCACCTCTCTGGTCTAATAATGAATTACGAGCGTTACGTAACCTTAGAAACAAACTTTGGCAAAGATTCCTAAAAATTAAATCCGACTCTGATTACTCTAACTATATTTAAATAGTTATAATGATTTCAGTAGTTTGTCTGACGAACTTTATATGGAAATTATATCAGGCTCATGCAATCCAATTTAATCGCTGATCGTAAGTGTTTCTGGCGCTTTATCAACCTGAAGAAAAAGTTCGATGGATACCTTTGCACTTTGCAGTATAAGGATCGTTCCTCTAATCCTAAAGGCATAACAAATAATCTTGCTTACTTCTTCAGACTGGCTTTTACAAATAGCGATTTTGAACCCGATGAAGGTTACTTTACATACACGAACAACTGTATTCAAACAACCTTAAATTCCATTAACATTAGTCTGATATTCTTGCTCAGCCACTGACGACACTTTTCCAAAAGTCGCTTTCGCTTGGAATTTTTCCATCTATTTGGAAAAGTTTATTCATAAGAACGGCTGCAAATCAGTATCTACTATACCTAAGTTGTTTTAAAGTAGTTTGTATGATTCACTGTATTTTCATTATAAACCGTTCTTTATTGACAATCAGCATGGCTTTCTCAAAGCACCGTTCACGACCACAAACCTTATTGAATTCACATCACAAACATTAAACACGATTGAAGCAGGAAATGAGGTTCATGTTATCTTTACCAATTTTAGCAAGGCGTTTGACAGGATTTCTCATAAATTTTGTTTGTGTCCTAAGCGCTTGGTTTTCGTCCCCAAATTCTCCGTTGGGTGGGCTCTTATCTTAAAGACCGTATACACCATGTACTGTTCAGGTCATCAGTATCAACTCATTTCTCAGCAACATCTGGAGTGGTCCAAGGCAGCCCGCTGAGGCCAATTTTTTCATTCTATCAATTAACGATGTTTTTCGTTCCTTGGTTCCTTCATTTTCGAAATACTTTTTATTTTTGCTCTATTTTCCTCTATTTAACTTCAATTGTTTGAGACGCTAGAAGATCAGCTTGAGATCAGGCATATGCTCTTCGAATATAGTATGGAATTTTCGTGTTCGTAACGCAATTAAAGAGATTGTCGGGAATCGGAAAATTTCCAATCGTATTTTGAAAAATCCAAAATCGACCTATAACGGGTAATAAAATCAATGCGAAGAAGAGTCTGACCTGGGGATAAACTTGGTAAGGGCATGCATTTAATAGGCCTAGTTTTTTCAGAGAGAAGACTCCATTTTTATGTACCACCAGCTAACTTGATCATTATTGGTTGTTGTTCAAATTTAACTTTGTTTTCGTGAAAATATTTGTGCAACGTTTGACTTATAATTTTAGCAGCCATGTTAATTAGGGCGTGTCCATCGATACCTACAATATTTAAATTTAACAAAGGTCTTGAAGATTCGATTTTCCACCTAACAACATTGAATACAAATCAATAGGAGCATAGTGAATAATCAGATCAGATGAGTATAGCTCAATGCTTGCCGTATTTACTGTCGATACTGATCTTATTGGTTTCAAGTTACAATGACAACATAACACAACAATATAAACTTTACTGGTAAAGATTCAATGCCTATCATTTTTTTAATACTGCGGTTATCAGGGCCGCTATATGACCCACGACGTTCCCCTCTATAACACTGCGCTGCTGGAACCAATGCCGCAAAGTATGCTCATCATAAAGTGGCAACTCGGTGAACCCGGGTTGGCTTTGGCTCAGAGGAGAGGCTAACTCGTTTTACGTGGCGCAAATTTAATAATTTATTTATATGTGATCTGGTCTTATCCGCCAATTCGGATAGAGTATGAGACGCTCTTTCACATGATGAAAACCAGAAAGTCATAATTTGTGGAAAAGTTTACTAAAAATGAAGAGAAGGCAGAGTACAAACAGAAACGACTAAATTAACGTGATAAACGCGATTAACTACGATAATATTCCGAACAGAAACAACACTTAAAGTCCTTGAATATAGTTAGACACAAGGCAACTCAGATAAAAGGGAATTAAAGCGAAACTGACGCAAATAGTTTTTTACTTTTTACAGCTCTTTTCTCGATAACTATATAACCAAGTCACATAAACTTGTACCACTATGGTTCAAGTTTCACCCAAAAGAAGGCCTACTAAGATCAAACTGCTTCAAAGGGCACCAAACCGAGGACTTAACACCAGTTCCAAATAAATTATAAATTATTTTATGGGCATCATTGTTTCAAGTGGTATTTAAATGCGAGCATTTAACTAAGCCACTGTCTCAAATGGTACCAAACTGGAACAAGAAAAGCGCTGTTTTAAGTTTTTTTCAAATTCGGTCTTGATATATTAAAAGGCTTTAACACAAAAGTTCTCAAAAATAATTCCTAAATGTATACGTCTTTGCTAAAGGGTATATTCCCATAAATTTGAAACATCATTCCGTGTCCAGTTAAGCATCGTAAGGTTACTCCAATATTTTTTCCCGTTCTGTTGACAATTTAAAATTTTTTAAATTGGATTTCCAATGTTGATTTTATCGTTGATAATCGTGTTATTCATTCAACTTTAGTTTAGTTGGCCACACTCAACTGTCACAACCTAGATGAGGAGGGGTCGTAACATGATGGAAATTTGCAACAGCAGCCAATGTGTTATTATTCCCAGTGGAATAAAGAGTGCGGCCAGCAACTAATCAAGTCGTCTTTTACGGTAGTATTGAATCTCGTTATATACGGAGTTTCGGATGCCATAGCATATGCACCAATTGGTCTGGGTTGACATTCCATATTCTTGCTATCAGTTCTCAATTTCTTCTCCCCTTTCCATGTTAGACCCAAGTCAAACTTTGGGGGGGGGGGAGGGGGGGGGAGGGGAAGTAGGTTAGCCAATAAAAATCGTGGTTATGTTTTAAGCGATAAGTTCTTAATTGAAGGCGAGTGTCGTCGAAAGATTCGCGTCGTGTATTATTACAAAACGGATATCTATTTGAAAAATTAGTTGAGCAAAAACGGTTGAATTCTTGATGGAATGATCTTGTTGTTGATAAAGCTGTGATCGGAGCAGCCAAACAAGAAGTTGTGACATGTTTTCACAAGTTGGAAGGTGTAAAACATTTGATTCGACAAACAACAGTTGAATACATTCCAGCAGACGAACAATTGCCAGTTTTGTCAAGAGCTGTTATTCATTCAAGGTAGTCTGAATCGCAACCGATTACAACCCCTTGCGCGAGTTGCGACATAATTCGTACAAGGCAGGGAAGGGCGTTGAATCGTCGTCAGCAGAAAGAAATGATGGTCGAGTAATTAAAAAACAAAGTTAATATACTAAATCATCACCCAAAGCATCACAAGCAACGTTATCATCTGCGTAACCATCCAAAATTAAATTAAGGTCGTATTTAACATTAAAGGAGAATTTTCCAAAACTAAAGTCTGCCATTTTCTAAAAGGATTATAAGAACTCTAACGTTAAAAATCTATTGATTGGAGATGTTTATAAAATCCAAGTAGCAGCATCAAGAGAAAAAAGGACAGAATTAGCGTTGTTTAATGATATATTCCATATATACTTTCCATATTGAGTTTCTTAAGATCATTCCTCTCTCTCTCTCTCTCCCGCCATCTCTCCCGCTCTCTCTCTTTCTCTCTCTCTCTCTCTCTCTCTCACGCTGGAAGCAAAATCAGCCGTGATTAAAGCATCCGCATAATTTCCTCGGCTGCTGGTTGGCCTTAGTTTGGAGCACAGGCAAACCGTTTCAAATCTTTGCAAGTTTGGATTGCATCCAAAAATGTATCTACACTAGATTTGGGTTTACCATCGACACGAGCTTTACACGCAGCAAAAATTCCAGAATTGTGGAGAGAATGTAATTCAATAGGATTAGTATTTGATGGTGATAATTAAATACTGGAACTGTGCGACTGTCATAATCACGTTAGCACAGAATATATACAGAAGCGACATAACTCCATTTTTATATGAATTTCTTTCGACTCGAAAATTTGGAATTTTTTTCATCAAAATGGGAGTGGTAAAATTGTTTAAGTGCTAGATAATAGATAGCGCTAGTAGTTTTCAAAAAATTAGAATCGATTATAAAATCATTCGCAGTGTACCTCTAAAATTTCCTCTCAATTCGCTCATTCAATTTAATATCACTTTGATTTTGGCTGCACCAACCTTATTGCTGTTAGTGGTAAAATCTAAACCATATCTAAACTAACTAAAGATCTAAGCTATTAACCGTTAATTTTTCCGCTGTTGGAGTTTTTGTGCTACAAAAATGTATGTATGTACCATATTCATAACCTACAATTTAAGCATTGAATTTCTTTATTTTTAGATAGTCGTCAAAATTATACGAGAAAATTTTGTAAACCGTGAATAAAACGGGTATGATGGATTATACGGCAGATATTCGCCAAAGGTTAAATAAGAGTGAAGCTATACCGGAAGAGCTTTCAAATCGTTTTTATTAGCTACATTGAAAGAAAACTGAAGTAGCCTAGTGGCCTCGTGTGAAAGATCCAAAAACGTTAGTATTAGGGAAATGATTTCAAAATTGAAATGATCGATATCGTTTACAAACTGATCAAATATTTGTATGAGGTAATTATCAGGATTCAATGCCGTATTTATATTTTTGCCTTTTAGTCATGCAACCATCCGACAAAAATTATTTAAATGTATTATGAGGACATTCATTATGAGGGGGGTCGGCATTGGAAAATTTAAATCGCCTATGGGAGCGTTAGTATATCGACAACAGTAACTTCAATGATATACAAGCTCTTCAGCGAATGACTTGATTGATACACAAGAGTTTTGCAATCACACTGAGGGATGAAACGATTATCGAAATGTTTTTGTATAAACCACTTTATTTGAATGCCATTCACTCAATGTGTACTAGCATTTTACGGTATTTGGCCACATCATTAATCGAGCGACGGCGGCGTAATGCACTAAAAGATTTATTAAAGTTATTCAATCACGGAATTCTTGGAGCATTTATTTTAGCATAAATATGTTGGATGATAAATTAAACATGTAATCAAAGGAAGCTGAATGCTGGATTGGGACTCTAATTCGTAATGCTGGATTCGATGCTAAAATTGACTCGAAATTGGGACAAGTTGTAATGGGAACGCAACCTTTGTCACCATATCAATATCTATTTATTTGAAATAAGTAATTGATTCCCTCTCGGTTCGTTTGGAAGCTCTTACTGGTACTGTTGAAAACCGAGTAATCCTCGAGTACGTGAAATCGCTACATTGATTCGCTTTACATCATCGACAAATCCAATAGCGTTTTGCCGATCTTTAATCACCATTGTTTCGTTAAGTGTACGGTTGAATTGAGTATAATGTGTCTTGTCCCTGGAATTGTTCGAGACGCAACTTTTGGGGCTTCCATGTCAGACTCCTCGAACGCGACACTGTTGACTGCAAGTGGCAATTATGCCAATGTCGAATGAATTACATGCTCTCTGATATTTTTTTTTTTTTATATAGCTTGATGACGAAATCAAATAATTGGGTTGCCTCGGCTGAATTGAACTACGACGGACTGTCGGTGTTGGTAGATTCTGATCACGTAATCCGTGTAGACAATATTTTATAGTATATTCTGTGCCCGTGCTAAATTTTAAGCCTCAATCATTTTGACAGAAGTCGTAGAGAGAGAATTTATTTTTACATTACTAAAAACTTTTTATGTTATTACAACATAATATATTTTTCCAATTTAGAGCCATCTATTGGCGAACGTGGAAACTACCTTAGGAGTGTTGTCAAAACTAAATGGTTTCTAACAGTCGTGTCTTATATATTCTGTGACGTTAGTCGCTATTGTAGTAGATGATTTTTTGTAACCTTCGCCTTTTGTAACCCATGCTTTTTGGTTGAAAATGGAATGGCCTCCCGAGTTGGGCGCCATGTAGCACTTGTTGTGGGCATGATAATACGAAATGGTGCTTTTTGTATTCTTATTTTTTTGCTTTTTCACACAGTCGTCCATTTTCATGGTAGCAAAAGTTCGACTACTTAAATTTTTTTTTTTTGGTTCTTCTCAACACCACAAAATTATACAACCTAAAAGTGACATCTATTTTATAACACCTTAACTTAATTTTATTACTTATATCAGGTGGCGGGTAAACATAAATTATACTTTCCGCTACGTTATGAATATAACTATTCCATTTATAACCATAAACTTCTTTTTTATATAATTCTAGTGCTAAAAGATGACTTTCGTGTTGAACCCAAAGATATACGTGTGGCTGCCGGTGATTCAGCGATTATTGAGTGCGGGCCCCCAAAAGGTATACCCGAACCAACCATAAATTGGAAAAAAGATGGTGATCTGTTTGATTTACAATCAATTCAAAATCCACATTCCCGCATACGAATATTCGATGGCGGAAATTTATTAATTAACGATGTTAAACAGGCGGACGAAGGAAAATATCAGTGTATCGCCCAAAATATGATTGGGATGCGGGAGAGTGGTATTGCGAAATTAAAAATACAAGGTATGTGTATTTCATATATTTATATTATGTTTCGTGTAGATATTAAGAACGTACTTGAACCTCTTGAAGTAATATGTGGGCATTTCTAATAAAGAACATTTTTATTCTTTATTACCGTCGAAGAACGTCATAACAATAAATAATCGGTTTGACGTGCGAGCGCAATTAAAGATTATTTATCTACCATTAAATTTTATTTTATTTAATAATAATTTATAATTTACTCGTAATTTATTATAATGTGCGCAAAAATCTTTGTTAATTATTTTTGGATCAACAACAACAAAATATTGTGTAATTTCCCTCCCCTCCCCCCAAAATTTTATAATTTCTAATTTTTAATAATTATATAATTATTTATAAATTATAATAAATATTTAAATTTGGTATTGAGCGCGCGGCAAAATTATTTGCCATTTTATATTATGCTCGTATTTATAAATAGAATGGTTTTCCGAGAATTTGTATCCGATACGGAGAAAAAAAATTTTTTTTTGTGATATAATTTTTAAGAATTTGACAACGAGAGATTGTTGATTCAAAATGTTGTATTCACTGGGAATTTTGTGTAATTAGTTTCGGTTTAATAATTTTGAGAAATAATTGAAGTAGAAATTTTTTCGAAATGATTTTTTGAAAATTGATTTTATGCCATCCGAGATATTTGGGACAAAGTGTAGCAATTTAATGAAAATTATAATTAAAAATATTTAAATTGGTTTAATGTATGCTACTAAAATTAGACGACAAATTGAGTCGAAATCATTCTACATATGAAGTAGCCGTATACAAAATCCTATTAAATTTAGTAATACCCTGTAAAAATGCTCCGCAAATATTTTACGTAGGAATTATCCAAAAAACTTAAAAGCTAACCTCATATTTGAAGGCAACTGGGTAAAATTAGTCCATTTCGAAAATTTCTGCTTAGCATTTTAATATAGTTTATATTACTCACCCAATTCAGATTACCTCTCATTATGCTTCCACAAAGCAGCATCAGAACAGTACGTCCTCGATTTGGCAGGCGACTGCGCAAGGTAAGAACGTGAAAAGCGAATTGCGAAAGTGTTGGGAGTGCTTCAGCCACAGAACAAAAAACAAAAAATAAACCCCTTGACTATATTCTCTATGCCATGCTGAACAATAATTCACGGAAAACGGCCCAAATCTGAGCCATCATCAGCTGAGGCATTTTTATAATTATGAATATTTTCTGAGAATACCCTTGTGAATTTTCATCACGAATGGAGCATATTTAGAAAATGATCATTTGGATGGGAAAATATATTGCTGCAGAGTACTTTTCGATTTTGGGGCATAACTTGAAGTGAAAAATCATATATTAGCTCCATGTTATAATATCGTAAAACGGTTTACTGGTCTAGATAGAGGAAGGACTCTAGCATGGTGATGTTAAATAACATGTTTATGGGAATTACCTGCGATTTACACTGAATTCTTTAAAATGGGCGATCGATCCGATTATCTGTCACGATAATTTTAATTTCATAGAGATTTAACAGAAGTTTTAGATTGAGAGTTTATTGAAAAAGATCTTCCGGATTAGGCCGGTCCATTTTATGAAATATTTCTAATGATACCGATAAAAATAGATGAGAATGTTGCGTGATTTTGCAACACGTTGTATGTTGTGTGATGTTTATTTATTTATATTAAAATAATTTTTACAAATTCGTCTTGAATTTCGTACTTTTACAATTATCGTTAATAAAAATCAACCAAATCGCCAAAGTTGGTTTTGCAAAGTCTTCTTTGGTTATATTAGGGATATTATCAATTAAAGCACACTTATTATTAAAGCACACTTTAGCATTTCGCGCCTATGTTCTAGTGTTGCCAAGTAGTAGGCCTTCCAACCGTATAAACTTCTTTTGAATTTTCTCAATATTTTTAATTTGTTCTTCGTAGAACTATACCACACATTTACAGCATATCCCAGCTGGTATTGAACATTAGCAGGATCTTTATTGCTTCCAAATCAAAAATCAAAAATGTACGTGAGAGCCTTGTGACCTTGTGGTACGGAGGTACATTATATTGTTATCGACCTTTTATCTCCTATTTCAATATATTGCATGGGATTACTCAAATAGGATTTTAGCCACGCTACGAACTGGCTGTAAATCCCGAATGTGTGTTCCAAATTTTTATTGTCACTGAAGAAGTTGTATACTTTTGCAAAGTCGGTGTGTATTATATCAATTCGTTTATGATTTCCAGTTTAACAGAACAGCTGGTATATTCAATTAGATTGATTGAAACTAATCTGTTTGCCATAAAACCATGATGATATTGGAAGCACCGCTCATGTTGTATATTACCAGTTTAAATTATTTACGTGTATCAGATATGTGTTGATGCAAGACCTCTGTAACACGAAACCTCATTTATAGATCTGGGGTTTCAAATATTCTTCACTCTAGTTTTTTCATTTGTTGTCAATTTTAATGACTTCATAAACAAAATACATATAGACAAAGAATACCGTCAGGACCGAATATATATCCGATGCGTACAAATGCTCGCTGAATGTCTTCTGGCATTTATGGATGTTTTTGTATTATTGGAAAAACTCAGCACACATATTCCGTATGATCTGCGGATCGCAAGACTTTTGATCTTTAAATCTGATCCAGGCTGGGTAACCATCAGTATCGTGTTTGGTTTTAAAAAAAACTTCAAAAGTGTTTGGTATTTACTTAATTATACGAGGGATAAGTATGATAAGTACTTTGTTTCAAATTGTTTCAAATTCATTTTATTTTTCAACGAAATCGCCTTTCACTTCGATACACTTAGTCCAACGTTTTTCTATCTTTTGAATCTCTTCCAAAAAATATGATGGTTCCAACCCTTCAAAATACGCGTTTGTTTCAGCAATAACCTCATCATTAGAGCCAAATTTTTTTCCGCCGAGCCATTTTTTCATATTTGGAAGTAGAAAATAATCACTGGGTGCTAAATCCGGCGAATATGGTGGATGCGGTACCAATTCGAATCGTAATTCGTGGAATTTTGCCATAGCGACGACGCAAGTGTGCACACGTGCATTGTCCTGATGGAAGAGGATTTTTTCTTTGTCAAATGCGGACGTTTTTCTTTTACAGCCTGGTTGAAACGTTCCAATAAGTTAGCGTAATACCCTCAATTGATCGTTTTGCCCTTTTGAAGATAGTCATCAGGAATTATGCCACGTGCATCCCAAAATACAGTAGCCATGACTTTGTTCGCTGATAAAACCGCTTTAGCCTTCTTTGGCACAGATTCACCTCGGAAAACCCACTGCTTGGACTGTTCTTTGGTTTCTGGCGTACTGTGATGAATCCACGTTCGCGATTACGGTTCAACATCGCCAAACATTCTTTCGAAATTGACATACAGGCGTGCTTATTGTCAATAAAGAGCAAACGCGGCACCCATCTTGCTGAAAGTTTTTTCATATCCAAATGAGTTGTTAAAATATTTTGCACCCGTTCAATTGAAATGCCTACAGTCTCAGCAATCTTACGCACTTTCACTCTTCGATCGTTTATCACTATATCGTGGATTTTATCGATCATTTCTGAAGTTGTTACCTCATTTGGACGACCTGGACGATCTTCATCAAAAACACTTGTACGGCCACGTTTAAATTCTGCTGTCCTATATTTTATGATTGATAATGAAGGTGAAGAATTCCCATAAACTTCTTTGAGTTCCGTTTCAATCTCGTGATTTGTTTTATTTTTTAGAAACAAGTGTTTTATAACCGCTCGGTATTCAAATTTTTCCATTTTTTGGAAAATATAAATCAATTCAATTCAATTTAAATGACTAGTAAAAATAAACTAAACAATGGAACGATTTGACAATTTGAGAGTATGGTTGGTAAAGGTTATACTATAGAAAAATACCACTTTAAAAATTTTAGCTACGCCATCTCTTGTCTGGGCCAGGTACTTATCATACTACTCTCGTAACTTGCGAATAAAACTTTTGTTGTTACCCAATTTTGCGGGATGAGTCTTAAAATGAAGAAAACTGTTCAAGGGATTTTCTGGTGGGACCTGATTCAACTTTTAAAATTCTTCGGATAGCATGTTTTCGATAAAAATGAATGAGGGTGATTCTCGAATACGAGGAATCGATTGAGATGAGTCCTAAATGGCGAATTTTTTTTAGGAGATTATGATATGACACTCCGGCTCCTTTTTAAAACTAATTTCGATTCGATCACTTCTAATGAAAAAATTTAAGAGTGGATTTCGAGGTCAGGAAATGTCCATAATAGATCGTAATTTCGAGAAAAGTTAAGAATCAGGTTGCGTCTTCTTCCTCAATAGAATTTTATCATTTCACATTCGATGGATTGGGATAAAAGTGTTTTTTTGTATACGAGTATGTAGGATAATATTCAAAATATAAAACTAAATAATAATATTCCACAACAATGACAAAATTCTGAAAATCGTCATGGATATGAGCATTTGATAGATTTAACATAAAAACACAGTGAGATCGATGATCACCTCGCAAAATCTCGATTCGTATTTCAATGAAATCGAAAAAAAATTTTAGCTCTATTTTAATTGAAAGTTTAAGTTGATCACGTATATTAAATTTATGTTATATTATTAATTTTAAAATATAATTTAAATCATGGTTTTTGATTTTTGTTTGATATTGTTACGGTGACACCTAGAATAGAATAGAATAAGTAAATTTCATTAATTGTTCAATTACATTTATAATTTATAAACAACATTTAGGCGTCATTTCTATACTAACATATTTGCTGCGCATTTAGGATTATTCTAGAAACAAATATTTTGGTATATAAGGGCGCGCGTTGACGTGGAATGCTGAGTATTATTTTAAACGTGATACAGTGAAGGTTAAATAAAAGGATTATTAAAGTGATTATTAAAGCGATTATTAAAGCGATTATTAAAGTGATAATTAAAGTGATAATTAAAAAGTGTGTTATAATTATAATAATTAATTGTGAATTTTGTGTTGTGTAATAAATTGTGTTGTGTAAATAAATTGTGTGAGTTCAAATTTGAAGCAGTGTATTTATTCACAATCCAGTGATTCGAACATTGATTGACAAGGCAAAATCGTAACAATTGGTGACAGCGGCGGGATTGTGAATAATAAGGATAATGATTCTGTACGAATTAAAGCTTGCGCAATTAAAGGAGCAACTGAAGCAGCGAGGTTTGGCCAGTGAAGGCACAAAAGCTAGTTTGGTGGAGCGACTATTTAATGTCCACACTTTAACGTCCATTACACGGTAAAGTGGAAAAACTACAAACAGAAGTACACGCGGAAATTCAAAATGTTAAAGGGGAGGTTCAACGTCTCGAGCAGGAGCTCCAAGATGTCAAGGCGAATGGAACGACACATCAAGTGATCCAGACGGTTAATGCAGTTAAGATAAAACCACCAACATTTGATGGAACAACATCCTTCAGTATTTTTAAGTTCCAATTCGGAACGGCGATTAAGCAAAATTAGTGGACGGAAGAACAACGTGTTTTAGCGTTAATTGTGGCTCTTAAAGGCGAAGCGGCAGAAACACTACAAATCATTCCCGAGCAGGAACGGAATGTTTACATGGGAATTATGAAGGCGTTAGATCGAAAATACGGAAGTGACCACAAACGATAAATCTATCGCATGGAATTGAAGGGTCGATACCAAAGAGGAGGAGAATCGCTACAGGAATTTTCATCGGCAATTGAGCGGCTCGCGCATTTAGCACATTCAAATATGTCGGCCGATTACATGGAGCGAATTAAAATAGATGCATTCATTGATGGTATTCGAGATCCTGAGACGCGCAGAGCGGTGATGTTGTCACCTAAGCGAACTTTCACGGAAACAATCGTTTGTGCGTTAACAAACGAAACTGCGCAAACCATCATCAAACCAGCAATGAAAATTCGTCGAGTGGAGATTGATTCCAGAACAGACACCACGCGGGCTACGCCAAGGTTCAGAGATGGAAATCGCAGGTCACATCTCACGGGACTGTTGGGAGATTAAGAAGAAACGAGCAAGGTCGCCATTTCCTATGAAGCGTAGATCAAACGAGGAGCAGATAGAATCCAGAAAGGAGGGTCAGACGGCAGCGGAGTCGTTAAACTAAAAAGAGTCAGTTTGCAGGGGCAGAAGCTGACTCCCATAACCGATTGCCCCACAACCTCCATCCATGTTTCGAGAATAGCAAGGAGCGGTGATAGCTTAACAATTGAAGCCGATATTGATGGGAAGAAATGCATGATCACGCTGGATACGGGAGCAACTCATACGATTGTTCGTGAGGATATTATCGATGGAATTATGGAACCAGCTAATGGGATGAAGTTACGAACGGCGACTGGAGAAAATTCAGCAATGAAAGGGAAAAAGGTCGTAAAAATAAGGATTGGACGGAATCACTTTCAACACGAGGTGCTGGTTGCAGATATTGTAGACGAAGTCATCTTGGGAATGGACTTCATGAGAACGAATGGCTTCGTGGTGGATGTTGGACGGGGTGTATTAACCTACGATAATATCGAGTTGCCACTTCACGTTAGCGCCGCTATAGGAGAAACGAGCAGGCAAATTATAATGGATCATCGGGAGAAGCTGCCACCGAACTCGGAAACAATAGTATGGGCAAGATTGGAAGGAGATTCTGGGTCACCCAGGTTGTGGGTTGTGGAAGCTAATGAAGCGGAGAGCGGAGTCAGAGAAATTATGATCGGGAAAGTTTTAGTGAAACCAGACAGCGATAATAGAGTACCAATTAGGACTCTAAATCTCTCGGATAAGACGAAAACCATCAAGAAAGGGACAATAATCGGAAAATGTGAAGAAATATCGGCGATAGTGAAGTGCGAGCAGAAAAATCCGATCAAGACGGCTAACTCGCAAGTGCAGAAAGAGATTGTAGATCAACTTATGGAGAAATGGACCGAAGATCTTCCCATGGAACAGAAAAATTTGGCAAAACAATTGCTCGAGCGGTACATGCCAATATTCTGCAGTACACCGGACAATAATGGGAGAACCACAATGGTAAAACATCGAACAGATACAGGAGCAGAAATGCCGATTCGCCAACCACCCAGGAGATTACCATTGGCAAAGCAAAGAGAAGTGGATCGAATGGTAAAAGATATGCAAGCAGCAGGGGTAATCGAAACATCAAGCAGTCCATGGAGTTCACCAGTGGTGTTAGTCGAGAAAAAGGATGGTAGCATGAGATTCTGCGTAGATTACCGAAAATTAAATGCTGTGACGAAAAAGGATAGTTACCCATTTCCAAGGATCGATGACACGTTAGATACATTATCGGTTGCTCGAATATTTTCAACATTAGATCTGCATAGCGGCTATTGGCAAGTGGATGTCCAGCAGGAAGATCGCGAGAAAACGGCATTCAGTGTGGGTAACGGATTATGGCAATTTAACGTTATGCCATTCGGATTATGTAACGCCCCTGCAACTTCTGAATGGCTAATGGAGCGCGTACTAAAGGGATTACATTGGAGGACGTGCCTCGTATATTTGGACGCCATCATCGTCATGGGAAAGAATTTCGACGAGCATTTAAGGAATTTAGCAGAGGTTTTGGATCGGATACAGGCCGCCGGATTGAAGCTAAGGCCAAAGAAATGTAAACTATTTAGAACGGAAGTAAAATATTTGGTTCATAAGGTAACAACCAATGGAGTCCATACCGATGAAGACAAGATCGCAGCAGTGAAGGAATGGCCACGACCTAAAAACTTACATGAATTACGGAGCTTCCTTGGATTGTGTACCTATTATAAACGATTCGTGCCAGGATTCGCCAATATTGCAAAGAGTTTACACGAGTTAACCAGGAAGAACAAGGCATTCGAATGGAAGGATGATCAGGAAGAGGCATTTGTGGAACTAAGACGACGATTATGCGAAGCACCAATTCTCGCATACCCTATACCCAACGTTTAATTCATTTTGGACACCGATGCAAGTAATGATGGTATAGGAGGAGTATTATCACAGGCAACAAATGGTGAGGAGCGAGTTATTGCATATTACTCCAAGATGTTATCAAAACCGGAACGTAATTATTGTGTAACACGGAAAGAGTTGTTGGCTATAGTGGAATGTGCTAAGCACTTCCATAAGTACCTCTATGGCTAAAAGTTTATTCTACGGACGGATCATGGAGCTTTGCGCTGGTTATTACAATTCAAAAATCCAGAGGGACAAGTAGCACGTTGAATCGAATGTTTTCAAAGCTACGATTTCCAAATTGAACATCGGAAGGGAAGTGCACATGGAAATGCCGACGCATTATCAAGAAGGCCATGTCCCGTGGAATGCAAGCATTGTGGGCGTGTGGAGGGTAAGGAAAACATCATCGATATTCGGCTTATGCAAGTGCTACCTGATGAGGAATGGACTGATGAAATGATCAAGAAGGAGCAATTACACACATGGAGTGAGATAGCTGACAAAACTCCCATTGTAAAAGCATATTGGGCTCAATGGGATAGCCTCCACATAGAAAATGGATGTTTAAAACGAAAGTGGGAAAGCACGATTGGTAAAGTAAAACAATTGTTGGTAGTGGTGCCAAAGGATCGGATAGCAGAAATCCTCAAGGAGTATCATGGAGGAGCAAGTGGAGGTCACCTAGGGATTAATAAAACATTAGCCAAGATTTGCCAACGTTTCTACTGGTCCGGATGTAGACAGTCAGTAGTAGAATGGTGTCGAAGATGTGACCAATGTGCGGCAGTAAAGGGACCAGCACGAAAAAGCCGTGGAACCATGAAACAATATAATGTCGGGGCACCATTTGAGAGAATTGCAATGGATGTGGCGGGGCCATTTCCGACCACCGAGAGCGGAAATAAATATGTGCTAGTAATAATGGATTATTTTAGCAAATGGCTGGAGGTGTACCCCATACCCAATCAGGAGACAACAACAATAGCTGATGACGTGGTTAACAATTGGATTAGCAGGTTTGGTGTACCTATGGAAATTCACACGGATCAAGGAAGGAATTTCGAATCGGTGGTATTTCAGGAGATATGTCAGATGCTTGGAATCAATAAAACGAGAACGACGCCTTTACACCCACAGTCGGACGGTATGGTGGAAAGATTCAATGGCACATTGGAGGAATATCTAGCAAAGGTTGTGGAAAGGAACCAACGTAACTATGATCGACATATACCGATGTTCCTGATGGCCTACCGATCAGCGGTACATGACACAACAGGAGTGACACCAGCTAAAACCATATTTGGGAGCAATCTGCGATTACCAGGAGATGTAAAGTTTGGGGCTGTTCCATCAGCAGCTCTATGCGGGCAGGATTACGTCGACCGGATGAAAGAGGAACTCAATGAAATACATCAATTTGTACGGGAGAAAATTCGGATAACAAGTGATCGAATGAAAGCTCGATATGACATACGAACAAACAATCAAGGCTTCGAGGAAGGGTAATTGGTATGGCTTCACAACCCGCAACGGCAGAAGGGATTATCACCGAAGTTGCAACCCACATGGGAAGAACCTTACACTGTCATTAAAAGGTTGAACGACGTGGTTTATCGCATACAGAAAGGACGGAAAGGTAAGCCGAAGGTGGTGCATTTAGAGCGTTTGGCGCTCTACAGAGGAGTTGATCTGGATCCTGTTCGGGACGAACAGGCTTAGGTGTGGGGTAGTGTTACGGTAACACCTAGATTAGAATAGAATAAGTCAATTTCATTAATTGTTCAATTGCATTTATAATTTATACTCAACATTTAGGCGTCATTTCTATACTAACATATTTGCTCGATGCGCATTAAGGATTATTCTAGAAACAAATGTTTTGTTATATAAAGGCGTACGTTGACGTGGAATGCTGAGTCTTATTTTAAACGTGATACAGTGAAGGTTAAATAGAAAGATTAAAGTGATTATTAAAGCGATTATTAAAGTGATAATTAAAAAGTGTGTTATAATTGTAATAATTAATTGTTAATTTTGTGTTGTATAATAAATTGTGTTGTGTAAATAAATTGTGTGAGTTCAAATTTGAAGCAATTGTATTTATTCACAATCCAGTGATTCGAACCTTGAGTGACAAGGCAAAATCGTAACAATATTTAAAAATAACTTTTTAAAAAACCACGCTTATATTTAAAGGCTCTAAAAAGTAGATAATAAAAGGCTTTGAAAAGTATAAAATAAAAATTGTCTTCCTTACTCCTATCAATGTATTTATATATATAACAAGTAGAAATTTAAAATTAATATGACTAAAAATATAAGCGTGGAGCGGTCCTTCTGAATATATATTATATCTCTCAATATCATTTTTACGTTAATACTGAAATGCTCCAGCAAAAAATCTATTCTTAGGATACATCAGAATAGACTGTTCCAGTAGTGTTATTAAAAGACATTACTTCATGTGTCTAGTAGTCTTAAATTACTAATGCCGTAAAGGAGCGTCCCACGCTTCAGTTTAAATATCAATAAATATACTATGCCAGAGCATATTTAGTGTCCAAAAATGTTAGAATCTTGTATTGTCATCGAAGTTAAGCCTGCATGCAAAATTTCAGCTCAATTGGACTATCGCAAGTGGTTGAAAAATTGATTACAAAATTGGACAATAGAAACAGACACACAGAGTCAGCTAATATAAGCGTGGTAAAAATGACTTTTTTCACCCACCCTGAGTTCTTAAAGAGACCCACGATGTTTGCATGTAGTATGTGGAAACTGTCCATCAAAATACATTTTTTTAAACACATATTTCGTTCGATTTAAAACGACATACGGCCGAAATATGTGTACTGCAGGTGCTTAAGACAGATTGGGAAGATGACGATGACTGAGATGTACTTCTAAATGTGTGAATGAAAAACTACGACACCTTGTTAATTTATTTCATTTATTTTAAACTAAATTAAGCATATTTTACAAGTCTCAACGATAAATCGCCTTTTACGCAATTTATCCAAAACCGCCCAATACCCTCAAACCACTTAACCGTATTTCTTAATTAATCAAGCAAAGATTTGCTAAGAGAAAAAATCCTTTTACACAAAATATTTTTTTTTTGTCTGATTTAATTTCTTAAAGCAAGAAAATCAAAACTTTTATCCTTTTTTGCCTCAACTTCGGTTCGGCACAGAAATAATATGACTTTTATCTTCTTTTAAAAATTATTTTTTAATTTAAAACGTTTTGCTTTAAAACAAGAAACAAAATATTTTATTTTAATTAAAAAAATTTAATAAATTATGAGATTTCAGGAAGAAGGCACAAAATAATTTAAAATTCTATTAAAAACGAGCGTAATGACAAAATCTTGTATAAATATCTCTTGTTCTTGTGTAAATACCTTTAAATGATTGGGATGGATAACAAGATACTCGTAGATAGCTGTGTGCGATGTTTATACGTGCGTGTATTCTGGAATGTTTGTATATGATTTGTATCTATTTAACAAGCTAGACTGTTTGCTTTATTTTTAGTTTTTCATACAAAAAATAATTAACTCTAATCTAAACAGAAATGAGGAACTGTGCAGAAAGGTTGTAGATAAATAATTTATCCGGATAAAGTACTTAGACTACCATTATATAAAAATTCTTATACATACATTGACGTTTCAATGGGGACATAATTTCTGATTCTCGCTGTTACAGTAAATATATCAGAATTCTATAATATCACTGCAGTTAGGGCTGGCCCAATTTCTGTAAAACGATAATCTTGCGGATTCCCAGCATACGAACAGTGAAACAGAAATAAAGAAATCATTGAATCAATTTCATTATTTCTTAATTTAAGAAATGTTGTTTTAATTGAAGAAATCATTTTATTTTAAGTTTGCATAAACGAAATGCTCGACCATATTTGAACAAAATATCATTTTATTTCTTTTGTTTTTTAGGATTAAAAAATAAGATTTTTTTATGGAATTAGGATTTCTTATTTTAAGAACAATTTTTCTTATTTGGCTATGTGCGTTTCTTATTTTAAGAATTTCTTATACTCTCTTATTAAGTTTTTTGTAAGTTCTGGCTTGTTATTTGATCGTAAAACAATCTACAGGAAACACTCCAAGAACCCAATAAATTCGTTCCGTGTTCTTTAAAACTGTGTTGTTCGAGACTACAAAAAATAAAATATAAAAAAGCGTTACGTTTTATTTATTATTTAATTTCTAAAGCGAAAAATTTAACCTTCCGGATTTGTGATAAAAACTGTCAACACAAAACAATCCACAACCATTCCTGGTTAAATTTTAGAAAACCAAAAAGGATAATCCTCGTTAATAACAATTTTGTATTTTAATAAAACACAGAATACACAAAGATATTGGGCTGAAATTTATTCCAGGTGCAGTAATATGTTACATTTAACTATGCGGGATTCAATCTCGTTCATATGAATTTTCCACCACTCTTTCACACATATCGACCGGAACGTTTGCAATTGTGTGTTCGATATTGTTTCTGAGGTCCTCTAACAGTGTTGGCTTGTTAACACAAATCAACGGCTTAACGTAAATCGCATGAGCGGAGATAGCCATTCGGCCGCACCATTTCTCGAGATTATACACGATTACCGCACTTCCCCTCCAATAGATACATTTTTTAACCAGCTGTGTGACATGTCGCACCAGCGAGTCCATCCAATATTCGTCAAAAATATAGTCTTCCAACATAGCACGATAGCGAACTCCATCAAACGTAACATGACGATCATTTTTATCGACGAAAAGATACTGTTCAATTACACCTCCTAAAGTGAAATCCAAACTAATGGGTCACTTTTTTGTGGTTATAATGGAGACGATTTTTCGATGAAATTCGGGATTATTTCAAACTTTAGCTGAGTTAAGTCTGAGAAGTTTCGGCGCTTTAAATAATCAAGAGGCTTCAGTTCTTGAGTTAATTTGATTTTGTAAGGGTGTAAGCCAAGATAATTCGCCACAATGTGGTTTAAGAGATTCTCAATTCCTGTGAACGGCATTTAATCGACAGAAACGGCTGCGTTATTTTCGGTACATCGACCGGTGCGGGGTATAGCGATGGTATAGAAACATCGAATGGTGAATATTTTGACTCGAATTTATCCACAATATCACGCACAGCCTGTCTGATGGGACGATTATTACGACCGAAAATTGGAGTAATCGCTTTTATATTTGCAACCACCGACGCAGAGTTGCGGCAGTAATTTTTAATAATTTCCAAACGTTGCTCGTTCTTGAACTTCACGATGATAAAAAAGTTAATCTTGACTGACGTTTTGATGTTGATAGATCATGAAAACGTTCAAGAAAGAGATTACTTTTACAGATTACTTTTGAAGTTTTCCTCCGATCAGACAAACCGTCTGGTCTGTAGAGAAAACACGGCAATTTAGTCTGCACACACACACACGCACACACACACGTACACACCACCACCACCCGCGCCCACATAATATGCATACATAGAGATTTTTTAAAAGTACTCCTTTTGACTTCGATGATATAGCGAAATGTAAATCTGCAAAAACCTCGAGGTCAAAATAACTGAAAATAATATTTGATAAAACGAAAAAGCTCATATGGAAGCTGCCAATTTCGGGACCGATCTCGGCCAAAAATCACTGGGTTTTCCCAATTTGTGGAAAAAGCTTAAATATGAAGTTTCATCCTGATTAATTAATCCATATGGACTGTACGAGGACAAATGTTTTACTGAGAAACAAATTTTTAACAAAAATTCATTTTCGCTTAAATTTTGGAAAAGATGTGGACCGGTATTGTTGTAAAAAGACTCCTGTTAAAGCTATCACTTCCGGTGGATAAACTAGAAAGCACCTACGGAAACTATCACTTTCGATGACCGTTTTGACCGATTTCGGCCAAATTTATTAAGGCCTCCCAATTTGTGGAGAAAGCTAATGAAATTTCAGCCCGATCAATCAGTCTATCTGGGCTGCACAGGGGCCAAACTTTTATTGTAAAACGGTTTTTGTCAAAATGATCTAGAACGGTATTCTTGAAAAATTTATTTAGAATACCTACCTTAGAACTATTTTGTTCACAAACGTTTTTCTTGTAAATGATATACTTTTCAAAATATTTGTAAAAAATAAAAAATCTCTAATGGAAGCTGTCACGTCCGGTCGATCGATATCAGTAAAAATTCATTGGAAGCTCCCAATTTGTGGAGAAACCAAAAATTTGAAGTGCCACTCCAACCATTCAATCAATCTTGATTGTACAGGGCCGAATTTTTACTGAAAAATATTTTTTTGTTATTTCCTCTAAAATTTTGGAAAAGATCTGGACCGGTATTTTTGCAAAATTAATTTAGGATTTATTAGTTCATCAAAAATTAAAATAACGGTTATTTAGCTCTTTTAATATTTTATTTATTACTACTTAAGCTTTCGGAACCATTTCGGTTCCATTATCAAAAGTATGTAAATCAATTTTACAAAAAAAAAATATTTTCTATACAAAATAAAATAAAATCGAAATCAAGGCTAACTAAAACGTAGCTATTTTCCTGTAGATATCGCTCGCTACTAGAAAAAATATATTCTTTATTTTAGCAAAGCAACAAAAATTGATATCTACAGAAAAAACACTTTACAAAATAAAATTTGACTAAAAACATAAATTGAAAACAATTTTATCCATCTTAAATAATATTTAAATTGTGTAAAAGCAAAAAATCAAATTATAAAAATAGATCATATGAATTGCCAATGTACGCGAAATCGTTAATTTTGTTAAGAGAATTTGGACTAGATTTTATATGTAACATTTCCAAAATAGATCGTTTTCTGTAATTAGATTGTTTTTCCAAAATGTCTACATCTTCAAAAATAATATTATGGTTGGTATCTCTAATATGTTCCGAAAGTGCACTTATTTGATTTGAATTTGAATTTCCCGAAGCACCACGTAAATGTTGAAAGAACCGCTCCCGCAAAAACTGTTTAGTTTGTCCCGTCTTAATTAGGTTACAATCATTACATTTAATCCTATAGACAAGATTAGATTCTTTCTTTAATGGTATCGGATCTTTTAATTTTGAAAACAAAATATCATTTAAACTGATAGCTGAACGACCAATAATTTTGAAATTATAATTTTTAAATAAATGTTTTAATTTTTCGAAAAGATTTTTTATGTAAGGTAAAGATAAATAATTTGTACTTTCAATTCAAATTTTTAGGATACTGATTATTTACCAAAGTGTTTTCCAAAAGTTTGAAATTGTTATAATGAAATTTAGTATCGGACAATTTTAGAATTTTTTGAGTTAACATTTTGATTCTATTAATTTTGTAAGAAATAGGAAGCCAAGAAATAAAATTTAGATAACGACCGGACCAGGTATTTTTATGGTACCAGTCAAAAGAAATTTTACCATCCGGTTCATGAATTAAAAGTAGATCTAAAAATGAAATTTTGTGGTCAATTTCTTTTTCAACGGGAAATTTTATTCTATTACCCAAAGAGTTAAATACATCCAGAAAAATTTCAATTTTGTCTTCAGGGATTGCCGTTATAATGTCATCTACATAACGAAAGTAAAATAACGGTCAAAAATCCAAAGAGTTTAATCCCATTTTTTCCAAAAATTCCATCATTAAATTTGCGATTATGGGACTAATAGGAGAACCCATTGGAGAACCAAAAGTTTGTTTATAAATTTTATTATCAAAAGAAAAATCAGAATTATTCAAAACTATTTGCAATGCCGACATAAATTGAACTTTAGTTAATTTAGTTTTTGAATTTTGTTTAATACTCCTCCAGTTATTTTTAATAATGTTAGTCACACGTCTATTATCAACATTAGTGAACAGAGACGTAACATCCAAAGAAACTAAAAGGTAATTTTGAGGAAGAGTAACATTCTGAATTTTTTGTTTAAAATCTTCCGAATTTAGAATATTTGAATTTGTATTAACAACACTAAATTTTAAAATATTACCCAAAAAAGACGATAAACTATGTGTTGGACCATTAATTGAACTGATAATTGGTCTATATGGAAAACCAGGTTTGTGGATTTTTGGTAATCCATATAATTTTGGAATCACCGAATTATATTTAGTTTACTTTCGTTAACATTTTTCTAGTTGTTTCATCCACATTACCGGAATTTTTCCAATCTTTAACCATTGTGTTAATTGACTTCTGTATCGGAACTGTATTATCTTTTGGTAATTCTACATATGTTGTGTTATCGTTGAGTAAATTTTCCATTTTTGTAACATATTCAATTCGCGATGCTGTAACAGTTACGTTACCTTTGTCCGCACGAGTTACCACAATATTTGGATTAGCTTTCAAAAATGATTTAGATTGTTTAACATAACTTAAAATACGATTTTGAAAAGTAGTTAATATATTTAAATTAGATTTATATTTAAAATTTGTCAAAATATTTATTAAACGGTTCCGAATAGTATAACGATCATTACCGTTCAAATGAAAAATTGCATTTTCGACATCAGAAATAATTTTGAAATAAGGAACTGAATGGCCAATTGAAGGAGAACAAAATTTGTTTCCCAAACTTAAAATAATTTTGACATGAAAAGGAAGATCTATATTGGAGATGTTCACTAGCCATTTATCAACAGTGTTCAATAAATTTCCAGACAATTCATTTAAACTATCTACTAAAATTTTATCAAATTTGATTTTTTGCCTTACCTTCATTAAAATGGTAAACGAAATATTCATTCGCCTTAATAAAAAACATGCCAAACTCGTACACAGGAATAACGATAATACATTATAACGGCAATCCCTGAAGACAAAATTGAATTTTTTCTGGATGTATTTAACTCTTTGGATAATAGAATAAAATTTCCTGTTGAAAAAGAAATTGACCACAAAATTTCATTTTTAGATTTACTTTTAATTCATGAACCGGATGGTAAAATTCCTTTTGATTGGTACCATAAAAATACCTGGTCCGGTCGTTATCTAAATTTTAATTCTTGGCTTCGTATTTCTTACAAAATTAATACAATCAAAATTTTAACTCAAAAAATTCTAAAATTGTCCGATACTAAATTTCATTACAATAATTTCAAACTTTTGGAAAACGACATGCTTCTTGTCCACACTAACGTAACATTAACATTCGCAATGTTGCACCTTCTTGTCTGTACATCGTGTGTGGTATTATATTTGGTGGAATGGATATATATATGAATATATGTGGATGTATGAGCATGTGTATATGTGTATGTTATATATATACTTGTGTATATGATTGATTGTTTTTATTTATAATTATTTTAATACATATTTAATGTAATATTTTATTATATTAATATTATTTAATGTATTATGTTTATAATTAATTGCTTGAATTTAATTCAATTGTTTAATACACTCAAGCCTGTGTTTACACGATAGATACGTTCCAAAGAATATCGTGAAAAACCATGTAAAAACTAAATAACGTAAACAGCTTTATCGGATATTGGGTCTTATTAGATGAATAAATTTACTAAAAAATACAAATTTAATTTTTACAAGGTAGGTTTACATACATATTTTATTTCCTACAACATTATATCCCTTTTCCTGCCTGTAACGCAAAAGAATCATGTCAAAAATTTATTTTTGTATGTATTTTGAATCAACATACACATTTGTGCATTCCGTTTAGGTAATTCGTTTTCGTCCGAAAAATAACGCTATGACTATGATAGTACATAGTAAAATAATTTGTTATCAAGAACAAATAATTAATATATTATATAATTTATATGTTGTCAAATTATAATGTTTTTTTTTTCAAAAATAATTCCGATTTAACTAAGATTTGTTAAAACCCGGAGGACATTACAATATGTAATATTTTTTTTTTACATACATTTGTGTGGGTTGGACTTATATTGAAGCATAAACTTGAAAATAACACGAAAAATTTCATCGGAAATGGTTTGAACAGTATCATTTGTGTTCTGTGGCAACTTACTTTCTCATAAATCTGAGAAATTTTCAGACACAACCACATTCTGTAATATTTCGTTGTTTACCGGTTTTCGATAGTTCTATATAAAGTACTTTGTAGTGCACCATACACGAACTCAAATCAGATTTAGATTTTGTGGATCTTTCATCATTGGATCATTCAGCAAGAAAAGATTTCTTATTTAGTTACCAACTGGAGACCTTCAATAATAAGACTGGCAACTAAAGCTATTGGTTCATCCTCGTCGATGCTGTCGTTACGTTGGTCGTTTCTTGCGCATT
Organism: Nephrotoma appendiculata; assembly: GCA_947310385.1. Classification (NCBI taxonomy): domain Eukaryota; kingdom Metazoa; phylum Arthropoda; class Insecta; order Diptera; family Tipulidae; genus Nephrotoma; species Nephrotoma appendiculata. Next base: position 83,433,291 of record OX371224.1, on the reverse strand, counting down.
TCTAGCAACTCCTCTTTATTAAGCACTCTGTTGGCAACTACTTCATTTATATCATCAATATAGTGAGTTTGCAAAATCCCTTACTGCCACCTGCTTGTGCGAGACTGATTATTTCGGTATACTTCATCGGCCACATTTGATGGAGCAATGTGTACAGTTTTAACGCAATCGGCCCAAACGTTCTTCCATCGAGCATTCAAGTAGATAGCCAGACACGGACAAAACTGCGTGTTTTATAAAGTCCGTTTTATTTAAAATATACCTAAATGATCGTCCTACATAATATACTCTAAAAGTTGTAATTATTCCCTGGTGTGGCTGCAGAAGAGAAGTTGTATTAGGTGGCAGGAAGATGATTATTACAAAAGCATGTGGCCTGTGGCATTGGCGGTCAACACCGCAGATCTTTAAAAGGCACACCTTTTTCCTTCAAATTTGTTTGTCAAAACATTTTTCGAAACACTCATTGAATAAATGACTTCGTAATCCAGGCTTTCTTATTTGTCATCTAATGAACGGTACGTTCCTGTACATTGACACGTGTTGATGCTCGTAGTCGGAGTGATCGATTAACTGTGAGAGGTTTTAAAATACGATCTCCTGAGACATTGCTGCAAAGCCAAAACATAATGCGATCTCTTGCCAATTTGAATCTCCTAGCCTTTTCCGTTCTAGGCACAAATGTTCTGGTTGGCATTTTCTTCCAGAAAAGGCCGGTTTTGTCAGTGTTCAACATTTGATCGACGTCAATTCTCCGTTCTCAGTTTTTTTTGGCAAGTGTAGAAGGATATTCTGTAGTAGCTGCAGCATCCGCTGATGCGGTTTCGCATCTAATTTAAATTATTAATAATGACATGTCTTCATAAAAAGCCTTGTAACCATCCGTTATTTAAGTAGTAAAGTAAAGTAAAAACAGGACTATTTAATTTTTGTTGACCGTGTAAAAAAAAACACCGTGGAGGAACCGGTTTGGGTGTATGTGTAAATATTCAAGATTTTTTTTTTTTTTTTGTAAGGGGTGAGACTTTATGTGTGCGTGTTACGGCATGGCAAAGGGAAAATGGTTTTAAATTTTTATTTCCATTTGTAATGATAATTAAATCTTTGATGTGATATCCTTCGGCCTTTTAATGTTAACTGTTTTTAGATTGGTAATATAATTGAAATTAATCGAATATTGTTTAGTGAACAAAATTAATAAATTTTTTTAGCGAAATCTAAATTTATTTGAAATATCCAATCTGGAAGTGATTCTGACATTGCATAACATTGATAGTTTTCCAGGAACCATTGCCTTTGGGATGCCTCACGTATTATTATTATTATTTTGTTTTAAATTAAAATACCGGCTTCCTAATGATTAATTAATAATTAATTATTGTTTGTATTATATTTGGGAAGCCGGAAGATATTAATTTAGTAATTAATTTCAGGAAATCTACAGATGCGGGTCAAATAATATTTCTTTGAATTATTAATTGCTGATTGTGTATTCTAGAATTGTGTTGTCATTGTGTTACTAACTATCGACTTTATCTAGGTGTAATCTAGCTGTTTCAAACAATCAATTTTGTTTAGGAAGCGGAGAAGCATTAATTTAGAATTAATTTTCATTAAAATGTCCAGATGTACGTGAAATAATAATAAATTTTCCTCAGGTTCCTGATTTAGAGAACCATTTGTTGAAGACCAATACCATCGTTATCCATTAAAACCAATTAAACCTTTATCCTTCCTCAAGTAGATTAGTATTGTGTTGTCTTTGTGTTACTAATTGGAGTAAGCATTGACTTTCGCGTCAGCCAGTCGTTTGTTTTTCTTCATAATATATTTTTTAAGAGCTTTTATGTATTTCAATACCCAAAATGGAATAAACATACAATTTGTACAGATCTTTTAGCAGCTGTCCCCGAAATCGTTCCGAAAAATTGGAAATGGTGTTTCTTTTTTACTGGAGTGAAGCAGTGCCCACCCAGTAGAATGTTGAAGTACCCTAACTGGTGTGGATTATTAGGAGGATATATTTTGAAGCAGCTTCCTGAAACACTACACAAGTATTTAACGAACGGAAGATTTATAAGCAGCGCTTCATATGTAAAATGTCGTTAAAATAAAGATATCTCTGTATAAATACTTGAAAAATGTTGTTGCTGCGTGAAGTTGAAGAAAGGTTATATTTCTCTTGGCCACTTAGCTATTGACACAAATTCGATGTATTTGCTGCTTGGCTGGTTATCATACAATGGCTATATGCATGCATGTCGATCGTGCATGTTTCTGGTGCAATTCAGAGCAACTGCAAACTTTTGAAAACGATAATAAATCTAACTATGAGTTACAACCATTTTATAATTGGCCCTGTAAAATGAACATACAACTTTTGGAGAACACTATAAACTGCACCCTTATTATGAATGAGGTTTGATGCTAAAAATGGGGTGTGCGGTTTTGCAAAATTGTAAATTGCATAAAAATAAAATAAAATAAATACTAACTATCGGCTATACCTAGGTGTCTGTAACCGGGCCGATTCTGTCCCACTTAACTAACCTATCCAATCCTTCGGTTTTGTTATGTGTAAAAAGGAGTGTACGGTGCGCCCGGCGTCACCCGGGAGCTCCTGTGTAAGAACTTGGTCGTACATTCAGAATCAATCAATCAATCAATCAATAATTTCAAACTTTTGGAAAACACTTTGGTAAATAATCAGTATCCTAAAAATTTGAATTGAAAGTACAAATTATTTATCTTTACCTTACATAAAAAATCTTTTCGAAAAATTTAAACATTTATTTAAAAATTATAATTTCAAAATTATTGGTCGTTCAGCTATCAGTTTAAATGATATTTTGTTTTCAAAATTAAAAGATCCGATACCATTAAAGAAAGAATCTAATCTTGTCTATAGGATTAAATGTAATGATTGTAACCTAATTAAGACGGGACAAACTAAACAGTTTTTGCGGGAGCGGTTCTTTCAACATTTACGTGGTGCTTCGGGAAATTCAAATTCAAATCAAATATGTGCACTTTCGGAACATATTAGAGATACCAACCATAATATTATTTTTGAAGATGTAGACATTTTGGAAAAACAGTCTAATTACAGAAAACGATCTATTTTGGAAATGTTACATATAAAATCTAGTCCAAATTCTCTTAACAAAATTAACGATTTCGCGTACATTGGCAATTCATATGATCTATTTTTATAATTTGATTTTTTGCTTTTACACAATTTAAATATTATTTAAGATGGATAAAATTGTTTTCAATTTATGTTTTTAGTCAAATTTTATTTTGTAAAGTGTTTTTTCTGTAGATATCAATTTTTGTTGCTTTGCTAAAATAAAGAATATATTTTTTCCAGTAGCGAGCGATATCTACAGGAAAATAGCTACGTTTTAGTTAGCCTTGATTTCGATTTTATTTTATTTTGTGTAGAAAATATTTTTTTTTTGTAAAATTGATTTACATACTTTTGAGAATGGAACCGAAATGGTTCCGAAAGCTTAAGTAGTAATAAATAAAATATTAAAAGAGCTTAATAACCGTTATTTTAATTTTTTAAACTTATAAGCTCATTAAACAATTTAATTTATTAGTTCATAACCGTTTTTCTCGTAAACGATATACTTTTCAAAATACATGGAAAAAACGAAAAAGCTCCTACGGAAGCTATCACTTCCGGTGGACTGATTTCAGCCAAACTCATTAAGACCTCCCAATTTGTGGAAAAACCTAAGCTATCAAGTTTCATTCCGATCAATCAGTCCATCTGGGCTGTACAGGGCCAAACTTTTATTGTAAACTGATTTTTGTCAAAAATCGTCAATTTCGCTTAAATTTTGGAAAACCGCGTTCGAACGGTATTTTTGCAAAATTTATTTAGAACTTTTTTGTTCAAACTTTTCTAAATATTTGCAAAAAAAAAAACGAAAAAGCTCCAAAAGATGCTGTCACTTCCGGTGGATCGATTTTAGTAAAACTTCACTGGAATTTTTCTATTTGTGGAAAAACCAAAAATGTGAAGTTTCATCCCAAACATTCAATCCGTCTTGATTATACATTGTAGTTTTTTTATTAAAAAAAATCTTTTGTCAAAAATCGTCATTTCTTATATCCGTTTTTCTCGTGAACGATATAGTTTTCAAAACACATGCAAAAAACGATAAAAGCTCCTATTGAATCTGTCACTTCCGGTGAAAAAACTAAAAATCTCTGGGGATGCAGTCACTTCCGGTGGACCGATTTTGGCCAAAAATCATTAGGATTTGTAGAAAAGGCTAAAGTGTGAAGTTTCATCCTGATTAATCAGTTCATCTGGGCTGTAAAGGGCCAAATTTTTATTGTAAACCGGTTTTTGTCAAAAATCGTGATTTTCGCTTAAACTTGGAAAGCTGATCTAGAACGGTATTTTGAAAGTAGTTTAGTAAGCTAAATATTTACAAAAAACGTAAAAGCTCCTATGGGAAATGTCGCTTCCGGTATATCGATTTCGGCTAAAATTCACTGGTATATGACAATTTATGAAAAAGACTTAAGTGTGAAGTTTTACTCCGATCAAAAAAAAACTTTTGTGCTACAGAGACATTTAGTCTGCACGCATACACGCACGCACACACACACATAGATTTTTAAATAGTATTTTTTTGAACTTGGCGATATAGCGAATTGTAAATCTGCATAAATCTAGCACCACTTCCGTTGCACAAATTTCCACCAAATTTCGTAAAGATCTTTCAATATATGGAAAAAGCTTATGCATGACATGTTATTCCGAATATATCCGGTAAAATATTTTTTTATCAAAATTTTAAAAAATTATTTCAACAAATTTTGTTTAAAACATCGTCGTGCAGGGGCTGAATTTTTGTTGAAAATCAGTTTTTTGTCAACTAAAAAAAACGTCATTTCAGCTTAAATTGTGGAAAACTGGTCTGGACTGATATTACAGGAAAATCAAGTCACAAACTTTTAGTCTGCAAATATCACACACATATACACACAATTGCAGAGCTTTTAAAATGCTCGAGGTTCAAAATTGTCATTTCAATTTTACTACATAAAATGGGAGCACACGAAATTTATCATTCACACGAAATATCACTACTGCTAATCTTTTAGTCCGTTCTAATGAGATTAGTTTTTAATTTAAAAAATTACACGGCTGTTAAAACATTATTTAGTGCGCAAGGAGGGACGTGCTAGTACTTACTCTGCTAAATGTTGGAACTCCCCCCTCCCCATCGAGTTAGTGATAATTGAAATAGTTAAATAATCAAATAACAGTAAGCAGTGTATATCCCAATAACATCAGAGAAATTTGAATATTGAAACTGCCAGTATCTCAAACATAAGTATCTGGAATGCACTCCGCGGCGAACTATAATATCACATTTTATTAGAAAAAAAATTAAGTTAGCTTCGGTCCATAATTGATATAATTACAAGGCGATTGCAATATATTTTAAGAATTTTTGTGACAAGTGTTGCTAAGAAATATCGATCCCTCCTTTTAAAGTGCATTATTAAAAAATTTAAAAAACCACCATCAAATAACAATTACCAGGCTAAAAAAATACATCCTCGTCGACCTTTCAAACAGATTCAAGATATGGTCATAGCGTTGTTATGCTACCCGTAATGTGCTGATTCTGGCTGGTAGCCTACAAAAAATAATATTTTGTTAATTTTAAATTTACTGAGTTCGTTTCTTTTCTCTATTCCGTTGTTGTCGGTTTTGTCCGATCAATGTGCTAGCGTTTGGACTCAACGTGCTAAACAAAAGCTTTTAACTGTATGTATATAAGCAGCGTCATGGTTCCCCGTTCAGGGTAAAATATCTATTAAATTATGTCGACTACCTGGTTGCCCGCGTTCTCTCTGTCTCGCAGTCTACTCCGGTATGGGTTAACAGAAGAAATCAATTCGCCTTCAGTTTATTTCCACAAATATATATATACCTGTTAGGCAAACCATTCGGCACATACATTATCGTAGTCTTCACTTGTACATATTTCGAAAGGTTGGATAAGATATTTTATTCCATTAAGAACCTTTTTGTATATCGCGTTCTTTTTTTCTTGTTGAACATCTAAAATCGCAACTACTCTCGAAAGCGCATCGTGAACAACTTTCAACTTGGCTTTCTGTGGCCCTATTCTTGTAATTCCCCGCGAATAAGGAATATTTTTTTTTTTGGGACAGCTATTCCCAAGACATTTTCCCCAGTTCCCCGTTTTCCAAAAGTTAATTTTGGCGATTTAATAATTTATTTAATAATAATATAATATTGAAATAATAAATATGATATTTTAGTCGAATTTTACTTAAATAATAAATTTTGTTTATTAAAGTGAAAATTTTTATTTTGTGATACTACCAGTTTTCAGTATAAATTTACAGCCATAATATTTCCGTTAAATTTTATTCCCAGTTAATTCTTTCCTAGAACAGGTATGAAATAATAAACGTCAAAACTGCTATATTGGGGAACAGTTTTATTCAAAAAAAGGGCCTAACTATTGAATTCGACGTTCATTGTCGAAGGCTATCGTTTTCCTATAGCAAGTAAAAATTTCATACATTTTTCTTTTTCTTCTTTTGTCTACTATAGGAAAACGACATCCTCCGAAAATGAACGTCGCATTCAATAGTTAGGCCCCAGAATACACTTTGGGAGAAAAGTGAATAAAACTGTTATAAAATTTAAAATTTCCATTCCCCGGGAATTTCCAGAATAGGGCCAAACCGTCTAGCTAGCCGACCGCTGGATCCTTCAAATTCATCAACCACGTAAGGGACGCATAATTATCGTGATAATCCTGAATACCACTCCTTCAAAGTATAGGGTCTAATTTTTTCAATTTCCAGCACCGTGCCCAGTCATTCCCTTTCCGTTGTATAGGATATTTGTGTTGCGAGGAGGGTAGCTTTTGGCTTATAAAAGCTACAATCTTCTCATCATCCCCTTTTCATCCCCTTTTTCACTTGCGAGCACCGCGCTCAATCCGATATAAGGTGCGTCGGTTGATATTGTAGATGGCTTAACAAACTCTGCATTTCTACTACTATTATCTTTGTCAATGATTTTGAGCGGGGAATTCAATATTAATGTTGCTGTTCCTCAAGCTGAACCACTTATAAACTTCCTGCGATACGAATTCGATTTGCACATGAACTCAGATCGGAATATATCTATTACGAGATATGGGACGACGATTGTGCACTTTTTCAATGAAAATTAGAAAAGTTAGAGTCGACAGTATCTGTATCTTATTTTAACTACCATAATCCAATTGCGTCGATTATACCGAAAGTGTAATAAAACAATTTAACGATAATAAACAAAAGAAAAACTCTGTTTAGTAAAATTGCGTTCCTTCTTCCTTCAAAGTAAACTGTACATCCGCAAATACTCATGCCATGTTTACACATCTCCTTGAGAGTACTAATGGACTCACTCTTTTTTTGTAAATGATCTACTTTTCAAAATATTTGTAAAAAACGATGCCACTTCCGGTAGACCAACTTTGGCCAAAACTCACTAAGATCTCTCAATTTGTGGAGAAAGCCAAAGTTTGAAGTTTTATCCTGAGCAATCATTCCCCTTGGGTTGTAAAAGGACCAATGTTTGAAAACTGATCTGTACCGGTATTGTTGCAAAATAAATGTGAAACCTATTAGTGTATAACAGTTTTTCTCGTAAATGATGTACATTTCAAAATACGTGCAAAAACGAAAAAGCTTCTATTGAATTTGTGACTTCCGGTGGAAAAACTAAAAAACTCCTATGAAAGGAAAAAGCTCCTTACTTCCGGTGGACTGATTTTGGCCAAAATTTATTAGGATTTGTGGAAAAAGGCTAAAGTGTGCAGTTTCATCCCGATCAATCAGTTCACCTCAGCTGTACAGAGGCCAAGCTTTTGTGTGAAACGATTTTTGTGTCAAAAATCGTCAAGTCCGCATTTTGGAAAACTGATCTGAACCTGTACTTTTTTTGACTATGCAATCTGTTCTCGTGCAGAAGCACCCCAAGCCTTTCGCGGTTCGCTTTTAGTATCCTTCATGCCAGTCTGTAGTACTGGCATGTAACATGGGTCAACCCATGAGTCGCGCACTACGACAGGGGTCATAGTTGTGTGTTCGTTTACATTACATATCGTAATTTGATGATGAAAAATCCTCTTGCATGTTGCCTCTATCGGGATTTGAATCCGGTATCTCCAGAACCAAACGCCAAAGATTTAACCACTGTCATTTTGGACCTGTGCTAAAAGTAATTCAGACTAGTTTATAATCATCTATGAAAGCTGCTAAAAATCACTGGGATCTCCCAATGAAAAACGCTTATTTAAGAATTTTCACTCTGATCAGATGAACCGTTTCAACTGTACTGTAGAGATGAGACAAACAGTTAGTGCGCACGCACATGCACGCGTATACAGAGATTTTTTAAATATTACTTTTTTGAATTTGGCGACATAACGAATGGTTAATCTGCAAAAATCTTGCGGCGAACAGTTCATTTCGATATTCTAATACTTTGTAGTTTTCAATGCCATTGCAAAAACTGTAAAAGCTCCTATGGAAGCTGACATTTCCAGTACACAAGCTTTCAACAAATTTCGTAGGGATCTTCCAATTCATATAGAAAAATCTTATTAATGACGTATTATTCTGAATAGTCAATCCGCCTGGACCGTATAGAGATGCCTAATTTTAGTAAAATAAGTTTATTTTATCAAAACTAGAATTTCCGCGAAATCAAGAAATGGACAAAGCTCGTTTAAAACTACGTCGTACAGGGGATACATTTTTGTTGAAAATCCGTCTATTGTCAAAAATACGTCATTTCAGCTTAAATTTTGGAAAGCTGATCTGGACCGATACTTTTTTAAATTTTCATTTCCATTTTATACATAAAAGAAAGTAAAACAGTGTCGTAGTCACGTACGTGCCCTATAAAGGCTGGGGCACACAAAAAAGAAAATCACTATTGCTAATATTTTTGTCCGTAACATTCTTTAGTGCGCAAGGAGGAACGGGCTAGTACTTACTCTAAATGTTGGAGTTTGGAACAGTTAAATATTCAAATAACTGAAAGCAGCGTAGTCCACCATCATCAGATAAGTTTGAAGATTGAAAGTGCCAGTATCCTAAATATAATTATCTGGTATGCACTCGGTCCATATCTTCCACCAAAGTTATAAATGAGCTTGAGTTCAAAACATGGCGTATCAGGTTGAAGTGGATTCCTTTTAAAAAAATTGTTAAAAATAAAAAATGGAATAATAAGTAAAAAGTTGAGCAAGTTTATGGGATATGTTATGTGCCTTAATTGATATACAAAGCGATTGCAATATAATCGGTTTTAAGAATTTTTGGGGCAAGCGTTGTAAAGTAGTACCGACCGCTCCATTTAAAGAGCATTATTATAAATTTCAAACATCACCATCAAATAACAATTACCAGGCTAATAAAATACATCCTCTTTGATCTTTCCTTTAATTGATCCTCTTTGATTTAAGATATAAAACGTGCTGACCAGGCACTTCCTGAAAGTATCAATGACATAAAGCACCAATCCTGATTCCAGCTGGTACCTCACAATAAAACAATATTTTTTTGATTATAACTTTACAAAGTTTCGTTTCTTTTCGCTGTCCCGTGGTTGTCGGTTGGATTCGTATAGCCGTTGGTTTTTCCGATCGACGCTATATGATATGCTAGTGTTTGGACCGAATGTGTTAAGCAGCTATTTTCAAGCATGTGTATAAGCAGCGTCGTGGTTCGCGCTCAGTCTAATATATGGACTAAATTATATTGAGCGCCACTCTGGAATTTCTCGAGGCGAAGCACCTCTTTACGCGAGCCATTCGCACATACAATAACCATACGATATCATAGTCTCTAAATCCAGTTTTCACTTGTACAGATTTCCATAGACCGTCATTTTGAAACTGAAAATCCTAATCTATTTCTAGATGATATTTTACTACATTAAGAATGTTTTTGTACATCGCGTCATCTTCTTCTAGTTTAACATCTAAAATAGCAACCGCTCTCGAAAGGGCGTCGGGAACAACGTTCTACTTGTCTTTCCGGTATATCAATTCGAATGTGAATTGTTGATGCCTCATCGCCCATCTAACTAGCCGAGACACTGTATCCTAGGTCCTTTATGTATCCTTTAGTCATTCTCTTTTGGCTCCTAAGATGCATCCATTTCTATTTTGAATGACTTCACTGCAACCAACCTCGACTTCAATATGGTAAACGCCATCCATTCGACTTTCTTATGTTCGTTCTTCTTTAGTAAATCATTGATCAGTCCCGCCACTGTTGAGAAATTCGGCATGAAATGTCTCTTTCACATGTCTGATCAGTCGTCGTATGTCTTTGATCGTCGTCGGAGTCTCAAAATTCATTATGCCGCTAATTTTTGTCGGAGCCAATTCATAGACTGAACTCGTTTAGTATCTAGCCAAAGTACTTCTTTGGTAACAATGGTGACTTTTCTAAACTAACCGTCAAGTTCGTGCTGCGCAATCATAGAACCACTTCGCAAAGTAAATAAATGTTCTTTAAATGTTTGTAACATAACGATTATATCGCCCAAATATACAAAGGCTATTGGATCGAGATCGTATCCAAGTGCCTTATCCATCAACCTGACGAGTGGGTGGAATGAGACGGAATGAGTGAGTGGTGGTAAAGTACACGCCATAAAGCATCAATATCATCTATACCCAAGAGGTACTTTTCACAATTCAGTCTTCCAAATATTCTGTTTATGTAGGGCAAAGGGTAGGTGTCTTTTTCCACTAGTTGGTTAAGTAGTCGTGCGTCCAGGCACAATTTCATCTTCCCTGAGGCTTTCCTCACGCACATTAAGGAGTGAGCCCACTCTGTTGACCGTAAATTCTCTTTAACTCCAAAAGTAGTAGTATTCTGTCAACTTCTTTGTTCGTCTCTATACGTAAAGTGATTTGGGTCTGGATCCAGTTTTGGAAGTTGTTGACTACCTCAAGTTTATCCATTTATTCCTTGCATAATAAATGTTCTGTCAACCATGTGAGATATTCGTTTTTCCGTCCGCACCCTTGATCGCATTGGCAACGGTTTGTAACTTCAGTCCTAATTTCTCTTCCATGGAACACACAAAATCACCACCTAGCAAAATGCAACCGGCACTCAAGTCCAATAGTCCGATATACGTGTAGCTCAGAACATCTACTTCGATATATGGACTACTTTGATCTCCTTCTAACTTAATTACCGATTCGATAGTTGGAGGTAAAATTCATTTGCCCAGAGGACCGATTTGATCGAATTTGCATTAAATAAAAAATATTGGGATTTATCTTCTTCGATAATAATCCGCATCTAGTGTCACCATTGTTTGCCCCTCAATTTGCCTGAACTTCCAACATGCAACTTGAATTTGGTTGACATAACATTTTAAATGTTAACCTTTTACAAATTTTTGAGGTTGGCAGGTGTATTTCACTCCCACAAATTTTCCCGAACTCCGAACACGAAACTGATAATTTTTCCAGAGATACCATCTACGAACCGCCAAATTTCATGTTGCGAGTTCAAGAAAATTGAGGACAGTGAAATGCCCTCAAATTTCAGACAATTTTCGGGCATTTCACAATTTTCTCGAACTCACAACATGAAACTTGGCTTGGAAAAATTTTAACCGATAACCATCGACAAACCTATTCAAATAAGACCTTTTCCGAACATAACACTTTAAATGTTAAGGTTTTATAATTTTACGTAGTTTGCAGGTGTATTTCGCTTCCCCTAATTTTCCCGAACTCCCAACATTGACCGGGACAATTTTATTCAAATGAGTTGTTTTCCAGACAAAGCCTTTTAAAAGATAAGATTGTACACATTTTTCAAGGTTGCACGAATATTCAAATGAGACATGTTCCAGAATAACACTTTAAATGTTAAGTTTTTACAAATTATTGAAGTTTGCTCGGATATTTTTCTCCCTCAAGTTTCTCAAACACCCAACATGAAACTTGACCTGGAAATTTTTTGGCGAACTATTTTGTTAATAGTTTTATTTGCACGCCGGAAATAAAATCGATTCTAGGGTAGAGAGCGAGAGGCTTTACACATTAAAATTTGAATTAATAATTCCTAAATATGTAAATATATTTCCACCACGATTCCGCTTAACACAGGTTACACAAAAATATTCATTTATCTTTATTTTATCCGTTATACCTTGATTCATATCGTATATATCAATCTCCTAGGGAATCACGCGAAATGTTTGACTAACATCCGCGATGTATGTTCGTACACAAACATTGATTGACAAGCTTATAGCTAATACGAATATGTAAAATGTATATTTCTACGGAAAATCCTCCCTTGCGAATTTCCCCCTTTTTATTAAACCTGCCAAAAACAACATGATTATGCTAATCTTATACCACACACATTTTTGTCTTTACAGTCAAACCTTTTTTCAAAAAGGAACCAAATGACGTGACAGCATTAACAGGTGATACCGTGAAATTGCAATGCTCGGTCGGCGGTGTACCAAAACCAAATATATTATGGCGCAAGGAGAATGATGATATTCCGATACGACGTTCCGATATCTCAGACGACGACAAAAGTTTAATTATACGAAATGTGATACCAGCCGACGAAGGAGTTTATGTGTGCGAGGCCAATAACACGATTGGGCAAATTTCAACGAAAGCCAAGCTAATTATTAATGGTGAGTAAAAAATTGTACGCTGTGTATTTTCAACTACATAAATATTTTTTTACAGCACCACCAACTTTTACGATCAAACCGCAGGACACTAAAACAGAAATAAACGGACGTATTAGTTTGGATTGCTCGGCAACCGGAAAACCATTACCCATTTTATTCTGGACTAAAGAAGGTTCACACACGCTAATGCTACCGAACAATACGTACGGCCATATAATGGTACATGAAGATGGTACCCTCGAAATACCGGATGTGATTTACGATGACGTTGGATATTTTACGTGCATTGCGGTTAGCAATGCCGGCTCAAATGCAATACGCGTATCGACACAAATCACATCAGATGTCGATATGCCACCACCAATTATACAAATCGGTCCATCAAATCAAACCCTACCGTTAGGTGGCACTGCGACGCTAATGTGCCAAGCGACCGGTGTACCAATGCCACAAATATCTTGGAAACGGGATGGAACCAAATTACAAATGAAACCGTCGAAATTTAATTTACAACAAAATGGGACGCTCAAAATTCGAGGTAGGACTTTAAAACTCATTTGTTTTATGTGTCAAATATACGTGTTTTGCGTTTTCTATAGATCTCCAAGTATCAGATTCAGCGGTATACACATGTACAGCCACATCAGAACTGCACGATACATCATGGTCTGCAATGTTAACAGTAAGTAGTAACAATTTTATTTTACCTACCACCTATCAAAAAACGTTAAGATGGCCGCAATGTGTCGATTCCTTTTGCAGGTCGATGAACACATGGATCCCAACACTTTTCAACAAACAATCGAACCAAATTTCTTTCCACTTGCGCCGGGCACACCCAAAATCGCAAATATCTCGGACACGACAGTAACGCTAATCTGGACGAAACCACAGAATCGATCACCAAACCCGAACCAAAACATTATCGGTTATACGCTCGAGCTGTTTAGCCCGGATTTGCACACCGGCTGGTCGATTGTGGCACAACACGTTTTTGGTCAAATTTATACCGTGCGAAATTTACGACCTGGCACCACATATCGATTTATTGTACGGGCTGAGAATATATTTGGTCTATCGGTACCGTCAAATTTATCAAACGCTGTTAAAACACTAGGCGCCGGCAATGAGATCCTTCCACATTCGGAACTTTCGAAGGCGCGCGCAATGCTGAATGGGAAAATCGTTGAGATTACAAAAATTCAAATCATTAATTCTACCTCGGTCAAAGTGAATTGGGAATTTCATTTGAATCGGAACGAAGATTTTATCGAGGGTATTATAATCCGTTATCGGGATGTACTCGATCGATACGATGCCTGGAGCATGGCTACAGTTATAGATCCGCTACTCGGATTTTATATTTTAACCGATTTACGAAAGTATGCGAAATACGATTTTTTTCTTGCTCCCTTTTACCGCAGTATCGAGGGAACGCCGAGCAGTCTAACCGAAATTCAAACACAGGAAGATGTACCAACGGCTGCCCCAGAAAATATTCAAGTCGGCATGTTGAATTTAACCGCGGGCTGGGTTCGATGGTCACCACCACCGATACGCCATCATAACGGTGCCCTAATGGGTTATAAAATTCAAGTAAAATCCGGAAACTCATCAAAGGTCTCAGCCCAGATGACTCTAAACTCGACCACTATGTCGGTCATGCTAAACAATTTAACCGTTGGGGCGACATACTACATCCGCATCGTTACATTTACCCGCGTTGGATTGGGGCCATATTCAGCCCCGGTTTCACTAATTATGGATCCGAATAACTTGGTGTCACCGCCAAAAGCGCATCCCAGCGGAAAGGGTGGTACCCAAACATTCCCGCACAGTACGAATTTAATCCGCGAAACCTGGTTCGTTATGATTATACTCCTAATATTTTTAACGATTGTTATCTTAATCGGCGGCATCTTCATAATATACCGAAAGCGGACCCAGAGCCTAAAAAATTTGCGACACCTGAATTCGGTGGTGAAAACGAATGAAATCAACTCGATAAATTCGAATGGCAAAAATGTATTGTGGGCCGATCGCGGATGGCGGACGAACGACTCGACTAAAGATTCGGGCCTAAGCGAAGTGAAACTTCTCGAGAATAGTAGTATACAAGGGAGTTTCGTCGATCCGAATACGGATTACGCCGAGGTAGATACAAAAAATTTAACGACGTTCTATAATTGTCGTAAATCTTCGGGTGGAAATCCGACGCCATACGCAACCACAAATATTTTGGATGCAAACGATACCCATACGAAAAATTCTAGTTCGACCCACGAGATGTGTTCATCGGGAACGTCTAGTTCACAGGCGAGTTCAAAACAGGGATTTGGTGTACAAATACAACAGTTCCCTTACACACAATGTCGTAAGTCGAATTTATCTCAGTTATGCTTTCTGATTTTATTAATATTATATTTGATTGCAGCGCCCACAACAAATTGGTCAGAAATTCTGCCGCCACCGCCAAATCATCCGCCACCCATTCCTCAAGCATATCAGCTGCGGACCGCAAACCACAGTGTCATTAAACCCGGGACAGAAATGTAAATTAATTAAAAATCTTATTTATACCATTGTTACTCATTCTTTTATATTTCGTTAAAAGCAGGATGACCACATCATCCCAAAATTCATATCACAGCGGTGGATCGTCGTGCGGCAATTCATCAAACTATGCATCATGGTGTCCACCAATTGCACAACAAAATCTACGCTCACAAAATCATCATCATCATCCGCATCCGCCGTGCTGTCACCCGCCACAATCCCAATTCAATTCACACTATCCGCCCAGCCATTCGTATTCCGATTGTCAGCCGTACAGCACCAGTCACATACGAAACAATTGTGCCAACATAAATTACAATAAGCGACAGTGTAGCGGGAGTTGTGATGGTTTTATAACCGCGCAACCAAACCAAATTTATACGTGCACCTCGGATTGTTCGTCCGATCATTCGTTGAAGCGGTACAATCAAATTTATCCAGCGGGTAGTGGCGGTGGTGGTGGTGGTGGTGGTGGTACACAACCACATCATCCATCCGTGACGAATAGTTGTGCAATTTATGAAAATGATGAAATCGATATTCGATCGCCGAGCACAAAGCTACCAACGCCAAATAGCATCATAAACCAAAAACAATGTTGTAAATGTTGTAATTCGAACGGGGATGGTGATACGTATTGTTCGTGCAGTGAGGGTTCGTGTTTGTATGCGGAGGCGGGCGCCTGATATTTCTAGCCCAACCACCCGGGGGCATACGAAATTTTTAGTTTAATTGACAATCTCTGAGTTTTAATGAATTATTAATGGTGAACCATGAACAAAACGAATTTAAATTATTTTTTATTTAATTTTTTAAGGTGATTATTAATTAAATTAGTTAAGGACGACCATGAAATACTTAAAAAATCTTTGTTTTGTTGTTTTTGTTATATTTTATAAAACGAATTACTTACTGCGCTAGAGATAAGACAAATTTTGTTATTGTTTTGTAACGCGACATAATATTTAATTTAATTTAATTAATTTGTTTTCTTAATTTTGTAAATTTATTTCTTTTTGCTACCAACTATACTAATAAAAAAACAAAACAAGATTATATTTAAATAAATAAAAATTGACTGTGATTGTAGACTGATAAATAAAAACAAAATAAATAAAATAATTATTAAAAATTAAAAAATTAATGAACAAATTAAATTTTAATTATGATGAGATTCGTTTGAGTACAATGGAGATGGGGATGGGTAGGTTTGTACCAAATCAACAGGTGGCGAAAATTGGATATAGAATGGTTAGTTTAATGTAGTGGCATCCAATCGTGGAAGGTAAGTTAGGTAGTTATGATTGAATCGGCATTTCAATTGGAACAGACCAATGCCCAGATGTCGAGTAATCATCGATCGAAGTATCTATAAATGATCCAAGTTCAAATCGAAATATTTCATTTCCGATAACTAATTTGCTGATTATTTCTTAATCAGGTTGACGGTCTAAACAAGAGAAGTTGTATGCTATCCAATTCCGCCATAAAAAAAATTAAAACTATTTGCCCAATTTAAGCCAGGGGTAGGTACCACGGTAAAAACGGAATGTAAATTCCATCAATGTCTGCAAATTTGTCTGAGCCTTCTCGAATTTTGTGAGCGAAAATTTTTTGTTTTGGATTTCTCAATAATGGCTCATTCTTGTGAGAATAGACAATTTTAAACGGAACGGGGTTGCCAGTTTACTAAATTTCTGTCTCGTTTGCCTGCAACCCGCTCTTGGAAAAACAATATTTTCCAAACTTCCAGGAATACTCCTTATAGTCATTCTTTTACTATCACTCCTTAACTATGTTGTAGAGTAGCCGCCGTTTAATTAATCCAATGAGTCCCACAATTATAGGAAACCATCTGCAAGCTTCATGTCAACTTCTAAATAACAACTTTGAGCCTATGCTGCTTGATTATCTTTTGTCTATTTCAGATTTTATTTTCAGTGAAGCAATAAAGAAATACGTAATTGATACTTGTTCTTCCTATAAATAAAATTGCCAATGCTCAAATTGTTTCCTCCCCCCCAACAAATAAAACATTTATCATGCAAATTGTTGCATAATTGTGTTTTCAATATCACATATAATAAAAATTCATTAAATTTATGTTCATATCATAAATGTTATGACTGAATATGAAATCGGAATAACATAAATATTATGTTCATGTACGAGCACGAAAGACACAAACCTACAAATCAAACCATCTAGAAAATTAAATCCAAACATTTCATCGTTTTTGCCTGCTCATTTTACATCATTTTGTTTTTGCTGGATTTTCCAACTTCTTTCCAATATTTTCCGAATAAAAAAAAAATTTGTTACGAAACAATCGTAAGTAAATACAAATAACGGCAAAAAAGGCAAATTTATTTTTATACGATATGAGATTCCAATTTCCATTTTCATTTCCATTTTCCCAGTTTTTAACATATTGACTGGGAAATGTATATTCGTTTGCTGTACGTAGTTAGCAGCATAATAATGTATGTATTTAAAAAAATAGGAAAAATCGGAAAAACATTTTCCTTTTTTATAACGGTATACGTGCACAAGAAAAAAGTTTACCGCTGTGCTTTTTTGGTTTTCTTCTTATTTTTTAATATTACCATACACATCTTTGGTAAAATATGCTCAAAATTTTATTTAAGTGAATTTTACTTTATACTTTAACGGAAAAACGTTAAATTATTCATGAACTTGCAAAACTTAAAAAAAAATGTTTATAAAACATTTTGATCCGTTTTAGTGTTGTTGTGTATTAAACGGGGAAATACATTATGGAAATGTTTGCTTAGACAGAATAGTCATGGAAAATTGTGATCGTGAGCCAAAATTACTATAGGTCTGAATATACAGCGGAGGCAATATATAAAAACTTTTTTGTTGAAATTCCGGTTCAAAATGATTATAGGTACAGTATACAACACGTTGAGCACGAAACTACCGGTAGGATGCCTAAGGAAAGCAGTGGTTATTGGAAGTTTCTTATTTTGAAATTCGGCCACATTGTGCTTCGAACCTGGATTGTAGGCGAACGAGGCAACAAATTGAAGCAAACTAAACGTTGAACTACTCATAATTACATTGATAATAAAAACTAAATGAAACATTCGGAATCCGTGACTATGAATTTTATCCGTCCAAAAAAAGTAAGGCTAGCCATCACGTTTTTTCGCAAATAAATTGAAAACTTTTTTGTGTTGAAATTCAGGTTCAAAATGATTATAGGTACAGTATACAACACGTTGAGCACGAAACTACCGGTAGGCTGCCTAAGGAAAGCAGTGGTTATTGGAAGTTTCGTATTTTGAAATTCGGCCACATTGTGCTTCGAACGTACATTGCAGGCGAACGAGGCAACAAATTGAAGCAAACTAAACGTTGATCAACTCACAATTACATTGATAATCAAAAATAAATGAAACATTCGGAATCCGTGACTATGAATTTTATCAGTCCAAAAAAAGTAAGGCTAGCCATCACGTTTTTTCGCAAATAAATTGAAAACTTTTTTGTGTTGAAATTCAGGTTCAAAATGATTATAGGTACAGTATACAACACGTTGAGCACGAAACTACCGGTAGGCTGCCTAAGGAAAGCAGTGGTTATTGGAAGTTTCGTATTTTGAAATTCGGCCACATTGTGCTTCGAACGTACATTGCAGGCGAACGAGGCAACAAATTGAAGCAAACTAAACGTTGATCAACTCACAATTACATTGATAATCAAAAATAAATGAAACATTCGGAATCCGTGACTATGAATTTTATCCGTCCAAAAAAAGTAAGGCTAACCATCACGTTTTTTCGCAAAAAATTGAAAACATTTTTGTGTTGAAATTCCGGTTCAAAATGATTATAGGTACAGTATACAACACGTTGAGCACGAAACTACCAAAAGGCTGCCTAAGGAAAGCAGTGGTTATTGGAAGTTTCGTATTTTGAAATTCGGCCACATTGTGCTTCGAACGTACATTGCAGGCGAACGAGGCAACAAATTGAAGCAAACTAAACGTTGATCAACTCATAATTACATTGATAATCAAAAATAATTGAAACATTCGGAATCCGTAACTATGAATTTTATCCGTCCAAAAAAAGTAAGGCTAACCATCACGTTTTTTCGCAAAAAATTGAAAACATTTTTGTGTTGAAATTCCGGTTCAAAATGATTATAGGTACAGTATACAACACGTTGAGCACGAAACTACCAAAAGGCTGCCTAAGGAAAGCAGTGGTTATTGGAAGTTTCGTATTTTGAAATTCGGCCACATTGTGCTTCGAACGTACATTGCAGGCGAACGAGGCAACAAATTGAAGCAAACTAAACGTTGATCAACTCATAATTACATTGATAATCAAAAATAATTGAAACATTCGGAATCCGTAACTATGAATTTTATCCGTCCAAAAAAAGTAAGGCTAACCATCACGTTTTTTCGCAAAAAATTGAAAACATTTTTGTGTTGAAATTCCGGTTCAAAATGATTATAGGTACAGTATACAACACGTTGAGCACGAAACTACCGGTAGGCTGCCTAAGGAAAGCAGTGGTTATTGGAAGTTTCGTATTTTGAAATTCGGCCACATTGTGCTTCGAACGTACATTGCAGGCGAACGAGGCAACAAATTGAAGCAAACTAAACGTTGATCAACTCATAATTACATTGATAATCAAAAATAATTGAAACATTCGGAATCCGTAACTATGAATTTTATCCGTCCAAAAAAAGTAAGGCTAACATCACGTTTTTTCGCAAAAAAACGAAAACATTTTTGTGTTGAAATTCCGGTTCAAAATGATTATAGGTACAGTATACAACACGTTGAGCACGAAACTACCAAAAGGCTGCCTAAGGAAAGCAGTGGTTATTGGAAGTTGCATATTTTGAAATTCGGTCACATTGTGCTTCGAACGTACATTGCAGACGAACGAGGCAACAAATTGAAGCAAACTAAGCGTTGATCAACTCACAATTACATTGATAATCAAAAATAAATGAAACATTCGGAATCCGTGACTATGAATTTTATCCGTCCAAAAAAAGTAAGGCTAACCATCACGTTTTTTCGCAAAAAATTGAAAACATTTTTGTGTTGAAATTCAGGTTCAAAATGATTATAGGTACAGTATACAACACGTTGAGCACGAAACTACCGGTAGGCTGCCTAAGGAAAGCAGTGGTTATTGGAAGTTTCGTATTTTGAAATTCGGCCACATTGTGCTTCGAACGTACATTGCAGGCGAACGAGGCAACAAATTGAAGCAAACTAAACGTTGATCAACTCATAATTACATTGATAATCAAAAATAATTGAAACATTCGGAATCCGTAACTATGAATTTTATCCGTCCAAAAAAAGTAAGGCTAACCATCACGTTTTTTCGCAAAAAATTGAAAACATTTTTGTGTTGAAATTCCGGTTCAAAATGATTATAGGTACAGTATACAACACGTTGAGCACGAAACTACCGGTAGGCTGCCTAAGGAAAGCAGTGGTTATTGGAAGTTTCGTATTTTGAAATTCGGCCACATTGTGCTTCGAACGTACATTGCAGGCGAACGAGGCAACAAATTGAAGCAAACTAAACGTTGATCAACTCATAATTACATTGATAATCAAAAATAATTGAAACATTCGGAATCCGTAACTATGAATTTTATCCGTCCAAAAAAAGTAAGGCTAACATCACGTTTTTTCGCAAAAAAACGAAAACATTTTTGTGTTGAAATTCCGGTTCAAAATGATTATAGGTACAGTATACAACACGTTGAGCACGAAACTACCGGTAGGCTGCCTAAGGAAAGCAGTGGTTATTGGAAGTTGCATATTTTGAAATTCGGTCACATTGTGCTTCGAACGTACATTGCAGACGAACGAGGCAACAAATTGAAGCAAACTAAGCGTTGATCAACTCACAATTACATTGATAATCAAAAATAAATGAAACATTCGGAATCCGTGACTATGAATTTTATCCGTCCAAAAAAAGTAAGGCTAACCATCACGTTTTTTCGCAAAAAATTGAAAACATTTTTGTGTTGAAATTCAGGTTCAAAATGATTATAGGTACAGTATACAACACGTTGAGCACGAAACTACCGGTAGGCTGCCTAAGGAAAGCAGTGGTTATTGGAAGTTTCGTATTTTGAAATTCGGCCACATTGTGCTTCGAACGTACATTGCAGGCGAACGAGGCAACAAATTGAAGCAAACTAAACGTTGATCAACTCATAATTACATTGATAATCAAAAATAATTGAAACATTCGGAATCCGTAACTATGAATTTTATCCGTCCAAAAAAAGTAAGGCTAACATCACGTTTTTTCGCAAAAAAACGAAAACATTTTTGTGTTGAAATTCCGGTTCAAAATGATTATAGGTACAGTATACAACACGTTGAGCACGAAACTACCAAAAGGCTGCCTAAGGAAAGCAGTGGTTATTGGAAGTTTCGTATTTTGAAATTCGGCCACATTGTGCTTCGAACGTACATTGCAGGCGAACGAGGCAACAAATTGAAGCAAACTAAACGTTGATCAACTCATAATTACATTGATAATCAAAAATAATTGAAACATTCGGAATCCGTAACTATGAATTTTATCCGTCCAAAAAAAGTAAGGCTAACATCACGTTTTTTCGCAAAAAAATGAAAACATTTTTGTGTTGAAATTCCGGTTCAAAATGATTATAGGTACAGTATACAACACGTTGAGCACGAAACTACCGGTAGGCTGCCTAAGGAAAGCAGTGGTTATTGGAAGTTTCGTATTTTGAAATTCGGCCACATTGTGCTTCGAACCTACATTGCAGGCGAACGAGGCAACAAATTGAAGCAAACTAAACGTTGATCAACTCATAATTACATTGATAATCAAAAATAATTGAAACATTCGGAATCCGTAACTATGAATTTTATCCGTCCAAAAAAAGTAAGGCTAACATCACGTTTTTTCGCAAAAAAATGAAAACATTTTTGTGTTGAAATTCCGGTTCAAAATGATTATAGGTACAGTATACAACACGTTGAGCACGAAACTACCGGTAGGCTGCCTAAGGAAAGCAGTGGTTATTGGAAGTTTCGTATTTTGAAATTCGGCCACATTGTGCTTCGAACCTACATTGCAGGCGAACGAGGCAACAAATTGAAGCAAACTAAACGTTGATCAACTCACAATTACATTGATAATCAAAAATAAATGAAACATTCGGAATCCGTGACTATGAATTTTATCCGTCCAAAAAAAGTAAGGCTAACCATCACGTTTTTTCGCAAAAAATTGAAAACATTTTTGTGTTGAAATTCAGGTTCAAAATGATTATAGGTACAGTATACAACACGTTGAGCACGAAACTACCGGTAGGCTGCCTAAGGAAAGCAGTGGTTATTGGAAGTTTCGTATTTTGAAATTCGGCCACATTGTGCTTCGAACGTACATTGCAGGCGAACGAGGCAACAAATTGAAGCAAACTAAACGTTGATCAACTCATAATTACATTGATAATCAAAAATAATTGAAACATTCGGAATCCGTAACTATGAATTTTATCCGTCCAAAAAAAGTAAGGCTAACATCACGTTTTTTCGCAAAAAAACGAAAACATTTTTGTGTTGAAATTCCGGTTCAAAATGATTATAGGTACAGTATACAACACGTTGAGCACGAAACTACCAAAAGGCTGCCTAAGGAAAGCAGTGGTTATTGGAAGTTTCGTATTTTGAAATTCGGCCACATTGTGCTTCGAACGTACATTGCAGGCGAACGAGGCAACAAATTGAAGCAAACTAAACGTTGATCAACTCATAATTACATTGATAATCAAAAATAATTGAAACATTCGGAATCCGTAACTATGAATTTTATCCGTCCAAAAAAAGTAAGGCTAACATCACGTTTTTTCGCAAAAAAATGAAAACATTTTTGTGTTGAAATTCCGGTTCAAAATGATTATAGGTACAGTATACAACACGTTGAGCACGAAACTACCGGTAGGCTGCCTAAGGAAAGCAGTGGTTATTGGAAGTTTCGTATTTTGAAATTCGGCCACATTGTGCTTCGAACCTACATTGCAGGCGAACGAGGCAACAAATTGAAGCAAACTAAACGTTGATCAACTCATAATTACATTGATAATCAAAAATAATTGAAACATTCGGAATCCGTAACTATGAATTTTATCCGTCCAAAAAAAGTAAGGCTAACATCACGTTTTTTCGCAAAAAAATGAAAACATTTTTGTGTTGAAATTCCGGTTCAAAATGATTATAGGTACAGTATACAACACGTTGAGCACGAAACTACCGGTAGGCTGCCTAAGGAAAGCAGTGGTTATTGGAAGTTTCGTATTTTGAAATTCGGCCACATTGTGCTTCGAACCTACATTGCAGGCGAACGAGGCAACAAATTGAAGCAAACTAAACGTTGATCAACTCACAATTACATTGATAATCAAAAATAAATGAAACATTCGGAATCCGTGACTATGAATTTTATCCGTCCAAAAAAAGTAAGGCTAACCATCACGTTTTTTCGCAAAAAATTGAAAACATTTTTGTGTTGAAATTCCGGTTCAAAATGATTATAGGTACAGTATACAACACGTTGAGCACGAAACTACCGGTAGGCTGCCTAAGGAAAGCAGTGGTTATTGGAAGTTTCGTATTTTGAAATTCGGCCACATTGTGCTTCGAACGTACATTGCAGACGAACGAGGCAACAAATTGAAGCAAACTAAGCGTTGATCAACTCGATATTACATTGATAATCAAAAATAAATGAAACATTCGGAATCCGTGACTATGAATTTTATCCGTCCAAAAAAAGTAAGGCTAACCATCACGTTTTTTCGCAAAAAATTGAAAACATTTTTGTGTTGAAATTCCGGTTCAAAATGATTATAGGTACAGTATACAACACGTTGAGCACGAAACTACCGGTAGGCTGCCTAAGGAAAGCAGTGGTTATTGGAAGTTTCGTATTTTGAAATTCGGTCACATTGTGCTTCGAACGTACATTGCAGACGAACGAGGCAACAAATTGAAGCAAACTAAGCGTTGATCAACTCACAATTACATTGATAATCAAAAATAAATGAAACATTCGGAATCCGTGACTATGAATTTTATCCGTCCAAAAAAAGTAAGGCTAACCATCACGTTTTTTCGCAAAAAATTGAAAACATTTTTGTGTTGAAATTCCGGTTCAAAATGATTATAGGTACAGTATACAACACGTTGAGCACGAAACTACCGGTAGGCTGCCTAAGGAAAGCAGTGGTTATTGGAAGTTTCGTATTTTGAAATTCGGCCACATTGTGCTTCGAACGTACATTGCAGACGAACGAGGCAACAAATTGAAGCAAACTAAGCGTTGATCAACTCACAATTACATTGATAATCAAAAATAAATGAAACATTCGGAGTCCGTGACTATGAATTTTATCCGTCCAAAAAAAGTAAGGCTAACCATCACGTTTTTTCGCAAAAAATTGAAAACATTTTTGTGTTGAAATTCCGGTTCAAAATGATTATAGGTACAGTATACAACACGTTGAGCACGAAACTACCGGTAGGCTGCCTAAGGAAAGCAGTGGTTATTGGAAGTTTCGTATTTTGAAATTCGGCCACATTGTGCTTCGAACGTACATTGCAGGCGAACGAGGCAACAAATTGAAGCAAACTAAACGTTGATCAACTCATAATTACATTGATAATCAAAAATAATTGAAACATTCGGAATCCGTAACTATGAATTTTATCCGTCCAAAAAAAGTAAGGCTAACCATCACGTTTTTTCGCAAAAAATTGAAAACATTTTTGTGTTGAAATTCCGGTTCAAAATGGTTATAGGTACAGTATACAACACGTTGAGCACGAAACTACCGGTAGGCTGCCTAAGGAAAGCAGTGGTTATTGGAAGTTTCGTATTTTGAAATTCGGCCACATTGTGCTTCGAACCTACATTGCAGGCGAACGAGGCAACAAATTGAAGCAAACTAACCGTTGATCAACTCATAATTACATTGATAATCAAAAATAAATGAAACATTCGGAATCCGTGACTATGAATTTTATCCGTCCAAAAAAAGTAAGGCTAACCATCACGTTTTTTCGCAAAAAATTGAAAACTTTTTTGTGTTGAAATTCAGGTTCAAAATGATTATAGGTACAGTATACAACACGTTGAGCACGAAATTACCGGTAGGCTGCCTAAGGAAAGCAGTGGTTATTGGAAGTTTCGTATTTTGAAATTCGGCCACATTGTGCTTCGAACCTACATTGCAGGCGAACGAGGCAACAAATTGAAGCAAACTAAACGTTGATCAACTCATAATTACATTGATAATCAAAAATAAATGAAACATTCGGAATCCGTGACTATGAATTTTATCCGTCCAAAAAAAGTAAGGCTAACCATCACGTTTTTTCGCAAAAAATTGAAAACTTTTTTGTGTTGAAATTCAGGTTCAAAATGATTATAGGTACAGTATACAACACGTTGAGCACGAAACTACCGGTAGGCTGCCTAAGGAAAGCAGTGGTTATTGGAAGTTTCTTGTTTTGAAATTCGGCCACATTGTGCTTCGAACGTACATTGCAGGCGAACGAGGCAACAAATTGAAGCAAACTAAACGTTGATCAACTCATAATTACATTGATAATCAAAAATAATTGAAACATTCGGAATCCGTAACTATGAATTTTATCCGTCCAAAAAAAGTAAGGCTAACCATCACGTTTTTTCGCAAAAAATTGAAAACATTTTTGTGTTGAAATTCCGGTTCAAAATGATTATAGGTACAGTATACAACACGTTGAGCACGAAACTACCAAAAGGCTGCCTAAGGAAAGCAGTGGTTATTGGAAGTTTCGTATTTTGAAATTCGGCCACATTGTGCTTCGAACGTACATTGCAGGCGAACGAGGCAACAAATTGAAGCAAACTAAACGTTGATCAACTCATAATTACATTGATAATCAAAAATAATTGAAACATTCGGAATCCGTAACTATGAATTTTATCCGTCCAAAAAAAGTAAGGCTAACCATCACGTTTTTTCGCAAAAAATTGAAAACATTTTTGTGTTGAAATTCCGGTTCAAAATGATTATAGGTACAGTATACAACACGTTGAGCACGAAACTACCGGTAGGCTGCCTAAGGAAAGCAGTGGTTATTGGAAGTTTCGTATTTTGAAATTCGGCCACATTGTGCTTCGAACGTACATTGCAGGCGAACGAGGCAACAAATTGAAGCAAACTAAACGTTGATCAACTCATAATTACATTGATAATCAAAAATAATTGAAACATTCGGAATCCGTAACTATGAATTTTATCCGTCCAAAAAAAGTAAGGCTAACATCACGTTTTTTCGCAAAAAAACGAAAACATTTTTGTGTTGAAATTCCGGTTCAAAATGATTATAGGTACAGTATACAACACGTTGAGCACGAAACTACCAAAAGGCTGCCTAAGGAAAGCAGTGGTTATTGGAAGTTGCATATTTTGAAATTCGGTCACATTGTGCTTCGAACGTACATTGCAGACGAACGAGGCAACAAATTGAAGCAAACTAAGCGTTGATCAACTCACAATTACATTGATAATCAAAAATAAATGAAACATTCGGAATCCGTGACTATGAATTTTATCCGTCCAAAAAAAGTAAGGCTAACCATCACGTTTTTTCGCAAAAAATTGAAAACATTTTTGTGTTGAAATTCAGGTTCAAAATGATTATAGGTACAGTATACAACACGTTGAGCACGAAACTACCGGTAGGCTGCCTAAGGAAAGCAGTGGTTATTGGAAGTTTCGTATTTTGAAATTCGGCCACATTGTGCTTCGAACGTACATTGCAGGCGAACGAGGCAACAAATTGAAGCAAACTAAACGTTGATCAACTCATAATTACATTGATAATCAAAAATAATTGAAACATTCGGAATCCGTAACTATGAATTTTATCCGTCCAAAAAAAGTAAGGCTAACCATCACGTTTTTTCGCAAAAAATTGAAAACATTTTTGTGTTGAAATTCCGGTTCAAAATGATTATAGGTACAGTATACAACACGTTGAGCACGAAACTACCGGTAGGCTGCCTAAGGAAAGCAGTGGTTATTGGAAGTTTCGTATTTTGAAATTCGGCCACATTGTGCTTCGAACGTACATTGCAGGCGAACGAGGCAACAAATTGAAGCAAACTAAACGTTGATCAACTCATAATTACATTGATAATCAAAAATAATTGAAACATTCGGAATCCGTAACTATGAATTTTATCCGTCCAAAAAAAGTAAGGCTAACATCACGTTTTTTCGCAAAAAAACGAAAACATTTTTGTGTTGAAATTCCGGTTCAAAATGATTATAGGTACAGTATACAACACGTTGAGCACGAAACTACCGGTAGGCTGCCTAAGGAAAGCAGTGGTTATTGGAAGTTGCATATTTTGAAATTCGGTCACATTGTGCTTCGAACGTACATTGCAGACGAACGAGGCAACAAATTGAAGCAAACTAAGCGTTGATCAACTCACAATTACATTGATAATCAAAAATAAATGAAACATTCGGAATCCGTGACTATGAATTTTATCCGTCCAAAAAAAGTAAGGCTAACCATCACGTTTTTTCGCAAAAAATTGAAAACATTTTTGTGTTGAAATTCAGGTTCAAAATGATTATAGGTACAGTATACAACACGTTGAGCACGAAACTACCGGTAGGCTGCCTAAGGAAAGCAGTGGTTATTGGAAGTTTCGTATTTTGAAATTCGGCCACATTGTGCTTCGAACGTACATTGCAGGCGAACGAGGCAACAAATTGAAGCAAACTAAACGTTGATCAACTCATAATTACATTGATAATCAAAAATAATTGAAACATTCGGAATCCGTAACTATGAATTTTATCCGTCCAAAAAAAGTAAGGCTAACATCACGTTTTTTCGCAAAAAAACGAAAACATTTTTGTGTTGAAATTCCGGTTCAAAATGATTATAGGTACAGTATACAACACGTTGAGCACGAAACTACCAAAAGGCTGCCTAAGGAAAGCAGTGGTTATTGGAAGTTTCGTATTTTGAAATTCGGCCACATTGTGCTTCGAACGTACATTGCAGGCGAACGAGGCAACAAATTGAAGCAAACTAAACGTTGATCAACTCATAATTACATTGATAATCAAAAATAATTGAAACATTCGGAATCCGTAACTATGAATTTTATCCGTCCAAAAAAAGTAAGGCTAACATCACGTTTTTTCGCAAAAAAATGAAAACATTTTTGTGTTGAAATTCCGGTTCAAAATGATTATAGGTACAGTATACAACACGTTGAGCACGAAACTACCGGTAGGCTGCCTAAGGAAAGCAGTGGTTATTGGAAGTTTCGTATTTTGAAATTCGGCCACATTGTGCTTCGAACCTACATTGCAGGCGAACGAGGCAACAAATTGAAGCAAACTAAACGTTGATCAACTCATAATTACATTGATAATCAAAAATAATTGAAACATTCGGAATCCGTAACTATGAATTTTATCCGTCCAAAAAAAGTAAGGCTAACATCACGTTTTTTCGCAAAAAAATGAAAACATTTTTGTGTTGAAATTCCGGTTCAAAATGATTATAGGTACAGTATACAACACGTTGAGCACGAAACTACCGGTAGGCTGCCTAAGGAAAGCAGTGGTTATTGGAAGTTTCGTATTTTGAAATTCGGCCACATTGTGCTTCGAACCTACATTGCAGGCGAACGAGGCAACAAATTGAAGCAAACTAAACGTTGATCAACTCACAATTACATTGATAATCAAAAATAAATGAAACATTCGGAATCCGTGACTATGAATTTTATCCGTCCAAAAAAAGTAAGGCTAACCATCACGTTTTTTCGCAAAAAATTGAAAACATTTTTGTGTTGAAATTCAGGTTCAAAATGATTATAGGTACAGTATACAACACGTTGAGCACGAAACTACCGGTAGGCTGCCTAAGGAAAGCAGTGGTTATTGGAAGTTTCGTATTTTGAAATTCGGCCACATTGTGCTTCGAACGTACATTGCAGGCGAACGAGGCAACAAATTGAAGCAAACTAAACGTTGATCAACTCATAATTACATTGATAATCAAAAATAATTGAAACATTCGGAATCCGTAACTATGAATTTTATCCGTCCAAAAAAAGTAAGGCTAACATCACGTTTTTTCGCAAAAAAACGAAAACATTTTTGTGTTGAAATTCCGGTTCAAAATGATTATAGGTACAGTATACAACACGTTGAGCACGAAACTACCAAAAGGCTGCCTAAGGAAAGCAGTGGTTATTGGAAGTTTCGTATTTTGAAATTCGGCCACATTGTGCTTCGAACGTACATTGCAGGCGAACGAGGCAACAAA
The DNA here is from genome assembly GCA_947310385.1 of Nephrotoma appendiculata. Lineage (NCBI taxonomy): Eukaryota > Metazoa > Arthropoda > Insecta > Diptera > Tipulidae > Nephrotoma > Nephrotoma appendiculata. Next base: position 83,403,567 of record OX371224.1, on the reverse strand, counting down.
TTGAAGCAAACTAAACGTTGATCAACTCATAATTACATTGATAATCAAAAATAATTGAAACATTCGGAATCCGTAACTATGAATTTTATCCGTCCAAAAAAAGTAAGGCTAACATCACGTTTTTTCGCAAAAAAATGAAAACATTTTTGTGTTGAAATTCCGGTTCAAAATGATTATAGGTACAGTATACAACACGTTGAGCACGAAACTACCGGTAGGCTGCCTAAGGAAAGCAGTGGTTATTGGAAGTTTCGTATTTTGAAATTCGGCCACATTGTGCTTCGAACCTACATTGCAGGCGAACGAGGCAACAAATTGAAGCAAACTAAACGTTGATCAACTCATAATTACATTGATAATCAAAAATAATTGAAACATTCGGAATCCGTAACTATGAATTTTATCCGTCCAAAAAAAGTAAGGCTAACATCACGTTTTTTCGCAAAAAAATGAAAACATTTTTGTGTTGAAATTCCGGTTCAAAATGATTATAGGTACAGTATACAACACGTTGAGCACGAAACTACCGGTAGGCTGCCTAAGGAAAGCAGTGGTTATTGGAAGTTTCGTATTTTGAAATTCGGCCACATTGTGCTTCGAACCTACATTGCAGGCGAACGAGGCAACAAATTGAAGCAAACTAAACGTTGATCAACTCACAATTACATTGATAATCAAAAATAAATGAAACATTCGGAATCCGTGACTATGAATTTTATCCGTCCAAAAAAAGTAAGGCTAACCATCACGTTTTTTCGCAAAAAATTGAAAACATTTTTGTGTTGAAATTCCGGTTCAAAATGATTATAGGTACAGTATACAACACGTTGAGCACGAAACTACCGGTAGGCTGCCTAAGGAAAGCAGTGGTTATTGGAAGTTTCGTATTTTGAAATTCGGCCACATTGTGCTTCGAACGTACATTGCAGACGAACGAGGCAACAAATTGAAGCAAACTAAGCGTTGATCAACTCGATATTACATTGATAATCAAAAATAAATGAAACATTCGGAATCCGTGACTATGAATTTTATCCGTCCAAAAAAAGTAAGGCTAACCATCACGTTTTTTCGCAAAAAATTGAAAACATTTTTGTGTTGAAATTCCGGTTCAAAATGATTATAGGTACAGTATACAACACGTTGAGCACGAAACTACCGGTAGGCTGCCTAAGGAAAGCAGTGGTTATTGGAAGTTTCGTATTTTGAAATTCGGTCACATTGTGCTTCGAACGTACATTGCAGACGAACGAGGCAACAAATTGAAGCAAACTAAGCGTTGATCAACTCACAATTACATTGATAATCAAAAATAAATGAAACATTCGGAATCCGTGACTATGAATTTTATCCGTCCAAAAAAAGTAAGGCTAACCATCACGTTTTTTCGCAAAAAATTGAAAACATTTTTGTGTTGAAATTCCGGTTCAAAATGATTATAGGTACAGTATACAACACGTTGAGCACGAAACTACCGGTAGGCTGCCTAAGGAAAGCAGTGGTTATTGGAAGTTTCGTATTTTGAAATTCGGCCACATTGTGCTTCGAACGTACATTGCAGACGAACGAGGCAACAAATTGAAGCAAACTAAGCGTTGATCAACTCGATATTACATTGATAATCAAAAATAAATGAAACATTCGGAATCCGTGACTATGAATTTTATCCGTCCAAAAAAAGTAAGGCTAACCATCACGTTTTTTCGCAAAAAATTGAAAACATTTTTGTGTTGAAATTCCGGTTCAAAATGATTATAGGTACAGTATACAACACGTTGAGCACGAAACTACCGGTAGGCTGCCTAAGGAAAGCAGTGGTTATTGGAAGTTTCGTATTTTGAAATTCGGTCACATTGTGCTTCGAACGTACATTGCAGACGAACGAGGCAACAAATTGAAGCAAACTAAGCGTTGATCAACTCACAATTACATTGATAATCAAAAATAAATGAAACATTCGGAGTCCGTGACTATGAATTTTATCCGTCCAAAAAAAGTAAGGCTAACCATCACGTTTTTTCGCAAAAAATTGAAAACATTTTTGTGTTGAAATTCCGGTTCAAAATGATTATAGGTACAGTATACAACACGTTGAGCACGAAACTACCGGTAGGCTGCCTAAGGAAAGCAGTGGTTATTGGAAGTTTCGTATTTTGAAATTCGGCCACATTGTGCTTCGAACGTACATTGCAGGCGAACGAGGCAACAAATTGAAGCAAACTAAACGTTGATCAACTCATAATTACATTGATAATCAAAAATAATTGAAACATTCGGAATCCGTAACTATGAATTTTATCCGTCCAAAAAAAGTAAGGCTAACCATCACGTTTTTTCGCAAAAAATTGAAAACATTTTTGTGTTGAAATTCCGGTTCAAAATGGTTATAGGTACAGTATACAACACGTTGAGCACGAAACTACCGGTAGGCTGCCTAAGGAAAGCAGTGGTTATTGGAAGTTTCGTATTTTGAAATTCGGCCACATTGTGCTTCGAACGTACATTGCAGACGAACGAGGCAACAAATTGAAGCAAACTAAGCGTTGATCAACTCACAATTACATTGATAATCAAAAATAAATGAAACATTCGGAGTCCGTGACAATGAATTTTATCCGTCCAAAAAAAGTAAGGCTAACCATCACGTTTTTTCGCAAAAAATTGAAAACATTTTTGTGTTGAAATTCCGGTTCAAAATGATTATAGGTACAGTATACAACACGTTGAGCACGAAACTACCGGTAGGCTGCCTAAGGAAAGCAGTGGTTATTGGAAGTTTCGTATTTTGAAATTCGGCCAGATTGTGCTTCGAACGTACATTGCAGACGAACGAGGCAACAAATTGAAGCAAACTAAGCGTTGATCAACTCACAATTACATTGATAATCAAAAATAAATGAAACATTCGGAGTCCGTGACTATGAATTTTATCCGTCCAAAAAAAGTAAGGCTAACCATCACGTTTTTTCGCAATAAATTGAAAACATTTTTGTGTTGAAATTCAGGTTCAAAATGATTATAGGTACAGTATACAACACGTTGAGCACGAAACTACCAAAAGGCTGCCTAAGGAAAGCAGTGGTTATTGGAAGTTTCGTATTTTGAAATTCGGCCACATTGTGCTTCGAACGTACATTGCAGACGAACGAGGCAACAAATTGAAGCAAACTAAACGTTGATCAACTCACAATTACATTGATAATCAAAAATAAATGAAACATTCGGAGTCCGTGACTATGAATTTTATCCGTCCAAAAAAAGTAAGGCTAACCATCACGTTTTTTCGCAAAAAATTGAAAACATTTTTGTGTTGAAATTCCGGTTCAAAATGGTTATAGGTACAGTATACAACACGTTGAGCACGAAACTACCGGTAGGCTGCCTAAGGAAAGCAGTGGTTATTGGAAGTTTCGTATTTTGAAATTCGGCCACATTGTGCTTCGAACGTACATTGCAGACGAACGAGGCAACAAATTGAAGCAAACTAAGCGTTGATCAACTCACAATTACATTGATAATCAAAAATAAATGAAACATTCGGAGTCCGTGACTATGAATTTTATCCGTCCAAAAAAAGTAAGGCTAACCATCACGTTTTTTCGCAAAAAATTGAAAACATTTTTGTGTTGAAATTCCGGTTCAAAATGATTATAGGTACAGTATACAACACGTTGAGCACGAAACTACCGGTAGGCTGCCTAAGGAAAGCAGTGGTTATTGGAAGTTTCGTATTTTGAAATTCGGCCAGATTGTGCTTCGAACGTACATTGCAGACGAACGAGGCAACAAATTGAAGCAAACTAAGCGTTGATCAACTCACAATTACATTGATAATCAAAAATAAATGAAACATTCGGAGTCCGTGACTATGAATTTTATCCGTCCAAAAAAAGTAAGGCTAACCATCACGTTTTTTCGCAATAAATTGAAAACATTTTTGTGTTGAAATTCAGGTTCAAAATGATTATAGGTACAGTATACAACACGTTGAGCACGAAACTACCAAAAGGCTGCCTAAGGAAAGCAGTGGTTATTGGAAGTTTCGTATTTTGAAATTCGGTCACATTGTGCTTCGAACGTACATTGCAGACGAACGAGGCAACAAATTGAAGCAAACTAAGCGTTGATCAACTCACAATTACATTGATAATCAAAAATAAATGAAACATTCGGAATCCGTGACTATGAATTTTATCCGTCCAAAAAAAGTAAGGCTAACCATCACGTTTTTTCGCAAAAAATTGAAAACATTTTTGTGTTGAAATTCCGGTTCAAAATGATTATAGGTACAGTATACAACACGTTGAGCACGAAACTACCGGTAGGCTGCCTAAGGAAAGCAGTGGTTATTGGAAGTTTCGTATTTTGAAATTCGGCCACATTGTGCTTCGAACGTACATTGCAGACGAACGAGGCAACAAATTGAAGCAAACTAAGCGTTGATCAACTCACAATTACATTGATAATCAAAAATAAATGAAACATTCGGAGTCCGTGACTATGAATTTTATCCGTCCAAAAAAAGTAAGGCTAACCATCACGTTTTTTCGCAAAAAATTGAAAACATTTTTGTGTTGAAATTCCGGTTCAAAATGATTATAGGTACAGTATACAACACGTTGAGCACGAAACTACCGGTAGGCTGCCTAAGGAAAGCAGTGGTTATTGGAAGTTTCGTATTTTGAAATTCGGTCACATTGTGCTTCGAACGTACATTGCAGACGAACGAGAGGCAACAAATTGAAGCAAACTAAGCGTTGATCAACTCACAATTACATTGATAATCAAAAATAAATGAAACATTCGGAATCCGTGACTATGAATTTTATCCGTCCAAAAAAAGTAAGGCTAACCATCACGTTTTTTCGCAAAAAATTGAAAACATTTTTGTGTTGAAATTCCGGTTCAAAATGGTTATAGGTACAGTATACAACACGTTGAGCACGAAACTACCGGTAGGCTGCCTAAGGAAAGCAGTGGTTATTGGAAGTTTCGTATTTTGAAATTCGGCCAGATTGTGCTTCGAACGTACATTGCAGACGAACGAGGCAACAAATTGAAGCAAACTAAGCGTTGATCAACTCACAATTACATTGATAATCAAAAATAAATGAAACATTCGGAGTCCGTGACTATGAATTTTATCCGTCCAAAAAAAGTAAGGCTAACCATCACGTTTTTTCGCAATAAATTGAAAACATTTTTGTGTTGAAATTCAGGTTCAAAATGATTATAGGTACAGTATACAACACGTTGAGCACGAAACTACCAAAAGGCTGCCTAAGGAAAGCAGTGGTTATTGGAAGTTTCGTATTTTGAAATTCGGTCACATTGTGCTTCGAACGTACATTGCAGACGAACGAGGCAACAAATTGAAGCAAACTAAGCGTTGATCAACTCACAATTACATTGATAATCAAAAATAAATGAAACATTCGGAATCCGTGACTATGAATTTTATCCGTCCAAAAAAAGTAAGGCTAACCATCACGTTTTTTCGCAAAAAATTGAAAACATTTTTGTGTTGAAATTCCGGTTCAAAATGATTATAGGTACAGTATACAACACGTTGAGCACGAAACTACCGGTAGGCTGCCTAAGGAAAGCAGTGGTTATTGGAAGTTTCGTATTTTGAAATTCGGCCACATTGTGCTTCGAACGTACATTGCAGACGAACGAGGCAACAAATTGAAGCAAACTAAGCGTTGATCAACTCACAATTACATTGATAATCAAAAATAAATGAAACATTCGGAGTCCGTGACTATGAATTTTATCCGTCCAAAAAAAGTAAGGCTACCCATCACGTTTTTTCGCAAAAAATTGAAAACATTTTTGTGTTGAAATTCCGGTTCAAAATGATTATAGGTACAGTATACAACACGTTGAGCACGAAACTACCGGTAGGCTGCCTAAGGAAAGCAGTGGTTATTGGAAGTTTCGTATTTTGAAATTCGGCCAGATTGTGCTTCGAACGTACATTGCAGACGAACGAGGCAACAAATTGAAGCAAACTAAGCGTTGATCAACTCACAATTACATTGATAATCAAAAATAAATGAAACATTCGGAGTCCGTGACTATGAATTTTATCCGTCCAAAAAAAGTAAGGCTAACCATCACGTTTTTTCGCAAAAAATTGAAAACATTTTTGTGTTGAAATTCCGGTTCAAAATGATTATAGGTACAGTATACAACACGTTGAGCACGAAACTACCGGTAGGCTGCCTAAGGAAAGCAGTGGTTATTGGAAGTTTCGTATTTTGAAATTCGGCCACATTGTGCTTCGAACGTACATTGCAGGCGAACGAGGCAACAAATTGAAGCAAACTAAACGTTGATCAACTCATAATTACATTGATAATCAAAAATAATTGAAACATTCGGAATCCGTAACTATGAATTTTATCCGTCCAAAAAAAGTAAGGCTAACCATCACGTTTTTTCGCAAAAAATTGAAAACATTTTTGTGTTGAAATTCCGGTTCAAAATGGTTATAGGTACATTATACAACACGTTGAGCACGAAACTACCGGTAGGCTGCCTAAGGAAAGCAGTGGTTATTGGAAGTTTCGTATTTTGAAATTCGGCCACATTGTGCTTCGAACGTACATTGCAGACGAACGAGGCAACAAATTGAAGCAAACTAAGCGTTGATCAACTCACAATTACATTGATAATCAAAAATAAATGAAACATTCGGAGTCCGTGACTATGAATTTTATCCGTCCAAAAAAAGTAAGGCTAACCATCACGTTTTTTCGCAAAAAATTGAAAACATTTTTGTGTTGAAATTCCGGTTCAAAATGATTATAGGTACAGTATACAACACGTTGAGCACGAAACTACCGGTAGGCTGCCTAAGGAAAGCAGTGGTTATTGGAAGTTTCGTATTTTGAAATTCGGCCAGATTGTGCTTCGAACGTACATTGCAGACGAACGAGGCAACAAATTGAAGCAAACTAAGCGTTGATCAACTCACAATTACATTGATAATCAAAAATAAATGAAACATTCGGAGTCCGTGACTATGAATTTTATCCGTCCAAAAAAAGTAAGGCTAACCATCACGTTTTTTCGCAAAAAATTGAAAACATTTTTGTGTTGAAATTCAGGTTCAAAATGATTATAGGTACAGTATACAACACGTTGAGCACGAAACTACCGGTAGGCTGCCTAAGGAAAGCAGTGGTTATTGGAAGTTTCGTATTTTGAAATTCGGCCACATTGTGCTTCGAACGTACATTGCAGGCGAACGAGGCAACAAATTGAAGCAAACTAAACGTTGATCAACTCATAATTACATTGATAATCAAAAATAATTGAAACATTCGGAATCCGTAACTATGAATTTTATCCGTCCAAAAAAAGTAAGGCTAACATCACGTTTTTTCGCAAAAAAACGAAAACATTTTTGTGTTGAAATTCCGGTTCAAAATGATTATAGGTACAGTATACAACACGTTGAGCACGAAACTACCGGTAGGCTGCCTAAGGAAAGCAGTGGTTATTGGAAGTTTCGTATTTTGAAATTCGGTCACATTGTGCTTCGAACGTACATTGCAGACGAACGAGGCAACAAATTGAAGCAAACTAAGCGTTGATCAACTCACAATTACATTGATAATCAAAAATAAATGAAACATTCGGAATCCGTGACTATGAATTTTATCCGTCCAAAAAAAGTAAGGCTAACCATCACGTTTTTTCGCAAAAAATTGAAAACATTTTTGTGTTGAAATTCCGGTTCAAAATGATTATAGGTACAGTATACAACACGTTGAGCACGAAACTACCGGTAGGCTGCCTAAGGAAAGCAGTGGTTATTGGAAGTTTCGTATTTTGAAATTCGGCCAGATTGTGCTTCGAACGTACATTGCAGACGAACGAGGCAACAAATTGAAGCAAACTAAGCGTTGATCAACTCACAATTACATTGATAATCAAAAATAAATGAAACATTCGGAGTCCGTGACTATGAATTTTATCCGTCCAAAAAAAGTAAGGCTAACCATCACGTTTTTTCGCAAAAAATTGAAAACATTTTTGTGTTGAAATTCCGGTTCAAAATGATTATAGGTACAGTATACAACACGTTGAGCACGAAACTACCGGTAGGCTGCCTAAGGAAAGCAGTGGTTATTGGAAGTTTCGTATTTTGAAATTCGGCCACATTGTGCTTCGAACGTACATTGCAGGCGAACGAGGCAACAAATTGAAGCAAACTAAACGTTGATCAACTCATAATTACATTGATAATCAAAAATAATTGAAACATTCGGAATCCGTAACTATGAATTTTATCCGTCCAAAAAAAGTAAGGCTAACCATCACGTTTTTTCGCAAAAAATTGAAAACATTTTTGTGTTGAAATTCCGGTTCAAAATGGTTATAGGTACATTATACAACACGTTGAGCACGAAACTACCGGTAGGCTGCCTAAGGAAAGCAGTGGTTATTGGAAGTTTCGTATTTTGAAATTCGGCCACATTGTGCTTCGAACGTACATTGCAGACGAACGAGGCAACAAATTGAAGCAAACTAAGCGTTGATCAACTCACAATTACATTGATAATCAAAAATAAATGAAACATTCGGAGTCCGTGACTATGAATTTTATCCGTCCAAAAAAAGTAAGGCTAACCATCACGTTTTTTCGCAAAAAATTGAAAACATTTTTGTGTTGAAATTCCGGTTCAAAATGATTATAGGTACAGTATACAACACGTTGAGCACGAAACTACCGGTAGGCTGCCTAAGGAAAGCAGTGGTTATTGGAAGTTTCGTATTTTGAAATTCGGCCAGATTGTGCTTCGAACGTACATTGCAGACGAACGAGGCAACAAATTGAAGCAAACTAAGCGTTGATCAACTCACAATTACATTGATAATCAAAAATAAATGAAACATTCGGAGTCCGTGACTATGAATTTTATCCGTCCAAAAAAAGTAAGGCTAACCATCACGTTTTTTCGCAAAAAATTGAAAACATTTTTGTGTTGAAATTCAGGTTCAAAATGATTATAGGTACAGTATACAACACGTTGAGCACGAAACTACCGGTAGGCTGCCTAAGGAAAGCAGTGGTTATTGGAAGTTTCGTATTTTGAAATTCGGCCACATTGTGCTTCGAACGTACATTGCAGGCGAACGAGGCAACAAATTGAAGCAAACTAAACGTTGATCAACTCATAATTACATTGATAATCAAAAATAATTGAAACATTCGGAATCCGTAACTATGAATTTTATCCGTCCAAAAAAAGTAAGGCTAACATCACGTTTTTTCGCAAAAAAACGAAAACATTTTTGTGTTGAAATTCCGGTTCAAAATGATTATAGGTACAGTATACAACACGTTGAGCACGAAACTACCGGTAGGCTGCCTAAGGAAAGCAGTGGTTATTGGAAGTTTCGTATTTTGAAATTCGGTCACATTGTGCTTCGAACGTACATTGCAGACGAACGAGGCAACAAATTGAAGCAAACTAAGCGTTGATCAACTCACAATTACATTGATAATCAAAAATAAATGAAACATTCGGAATCCGTGACTATGAATTTTATCCGTCCAAAAAAAGTAAGGCTAACCATCACGTTTTTTCGCAAAAAATTGAAAACATTTTTGTGTTGAAATTCCGGTTCAAAATGATTATAGGTACAGTATACAACACGTTGAGCACGAAACTACCGGTAGGCTGCCTAAGGAAAGCAGTGGTTATTGGAAGTTTCGTATTTTGAAATTCGGCCAGATTGTGCTTCGAACGTACATTGCAGACGAACGAGGCAACAAATTGAAGCAAACTAAGCGTTGATCAACTCACAATTACATTGATAATCAAAAATAAATGAAACATTCGGAGTCCGTGACTATGAATTTTATCCGTCCAAAAAAAGTAAGGCTAACCATCACGTTTTTTCGCAAAAAATTGAAAACATTTTTGTGTTGAAATTCAGGTTCAAAATGATTATAGGTACAGTATACAACACGTTGAGCACGAAACTACCAAAAGGCTGCCTAAGGAAAGCAGTGGTTATTGGAAGTTTCGTATTTTGAAATTCGGCCACATTGTGCTTCGAACGTACATTGCAGGCGAACGAGGCAACAAATTGAAGCAAACTAAACGTTGATCAACTCATAATTACATTGATAATCAAAAATAAATGAAACATTCGGAATCCGTGACTATGAATTTTATCCGTCCAAAAAAAGTAAGGCTAACCATCACGTTTTTTCGCAAAAAATTGAAAACATTTTTGTGTTGAAATTCCGGTTCAAAATGATTATAGGTACAGTATACAACACGTTGAGCACGAAACTACCGGTAGGCTGCCTAAGGAAAGCAGTGGTTATTGGAAGTTTCGTATTTTGAAATTCGGTCACATTGTGCTTCGAACGTACATTGCAGACGAACGAGGCAACAAATTGAAGCAAACTAAGCGTTGATCAACTCACAATTACATTGATAATCAAAAATAAATGAAACATTCGGAATCCGTGACTATGAATTTTATCCGTCCAAAAAAAGTAAGGCTTAACCATCACGTTTTTTCGCAAAAAATTGAAAACATTTTTGTGTTGAAATTCCGGTTCAAAATGATTATAGGTACAGTATACAACACGTTGAGCACGAAACTACCGGTAGGCTGCCTAAGGAAAGCAGTGGTTATTGGAAGTTTCGTATTTTGAAATTCGGCCACATTGTGCTTCGAACGTACATTGCAGACGAACGAGGCAACAAATTGAAGCAAACTAAGCGTTGATCAACTCACAATTACATTGATAATCAAAAATAAATGAAACATTCGGAGTCCGTGACTATGAATTTTATCCGTCCAAAAAAAGTAAGGCTAACCATCACGTTTTTTCGCAAAAAATTGAAAACATTTTTGTGTTGAAATTCCGGTTCAAAATGATTATAGGTACAGTATACAACACGTTGAGCACGAAACTACCGGTAGGCTGCCTAAGGAAAGCAGTGGTTATTGGAAGTTTCGTATTTTGAAATTCGGTCACATTGTGCTTCGAACGTACATTGCAGACGAACGAGAGGCAACAAATTGAAGCAAACTAAGCGTTGATCAACTCTAAATTACATTGATAATCAAAAATAAATGAAACATTCGGAGTCCGTGACTATGAATTTTATCCGTCCAAAAAAAGTAAGGCTAACCATCACGTTTTTTCGCAAAAAATTGAAAACATTTTTGTGTTGAAATTCAGGTTCAAAATGATTATAGGTACAGTATACAACACGTTGAGCACGAAACTACCGGTAGGCTGCCTAAGGAAAGCAGTGGTTATTGGAAGTTTCGTATTTTGAAATTCGGCCACATTGTGCTTCGAACGTACATTGCAGGCGAACGAGGCAACAAATTGAAGCAAACTAAACGTTGATCAACTCATAATTACATTGATAATCAAAAATAATTGAAACATTCGGAATCCGTAACTATGAATTTTATCCGTCCAAAAAAAGTAAGGCTAACCATCACGTTTTTTCGCAAAAAATTGAAAACATTTTTGTGTTGAAATTCCGGTTCAAAATGATTATAGGTACAGTATACAACACGTTGAGCACGAAACTACCGGTAGGCTGCCTAAGGAAAGCAGTGGTTATTGGAAGTTTCGTATTTTGAAATTCGGCCACATTGTGCTTCGAACCTACATTGCAGGCGAACGAGGCAACAAATTGAAGCAAACTAAACGTTGATCAACTCATAATTACATTGATAATCAAAAATAAATGAAACATTCGGAATCCGTGACTATGAATTTTATCCGTCCAAAAAAAGTAAGTCTAACCATCACGTTTTTTCGCAAAAAATTGAAAACATTTTTGTGTTGAAATTCCGGTTCAAAATGATTATAGGTACAGTATACAACACGTTGAGCACGAAACTACCGGTAGGCTGCCTAAGGAAAGCAGTGGTTATTGGAAGTTTCGTATTTTGAAATTCGGCCACATTGTGCTTCGAACCTACATTGCAGGCGAACGAGGCAACAAATTGAAGCAAACTAAACGTTGATCAACTCATAATTACATTGATAATCAAAAATAATTGAAACATTCGGAATCCGTAACTATGAATTTTATCCGTCCAAAAAAAGTAAGGCTAACCATCACGTTTTTTCGCAAAAAATTGAAAACATTTTTGTGTTGAAATTCAGGTTCAAAATGATTATAGGTACAGTATACAACACGTTGAGCACGAAACTACCGGTAGGCTGCCTAAGGAAAGCAGTGGTTATTGGAAGTTTCGTATTTTGAAATTCGGCCACATTGTGCTTCGAACGTACATTGCAGGCGAACGAGGCAACAAATTGAAGCAAACTAAACGTTGATCAACTCATAATTACATTGATAATCAAAAATAAATGAAACATTCGGAATCCGTGACTATGAATTTTATCCGTCCAAAAAAAGTAAGGCTAACCATCACGTTTTTTCGCAAAAAATTGAAAACATTTTTGTGTTGAAATTCAGGTTCAAAATGATTATAGGTACAGTATACAACACGTTGAGCACGAAACTACCGGTAGGCTGCCTAAGGAAAGCAGTGGTTATTGGAAGTTTCGTATTTTGAAATTCGGCCACATTGTGCTTCGAACGTACATTGCAGGCGAACGAGGCAACAAATTGAAGCAAACTAAACGTTGATCAACTCATAATTACATTGATAATCAAAAATAATTGAAACATTCGGAATCCGTGACTATGAATTTTATCCGTCCAAAAAAAGAAAGGCTAGCCATCACGTTTTTTCGCAAAAAATTTAAAACTTTTTTGTGTTGAAATTCAGGTTCAAAATGATTATAGGTACAGTATACAACACGTTGAGCACGAAACTACCGGTAGGCTGCCTAAGGAAAGCAGTGGTTATTGGAAGTTTCGTATTTTGAAATTCGGCCACAATGTGCTTCGAACCTACATTGCAGGCGAACGAGGCAACAAATTGAAGCAAACTAAACGTTGATCAACTCATAATTACATTGATAATCAAAAATAAATGAAACATTCGGAATCCGTGACTATGAATTTTATCCGTCCAAAAAAAGTAAGGCCACGTTTTTTCGCAAAAAATTGAAAACATTTTTGTGTTGAAATTCCGGTTCAAAATGATTATAGGTACAGTATACAACACGTTGAGCACGAAACTACCGGTAGGCTGCCTAAGGAAAGCAGTGGTTATTGGAAGTTTCGTATTTTGAAATTCGGCCACATTGTGCTTCGAACGTACATTGCAGGCGAACGAGGCAACAAATTGAAGCAAACTAAACGTTGATCAACTCATAATTACATTGATAATCAAAAATAAATGAAACATTCGGAATCCGTGACTATGAATTTTATCCGTCCAAAAAAAGAAAGGCTAGCCATCACGTTTTTTCGCAAAAAATTTAAAACTTTTTTGTGTTGAAATTCAGGTTCAAAATGATTATAGGTACAGTATACAACACGTTGAGCACGAAACTACCGGTAGGCTGCCTAAGGAAAGCAGTGGTTATTGGAAGTTTCGTATTTTGAAATTCGGCCACATTGTGCTTCGAACGTACATTGCAGGCGAACGAGGCAACAAATTGAAGCAAACTAAACGTTGATCAACTCACAATTACATTGATAATCAAAAATAAATGAAACATTCGGAATCCGTGACTATGAATTTTATCCGTCCAAAAAAAGTAAGGCTAACCATCACGTTTTTTCGCAAAAAATTGAAAACATTTTTGTGTTGAAATTCCGGTTCAAAATGATTATAGGTACAGTATACAACACGTTGAGCACGAAACTACCGGTAGGCTGCCTAAGGAAAGCAGTGGTTATTGGAAGTTTCGTATTTTGAAATTCGGTCACATTGTGCTTCGAACGTACATTGCAGACGAACGAGAGGCAACAAATTGAAGCAAACTAAGCGTTGATCAACTCACAATTACATTGATAATCAAAAATAAATGAAACATTCGGAATCCGTGACTATGAATTTTATCCGTCCAAAAAAAGTAAGGCTAACCATCACGTTTTTTCGCAAAAAATTGAAAACATTTTTGTGTTGAAATTCCGGTTCAAAATGATTATAGGTACAGTATACAACACGTTGAGCACGAAACTACCGGTAGGCTGCCTAAGGAAAGCAGTGGTTATTGGAAGTTTCGTATTTTGAAATTCGGCCACATTGTGCTTCGAACGTACATTGCAGACGAACGAGGCAACAAATTGAAGCAAACTAAGCGTTGATCAACTCACAATTACATTGATAATCAAAAATAAATGAAACATTCGGAGTCCGTGACTATGAATTTTATCCGTCCAAAAAAAGTAAGGCTAACCATCACGTTTTTTCGCAAAAAATTGAAAACATTTTTGTGTTGAAATTCCGGTTCAAAATGATTATAGGTACAGTATACAACACGTTGAGCACGAAACTACCGGTAGGCTGCCTAAGGAAAGCAGTGGTTATTGGAAGTTTCGTATTTTGAAATTCGGCCACATTGTGCTTCGAACCTACATTGCAGGCGAACGAGGCAACAAATTGAAGCAAACTAAACGTTGATCAACTCATAATTACATTGATAATCAAAAATAAATGAAACATTCGGAATCCGTGACTATGAATTTTATCCGTCCAAAAAAAGTAAGGCTAACCATCACGTTTTTTCGCAAAAAATTGAAAACATTTTTGTGTTGAAATTCAGGTTCAAAATGATTATAGGTACAGTATACAACACGTTGAGCACGAAACTCCCAAAAGGCTGCCTAAGGAAAGCAGTGGTTATTGGAAGTTTCGTATTTTGAAATTCGGCCACATTGTGCTTCGAACGTACATTGCAGGCGAACGAGGCAACAAATTGAAGCAAACTAAACGTTGATCAACTCATAATTACATTGATAATCAAAAATAAATGAAACATTCGGAATCCGTGACTATGAATTTTATCCGTCCAAAAAAAGTAAGGCTAACCATCACGTTTTTTCGCAAAAAATTGAAAACATTTTTGTGTTGAAATTCCGGTTCAAAATGATTATAGGTACAGTATACAACACGTTGAGCACGAAACTACCGGTAGGCTGCCTAAGGAAAGCAGTGGTTATTGGAAGTTTCGTATTTTGAAATTCGGCCACAATGTGCTTCGAACCTACATTGCAGGCGAACGAGGCAACAAATTGAAGCAAACTAAACGTTGATCAACTCATAATTACATTGATAATCAAAAATAAATGAAACATTCGGAATCCGTGACTATGAATTTTATCCGTCCAAAAAAAGTAAGGCCACGTTTTTTCGCAAAAAATTGAAAACATTTTTGTGTTGAAATTCCGGTTCAAAATGATTATAGGTACAGTATACAACACGTTGAGCACGAAACTACCGGTAGGCTGCCTAAGGAAAGCAGTGGTTATTGGAAGTTTCGTATTTTGAAATTCGGCCACATTGTGCTTCGAACGTACATTGCAGACGAACGAGGCAACAAATTGAAGCAAACTAAGCGTTGATCAACTCACAATTACATTGATAATCAAAAATAAATGAAACATTCGGAGTCCGTGACTATGAATTTTATCCGTCCAAAAAAAGTAAGGCTAACCATCACGTTTTTTCGCAAAAAATTGAAAACATTTTTGTGTTGAAATTCCAGTTCAAAATGATTATAGGTACAGTATACAACACGTTGAGCACGAAACTACCGGTAGGCTGCCTAAGGAAAGCAGTGGTTATTGGAAGTTTCGTATTTTGAAATTCGGCCACATTGTGCTTCGAACCTACATTGCAGGCGAACGAGGCAACAAATTGAAGCAAACTAAACGTTGATCAACTCATAATTACATTGATAATCAAAAATAAATGAAACATTCGGAATCCGTGACTATGAATTTTATCCGTCCAAAAAAAGTAAGGCTAACCATCACGTTTTTTCGCAAAAAATTGAAAACATTTTTGTGTTGAAATTCCGGTTCAAAATGATTATAGGTACAGTATACAACACGTTGAGCACGAAACTACCGGTAGGCTGCCTAAGGAAAGCAGTGGTTATTGGAAGTTTCGTATTTTGAAATTCGGCCACATTGTGCTTCGAACGTACATTGCAGACGAACGAGGCAACAAATTGAAGCAAACTAAGCGTTGATCAACTCACAATTACATTGATAATCAAAAATAAATGAAACATTCGGAGTCCGTGACTATGAATTTTATCCGTCCAAAAAAAGTAAGGCTAACCATCACGTTTTTTCGCAAAAAATTGAAAACATTTTTGTGTTGAAATTCCGGTTCAAAATGATTATAGGTACAGTATACAACACGTTGAGCACGAAACTACCGGTAGGCTGCCTAAGGAAAGCAGTGGTTATTGGAAGTTTCGTATTTTGAAATTCGGCCACATTGTGCTTCGAACGTACATTGCAGGCGAACGAGGCAACAAATTGAAGCAAACTAAACGTTGATCAACTCACAATTACATTGATAATCAAAAATAAATGAAACATTCGGAATCCGTGACTATGAATTTTATCCGTCCAAAAAAAGTAAGGCTAGGCTACCCATCACGTTTTTTCGCAAAAAATTGAAAACTTTTTTGTGTTGAAATTCCGGTTCAAAATGATTATAGGTACAGTATACAACACGTTGAGCACGAAACTACCGGTAGGCTGCCTAAGGAAAGCAGTGGTTATTGGAAGTTTCGTATTTTGAAATTCGGTCACATTGTGCTTCGAACGTACATTGCAGACGAACGAGGCAACAAATTGAAGCAAACTAAGCGTTGATCAACTCACAATTACATTGATAATCAAAAATAAATGAAACATTCGGAATCCGTGACTATGAATTTTATCCGTCCAAAAAAAGTAAGGCTAACGAACCATCACGTTTTTTCGCAAAAAATTGAAAACTTTTTTGTGTTGAAATTCAGGTTCAAAATGATTATAGGTACAGTATACAACACGTTGAGCACGAAACTACCGGTAGGCTGCCTAAGGAAAGCAGTGGTTATTGGAAGTTTCGTATTTTGAAATTCGGCCACATTGTGCTTCGAACGTACATTGCAGGCGAACGAGGCAACAAATTGAAGCAAACTAAACGTTGATCAACTCACAATTACATTGATAATCAAAAATAAATGAAACATTCGGAATCCGTGACTATGAATTTTATCCGTCCAAAAAAAGTAAGTCTAACCATCACGTTTTTTCGCAAAAAATTGAAAACTTTTTTGTGTTGAAATTCCGGTTCAAAATGATTATAGGTACAGTATACAACACGTTGAGCACGAAACTACCGGTAGGCTGCCTAAGGAAAGCAGTGGTTATTGGAAGTTTCGTATTTTGAAATTCGGCCACATTGTGCTTCGAACGTACATTGCAGGCGAACGAGGCAACAAATTGAAGCAAACTAAACGTTGATCAACTCATAATTACATTGATAATCAAAAATAAATGAAACATTCGGAATCCGTGACTATGAATTTTATCCGTCCAAAAAAAGAAAGGCTAGCCATCACGTTTTTTCGCAAAAAATTTAAAACTTTTTTGTGTTGAAATTCAGGTTCAAAATGATTATAGGTACAGTATACAACACGTTGAGCACGAAACTACCGGTAGGCTGCCTAAGGAAAGCAGTGGTTATTGGAAGTTTCGTATTTTGAAATTCGGCCACATTGTGCTTCGAACGTACATTGCAGGCGAACGAGGCAACAAATTGAAGCAAACTAAACGTTAATCAACTCATAATTACATTGATAATCAAAAATAAATGAAACATTCGGAATCCGTGACTATGAATTTTATCCGTCCAAAAAAAGTAAGGCTACCCATCACGTTTTTTCGCAAAAAATTGAAAACTTTTTTGTGTTGAAATTCAGGTTCAAAATGATTATAGGTACAGTATACAACACGTTGAGCACGAAACTACCGGTAGGCTGCCTAAGGAAAGCAGTGGTTATTGGAAGTTTCGTATTTTGAAATTCGGCCACATTGTGCTTCGAACGTACATTGCAGGCGAACGAGGCAACAAATTGAAGCAAACTAAACGTTGATCAACTCACAATTACATTGATAATCAAAAATAAATGAAACATTCGGAATCCGTGACTATGAATTTTATCCGTCCAAAAAAAGTAAGGCTAACTAACCATCACGTTTTTTCGCAAAAAATTGAAAACTTTTTTGTGTTGAAATTCCGGTTCAAAATGATTATAGGTACAGTATACAACACGTTGAGCACGAAACTACCGGTAGGCTGCCTAAGGAAAGCAGTGGTTATTGGAAGTTTCGTATTTTGAAATTCGGCCACATTGTGCTTCGAACGTACATTGCAGGCGAACGAGGCAACAAATTGAAGCAAACTAAACGTTGATCAACTCATAATTACATTGATAATCAAAAATAAATGAAACATTCGGAATCCGTGACTATGAATTTTATCCGTCCAAAAAAAGAAAGGCTAGCCATCACGTTTTTTCGCAAAAAATTTAAAACTTTTTTGTGTTGAAATTCAGGTTCAAAATGATTATAGGTACAGTATACAACACGTTGAGCACGAAACTACCGGTAGGCTGCCTAAGGAAAGCAGTGGTTATTGGAAGTTTCGTTATTTTGAAATTCGTTCACATTGTGCTTCGAACGTACATTGCAGACGAACGAGGCAACAAATTGAAGCAAACTAAGCGTTGATCAACTCACAATTACATTGATAATCAAAAATAAATGAAACATTCGGAATCCGTGACTATGAATTTTATCCGTCCAAAAAAAGTAGGGCTAACCATCACGTTTTTTCGCAAAAAATTGAAAACTTTTTTGTGTTGAAATTCAGGTTCAAAATGATTATAGGTACAGTATACAACACGTTGAGCACGAAACTACCGGTAGGCTGCCTAAGGAAAGCAGTGGTTATTGGAAGTTTCGTATTTTGAAATTCGGCCACATTGTGCTTCGAACGTACATTGCAGGCGAACGAGGCAACAAATTGAAGCAAACTAAACGTTGATCAACTCACAACATTCGGAATCCATGACTATGAATTTTATCCGTCCAAAAAAAGTAAGGCTAACCATCACGTTTTTTCGCAAAAAATTGAAAACTTTTTTGTGTTGAAATTCAGGTTCAAAATGATTATAGGTACAGTATACAACACGTTGAGCACGAAACTACCGGTAGGCTGCCTAAGGAAAGCAGTGGTTATTGGAAGTTTCGTATTTTGAAATTCGGCCACATTGTGCTTCGAACGTACATTGCAGACGAACGAGGCAACAAATTGAAGCAAACTAAGCGTTGATCAACTCACAATTACATTGATAATCAAAAATAAATGAAACATTCGGAATCCGTGACTATGAATTTTATCCGTCCAAAAAAAGTAAGGCTAACCATCACGTTTTTTCGCAAAAAATTGAAAACTTTTTTTGTTGAAATTCAGGTTCAAAATGATTATAGGTACAGTATACAACACGTTGAGCACGAAACTACCGGTAGGCTGCCTAAGGAAAGCAGTGGTTATTGGAAGTTTCGTATTTTGAAATTCGGCCACATTGTGCTTCGAACCTACATTGCAGGCGAACGAGGCAACAAATTGAAGCAAACTAAACGTTGATCAACTCACAATTACATTGATAATCAAAAATAAATGAAACATTCGGAATCCGTGACTATGAATTTTATCCGTCCAAAAAAAGTAAGGCACCATCACGTTTTTTCGCAAAAAATTGAAAACTTTTTTTTGTTGAAATTCAGGTTCAAAATGATTAAAGGTACAGTATACAACACGTTGAGCACGAAACTACCGGTAGGCTGCCTAAGGAAAGCAGTGGTTATTGGAAGTTTCGTATTTTGAAATTCGGCCACATTGTGCTTCGAACGTACATTGCAGGCGAACGAGGCAACAAATTGAAGCAAACTAAACGTTGATCAACTCACAATTACATTGATAATCAAAAATAAATGAAACATTCGGAATCCGTGACTATGAATTTTATCCGTCCAAAAAAAGTAAGGCTAACCATCACGTTTTTTCGCAAAAAATTGAAAACTTTTTTGTGTTGAAATTCAGGTTCAAAATGATTAAAGGTACAGTATACAACACGTTGAGCACGAAACTACCGGTAGGCTGCCTAAGGAAAGCAGTGGTTATTGGAAGTTTCGTATTTTGAAATTCGGCCACATTGTGCTTCGAACGTACATTGCAGACGAACGAGGCAACAAATTGAAGCAAACTAAGCGTTGATCAACTCACAATTACATTGATAATCAACAATAAATGAAACATTCGGAATCCGTGACTATGAATTTTATCCGTCCAAAAAAAGTAAGGCTAACTAACCATCACGTTTTTTCGCAAAAAATTGAAAACTTTTTTGTGTTGAAATTCAGGTTCAAAATGATTATAGGTACAGTATACAACACGTTGAGCACGAAACTACCGGTAGGCTGCCTAAGGAAAGCAGTGGTTATTGGAAGTTTCGTATTTTGAAATTCGGCCACATTGTGCTTCGAACGTACATTGCAGGCGAACGAGGCAACAAATTGAAGTAAACTAAACGTTGATCAACTCATAATTACATTGATAATCAAAAATAAATGAAACATTCGGAATCCGTGACTATGAATTTTATCCGTCCAAAAAAAGTAAGGCTAACTAACCATCACGTTTTTTCGCAAAAAATTGAAAACTTTTTTGTGTTGAAATTCAGGTTCAAAATGATTATAGGTACAGTATACAACACGTTGAGCACGAAACTACCGGTAGGCTGCCTAAGGAAAGCAGTGGTTATTGGAAGTTTCGTATTTTGAAATTCGGCCACATTGTGCTTCGAACGTACATTGCAGGCGAACGAGGCAACAAATTGAAGCAAACTAAGCGTTGATCAACTCACAATTACATTGATAATCAAAAATAAATGAAACATTCGGAATCCGTGACTATGAATTTTATCCGTCCAAAAAAAGTAAGGCTACCCATCACGTTTTTTCGCAAAAAATTGAAAACTTTTTTGTGTTGAAATTCCGGTTCAAAATGATTATAGGTACAGTATACAACACGTTGAGCACGAAACTACCGGTAGGCTGCCTAAGGAAAGCAGTGGTTATTGGAAGTTTCGTATTTTGAAATTCGGCCACATTGTGCTTCGAACGTACATTGCAGGCGAACGAGGCAACAAATTGAAGCAAACTAAACGTTGATCAACTCACAATTACATTGATAATCAAAAATAAATGAAACATTCGGAATCCGTGACTATGAATTTTATCCGTCCAAAAAAAGTAAGGCTAACTAACCATCACGTTTTTTCGCAAAAAATTGAAAACATTTTTGTGTTGAAATTCAGGTTCAAAATGATTATAGGTACAGTATACAACACGTTGAGCACGAAACTACCGGTAGGCTGCCTAAGGAAAGCAGTGGTTATTGGAAGTTTCGTATTTTGAAATTCGGCCACATTGTGCTTCGAACGTACATTGCAGGCGAACGAGGCAACAAATTGAAGTAAACTAAACGTTGATCAACTCATAATTACATTGATAATCAAAAATAAATGAAACATTCGGAATCCGTGACTATGAATTTTATCCGTCCAAAAAAAGTAAGGCTAACTAACCATCACGTTTTTTCGCAAAAAATTGAAAACTTTTTTGTGTTGAAATTCAGGTTCAAAATGATTATAGGTACAGTATACAACACGTTGAGCACGAAACTACCGGTAGGCTGCCTAAGGAAAGCAGTGGTTATTGGAAGTTTCGTATTTTGAAATTCGGCCACATTGTGCTTCGAACGTACATTGCAGGCGAACGAGGCAACAAATTGAAGCAAACTAAGCGTTGATCAACTCACAATTACATTGATAATCAAAAATAAATGAAACATTCGGAATCCGTGACTATGAATTTTATCCGTCCAAAAAAAGTAAGGCTAACTAACCATCACGTTTTTTCGCAAAAAATTGAAAACTTTTTTGTGTTGAAATTCAGGTTCAAAATGATTATAGGTACAGTATACAACACGTTGAGCACGAAACTACCAAAAGGCTGCCTAAGGAAAGCAGTGGTTATTGGAAGTTTCGTATTTTGAAATTCGGCCACATTGTGCTTCGAACGTACATTGCAGGCGAACGAGGCAACAAATTGAAGCAAACTAAACGTTGATCAACTCACAATTACATTGATAATCAAAAATAAATGAAACATTCGGAATCCGTGACTATGAATTTTATCCGTCCAAAAAAAGTAAGGCTAACTAACCATCACGTTTTTTCGCAAAAAATTGAAAACTTTTTTGTGTTGAAATTCAGGTTCAAAATGATTATAGGTACAGTATACAACACGTTGAGCACGAAACTACCGGTAGGCTGCCTAAGGAAAGCAGTGGTTATTGGAAGTTTCGTATTTTGAAATTCGGCCACATTGTGCTTCGAACGTACATTGCAGACGAACGAGGCAACAAATTGAAGCAAACTAAGCGTTGATCAACTCACAATTACATTGATAATCAAAAATAAATGAAACATTCGGAATCCGTGACTATGAATTTTATCCGTCCAAAAAAAGTAAGGCAAACTAACCATCACGTTTTTTCGCAAAAAATTGAAACATTTTTGTGTTGAAATTCCGGTTCAAAATGATTATAGGTACAGTATACAACACGTTGAGCACGAAACTACCGGTAGGCTGCCTAGGGAAAGCAGTGGTTATTGGAAGTTTCGTATTTTGAAATTCGGTCACATTGTGCTTCGAACGTACATTGCAGACGAACGAGGCAACAAATTGAAGCAAACTAAGCGTTGATCAACTCACAATTACATTGATAATCAAAAATAAATGAAACATTCGGAATCCGTGACTATGAATTTTATCCGTCCAAAAAAAGTAAGGCTAACTAACCATCACGTTTTTTCGCAAAAAATTGAAAACTTTTTTGTGTTGAAATTCAGGTTCAAAATGATTATAGGTACAGTATACAACACGTTGAGCACGAAACTACCAAAAGGCTGCCTAAGGAAAGCAGTGGTTATTGGAAGTTTCGTATTTTGAAATTCGGCCACATTGTGCTTCGAACGTACATTGCAGGCGAACGAGGCAACAAATTGAAGCAAACTAAACGTTGATCAACTCACAATTACATTGATAATCAAAAATAAATGAAACATTCGGAATCCGTGACTATGAATTTTATCCGTCCAAAAAAAGTAAGGCTAACTAACCATCACGTTTTTTCGCAAAAAATTGAAAACTTTTTTGTGTTGAAATTCAGGTTCAAAATGATTATAGGTACAGTATACAACACGTTGAGCACGAAACTACCGGTAGGCTGCCTAAGGAAAGCAGTGGTTATTGGAAGTTTCGTATTTTGAAATTCGGCCACATTGTGCTTCGAACGTACATTGCAGACGAACGAGGCAACAAATTGAAGCAAACTAAGCGTTGATCAACTCACAATTACATTGATAATCAAAAATAAATGAAACATTCGGAATCCGTGACTATGAATTTTATCCGTCCAAAAAAAGTAAGGCAAACTAACCATCACGTTTTTTCGCAAAAAATTGAAACTTTTTTGTGTTGAAATTCAGGTTCAAAATGATTATAGGTACAGTATACAACACGTTGAGCACGAAACTACCGGTAGGCTGCCTAAGGAAAGCAGTGGTTATTGGAAGTTTCGTATTTTGAAATTCGGCCACATTGTGCTTCGAACGTACATTGCAGGCGAACGAGGCAACAAATTGAAGCAAACTAAACGTTGATCAACTCATAATTACATTGATAATCAAAAATAAATGAAACATTCGGAATCCGTGACTATGAATTTTATCCGTCCAAAAAAAGTAAGGCTAACCATCACGTTTTTTCGCAAAAATTTGAAAACTTTTTTGTGTTGAAATTCTGGTTCGAAATGATTAAAGGTACAGTATACAACACGTTGAGCACGAAACTACCGGTAGGCTGCCTAAGGAAAGCAGTGGTTATTGGAAGTTTCGTATTTTGAAATTCGGCCACATTGTGCTTCGAACGTACATTGCAGGCGAACGAGGCAACAAATTGAAGCAAACTAAACGTTGATCAACTCACAACTACATTGATAATCAAAAATAAATGAAACATTCGGAATCCGTGACTATGAATTTTATCCGTCCAAAAAAAGTAAGACTAACCATCACGTTTTTTCGCAAAAAATTGAAAACTTTTTTTTGTTGAAATTCAGGTTCAAAATGATTATAGGTACAGTTTACAACACGTTGAGCACGAAACTACCGGTAGGCTGCCTAAGGAAAGCAGTGGTTATTGGAAGTTTCGTATTTTGAAATTCGGCCACATTGTGCTTCGAACCTACATTGCAGGCGAACGAGGCAACAAATTGAAGCAAACTAAACGTTGATCAACTCACAATTACATTGATAATCAAAAATAAATGAAACATTCGGAATCCATGACTATGAATTTTATCCGTCCCAAAAAAGTAAGGCTAACAACCATCACGTTTTTTCGCAAAAAATTGAAAACTTTTTTTTGTTGAAATTCAGGTTCAAAATGATTATAGGTACCGTATACAACACGTTGAGCACGAAACTACCGGTAGGCTGCCTAAGGAAAGCAGTGGTTATTGGAAGTTTCGTATTTTGAAATTCGGCCACATTGTGCTTCGAACGTACATTGCAGGTGAACGAGGCAACAAATTGAAGCAAACTAAACGTTGATCAACTCACAATTACATTGATAATCAAAAATAAATGAAACATTCGGAATCCGTGACTATGAATTTTATCCGTCCAAAAAAAGTAAGGCTAACCATCACGTTTTTTCGCAAAAAATTGAAAACTTTTTTTGTTGAAATTCAGGTTCAAAATGATTATAGGTACAGTTTACAACACGTTGAGCACGAAACTACCGGTAGGCTGCCTAAGGAAAGCAGTGGTTATTGGAAGTTTCGTATTTTGAAATTCGTTCACATTGTGCTTCGAACGTACATTGCAGACGAACGAGGCAACAAATTGAAGCAAACTAAGCGTTGATCAACTCACAATTACATTGATAATCAAAAATAAATGAAACATTCGGAATCCGTGACTATGAATTTTATCCGTCCAAAAAAAGTAAGGCTAACAACCATCACGTTTTCTCGCAAAAAATTGAAAACTTTTTTTTGTTGAAATTCAGGTTCAAAATGATTAAAGGTACAGTATACAACACGTTGAGCACGAAACTACCGGTAGGCTGCCTAAGGAAAGCAGTGGTTATTGGAAGTTTCGTATTTTGAAATTCGGCCACATTGTGCTTCGAACGTACATTGCAGGCGAACGAGGCAACAAATTGAAGCAAACTAAACGTTGATCAACTTACAATTACATTGATAATCAAAAATAAATGAAACATTCGGAATCCGTGACTATGAATTTTATCCGTCCAAAAAAAGTAAGGCTAACAACCATCACGTTTTCTCGCAAAAAATTGAAAACTTTTTTTTGTTGAAATTCAGGTTCAAAATGATTAAAGGTACAGTATACAACACGTTGAGCACGAAACTACCGGTAGGCTGCCTAAGGAAAGCAGTGGTTATTGGAAGTTTCGTATTTTGAAATTCGGCCACATTGTGCTTCGAACGTACATTGCAGGCGAACGAGGCAACAAATTGAAGCAAACTAAACGTTGATCAACTTACAATTACATTGATAATCAAAAATAAATGAAACATTCGGAATCCGTGACTATGAATTTTATCCGTCCAAAAAAAGTAAGGCTAACAACCATCACGTTTTCTCGCAAAAAATTGAAAACTTTTTTTTGTTGAAATTCAGGTTCAAAATGATTAAAGGTACAGTATACAACACGTTGAGCACGAAACTACCGGTAGGCTGCCTAAGGAAAGCAGTGGTTATTGGAAGTTTCGTATTTTGAAATTCGGCCACATTGTGCTTCGAACGTACATTGCAGGCGAACGAGGCAACAAATTGAAGTAAACTAAACGTTGATCAACTCACAATTACATTGATAATCAAAAATAAATGAAACATTCGGAATCCGTGACTATGAATTTTATCCGTCCAAAAAAAGTAAGGCTAACTAACCATCACGTTTTTTCGCAAAAAATTGAAAACTTTTTTGTGTTGAAATTCAGGTTCAAAATGATTATAGGTACAGTATACAACACGTTGAGCACGAAACTACCGGTAGGCTGCCTAAGGAAAGCAGTGGTTATTGGAAGTTTCGTATTTTGAAATTCGGTCACATTGTGCTTCGAACGTACATTGCAGACGAACGAGGCAACAAATTGAAGCAAACTAAGCGTTGATCAACTCACAATTACATTGATAATCAAAAATAAATGAAACATTCGGAATCCGTGACTATGAATTTTATCCGTCCAAAAAAAGTAACGCTAACCATCACGTTTTTTCGCAAAAAATTGAAAACTTTTTTTGTTGAAATTCAGGTTCAAAATGATTATAGGTACAGTATACAACACGTTGAGCACGAAACTACCGGTAGGCTGCCTAAGGAAAGCAGTGGTTATTGGAAGTTTCGTATTTTGAAATTCGGCCACATTGTGCTTCGAACCTACATTGCAGGCGAACGAGGCAACAAATTGAAGCAAACTAAACGTTGATCAACTCACAATTACATTGATAATCAAAAATAAATGAAACATTCGGAATCCGTGACTATGAATTTTATCCGTCCCAAAAAAGTAAGGCTAACAACCATCACGTTTTTTCGCAAAAAATTGAAAACTTTTTTTTGTTGAAATTCAGGTTCAAAATGATTATAGGTACAGTATACAACACGTTGAGCACGAAACTACCGGTAGGCTGCCTAAGGAAAGCAGTGGTTATTGGAAGTTTCGTATTTTGAAATTCGGTCACATTGTGCTTCGAACGTACATTGCAGACGAACGAGGCAACAAATTGAAGCAAACTAAGCGTTGATCAACTCACAATTACATTGATAATCAAAAATAAATGAAACATTCGGAATCCGTGACTATGAATTTTATCCGTCCAAAAAAAGTAACGCTAACCATCACGTTTTTTCGCAAAAAATTGAAAACTTTTTTTGTTGAAATTCAGGTTCAAAATGATTATAGGTACAGTATACAACACGTTGAGCACGAAACTACCGGTAGGCTGCCTAAGGAAAGCAGTGGTTATTGGAAGTTTCGTATTTTGAAATTCGGCCACATTGTGCTTCGAACGTACATTGCAGGCGAACGAGGCAACAAATTGAAGCAAACTAAACGTTGATCAACTCACAATTACATTGATAATCAAAAATAAATGAAACATTCGGAATCCGTGACTATGAATTTTATCCGTCCAAAAAAAGTAAGGCTAACTAACCATCACGTTTTTTCGCAAAAAATTGAAAACTTTTTTGTGTTGAAATTCAGGTTCAAAATGATTATAGGTACAGTATACAACACGTTGAGCACGAAACTACCGGTAGGCTGCCTAAGGAAAGCAGTGGTTATTGGAAGTTTCGTATTTTGAAATTCGGTCACATTGTGCTTCGAACGTACATTGCAGACGAACGAGGCAACAAATTGAAGCAAACTAAGCGTTGATCAACTCACAATTACATTGATAATCAAAAATAAATGAAACATTCGGAATCCGTGACTATGAATTTTATCCGTCCAAAAAAAGTAAGGCTAACTAACCATCACGTTTTTTCGCAAAAAATTGAAAACTTTTTTGTGTTGAAATTCAGGTTCAAAATGATTATAGGTACAGTATACAACACGTTGAGCACGAAACTACCGGTAGGCTGCCTAAGGAAAGCAGTGGTTATTGGAAGTTTCGTATTTTGAAATTCGGCCACATTGTGCTTCGAACGTACATTGCAGGCGAACGAGGCAACAAATTGAAGCAAACTAAGCGTTGATCAACTCACAATTACATTGATAATCAAAAATAAATGAAACATTCGGAATCCGTGACTATGAATTTTATCCGTCCAAAAAAAGTAAGGCAAACCATCACGTTTTTTCGCAAAAAAATTGAAAACTTTTTTTGTTGAAATTCAGGTTCAAAATGATTATAGGTACAGTATACAACACGTTGAGCACGAAACTACCGGTAGGCTGCCTAAGGAAAGCAGTGGTTATTGGAAGTTTCGTATTTTGAAATTCGGCCACATTGTGCTTCGAACCTACATTGCAGGCGAACGAGGCAACAAATTGAAGCAAACTAAACGTTGATCAACTCACAATTACATTGATAATCAAAAATAAATGAAACATTCGGAATCCGTGACTATGAATTTTATCCGTCCCAAAAAAGTAAGGCTAACAACCATCACGTTTTTTCGCAAAAAAATTGAAAACTTTTTTTGTTGAAATTCCGGTTCAAAATGATTATAGGTACAGTATACAACACGTTGAGCACGAAACTACCGGTAGGCTGCCTAAGGAAAGCAGTGGTTATTGGAAGTTTCGTATTTTGAAATTCGGCCACATTGTGCTTCGAACCTACATTGCAGGCGAACGAGGCAACAAATTGAAGCAAACTAAACGTTGATCAACTCACAATTACATTGATAATCAAAAATAAATGAAACATTCGGAATCCGTGACTATGAATTTTATCCGTCCAAAAAAAGTAAGGCTAACCATCACGTTTTTTCGCAAAAAATTGAAAACTTTTTTTTGTTGAAATTCAGGTTCAAAATGATTAAAGGTACAGTATACAACACGTTGAGCACGAAACTACCGGTAGGCTGCCTAAGGAAAGCAGTGGTTATTGGAAGTTTCGTATTTTGAAATTCGGCCACATTGTGCTTCGAACCTACATTGCAGGTGAACGAGGCAACAAATTGAAGCAAACTAAACGTTAATCAACTCACAATTACATTGATAATCAAAAATAAATGAAACATTCGGAATCCGTGACTATGAATTTTATCCGTCCAAAAAAAGTAAGGCTAACCATCACGTTTTTTCGCAAAAAATTGAAAACTTTTTTTTGTTGAAATTCAGGTTCAAAATGATTATAGGTACAGTATACAACACGTTGAGCACGAAACTACCGGTAGGCTGCCTAAGGAAAGCAGTGGTTATTGGAAGTTTCGTATTTTGAAATTCGGCCACATTGTGCTTCGAACCTACATTGCAGGCGAACGAGGCAACAAATTGAAGCAAACTAAACGTTGATCAACTCACAATTACATTGATAATCAAAAATAAATGAAACATTCGGAATCCGTGACTATGAATTTTATCCGTCCAAAAAAAGTAAGGCTAACCATCACGTTTTTTCGCAAAAAATTGAAAACTTTTTTTTGTTGAAATTCAAGTTCAAAATGATTAAAGGTACAGTATACAACACGTTGAGCACGAAACTACCGGTAGGCTGCCTAAGGAAAGCAGTGGTTATTGGAAGTTTCGTATTTTGAAATTCGGCCACATTGTGCTTCGAACCTACATTGCAGGCGAACGAGGCAACAAATTGAAGCAAACTAAACGTTGATCAACTCACAATTACATTGATAATCAAAAGTAAATGAAACATTCGGAATCCGTGACTATGAATTTTATCCGTCCAAAAAAAGTAACGCTAACCATCACGTTTTTTCGCAAAAAATTGAAAACTTTTTTTTGTTGAAATTCAAGTTCAAAATGATTAAAGGTACAGTATACAACACGTTGAGCACGAAACTACCGGTAGGCTGCCTAAGGAAAGCAGTGGTTATTGGAAGTTTCGTATTTTGAAATTCGGCCACATTGTGCTTCGAACCTACATTGCAGGCGAACGAGGCAACAAATTGAAGCAAACTAAACGTTGATCAACTCACAATTACATTGATAATCAAAAGTAAATGAAACATTCGGAATCCGTGACTATGAATTTTATCCGTCCAAAAAAAGTAACGCTAACCATCACGTTTTTTCGCAAAAAATTGAAAACTTTTTTTGTTGAAATTCAGGTTCAAAATGATTATAGGTACAGTATACAACACGTTGAGCACGAAACTACCGGTAGGCTGCCTAAGGAAAGCAGTGGTTATTGGAAGTTTCGTATTTTGAAATTCGGCCACATTGTGCTTCGAACCTACATTGCAGGCGAACGAGGCAACAAATTGAAGCAAACTAAACGTTGATCAACTCACAATTACATTGATAATCAAAAATAAATGAAACATTCGGAATCCGTGACTATGAATTTTATCCGTCCAAAAAAAGTAACGCTAACCATCACGTTTTTTCGCAAAAAATTGAAAACTTTTTTTGTTGAAATTCAGGTTCAAAATGATTATAGGTACAGTATACAACACGTTGAGCACGAAACTACCGGTAGGCTGCCTAAGGAAAGCAGTGGTTATTGGAAGTTTCGTATTTTGAAATTCGGCCACATTGTGCTTCGAACCTACATTGCAGGCGAACGAGGCAACAAATTGAAGCAAACTAAACGTTGATCAACTCACAATTACATTGATAATCAAAAGTAAATGAAACATTCGGAATCCGTGACTATGAATTTTATCCGTCCAAAAAAAGTAACGCTAACCATCACGTTTTTTCGCAAAAAATTGAAAACTTTTTTTGTTGAAATTCAGGTTCAAAATGATTATAGGTACAGTATACAACACGTTGAGCACGAAACTACCGGTAGGCTGCCTAAGGAAAGCAGTGGTTATTGGAAGTTTCGTATTTTGAAATTCGGCCACATTGTGCTTCGAACCTACATTGCAGGCGAACGAGGCAACAAATTGAAGCAAACTTAACGTTGATCAACTCACAATTACATTGATAATCAAAAATAAATGAAACATTCGGAATCCGTGACTATGAATTTTATCCGTCCAAAAAAAGTAAGGCTAGCCATCACGTTTTTTCGCAAAAAATTGAAAACTTTTTTTTGTTGAAATTCAGGTTCAAAATGATTAAAGGTACAGTATACAACACGTTGAGCACGAAACTACCGGTAGGCTGCCTAAGGAAAGCAGTGGTTATTGGAAGTTTCGTATTTTGAAATTCGGCCACATTGTGCTTCGAACCTACATTGCAGGCGAACGAGGCAACAAATTGAAGCAAACTAAACGTTGATCAACTCACAATTACATTGATAATCAAAAATAAATGAAACATTCGGAATCCGTGACTATGAATTTTATCCGTCCAAAAAAAGTAAGGCCACGTTTTTTCGCAAAAAATTGAAAACTTTTTTTTGTTGAAATTCAGGTTCAAAATGATTAAAGGTACAGTATACAACACGTTGAGCACGAAACTACCGGTAGGCTGCCTAAGGAAAGCAGTGGTTATTGGAAGTTTCGTATTTTGAAATTCGGCCACATTGTGCTTCGAACCTACATTGCAGGCGAACGAGGCAACAAATTGAAACAAACTAAACGTTGATCAACTCACAATTACATTGATAATCAAAAATAAATGAAACATTCGGAATCCGTGACTATGAATTTTATCCGTCCAAAAAAAGTAAGGCTAACCATCACGTTTTTTCGCAAAAAATTGAAAACTTTTTTTGTTGAAATTCAGGTTCAAAATGATTATAGGTACAGTATACAACACGTTGAGCACGAAACTACCGGTAGGCTGCCTAAGGAAAGCAGTGGTTATTGGAAGTTTCGTATTTTGAAATTCGGCCACATTGTGCTTCGAACCTACATTGCAGGTGAACGAGGCAACAAATTGAAGCAAACTAAACGTTGATCAACTCACAATTACATTGATAATCAAAAATAAATGAAACATTCGGAATCCGTGACTATGAATTTTATCCGTCCAAAAAAAGTAACGCTAACCATCACGTTTTTTCGCAAAAAATTGAAAACTTTTTTTGTTGAAATTCAGGTTCAAAATGATTATAGGTACAGTATACAACACGTTGAGCACGAAACTACCGGTAGGCTGCCTAAGGAAAGCAGTGGTTATTGGAAGTTTCGTATTTTGAAATTCGGCCACATTGTGCTTCGAACCTACATTGCAGGCGAACGAGGCAACAAATTGAAGCAAACTAAACGTTGATCAACTCACAATTACATTGATAATCAAAAATAAATGAAACATTCGGAATCTGTGACTATGAATTTTATCCGTCCAAAAAAAGTAACGCTAACCATCACGTTTTTTCGCAAAAAATTGAAAACTTTTTTTGTTGAAATTCAGGTTCAAAATGATTATAGGTACAGTATACAACACGTTGAGCACGAAACTACCGGTAGGCTGCCTAAGGAAAGCAGTGGTTATTGGAAGTTTCGTATTTTGAAATTCGGCCACATTGTGCTTCGAACCTACATTGCAGGCGAACGAGGCAACAAATTGAAGCAAACTAAACGTTGATCAACTCACAATTACATTGATAATCAAAAGTAAATGAAACATTCGGAATCCGTGACTATGAATTTTATCCGTCCAAAAAAAGTAACGCTAACCATCACGTTTTTTCGCAAAAAATTGAAAACTTTTTTTGTTGAAATTCAGGTTCAAAATGATTATAGGTACAGTATACAACACGTTGAGCACGAAACTACCGGTAGGCTGCCTAAGGAAAGCAGTGGTTATTGGAAGTTTCGTATTTTGAAATTCGGCCACATTGTGCTTCGAACCTACATTGCAGGCGAACGAGGCAACAAATTGAAGCAAACTAAACGTTGATCAACTCACAATTACATTGATAATCAAAAATAAATGAAACATTCGGAATCCGTGACTATGAATTTTATCCGTCCAAAAAAAGTAAGGCTAGCCATCACGTTTTTTCGCAAAAAATTGAAAACTTTTTTTTGTTGAAATTCAGGTTCAAAATGATTAAAGGTACAGTATACAACACGTTGAGCACGAAACTACCGGTAGGCTGCCTAAGGAAAGCAGTGGTTATTGGAAGTTTCGTATTTTGAAATTCGGCCACATTGTGCTTCGAACCTACATTGCAGGCGAACGAGGCAACAAATTGAAGCAAACTAAACGTTGATCAACTCACAATTACATTGATAATCAAAAATAAATGAAACATTCGGAATCCGTGACTATGAATTTTATCCGTCCAAAAAAAGTAAGGCTAACATCACGTTTTTTCGCAAAAAATTGAAAACTTTTTTTTGTTGAAATTCAGGTTCAAAATGATTAAAGGTACAGTATACAACACGTTGAGCACGAAACTACCGGTAGGCTGCCTAAGGAAAGCAGTGGTTATTGGAAGTTTCGTATTTTGAAATTCGGCCACATTGTGCTTCGAACCTACATTGCAGGCGAACGAGGCAACAAATTGAAACAAACTAAACGTTGATCAACTCACAATTACATTGATAATCAAAAATAAATGAAACATTCGGAATCCGTGACTATGAATTTTATCCGTCCAAAAAAAGTAAGGCTAACCATCACGTTTTTTCGCAAAAAATTGAAAACTTTTTTTTGTTGAAATTCAGGTTCAAAATGATTAAAGGTACAGTATACAACACGTTGAGCACGAAACTACCGGTAGGCTGCCTAAGGAAAGCAGTGGTTATTGGAAGTTTCGTATTTTGAAATTCGGCCACATTGTGCTTCGAACCTACATTGCAGGCGAACGAGGCAACAAATTGAAGCAAACTAAACGTTGATCAACTCACAATTACATTGATAATCAAAAATAAATGAAACATTCGGAATCCGTGACTATGAATTTTATCCGTCCAAAAAAAGTAAGGCTAACCATCACGTTTTTTCGCAAAAAATTGAAAACTTTTTTTTGTTGAAATTCAGGTTCAAAATGATTAAAGGTACAGTATACAACACGTTGAGCACGAAACTACCGGTAGGCTGCCTAAGGAAAGCAGTGGTTATTGGAAGTTTCGTATTTTGAAATTCGGCCACATTGTGCTTCGAACCTACATTGCAGGCGAACGAGGCAACAAATTGAAACAAACTAAACGTTGATCAACTCACAATTACATTGATAATCAAAAATAAATGAAACATTCGGAATCCGTGACTATGAATTTTATCCGTCCAAAAAAAGTAAGGCTAACCATCACGTTTTTTCGCAAAAAATTGAAAACTTTTTTTGTTGAAATTCAGGTTCAAAATGATTATAGGTACAGTATACAACACGTTGAGCACGAAACTACCGGTAGGCTGCCTAAGGAAAGCAGTGGTTATTGGAAGTTTCGTATTTTGAAATTCGGCCACATTGTGCTTCGAACCTACATTGCAGGTGAACGAGGCAACAAATTGAAGCAAACTAAACGTTGATCAACTCACAATTACATTGATAATCAAAAATAAATGAAACATTCGGAATCCGTGACTATGAATTTTATCCGTCCAAAAAAAGTAAGGCTAACCATCACGTTTTTTCGCAAAAAATTGAAAACTTTTTTTTGTTGAAATTCAGGTTCAAAATGATTAAAGGTACAGTATACAACACGTTGAGCACGAAACTACCGGTAGGCTGCCTAAGGAAAGCAGTGGTTATTGGAAGTTTCGTATTTTGAAATTCGGCCACATTGTGCTTCGAACCTACATTGCAGGCGAACGAGGCAACAAATTGAAGCAAACTAAACGTTGATCAACTCACAATTACATTGATAATCAAAAGTAAATGAAACATTCGGAATCCGTGACTATGAATTTTATCCGTCCAAAAAAAGTAAGGCTAACCATCACGTTTTTTCGCAAAAAATTGAAAACTTTTTTTTGTTGAAATTCAGGTTCAAAATGATTAAAGGTACAGTATACAACACGTTGAGCACGAAACTACCGGTAGGCTGCCTAAGGAAAGCAGTGGTTATTGGAAGTTTCGTATTTTGAAATTCGGCCATATTGTGCTTCGAACCTACATTGCAGGCGAACGAGGCAACAAATTGAAGCAAACTAAACGTTGATCAACTCACAATTACATTGATAATCAAAAATAAATGAAACATTCGGAATCCGTGACTATGAATTTTATCCGTCCAAAAAAAGTAAGGCTAACCATCACGTTTTTTCGCAAAAAATTGAAAACTTTTTTTTGTTGAAATTCAGGTTCAAAATGATTAAAGGTACAGTATACAGCACGTTGAGCACGAAACTACCGGTAGGCTGCCTAAGGAAAGCAGTGGTTATTGGAAGTTTCGTATTTTGAAATTCGGCCACATTGTGCTTCGAACCTACATTGCAGGCGAACGAGGCAACAAATTGAAACAAACTAAACGTTGATCAACTCACAATTACATTGATAATCAAAAATAAATGAAACATTCGGAATCCGTGACTATGAATTTTATCCGTCCAAAAAAAGTAAGGCTAACCATCACGTTTTTTCGCAAAAAATTGAAAACTTTTTTTGTTGAAATTCAGGTTCAAAATGATTATAGGTACAGTATACAACACGTTGAGCACGAAACTACCGGTAGGCTGCCTAAGGAAAGCAGTGGTTATTGGAAGTTTCGTATTTTGAAATTCGGCCACATTGTGCTTCGAACCTACATTGCAGGCGAACGAGGCAACAAATTGAAGCAAACTAAACGTTGATCAACTCACAATTACATTGATAATCAAAAATAAATGAAACATTCGGAATCCGTGACTATGAATTTTATCCGTCCAAAAAAAGTAAGGCTAACCATCACGTTTTTTCGCAAAAAATTGAAAACTTTTTTTTGTTGAAATTCAGGTTCAAAATGATTAAAGGTACAGTATACAACACGTTGAGCACGAAACTACCGGTAGGCTGCCTAAGGAAAGCAGTGGTTATTGGAAGTTTCGTATTTTGAAATTCGGCCACATTGTGCTTCGAACCTACATTGCAGGCGAACGAGGCAACAAATTGAAGCAAACTAAACGTTGATCAACTCACAATTACATTGATAATCAAAAGTAAATGAAACATTCGGAATCCGTGACTATGAATTTTATCCGTCCAAAAAAAGTAACGCTAACCATCACGTTTTTTCGCAAAAAATTGAAAACTTTTTTTTGTTGAAATTCAAGTTCAAAATGATTAAAGGTACAGTATACAACACGTTGAGCACGAAACTACCGGTAGGCTGCCTAAGGAAAGCAGTGGTTATTGGAAGTTTCGTATTTTGAAATTCGGCCACATTGTGCTTCGAACCTACATTGCAGGCGAACGAGGCAACAAATTGAAGCAAACTAAACGTTGATCAACTCACAATTACATTGATAATCAAAAATAAATGAAACATTCGGAATCCGTGACTATGAATTTTATCCGTCCAAAAAAAGTAAGGCTAACCATCACGTTTTTTCGCAAAAAATTGAAAACTTTTTTTTGTTGAAATTCAGGTTCAAAATGATTAAAGGTACAGTATACAACACGTTGAGCACGAAACTACCGGTAGGCTGCCTAAGGAAAGCAGTGGTTATTGGAAGTTTCGTATTTTGAAATTCGGCCACATTGTGCTTCGAACCTACATTGCAGGCGAACGAGGCAACAAATTGAAGCAAACTAAACGTTGATCAACTCACAATTACATTGATAATCAAAAATAAATGAAACATTCGGAATCCGTGACTATGAATTTTATCCGTCCAAAAAAAGTAAGGCTAACCATCACGTTTTTTCGCAAAAAATTGAAAACTTTTTTTGTTGAAATTCAGGTTCAAAATGATTATAGGTACAGTATACAACACGTTGAGCACGAAACTACCGGTAGGCTGCCTAAGGAAAGCAGTGGTTATTGGAAGTTTCGTATTTTGAAATTCGGCCACATTGTGCTTCGAACCTACATTGCAGGTGAACGAGGCAACAAATTGAAGCAAACTAAACGTTGATCAACTCACAATTACATTGATAATCAAAAATAAATGAAACATTCGGAATCCGTGACTATGAATTTTATCCGTCCAAAAAAAGTAAGGCTAACCATCACGTTTTTTCGCAAAAAATTGAAAACTTTTTTTTGTTGAAATTCAGGTTCAAAATGATTAAAGGTACAGTATACAACACGTTGAGCACGAAACTACCGGTAGGCTGCCTAAGGAAAGCAGTGGTTATTGGAAGTTTCGTATTTTGAAATTCGGCCACATTGTGCTTCGAACCTACATTGCAGGCGAACGAGGCAACAAATTGAAGCAAACTAAACGTTGATCAACTCACAATTACATTGATAATCAAAAGTAAATGAAACATTCGGAATCCGTGACTATGAATTTTATCCGTCCAAAAAAAGTAACGCTAACCATCACGTTTTTTCGCAAAAAATTGAAAACTTTTTTTTGTTGAAATTCAGGTTCAAAATGATTAAAGGTACAGTATACAACACGTTGAGCACGAAACTACCGGTAGGCTGCCTAAGGAAAGCAGTGGTTATTGGAAGTTTCGTATTTTGAAATTCGGCCACATTGTGCTTCGAACCTACATTGCAGGCGAACGAGGCAACAAATTGAAGCAAACTAAACGTTGATCAACTCACAATTACATTGATAATCAAAAATAAATGAAACATTCGGAATCCGTGACTATGAATTTTATCCGTCCAAAAAAAGTAAGGCTAACCATCACGTTTTTTCGCAAAAAATTGAAAACTTTTTTTTGTTGAAATTCAGGTTCAAAATGATTAAAGGTACAGTATACAACACGTTGAGCACGAAACTACCGGTAGGCTGCCTAAGGAAAGCAGTGGTTATTGGAAGTTTCGTATTTTGAAATTCGGCCACATTGTGCTTCGAACCTACATTGCAGGCGAACGAGGCAACAAATTGAAGCAAACTAAACGTTGATCAACTCACAATTACATTGATAATCAAAAATAAATGAAACATTCGGAATCCGTGACTATGAATTTTATCCGTCCAAAAAAAGTAAGGCTAACCATCACGTTTTTTCGCAAAAAATTGAAAACTTTTTTTTGTTGAAATTCAGGTTCAAAATGATTAAAGGTACAGTATACAACACGTTGAGCACGAAACTACCGGTAGGCTGCCTAAGGAAAGCAGTGGTTATTGGAAGTTTCGTATTTTGAAATTCGGCCACATTGTGCTTCGAACCTACATTGCAGGCGAACGAGGCAACAAATTGAAGCAAACTAAACGTTGATCAACTCACAATTACATTGATAATCAAAAGTAAATGAAACATTCGGAATCCGTGACTATGAATTTTATCCGTCCAAAAAAAGTAACGCTAACCATCACGTTTTTTCGCAAAAAATTGAAAACTTTTTTTTGTTGAAATTCAGGTTCAAAATGATTAAAGGTACAGTATACAACACGTTGAGCACGAAACTACCGGTAGGCTGCCTAAGGAAAGCAGTGGTTATTGGAAGTTTCGTATTTTGAAATTCGGCCACATTGTGCTTCGAACCTACATTGCAGGTGAACGAGGCAACAAATTGAAGCAAACTAAACGTTGATCAACTCACAATTACATTGA
Source organism: Nephrotoma appendiculata (assembly GCA_947310385.1). Classification (NCBI taxonomy): domain Eukaryota; kingdom Metazoa; phylum Arthropoda; class Insecta; order Diptera; family Tipulidae; genus Nephrotoma; species Nephrotoma appendiculata. The sequence continues at coordinate 83,365,271 of OX371224.1, read as the reverse complement.
TAATCAAAAATAAATGAAACATTCGGAATCCGTGACTATGAATTTTATCCGTCCAAAAAAAGTAAGGCTAACCATCACGTTTTTTCGCAAAAAATTGAAAACTTTTTTTTGTTGAAATTCAGGTTCAAAATGATTAAAGGTACAGTATACAACACGTTGAGCACGAAACTACCGGTAGGCTGCCTAAGGAAAGCAGTGGTTATTGGAAGTTTCGTATTTTGAAATTCAGCCACATTGTGCTTCGAACCTACATTGCAGGCGAACGAGGCAACAAATTGAAGCAAACTAAACGTTGATCAACTCACAATTACATTGATAATCAAAAGTAAATGAAACATTCGGAATCCGTGACTATGAATTTTATCCGTCCAAAAAAAGTAACGCTAACCATCACGTTTTTTCGCAAAAAATTGAAAACTTTTTTTTGTTGAAATTCAGGTTCAAAATGATTAAAGGTACAGTATACAACACGTTGAGCACGAAACTACCGGTAGGCTGCCTAAGGAAAGCAGTGGTTATTGGAAGTTTCGTATTTTGAAATTCGGCCACATTGTGCTTCGAACCTACATTGCAGGCGAACGAGGCAACAAATTGAAGCAAACTAAACGTTGATCAACTCACAATTACATTGATAATCAAAAATAAATGAAACATTCGGAATCCGTGACTATGAATTTTATCCGTCCAAAAAAAGTAAGGCTAACCATCACGTTTTTTCGCAAAAAATTGAAAACTTTTTTTTGTTGAAATTCAGGTTCAAAATGATTATAGGTACAGTATACAACACGTTGAGCACGAAACTACCGGTAGGCTGCCTAAGGAAAGCAGTGGTTATTGGAAGTTTCGTATTTTGAAATTCGGCCACATTGTGCTTCGAACCTACATTGCAGGCGAACGAGGCAACAAATTGAAGCAAACTAAACGTTGATCAACTCACAATTACATTGATAATCAAAAATAAATGAAACATTCGGAATCCGTGACTATGAATTTTATCCGTCCAAAAAAAGTAAAGCTAACCATCACGTTTTTTCGCAAAAAATTGAAAACTTTTTTTTGTTGAAATTCAGGTTCAAAATGATTAAAGGTACAGTATACAACACGTTGAGCACGAAACTACCGGTAGGCTGCCTAAGGAAAGCAGTGGTTATTGGAAGTTTCGTATTTTGAAATTCGGCCACATTGTGCTTCGAACCTACATTGCAGGCGAACGAGGCAACAAATTGAAGCAAACTAAACGTTGATCAACTCACAATTACATTGATAATCAAAAATAAATGAAACATTCGGAATCCGTGACTATGAATTTTATCCGTCCAAAAAAAGTAAGGCTAACCATCACGTTTTTTCGCAAAAAATTGAAAACTTTTTTTTGTTGAAATTCAGGTTCAAAATGATTAAAGGTACAGTATACAACACGTTGAGCACGAAACTACCGGTAGGCTGCCTAAGGAAAGCAGTGGTTATTGGAAGTTTCGTATTTTGAAATTCGGCCACATTGTGCTTCGAACCTACATTGCAGGCGAACGAGGCAACAAATTGAAGTAAACTAAACGTTGATCAACTCACAATTACATTGATAATCAAAAATAAATGAAACATTCGGAATCCGTGACTATGAATTTTATCCGTCCAAAAAAAGTAAGGCTAACCATCACGTTTTTTCGCAAAAAATTGAAAACTTTTTTTTGTTGAAATTCACGTTCAAAATGATTAAAGGTACAGTATACAACACGTTGAGCACGAAACTACCGGTAGGCTGCCTAAGGAAAGCAGTGGTTATTGGAAGTTTCGTATTTTGAAATTCGGCCACATTGTGCTTCGAACCTACATTGCAGGCGAACGAGGCAACAAATTGAAGCAAACTAAACGTTGATCAACTCACAATTACATTGATAATCAAAAGTAAATGAAACATTCGGAATCCGTGACTATGAATTTTATCCGTCCAAAAAAAGTAACGCTAACCATCACGTTTTTTCGCAAAAAATTGAAAACTTTTTTTTGTTGAAATTCAGGTTCAAAATGATTAAAGGTACAGTATACAACACGTTGAGCACGAAACTACCGGTAGGCTGCCTAAGGAAAGCAGTGGTTATTGGAAGTTTCGTATTTTGAAATTCGGCCACATTGTGCTTCGAACCTACATTGCAGGTGAACGAGGCAACAAATTGAAGCAAACTAAACGTTGATCAACTCACAATTACATTGATAATCAAAAATAAATGAAACATTCGGAATCCGTGACTATGAATTTTATCCGTCCAAAAAAAGTAAGGCTAACCATCACGTTTTTTCGCAAAAAATTGAAAACTTTTTTTTGTTGAAATTCAGGTTCAAAATGATTAAAGGTACAGTATACAACACGTTGAGCACGAAACTACCGGTAGGCTGCCTAAGGAAAGCAGTGGTTATTGGAAGTTTCGTATTTTGAAATTCGGCCACATTGTGCTTCGAACCTACATTGCAGGCGAACGAGGCAACAAATTGAAGCAAACTAAACGTTGATCAACTCACAATTACATTGATAATCAAAAGTAAATGAAACATTCGGAATCCGTGACTATGAATTTTATCCGTCCAAAAAAAGTAACGCTAACCATCACGTTTTTTCGCAAAAAATTGAAAACTTTTTTTTGTTGAAATTCAGGTTCAAAATGATTAAAGGTACAGTATACAACACGTTGAGCACGAAACTACCGGTAGGCTGCCTAAGGAAAGCAGTGGTTATTGGAAGTTTCGTATTTTGAAATTCGGCCACATTGTGCTTCGAACCTACATTGCAGGCGAACGAGGCAACAAATTGAAGCAAACTAAACGTTGATCAACTCACAATTACATTGATAATCAAAAATAAATGAAACATTCGGAATCCGTGACTATGAATTTTATCCGTCCAAAAAAAGTAAGGCTAACCATCACGTTTTTTCGCAAAAAATTGAAAACTTTTTTTTGTTGAAATTCAGGTTCAAAATGATTAAAGGTACAGTATACAACACGTTGAGCACGAAACTACCGGTAGGCTGCCTAAGGAAAGCAGTGGTTATTGGAAGTTTCGTATTTTGAAATTCGGCCACATTGTGCTTCGAACCTACATTGCAGGCGAACGAGGCAACAAATTGAAGCAAACTAAACGTTGATCAACTCACAATTACATTGATAATCAAAAATAAATGAAACATTCGGAATCCGTGACTATGAATTTTATCCGTCCAAAAAAAGTAAGGCTAACCATCACGTTTTTTCGCAAAAAATTGAAAACTTTTTTTTGTTGAAATTCAGGTTCAAAATGATTAAAGGTACAGTATACAACACGTTGAGCACGAAACTACCGGTAGGCTGCCTAAGGAAAGCAGTGGTTATTGGAAGTTTCGTATTTTGAAATTCGGCCACATTGTGCTTCGAACCTACATTGCAGGCGAACGAGGCAACAAATTGAAGCAAACTAAACGTTGATCAACTCACAATTACATTGATAATCAAAAGTAAATGAAACATTCGGAATCCGTGACTATGAATTTTATCCGTCCAAAAAAAGTAACGCTAACCATCACGTTTTTTCGCAAAAAATTGAAAACTTTTTTTTGTTGAAATTCAGGTTCAAAATGATTAAAGGTACAGTATACAACACGTTGAGCACGAAACTACCGGTAGGCTGCCTAAGGAAAGCAGTGGTTATGGGAAGTTTCGTATTTTGAAATTCGGCCACATTGTGCTTCGAACCTACATTGCAGGTGAACGAGGCAACAAATTGAAGCAAACTAAACGTTGATCAACTCACAATTACATTGATAATCAAAAATAAATGAAACATTCGGAATCCGTGACTATGAATTTTATCCGTCCAAAAAAAGTAAGGCTAACCATCACGTTTTTTCGCAAAAAATTGAAAACTTTTTTTTGTTGAAATTCAGGTTCAAAATGATTAAAGGTACAGTATACAACACGTTGAGCACGAAACTACCGGTAGGCTGCCTAAGGAAAGCAGTGGTTATTGGAAGTTTCGTATTTTGAAATTCGGCCACATTGTGCTTCGAACCTACATTGCAGGCGAACGAGGCAACAAATTGAAGCAAACTAAACGTTGATCAACTCACAATTACATTGATAATCAAAAGTAAATGAAACATTCGGAATCCGTGACTATGAATTTTATCCGTCCAAAAAAAGTAACGCTAACCATCACGTTTTTTCGCAAAAAATTGAAAACTTTTTTTTGTTGAAATTTAGGTTCAAAATGATTAAAGGTACAGTATACAACACGTTGAGCACGAAACTACCGGTAGGCTGCCTAAGGAAAGCAGTGGTTATTGGAAGTTTCGTATTTTGAAATTCGGCCACATTGTGCTTCGAACCTACATTGCAGGCGAACGAGGCAACAAATTGAAGCAAACTAAACGTTGATCAACTCACAATTACATTGATAATCAAAAATAAATGAAACATTCGGAATCCGTGACTATGAATTTTATCCGTCCAAAAAAAGTAAGGCTAACCATCACGTTTTTTCGCAAAAAATTGAAAACTTTTTTTTGTTGAAATTCAGGTTCAAAATGATTAAAGGTACAGTATACAACACGTTGAGCACGAAACTACCGGTAGGCTGCCTAAGGAAAGCAGTGGTTATTGGAAGTTTCGTATTTTGAAATTCGGCCACATTGTGCTTCGAACCTACATTGCAGGCGAACGAGGCAACAAATTGAAGCAAACTAAACGTTGATCAACTCACAATTACATTGATAATCAAAAATAAATGAAACATTCGGAATCCGTGACTATGAATTTTATCCGTCCAAAAAAAGTAAGGCTAACAACCATCACGTTTTTTCGCAAAAAAATTGAAAACTTTTTTTGTTGAAATTCCGGTTCAAAATGATTATAGGTACAGTATACAACACGTTGAGCACGAAACTACCGGTAGGCTGCCTAAGGAAAGCAGTGGTTATTGGAAGTTTCGTATTTTGAAATTCGGCCACATTGTGCTTCGAACCTACATTGCAGGTGAACGAGGCAACAAATTGAAGCAAACTAAACGTTGATCAACTCACAATTACATTGATAATCAAAAATAAATGAAACATTCGGAATCCGTGACTATGAATTTTATCCGTCCAAAAAAAGTAAGGCTAACCATCACGTTTTTTCGCAAAAAATTGAAAACTTTTTTTTGTTGAAATTCAGGTTCAAAATGATTAAAGGTACAGTATACAACACGTTGAGCACGAAACTACCGGTAGGCTGCCTAAGGAAAGCAGTGGTTATTGGAAGTTTCGTATTTTGAAATTCGGCCACATTGTGCTTCGAACCTACATTGCAGGCGAACGAGGCAACAAATTGAAGCAAACTAAACGTTGATCAACTCACAATTACATTGATAATCAAAAATAAATGAAACATTCGGAATCCGTGACTATGAATTTTATCCGTCCAAAAAAAGTAAGGCTAACCATCACGTTTTTTCGCAAAAAATTGAAAACTTTTTTTTGTTGAAATTCAGGTTCAAAATGATTAAAGGTACAGTATACAACACGTTGAGCACGAAACTACCGGTAGGCTGCCTAAGGAAAGCAGTGGTTATTGGAAGTTTCGTATTTTGAAATTCGGCCACATTGTGCTTCGAACCTACATTGCAGGCGAACGAGGCAACAAATTGAAGCAAACTAAACGTTGATCAACTCACAATTACATTGATAATCAAAAATAAATGAAACATTCGGAATCCGTGACTATGAATTTTATCCGTCCAAAAAAAGTAACGCTAACCATCACGTTTTTTCGCAAAAAATTGAAAACTTTTTTTTGTTGAAATTCAGGTTCAAAATGATTAAAGGTACAGTATACAACACGTTGAGCACGAAACTACCGGTAGGCTGCCTAAGGAAAGCAGTGGTTATTGGAAGTTTCGTATTTTGAAATTCGGCCACATTGTGCTTCGAACCTACATTGCAGGCGAACGAGGCAACAAATTGAAGCAAACTAAACGTTGATCAACTCACAATTACATTGATAATCAAAAATAAATGAAACATTCGGAATCCGTGACTATGAATTTTATCCGTCCAAAAAAAGTAAGGCTAACCATCACGTTTTTTCGCAAAAAATTGAAAACTTTTTTTTGTTGAAATTCAGGTTCAAAATGATTAAAGGTACAGTATACAACACGTTGAGCACGAAACTACCGGTAGGCTGCCTAAGGAAAGCAGTGGTTATTGGAAGTTTCGTATTTTGAAATTCGGCCACATTGTGCTTCGAACCTACATTGCAGGCGAACGAGGCAACAAATTGAAGCAAACTAAACGTTGATCAACTCACAATTACATTGATAATCAAAAATAAATGAAACATTCGGAATCCGTGACTATGAATTTTATCCGTCCAAAAAAAGTAAGGCTAACCATCACGTTTTTTCGCAAAAAATTGAAAACTTTTTTTTGTTGAAATTCAGGTTCAAAATGATTAAAGGTACAGTATACAACACGTTGAGCACGAAACTACCGGTAGGCTGCCTAAGGAAAGCAGTGGTTATTGGAAGTTTCGTATTTTGAAATTCGGCCACATTGTGCTTCGAACCTACATTGCAGGCGAACGAGGCAACAAATTGAAGCAAACTAAACGTTGATCAACTCACAATTACATTGATAATCAAAAGTAAATGAAACATTCGGAATCCGTGACTATGAATTTTATCCGTCCAAAAAAAGTAACGCTAACCATCACGTTTTTTCGCAAAAAATTGAAAACTTTTTTTTGTTGAAATTCAGGTTCAAAATGATTAAAGGTACAGTATACAACACGTTGAGCACGAAACTACCGGTAGGCTGCCTAAGGAAAGCAGTGGTTATTGGAAGTTTCGTATTTTGAAATTCGGCCACATTGTGCTTCGAACCTACATTGCAGGTGAACGAGGCAACAAATTGAAGCAAACTAAACGTTGATCAACTCACAATTACATTGATAATCAAAAATAAATGAAACATTCGGAATCCGTGACTATGAATTTTATCCGTCCAAAAAAAGTAAGGCTTACCATCACGTTTTTTCGCAAAAAATTGAAAACTTTTTTTTGTTGAAATTCAGGTTCAAAATGATTAAAGGTACAGTATACAACACGTTGAGCACGAAACTACCGGTAGGCTGCCTAAGGAAAGCAGTGGTTATTGGAAGTTTCGTATTTTGAAATTCGGCCACATTGTGCTTCGAACCTACATTGCAGGCGAACGAGGCAACAAATTGAAGCAAACTAAACGTTGATCAACTCACAATTACATTGATAATCAAAAGTAAATGAAACATTCGGAATCCGTGACTATGAATTTTATCCGTCCAAAAAAAGTAACGCTAACCATCACGTTTTTTCGCAAAAAATTGAAAACTTTTTTTTGTTGAAATTCAGGTTCAAAATGATTAAAGGTACAGTATACAACACGTTGAGCACGAAACTACCGGTAGGCTGCCTAAGGAAAGCAGTGGTTATTGGAAGTTTCGTATTTTGAAATTCGGCCACATTGTGCTTCGAACCTACATTGCAGGCGAACGAGGCAACAAATTGAAGCAAACTAAACGTTGATCAACTCACAATTACATTGATAATCAAAAATAAATGAAACATTCGGAATCCGTGACTATGAATTTTATCCGTCCAAAAAAAGTAAGGCTAACCATCACGTTTTTTCGCAAAAAATTGAAAACTTTTTTTTGTTGAAATTCAGGTTCAAAATGATTAAAGGTACAGTATACAACACGTTGAGCACGAAACTACCGGTAGGCTGCCTAAGGAAAGCAGTGGTTATTGGAAGTTTCGTATTTTGAAATTCGGCCACATTGTGCTTCGAACCTACATTGCAGGCGAACGAGGCAACAAATTGAAGCAAACTAAACGTTGATCAACTCACAATTACATTGATAATCAAAAATAAATGAAACATTCGGAATCCGTGACTATGAATTTTATCCGTCCAAAAAAAGTAAGGCTAACCATCACGTTTTTTCGCAAAAAATTGAAAACTTTTTTTTGTTGAAATTCAGGTTCAAAATGATTAAAGGTACAGTATACAACACGTTGAGCACGAAACTACCGGTAGGCTGCCTAAGGAAAGCAGTGGTTATTGGAAGTTTCGTATTTTGAAATTCGGCCACATTGTGCTTCGAACCTACATTGCAGGCGAACGAGGCAACAAATTGAAGCAAACTAAACGTTGATCAACTCACAATTACATTGATAATCAAAAATAAATGAAACATTCGGAATCCGTGACTATGAATTTTATCCGTCCAAAAAAAGTAAGGCTAACCATCACGTTTTTTCGCAAAAAATTGAAAACTTTTTTTTGTTGAAATTCAGGTTCAAAATGATTAAAGGTACAGTATACAACACGTTGAGCACGAAACTACCGGTAGGCTGCCTAAGGAAAGCAGTGGTTATTGGAAGTTTCGTATTTTGAAATTCGGCCACATTGTGCTTCGAACCTACATTGCAGGCGAACGAGGCAACAAATTGAAACAAACTAAACGTTGATCAACTCACAATTACATTGATAATCAAAAATAAATGAAACATTCGGAATCCGTGACTATGAATTTTATCCGTCCAAAAAAAGTAAGGCTAACCATCACGTTTTTTCGCAAAAAATTGAAAACTTTTTTTTGTTGAAATTCAGGTTCAAAATGATTAAAGGTACAGTATACAACACGTTGAGCACGAAACTACCGGTAGGCTGCCTAAGGAAAGCAGTGGTTATTGGAAGTTTCGTATTTTGAAATTCGGCCACATTGTGCTTCGAACCTACATTGCAGGCGAACGAGGCAACAAATTGAAGCAAACTAAACGTTGATCAACTCACAATTACATTGATAATCAAAAGTAAATGAAACATTCGGAATCCGTGACTATGAATTTTATCCGTCCAAAAAAAGTAACGCTAACCATCACGTTTTTTCGCAAAAAATTGAAAACTTTTTTGTGTTGAAATTCAAGTTCAAAATGATTAAAGGTACAGTATACAACACGTTGAGCACGAAACTACCGGTAGGCTGCCTAAGGAAAGCAGTGGTTATTGGAAGTTTCGTATTTTGAAATTCGGCCACATTGTGCTTCGAACGTACATTGCAGGCGAACGAGGCAACAAATTGAAGCAAACTAAACGTTGATCAACTCACAATTACATTGATAATCAAAAATAAATGAAACATTCGGAATCCGTGACTATGAATTTTATCCGTCCAAAAAAAGTAAGGCTAACCATCACGTTTTTTCGCAAAAAATTGAAAACTTTTTTTTGTTGAAATTCAGGTTCAAAATGATTAAAGGTACAGTATACAACACGTTGAGCACGAAACTACCGGTAGGCTGCCTAAGGAAAGCAGTGGTTATTGGAAGTTTCGTATTTTGAAATTCGGCCACATTGTGCTTCGAACCTACATTGCAGGCGAACGAGGCAACAAATTGAAGCAAACTAAACGTTGATCAACTCACAATTACATTGATAATCAAAAATAAATGAAACATTCGGAATCCGTGACTATGAATTTTATCCGTCCAAAAAAAGTAAGGCTAACCATCACGTTTTTTCGCAAAAAATTGAAAACTTTTTTTTGTTGAAATTCAGGTTCAAAATGATTAAAGGTACAGTATACAACACGTTGAGCACGAAACTACCGGTAGGCTGCCTAAGGAAAGCAGTGGTTATTGGAAGTTTCGTATTTTGAAATTCGGCCACATTGTGCTTCGAACCTACATTGCAGGCGAACGAGGCAACAAATTGAAACAAACTAAACGTTGATCAACTCACAATTACATTGATAATCAAAAATAAATGAAACATTCGGAATCCGTGACTATGAATTTTATCCGTCCAAAAAAAGTAAGGCTAACATCACGTTTTTTCGCAAAAAATTGAAAACTTTTTTTTGTTGAAATTCAGGTTCAAAATGATTAAAGGTACAGTATACAACACGTTGAGCACGAAACTACCGGTAGGCTGCCTAAGGAAAGCAGTGGTTATTGGAAGTTTCGTATTTTGAAATTCGGCCACATTGTGCTTCGAACCTACATTGCAGGCGAACGAGGCAACAAATTGAAGCAAACTAAACGTTGATCAACTCACAATTACATTGATAATCAAAAGTAAATGAAACATTCGGAATCCGTGACTATGAATTTTATCCGTCCAAAAAAAGTAACGCTAACCATCACGTTTTTTCGCAAAAAATTGAAAACTTTTTTTTGTTGAAATTCAAGTTCAAAATGATTAAAGGTACAGTATACAACACGTTGAGCACGAAACTACCGGTAGGCTGCCTAAGGAAAGCAGTGGTTATTGGAAGTTTCGTATTTTGAAATTCGGCCACATTGTGCTTCGAACCTACATTGCAGGCGAACGAGGCAACAAATTGAAGCAAACTAAACGTTGATCAACTCACAATTACATTGATAATCAAAAATAAATGAAACATTCGGAATCCGTGACTATGAATTTTATCCGTCCAAAAAAAGTAAGGCTAACCATCACGTTTTTTCGCAAAAAATTGAAAACTTTTTTTTGTTGAAATTCAGGTTCAAAATGATTAAAGGTACAGTATACAACACGTTGAGCACGAAACTACCGGTAGGCTGCCTAAGGAAAGCAGTGGTTATTGGAAGTTTCGTATTTTGAAATTCGGCCACATTGTGCTTCGAACCTACATTGCAGGCGAACGAGGCAACAAATTGAAGCAAACTAAACGTTGATCAACTCACAATTACATTGATAATCAAAAATAAATGAAACATTCGGAATCCGTGACTATGAATTTTATCCGTCCAAAAAAAGTAAGGCTAACCATCACGTTTTTTCGCAAAAAATTGAAAACTTTTTTTTGTTGAAATTCAGGTTCAAAATGATTAAAGGTACAGTATACAACACGTTGAGCACGAAACTACCGGTAGGCTGCCTAAGGAAAGCAGTGGTTATTGGAAGTTTCGTATTTTGAAGTTCGGCCACATTGTGCTTCGAACCTACATTGCAGGCGAACGAGGCAACAAATTGAAACAAACTAAACGTTGATCAACTCACAATTACATTGATAATCAAAAATAAATGAAACATTCGGAATCCGTGACTATGAATTTTATCCGTCCAAAAAAAGTAAGGCTAATGGGCTAGTTATATAACCGAAAACGAAACGGACCGAAACGAAACGAACGAATTGAATACAAAGAAACATACTAAACCAATTAGTTAGAAGAAACGAAACGAAAACGGACGGAGAAATTGATTCAATTCAATTTGCTTTCGTTTCGTCTTTGCGGTTATACACTATCAGTTATGTTTTTTGTGTTATCCTTACTAGCACTATGTTAAATTGTCAAAATATTTTATATTTTGTATACATTTATATATTTTGTATATTTCTATTTGGTTCGCAAAATATAAAATGGATTTTCCAAGTTAGTTTTCATACACATGATTGAGTAAACTTCAAATAATATAAAATTAAAAACAAATATGAAAATGTCAAAACCGTTTCACCAATTCGTCTATATAACCATGCCTCCTTCATATTTTCGTTTTATTTCGTTTCAGTCCGTTTCGTTTTCGTCTATATAACTAGCCCTTAACCATCACGTTTTTTCGCAAAAAATTGAAAACTTTTTTTTGTTGAAATTCAGGTTCAAAATGATTAAAGGTACAGTATACAACACGTTGAGCACGAAACTACCGGTAGGCTGCCTAAGGAAAGCAGTGGTTATTGGAAGTTTCGTATTTTGAAATTCGGCCACATTGTGCTTCGAACCTACATTGCAGGCGAACGAGGCAACAAATTGAAACAAACTAAACGTTGATCAACTCACAATTACATTGATAATCAAAAATAAATGAAACATTCGGAATCCGTGACTATGAATTTTATCCGTCCAAAAAAAGTAAGGCTAACCATCACGTTTTTTCGCAAAAAATTGAAAACTTTTTTTGTTGAAATTCAGGTTCAAAATGATTATAGGTACAGTATACAACACGTTGAGCACGAAACTACCGGTAGGCTGCCTAAGGAAAGCAGTGGTTATTGGAAGTTTCGTATTTTGAAATTCGGCCACATTGTGCTTCGAACCTACATTGCAGGCGAACGAGGCAACAAATTGAAGCAAACTAAACGTTGATCAACTCACAATTACATTGATAATCAAAAATAAATGAAACATTCGGAATCCGTGACTATGAATTTTATCCGTCCAAAAAAAGTAAGGCTAACCATCACGTTTTTTCGCAAAAAATTGAAAACTTTTTTTGTTGAAATTCAGGTTCAAAATGATTATAGGTACAGTATACAACACGTTGAGCACGAAACTACCGGTAGGCTGCCTAAGGAAAGCAGTGGTTATTGGAAGTTTCGTATTTTGAAATTCGGCCACATTGTGCTTCGAACCTACATTGCAGGTGAACGAGGCAACAAATTGAAGCAAACTAAACGTTGATCAACTCACAATTACATTGATAATCAAAAATAAATGAAACATTCGGAATCCGTGACTATGAATTTTATCCGTCCAAAAAAAGTAAGGCTAACCATCACGTTTTTTCGCAAAAAATTGAAAACTTTTTTTTGTTGAAATTCAGGTTCAAAATGATTAAAGGTACAGTATACAACACGTTGAGCACGAAACTACCGGTAGGCTGCCTAAGGAAAGCAGTGGTTATTGGAAGTTTCGTATTTTGAAATTCGGCCACATTGTGCTTCGAACCTACATTGCAGGCGAACGAGGCAACAAATTGAAGCAAACTAAACGTTGATCAACTCACAATTACATTGATAATCAAAAGTAAATGAAACATTCGGAATCCGTGACTATGAATTTTATCCGTCCAAAAAAAGTAAGGCTAACAACCATCACGTTTTTTCGCAAAAAATTGAAAACTTTTTTTTGTTGAAATTCAGGTTCAAAATGATTAAAGGTACAGTATACAACACGTTGAGCACGAAACTACCGGTAGGCTGCCTAAGGAAAGCAGTGGTTATTGGAAGTTTCGTATTTTGAAATTCGGCCACATTGTGCTTCGAACCTACATTGCAGGCGAACGAGGCAACAAATTGAAACAAACTAAACGTTGATCAACTCACAATTACATTGATAATCAAAAATAAATGAAACATTCGGAATCCGTGACTATGAATTTTATCCGTCCAAAAAAAGTAAGGCTAACCATCACGTTTTTTCGCAAAAAATTGAAAACTTTTTTTGTTGAAATTCAGGTTCAAAATGATTAAAGGTACAGTATACAACACGTTGAGCACGAAACTACCGGTAGGCTGCCTAAGGAAAGCAGTGGTTATTGGAAGTCTCGTATTTTGAAATTCGGCCACATTGTGCTTCGAACCTACATTGCAGGTGAACGAGGCAACAAATTGAAGCAAACTAAACGTTGATCAACTCACAATTACATTGATAATCAAAAATAAATGAAACATTCGGAATCCGTGACTATGAATTTTATCCGTCCAAAAAAAGTAAGGCTAACCATCACGTTTTTTCGCAAAAAATTGAAAACTTTTTTTTGTTGAAATTCAGGTTCAAAATGATTAAAGGTACAGTATACAACACGTTGAGCACGAAACTACCGGTAGGCTGCCTAAGGAAAGCAGTGGTTATTGGAAGTTTCGTATTTTGAAATTCGGCCACATTGTGCTTCGAACCTACATTGCAGGCGAACGAGGCAACAAATTGAAACAAACTAAACGTTGATCAACTCACAATTACATTGATAATCAAAAATAAATGAAACATTCGGAATCCGTGACTATGAATTTTATCCGTCCAAAAAAAGTAAGGCTAACCATCACGTTTTTTCGCAAAAAATTGAAAACTTTTTTTTGTTGAAATTCAAGTTCAAAATGATTAAAGGTACAGTATACAACACGTTGAGCACGAAACTACCGGTAGGCTGCCTAAGGAAAGCAGTGGTTATTGGAAGTTTCGTATTTTGAAATTCGGCCACATTGTGCTTCGAACCTACATTGCAGGCGAACGAGGCAACAAATTGAAGCAAACTAAACGTTGATCAACTCACAATTACATTGATAATCAAAAGTAAATGAAACATTCGGAATCCGTGACTATGAATTTTATCCGTCCAAAAAAAGTAACGCTAACCATCACGTTTTTTCGCAAAAAATTGAAAACTTTTTTTTGTTGAAATTCAAGTTCAAAATGATTAAAGGTACAGTATACAACACGTTGAGCACGAAACTACCGGTAGGCTGCCTAAGGAAAGCAGTGGTTATTGGAAGTTTCGTATTTTGAAATTCGGCCACATTGTGCTTCGAACCTACATTGCAGGCGAACGAGGCAACAAATTGAAACAAACTAAACGTTGATCAACTCACAATTACATTGATAATCAAAAATAAATGAAACATTCGGAATCCGTGACTATGAATTTTATCCGTCCAAAAAAAGTAAGGCTAACCATCACGTTTTTTCGCAAAAAATTGAAAACTTTTTTTGTTGAAATTCAGGTTCAAAATGATTATAGGTACAGTATACAACACGTTGAGCACGAAACTACCGGTAGGCTGCCTAAGGAAAGCAGTGGTTATTGGAAGTTTCGTATTTTGAAATTCGGCCACATTGTGCTTCGAACCTACATTGCAGGCGAACGAGGCAACAAATTGAAGTAAACTAAACGTTGATCAACTCACAATTACATTCCCAAGTAGCAATTTTTGGTTTCAATTAGGTATTATAACCAATATGAAACTTTGGTTTTAAAACTAAAAAGTTTTTTAAATGGTTTCAGACACGTTTCATACACGTTACGAAGCCTAAGCAGATACTGCTTTTGGCCGCGGTTTTTAATACCATCTCGTTTTAATTTTCCTAATGAGGAACCGTTTATAAACAGTTTTTAAAAAACTCCAGATTTTTTGAAACGGTTTTAAATGATTTTAAATATTTGTATTAAAACTATTTTTAAGATTCTTTGAAGCGGTGACAAACCTATTGGTTCTTGGTTTCAAAAACACCGTAACAAAAAACCGAAAAACATGTATTTTAACGCGCGAGGCTTGTCAAAATCTGAAAATCGCTTTAAAATGGACTAATTTCAGTTTTAATTACTAACTATCTAGAAAAAAACGGGTTTTAATTGATTTTATAAAAACTTTAGTTCCTATAAAATAGTCTAAAAAAATTTTTTAGTCAGATTGATTTTTCACTTCTAGGTGAATTTTTCAAGTGACTTGACAAATCTTATTATAAGATTCGTCATTTATCGTGTTTATCAGACGGTGATGTCTGACTCTAAACATACCAACCAATATATTCTTTGTGCTTATAAATAAAATAGATACATAATGACTTAGCGAATTATTTTAGAAGTTGGTAAACCATTATAAATTCCAGTGGTAAAAATACCTAAATAGAAGAAAATTATTAGAAACAATAATACGGTATTTTAGTCAATATTACAAGTCACAAAAGGGTTTTAATAAAACCCGTTTAAAATACGTTGCAATTGTTCGAAAATAAAACCGTATACGAATGGTTTCAAAATAACCAGTAAATTTTTGGATATTTGGAAACCATTTAAAAACTTCTGCTGGTGTCAAAATGGTTTCATAAAACTAGTCCAGAGACGTTTAAATTATTCGAAATTAAAGACATGTTAGGACAGGTTCAAAAATACTAGTTACATAAACTCTTAATTGCAACCTCGATTCTGGTTTTTCTGAAACTTTGGTTTCATTTTGCTACTTGGGTGTGCTTCGAACCTACATTGCAGGCGAACGAGGCAACAAATTGAAACAAACTAAACGTTGATCAACTCACAATTACATTGATAATCAAAAATAAATGAAACATTCGGAATCCGTGACTATGAATTTTATCCGTCCAAAAAAAGTAAGGCTAACCATCACGTTTTTTCGCAAAAAATTGAAAACTTTTTTTGTTGAAATTCAGGTTCAAAATGATTATAGGTACAGTATACAACACGTTGAGCACGAAACTACCGGTAGGCTGCCTAAGGAAAGCAGTGGTTATTGGAAGTTTCGTATTTTGAAATTCGGCCACATTGTGCTTCGAACCTACATTGCAGGTGAACGAGGCAACAAATTGAAGCAAACTAAACGTTGATCAACTCACAATTACATTGATAATCAAAAATAAATGAAACATTCGGAATCCGTGACTATGAATTTTATCCGTCCAAAAAAAGTAAGGCTAACCATCACGTTTTTTCGCAAAAAATTGAAAACTTTTTTTTGTTGAAATTCAGGTTCAAAATGATTATAGGTACAGTATACAAAACGTTGAGCACGAAACTACCGGTAGGCTGCCTAAGGAAAGCAGTGGTTATTGGAAGTTTCGTATTTTGAAATTCTTTCACATTGTGCTTCGAACGTACATTGCAGACGAACGAGGCAACAAATTGAAGCAAACTAAGCGTTGATCAACTCACAATTACATTGATAATCAAAAATAAATGAAACATTCGGAATCCGTGACTATGAATTTTATCCGTCCAAAAAAAGTAAGGCTAGCCATCACGTTTTTTCGCAAAAAATTGAAAACTTTTTTTTGTTGAAATTCAAGTTCAAAATGATTAAAGGTACAGTATACAACACGTTGAGCACGAAACTACCGGTAGGCTGCCTAAGGAAAGCAGTGGTTATTGGAAGTTTCGTATTTTGAAATTCGGCCACATTGT
This sequence comes from Nephrotoma appendiculata, assembly GCA_947310385.1. Taxonomy (NCBI): domain Eukaryota; kingdom Metazoa; phylum Arthropoda; class Insecta; order Diptera; family Tipulidae; genus Nephrotoma; species Nephrotoma appendiculata. Next base: position 83,348,589 of record OX371224.1, on the reverse strand, counting down.
GCTTCGAACCTACATTGCAGGCGAACGAGGCAACAAATTGAAGCAAACTAAACGTTGATCAACTCACAATTACATTGATAATCAAAAATAAATGAAACATTCGGAATCCGTGACTATGAATTTTATCCGTCCAAAAAAAGTAAGGCTAACCATCACGTTTTTTCGCAAAAAATTGAAAACTTTTTTTTGTTGAAATTCAAGTTCAAAATGATTAAAGGTACAGTATACAACACGTTGAGCACGAAACTACCGGTAGGCTGCCTAAGGAAAGCAGTGGTTATTGGAAGTTTCGTATTTTGAAATTCGGCCACATTGTGCTTCGAACCTACATTGCAGGCGAACGAGGCAACAAATTGAAGCAAACTAAACGTTGATCAACTCACAATTACATTGATAATCAAAAGTAAATGAAACATTCGGAATCCGTGACTATGAATTTTATCCGTCCAAAAAAAGTAACGCTAACCATCACGTTTTTTCGCAAAAAATTGAAAACTTTTTTTGTTGAAATTCAGATTCAAAATGATTATAGGTACAGTATACAACACGTTGAGCACGAAACTACTGGTAGGCTGCCTAAGGAAAGCAGTGGTTATTGGAAGTTTCGTATTTTGAAATTCGGCCACATTGTGCTTCGAACCTACATTGCAGGCGAACGAGGCAACAAATTGAAGCAAACTAAACGTTGATCAACTCACAATTACATTGATAATCAAAAATAAATGAAACATTCGGAATCCGTGACTATGAATTTTATCCGTCCAAAAAAAGTAAGGCTAACCATCACGTTTTTTCGCAAAAAATTGAAAACTTTTTTTGTTGAAATTCAGGTTCAAAATGATTATAGGTACAGTATACAACACGTTGAGCACGAAACTACCGGTAGGCTGCCTAAGGAAAGCAGTGGTTATTGGAAGTTTCGTATTTTGAAATTCGGCCACATTGTGCTTCGAACCTACATTGCAGGCGAACGAGGCAACAAATTGAAACAAACTAAACGTTGATCAACTCACAATTACATTGATAATCAAAAATAAATGAAACATTCGGAATCCGTGACTATGAATTTTATCCGTCCAAAAAAAGTAAGGCTAACCATCACGTTTTTTCGCAAAAAATTGAAAACTTTTTTTTGTTGAAATTCAGGTTCAAAATGATTATAGGTACAGTATACAACACGTTGAGCACGAAACTACCGGTAGGCTGCCTAAGGAAAGCAGTGGTTATTGGAAGTTTCGTATTTTGAAATTCTTTCACATTGTGCTTCGAACGTACATTGCAGACGAACGAGGCAACAAATTGAAGCAAACTAAGCGTTGATCAACTCACAATTACATTGATAATCAAAAATAAATGAAACATTCGGAATCCGTGACTATGAATTTTATCCGTCCAAAAAAAGTAAGGCTAACCATCACGTTTTTTCGCAAAAAATTGAAAACTTTTTTTTGTTGAAATTCAGGTTCAAAATGATTAAAGGTACAGTATACAACACGTTGAGCACGAAACTACCGGTAGGCTGCCTAAGGAAAGCAGTGGTTATTGGAAGTTTCGTATTTTGAAATTCGGCCACATTGTGCTTCGAACCTACATTGCAGGCGAACGAGGCAACAAATTGAAGCAAACTAAACGTTGATCAACTCACAATTACATTGATAATCAAAAATAAATGAAACATTCGGAATCCGTGACTATGAATTTTATCCGTCCAAAAAAAGTAAGGCTAACCATCACGTTTTTTCGCAAAAAATTGAAAACTTTTTTGTGTTGAAATTCAGGTTCAAAATGATTATAGGTACAGTATACAACACGTTGAGCACGAAACTACCGGTAGGCTGCCTAAGGAAAGCAGTGGTTATTGGAAGTTTCGTATTTTGAAATTCGGCCACATTGTGCTTCGAACCTACATTGCAGGCGAACGAGGCAACAAATTGAAGTAAACTAAACGTTGATCAACTCACAATTACATTGATAATCAAAAATAAATGAAACATTCGGAATCCGTGACTATGAATTTTATCCGTCCAAAAAAAGTAAGGCAAACCATCACGTTTTTTCGCAAAAAAATTGAAAACTTTTTTTGTTGAAATTCCGGTTCAAAATGATTAAAGGTACAGTATACAACACGTTGAGCACGAAACTACCGGTAGGCTGCCTAAGGAAAGCAGTGGTTATTGGAAGTTTCGTATTTTGAAATTCGGCCACATTGTGCTTCGAACCTACATTGCAGGCGAACGAGGCAACAAATTGAAGCAAACTAAACGTTGATCAACTCACAATTACATTGATAATCAAAAATAAATGAAACATTCGGAATCTGTGACTATGAATTTTATCCGTCCAAAAAAAGTAAGGCTAACCATCACATTTTTTCGCAAAAAATTGAAAACTTTTTTTTGTTGAAATTCAGGTTCAAAATGATTAAAGGTACAGTATACAACACGTTGAGCACGAAACTACCGGTAGGCTGCCTAAGGAAAGCAGTGGTTATTGGAAGTTTCGTATTTTGAAATTCGGCCACATTGTGCTTCGAACCTACATTGCAGGCGAACGAGGCAACAAATTGAAGCAAACTAAACGTTGATCAACTCACAATTACATTGATAATCAAAAATAAATGAAACATTCGGAATCCGTGACTATGAATTTTATCCGTCCAAAAAAAGTAAGGCTAACCATCACGTTTTTTCGCAAAAAATTGAAAACTTTTTTTTGTTGAAATTCAGGTTCAAAATGATTAAAGGTACAGTATACAACACGTTGAGCACGAAACTACCGGTAGGCTGCCTAAGGAAAGCAGTGGTTATTGGAAGTTTCGTATTTTGAAATTCGGCCACATTGTGCTTCGAACCTACATTGCAGGCGAACGAGGCAACAAATTGAAGCAAACTAAACGTTGATCAACTCACAATTACATTGATAATCAAAAATAAATGAAACATTCGGAATCCGTGACTATGAATTTTATCCGTCCAAAAAAAGTAAGGCTAACCATCACGTTTTTTCGCAAAAAATTGAAAACTTTTTTTTGTTGAAATTCAGGTTCAAAATGATTAAAGGTACAGTATACAACACGTTGAGCACGAAACTACCGGTAGGCTGCCTAAGGAAAGCAGTGGTTATTGGAAGTTTCGTATTTTGAAATTCGGCCACATTGTGCTTCGAACCTACATTGCAGGCGAACGAGGCAACAAATTGAAGCAAACTAAACGTTGATCAACTCACAATTACATTGATAATCAAAAATAAATGAAACATTCGGAATCCGTGACTATGAATTTTATCCGTCCAAAAAAAGTAAGGCTAACCACCATCACGTTTTTTCGCAAAAAATTGAAAACTTTTTTTTGTTGAAATTCAGGTTCAAAATGATTAAAGGTACAGTATACAACACGTTGAGCACGAAACTACCGGTAGGCTGCCTAAGGAAAGCAGTGGTTATTGGAAGTTTCGTATTTTGAAATTCGGCCACATTGTGCTTCGAACCTACATTGCAGGCGAACGAGGCAACAAATTGAAGCAAACTAAACGTTGATCAACTCACAATTACATTGATAATCAAAAATAAATGAAACATTCGGAATCTGTGACTATGAATTTTATCCGTCCAAAAAAAGTAAGGCTAACCATCACATTTTTTCGCAAAAAATTGAAAACTTTTTTTTGTTGAAATTCAGGTTCAAAATGATTAAAGGTACAGTATACAACACGTTGAGCACGAAACTACCGGTAGGCTGCCTAAGGAAAGCAGTGGTTATTGGAAGTTTCGTATTTTGAAATTCGGCCACATTGTGCTTCGAACCTACATTGCAGGCGAACGAGGCAACAAATTGAAGCAAACTAAACGTTGATCAACTCACAATTACATTGATAATCAAAAATAAATGAAACATTCGGAATCTGTGACTATGAATTTTATCCGTCCAAAAAAAGTAAGGCTAACCATCACATTTTTTCGCAAAAAATTGAAAACTTTTTTTTGTTGAAATTCAGGTTCAAAATGATTAAAGGTACAGTATACAACACGTTGAGCACGAAACTACCGGTAGGCTGCCTAAGGAAAGCAGTGGTTATTGGAAGTTTCGTATTTTGAAATTCGGCCACATTGTGCTTCGAACCTACATTGCAGGCGAACGAGGCAACAAATTGAAGCAAACTAAACGTTGATCAACTCACAATTACATTGATAATCAAAAATAAATGAAACATTCGGAATCCGTGACTATGAATTTTATCCGTCCAAAAAAAGTAAGGCTAACCATCACGTTTTTTCGCAAAAAATTGAAAACTTTTTTTTGTTGAAATTCAGGTTCAAAATGATTAAAGGTACAGTATACAACACGTTGAGCACGAAACTACCGGTAGGCTGCCTAAGGAAAGCAGTGGTTATTGGAAGTTTCGTATTTTGAAATTCGGCCACATTGTGCTTCGAACCTACATTGCAGGCGAACGAGGCAACAAATTGAAGCAAACTAAACGTTGATCAACTCACAATTACATTGATAATCAAAAATAAATGAAACATTCGGAATCTGTGACTATGAATTTTATCCGTCCAAAAAAAGTAAGGCTAACCATCACGTTTTTTCGCAAAAAATTGAAAACTTTTTTTTGTTGAAATTCAGGTTCAAAATGATTAAAGGTACAGTATACAACACGTTGAGCACGAAACTACCGGTAGGCTGCCTAAGGAAAGCAGTGGTTATTGGAAGTTTCGTATTTTGAAATTCGGCCACATTGTGCTTCGAACCTACATTGCAGGCGAACGAGGCAACAAATTGAAGCAAACTAAACGTTGATCAACTCACAATTACATTGATAATCAAAAATAAATGAAACATTCGGAATCCGTGACTATGAATTTTATCCGTCCAAAAAAAGTAAGGCTAACCATCACGTTTTTTCGCAAAAAATTGAAAACTTTTTTGTGTTGAAATTCAGGTTCAAAATGATTATAGGTACAGTATACAACACGTTGAGCACGAAACTACCGGTAGGCTGCCTAAGGAAAGCAGTGGTTATTGGAAGTTTCGTATTTTGAAATTCGGCCACATTGTGCTTCGAACCTACATTGCAGGCGAACGAGGCAACAAATTGAAGCAAACTAAACGTTGATCAACTCACAATTACATTGATAATCAAAAGTAAATGAAACATTCGGAATCCGTGACTATGAATTTTATCCGTCCAAAAAAAGTAACGCTAACCATCACGTTTTTTCGCAAAAAATTGAAAACTTTTTTTGTTGAAATTCAGGTTCAAAATGATTATAGGTACAGTATACAACACGTTGAGCACGAAACTACCGGTAGGCTGCCTAAGGAAAGCAGTGGTTATTGGAAGTTTCGTATTTTGAAATTCGGCCACATTGTGCTTCGAACCTACATTGCAGGCGAACGAGGCAACAAATTGAAGCAAACTAAACGTTGATCAACTCACAATTACATTGATAATCAAAAATAAATGAAACATTCGGAATCCGTGACTATGAATTTTATCCGTCCCAAAAAAGTAAGGCTAACAACCATCACGTTTTTTCGCAAAAAATTGAAAACTTTTTTTTGTTGAAATTCAGGTTCAAAATGATTATAGGTACAGTACACAACACGTTGAGCACGAAACTACCAAAAGGCTGCCTAAGGAAAGCAGTGGTTATTGGAAGTTTCGTATTTTGAAATTCGGCCACATTGTGCTTCGAACCTACATTGCAGGCGAACGAGGCAACAAATTGAAACAAATTAAACGTTGATCAACTCACAATTACATTGATAATCAAAAATAAATGAAACATTCGGAATCCGTGACTATGAATTTTATCCGTCCAAAAAAAGTAAGGCTAACCATCACGTTTTTTCGCAAAAAATTGAAAACTTTTTTTTGTTGAAATTCAGGTTCAAAATGATTATAGGTACAGTATACAACACGTTGAGCACGAAACTACCGGTAGGCTGCCTAAGGAAAGCAGTGGTTATTGGAAGTTTCGTATTTTGAAATTCGGCCACATTGTGCTTCGAACCTACATTGCAGGCGAACGAGGCAACAAATTGAAGCAAACTAAACGTTGATCAACTCACAATTACATTGATAATCAGAAATAAATGAAACATTCGGAATCCGTGACTATGAATTTTATCCGTCCAAAAAAAGTAAGGCTAACCATCACGTTTTTTCGCAAAAAATTGAAAACTTTTTTTTGTTGAAATTCAGGTTCAAAATGATTAAAGGTACAGTATACAACACGTTGAGCACGAAACTACCGGTAGGCTGCCTAAGGAAAGCAGTGGTTATTGGAAGTTTCGTATTTTGAAATTCGGCCACATTGTGCTTCGAACCTACATTGCAGGCGAACGAGGCAACAAATTGAAGCAAACTAAACGTTGATCAACTCACAATTACATTGATAATCAAAAATAAATGAAACATTCGGAATCCGTGACTATGAATTTTATCCGTCCAAAAAAAGTAAGGCTAACCATCACGTTTTTTCGCAAAAAATTGAAAACTTTTTTTGTTGAAATTCAGGTTCAAAATGATTAAAGGTACAGTATACAACACGTTGAGCACGAAACTACCGGTAGGCTGCCTAAGGAAAGCAGTGGTTATTGGAAGTTTCGTATTTTGAAATTCGGCCACATTGTGCTTCGAACCTACATTGCAGGCGAACGAGGCAACAAATTGAAGCAAACTAAACGTTGATCAACTCACAATTACATTGATAATCAAAAATAAATGAAACATTCGGAATCCGTGACTATGAATTTTATCCGTCCAAAAAAAGTAAGGCTAACCATCACGTTTTTTCGCAAAAAATTGAAAACTTTTTTTTGTTGAAATTCAGGTTCAAAATGATTAAAGGTACAGTATACAACACGTTGAGCACGAAACTACCGGTAGGCTGCCTAAGGAAAGCAGTGGTTATTGGAAGTTTCGTATTTTGAAATTCGGCCACATTGTGCTTCGAACCTACATTGCAGGCGAACGAGGCAATAAATTGAAGCAAACTAAACGTTGATCAACTCACAATTACATTGATAATCAAAAATAAATGAAACATTCGGAATCCGTGACTATGAATTTTATCCGTCCAAAAAAAGTAAGGCTAACCATCACGTTTTTTCGCAAAAAATTGAAAACTTTTTTTTGTTGAAATTCAGGTTCAAAATGATTATAGGTACAGTATACAACACGTTGAGCACGAAACTACCGGTAGGCTGCCTAAGGAAAGCAGTGGTTATTGGAAGTTTCGTATTTTGAAATTCGGCCACATTGTGCTTCGAACCTACATTGCAGGCGAACGAGGCAACAAATTGAAGCAAACTAAACGTTGATCAACTCACAATTACATTGATAATCAAAAATAAATGAAACATTCGGAATCCATGACTATGAATTTTATCCGTCCCAAAAAAGTAAGGCTAACAACCATCACGTTTTTTCGCAAAAAATTGAAAACTTTTTTTTGTTGAAATTCAGGTTCAAAATGATTATAGGTACAGTATACAACACGTTGAGCACGAAACTACCGGTAGGCTGCCTAAGGAAAGCAGTGGTTATTGGAAGTTTCGTATTTTGAAATTCGGCCACATTGTGCTTCGAACGTACATTGCAGGCGAACGAGGCAACAAATTGAAGCAAACTAAACGTTGATCAACTCACAATTACATTGATAATCAAAAATAAATGAAACATTCGGAATCCGTGACTATGAATTTTATCCGTCCAAAAAAAGTAAGGCTAACCATCACGTTTTTTCGCAAAAAATTGAAAACTTTTTTTTGTTGAAATTCAGGTTCAAAATGATTATAGGTACAGTATACAACACGTTGAGCACGAAACTACCGGTAGGCTGCCTAAGGAAAGCAGTGGTTATTGGAAGTTTCGTATTTTGAAATTCGGCCACATTGTGCTTCGAACCTACATTGCAGGCGAACGAGGCAACAAATTGAAGCAAACTAAACGTTGATCAACTCACAATTACATTGATAATCAAAAATAAATGAAACATTCGGAATCCGTGACTATGAATTTTATCCGTCCAAAAAAAGTAAGGCTAACCACCATCACGTTTTTTCGCAAAAAATTGAAAACTTTTTTTTGTTGAAATTCCGGTTCAAAATGATTATAGGTACAGTATACAACACGTTGAGCACGAAACTACCGGTAGGCTGCCTAAGGAAAGCAGTGGTTATTGGAAGTTTCGTATTATGAAATTCGGCCACATTGTGCTTCGAACGTACATTGCAGGCGAACGAGGCAACAAATTGAAGCAAACTAAACGTTGATCAACTCACAATTACATTGATAATCAAAAATAAATGAAACATTCGGAATCCGTGACTATGAATTTTATCCGTCCAAAAAAAGTAAGGCTTACCACCATCACGTTTTTTCGCAAAAAATTGAAAACTTTTTTTTGTTGAAATTCAGGTTCAAAATGATTAAAGGTACAGTATACAACACGTTGAGCACGAAACTACCGGTAGGCTGCCTAAGGAAAGCAGTGGTTATTGGAAGTTTCGTATTTTGAAATTCGGCCACATTGTGCTTTGAACGTACATTGCAGGCGAACGAGGCAACAAATTGAAGCAAACTAAACGTTGATCAACCACAATTACATTGATAATCAAAAATAAATGAAACATTCGGAATCCATGACTATGAATTTTATCCGTCCCAAAAAAGTAAGGCTAACAACCATCACGTTTTTTCGCAAAAAATTGAAAACTTTTTTTTGTTGAAATTCAGGTTCAAAATGATTAAAGGTACAGTATACAACACGTTGAGCACGAAACTACCGGTAGGCTGCCTAAGGAAAGCAGTGGTTATTGGAAGTTTCGTATTTTGAAATTCGGCCACATTGAGCTTCGAACCTACATTGCAGGCGAACGAGGCAACAAATTGAAGCAAACTAAACGTTGATCAACTCACAATTACATTGATAATCAAAAATAAATGAAACATTCGGAATCCGTGACTATGAATTTTATCCGTCCAAAAAAAGTAAGGCTAACCACCATCACGTTTTTTCGCAAAAAATTGAAAACTTTTTTTTGTTGAAATTCAGGTTCAAAATGATTATAGGTACAGTATACAACACGTTGAGCACGAAACTACCGGTAGGCTGCCTAAGGAAAGCAGTGGTTATTGGAAGTTTCGTATTTTGAAATTCGGCCACATTGTGCTTCGAACGTACATTGCAGGCGAACGAGGCAACAAATTGAAGCAAACTAAACGTTGATCAACTCACAATTACATTGATAATCAAAAATAAATGAAACATTCGGAATCCGTGACTATGAATTTTATCCGTCCAAAAAAAGTAAGGCTAACCACCATCACGTTTTTTCGCAAAAAATTGAAAACTTTTTTTTGTTGAAATTCAGGTTCAAAATGATTATAGGTACAGTATACAACACGTTGAGCACGAAACTACCGGTAGGCTGCCTAAGGAAAGCAGTGGTTATTGGAAGTTTCGTATTTTGAAATTCGGCCACATTGTGCTTCGAACCTACATTGCAGGCGAACGAGGCAACAAATTGAAGCAAACTAAACGTTGATCAACTCACAATTACATTGATAATCAAAAATAAATGAAACATTCGGAATCCATGACTATGAATTTTATCCGTCCCAAAAAAGTAAGGCTAACAACCATCACGTTTTTTCGCAAAAAATTGAAAACTTTTTTTTGTTGAAATTCAGGTTCAAAATGATTATAGGTACAGTATACAACACGTTGAGCACGAAACTACCGGTAGGCTGCCTAAGGAAAGCAGTGGTTATTGGAAGTTTCGTATTTTGAAATTCGGCCACATTGTGCTTCGAACGTACATTGCAGGCGAACGAGGCAACAAATTGAAGCAAACTAAACGTTGATCAACTCACAATTACATTGATAATCAAAAATAAATGAAACATTCGGAATCTGTGACTATGAATTTTATCCGTCCAAAAAAAGTAAGGCTAACCACCATCACGTTTTTTCGCAAAAAATTGAAAACTTTTTTTTGTTGAAATTCAGGTTCAAAATGATTATAGGTACAGTATACAACACGTTGAGCACGAAACTACCGGTAGGCTGCCTAAGGAAAGCAGTGGTTATTGGAAGTTTCGTATTTTGAAATTCGGCCACATTGTGCTTCGAACGTACATTGCAGGCGAACGAGGCAACAAATTGAAGCAAACTAAACGTTGATCAACTCACAATTACATTGATAATCAAAAATAAATGAAACATTCGGAATCCGTGACTATGAATTTTATCCGTCCAAAAAAAGTAAGGCTAACCACCATCACGTTTTTTCGCAAAAAATTGAAAACTTTTTTTTGTTGAAATTCAGGTTCAAAATGATTATAGGTACAGTATACAACACGTTGAGCACGAAACTACCGGTAGGCTGCCTAAGGAAAGCAGTGGTTATTGGAAGTTTCGTATTTTGAATATTCGGCCACATTGTGCTTCGAACCTACATTGCAGGCGAACGAGGCAACAAATTGAAGCAAACTAAACGTTGATCAACTCACAATTACATTGATAATCAAAAATAAATGAAACATTCGGAATCCATGACTATGAATTTTATCCGTCCCAAAAAAGTAAGGCTAACCATCACGTTTTTTCGCAAAAAATTGAAAACTTTTTTTTGTTGAAATTCAGGTTCAAAATGATTATAGGTACAGTATACAACACGTTGAGCACGAAACTACCGGTAGGCTGCCTAAGGAAAGCAGTGGTTATTGGAAGTTTCGTATTTTGAAATTCGGCCACATTGTGCTTCGAACGTACATTGCAGGCGAACGAGGCAACAAATTGAAGCAAACTAAACGTTGATCAACTCACAATTACATTGATAATCAAAAATAAATGAAACATTCGGAATCCGTGACTATGAATTTTATCCGTCCAAAAAAAGTAAGGCTAACCACCATCACGTTTTTTCGCAAAAAATTGAAAACTTTTTTTTGTTGAAATTCAGGTTCAAAATGATTATAGGTACAGTATACAACACGTTGAGCACGAAACTACCGGTAGGCTGCCTAAGGAAAGCAGTGGTTATTGGAAGTTTCGTATTTTGAAATTCGGCCACATTGTGCTTCGAACCTACATTGCAGGCGAACGAGGCAACAAATTGAAGCAAACTAAACGTTGATCAACTCACAATTACATTGATAATCAAAAATAAATGAAACATTCGGAATCCGTGACTATGAATTTTATCCGTCCAAAAAAAGTAAGGCTAACCACCATCACTTTTTTTCGCAAAAAATTGAAAACTTTTTTTTGTTGAAATTAAGGTTCAAAATGATTATATGTACAGTATACAACACGTTGAGCACGAAACTACCGGTAGGCTGCCTAAGGAAAGCAGTGGTTATTGGAAGTTTCGTATTTTGAATATTCGGCCACATTGTGCTTCGAACCTACATTGCAGGCGAACGAGGCAACAAATTGAAGCAAACTAAACGTTGATCAACTCACAATTACATTGATAATCAAAAATAAATGAAACATTCGGAATCCGTGACTATGAATTTTATCCGTCCCAAAAAAGTAAGGCTAACAACCATCACGTTTTTTCGCAAAAAATTGAAAACTTTTTTTTGTTGAAATTCAGGTTCAAAATGATTATATGTACAGTATACAACACGTTGAGCACGAAACTACCGGTAGGCTGCCTAAGGAAAGCAGTGGTTATTGGAAGTTTCGTATTTTGAAATTCGGCCACATTGTGCTTCGAACCTACATTGCAGGCGAACGAGGCAACAAATTGAAGCAAACTAAACGTTGATCAACTCACAATTACATTGATAATCAAAAATAAATGAAACATTCGGAATCCATGACTATGAATTTTATCCGTCCCAAAAAAGTAAGGCTAACAACCATCACGTTTTTTCGCAAAAAATTGAAAACTTTTTTTGTTGAAATTCAGGTTCAAAATGATTATAGGTACAGTATACAACACGTTGAGCACGAAACTACCGGTAGGCTGCCTAAGGAAAGCAGTGGTTATTGGAAGTTTCGTATTTTGAAATTCTTCCACATTGTGCTTCGAACGTACATTGCAGGCGAACGAGGCAACAAATTGAAGCAAACTAAACGTTGATCAACTCACAATTACATTGATCATCAAAAATAAATGAAACATTTGGAATCCGTGACTATGAATTTTATCCGTCCAAAAAAAGTAAGGCTAACCACCATCACGTTTTTTCGCAAAAAATTGAAAACTTTTTTTGTTGAAATTCAGGTTCAAAATGATTATAGGTACAGTATACAACACGTTGAGCACGAAACTACCGGTAGGCTGCCTAAGGAAAGCAGTGGTTATTGGAAGTTTCGTATTTTGAAATTCTTCCACATTGTGCTTCGAACGTACATTGCAGGCGAACGAGGCAACAAATTGAAGCAAACTAAACGTTGATCAACTCACAATTACATTGATAATCAAAAATAAATGAAACATTCGGAATCCGTGACTATGAATTTTATCCGTCCAAAAAAAGTAAGGCTAACCATCACGTTTTTTCGCAAAAAATTGAAAACTTTTTTTTGTTGAAATTCAGGTTCAAAATGATTATAGGTACAGTATACAACACGTTGAGCACGAAACTACCGGTAGGCTACCTAAGGAAAGCAGTGGTTATTGGAAGTTTCGTATTTTGAAATTCGGCCACATTGTGCTTCGAACCTACATTGCAGGCGAACGAGGCAACAAATTGAAGCAAACTAAACGTTGATCAACTCACAATTACATTGATAATCAAAAATAAATGAAACATTCGGAATCCATGACTATGAATTTTATCCGTCCCAAAAAAGTAAGGCTAACTAACAACCATCACGTTTTTTCGCAAAAAATTGAAAACTTTTTTTTGTTGAAATTCAGGTTCAAAATGATTATAGGTACAGTATACAACACGTTGAGCACGAAACTACCGGTAGGCTGCCTAAGGAAAGTAGTGGTTATTGGAAGTTTCGTATTTTGAAATTCGGCCACATTGTGCTTCGAACCTACATTGCAGGCGAACGAGGCAACAAATTGAAGCAAACTAAACGTTGATCAACTCACAATTACATTGATAATCAAAAATAAATGAAACATTCGGAATCCGTGACTATGAATTTTATCCGTCCAAAAAAAGTAAGGCTAACCATCACGTTTTTTCGCAAAAAATTGAAAACTTTTTTTGTTGAAATTCAGGTTCAAAATGATTATAGGTACAGTATACAACACGTTGAGCACGAAACTACCGGTAGGCTACCTAAGGAAAGCAGTGGTTATTGGAAGTTTCGTATTTTGAAATTCGGCCACATTGTGCTTCGAACCTACATTGCAGGCGAACGAGGCAACAAATTGAAGCAAACTAAACGTTGATCAACTCACAATTACATTGATAATCAAAAATAAATGAAACATTCGGAATCCATGACTATGAATTTTATCCGTCCCAAAAAATTAAGGCTAACAACCATCACGTTTTTTCGCAAAAAATTGAAAACTTTTTTTTGTTGAAATTCAGGTTCAAAATGATTATAGGTACAGTATACAACACGTTGAGCACGAAACTACCGGTAGGCTGCCTAAGGAAAGCAGTGGTTATTGGAAGTTTCGTATTTTGAAATTCTTCCACATTGTGCTTCGAACCTACATTGCAGGCGAACGAGGCAACAAATTGAAGCAAACTAAACGTTGATCAACTCACAATTACATTGATAATCAAAAATAAATGAAACATTCGGAATCCGTGACCATGAATTTTATCCGTCCAAAAAAAGTAAGGCTAACCATCACGTTTTTTCGCAAAAAATTGAAAACTTTTTTTGTTGAAATTCAGGTTCAAAATGATTATAGGTACAGTATACAACACGTTGAGCACGAAACTACCGGTAGGCTGCCTAAGGAAAGCAGTGGTTATTGGAAGTTTCGTATTTTGAAATTCTTCCACATTGTGCTTCGAACCTACATTGCAGGCGAACGAGGCAACAAATTGAAGCAAACTAAACGTTGATCAACTCACAATTACATTGATAATCAAAAATAAATGAAACATTCGGAATCCGTGACTATGAATTTTATCCGTCCAAAAAAAGTAAGGCTAACCATCACGTTTTTTCGCAAAAAATTGAAAACTTTTTTTTGTTGAAATTCAGGTTCAAAATGATTATAGGTACAGTATACAACACGTTGAGCACGAAACTACCGGTAGGCTACCTAAGGAAAGCAGTGGTTATTGGAAGTTTCGTATTTTGAAATTCGGCCACATTGTGCTTCGAACCTACATTGCAGGCGAACGAGGCAACAAATTGAAGCAAACTAAACGTTGATCAACTCACAATTACATTGATAATCAAAAATAAATGAAACATTCGGAATCCATGACTATGAATTTTATCCGTCCCAAAAAAGTAAGGCTAACAACCATCACGTTTTTTCGCAAAAAATTGAAAACTTTTTTTTGTTGAAATTCAGGTTCAAAATGATTATAGGTACAGTATACAACACGTTGAGCACGAAACTACCGGTAGGCTGCCTAAGGAAAGCAGTGGTTATTGGAAGTTTCGTATTTTGAAATTCGGCCACATTGTGCTTCGAACGTACATTGCAGGCGAACGAGGCAACAAATTGAAGCAAACTAAACGTTGATCAACTCACAATTACATTGATAATCAAAAATAAATGAAACATTCGGAATCCGTGACTATGAATTTTATCCGTCCAAAAAAAGTAAGGCTAACCACCATCACGTTTTTTCGCAAAAAATTGAAAACTTTTTTTTGTTGAAATTCAGGTTCAAAATGATTATAGGTACAGTATACAACACGTTGAGCACGAAACTACCGGTAGGCTGCCTAAGGAAAGCAGTGGTTATTGGAAGTTTCGTATTTTGAAATTCGGCCACATTGTGCTTCGAACGTACATTGCAGGCGAACGAGGCAACAAATTGAAGCAAACTAAACGTTGATCAACTCACAATTACATTGATAATCAAAAATAAATGAAACATTCGGAATCCGTGACTATGAATTTTATCCGTCCAAAAAAAGTAAGGCTAACCACCATCACGTTTTTTCGCAAAAAATTGAAAACTTTTTTTTGTTGAAATTCAGGTTCAAAATGATTATAGGTACAGTATACAACACGTTGAGCACGAAACTACCGGTAGGCTGCCTAAGGAAAGCAGTGGTTATTGGAAGTTTCGTATTTTGAAATTCGGCCACATTGTGCTTCGAACCTACATTGCAGGCGAACGAGGCAACAAATTGAAGCAAACTAAACGTTGATCAACTCACAATTACATTGATAATCAAAAATAAATGAAACATTCGGAATCCATGACTATGAATTTTATCCGTCCCAAAAAAGTAAGGCTAACAACCATCACGTTTTTTCGCAAAAAATTGAAAACTTTTTTTTGTTGAAATTCAGGTTCAAAATGATTATAGGTACAGTATACAACACGTTGAGCACGAAACTACCGGTAGGCTGCCTAAGGAAAGCAGTGGTTATTGGAAGTTTCGTATTTTGAAATTCGGCCACATTGTGCTTCGAACGTACATTGCAGGCGAACGAGGCAACAAATTGAAGCAAACTAAACGTTGATCAACTCACAATTACATTGATAATCAAAAATAAATGAAACATTCGGAATCTGTGACTATGAATTTTATCCGTCCAAAAAAAGTAAGGCTAACCACCATCACGTTTTTTCGCAAAAAATTGAAAACTTTTTTTTGTTGAAATTCAGGTTCAAAATGATTATAGGTACAGTATACAACACGTTGAGCACGAAACTACCGGTAGGCTGCCTAAGGAAAGCAGTGGTTATTGGAAGTTTCGTATTTTGAAATTCGGCCACATTGTGCTTCGAACGTACATTGCAGGCGAACGAGGCAACAAATTGAAGCAAACTAAACGTTGATCAACTCACAATTACATTGATAATCAAAAATAAATGAAACATTCGGAATCCGTGACTATGAATTTTATCCGTCCAAAAAAAGTAAGGCTAACCACCATCACGTTTTTTCGCAAAAAATTGAAAACTTTTTTTTGTTGAAATTCAGGTTCAAAATGATTATAGGTACAGTATACAACACGTTGAGCACGAAACTACCGGTAGGCTGCCTAAGGAAAGCAGTGGTTATTGGAAGTTTCGTATTTTGAATATTCGGCCACATTGTGCTTCGAACCTACATTGCAGGCGAACGAGGCAACAAATTGAAGCAAACTAAACGTTGATCAACTCACAATTACATTGATAATCAAAAATAAATGAAACATTCGGAATCCATGACTATGAATTTTATCCGTCCCAAAAAAGTAAGGCTAACCATCACGTTTTTTCGCAAAAAATTGAAAACTTTTTTTTGTTGAAATTCAGGTTCAAAATGATTATAGGTACAGTATACAACACGTTGAGCACGAAACTACCGGTAGGCTGCCTAAGGAAAGCAGTGGTTATTGGAAGTTTCGTATTTTGAAATTCGGCCACATTGTGCTTCGAACGTACATTGCAGGCGAACGAGGCAACAAATTGAAGCAAACTAAACGTTGATCAACTCACAATTACATTGATAATCAAAAATAAATGAAACATTCGGAATCCGTGACTATGAATTTTATCCGTCCAAAAAAAGTAAGGCTAACCACCATCACGTTTTTTCGCAAAAAATTGAAAACTTTTTTTTGTTGAAATTCAGGTTCAAAATGATTATAGGTACAGTATACAACACGTTGAGCACGAAACTACCGGTAGGCTGCCTAAGGAAAGCAGTGGTTATTGGAAGTTTCGTATTTTGAAATTCGGCCACATTGTGCTTCGAACCTACATTGCAGGCGAACGAGGCAACAAATTGAAGCAAACTAAACGTTGATCAACTCACAATTACATTGATAATCAAAAATAAATGAAACATTCGGAATCCGTGACTATGAATTTTATCCGTCCAAAAAAAGTAAGGCTAACCACCATCACTTTTTTTCGCAAAAAATTGAAAACTTTTTTTTGTTGAAATTAAGGTTCAAAATGATTATATGTACAGTATACAACACGTTGAGCACGAAACTACCGGTAGGCTGCCTAAGGAAAGCAGTGGTTATTGGAAGTTTCGTATTTTGAATATTCGGCCACATTGTGCTTCGAACCTACATTGCAGGCGAACGAGGCAACAAATTGAAGCAAACTAAACGTTGATCAACTCACAATTACATTGATAATCAAAAATAAATGAAACATTCGGAATCCGTGACTATGAATTTTATCCGTCCCAAAAAAGTAAGGCTAACAACCATCACGTTTTTTCGCAAAAAATTGAAAACTTTTTTTTGTTGAAATTCAGGTTCAAAATGATTATATGTACAGTATACAACACGTTGAGCACGAAACTACCGGTAGGCTGCCTAAGGAAAGCAGTGGTTATTGGAAGTTTCGTATTTTGAAATTCGGCCACATTGTGCTTCGAACCTACATTGCAGGCGAACGAGGCAACAAATTGAAGCAAACTAAACGTTGATCAACTCACAATTACATTGATAATCAAAAATAAATGAAACATTCGGAATCCATGACTATGAATTTTATCCGTCCCAAAAAAGTAAGGCTAACAACCATCACGTTTTTTCGCAAAAAATTGAAAACTTTTTTTGTTGAAATTCAGGTTCAAAATGATTATAGGTACAGTATACAACACGTTGAGCACGAAACTACCGGTAGGCTGCCTAAGGAAAGCAGTGGTTATTGGAAGTTTCGTATTTTGAAATTCTTCCACATTGTGCTTCGAACGTACATTGCAGGCGAACGAGGCAACAAATTGAAGCAAACTAAACGTTGATCAACTCACAATTACATTGATCATCAAAAATAAATGAAACATTTGGAATCCGTGACTATGAATTTTATCCGTCCAAAAAAAGTAAGGCTAACCACCATCACGTTTTTTCGCAAAAAATTGAAAACTTTTTTTGTTGAAATTCAGGTTCAAAATGATTATAGGTACAGTATACAACACGTTGAGCACGAAACTACCGGTAGGCTGCCTAAGGAAAGCAGTGGTTATTGGAAGTTTCGTATTTTGAAATTCTTCCACATTGTGCTTCGAACGTACATTGCAGGCGAACGAGGCAACAAATTGAAGCAAACTAAACGTTGATCAACTCACAATTACATTGATAATCAAAAATAAATGAAACATTCGGAATCCGTGACTATGAATTTTATCCGTCCAAAAAAAGTAAGGCTAACCATCACGTTTTTTCGCAAAAAATTGAAAACTTTTTTTTGTTGAAATTCAGGTTCAAAATGATTATAGGTACAGTATACAACACGTTGAGCACGAAACTACCGGTAGGCTACCTAAGGAAAGCAGTGGTTATTGGAAGTTTCGTATTTTGAAATTCGGCCACATTGTGCTTCGAACCTACATTGCAGGCGAACGAGGCAACAAATTGAAGCAAACTAAACGTTGATCAACTCACAATTACATTGATAATCAAAAATAAATGAAACATTCGGAATCCATGACTATGAATTTTATCCGTCCCAAAAAAGTAAGGCTAACTAACAACCATCACGTTTTTTCGCAAAAAATTGAAAACTTTTTTTTGTTGAAATTCAGGTTCAAAATGATTATAGGTACAGTATACAACACGTTGAGCACGAAACTACCGGTAGGCTGCCTAAGGAAAGTAGTGGTTATTGGAAGTTTCGTATTTTGAAATTCGGCCACATTGTGCTTCGAACCTACATTGCAGGCGAACGAGGCAACAAATTGAAGCAAACTAAACGTTGATCAACTCACAATTACATTGATAATCAAAAATAAATGAAACATTCGGAATCCGTGACTATGAATTTTATCCGTCCAAAAAAAGTAAGGCTAACCATCACGTTTTTTCGCAAAAAATTGAAAACTTTTTTTGTTGAAATTCAGGTTCAAAATGATTATAGGTACAGTATACAACACGTTGAGCACGAAACTACCGGTAGGCTACCTAAGGAAAGCAGTGGTTATTGGAAGTTTCGTATTTTGAAATTCGGCCACATTGTGCTTCGAACCTACATTGCAGGCGAACGAGGCAACAAATTGAAGCAAACTAAACGTTGATCAACTCACAATTACATTGATAATCAAAAATAAATGAAACATTCGGAATCCATGACTATGAATTTTATCCGTCCCAAAAAATTAAGGCTAACAACCATCACGTTTTTTCGCAAAAAATTGAAAACTTTTTTTTGTTGAAATTCAGGTTCAAAATGATTATAGGTACAGTATACAACACGTTGAGCACGAAACTACCGGTAGGCTGCCTAAGGAAAGCAGTGGTTATTGGAAGTTTCGTATTTTGAAATTCTTCCACATTGTGCTTCGAACCTACATTGCAGGCGAACGAGGCAACAAATTGAAGCAAACTAAACGTTGATCAACTCACAATTACATTGATAATCAAAAATAAATGAAACATTCGGAATCCGTGACCATGAATTTTATCCGTCCAAAAAAAGTAAGGCTAACCATCACGTTTTTTCGCAAAAAATTGAAAACTTTTTTTGTTGAAATTCAGGTTCAAAATGATTATAGGTACAGTATACAACACGTTGAGCACGAAACTACCGGTAGGCTGCCTAAGGAAAGCAGTGGTTATTGGAAGTTTCGTATTTTGAAATTCTTCCACATTGTGCTTCGAACCTACATTGCAGGCGAACGAGGCAACAAATTGAAGCAAACTAAACGTTGATCAACTCACAATTACATTGATAATCAAAAATAAATGAAACATTCGGAATCCGTGACTATGAATTTTATCCGTCCAAAAAAAGTAAGGCTAACCATCACGTTTTTTCGCAAAAAATTGAAAACTTTTTTTTGTTGAAATTCAGGTTCAAAATGATTATAGGTACAGTATACAACACGTTGAGCACGAAACTACCGGTAGGCTACCTAAGGAAAGCAGTGGTTATTGGAAGTTTCGTATTTTGAAATTCGGCCACATTGTGCTTCGAACCTACATTGCAGGCGAACGAGGCAACAAATTGAAGCAAACTAAACGTTGATCAACTCACAATTACATTGATAATCAAAAATAAATGAAACATTCGGAATCCATGACTATGAATTTTATCCGTCCCAAAAAAGTAAGGCTAACAACCATCACGTTTTTTCGCAAAAAATTGAAAACTTTTTTTTGTTGAAATTCAGGTTCAAAATGATTATAGGTACAGTATACAACACGTTGAGCACGAAACTACCGGTAGGCTGCCTAAGGAAAGCAGTGGTTATTGGAAGTTTCGTATTTTGAAATTCGGCCACATTGTGCTTCGAACGTACATTGCAGGCGAACGAGGCAACAAATTGAAGCAAACTAAACGTTGATCAACTCACAATTACATTGATAATCAAAAATAAATGAAACATTCGGAATCCGTGACTATGAATTTTATCCGTCCAAAAAAAGTAAGGCTAACCATCACGTTTTTTCGCAAAAAATTGAAAACTTTTTTTTGTTGAAATTCAGGTTCAAAATGATTATAGGTACAGTATACAACACGTTGAGCACGAAACTACCGGTAGGCTGCCTAAGGAAAGCAGTGGTTATTGGAAGTTTCGTATTTTGAAATTCGGCCACATTGTGCTTCGAACGTACATTGCAGGCGAACGAGGCAACAAATTGCAGTAAACTAAACGTTGATCAACTCACAATTACATTGATAATCAAAAATAAATGAAACATTCGGAATCCGTGACTATGAATTTTATCCGTCCAAAAAAAGTAAGGCTAACCATCACGTTTTTTCGCAAAAAATTGAAAACTTTTTTTTGTTGAAATTCAGGTTCAAAATGATTAAAGGTACAGTATACAACACGTTGAGCACGAAACTACCGGTAGGCTGCCTAAGGAAAGCAGTGGTTATTGGAAGTTTCGTATTTTGAAATTCGGCCACATTGTGCTTCGAACGTACATTGCAGGCGAACGAGGCAACAAATTGAAGCAAACTAAACGTTGATCAACTCACAATTACATTGATAATCAAAAATAAATGAAACATTCGGAATTCGTGACTATGAATTTTATCCGTCCAAAAAAAGTAAGGCTAACCATCACGTTTTTTCGCAAAAAATTGAAAACTTTTTTTTGTTGAAATTCAGGTTCAAAATGATTATAGGTACAGTATACAACACGTTGAGCACGAAACTACCGGTAGGCTGCCTAAGGAAAGCAGTGGTTATTGGAAGTTTCGTATTTTGAAATTCGGCCACATTGTGCTTCGAACCTACATTGCAGGCGAACGAGGCAACAAATTGAAGCAAACTAAACGTTGATCAACTCACAATTACATTGATAATCAAAAATAAATGAAACATTCGGAATCCGTGACTATGAATTTTATCCGTCCAAAAAAAGTAAGGCTAACCATCACGTTTTTTCGCAAAAAATTGAAAACTTTTTTTTGTTGAAATTCAGGTTCAAAATGATTATAGGTACAGTATACAACACGTTGAGCACGAAACTACCGGTAGGCTGCCTAAGGAAAGCAGTGGTTATTGGAAGTTTCGTATTTTGAAATTCGGCCACATTGTGCTTCGAACCTACATTGCAGGCGAACGAGGCAACAAATTGAAGCAAACTAAACGTTGATCAACTCACAATTACATTGATAATCAAAAATAAATGAAACATTCGGAATTCGTGACTATGAATTTTATCCGTCCAAAAAAAGTAAGGCTAACCATCACGTTTTTTCGCAAAAAATTGAAAACTTTTTTTTGTTGAAATTCAGGTTCAAAATGATTATAGGTACAGTATACAACACGTTGAGCACGAAACTACCGGTAGGCTGCCTAAGGAAAGCAGTGGTTATTGGAAGTTTCGTATTTTGAAATTCGGCCACATTGTGCTTCGAACCTACATTGCAGGCGAACGAGGCAACAAATTGAAGCAAACTAAACGTTGATCAACTCACAATTACATTGATAATCAAAAATAAATGAAACATTTGGAATCCGTGACTATGAATTTTATCCGTCCAAAAAAAGTAAGGCTAACCATCACGTTTTTTCGCAAAAAATTGAAAACTTTTTTGTGTTGAAATTCCGGTTCAAAATGATTATAGGTACAGTATAAAACACGTTGAGCACGAAACTACCGGTAGGCTGCCTAAGGAAAGCAGTGGTTATTGGAAGTTTCGTATTTTGAAATTCGGCCACATTGTGCTTCGAACCTACATTGCAGGCGAACGAGGCAACAAATTGAAGCAAACTAAACGTTGATCAACTCACAATTACATTGATAATCAAAAATAAATGAAACATTCGGAATCCGTGACTATGAATTTTATCCGTCCAAAAAAAGTAAGGCTAACCACCATCACGTTTTTTCGCAAAAAATTGAAAACTTTTTTTTGTTGAAATTCAGGTTCAAAATGATTATAGGTACAGTATACAACACGTTGAGCACGAAACTACCGGTAGGCTGCCTAAGGAAAGCAGTGGTTATTGGAAGTTTCGTATTTTGAAATTCGGCCACATTGTGCTTCGAACGTACATTGCAGGCGAACGAGGCAACAAATTGAAGTAAACTAAACGTTGATCAACTCACAATTACATTGATAATCAAAAATAAATGAAACATTCGGAATCCGTGACTATGAATTTTATCCGTCCAAAAAAAGTAAGGCTAACCATCACGTTTTTTCGCAAAAAATTGAAAACTTTTTTTTGTTGAAATTCAGGTTCAAAATGATTAAAGGTACAGTATACAACACGTTGAGCACGAAACTACCGGTAGGCTGCCTAAGGAAAGCAGTGGTTATTGGAAGTTTCGTATTTTGAAATTCGGCCACATTGTGCTTCGAACGTACATTGCAGGCGAACGAGGCAACAAATTGAAGCAAACTAAACGTTGATCAACTCACAATTACATTGATAATCAAAAATAAATGAAACATTCGGAATCCGTGACTATGAATTTTATCCGTCCAAAAAAAGTAAGGCTAACCATCACGTTTTTTCGCAAAAAATTGAAAACTTTTTTTTGTTGAAATTCAGGTTCAAAATGATTAAAGGTACAGTATACAACACGTTGAGCACGAAACTACCGGTAGGCTGCCTAAGGAAAGCAGTGGTTATTGGAAGTTTCGTATTTTGAAATTCGGCCACATTGTGCTTCGAACGTACATTGCAGGCGAACGAGGCAACAAATTGAAGCAAACTAAACGTTGATCAACTCACAATTACATTGATAATCAAAAATAAATGAAACATTCGGAATCCGTGACTATGAATTTTATCTGTCCAAAAAAAGTAAGGCTAACCATCACGTTTTTTCGCAAAAAAATGAAAACTTTTTTTTGTTGAAATTCAGGTTCAAAATGATTATAGGTACAGTATACAACACGTTGAGCACGAAACTACCGGTAGGCTGCCTAAGGAAAGCAGTGGTTATTGGAAGTTTCGTATTTTGAAATTCGGCCACATTGTGCTTCGAACCTACATTGCAGGCGAACGAGGCAACAAATTGAAGCAAACTAAACGTTGATCAACTCACAATTACATTGATAATCAAAAATAAATGAAACATTCGGAATCCGTGACTATGAATTTTATCCGTCCAAAAAAAGTAAGGCTAACCATCACGTTTTTTCGCAAAAAATTGAAAACTTTTTTGTGTTGAAATTCCGGTTCAAAATGATTATAGGTACAGTATAAAACACGTTGAGCACGAAACTACCGGTAGGCTGCCTAAGGAAAGCAGTGGTTATTGGAAGTTTCGTATTTTGAAATTCGGCCACATTGTGCTTCGAACGTACATTGCAGGCGAACGAGGCAACAAATTGAAGCAAACTAAACGTTGATCAACTCACAATTACATTGATAATCAAAAATAAATGAAACATTCGGAATCCGTGACTATGAATTTTATCCGTCCAAAAAAAGTAAGGCTAACCATCACGTTTTTTCGCAAAAAATTGAAAACTTTTTTTTGTTGAAATTCAGGTTCAAAATGATTAAAGGTACAGTATACAACACGTTGAGCACGAAACTACCGGTAGGCTGCCTAAGGAAAGCAGTGGTTATTGGAAGTTTCGTATTTTGAAATTCGGCCACATTGTGCTTCGAACGTACATTGCAGGCGAACGAGGCAACAAATTGAAGCAAACTAAACGTTGATCAACTCACAATTACATTGATAATCAAAAATAAATGAAACATTCGGAATCCGTGACTATGAATTTTATCCGTCCAAAAAAAGTAAGGCTAACCATCACGTTTTTTCGCAAAAAATTGAAAACTTTTTTTTGTTGAAATTCAGGTTCAAAATGATTATAGGTACAGTATACAACACGTTGAGCACGAAACTACCGGTAGGCTGCCTAAGGAAAGCAGTGGTTATTGGAAGTTTCGTATTTTGAAATTCGGCCACATTGTGCTTCGAACCTACATTGCAGGCGAACGAGGCAACAAATTGAAGCAAACTAAACGTTGATCAACTCACAATTACATTGATAATCAAAAATAAATGAAACATTCGGAATCCGTGACTATGAATTTTATCTGTCCAAAAAAAGTAAGGCTAACCATCACGTTTTTTCGCAAAAAAATGAAAACTTTTTTTTGTTGAAATTCAGGTTCAAAATGATTATAGGTACAGTATACAACACGTTGAGCACGAAACTACCGGTAGGCTGCCTAAGGAAAGCAGTGGTTATTGGAAGTTTCGTATTTTGAAATTCGGCCACATTGTGCTTCGAACCTACATTGCAGGCGAACGAGGCAACAAATTGAAGCAAACTAAACGTTGATCAACTCACAATTACATTGATAATCAAAAATAAATGAAACATTCGGAATCCGTGACTATGAATTTTATCCGTCCAAAAAAAGTAAGGCTAACCATCACGTTTTTTCGCAAAAAATTGAAAACTTTTTTGTGTTGAAATTCCGGTTCAAAATGATTATAGGTACAGTATAAAACACGTTGAGCACGAAACTACCGGTAGGCTGCCTAAGGAAAGCAGTGGTTATTGGAAGTTTCGTATTTTGAAATTCGGCCACATTGTGCTTCGAACGTACATTGCA
This sequence comes from Nephrotoma appendiculata, assembly GCA_947310385.1. NCBI lineage: Eukaryota > Metazoa > Arthropoda > Insecta > Diptera > Tipulidae > Nephrotoma > Nephrotoma appendiculata. Next base: position 83,323,508 of record OX371224.1, on the reverse strand, counting down.
GGCGAACGAGGCAACAAATTGAAGCAAACTAAACGTTGATCAACTCACAATTACATTGATAATCAGAAATAAATGAAACATTCGGAATCCGTGACTATGAATTTTATCCGTCCAAAAAAAGTAAGGCTAACCATCACGTTTTTTCGCAAAAAATTGAAAACTTTTTTTTGTTGAAATTCAGGTTCAAAATGATTAAAGGTACAGTATACAACACGTTGAGCACGAAACTACCGGTAGGCTGCCTAAGGAAAGCAGTGGTTATTGGAAGTTTCGTATTTTGAAATTCGGCCACATTGTGCTTCGAACGTACATTGCAGGCGAACGAGGCAACAAATTGAAGCAAACTAAACGTTGATCAACTCACAATTACATTGATAATCAAAAATAAATGAAACATTCGGAATCCGTGACTATGAATTTTATCCGTCCAAAAAAAGTAAGGCTAACCATCACGTTTTTTCGCAAAAAATTGAAAACTTTTTTTTGTTGAAATTCAGGTTCAAAATGATTAAAGGTACAGTATACAACACGTTGAGCACGAAACTACCGGTAGGCTGCCTAAGGAAAGCAGTGGTTATTGGAAGTTTCGTATTTTGAAATTCGGCCACATTGTGCTTCGAACGTACATTGCAGGCGAACGAGGCAACAAATTGAAGCAAACTAAACGTTGATCAACTCACAATTACATTGATAATCAAAAATAAATGAAACATTCGGAATCCGTGACTATGAATTTTATCCGTCCAAAAAAAGTAAGGCTAACCATCACGTTTTTTCGCAAAAAATTGAAAACTTTTTTTTGTTGAAATTCAGGTTCAAAATGATTATAGGTACAGTATACAACACGTTGAGCACGAAACTACCGGTAGGCTGCCTAAGGAAAGCAGTGGTTATTGGAAGTTTCGTATTTTGAAATTCGGCCACATTGTGCTTCGAACGTACATTGCAGGCGAACGAGGCAACAAATTGAAGTAAACTAAACGTTGATCAACTCACAATTACATTGATAATCAAAAATAAATGAAACATTCGGAATCCGTGACTATGAATTTTATCCGTCCAAAAAAAGTAAGGCTGCATCACGTTTTTTCGCAAAAAATTGAAAACTTTTTTTTGTTGAAATTCAGGTTCAAAATGATTAAAGGTACAGTATACAACACGTTGAGCACGAAACTACCGGTAGGCTGCCTAAGGAAAGCAGTGGTTATTGGAAGTTTCGTATTTTGAAATTCGGCCACATTGTGCTTCGAACGTACATTGCAGGCGAACGAGGCAACAAATTGAAGCAAACTAAACGTTGATCAACTCACAATTACATTGATAATCAAAAATAAATGAAACATTCGGAATCCGTGACTATGAATTTTATCCGTCCAAAAAAAGTAAGGCTAACCACCATCACGTTTTTTCGCAAAAAATTGAAAACTTTTTTTTGTTGAAATTCAGGTTCAAAATGATTATAGGTACAGTATACAACACGTTGAGCACGAAACTACCGGTAGGCTGCCTAAGGAAAGCAGTGGTTATTGGAAGTTTCGTATTTTGAAATTCGGCCACATTGTGCTTCGAACGTACATTGCAGGCGAACGAGGCAACAAATTGAAGCAAACTAAACGTTGATCAACTCACAATTACATTGATAATCAAAAATAAATGAAACATTCGGAATCCGTGACTATGAATTTTATCCGTCCAAAAAAAGTAAGTCTAACCATCACGTTTTTTCGCAAAAAATTGAAAACTTTTTTTTGTTGAAATTCAGGTTCAAAATGATTAAAGGTACAGTATACAACACGTTGAGCACGAAACTACCGGTAGGCTGCCTAAGGAAAGCAGTGGTTATTGGAAGTTTCGTATTTTGAAATTCTTCCACATTGTGCTTCGAACGTACATTGCAGGCGAACGAGGCAACAAATTGAAGCAAACTAAACGTTGATCAACTCACAATTACATTGATAATCAAAAATAAATGAAACATTCGGAATCCGTGACTATGAATTTTATCCGTCCAAAAAAAGTAAGTCTAACCATCACGTTTTTTCGCAAAAAATTGAAAACTTTTTTTTGTTGAAATTCAGGTTCAAAATGATTATAGGTACAGTATACAACACGTTGAGCACGAAACTACCGGTAGGCTGCCTAAGGAAAGCAGTGGTTATTGGAAGTTTCGTATTTTGAAATTCGGCCATATTGTGCTTCGAACGTACATTGCAGGCGAACGAGGCAACAAATTGAAGCAAACTAAACGTTGATCAACTCACAATTACATTGATAATCAAAAATAAATGAAACATTCGGAATCCGTGACTATGAATTTTATCCGTCCAAAAAAAGTAAGGCTAACCACCATCACGTTTTTTCGCAAAAAATTGAAAACTTTTTTTTGTTGAAATTCAGGTTCAAAATGATTATAGGTACAGTATACAACACGTTGAGCACGAAACTACCGGTAGGCTGCCTAAGGAAAGCAGTGGTTATTGGAAGTTTCGTATTTTGAAATTCGGCCACATTGTGCTTCGAACGTACATTGCAGGCGAACGAGGCAACAAATTGAAGCAAACTAAACGTTGATCAACTCACAATTACATTGATAATCAAAAATAAATGAAACATTCGGAATCCGTGACTATGAATTTTATCCGTCCAAAAAAAGTAAGGCTAACCATCACGTTTTTTCGCAAAAAATTGAAAACTTTTTTTTGTTGAAATTCAGGTTCAAAATGATTATATGTACAGTATACAACACGTTGAGCACGAAACTACCGGTAGGCTGCCTAAGGAAAGCAGTGGTTATTGGAAGTTTCGTATTTTGAATATTCGGCCACATTGTGCTTCGAACCTACATTGCAGGCGAACGAGGCAACAAATTGAAGCAAACTAAACGTTGATCAACTCACAATTACATTGATAATCAAAAATAAATGAAACATTCGGAATCCATGACTATGAATTTTATCCGTCCCAAAAAAGTAAGGCTAACCATCACGTTTTTTCGCAAAAAATTGAAAACTTTTTTTTGTTGAAATTCAGGTTCAAAATGATTATAGGTACAGTATACAACACGTTGAGCACGAAACTACCGGTAGGCTGCCTAAGGAAAGCAGTGGTTATTGGAAGTTTCGTATTTTGAAATTCGGCCACATTGTGCTTCGAACCTACATTGCAGGCGAACGAGGCAACAAATTGCAGTAAACTAAACGTTGATCAACTCACAATTACATTGATAATCAAAAATAAATGAAACATTCGGAATCCGTGACTATGAATTTTATCCGTCCAAAAAAAGTAAGGCTAACCATCACGTTTTTTCGCAAAAAATTGAAAACTTTTTTTTGTTGAAATTCAGGTTCAAAATGATTAAAGGTACAGTATACAACACGTTGAGCACGAAACTACCGGTAGGCTGCCTAAGGAAAGCAGTGGTTATTGGAAGTTTCGTATTTTGAAATTCGGCCACATTGAGCTTCGAACCTACATTGCAGGCGAACGAGGCAACAAATTGAAGCAAACTAAACGTTGATCAACTCACAATTACATTGATAATCAAAAATAAATGAAACATTCGGAATCCGTGACTATGAATTTTATCCGTCCAAAAAAAGTAAGGCTAACCATCACGTTTTTTCGCAAAAAATTGAAAACTTTTTTTTGTTGAAATTCAGGTTCAAAATGATTATAGGTACAGTATACAACACGTTGAGCACGAAACTACCGGTAGGCTGCCTAAGGAAAGCAGTGGTTATTGGAAGTTTCGTATTTTGAAATTCGGCCACATTGTGCTTCGAACGTACATTGCAGGCGAACGAGGCAACAAATTGAAGCAAACTAAACGTTGATCAACTCACAATTACATTGATAATCAAAAATAAATGAAACATTCGGAATCCGTGACTATGAATTTTATCCGTCCAAAAAAAGTAAGGCTAACCACCATCACGTTTTTTCGCAAAAAATTGAAAACTTTTTTTTGTTGAAATTCAGGTTCAAAATGATTATAGGTACAGTATACAACACGTTGAGCACGAAACTACCGGTAGGCTGCCTAAGGAAAGCAGTGGTTATTGGAAGTTTCGTATTTTGAAATTCGGCCACATTGTGCTTCGAACCTACATTGCAGGCGAACGAGGCAACAAATTGAAGCAAACTAAACGTTGATCAACTCACAATTACATTGATAATCAAAAATAAATGAAACATTCGGAATCCATGACTATGAATTTTATCCGTCCCAAAAAAGTAAGGCTAACCATCACGTTTTTTCGCAAAAAATTGAAAACTTTTTTTGTTGAAATTCAGGTTCAAAATGATTATAGGTACAGTATACAACACGTTGAGCACGAAACTACCGGTAGGCTACCTAAGGAAAGCAGTGGTTATTGGAAGTTTCGTATTTTGAAATTCGGCCACATTGTGCTTCGAACCTACATTGCAGGCGAACGAGGCAACAAATTGAAGCAAACTAAACGTTGATCAACTCACAATTACATTGATAATCAAAAATAAATGAAACATTCGGAATCCATGACTATGAATTTTATCCGTCCCAAAAAAGTAAGGCTAACTAACAACCATCACGTTTTTTCGCAAAAAATTGAAAACTTTTTTTTGTTGAAATTCAGGTTCAAAATGATTATAGGTACAGTATACAACACGTTGAGCACGAAACTACCGGTAGGCTGCCTAAGGAAAGTAGTGGTTATTGGAAGTTTCGTATTTTGAAATTCGGCCACATTGTGCTTCGAACCTACATTGCAGGCGAACGAGGCAACAAATTGAAGCAAACTAAACGTTGATCAACTCACAATTACATTGATAATCAAAAATAAATGAAACATTCGGAATCCGTGACTATGAATTTTATCCGTCCAAAAAAAGTAAGGCTAACCATCACGTTTTTTCGCAAAAAATTGAAAACTTTTTTTGTTGAAATTCAGGTTCAAAATGATTATAGGTACAGTATACAACACGTTGAGCACGAAACTACCGGTAGGCTACCTAAGGAAAGCAGTGGTTATTGGAAGTTTCGTATTTTGAAATTCGGCCACATTGTGCTTCGAACCTACATTGCAGGCGAACGAGGCAACAAATTGAAGCAAACTAAACGTTGATCAACTCACAATTACATTGATAATCAAAAATAAATGAAACATTCGGAATCCATGACTATGAATTTTATCCGTCCCAAAAAATTAAGGCTAACAACCATCACGTTTTTTCGCAAAAAATTGAAAACTTTTTTTTGTTGAAATTCAGGTTCAAAATGATTATAGGTACAGTATACAACACGTTGAGCACGAAACTACCGGTAGGCTGCCTAAGGAAAGCAGTGGTTATTGGAAGTTTCGTATTTTGAAATTCGGCCACATTGTGCTTCGAACCTACATTGCAGGCGAACGAGGCAACAAATTGAAGCAAACTAAACGTTGATCAACTCACAATTACATTGATAATCAAAAATAAATGAAACATTCGGAATCCATGACTATGAATTTTATCCGTCCCAAAAAAGTAAGGCTAACAACCATCACGTTTTTTCGCAAAAAATTGAAAACTTTTTTTTGTTGAAATTCAGGTTCAAAATGATTATATGTACAGTATACAACACGTTGAGCACGAAACTACCGGTAGGCTGCCTAAGGAAAGCAGTGGTTATTGGAAGTTTCGTATTTTGAAATTCGGCCACATTGTGCTTCGAACCTACATTGCAGGCGAACGAGGCAACAAATTGAAGCAAACTAAACGTTGATCAACTCACAATTACATTGATAATCAAAAATAAATGAAACATTCGGAATCCGTGACTATGAATTTTATCCGTCCAAAAAAAGTAAGGCTAACCATCACGTTTTTTCGCAAAAAATTGAAAACTTTTTTTGTTGAAATTCAGGTTCAAAATGATTATAGGTACAGTATACAACACGTTGAGCACGAAACTACCGGTAGGCTGCCTAAGGAAAGCAGTGGTTATTGGAAGTTTCGTATTTTGAAATTCTTCCACATTGTGCTTCGAACGTACATTGCAGGCGAACGAGGCAACAAATTGAAGCAAACTAAACGTTGATCAACTCACAATTACATTGATAATCAAAAATAAATGAAACATTCGGAATCCGTGACTATGAATTTTATCCGTCCAAAAAAAGTAAGGCTAACCACCATCACGTTTTTTCGCAAAAAATTGAAAACTTTTTTTGTTGAAATTCAGGTTCAAAATGATTATAGGTACAGTATACAACACGTTGAGCACGAAACTACCGGTAGGCTGCCTAAGGAAAGCAGTGGTTATTGGAAGTTTCGTATTTTGAAATTCTTCCACATTGTGCTTCGAACGTACATTGCAGGCGAACGAGGCAACAAATTGAAGCAAACTAAACGTTGATCAACTCACAATTACATTGATAATCAAAAATAAATGAAACATTCGGAATCCGTGACTATGAATTTTATCCGTCCAAAAAAAGTAAGGCTAACCATCACGTTTTTTCGCAAAAAATTGAAAACTTTTTTTTGTTGAAATTCAGGTTCAAAATGATTATAGGTACAGTATACAACACGTTGAGCACGAAACTACCGGTAGGCTACCTAAGGAAAGCAGTGGTTATTGGAAGTTTCGTATTTTGAAATTCGGCCACATTGTGCTTCGAACCTACATTGCAGGCGAACGAGGCAACAAATTGAAGCAAACTAAACGTTGATCAACTCACAATTACATTGATAATCAAAAATAAATGAAACATTCGGAATCCATGACTATGAATTTTATCCGTCCCAAAAAAGTAAGGCTAACTAACAACCATCACGTTTTTTCGCAAAAAATTGAAAACTTTTTTTTGTTGAAATTCAGGTTCAAAATGATTATAGGTACAGTATACAACACGTTGAGCACGAAACTACCGGTAGGCTGCCTAAGGAAAGCAGTGGTTATTGGAAGTTTCGTATTTTGAAATTCGGCCACATTGTGCTTCGAACGTACATTGCAGGCGAACGAGGCAACAAATTGAAGCAAACTAAACGTTGATCAACTCACAATTACATTGATAATCAAAAATAAATGAAACATTCGGAATCCGTGACTATGAATTTTATCTGTCCAAAAAAAGTAAGGCTAACCATCACGTTTTTTCGCAAAAAAATGAAAACTTTTTTTTGTTGAAATTCAGGTTCAAAATGATTATAGGTACAGTATACAACACGTTGAGCACGAAACTACCGGTAGGCTGCCTAAGGAAAGCAGTGGTTATTGGAAGTTTCGTATTTTGAAATTCGGCCACATTGTGCTTCGAACCTACATTGCAGGCGAACGAGGCAACAAATTGAAGCAAACTAAACGTTGATCAACTCACAATTACATTGATAATCAAAAATAAATGAAACATTCGGAATCCGTGACTATGAATTTTATCCGTCCAAAAAAAGTAAGGCTAACCATCACGTTTTTTCGCAAAAAATTGAAAACTTTTTTTTGTTGAAATTCAGGTTCAAAATGATTAAAGGTACAGTATACAACACGTTGAGCACGAAACTACCGGTAGGCTGCCTAAGGAAAGCAGTGGTTATTGGAAGTTTCGTATTTTGAAATTCGGCCACATTGTGCTTCGAACGTACATTGCAGGCGAACGAGGCAACAAATTGAAGCAAACTAAACGTTGATCAACTCACAATTACATTGATAATCAAAAATAAATGAAACATTCGGAATCCGTGACTATGAATTTTATCCGTCCAAAAAAAGTAAGGCTAACCATCACGTTTTTTCGCAAAAAATTGAAAACTTTTTTTTGTTGAAATTCAGGTTCAAAATGATTAAAGGTACAGTATACAACACGTTGAGCACGAAACTACCGGTAGGCTGCCTAAGGAAAGCAGTGGTTATTGGAAGTTTCGTATTTTGAAATTCGGCCACATTGTGCTTCGAACCTACATTGCAGGCGAACGAGGCAACAAATTGAAGCAAACTAAACGTTGATCAACTCACAATTACATTGATAATCAAAAATAAATGAAACATTCGGAATCCGTGACTATGAATTTTATACGTCCAAAAAAAGTAAGGCTAACCATCACGTTTTTTCGCAAAAAATTGAAAACTTTTTTGTGTTGAAATTCCGGTTCAAAATGATTATAGGTACAGTATAAAACACGTTGAGCACGAAACTACCGGTAGGCTGCCTAAGGAAAGCAGTGGTTATTGGAAGTTTCGTATTTTGAAATTCGGCCACATTGTGCTTCGAACGTACATTGCAGACGAACGAGGCAACAAATTGAAGTAAACTAAACGTTGATCAACTCACAATTACATTGATAATCAAAAATAAATGAAACATTCGGAATCCGTGACTATGAATTTTATCCGTCCAAAAAAAGTAAGGCTAGCCATCACGTTTTTTCGCAAAAAATTGAAAACTTTTTTGTGTTGAAATTCAGGTTCAAAATGATTATAGGTACAGTATAAAACACGTTGAGCACGAAACTACCGGTAGGCTGCCTAAGGAAAGCAGTGGTTATTGGAAGTTTCGTATTTTGAAATTCGGCCACATTGTGCTTCGAACCTACATTGCAGGCGAACGAGGCAACAAATTGAAGCAAACTAAACGTTGATCAACTCACAATTACATTGATAATCAAAAATAAATGAAACATTCGGAATCCGTGACTATGAATTTTATCCGTCCAAAAAAAGTAAGGCTAACCATCACGTTTTTTCGCAAAAAATTGAAAACTTTTTTTTGTTGAAATTCCGGTTCAAAATGATTATAGGTACAGTATAAAACACGTTGAGCACGAAACTACCGGTAGGCTGCCTAAGGAAAGCAGTGGTTATTGGAAGTTTCGTATTTTGAAATTCGGCCACATTGTGCTTCGAACGTACATTGCAGGCGAACGAGGCAACAAATTGAAGTAAACTAAACGTTGATCAACTCACAATTACATTGATAATCAAAAATAAATGAAACATTCGGAATCCGTGACTATGAATTTTATCCGTCCAAAAAAAGTAAGGCTAACAACCATCACGTTTTTTCGCAAAAAATTGAAAACTTTTTTTTGTTGAAATTCAGGTTCAAAATGATTAAAGGTACAGTATACAACACGTTGAGCACGAAACTACCGGTAGGCTGCCTAAGGAAAGCAGTGGTTATTGGAAGTTTCGTATTTTGAAATTCGGCCACATTGTGCTTCGAACGTACATTGCAGGCGAACGAGGCAACAAATTGAAGCAAACTAAACGTTGATCAACTCACAATTACATTGATAATCAAAAATAAATGAAACATTCGGAATCCGTGACTATGAATTTTATCCGTCCAAAAAAAGTAAGGCTAACCATCACGTTTTTTCGCAAAAAATTGAAAACTTTTTTTTGTTGAAATTCAGGTTCAAAATGATTAAAGGTACAGTATACAACACGTTGAGCACGAATCTACCGGTAGGCTGCCTAAGGAAAGCAGTGGTTATTGGAAGTTTCGTATTTTGAAATTCGGCCACATTGTGCTTCGAACGTACATTGCAGGCGAACGAGGCAACAAATTGAAGCAAACTAAACGTTGATCAACTCACAATTACATTGATAATCAAAAATAAATGAAACATTCGGAATCCGTGACTATGAATTTTATCCGTCCAAAAAAAGTAAGGCTAACCATCACGTTTTTTCGCAAAAAAATGAAAACTTTTTTTTGTTGAAATTCAGGTTCAAAATGATTATAGGTACAGTATACAACACGTTGAGCACGAAACTACCGGTAGGCTGCCTAAGGAAAGCAGTGGTTATTGGAAGTTTCGTATTTTGAAATTCGGCCACATTGTGCTTCGAACCTACATTGCAGGCGAACGAGGCAACAAATTGAAGCAAACTAAACGTTGATCAACTCACAATTACATTGATAATCAAAAATAAATGAAACATTCGGAATCCGTGACTATGAATTTTATACGTCCAAAAAAAGTAAGGCTAACCATCACGTTTTTTCGCAAAAAATTTAAAACTTTTTTGTGTTGAAATTCCGGTTCAAAATGATTATAGGTACAGTATAAAACACGTTGAGCACGAAACTACCGGTAGGCTGCCTAAGGAAAGCAGTGGTTATTGGAAGTTTCGTATTTTGAAATTCGGCCACATTGTGCTTCAAACGTACATTGCAGGCGAACGAGGCAACAAATTGAAGTAAACTAAACGTTGATCAACTCACAATTACATTGATAATCAAAAATAAATGAAACATTCGGAATCCGTGACTATGAATTTTATCCGTCCAAAAAAAGTAAGGCTAACCATCACGTTTTTTCGCAAAAAATTGAAAACTTTTTTTTGTTGAAATTCCGGTTCAAAATGATTATAGGTACAGTATAAAACACGTTGAGCACGAAACTACCGGTAGGCTGCCTAAGGAAAGCAGTGGTTATTGGAAGTTTCGTATTTTGAAATTCGGCCACATTGTGCTTCGAACGTACAATGCAGGCGAACGAGGCAACAAATTGAAGCAAACTAAACGTTGATCAACTCACAATTACATTGATAATCAAAAATAAATGAAACATTCGGAATCCGTGACTATGAATTTTATCCGTCCAAAAAAAGTAAGGCTAACCATCACGTTTTTTCGCAAAAAATTGAAAACTTTTTTTTGTTGAAATTCAGGTTCAAAATGATTAAAGGTACAGTATACAACACGTTGAGCACGAAACTACCGGTAGGCTGCCTAAGGAAAGCAGTGGTTATTGGAAGTTTCGTATTTTGAAATTCGGCCACATTGTGCTTCGAACGTACATTGCAGGCGAACGAGGCAACAAATTGAAGCAAACTAAACGTTGATCAACTCACAATTACATTGATAATCAAAAATAAATGAAACATTCGGAATCCGTGACTATGAATTTTATCCGTCCAAAAAAAGTAAGGCTAACCATCACGTTTTTTCGCAAAAAATTGAAAACTTTTTTTTGTTGAAATTCAGGTTCAAAATGATTAAAGGTACAGTATACAACACGTTGAGCACGAAACTACCGGTAGGCTGCCTAAGGAAAGCAGTGGTTATTGGAAGTTTCGTATTTTGAAATTCGGCCACATTGTGCTTCGAACGTACATTGCAGGCGAACGAGGCAACAAATTGAAGCAAACTAAACGTTGATCAACTCACAATTACATTGATAATCAAAAATAAATGAAACATTCGGAATCCGTGACTATGAATTTTATCCGTCCAAAAAAAGTAAGGCTAACCATCACGTTTTTTCGCAAAAAATTGAAAACTTTTTTTTGTTGAAATTCAGGTTCAAAATGATTATAGGTACAGTATACAACACGTTGAGCACGAAACTACCGGTAGGCTGCCTAAGGAAAGCAGTGGTTATTGGAAGTTTCGTATTTTGAAATTCGGCCACATTGTGCTTCGAACCTACATTGCAGGCGAACGAGGCAACAAATTGAAGCAAACTAAACGTTGATCAACTCACAATTACATTGATAATCAAAAATAAATGAAACATTCGGAATCCGTGACTATGAATTTTATCCGTCCAAAAAAAGTAAGGCTAGCCATCACGTTTTTTCGCAAAAAATTGAAAACTTTTTTGTGTTGAAATTCCGGTTCAAAATGATTATAGGTACAGTATAAAACACGTTGAGCACGAAACTACCGGTAGGCTGCCTAAGGAAAGCAGTGGTTATTGGAAGTTTCGTATTTTGAAATTCGGCCACATTGTGCTTCGAACCTACATTGCAGGCGAACGAGGCAACAAATTGAAGCAAACTAAACGTTGATCAACTCACAATTACATTGATAATCAAAAATAAATGAAACATTCGGAATCCGTGACTATGAATTTTATCCGTCCAAAAAAAGTAACGCTAACCATCACTTTTTTTCGCAAAAAATTGAAAACTTTTTTTTGTTGAAATTCCGGTTCAAAATGATTATAGGTACAGTATAAAACACGTTGAGCACGAAACTACCGGTAGGCTGCCTAAGGAAAGCAGTGGTTATTGGAAGTTTCGTATTTTGAAATTCGGCCACATTGTGCTTCGAACGTACAATGCAGGCGAACGAGGCAACAAATTGAAGCAAACTAAACGTTGATCAACTCACAATTACATTGATAATCAAAAATAAATGAAACATTCGGAATCCGTGACTATGAATTTTATCCGTCCAAAAAAAGTAAGGCTAACCATCACGTTTTTTCGCAAAAAATTGAAAACTTTTTTTTGTTGAAATTCCGGTTCAAAATGATTATAGGTACAGTATAAAACACGTTGAGCACGAAACTACCGGTAGGCTGCCTAAGGAAAGCAGTGGTTATTGGAAGTTTCGTATTTTGAAATTCGGCCACATTGTGCTTCGAACGTACATTGCAGGCGAACGAGGCAACAAATTGAAGCAAACTAAACGTTGATCAACTCACAATTACATTGATAATCAAAAATAAATGAAACATTCGGAATCCGTGACTATGAATTTTATCCGTCCAAAAAAAGTAAGGCTAACCATCACGTTTTTTCGCAAAAAATTGAAAACTTTTTTTTGTTGAAATTCAGGTTCAAAATGATTATAGGTACAGTATACAACACGTTGAGCACGAAACTACCGGTAGGCTGCCTAAGGAAAGCAGTGGTTATTGGAAGTTTCGTATTTTGAAATTCGGCCACATTGTGCTTCGAACCTACATTGCAGGCGAACGAGGCAACAAATTGAAGCAAACTAAACGTTGATCAACTCACAATTACATTGATAATCAAAAATAAATGAAACATTCGGAATCCGTGACTATGAATTTTATCCGTCCAAAAAAAGTAAGGCTAGCCATCACGTTTTTTCGCAAAAAATTGAAAACTTTTTTGTGTTGAAATTCCGGTTCAAAATGATTATAGGTACAGTATAAAACACGTTGAGCACGAAACTACCGGTAGGCTGCCTAAGGAAAGCAGTGGTTATTGGAAGTTTCGTATTTTGAAATTCGGCCACATTGTGCTTCGAACCTACATTGCAGGCGAACGAGGCAACAAATTGAAGCAAACTAAACGTTGATCAACTCACAATTACATTGATAATCAAAAATAAATGAAACATTCGGAATCCGTGACTATGAATTTTATCCGTCCAAAAAAAGTAAGGCTAACCATCACGTTTTTTCGCAAAAAATTGAAAACTTTTTTTTGTTGAAATTCAGGTTCAAAATGATTAAAGGTACAGTATACAACACGTTGAGCACGAAACTACCGGTAGGCTGCCTAAGGAAAGCAGTGGTTATTGGAAGTTTCGTATTTTGAAATTCGGCCACATTGTGCTTCGAACGTACATTGCAGGCGAACGAGGCAACAAATTGAAGCAAACTAAACGTTGATCAACTCACAATTACATTGATAATCAAAAATAAATGAAACATTCGGAATCCGTGACTATGAATTTTATCCGTCCAAAAAAAGTAAGGCTAACCATCACGTTTTTTCGCAAAAAATTGAAAACTTTTTTTTGTTGAAATTCAGGTTCAAAATGATTAAAGGTACAGTATACAACACGTTGAGCACGAAACTACCGGTAGGCTGCCTAAGGAAAGCAGTGGTTATTGGAAGTTTCGTATTTTGAAATTCGGCCACATTGTGCTTCGAACGTACATTGCAGGCGAACGAGGCAACAAATTGAAGCAAACTAAACGTTGATCAACTCACAATTACATTGATAATCAAAAATAAATGAAACATTCGGAATCCGTGACTATGAATTTTATCCGTCCAAAAAAAGTAAGGCTAACCATCACGTTTTTTCGCAAAAAATTGAAAACTTTTTTTTGTTGAAATTCAGGTTCAAAATGATTATAGGTACAGTATACAACACGTTGAGCACGAAACTACCGGTAGGCTGCCTAAGGAAAGCAGTGGTTATTGGAAGTTTCGTATTTTGAAATTCGGCCACATTGTGCTTCGAACCTACATTGCAGGCGAACGAGGCAACAAATTGAAGCAAACTAAACGTTGATCAACTCACAATTACATTGATAATCAAAAATAAATGAAACATTCGGAATCCGTGACTATGAATTTTATCCGTCCAAAAAAAGTAAGGCTAGCCATCACGTTTTTTCGCAAAAAATTGAAAACTTTTTTGTGTTGAAATTCCGGTTCAAAATGATTATAGGTACAGTATAAAACACGTTGAGCACGAAACTACCGGTAGGCTGCCTAAGGAAAGCAGTGGTTATTGGAAGTTTCGTATTTTGAAATTCGGCCACATTGTGCTTCGAACCTACATTGCAGGCGAACGAGGCAACAAATTGAAGCAAACTAAACGTTGATCAACTCACAATTACATTGATAATCAAAAATAAATGAAACATTCGGAATCCGTGACTATGAATTTTATCCGTCCAAAAAAAGTAACGCTAACCATCACTTTTTTTCGCAAAAAATTGAAAACTTTTTTTTGTTGAAATTCCGGTTCAAAATGATTATAGGTACAGTATAAAACACGTTGAGCACGAAACTACCGGTAGGCTGCCTAAGGAAAGCAGTGGTTATTGGAAGTTTCGTATTTTGAAATTCGGCCACATTGTGCTTCGAACGTACAATGCAGGCGAACGAGGCAACAAATTGAAGCAAACTAAACGTTGATCAACTCACAATTACATTGATAATCAAAAATAAATGAAACATTCGGAATCCGTGACTATGAATTTTATCCGTCCAAAAAAAGTAAGGCTAACCATCACGTTTTTTCGCAAAAAATTGAAAACTTTTTTTTGTTGAAATTCAGGTTCAAAATGATTAAAGGTACAGTATACAACACGTTGAGCACGAAACTACCGGTAGGCTGCCTAAGGAAAGCAGTGGTTATTGGAAGTTTCGTATTTTGAAATTCGGCCACATTGTGCTTCGAACGTACATTGCAGGCGAACGAGGCAACAAATTGAAGCAAACTAAACGTTGATCAACTCACAATTACATTGATAATCAAAAATAAATGAAACATTCGGAATCCGTGACTATGAATTTTATCCGTCCAAAAAAAGTAAGGCTAACCATCACGTTTTTTCGCAAAAAATTGAAAACTTTTTTTTGTTGAAATTCAGGTTCAAAATGATTATAGGTACAGTATACAACACGTTGAGCACGAAACTACCGGTAGGCTGCCTAAGGAAAGCAGTGGTTATTGGAAGTTTCGTATTTTGAAATTCGGCCACATTGTGCTTCGAACCTACATTGCAGGCGAACGAGGCAACAAATTGAAGCAAACTAAACGTTGATCAACTCACAATTACATTGATAATCAAAAATAAATGAAACATTCGGAATCCGTGACTATGAATTTTATCCGTCCAAAAAAAGTAAGGCTAGCCATCACGTTTTTTCGCAAAAAATTGAAAACTTTTTTGTGTTGAAATTCCGGTTCAAAATGATTATAGGTACAGTATAAAACACGTTGAGCACGAAACTACCGGTAGGCTGCCTAAGGAAAGCAGTGGTTATTGGAAGTTTCGTATTTTGAAATTCGGCCACATTGTGCTTCGAACCTACATTGCAGGCGAACGAGGCAACAAATTGAAGCAAACTAAACGTTGATCAACTCACAATTACATTGATAATCAAAAATAAATGAAACATTCGGAATCCGTGACTATGAATTTTATCCGTCCAAAAAAAGTAACGCTAACCATCACTTTTTTTCGCAAAAAATTGAAAACTTTTTTTTGTTGAAATTCCGGTTCAAAATGATTATAGGTACAGTATAAAACACGTTGAGCACGAAACTACCGGTAGGCTGCCTAAGGAAAGCAGTGGTTATTGGAAGTTTCGTATTTTGAAATTCGGCCACATTGTGCTTCGAACGTACAATGCAGGCGAACGAGGCAACAAATTGAAGCAAACTAAACGTTGATCAACTCACAATTACATTGATAATCAAAAATAAATGAAACATTCGGAATCCGTGACTATGAATTTTATCCGTCCAAAAAAAGTAACGCTAACCATCACTTTTTTTCGCAAAAAATTGAAAACTTTTTTTTGTTGAAATTCCGGTTCAAAATGATTATAGGTACAGTATAAAACACGTTGAGCACGAAACTACCGGTAGGCTGCCTAAGGAAAGCAGTGGTTATTGGAAGTTTCGTATTTTGAAATTCGGCCACATTGTGCTTCGAACCTACATTGCAGGCGAACGAGGCAACAAATTGAAGCAAACTAAACGTTGATCAACTCACAATTACATTGATAATCAAAAATAAATGAAACATTCGGAATCCGTGACTATGAATTTTATCCGTCCAAAAAAAGTAAGGCTAGCCATCACGTTTTTTCGCAAAAAATTGAAAACTTTTTTGTGTTGAAATTCCGGTTCAAAATGATTATAGGTACAGTATAAAACACGTTGAGCACGAAACTACCGGTAGGCTGCCTAAGGAAAGCAGTGGTTATTGGAAGTTTCGTATTTTGAAATTCGGCCACATTGTGCTTCGAACCTACATTGCAGGCGAACGAGGCAACAAATTGAAGCAAACTAAACGTTGATCAACTCACAATTACATTGATAATCAAAAATAAATGAAACATTCGGAATCCGTGACTATGAATTTTATCCGTCCAAAAAAAGTAAGGCTAGCCATCACGTTTTTTCGCAAAAAATTGAAAACTTTTTTGTGTTGAAATTCCGGTTCAAAATGATTATAGGTACAGTATAAAACACGTTGAGCACGAAACTACCGGTAGGCTGCCTAAGGAAAGCAGTGGTTATTGGAAGTTTCGTATTTTGAAATTCGGCCACATTGTGCTTCGAACCTACATTGCAGACGAACGAGGCAACAAATTGAAGCAAACTAAACGTTGATCAACTCACAATTACATTGATAATCAAAAATAAATGAAACATTCGGAATCCGTGACTATGAATTTTATCCGTCCAAAAAAAGTAAGGCTAACCATCACGTTTTTTCGCAAAAAATTGAAAACTTTTTTTTGTTGAAATTCCGGTTCAAAATGATTATAGGTACAGTATAAAACACGTTGAGCACGAAACTACCGGTAGGCTGCCTAAGGAAAGCAGTGGTTATTGGAAGTTTCGTATTTTGAAATTCGGCCACATTGTGCTTCGAACGTACAATGCAGGCGAACGAGGCAACAAATTGAAGCAAACTAAACGTTGATCAACTCACAATTACATTGATAATCAAAAATAAATGAAACATTCGGAATCCGTGACTATGAATTTTATCCGTCCAAAAAAAGTAAGGCTAACCACCATCACGTTTTTTCGCAAAAAATTGAAAACTTTTTTTTGTTGAAATTAAGGTTCAAAATGATTATATGTACAGTATACAACACGTTGAGCACGAAACTACCGGTAGGCTGCCTAAGGAAAGCAGTGGTTATTGGAAGTTTCGTATTTTGAATATTCGGCCACATTGTGCTTCGAACGTACAATGCAGGCGAACGAGGCAACAAATTGAAGCAAACTAAACGTTGATCAACTCATAATTACATTGATAATCAAAAATAAATGAAACATTCGGAATCCGTGACTATGAATTTTATCCGTCCAAAAAAAGTAACGCTAACCATCACGTTTTTTCGCAAAAAATTGAAAACTTTTTTTTGTTGAAATTCAGGTTCAAAATGATTATAGGTACAGTATACAACACGTTGAGCACGAAACTACCGGTAGGCTGCCTAAGGAAAGCAGTGGTTATTGGAAGTTTCGTATTTTGAAATTCGGCCACATTGTGCTTCGAACCTACATTGCAGGCGAACGAGGCAACAAATTGAAGCAAACTAAACGTTGATCAACTCACAATTACATTGATAATCAAAAATAAATGAAACATTCGGAATCCGTGACTATGAATTTTATCCGTCCAAAAAAAGTAAGGCTAACCACCATCACGTTTTTTCGCAAAAAATTGAAAACTTTTTTTTGTTGAAATTAAGGTTCAAAATGATTATATGTACAGTATACAACACGTTGAGCACGAAACTACCGGTAGGCTGCCTAAGGAAAGCAGTGGTTATTGGAAGTTTCGTATTTTGAATATTCGGCCACATTGTGCTTCGAACCTACATTGCAGGCGAACGAGGCAACAAATTGAAGCAAACTAAACGTTGATCAACTCACAATTACATTGATAATCAAAAATAAATGAAACATTCGGAATCCGTGACTATGAATTTTATCCGTCCAAAAAAAGTAAGGCCAACCATCACGTTTTTTCGCAAAAAATTGAAAACTTTTTTTTGTTGAAATTCCGGTTCAAAATGATTATAGGTACAGTATAAAACACGTTGAGCACGAAACTACCGGTAGGCTGCCTAAGGAAAGCAGTGGTTATTGGAAGTTTCGTATTTTGAAATTCGGCCACATTGTGCTTCGAACGTACAATGCAGGCGAACGAGGCAACAAATTGAAGCAAACTAAACGTTGATCAACTCACAATTACATTGATAATCAAAAATAAATGAAACATTCGGAATCCGTGACTATGAATTTTATCCGTCCAAAAAAAGTAAGGCTAACCACCATCACGTTTTTTCGCAAAAAATTGAAAACTTTTTTTTGTTGAAATTAAGGTTCAAAATGATTATAGGTACAGTATACAACACGTTGAGCACGAAACTACCGGTAGGCTGCCTAAGTAAAGCAGTGGTTATTGGAAGTTTCGTATTTTGAAATTCGGCCACATTGTGCTTCGAACCTACATTGCAGGCGAACGAGGCAACAAATTGAAGCAAACTAAACGTTGATCAACTCACAATTACATTGATAATCAAAAATAAATGAAACATTCGGAATCCGTGACTATGAATTTTATCCGTCCAAAAAAAGTAAGGCTAGCCATCACGTTTTTTCGCAAAAAATTGAAAACTTTTTTGTGTTGAAATTCCGGTTCAAAATGATTATAGGTACAGTATAAAACACGTTGAGCACGAAACTACCGGTAGGCTGCCTAAGGAAAGCAGTGGTTATTGGAAGTTTCGTATTTTGAAATTCGGCCACATTGTGCTTCGAACCTACAATGCAGGCGAACGAGGCAACAAATTGAAGCAAACTAAACGTTGATCAACTCACAATTACATTGATAATCAAAAATAAATGAAACATTCGGAATCCGTGACTATGAATTTTATCCGTCCAAAAAAAGTAAGGCTAACCATCACGTTTTTTCGCAAAAAATTGAAAACTTTTTTTTGTTGAAATTCCGGTTCAAAATGATTATAGGTACAGTATAAAACACGTTGAGCACGAAACTACCGGTAGGCTGCCTAAGGAAAGCAGTGGTTATTGGAAGTTTCGTATTTTGAAATTCGGCCACATTGTGCTTCGAACGTACAATGCAGGCGAACGAGGCAACAAATTGAAGCAAACTAAACGTTGATCAACTCACAATTACATTGATAATCAAAAATAAATGAAACATTCGGAATCCGTGACTATGAATTTTATCCGTCCAAAAAAAGTAAGGCTAACCACCATCACGTTTTTTCGCAAAAAATTGAAAACTTTTTTTTGTTGAAATTAAGGTTCAAAATGATTATATGTACAGTATACAACACGTTGAGCACGAAACTACCGGTAGGCTGCCTAAGGAAAGCAGTGGTTATTGGAAGTTTCGTATTTTGAATATTCGGCCACATTGTGCTTCGAACGTACAATGCAGGCGAACGAGGCAACAAATTGAAGCAAACTAAACGTTGATCAACTCATAATTACATTGATAATCAAAAATAAATGAAACATTCGGAATCCGTGACTATGAATTTTATCCGTCCAAAAAAAGTAAGGCTAACCATCACGTTTTTTCGCAAAAAATTGAAAACTTTTTTGTGTTGAAATTCCGGTTCAAAATGATTATAGGTACAGTATAAAACACGTTGAGCACGAAACTACCGGTAGGCTGCCTAAGGAAAGCAGTGGTTATTGGAAGTTTCGTATTTTGAAATTCGGCCACATTGTGCTTCGAACCTACATTGCAGGCGAACGAGGCAACAAATTGAAGCAAACTAAACGTTGATCAACTCACAATTACATTGATAATCAAAAATAAATGAAACATTCGGAATCCGTGACTATGAATTTTATCCGTCCAAAAAAAGTAAGGCCAACCATCACGTTTTTTCGCAAAAAATTGAAAACTTTTTTTTGTTGAAATTCCGGTTCAAAATGATTATAGGTACAGTATAAAACACGTTGAGCACGAAACTACCGGTAGGCTGCCTAAGGAAAGCAGTGGTTATTGGAAGTTTCGTATTTTGAAATTCGGCCACATTGTGCTTCGAACGTACAATGCAGGCGAACGAGGCAACAAATTGAAGCAAACTAAACGTTGATCAACTCACAATTACATTGATAATCAAAAATAAATGAAACATTCGGAATCCGTGACTATGAATTTTATCCGTCCAAAAAAAGTAAGGCTAACCACCATCACGTTTTTTCGCAAAAAATTGAAAACTTTTTTTTGTTGAAATTAAGGTTCAAAATGATTATAGGTACAGTATACAACACGTTGAGCACGAAACTACCGGTAGGCTGCCTAAGTAAAGCAGTGGTTATTGGAAGTTTCGTATTTTGAAAATCGGCCACATTGTGCTTCGAACCTACATTGCAGGCGAACGAGGCAACAAATTGAAGCAAACTAAACGTTGATCAACTCACAATTACATTGATAATCAAAAATAAATGAAACATTCGGAATCCGTGACTATGAATTTTATCCGTCCAAAAAAAGTAAGGCTAGCCATCACGTTTTTTCGCAAAAAATTGAAAACTTTTTTGTGTTGAAATTCCGGTTCAAAATGATTATAGGTACAGTATAAAACACGTTGAGCACGAAACTACCGGTAGGCTGCCTAAGGAAAGCAGTGGTTATTGGAAGTTTCGTATTTTGAAATTCGGCCACATTGTGCTTCGAACCTACAATGCAGGCGAACGAGGCAACAAATTGAAGCAAACTAAACGTTGATCAACTCACAATTACATTGATAATCAAAAATAAATGAAACATTCGGAATCCGTGACTATGAATTTTATCCGTCCAAAAAAAGTAAGGCTAACCATCACGTTTTTTCGCAAAAAATTGAAAACTTTTTTTTGTTGAAATTCCGGTTCAAAATGATTATAGGTACAGTATAAAACACGTTGAGCACGAAACTACCGGTAGGCTGCCTAAGGAAAGCAGTGGTTATTGGAAGTTTCGTATTTTGAAATTCGGCCACATTGTGCTTCGAACGTACAATGCAGGCGAACGAGGCAACAAATTGAAGCAAACTAAACGTTGATCAACTCACAATTACATTGATAATCAAAAATAAATGAAACATTCGGAATCCGTGACTATGAATTTTATCCGTCCAAAAAAAGTAAGGCTAACCACCATCACGTTTTTTCGCAAAAAATTGAAAACTTTTTTTTGTTGAAATTAAGGTTCAAAATGATTATATGTACAGTATACAACACGTTGAGCACGAAACTACCGGTAGGCTGCCTAAGGAAAGCAGTGGTTATTGGAAGTTTCGTATTTTGAATATTCGGCCACATTGTGCTTCGAACGTACAATGCAGGCGAACGAGGCAACAAATTGAAGCAAACTAAACGTTGATCAACTCATAATTACATTGATAATCAAAAATAAATGAAACATTCGGAATCCGTGACTATGAATTTTATCCGTCCAAAAAAAGTAAGGCTAACCATCACGTTTTTTCGCAAAAAATTGAAAACTTTTTTTTGTTGAAATTCCGGTTCAAAATGATTATAGGTACAGTATAAAACACGTTGAGCACGAAACTACCGGTAGGCTGCCTAAGGAAAGCAGTGGTTATTGGAAGTTTCGTATTTTGAAATTCGGCCACATTGTGCTTCGAACGTACAATGCAGGCGAACGAGGCAACAAATTGAAGCAAACTAAACGTTGATCAACTCATAATTACATTGATAATCAAAAATAAATGAAACATTCGGAATCCGTGACTATGAATTTTATCCGTCCAAAAAAAGTAAGGCTAACTAACCATCACGTTTTTTCGCAAAAAATTGAAAACTTTTTTGTGTTGAAATTCCGGTTCAAAATGATTATAGGTACAGTATAAAACACGTTGAGCACGAAACTACCGGTAGGCTGCCTAAGGAAAGCAGTGGTTATTGGAAGTTTCGTATTTTGAAATTCGGCCACATTGTGCTTCGAACGTACAATGCAGGCGAACGAGGCAACAAATTGAAGCAAACTAAACGTTGATCAACTCATAATTACATTGATAATCAAAAATAAATGAAACATTCGGAATCCGTGACTATGAATTTTATCCGTCCAAAAAAAGTAAGGCTAACCATCACGTTTTTTCGCAAAAAATTGAAAACTTTTTTGTGTTGAAATTCCGGTTCAAAATGATTATAGGTACAGTATAAAACACGTTGAGCACGAAACTACCGGTAGGCTGCCTAAGGAAAGCAGTGGTTATTGGAAGTTTCGTATTTTGAAATTCAGCCACATTGTGCTTCGAACGTACATTGCAGGCGAACGAGGCAACAAATTGAAGCAAACTAAACGTTGATCAACTCACAATTACATTGATAATCAAAAATAAATGAAACATTCGGAATCCGTGACTATGAATTTTATCCGTCCAAAAAAAGTAAGGCTAACTAACCATCACGTTTTTTCGCAAAAAATTGAAAACTTTTTTGTGTTGAAATTCCGGTTCAAAATGATTATAGGTACAGTATAAAACACGTTGAGCACGAAACTACCGGTAGGCTGCCTAAGGAAAGCAGTGGTTATTGGAAGTTTCGTATTTTGAAATTCGGCCACATTGTGCTTCGAACGTACAATGCAGGCGAACGAGGCAACAAATTGAAGCAAACTAAACGTTGATCAACTCATAATTACATTGATAATCAAAAATAAATGAAACATTCGGAATCCGTGACTATGAATTTTATCCGTCCAAAAAAAGTAAGGCTAACTAACCATCACGTTTTTTCGCAAAAAATTGAAAACTTTTTTTTGTTGAAATTCAGGTTCAAAATGATTATAGGTACAGTATACAACACGTTGAGCACGAAACTACCGGTAGACTGCCTAAGGAAAGCAGTGGTTATTGGAAGTTTCGTATTTTGAAATTCGGCCACATTGTGCTTCGAACCTACATTGCAGGCGAACGAGGCAACAAATTGAAGCAAACTAAACGTTGATCAACTCACAATTACATTGATAATCAAAAATAAATGAAACATTCGGAATCCGTGACTATGAATTTTATCCGTCCAAAAAAAGTAAGGCTAACCATCACGTTTTTTCGCAAAAAATTGAAAACTTTTTTGTGTTGAAATTCCGGTTCAAAATGATTATAGGTACAGTATAAAACACGTTGAGCACGAAACTACCGGTAGGCTGCCTAAGGAAAGCAGTGGTTATTGGAAGTTTCGTATTTTGAAATTCGGCCACATTGTGCTTCGAACGTACATTGCAGGCGAACGAGGCAACAAATTGAAGCAAACTAAACGTTGATCAACTCATAATTACATTGATAATCAAAAATAAATGAAACATTCGGAATCCGTGACTATGAATTTTATCCGTCCAAAAAAAGTAAGGCTAACCATCACGTTTTTTCGCAAAAAATTGAAAACTTTTTTGTGTTGAAATTCCGGTTCAAAATGATTATAGGCACAGTATACAACACGTTGAGCACGAAACTACCGGTAGGCTGCCTAAGGAAAGCAGTGGTTATTGGAAGTTTCGTATTTTGAAATTCGGCCACATTGTGCTTCGAACGTACAATGCAGGCGAACGAGGCAACAAATTGAAGCAAACTAAACGTTGATCAACTCATAATTACATTGATAATCAAAAATAAATGAAACATTCGGAATCCGTGACTATGAATTTTATCCGTCCAAAAAAAGTAAACCATCACGTTTTCTCGCAAAAAATTGAAAACTTTTTTGTGTTGAAATTCCGGTTCAAAATGATTATAGGTACAGTATACAACACGTTGAGCACGAAACTACCGGTAGGCTGCCTAAGGAAAGCAGTGGTTATTGGAAGTTTCGTATTTTGAAATTCGGCCACATTGTGCTTCGAACCTACATTGCAGGCGAACGAGGCAACAAATTGAAGCAAACTAAACGTTGATCAACTCATAATTACATTGATAATCAAAAATAAATGAAACATTCGGAATCCGTGACTATAAATTTTATCCGTCCAAAAAAAGTAAGGCAAACCATCACGTTTTTTCGCAAAAAATTGAAAACTTTTTTGTGTTGAAATTCCGGTTCAAAATGATTATAGGTACAGTATACAACACGTTGAGCACGAAACTACCGGTAGGCTGCCTAAGGAAAGCAGTGGTTATTGGAAGTTTCGTATTTTGAAATTCGGCCACATTGTGCTTCGAACGTACATTGCAGGCGAACGAGGCAACAAATTGAAGCAAACTAAGCGTTGATCAACTCATAATTACATTGATAATCAAAAATAAATGAAACATTCGGAATCCGTGACTATGAATTTTATCCGTCCAAAAAAAGTAAGGCTAACTAACCATCACGTTTTTCGCAAAAAATTGAAAACTTTTTTTTGTTGAAATTCAGGTTCAAAATGATTATAGGTACAGTATACAACACGTTGAGCACGAAACTACCGGTAGGCTGCCTAAGGAAAGCAGTGGTTATTGGAAGTTTCGTATTTTGAAATTCGGCCACATTGTGCTTCGAACGTACATTGCAGGCGAACGAGGCAACAAATTGAAGCAAACTAAACGTTGATCAACTCATAATTACATTGATAATCAAAAATAAATGAAACATTCGGAATCCGTGACTATGAATTTTATCCGTCCAAAAAAAGTAAGGCTTAGCCATCACGTTTTTTCGCAAAAAATTGAAAACTTTTTTGTGTTGAAATTCCGGTTCAAAATGATTATAGGTACAGTATACAACACGTTGAGCACGAAACTACCGGTAGGCTGCCTAAGGAAAGCAGTGGTTATTGGAAGTTTCGTATTTTGAAATTCGGCCACATTGTGCTTCGAACGTACATTGCAGGCGAACGAGGCAACAAATTGAAGCAAACTAAACGTTGATCAACTCATAATTACATTGATAATCAAAAATAAATGAAACATTCGGAATCCGTGACTATGAATTTTATCCGTCCAAAAAAAGTAAGGATAACATCACGTTTTTTCGCAAAAAATTGAAAACTTTTTTGTGTTGAAATTCCGGTTCAAAATGATTATAGGTACAGTATACAACACGTTGAGCACGAAACTACCGATAGGCTGCCTAAGGAAAGCAGTGGTTATTGGAAGTTTCGTATTTTGAAATTCGGCCACATTGTGCTTCGAACCTACATTGCAGGCGAACGAGGCAACAAATTGAAGCAAACTAAACGTTGATCAACTCACAATTACATTGATAATCAAAAATAAATGAAACATTCGGAATCCGTGACTATGAATTTTATCCGTCCAAAAAAAGTAAGGCTAACTAACCATCACGTTTTTTCGCAAAAAATTGAAAACTTTTTTGTGTTGAAATTCCGGTTCAAAGTGATTATAGGTACAGTATACAACACGTTGAGCACGAAACTACCGGTAGGCTGCCTAAGGAAAGCAGTGGTTATTGGAAGTTTCGTATTTTGAAATTCGGCCACATTGTGCTTCGAACGTACATTGCAGGCGAACGAGGCAACAAATTGAAGCAAACTAAACGTTGATCAACTCACAATTACATTGATAATCAAAAATAAATGAAACATTCGGAATCCGTGACTATGAATTTTATCCGTCCAAAAAAAGTAAGGCTAACTAACCATCACGTTTTTTCGCAAAAAATTGAAAACTTTTTTGTGTTGAAATTCCGGTTCAAAGTGATTATAGGTACAGTATACAACACGTTGAGCACGAAACTACCGGTAGGCTGCCTAAGGAAAGCAGTGGTTATTGGAAGTTTCGTATTTTGAAATTCAGCCACATTGTGCTTCGAACGTACATTGCAGGCGAACGAGGCAACAAATTGAAGCAAACTAAACGTTGATCAACTCACAATTACATTGATAATCAAAAATAAATGAAACATTCGGAATCCGTGACTATGAATTTTATCCGTCCAAAAAAAGTAAGGCTGACTAACCATCACGTTTTTTCGCAAAAAATTGAAAACTTTTTTTTGTTGAAATTCAGGTTCAAAATGATTATAGGTACAGTATACAACACGTTGAGCACGAAACTACCGGTAGGCTGCCTAAGGAAAGCAGTGGTTATTGGAAGTTTCGTATTTTGAAATTCGGCCACATTGTGCTTCGAACGTACATTGCAGGCGAACGAGGCAACAAATTGAAGCAAACTAAACGTTGATCAACTCATAATTACATTG
Source organism: Nephrotoma appendiculata (assembly GCA_947310385.1). Taxonomy (NCBI): domain Eukaryota; kingdom Metazoa; phylum Arthropoda; class Insecta; order Diptera; family Tipulidae; genus Nephrotoma; species Nephrotoma appendiculata. The sequence continues at coordinate 83,297,148 of OX371224.1, read as the reverse complement.
ATAATCAAAAATAAATGAAACATTCGGAATCCGTGACTATGAATTTTATCCGTCCAAAAAAGGTAAGGCTAACTAACCATCACGTTTTTTCGCAAAAAATTGAAAACTTTTTTGTGTTGAAATTCCGGTTCAAAATGATTATAGGTACAGTATACAACACGTTGAGCACGAAACTACCGGTAGGCTGCCTAAGGAAAGCAGTGGTTATTGGAAGTTTCGTATTTTGAAATTCGGCCACATTGTGCTTCGAACCTACATTGCAGGCGAACGAGGCAACAAATTGAAGCAAACTAAACGTTGATCAACTCACAATTACATTGATAATCAAAAATAAATGAAACATTCGGAATCCGTGACTATGAATTTTATCCGTCCAAAAAAAGTAAGGCTAACTAACCATCACGTTTTTTCGCAAAAAATTGAAAACTTTTTTGTGTTGAAATTCCGGTTCAAAATGATTATAGGTACAGTATATAACACGTTGAGCACGAAACTACCGGTAGGCTGCCTAAGGAAAGCAGTGGTTATTGGAAGTTTCGTATTTTGAAATTCAGCCACATTGTGCTTCGAACGTACATTGCAGGCGAACGAGGCAACAAATTGAAGCAAACTAAACGTTGATCAACTCATAATTACATTGATAATCAAAAATAAATGAAACATTCGGAATCCGTGACTATGAATTTTATCCGTCCAAAAAAAGTAAGGCTAACTAACCATCACGTTTTTTCGCAAAAAATTGAAAACTTTTTTGTGTTGAAATTCCGGTTCAAAATGATTATAGGTACAGTATACAACACGTTGAGCACGAAACTACCGGTAGGCTGCCTAAGGAAAGCAGTGGTTATTGGAAGTTTCGTATTTTGAAATTCAGCCACATTGTGCTTCGAACGTACATTGCAGGCGAACGAGGCAACAAATTGAAGCAAACTAAACGTTGATCAACTCATAATTACATTGATAATCAAAAATAAATGAAACATTCGGAATCCGTGACTATGAATTTTATCCGTCCAAAAAAAGTAAGGCTTACCATCACGTTTTTTCGCAAAAAATTGAAAACTTTTTTGTGTTGAAATTCCGGTTCAAAATGATTATAGGTACAGTATACAACACGTTGAGCACGAAACTACCGGTAGGCTGCCTAAGGAAAGCAGTGGTTATTGGAAGTTTCGTATTTTGAAATTCGGCCACATTGTGCTTCGAACCTACATTGCAGGCGAACGAGGCAACAAATTGAAGCAAACTAAACGTTGATCAACTCACAATTACATTGATAATCAAAAATAAATGAAACATTCGGAATCCGTGACTATGAATTTTATCCGTCCAAAAAAAGTAAGGCTAACTAACCATCACGTTTTTTCGCAAAAAATTGAAAACTTTTTTTTGTTGAAATTCAGGTTCAAAATGATTATAGGTACAGTATACAACACGTTGAGCATGAAACTACCGGTAGGCTGCCTAAGGAAAGCAGTGGTTATTGGAAGTTTCGTATTTTGAAATTCGGCCACATTGTGCTTCGAACGTACATTGCAGGCGAACGAGGCAACAAATTGAAGCAAACTAAACGTTGATCAACTCATAATTACATTGATAATCAAAAATAAATGAAACATTCGGAATCCGTGACTATGAATTTTATCCGTCCAAAAAAAGTAAGGCTAACCATCACGTTTTTTCGCAAAAAATTGAAAACTTTTTTGTGTTGAAATTCCGGTTCAAAATGATTATAGGCACAGTATACAACACGTTGAGCACGAAACTACCGGTATGCTGCCTAAGGAAAGCAGTGGTTATTGGAAGTTTCGTATTTTGAAATTCGGCCACATTGTGCTTCGAACGTACATTGCAGGCGAACGAGGCAACAAATTGAAGCAAACTAAACGTTGATCAACTCACAATTACATTGATAATCAAAAATAAATGAAACATTCGGAATCCGTGACTATGAATTTTATCCGTCCAAAAAAAGTAAACCATCACGTTTTCTCGCAAAAAATTGAAAACTTTTTTGTGTTGAAATTCCGGTTCAAAATGATTATAGGTACAGTATACAACACGTTGAGCACGAAACTACCGATAGGCTGCCTAAGGAAAGCAGTGGTTATTGGAAGTTTCGTATTTTGAAATTCGGCCACATTGTGCTTCGAACGTACATTGCAGGCGAACGAGGCAACAAATTGAAGCAAACTAAACGTTGATCAACTCATAATTACATTGATAATCAAAAATAAATGAAACATTCGGAATCCGTGACTATGAATTTTATCCGTCCAAAAAAAGTAAGGCTAACTAACCATCACGTTTTTTCGCAAAAAATTGAAAACTTTTTTGTGTTGAAATTCCGGTTCAAAGTGATTATAGGTACAGTATACAACACGTTGAGCACGAAACTACCGGTAGGCTGCCTAAGGAAAGCAGTGGTTATTGGAAGTTTCGTATTTTGAAATTCAGCCACATTGTGCTTCGAACGTACATTGCAGGCGAACGAGGCAACAAATTGAAGCAAACTAAACGTTGATCAACTCACAATTACATTGATAATCAAAAATAAATGAAACATTCGGAATCCGTGACTATGAATTTTATCCGTCCAAAAAAAGTAAGGCTGACTAACCATCACGTTTTTTCGCAAAAAATTGAAAACTTTTTTTTGTTGAAATTCAGGTTCAAAATGATTATAGGTACAGTATACAACACGTTGAGCACGAAACTACCGGTAGGCTGCCTAAGGAAAGCAGTGGTTATTGGAAGTTTCGTATTTTGAAATTCGGCCACATTGTGCTTCGAACGTACATTGCAGGCGAACGAGGCAACAAATTGAAGCAAACTAAACGTTGATCAACTCATAATTACATTGATAATCAAAAATAAATGAAACATTCGGAATCCGTGACTATGAATTTTATCCGTCCAAAAAAGGTAAGGCTAACTAACCATCACGTTTTTTCGCAAAAAATTGAAAACTTTTTTGTGTTGAAATTCCGGTTCAAAATGATTATAGGTACAGTATACAACACGTTGAGCACGAAACTACCGGTAGGCTGCCTAAGGAAAGCAGTGGTTATTGGAAGTTTCGTATTTTGAAATTCGGCCACATTGTGCTTCGAACCTACATTGCAGGCGAACGAGGCAACAAATTGAAGCAAACTAAACGTTGATCAACTCACAATTACATTGATAATCAAAAATAAATGAAACATTCGGAATCCGTGACTATGAATTTTATCCGTCCAAAAAAAGTAAGGCTAACTAACCATCACGTTTTTTCGCAAAAAATTGAAAACTTTTTTGTGTTGAAATTCCGGTTCAAAATGATTATAGGTACAGTATATAACACGTTGAGCACGAAACTACCGGTAGGCTGCCTAAGGAAAGCAGTGGTTATTGGAAGTTTCGTATTTTGAAATTCAGCCACATTGTGCTTCGAACGTACATTGCAGGCGAACGAGGTAACAAATTGAAGCAAACTAAACGTTGATCAACTCATAATTACATTGATAATCAAAAATAAATGAAACATTCGGAATCCGTGACTATGAATTTTATCCGTCCAAAAAAAGTAAGGCTAACTAACCATCACGTTTTTTCGCAAAAAATTGAAAACTTTTTTGTGTTGAAATTCCGGTTCAAAATGATTATAGGTACAGTATACAACACGTTGAGCACGAAACTACCGGTAGGCTGCCTAAGGAAAGCAGTGGTTATTGGAAGTTTCGTATTTTGAAATTCAGCCACATTGTGCTTCGAACGTACATTGCAGGCGAACGAGGCAACAAATTGAAGCAAACTAAACGTTGATCAACTCATAATTACATTGATAATCAAAAATAAATGAAACATTCGGAATCCGTGACTATGAATTTTATCCGTCCAAAAAAAGTAAGGCTAACCATCACGTTTTTTCGCAAAAAATTGAAAACTTTTTTGTGTTGAAATTCCGGTTCAAAATGATTATAGGTACAGTATACAACACGTTGAGCACGAAACTACCGGTAGGCTGCCTAAGGAAAGCAGTGGTTATTGGAAGTTTCGTATTTTGAAATTCGGCCACATTGTGCTTCGAACCTACATTGCAGGCGAACGAGGCAACAAATTGAAGCAAACTAAACGTTGATCAACTCACAATTACATTGATAATCAAAAATAAATGAAACATTCGGAATCCGTGACTATGAATTTTATCCGTCCAAAAAAAGTAAGGCTAACTAACCATCACGTTTTTTCGCAAAAAATTGAAAACTTTTTTTTGTTGAAATTCAGGTTCAAAATGATTATAGGTACAGTATACAACACGTTGAGCATGAAACTACCGGTAGGCTGCCTAAGGAAAGCAGTGGTTATTGGAAGTTTCGTATTTTGAAATTCGGCCACATTGTGCTTCGAACGTACATTGCAGGCGAACGAGGCAACAAATTGAAGCAAACTAAACGTTGATCAACTCATAATTACATTGATAATCAAAAATAAATGAAACATTCGGAATCCGTGACTATGAATTTTATCCGTCCAAAAAAAGTAAGGCTAACCATCACGTTTTTTCGCAAAAAATTGAAAACTTTTTTGTGTTGAAATTCCGGTTCAAAATGATTATAGGCACAGTATACAACACGTTGAGCACGAAACTACCGGTATGCTGCCTAAGGAAAGCAGTGGTTATTGGAAGTTTCGTATTTTGAAATTCGGCCACATTGTGCTTCGAACGTACATTGCAGGCGAACGAGGCAACAAATTGAAGCAAACTAAACGTTGATCAACTCACAATTACATTGATAATCAAAAATAAATGAAACATTCGGAATCCGTGACTATGAATTTTATCCGTCCAAAAAAAGTAAACCATCACGTTTTCTCGCAAAAAATTGAAAACTTTTTTGTGTTGAAATTCCGGTTCAAAATGATTATAGGTACAGTATACAACACGTTGAGCACGAAACTACCGATAGGCTGCCTAAGGAAAGCAGTGGTTATTGGAAGTTTCGTATTTTGAAATTCGGCCACATTGTGCTTCGAACGTACATTGCAGGCGAACGAGGCAACAAATTGAAGCAAACTAAACGTTGATCAACTCATAATTACATTGATAATCAAAAATAAATGAAACATTCGGAATCCGTGACTATGAATTTTATCCGTCCAAAAAAAGTAAACCATCACGTTTTCTCGCAAAAAATTGAAAACTTTTTTGTGTTGAAATTCCGGTTCAAAATGATTATAGGTACAGTATACAACACGTTGAGCACGAAACTACCGGTAGGCTGCCTAAGGAAAGCAGTGGTTATTGGAAGTTTCGTATTTTGAAATTCGGCCACATTGTGCTTCGAACGTACATTGCAGGCGAACGAGGCAACAAATTGAAGCAAACTAAACGTTGATCAACTCATAATTACATTGATAATCAAAAATAAATGAAACATTCGGAATCCGTGACTATGAATTTTATCCGTCCAAAAAAAGTAAACCATCACGTTTTTTCGCAAAAAATTGAAAACTTTTTTGTGTTGAAATTCCGGTTCAAAATGATTATAGGTACAGTATACAACACGTTGAGCACGAAACTACCGATAGGCTGCCTAAGGAAAGCAGTGGTTATTGGAAGTTTCGTATTTTGAAATTCAGCCACATTGTGCTTCGAACGTACATTGCAGGCGAACGAGGCAACAAATTGAAGCAAACTAAACGTTGATCAACTCATAATTACATTGATAATCAAAAATAAATGAAACATTCGGAATCCGTGACTATGAATTTTATCCGTCCAAAAAAAGTAAACCATCACGTTTTCTCGCAAAAAATTGAAAACTTTTTTGTGTTGAAATTCCGGTTCAAAATGATTATAGGTACAGTATACAACACGTTGAGCACGAAACTACCGGTAGGCTGCCTAAGGAAAGCAGTGGTTATTGGAAGTTTCGTATTTTGAAATTCGGCCACATTGTGCTTCGAACGTACATTGCAGGCGAACGAGGCAACAAATTGAAGCAAACTAAACGTTGATCAACTCATAATTACATTGATAATCAAAAATAAATGAAACATTCGGAATCCGTGACTATGAATTTTATCCGTCCAAAAAAAGTAAGGCTAACCATCACGTTTTTTCGCAAAAAATTGAAAACTTTTTTGTGTTGAAATTCCGGTTCAAAATGATTATAGGTACAGTATACAACACGTTGAGCACGAAACTACCGGTAGGCTGCCTAAGGAAAGCAGTGGTTATTGGAAGTTTCGTATTTTGAAATTCGGCCACATTGTGCTTCGAACCTACATTGCAGGCGAACGAGGCAACAAATTGAAGCAAACTAAACGTTGATCAACTCATAATTACATTGATAATCAAAAATAAATGAAACATTCGGAATCCGTGACTATGAATTTTATCCGTCCAAAAAAAGTAAGGCTAACCATCACGTTTTTTCGCAAAAAATTGAAAACTTTTTTGTGTTGAAATTCCGGTTCAAAATGATTATAGGCACAGTATACAACACGTTGAGCACGAAACTACCGGTATGCTGCCTAAGGAAAGCAGTGGTTATTGGAAGTTTCGTATTTTGAAATTCGGCCACATTGTGCTTCGAACGTACATTGCAGGCGAACGAGGCAACAAATTGAAGCAAACTAAACGTTGATCAACTCATAATTACATTGATAATCAAAAATAAATGAAACATTCGGAATCCGTGACTATGAATTTTATCCGTCCAAAAAAAGTAAACCATCACGTTTTTTCGCAAAAAATTGAAAACTTTTTTGTGTTGAAATTCCGGTTCAAAATGATTATAGGCACAGTATACAACACGTTGAGCACGAAACTACCGGTAGGCTGCCTAAGGAAAGCAGTGGTTATTGGAAGTTTCGTATTTTGAAATTCGGCCACATTGTGCTTCGAACGTACATTGCAGGCGAACGAGGCAACAAATTGAAGCAAACTAAACGTTGATCAACTCATAATTACATTGATAATCAAAAATAAATGAAACATTCGGAATCCGTGACTATGAATTTTATCCGTCCAAAAAAAGTAAACCATCACGTTTTTTCGCAAAAAATTGAAAACTTTTTTGTGTTGAAATTCCGGTTCAAAATGATTATAGGTACAGTATACAACACGTTGAGCACGAAACTACCGGTAGGCTGCCTAAGGAAAGCAGTGGTTATTGGAAGTTTCGTATTTTGAAATTCAGCCACATTGTGCTTCGAACGTACATTGCAGGCGAACGAGGCAACAAATTGAAGCAAACTAAACGTTGATCAACTCATAATTACATTGATAATCAAAAATAAATGAAACATTCGGAATCCGTGACTATGAATTTTATCCGTCCAAAAAAAGTAAGGCTAACCATCACGTTTTTTCGCAAAAAATTTAAAACTTTTTTGTGTTGAAATTCCGGTTCAAAATGATTATAGGTACAGTATACAACACGTTGAGCACGAAACTACCGGTAGGCTGCCTAAGGAAAGCAGTGGTTATTGGAAGTTTCGTATTTTGAAATTCGGCCACATTGTGCTTCGAACCTACATTGCAGGCGAACGAGGCAACAAATTGAAGCAAACTAAACGTTGATCAACTCACAATTACATTGATAATCAAAAATAAATGAAACATTCGGAATCCGTGACTATGAATTTTATCCGTCCAAAAAAAGTAAGGCTAACTAACCATCACGTTTTTTCGCAAAAAATTGAAAACTTTTTTTTGTTGAAATTCAGGTTCAAAATGATTATAGGTACAGTATACAACACGTTGAGCACGAAACTACCGGTAGGCTGCCTAAGGAAAGCAGTGGTTATTGGAAGTTTCGTATTTTGAAATTCGGCCACATTGTGCTTCGAACGTACATTGCAGGCGAACGAGGCAACAAATTGAAGCAAACTAAACGTTGATCAACTCATAATTACATTGATAATCAAAAATAAATGAAACATTCGGAATCCGTGACTATGAATTTTATCCGTCCAAAAAAAGTAAACCATCACGTTTTCTCGCAAAAAATTGAAAACTTTTTGTGTTGAAATTCCGGTTCAAAATGATTATAGGTACAGTATACAACACGTTGAGCACGAAACTACCGGTAGGCTGCCTAAGGAAAGCAGTGGTTATTGGAAGTTTCGTATTTTGAAATTCGGCCACATTGTGCTTCGAACGTACATTGCAGGCGAACGAGGCAACAAATTGAAGCAAACTAAACGTTGATCAACTCATAATTACATTGATAATCAAAAATAAATGAAACATTCGGAATCCGTGACTATGAATTTTATCCGTCCAAAAAAAGTAAGGCTAGCCATCACGTTTTTTCGCAAAAAATTGAAAACTTTTTTGTGTTGAAATTCCGGTTCAAAATGATTATAGGCACAGTATACAACACGTTGAGCACGAAACTACCGGTAGGCTGCCTAAGGAAAGCAGTGGTTATTGGAAGTTTCGTATTTTGAAATTCGGCCACATTGTGCTTCGAACGTACATTGCAGGCGAACGAGGCAACAAATTGAAGCAAACTAAACGTTGATCAACTCATAATTACATTGATAATCAAAAATAAATGAAACATTCGGAATCCGTGACTATGAATTTTATCCGTCCAAAAAAAGTAAGGCTAACCATCACGTTTTTTCGCAAAAAATTGAAAACTTTTTTGTGTTGAAATTCCGGTTCAAAATGATTATAGGTACAGTATACAACACGTTGAGCACGAAACTACCGGTAGGCTGCCTAAGGAAAGCAGTGGTTTTTGGAAGTTTCGTATTTTGAAATTCAGCCACATTGTGCTTCGAACGTACATTGCAGGCGAACGAGGCAACAAATTGAAGCAAACTAAACGTTGATCAACTCATAATTACATTGATAATCAAAAATAAATGAAACATTCGGAATCCGTGACTATGAATTTTATCCGTCCAAAAAAAGTAAACCATCACGTTTTCTCGCAAAAAATTGAAAACTTTTTTGTGTTGAAATTCCGGTTCAAAATGATTATAGGTACAGTATACAACACGTTGAGCACGAAACTACCGGTAGGCTGCCTAAGGAAAGCAGTGGTTATTGGAAGTTTCGTATTTTGAAATTCGGCCACATTGTGCTTCGAACGTACATTGCAGGCGAACGAGGCAACAAATTGAAGCAAACTAAACGTTGATCAACTCATAATTACATTGATAATCAAAAATAAATGAAACATTCGGAATCCGTGACTATGAATTTTATCCGTCCAAAAAAAGTAAGGCTAACCATCACGTTTTTTCGCAAAAAATTGAAAACTTTTTTGTGTTGAAATTCCGGTTCAAAATGATTATAGGCACAGTATACAACACGTTGAGCACGAAACTACCGGTATGCTGCCTAAGGAAAGCAGTGGTTATTGGAAGTTTCGTATTTTGAAATTCGGCCACATTGTGCTTCGAACGTACATTGCAGGCGAACGAGGCAACAAATTGAAGCAAACTAAACGTTGATCAACTCATAATTACATTGATAATCAAAAATAAATGAAACATTCGGAATCCGTGACTATGAATTTTATCCGTCCAAAAAAAGTAAGGCTAACCATCACGTTTTTTCGCAAAAAATTGAAAACTTTTTTGTGTTGAAATTCCGGTTCAAAATGATTATAGGCACAGTATACAACACGTTGAGCACGAAACTCCCGGTATGCTGCCTAAGGAAAGCAGTGGTTATTGGAAGTTTCGTATTTTGAAATTCGGCCACATTGTGCTTCGAACGTACATTGCAGGCGAACGAGGCAACAAATTGAAGCAAACTAAACGTTGATCAACTCATAATTACATTGATAATCAAAAATAAATGAAACATTCGGAATCCGTGACTATGAATTTTATCCGTCCAAAAAAAGTAAACCATCACGTTTTCTCGCAAAAAATTGAAAACTTTTTGTGTTGAAATTCCGGTTCAAAATGATTATAGGTACAGTATACAACACGTTGAGCACGAAACTACCGGTAGGCTGCCTAAGGAAAGCAGTGGTTATTGGAAGTTTCGTATTTTGAAATTCGGCCACATTGTGCTTCGAACGTACATTGCAGGCGAACGAGGCAACAAATTGAAGCAAACTAAACGTTGATCAACTCATAATTACATTGATAATCAAAAATAAATGAAACATTCGGAATCCGTGACTATGAATTTTATCCGTCCAAAAAAAGTAAGGCTAGCCATCACGTTTTTTCGCAAAAAATTGAAAACTTTTTTGTGTTGAAATTCCGGTTCAAAATGATTATAGGCACAGTATACAACACGTTGAGCACGAAACTACCGGTAGGCTGCCTAAGGAAAGCAGTGGTTATTGGAAGTTTCGTATTTTGAAATTCGGCCACATTGTGCTTCGAACGTACATTGCAGGCGAACGAGGCAACAAATTGAAGCAAACTAAACGTTGATCAACTCATAATTACATTGATAATCAAAAATAAATGAAACATTCGGAATCCGTGACTATGAATTTTATCCGTCCAAAAAAAGTAAGGCTAACCATCACGTTTTTTCGCAAAAAATTGAAAACTTTTTTGTGTTGAAATTCCGGTTCAAAATGATTATAGGTACAGTATACAACACGTTGAGCACGAAACTACCGGTAGGCTGCCTAAGGAAAGCAGTGGTTATTGGAAGTTTCGTATTTTGAAATTCAGCCACATTGTGCTTCGAACGTACATTGCAGGCGAACGAGGCAACAAATTGAAGCAAACTAAACGTTGATCAACTCATAATTACATTGATAATCAAAAATAAATGAAACATTCGGAATCCGTGACTATGAATTTTATCCGTCCAAAAAAAGTAAGGCTAACCATCACGTTTTTTCGCAAAAAATTGAAAACTTTTTTGTGTTGAAATTCCGGTTCAAAATGATTATAGGTACAGTATACAACACGTTGAGCACGAAACTACCGGTAGGCTGCCTAAGGAAAGCAGTGGTTATTGGAAGTTTCGTATTTTGAAATTCAGCCACATTGTGCTTCGAACGTACATTGCAGGCGAACGAGGCAACAAATTGAAGCAAACTAAACGTTGATCAACTCATAATTACATTGATAATCAAAAATAAATGAAACATTCGGAATCCGTGACTATGAATTTTATCCGTCCAAAAAAAGTAAACCATCACGTTTTCTCGCAAAAAATTGAAAACTTTTTTGTGTTGAAATTCCGGTTCAAAATGATTATAGGTACAGTATACAACACGTTGAGCACGAAACTACCGGTAGGCTGCCTAAGGAAAGCAGTGGTTATTGGAAGTTTCGTATTTTGAAATTCGGCCACATTGTGCTTCGAACGTACATTGCAGGCGAACGAGGCAACAAATTGAAGCAAACTAAACGTTGATCAACTCATAATTACATTGATAATCAAAAATAAATGAAACATTCGGAATCCGTGACTATGAATTTTATCCGTCCAAAAAAAGTAAGGCTAACCATCACGTTTTTTCGCAAAAAATTGAAAACTTTTTTGTGTTGAAATTCCGGTTCAAAATGATTATAGGCACAGTATACAACACGTTGAGCACGAAACTACCGGTATGCTGCCTAAGGAAAGCAGTGGTTATTGGAAGTTTCGTATTTTGAAATTCGGCCACATTGTGCTTCGAACGTACATTGCAGGCGAACGAGGCAACAAATTGAAGCAAACTAAACGTTGATCAACTCATAATTACATTGATAATCAAAAATAAATGAAACATTCGGAATCCGTGACTATGAATTTTATCCGTCCAAAAAAAGTAAGGCTAACCATCACGTTTTTTCGCAAAAAATTGAAAACTTTTTTGTGTTGAAATTCCGGTTCAAAATGATTATAGGCACAGTATACAACACGTTGAGCACGAAACTACCGGTATGCTGCCTAAGGAAAGCAGTGGTTATTGGAAGTTTCGTATTTTGAAATTCGGCCACATTGTGCTTCGAACGTACATTGCAGGCGAACGAGGCAACAAATTGAAGCAAACTAAACGTTGATCAACTCATAATTACATTGATAATCAAAAATAAATGAAACATTCGGAATCCGTGACTATGAATTTTATCCGTCCAAAAAAAGTAAACCATCACGTTTTCTCGCAAAAAATTGAAAACTTTTTGTGTTGAAATTCCGGTTCAAAATGATTATAGGTACAGTATACAACACGTTGAGCACGAAACTACCGATAGGCTGCCTAAGGAAAGCAGTGGTTATTGGAAGTTTCGTATTTTGAAATTCGGCCACATTGTGCTTCGAACGTACATTGCAGGCGAACGAGGCAACAAATTGAAGCAAACTAAACGTTGATCAACTCATAATTACATTGATAATCAAAAATAAATGAAACATTCGGAATCCGTGACTATGAATTTTATCCGTCCAAAAAAAGTAAACCATCACGTTTTCTCGCAAAAAATTGAAAACTTTTTTGTGTTGAAATTCCGGTTCAAAATGATTATAGGTACAGTATACAACACGTTGAGCACGAAACTACCGGTAGGCTGCCTAAGGAAAGCAGTGGTTATTGGAAGTTTCGTATTTTGAAATTCGGCCACATTGTGCTTCGAACGTACATTGCAGGCGAACGAGGCAACAAATTGAAGCAAACTAAACGTTGATCAACTCATAATTACATTGATAATCAAAAATAAATGAAACATTCGGAATCCGTGACTATAAATTTTATCCGTCCAAAAAAAGTAAGGCTAACAACCATCACGTTTTTTCGCAAAAAATTGAAAACTTTTTTGTGTTGAAATTCCGGTTCAAAATGATTATAGGCACAGTATACAACACGTTGAGCACGAAACTACCGGTATGCTGCCTAAGGAAAGCAGTGGTTATTGGAAGTTTCGTATTTTGAAATTCGGCCACATTGTGCTTCGAACGTACATTGCAGGCGAACGAGGCAACAAATTGAAGCAAACTAAACGTTGATCAACTCATAATTACATTGATAATCAAAAATAAATGAAACATTCGGAATCCGTGACTATGAATTTTATCCGTCCAAAAAAAGTAAGGCTAACCATCACGTTTTTTCGCAAAAAATTGAAAACTTTTTTGTGTTGAAATTCCGGTTCAAAATGATTATAGGCACAGTATACAACACGTTGAGCACGAAACTACCGGTATGCTGCCTAAGGAAAGCAGTGGTTATTGGAAGTTTCGTATTTTGAAATTCGGCCACATTGTGCTTCGAACGTACATTGCAGGCGAACGAGGCAACAAATTGAAGCAAACTAAACGTTGATCAACTCATAATTACATTGATAATCAAAAATAAATGAAACATTCGGAATCCGTGACTATGAATTTTATCCGTCCAAAAAAAGTAAACCATCACGTTTTCTCGCAAAAAATTGAAAACTTTTTTGTGTTGAAATTCCGGTTCAAAATGATTATAGGTACAGTATACAACACGTTGAGCACGAAACTACCGGTAGGCTGCCTAAGGAAAGCAGTGGTTATTGGAAGTTTCGTATTTTGAAATTCGGCCACATTGTGCTTCGAACGTACATTGCAGGCGAACGAGGCAACAAATTGAAGCAAACTAAACGTTGATCAACTCATAATTACATTGATAATCAAAAATAAATGAAACATTCGGAATCCGTGACTATGAATTTTATCCGTCCAAAAAAAGTAAGGCTAACCATCACGTTTTTTCGCAAAAAATTGAAAACTTTTTTGTGTTGAAATTCCGGTTCAAAATGATTATAGGCACAGTATACAACACGTTGAGCACGAAACTACCGGTAGGCTGCCTAAGGAAAGCAGTGGTTATTGGAAGTTTCGTATTTTGAAATTCGGCCACATTGTGCTTCGAACCTACATTGCAGGCGAACGAGGCAACAAATTGAAGCAAACTAAACGTTGATCAACTCATAATTACATTGATAATCAAAAATAAATGAAACATTCGGAATCCGTGACTATGAATTTTATCCGTCCAAAAAAAGTAAGGCTAACCATCACGTTTTTTCGCAAAAAATTGAAAACTTTTTTGTGTTGAAATTCCGGTTCAAAATGATTATAGGTACAGTATACAACACGTTGAGCACGAAACTACCGATAGGCTGCCTAAGGAAAGCAGTGGTTATTGGAAGTTTCGTATTTTGAAATTCGGCCACATTGTGCTTCGAACGTACAATGCAGGCGAACGAGGCAACAAATTGAAGCAAACTAAACGTTGATCAACTCATAATTACATTGATAATCAAAAATAAATGAAACATTCGGAATCCGTGACTATGAATTTTATCCGTCCAAAAAAAGTAAACCATCACGTTTTCTCGCAAAAAATTGAAAACTTTTTTGTGTTGAAATTCCGGTTCAAAATGATTATAGGTACAGTATACAACACGTTGAGCACGAAACTACCGGTAGGCTGCCTAAGGAAAGCAGTGGTTATTGGAAGTTTCGTATTTTGAAATTCGGCCACATTGTGCTTCGAACGTACATTGCAGGCGAACGAGGCAACAAATTGAAGCAAACTAAACGTTGATCAACTCATAATTACATTGATAATCAAAAATAAATGAAACATTCGGAATCCGTGACTATAAATTTTATCCGTCCAAAAAAAGTAAGGCTGACAACCATCACGTTTTTTCGCAAAAAATTGAAAACTTTTTTGTGTTGAAATTCAGGTTCAAAATGATTATAGGTACAGTATACAACACGTTGAGCACGAAACTACCGGTAGGCTGCCTAAGGAAAGCAGCGGTTGTTGGAAGTTTCGTATTTTGAAATTCGGCCACATTGTGCTTCGAACCTGGATTGCACGCTGTGTCCCTTGTGTCGCTGTAAAACATGGCTCTCACTCGTCTTGCAAAATATATTATTGTCTATGACTATGGCTTTCTCGTATCTTAGTGTCTTAAACAAATAATATTTATTGCATCTAAAATATTTATAACAGCTCACCAGATAAAGCTATATGTTTGTTCAATTCGGATGATCTTGTGTGCTATCTATGCAATAAATATTTTAGGGCGACATATTTTAGGCACTTAATCCTATAAAAGGCATCTTCAACAGATGCAACATTGTGTGGTTTCAATTAAATTTACCAAGGAATTAAAATTTTCTCAACACTCAGGTAGAGACGTCGGATAACGAACATTCACACATTTACAAAATTGTAAAATTCCTTAATCTCGAAAACCAACAGTAACAACAAATGAAATAAATTCTCAATTCCTGTATAATATTTACTTAAATAAATATTCTGGCTAAATATATTGTGTGGTTTCTCTGGTTTCTCTACCATAATTTATTGCCTTAAGTGGAAATTACTATAATGTCAACATTTATATCCATAAATACATGGTAGGAGCATTTACAAAATCAAAATGCCATCCTAAATAACAAAAGCTCATATAACTTTTTAATGGAGATATTTAAATAACAAAATTGAATACAACACACACACAGGCACAAACAAAATATGTACCAACAGAATCTTTCACATAAATCAATTTATTTTTTCAATTTCCATTTTCCAATAATTTTCCATTCTTATCAAAATACTACAAAAAAAACTACGACTAGAATGAAAATTATGTCAAAAAAATTACATCTTTTGAACTGGGAAACGACGAGCATGCAGCAGTGGTGTGTATCCGTACTTGAAATTTTCGTAGCAATCTACCAGACCACCTAGCATACAGAGTTTTGAGACAGGTGCCAAGGTAGTGCAAATCTGTCATGTACTACAAGTATTCTACAAAAGCACGTGTATCGCGCTTCTAGGTGAGCACCACTGAATTTTGAATCGTACCAGCACTTCACTATCATTATTTTTCCCGTACGTCGTCGTCGAATATACAAAAACGCTATAAACTAAATTTTCTTTACTACTTGCTGTATACGAGTACGAGTACAGCGGAGCAGCAGAGGCAAATTTAATTTGAGATTTTTTTCCATGCTGCTCTACTAGACGTAGGTACTGTACGATTATTATTTTATACTTGCACTGGGAAAAAACCGGAATACAAAAAAATGAAAAATCATCGAGTGCATTTATAGAAAAATTGTGTGCTTCGGTACGAGGTATATAGAGTAGTAGTTGTCTTGGGTAAGCTTCTTACGATATAAAAAAAAAAAATTCTTGGGATTGTTTATGATTTTCTTTTTTGGTTTACTCGTATACATCGGAGAAACTAACAACTTTATTACTGTTATCATTATTATTATTTACTATGTATACAGTTTTTTTTGCTAATATTTGTGTTATTGTATAACGAGGAAAAATCATTTTCCCTATTATGTGCTGTACATGCGGTATTATGTATTAGAATTATATTGATAAAGTTATGCCATATGAATTTTTAATAAAGCAAACATACCTAGACTAAACACATCTATATATAGGTACATACATCAAATGGTCAAAAATAATCTTTTACGACCCGAACTATACTAATCGACCACACTTTACCAAAAACTAAAAAAAAATGTTCCCATCATCCCTCAAATCAAATGTCCCTCCCGCAAACTTTGTGTATTTATATGATTTTGGTTTGGTGTATTGATATAACTCATAATAGTATGGACATAGTTTGTTGGGAAACATGAAAAACTTTAATTGAAATAACAAGTTAACATTTCGGATAAAACCCTAAAATGGTAAATACTAGTACAAAAAACTTTAATTAGAGTTGTTGTTTTATTTTGTAGGTAAATAGTTTTTCGATTAAAATGAGACAACTATGTTCGTGTGTGTGTGTGCAAGTTCAGATCCTTTCTAAAATGTATATGAGAGCCCCGGGAGGTTTATTTAAAATTTAGAAAGTAATTGAGTGTAGTGCCCGAATGGTTGTGTTATTAAAATCCCAAATTTTTGCTTCGCACTTTAAAATATAAAAGCTTTTTCAATTTTAGGGTATATTTTAGAAATTTTTCTATAAAATTTTTCTATATTGTTTTTGAGGTATTTTGGTAATGACTAATCATAGAAATGAACTACTTCAGTTCGGAAGCTATTTCCCATTTTCATTCATTTTACTTTCTCTTACCGAATAAAATAAAAGATATTTTAAAAGATGTCTGTGTGTGGTGCCGTGCAAACTAAAAGTTTGTACCTTCTCCACAACGAAGAAGGATTACCTGCGGCCGTAGAAAATTTTCAGACCTCGATTTTTTCCTCAGAAGGGTCTCGATGACGAGCTCCAATGATTCCGCACTTGAAGCTGTCCATGACCCGTCCGGTCTAATTAAATAACTAAGACTGTTTGGATTAGTAGATAGAATTTTCCCAAGGCGAGAAGTCTCAGAGACCTCCTCCATTCTATAACAGAAGAGTCTCCAAGACCCTCTTTGTGCCTTCCCCAACTCTTTTTTTTTGCTTTCTTAGGTCCTCCTTATATGAGTTTCAATTCCGACCCTTTCTTGTCTTCTTAGATTTATTAAAGGCTGTCCTATACGCCCTCTGATAGGTTCCCAAGTGCATGGTCCACCATATCGGTTTCTGCCTGCCCCTAGGCTTTATCAGAGGGCACGCATCATTAAATAAAAGATTGCATGCTTTTGTGACAATATCAACGATGCAGTCTAATTCTTCTACTGTCGCCGGTAGTCCAGGAACCTCGGCATAATACCTCCAACACCTCCCCATATTTGTTTCAGTTTGTCATTCTGGGATTCCTGAAGGCTTTCCGGGTAACAGGTTCAATGTTGAGGTTATATGTTACGTATCGGTGATCAGAGAAAGAGTGCTCCTTCGCCACTCTCCACCGCCTGATCATATGAAAGATTGTTTCTGACGCAAAGGTCACATCTAGAAAATGCTGTCGATTTTTAACAATGAGTGTCGGTTTTCGCCCAATATTGCAAACTAAAAAGTTAGTATTTAATAAATAATCAAAAACTAACTCACCCTTCACCGCAATCGATGATGATATTATTCCATTTCATATGGTTCAAGAAGAATTAGAAAGAGAAACAAATTGGATGTTGAACCGGAATAAAAGACGAAATAAGAAAAGGAATGCCCAACATTCACCAGTAATGTGGTAGAAACTTTACCATCAACTTCAAAATAGGTTTTTAGAAATCAGTTATTCATCAAGAAAACTATGTGTCCAAGTCGTTGGAGTATCAAATTATTCCACTATACAACAGATTATGAAATCGGTTATAGTAGCTTAGTACAAAATCGTATTTCTAAACAATGGCGTCTGGAAAATTAATGTTTGAACTTTGAAATCTATAGAGCTTTGGCTACAAACTTATATTCCGAGAGGTATCAATAGTTCGAACCCAAAATTTAAGAATGGCTGTCCGATCAAAATTATGAGATTTAAACAGTGATAGGGTTCAAGATAATGAACAGCTTAAAACTGGAGCAAAGCGCGGAAGGCACGAAGAATAATTTGTCGAATTACTAATGATACGATCAATCAATTGCATAAAGGGGGAGCAGATGTTGAGTTACTTAAAATAAATATTCCTGCCTTCACTGGTGAACACAAACAGTGGCTATTTATTCTCTCTCATCCACGACACACGAAAAGGAATATTTGGTTTCGAAATAGATATTCCATTATCTTATAAAAGATTTCGGAAGAGTAACGAAGAGCAAGTCTTGCACAATACGAACGTAACGGAATCAAATTATAGTTATACATTAGAAAAAGTGATCAAACGTTACAACAAAAAACGTCACGCAATTTTAAAGCAGCCATCAATTAAGGTGCCAACCGCAGATAAATTCGTTCATTACTTGAGATAACGTAGGGATATTTTACTGATTTATATTCTGATGAACAAGCTCGATGCCAAAACTTCCAATTATACCAGCCCAGGATTTGCCAACCGCCAACAAACGCTAAAATAGCATACTCGTTGCATTAGTGTATAATTGGCCTAATGTACTTTCCATGAATATGCTGTCGTATCCTTGGACTGGAATGCTTCGCTCTCGTGGGTAAGTATACATTAATGTATTTGCAAGTTGACTAAAAATACTTTCTCAGTTGCTTAGTTTTAAAAAATCAGTTAGTGTGTGGTTTTTGGGGTAGTTAATGCTTGTTGAAGAGCACTCTCTTCAGTGAAATAAACACACTGTTCATGTTCAAGGTGCACGGCCAAATGTATAACAACAGGGCTTGTGGCGTTTATGGGAAAACTCAAATTGCGCCAAACTACATTTATGTGTGCTTTGGAGGAACCCACTCAAATACGCACACAAAATTTCATTAAAATCAGTCCAGCCGTTTAGGAGGAGTTCAATTACATACACACGCACAGACGAATTACCGTGTTCGTCACGCCAGCCGGAACCATATCAGCCGGAAACAAACAACTATGGCACAAGTAGCACGATGCATTGTGCATCATTGAGCACTATATAATTTTTCAGCCGGAACCTTATAATTCCATCCGGAACCTGATAAAGCCACAAAGAACCATACAACAGCCAAACCAACAAAGGCACTAGTAGCACGATGTATTGTGCATCATTGTGCACTATAAAAAATTTCAGCCGGAACCTTATAAATCCAGCAATGTATGATTGTTAGGTGGAACCTTCAAATTCCAGCCGGAAAAGATGGTTTGGTTATATACAGTCAAACTAACTATATTACAAGTAGCACGATACATTCTGCATCATTTTGCACTATAGATTTTTTCAGAACCTATTAAAGCCAGCCAAAACCGTACAACAGCCAAACCAACTATATCAGAAGTAGCACGATGCGATGTGCATCATTTTGCACTATATAATTTTTCAGTCGGAACTTTATAATTCCAGTATTATACAATTGTTCTTGAAAAAACCTTACAAATTCAGCCAGAACCATACCCTCTACAGCCAAACTAATTATGGCACAAGTAGCACGATGCATTGTGCATAATTTTATATAGTAGTTTTCTATATGTTTTTGCAGCCAAACTATAATGCCATCCAGAACCATAAAAATCCAGTCAAAACAAAATGTTTACATTAATAGTGCAACGTATGATTTTTTTCGGGACGATCAAAACGTTATGCACTACAATGCCAACCCAACCAGAACCAGCAAAACCAGCCGCAACCATATGAAGTCGGTATGAACCATTCGGAGCAATAAAGAGTAAGCATGGTTGACGGTCATTGTGAACTAGATAAAATTTCGAGTGGAATTATTTGGACACATAATAATTCCCGAACCGCTAAAAGTGTTAATTAAATAAAAAGTTTGAATAACATTTAAAAAAAAAATCCGGAAATAACATTTTATTTTCTAATAATTTATTAATAAAATTTTATATTTCATCGTTTAGAGAAGAACTTTGTTTGATTTGGGTTCTTGTACATAAAACAACATGTAGGCAAGCATTTTTCGGGAAGTGTTGGTGATGGTTTCAGCCTTTTGCAAATCTGTAGAGTTCTGCTTAATTTGAAAGGTTTTTTCTCGGAAAATCTTAATTACTGGATTTATAAGGTTCCGGCAAAAAAAATTTGTAGTGTCCAATGATGCACAATGCATCGTGCTACTTGCGTCCTAGTTGGTTTGGCTGTTATATGGTACTGACTGGCTTTGTAAGGTTCTGGTCGGAATTATAAGGTTCCGGCTGAAAATTTTTATAAAGCACAATGATGCACATCGCATTATGCTACTTGTGATATAGTTATTTTGGCTGTAGAAGGTATGGTTCCGGCTGAAATTGTAAGGTTTTTCACGACAAATCATATAATTCAGGATTTATAAGGTTCCAGCTGGAAAATGTTATAGTGCACAAATATGCACAATGCATCGTGCTACTTGTGTTATAGTTGGTTTGGCTGTTGTACGGCTTTGGCTGGCTTTAATAGGTACTGGTCGAAATTATAAGGTTCCTTCTGAAAAATATATAGTGTATATGCAGATATGGCTTGGACTAGAAGGTTGCACAGCTGTATCCGCAAACGTAGAAATTTATCCGGCAATTGTCTTCCTATTATCGAGCGCGATTGAAAATATCAACAAAGACTTAAGACATCGTTATAAATTTACTTTTATTATAATTAATATTGATTGCTGACTACTAGTAATCTTCTTCGATGTTTCCTCGTTGATCGCCAAAATGTAAGAGAGTGTAAAATTAATGAAAATTGATTAATTTGTCAAAACAAGAAATATAAAAAGCAAAATTACTAAAGTGCAGCGAATTCAAAATTTTGCGCAATTGTTGATTTAGTACTAATTTACATAAATCGCACTCATTCTCAATTATTAATCTAGTACAAATTGATTGACATTTTTGTTTTGATTGACATTGACAAGAAATGTTAGCAAGTTTACGTAATGTTTAAATGGATATAAAACAAAGATAAGTATTAAAATTAATTGATAAATAATAATAATTACAAAATTACATACTAATTCTAATTTTAGGTTAAGAAATGATGTTAAGCAGCCAGAGTTCCAGGTAGAATGGAAAGTATTTGTTGTTAATCCAATATGATTTTTTATTTTAGGTATATGATAAAACTGGAATGTCAGCTGATCCGGGATTCTGTATATGAATGATGATAACTGGGATATCAGCTGGTCCGTTATTTACTACTTTCGTTGGCCATCCGCAGGTATTGAATGACCATAGTGATATTAATAAAGTTAAAATGTATTTCTCAACAAATGGTGTTTTATTTGGTTCAACATATAGTGCAAAATGATGCACAATGTATCGTGCTACTTATGATATAGTTATTTTGACTGTAGGGTACTGCTTAATTTGAAAGGTTTTTTCCTGGGAAAATCTTAAATTACTGGATTGATAAGGTTCCGGCGAAAAAAA
This sequence comes from Nephrotoma appendiculata, assembly GCA_947310385.1. NCBI lineage: Eukaryota > Metazoa > Arthropoda > Insecta > Diptera > Tipulidae > Nephrotoma > Nephrotoma appendiculata. The sequence continues at coordinate 83,275,400 of OX371224.1, read as the reverse complement.
TATATAGTGTCCAATTATGCACAATGCATCGTGCTACTTGTGCTATAGTTGGTTTGGCTGTAGTACGGTTTTGACTGGTTGTATTAGGTTCTGGTCCGAATTATAAGGTTCCGGCTGAAAAATTATATAGTGCACAATGATGCACATCGCATCGTGCTACTTGTGTGTAACAGGACCAGAGGTCATGCAACATGACCAGAGGTCATGTTAACAGAAATTAACTAGTCAGCTGTCTAGGCGGTCATTGTTCGTCGGCTAAAGCTCAGGGTTCGGGGTGGGTATTTCTAGACAACTGAATAATCCTAGTTAGGACCGCATAAGGAAAGGAAATAGGGAAAGGTAGGATAGGGAAAAGAAAACCAACAGGCAACTCACCTTGTTTCCACTTTACTTACCTAAACTCCATTCAGATACACAAATTTAGTTATCCATTCTATATTCACTAATTAAATCTCTAAACGAACTAATAACCATAATGCAATAATGATGCGGAGAAAAGAAAAGAAAAGAAAAACTAGAGAAAATGAGGCAAATCACAAATAAGATGGCAGACGAGAACGGAAAATGAAAAATTAATAAATTTGATTTGCACATTATAAAAATATATATATTTAAACTGAAAATCACCTTTACCAAGAAAATTAGGTTGGTTAGTACTTAAATAATAAAAAAATTAAGTAGTAAAAATAAAAAAAAATATAAATAGTTTGAACCATTTCCTTTTTAAGTATCAATTTAAAAAAAAAAACTCAATTTATCTCAAACTAAATCAATTAACACTAAACCTACCATGCCGCGGTCAAATGACCGTTTTAAAAATTTCGTTTAACATTTCTCGCATACAACGTTACTTTATCATCATGTGGCTTATTATCTTTTCCTAAAATATACAAACAACCTATTTTACAATGTTTACAACTTTTTTTATTGTTTAATTTCCGAAAACAAATTATATATCTAGTCTATTTTACTAAAATACATGTTTTTTTAAAGCGGTCATTTGACCGCTCATGGTAGGATTAGGTATACATGAAATGTCGGTAGGTTTAGTGTTAAGTGGAAAAATCAAAAGGAAATGCTTAAATCTATTTGTGGTTATACTTAAATGTAATAATTAATTATTAAACTAAAATATTAAACTACAACTAGCTTACGGAATTCAAAACATGTTGGGCGCCATTGGTAATCCATGATATTTGCTACGAATTGTATTTTTGATCGCTTTTATGTAATATTATTTATTGCGATTATATTAGATTAAGTATAAAAAGTATAATATTTGTACTTATATACATATATGTTTTGTATTATTAGGTAATTTATTATAGTAATTATATTATTTAGGTATATTGTATTATGTATGCGTTTCTATTTCGTCGCATTTTTAGCACTACCTGTACGAGTTCGTTACCAATTTCAATTCTATTTTGTTCATTAATTGCAACCACAGAAAGTCTATTGTTGTTGTTGCACTGGTAGTCTTAATACGTAGTGCCCAAAAGAGGCTATCGTTATGTTCACTTTGTTAATATTTTTAAGTTTTATTGAAGGAATATTTTAGGTATTTTAATCATATTTTAATCATATTTTAATTATCACACACTCGTAATTTGGTGTGTTTGTGGCTTAATTATTCTTCATAAGCCTAGATAGAGTTTTTGTTTGCACAACCACGTTTTCCGTGCAAATTTGATAAAACCAAAAATTATAGAGATACAAAGATATGCCACATCGACATAAAATGGAATTTAATTTAAAATCAAGGATTTACAGTTGAACTTATATCATGATTTCTTTAGTGAGAGAGAGAGAGAGAGAGAGAGAGAGAGAGAGAATTAGAACTAACTTAAATAAATTTTTCTGTTTTTATTTGTTTTTATTGTACATTCTCTATAAATTTTGGTATACATATACATAATGTGTGATCAAACAAATCCTAGTTCTAAGTAAAGATTTTTATTTTTCTATGAAACGTAAACAAAATCATATGGGATTTTAAAATAAATTATTTTGTTTGTATTGTCTTTATTTTCCATTTAACCCTTTCAACACGATTTTTTTTTATAATGTCGTCAACTATGTAATACAAAAAATCAAAAAAAAATTGCACAATCATATTGTTTATCCCTTTCAGCCCTGTAGGGACATATGTTTATCAAGTTCTGATAAATACAAAAAAAATTTAGATGCTTACAATACGAAGTTTTCAAATATATTTTTAGTATGATGTTGACAGAACTTCTTTGGGACGATATGTCCCTACAGTGTTGAAAGGGTTAAATGAAAACTTTGTGTCGCTTTGCAGTGTCGCAAATTTCACTCGCATTTTCTCAAAAGAATTTGGATAAATATGACGATTGGTTAACTTTGGACACAACTTTGTGATTCTCCATTTCTCCGCTTCGAATAGTTCTTGTACAACCTTCCATGATACAATTTCATCAGGTGTTTCTAAATTAGTACTAATGAATGTATTTCTGACGGATTTAATCAAATGCGGCACATCATATAACGCAAAAAATTTTAATTCATTTAAATAAAAAAAAGGGCGTTCTTTACACACATTAAGCATGCTGTAGCATTTCCTATTATTTGGCCCCTGATCGCAAACTACTGCAACAGTGGTTAGACCAATTCTCCGCAACACCGCTAAGGTATCCATCAAAATTTCTTTTAAATTTGCACTATCCATATTATTTTCACTTGCATGATAAGAAATTACGTATTTAAACTGTTTTATAAGTCCGCGAATTAGAAAAACTGTTACATATTTTGCAATATTTTGTGTTCTTCTTTTATTTATTTGCGAAAAACCATCAATTTCGTCATTTACCCTATCGTACTCCAAATCTGGTCTAATAGACATTTCGTCAAACATTAAAATTACCACCTTTTCACTATTGCTTAATTGATCTACTTTCTCCTTAAGTCTTATCAAAATACAATCATTGAAACCATGTTATAAGTTTTTGATAGGGGCCCAACGATACAACGAAGATTTTGAAGACATATTAAATTGTAAATTATCTCTAAGAAAGTTGTAGCAGGTCGGCGATTTAAAATAAATTGTTTGGGCAATATTTCTCTGTTCTTGCGGCCACTGCTTCTTTCTATCGACCAACATTTTCACAAATTCCTTAGCATTTGCACTTATTTTTGGTAATCTTTCAATTGCTCTACAAATTGAAGTATCTTTCCTTGATGTTTTATCATTTAACTTCTTTTTACGCAAATTAAATTGTTTTCTGATGTTTAATAATCGTCTATTCAAAATTCTAATTGTATTGCGTAATAAATTAATACGCTTAACTGCTTGATTAAATTTATGTTGGTAATGGAATGAATTTTTAAATTGAGTCAAACATTTTTTACAAGAAGTTCCAGGCTGCTCCGCGGATGAATCTATTTTTTCTGGGGTAAGATCGGCTGAGAAATCTAGCGAACTATTGGACTCATTTTGTGAAAGTTCTCGAATTTTTTTTTTGAGTTTTCATAAGTGATAATTCCTTGATATCGAAACGGGATTTCATTATCGACCTTTAAATCAGGATAAGTCAGATAAAATTCCGGCACAGCGTTTTTCTTCAATCTTCTTTTTCCGACGACTTTGGGATCGAAATGTTTTTCACATATAATTAACCGTTTAGGTAAATTCCAAGGTTGTAAACTGCACCTATTAACCCACACATCAAACATATTTTTGTCAGATGGAAATAAAAAAAACTTTGTTTTCGGGTTTACTCTACGTGATGCTGTGCATGAATTAACAGCACATAATATCCCAGAATTTCGATTCTCCATCTTCAAAATCAATTACAGCAATAAATATTCTAAAACCATTAAAAAACTTATCACCAATTTTACTTATAACAGGAAAACACCACCATTAATGTGAAAAGTATTTCTATTCGTACAAAACAAAAATTTAACACTTTATCTAAGAAGGGAAAGTACCGATTTTTAATAAGTTTGTACTGTACTATAATTATTGATAATTATTATAATAACTAAACACATGCAATGTTTGCAGTAATACACACAGATAGTCGAATAGTTAAGTATGTACACATTAAAACAAAAAAGTAAAAAGCACTTGCACTCGGAGCAAAATTGTATATATTTGCTCAGCCAATTTTCTATGTCAAAACTTATATTTAGCGCGCTATTTTTGCATATAATTAATTTATTTAACTCTAAACTAAAAATTTTCATTCAACTTTTTAGTTAAATATCGATAGAAAAATATCTTGAATCACTTATTTATCGGGAGCCGCTATCGGGAGCGCTATCCATTTCAATGGGAAATTTGAAAAGGCTTTTAATTTTGTAAACCCCTGAAACCATTAGAAACTAAATCTTACAATAAAAAATTAAAACGCAGCAAAATGAATTCTTGTTTATAACATCATGTAAAAATACATGTCAATTAATATATTTCAGGTGATAAATGTTTGTTTTATTGATGAATTTAGTTTTAATTTTTATAGTACAGCGACACCAGTGAACAATAGCTGCAGTTTCAGTAGAAAATTGCCATTTGGCTCCGGATAGTGCTCCAATAAACACGGCTATTGGTTACAAATAACAGCTGTTTTTGAAATAAAAATCTAAAAATATATGAAAAGTAATTTTTTGCATCGTCCTCTTTCTTCTGATGAATTATTACGAATACTATTTTCTATCGTTTCAAAAACAAAATATGTTGTGCATATTTGTTTTGTATACGAGTCAAGAGAATAATAGCAGAGAGTAATGGGTCAACTATAGGTAGAATAAAAAAAATAACAAAAATAACGTAAGAAACGAAGACAAAAAATTATTTTTCTAATTTGACTTTTCGGCTATAGATTACTTAAAATATTAAGTTCATTCATATTTTTCATGTAATATTTTTTTGATGTATTTCCTAAAATCTTGAGTGAAACTACAATAGTTTTGAGTATAAACGTATTACATATTGTTACGATTTTGCCTTGTCAATCAAGGTTCGTATCACTGGATTGTGAATAAATACACTGCTTCAATTTTAACTCACACAATTTTATTTACACAACACAATTTATTATACAACACAATTTTCACAATTAATTATTATAATTATAACACACTTTTTAATTATCACTTTAATAATTGCTTTAATAATCACTTACCTTTCCGTCCTTTACCTTTCCGTCCTTTCTGTATGCGATAAACCACATCGTTCAACTTTTTAATGACAGTGTAAGGTCCTTCCCATGTGGGTTGCAACTTCGGTGATAATCCCTTGTGCCGTTGCGGGTTGTGAAGCCATACCAATTGCCCTTCCTCGAAGCCTTGATTATTTGCTCGTATGTCATATCGAGCTTTCATTCGATCACTTGATATTCGAATTTTCTCCCGTACAAATTGATGTATTTCATTAAGTTCCTCTTTCATCCGGTCGACGTAATCCTGTCCGCATAGAGCTGCTGATGGAACAGCCCCAAACTTTAAATCTCCTGGTAATCGCAGATTGTTCCCAAATATGGTTTAAGCTGGTGTCACTCCTGTTGTGTCATGTACCGCTGATCGGTATGCCATCAGGAACATTGGTATATGTCGATCCCAGTTGCGTTGGCTCCTTTCCACAACTTTCGCTAGATACTCCTCCAATGTGCCATTGAATCTTTCCACCATACCGTCCGATTGTGGGTGTAAAGGCGTCGTTCTTGTTTTATTGATTCCAAGCATCTGACATATCTCCTGAAATACCACCGATTCGAAATTCCTTCCTTGATCCGTGTGAATTTCCATCGGTACACCAAATCTGCTAATCCAATTGTTGACCACGGCATCAGCTATGGTTGTTGTTTCCTGATTGGGTATGGGGTACACTTCCGGCCATTTGCTGAAATAATCCATTATTACTAGCACATATTTATTTCCGCTCTCGGTGGTCGGAAATGGCCCCGCCACATCCATTGCAATTCTCTCAAATGGTGCCCCGACATTATATTGTTTCATGGTTCCATGGCTTTTTCGTGCTGGTCCCTTTACTGCCGCACATTGGTCACATCTTCGACACCATTCTACTACTGACTGTCTACATCCGGACCAGTAGAAACGTTGGCGAATTTTGGCCAATGTTTTATTAATCCCTAGGTGACCTCCACTTGCTCCTCCATGATACTCCTTGAGGATTTCCGCTATCCGATCTTTTGGCACCACTACCAACAATTGTTTTACTTTACCATCCGTGCTTTCCCACTTTCGTTTTAAGCATCCATTTTCTATGTGGAGGCTATCCCATTGAGCCCAATATGCTTTTACAATGGGAGTTTTGTCAGCTATCTCACTCCATGTGGGCCGGTGTTCTTTTTCCTTATGTTTCATGATGAATGATAGGTCAGCATCCCGTAATTGCTCCTTCTTGATCATTTCATCAGTCCATTCCTCATCAGGTAGCACTTGCATAAGCCGAATATCGATGATGTTTTCCTTACCCTCCACACGCCCACAATGCTTGCATTCCACGGGACATGGCCTTCTTGATAATGCGTCGGCATTTCGATGTGCGGTTCCCTTCCGATGCTCAATTTGGAAATCGTAACTTTGCAAACGTTCGATCCAACGTGCTACTTGTCCCTCTGGATTTTTGAATTGTAACAACCAGCGCAAAGCTCCATGATCCGTCCGTAGAAGAAATTTTTGGCCATAGAGGTACTTATGGAAGTGCTTAACACATTCCACTATAGCCAACAACTCTTTCCGTGTTACACAATAATTCCGTTCCGGTTTTGATAACATCTTGGAGTAATATGCAATAACTCGCTCCTCACCATTTGTTGCCTGTGATAATACTCCTCCTATACCGTCATTACTTGCATCGGTGTCCAAAATGAATTTAATGTTGGGTATAGGGTATGCGAGGATTGGTGCTTCGCATAATCGTCGTCTTAGTTCCACGAATGCCTCTTCTTGATCATTCTTCCATTCGAATGCCTTGTTCTTCCTGGTTAACTCGTGTAAACTCTTTGCGATATTGGCGAATCCTGGCACGAATCGTCTATAATAGGTGCACAATCCAAGGAAGCTCCGTAATTCATGTAAATTTTTAGGTCGTGGCCATTCCTTCACCGCTGCGATCTTGTCTTCATCGGTATGGATTCCATTGGTTGTTACCTTATGCCCCAAATATTTTACTTCCGTTCTAAATAGTTTGCATTTCTTTGGGCTTAGCTTCAATCCGGCGGCTTGTATCCGATCCAAAACCTCTGCCAAATTCCTTAAATGCTCGTCGAAATCCTTGCCCATAACGATGATGTCGTCCAAATATACGAGGCACGTCCTCCAATGTAATCCCTTTAGCACGCGCTCCATTAGCCGTTCAAAAGTCGCAGGGGCATTACATAATCCGAATGGCATAACGTTAAATTGCCATAATCCGTTACCCACACTGAATGCCGTTTTCTCGCGATCTTCCTCCTGGACTTCCACTTGCCAATAGCCGCTTTGCAGATCTAATGTCGAAAATATTCGAGCACCCGATAATGTGTCTAACGTGTCATCGATCCTTGGCAATGGGTAACTATCCTTTTTCGTCACAGCATTTAATTTTCGATAATCCACGCAGAATCTCATGCTACCATCCTTTTTCTCGACTAACACCACTGGTGAACTCCATGGACTGCTTGATGTTTCGATTACCCCTGCTGCTTGCATATCTTTTACCATTCGATCCACTTCTCCTTGCTTTGCCAATGGTAATCTTCTGGGTGGTTGTCGAATCGGCGTTTCTGCTCCTGTATCTATTCGATGTTTTGCCATTGTGGTTCTCCCATTATTGTCCGATGTACTGCAGAATATTGGCATGTACCGCTCGAGCAATTGCTTTGCCAAATTTTTCTGTTCCATGGTAAGATCTTCGGTCCATTTCTCCATGAGTTGATCTATAATCTCTTTCTGCACTTGCGAGTTAGCCGTCTTAATCGGATTTTTCTGCTCGCACTTCACTATCGCAGATATTTCTTCGCATTTTCCAATTATTGTCCCTTTCTTGATGGTTTTCGTCTTATCCGAGAGATTTAGAGTCCTAATTGGTACTCTATTATCGCTGTCTGGTTTCACCAGGACTTTCCCGATCATAATTTCTCTGGCTCCGCTCTCCGCTTCATTGGCTTCCACAACCCACAACCTGGGTGACCCAGAATCTCCATCCAATCTTGCCCATACTATTGTTTCCGAGTTCGGTGGCAGCTTCTCCCGATGATCCATTATAATTTGCCTGCTCGTTTCTCCTATAGCGGCGCTAACGTGAAGTGGCAACTCGATATTATCGTAGGTTAATACACCCCGTCCAACATCCACCACGAAGCCATTCGTTCTCATAAAGTCCATCCCCAAGATGACTTCGTCTACAATATCTGCAACCAGCACCTCGTGTTGAAAGTATTTTCGACCAATCCTTATTTTTACGACCTTTTTCCCTTTTATTGCTGAATTTTCTCCAGTCGCCGTTCGTAACTTCATTCCATTAGCTGGTTCCATAACTCCATCGATAATATCCTCACGAACAATCGTATGAGTTGCTCCCGTATCCAGCGTGATCATGCATTTCTTCCCATCAATATCGGCTTCAATATTTAAGCTATCACCGCTCCTTGCTATTCTCGAAACATGGATGGAGGTTATGGGGCAATCGGTTGTGGGAGTCAGCTTCTGCCCCTGCAAACTGACTCTTTTTAGTTTAACGACTCCGCTGCCGTCTGTCCCTCCTTCCTGGATTCTATCTGCTCCTCGTTTGATCTACGCTTCATAGGAGATGGTGACCTTGCTCGTTTCTTCTTAATCTCCCAACAGTCCCGTGAGATGTGACCCATTCTATCACATACCCAGCATTTAATCCTGCCACTTCCATCTCTGAACCTTGGCGTAGCCCGCGCGGTGTCTATTCTGGAATCAATCTCCACTCGACGAATTTTCATTGCTGGTTTGATGATGGTTTGCGCAGTTTCGTTTGTTAACGCACAAGCGATGGTTTCCGTGAAAGTTGCCTTAGGTGACAACATCACCGCTCTGCGCGTCTCAGGATCTCGAATACCGTCAATGAATGCATCCATTTTAATTCGCTCCATGTAATCGGCCGACATATTTGAATGTACTAAATGCGCGAGCCGCTCAATTGCCGATGAAAATTCCTGTAGCGATTCTCCTGCTCTTTGGTATCGACCCTTCAATTCCATGCGATATATTTCTCGTTTGTGGTCGCTTCCGTATTTTCGATCTAATGCCTTCATAATTCCGTTGTAAACGTTCCGTTCTTGCTCAGGAATGATTTGTAGTGTTTCCGCCGCTTCGCCCTTAAGAGCCACAATTAACGCTCCAACACATTGTTCTTCATTCCACTGATTTTGCTTAATGGCCGTTTCGAATTGGAACTTAAAAATACTGAAGGATGTAGTTCCATCAAATGTTGGTGGTTTTAACTTAACAGCATTTACTGTCTGGATCACTTGGTGTGTCGTTCCATTCGCCTTGACATCTTGGAGCTCCTTCTCGAGACGTTTAACTTCCGTTTGAAAATCTTGTTTAACCGATTCAAATTTTTGTTGAACCGTCCCTTTAACATTTTGAATTTCTGCGTGTACTTCTGTTTGCAGTTTTTCCACTTTACCGTGTAATGTAGAAGATAACTCCATAAACCTCTCGTCCATTTTCTTTTGGCCAACTTGCACTTGTAACATCTGCTGTTTTATTTCGTGGTTCGATTGTTTAATGTCCGCCCCTTGTTGCTCCACTTGTAACATCTGTTGTTTCATTTGATGTTTAATGTCCGCCCCTTGTTGCTCCATCTGCTGTTTCATTTGATGTTTAATGTCCGCTCCTTGTTGTTCCATCTGTTGTTTCATTCCCTCGTTCGATTGTTTTATTCCCTCCAACTGTTGTCCCATCATTTGATTCATAGCAGCCATCAACTGCGATAAATCGAAACTTCCGGATGGGTTTTGTATTGTTCCGACCATCGTTTGTTCTTCCCTTTCTTTCTTGTCCACACTGATCTCATCCGTGTTGTCCTCCTCGAAATCATACACATCTGGATTTAAACCGTCCTTCTCCATGGCCTGACGTAGTCGCTCCACCAAACTAGCTTTTGTGCCTTCACTAGCCAAACCTCGCTGCTTCAGTTGCTCCTTTAATTGCGCAAGCTTTAATTCGTAGAGAATCATTTTTCTTATTATTCACAATCCCACCGCTGTCACCAATTGTTACGATTTTGCCTTGTCAATCAAGGTTCGAATCACTGGATTGTGAATAAATACACTGCTTCAATTTTAACTCACACAATTTTATTTACACAACACAATTTATTATACAACACAATTTTCACAATTAATTATTATAATTATAACACACTTTTTAATTATCACTTTAATAATTGCTTTAATAATCACTTTAATAATCTTTCTATTTAACCTTCACTGTATCACGTTTAAAATAAGACTCAGCATTCCACGTCAACGCGCGCCCTTATATACCAAAATATTTGTTTCTAGAATAATCCTAAATGCGCAGCAAATATGTTAGTATAGAAATACGCCTAAATGTTGAGTATAAATTATAAATGTAATCGAACAATTAATGAAATTAACTTATTCTATTCTATTCTAGGTGTCACCGTAACAATATCAACAAATATATGTGTTTAAAATTATAAAAATATTTATATGCGGTTTAAATTACCGCAATTCGATAAAATATTTTTTTAGATTAGGTTTAGAAAAATACAATTCTACGGTGTAGTGAAAATTATTTGTGATTTTATATTCATATTGTTACGATTTTGCCTTGTCAATCAAGGTTCGAATCACTGGATTGTGAATAAATACACTGCTTCAAATTTTTAGCTCACACAATTTATTTACACAACACAATTTATTATACAACACGAAATTCACAATTAATTATTACACTTTAACACACTTTTTAATTATCACTTTAATAATCGCTTTAATAATCACTTTAATAATCTTTCTATTTAACCTTCACTGTATCACGTTTAAAATAATACTCAGCAATACACGTCAACGCGCGCCCTTATATACCAAAATATTTGTTTCTAGAATAATCCTAAATGCGCAGCAAATATGTTAGTATAGAAATACGCCTAAATGTTGAGTATAAATTATACACGTAATTGAACAATTAATGAAATTAACTTATTCTATTCTAATCTAGGTGTCACCGTAACAATATTTGTATATGTGTACATGAATATTTTATAAATAGAAAAGATAATATACACGGACAATTCAAAATTCCCATACATAAAATAATAAACATGCATATTACATTCAACGCACAAAAATTTGTTCGAGTTTTGTTGTTGTATTTGTTAAGTTTTTTATTCTTGGACGAAAATTTTCGCTCTGCTATTCTTTTTACGTGACAGCAAAATAAAACGTAATTTTTCTTATAGTTTTTATTTTTCTTATTCTGAGTATGGTCGAATACATATGAATCCCATCTCTCGCTCTCTTACGTTATTTTTTTTATTTTTTTTATTCTATCTATAGTTCCCACTTAACAACGAGAATAGCGATACAATATTACTACGAAGATTTGGATTTCAGTCTTCTTTATCGCGATCGTACCCAACGAGGAATTGATCGTACCCCAATTTTTTTACTTGCATTTTTAATTGCATGCAATATCTTGGTATCTATAACTTTTGATATAACCCTTAGATTACTATAGATAGAATACCAAAAGTTTTGTTTTGAAGTATCAATTTTGTAATGTTTTTATTATTGTTTTGATATTTTTTTGGAAAAGAGAAAGAAGAATGCGGGATAACAACATTATAAATTTCATAACATCATATAGTGGCGGTGTGAATTGTTTTATATAGGGCGGGGGCAAAAAATAAATTAAATGAAAATTATTTTAATAATAAATCATCATTTAAAATCATTATAATTATAAAATAATAATTGTATAATATTAAATAAAACTTTTAAAAATAATACAATAAATCTAAAAACTTAATTAAATTACATTCCTTGAAAATTAATAATTCGTGTATAGAATGATCGCAACGATACTTTTTTATTTTCTAATTTTGCTATATAGTGAAATCTGATATTTAAATATTTTTCTGCGATACATCTAATTAATAAATTTCTGTGGCATTCTGCTTCCACAAATATAGAAGCATTTCCAAATCTTTCTTGAGTTTCTAATATTATTTTATTATAAACTTTTTTGGATATTGCATTATTACTTTTAATATTCATTCTAATTTATTGTTCAATGTATTTTGAAATTTTATTTATTCAATTTCTTATTTCTGTCTTTTATATCTATTAATAAATGTTTGTCCAGATCTGAGTGCAATAGATCTAAGCAAGAACTGCATTTAATTTTGACATACAAGTGCTTAACCACAAAACCTGATATATATTCAACTATGTCGGTCTAATATTCTGTAAGTTCAATATTTGGTTGAAAAACAAAATCTGCATCATTTGAAATATCACCTAATGTTTCATTATCTTTGTCACAAAGAGAAGAAGGCAATTCTGGCTGTTCAACTAAATTTATATTTTCTTCAGTTTGATCAACATCAGAAAAAATGCCTGCCGCTGAGTTAAGGTTTGATTTATTAACTTAACTGACGATTTTACAAAATTTATTTGCAGTATTGAAATGTTTAGCTGTGGAAAGCAGTTTCCAGTGGTATTTTGATTTTGAACATGCAATAAAAGTCTTGTATAAGTGGCCGCAAATTGCCTATAACAGTAGGATTGTTATTATAGCCCAAACGACACCTAACTGAAGAAAAAAACAATTCCAAATGGTCCTGACTAATTTTGTACATAGGAATATATTCTAATGGCCCATTTTGCATGGATTCTTTAAACTTTAAAGATTCTATGTATGTAACTGCCTCTTTTACTTTTGCTTTGATAGCATCAATTTTTGAAGCACAAATAGTTTTTTTAAGTTAAAAGCTGGTAATTGTTCGGCTATTTAAAATATCAAAAATATCATTAAATAATTTGATAAATTTTATAGTAACTCCACATTCAGCAAAATCTGTGACACCTTTTGTTTTCAAATATGATAAAGCATCTGCTACAGAATTGATTAAGGCCTGCACTGCGAATTTTACTTTCATTTTTTGTTTCGTAAATATTATATGATTGATTGATAATTTATTTCCGAAATGCAACCCTTGTTCATTTTTTATATCATAAAGTTTTTTCAAATAAGTCCAGTCGATAGTTTCGCCATCTTTGTCAATTAGTGGCCCTTTCTCAGCAAACGCGTTTCTGACTAGTTTAAGCATATGGCACGCGTCTAAATTAAACACAAAACTACCAATATTTTCAACATTAAAAGAAGAGGCAAAATTTGGACTTTTTAAGTTACACTCTAATAGTTTCGCAGCCGTCAAATTTGCAGGAAGACCATCATAGGTAGTACCTAAAACTTTAACTCCAGTGTCAACTACATTTTTTAAACTAATTTCTATCAAATTTTTTCTTTGGTCGAATGTCATTGAAGTAATCGGAAAATAGCCAATAGGTATCTTCCAACGTTTATTAATGCAAACTAACATAAAAACTAATATCTGTTCTGCTAAAGTTTTATTACCCTCAGGATCTGGACCTACTTCAATATAACCCCAAGTTCGTTTTTTATGTTCATCCCATTCTCGTCTAGCGCGTATTCAAATTTCATCAAATACTAAATTTGTGATAGTGAATTCATTATTAGATTCCGCAACTTCAACTATTTTCCGAAGAGTGAAGAATGCTTCTTCAGTAAATCCAGGATTGCCATCCACTGTCCGATACCAACGACTAATAGTCTTTGAATGGGGCAAGCAAAGAATTAAATTTTTTCGAACATAGTTGTATGCTTTAGGTGAATAGAAATTCAAGTTTAAAGCAAATTTTTTTAATTCTTCGCTGTACTGGATACCTTTCATGCTTTTTCGAAGTAATCTCTTTTTCTGAATATTAAATAATTCCTTTCCAACTCCTTTGAATTCGGTTAATATATAATTGTCGTCCTTCGAAATTAAATTTTTTGATTTCAAATTCTGAAGGAGCATAGTTAGATTTCTAATCTTGAAATGTTGACGTCGCACAGTTTGATTAAGTTGTTTAATTCTTTTGGTTTTCTTTTCCGCTGCTGCTCTCAATACACTTAATTTCTGTTTTTTTGTTGCAGATGAAAGAACATCGTCCGAAGATGATTTAATTGCTCTCTTGTATGTCATCTTTTTTCTCTTAGAATTTTGAGGAACATGTTCTTTAATTGTTTCTACTTCGCCTTCATTTGATTCCTGACACGTAAAAAATTAGATTAGAATTTCAAAATTTATTATTAAAAAATAAAGCTAAAATATCTTACATTTATAGCAGATAAAGTACTATTTAGATCGTCAGATGTTGTAATTGTAGTGTCTGCCAGCTCCTATTGAATATAATGATTATTAATTAAATTTGCTTATAGTTAAATTGCCTAAAAATACTTACAATTGAATTTTTCAGCGACAACTTCATCTGCTGTTTCCGTTGTAATATTTTGATCAGAAGTTGAAAAACTTACTTCGTGTATAGTTCCTAGATTACTAGTAGCGCTCAATTCCGTTGGCACATTACTAAATAGAGGCCGCCGAGATTTTGTTATCTATGGATGCAAAAATAGATATATTGTTTTATATATTTAAAAATAGAATTCAATCGTTTAAATAAGCAACATAATTTAAATAATATTCATTAAAATTTTAAAATGTTACCTGTTTTTTGTAAACAAAAATTGAAGGGACTGAATCGCTTTTTAATACTTTTCGCACACAGTCTGGTTTGAAATCTGCACTTTGGAAATGGGCGGAACATACAACATCATGAGGTTTTGGCACCCAATTTTTCCAGCTTAATGCGTCTAACCATTTTTTTTCTAATAAATGGGTTTTTTGGGAATCTGAAATTTAAATTTATAGTGTTAATTAGTCTAAACTAATAACATAAAATGCCTAACTTAACCTAATTAAATAAAAATATTTGAGATATCCCTTTTCCGAAAAGAATTTTTAATTTTTTTTCTTCAATAAAGTCCAAACCACACAAATGTGTAAATAAATATTTACAGGTTGTAATGTTTTCAGGATTTTAACAGATCTTAGCTAAATCGGAATTCCTTTTGGGAAAAACGTTATAATTTGATAACATATAAATTATATAACATATTAATTATTTTATTATTATTATGATCCTCTTTCGTCACCCACACAATTGTGATGGCAGGCCGGAAAAGGGATATATGTAGCTTAAATTTTTTATTAAAATATACTTCTCAATGTTTCGACATCAAAAGAATAATGAACAAAACTAATTTTTTTTTTTTCAAAAATTAAAACTAAAAATTATACAAGACAAATAATTTTAGCTTTAAAAATAATACAATAATAAAAAAAAATAAGACAAATAATGGTTGGAAAAAACGATGATTTTCAAATTTTTTAGTTACATGTCATAAAAAGTTTCTTTTTAGTCAAATTTATCGGTTAACGAAATTGTTATCATAATAATTAATATTTCTTTTATTCAAGTTTGTCTTGTTTTAAATTAAGTATTTTTGTCAATTTATATCATCAGACAACCGGTGGCCGCTACCTCTCAAATGATTATATATTGTGCTATGAGAAGAACGTGTGTGCTGTTAAACTCGCCTTTTCAAACTTTGTTTTGTTTGGCCAACATATTCCTTCTGCTGCAAGAGCATTTTAATTTGTATATCAAATTTAAGAAGTATCAACCTAGAGTTACAGTTTCGGAGACGGAAATAACTCTTACAAAAAGGTTGATTTCAGAATTAACACCAAAAAATGTCAAAATTCATCTCAAAATTTATCTCAAAATTTGGTAAATGTCTAGGAAACTTCAATTATTTCTTTTTTAATTATTATAATAACATTTTGTTAAACCGATAAATTTGACCAAAAAGAAATTATTTTTGACCTTGAAACCATAAAAATTTGAAAATCATTAGTTATTTGAAATTTTTTTCTTATTGTACTTTTATTCTTAATTTTTGAAACAACAATTTTGTACATTATTCTCTTGATAATGGCGGAGTAAACCGTCGAAACGTTGAGAAGTGTATTTTAGTAAAAAAATTAAGCTATATAGTATATGTACCAAATATTTTATTTTTTAATTTATAAATCAAAATCTTATAAAAATAAATCAAAAACAAACAAATTAGTATATATAGTACAACACAAGCAAATAACGTTGTTATAATTATAGGGTCTTACAATGTTTTGACATTTGGCGTGTATGCGATCAATTTCATTTCCTTGTAAGGATCTGTGCCAATATGTTAAAAAAATCAGTTAAAATTAATATTTTTAATATTTAATATTAATAATTTTTTATTTATTCAATAAAACTAAAATATTAAACATTTAACTTGATATATAAATTGAAAATTGCAGAAGGATTAAAGAAATTAAAAAATTTAACAATAGAAATTTCTTTTCAACAAATTTTTAACCACTTTTTGAACACATTGACATAGGAGCTACTAAGAGCGAGTGCCGAAAGAATTTAAAAAACAATTTTAAACTTATAGCATATTCGTTTTAAAATACAACAAACAGTTACCCGGTTTTTGTTTAAACGATCATGAAAAAAAATTACCTTACTTATTTTCGTATTTACAAATAATATGAACATACGATTCTTCATCTGAATCATAAATTTTTTGTGGTTAACACCCACCATTTCATCAACAATAAGCCAGGTAATAATCAAGTACATTTAATGTCTTCATGTGAAAATGGTAATTTAAATAGATAAAATATTTTACTGAAGAGGTATACTGTATACAATAAACGGATTTCTAAAGGGGTAGGTAAGCAAAATAACTGATTTTTAATATACGGGGCTGCGTTACTGTGTCTGGGTTAATGTGAACATTGGGAAAACCCAAATACATATAAGATAGAACACGTGTCTTGCTTCAAAAGGAGTGTCGTGTAAATAATATTTCAATTTTAATGAATTTTATTTAAAGTACATGTTTACGTAGAATATTTTGCTATGATTTTGTCGTACCAAAATATGCTACGTAAATATGTACTTTTCTCCAAGTGAAACGAGTACTTGTCCAGTTATAGGTAAAAATTTAATACAACTAAATAGCGAATCGCTGCCCCATAAAATTAAATATAAAAATTTTAGCAACGCCACTGGATTTTCAATGACAATTTACGATTTTTTTAGTGTCCGTCACGCCAACCGGAACCATATCAGCCGGAACCAAACAACGATGGTATAAGTAGCACGATGCATTGTGCATCATTGTGCACTAAATTCTTTTTCAGCCGGAACCTGATAAAGCCATCCAGAACCCTACAACAGCAAAACTAACTATGGTACTAGTAGCACGATGCATTGTGCATCATTGTGCACTATATAATTTTTCAACCGAAACCTTTTTCTGGATTTGTACAGAAATATAGGATTTTTGGGGAAAAGAACCTTACAAATTCAGCCGGAACCATACCCTCTACAGCCAAACTAAGTATGGCAAAAGTAGCACGATGTATTGTGCATCATTGTGCACTATTTTATTTTTCAGCCGGAACCTTACAAATCCAGAAATACAATTTTTCGGTGGAAAAACCTAACAATTTCAGACGAAACCTACAGTCAAACTAACTACATCACAAGTAGCACAATAGATTGTGTATTATTGTGTACTAAATAGTTTTTCAGCCGGAACCTTATAGTTCCGATTAGAACCTGATAGAGCTATTCAGAACCATACAACAGCCAATCAACTATGGCACTAGTAGCACGATGCATTGTGCATCATTGTGCACTATATATTTTTTCAGCCGGAACCTTACAAATCCAGAAATATACAATTTTTGGTGAAAAAACCTTACAATTTCAGCCGGAACCATACCCTCTACAGCCAAACTAACTATCGCACTAGTAGCACGATGCATTGTGCATCATTGTGCACTAAATGCTTTTTCAGACGGAACCTGATAAAGCCAGCCAGAACCATACAAAAGCCAAATTAATTACAGCAGTAGTAGAACGATGTGCATCATTGTGCATAATATAATTTTTCAGCCGGAACCTTACAAATCCAGAAATATACAATTTTTCGGTGGAAAAACCTAACAATTTCAGACGAAACCTACAGTCAAACTAACTACATCACAAGTAGCACAATAGATTGTGTATTATTGTGTACTAAATTCTTTGTCAGCCAGAACCTTATAATTCCGATTAGAACCTGATAAACCCATTCAGAACCATACAACAGCCAATCAACTATGGCACTAGTAGCATGATGCATTTTGCATCATTGTGCACTATATAATTTTTCAGCCGGAACCGTACAAGTCCAGAAATATAGGATTTTTGGTGAAAAAACCTTACAATTTCAGCCGGAACCACACCCTCTATAGCCAAACTAACTATAGTACTAGTAGCACGATGCATTGTGCATCATTGTGTACTAAATGCTTTTTCAGCCGGAACCTTATAATTCCAGCTGGAACCAGATAAAGCCAGCCAGAACCATACAACAGCCAAACCAACTATGGCACAAGAAGCACGATGCATTGTGCATCATTGTGCACTATTTTATTTTTCAGCCGATACCTCATAAATCCAGAAATATACGATTTTTCGGGAAAAACCTTACAAATTCAGCCGAAACCATACCCTCTACAGCCAAACTAACTATGGCACAAGTGGCACGATGTATTGTGCATCATTGTGCATTATATAATTGTTCAGCCGGAACCTTATAGTTCCTCCCAGAACCTGTTAATGCCAGCCAGAACCATATTACCGCCAAACCAACTATAGCATAAGAAACACGATGTATTGTACATCATTGATTACTAGTTGTTTTCTCAGCCGGAACCTTATAAATCCATCCGGAATCTAATAAAGCCAGCCGGAACCGTATCCTCTTCAGCCAAACTAACTATGGCACAAGTAGGACAATGGGTTGTATGCTATATGTTTTTGGAGCCAAACTTTAATGCCATCCAGAAACATAAAAATCCAGTCGAAACAAAATGTTTACATACTCGTAAATAGTGCAACCTATGATTTTTCCGGAACGATCAAAACGTTATGCACTACAATGCCAACCCAACCAGAACCAGCAACACCAGCCGCAACCGTATGAAGTCGGTGTGAACCATTCGGAGCAATAAAGAGTAAGCATGGTTGACGGTCATTGTGAACTAGCCGGAACCTTGTAATTTCAAGTGAAATTATTTGGATACATTATAATTCCCGATTCGCTAAACGTGTTTATTAAATAAAAAGTTTAAATAACATTTAAAAAAGTCCGGAAATAACAGTTTATTTTCTAATAATTTATTAATAATATTTTATAACATATTTCATCATTTAGAGAAGAACTTTGTTTGATTTGGGTTCTTGTACATAGAACAACATGTAGGTAAGCATTTTTCGTGAAGTGTTGGTGTTGGTCTCGGCCTTTTGCAAATCGTCGTATGTTTTCCATATGTCACCGTTTCTAAGTGCATGTGCAGTGAAATGCTCATTTACACTGTCATACTCAATGACACCGCGCAAATTGAACAAATTACCTCCTAAATTCAGCGATTTGGTTATGTGGCTTATAGCCACCTTTTGCTGTTTTTCTAGTGGTTCTAAAGGCTCGGCCTCCAACGTTACTACGCTATTATATACTTTATTTAGATTATGTGAGTTTCCACAGCTACAGTACGATTCCCGAATATTTATATTTATTGAGTTGCTCACATTTCTCAAATCCAGTTTATTAATGTCTATTGAAAGCAATGGCGACTTTCTTTCAAGTTAAGTTCCACATTTATCACAAATTCTTTCAATATTTACACTGAAAGTAATATCATCGTTGAAAATGCATAGGTCTGCAAAAAATCCTCCAATTGATGATTTGCAATCAATGAAAGGGATCCGTTCGTTTGAGCTATAGTTGCCCTATTTTATAAAACGTTCTCGACAAAAAATTTCATTCAGCAATTTATTACGTTCGTTATAAATCTCCGCAGATAATTTACCAATGTTTGTCGAGGAATTGTAAACATTTTCTAAAAATTTTGTCACTACTTGTATGTCCATTTTTTAAAATTGGTATTTTTACCCTGTAGCTTCTGTCTTGCGGTTGCAATATGGAAGTTTTGCTTTTACCTTTTTTCATTTCCAACACGCTTTGTGAGTTGCTGTTTTTATTTAGTCCCTTCCAATTTTCTTCCAAGCTATTTTCTTCCAAGCTGACTTCGATGACTGTATCTGCTTCGATTAGCGACACTTCTGACTCATTGATGTCCGCACTTCTTTCTTATTCGCATTATTTCTTCGGTTTTTTTTGGGAAGCAAGAGCCATTTTAAAAATGCCGTTTAACGTTTCCACATGGTTTTTGACAAATACATCCACGCGTGTGTTTTTGCCCAAATCTAAACAAAAAATAATTAAAGAAGTTATTTATCCAATTTTAGTAAATATACAACGCTTTTGGGAATAGAATCTGAAAAAGATTCAGAATATGTTGGTGGTGGAGAAAAATTAAATAAAATTTATAGGTTTCAATAAAATATGTATGTAGAATAGGGTTCAAATTGAATTTTAAGAATGCTTACGTGATAAAGATTTTAAATTTTTAAAGGTGCTCTCAACTCCACTTGATGTTGGTGCGTAATTGGTTGACCCAAAAGCTTTCCTCATTAAATTACCCCATAAAGGTATCCGAGAGAGAATAAAACTTATTTTTTTCTGCAATTCTAGCGCGTAATACAAATTTTCCACACAGGAGGTGTTATCGTCAATTTCAGCTTTGTCTGCAAGGCCCATAATCCACCTGAAAATACATTAATAGACAATATAAAGGGTACGAGTATGTAATCGTAGGTAGTGTTTGAGTAGCTTACCGATAGCTTGATGTAGTTTTGTAAGAACCATTTGCGTTTATCGTCGAATCAGAAATCTCGATACCACTTGCTTTTTCATCAGGTTGATCATCACTCATACTGATAGCTTGTGTACTACTATTAGGGTTATGAGTTTTACAGATGTCTCGTAAATATTTGAATGAAACTAAACATATCTGATTAGCAAATTTAGATTTCATTATTGTAAAGAAATTAACAATGACGTTCTCACATGTCTTAAGATCATCACAAACAATTAAATAACCAAATACTGCTTTGAACAGCAATTTTTTGCGTGGATCTTGCGTTTTAAATTCGGGTAGTCGATGCAATATCTAAAAAATTAAATTCGTGTAACAAAATTAGCAAAAATATTCGTAAAAAAACGCAACGGCATCACGTACCTTGACAAAATGTGAACGATCTAGTCTTAAATAAGCTTGCGGAAGGAAGCTGCCTGTTAGAAGAGCATCCATACAAGCTGTGATGTACTTGTTCGTCGAGCTACGTTGAGCAAATTCCTGCGCACAAGCACTAAGCAGTGCCGCCGAATTATCAAGTATTATTTCATCAGGTCGTTTCTGAGTTTTTGCCCAATCATGAAACCAATATCTAATAAAATTAGAATTGTGTCTTTGGGAAATCCTTTGGTAGACTGGTAGATGCTTTTCTCTACCACTGACCACAATACAATAAAAATAAATAGCCTTGTGTTTCGTTTGGTCGCCGGTATTTGTAAAGCTACTCCAGAATGGCGCTCTCACACCTATTCCAGTTGCGTCGATTGCTGAAAGTAAATTTATCTCTCTTAATAAAGTTCGTTATAAACGTATATTATATAAATTATAAATTACCTATAATAACTCTTCCTTTTTGTGATTCTATTTGACACCATTTCTGCTGAAATGGCGTACAATAGGTTACGCTAACTGGGTTAAGTGCAATGTCGCCAATAACATTTTTTAAAATTCCTCTTTTTAATAATGCCAGGGAATAAGCTGGATCTACATGTGGCAAATCTTTTACTGATAATTTGTGCTTTATTTGGCGTAATGCTCCTTTCCTCTGGATCATTTTCTTGCATTAAATCATTAGCTAGGTAGGCTTGCACCTTATAAGCTGATGTATATTTCAATTTTTTTGCATATTTTTTGCTTTCCTCCAATCCCATTCGTCTCTTATTTTTATAATGAATTACGTTTTCATCAAAGTTTTTAATTTGAATACGCATTAGTTTAAGTTCGTACGTTTGCGCTGTAAGCGTTGCTTGACACGAACTGAATGTACAACGGCCATTTATAAAAATTGCGGCTGGTGTTGCTGGTTCTGGTTGGGTTGGCATTGTAGTGCATAACGTTTTGATCGTTCCGGAAAAATCATAGGTTGCACTATTTATGTAAACATTTTGTTTCGACTGGATTTTTATGTTTCTGGATGGCATTAAAGTTTGGCTACAAAAACATATAGCATACAACCCATTGTCCTACTTGTGCCATAGTTAGTTTGGCTGAAGAGGATACGGTTCCGGCACGCTTTATTAGATTCCGGATGGATTTATAAGGTTCCGGCTGAGAAAACAACTAGTGATCAATGATGTACAATACATCGTGCTTCTTATGCTAAAGTTGGTTTGGCGGTAATATGGTTCTGGCTGGCATTAACAGGTTCTGGGAGGAACTATAAGGTTCCGGCTGAACAATTATATAATGCACAATGATGCACAATACATCGTGCCACTTGTGCCATAGTTAGTTTGGCTGTATGGTTTTGGCTGAATTTGTAAGGTTTTTCCCGAAAAATCGTATATTTCTGGATTTATTAGGTTCCGGCTGAAAAATAAAATAGTGCACAATGATGCACAATGCATCGTGCTTCTTGTGCCATAGTTGGTTTGGCTATTGTATGGTTCTGGCTGGCTTTATCTGGTTCCAGCTGGAATTATAAGGTTCCGGCTGAAAAAGCATTTAGTACACAATGATGCACAATGCATCGTGCTACTAGTACTATAGTTAGTTTGGCTGTAGAGGGTGTGGTTCCGGCTGAAGTTGTAAGGTTTTTTCACCAAAAATCCTATATTTCTGGACTTGTAAGGTTCCGGCTGGAAAATTATATAGTGCACAATGATGCACAATGCATCGTGCTACTAGTGCCATAGTTGATTGGTTGTTGTATGGTTCTGAATGGGTTTATCAGGTTCTAATCGGAATCATAAGGTTCTGGCTGAAAAAGCATTTAATGCACAATAATACACAATCTATTGTACTACTTGTGATGTAGTTAGTTTGACTGTAGGTTTCGTCTGAAATTGTTAGGTTTTTCCACCGAAAAATTGTATATTTCTGGATTTGTACGGTTCCGGCTGAAAAATTATATTATGCACAATGTGCACAATGCATCGTTCTACTACTGCTGTAATTAATTTGGATTTTGTATGGTTCTGGCTGGCTTTATCTGGTTCCGGCTGAAAAAGCATTTAGTGCACAATGATGCACAATGCATCGTGCTACTAGTGCTATAGTTAGTTTGGCTGTAGAGGGTATGGTTCCGGCTGAAATTGTAAGGTTTTTCCCCCAAAAATTGTATATTTCTGGATTTGTAAGGTTCCGGCTGAAAAATTATATAGTGCACAATGATGCACAATGCATCGTGCTACTAGTGCCATAGTTGATTGGCTGTTGTATGGTTCTGAATAGCTCTATCAGGTTCCAGCTGGAATTATGAGGTTCCGGCTGAAAAAGCATTTAGTGCACAATGATGCACAATCTATTGTGCTACTTGTGATGTAGTTAGTTTGACTGTAGGTTTCGTCTGAAATTGTTAGGTTTTTCCACCGAAAAATTGTATATTTCTGGATTTGTAAGGTTCCGGCTGAAAAATTTTATTATGCACAATGATGCACAATGCATCGTTCTACTACTGCTGTAATTAATTTGGCTTTTGTATGGTTCTGGCTGGAATTATAAGGGTCCGGCTGAAAAAGCATTTAGTGCACAATGATGCACAATGCATCGTGCTACTAGTGCTATAGTTAGTTTGGCTGTAGAGGGTATGGTTCCGGCTGAAATTGTAAGGTTTTTCCCTAAAAAATCCTATATTTCTGGATTTGTAAGGTTCCGGCTGAAAAATTATATCAAAGCACAATGATGCACAATGTATCGTGCTACTTGTGCCATAGTTGCTTTGGCTGTTGTATTCTTCTGACTGGCTTTATCAAGTTCCAGCTGGAATTATAAGGTTCCGGCTGAAAAAGCATTTAATGCACAATGATACACAATCCATTGTGCTACTAGTGATGTAGTTAATTTGACTGTATATTACCATACCATCGTTTCCGGCTGGAATTATAAGGTTCCACTGAAAAATCATATATTTCTGGATTTATAAGGTTCCGGCTGAAAAATTATATAGTGCACAATGATGCACAATACATCGTGCTACTTTTGCCATAGTTAGTTTGGCTGTAGAGGGTATGGTTCCAGCTGAATTTGTAAGGTTCTCTACCGAAAATTCGTATATTTCTGGATTTGTAAGGTTCCGGTTGAAAAATTATGTAGTGCACAATGATGCCCAATGCATCGTGCTACTAGTACCATAGTTAGTTTTGCTGTTGTAGGGTTCTGGATGGCTTTATCAGGTTCCGGCTGGAATTATAAGGTTCCGGCTGAAAAAGCATTTAGTGCACAATGATGCACAATGCATCGTCCTACTTATACCATCGTTGTTTGGTTCCGGTTGATATGGTTCCGGCTGGCGTGACGGACACTTTTTTTACTGTTATTTTCTAAAATGAAGAGCAACTTTTTCCCGTGTTTGTTTTTAAATCCGAATGTTTCACTTATTTTTATTCAATTAAATTTAAAATAAATCACCTTTATCACTGAACAAATTTAATTATGCATATATATACTATACAATTGTGGAATATTATTGTTAAAGATGCGTAGCTAAAAAATATAAAATTCGTTTTTCATATAAAAATTATATAAATTAACTTTAAAAATATTTATTATTATAAAATACTTATCTTGTAAGCTCTCACGTAATCCGGTTTAGATCGCCAATTTTATTTATTGTTTATGAATTTTGACAATTAACGGTTAAAGCTAGCAAATAGAGCTTGTTTGTAAATTAACTTACGAAATTGTATACAAAATTTTGTAATAGAGCTATAAATTAATGTTAAAATTATATAACAGAATGCGCTCCATTCGGTCATGTAATTATTTAAATTTAAATATTTAGCGCGATTTTTTATGATTGCTTTTAGCTAACTAGGGCAACCCATATTTGAGGAATGAATTTGCTAAAAATTAAAATATTCTTCCTCTTTTCCTGCGACTTTCAAGCGAACAACATCAAAAACGGAGAATAAATCATTGTGGGATTACTGAATACAAAGCGAAAGGAAGGAAATAAAAAGGTGGAATCGCCGGATCGAATTACGTGAGTTAGCAAATTTTTGCGAATTTATACATTGCTAATAATAGTGTGAATAAAGAATTTTAATAAATTGAATTGTCATAATAGAAAATTATATTCTGAGTTTTATACAGTCAAACCTGTTAAGTTGGACACCTTTTTAAGTTGGTCACCTGGCTAAATTGGACGATTTTGTCTTGCACCAACCTGGCTAAGTTGGACGATTTTGTCTTGAATTTTTAATTTTTCTCAACCAAAAATTGTTTGCGTGGACGCTCTAACGCTGTTAATTTTGATTTTTGTTCAAAACCTTTGTATGTTGGACACCTTTATAAGTTAGCCATTTTTTATGGCACCGCGAGTGTCCAACTAACACAGTTTCCACTGTATTTATAAAATTGCGAACTTTTTAATTCAGAAATAGTCTTTCTATATATTGCGATATATTCAATTCGTTCGGAAATTTTACAATTATTAAAATCAATTAGAAGGTTAATCAGAAAAAGCAATTAAAGTGTTTGTAAACACTGTCAAAAAAGTTACTTGTGAAAAGAAATTTCCTTTTTTCTTGATAACCGTGTGTTTTCACACTGGAACACACTACACTTCGTCATTTTAATAAAATAGAGCACTTGGTTATTCACTTATTTATTTTAAACTAAATAGTTTTAATTCACGTCAATCACAACCAAAAAACACTTTAAAATAACGAAAATTTTCCATTTTTCACCTCATCTGTGTTTCTCTATTTTATGTATATGTACCTCTCGTTTACCCATTCATCTTTAGTACTTCTAGTTTCGCTTGTGTTTTGTATTGAAATTTGTATTGGTGCGGTATCTATATAATCTAAGATATAACCAAACTATCGTTTCCGGCTGGAATTTTACGGTTCCACCGAAAAATCATACATTGTTGTATTTTTAAGGTTCCGGCTGAAAAATTATATAGTGCACAATGATGCACAATGCATTGTGCTACTTGTGCCATAGTTAGTTTGGCTGTAGATGGTATGGTTCCGGTTGAATTTGTAAGGTTTTTTTCTCCGAATAATTGTATATTTCTGGATTTATAAGGTCCCTGCTGAAAATTTTTATAGTGCACAATAATGCACAATACATCGTGCTACTAGTGCTTTAGTTGTTTTGGCTGTTATATGGTTCTGTGTGGCTTTATCAGGTTCCAGCTGGAATTATAAGGTTCCGGCTGAAAAATTACATAGTACTTAATTATGCACAATGCATCGTGCTACTTGTGCCATAGTTGTTTGGTTCCGGCTGATATGGTTCCGGCTGGCGTGACGGACACGAATTGGCCGAATCTCTTAATTATACATTTGTATCCAGTGTGATTGACATCCATAATAATATTCCAAAAGTAAAATATTTTCATGAATCGAATTTATATCCTTACACAGTTCCATTCTGTTTTCAAAATATTACAAACCAATAGATAACTAAAACTATTAGTAGTATGAAGTCGAACGCTGGAATTGATGGTATAAACCGTACTGTTATGTTAGATGCTATGAAGAATGAAATATTCTCATCAAAATTTACGAACTTAATCAATAAAAGTTTATATGAAGCTAAAGTCTCGACATCATGATAATATCAACGGTTATTCCAATTCCGAAAACTTCTAAGCCAACAACACCAAAAGAAATACGCCCGATAAATGTAGTAGTTAAAAACCAATTAATTAACCACATTAACAACAATAATATACTAGCTGACCAATAATCTGGATTTGACGAACACTATTCATGTGAAACTGCATTAAACATTAATGTTAGATAATTGGAAATCTGAAATAGATGACATAAAGTAGTAGTAGCAGTGTTCCTGGATTTTAAACCAGCTTTTGAAACAATCGATACACAAATTTTACTAAAAAAATTAAGTAAATATGGAATACAACGCGCGGCGTTGGAATGGTTCAATAATTATCTTCAAGAAAGGCAACAATATACAAAAGTTAATAACGATATCTCTAAGCCAATACCAAATAATCTCGGAATACCGCAGGGATCTACTTTAGGACCATTGCTTTCCATTCTGTACATCAATGATATAGTAGAAGTTATAAATAATTGTAAAGTGAATATGTTTGCTGATGACACCTTGATGACGATTGCAACACCAACCCTTAGTGAAGCTGTTCAGAAAATAAATGAAGATTTGCAGAACCTGAGAAAATAGTTGATGTTCCGTAAGTTGGCACTGAACATTTCTAAAACAAAGTACACGGTGATGTCAATAAAAACAATACTAGAATGTAATCAAAATATATTAGTAGATACTGAAGTCATTGAACGTGTGAAACAATATAAATACCTTGGTGTTATCATAGATGAAAAGTTAAATTTTAATGATCATTTGAATTATGTTGCTAAAAAAATTAATAAAAAGTTAGGCTTACTTAATAGAATTAAGGATAACATGTCACGTAAGACAAAAATTATATTTTACGAATCAATTGTTGCACCACATATTGATTATTGTTCATCAGTGTTATTCATAATGAATCAATCACAAATACATCGCCTCCAAAAAATTCAGAACAGATTCATGGGAGGTATTTTAGGAGCAGATATTAGGACACACATAAGTGAAATGCTTAAAGTACTAGGATGGAAGTCTATTAAATAAAAGAATACACTACAACGTTTTAAAGTTGATGTTTCGCCTTGAAAACGGAGCTCTACCAGAGTACTTGGACTTAATGCTATGCTCTAATAGAGACGGTCATAACTATAATACCAGAAACACATATTATCGATTACCAATGTATAGTAAATCTTTTTCGCAGCGATCCTTAGGGTATAATGAGTCAAATTATATAATTCTCTGAGCAATTTCTATATGTTGGGAGAATTACGAGAGTTACAATTCAATCAGTTTTTGGGACTATTGAGTGCATTTATTAAAAATACAATTAGTATTTAGCTAATAATAAGTATAATAATTATGTTCTATTTAATTAATTCAAGATAATAATAAGATTAAAAAAAATGTCATTATTGATAAATAAAATAAATAAATAATAAACTACCAAAATTACAGAAACCACGGTTTTTAAATACTTGTACTTCTTTAACTTTTACCTTGCGGTAAAACCCAAAGACATTAAGTTCAAGAACATTACTTACAGGCTATAAAGCGGTTATAAAATTGTGAATTTCCAAGATCCAAATCTGGTCAAACGGCAAAAGTTTCGAAATTTCATTGGGGATTTACCATAATCAACCAAAAAATAGATTTTTTGAAATACCATCACAATGCTGGATATTCTCAGAATCATAAAATCTTTCGATTAGCTCTTGACACAAATCTAATAAATGATAGAGAACGTAAGAGTTTAATATGTGTGAACATGACGAAACACAATAAATGATCTAATTCTAAAGCATCGATATTTTATAACCAGGGTTTGTTAACTGTGAGTTCAGAGATATATACGAATGCTTTATGTATTAGAAACTGCAGCAATATATACTCTTGATCGGTTTACTATACATTATGATGTCGTATTGAAATGGGTTGGGTAAGCCGTATAAAGTGTAAGAACATATGACGCGCTGGGGGAAAACCACAAACAAAACATGTATTTATTTATTTATTTTTGTTTATATTGCGATCAACCGCAACATCGCCAATATAACACTGCCACTTCCTAGTAAAACTTGTAACCATCAACAACGTAAAAAAAATATTTACTAATCAGTTGTTCATCGACTGTACATAAGTTACAATCAACAAAATAACGATCGGTGTGTTATCAGTTTATTTGCATATACGCGATATTGATTTTTATACGCGACAACAACACAACTCAGTTGATTTATTGTGATTGCAGCGTTTGGTCCGGTTTTTTTAAATGTCGAAATTAAAATATTGCAATAAAAAATGTTGCATATGATTTCGCGCCATTGATCTTGAGTCACAGAATAAATTTGTTTGTGTGCGGTTGACTTTGTCGTTGAAATTGAACGTTTCGACAAAAACAAGTGCGCGATAATTGTGTGTTTATTGTGTAATTAAATTTTCTCGGTTGTAAAGTTTAGTCAGTGTAGTGTGTGTGTGTGTGTCATCCGGGGTCAAGCAAAATTATCTCATACGAAATTTAAATTCGTTGTGTATTCGGGTGCTTAGCATAAAACAATAAACGCGTACACTAATTTTCAATATAAGTTAGTCGAAATTTGGTGGTACAAAATGAATAAAGTGCAAATAGTTTTGATCGCGGTTATTTATGTGGTGTGCCAAACTGGATGGTGTAATGGTGCCTACACCGCTGACAACGAATCACAAAACTTAATTAATTACAGTTTTGATGTGTATCGGGTATGAATATAAATATAAAAATTTAAAATTTATGTGCAATAATTTATGTATTTTAATTTCATCTATCTCAGTCGATCTATGATGGTAACGCAAACATGGTTTTTTCCCCACTCTCATTCCGTGTCGTATATTCAGTGTTGTATCAAGCGGCTTTTGGTCGCAGTGAATATTTATTGCGCGATCATCTCTACTACGGCTACAACGTAACCAATAAACGATCTTTAGTTGAAGGACAAACCGAAATGCTGAGCCGAATATTGGCCAGTCCACGGGTAAAAGCCGCAAATAAAGTGTATTTGAAAAATCAAGGGCGTTTTAAAAACGATCTCAACTCATTAGTATCACGATATCATGCCGGAATCGAGCAGGTCGATTTTTCGCGGAGGGAAGAAGTTGCACGGAATATTAATAAATGGGTTGAAGAGCAAACAAATGGTTTGATTAAGGATTTAGTGAAAGCCGGCTCAATAACAACAATGACCCAACTCTTCTTTGTGAATACACTCTACTTCAAGGCCAACTGGTCGACTCCGTTCCGTGACACCGATGTGCAAACTTATCCATTTTCTGGTGTTCGCAACGAGAAAAGTATTAAATTTATAACCAAAAAATCTGACTACAAAGTCTCATTTAACGACGAGCTACAAGCCGACATACTCGAATTACAATATACACGAGATAGTGGCTTTGTCTTTTGGATCATATTGCCACGCACCTCATCAAGCCTTGGTGATTTGGTAAAGAATCTAAACGGTGATTTTATACGGAAAGCAAACGAAAACCTATCGTATCAATTCGTGGATCTACGTTTCCCGATATTCGAGGCGGAATCTGAAATCGACGGAAAACTAATTACACCGGACATATTTGGTATAAGTGAATTCGATGTACTTGAAAATGTTGGCCCACTTGAGGTAACTGAAATTCAGCAAAAGGCAAAAATTATTGTGAATACCCAAGGGACGGAGGCGGCGGCAGCAACACGTAACATATAAAATAACTATTCGATATACATATGGAATGCTAATCGTAAAATATTTTAAATTTTTAGAAATACATTTATCGCTCAGAAGTGGATTCTTCCTGATGGGATCGCAACCTCTTATATTCCATGCAGATCGGCCATTTGCATATGCGATCTTAACGGCTGATAAAAAGGAACCTATTTTTGCGGGTCATTTTGCCCAGCCCTGAAAACATATAAGTGATGTAATATTTTATGTAATTGAAATATATGTATGTGCTTGTAAATGAAATTTTAAGTACTTGTTTGATGCCTTTATATTATTTTGGAGCGTAATTTGATAATCACGTGACCCCTTGACCTATCTCCAAATATAGTTTTCTGAAGACAAATAAATTACAATTTCAAATTCAATTAGTTGCGAAATATGTCGTGCAAGAATAATAATCGATGCCAAGGGAACTCGCGTTGGAAGATTTTTTTTTAACCAACAAGGCAAGCGTGTAACGACTACAAGGTCACGAGGGAATACCATCATGACTGATGAATTACAAATGAGGACTAAAACAGTTCATTGTTGACAGATGTGATTTTTCGGTGTGCAATCAGACTGCTGTTAATGTAGAAATGAAAGCACCACCCGCCCCATCTACAGTGAAGTGCGAAACGCGTTACCAAATATAGAATATAGACAACCGGGGATGATGGCATCTGAAACATGCTGTATAAGATAGCGGAAAATTGACAACGGAAAATAAGAGATTAGCTAATCGCCGCAAGTGCCAGCACTATCACCAAAGAGAAAATATTTTGTTATGTAATTAACAGCGGGATTCTTAAAATGACAAATTGATTGATCCCCGAAGTAAATGAACTCGGTATATGAAATCTTGAAATTTAACAACAATCCGTCTATCCGCCATTTCTTCCACTAGTAACCAATACTTTCGGTTGTTTTTCTAATAGCTTAGGTCATACTGAGACTATATAGAAAATTTGGAGAAAATTCATTGACTAAAATTTTCACTAGAATTTTTTGATTTTCTGCGGCCATATAAGTGATTTTCAGTTTTAGACCAATATCTCAAAAACTTTCACTAGTAACCAATACTATAAATTTTCACCAAATTTTCCGTATAGTCTAAATGTGACCTAAGCTATTAGAAAAATAACCGAAAGTACTGGTCATAAGTGAAAGTTTTTGAGATGTTGGTCAAAAAGTGAAAATCACTTATATGTGACTATAAGTACTAGTGGAAGAAATGGCGGATAGACGGATTGTTGTTAAATTTCAAGATTTCATATACCGAGTTCCTTTACTTCGGAGATCAATTAATTTGCCATTTGAAGGTTCACTTTTAATAGTTTATTCCACTGAGATATTTTATTTAGTAAAAAAAGTGGTACATAATGAATGAAAAATGTCCGCTGGTAATTACATAACAAAAATAATTATCTTTAGTGATAGTGCTGCCACTTGCGGCGAGTAGCACAATCTCTTATTTTCCGCTGTCACAATTCCGCTATCTTATACAGCATCCGGAAAGTCACCTATTCAAAGGCAGGTCTACGCGTATTTTGGACATGGGTGAAATGGTGGCAGCCCGCCAAATCATAATGCTGTATAAGATAGCAGAAAATTTCCAGCAGAAAAAATGTGTTTTGCTATTCACCGCTAGAGGCATCACTATCACAAAAATGAAATTTTTTCTGCTGATATTTTGAAACACCAGCAGAAAATTTTTGATATTTTTATGCAAATTAAAAATTCTCAGCAGAAAGTTTTATGAAAAATCAGAGAATTTATGAAAAAAAAGAGAAAATGTATGTTTAAACATTTTAAAGCGATGAAAATTAATTTTCTTTAAAATCGATTTGCGTATGTAAGTGTAAGCACTCTCAAAACATAATTAAATTATCATAATCATCATTATGCAAACACAGGGCAACATCAAAAACGGCCATCGTTGAAAGCACTCCATATATTTCTGAAGTCATTTTAATGTGAAATGTTTTCACATTTTTAACAAAAGTGTTAGAAAAACCCTCTTGTAACTACCCTGGGTGTATATTTTTATAGTACCTGAACTCATAATCTATATACATGAGCGACATAAGATCCACACCTGGCGTCAATAGCCTTCCATACATTTTTGAAGTTATTTTAATGTGAAATGTTTTCAGTTTTTTAACAAAAGTGTTAGAAAAACCCCCCTTTAACTACCCTGGGTGTATGTTTTTATGGTAGCTGAGATCATAATATATATACGTGAGCAACATAAGATTCAGGGTAGTTACAGGGGGGGTTTTCTAACACTTTTGTTAAAAAACTTAAAACATTTCACGCTACTGAAGGCTACTGACGCCAGGTGTGAATCTTATGTTGCTCACGTATATGGATTATGATCTCAGCTACCATAAAAACATACACCCAGGGTAGTTACAGGGGGGTTTTTCTAACACTTTTGTTAAAAAACTGAAAACATTTCACATTAAAATGACTTCAGAAATATTTAGAGTGCATTCAACGATTGCCGTTTTTTTGATGTTGCCCTGTGTTTACATAATGATGATTATGATAATTTAATTATGTTTTGAGAGTGCTTACACTATACATACGCAAATCGATTTTAAAGAAAATTAACTTTCATCGCTTGAAAACGTTTAAACATACATTTTCTCTTCTTTTTCATAAATTCTCTGATTTTTCATAAAACTTTCTGCTGAGAATTTTTAATTTGCATAAAAATATCAAAAATTTTCTGCTGGTGTTTAAAAATATCAGCAGAAAAAATTTCATTTTTGTGATAGTGATGCCTCTAGCGGTGAATAGCAAAACAAATTTTTTCTGCTGGAAATTTTCTGCTATCTTATACAGCATCGAATCATAATGCGAACGATCAAAGAGAAGAATGTGGTATCACACAAACCTACGAAAGATGTCTACGATGTTTCATTTTTCCAGAATTGTTGCCTTTGGAGATATTACCTTCGTGATCATTGGTCAATTTAAGATTAATGGTGCCAGGTCTAGTAAATCGGTGTGCTCAATAAAGAATGTGCTGGCTTCAATGGGTTGAGGTCGTCGGCTTAATTAATACAAACAGGTCGTGAGTTGAGGATCAGTCTGAATCAAAAGCGTTATCATTTCTCAAGAGATCAGTAGAGCCTCCGCCAATGTTCTTTTTAAGTGGTATTTATAGGCATTACTGTGGTCTCATACGGTGAATAAAATTTCCGAGTAATCTAGTTCTGGCCAATAAAATTAGAATTTGCATTATCATTTACAACGTCGAATAATTCATAGGTCTGGGGTCGGTTTCACTGTCACTTATAATTTAAGAGAATGACTTGATATAAAGTGCCGAAAGGCTGCGACTGCACTGAATGTATCAAAAAACAGAACGACAGCAGGCATATGAATAGGTTTTAGACCTCTACGTTTTGATTTCGGAACATAAATTGGTCCAACATAATCGACACCAGCCAATAAGAAAGGCCTAAAAAATGTGATCCGACTGAATGGTAGCTCAAGTTCATCAAAAATTGAAGAATTAATGCAGTTTGAAACTCTGTTTCACACACAAATTTCGAAGGAGCGCGGTGCGGCTCCAATCCAAGGCCAAACAATTATAGATCACTCAACAAATGGGCATTTTCACTACCAATTGATAATTGTTGAATTTTTTTAAGTGGCAGTTATTCGTTCAGGGCAACTCTGTACGTAAAAAAAATCTGCCCTGGGGCCGTATTCTTGAAATCGGTGGAAATTTCCACAATCGGAATAAGGTTTGCTTTGAAATTCTCTATATTATTCGAATTTTTCGCCGGCTTTGAGAGCAAAAAGATTTAATTGATTTATTTTTTTTTTGTATAAATTTAGCTCCCCATAATTTTGAAATCTAAAATTTATTCAATATTCGAAAGTTAGATTCTATATGTGTGGTTGAAATTAAATCTAGACACATTTTGTATCAAAACTGGATTAGAAAGCTCTATTATTTTTAATTAGGCAATATTTATATTTAAAGATTTTGCAATAAACAAGAAAACCAATAATACCAATAACTCATAATATCTAATGATTTTGATTAATTTTCGACATTGCCGACATTTTCTACATTGTCGACGTGACTTATTTGACAATGTATTATTTATACCATGTAGACAATATGGCACAACGCTGAAAAGGACCCAAAGAAAGATTTTGACGGTTGACATTTAATGGATTTTAATGAAGATGAACTCTTCAAAGTCATGGCAAAATTACTTAGAAAAAGAAATATGTGGATTTGGGTTTTTGAATTTTGTAGCAGCATAAAATTTCGTTACAGCGTGGGGAAAACCCAATATCTGGGATGAAAAGATATCTCATGCTCTATTTGAAAAAAAAAATAGTGGAATAAGACAGTTAGTTTTGGTGGTCCAACGTGGGGAACCCTCACACCCTGAGTTAGTCTCAGTCGGGCAACAAAACTTACTTATACTAACTGTTATATTTAGATAATATTGACTATTATTATACATGCACATTATAATTTAAAAAGAAAATTGTTATTTTTATTTTAATAAGGTTACTGAAAACTTAACTATAGTTTGATCGTTCAAGCGCGATTTAGATGATGAAAAAATTTGTGCCCAGCAAAATGTTTGCTGTGTGAGAGCTGCACACAATATAAATTTTTCGCATTAGTTGAATTGAGAAAGAAATATAAACTGCCAAAAATAATATTTGTTGCCATAAAATATACTCAGGTCGATTATATTTTATGGCAGTATTTTTATTTTATGACAGCATTTGCTCAAAAAAAAGACAAAAACGCACCAAACACCAAACTCTTCTTTTTTTGCTGGGCCACTATTTTTTCATCATCTAAATTGCGCTTAAATTTAATACCTTTACGACAAAAGGTTTAAGAAATTATTTATATTTAAAAAGCTAGATATTTCTGAAATTATGATATTCAATACAAATACATTTACTTTTGTTAATTTTATTATTCAATTTAATGTGTGATTATTGATAAGAGCGTAAACAATTTTAGCGACTCTATACACTTTTGATCCTACCTTATAAATGTCAATAGTATATCTTTTAAAAGTAATTAGCTTAAAAATAGTTTAATTATAGAATTTAGTTAAGTCTTATTCTAAGATGTGCTACCATAAATTGCCATAGAACCATTACAAAGATTAGATACAAAAAAACAGATGCTTAAAATCGAATCAATATCATATTGCATCAGGGTAGAGGAACTAATTCGAGCCATTGAAATCCCCTGAATGCTGAATTATGGTTCGTTGAAAGCCATGAACTTGTTGAGGTGAAATCCATTATTTTGTGCTTCCTATAGTTACAGTTCAGTTAATGTTTAGTTTGGAATTTCTGCAGACAGTAAAAGGTCAAAACTTTGGTTTCTTCGCTTCCTCGGTTGAAATCGTCATAGTGGAACTATATATTGTCAACCCGCGTTTCGCTTCCATATAGATAATATACAGCTGCAGTTGCGCTTAAATTGATGATCAAATCCTTGCTGACAGTATTGTAGCAACACAAGCATTGCTAATTACATATGGTTACATTTATTGTTTATTTTTGCTGGTGCTTCCAACTTTTTGATACGCCCTGCTCATAAAATTGTTGTTTTATGTCCTTGGTCAACCAAAACAAGAGACACCCCTCGTGGAAAAGAAAATGCAATGTATCTAATTGTCACAAATTGAGACCCATTATTTGAGTAGATTTGCTGACGGACCTCATAACTCGGACCTCATATACGATTACTGAGCAGAAACTTGGTCTTGTTTAATTTTCTAATCGTGTGCTTCTTGGTTCCTCGATTATTCCACATGACTGCGCACTTTTTCATTCTATGTTCTATTTTTTGTAGGTCAGGATCCTCTTCTTGATGGTTCGTATCTTTGATGAAAAATGTTGACCATTCACTGACTGCATAAAAGACCTCTCCATAACATGACTTTTAGTATCCTTATCTTCAGACTATTTGTGGTGACTTATGTTGTTAATTCATCAATTGTTTGGTTACGAGTTCCTCTTTACCAAATTTTAGTTTTAATTTTATTTACATCAATTGTTATCTTGGCTATCTATTATTATCATTACTGCTATACGTTTTATTATATTTTAATTGCCAATATGAAACTAATAACTTAACCTATTCATTATTGTAGATGGCCTACCTCAAACCCACATCGCCTATGCAAATGTCTGACTATACATAGATAGTCTAACGGGAAAGTGGAAGAAATCCGCGTCCACATTTTCTACGGCGGCACTCCCAATTTCGATGGAAAATTTTTGCTGATTTCCGGCTGTAATGCACTTTGTAGCACAAGTACGATCTATCGCCATCATCCGTCTTATAATGGCGATTCCAGGAATTTAATCCTTTTGAATATAGTTATACAGTATTTTCTACATGTGTTACTTTAGCTGCCATTGAAACCCTAACATTATTGTTAGTTTCAAATCCTGTAATAACCTGTTTCCTTGCAGAACCAATTGGTATCACTTCAGTCCAAGCCCTTTTCATGCATCTGATCTCACAAAGTAGACGATTTCGGCATAATATTTTTGATCTACTAAACACGTTTGCCTTATCGTCACTCTTGCATCAGTTGAGGGAACAGCGGATGCTTTGATTAGGGTGTACTTTGCTCCTATCGCTGTAATATTTGACGGTTGATTGAGATGGAATACGTAAAATGATTGTATCATTTTCAGAAATATTATTCTGCATTTTACAAAAACCTCCAGCAAATAGATTCCTAATGTGAGGGTTCTTGTTATTTTTAAGAAACGACAGGGTCATATTTTTGGAAAATTCATTTTTAAGATAAATCCAACCTTAACTACACCTTTAGTTGATGGTGCTGTCCATTCAGTTAACGCAGATGACAACGTTGCTTGCGATCCTTTACTATTTATCTTATTGCAAATTCCTTGACCCTCATTTCTTTTGACCGATGACGATTCAGCTTCCATTCCCATCTTGCGCATAGACGGTGGTTCGTTAAATGTCTTCTAGTGAGTGGGGAACCCTATAAACGGTAATCCCCTGAATGAAATGGGTCCCATTTGTTTGGGATATCCATATAGATGGGTGAATGAGTGGGTGGATGTTGGAGGGGGCGGGGCGTGGAAGGCGGGGTACTCGGTGAGCCAATGAGCTGGATTAAGGTGTTATGCGACCCGTGCTGATGATCGAGTAGAGTGGGGGCCCATTTAACAAAGCCCAGTCATGAACGGAGCCCTCTGGATACCTGGCGACCTCCAGTTGTATTTAGCCTTAAAAAACAAGGGGACCGGTACCCACCAAAAACCGGAAAGTACTATAGAGGGGAGTAACTCTAACCAGAAATGTGGGGCTCAATCAACTGGGGCAGGGGTAAGCAACACCATGGCATCGAAGCCAGGTGGAAGCGGAACTGCCAAACAGAAGAGCGGGGGACCGAGAGAGATCCCCCCAGCAAAACGACGGTACAAAGAGAGACGGTCGGCATTTAGAGTTCTGGAGAAACTGGCTGCGACCCCTGAGGGGCAGCTTACAGTTGCGCAGAAGGAATCTGTAGCATGGGCTAAGAAAACTGTCGGCTGCGATAGCTCGGAGAGGGTCCTTGTGTCTAAAAGACAGAGGTCCCAGGATGAGCTTGAAGCAGAAGGCAGTAAGCGGGCCAAAGTGCAAGCAGATATGACGTCGGGTGCTCCTAAGGAGCAGAAACTGAAATTATTCAGTGAAATCCTGAAGGAGCACGTGCTGGTGCTAGCCATCATTGACAAAGGTCAGGAAGATGGGAGCATCACGTCGGAAAAGTGGAGGGTAGTGTATAATGCACTAAACTCCATTTTTTTGAGGATCCTGAGAGGAAATCCGGGATCCCCCCGTCCTGCAGAGATGCGGGATGGCACCAAGAGCGAGTTAAGCTAACTGCGTGCTCGGACCAGAGATCGGTCGATCTCTATTAAAAGGGCAGTGACCGAGGTAGGCGAGGTGTGGCCGGGCACGAGGCTTGAAGCAGTCAGCAGAGGGGAAATCCCGAGCAGGCCGAGGGCACGCGTCTGGTTACCAACCGAGCCGGATAAGCCAGAAGAAATTATTGAGATTATCCGGGCCAGTAATCCCGATCTTCCAACGGAAGGATGGAGGATTGTAAAGCAGGAGGAGGCCATGGGGGGCTTTAGATTGAAAATCATGCTGATCAATAAGGAATCCTTGGCTTCCCTTGCTAGATCTAAGGGAGTGATCAACTTCGGTTTCGGGTCGATCACTCTTAAAGTTTATAGGAAACACGAGGTCGATAAGGACGCGGAAGACCAGCCTGGGGGCTGAGGACGACCAGGGTAGCCATTCCGATATTTCGGACGAAGTGAAGTTGGTGATGGGAGGCAGCCTCCTCTCTCTCTGAAGTCCGATGGGGGCAACCCGTCGAACACACGGTTGTAAACATAAGGGTTAAGTTAGTTATATTGACGTTTTTGTTATAAATAATCGTGATGTGAAATTTACCCTTATGATAAGTATAGGGGTGGTATTGAACTAACTATTTCAATGTAATTAATTTCTAATAAATGCTGGTCCAAAACCCATTCTTATATTATAGCTACATCAAAAGCTGCAATTTTGGCGGTGGAGGTTTAATTATAAGCTAAATCGCCCACTCGTTCCTGGAAAACGGTAACTGTAATAAAATCGGGATTTGTTGTAATAAATTGTAATAAATTTGTTACAAATTATAGTATGAGTTTCATTGAGGCGAGCTAATTTGGTCGGTGCAGGATTAAAGCACTAGTAAAATGATAATGTTACTAGTTAAGATAGTTCAGAAGAAAGATCTCGTTCGGAAGGAAAAAGGAATACGGGAACAAAGAAAAATATTATAGAGACATTAAAAAATTAGTTTGTAATATGTTTGAATATAAAATCTTCTTTATCGTAAACTTGCTGATATTACATTGAAAAAATGTAATGATGATTTACTTCTCGCAACAATCTAGTAATGGGCTCATGTTAATCATATACTCAGTTCTGTAAGGACTAATCCTAAAAGTGGGCACCGTTGAGATTCAATACCACCAGTTAGCTATTGATGAACAAATATGATATCCGCAACAACTCGACGTTTACTAAGATTTTGGATATTTGTAAATTGAGGCTATGTATCGAGGTAAATCTGCGTTGAACTGCTTCAATTTAATTTATGTAACTACTTCGATATAGAGACCATACTTGACTAGCAAATTCGAGTAGTGGACGATCGAAGGTCGTATAAAGCACTTTAGCAACCGATCTGGTGGATTCAGAAATTAATTAGACAAGCGTTTAGCCAAGTGCAAAGTTAGCTCTGTTGATTGTACTTCCAATTCTTTCTATGCATCAACACCAAGATCTCTGATGGAAGTAACACTGACAATAACGTCCGTGTTTATAAAATTAATAATGTTCAAATTAAGATGGTTCGCCTTGCACTAGGTCGCAAAGTTGTATACATACGGTGAATTATAGCGGAGGAACCGAGAAGTACATTTGATGTATAATGATGTAGTGGGAAACGTTTTAAAATTGTTTGCTGAAGTCTATCATGACAACATCCATCTCGTTTACTGCCTCCATGGAGTTTAGAGTGAATATTGTGAATTCTACGATTGATCGCGTAGAAAGCCATGTTGAATGTCCGAAAACAGAGGTTTGCAATGGAAGCACATGAGCTCATACACACGAAATTCTCGAGTAGCATGGGAATGCATGACAGTTTTGCAATTGGCCTTTAGTATGAAATAGTACAATAAATGTACACCCCTCTTGTTAATCGATTATTAATTATAAATGAATCTTTTCCCATAGTTGGAAAAAGTCCAATAATTGATTGAAACCCATCTGGACCGAATGAGAAATCATCTTTCACGTTTTTTATTTTTACAATCATCGTGTTATAATCGATGTCCATAATTACAAAGGATGTTCGATTACAACCATCCAAATATTTAAAATAGTTTAGATCAGGTTCAAATTGCCTATTGAGCAAACAAATTAGTAATAATTTTTGGACTATTAGTACATTGATTGCCATACCTTAATGTTGTAAGAAATGCAACGGGGTTTTTGCAAAGAGATCGGCTTGCATAAGAGATAAGGCGAATACTTTCCCGCAAAACATTAAAAAAAACAGCATATAGAAGATAACGTTAAAATATCAAAGTCGCTGTTATCATTTAAAATGGAATCAACACCATTATTAGTTAATAAATCATTGAGCTTCGCAAAGTCGGCTTTGCGATAATGGCATAGCATATCGGTCGGTGGTAGGAGCCTTAAGTGGAAAGAATCAGGTTTGTAACTGTTGCTATATAATTATTGGCATCCGATGAAAAACCCAGAACAAACTGTCTGCCCAGGTTGCTTTAATATTGCTAATTGAAAATAAACAAGCATTTGATATATAATCAGTGGCATTTGAAGCAACGCAAAGGTTAAAATCCCCAACAACCAAACTGTCATCTTAGATGTTTATTATATCCGACAAAAAAACAATCAAATCAATTAGGAGAATTCGGATTTCTTTACAGTTTCCTCTTAAATCATTAAACAGTGCTAGGTTTCATTTGGTTTCATTTAAATCAAAAACATCAAAGGGAAGTATCTGAGATTTCAGAAAATCATCACCACATTGTCAAATCATCATCACATTGTCTACTAATCAAATCGAATCATTTACGAAAATATGATTAAAAACTAAAATATTATAAATTAAATTTAAAATAAAGGAATTTTTGTTGATTTTTTAAGGATTTAGCGGAAATGACGAGTTTTGAGAAAAACTGTTTTTCTCTAAAACTCGGCACACCTACTTACAGTCGGCTGATGACTTATAGGCATGGAACTTCATACTCAAGCTTTTCTATAATTTAGAGATACTCGTGAAATATTTAGGAAATCTGTGAACCTGTAGTGGCAGCTCATAAGGAATGCTTTCGTTTAATTTGGCAAAATTGGGATTTCAAGGTGTGTTATAGGAGTTTTACGGAAAAATCCAGAAAACTGTTCGTTGGAATTACAGTACTCAAAGGCAAATTTGGTTGTCCCAAACATTCTAAACCCTAATTTGCTCGAGTTAAGCTAATTTTTCTATAAGTTAGGGGTTGCCTAGTAGCATCTCAGAATTCGCGATTCACGTCACTAACGTGCTGGTTCATAGAAGTTTCCTGCAAAAATTTGAAAAATTTGACTTTAAAATTAAAATACCCTAATATTAGTTCCTAAGATTGGAAAAAATTAAAGAAGATACGGTCGATTTTTACTTCAAGGCAAATTTGGCTGACCTGACGACACAAAAACTTCAATTTGTCTTAAGTGAATTAGGAAAATAATATTTTTGAACATAACGTTACATCAAAATTTATTAAGTTCGATCTTATATTAATGGTTCAATCGATTTATCCGAATATAGTACTAACCACCCTATTCAAA
This sequence comes from Nephrotoma appendiculata, assembly GCA_947310385.1. Classification (NCBI taxonomy): domain Eukaryota; kingdom Metazoa; phylum Arthropoda; class Insecta; order Diptera; family Tipulidae; genus Nephrotoma; species Nephrotoma appendiculata. The sequence continues at coordinate 83,233,237 of OX371224.1, read as the reverse complement.
TGTTTTTAGAGTTTAGGACAAATTTCACGAGAAAAATTCACTCGAATACAACTCACAGTTCTATGCTAAAGAAAAACTAAAACTATATATTTTATAATATTCTAATAATGGTCGATATTCTAAGTGAATTTCCCGTAATTTAAAAGAAAATCTGCAAATTTGTGTAAGAAATACGACCAGATGTGACAACGCAGACGACTCAACAACAAAAACACCAAACTCAACATAAAAAAATTCGATTTGAACGAATTGAAATTAAATTAAAATTTCTTGTAACTTAATCGGTTTATAAAGGAGTGATATGTACCAGAATACAATACAGAAGGATATATTAAACCCTTTTATATCGTATTTTATTATTAAATTGCATTTCTATAGATGAGATAATTTAGCAGATTTAGTGCACGAATTCCCAATGAATCGGATTCAAAACGTGCAAATGTCTTATTAAATTGAGAAGCATAAAAATAAATGAAAACTATATCCCTATTATGGAAATCTGAAGAGGTGGTAGACCATATCTATAAAATGGGGTTAGGTTCCGGCTGGTACACTATATTGTAAAAATTTCTGATTTTATTCATATACAGAGTAAATGACATCTTTTTTGATCGGTTGTACATTTTGGTATGTGACGACTTACATAAATATATAATTTATATCTAGACAATGGTATCAATGGACCAATAATAATCTTATTATGTATACATTTCCTTATTTTCACAATTATTATCCCAAAATAATACAACAAAAGGAATAATCGTCGTAAAAATGGGATACCGAAATAAAGCGACTATACTAAAGTTTGTCTTTGCAATTACGTTTACCGTATACCCTTTTGTTTTTCCGACTTCCCGCTGTATTCTTTTATAATCATCATCATCATCATCATAATCATGATTATTGCCATAAATGTCTCCCCTTTTTTAATTTTTTTTTGTAGCTTCATTCCGGCTTATTTTCTCGTTTTAATGATAATAATCATATAAAAGTGATTAGGCCTTTCTATATCCCCCCGTATATGATGTCACTAATTTAAGGAAGAACGAATTTTATGAAAAGAATAAAATTTTTGTTTCATAATATTCCTCATCATTGTCATCATATAGCGTTTTGAAAAAATTACATCAAAAGTTCACAAAAATACGTGTGCGGAAGGATGAACCAAAAGGATTTATAATTGGATTATTCCTTTTTTTTTGTGGCTGGTATGTAAAATAAACAAATTCTCAAATGAATTTTCAAAAAAAATAAAGGTTTTTTTTAAGTACGTGTTAGTATGTTTGTGAAGCTCATTTTTAGGTGGGGTAATAAATTAGCAATCTGTAATATTTAAAATGCGCTTTCCAAAACTGAAAGTGATATTAAGTTTAAGTGAAATGAAAATGGGTTTAATTAAAAAATTAAACGCAGGGATAAGACCAAAGTAAGAAATTGGCTTAAATCTTTTACTCTGTAGGAGGCTTTAATCTGGGGAAGCTTTTTATTAGTATAATTTTGTAGAAAGTGTTCATAACCACGGTACAGATAAGAATTGAAAAGTTAACACCCTACTCTGTTTTACCACGAATGTACATCAATCTCGAATACACCAACAATCGAAACGATTTTTAAGGCGGAAAATTAAACTTACCGGACTTTTGGTAAAAAGTGTCTTCTTTCTAGGTTATATTTTAAAAAACCAACGAGCTCAACCCTTGTAAAAAATTTAATCTTTCGATTTATTTGAATATTTAATTCTTTGTCACCTTATGTAAATTCTAAACCCATTAACATCATTACAAAAAGTGAAAAAGCTCCAATGGAAGCTGTTACTCCCGATACACAGATTTTCAACAAATGTGGAAAGGGTCTCCCAATTTATGGAAAAAGCTTAAGTATGCAGTTTCATTTCGGTTAATTACACTGCCTCTAGTAAAATCTCAAATTTTGGTAGAATAAAGGATTTTTATCAAAACTCGTCAGTTCCGTCAGATTTTGTTTGTAATTTAACTTACAACCAAAATTTACCATGTTTTTAATTGTATTTTCGTAAATGTTATGTACTTTTCAAAATATTTGCAAAAAAGAAACCGACATCAAAAGGTCTAACAAAAGATGGAAATTTCAAAATATTTGCAAAAAAAAAAAAAAGCTTTTATGGAAGATGTCACTTCCGTTAGACCAATTTCGTTCAATCATCACAAACACCTCCGCATTCATGGAAAACTTAAGTATGAAGTTTCACTACGATCAGTCACTGCGTCTAATCTGTCTGCGGCATTTTCGCTGGAATATTGGAAACCTGATTTGAACCGATAATGTTGCAAATTTAAGCTAGAATCGGTCCACAATTATTTTTCCCAGAAATGATATACTTGTCAAAATATTTCAGGGAAAAACGAAAAATCTCCTATGAAAGCTGCTACTTCCGACTGATATCAACCAAAAATCACTGGAATCTCTCAATTTGAAAGCGAAAAAGCTTAAATATGAGTTTTTATCCCGATCAATCAACCTGTCTGGACTGTACAAAGGCCAAATTTTTGTTGAAAACTGGGTTGCCACTTCCGGTGGACCGATTGCCGACAAAAAAATCCCAATTTATGGAAAAAAAAATTAAATATGAAGTTTTACCCCGAACAGTCAATTTGCCTGGATTATAGAAATACCAAATTTTGGTGAAATAAAGTATTTTTATATTCATTTCCGGTAAAATTTACAAAATTATCTGGTCAAATTTTTTGCAATTTAATTCACAATCGTTTAATATTTGTTCGTAAATGTTATGCACTTTTCAAAATATTTACAAAAAACTTAAATGCCTCTATAGAAGCTGCTACTTCCGGTGGACTGATTTCAGTCAAAAATCACTATAGGATCTCTAAATATGTGGCAAAATTTTAAGTATGAAGTTTTATTCCGATCAATTAATACATCTGGTCTGAACTGTACAGGGGCTAAATTTTGGTTGAAAATTTTTGCCTTAAATCGTCATTTCGAAAATTTGAAAAACTTTTTTTCATTAATGATTTCAAAATATTTGCAATAAGGAAAAACACACCCAACTATTATAGAAACTTTCAATACTCTTTCTCTCTCTCTTTTTATACCAAACGAAATTATCTAAAATCAAAATAACCAGAGGAACGCGGAAGAAGAAAATTTTTTAAAGCAAAATTATTATACAGAATGATTAAAGGTTAAACCAAACATTAGAACTAAATTTCAGCTTAGAGGGGCGGAAACTTAAAAAAGGATTTAAACATGTGACTGTGAATCGACATAAAAAACTTTGTACTAGATTTTGAACTTGCTCCGAATAGTTTAAACTGGGCATTTTAATTTCTTCGTAATCAGCGTTATAACCGGATGTCATCGGGCCAAGGGTGTGGATTCTGTGAATTCTACATGAATGGTGCACTTATCGGATATTTGTTCTTTCTGCGTTATCAAGCTCAGTCACTCTGACATTTCCCAAGATTTTCATTTTACTTGTCGTGTTGGTTTTAAACCTCAAAACATAAGCCGTAGACTGAATTAGTGGTGACCATTTTAAAAATCGTCCTAACAGATGGTGTACCATATGCGTGGTTCCCCATCGGAATATAACCATGTTGGTCCCTTGAACCATAATTCATTGGCAACCAAATCGTGCTTGTGAAAGTAATGTATGGATTGTTGACACTCGGTTGGCGAAGAAAGTTTCCCACCTTCTCGGATGGGTTGCTAAAAGAGCATTCAAGTCCAAATAATCGAGTATATCACCGAAATCGGATAAGATGATTTTTTTTAATTTGGTTTATAGCTTGTATATCTATGTATCATATTTAGGCCCGTTACCACTTTAACTATGTTTTTGACTGAAGTGAGCTATGTTTTCATTTTATTGCTTCCCATTTTGGTTTGTAAAACTCAAATAAGCACAACATTGTATATAAATCTCAGATCAGGCCGATGAGTAAAGCAACATATTTAGATGTTTTATTTTAGTCTTGGAGCTAAATAATTAGCTCACATTGCCTGGAAAGTGAGCGATGCGAGCTATATTTCTACCTCGCAGATTTACATAAGTGACAAAAGTAATACATACATAATAATTTCATAAAAATCCAGCTAAGCTCAACGAATTCGGTATCACTTATTTCTATTAACACCCGACTATATTTTTCCACGTTTAATGTACATTAAATTTGAATACACCACACTTGATTTCTAAGGCGAAAAATGAAACTTACCCGACTTTTGGGAAAAATTGTCCTGAAACTATAATCAAAATCTTTATTCTGACCGATATTTTAAAAAACCAATGAGGTCAACCCTAAGTGAAAATTTAAACTTTTAAAATTTATTTGAATCATTTAATTCTTTTTCGCTTTATGTAAATTCTAAACCCGTTAACATCATTACAAAAATTGAAAAAGCGGTTACTTCCGTTACACAGATTTACTTTAAATTTCGCAAGGGTAGGGTCTATGAATTTAGGAAAAAGTTTAAGTAGTATGCAGTTAGTATGCAGTTTCACTTCAATCGAATTTTGGTGGAATAAAGGATTTTTATCAAAACTCGTCAGTTCCCGTAAAATTAAATAAAATTATCTGAACTGATTTTGTTTGTAATTTAATTTAAAATCAAAATTTACAATGTTTTTAATTGTATTTTCGTAAATGTTATGCACTTTTCAAAATATTTGCAAAAAAGAAACCGACATCACAATGGGACCTCCAAATTTATGTAAATGGAAATATCAAAATATTTGCAAAAAAACGAAAAAGCTTTAATAGAAGCTATCACTTCCGTTAGATCAAGTTCGTCCAAACTTCACAGATACCTCCGAATTTATGGAAAACTAAAGTATGAAGTTTCACTACGATCTCATTCCGTCTGCGCTCTAAAGAGGTCAATTTTTTGTTGAAAACAGATTTTTGAAAAATCGTCGTTTCTGCTTGAATATTGGAGACCTGATTTGTACCGATAATGTTGTAAATGTAAGTATGAATTAGTTGTATCATAATTATTTTTCCCATAAATGATATACTTTTCAAAATACTTGAAAAAAAATTGAAAAAGCTCTTATTTCAATCAAAAATCACTGGCGAAGGCGAAGAACCTTCAGTATGTATTTTTATCCCTATAAAAAAAATGTATTCCTAAATTTTGGAATCTGATCAGCACCCTAATTCTGTAAAAAACACGATAACATGTTAATTCGAGAATTAATGTGCTGGACTGACATTGTTGCGATTATTATTTAGAATGTTTTAGTTTATATTCGTCTTCTCATACTTGATATGCTTTTCAAAGGAGAAAACGGAAAAGTTCCTATGGAAGCTGCCACTTACGGTGGACCGATTGCGCTCAAAAATCTCCCAATTTATAGAAAAAGTTTAAATACAGTTTAAAAAAAGTGGAAAAGTTTAAAAAGTTTTACCCCGATCAGTTAATTCGCCTGGATTGCAGAACTGATGAATTTTGGTGAAATAAAGTATTTTTATCGACCTTTCACTCGTCTTTTCGGGTAAATTTTACAAAATGATCTGGTCAAATTTCTTGCAATTTAATTTAGAAACTTTTTGATTTTAATCTTTTTTTCGTAAATGTTACAGACTATACAAGCTGCCACTCCCGGTGGACCGATTACAGTCAAAAATCACTTAAGGATCTCTAAATATGTATAAAAATATTAAGTATGAAGATTTATTCCGATCAATTAATACATCTGATCTGGGCTGTACCGGGGCCAAATTTCAGTGGAGATTTTTTATCTAAAATCACCAAGACGTAGAAAAATTCAGTTTTACATATAAATATGTCGGAAGTCCCGGTTTACTAATACGAAATATAAAAACAGCAGTTCTGTAACAATAGTAAAACTCAAACAAGTCACATCCCAAAATAGAATCTTTAAAAGCCGAAATATGATCAAACTTGCGGAGGCCATGTTATTAAATATTATCTGAAGTAAACGTCTAGCATAACTATCGCAATTATTAATTAATTATTTAGAATATTTTAGTTTATATTCGTCATTGTCCTGCCACTCCATCAAAGCCCATAGAAAGTAATACTCTCGAAAAAATTTGTGCGGATTTGGGTGAAATGAAGTCGATATTTTCTGCACACAATGCTAATATAGAAAGGAAACTCGATTGGTTGAAGCACTCGGTAGAGAAAATTGATACTCTAATTACAGAAAATATAACTTTAAAGAATAAAGTATATTCTTTAGAGTTAAAAATTGATTACTTAGAGCAAATTGCTCAACAAAATGCTACAGAGGTTCATGGCATTCCAATATCCACAAATGAAAATACTGAGGAGTTAGTAATCGACATTCTCAGAAAGGGTATTGATTATACTGTCGACAAGGCTGATATTGATTATTGTTACCGAAAAATCAATAAAAATAAATCATCTGCGGTACAAACTTGTCCGCCAGTTTACATTAAATTTACAAGGAGAACAGTGAAACAAAATATTATGTATGCGAAAACGAAGCAAAAATTTGATGTCACAAAAGCTGGTTTGCCGATCGGGAGCAGGATTTACATCAATGAAAGTCTAAGCAGTAGCAAGCAGAAGTTGTTTTACGATGCAAAAAATTTGAAACTACAGTTTAAATTTAAATATGTTTGGATCCGCAATGGGAATATTTTTATGAGGCAAAGTCAAGTATCTGAATTACTGAAAGTTAATTGTTCAAATGATCTTGAAAAGATTACAGATAAGTATATATAAATGTTAATCTTATATGAGTCTTAATTTATCTAATATATCTTTTCAAGATCATAATAATAATTTAGATTTATCTTTTAGTTTGCCAAATAATATTAATGTAACTGGAAATAAGTTAGTATGGATCGTACACCAAAATATTCGGAGTCTTCGGGCTAATAGTTTAAGTTTATTTGCTCAGTTATCAAGTATGAATATAAAACCGCATATTATTTTTTTGACTGAAGTGTGGATTGATACTACTAAAATTAATTATTACAATTTAGATGAATATATTTTATTGGACTTCTGTAACAATGACTATAGATCTGGTGGTGTATTAGCATATGTTAGAAATGATATTCATTTTACATTCTCTAGTACTCATTTACAGTCTTCTGATATACTTCGAGTGAATTTTACAATTGGTGAATTATTAATCTCAGTGGTATGTGTGTATCGTTTACATTCTTGTGGTGTTGAAGTTTTTATTCATGAATTTGAAAATTACCTCAAACAGATAAATTCTAAAAATCTAATTGTTCTTGGAGATATGAATATTAACATTTTAAATATAGATCACCTAGATCGGCAGGAATGTAAATACTTTTCAATGATGTCTTCCTTAGGACTTGAGTCATTAATCAACGAACGTACTAGAGTTGTATCCAATAGCATGACATGTATTGACCATATTTTTACTAGAAGCAAAATTGGATATACTATCAATTATATAGCTGAAACACTTAATTTAGAATTATCTGATCATTATATGACATCTTTAAAATTTAACTAAAATTGGGAACCTCCGCCTAAAATACCTAGACAACAAACTTTTATTAACTTTGAAGAATTAGACCGGTGTTTACAAGTCGAATCATGGAAGGAAGTTTTTGAAGAAAATGATCCTTCTAAATCATTTGATATTTTTTTATAAACGTTATCTGAACATGTGGCAACCTACACGACTTCCTCTGGGATAAGTTACAAGTCAAACTATGCTAAACCATGGATAAATAATGTTCTATTAGGTAAAATTCGCCGTAAAAATGCTTTATCTAAAATTTGTAAGAAACATCCTAATAACTCTAAATTAAAAAGTAAAGTAAAAACTCTTTCGAAACAAATCAAATTAGATTGCGAAACTGCTAGAAAACGTTATTATATTCAAAAATTTGAGGCTGTAAGTTTTGACCAAAAAAAACAATGGAATTTACTGAATGACTTACTAGGAAAACGTCGTAAATCTAACACAATAAATAGTATCATTGGAGACAATAATACAATTCTTACTGATAGTGTTGTGATTGCTAATCAGTTTAATCAATATTTCGCGAATATAGGTAAGACTTTAAAAACATCAATTAGTTTTAATAGTCGAATTTCTTCTTTTTCCCTACTGATATTTAAGAAATCTGTACTATTATATCTATTCTTAAAATTAAAGTTGCATCAGGCAGTGATGGCATAAGTTCGCTTGTGATAAAGAAATTTGGTTACATCTTATGTTTTCCATTGGTTCACATTTTTAATAATAGTTTTATTCAAGGGAAATTTCCAGCAGCACTTAAAAAAGCTGTAATAATACCGTTGTTTAAAGGTGGTGATGCTAATTTAGTTTCTAACTATCGACCTATATCACTATTATCAGTTTTTTCAAAAATTATAGAGAAGTGTGTTAAAGCTCGTGTTTTGTCTTATTTAAATAAAATAAATTTTATTTCTCAACATCAATATGGATTTCGAGAAGGACTTAGTACTGAGAATGCACTAATGGAATTACTTACCTCTACTTACAACACTTTAAATGAAGGCCGTGTTGTTAATTGCTTGTTTATTGATGTTAAGAAAGCATTTGATACGGTAGATCACAATTTATTAATTGCTAAATTATCCTCAATCGGAATCCGCGGAGTTACTAATCGTTGGTTTCGATCTTATTTAGAAGATAGAATTCAAGTAAGTAATATCAATGGAAATTTGAGTAACATTGAACATGTTCAATGTGGCGTGCCTCAAGGCTCTGTTCTAGGGCCACTACTATTCCACATTTACAGTAACTTATTTCTTGAACTTAATCTATATGCTGATAAAGTAGCGTTTGCAGATGATGTTGATCTGATATATAGCGGTACTAGTAATTTAAGTTTATCTGTGAAAATAACTCATGATTTGAGAATTTTGCGAGCTTGGTTTGATCATCAATTTATGATCGTGAGTGATAAATCTAAAATAATTCAATTCCAAATAACAAATAATTTACTTGATAGAAATTCCAATTTTATATACTCACATGCAACAACGTGTCAAAATAATTCTAATATTAAATTCACTGATAATAATTGTTCCAGCTCATGTGTAAAAATTAATTATGTTGATTCCTTCAAATATTTAGGAATAACTTTAGATAAGAACCTAAATTTTAAAATGTTTATCAACATCTTACAAAACCATTTATTTCTTACAAATCGTATTCTTTTTAGATTAAAACCACTATGTCCACAGACTCTTCTTAAAAATTTGTATTACTCCTTAGTTCAATCTCGACTTAGTTATGGAATTAATTGTTGGGGAGGAATATACTATAGTAATTTAAAGCGACTGCATGTATCCCAAAAGTTTATTTTACGAAATCTATATAATGCATCAAGACACATGTCAAGCAAACCGTTATTTAGGAAAGCGAATATTCTAACAATAAGGAATTTATACATTTTTAAGGTGCTAAAATTATTTTTTATTCGAAGTGGAAATCGTCATTTTAAAGAATCATTGTATCCATTAAGAAATAAATATTGTGTGGTTCCTGCTTCAAAGAAAGAATTCTTCAGGCGATTTTATGTGTACACCGCCCCTATGTTATTTAATCAGCTACCAAATAATATAAAAAGTATGAGTAATATCAATCCGTTCTTAAAGTCCTTGCGTACTTGGTTAATAGAGTTGGATGATTCCGAACTTTTATTCAAAGTAATGAAGTAATTTCGTATATTATTATTATTTTTATTAATGTATTACACAATTTTGTTTATTTCGGATTTTTATGAAATAATTTAATTAGTATAATTTTTATTTTATATTTGACGCCACTCATCAAATATATTTAATTTTAAAGGTTTAATTAGGAGCAGGTAGTTCTAAAAATTGATCGTTTAGTCGGTCACAAGAACTTCTTAATTTCCTCTTTATGCAATACAAATATAATTTTTGTTGATATGAATACTACTTAGCGGTAACTATTATAATATTTTATATTACATTATTACAATTATTATTTGTTTGTTAATTATACTTAAGTATACTCAAAAATGATCTGATATGTAATTTAGTATGTTTGTCTTTTGTATTGAACTAAAGGAAATAAAATAAAAATTTAATAAATAAAAAAAATTATTAAATACTACATCACAACATGTAAAAATTGGCATAATTCAACTTTTAACCAGGGATATGCATAGATAATTGGAACAATTTTTTTTATTAATCTAAGTGAACAAACTATAATTTCCGTGTTCACAAAGCGAGTTAACGTGATTATTCCAACTAAGTTTAGAATTTAATATTAATCCCAAGTTGTTAATAGTTGGATCAAATGAGATTATATCATTATCCAAGAAAATTTCCGGCATCATATTAAGTGAATTACTTCTAATCAGGAATAATGCTTTACTTTTATACGCATTAATGGAAAGTGAATTGTTTTGAGACCACATCAAAATATTTCTAAGGTCAGCTTTAAGTTGCACAACAATATACGAAGGAAGATCATTATGATAAATAGAAAAGAGTAAAGGCCCCAATATAGAACCCTGGGGTACACCAGTGATTACCTCACACATAACGGAAACATCATCACCATGATTAACAAATTGTTTACGATTGCTCAAATCAGAGTGAAGTAAACTAATGACTGAACCCGAAAATTTAGAATCTAATACATAAAAATCTCGTGTCACAGCGTTTGTGGTCGCATTCCTCCGAATTTTTTTATGTATATTTGGTAGGTGTGAGAATAGGTCGTAAAGTATATTTCATGCCGCTATGTGATTAGGGTGTCCCTATCCAGAAAAAAAATTTCCCCTACCCCCACTCTCACATTTTTTAATCACGATTTTAGTATTTCGTGCAAAATTTTGTAGAATTTATTTTAATTTATAAGAAATATATACGGGTTTTATTTTATGTATAACGAAATCTCGTTTTTTTCTAAATCTCAGTTTTTAAAATCTCGGTTTTCAAAATCCTGGTTTTGTATAAAAAAACCTGATTTTTAGGAAATCCCGGTTTGAATTTTTAAAATTTGACATGTGGGAAAATGGGACTCTTAAGTTATTTTTTGATAAAATTCAAAAATTAGATTGCGATAAACATCTAGAAAATGGCTACTATGGATGGAATTCGGATGGCGGGCTAAGTGCCCGTGAGAGTTATCGAACCCGTCAGCCTCTAATATTATTGCATTTCAAAATATTGCATTAACAAAATATTGCTTTTTTTAATCTGACAACTACAAAATGTTGCAATTAAAAAAATTTATTAATTATCTTGTGCAATTAGAACTAGACGACCATTTTTCCATTGGCCCAGGGGTTCAACAAAAAGTGAAGTCTTTCATCAGTTTCATGGATGTATTCGGTTGAATGGCAAAAGCGAGGATTATCTCATGCACACATTTTGATTTGGTTAATTCCACGGAAAATCCAGATCCGCCTACTGATCAACTACTGTACGATATTGTTACTATAAACATGATGCATGGCCCATGCGATGATCTGAATCGTTTATTGCCTTGCATGACAGATATCCAATATATCAACGGATATCCAATATATCGTCGAAGAAATACTGATAATGGCAGACAATCATTTACGCTAAATATCAACCACGCAGACATTGACATTGACAATCGTTGGGTGGTACCATATTCGCCTCTGCTGAGCAAAATATTCAATGCTCATATTAATGTTAAATTCTGCAGTTCGGTGAAGAGCATCAAATTTATTTGCAAGTATGTGAATAAAGGCAGCGACATGGCGGTGTTTCAAATTTAAAATACCGTTGAAAACAGCCAGTGTGTATTTTTCACAAACGAGACAGCAATTGAGCGTGCCATAAATCCACCAAAAACTACACTCACCGATTTTTTCGATCGTGTAATCTTGTAGATACTTTCGGTGCCTTTGTACGCTTTCTACGCTATTCCACATGGAATCAAACAAAAAAATGAATGCCCCTCAAACAAGGCAGACTCATCGATGCGTGCCCCGCCCTATTCAAATCAAACACTTTGGGCTGGGTAGATACAGTCACCCCAAAGCAGATTTAGTGCTTCTATTTGCGACTATTGTTGGTTAATGTCACCGGCCGGCCCATTCATTGTCTTTTCAAGATATACGCAAAGTAAATGGACAACAATATCCAAGACATAAAGATGCTTTCCTTGCACTCGGCTCGAAGACGACAATCACTGGGACGATATGCTTGCTGAAGCTGCATTGGGCTGTACAACAACACAAACTTGTCTACTATTCGCTATAGTGTTGACTACATCTTTCCCGGGACGAGCAGACACGTTGTGGGATAAGCACAAAAATTCAATGACTGCGGCGTATTGCGTATTCAGCGACGCTATGTACAATGAAGCATTGATTGCTATCGAGAATCTTTGCGTTTTCATTGCCAATTTACCACTCAGTCATTTCGGTATGAGTTCGCCAAACCGAAGTGCAGCGAATGTTACTCGCAATGTCCCACTACTGACTCATGAAAAAAAAATCATTTATACGAGTGCATTATGCTGGCAGTTTCAGCGGGACAAGGTGGATTCTTTTTTTGGCTGCACCAGGTGAAATTAGCAAAACATTTCTCATTTCGCTAATTCTCGCCGAAATACGATCAGATAATGGCATCGCATTGGCCGTTGCATCATTTGGCATGACTATTCAAAATAACCCAGACGCAGTGTGTAACATAAAACAAATCGTCTATGGCCACAGTGGAGAAACAATGCAAAATTATCATCTGGGATGAATGCACTATGGCACATAAACATTCTCTTGAGGCGTTGAACAGAACACTCAAAGATATAAAAAACAACGACAAACTATTTGGCGGCACTCTGTTACTCCTTTCAGGTAATTTCAGACAAACACTTCCCGTCGTTCCACGTTCAACGTACGCTGATGTGTATTTCCCGAACTATTTATCCACAGATTGGGTTCGACCACCTCCTCTTATTAATATCTATTTTTTTTCGTTTATAAAGGTTCGACCGGCGAGTTGTGATTCTGAAAATTGTTTAGTTGGGTTACAAGTAAGTTCGTTACATGCCGATAATGTCGTAATCTTCGAAGTCTTCTGAGAAGATAGCATGCCACTATCAGTTTTCCAGGTTAACCGCGAGTTCCTAGTTGATTTATACGTCTTGTGAAGCGAAAGAAACTTGCGGGACCCAGAATCTAGCAGTACGTCGTATCTCCTAAATTGCAAAATTGATTTTGAACGTTTACAATCGCTTTTGGTAATAAAGTAACTGCAAAGCATTTGACAAAATCTAATTTAATGATAATTGACTTGGAACTTGATTGACTTCCATTTTTCTTGAAATCCATTTTGTTCGGTACTAGTAAATCTACCTCATCTGGAGACATAGTACAGTGCGGTTAACCATATAGCTCGTACATTGGTGTGTAACAATGTGTGATGCCTTCGACCACACTTACTGTAACCTCGTAGGCTTAAACAGTGCTTTGATGATTGGATGATAAGCAATTAACGCACTCGTGTAATTTTGGCGGCTATTCTCTTCGTTCGTTAACATTGAAGTTTTTAAGTGTTGAGTTTATGAGCAGCTTCTTCAATAAACAGTCAATCAATGAAGCACTTAATCATGGAACTTAACACATATTTGAGTTTATCGTAGGGCTCACACAGCTTTGATCAGGCTTTAGTATAATTACCTTCCAAGATAGTTATATGTTTTCATACATGGGATACTGAATATAGGTCTTTGAAATTGAGCAACACCTTGTGAATTTATTATATTCTTGCAGATGCTTAATTTCATATCCGGTCATCCCGCATTCCACATCATGAAGGGTCAATTTAGCCTCGCACTTGGTGAACTTGTTGAAAGGTTTTTCTAGCAATTCTAATCGAGTAGAAATCTCGTCACTATACGTCACAATCTGCGATATGCTTCCCTTTGTAGTTTTATTTTGCTATCTGTTCTTCACATGTATCTGCCATCTTAAAGAGACGCTAAACTACACACGTTATAGTCTGTTACCTTAATAGTAACCTTTCAGTTTGATACTACACTTACAGTTACACAATTTTGAACAATGTTAAATCAGCATGGTACCGCGACAACCAAATTATAATAATTGTCACACGTCCAATCCAAATAAAATAAAATGGAGTCACCGGGCTGCTGGAATGTTTAAAATATTACAACAAATATATGGATCAATCCGCACGACCTCAAATGTTTACACAAATTGTAGAAATTGCCACTCCTTCGATGGAATTATATATCCTGAGGTCGTTGAACTAGAATAATAACAACCCACGTTGCTTGATAAATTATCACTGTGCCACACAATAATCTAATCTGACGTCACAGCACTTGTGTACAAATCACACGGCTCGCTTTTATGATAAATTTCACTACGATATAATATGTCTTTACTAGATGTATCGTAGAACCTCATGTGAAATGCTGAGTTTTATAACTTTCGGTTTCAGAAAAATAAAAATTATAAGTTGGTTGTAGTCTAGATTTAAAATGTGTAACATCAAAATTTAATTAAAGTTAAACTGTAAAACAAAGGAAGACAAAAAGCATAACGATGCTGTTTGGCTTATGCCATTTTTTGATCAAATTATATATCTGCCAAACCATCACAAACCAAAGTAAAATAAATAAAAAAATTCAAACTCGTTAGAGAAGTTGTTTCCTCTTTTAACAGTGATTAGATTAGATTAGCGCACCAAATATCTTAAATACAGGTTTACAAAGTATAACGTAGTAACACTCGGAGAAAACACTCTATTCGCAACACACATGTTTGATGTAAGCATTAAGAGGCCCCAACAATTTAAGACACTTTAAGATACGAGTAATATCAGTACCAACCCCATTGTTCCACGGCATACGCGGTATCCCTGTACATTAGACTGGAGAACACAATTTTATTTTATGTATGTGTTGGATCAAATAAATCTACTCGTACATCCCTAAATATATCTAGATAACAAACTTAAAATCTCTAACACTTCTCAACGTCTACATAACAATAAAAATCGTAATTTTAAAGCGATTCCGAGTAGCGAGATAGATTTTCCCTGGCATCATTCTGCTTGTTGTTGTTCCTCTTGTTGTCAGTTTAATTTTATAAGTTATCTGAACATGTATCGAGTTCAGAGAGAGAGATAATTTTTGGCTAGGTTCCAGTCTAATTGAATTATATTTCGGGCAATATTTTTTTGTGTTTTTGTGAATTTTGTATATAGTCTTGCATGCAGTTTTGTTTGTGTACGTGGAAAATTCCTCTGGATTTTCGTTGTCCTTTACAGATTTTCGAAATATATATATATCGGAATAAAATTATGTAGTTAAGTTAAATTTATGGGGCTATAAGTTATGTAATCCAATTATTTTTTAATGCATTTGGGAAGTTTCAAATTATTTTAATTGATATGCAATCGTATTGAATTTTAATCGAATCGATTTTGTTCGAAATTTGTGCCGTCGATTAAAACAAAGAAAAATTACGAAATGCATATCTGTAATTCTGTGTATAGAGTCTACCACACGCCATATATCATGCTTGAAGATATACAAAATTGTATAAAATCAGGATATAATCTATTCAAATAAAGCTTATGTCTCAAAATGGTATTCCGTATTTTTCGAAATTTAAATTTATCTTAATCGTATTTCTTGGCATATTCGAGGAATATATTTTATATTTGATTTGTGTCTCTCTCAACTTAACATTAAATAACAAAAAAATGTTAAATGAGCTTTTGATTACCAGGGTGGGTATAATCAAAGCACAAGTATATTTCATTCGTTGTATATGTTACGTAGCTTATATAAGAGTATATAGGATTGACACCGCAATATTTATTTTATTGTTAAACGTATTTCATTCCTAACGTGGCGGGAGCTTTTTAATACTAAACCTATACCTGGGAACCTATCATGATGAGTCAACCAGGCGAGATCTCTTTCATGTGGTATTAAAGCTACTAAATTATCCGAAACTGATCAAATATTTAGGTAAAGATAAAAAATGTCCCTATAGATTGCAAGATCATATCGCTGTAGATATAAGACGGTATTCTGCGAATTTTACATTGTTAGATTGCACTATCTAGAGAACCAAAGGACCTCCAGACCATTACTTCTCAACCAGAAGATACATATTAATATAATAAGTACATTCTAACGTGGATTAACCCTTTACTCTTTAGAAGATCCAAAAAATCCAACAGTGGAGTGTTTTTTTTAAAACCCGGTTCCAGTCATTAGAGATTGGAGGTCCTGGGTCTCAAATAGCGAAACGAATTTGCAACAAAGACAGTCATGTAAAAATCGAGTCAAAACAATTTCATGTTCCTGACCCCAAAGACATACTACTAGAAATCGGCTACATCTTAGATACCCGAATGCCACAGATCTTCATAATATTGACTACGTAATTGATGAGAGGAGTTTGAAAAGAGTGGACGAAATAAGAGATTTAGGTGTAATAATTGACACGCGAGTTAATTTCCATAAACATTATGATGTAACGTTGGGAAAGGCATATGGGGTACTGGGTTTCATAAAAAGAAGAGCTAAAGAATTCAACAACTTATGGGTAACAAAATCACTCTATTGCTCATTTGTGAGATCTATCCTTGAGTATGCTTCGGTAACTTGGATGCCATACACCGAAGAGTATGCAATAAAATTTGAATCAGTCCAGAAGCAATTCTTATTGTTCGTGCTCAGGCATATGTTCGATCCGCAAGATTATACCAATCTACCAAGTTACAATTCTAGACTCGACTTAATAGGTTTAGATACTCTTTCATTAAGACGAAATTTGCTCGCGGCCAGTTTCATTTTTGACGTGTTAAAAAAAAACATCAACGTCGATGAAATTTCAAATGCTGTGGTTTTAAATCAAGGACGCACTCGACATGCAAAGTACTTAAAAGAAGTTCACCACCCTACCAACTATGGAATGAATGAACCAATAATAGAGCATGTAAAATTTTTAATAACCATATTGACGCTTACAAGCCAGGTACTAACTTGACAAAACAAACATATAAGAAAAATTTCAAATCGCAATTTAAATAAATTTTTTGTTTATATAACTGACTGTATGTATGGGTTGCTACCTAACTACCATTGGTGAGGACACTAAGTACTCCGAGTCACACCAATCGTAGGTTTGTATGAACCCGTAAGAATATAGCAAGAACATTTAATATTTAATTTTTAAGTATCAAAATAAGAAAAAAATAGTAAAATAAAATTGTGAAAGAATAAGTTAACGAAATACAAATTTGTTAGAAAATAAGAATTTATATATTAGAATATTTTTACAATATATGTGTACCTTGTTTGGTAAATATAAAATAAATAAATAAATAAATAAGTAATGGGGGGAAACGGAATATGCAAACAATTATAAATTACAAACAATGATTTGAACGTACAACGTTTTTGGGCCATTGAAGAAGTTTCGTCGCCTAAGCATTATGACAGCTGTATACGCGAAATGCGAACAACAAAAAAGATCGACAAAAAAGAAGAAACAGAAATAGGAGAATTTGAAAATAAGGCCATTGCGAGATTTGATCAAATTGAAAGGAAATTCAACAATACCCCTACAAACAACAATATCAGATTTTCATGAGTATAAAATCTTATTTCGAAGAGACAGGTACTCCGGCTCTTCAAGAATGTTAATTCTTATTTGAAATTCCTCCAACGAATCGCAATACATGCGCGATAGCATATTGGGTACCACGTTATCCTTTCCTTTCTCATATAAATGTTTCCTCCTCTAAATTCTAAAGGTAAAGCTTTGGAGTTTCAAGCTGCGACAAGCTAATCTACCACTCAAGTCCTTTTGACTCATCAGCTACTTTAAACAGCCGTGTTCCATTATCAAAGTGAATTCGTATCCCTCTGTACGCTCTAAATTTTTTATTGCTAAGCACTCTTACTCTGTAACATTATAATTTTTCTGAACCTTGTTCAATTTTTTTGACATATAAGAATCCATTAGAATCCAGGTGAAACAAAACAGCCCAACTCCTTAAGCACTCGTATCACACATTATATAAAATGGTTCTTCAAAAATAGGATTTAATAAGACCGTAGCCTAGGTAAGGAAATTTTTCAAGCACTCGAATACTATTTATGCTTTCTCAGCCCTTACGAGTTTCCCCTTGTTTAAACAATCGCCGATTGGTAATTTAAAATAAATCTCCTGTATCAGCCAGACATTACTAGAAGGTGACGTGTTTGTTTGACATTTGTTGGTATATTATTGTTAGCCATTTTCTCCGACTAAATTTCCCAGCTAACGTATTTCGCCAATTACGAACTTGCTTTTTTCAATGTTCAAAGTATGTAGGCCCTGCCATCCGTAACATGTCTGAAACCATCTCTAACTGTGCAAAGTGCACCTTGTGCCGCTGATGATGAGCAAATCATCTAAATAAATAAATATTCTGTCGTGTTCGTGTAGCTCTTGAGGAATCACTTTGAACTGGTGTCTTTCCATGGCCCCTTTTATTGGAGGAAGAAAATCGTGATATAATGTTGTCTAGTTGGTTTTGGTCTGCTTTAGTTAGCTGATGCATTTCATTCTTTGATTGAATTACTTCTTCATGAATGTTGTTAATGCTTGTATTGGAAAAGGATTAAAATGTTTGCCAAAAATCAATGCTGTTTATAATTTAGAACATAAATAATAATAGCCTTAATTTAGACACTAACTTCCTCTTTTGGTTCATAGTTTGGAAGACGTTTTCATCATCCAGTATGATGAGAGACTTCATTTCTAATAGGACGTCTTTTAAGTCGTGACTGGTGAGTCAAATTTCTTGAGTCGTATCCACTTTGCTACCACTTTTTTCGTATCGCTGATAAATCACATGCAGTCTTTCTAAAGCACGGATAAAAATTTCACTTTGGTGAAAGGTAACATTTTTCAGTACCAGAACCATATTTTGGCACAATTGATAAATAAGTTACCTTTCAGATAATCGGCTTTGAAGACGAGAATTTAATTTCTATATGTTCAATGCAAAATGAGAAAACGATTGTCTTTGTGTTTGACTCTTGCAAAGTATTTGCTCTCTGATTTCGCCTTCAAAATCGTAAGAACTGAAATTTTTTGTCCAGAGCAAATGCAATGATCGAGAAAGCGCAGTTTCTGGAAAATCATAATCCCCACTAACTTTATCACAGTGGAATTGCATTGGCTGAGAAAACGGTTATGGTTGAAAAACTGACTTTTCATCATTTTCTTGATTATTTTCTATGAAACTATTGAAATTTCCAAAAGAAGAGTTTTGCTCAGACCTCTTAAGTGATAAATCCTGGAATCTTCACAGGTTCTTTGTTACTTGCGCGCCTTCATTAATTACGATTTATGATTGTGTGTGAAGTTCTTCATCCCATGTGAGTGAGTTCGTTTCGTTCGTTTATTTTTTTTTCTTCCTGGACTAGATACTAACTAATTGGGAAATTGCACCTACAGCTTTTCTTTATTTGTACAATTTAGAATACCAATTGTAAACACGCCTCAAGTTATTAGTTAAACTTGACGGACCCGCTGCAGCATCATAATGTATTAACCATTCACGACACGCGTCGTATAATAAATTCACTTTTGCGTTTCAACCTTCTGAGTTTATCATTAATGTGGAAGCCCCTCACATGTATTCCATCTCCTGTTCTTCTGAGGGCTATATTATTCGTTCAAGCGTCGGGTAGAATATAAAAGCCCATAAATTGATTGGTCTGCAAATTTTTTCTCGAAAATGTCACTATAGTTTTTTCAGAAAATTGGCATACTACCATTGTCCGGTGTGAAAAAACGATCTAGATAAATCACGACTTTGGGAAAATTCGTTTAAGGCCTTAATTTTGGAAAACATTTTTCATTTGAATGACGACATAAATACTTGGAAGAGTTATAATAAATTTTGCTGAAGATGAGTGTCTGTGCTAAATATTATTAATAAGATATCAAGGTTAGGTTAACCAATGTTGAACGATATCGCATGGAATTCATGAAAACAGAAGATCGAATAATAATCTTAGATGTAAAAGAGGAATTAGATGGTGGTTTTGAGAAAAATTACTATAAAGAAACATCAGGATTGAACCTTGCATTAAGAGCAAAATTAGAGCCAATAAACCCAAATGATTCGTCCATCACTGAGATATCTATGACCGCAACACCCTTCGAGGTGAAACTACTGAAAATTACAATTCCAAATTTCGCGGGAGATTACACCTAGTGGCAGTCTTTCCACGATTTATTTACTCGACAATACACGACAATCAAAGGCTCACACCATTCTAAAAACTGCAGTATTTAAAAAGAAGTTTGAGAGGCAAAGTGGCAGGACTATTGACACATTTTTGCATCACTGATGCTAACTATATCGAGGCGATGAAAAAATTGAGAGAGTGCTTTGAACAAAAGAAGCACACAATTTACGCATTTATAAGAAACTTCATGCCTCAACCATCATTAACCACACCCAGTAAGTAGTTGGAAGATGATGCACAATTGAGAGACCATTGGCTAATTTATATTCTAATTTCAAAGCTGGACAATGAGACTAATAGTCTTTGGGCCCAAGCGTCAGCCAAACATGACCTGCCACCTTTAAAGCAATTCTTTGATTTTCTTTTAAACAGAATTGATGCCCTAGAATCAATTAATAGCCAAAGGGATCCCTCCGTTATCCATCTTTGCAAAATCCATTTTGCTAAAATCCGTAGTTTTTTATAAAAATCCTCTTTTGACAAAATCCATTGATGTTAAAACCCATGATTGTTGAAACCCTTTTTTGTTATTTTCCAATTTTGACTAAATCCATTTATGACACAATACATTGTTGTCAAAATCCTCTAGTATAATGTCACTAAACTCATGATCGTACAAATAAAATAAATTTCGTATTTCCATGAAAAAAAAATCCAAGAAACCATGAAAAAAAAATTCGAATCCATCGTTTTTGTTATTTTTGTCAAAATCCATGAAAAATCCATCGAATCCATCGTTTTTGTTATTTTTTACAAGCCCGGGCTTGTAAAAAAATAACAAAAACGATGGATTCGATGGGCTTTTCATGGATTTTGACAAAAGGGATTTTGACAAAAATGAATTTTGACAGAAATGGATTTTGTCAAAAATGGATTTTATCATAAATGGATTTTGAAAAGGATGGATTTTGTCAAAAAAAGATGATTATGTCAAAAACGGATTTTGTCAAAATGGATTTTGCCAAAAAGGATCGTGACATAATGGATTTCGTGGGTAACCCATAGCCAAATCAATCATGTCAATCATCAAAGAAATCAGGTGAAACCTACGATCAGCATGCTCTAAAGACCACAAATTATTTGAATGCCCCAAGTTTAAAGAAATACTAGTGTGTGATAGAAAAGCGTTTTTGGTTCGAGAAAAACGATGTTTTAATTGCCTCAATGACAACCACAACGTTGATAATTGTAAATCGAGATTTCGGTGCAAACAATGCAACAGAAAGCACCACAGCTTCATTCACGAGAACTGCACAAAGATGGAGGAGACTACACATCCTGGAAATCAAGGCAGCGAAAGAGAAAAAAGGTACTAAGCACCAACACCAAATTAGGAAGTTCAGTATTACCAACCGTTTTGGTACCTGTAACCGATGGTTACAATCAAAAACAACTATGACGAGCACTTCTGGACTCTGGTTCACAAGGCTCATTCATATCTGAAAGCTCTGCGCAAAGATTGCAGTTAAAAAGAAATAGCACCAAGATTGCCATCACGGGTATTGGTGCGATAGCAAGTGGATATACGAAGGGAGCAGTGACTCTAGAAATCAGACAGCAGTCATTCGATCGATCATTTGATATGAACTTCTTCAGGCAGTATAAGTTCGCAGATCCACACTTTTATTCTGGTAATGATATCGATATGATCATAGGAGCAAACAAGTTTTTTGATCTACTAGCTGAAGGAAAGATCACCATAAACAATTATCTAACTATGCAAAAAACTGTGCTAGGCTTGATCATCGCTGGAAAAGCATTGGCACTACAACCAAATTGAAGAACGTTTTCGACGGTTCCGCTAAGACCACTAGTGGTATTTCATTAAATGACTATCTCGCAGTTGGTCCACCTGTCCAATTAACGTTATATGAGATTTTATCCCGCTTTAGAACTTACAAGGTGGCGTTTACGGCTGACGTTGAAAAGATGTTTCGGCAGGTTCTAGTCGCAGAACAAGATACCAGATATACCAGCGAATTATATGGAGAGACTCGCCAAAGATATCTTTTACGACTTATCAATTACAAACCGTGACCTATGGCACAGCAAGCGCAACTTATCTAGCTACACAAATACGAAGAAGAAGTAAGAAATCAATACAATACTCTCGAGTTTCGGTTTTCAACCTAGAAAGTAGTTATCCAATGAGCCAACAGTATTGAACCCAACATAAGCAACTAAGAACCCCACACAGAAAAAAATATATTTGAAATCGAAGAAACCAAGTCAATCAAGTATTAGGGCTTCATTGGAACCCATACAAAGGACTGTTTCAAATTCAGAGTAAACCTAAATGAAAATCTTATCATGACAAAACGGGGTATACTATCAGAGGTAAGACGACTATTTGATCCATTAGGGTGGCTTGCCCCAATAACAGTCAAGTTCAAAATATTTTTACAAAGTTTTTGGACAAGGAACTTAGAATGGGATGACGAAATTCCATCAGATTTAACAAATGAATCGCTAACTTTAAGAAACAATCTACCAAAATTAGAAGAAATCCAAATCGAAAGATACTTAGGTATAACAGAAAACGGAAAAATAACATTGTATGGATTCAATGATGTTTCTAGACTCTGATCAAACAACAATCTATCCCTCGTCTGGATTTGTGTGGAGTATACTACTAAACAGACTGCTCTTAACAGTAAAAAAAACCCTAAAACTCGAAGTTATTAAAACCACGAAATGGAATATTTTTGTAGGAAAACAGAACTGGCAAAATTCTCAGTGACATGTGTAAACTGCAATGGAGACATGTCGATTCTGAAGATAAATCGGCTGACTGTGCCTCCAGAGGGATTGATCCTGAAAAATTACAAAATTTTACCTTGTGGTGGAATGGTCCGAATTGGCTAATGAATCGTGAAGATTGGCCAACAAATCAAGTGAATCATCCAAGCACAACAGAGGAAATGCGTATCCAATCACAGAATATTCAGGTTCCAAAATCTAATATAATATATGATCTAAGCAACAGAACATTCAGCTTCAGCAAATTGATAAGAATTTTGGCTTACATATTCCGCTATATTAACCTAAATTTGAAGCGAGTTCCTAAAACTTCAGTCTCACCATGTTTTTCTAGCCTGGAATTAAAACATCCGCAGGTGCTCATCTTGAAGCATATACAGTCCAAGCACTTTGACCCAGAAATAAGATTAATAATGTCAAAAAAGGAATTACCAGCTTCCAGTAAACCAAATTATCTAAAACCTTTCCTGGACGAATCGGGCCTGCTACGAGTTGGAGGCAGAATTGTCAATGCAGCAATTACATATAACGTGAAACAGCCAATTATACTGCCAGCCAAGGACGACCTAACCGAGTCCATTGTAAGGGAACATCATTTACGATATCTACATGCAGGATAAACTCTCATGATTGCAACATTGCGTCAAAAATATTGGATCGTAGGTTCAAGACAGCTAGTTAGAAAGATAGTGCATAACTGTGTGAAGTGTGTGAAGTACAAGGGAAAAGAGATGAAGCAATTGATGGGTGACCTTCCAAACCCAAGGGTTAAATTAATGAGACCATTCCTCAATGTTGGAGTAGATTACGCTGGTCCACTCCAAACGCGTCTGACCAGAGGCAGTGGGCTGTTTACCCACCAAAGCGGTTCATATTGAACTAGTCACCGATCTTACCACTGATTGCTATGTTGCCGCACTTCGACGGTTCATTCCTCGAAGAGGAGTATGCAAGAAAATACAAAGTGACAACGGAACTAACTTTATTGGCGCTCGCAACCAGTTAAATGAATCATATTCAGATTCCTAAAACAAAATATTAATGTCGTTTCTAAATTTTTATTGACAGATTTTATTTTAATTTATTCCACCAAGCGCATCTCATTTTGGTGGTGTCTGAGAGGCAGCAGTCAAGAGTGTAAGTTACAGATGGACACGTCCTTACTTTAGAAGAAATGTGACCGTTGTTGACTGAGATAGAAGCAATGTTAAACTTTCGACCGATTTGCGTGCTCTTGACTGATGATGATCTTGATTACCTGACGCCAGGACACTTCCTGATTGGTCGACCCACAACTCTGTACATGATTTAGAAAACATCAAATTATCCAAGTTATCCCGATGGCAAATACTGCAGAAAATGAACCAACATATTTGTAGACGGTGGCACTTACAGTACTAGAAAACAACATTAAAATTGGTGATATGGTCGTCATAAAGGAAAATAATTTACCGCCGTCGAAGTGGTTAATGAGAAAATTTACTGAAGTTCAATCTGGATCAGATGGTATTATCAGAGTAGTTACATTAAAAACAACTCACGGCAGTTTGAAACGTCCAATCCATAAGTTTTGCCTGTTACCAGTAAGTTGAATCATCCGATTGCACCGGGCCGGAATATTGTGGCCATTGTTGGTCAAAATACCTGAAAATTAAATTAAAACACAATTATATTCATTTAACGACAGATAAATAATAATGTCAAATTCAAGAACATCACAAAGTACAATAATCTAGTACAAATTGAAAACCAATGATTGCCATTTTTTAAATAAATGAAATTCTCTTCTCAAAAAACCATCAAGAAAGATTTACCGTACCGTAATTACTTACCTGAGTTCCATCAGCACACTATACATCGATTTCAAACGGCCAAATGTATTTTTTAGACTCCGATGATACTGTTGACGAACGCCAAGCACATCCTCTAAATTATGGAATCAGTCGTGATTTAATGGATCTGTTGGAGGAATTATTGTGAGAGTAAAACATTTATACCCAAAGTTACATGAAGATGCGAGAAGTCGGAGGATGATATAAATCAACGAGCTGCTGCACTGGGACTACAACCTCCAAATATGCAGCTCATTTTTACAGTGCTGGATGGTGTGGATTATAGACGGTTCAACCCTCCTGCATGTACTGAAGTATGCGTTGTTCTTACGCTTAACGCCGATCAAAGTTTCCCGTCAAATGAAATGATTGTAAAACAACGTGGCAAAGATGTTGTCATTTTGAAAAATATCGACCATCGTGTGGAGCCCTTTATTAGCGATTGTGTTAATCAGCCGGAATGTCAGGATATACCGTGGGTATACCACTTCGAATACCTTATGCAAGTCGTCCACATCAAACACAACTTGAACTAGCGACATATCGTATAGCTTTTCGACCTGAACACGCCAAAAGCATTTCTCTGGAAACTAAATTAACATCCGACCTACGTCACACAGTTTTCAACAATTTATATTTTGGTGGACGAGTTTTTCAACAATATCTCATCGATACTTTCATTCGAGTTGAACGAGATCGCATCCAATGGATCAAATTTAATCAAAAAACTATTTCTGCCGACGCAGGTGTTACCCGACTTAGTTGCGAAACAGAATGCAGTTGTTAGTGAAAAAATAATACTACCATCGTCATTCACCGAATCAAAGCGTTACTATACTGAAGATTTCGAAGATGCAATGGCTATTGTTCGTCGTCTATATCGCCAGATTTCTTCATTACTGTGATTTGTACAGCCCGTATTATATCTGATAATGGAGTTTTCATACAGGAGTCCGGTCAACCTTCGGATAAAAAACAGATATTTCGAAAGGTGCGAGCATATGTGAATACAATCGAATTTCAAAACCGTGGACTACCTAATTTCAGTTGAAATTTCAAATACCGATGAACCTGAATTGCGAGAATTAGTGTTAAAATGGATGATTTATAATCCGTGAGGAGTGGAGTGAATGATGAAAAACCAAAGTATCGTCGTCGTACCCCAAATTGGACCAAAATAATCGAGAACAATTTTCACATGAACTTGCAGTATATCGAAAAGATAAGGATAATCGCCAAATTTTACGAGATAATCGCCATGTGGTCACATACTATATAATGCTTATTTGCTGAAAAAATTTCAATGTCACATCAATGTTTAATATGTTGGCAGGTAAAATATTTATATAAATACATCTACAAAGGACACGATTGCACTAAAATAAAGGTTGTCGAAAATCAACGGAGTTTGATTTGTAATGAAGCAGACACCTATGTGGAAGGTTGCTGCATTACACCACCTAACGCATGGTGCCGATTATTTAGCCACAAAATCTAAAGAAAGAGTCATATTGTTCAGCGATTGAATATTCATTTACGAGGGTATATCAAAAAGTCTTGCAATATCATATGAAAAAAACGAGTGAGTGAGACAACAATATATTTTTCAAAACCATTTTTTGTCACGATGAAACTTCTAGAAGAACATTTCGATGTAAATTTTACGGTTCGTTTGTTTTTGTCAATTTAGTAACATGTGTTTTGAATTTTTCTTAAAATGAATGAAATTGAATATCGCGCCGTTACTAAATTTTTCTATAAAGATGGACGAAATGCAATTTATATATTCAACTATATATCAAAAGTTTACGGCGAATCTGCACCATCATATGCCACAGTAACAAAGTGGGTAAAATTATTCAAAAGTGGTTGGGAGTCATTATAAGACGATAACCGCTCGGGTCGGCCAGCAGATGCTATTAGCCATGAAAACGTAATTTTGGCTGATTCTATTGTATTGGAGGACCGGCGTATTTCTGTTCCGCGGTTAGCGTGGAGACTTTCTCTTTCATACGGTACCACATATACTATATTACATGACCACCTTCACATGTCGAAAGTAAGTGCGCGATGGGTTCCCCGTTTGTTGAATGCTGAACAAAAAAAAATGCGTGTTTAAACTTCAAAGGCGATTTTAGATATGTACAAAGCAGATCCAGAAAATTTCTTGGGTAACATAATAACAGGCGATGAAACATGGCTTCATCACTGGGATCTGGAATCCAAACAAGAATCGATGCAATGGATTAAACGTAGTGAACCACCACCAAAGAAATTCAAAACTCAACCGTCTGCTGGTAAGGTTTTGGCAACAATTTTTTGGGATGCTGAAGGAATTTTGATAATCGATTATATGCCACCGAAAACCACAATCACAGGCATATATTACGCAGAGGTTTTGCGAAAATTGAAAAAAGCGATCCGGGAAAAACGGCCAAGGAAAGTTAGGAAAAAAATCTTGCTTCTTCACGACAATACACCAGTGCGCAAGGCTAATATTGCTCAAGCTGCATTAAAGGACTGCGGCTTCGTGGAAATTCCGCATCCACCGTACAGTCTAGACTTGGCACCCAGTGACTACTTCTCTTTCCCAATTTGAAAAAAACACTAAGGGGCCGGAAATTTTCCAGTGACTATGAAGTACAGTCTGTTGTAAATGAATATTTTATGGAGCAAAAGAAATCTTTTTTTTTAGAGGGTTTAGGTAAGTTAATTGATCGATGTGACAAATGTATAAACCTTAAAGGAGATTATGTCGAAAAATAAAAATATTGCTGTCTCTCTCACTCTTTTTTTTCATATGATATTGCAAGACTTTTTGATTTGCCCTCGTACGTAGTCAATATCGAATGCAAGATATTGTCCAAGCCCAAGAAGATCTGGCAGATATTGGACCAAAAGGTTCAATGTTAGAAGCGTATTTTCGACATAACCAGGCGTTGAAGCAAATGCAAATAAACCAGAATTACTACTACAATTGAGAAATGCCCGAACATTTTAATTGGGATGGAAAAACGAGTACTTGTGAATCGCGAATCCGTCGATTGCATGTCATAGGTCGAATACACAACGTAAATTATGTTGCTCAACCGCAGAATGCTTCCATTTGCGAGTACTTCTCTATCATGTGAAGGATGCAACAAGCTTTGATGATCTCCTTACTGTGAATGACATTCGTTATGCGACATACAAATAAGCTTGTCCAGCTCTGGCCTTGCTTTCGGCGAAAAACAGTGGATAGATGGTCTACAAGAATAAGCACTGTCCAAAATGCCTTCGGTAATGTAAATACTCTTCGTTCAGATTCTTATTTTTGGATGTCCCGAAGATCCAATAATGCTGCATCGTATTATAGCATTCAAGCAAAATATAACTGCAACAGAAGGGCGAAATTTTCGTTTCTGGGTGGATCGTTATGGTATGGATGAAAGTGACAATAACGAGGGCGACCAAATCATGGACGTTCTAAATTCTGATGAGTCAGCTACTGGAGAACGCGTGTATCGGCTTCTGCAAGGAAAACAGATTGAAATTGTGGACAGTATTTTACGTGCAGCCAATGACTCTAACTAAGTTAAAACAAAATGTTTGTTCATAGATGGACCAGGCGGTACCGGTCAAACCTTCGTGTATAAGACCTTGTATCACTTACTTTGTGGTCAAAATCGCCAAGTAAAATGTATGGCATTTACTGGAATCGCATCAACTCTATTGCCTGCTGGAAAAACATCACACAAGACATTTAATCTGAAAGTTCCGCTTTCATCAGATTCAATTTTCAACATTAAACCTGATTCATTCAAAGCTATACAGAACTTGCTCAAAATGATGTTTTCCTTATATGAATGAGGCACCGATGTTACCAAAGAATTACAAAATATGGATCAGTTGTTGTGGTCTATTGCAAATCCAAACTTGCCATTTGGAGGGAAAATTTTAGTCGCTGGAGGCGATTTCCGTCAGTGCTTACCAGTTCAACTCCGAAGCAACCGTAGTGAAACACTCGATTTGTCGAACGAAAAAAGTCATCATTTCAAAAAAGTTTCATTAAAAAACAATATGCGTGTCCATCCTGAATAGGAAGCATTCGCAAAGTATATCCTGAAACTGGGAAATGGAAATCTTCCAAAAAATGACTTCAATGTAATCGAGTTTCCCGAAGATAATTTCCAATGGTAATTTAATCGAAGAAATATCTGGAAATTGCCTTGCGAACCAAAACTACGATGTAATGAAGGAACGTGTTTTTCTCGCGCCACTCAACAAAGAAGTCAGTAATATTAATCCTGAGATAGTCGATCGTCTCCCAAGAGAAGACAAATCGTATAAAAGTCATGATTCTGTGAAGGATAAACAGGAAGTAGGTATTAAATTTTTGGCCAGAATTTCTTAATTCGATTGAAATTGCTGATTTGCCACCCACTGAATTAAAACTAAAGAAAATTACGATAATTATGCTAATGCGTAATTTATGTAATGTTACCGAATTATGTAACAACGTAGTTAAAGCAAAAATAATTACTGGAGAAAAAGTTGGACAAGAAGTACACATTCCTGGAGTTACGTTCGACTCAAGTAAAGCACTTGGATGTACAATACAACGACATCAATTGCCGTCGCAAAATAAACGTCGCACGTGTTGAAGGAAGCATTGAACGGTCCTGATGAAACTTTTATAAGTCTTGATAGTGACAGCAAAGACGGTTACCTCGGCAACATCGATTTTTATGTCTCAGTCCTTGGTCCCCTGGTACTGGTTCATTAAACTACAACTCGTTAGTTTTCGTAAGCTACAATTGTGAGAACACTGGGTCCTCATCATAGTACACACATAGTACACACATTTCATCTTGTTGTTGTATTTCTTAAAAAAACAAATCTTTCGTGGAAACCCAATTTCTCAATAAAAATAAAAGAAACCAATCATAATTATGGAATATTCGTCCGTTTCGAGTGTCTTTAACAAATCGAAAACAATTTACTTGGGCGAAGGGAGGAGGTGTCTTGCTCACACCTCACACAAAAAAAAAAATTTTGTTTATTACGGAAAATGTAAATAAACTGTAAATTCTATTACGAATCCCTTCAGAGAGTAAAAGTTCAACCCCTTCAGTTTTAAAATATATTTTTAATTCAAATTTGTGTAATTTACATAAATAATTTAATTTGTTTTTTCCTATTTATAATTTCAGGGAATTTTTTATTTCACGTTAAAAACATCTTAACGTTATATTCGCTGCGAGTACATAACAGAAAATTCATGGAACAGATAAAATATTATAATTTAGTGATAAAGTTCGCGTATATTAGAGCTGCTTTATAGACAAAAAACAATAACCAGATATACCTAACTAAGCTATATTTAGGAATAGTAGAATTTAGCATATAAATAGTTGTAAGCATGATATCGAGATACGATTGGAATAAATTTAGTTTAGAGGCAGGGGGGTATACAGTAAAAAACTATTATTTTTGGTTTATCTCAATAAGATAAAAAGCTCACCCCTCCACCATTCCGCAGCATAATTTTTGTAACTTTTATGCATTAGACATGCAATAATTTCCAGAAGTTTATCGTTCTGCTACATAATAGTAATATGATTATGTTCTCGTATTGTAATGTTCCTGCCTGTGTAGTAAAGTCTTGTTTGTAATAATTATTTTAAATTATTTGTTGTAGGAAAATACAAAGTTTTTTTTTGTGTCTGTGCCATTAAGTGGAAAATATTTTAAATTATTAACGGAATTAGTTGTGGAGACAGTTGATTTTAATGCTCACAGTTATATGTTTTAACATAAATTTGTTAAATAAATTATATTTTGGGGATGATCGGAGAATAAATATGGTTTAATGTGTCTATGGGGAACTGTAAATTAAACGGAAAAAATAGATGCCTCTATTATGTAAGTTGGTTAAATATTGGGTAATCTGGGTGTGAACCCTTTTTGAAATCTTTTACTAGCTGTACATTTGTCATACGAGTATGAACTCGTGCAAACATTTTTTGTCTTGATTGGAAATTATTCTGCTTTAAATTTTGGCTGCTTCAATCTATGCTTGAACCAAGAAATATTTGCTATTTTTATTGATGTTCGCCAACTTTTTGTAGCACAAAATACGTCATCTAGTCTAGAGCGCGTTGAAATCCCTGATTATAAAAATCCCGGAAAACAAATTCTGGAAATGAAAATCCCGGAAATAAAAATCTCGGATTTCAAAAACTCGGTATGATGATGTTTTGATATTTCTACTATACACATAAAATGAATTTTAAAATGTCCATCGGTTAGAACTCGCTAAATCTTAGTTAATAATATTGTGAAATTTAGATCATATAGGTCTATATTGTAATTCTAATATGTATTTTGAACGAGGTTTTGTAATGGGCACAACTCGTGTACTTCTTTCCATGTATAATATAAAATTAGGGATGTAAAAATCTGCAAATTTAAGTGGTGGTGACTTTTTGGCGACCACATAAATGATTTACAGATTATGGTCAATATCTAAAAAACTCTCACAGACAACCAATATGTAAAACTATTTCTGGTAGTTAAGGTTTAGCATTCCTTAATGAACGCAAATTTGGATTAAAATTAAAATTATAAACGCAACAATAATAGTGTTTCTATAAATTATTATAAGCAGTTCACATAATCCAGTGAATTGTCATTATTTCGTCTGCTCCAACTGATTGCGCTATGATTGCGCTATACGAATCAAATTTATATACAATTTTCAACTCTGAATAAAACTCAAAATGTGGCACTAGTTTTTGTATTTTAAATCATGCGACCTTGAGTACTGCTATATTTTCTTCTAATACTATTGGTGTGAATCTACAATATGCCTATTAACTGTTTCAGCATTTCCATCCTAACTGCGACTGTGAGCTGAAAAACAACTTAACTGATATTGAATCAAACAAAACCGTTTTCAAATGTTCAAATTGTGTTGATGATCGCCATACGGTTTCCAGTGATAATGATGATGCCGCCCATCCAACTGGGAATCTCTGAAAAACGGCATGGTGCTGATGCAAACGTCTTTAGCCAAAATGGTAAAGCCAGTGCGCTAATTTTCTTCGGCTTGAAAATGACATTAAATGAAACACAGATAAAATAACGGCCATTCAGTTAAACAATGCTAACTTAAAATCTCAATTGTCTGCTGTTTCTAATCAATGTTGTCTTCTGGAGCAAGAAATAAACTGGACTTAACTGTTAATATATGTAGTGCCTGGCGATGACAGTTTAAATTTAATTGAATTGCCAAACAACTTGTGTACCGTATTGGATTTTCATTTTACTGCTAACGATATACGTAATATTTACCGTGCAAAATCAAAACTCAAGCTGAAACCCGTGGTTGTTGAATGGAGTACTCGTTTGCTTCACATGAGATTCTTGACCGTCGCTAAACAATTGAAATCAACTATAACCAACGTCAATTTATGTGGTATCAACTGTAGTCTTATGTAGTTACTGATTACCTTTCACCAGCCAAAAAATCCTTACTGTATGACGCTAAGACACTTCTTCGAGCAAACCTGAATAATTTTAAGTTCGTTTGGGCTAACCATGGGATTATCTACGCCAAGAAAAATGAGGATAGTGATGTTATTAAAATATTCTCGTCGTCTGATTTTGATAAGTTTAAGCAATAATTGTTTTTTTTCTGTTTTTCTTTTTCTTTCTGTATTATTTGTTATTATTATATTAATTTTCATTACTCATTGTTTTCTTTTTTCACTTTTTCAATCCATTTACATTTTCTTTTCTTTTAATTTTAGTTTTATCTGCTGTACCAAACGCATATTGTTTAAGCTACCCAGGGATTCAACATGGAGATTTATTACCAAAACTGCAATGGATTAAAAACCAAATTATTAAACTTTAAGCTTAATGTAATGGCAAATAATTTTGATATAATCTGTTTGACTGAAACGTGACTGAACGATTCCATTAATAGTAGAGAGCTTATTGATGATCGCTATTACGTTATCCAGAAACATCGCGATTTGGCACTTACTGGTTTATTAGACGGTGAGAGTTCATTAATCGCTATAAAAAAATCTTTTGTATTTAGCGACATATCCAGTCTTAATATGGTTTACGATCATGTTTGGCTAAAAATTAATTTACATAATGGAAAGGTACTAATTCTCTGTGTAGTTTACTTCAGGTCAAACAGTACAACTTTTGATTGTTACAATTTTTCGATCATATTTCTGATTATATAATTAACTCACCTACCAATTATAATTACTTGATTGCTGGTCATTTTAATTTGCCTTGTATAACCTCGAGTTATAATCATGGTGGCCTATGGCCTTCGCTATACGAAGGACGCACTACTCAATATCTGGTAGAAACATTAATGCTTGCCAACTTAACAACATAGCAGTACGAATAACTGTACTAATAAAGTGTTGGATTTACTACTCTCGAATCTAAGAACTGGTTCTATTGAAATCAAGCCCTGCTTAGATCCCCTTTCTAAGGTTGATAGGTATCACTCACCTATGCTCATTGATTTAGTAAGCTTTGTTCATAAAAATTTATCACAAATAAGCTTTCAATCTATCAATGTAAGACAACTTAACTATGATCATATTTGAAGCCAACTAGCTGGTATTGATTGGAACCACGAATTCATTAACGCCAATATGTATGTTAATAGTGTGACCAATATACTTTATTCAAAGTTAAATAATTTTTAATTACTCAAAAACACAAGTTTCATAAACTGTAAAAGTTATCTAGGATTTTTGTATGATTATAAGATTTTTTCCCAGTTTCGTAGGCAGGTTAAATCTGAAATTCGAACCTGCTATAATAATTATTTAAAAAGTATTGAGCAACAGCTTAAGGAAAATCCTAAATTACTTTGGAGCTTTTCTCATTCTCTAACATCCAGAACGGGTTTCCCTGCCACTATGAATTATGGTACCATAGTTTCCCATAATAGCGATGTTATTTGTAACCTCTTCGTTAACTATTTTGATTCGGTATATACGCCTACTAGTATTTCAAGTAGTATTTCATCAGGGATAAATACAAACCAAGATTATTATAGTAAGGTGGCATACTTTACATATGATGATGTTTATTCTGTTCTTAATTCGCTTGACATTTGTAAAGGCCCTGGCCCAGATCAAATTCCAAATTACTTTATTTTTCACTTGAAGGATCAATTAGCGTTACCATTGTCAATAATTTTCAACTTATCGTTAAATTCTGGAGTTTTTCCGACCACATGGAAATCGGCATTCCTCATTCCCGTATTCAAAAACGGCAACAAAAGCGACATTGTAAATTACAGGCCGATGTCAATTCTAAATGCGTTTAGCAAAATATTTGAAAAGTTAGTCCATAAAATTATTTTTAATTTAATTAGTAACAGGATAACAAATGTACAACACGGATTTTTTGCAAAGCGATCGGTACTAACTAACCTGTTAGAATTTGCAAATTACATTTTCACCAAAGTTGATATGGGTCTTCAAGTTGATTGTATTTATACTGATTTTGAGAAAGCTTTTGACTCTGTGTCGCATGACATTTTAATTGATAAATGTTTTAAAATTGGATTGTCGTCACAATTTTGAGTGTTATTAATAATTTTGAGTGTTAAATTTAATGGTTCCTTTTCTGTGTCATTTTCACCTACTTCCGGCATTTCACAAGGATTAACTTTAGGACCATTGCTGTCTATCATTTTCATTAATGATATTTTTAATTTGTAACAGTGCCCTCACCTATTTTATGTTGATGATTTAAAAATTTATAAACTAATTACTTCCCATTCCGATGCCCTATTATTGCAATCTGATGTTAATAAATTGCACTCATATGGTGTATAGTAAATGAACTTAATTTAAACATAAAGAAATGCAATGTTATTTCCTTTACGAAAAAAATTTCTTCTTTGCAGTATTCTTATGATATATCTGACACACTATTATGTAGGATAAATCTGATTAACAATTTAGGTGTTATCTTGGATTCTAAATTATCTTTCGATACGCATATTGACAAGTTATGCTGCAAAGCAAATAAAATACTTGGTTTTATTTTTCGTAGAGGAAAGAAGTTTCGCGACCCTAATCTACTTATAAGTCTCTTTAATTGTTTGGTAAGAAGCTTACTTGAATACGCATCACCAAATTGAGCGCATATACAAAGAAAATTTACTCGGTACCTAGTTTATAAGTCTAGGCCGCACGTTGGGCACATTACCTATGGTATAAGATTGAAGATTTTCAATTTGTTAACCTTGGAAAATAGAACATTAATTCTAGATGAAATGTTACTATACAAAATCGTAAATTTTAAAATTGAAACAACTGTTTTATCTGAGATTATGTTCTTATCCCTGCCTATAATATTCGAAGTAACCAACTTTTCCTGCTTAGAAGATCTAGAACTAATTTAGGTCTAGCTAATCCTATAACCAGATTTCAGCTATTTCAATAGAGTTACATTAACTAGAGCAGCAACTGTTTTTTTCCCATATAAAATCAATATAATATTTGCTATCTCTTTTGAGTCATGTGGGAACAGGATGGATATATAAAAAATGCATATGGCTTACTCATATCTCAACATAAGAACCCTAAATCATCTGTTTATTTATGTGCGCAGTGACAACCCATGTTGACGACTTAATTTTGTGGTTTTAAAATTATTAATTAAAATTTATTAAAATAATAAAAAAATTATAAAATAATTAGTGGTTTATGTAGTAGTGCGTGGTAGTGCATCATTTGATAATTAAAATTATAAACAATCTATATAAATAAAACAAAGT
Organism: Nephrotoma appendiculata; assembly: GCA_947310385.1. Lineage (NCBI taxonomy): Eukaryota > Metazoa > Arthropoda > Insecta > Diptera > Tipulidae > Nephrotoma > Nephrotoma appendiculata. The sequence continues at coordinate 83,197,563 of OX371224.1, read as the reverse complement.
CGTGTTAGTTACACCATTTATAACTGAAGAACGGCTGGACCGATTTTTATGATCTTTCTTTTGTTGGATTTGACTCCGTTCCGAATAGCATAATAACTATTAAAACATCGGAAAAATTCACCAAAAAAAAAGTTATCAAGAAAATTCATTTTCTCATATATTTAGTACATTTTGTTTTTTTTATTTTGTTCGTCTCAATACAGTGGTGGTTTAGGAAAAAAGAAAAGTCGGAAAAACTCAAAAGGGAAGCCCCAAAAATCTAATAAAAAAATCTTTTTTTTTATATGAATTTTGTAGGTGTAGTTTGTATGTGACGAGTGGTGCAGTGGTTAAAGCTTCGGCGCTTGGACTGCAAGGTACTGGATACGAATCCGACTGGAGGCTGCATGCACATTTACCATTTTATTTTTTATCCAATTTTTTTTTTATTTCATCTACTTATCTATTTATATAGATAAAATCTTCGTCCGAGTTACGATTTCAGTGCGAATAGTAGATTTTGACAGCTCCAAAAAAAGTTTTTTTCCTTTGCGATTTTAATATTAAATTTAATTTATTTTTGGTTTTGGTTATTTCATATTAGTTAAGTGGTTTGTGGTTTAGCATATAATATTAAAATAAGTGGTGGAATTTAGTGAAATAAGAGGTTGTGTGGTGTATGCCAATAACAATAAGAAAACAGTACTTTTTTGCGTACAATAGTACGTAATTTTTTTAGTGGTACAGAGTGTCCCAACACCGGACACCAGTTTTTTTTTTTGGTTTTTTTAATTTTTTTTTTATTCTGCGGAATTCTATTTTCGATCGGGATTTTTAAACGGTAAGTTCCCTTCGAAGATGTTCACTTTGTGAGGTTATCACATTTGTGATTGTGCGCACATCGATAATTGATTATGTAATTTTGGATTGTGTGATTAATTTTCCAGTATTATTTACAATGCCGCGAGCCAGAAGATCTAATCTTTCACCACGAAGCCGTAATGCAATTAGACTTCGGACTATTGCGAATCAATCCACAGCAGATGAACAAGAAATCACACGAGAAGTGCGCCGCGTTAGTATGGCCCGACTTCGCGCTTCACAAAGACAAGCACAAAGAGAGGCAGTACGTCAAATGGCTCAGTTGACAATGAGAAATCGTCGAGCTTATCGCACAGATCAACAACGAGATAATTTTCGACGCGCAAGAAGAAATCCTTCAAGTGTTGATTTGAATCGAATAGCGTTTCAATACGATTGCACAATTGACTACAACTCGCATCCTTTCGTTCGAATTGGCCCAATGGAGTTTGTGTGCGACCATTGCGGTGCATTGAAGTTCGCTGGAGAAACGCCTGGATTGTGCTGTCTCAGTGGCAAGGTGAGATTGCCATTATTGCCTGCACCACCTGAACTGTTGCGTTCATTGCTTCGTGGCGAGACACCAGAATCACGACATTTTCTATCCAACACTCAAAGATACAACGGATGTTTCCAAATGACTTCATTTGGAGCAGACATTATCGAAGAACGCGGATTCAATCCAACATTTAAGGTCATTTCTGCTCGAGAGAGTAAACATTCATTTTCTTTTGGTGATCAAAAATCTATAATTCTGACTTCGTCTTCGACTTTACAGATTCAAGGCCAAATTCACCACCGAATTGGGTCATTGCAACCGATTGAAGATGGACAGCATATATTCATCCAAATATACTTTATGGGCAATATGGAGGATCAACTTGATCGGCGCCAAACGATCAATACAGCAATGAAAAGGATAGTTCTGAAAGATTTGCAGCAACTACTCCATGAACATCATGCATTGGTTCGATTGTTTAAATCTGCGTTGGATCGCATGCCAAGTGACGACTGCAAAGTCGTGATCAGAGCAGATAAACGACCCGCTGGAACACACGAACGCCAATTTAATGCTCCAACAATAGATGAAGTCGCAATTGTGATTGTTGGTGAAAGCGTGGAACCGCGCGAAATTGTGCTTACACGTCGCGACACTGGACAACTGCAACGAATAAATGAAACACACCGTTCATACGATACATTGCAATACCCGCTGATGTTTTGGCAAGGAGACGATGGATATCACTTCAATATCAACATGATAAATCCATTGAGCGGTGAGTACTGATATCATAATTTAGATTATGACACTAATTTTACTGATTTCATTTCAGGTGAGGAAACTAACAAGAAGGTTAGCTCGATGAATTATTATGCATATCGTTTGATGATTCGTCAAAATGCTGACAACTATTTGCTGCGATTTCGTCGTTTGCTTCAGCAATATATCGTCGACATGTACGTCAAAATCGAAACAGAGCGCCTCATTTTCATTCGGTTGAACCAAGCTAAACTGCGTTCGGAGGAATATATCCATTTACGCGATGCAATCAGCACCGAAGGAGATGCAGCTAATGTTGGTCGATTGACTATTCTACCGGCGACGTACATTGGCAGCCCGCGTCATATGCATGAATATGCGCAAGATGCAATGACATATGTTCGTCATTACGGTTGTCCAGATTTTTTCATCACTTTTACTTGCAATCCGAAATGGATAGAGATTGTTCAACTGTTGCTACCCGGGCAAATAACAAGTGATCGGCACGACATCATCGCACGTGTCTTCAAACAAAAAATCCGGTCGCTGATGAACTACATTGTTAGGCATTGCGTCTTTGGGGATACTCGATGTTGGATGTATTCAATTGAATGGCAGAAACGAGGCTTGCCGCATGCTCACATTCTTATTTGGTTAGCCGAAAAAATTCGACCAGACCAAATAGATGACATCATATGTGCCGAGATTCCTGATCCCGAAACCGATCCAGACCTGCATGATGTTGTAATTACGAACATGGTTCACAGTCCGTGTGGCTCCATCAATCCCCAATCACCGTGCATGGTCGACAACAAGTGTTCCAAGCGTTATCCACGAAATTTAACCGCAGAGACTATCACTGGCAATGATGGTTATCCACTGTACCGGCGTCGATCAGCCGATGATAACGGTAGAACTAACACAACGATAGTGAGAGGAAATGAGTTCGTGGTCGACAACACTTGGATTGTTCCATATTCGCCACTTCTTTCCAAAACATTCAAGGCACATTGCAACGTGGAGTACTGCAATTCAGTGAAGTCCATAAAATACATTTGTAAATATGTCACGAAAGGTAGCGATATGGCAGTTTTTGGTGTTCAAAATCCCAATACAAACGATGAAATCACGCATTATCAAGTTGGTCGATATGTGAGCTGCAATGAGGCGATTTGGCGTATATTCTCATTCCCTATTCATGAACGTCATCCCACTGTTGTACATTTGGCGGTGCATCTGGAGAATGGTCAACGAGTTTATTTCAACTCATCGAATGTTGCTCAACGTGCTGAGACACCTCCAGCAACAACATTGACCAGTTTCTTTTCGATTTGTCAAAGTGATCCGTTTGCACGAACATTGCTCTACTCTGAGATGCCACGTTATTACACTTGGAACGCCTCATCAAAAAAATTTCAACGTCGGAAGCAAGGCGATGAGGTTCCTGATCATCCAAATGTGCGTTCTACTGATGCTCTTGGTCGCATTTACACAGTTCATCCGAAGAATGACGAATGCTTCTACTTGCGGTTGTTGCTGGTGAATATTCGTGGGCCAACATCATTTGAATCACTTCGAACTGTCAATGGTGTAGTGTGCCCAACATTTCGTGCTGCATGTCAACAGCTCAACTTGCTTGAAAACGATACTCATTGGGACATGACAATCGCTGAATCAATTATTTCTGCAACTCCAAACCAGATACGCACATTATTTGCTATCATTATTTCGACATGCTTCCCATCAAATCCACGTGAACTATGGAGCAAGTACAAGAATGACATGTCAGAAGACATTCTACATCGAATTCGTGTCAGTTTCGGAAATCCCGATCTCGAGGTGAATGAGGAGATACATAACCAGGCTTTGCTTTTGATCGAAGACATGTGTTTTCGCATGTGCGGCAGTTTGTTAGTCAAATTAGGAATGCCAACGCCATGTCGTGTAATGAACGACGCTTTCAATCGAGAATTGGAACGTGAACATGAATATGATCGAGATGCATTGAACCAATCAGTTCGAACCAATGTACCACTGTTGAACCTCCAACAGAAAGGAGTGTACGATACGTTAATGAAGGCAATTCATGATGGAAATGGTGGATTATTTTTCCTCGATGCGCCCGGTGGAACTGGGAAGACATTCCTCATGTCATTGATTTTGGCCACTGTTCGTGCGAGATCCGATATTGCTGTAGCAGTTGCTTCTTCTGGGATAGCGGCCACATTGCTAAAAGGATGCCGAACAGCTCATTCAGCGTTGAAATTACTGTTAAACCTTCAATCGGCTGAAAACCCGACATGCAACATTGCAAAACACTCAGCAATGGCGAAAGTTTTGGTAGCAAGTAAAATCATCATCTGGGATGAATGTACAATGGCGCACAAACGCGCATTGGAAGCACTCGATAGAACTATGAAAGATCTACGCAATGACTCATGATGTTTTGGAGGCGCAATGATTCTACTTTCTGGCGATTTCCGTCAAACAATACCAGTTATTCCAAGATCGACCGCTGCTGATGAAATAAACGCTTGCCTCAAATCATCGGCTCTGTGGTGTTATGTGAAAAAACTTCAGCTGACGACAAACATGCGAGTTGCATTGTTAAACGATCCATCTGCCGAAGAATTCTCCAAGCAATTGCTGACTATCGGTAATGGCCGTGTTCCGGTCGACAAATCGAACGGATTGATTTCGTTTCCTCAGAACTTTTGCATTTTTGTCTCAACGAAGGACGAGCTCATCAACAAAGTGTTCCCGAACATCATTACTAACCACAAAAATCACAATTGGGTGAGTGAACGAGTAATTCTTGCGGCAAAGAACAAAGATGTGGATCACTTAAATTTTACAATTCAAAATCTAATCGTCGGTCCACTTCATTCCTTCAAATCTATTGACTGTGTGACAAACGAAGACGAAGCAACCAACTATCCAACTGAATTTTTAAACTCATTGGATCTACCTGGCTTGCCACCGCACAATTTACAACTAAAAGTTGGCTCGATAATCATCATGCTACGAAACCTGAATCAACCAAAACTATGTAACGGAACGCGTTTGGTGGTGAGAAAACTCATGGGCAATGTAATTCACGCGACGATACTTCAAGGGAAGTTCAAAGGTGAGGAAGTTCTCATTCCGAGAATTCCGATGATCCCAACCGATATGCCATTCGAGTTTAAACGAATTCAATTTCCGATTCGTCTTGCATTCGCCATGACGATCAACAAATCACAAGGCCAATCCTTGAGTGTTTGTGGCCTGAATCTATAAAATGAATGTTTCTCTCACGGCCAATTGTACGTAGCATGTTCACGTGTCGGTAAACCATCCGCTTTATTCGTTCTCGCACCTAACAATAAAACAAAAAATGTCGTATATCACAAGGTGCTACAATGATGGGACTCGACTCCATTGCAACTCACCCAGCAAATAGTTTAAAAGAAAGTAGTGCAATAATGCTACGCGAACCATTTCTATTCAATTCAATAAAACGAAAGCCTTGCTGCCACGTGAATTACATTCATTTCAATGTAATTAAAATATATTTCATTTTGATTTTTGTAATTTCATTGAATTTAATTAATTTGGAGTATTCATTTAATTTATTTAATCTTAATAAAAAACTCAATTTTATTAAGCTAATAACTTTAAAAAACATTTATTGATTTTGAGGCGGTACGAAGTTCGCCGGGTCAGCTAGTAAATAAATAAATAAGCATTTTCATTAGAAAACAACATTTTTGAGCCTTGCAGTCATTTAAGTTTACATATTTTGGTTTCCCGCTAAATTTAATATTACCGTGTTATTGGGAGTTTCTATGATATAGGGCATAATCTTTAAATAATTTATGTGCCTGCAAAAAATGAATAAGTTTATCGAGTTTATTGAATTTTAAACGATAAATCGATCTTAACTTAGATTTGCAACTTTTTAAACACTACACACCTATGGTGACAGTCGGTTGAAATTTAGATGGAACAGAGACGGTCCAGGCAGCGAAGTATTGGGACCTCGAATCATAAAATTAGCAGGTGTTAAGGCTGCCATTCCTGAATGAACTTCTGACACCTGTGTCAGCGGTCTTGAATTTAGTCGGCCTCACTTGTACGATAAAAATATTTCTTAAGAGGCAATATTGAATTACCAATTATCTGCAATAAATGTTATTTACCCGATTTTGTTGCGGTAGTAAAAAGCCGCTCTAAATTATGTAATTCCCTTCTCGAGGTCAGCCGACCGGTTACAAATGGAGAAGTTGACAGATCTTGGACCACTCCGAAATGACGCGCATTTGTTTAAAAAATATAAACAAAGCGATAATATGCTTTCGTGGTCATATTGGACAGAATTTCGATAATTTTTTAAAAGAGTCGTCATAATCAACGCCTACATGTGTAAAGGGACGGTCCAGTTGAATCCGTTGGGGTAGTTTTCACGTGAGTTGCTTAATGCTTTTTGGTTAGATCGGAAACACTTCGTGCATTAAAAAACGATTGTATACGACATAAATGTTTGTCGTTGGTCTGATAGAAGACGGAGATTTGGCAAAAATTATTTCCGTGGATACGTGAGTTTTGAGGTCAAATCCCGCTAGACAAATGATCATTGATAAAAAGTTGAAAAAATGCCAAAAATGTGTAAAGATCAACAATTTCTTGCTGCATATATATAGCATTCTTATATAGATGAGCACATATCACTGGGAAGCAAGAAGCTGACATCGAGTGATACGGTACCAGCATCAAATTATTATCTTCCTCACCACTACGCTCTGAAGCCAGAAAATTCCACGATGGAGGTTAGAGTCGTCTTTGATGCATCAGCAAAGACAAGCAAAATGACCTATATTTGAATAATACTTTGATGATAGGACCGGTGGTCTTAAATGATTTTGAATCTCTTGGAAAGCATGAAAATGTGAGTTGCTTAATACTTTTGGTAGAACATGGAAGTTATTTCCGTGATTACGCGAGTTTTGAGATCAAATCCCGCTAGAAAATATTGATTATTGATGAAAAATGAAAAAAATGCCGAAACACAATAAAGTTTGCACAAAAATTGGCTGATTATGGAACAATATATACAATTTCGTCAGGAGTAATAATTTTTAATTTTTTTTACTATGACTGATACGAATTTTGCTTGAAAAGCTGATTTTAAACTTACCCATCAACCATCCAACATGTCTCTCCTCTATCTAGAACAGTAAGCCGTTTGATAATATCTTGGAGTGTTGATGATATCGCATGGCGATAAAGCATGCACGCAAATTTTAATAACTTTATTTGTCATTTGGGCCTATTGGAAAGTTTACCTTCTTTAATATTTCTCACCAAGGTTTGTATTAACGATTATGAGCTTGATAATTATAAAATAAATAATTTTTCGACATTCGGTAAGTGTAATCAACTACATTGTGCTGGTGGGACTGTTGTGTTTGTTAAAAATAGTTTTAAATGCCATATTAAACCCTTGGTTGATATGAATACAGCAGGTAGTGTAGCCGTCTATTACTCCATTGGCCTTCAAAATTTTTGTGTAGTATTCCTCTATAGGCTTCATTCTTACAATATATATGCTTATTATTAATGGCTGACCATGGCCTTAAATCTTATGTAAATGAACCCACACGGCGCACTTGTAATACTTGTATTTATCACTTGTTTATCCGTCAAAATATTTTTCATAAAATAAACTTTCTCGTCAAAGTGGTTGATTTGGATATTAGTGACCATTCTGCATTAACGATTGAATTTAGTCAGTACTTTTCGTAACCATACGACGATAAAATCATAACCAAATTTAGAATTAATTATCCGGCCTTAAATAAATCTTTGGCTAACGTATCATGGAACCAAGTTTTAGATAGTACCGATCCGAACACTGCATTTAACAAATTCTTATCTATTCTAAAAGCCCATGTTGACTACATCGCTTTTCATACCAAATACACTCAAAAAAACTTTTGAAGCCTTGGATGTCTTTCAAAATCAGTAATCTTATTGATCTCAAAAATAAATTATACAAAAAAGTAAAGAAATATCCGCCAAACAGTTCTCTTAAATCAAGATATTCTGACCTAAAGAAAAAGGTTTATGGCATCAATGCAGAAACTATAAAAAAAAGTTAAAAATCCTAAAAAGAAATGGGAAATTATTAACTTTGTGGTCGGTGAAGAAGCAAAAAGAAATAAATTTTGCATAAAAGATGAAGCATAGCATTGAACACGTTGATAATGCGGTAGTCGCCAACATGTTTAATAAACTCTTTGTGGATATACCAACTCATCTCAACAACAGCATTGATAAAATGACCTGTAGTCCTCAGGAGGAATATGATATGAAGTTCTCCAATTTCATCGAGCCCACCGCCTGTTTTTTCTCGCTTGTTGATGGCTATGAAATTATATCGTTCATAAATAATTTGAAAAATACTGATTCTAGTGGGTTCGATGAAATATCAAATAGGGCTTTAAAACAAATTACGGGAAACATAATATCGCCTATTGAACAAATCTTCAACCTAAGTTTGTTGAAAATAATTTTCCCGACTCGAATGAAAAGAGCTGTAATCATACCTGTTTTAAAAATGGCGATTCAACTAACATGTCTAATTTCCGACCTATTTCCAAATTATCTTGGTTCTCTAAAATTCTGGAGAAAATTATGAAAAAAAAAATCTTCAGTACCTAAACAAAACAAATTTTCTTAGCAATTGTTAATTTGGTTTTCGACCTCATTTGAATACTGAAGATGCTCTCTTGGGTTACTTTACTGATGTGTATATTAACTTGAACTCAAACCGGGAAGATTGCGGTCTTTGTATCGATGATAATGTTAATCATGTGTTACTATTGAAAAATTATCCCCGGTGGTCCATTTGACATGATGAAATCATTTCTATCGTTTCGTCCACAAACTGTTCTGATTGATGGTGTGGATCAAGGATCGGTATTAGGTCCTATTTTATTTCTGGTCTATGTTAACTCGTTGTGCAAGTTGCAACTCGTTGAAGACTCCAACTATCAACCAGCTGAAACAAACGATAATTTATGGACTGCGTACATTTGGCATGAAATTGGAAAATGGTATGTTAACAATCGAGATATCATTGCGGATATACCGTCAAAACATCGTGAAAATTTTTTGCATTTCGATGACGATAATTACATCAACACATTGGGCATTTTTGGCAGAGACATATTGAACGAGACATACTGCAATTTCAAAAAATGGCATCAAAATTTTGATTTGGATTGAGGCCTTTCCCATAAAATATCATATTTACTAGCAAATGTTCAGGACAAATTTGAAAGACCTGAATCAACACTCCAACACTGGACGTCTATTTGGAGAAATTGTGCCTCTGGTGATTTAGTTTAACTCCACGGTTTCACAGATACTATAGTGAAGGTTCCTACAGTGCTGTAATTACACCAGGTGCACAGAAACAAACGGACGGTTTCTTGTGCAACTATTATGTTAAAAATCCGAGGTAGCTTCAATACAAAAATCTACATGGCCACGGCGGGTTCTCTGTGCGGCGCTACTGCTAGCTCAGTTGATACCTAAAGTTCGCACCACTGTAAATTTTACGAGCTTATATATACTGACCAACATCGTGCTGCATTGGCTCAATTCATCATTTCAAGTTAGGAAACCTTTGTAGCCAACAGAGAATTGACACATCCACATTCCTGGCTTTACATTGATTCAAAGCAGAACCAGGTAAATATCGTTTCTCGGAGTATTATGCCTACTACTTTGATCAACCACAAACTATGGGGGTCCGGACCGCTAATCTTATGTTATTCGAATTCACCACTCCAATAAAAAGTTATTTCACAAAAATGAAATGTGTTAATAATAATCATCGGCTGATAAGAGTGATGGCATATGGTGCAAGATTCGTGCACAATATTCGCACAGAAGGACTAACAATGACTGTTCATTTTGTGTAACTTGAATGTGTTCCAGATGAAAAACTGGAATTACAATGCAAAGACTTTGTCATTCACTCCAATCATTTGAAGAGCCCATCATTCTGCTTAAATAGAGTCGCTGGTATACTTCAATGCTCCTCACTCTTCACTGGGCGATATGGACTGAGTGAAGTTAGGCCTATTTGAATTTTAATGGTTCCTATGTTTATAAATTTTCGTGTTAAAAAGCAATGAATTTCAGTTATAATAGTAAACACCTGTGCCAAAAATCAAGGCATACTTTATGTAGCATCAAAATCAAACAAATTAAAGGATGAAAGCATATTTAATGGTAATTTGTACTGAGTGAAGTTACACCAATTCATAACTTGCTGAATAGTGAATTGACTATTGGAGTGTACCACCTGGTGACAGGAATTATAACTGGTAATTCCATGTACATTCTAACATTTCAACATTTTGACGTATGTGAAGTTATCCCACTATTCTATCCCAGAAAATAAAAAAAAATCATCAGGCAACACTAATCAATAAAAACCCCATTTGTTCTTGTGTGAAGTTAGCCCAGCCCAGAATTTGTTAAAAATCACGTTAGAAACAAAAATAAAAGTCGTTACTTTTAAATTATGAGAACTTCAGCCAGGGAACCGCTATATCAATAAAACTTACTTACGTACTTAGCACGTTAAAAGTATAATTTTGTCGGATTAAGGCTATGTAGTCCTGAGATCGTCACACTCCTGCCTTACTTTTACAAAAAGTGGCAACTTTGTCAAATTGCGCTCTGTTCAGAAATTTTTTCTTTGCCCTCTTTTCTTATTCTCTTTCACTTTTCCTCTGCCTCAATGAATTTGTTTTTTTTCATTCTGTTATTTTAAATACAAATACAGATCGGCCATTCCGGCATTCGGACTTATTTATTTTTGTCCCTTTTCTTTTGTTCTTCTAAGCTCCAATGGGGTCTAATGAAATGAATTACTAAAGTTCTTCGGTTCGATTTGATGGGAGGGGGAATTCTCATTCTGTGCCGGTGCCATATTTACAGGCTGAGCTTGTCACTCCCATTCATCCCATTGGCAGAACATCCACAGAGTTGGAGTGGCAAGTCCAGTCTCATCAGCAGACTATGGGTACTTGCCATTAGGAGAGATCCGGCCGCCACCGGATGGACACACACGGTCATCATTATTTTATTCCGTTCCTCAAATTTCGTTCGACGAACTGCGGTTGATTTAATTTAAGTTTTTATTATTTGCTCATATAAATTTTCTGTAAACACGGTGTATCTGTACCTCCTTTTGTACTGATAAAATTTTGTCTAAATTTAGTCAGTTTTTATGTTGGTTGCATGCACAAAATTTGTATAGCAGTTAGGTTGCATACATTCATTTTGATTTAAACGGAAAAAATTATATCGAATATTTTTTTCCACTAACATGTGCGCTTGGTTCCTGTACAGATTACTTTAACCGATTACACGAAAACTGGACGTTGTTTCGGTTGAAATTAAACGGATTATTATTCAAAATTAAATCACATATGACATTTTTTTGTGAAATGTAACAACTTTAATCTATTGCACTTTGTATGTAGCCATGTGGCAAAATCTCCAGGATTCGCTCAACAGAATTTCCATTTTCAGACTTTTTCGTTCAAATTATGATAAAATGAAAAGGCCAGAATGGGGCACTCTGACGATCCGCATAGACATGTGGCGTATTTTTCGAAATGTAACTACTCTAATCTATTGCACTATGTATGCGGCCATGTGGCAAAATCTCCAGGATTCGCTCCACAGAATTTCCATTTTCAGACTTTTTCGTTCTAATTATGATAAAATGAAATGGGGCACTCTGACGATCCACAAAGGCTGTTGCGTAATAGTCGAAATTGGATAGCTCTTGTCTATTGCACTGTGTAGATGACTTTTGTCCAGATTCCTATTATTTCATACAATTTTTTTATTTATCTGGTTAAATAAACATTAATTATTATATTAAATACATTATATGACTGATTAAATCAATTGGGATTTGAAATATCCGATTTTTTCGGAGGTTATGTTTTTATTTGTTTAATTCTAAACTTTGTACCAATTTTGTTAAAATTTGTCGAGTATAATTCAAGTTTCGTCTTGTACAGGTAATAACACTAATACATATGCAATTAAAACGAGTCGCAAAAGTTTCGTAAAAATTTCCAATACGTCAAATTTATTATTTCTTGTGGTTGTCTTGAAATTTATGTTGAATACACTCGGCCCAAAATTCAAATTTTCATAGTTGGAGGAATCATTGTACCCGTGTATATTCTACCTTTTGCGAGTAAGAAGTTTCAGGGGTTGTGATGGGGTTCTCGGAATGTAGGCCATTCTCAATATGAGGATGTATAGTATTATATGCGTAATTAAAATAAAACTTAATGAACGTATCAACTAGTCGTATTTATATGTAAGGCGTTTGTTAACGACAAGGCTGACATACGTCATAGATTTTTTAGTTTTGAAAAATTACAGAAACTCCGATTTTCTTAATAGAAGTTTACATATTTCGAAGATAGTAAACAGAAGTTGAAAATTCCGTTTAAATTCAAAAAATCTATAATTTTGGTATATGTCCGTCTTTAAAGCTCGAAGCCACATACAGTCTTGGCCAAAAGTATTGAGCATATCTTACAATTTTTGTGGGAGTATCAATTTGAAATAAATTGAAACAATTTTTATAGGTTCACATTACTATTTATTTATATAAAATTAATATTTTGAGAGCTTACACGTTTTTTACATCCTGCAGGACGTATGGCGCTCCATTCTTGGTGCAGACAGCGTTTTTGGTCTTTTTTGTTATTTATTGTTAGCGCCTGACTCTGCGTTTTATTAAATTTCATAAATGTTCTATGGGGTTCAGGTCCGTGGACTGGGCAGGCTACTCCAGAACCTCAGTACCGTTTTCTCGAAACGATGCCATTGTGCGGGCAGATTTATGACATTGCGCGTTGTCCTGCTGGAGTTTAACGCTCTCCATGTTTGCATCACCAAAAAGTGTTAAAAATGAAGGCAGCAACGCAGATTCTAGGACGTTTACGTATTTTGAAGAGTTCATGTGGCTCTCACACACGAACATTTCGCCAATTAGAGAATTAGTCATGCAGCCCCAGAAAATTATGCTGCCCCCGCCGTGTTTTAGGGTTGGTACCACGCACTCTCTCAAACGGCACACTAGGTGTACCAAAAATCTGAAATATAGAAAATGTATAGATACTTCGGAAAACTAAAATATTTGTATCGATGAATTTTGTTTTAAAATCATAAGGTTTAATATTATTAGTGCATAGAATTGTCAACTTATTTCAAAATTTGATTCGTCTGACCACACGATATTTGACCAATCTTGTTCGGTGAAACTTTGGTATTTTAAGGCCTATTTATACCGAGCCTTCTTGTTTTTTCGGGTTTCTTCTCGGCTTTACAGCCTTTCAAACCAGCTTTCTGAAGCCTTCTGCGAGTGGTGCGAGCATAAATTGGTTTATTAATTTCTACTAACAACTCAGCAGCGAGGTTTGAAGGAGTTTTTTATTCCTATTTTTTAAAGCTTCTCTCACTAACTTTCGGTTGTCACGGTATGTGGTGATGCGTTTGCGCCCGATTCTGTACCTATTACTGTGTGATCCACTAGCGGTGGAACATTTCATAATTTTAAAAATATCTACTTGTGATTTCTCTCGCTCATACAGAAACTGTATCTGCACACGTTGTTCTAAACTTAACTCTTTTTGTTTCGGCCTATTGCAAAAATATCACTAAAATTAACAAATCAAAACACTAAAAGCGGACTAGACCACTGGATGTGTAGACAATGACCGAAAGTAGCAAACTGACGAATTTGATTGATTGATTGATTGATTCTGAATGCACGACCAAGTTCTTACACAGGAGCTCCCGGGTGACGCCGGGCCCACCGTACACTCTTTTTTACATATAACAAAACCGAAGGATTGGATAGGTTAGTTAAGTGGGACAGAATCGGCCCGGTTACAGACACCTAGGTATAGCCGATAGTTAGTAACACAAAGACAGCACAAAACTAATCTACTTGGGGAAGGATAAAGGTTTAATAGGTTAAATGGATATTGATGGTATTGGTCATCAATAATTGCTTCTTTAAATCAGCAACCTAGGAAAAAATGTTATTATTTCACGTGCATCTGAAAATTTCTTAAAATGTAATTGTAAATTAATGCAAAATTTAATTGATTAAATCGGCCCAGTTGCAGACCCCTAAATAAAGTCGATAGTTATTAATGCAATAACAACACTATTCTAATCTACACAATTAACAATTAATATTTCAAAGAAATATTATTTCACGTCTGTTAATTTCCTGAAATTTAATTCTAAATTAATATTTTCCGGCTTCCTAAATAATATAAACATTTATTAATTTAATCCTCCTGCAATTCCACGACTTACAATAGGATTTCCTGAAACCATAATTATTTAAATTATATCAAACTTAGTCTAAAATTCATTAGGATTTAACCCTTAAATCGAAAAAAAAAATAATAATAATATAAAAAAAACAAAAAACAAAAAATTTCATATGTAAAGCATCCCAAAGGCAATGGTTCCCGGAAAAATATCAATGTTATTCAATGCCAGATTAACTACCGGATAGGATATTTCAAACAAATTTAATTTAATTCGCAAAAATTTCAAATATTTTATTAATTTGTTCACCAAAGAAGAAAATATTCGATTAATTACCAGTATAATTATAGAGCACAGTATATTTATATCATGCTAAATGGAACTTAACTATTCCTCAACCAATAACTGTTAAATATGGTACGCAGAATTGGATTGGCACTCTAGCATGTTCAATGGAACTAAGCCAACTCAAAACAAATGATGATCAAATTCGGGATGCAAAGCCGAATTTGACGAAATTTTCGGATTCAGCTATAATGAAAGAAACAGGCCGTTTCCAATTGAAATTTTCCAGTTCAGCTTGCAGAGCTGGGCTAGGATTCTAATAAACTAGGATCAACTTGTATTGGGATTTTAATGTTTCTTTTTGATAAAGTTCTAAAATTCGATCATTCTGAATGGAACTTGGCCATATCCCGACCAATTATTGTCAAATCAGGTAAGCAGAATTAAATGTGAATTTAAAAATGGGTTTTAGAGAAGTTCTGGAGTTCAGCCGTGCTTAGCAATGTCTTAACTAATCATGTGCGAATCTGATATGTTGAGCTGAATCGGGATTTCAACATAAATCCCGGGTGAATTACTGGATTTTTCAACAAAATAAATCCGAAAATAATCAGCCAAAGAATTTTCCTATTCCTCCATTTACACGTCAAGACAACCCATTGACAGATGACCCAGCCGAACTAAGCCTCTCCCAAATTAATGCTAATTGCTAGAATTGCGATTTTATAGAATTATGCCCAAAAATGATTTTATGCATCTTCCGCAGTATACCGTCTCAATCAAACAAAAACGACCATGATTTATGTGAGGTGATGACACGAACGGAGGATAGAACCACGCGGAAGGCTTTTTACACAATTGGTGCATGAGCAGGTTGTTGATTAGGATTTAGAACTCAAATCAATCGATATTCGTATATATCATTCCCATGCAAAGACGAACCTGTTTCGAGAAATATTATTGAGCCAAAACTTCTTTTAGATAAAATAGTGCAAGCAGTAAGCAATCTAAAAAAAAACAGTCAACATTAAAAGGCCGAAGGATATCACATCAAAGATTTAATTGTCATTACAAATGGAAATAAAAAATTAAAACCATTTTCCCTTTGCCATGCCGGAACACATATGATTTCTCATCCCTTTAAATCAATCTACAAAAAAGTCATGAATATTTATATATTATACCAGAATCCACCTAAATATAAGTCCTGCTCACACCTCTCCTCTACATACACATACACATACACATAGATACACATACACACACATTCATACATACACATACACACACATACAGACATACACATACTCATACACATACTCATACACATACCCATACATATATACATACATACATATTATATACATACATACATATTAAATACACACATCTATATATATATATATATATATATATATATATATATATATACATATACATATATATATATATATATACATATATATATATATATATATATATATATATATATATATATATATATATATATACATATATATATATATATATATATATATATATACATACATATACATATACATATACACATATATATATTACAAATTAAAAGAATTAATCATAAACATTTATACATTAAAGTATATTAATATGATAATATATCAAATTAATTTTAAAATATTAAAATGATTATAAAAAAGGTAAAAACAATCAATCATATTATATAAATATACAAACTAAACATATACATAAGTATAAATACATATGAACCTACACACACACGCATAAACATACACACATGCATATGCACACAAATCCACACATACGCCTATATCAGGGTTTAAAAAAGTCGCTCGTCAAAATGTATTGTTCACTCTACACCGATCGAACAGTGTCATGTCCCTATTCCATGGAAAAAATCTGCTGTCACCAAAAATAAAAGCGAGAAAAAATATAGATTTTACTGGTTGTGTACGAAACAAAACATGTTGTCTGTAAAATTTTATTGAGAGAATAGTTATGATGTTGGTAGTTTACTGCCATAATACTACCATAAAAAATGTAAATTGGAGTATTTTTTATGGCAATATTTTTCACACATGTACAAAAAATGTATGTAAAGATAAGAAATTTTTCTCACGCTCATACAAATAAGTCGCCCGCCATTTTTATACTCAGATGTCGATTTGTTTTTTTTTTTGTGTTGAAATTTGTTAACGTTAGAGGTTTTTTGTGGTATAGGATATTAAAATTAAAATATATAAAAAAAAAATCGAATTGTACGAAAATAATGTACAAATTACAAATTTTAAGAAATTTGTAGGTTATGCGAAAATGTAAAACCATAAAATTTTACTATAAAATGAAATAAAAAATATTTCTGTTCTTTGTCACTCTTATGAAATTTAAAGTTTTTTTTTGCGTATTATCAGTAAAAAAAATTACTGTCAGCAAATCCTTCCACGGAATTAATGCATTATTTGTAAAACTGATCAACAAGAATAATGTAAAGGAACAAAAAATATTTTGTTTAATGGTTCACGCATGCGATCAAAAAACGATTCGCGAATCAAAGGAAAATTAAATCATTGAAAACATATACAAATTTCCCCGCCTGAGATGAAATTATTTTAACTTTGGGAAAATTTTGATCGGAAGCATCCAACATAATAAAAAAAACAAATTATGAGTAATAATGCGAAATAATTACGCTCAAAGATTGGCTTGATTCGCGAATCATTCCCCGATCGCACACGTGAACCAAGCATTACCATTCACTTATCAAGAATAAAGTAAAAAGAAATGATATGTATCATCTATTCGATCGTTCAATACAGGCAACAATACATTTTATCCAATCAGTACTACAATGAATTTTCGCTTTCTTATTAGAATAGAAAAGTAAAACCAAAATAGCAATAGATCCCGTTCACTAACACAAAAAATAAGATCAACCTTTTTAGTTTCTCATTATTCGCTCACTAGACACTTTTCGTTTTTTACTGCATAATATTTCTGAAAATTAATTTTACTATTCAAGAGCGAAGAGAAATTAGCATAAAAAATTCATTTAAAAATGAACGGAAAATGAATGATAAGCAACTGAAGAGTATTTTTATTTTCATCCTTTTTGTCTTATTTGACTTTAAACTAAACTGCGTGAATGTACGTATATATATCCATACACACACACAATCATAAACCATACGACACATATTAAAATGCGCATATTAAAAAATATTTACATTAATAAAATTAAAATGTATATAAATTTTTTATAAAAAAGTAAAAATTAAACAAAATATAAATTAAACAAAGTATAAATAAAAAATATGAAACATAAAAAACACTTAGCTTGTGAAGCGTTCACCACTGCTGCGTCAGTGCGTCACACAAATAATAAAATAATTAGTTATAATAATTAGATATTTTCACGTTAATTCACGTTTTAATTTACTAATATTTATTTATTAACACTTTATATTATATATTTAATTTATTAAAAAACTTTTATATATAACATATTATTTATTTATTTATTTAAAACAGAAAAAAAATTTAAGTTTTAATTTTTTATACAGAGAAAGACAAAAACACGTCTTTCTCGTACGACGATCGATCGCCGACCCGAAAGTAGCAAACTGACGAATAAATACAAAATGGAAAAATAACAAATTTTATTGCACCAGATGGTTTATTGCCACACCTGCGGTGTGAGTCACTGTTTTTAGTCCTTTTTAGATATCGAAAAAAATAATAAACAAACAAAAGGGGTTATTTTCTGTTATACTTCGTGTACGGCCGAAATTTATAGGGTGCTCAATACTTTTGGCCAAGGCTGTATTAATATTATTTAAAAATAATACTTTCGTGAACCAATTGAAAATAATAAGAATTGCTTACACGATCTTAATGGTTCCTTTAACTATAAAAAATTGAATTTGGGCTGAGTGTATCCGATATAACGATTACGACAATTGTAACTTTAATGATAAAAAAAAATTGGGCTGAGTTTAAAAATCTAAAACGAAAAATATTTTTATTTTTTGGGCTGACATCAATGTCGTGATATACGATTTTTTTAGGCTGACAGTTCATACGTGACAGAAATTATAGTTTTCGTGTTGCTACTGCGTTTTTTTGGGGTTAACATTTGGGCCAACACATTTGTTTGTCACATTTTTGTCAATTTTTTTTTTGTCACTTCCTTGCTATTCGATTTGACTCAAAAAATGTTTTATCCTACCTAGATTTAACTTTGACTTAATTTTGACATTTAAAAATGAATAAAGATAGATACTTTCTCCTTATACACTGTTAAATTGCAAAAAACTTAAAAAAAAAATTCAAAACTGATCATGTACATGGAATTCCAACTTGTAAGTTTTTACTTTTTCTGCAACATAGAAAGTACTTGATCTGTTTACTGTTCATCCACTTTAAACAATTTTAGCAATCCTTTTTATTTGTTTCTTACTGTGTTATTCAATAAATCTGCCATTAAGTTGCAATTGTCCAAATACACAGCTTCTCGATCTACTGGTGCACTGTGATTTCGATCTTTTATTTTTTTAATTTCCATTTAGATATCATAATGGAATGACGATTGGAGTGCTTTAAATTTTTAATTGTATCAAAACGTTACCTGAAAACTCCATTGTTTTGGGCTTGCACCCATTGAAACCCTCAACTATTATTTAGTCTTCATCTTTCGTTTTATCATCATAGCAAATTTTGTACATATAGATCGTTAGTACTTACGCGACGAGTACTGTAAGTTAAGAGCACGTGACTCCATGTGTCCCCTTATAGCATTATAGGTTTCCTTATTGAAATGAGGGTTCTTTGTTTATTTTATTCTGAGGATTGCGGTTGTCCTGGCTGCCATGCTAATTGCATTTTGAATACTTCGTCGTACTTATTACTTTACAGTTGTCAGAAGCCAGCCTAATTTTATGTCGTCTTGAATAACATGAGAAGTAGCGTGGTAATTTTTGTATCCATACTACTTGATCGAAATCTCCTGAATTGAATCGCTAGAGCCTGGGTTTTATAAGCCTCTTCTTGGTATGTTATAAAAGCCTTTCTTTCTGGCACCACTTTTGAATCTTTTCTTCTAGGATGCAATTTTCACACTTTCAAGTACATATTAATTATACATTTTCAGTAAAACTTTAGGACAGGCACATCATCTGTTTTTCAAACAGTTGTCTTTTAGAACTGCTGTTCGGTAAACAGTTTTATGTCACTGCTCTTCACAACGAGCTCGCTTATTTCTTCATTATGTGTGGATTGAAAATAGAGTGTTCACAATACTTTACATTTCTTCAACCGCCATTAATGTAATTCGTGTCAGTTTGCTAATCTTGTTGATGATTAATTTGTAATCCGGTTCCCACGGGTTGACTTCAATTTTTAATGCTAATTTGTTTAATTTCTGCAGAAATTCAAAAGTACCTTCATTATCCGGTACAAACTTTAGCGGCCTAAATTACAATTAAGGCTTCATTTGTATATCTCAAAGAGAAGGAGAAATGGTTCTCTGTTGACTTAAGCTTGGTTGCTTGATATTTAAGCCAATCGTCTTTACTATCTTCTTTATCGTGAAGCAGTAGTTTACTAACCAATTATTTTGGGGTTTCTGTATCCTTTTGTCTTAACAAACGAGGTATACTATACTTCTGGTCTTCAAGTTCCAGCAGTTTTGCTGTCAGATCTTAGCACTGTCCTTTTTTATAATTCTCGCCATTCTATTTTGCTTATCTCTTTCTTCAGATTTATTTCGAACTCCCACTCAATATTATGACAAAAATTATGGTGACTGTTCGATAGGTTGCGAATCTATAGCTAATTTCACCATAAACATGACATGTTTCTTCCAATTAAAGTTAAAAAGAAATTTAAACGGCAAACAATTGAATTTGGTCCCAACATAAAATTTGTCGACTTGACTCCGGTTGGAATTTACAATATGGAAATATGTTTCCATCATTAAAGCGCCAATTGCTTATTTCAACAATGAAACGGATGCTTTGGTCACCAAATTATGGTCAAAAGTTTGAATTACAACTTCAAAATTAAAACTCGGAAATGAAACTGTTTCCATATCCCCAAAATTTAGAAATTTTCGATGAAATCTTTATGGAAAAATAAAATAAAATTCCAAACTATATTCCCACAATTATTACGAGTTTGATCGTTTTAAATATGAGGCATAAGAGCAAGTGAGTTTAAGAGTAAACTAAGATTTCAAACTTCATGAAGCTTTGGTTGGTTTTCAACTATTAACAAAACAGTAAAAAATTTATTGGTGTCATTTTGTTTTATTGGGATTCGTCTCGGATCGAATATACATATTGTACAACTTTTAATTTTATCGACGATTCGATTGGCTTACCAATAAAATGCCGGACGCAAGCAGAGGTTAGATAGATTGTTATATAGGCTATACAGATTTTTTATACTTGGAACCTGGTAATGAAACAAACTCAAATGTTCGAAACCATTCCACTGTAGTGCAACGCATCCGAATATCCATATACAACATTTGCGTAAGTTAATCATGAAATTTCTAACAGTCCACTGAGTTCAAATTTATTTAATTTAAATTAAATATTTGAAAGTAAATTGTAGTTAGTCATTGTAACAAGCAGCTCAAGCTTGGGTTACTCTCGAAATCCATTATATCAAAATCCATTTCTACAAAATCCACTTTTGACAAAATCTACCTTTTTCCTGTTTCCATTATCATAAAAATTATTATTCACAAAATCCATTTATGTTAAAATACATTTTAGTCAAAATTCATAAAAAATCCAACGAATTCATTGTTTTTATTTCTTTTACAAGCCCGGCACCGGGCAGATATCAGATATCAGACTAAGACACAGATATCAGACATCAGACACAGACATCGGAAGACAGACATCAGACATTAGATATCAGTTCGGACATCAGACATCATTAATCAGACATCAGACACAGACATCGGACATCGAACATTAGACATCAGAAATGTGACATCAGACATCAGATATCAGAGATCAGACAACAGACATTAGACATTAGACAACAGAAAACATACATCAGACATTAGACATTGAACATCAGTCACAGACATCAGACACCAGACATCAGGCGTCAGACATCAGACGTCAGACGTCAGACATCAGAAATCGGACATCAGACATTAGACATCAGCCAACAGACATTAGACAACAGAAAACAGACATCAGACATTAGACATTAGACATTGGACATTAGACTACAGACATCAGACACAGACATCAGACATCAGATACCAGACATCAAACATCAGACATTAGACATTGGACATCGGACATCGGACATTAGGCAACAGATATCATACTTCCTCAGGTGTCATCAGATGCCACATCAGACAACATTTTGAAGTAAATTATAGCACTTAGTGCAACTGAAGTTTCCATCAATCGTATATGCAATGGAAATACGATGTAGCAACCGCATAATAAAAAAATTATAATTGTTTCCAACTAGAATGTGGTCATCATACAGCCGTGGCTGTCTGTCTGTCATCAAAAAACATTGTTACTTGTACTTGCTAGCCGTTTTCTATTTTGGTAAATGATCGATGAATGTGTTATATTGATGACACTGACGTGATTGTCGTGTGTTTGTTGAGATGAGATTTCGCATGGTGGTACGTCATTGGTCGATCGATGACTGTGTCGTTTTATGTTTGAGGTGAAAGAAGATTTTCGTTAAAGAGTTCACCGGGTTTGATGGTTTGTCCTAATCCATTTCCGCTGGTCAACACTTAAGATCTTCTATAACTGTTGCTCGAATTCGTATAGAACAATTAAAAGCTCAAAAACTCCAATGTATCATATCGGAGAAGTTAATAAGAAGTTTCGTTAATTCCTTGAAGAATTTCGACTAATATTGTTCCTTCATCACTTGTAATATTGAGTGGAACGCCGAATTGTGATACGTAATTGTTGATGAATGTTGTGGCAATCGTTTGTGCTGACATATCGGTCATACAGTATACTTCGGATCGTCGAGAGGGTCAGGTGACACAGGTTAATAAATAAGTATGTAGACCAGAGCCATGCAAGCCTCCAAATCCCCGACAACCCAATACTATGAGGATTAGCCGGTAAAATCACCGTGCGTGAGGCCGCTGCATGATATTGAAATCTGCGGGTCGGCTGCTGAGCAATCCGTAACAAACTCAAATTCATTGCCCCTAACACGAAAAATTAAAAACGTGGGATCCAGCAATTTACGAATTGGTCTAATTTCACCCAGTCCATATCACCCAGTTCCTCAACTTTAAACATGCGAATTATGTGAAATCAATTCATCAACATCATCAGATTTTACAAAAATACCAGATACAAAATAAGTCAATGATGCACATTTTTTTGCTGAAACCTTCTGCTAACTTTAGTACCTAACTTTAATCTAACATCATCAGAATTTTGAAATACCACGCGATTCAAAAAATGTCAGTAATGAAGATTGTTCGGTTGAAGTTTTTCGCTATCTTTAGTAGCATCCTTTTTAGTCCCGGTTTTGGAGAATCTTAAGGTATTTGTTTCCTTGGTAAAATCGAAATTACAACTTATTACATCACTTTACGTACCATAGCAGATTAAGTAATAATAACAAAAAGACTCACGCAATATTCATAGCGTGACATCTTATACGTCACACTTTTCGTTAAAAAGTTAATTCAAGCTTTTATTATATAAGCAGAGCAGACTACTTTTCCCTGTATGTTCATATGAACTGAGATAATTATAACGTAAAAACTACATTATTTAATTAGCCCAGGTAATTATTCTACCTTATATTTTTTACTACAAAACTAAAAATGAAAACCAACACAATGTTAACAAGATATGATTTTCATGTTACACTGCCATATACAAAATCCTCATTTTCTTAGTTATTTAATTTTTTATTTTTAATTACAATTAAACAAAAAAATCTAACTTCTTGTATTCCACAATTTCCAACCATTCAAAACTACAAATTGCACATTTATATTATTTTACAAAATTTATTTAACTTCCATTCACCATTTTTTGTATGTTTTAAATGAAATTTTTTTGTTCTCGTCGGTGTACAGCAAAGAATGAACATAATGGCTTAAATTAGAGTAATTTTGAACACTCGTGTACATTTTTTTAATTTAAACATAAATATTTTATTATGTATGTTGTGTGTGTTTTTATATACAGGTAGCATTACACAGTGTGGACTAGCGCAGAGATGTTGAAATTACATATAATTTTCTCGCAACTTCACTCCACAACATATTTTTGTAGACAGCTGATTTTAATAAATATTCCGGAATTGGTTGAACCTTTTTATCTGCACAAAATATTTATGATACGTGTTAGGTGAAAACAACGTACCGAACGAAATGAAACATTTTTTGTTAGAATGACATGAACATTTTATTTCTACATCCAACTTAATATAATTTAAATACTTTACAATGAAAAAGTATAGGAAGCTGATACGGTAACATGCGAGATCTATAGGTAAAAGTAGGGAAAGATGCATAAAGCTCCGTTAACAATTATTTTGAACTTTTACGATTTACCAAGGTACCATTACGAAAAAGTTCTTTGTTTTGCATATCGTGCTTTTCGTTATTTATTTTATGAAATTTCTTTTGTAATTTTATAAATTTCGTTCTGCTTATTTAAAATAGAAACTCGAGAACTAAAGCACATAAAACTAGTTGCTTTATTATTTCAGACGAATAAAAAAAAACTTTTGGGAAAATTGTATTTTGTTACAGATGAAAATACATATGCTGAGGGATTTGTTTACTTTACATGCATATAATTAGCATAAGTACAGTGTTTTGAATGTTGTGGAAAATTAATAGGAACCTCCTTTAAAATATAATGGTACAAGAGTTTAGTCTACAGACAGCTTTATTTAACTCTCGAACCAGGCTACTGGATGATATGATCCTCAAATTTATTCTTGTGTACCAAATATATATGTAAAATACGGCTCCGTCATTTTAGCACCCCATCTAAAGGTTTTGACAAAAATGATGATTGAATTCGTTTGGTCATCCTTAGGTCTAGGATTCATCATTAATAATGAAAAATTCAACAAAAAAAATTCCTGGTTAGCATCGCATTGCAAGAAAATCATACCGTTTTATCAATTTTCGTTCGGTAATCGTTAGGTCAGGCCTGGTCAACACATATTGGCGTTAGGTTAAAAATGGGCCATTTTTTATTGCGAAAAAATAATCAAAATTGTATTAATTCAATAAAATCAGATCAATCATGCAGATTCGGCTGTAACAATATAAATACATCAGCCGAAAATGTCGATAATACAGATTCGGACGTAATAACTAAAAGTCACCAGCGGAAAAATGTCGACAATGCAGATTCAGAAACAGCTCATACTATTCACCTGTCAAAGCCGGTAATGTAGATTCGTATAAATAGCCAACCGAAAAATTTCGATAAAGCAGATAAATAATTTTGGTGTTAAACAGAAATGTATTTTTAAATCAAAAATGTTTATTTCGGTTCATCAACGTATATTATTCAAAAGTAAACTTTTTTATTAAATGCATTATGGTACGATTCCACCTGACAACAGAAAAAATTTTCAAAATTTTTGCAGACAATGTGACAAAGACGAGTACTGAAATTTACATTAGAGCGACTGAGATACAACATTTTTATTTTATGGGACAAGAAGTTGGGGAAATTTTGACATCAGCAAAAACTAACCTATAAATAATTTAAAGAATATGAAAAATCTGTATTGTTAATGTTTGCGATGAAAAAATAATATGATATTTGATTAATTTAGAGAATTTACGAAACTATCTAAAAGTTGTTTTGCTATAAATTATGTGAGGGGAAAATATAAAAAAAAATCATTCAGCAGACCTTGTTAAAGTTAGCCGATAGTTTCCAGCCGAAAGATAATGCAGATTGTGTCTTGACTATTTCAGCCGAAAGTGAAACTCTCTTTATACTCTCGCTCCTATCGATTTTTAAATTCCTATAAACTGAAATAATGTCCCCTTCACCCGAAGGATATAACCCGATCCTAATTTCGAGCTTATGACTGATTTTTGCTGTATTCAAGATACCATCTGCATTATCAGTCGGCTGGAAAATGTCGGCTAACTTTAACAGTATATTCAACAGGCGAAAAAAAAAATAAAAAGAAATGAAGCTGCCAGGTTTTTAACCCTAAAAAAATCCTCTAATATAAAAATCAGTCGTCTTTTTTTTTTTTTTTTTTTTTTTTAGTTCATGCCATCTGTTCTGGGGCCGAAGCACTCCCTGCTCTTTCGCGGTTTATTTTTCCGTCTTACTTTACGCAGTCAGAAATCACTCGTCATTTCGTCAAATATTTCTATGAAAATACATATTTGTAAACTGTGTATCGATCATTGAAACCGAATAATAACGGCAGTGATATGGAAGTGGTTGGAAGTGAAATGGAAAATAACAGAATCGTTCGCGACAACAATTAATAGATCTAATGAAACAGTTCGATAAATCAGAAAATGAGAAAATTATTTAAAAGTGCAGGCAAATTATCTGGAAGATACTCAAACAATTGACTGAGGATAAATGTAAGTACATACCTCCAATATGTCAGTGATTCAGTGAAACCATAATTTATGTTTATCTATATTTTTACAATTATTGTGAAGGCAACAAAAACCACAATATGTTATTGGATGACGTGAACTAGGGAAGACAAAATTGAAGGCTTTGATATGAAGTGCTCGTTTAATACGTGAAATGTTTAAGTACGCTCGTGATCATCAACCGTGCATTATATATGGATGCAATTGATGCAATTAGAGGTCTTGGTTTTTTCGAAGGCACATCAGCCGATCATGAAATTCAACGTACTCTAATGGAATTGCTTAATCAAAGTAAAATAATTATGGCTACAAAGCGTCCGGATACACTAGATGCTGCAATATTACGTCCTGAACGTTTAAATCGAAATTCTGCTTCCTAATGAACAGGCATGTTTGAAAATTTTAAAAATCCATACCCAACCTATCGTCAAACATGGTGAAATTGATTGTGAAGCCCTTGTTAAATTGTCGGATAATTTTAACGATACTGATTTAAGAAATGTTTGTACAGAGGCGGAGCTCTTCTGTTCGAGCAGAATGGGAATACGTGATTCAGGTAGGCGATGCGGAGTAGAATTTGGTATAACTTGAAACCGGATCCCATGTATTGCCTGTGTAGGATTTGACATGATTTGATGATAGGATCGAATGGTGATTTATGAATACAAGTAAGTCTTTCAATAAACAAATGGTAAAGTTTTTAACTAAACTATTTCGTTTTACTTTAGATTACTTTGTGTTGGCGTTCAAGCCAACTTTCATCAAAACATTTTGGTTTATTCTCGCTCATTTTGGCCAAAATGAATTTTCATTTCCAATCTCGATGCTGTCTAAGAATTTGCAATTTGTAAGTACAATTGTTTTATTGTCGAAACATTTTATTAATAAAATTATTTTATGCCGCTACTAAATTTCGATCAAGATACACCAATCTTGGTAACATTCTATGCCCTATACCGGCTTAATATCAACGCTACACAATGGTGAATTTTGCCAAGACGTCCTGCTAGGGTCAACCAGTAAAATAATGCCACTCAGCCTTGATGAATTAATTCTGATTGCATACGCGGGATTTGCGGCGCGGTTTTTGTCCCAAAAATCATTAAAGAATTAAATTTACTAGATAAACCAACAGATTTATATTTCCAAAGAGGGCGACGATCTTTACGACCATTTCAACCTATTCAAGGTTTGCCGATCAAACAAATTCGATCGATTACGATATTTCGACGAATCAAATAGTAAAGTAAAATATTTTAGAACTTGTATTGCTTATAAAGTAAGACATTTTTAAATAAAAACTACACTAAAAGAACCAGAACTTATTTTTTCTTTGATTTTATTTTGTGCATATTTTATCAAATATGATTTAAACAGGTATCGCACAATGGAAATTTAGGTAGACATAGTTGACCAAAACCAGCGAGCATTGTATTAATTTTATCCCATAATTCAAAATGTAACCATTTTTCTAGTGCTACTCTCGTTTGTTCAGGCTGCATTCGTTACAAAAAGTAGAATTGCAATTTTGTAGCGAGACAATCACCCAATGGAATATTTAACTTGCATCATTTGTCGCATATCGTAGTTTTACAACCGGTCCCTTTAAATTCTGTGTTATCAGGTTGATTTCCATGTGGGGATCCTGGTTCATGGGCGGTCTATATAAGCGAAAAGTAGATGTATTTGTGACTATGTAATCTTAATAAGAAATTCGACATTAAAACTACTTACGTGACATTAAGGAACATTTGTTCGTCTTACAATTAGGACATCTACTGTTATTTATATGTGAGTTCGGTGGAACTATAATAAAAAAAACAATTTTAATACTGAGAAAACTCAATGGCATATATATGAAGTAAAACTTCAAAAATTTCAGGTTAATTTTCACGTGGAGTTCGAAAATTTGTATAAATAGATTGCACACACAAAACTTGAAAATTTCTAAAAATTGACCGTTTAAAGTGCGGCTGGAAATATATTCAAATGAAAGGTCTTAATGAGGCTCACACCTGAATAAAATTTTAGGTCAATTTTCATGTGGAGAGTTTGCAAAAATGCGGTTGAATATAACATATAAAATGGTTAATAAATGCACAGAAATACCCAACCGAAAAATGCCGATAATGCAGACAAAAATTTTATGTCGAAATTTTTTTTTTTAAACCTTCCATTTCAATCTATTTCCAGCCATGACACTTTAAACGGTTAGTTTTTAAAAAAATTCAAATTTTGTGTAAGCGACATATTCAATCGAGTTTCACGGACTCCCAACATGGAAATTGACCTGAATTTTTTTCCAGGTGGGAGCATCATTAAGATCTTTCATTTGATTCTATGTACTTCCAATGACACTTTAAACGGTCAATTTTTAGAAATTTTCTAATTTTGTGTGTGCGATTTATTCAATCGAGTTTTTCCATAGTCTGCACATGAAAATTGAGCTGACGTTTTTAAATGATAATTATTAAATGACACTTCATTTAAAATATTCTCCAAACATGTAACTATAGATGCATTTCACGTCTTACCTCCCCAAACATTTAATACAGCACTTAGAGAAATTTGGTTTGGTATATTAGTTTTAATTGTTTCGAATGAAAATTTCTTATTTAAAATTTTTTAGTTGGCTTTTAGGAAGAACAAAATAATAATTTCTAATTTCCGGCATAAAATTTATATCTACATTATGGACATTTATCGGCTGGGATGTTACCGACAAAAATAGGCTGTCGTTTTCGTTTGATTAGTTTGCATCTGCATTATTGACATTTTTTCTGCTGGAGTCGGCTAACTTTAATAGGGTAAACAATATATCTTTTTTCAAAAAATTGTATCTAAAGTGGAAGACATAAGATAGATTCAACTCAATTTTAAGCTCTTCATAACTCGTTGAGGATTGGTCACTTGTTGATTTCGTTAGGCTCCAATTTAAAGTTTTCGAGTCAGGAAAGCAAACCAATTCTACTAATTTTATAATTCCAACGATCGGGATCGTTTTGGCTACTGTCGTTGAGGATTAACATTTTTTACGAATTTTCTTAATAAATCACTAAGTAGGGATGACCAAACGGGAACAGCTATGTAGTAACCAATCATAAACGACAGTCAACCAAACGATTCCAATCGTTGGATTTATAAAATGTTTATTCTTTACGGTAATTTTTCCAGAACCGAACGCTTCGAATCGCGTGGAAAAGATAAGTTTTTAACGAATCTATCGGAACAAATTGTTTTGAAAAGATGACCAAACGAAACCAACTAGTGGACAATCTTAAACGGCGCAGTCGATCAAACGATTTTGTTAGGTGGATTTATAAAATTATTAGTATTGGTCATCTTTCCAGACCCCACTCTACGAATTATGCGGTAAAATAGTTTCCAACGAATTTTCGTACTAAACCTTTTCGTGACCAATCTTCAATGACAATTTACCAACGAATCCCGATCGTTGAATTTAAAAAATTATTGGAATTATGTTACTCTTCAGACTCGAAAACTTTAAATAGTGTGTGGGTGAGAAGATTAGTTTTTAACATATTTTCACAATAAAACATTATGTAGGTGTGCCCAAACGAAAACAACTAGTGACTAATCCTCAACAAGTTATGGAGAACCTACCAACGAGTTATGTGGAACCGTCTTCCACTTAAGATACAATTCTTTGAAAAAAAAAAATCTTTTTATCCTAATGGTATATTCCAATTATTCCAAATAAGTGACAAACCTGATCAATTAGTAACCTAACGCCAAAATGGGTTAACCAATTCTGACCTAACGAAATTTGATAAAAACGGTATGATTTTCTTGCAATGAGGTCCTATCCGGGATTATTTTTTGAGTTTTTCATTAGTTATTTACCGTTTAGTAGTAAGTGACCAAAAGATAAAAACTAGTGACCAACCCTGCACCCTGATTCTCTAAAAAACACGATAATGTGTAAACATAATCAACAAAAGCACACAGTATTGTTGTTGTAATTTGTGTTCTGACCAAACGAGATGGCGAAACGAATTCAATCATCATTTTTGTCAAAACCTTTAGATGGGGTGTTAAAAAGACGGATCCTTGCACACGGGGTGTTTATAAAAACAAGTTTGAAATCATTAGCATTATAATCATTTCCAAACACAGTTTTATGCAATTCCAGTTTTTGGCAAACCTCTTTGGTTCTGGTTTATTTTGAAGAATACATACAACCAAGCAAATTTAGAAAAGTTTGAAAGGTGCCAACACGAGGTGTTGTCTTCATTGGTTCCGACTCCTGTGCCTGTTTTATGGCACGATTTTGAGAATTTTGTATACTTGTCGAAACCAACTTTTGGCTGTCACGTGTTCTTAGCGTCCAAGATTCCCTACTAAAAGTTACTACTGGTCTTATCACTGCTATGTTGATATTTAATTTTGTTTTGTGCGATATATTGCGATCCCAGGCATCTACATTCATTCAGTTTTCCATATAGTATGTCGACTGTTAAAAAGTCTGATCCTATTCACTTTTTCGTGATAACCAAATATCTGGTTTTAACCTGGTTGAATTGGAGCCTGATTTGCTGGACTATATTGAGCTGACGAATGAAGTATTCTTACTAAAGTTTGAATTAACTTTGACCATTGAATCTCTTTGCTGCACTTCTGATGTTATTTCGAAAGCCTCCGAGGGCTTACCTTTGACTATTACCTAGCTTTTAGAGCCATCCATTAATACTTTACAATTGGTTATCAATTTTGAAGGAATGCCCAAATGTGGCAAGCCCCATATTGTGCTCCCTCTGGATGTTATCATACGCCTGTTGAAAATTTTTGAATTTTACGAACAGCTTTTCTAATACAGTTCGCCCGAGTAACCTGATTGTTTAATGCTTCGGTTGTTATACGAGACAGATAAACGGGTAGCATATTTGCGCAACTAGCTGGAAGTGGCAGGCTGGTGTTGATGCCGCATTTTGTTTTAATATTTTTGTTGCTAGAAAAATGCCTTTTGTACACGCAGATGTGGTTAATTTGATTTACCGTAGCTCCATAGTTTGACTTCCACGTGCCTTTATGAATTCCCGTACGTGAGAAATATGTGCTGGCTAACACCAGATTAGTTAGGAAAGCTAGTTCGGTGGTGCGCAACCCGTTGTTGTTTGATGTTAGATGTAGGGAATCTGAGTCGATGGTATCGCGATGAATTCTATCTACATTGCTGATTTGTGCGTGTTGAAGTCACCCAAAACAACAATTTTTGCATCCTATTGAAGAATTTGGTTTAAAAACATTTCGAGGCTAGCATGTTCTGATCTCACATCCGGTTATGTACGTGCAAAATAAGATATTGAAGTGACACCTGACACACGTGCAATCTGAGTATGCAGATCTGGTTAGCAGATCTGCTTTGACAAAGAATCAAAGAATCTAAGATTATTCTAATTTCCTGTGCCTGATCAAAGAGTTGGCGGGGGCTCTCCATGGGGTTTAAGCTGAATATATTTCATTTCTCAAAATTTAAATCTTTCTCCTTATTTCGAGTCCGAGGTTGTTGTTGTATATCCAAGGGTTTAATTGAAGCGAAACAATTGTTCCCTTTTTAGAAACAATTGATTTTTCTGGTTGGGCACGCAAACCCGGTGTAGTAGAACCACAGCCATCATAGTTACCAGTGGCCGCCACGTGGAAGGGAGGTGTGAGCACTTACTGAAGTTGCATACAGAGACAGCACATGATGTGAGTCCTGTGGTAATCCATCTGCCAACACTCTAATCGGGTTATTTCAAACATAGGTTGATGTTTGACCTTGTAGCTAAATTCTTGAAGCTGTAGCATACAGCAAGAAAATCTTGCGTTTACCTATTTATTTCATTGTGGTTTTAAAGACGCAGTAGTCTTTGAGCTCGTAGCTGCTGTAGCGTTTTTCTCATGTTGATGTCAGTTGTTTCGAAAGAAGAGAAATGTGGAATGAATTCAAGGAATTTGAGCGATGGTAATGGTTATGTTGGCTTTAAGGGCATCGGTCGATTGCGGCTTATTGGCATAGACCTACGACTTGAGGAAACCGAACAAGATAATGTCTAGCGAGGTCAAATCGCCGATCTTGGTGGCCAACTCACGTCACCTCTGCGAGAGATAACAATACCCTTAGATCATTCATACAAAATGTCTATCGTTTCATCTGCTGTGTGGCACGTAGCCGCGTCCTGCTAGAAACACATGTCGTCTATCTCCATATCGTTCAATTTGGGCCAAAAAAATCGGTTAGCATCGTTCTGTAGCGCTTGCCGTTAATGGTGAAGGCCTCATTAATGTCATTATCAAAAAAATAGAGACCAATGACGCCACTGGCCCAAAATTTACACCAAACAGTATTTCTTTGTAAATGCATTGCTACCATTGAGAACCTCCTAACAAGTTATTCTTTGGAAAAAACACTAGATTAGATAGACGCCACTAAAACAGCATGGCCGCCTTAGGCTGCCAACATTGACCCGCCTTAATTGAAAAACCCTTTATAAGTCAATATGAGAGCTCGATTCGGAGATTCTAAGTTTTCAAGATAAAATTGGAAATTGGACAGGGACGATTTCCAAGAAATGAAACCCAAGAAATTTCAC
This sequence comes from Nephrotoma appendiculata, assembly GCA_947310385.1. Lineage (NCBI taxonomy): Eukaryota > Metazoa > Arthropoda > Insecta > Diptera > Tipulidae > Nephrotoma > Nephrotoma appendiculata. The sequence continues at coordinate 83,164,583 of OX371224.1, read as the reverse complement.
TTTCACCTGCTCTTTGCGAGGTCGTACAATGGATCCCTTATAAAATAAATATACGAGAATTTTGAAAATATTATTGAAAAGCATGAAAAGAACTTTTGAAAAGCTCCTAAACAATTATTAGTATAAAATTGTTTTACTCGTGGCCAGCTGTACGTCGCATGTAACTGTACTTCGCATGTTCACAGGTCAGTAATTCTGCAGAGATTTAGGCTCCTAATAACAAAACACAAAATGTTGCGATACAAAGAAATGTTGTCTTAATTATCATGCAAACCAATATATGTATACGAAATATATTATAAAAATGGAGGGGTAAATATAAGTTGCCAACACCTGACTTTCTTTAACGATTTATAAAGCGAGAAATTAAACCTTTAGGGTTTGTGATAAAAAACAGTCTTGCATATGTACAAAAATCATTGTTCCTGCTTAAATTTGAAAAAACCAACAAGGACAGCCGTTGTTGAAAATTTAATCTAACTGCTGTAACGAGATTGTGCTGTTTACACAGCACGGGTGGGTATAAAGCACTATAATAGTGACCAAGGTCCACCACTCATTAACAGATGAAATTATCCCGCTAGAGGTTCTGGAACGGTCGATTACGCCGGCTAGGGCTCAGGAGCAGATGGGGGTGGGGAATCCAGAACATAGCGAGATCTGTGCTGACCGTCAACGGAAGAGGGGAACCAGCTATAAACTACACGACTTACCTAACCTGGATACTCACCTCAGCTACATCCCCATCTCAATCACACTTTAATTCATTTTATGTAATCATTCGAAAGAAAATAAAGAAAGAACCGAAAAAAAACCAACCCACAATACCCATAGAATAAAACAAGTGCAATTTATGGTTACTTCTAAACGAAAATTAGCTTGTATTGCCAAAACAAAATAAAGCGCAGAAATAAATTGTGTACAAGTAACACTATAACCTAATGTGCTAGCTAACCCTACCAGTAATTTGACTTAACATTAAAGGGATTTATAATTCTTCATCATATATCTCGAACTTTTAGAGAAACAACAAAAAAAAATACTAAACTAATAAAAATTTGGTAGCTGGAGACATATGATAAGATTTATAAATTAGTATATAATATAATATAATATAATAAGGTAAATGTATATAAAAGGTATATAAAATAAATAAATAAATGGTACTTAAATACTTTGTCGTAAACAGCTGGATGTTGATTGATGCCCCCCCGTTGATGGTATACCATGTATATAACGTTCGAGGTTTATATTATGTACTTAGGATTTTTAAATTTAACTTTTTATTTTTCGATTTTTTTATTACTTTATTGTTTTATTAGAGAATTTTTGGTATTATTAATTATTATAATTATTATGATTATCACCAAATTAAATGGATTTCAATTAATATAAAATATAGCTTATCATTAAGAAAACTGCATAAACGTTCTTTACACTCATTACATTCATCGGCCAGAATTCGTATATGATTAGAGCTCGATTATTAGTATATATATTGTATGTATGATATTATCTGTACGACTATTATAATATCTCTATGACAGTCAAGTTCCTTTATTTTTTTTTTTAGTTCTTTTATGGTTTTATTATTATTAGAATTATTATTGGTATTTTAATGTTATAATTATTATTATGATTGAGGAACTTTTAAGACAGGAGATTTATTGAACCACCAGACCACTTATTTTAAATATAAAGGGGAAAAAAAAAAATCACAGTTATAATTGTTATTTTTTTTAAGGCACAAACTTATACTACACACTGATGCCTTTTTTTTCCGTTTTCTTTAATAAATTTTTTTTTTCTAATTGGTTACGCACATTTAACTATTGTACTTAAGGTAAATCTTATATAAAAACTTATAATTATACAAGTACTACTCCCACGCTTTCGCTAATTATTTTAGCGTGGGTTGAAAAGTTACCGTTAGGCGATAAATTGCACAAATTTTATATGCTAAGTTTTTTTTTTCTATTAGGGTAATAAATGTCGTAAACGACCAACACCCATTCTTTCACTAATCGTTTTTTTTTTCTTTGTTTTTGCGATCACTTGTTACAAAAAAAATTACTAGATATACTTATATGTCTGATAGATATTTCTATATCTCGCACAAAAAGAAAACAGCAAACGATTCAATCACCACGATCACAAAAAAAAAACTCATCACTTTCGCGAACGCGTACTTTTACTAGCGGTACCGGTACTTCAATAATTTTATAACGATAAAGTTTTATATATATAATAAATTTATTGTTTTATTTTTATATTTATTTTTAGGTATAATAAAAAATGATGTTCTCGTTCGAGACCCAAAATTTGACTCCCTCGCCCTAACTTTTTCTTCGTCCTCCCAATTTTTTAGTTACCGCCAAAGTTGCGCGTACAAAAAAAATTATTTGGTCCCTCTTTCAATTTTTTTTTTTTTTTTTTGTAGGTGTTGCCTTAGCTAATTCGAATATCGAAACCTTTAGCATTTTAACCTAATGGCAGCCAATTCACACCTTAAGTGGAACATGGAACGACCCGCGGACGTAACAATCGTGGGGACGACTCACACCCTGTTGATGGGTCTCACAGCCGGGCAAGGAAATTAATAACATTACCACCTGATTTGGAATTTTCAGTGTACGTTACCTATTACACTTTAATGTCTTTGAAGTGGTATATTCCCATGGAACCACCGTTTTCATTTGCCACCTCACATGACACGTTACCAATCAATTTGGTAACAATACACTTTATATATTTTGGGGCTAGTTTTGCCGCAAATTTATCAATGGAACTACTTTGTTTAAAATTCCGGACATACACCCATTGCCCTACCTGAATTTTAGGTTGCCGCGTTCGTAGATTGTAACGCTTTTTGGCATTATCTGAGGATTGCTTTAAATTATTCTGTACCTCGGAGTACACTTGGTGTAGGTAGTCAGGTTTATCTACGCTATGCAACTGATTTCCACCAAATTGAGTGGCTTGTCGTAATATCGGGTAAACGGAACCATGTAAAATAGCATGCTGGCCAAACACAAGGAAGTGTGGAGAGTATTTGGAGGATGCATGCACGGAATTTCTGAGAGCGTGTGTTATTGCAGGAAGGTGGGTGTCCCAAATTCGATGGTCTTCTTTTATATACGCTCGCAACGAAGCCAGCAATGTACGATTAACGCGTTCTGACGCGTTGCCCTGCGGGGAATATTTTGCCGTAAACATATGCTGGACCCCATATTTTCCGCATAAACGCCGGAGTTGGAGTGATTCAAATTGCCGACCATTATCTGTAAGGATGACTTCCGGAACCCCAAACATTAAAAAGATGTTATCTTCCAGGAACCTACACACCTCCACTGCAGTGGCTTGTCGAACTAGTCTTGTGAGCACAAATTTTGAAAAGTGATCGACAGCAATCAATATCCCAGTGTTGCCAGCTTTGGTGCGTGGATAGGGTCCTAGAAAGTCGAGATACACTCGCTGAAAAGGCCGAAAAGTCATGGGGAGGGAACCGAGGGGTGGTTTAGAAGTTGTGTTGGCTGCTTTATTGCATTTGCACTCATCGCAGGAATTGACAAATTGCACAACGTCAGGTACGACAGCGGGCCAGTAGTAATATCGCTGGATGAGCTCTGCTGTTTTCACAATTCCTAGATGGGCAGCTGTGGGAGGACAATGTGCAGCGGTAAGGATTGTAGAACGAAGGGATTCGGGGATCAGGAGTTTATAAGAGGGAATATCCGATAGGCTATTTTTGTTAGGATAAGCGTTAAGGTAAATAAGGTTTTGTACGGTAAATAGATTAATTGCCTTATTTGATCGTTGTATGGCCTGGGCTAACTGGGCGTACGAGGGATCGAGGAAAGCTGGAGAATTCAGGTCAACATACAATGGAGAATCGATATTTGGGAGGTGATGTATATCGAGAGATTCCATCTCAAGTCTTGAAAGTGCATCCGGGACTGCATTTTGTGAGCCTTTCCGATATTCAATTTCAAAATTGAAACCTTGCAGCTTTAAGCTCCATCGGGCCAATCTTCCGGATGCATCCTTTAGAGACATGAGCCACTTTAAGCTGGCGTGATCGGTGATCACCGTAAAAGGTAGGCCCTCTACGTATGAGCGAAACTTCTTAATGGCCTCGATAGCCGCCAAACATTCTTGCTCTGTGACCGAATAATTTCGCTGTGCCGAATTTAACTTCCTTGACATGTAGGCTATCGGTTTGTCGTGTCCATCTTTATCTAGTTGAAACAGTACTGCTCCTATACCCGTCGAACTGGCATCACATTGGATGAAAAACCGTTCATTAAAGTTCGGCGTGACCAATACTGGAGCGGTTACTAGAGCCTGCTTTAGTTTTGTAAAGGCCGATTCTGCTTCATCGGACCACCGGAATTTTTGATTTTTCTTAAGGAGGGATGTTAAAGGAGATGATAATGAGGAGTACCCGTTAATGAAACGACGGTACCACCCCGCAACGCCAAGAAACCTTCGTATTTGCCGTACATTTTTCGGCGTCGGGAACTTCATAATGGCCTCGACCTTATCAGGATTAGGTCTCAAGCCCTCCTCACCAATCACATATCCTAGGTATTCTATCTCTTTCAGTACAAATTTGCTTTTTTGGATATTTATCGTTAGCCCAGCTTTTGTCAACCTTTCAGCGACATCCTGCAGCAACGACAAATGTTCGTCAAAACTAGCTGTTGTAATTAATAAATCATCAAGATACACGAATACCTTTTCTTGTAAGTGATGAGGAATGACTCGCGACATCAATCGACATAAGGTCTGAGGCGCATTACAAAGCCCAAAAGGCATTACCTTAAAATGGTATAAAGGGCGTCCCGGGACAGTAAACGCCGTTACTTCTTTCGAACCTGGATCCAAGGGAATTTGCCAGAAGGCATCCTTTAGATCCAGGCTCGAAATAAAACGAGTACGATCCAAGCGACTCAACAATCCGTCGATCAGCGGTAACGGAAACGCATCTTTCTTCGTAACGTTATTTAGCTTGCGCGCATCTAAACAAAGTCGAACATTCCCGTTTTTCTTTTTGACGATCGCCATTGGTGAACTCCATGCACTGTGACTCTCTTCAATTACATCATTTGCAATCATTCGATCGAGCTCGTCATACATCAGTTGTTGAATTGCAGGAGAGACTGCATAATGTCGCTGTTTAATGGGTGGAGCATTTCCGATGTCGATCGTGTGTTGTACCAGGTTGGTTCGACCAAGTCCAGATCGCTCAAAGCTAGGGAAGCAATCAATGACGTTTTGTAACCGTTCACGCTGATCCACGGAGAGCTGATGTCGATTATCATCGGTAGGATTTAGGTTTTGAGAGGGAAAGGATAGGTCAGTATGGCAGGAAGAGATAACGGATATTTGTAATCCAAATAACTTAAAGAAATCATATCCCAGATACAATTTCTGCTCCAGACTCGGAACAATGAAAAGCTTCATGACATGAGTCTTATCATTATACCGAATACTGGCGTTTACGAACCCCTGTATCTGAAGAGGAGATCCGTTAGCTATCTGAACCACTGCGGAAATAGGATGAAGTGGGAGTTGATGGTCCTGAATGAATTTAACAGAGTCTTTGCCTAATGCCGAAATATTCGCCCCGCTATCGAGTAATCCTTGGACATCGATGTCATTAATATTGACCACCGCATACGGTCGATTATCATCGAGAAGCTTAATGGAATCGCAAAATTTTGTTTTACCAATATTTCGGTACATTTCACGACGATTTCTAAAGTACTTATTAGATCGGTATTTCTGGCGTTTAATATAGTTTGGAATGCTGGTTTGGGACTTAGTAGAATTAGCTACTAGGGATCCGACGGTGGGAGTTGAGCGACTGACGTCGAAGTGTGTGGAGGTGGTCTTTGGAAAATTTTCGAAGGTGGACGAGTTGACCCCATCGTCCCCCTCGTGGAGTTTACCGACGTCAACATCCTATTGCACTGAAGACAGTGTGGTTTTAATACTTCCGGTGCCCCACATCCGTAACAGAAAATATGTGACCGAACCAGCTCGCAGTCGGTATACACATGGCCCGATTTCCGACAATTCCAACAAACCAGTACGGAAGAATTCCGTGGTACATTAGAAGACGTTGGAACGTTAACAAACGTTGAATGGAATGCATCTAACTGGGGGTAATGTGATTCTAGTGGTTGTTGAAAGGCGAGTGGCTGAGAAGCATCAGACGTTGCAATCGGGATTACAGGGTTAACCGAGTAATAGCGCAGCTCTTCGTTTTGGTTCACAGCTCCTATGATTTCATGCATCCGGGGTGTAGGAGGAAAACGTCGTTGCATCGTTTGCTCCGGTATCACTCCAACCATGCGCCAGGTATCCTCCGTGGCTACGCATGTACTCACTAGCTCCGCTATAGAGGAATACTGTCTGCCTGCGAGGTGAACTTGTAAACCTGTTCGCATATTCTTCTTCAAGATTTCTAGCGTTTGGAGCTCGGAAAGTGGCACTCTCAATGGAAGGGCTAGTTTTAGGATGCTGTAATAAAATTCAACGAATGTTTCTTTCGGTTGCTGTTTTCGAGCATCAATCAATCGCATGACATCCACATCCGTCCGCCTATCCTGAAAACGATGCAAGAAGGAACTCCGAAGGAGTTCCCAATCACAATTAGGATACCGCTCGAGTATTAACCAGTAGTGCTCGCTGGCGACACCTTTTAACAGAACTGGCATATCGTTAAGCAGTTGTTGCCACGGAATATTATTAGTCCTGGCTAGATGCTCTACGCGAAACAAAAATTTTTCGACCGCTAATCCATTTGCCGACCCGTCAAAGGATATACCCCATTTGGCCACTGGTGTAGGGTAGGGTGATGGGGTTATTATATTATTAGCGATAACCGGGTTTGTACCATCTATGTTTAATTGTTGGTGTGGCATGGATTGAGCGCCTATAGTATTAAATTGCGGGGGCAGGGTATAATTATGTTCAATTTTACCATCATTATTCCGAGCCGCATGAGGCACACTTGCCTGGGGTATGTAAGGTGTCTTAAGCATATGGCCATAATTGGTGGCAGAGTGACCCATTGGAGGAGGCCCATGGGTCTGCCAATTCGGGTAAGCACCTGCTACTGCAACCGACATTTGTGGCAAAGTAATTGATGGTGTTTGATGCCTCTCACTTGCAAGGGGTAATTGAATTGGTGCAATTACAGGGTTTAACCTTGGGTATTGAATAGGCTGGGCGTGCGCTTTACTAGCTAGCTCCTGCAGTGGTTCCTTTGATTTTAGCTTTAACTTGTGACACTCCTTACTTAAAGCCAGCACCTGTTCGGACAACTGTCGAATCTGATCCGTCATATAAGATATTTCGGGTGCTTGATTTGTACGGTGTGCATCCGTCGAGGTTCCCGGTAAAGAAGATATACTGAGATCGTCATCAACATCATGGATCATTGCGATATGTATGGCATTGGCTGCATCAATGGATACGTCAAGCTTATCCAGATCATTTAGAAAATTTTGCAGAGTACCTATCAATGTTTCGCACGGTTGGAGAGCATCTTTAGCTTCCCCGGAATACGTTGGGGAAGACTTAATAACTCGTCTTAGTCGGCTTGCCACATGGAGAAGTCTAGACTCGACTGACCGCGCAACCGGCACCTGTTGGTCAGTTTCCAGATCACGAATTGAACTAAATTCATCCTTTAGGCTCTGCAATTTCATACGACATTTATTAAGTTCTAAGTCTGGCCGTTTTCCCGCGCTTTCATGCATTTTAGTAGGCGCCTCCTTTTTCCCGGCTTCTTCAGCAATTACATGATTTTGTAATGTTTGTGCAGCGGAATCATCGTCGACTGCAATTTGGCGTATGACGCATTCGATTTCGAATTCGGGTCGGTTTAATAAAAACACATTCATCTTAAAGAAATTTTTAATTTCACCGAACAAAAAGAAACTCGAAGCGAAAACTCGAATACGAAGAAAAAAAATAAGGAAAATAAACAAAATATATCTTTATCGAAATACCAAAAAAAAATGTTTTCCGAATAATTGTTTAAGAACAAGAATTTATTATCTGTTAAACGATAAATTGCGAGAAAAAAAAATATCAATAAAAAAAACCAAATAAAAATACATATGAAGAAATATATGTATATGTAAATATGTATGTATATTACAATCAAAATCGAATATAAGTACAAAAGTAATTATTTAATTTCACAAAAAAAATTCACAATCAGAGAAGAGGATGCAACCAAGATGAGTACACAATTTGGTTGTTGTAGTATATAGATTTTAGGCAGTGTAGCCTCAGCTGGTATAAGGAAAGGGTAAGGGAAAGGAAAATAATTCGTGACTATCTAACATTAAAATCTACTCTTCAAAAACTAGAGGAATATAACGCGAGAGTGTAAAGAAATAAATTAAGTTAGAATTAATTTATGAAACCCCACAGTACGAACGCTAAATCGATAAGCCGTTTATGGCTAGAATCAGTGCGGTGTGATTTCATCAATTAATTAAGTATCTTACTAGAAAAAAACTAACAGCTGTATCAATTAAATACTAAGATGAAGCTGCGGATTCTAAAAAAAAAATCTTTTCATTGGTTGAGCGTAAACATGTGAGGTGTCTAACCAAATAAATATTCCGAGAAATGTAAAACATATTGAAATCAATCAGTAATGCTTATTTGCGATTACCCTCACATGAATATGATATTTGCCAATTTGACCCAAATGACCAATGAAAATTGACGATTAACCGCACAAGCAAAAACAGAATATAAAAAAAAATCAATGTTTTACGGCTGCTAAAAAAAAAATTAAGAAATTAATTATAAAAGAGGCGGCAGTTATAATCGTCGTAGTTGAGGAGTGAAGCTCCTAGGATGCTTTATTAGAGCAACCTACTAACCAAAAAAATAATAAGAAAAGCAAGGAGGAGGAAGGAAAATAGGAGTTGGAAAAAGGATTTGCCAAATTACTTTGGGCGCCACTGTAACGAGATTGTGCTGTTTACACAGCACGGGTGGGTATAAAGCACTATAATAGTGACCAAGGTCCACCACTCATTAACAGATGAAATTATCCCGCTAGAGGTTCTGGAACGGTCGATTACGCCGGCTAGGGCTCAGGAGCAGATGGGGGTGGGGAATCCAGAACATAGCGAGATCTGTGCTGACCGTCAACGGAAGAGGGGAACCAGCTATAAACTACACGACTTACCTAACCTGGATACTCACCTCAGCTACATCCCCATCTCAATCACACTTTAATTCATTTTATGTAATCATTCGAAAGAAAATAAAGAAAGAACCGAAAAAAAACCAACCCACAATACCCATAGAATAAAACAAGTGCAATTTATGGTTACTTCTAAACGAAAATTAGCTTGTATTGCCAAAACAAAATAAAGCGCAGAAATAAATTGTGTACAAGTAACACTATAACCTAATGTGCTAGCTAACCCTACCAGTAATTTGACTTAACATTAAAGGGATTTATAATTCTTCATCATATATCTCGAACTTTTAGAGAAACAACAAAAAAAAATACTAAACTAATAAAAATTTGGTAGCTGGAGACATATGATAAGATTTATAAATTAGTATATAATATAATATAATATAATAAGGTAAATGTATATAAAAGGTATATAAAATAAATAAATAAATGGTACTTAAATACTTTGTCGTAAACAGCTGGATGTTGATTGATGCCCCCCCGTTGATGGTATACCATGTATATAACGTTCGAGGTTTATATTATGTACTTAGGATTTTTAAATTTAACTTTTTATTTTTCGATTTTTTTATTACTTTATTGTTTTATTAGAGAATTTTTGGTATTATTAATTATTATAATTATTATGATTATCACCAAATTAAATGGATTTCAATTAATATAAAATATAGCTTATCATTAAGAAAACTGCATAAACGTTCTTTACACTCATTACATTCATCGGCCAGAATTCGTATATGATTAGAGCTCGATTATTAGTATATATATTGTATGTATGATATTATCTGTACGACTATTATAATATCTCTATGACAGTCAAGTTCCTTTATTTTTTTTTTTAGTTCTTTTATGGTTTTATTATTATTAGAATTATTATTGGTATTTTAATGTTATAATTATTATTATGATTGAGGAACTTTTAAGACAGGAGATTTATTGAACCACCAGACCACTTATTTTAAATATAAAGGGGAAAAAAAAAAATCACAGTTATAATTGTTATTTTTTTTAAGGCACAAACTTATACTACACACTGATGCCTTTTTTTTCCGTTTTCTTTAATAAATTTTTTTTTTCTAATTGGTTACGCACATTTAACTATTGTACTTAAGGTAAATCTTATATAAAAACTTATAATTATACAAGTACTACTCCCACGCTTTCGCTAATTATTTTAGCGTGGGTTGAAAAGTTACCGTTAGGCGATAAATTGCACAAATTTTATATGCTAAGTTTTTTTTTTCTATTAGGGTAATAAATGTCGTAAACGACCAACACCCATTCTTTCACTAATCGTTTTTTTTTTCTTTGTTTTTGCGATCACTTGTTACAAAAAAAATTACTAGATATACTTATATGTCTGATAGATATTTCTATATCTCGCACAAAAAGAAAACAGCAAACGATTCAATCACCACGATCACAAAAAAAAAACTCATCACTTTCGCGAACGCGTACTTTTACTAGCGGTACCGGTACTTCAATAATTTTATAACGATAAAGTTTTATATATATAATAAATTTATTGTTTTATTTTTATATTTATTTTTAGGTATAATAAAAAATGATGTTCTCGTTCGAGACCCAAAATTTGACTCCCTCGCCCTAACTTTTTCTTCGTCCTCCCAATTTTTTAGTTACCGCCAAAGTTGCGCGTACAAAAAAAATTATTTGGTCCCTCTTTCAATTTTTTTTTTTTTTTTTGTAGGTGTTGCCTTAGCTAATTCGAATATCGAAACCTTTAGCATTTTAACCTAATGGCAGCCAATTCACACCTTAAGTGGAACATGGAACGACCCGCGGACGTAACACTGCAGCAATTGTTAAACCTCCTACGGAGGCTGCCACTTCCGGTATACAGATGTTCAACACGCTTTGAGAGCATCTCCCTATTTATGGACAAAGCTTTAGTATAAAGTTCTAGTCCAAATAGTCAATCTGCCTGTAGAAATGCCGAATAAAATGAATTAAAATTATTTTCGTTTTAAACTCGTCATTTCCAGTAAAATTTTTAAAAACGGTCTGAACAAATTTTGTTTGAAATTTAATTTACAATCTGTTTGTATTTAATCGTTGTTTTCGAAGTCTCCACTTCCGATTAACTGAATTCGGCCAAAAACCGCTTGGATCTCCCAATTTATGAAAAAAAAAAATTTATTATCAAGCTTCATTCCGATCAACCAATGATGTTTGGGCTATCCGAGCTGTTATCGAATTTTTGTTACAGTTTGCCAATCACTTCCGCTTAAATTTTGGAAAAGTGGTTTGGGCCAATATTGTTACAAAATTAACTTAGAAACTTTTACCTCTTAATCATTTTTCTTGTTTGTATAAAATGAAAAATGTTATATGGAAGCTGTCTGTTCTTGTGGTAAGATTTCAATCAAAAATCACTAGAATCCAATTCATACAATTCATTTAAAAAATTTTCATTTGAATTTTCACCCCAATCAGTCAATCCGCCTGGGCTGTAGAGCACCACCAAACATTTAGTTTGCACGGAACCAAGTACACATTCTTTATGTAGTAAAAGCAAGTACAGTAATCATGAAAACATTGGAAATCGAGAACTGGAAATGGCAGCTTTCATGCGACCATTTTAGTTTTGAACAAAAGGATTTTAAATTTAATTTTCAACAATAGCTATCGGTTTAAATTAGTTTTACAAAATTTTAGAGGAAACGACAATTTTTTTTCTGTATAGCAATCATGAAAAATTATGAAATCGTGGGTTGGTTCCTTACATCAAAGATCAACTGATCGGCATTGAAACTTCAATCTAAAGCTTTTTCCACAAATTGAGAGATCCAAGTGGTTTTTGGGCAAACTCGGTCTACTGGAAGTGACAGCTGCCATGGGACCATTTACATTTTTTACAAGTACATATTTAGAAAAGTATTTATTATAGATTAAATTTCAAACAAAATTTGTCATTTTTTTTTTAATTTAACCGGAAACGACGGGGTTTGTTCAAAAAAACTTAATTTCACGAAAATTCGCATCTCTACAATTCAGGCAGATTGACTATTAGGAATGAAACTTCATACTAAAGCTTTTTCTATAAATTGAAACATCTGCATAACAAAAGAGACAGCTTCAATCGGAGCTTTTTCAATTTTTGCAATCAAGGCTAGACGTTCAACGAGGGTTGACCTTGTTGGTTTTCTGAAATAAGAGCAACAACAATTATTTTTTATTATACGAAACAGTTTTTATGAAATATATTCAATTTTTCGATTTACAAAATTAAATGTGGTATATTCGAGTTCTTTGAAATGAAGTCATAAAATAAAAAAATCGAAAGAATTTAAACGAGTTGCGGCAGTTGATGTTTTTAAAAGTATAACGTTTTGTGACCCCAAAACAAAAACTGCCGCTTTTGTAAAATAAAGCAGAAAATTGTAAATATCAAAAACTAATAAGCAAACATTTTCTTATTGGATAAAACTATATAAATTTAATTATTCAGGAGTCAAAATATAAATAAAGTATTTTGCTTGTTTAATTTTACTACCTTTCAATGTTGTCAGACAAATTTGTGCGGAAAAATTTGACGCAGGTTAACATAAAACCATCTTGACGGGTTAAACAGCTAAAAAGTTTATTAATCAACCGAACTATGGAAATATGATAAAATTATTTGTTCAAATGTAAAATAGCAACAACAATTTAATATCTAGTATCATTTAGTAAAAATATCATTGCCCACGAGCAAATCAACAGTACCCACACGTTCATTGCAAAGTTATATTTTTTCAATACAGTTTACCATAACACTTCAAAAGAATTCCATCAGATTAATTCCATAGTGATTTAAAAAAAATAAAATATCAATTACTCATTGGTTTTTTGTTTCTCTCCGTACAGATTACAATCTCCATTATATTCACAATCTTTACAAAAAATTCCATAATTACTTGGAAAAGAGATGTTAAGTGTAATCGAAAAATAAAAAAAAAATCACTCAATACAAAAAAAATAAAAATTTCTTCTTCTTTTTTTGTAAAGAAAATTGAAAATGAAAACCAATCAATCAATTTCGATATAAAAACAAAACCTCATCAATTTCATTCAATTGAATATTGAATTGAATAATAATTCAAAATAAGTAAAAATGGAAATCAAATATGCAAATTTTTCTTCAGTTCCAATTCACCCCGTCTCGTATTTATAAAATAACTATATATGTGTTATGGTTTATATGCAAATCGTGTGTGCCTGTATATCGGTATGCACTATATATAGGAAGTAAGATGAAATGTTGAATAAATAAATTATTTTTTAACTTTTGGTATTAATGAATAAAAATGGAAAATCATTTTTCAATGTAAATCTAATGAAAGGCATCCACACCATTCTTGTACATGAGATATTTTAGTTCTCATCCTATTTCGTTGATTAAGGTCACCACTATGTATTTGTTTCAGTTAAAATATTATGGCTTGATTTTGCAATCAATTTTGACATGTGTCTGTAAAGTAAACTAACTCTTGCGAGGGTGGGTGGCAGAATGATAAAAAGCGACAACATCATTCACCGTCAAACATTGCTTGAGTTAGATTAGAATAGAAGGGCATCGGTTAACCAGGTAGCCTATATAACACGTGTTGTTGTGTCCATGTCAGATGATCGACCTTTCAATAACGGAGCAACTATGCTTAACTTGAATAAATGCAATTTACTGAATTATTTAAAGAAATTTGCTACGTAGGACACGATTCGGTGACCGAATTGACTAAGAAACATTAACCTGCGAAGGAAAAAGTTAAATGATCTAATTGTCGAGATACCTATATACAATTAAGTGCAACCCAAAAGAAGGTTATGTATTATTAAACGATTTTAAAATAATTCGCTAAGGCATTGTGTATATACGTTGTAAATAATACACGCTCAAAGTATTTACGATTGATTTGTAGTTTAGTTTGGTTATAGCACGAAACAATTGAATTTTTTATTTAGAGATTTTAAATCTCGCATAAAGTATCATATATAATTCAATGGATTTTATTCATAACAAAAATTTTATATTCTTTTAACAAATTTTCAATTTTTTGCAGTCGAAGCAAATAAAAATTAGTTCAATCAGTAAATTATTTCATACTTTTGCTATAAAATTTAAATCTCATTTTCACACCCCACACTTCTTTCAGTAGTCCTAAAATATTTTGTACTACTTGTGCTAAATTGCACATTTCTTAGAAAAGTTAAGTTCAGGAGGAAGCATAAATTCGAAACATTGCAGTGCAGAGAAGAACTTGCAGTCTGACTTGATACTATAATTTGCAAGACCGAGTGCAAATCAAAGTATGTGTGGTGATATTTAAGGTAGTTTTTATATTGACGCTGGATTTTAAAATATTATCCAATTACAATATTAAATGATAGTGGGCATTCCCTGTTTTATACCAATGCCCTTCAGTAGATCAACATTGCCAAATGCTCGCTAATCTCTATTCCTCCTCTGTTATTTTTCGTACAACAAACCTATGATCGTCGGTAGATCTATGTTTTAGGATTGCATGAGAGTACGATAATGGACTTAAGTAACAATTTGGAGTTGTCAAAACGTTGTACCATCTAAAATGTACAGCACATTAGTTATAATAACTTTTAAAATAATAACAAACAACATGAATTTGTTGGTTCGTCAACGTAATGCCAGCAAAAATGTTAATTGTCATTTGCCTGGCAATATGTTATAGCAACGTCAGACAGTAAACTCGTTATAAATGGTAAATTACTTTTAAGGCATCATTTTGATTAATTTAGTGACTTCGGTTTCCATATAGCAAAAACGTTATATTTGCAGTTTTGCTGTACTTAACTCAAAGTATATACATAAGAAAAAGTAATGCAATAATAGCAAACATGTTTTAGATGCAAATTCTCTGGTTAGAAAGCAATATAGTTAGTTAAGGGTAGTATAAGTTTCAAAATAACACATAAAGGCAGAAATAACTAACGAGCTATTATTTTGAACATTATTGTAACAATAATAATTTGTGTAAAAATTATAGCAAAAATCATTTTTTTATAATTATCATTTTATTCATATGTTTTCCATATTCATACTTCAATAATAAATGTCACTAATATTTATGAAATATTGGCAGGGATAATATGATTTTTCTCATCATTTCTTATCGTAGAAATATATGGCAAACAAGTTTTGTCGATCAGTTTGTAAAAGTAGCTCAGAAAAGAAAAACGCGACCTAAAATTATTTGATATTAAAAATAAAATCAAAATCAAAAATTATTTTGAAAAATTTATTTTTTCTGATAAAAAGTTCGAATCTGTTAAAAAGCATCTGGTAGTTTTATCTGCAAGTTTTTCTACTAGATAAATGATGCAGCCATTTTTATGCACAGAAATACAAAATTAAAAGATGGCTTTACTATTTGTAACAGCTAAATATCTTTTCAGATAACGAGTTTAATTATTTATGGTAAATTTAATATTAGCACAGCTAAAGTGTAATAAGGATTTACGAAAAAGCTGCCCAAATATAGTAAACGTTTTAAATAACTAATCAGCTTTTAGATAAGGAAATCAGTAATCATAAAGCATTTGCATGGAATAATTATTTACGTTAACCCTATATTAGCCATGTTTACAAGTTACCATATTTACAAATTTACAATTCACGATTTTAATTAAAAAACTGGCACAATGTATTTTGCAGCTAAGTTTAAATTTTATTTGTATTTACAATCTAAACAAAATTGCATAATGAAAAACTTTACATTCAGAGGATTATTTGAGACAATATTAAAAATGAAACAGATTGCGATCTGATCCTCCGAAAAAAGGATTAAATATTTGTGTGTCGCTTAAATTAAAAAAATTGCAATCCAGTTCCATTAAAATATTGAGAAATACATAAATAATATATAAATAAGCTCAAATTTCGATAAAATTCAGATTTCGTCCCTATTTTCCGCCATATTTATTTACATTTTATTTATGCGTTTGAGCTGTCAAATTTTCATTAATATTTTGAAACAACTGTACCTGGTGGAGGGTTAACAACAAGGTTGTATTTATAGAATTTGCTGTGAGTTAAACAGTTTAGTTGTGTTTTAAACCATTTGGCTTTGCGTTAAGCAGTTTTCCTTTATTAACCGTATAGTTTTGCTGTTTGGTAAGTAATTTTGGTTTGAGTTAAGCGATTTCGTTTTTACACTGAGAAAAATTGTGTCTTAAAATCAAAGGATTTTACCTTAGTTTTAAATGATTTGTGACTATGGATTTTGCGCAAAATCTTTTTGGATTTATATTAAAGAAATCAAAAACATTAAATTAAAGTTATTTTTAATCATTAGTTCAAACTATTATGTATTTTAAATCAAACGATTTCACTTTTATTTCAAAGGGTCTTTAGAACTGAAAATTGTTTAAAATTAAGTTCCATTTAATTTTAAAATTAAACCGAAAAAGTTTTAAGCTAAAGAATCTCACAAATTTATTTTAAAGTATTTTATGAGTTTCAGCCAAATCATTGTTAGTTTTGGTTCAAAGAATTGCAAAACATAGAAATGAATTCCCTTCTAACTTTGATTTAAGCAAACTATTATTTTCTTTAAAATGTGCTGTATCCTCCTACTTACAGCGCATAAATAAAACTAATTATTATAAGTAATGCGGTTTAACGCGGGTTCACGTACGTGATCAAAAAAGTTTGATCACAATATGAAATTAGAAACAAAAGCTATTGCTGTAAATATTAAGCTATTTTACTTGACATTTCATTTGTCATTTTCAACCATTTTAATTTGTGTGTTGTGTGTGGCTGTGGTGACGACGGGTAATTAAATAAAAAAAAATAAAAACATTCATTTCATTTTCATCAACATTCGTTCATGGTTGAGTTTGCTAAATCACAATAAATCGAATGAATGAGTGATAAATTGATGAAAAAGTTTGAAGATGCCCGTAACAATCCGTTTCGATTTCGGCATTTGCAGTTGTGTCACAATTTGGCGGATTTAAGTAAAGTTCCGAGCCCAAAGATCGTGTTAGCTTCTACTTCCGATATTGAATGTGGATAAGCACGTGATTTGTTTGTACAATGAGCTTCAAATTCTAACAACAGCATTATCCTAACGAATCGTACCTCGCCTGGGAGTTTTGCTCGCGATTTAATAGAAAACGGTTTGAATGGGCGTAAAGTTATTATACGAACAATTTGCGATAGTATAAATAGAAAATAAAATATGTATTTCATTTTTTATAAAATAAAGACAAAAGTGGAAAAAAAAATTGATTTAATTCAGTCTTGTCCGGTCTAGCCAATCTAATTATTTATTACTCTATCCTTCACTCTTCTGCTTATTGTGGTAAGGGATTACAATTGGCGCCGTGCATCGGTGTGATCATTTTATGGTGACTAGTTAAATTCATTTGTACCAGCTGGTCGCCTATATCTACACCTTTCGAATCCTTCGTAGTACGTCCAAATCGCTTAAATTATTGCTGTAATATTCATTCAAAAGTTAAATGGAGATAATTTAGAGATTTAAACAAACGATCTACTCACATGACTACAGCCGTCAAACACTTATTTAAAATTAAGTTTTCAAGCACATCTAATTTACGTTTTTGATTATCCTGTTTTACTGTAACATTAGCGATGTGGCACAGAATCGCTTGAAATGGTAAGTGATCGCATCGGCTGTCCTATTTCCGAATTTTATTCAATCTAATAATTCCGCAATTACACAACATTTTAGTACACAAGATATTTTGAAAATACGTCGCACAAAATTACAAATTGTTTTCACAATTTTAATACATCTATTAAATATTAAAATTTATTAATTATGTAAACGCACGACAAAATTAAAACACCAAATGCCGACAGTGAAAATGGCGCGTGTTTTGTTTGTTTTTGATATTGACGTGAGTCATATAGAAATGTCAGAAAAACAGCAAAATTATTTATCCCTTTTCCCACTTACCCACACAATTGTGTGAGTAAGACAAAATTATCATGTTTTGTATGTGTTTTGAACCAACTTACACATTTGTGCATTATATTCACACAATTGTGTTGATTGTACTTCAAATCAACCGAATTTTTTTATCAAAAAGCCATTACGTAGTTTTTTTAGTTACACATTTGTGTGGTTTGGACTTACATCTAGCAATTTTTTTTTTTTTTTGTAGAAAAAGGGATATAATGAGCGTCATTGTTGCTCATAATTTGTTTTTTGTTTTTTCTATGTTGGATGCTTGCGATCAAAAATTTGCCCAAAGATAAAAATATTTCATCGCAGGCGGGGAAATTCCAACGATTTGATTGGCTTGATTCATTTCGAATCATTTTTTGATCACGTACGTGAACCCGCGTTTAATTTTTATTTTATTTTATCACAAAAATATAAATTTCAATAGTATAGTATTACATAAAATAAATAAATGTTTTTGATAATTTGAAATGTATTATCTCAATTTAAATTAATTTTAACGAAAAAAAAAAAAAAGCTTTGGTAAAATAAGAAACCGTAGAACATGTCGATAAGTTCTCATACAACAGAACCTATCCGCTTAGAAGCAAACCTTAGCTCTAATAGCTCCACGTCCTGAACTTAAATAACAAGAATTAACTGGCGCACTATTTATATTAAAAAAATCAATTAATACTAAATCATTTGCAGGCTCTCCAATTTCATAACAATAAAAATGTGAATTGAAACGATAGTTACTAAAATAGTTACATACTACGTAATATTGGTTATTATCTATCAATATGTCTTTAATTTCATAAATAATAAGTTGTGGTTCTGCTTGAATGAAGAAGTAGCCAATCTTAAATTTTGTCCCTCGGAAAACTAGACTTTTAGTGTATTGTCTTATAGCTCCTAGATTCGACGAAATATTTGAATACATTGCATCTCTATCTCGACACCGAAAAGTTTTATCTGTTAGCTCAAATTCATTGTGGAAAAATTGTTTAGTTATTAAAAGATTGGAAAATTTCAAAGAAGCCTTTATTGATAACGTAAGTGGAATATTGAGTCGTGAAGTAATATTCCTTGCATATTGCTTATGAATTTGGTGTTCCGCTTCAAAACGAAAGCACCAAAGATATTTGAGAGGTCCGCATTTTTGAATAATTGTCGGATAGTGAACGAGAAAATGATATTTTGGTTTTAATTTTTCATTAAATAACTGGACGTAAAGCGTGTTATGCTCTTTAATTAGTTTCTCCATTTCTCTTAAATTATTATTGTCATAACAGTTTAAAACAATGATATCAATTAATTTAACGCATATAAGTAAAAATTTGTAAACTTTATCACTCGGTGGTATATCATTTCCAATAATCAAGGGCAAGAAATTATATAAAGTCCAAGTTTCTCGAGCTGTCATTTTAAAATTTCCATACTTAATATGACTTTTTTCAACAGGTTCACTTACGTTTCCAATTTCAATTTCACCGTAATTGAACATTTGCTTTTTAAAATTGAAATTTTCAAGAGATATATATTTTTTTTCGTAAATGAAGTAGTCAAGTATACTTCGCAAATTGTATTTGCAGACTCCTAAGAATACATCATGCATGATATCACATGCAAAATTGTCAGTCACATGAAAAGATAGAATTTTGTTAAAAATAGAATCTTCCTTAATGCCTGTTTGATGAATATCAGACAATACCAAATCGGTGTTAAAATTTTGTTTATTCCTTAGAGATTCGGGGAATTCTAATACATCTGTGGTAGTTTGCTGCTTGCTGCGTTTGCACAGCTGGCAAAAGAAAGATGCATTGGATGATGAGGAATATCCCAACATCGTGTTTAGACCCAGATTATCACCTAATATTTGACCTAAAATGAAGTGTACTTGAAGTGTTGTTGTTGAAGTTCTAATTTCTAAGCCGTTAGTTTCTAATTCGTTTATTATGTCAATTAGCGGCTTAATAGACTGACTAATGCCGTATTCTTTAAAATCTCTAGATTTTACAAACCCGGCAACAAATATATTGTTCAATTTCGAAATTTGAAACTGTGCATGTGAACTAAGGGCATCATTTATCTCGAAATCATCAAAGTAAAGATTGAATGGGATTACAGTTTTGTCCTTAGACTGAGATATTTTTTGTTTCCACAGAGAACCCGTAACAAAATTATTTATTTTATCTTCTGAGCTAAGCAATTCCATGTTATTTAAAGTTTGTTTTAATATGTCACCAGTTTCAAAATATTTCCTAATCTGAAATTTGATGTCAAGAAAACATCCTTCAACCTGACTATTATCTAGCGAAGGAACTCCATTAATAAAAATTTCAACTAAATCGTTGTTTATCAAAAAACATTTCGGCTTAGAATATATACCTAAACGTTCAATATGTTGGAAAAATTTATATTCAGTACTTTATTAGCTCGAATGGATTACTCAAAAATTCTAAAAATTTATTAAATTCAGTGGCTATGTCTTTAGGTAAATGGTTAGAAAATGGTGAAAGACAAGAACTTATGGGCTGAATTATACCATTCTTAATTGACTTCTGAATCGAAAATACCATATTTCTCGGTAGCGATTTTTCACTATGTAGATTCAAAGCAAATTCCAAAATAAATTGTTGCAAATCTTGCAATGCCGCTTTATGATTGTTTCGATGAAATGAAGAATCATTTAATAATGAATTGTCAATAGTACTAATGGAGTTGTCAGTTGATGAATTATCTGCAAATTCAATGCAATCGGGTATTGCTTTAGTTTGCACTAATGATTCTGATAAACGCTCATTGAACTGACGAGGTGGCGAATTTAATAAATTTGATTTACCAACTAAATGCTTTTGCAAATGAGTTTTATATTTGTATATATTTTGGAATATTTGACTGCAGTTATTTTGAGCACATTTAAATTGGTATATAGAGGGCGTTCCATGAAAACTTTGTAAATGCTGTACGATTTCTTTTATATTACCAAAAGTTTTATTACATAATGAATTCAAAATAATTCGATGAGTATAGAAATAAATTTTAAAACTAAGCAAAGAGCTGAACATATTTTTTAATTCTGTTTTGGTTTGATTCTAGCTCAAAGAAATATTCTTGGAAAAAGTACCAAACCTCTTTGCTTACAATTGAGTATTCTATGTTGAATACGAAAGACAGCTTTATAATTATATCCAGACACTTACGGAATGAGTCACACTTGTACTTTATTCCCTCATATATAACGAACATTTCATGTATCTGTTTCCATTTTTGCCCAACAACAACTATTTTTGGTTGCAAAGCTCCGAATTTTTCTTTTATTTCATCCAATTTTCCGTTAAGCTCATTTAAATTAGAAATAAATAATATGAAATCGTCCTGAGCATCCGATATTGTAGGTTTGACCTTCTGACTTATCCTTTTCGGCTGAATTATAGCATGAATTAGCAAACACACAATGATGTCTCTAAAATCTATATAAGAAAGAGAAAATACTTCATTCAATATAATCATACATTAAGTTAAGTTTTTTTTTTGGCTGTCAACTCTCGATCGTACAGACGTGTTATAAAGATAAAATAATATAAAAATTCCTAATAACTTATTAGATTCGTAAAATAAAGAATTGAAATTATTAAATAATAAATTAAATACGACTAAGAAAAAAACATAAGTAAATAAATAAAATAATACATAAAGCTGAACAAAATAATACCAGAGCAAGTTCATATCTCTTTCTAAAACCATTTTGTCATACGACAATGTATTGTGGAGGCAAGTAAAATGCCTTTTTTTGAGTGTGCGGAAAAAAGTTCGAACTACCAGTCAATATTGACGTGCTCGGCTGAAAATTGTGGAAAAGCAATCTCGCAAAAGCAACAGATGTTCGAGTGCAGCTATTGCAACAAAGGTTTTCATCCTTCTTGCAAAGGAATCTATGGCAACACATCGCCAGGAAAGCTGCTGAAAAGCAATGGTTTTGCTCCGAAGGCTGCGAGAATTCCATGTCATTGGTACCTGGACGTAATACTTATAACATAGAGGGTGGAATGGAGCAAATTCTAGCCAAGCTGAACAAATATGCAGCAGATTTTTCGGAAATAAAATCGATGATTGAGAGTGTCCAAGCATCCCAAGCATTTATATCCAAAGAGTTTGAAACCCTTCGCAACGATTTCGAAAAGATATCTCAATCAAACATGGAACTAATGGTTAGAGTAGCAAAATCGGAGGACGTACAAAGGATGCAGATGGAGAAGATACACGATTTAGAGTCTAAACTTGATCGAGCTAACCAGGCCCAAGTTTCGAATGATTTAATTATCGCTGGGATTCCAAATGATGAAATACAATCTAGCATCATAGTTAAAAGGGTGTTTGAAGTCCTTGGATGTGTCGAGTCATCTGCCAATATATCGGTAATGGAATATATTCCAAACTATACCCGGGCGAACCAATCATCAAGTAAGACAGGTATAAAAGGTATTTGCAAAACATAAGGTATTTGAAAAGAAAAAAGGAAAACTAATTCATCTTAGTCAAATTGGCTTTACGTTAGCTGAAGATTAACAAATATTCTTCCGTGACCATCTCACCCCTTACCAAATGGGATTATATCGGGATGCACGAAAATTAAATAAATTTATTAAATACAAGTTCCTGTGGATCAGCAAATCCAATATATTTTTTCGTAGACAAGAAAAAGAAAAGGTGGTCAGAATCACTACTACAAACGATCTTACCAGGCTTATGGAAGCTCACCACATCACCTTGGAACAACTCAACGAAATATAAACACAGATTTTTTCATATTATATTTCTATTTTATTCTTATTCTTTCATTTTATTATTATTTTATCCATACTTGTTTCCCACAGTGTTAAATTTTTGTTATTTTGTACGAGGCATAAATGGTTCACCTAAAATTAGAATAAACAACGAGTGTATTGATTATACTGTTGTTATGCACATAATATTAACAAACTCGGTTTCACTGTTGTATTCAATGTTTAATTACAATATCATTATTTCAGCACAGTTTTATGGGCACGGTCACGAATAACTTTAATTTTGATGTTTGTTTGCACTCAGTCAATAACGTTGCCGGTTTAGATGACAGAAATTTAATAGTCGATAATGCAGATTTTAGAGTTTTGTGCTTGAATGCGCAGAGCATGAGGAACAAATTACACGACATTGATGTGTTTGTCAATAACTTTGCATGTAATATTGATGTTGTGGTGATAACTGAAATCTGGATAATGGAAGAAGAAAATAGATTTTTTAATATAAAGGGATTTAATTCCTTCTTCGCGAACCGAATAGGAGGTTATGGTGGAACCGCTATTTATGTTAAACAATCAATTGAGGCGCTTAAATTGTTTGCAATAAATATCGACTACTGTCAGATTCTTGGGATCAAACTAATCGATAAAGATATAAATTTAATCTCAATTTACAGATCTCAAAAAAATTCGCTCTGTAATTTTAATACAATTCTTGAAGAATATCTAAGGAAACATTCCCGATCCTTAGTGTTTGGTGACTTCAATATTAATTTATTGGATTCATATAACTCTGATGTTAAGAAATATCAAGAAACTGTGCAATCCCTAGGGTACCTTTTTATAAATAAATTAGATAAGAAATATGCAACCCGAACCAAGAACTCGATTGGCACGATTATAGACCATATTTTTCCGATATATTTATTTATTTACAAGTACGATTTAAATATTTCTGATACGGCACTATCGGATCATAAGTTACTCTTTCTGCAGGTGACAAAAACAAAGATATCAAAAAAGCTGGAACCTTGTAATTTTCGAGTACTAAATTATAACAGCGTGCTTCAGGATCCAGCTTGGGCACGCTTATTAACTAATTTAAATTGTAATGATTTCTTACTCCAGCTCTCCGGAATCATATCTCGAAATACGAAAACGTTACAAAAATACCCAATAAACGGACATGAAACCGGGCTAACCAGTGATATCAAAAGATTAATGAATGAAAGAAACAAATTGTTTAAATTAAAGAAAAGGTACCCTACAGATAATTACATAGCCCAGAAACATAAATCTATTAGTGTTGTTATAGCACGAAAAATCAAATTGATTAAAAGAAAACATTGCAACGAATTTATCACTAAACATATAGATAAACCAAAGGAACTGTGGAATTATTTCAAAGAAATTATTTACAACAAAAGTCAGAGTAACTCCACAAAAATGTATCTACAAATTGGTGTTGACGTAATATCCAATCAACAGGAAGTGGCTGACCGATTTAATACATATTTTGTAAACGCCACGACAGACATTGGAAGACATCTTCCGATTCCAACAATTGAAGATTTTAGATATTTTGAGTACCATGTATCATTTCCTCTTTCACTGCACCCGACTAGTGACAATGAAGTCAAAACCATATTGCTTGATCTTAAAGAGAACACTGCGACTGGAATAGATAAAATCTCTATAAAATTTTTAAAACATACGTCAAATTATGTCATACCAGTGATTACAAAATTTATTAATGAATCGCTTGCTTTAGGTAGCTTCCCCAGTTCCTTGAAACAAGCACGAGTCACACCTATTTACAAGTCTGGTAATGAGATGGATTTGTCTAACTTTCGCCCAGTTTCCGTACTTTCAAATGTTTCAAAAATCTTCGAAAAAGTTGTACTAGGGAGACTCAATAACTTTCTAGTTATTAATAGACTTATTGCGAACAACCAATTTGGATTTACTCCGAACTCCAATACTACAGCTGCTTGTCTAAATCTGACTCACTTCCTAAGTAGAGCCTTTGAAAAACGGCAGTTCTGTGGTTGCTTGTTTCTAGATTTACGCAAAGCATTTGATTCTGTCCATCCAGATATAATGATGATTAAACTATGAAAGCTAGGCCTCACTGATGTTCAATTGAAATGGTTTCACAGCTATCTTTCAAACAGGGAGCAGATAGTAAAAATAGGTGATCGGAGTAGTAAATCTGCTAGGTTAAATAGGGGTGTTCCCCAGGGAGCTGTTCTTGCACCTTACCTGTTTATGATATATATCAATGATAAGACTTCTCTTAATTTACAAGGGAAGATTCAGTTATTTGCAGATGATGGTCTGCTTATATACTCCTCGGAAGACATAACAGATTTATTGAGCAAAATGAATTCAGATCTGCGTGTTCTTAAAAACTGGCTTGATCTCAATCACTTGGCACTAAACCATAACAAAACAAAATACATGGTATTCGAAAACAAAACTTTGGATGAAGATGTATTAAAGGGAATTCCCATTACTTATGACTCTTTCGTAATTGAAAGAGTTAATAAGTATAATTACTTGGGCTTAACGATTGATAGGAAACTTAGTTGGTTTGAACACACTGAAAAAATAAAAAAAACAATTTTTCCATATGTTTTTGCTATCAATCGGACAAAACATATACTGCCGAAGAAGTCCCTATTGCTACTGTACTATGCATACATTCAGTCGCGCTTAATATACCTAAGCCCGATTTTTAGTGGTTGTGTATCGTACCAGCTAGACGAATTAGAGATACTACAGAAAAGGACGTTGAAATATATATTGCATGTTCCTGTGCGATATCCTACTGAATTATTATTCAAAGAATTCTCCTCATTGAAATTGCTCTTTCGCCGAGAATTGTTAGTTCTAGTTTACAAAATAGTACATGGGTTAATCAAACACAATTTACTGTTAACAAGAATATTGAACATACATGGTTATGAAACGAGACGTCGTTCGCTCTTCCAAATAGAATTTTTCTCAAGCTCCGCATCAAGAAATAATGTTCTATATCGCGGACTAACTGTTTTTAATGCCTTACCTGCTGAAATAAGAAAAAGTGCAACCCAAAATAAATTCAAATCGAAAGTTTATGAATATCTAAAAAGTGGAACTAATTAATGCTTCTATAAAGCTATAACACTGTGACTGTTAAATTTGTTTTTAAAATATTTTACTATGTTACTCTTAAGATAATATTGAAATGATTTTTCTAATCTAGTATGGATACAACATACTATAATTATAATTTGATAAATTTTAAAATTACATGGATATTATATTTAATATTATATTACACTAATTAACTATAAATGGAAATTAAATTAGAATAAATTAATTAGAATACGTATGATCAGCTTATTAAATGGAGTTACGCTATAACCCTAGATGGTTCGAGTAACTTAAAAAAAAAAAAAAAAAAAAAGTATATATCTCTTATTATATTGAAGTTATAAACTAGTTGAATTTAAAGACTGTATTTATTAATAAGTAGGTAAAATAAGTAATGTAATTTAACTTATCTAGTAAATAAAAAAAAAAAAAAAAAAAAAGGCAAACTGTATATATTGAAAAACTTACTTTCATCTAGATTCTCAAATTCATTCAATTCTGCTAACAGTAATTTATTATTTTTATCCTTAATTTCATCAGGAAAAATTTTAGTAATGCTTGTGTTAACAAATGTTTCGAACCGCTCCAACAGGTTTTTGCCTTTTGAGGGAAATTCTGTATCAAAATCAATTGCAATCTGAAACACAGTAAAACAATATTTAGGTTAGGTTAAATAGCTCAACCAATATACGCGTGCATCTGATATGAAAATCCTTCCAACAATAACACCAACAATTTTCATTGTTAATTCATATTTAAATATGATTGAATCAATTTAAATTTACGGTGTGATTGTTGGATAACTATAGATTAGTATAATTTTATAAATTATGTATAGCGAATAAACAATAGTAGTGAATAAATTGTAAACTCCCATTATAAGTGGGAACTACGAACGATTTTAAGAAAATTAGTTGCCTTATACCGTTAACTATATTGCCAGCAATTTTAAAATTTTAATTTGTATTAGTATTTACTATAAGAAACTAAGACATAACAAAAGTATAAATTACCAACTGATAGCCTAAATGATGTCTATATAACGGCCAAGCATATTTCAGCCACTCCTTTTTTTCCAAAAAATCATCTAGTAATGGACAAAATAAAATAGATAAATTCAGAAATATTCAAATAGTTAATAACAACTTGCCAGATGGAAGCGAATCAGGATATGATGGCACAACTCGTTGTGTTTCTGCATTTCTTACGACCTTTAAATATATAGTACCAAAACATAGGTTACTATATCGGTCATATAATTTTCCTGCAGGTTTTTTTTTCCACGACGAGGAGTGTAGTATTCAGTCTGTGAAAACAAAAAACGAGTACATACAATCAAGAATCCTTCATTTGGCACCATTATCGATGAGGTTATGTGGAATGATAACTAACGATTGTAGTGAAAATATAAATCATACCGAATTCCGTAGTGAACATGTTTGTAATTTTCTTTGATAGAACCTCAAAATCGGCACTTGTCAATTTGTAGTTTTTAGACATGTAGTGATCTATAATTGTGTGCACCAAGTATTTTCTATGTTTGTCATCAAGAGAGTTATTTTTCTTAAAGTAATCTACTACCAATCTTCCTTTAATGGTGTTATTTAAAATTTGGGAAACATCGTGGGAATCTCTCTCTGATTCATGTGCACTTAAAATTTGTAAAAAAAAAAAAAAATAATTAATGGAAATTATCAATTAATACAAAACAAACCATAATATTTTACCACTGATCATGCAGAGCTGATGCTGCTGAAATTTGACTAGAAGAGGGATGTTGCTCCTCGATCCATTTTACAACACGACTGTTTAATGATCTGGTTGCTTACGAAACGGGTAACGGATTATTCTAAATGAAATATTGACATATGAGAGACAGCGAAATGCAATTTTCTTATTTTATTATAGTTTGTAATTATTTACCATTTCAATTCGCCATTTGCGGAGACTTGCTAGAAATATGATCTTTTCCCCTTTTGGATAGTTGTCAAAGAGATCATCGACGCCGTTTAAATCAATCACTTCTAAAGTTTTATTGGGGTAATAACCCCCAAGAAGATACTAAGTTTTTAAATTCAATTATATTCGCTAGCTCGTCGTTGGCGGCTACTACAAGCAGATATTGACTGTTTTCACATGTGTAAGTAGTTGTAGATTTATTGAAAATAATACCATCATCGCCAGAATTTGTATCAATAGGTTCCATTTTGAATATTCAAACACTATTATGATAAACGAATAATGAAAACAAATGAATTAATTCTATCGATTTGAGCTGTTAAATAGCTTCATTTAAACGAGGCAACTAAACGAATTTGGGATATACTTTGAAATTTTTAAATTAACACTTCAAACATAATCAAAATAACTAGGAATTTAATTGATGTAAAACAACAATTTGAATCACAAGCACATTTTCAGAGTTTACTTGCACAATTATGTAAAAATCACTGCTTTACAACAAAATTTTAAATCAAATCAACACTTCTTACTAAAGTTAATGTAAAACAATATGTACCTACCTGAACATTAAACAATACAATAGTTTAAAATATGTAATTTATCACTATAACTAATTTCACAAATGGTGTTAGTTTTTCCGTTTACCATATAAAAACTTCACGAGAATAAGATACAGAATACAACTTGATTCGAGAAGAACGCACTATTAAATAAAAATTGTGCAACGATAACGGTTAATAAAAAAAATAATAACTTACCCATTTGAAGTAAATCCGTAATCCTTTATTTTAAAGGTGTATATGTTTTATTTGCGAGAATTACCACTTATTTCAAATATTCGTATTCTTTGAAACAAATATTTTAATAATGATTTACGATAAAATCTTCCAGAATTTAAAACAAAGAATTATTTTATTTTGCAAATTACAAAATCCTTTCAATCAAATGATTTTCAATTTTTTGCCGCTAATTATTGCAAAATGGACACCAAAGAATTTGTTTCTTTTGGAATAAATGACAATTAACTCTAAAAATTCTTTAAATCAAGGAAATATTTTTCAAAGGATTGATTTCTTTGAAATAAAAACTCAATTTTTTCTCAGTGTATATCCATATTTAGATTACTAATACAAATTTCACTGCGTGTTAAGTGGTTTCGCTATTTGTTAAGTAATTGTGATTTGAGATAAGGAGTGTTTCTTTTATAAGTTTGACATACCACTGTACAATACAACTATATTTCTGAAAGTATGTACCGGTTGGAAGAAGGAACTACTTCCGAAGAGGGAAATGATTCCGAAATAATTCCGTTTTCAGAAAGTGGTTGTAGTTCCTCTACAAGAGGTTTCAAATAATTTTGAACTGAACCAGGCTCACTATCTCCACGGTAAAGACCTACCACCATTGGAACAAAATTATAAAATTCATGTATTGCAACAAGAATTGGCCAATTGTATTTTTGAGCTTCTGTAAATTAAGATTCCATCAATATTTATATTTAAACCGATTGACATTGGGCGGTCTAAGGATTTAAAATATAATTGTAAGCAAACTTTCACTTGGAAATTTTTAAAATTGTTTATTTTTTAAAGAGTAGTTATAAAGAGAGATAAAAGCTTTTTCAATTCAGTTTGTGCCATATTAAAATGTATTGCCCATCACTTTATTTTTTTGCACAAAATCTTCTTCTTCGTCTTCGCTGTCATTTAAATAATATTCGGATTCAATTTCATCATTATTATCACATTCAGAATCTGACATAGCTTGTGATTGAGGTAATGTACGCTGAGATGGTTGAAATGAAATAAGACGCTCTGCAGCAGCAGTTAAATAGTCATCTACAACTTGATCTAAAAATTTGTTTATTATATACATGTAAGAGTCCAGTATGAATTTAAATTAATTACAAAGTTTATCTACATTAATAAGTCACGCGTATGTGGTGATATTGTTGCTGTTGTTTCTCTTGAAGCCACTTAAAGAGGAACCAAATCGTTGGACGTAAACGCAGCAACTTTAATATTACTATTAGCGGAAAAAATAATATATTTCAGTGGTTTTGTACGTAAAATTAAGAAGATCGAAATACCTGTTACTTTTTTCATGTGGTTGTTTGTGACTTTTGCTTTTCTATAAAATGTGGTGTTGGTTTTGTATTTTTTTGATGTTCTAAAATAAGTACGCAAATCTTTGTTCGCCATTATATTCGCCAAGCATAACAAAGACACAACATCTTATTTGATTGTATACCATAAATGTCAAAACTAGGTTATTATAGATGTCGTCAGTCAACCAAACCAGTTTGACTAGCACAGCAACAATGCTTTCCTCCCGACATTTTTCTTTGCGGCATATAGCACTTATCTTATCGCAGCAAAATTGCTTTTGTCCCGATTTTTTTGCTTTATGGTGTGTAACAAAATCGCTGCTGTAATGTCTTATAAACCTTCTTAAACTAATTAGCTATTTTTTCACTGCAACAACGTTTACAAAAGTTATTAAGTAACTATTTACCATTTATAACTAATTTGTGTAATTTTTCGAATTTCGCGACGTTGTAAGAGCCCTGGTTTTGCTGTCTAGGACAATTTACCTATCGAATTGTTACTTGGGTTATCAATGCAATTCAATCTAGTGAATCTTTATTCTGCCGATCTTCATTAAAGAAATTCTTCAAAAGACTATTTTTGTTCGAAAACTATTTTCTAAACCATCAGATCCAACAATTTGTCAGGAAAAGTTTTAGTTCAGCAAGCGTTTCGACGTTGTAACAATATCTACTGCCACCTCAACCGATTATGTGCCTTTGCACCTATTGCTTAGCCGGCATTGACAATCTCTGCCAAAACCGAACCGAAACATTGTTTATTTGAGTAAGCATGAAATATAGGCGTTGGATAATGAGTATGGTGTCATTTGTATCACGGAAACATGGCCAACAAGCTCGCATACAGTATTTCCCCCCGGAATACTATGTTTTCAGTGGAAATTTCGGTGGAAATTTCCGCATGCGGAATATAATTTGCTTTAAAAAATTTTATATTACTCGAATTTTTCTCCGAGGGCTACTTTAATCGTTTTTCAAATTTGTTTCCAAGTTTTCTATTATTTATTTCACTACTAAAAGAAATCAATGAAAATTTCCGACTGGGTAAATCATTGCGTATTTATTTAATTTGATCTAATTAGAAAACTTGCAAACAAATTTGAAAAACGATTAAAGTACCCTCGAAAAATTCGAGTAATATAAAATTTTTTAAAGCAAATTATATTCCGCATGCGGAAATTTCCACCGATTTCAAGAAGACGCGCCCTTGAGAGTAACGAGTTTGAGATTTTGGCTGTTAAACTTTCTTTCAATGGAAAGCTGATGTTGATATTCGTTTAAATTCAACTGGAAGTTGCGGGTGCTGATTTCGATTGTGTGACGATTTTAGAAAATCATGCACTTGGACTAAAACAGATTAACAACATCGAGAACCAGAACAACAATATCTCGATCTGGTGTTCATACCCGTAGAATTACATGGTACAATCATTGCTTGGGATGATCTTGGCGGTTCTTCAAGTAGTTTCCATACACGACTGGTATATCCAATTATAGGAAACCCTCCAAGAACACGATTAATTCGTTTCGTGTTCTTTTAAACCGTGTTGTTCGAAACTACAATAAAGAAAATAAAAAAAGTTACGTTTTATTTAAAGAGGATAACGAAAATCGTGTTGTTTGAAACCGTGTAGTTTGAGGGATTGGGTGTGTGAGGGATCTGTGTTCTTCGAATGCCATATCCTTGGAGGTTAGTTTTTGAAAATTGTATTAGCATTAACGTATATTTTAATTCTAATGTGTCTTTCAATTTTAAAAAGGAGGCTGTTGTGCTTTAAATGAATTTTTGAACAATACTTAGTAGGATCGATATAAAAATGGTAGTTTGGATACTTATATTGATCAGTTTAAGAAAATAATGAACACATTGATACGAACACATCAAAAGCCCAAAGCTTTAACCGCTGTAGTGTTTGGACGGATTGAGTAATGTTTTTACCAACGTTAAAAAAACTAATATTACCCAAAAGTTACTCTTGGTCTATTTGCTAAAATACCTAGGGTAAGAGGGAAAAAAACCCGTCTTGTGAATAACAAAAATCACGAATTTCGGAAAAAAAATGTATAGTTCTATATTTGGGCTATGGAACAAAACGAAATCGGGGTTTCCCCAACTTTTATCATTTTAATAATTGCTCTGGTGTTGGGTCACCGAACTAATAGCAAAAACTGCACAATTTTTAGGAAAAAGATACACACATCGATAAGCATGTATTTCTAACAACTAGGTAGTTTGATATTGATATTGTTTCCAATTACTCGGTTTAATTATTATATGTGTTACGGTTAATTGTTTATTTCCATTTGTAACGACAATTAAATATTTGATGTAACATCCTTCAGCCTTTTAATGTTGACTGTTTTTAGATTGCTTACTGCGGGCACTATTTTCTTTGAAGGAATTTATCTGTCTTAACAATATTTCTCGAAAGAGGTTCGCAATTGCATGAGAACGCCAGATACGAATATCGATTGATTTGAGTTCTAAATCGAACGACTTCCTCATGCACCAATTATGTAAAAAGCCTACCGCGTGGTTCCATCTTCCATTCGTGCTGTCACTCGCGTAGATCATTATCTTTTTGTTTGATTTTGAGATGTGCAGAATTGTCGTGCAATCTATTTCTAGACAGTATACTACGGAAGATGCATAAAATATTTTTTCGTCTGAATTAGAATTCTAGCAAATTTTAGTTTTGGTGAGGTTGAGTTTGGCTGGGTCATCTCTCAACAAGTTATCTTGACGGGTAAGCGGAGGAAAATACTATTTTGTTACAGGATGGCTACTGCCATCCTGCAGATTTCACTAAGCGCATGCAGAGGCCTCCACGGTAATTTTTGCCGGCTACGTTCTCAGGGAGAAGTGCTAAGGTCGTGGGGTTTGAGGCTTGCATGACGCTCCTGGCTTACACCGTGATGATACAGAAAGTTGGGGGGAACGCAAATAATAATAATAAAAATAACCGAAGTTCCGCCGAAATTCGTCGGACGGAACCTGAGGAACAAACAACACAATAACTATAAAAAAAGAGAAGTAAGGGCCTTGGTGCGCGCATCCATTCGAATTCAAACAGGGGCGAGCCCTGGTTACGAAATTGGATGCGGGCACCAAGGGACCGCAATCAACATGCCGACACAGAGGGAGTTTCCGCTCCCATCATACCTAACCGAAGAAATTGAATAATTCATTTTATCAGAAAAAAACAAAAAAAACGAAGAGAAACAACTTCCCCCTCCACCCGCACCACGAAAAGAGAGAACGAGAGAGAGAGAGAGAGCAATGCGTACCGAGCGCGCACCCGCTGTGTGACGCTCGATTACAAAAAATCCAAAAATTAAATTTAAACAAATTTAATAAAAAAAATAAAAAGGTAGAAAAAAAATATAAAATAAAATAAACAAAAGAAATATAAAAAAAAATCGTACCTTAAATATATTTATAAAAATTACTGGTGCGGCTTGGTGCCGTCATGCCACAGGTGGCCTTGCCCCACCCGGACCATTGCGGGGCCTTTCCCCGATACCAATAAAACGAAAAGCCGGTTGGCTACCCGTCGTCGTTGCGGCTTGGTCGTGCCGATACCCGTTAATAATTGTTTAGGCGTTGGTTCGCATTTACCGTAAATCCGTTAAACCGTTAAAGTTGAGGTATAGGTCGCTGCCGCTGTGTCCGACCGACACAGGTGCTAATGCCACGATAGGCCTTCAAGAATGGTTAGGTATTGCCTCGCCGAATTGTAACCTTGAATGGCCTCACCTGACCACCCGTTTTCTCGCCAAAAGAAACAGTAAATATTTACTGTTACAAAACAAATGGTCTCAATCGACCACCCGAAAATAACTGGTTGGGCGTTGTCCCACCAGTCCAGTATGCGCAAAAACCAAAATGTTAACCTTGATCGGCCGCGTTCATAATGTTGATTATCCCGGTTTCTCGCAAATACAAAAATTCGGTATTTTGCCGCGTACAAGATGAACACACCGTTCTATCTTATGTTTTCCACTTTTATGATCACAAACTTCAAACTTCGATCACAACTTCTTCTGGTTCAAACCCGATCACCATCCAGCAACAAAATCACGTTATCACAACAACGAAATGAAATTAGATTGAACCCGAAAATTCAACCATTTGTGGGCATTGACAAATAAAATGTTCATAAATCACAATTTTCTTTATTTACTCTTGGTTTACAATATAACTTTATACGTGTACGTTTTTATCGCCACTATTTTCCATATCTTTTTTTTTCACAAACTACATTTTCATATTATAAATTTTCTAATTACAAAAATGGAATTCAACTTCCCTACTATCGTTACCAAAAACTACAATAGCAATTACTAATCTTTATTTTTTTACTTCTTCCCTTTTCTAGAAGAATTTTATATATTTTATAATTTCCCTTTTTTTACAAACTGGATCAAAACTGTACTTTTCAGAATCGATCAAAAAAACAAAACTTTCTACTTTAGAATTCTAACCAAGACTGTCTACAATCTAAAACCAAAACTCGACTCATTTTTCTTTTAAAATCAAAACTCGAATGCTAAACCAAAAAAAATTCTCGCGCCGAATAACGCGTAAAACGTTCTAGAAAAATGTCTTTCTTCTCTGTTTTTCGTTTATATCAATTCGCATTGATATAAACGAGAAGCTTATAAGAAAAACATTTTTCTAAAACGTTTTACTTTGCACACACTCGATGCGCATTGCTCTCGCTCCCTCGTCATTCTTCTCATAACAGCGCCGTTTTTATAAAAATAAACAAAACTTAACAAGGCCGCGCTCACTATCATTAATGGGCAAAGACACACACCAAAAAAAGAATACGCAAACATTTATCACAGGTGGGGGTATACTCAATAAAAGGGATATTCATTCTACAAAAAAAATTGTTATTGTTGACGACAACACAGTCGTAACAATTTCCTTCGCCGATTGTTTTCAGATTTATTTTGTAGAAAAATGTAGAACTTCATCCGGGATTTATGTTGGATTCCCGGTTCAGCTCAACATACCAGACCCGGCCATAATTAATTAAAAATATGTTTAGCACGGCCGAATTCCACAACATCTCTAAAATCCATGTTTAAATTCACAGCCAACCTGATTTGATAATAATTGGCCATATCTCGCCAAGTTCCTTTCAGAATGGTCAAATTTTAGAACTTCATCAAGAAGGCACGATATAATCCCAATACACATGTTGATCCTAGTTTATTAGAATCCTAACCCAGCTAAATTGGAAGAATATCGGCTGTGAAACGGCCTGATTCCATTCATTATATAGCCGAATCCCAAAATTTCGTTAAATTGGGCTTTTCACCCCGAATTTCATCATCGTTTGTTGGGGATGGCCTAGTTCCATTGAGCATTATGCTAGAGTGCTAATCCAATTCTGCATACCATATTTGACAGTTATTGGTTGAGGAATGGAAAAGTTCCATTGAGCATGGTATCAATGTGCAGTACAATTACACTTGGTAATTAATCGAATATTCTTTGGTGAACAAAATTAATAAAACATTTGACATTTTTGCGAAATCAACTAAATTTATTTAAAATATCCAATCCGGAAGTTAATCTGAAATTGCATAGCACTGATAGTTTTTCAGGAACCGTTACCTTTGGGATGCCTCACATATTTTTTGCAACTTTTTGAAATTTTCGTGGTTGCCGAATTCAAGGGTTAAATACTAATCGATTTTAGAGTAATTTTTATTATAATTCAAATAACTATGGTTTCAGGAAATTCTCTTGTAAGTTGCGGAGATGCAGGAGGATTAAATTAATTATTGTTTATATTATATTATTTAGGAAGCCGGAAAATTAGTTTAATTAGTTTTAAATTAATTTAGAATTAAAATTTCAAGAAATCTACAAATGCCTGTATTTTGTTATATGTGAAAAAATATACGATGGGCCCGGTCTAAATGTCCAAATAATCACATACCTCACTCTGTTGATGAAAAGAAGTTAAAGCATCGTCACGGTAATTTTGAAAAGAAGGTAAAATTTCAATATGTGGTCACTTCTCTGCGATAATGGGAAGACGATGCTTCCCTTACCGAATTCAGCGCTTGATGAATTCTGGTCAAACATGATTGCAGCTATACAGCGACGTTGAAAGATTCCAGACAAAGTTTAATTGAAACATTATAATTTATACTATAAGCCCAGCATTGATACTAATACTAGTTTCACCTTTTCAATATATTTTATGTTGGCAAACGATTAATTCCATATATTATGCTAAGATAGAAAAAAAATCTATTTAGCTACCTATAAATCATAATAGAAAACGGATATCACAAAAAAACGGTTTCATAATATAAAAATTGTAAGCAGGAAATAAAAAAAATTAATTTATAGTTTTGCATGCCAAATTCACACATTTTATACTATAAAATATAAAAACGAATGTAACAGCAAAAAAATGTTTTCATTCCGCCTGTCATATTTTGGTATACTGTCAGTAAGACAAGTATATCCCACCTTTCCATTTTCCCAACTTTTTTTGTTGTGTCTTAAAAATTTTAATAAATTAAAATTATTAAATTTTTTTTTATATTTTGTATACTTGCTGTTGGTTAATTAGCATAATGTTTAAACGTGGTATCGTAATATCAACTAAAAACTACTATTCACCATAATGTTTTCGGTTAGATAGGTAGATTATGTTTTAATATTTTTAAAGGATTGTTTCAACCATGTGTGTGGTTTCACATATTCTTTCAGGTATTAATAAACTTAATGGGTTAATTTGTATTACGCTTTTTGTTATATGCGAAAAATTTCTACGACCAAACTAACCAAACGATGGAGTTTTGTTATTCGTTTTATCCTGTCATCAGCCACGTAATTTATGGTTGCAAATTTGATAGTTGGTTTTTTACTGGGTTAATATTTCCGTTGGGAACACGTATACATGTATGTCGGAATTGAATTGGTAATTGTGGTATACAAGGTGAAAATAAAAGCACTGTCACTACACAATCCCGTTTCCAACCAACAAAGAACACCAAAGAGTAACCAACAAGTGACCTCGCCCTTCAAAACATATATCCAATCGATTAAAAAGAGATAACAATAACACGATGTTATTGATAACTATAAAAACTATTAATCATCACAGGGTGATCCGAAAAATTCGGCCATCCTTTGTTGTCAAATTCAGGCTGTATAGTCTATTAATTTGTTTCGTTATAACAAACGCAATCCCCTTCCCTAAACCTCCGTGAAGCTAGCCCGAAATTTTAATTTTTTACGTATGGCAGTACAACTTCTGTCATGACACAAAATATAAGCAAATTATAACTATAAAGCAAATTTGTGTCACACGCAAATTATAACTATTAATTAATTGTGTATTAAATAAATATCGAACTAATCGTGGCTTCTAAATTTTGATAAAATAATAAAAAAACATTACTGCTGTAACATCAAATTAAATAAATTGTTAGGTTAAGTTTTCAAAAAAAAATTCACTGGAATTATGGGAACTAAATTCAGCTTTATCGGATATTAATTGGAGTAAATTCTATTATATCTCGCCTTATAAAGGATTCATGAGCACTTGACCTATGTACATCGCAATTGCTAAAGATTTGACTAGAAACCGACAGAATTTGAGAAAAATTCTATCTGGAATTATCTGGATATAGTCGTTTGAATATCGCCTTACAAAAGATTCACAACCACTTTACTTATACAAAAAAAATCGTTAAAATCTTGGCTACAAAACTAGAATATTTCCTGAAACATCCTTACAGGATATAGTCGTTTGAATCTCTTCTCACAGGCGATTCACGAGCACTTGGTATATACCACCGGATTCGTTGAAGTTTTCACTACAAACTGAGAAATTTGTAGAAAAATTCTATCTGGAATTATCTAGATATAGTCGTTTGAATCTTTTATCACAGGTGATTCACGAGCACTTGGCATATACCACCGGATTCATTGAAGTTTTGACTACAAACTGAGATATCTGTAGCAAAATTCTATCTGGAATTATCTAGATATAGTCGTTTGAACTTCTTCAAGAAGATTCTAATAGTCGTTTGAATCTCATCTCAGAGGTGATTCGCGAGCACTTGGCATATACAATCGGATTCGTTGAAGTTTTGACTACAAACCGAGAAATTTGTAGAAAAATTCTATCTGGAATTAACTAGATATAGCCGTTTGAATCTCTACTCACAGGAAATTCACGAGCACTTGGCATATACCACATTGGTATATACCAGATTCATTGAAGTTTTGACTACAAATTGAGAAATTTGTAGAAAAATTATTAAGTATACGCCAAGTGCTCGTGAATCGCCTGTGAGTAGAGATTCAAACGACTATATCTAGATAATTCCAGATAGAATTTTTCTACAAATCTCTCAGTTTGTAGCAAAACTTCAATCGACTATAGATAAACAACAAAACAAAATTTCTGGCTGAAATTTCTTGCTATATTCATAGTGTTCAATCACGTAATGCTAATTAAGTTCCCGCATTGTCGTTTTCATGTTAGGTTTGGGCTGTGTAGGTTTCCAAACAATAGAGGGGATAATTTAAAAATACGTAAAAGATGTATTTAAAATTTCGGGCTGAATGCTCTAAATGTCATAACAGATTACCATGACATATTTTACTGTCGCGATAGTGGTAGTTTTCGGGCTGGGATATAAAACTTTCTCGATAGCTGTAGTTTAGTATTGCTAATGAGGTTTTTCAACTGAATATCGGGCTAGCTTCATTTACCAAGCATAAGTAATATATCTTAAAAATACATAAAAGTAATTTTAAAATTTCGGGCTGAATGTTATAAATGTTATGACATTGTATCATGACACTATTAACTGTCGCGATAGTGACATTTTTTCGGGCTGGGATAGTAATCTGTCACGATAGTGATAGTTTAGTGTTGCCATCGCGTTTTTTTAGGCTGAGTATCGGGCTAGCTTCATATACATTTTCCCTAAGCTAATTAATATTTTCCGATTCACTGTCAGATAAGTCGTAAGTACATTTTGGTTCTCTCCATGACTTCATAAATTCAGCAAAACTGTTGGTTACTATATAGGTTTTTGTCATGATTGTCTATTTCCTCCATGGGCATACGCAAGGGGGGTTACTATGGGTTTAACCCCCCACCCCCCCCCCCCCCCCCCCCATGATCTAACAATAGAAAAAAGTAAATTAATAAATGTATCAACTTATTAAACATATAAATAAATTTTCCAATATAGATGTACTCTACCGCTCAAAAGTGTCTAGGCACCCCTTCTTCATGTATTATTGATACAGTATTACATATGTTTACGAAACAACATTTGATTAAAATGAAATACTTATCTGAAACGCAGATATAACCACCAATGATATAGGTTTAATTTTACTACCCTCTACCTGTGCTTGGTTGGATAGTCCTAAACTGTTTTTTACGGTACAATTACAATAATATTCTGTAGGAATTTCCAGAAAAATTTATCAGTCTGGTTTATTCTAGGTAATGATGTTTAAATTGTTTTTTTGAAAAGGTTTCAGTGAAATGAGTCAAATACGATCAGTTTTAGTCTAATATTTACACTGTTAACATCGTAAGCGAAATATCGAATGACAATTATTTAAAATGCTCCAAGAAAAGATCCAAGTACTGAAACACGTGCGCTTATAATAGCTTACCATACAGCTGGCATAAGTAATTGACAGATTTCTAAAAAAATGAAATTAGACCACGCTACGGTCGATTGTATGTTAAAAAATATCGGGAAAGTGACAGTTTTTTTTTAATAAAAGACGTAGTGGAAGAAGCGACAACATCTGTAGATGATCAGAGAATAGTGACTACTAGCAAGACGAATAGCCACAAAACAGCACCGGAAATAACCACAGAAGTAAATGTTGGTCACCCAAAACTAGTTAGTGTTTCTACGGTTAAACGTCGCCTAAAAGAATCCGGACTACATGGCCGTGTTGCAATTAAAAAACCATTACTAGTAAACAAAATAAGCAAAAGAGACTTAAATGGCCCCGTGAACACCAACTTTAGACGATAGACGATTGCAACAAGGTTTTATGGACGGATGAGTCCAAATTTGAATTTTCTGTACACGAAGACAAATATTCATGAGAAGATCTGTAGGTGAATATGCCAGTAAAGAGTGTATTGCCACTACCGTAAAGCATAGAGATTTTTCAGTGATGATTTGGGACTATTTTGCTGGTACTAGTGTAGGCGATGTTGTGCAAATTGACGGAATACTAAGAAAAGAAGGGAACCGACAAATTTTGGAGAACCACTCAATACCTTCAGGAATTCGACTTTTGAGTCAAAATTTTATCTTTCATCAAGATAATGATCCAAAACATTCATGTAAATTATATAAAGGCTATCTTCATCATTTAGAGGATGAAGGAACAATTAAAATTATGGAATGACCTCGCCAGAGCATTGACTTGAACTCTATTGAGTTACTATAAGAAGAATTGGATCGGGAGACAGCAATCAGCTCAGACATCAGCTACTGTTATGTGGAATAAACTTCAATCAATTTGGAACTCAATATCGCCAGAAGCTCTAGCAAAACTTATTTTGAGAATGTCTCGTATGTGCGCTGCGATTGTTCAATCAAAAGGAGTCACATAAATGAAAGTAAAATTTAAATTGAGCATTTTAATTTTGACATTTATTTAGTATATTGGCATTAATAAATGTGTGTGTGTACCTAAAAAATAAATATTATCACATTTTTACTGAGTTTTTATATGGTTTACGCTGCTTTTGGCAGTGCCTAAACACTTTTGAGCGGTAGTGTATGTATGTATATATTAAATATTTATAATGAACAAAATGTTTCATTGGAGCACGAAAAACCTGCAAAAATCCTTTTGGAAAAATGTAAAAATATTATGAACTGCAGCATAGTTGTGGGCATTGGTGAACTGAAGCTATGGTGGCGCCATGCTATAAATTCTTCGATTACACCAAAAAATGCTCATATTGCAGTTTTATCATGCGACGAATCAATTTTCCCAACTGTTCGAAAATTACTTCAAGTATTTGTAACGGTTACAACATCAAGCAGTGAACGATCTTTTCAACATTGAAACGACTCAAAACGTAATTACGCAACACAACGAATGAAGATAGGCTAAATGGATTAGCGTTACTTAATATTCATCGTAATGTCGCGGTTTCTGTTGATGCAATTCTAGATGAACTAGCAAAAAGTTCACGTAAATTAGAAATTCGCTTGTAGTAGGTAATTATGAAAAGAAAAAATGTTTTATAGTGAAATAAAATAAAATATAATATATATTAGCTAGTTCTACTACGTGAAAAAAAATTGTATAAAATATGTTTTCTGAAACCCCTCCCATGGCTTCATCCTGCGTACGCGCCTGATTTCCTCGACCTTATATTTTTCGTTTGGGCCAGATTCAACAATTTGATAGGGTCCTTAACAGTTTGTATACAATTTTAATTTTATTCTAAATTGTGTACGCTTAATCGTGACCCTATCGCCACGAAATTATTGTTCAATTTTTAGCAGTAGAAATGCGTCAAAAATGGGTTCTTTTAAGCAATTCACTAACAAAGAACGTAGAGCCGTAATTAATAATATGCATAAACAAGGTTACTCTAATCGAAAAGTTGTTGACATTGATGGGTCAACAATTTTTGGGTCCACACAGCTATTAGTAAGGTAATTAATGGTTTCAACGATGAAGGACGTCTTCGGACCAAACTTCGACCAGAACGTCCAAGAATAACCAACACAATTGGATAAAAAGATCAAAATAATATCGGGGCATAATCCACGCGTTTCTGCTCCAAATATCAAAGCCAAACTTCAAAATGAAGGTAACAATACCCCATCGACGGATATTATTCGACGACAGTTGCATGAAAATTAGCGTTCGTTAGCATGATCAATTTAATAAAAAGAATGAAATTTTATCACGAAGATGAACCGATGATACGAATTACGTATTGTCATGGTCTCGTTTTGGTTGAAGAAAGATTGGAGAAGCATTATCCTATAATGCTGTACTATGCCTACTTTAAAGTCAGCGCAGAGAGGTGTCGTATGGAACAGGATAAATTGTAATGGTGGAAGGGAAGGTTAATGCGGTAGTGTACCTGAAGCTTTTGTCGAAGGTGATCATACCGGAAGGAAAGCGCTAATATGTGAAAATCTCATCATTGTTAAGGAACACATTAAAATATTAAAATAAAAATGTGTTGGAATAGCATTCGCAAAGTCCTGACCTTTC
The DNA here is from genome assembly GCA_947310385.1 of Nephrotoma appendiculata. Lineage (NCBI taxonomy): Eukaryota > Metazoa > Arthropoda > Insecta > Diptera > Tipulidae > Nephrotoma > Nephrotoma appendiculata. The sequence goes on along the minus strand of OX371224.1, from coordinate 83,122,117 downwards.
CCCCATAGAGAATGTCTGTCCCCATAGAGGAATATGAATGAGATGAAGAGGTGCATAAAGGAATCGTATGAAAATGTCACGCATGCGGAATGCAGGAAGTTTACTCTTTCAGCTTCAGACCGTATCTGGATATTAGTGACAATGGAACTTATTTCGGCTCCTAAAATTTCCAATTATCTAAGATTAAAGTCCCTAAATACAAACTGTACTGAAGATTTTCTTATAAATTAAATGTATTAAACTTTATAGTAATTCAATTAATTAAGTCATTTCTTTCCTTTATAAAGAAAAACGTCGAATTTTATTATTTCCATAAGTTGAAACTTGTTTCTGTGAGGTAGTGTAGTTACATAAAATAATTGTTGGTTCCTTGATACGGAACAACTGCCTTAGAATTGTACATTGTACGATATTTTAATTGTCAAGCCAAATGACACGCCATTTTTTTAGAATTTGGGGTCAAATTTTGGCTTGTAAATGATTTAGCTATATAGGGAATAAAAGTAAGCAATTTTTTAATAGAACAAAAAAATTAGTTTCCATTCTATGAGGTAAGAAATGACTTAGTTCCAATCAGAGTTGCCAAAATCTAAAATTAATGTGAAAACTCCAATCCTACAATTAATACATTAAGCTATGGCCTGGATCCAAACATCATGGACGAATTGCATAAAATCCTCCAAATTCATGTATATGAGAATCCTATACGATTCTAGTTAACTCGTACATAATAAACTTAATCAAAAGCAATCAAAAATTTCAAAGTTCCATTAAATTTCGAAAAGAAGTGACATAGTCCAATTAAGCAATACCAAACTCCTTAAATGACCTCAGAAATAATGTTAATCCCAATACAAACCGAAACATCCAATATAACCATTATAGGTTAAGAAATGGCGAAGTTCCATCGAACATGGCCAAAATCCAAAACCTGATGAATGATGACTATTATTGGTTAAAAAATGGCCAAGTTCCCTTTTATTCTGTTGTAAAATATCAAATTTGACCATGCATTGCGCATTTCTTTTTGTTAAGAACGGGCCCGCAGTTGAACTCAGTATGGCCGAATTCCGAAACTTCTTTCAAAATTCAAGCAAGAATCCAAATCCAAATTTGGCAGTTATTGATTAGGGAATGGCAAAGTTCAATTGAGCACGGACCCAAATTCCAAAAAAAAAATCAAAAATTCGTGTTAAAATGCAATTCACATAATATGACCAAGATCTAGCAAGAAACCTCCTCATTACGGAAAATATAGATAAAAAATATTTTTTGGTGGAATTTTCAGCAAAATCATCATTCGGGTAAAAAGCGAAGTAAAACTTAAAAAGGAATTTTGAAAAGTGGGATTTTGAAAGACGGTATTTTGCGGAATTTTGTAATACGGGCTTCCGTGTTGACCGTCTACTTATTGTCTACCTATTCGCGTCTACCCTCTATGTTGTAAAGCACTCCAAAATTTCTGGCATTATTTCCGCAATTGTAATATCCTCGAGTTTACGCAATTTTACCCAAAACAATAGTTCGAAAAGGTGCAAGTAATGCTTCGCTATACAATATACAAATTAAAAATCATTGCACAGTATTCACAACAAGACGATACCAATGCCCATTGCCCTTGGAATGCCGGTGGTTATCAATCAATGTGTAGGCTATGTTGTTCTGCTGTACCACGGTCCGTTATGAAACTTCTCCGATTACCAAATTTTGCCTTTTGCAATTCTAATTTTTGTAGAGCTTCTTCGGTGGATGTTGTTTTCACAGAATATATCAACGCGAGTTTGGAGAACCCAACAGAAAAACTAAACTTGTAGATTTTGCCTATACAAGCTAATGGACCCAAACCGTCTAAATGATAGTATGGAATGTAAACTTATCTTTTGGCGGAGCTCGGGGATCTCTCGTCTTTTTAATTTCAAATTGTCAGTTTCGATTGGCTTGTAGGATAATTTCTTATTGTAGGCTTCTTGATACGCAGATGAGTTCATTTTCCTTTTCATCGTTTTTTGTATAATATTAGGTGATGTCCATGTGCAAGTAGAAAATCTGTTTTTTTGGTCAAAATTAACTTTTTTGAAAATGAAAGATTATTATTGAACTATTCGCCATCACTATATATGGTCTTTTGCCATTTATCAGGTAGATGAATGCCTTCGTGACAGAAACATGGTGGTTTCGAAGCAAAATAGTCATCGAGCCATTTTTGCACATCTTCAAGTTTCGTGAACCGATGGTCTATCATGACATCGATCTTAATAAATGGTAATCAGAGGAAGCCAAGAGAAGATGAGTTCCTGGGTTTATTTTGCTGTGTGTTGACGAGCTTTGTCATGCAGCAATATCACATTCCGCCTACCTTGGGCCGTAAATGGTATTTTTTCTTCCAGAGCATCACTTACTTTGATCAATTGGGACTGGTAACGTTTTAACAGTTTGACCAAGTTATTAGAGGCTCGTAGTAAATGACTGCTTTCCAATCCCTTTTGCACCAAGAATATAAATTCAGGCAGATGTCAACTTCTCGGTATTTCATTTTCTTCTGTTAGTTGATGAGGATTCCATTTTCTTTCCTTCTGTATTTTTCCTATTGCATGCAATTGAAGTGACATTGCTTGGTGAGTAACTCCAAATCGTTGTACAAGCTCTTTTTGAGTTTGACTCGGATTTTCATCCAGAAAAGTTTAAGTTTGTTATACTGCACCTGGACGTGGATCGTCCGAAGAGAAAACGAATAGCGCTGATGGTTTACCGACTTCCAAGAATACATCGTATATCTCCCCATGGGAAAACACGGCAATTCACTGTTTATTGCGAATGCAAGGCGAACAGTAAACTGAACACGCTTAAATTAAAGCGGCAAACAGGTTGGAATCAGTGGTATTTTTGGAATCAGAACATCCTCGCCTTTAAACTTACCTATATGACTATCGTTACTTCAATCGCGTTGTTCATCAGCCTCGTAACAGCGAGTCTTGCTCCATTGCATAGTTTTGGTTGGTTCAGGTTGCGTAACAAGATTATCACCGAACCGACCTTGAGCTGCAAATTGTGCGGCGTTATTGCTGGCAAATCCAATGAATTGAGGAATTCAATTGGATAATTGGCGACTTCATCTGGATCTGTAATGGAATCGATCGACTTAAATGAATGCAATTATCCAGCGATTTGACTTTGAATTTTTATATTCAAATCGTCTACGTCCTTGTTTTTCGTTGCTAAACTGTCTCGTTTACTTTCATGATCAATTCTTTTTAAGAGGTTGTGAATTGACAACAATTAGGTGAAAACGAAATGAGGCCAGTCGAAGTGTCAGCCAGAATGTTTCCATTGCCAATATCTAATAATTACTTGGAAAACACGTCCGCTGATTTTCACGTTCCTCCACAAATTATATGACAGTTTGAGCGGAGAACTGCCAAACATGTAGCCACGATCGCAGATGATACTACGGCCAGTGCCATTTGACTTTGTGCGCGAATCGAACCTAGAATCATTGGAACTAGGAACGGTTTTCTATTTCCGCCAGGTGCATCGAGGAAGAAATTTCCTCCGTAGCCGTCGTTGACTGCTATCATCAATGTGTTGTACGCGGTTTTCTGCTGCTGATTTAAAAGTTGGTACGTGCAAACGTATTCAATGGTCTTGACAGAATTGCAGTTCTCAATATAGCAATGCGATTCAAATGTTTTAAAAAGCAGCGGAGAATACGGAACAATCCATATTCAACAATCCAATATTCTTCGTCACTATATACTTTATACAACTCTGGATTAGGAATTTCTACGAAAAAATGATGGCGTCAATTTCATCCGGTCTTATTTGCTCGACCATCCACAGGAGACTATATACATGAGACAGTCTCTTTTCTGCCACTCGTCAGAGTACAACCAACATCACACGTCTCCGAAGACACGATACTTCGAAATAAAGTCCATGATCGCTTTGAGTTTCTGCTTGAATATTTGTACTGTATAATGTTGTGGCGATTACTGGATGATTGACCGGGTAGTAAGAGGTGCGTGATTTCGATTCATTTTCAGTTGCATGGCATTGCGCAGATGAATGTATTCTTTCGTACGCAATTTTTACTGATTCAAATATATGCGGATCTCAATCGTTCCGTTTCGATTTTGACATATATATCAACGGCGAACTGATCGAATTGAAATACAATTAACAACAACGCTAAATACCGGTTAATGGATTAATCATCTTGCTCGAAAAATGATATCCATTCTCGCCTCGATAAAATATCAGCGGGGTTTCGCAAATAACAACCACGATGGCAACTTCAATCAACGTCGGTGCAGTGAAGCGTCCTTTGTGTTCGCCTGCTGGTCTTTTGTCTGCTCTGATCACTATTTTGTGATCATCCCAAGGCATAATTTCTAGTGCAGTCTTCAACAATTTAACCAATTGTGTGTAATAGTATCGTGCTTTAGCGTTCGACTGATGGCACAACGCTGATTGATTTCATCATCAGAGTTTGCAACAAAATAAATCTGAATAAATTTGTGATCAGCATTGATCACAATGGATAATTTTTCCTTAAATCTGTCAAATTTAAAACAAATTATAAATTTATGAGCCTCGGAGGTGCACATTATTCCCGAGTGGACTTGGCGGTGAAACGTTGTGAATCATTGATGTGGGCTTTTTGATGTGTTACAGTACTATTGTACTTTTGTATGTTCTGCAAGAAATGCTTCGATCGAGTCTGATGACAGTGTCAATTATGATACTTTGTTCGCACAGCATAATCCTAGCGGTTCGTGTCGAAACCACAAAGAATTGCAATGTTGACAAACAGTACTCATTATTCCGAAGTCGTCCAATTAATCCGCGGGATAATGGAGTGTTGGGTCGTATCTGAACACCAAACGTTCATTCCAAATTATCACGTAGCCATCTGTTTTGTCGTCGACGTTCCAAATTGTTTTGTGTGTAAGCTGCAACTGACGTTGTTCCGCAGTCATAATGTACCGCGCTTAGTGAAATTATAATTCGATTTGTCTCCAAACGCTGTCTGCGCCCTTCATCCTTCTCATTGAACTGACGATCATGTGTGTGGTTGGCTCGCATTGTGCATACGCTGATCGATATTTTAACGCCCCGAACCAAATAACAGCGAACTTAGATAAAATCAAATTGATGAATTTTGAATTCACCAAAGATACGATCACCACGAACACACTAAACTATTTCTTTCAATTTAATTCTAACCTTTAATTCTTACTTACGACGACTATTTATCGGAACTTAAAGTAAGACTTCAACATTCATGGCAGGTTGCAAGAAATTCATTGATAAAACATAAAACAAAATCCAAAGAATACTATGACCAAAAATCCAGTACACCAACTTTTCAAATTGGGGATAAGGTTCTTTTAAAAAACGAAGCCAGATCAAATAAGCTGGACCCGTTATGGACGGGACCATATGAGGTTATTCAGATTTGTTCACCACTCAATTCCTTGATTCGTTTAAATCGTAGAGTCAGAACGGTTCACAACAACAGATTAAAATTATTCGAAGAATAATCCAATCGGAGTATTACAAACTTGTCGAAATTGTCATTTTGAATTCAGAATATTGCATCTGTTGAGAAATTGTTGTTGTTCAGATTGAACTATCTATGTTACAATTGAGCACCGAGAAAAATTAAGTAAATTACTACTGTTATTAAAATAAAAAAAAAAAAAATTAATTAATTATTTGCATTATATAAATTTAAATTGTATAGTTAATGAAAAATAAAAATTATTATTACCTATTTTTTGTAAAAAGAAAAAAAAAGCATGTAACTAATTGGGACAAGATGAATCATCCTGCGTATAATTCATCTTCTCCTAGGGGATAGGGATGTTAAAATCCACCCCTGACTTTGAATTATATAATTATTATATATTAGTATTATTAACCTTAATTAGTGTTAAGCCTTATATCAGTATACAAGGTACATACATATTCTGTTTAATACTTTATATACCTTATATACTTTGAAATTTATGTATATAGACTTGCTGTATAGAAATATTGAGGTACAAATACTTACGAATAGATTATTTACAAAATGTTTATTTATGAAAATCGAGAAAAACAAGTCATTATCGATTTGGCCGCTTAAGCTTTGTATTGTGCCTAGTTTAAACTAAATACATATTATTTTGTTAATAATAAATATTTCAAGAAATATTTATTATAAATAGAAAAAGTTTAAGTGTTTCAATACAAGTAAAAAAAAACAATATTTTTAAGTGAGTGAATGGATCACCGGCTCTAAATTTGATACGCGTTCCATATCAGGTATCACACAGCAGACCATATAACACTAGCATTAGAAAAAGTTAACAGAACCCATATCAAAGATTGATTTAAAAACAATTGGAACATAAAAGGTTAGTTTTATGCTAATTAAATGCCCTAATTAAGTTTTTTTATTCTGCTCGATCTAGAAAATGCAAAAGGCTTTATCATTTCAAAGCCAGCAGAACCCAAATCGAAAATCGGACCAAAATCGAATTAAGAACGCAAAACAAGATCTATTGATAAACAAATAATTTTAGGCTCACTATGGGCTATTCATATGCCCCATTGAAAAGTTTTGGGCTCCAACTGTTTTTGATCAGACTTCTGACTTTTGACAGTTTTGGTCCGATTTTCGATTTGGGTTCTGCTGGCTTTAGATTAGATGACATGACGTCTGGTCAAAAACGGGTGGAGCCCAAAATTTTTCAATGGGGCATTTCAATGGCCCATAGTGAGCCTAAAATTATTTATTTATCAATAGATCTTGTTTTGCGTTGCAATTTCGATTTTGGTCCGATTTTCGATTTGGGTTCTGCTGGCTTTGAAATGATAAAGCCTTTTGCATTTTCTAGATCGAGCAGAATAAACAAATTTAATTAGGGCATTTAATTAGCATAAAATTAACCTTTAATTTTCCAAATGTTTTTAAATCAGTTTTTTATATGGGTTCTGCTAAATTTTTCTAAAGCTAGCAGAACCCACGTTTTACTTGGAAGGGGTTGAACCACAAACTCAATATATCCAGACGAATTATTGGCGAATGAAGACATGGTTTTATCAAATTGACTGATAATTGCGCCAATTGTTGGTGAGAAAAATTTAAACTACATCGAGGAACCCCATTAGCTATTTTGATATTCATTTGACATCTACTTACTAGTAGATGGCACTACCATCAACATAGTCGAAAACCACAATTTTTACGTATGCAGATACACAAAAAACTGAAAAACAATTTTATAAGTGAAAACTGTAAATTATTATTTTTTATTTGTTTTTATTTTCGTTATTCCATTCTATTGTTGTTTTAAATTATATTCATATTGTTTATTTTCATACCATGGATCAATAAGAAAATTTATTGATAAAAAAATTACTATTGGTACATATTAGCTATATACGAAAAATAAAAACCATGAATCGAACAAAATAATATCGGCAGTTAGTTCGACACACATACAAACAAAAAATGACACTATAATGAGGATTGAGTGACACATGGTATGCACGTTGTTTTACTTGAAATTAGTTTTAATTGTTTTGTTAAATAATTTTTTGTTTAATATCGAATTTGTCGTACAACCATTATTATAATCAATTAACTATACGATGAGTTAACCCTTTGACTGTCCTGCGCATCATATGTGGTGATGATACACTTTGCCTTATTTTTTATTACAAAATTTTGTTTGAGACTAAGAACATTACTTAGTACTATTAGTTAGTAATGTAACTGATAAAAATAAAATGTACCTATATTTACTAACTGTAAAAACAGTTATAAATTTTGTACAGAAATAATCACAACATATGCTTTGGTATATTTTGTATTTAGTCTTAATACATACATTTCAACTACATATTTTGATTTGATGCTAATTGATAACGAGAAACTAGTAAGTTTTAATATTAATAGTGGGCAGGCAAAGGGTTAAACAGGTAAGGTTTTGAAAAAGAATTGCGATGAGGTTATTCAAGAGAGTGAGGTTATTTGACATTAAATTTGAATTTTTAATTCTTAGAAGAAAATGTACATGAAACATATGGATGGGGACGTATCCGTATACAATAAATCGTCCATATACAATAAATTTCACTTGGTATACCACTAGATACAGAGAAAGAAACTAACAATTTTACTAGTTAAATAATAATTAATTTATTTAATCAAATTCAATAACAATAAAACAAATAAAATAAAAATTTCAATAATAAAGTTTTATTAAAATTAAAATAAATTTTACTAAAATTTAAAAATAAAATAACCCATGCGCGGTACATTTCATTATATAATTATTTGTTTTGCAATAGTATTCGCCAATTAAAGTTTCGTACGGTTTTTAATTTTTTTGTATGTGTTTTTCAGCTAACCAGGTACAGTGTTTTCTGATTAAAACTAAAATCATGAAGCTTAAGGCTGCCTTGTTATGCTCATGGCATGGATTTTGCTCGACATACAAATCTTTGTAACACCTGCTAGTGTTAACAATACAAAGTTGGAAAATATTCTTCTTCAAATCTTTCATATTTGCACGTTCTGAAAACATCCGGGAAAATAAATAAATTTGTTCTTTGCAAATTTTGAAATAATAATCAGTTGGAGCTTTGATTTTTTTTTTTCATCGTCATAATTTTTATTGCTAATCAAATATTCTGTCGGAGCCTCTAAAATTTCATCAGTTTTGATAAACATGTTTTCGCAACGGGAACATTTAATTTTACTCAAAATTTTGAACGCTACGAAGCCCACAATATACCGCTTCTTGAAAGTTAAGAAAAATAGTTAAAAAAAATTTCAGATATATGTCATCAGCAGGTGGCAGCACCTCATAATGCACGATTGCTTTTCGCGTTTCGCAGATAGAAATCCAGTTCATTAAATTTTTAACTGTTAATTCATGAGGCACCCAAACGTCAAGCTTTTTTGTATCCAGCCATTTTTAAATGGCTTAAACCTGTTTTGTGATCAATATTGAATTCTTTACCAATGGCATGGCAGCTTATATGCTGGTCTTCTTAAATTTTCTGCATGATTTCATCGAATTTTCCACTGGTTGGTCGACTAGAGCGAGGGGCATCTTTCACATCCATATTTCCAGAATGAAAGCGAGATTTCTTTGCTGCTGATTTTGATAAAGCACCTTCTCCATGCACAATTTTTTCGCAAGCCTGAGCCGCGGTTTTAATTTTGTCGTAATAAAATTGTAAAAGTAAAGAATTTTTTCATTATTTATGTATGTAACTATATGTTTAAAATGTTGTAACTTTTTATTCACTTCACCGATTTTAATGTTTTGTATGTCAAAGTGCAAGTTAAAATGTCACCTTTCAAACGCATACAAGGTTGCTTGATACGATCAATGTTTACTGGGATATATCAATGCCTTCTAAACTACAGGCCTCTTACTACTCTCATTTTTTGCACATGACGTCAATTTATGTCTAAACTGAGACTGCGCATTAATAATATTAAGATATTTACACTAACAAAACAACTAGAGAAAGCAACAACAATGTAGACATAGCGTGTCGTCATCATTTGGTGTATGCGGCCTGTAGTTTAGGAGGCATTGGATATATGAATGTAAAGCGATCTACCCCGAAAACGACCACTAAATTTTTCTCCTACCCTTTATTTATGCAAACCGTAATTTACACCAATATAAATGTATTAAAATATTAACTCGCACAATTTTCCTTAAAACGAATTTAAAGTTTTCGACTTTTCGTTAAATTATTTATCCATAGATCATCGTTTTTTATTTTTAATACAATTTTCATTAAGAATTTTTCCTTTTCCACGTAGGTACGTGTGAAGCGCCGTGATACAGAAATGCTTTAGAGTATGCGACCAAACCAAAAACAAGTGGACGGCGGGCCATTCGCCCACCCTTTTATATATAAGTTAATTATTCTGAAATGGACCCAGTTTCAGACTTCTAAATAGTCAATAGTAACTGAGTTGTTAGTTCAATGAAATAGAATGTAAAACAGCAAGCTTTTGCTAGCGACATAATTGTTTTCAACATTTATTATAACTATATAAATTAATAAATAATCATCCTCAGCTATTTATCTACTATTTCGAATAACAACATAATCGAATGATTAATATTTTATTAAATAATAACTAAATTAAAATCTATATAACACAATGATCGTAAAGATTGGTATTAACTAATTCAACCCGGACAAAAACTAATTTTTTAAATGCAAAGAAAAATTAAAGTATCCATTGAATGTAAGTTGTAAAAGTTTTTCGTTTGTTGCCAAGTGAAAGTGAATAACACAATAATGGCATTAGAAAATCTGGAACATTGGCCCCTTAGCAGGCGTTTCTATTCTAATTACTCCTCATCGGCAATATAATAAATTGCGAAAGTAGGCGTTAATTTAGGTGTATATCTTTTCATTGGTTGTAGAATACTGCAAAAAAAGATTTATTATTCAGAAAATTGAAACTACATTAATATGTGGAAAAAAATCTTGGTGGGTGGTTAATGAATTCAAAAGTTGTTAGAATGAACATCTTATGCCATTTGCCTTGACTAAACAAATATTGAAGCTTCTGCTATTGTTCAGCACGCGACTGATGCAATTAAATTTAGGTGGTTACTTTTTGATTACATTTCATTACATTAGAATTGTCATAATTTTATTATGGTGTACTCCGGATGTTTTAAAAATTTCTGTACATGTACATTAACAAATAAACTACACCGAATAAATATTTTATTTTAGTGATATCTGTCTTTAAATTTCAGGGACTTCTAGTTTGAATTTAGTTTAGTCAATGTAGTTGATTAAGGCACACAGCACTAATATAAAACAAAAATTTAGCTTTCAAGTGAATGTGTAAAATCCTTCGGACTTAGAATAACTTCAATGTTTGGTTGGCATGGCAGAGAGAAACAATTTAACAATGTATCCCAACAAAGTCAAACAATCGTTGTTTTGGTCAGTAAATGGAAGGAAATAAATTCATCCTCCGGGCATGCTAGTATTCCTCATCCAGTAGCAATATGCCTCTTTCAGCTGCCCTGGGATCTGGCTAGGTTTCAATGAACTAACCATTTGCTCATTAATCCGAAATTTAATTGATTGTGTACCTTAGAAATAAAGCGGCTAAATCCCTACTATGTTGTCAAATAACTTTTGCTTACTACCATTTGCAAATAACTCTTGGCAATTTTGCAAACAGCTTCGCATAGAAAGGCAAATACCAATCAAACAATGAGCCGAAAACCTGTTTAAAACAAGGAACAAATATTATCCATACGTATTTTTCTATGATGAAAAGTAACTGATTGTTTTGTATTCCACCAATTATTTTAGATAAAAACTTAAGTATAGGAGAACTGGTATAACTAAAAATTAGTATTTGTTACTAATTTTTACTAATATTCTTCGATGAATTGGCCATAATTTTGTTTTATTTCAAAATAGACTAACAGTTTTTTTTATTGTTTCACTGCAGAGTTCATCGAACAATACGCAGATATTTAATATTTTACAGAAATACTTTTATATTTAATTATTTTAAACAAATCATAAGAACTTAACCAGTTAAGTGACGGCTTTTTGTGAGAAAGTGTGTCCATAAATTGCTAGTTTTTTTACATTTCTTTAGAAAATAATTACCAAGTAATCTGAATACAAAATTTTTATTTTTCAATTATTGTTTCAATACAAGCTTTGCGCGAGCAAGACTCGGGCAAATCAAAACACAATCGAACTACGCGTCCGAGTCACGCTCGGGCAAACCACTCAAGTGGTTAAAGATGCAGTTTAGCAAATATTCTGGTACCCCACTCCATATTGGGTTTAAATACACTATATGTGAATATATGGATGATGTAGATCATACTGAGGATAAAGAAGAATTCTCAATGAAAATTGTATTAAAAATAAAAAACGATGATCTATGATAAAAAATATAACGTATATACTTTATAATCGTTATTGTGGCAGTTAACATTTTAATATATTATATTTATAAATATAAAATGGGAAACGAAGGACGAAAAGTGAAAACTATATAAAATATGGCTCCCCGAATTAAAAAAGGCTGACTTAAAAATTGTGTTTTTCCGGACTTAAAACCAGCGTTTTTATTTCATTTTAAAATTGACTTAAAATCTGCAATGATAATGAAATAAAAAAACCTGACTTTATTAATAATCATAAACCATTTTGAAAATGATTTAAGAAGTGTATTTATAAAAAGCATAAAATGTGTATTTATAAATGGCATAAAAGTCCACTTATAACGCATGCATTTCTATGTCTACATATCAAAAACAAATGTAAATTTTATGTTTATAATATAAAATAAAATATGCCTATTTTAAGTTATTTTGAAAATGAATTATAAAATGTATTTTTAAAATGACTTAAAATATGAATTCCTTGGGCCATTTTTAAATTAAATTTGTTTTTGTAAAACACCTTTGTTAAGTCAAAAAATTTGTTATAAATATGACTTAAAAAAGGTCCCATTTTTTCATATAAAAACATATTTTTTAAGTCTACATTTTTAATTTCGACCTTTTTCAATTCAGGAAGCCATAAAATATGTCTGAGTGATTCATAAAAAATTTAAACTACATATCCACATACAACACAACTATATACTCGAATATATATAGAAACAAAAACTACATGCAGCAACATTATAGAAAAGAGAATTATGTATCTAGGTATTTGACGAAATTTATTTAAAATCAATTTTTCTCTTTACATGTATAGCGCACATGGCCAAGCTCCACGTGCTTCACTACCCGTGTGTTGTGATATACATGCATATTTTATTTTTTATAAATATTCATTATCCATACTACATCCACACAAAACAATTAAACCGTGAATAAGAGAGCTCGTTTCTAATAAGCCGACACTATGATCATCGTGTTGTTTTGTTATTGTTTCCTTCATTCATAAAGTTTTATTACTATTGCGGGAACTATAGATAGAATAAAAAAAATAAAAAAAATAACGTAAGAGAGCGAGAGATAGGATTTATATGTATTCGACCATACTCAGAATAAGAAAAATAAAAACTATAACACTGCATCCCCAATGAAATTCCTTTAACTTTTTCCTTACAGAAAAGCATGAAAAAAAATTTTGAGAAAAAAAAATTTTTTTTTTGATAGGTTGGTGATTTCCTTATGAAAAATGTTATCAAACTTTTAACTTTTTCCTTATGAGACATACAATGAAGTAAACCGCATTTGCAAAATTGGTTGTTGTTGTTGTTTTTCTGCTTGTCACAAATTAAAAAATATTGAATGCATATTTGTATTTTAACAATTAGTGTTGTATTTTGTGTCCTGTGAAAAAGTAATAATTAATATATAATATAATAATATAAAATAACAGGTAAACAAAAAATAATTTTTTAAAATGAAGTTAGCTTTACTTTGACTTTTCACTATTCATTGGGTATGCTCTTCATAAGGAAAAAGTTAAAGGAAAAAGTTAAAGGAAAAATTATTTTGCATTGGGGATGCGCTGTAAGAAAAATTGCGTTTTATTTTGCTGTCATTTAAAAAGAATAACAGAGCGAAAATTTTCGTCCAAGAATAAAAAACTTAACAAATACAACAACAAAACTCGAACAAATTTTTGTGCGTTGAATGTAATATGTATGTTTATTATTTTATGTATGGTAATTTTAAATTGTCCGTGTATATTATCTTTTCTATTTATAAAATATTCATGCACACATATACAAATATGAATATAAAATCACAAATAATTTTCACTACACCGTAGAATTGTATTTTTCTAAACCTAACCTAAAAAAATAATTTATCGAATTGCGGTAATTCAAACCGCATATAAATATTTTTTATAATTTTAAACACATATATTTGTTGATATGTAATACATTTATACTCAAAACTATTGTAGTTTCACTCAAGATTTTAGGAAATACATGAAAAAAAATATATCATGAAAAATATGAATGAACTTAATATTTTAAGTAATCTATAGCCGAAAAGTCAAATTGGAAAAATAATTTTTTGTCTTCGTTTCTTACGTTATTTCTGTTATTTTTTTTATTCTACCTATAGTTGGCCCTTATGTGTATGTAGTTTAGGTGCGAAAAAAAATACGAACGTTTTTTTTAGGCTGTTTCTGCTATGTATATATAGATGGCAGGGTTATGGGGTTCCTCGATTAGATTACAAAAAATAATGTAATATGAAAAGTGGAGCCACAGTATTCGACCAAACTTTCTTTCGCAATAATTCGTCTGGATATATTACGTTTGTGGTTGAACCCAAAATTTTGTTAATGCGGCATTTAATTAGCCTATAATTAGCCTATAATTATCCATACTATCATGTAATTTTCTGCTGTATGGGCTCTGATAGCTTAAGGGACGTCGTAGACGTTCAGTTTGTAATTCTGCTGTCGCATGTTTTCATAACTAAAACAAATTCCGCATTGAATATTGATATTTTGCGAAATAAAGGGTGATTTTTTTGTGGTTAGGATTTTCATGCATTAGTATTTGACAGATCACGCGGGATTTCAGACAAGGTGTCAAAGAGAAAGATGCTCAGTATGCTTTGACATTTCATAATGAATAGACTTACTAACGAGCAACGCTTGCAAATAATTGAATTATATTACAAAAATCAGTGTTCGGTTCGAAAAGTGTTTCGCGATTTACGTCCGATTTATGGTCTACATAATCGACCAAGTGAGCAAACAATTAATGCGATTGTGACCAAGTTTCGCACTCAGTTTACTTTATTGGACATTAAACCAACCACACGAATGCGTACAGTGCGTACAGAAGAGAATATTGCGTCTGTTTCTGAGAGTGTTGCTGAAGACCGTGAAATGTCGATTCGTCGCCGTTCGCAGCAATTGGGTTTGTGTTATTCGACGACATGGAAGATTTTACGCAAAGATCTTGGTGTAAAACCGTATAAAATACAGCTCCTGCAAGAACTGAAGCCGAACGATCTGCCACAACGTCGAATTTTCAGTGAATGGGCCCTAGAAAAGTTGGCAGAAAATCCGCTTTTTTATCGACAAATTTTGTTCAGCGATGAGGCTCATTTCTGGTTGAATAAAATTTATAAATCGTTTTTTAGTTTTGTGCTGTTTGTTTCAGTGCCTTTTAAATACAATTTTATATTTTATATTTTGTTGGTTGATTATATGGCCTTTAACATTATGTACAATGTCAAAAATAAATCAATCAAGTGGCCGCCTCTGGCCTTAGCGCAAAGGCGAAATTCTAAAAGCTATTTCCATAACATTTTCGTATAGACTTCTGGAGTTATGTTAGCAATTTCATGTCTATTGTTGTCCTTAAGCGTCGAGAGTGTGTCTTTTATTGATACACCTCTCCCTTTACACGCCCTTTATGGAAGAACTCCATTAAATGTGGTCTTTGGTGTATTAATCGGGGATATTCAGTGCCCCAATAGCGGCTATTCCATTTAATAACAAAGCCAGTCAAGTCGTAATGAGCACTTCAATTTCGCCTCCATTCAAAGTCATTTTCCTGAAACTCTTGTTTCAATTGAATTTTATACCGGTAAAAATACCAATTTTATTTTAGAATTTTTAACAAATATAATGGAAACTTTCCCAATTCTTGTGCACGGCATCGCTAAGAGACACCTGGCCATTCAGCAAAACTCTGCCTCACTACATCAATCTTTTCTGGTGAACGTTGGCCTAATTGTCGCCCAGTCATTATTTTATCTTCCAGTGTATGCAAATTTTCAAAACTATTCATTACAAGATGATTGGTTGACTTGCTCGGCACATGATTAACGCCAAATAGGTCACGTAATTTAATTGGCGTGCTCACAATTGAACAATTATTTAAATAAAATGTTTTAATAATTACCCGTTGGTGCGGCGTTAAATGCTGCATACGTATTGGAAGTTTTTGCGAATCGTTTGCGACTTGTTTTAATGTAATTATATACTGGACTTGTATCTTTTTGAATAGAGCTAGGAATATTCGGTTTATATCCTTAAAGAAGTTCAATGGGCATAAAAGAAGTCGAAGTGTGTGGTGTTGAATTAAAAGTAAAAATTGCATAAGGAAGGTACGGTGTCATCGTTCTAACGTACCATTTGATTCAGGATGGTAGGCTGTGGTATTAATTTTTTTAATTTTTAGAATTTTGCAGAGTTTACTAAACATTTCAGACATAAAATTAGATCCTTGATCTGTGACAATGGAATAAGGTGCACCGAAACTACATATAAAACTTTCAGAAAATGCTCTAGCCACCGTATCAGTATCTTGTGAAGCTATTGGGATTGCTAGAGAGTAATAAGTGAGGTCATCTGTATGGTTAACATATATTTGTTACCCTTGTGTGAAACCATCATTGGGCCTACTATGTCCATGAAGATCTTGTTAAATGGAATTTTTGACGTTGATGTGATCTGCATTGCACATTTGTTTACGCGAGAGACTTTGTTTTTTTGACAAGACGAGCATTTCTTAATAAATGATCTTATTCGTTTACTCATATACAAGGAAACTCGTAGTATTGTTTTACTCGTTTTATAGTTCTAGAAAATCCTTGATGACCACCAAGTGGTGTAATGTGGAATTCCTTTATAACTTCATTTATATCTTCTTCAGCTGATAATGATTTTCTATCAATGATTTTCTTGCCTTCTATCACACTATCTTAAATGGAAATATCGGAAGAAGTATCGTGAGGTTTATCAGGAGTTGAATCTTGTGTCACTTGTCTCGTTTGTGCTCTAGTAATGGCTGCAATACTTTTGTCAGATTTATGTGTTTCAGAATCTTCAGAAATTTTTATACGGCTAAGCGCATCCACGTTCTGATTCATCTTTCCAGGTTTGTATTCTATGTCGTAATTATACTCATCAGCTCCAATCGCCAACGGATTAGACGAGAACTAGGTTTTGATTTTTATTGAGCCAAACTAAGGGTCGATGATCGGTCCTAATCACAAACTTTCTGCCGTATAGATAAGGATGGAACCTTTGAGTAGCCCAAACAACCGCTAAGAGCTCTTTCTCGACGGTAGGATATTTTTTCTCCGCATCATTAAGAAGTCTACTGGCGAAAGAAATTGGTAAGTCTTGTTCATTGAATAACTGGGAAAGTACCGCTCCAATAGCGTAATCACTAGCGTCAGTGGTTAAAATAAAGGTTTTTCCGAAGTGTGGACGTTGGAGTATAGGGGATGACATAATAGAGTTTCTTAATTTATGGAAAGCTTCGTCGCAATGAGCATTCCATTCGAACTTTATATTTTTACGCAATAATCGACTCAAGGCTTCTGAAATTTTAGAGTAATTGTTAATGAATCTTCGGTAGTAACCCGAAAATCCAAGAAAACATCTGATATCTTTAGCATTTGTCGGTATAGAATATTTCATAATCGCGCTCACTTTGGATGGGTCAGGTTTAACACCGTCCTTTGTCACAATATGTCCCAAATAACAAATTTCGGTTCTCAGAAACTGACACTTGCTAGGCTGTAGTTTTAGATTATATAAACGTAAACGTTTCAAAACATCAATTAACTTTGAGTTATGGTCTTGAAGATCGTAACCGTAAATAACCACGTCGTCAAGATACACAAAACATCTGAGACCATTTAAACCTAATAATATCGTGTTCATCATACGCTGAAATGTTATAGGTGCCCCTTTTAGACCAAACGGCATTCGCAGGAAGTGGAAATGACCAGTTCGAGTGCTAAACGCTCTCTTTTCCATATCATCAGCGTATAACTTAACCTGGTGGTAACCGTTTGCTAAATCCAATGTCGTAAAATATTTTGCTTTGCCTAAACGGTTCAAAATCACAGTTATGTTTGGTAGAGGAAATTGGTCAACAGTGATGTTATTTAGCCTACGGAAATCTACCACCAATCGCCATTTTCGATCACCGGCAGATTTTTTGGGAACGATTAACAAAGGAGAATTCCAGGGACTGGTACTGGTTTCGATAATTTTGTCCCTTAGCATTTCATCAACCTGTTTATCAATTTCGTTCAGCGTTGCCTCAGGTAAACGGTAAGGTTTAATGTGAATCGGTTGGGAATTTTGGATAGTAGGAATTTTATGACAGAAAGCATCAGTTGTTGTCAGAGTATCGCCCTCTAAATAAAATACATCATTGAATTCGCGACAAATTTCCAATATAGACGATTTTTCTTTAGCATTTAGATGGCTGAAATTTAGATTCTTCCCGAGTTTGTTTAATCTATTTTCTACGTTCGGATTCCAACTTCCAATGTTAAAAAGTTCATATGAACTAACCGATTCAAAAGTTATTTTTATCTGTCCGACGTCAATCGTTTGTATTAACTAAACTTATTGGAACGTTGTTAAGAGCAAAATTGACTACAGAACTGGCAATATACACACCATTTGTAATTTCATGCGATAGGCAGATATAATCTTTGTTAATTTGACAAGGATTTGGAACGTGTATAATTTTTTCGACTCGAGGAGGAAGCGTTTCGTTGGATATTTCTAGCTCGACAACTGATTTCGGCAACCCACAAAGTGGTAACTGATGTTGAAAATCGTGAAACGAAAATTGAAGAGTAGAACTATTGTAGTCGATAATACATTTGTTGTCTTGCAAGAAGTCTTTTCCTAAAATACCATCTGACAGAATTGGGAATGAGTCCTGAACTAAATGAAATTTCTGGTCTATTTTTGAATCACCTACGATTAGTTTACTGTCGCAAAGTGCCAACGTTTCAATTTTTTCCGATGTAATGCCCTTTATTTGACACTTAAACTCGGGGTAACAACCTGTTCTAGGTTTAACTGAAGATTTTTTTATTAGACTGACATCCGCTCCTGTGTCAATAAGGAAATATAAGACAGGGTTATCGGATATGTGCAGATTTAGAGGGACATATTTTTTATTGACGGAATTGTTATTTGATGACTGGTATAGTAACCGTTCAGTAACCGTTGGTTGATTGCTTTCGATCTTTGAATTATTAACTAATACGGCAGGTGACAATTCGATATCTTCACTAACAGATTTAAGCTCAGAATTAGTGGCAACATCGAAATTATAATCATCAACCAAATTTAGTATGGAAATATCAGATTAAAAATTATTTTCAAAATGGTGTCCGATAAAATTGCTTCTAAACAAATCCGATAATTTTACGCTTTGTTCAGAAGGAGTAGAAGAAGAACGACACAGATTTACAGGTTTTGAACTCGGACAACTGTATCCTGATTCTTCTGAACGGGTTCTCGACTGTTTTCCGCGACATTTATGTTTTTGTGTGAAGGTTGATTGGAATTTTCTCTTCGCTGATTATTATATAACCGCTTCCTACAATCTTTAAGCATATGTCCTATATTTTTACAATATAGACACCTCACTGGGTTTGTAGTACTTTGAAAGTTTGTCACTGATTTTCCATTACTGGGCACGAAATTCCGAGAATTTGGTGAGATTGACGTATGAGTTGAACTTGGCCTGTTTAGTTGGAAACAATCTTCAGCGATGTGACCTGATTTGGAACATAATTGGCATTTAATAGACGTGGACTGGAATTTAGGCTTGTTCAAAAATGACATTTCCTCTTCTATGGCTTTATCGACTGCTTCTTTCAGTGTCTAGAATCGACAGGCTTTCACTATGACTGCAATGGAATGATGTAATCCGTCTTGAAACGAGCGTAATGCAGTTGCTTCGTTCAAACTATTTATAACTTCCGCACTCTTTTTGCCTTCCCTACGTATGCAAGCACTATTAAGTGCAGATAAGGTTTTCTCAATATTGCGTGCAAACGTACGAACGTTTTCATTTTGACCCTGAACATGCTTAATCAGTTCAATTTGCAGATGCTCGACTGATCGAGAGTCTTCAAACTGTAATTCCAACTGCGTTTTCAATTCTTCCCACGTTTCGATCGTCTTGTATAAGATTAATTCGTAAGCTCTACCAGAAAGTTTCGATTGGACAATTTGTAGAAAGGTATCTTTTTCGTCTTTTGACGTCAGAGGCTTATAAAAAAATTCACACACATTTATATATTTATTTAGCGAGCTACCCGAACCATCGAACTCGGGTACCAATCTTAAGACATGGTCAATATTTAGCGACATACCTTGATCAGTTTCGAAATTATTAAGACTTGAATTCACCTGAGGTTTAAATTTACCAGAATCAGCGGAATTAGAAGTATCGTCAGAATCAGCACACTCCAGACTTATTTCAGAGATGGACGGCGCTTCGAGTTTACAATCAGACTTATCCAAACTATCATTAATCAAAATATTACTTACGGTTTCTTGATCTTCAGCGTCTTCGTCGCCGTTATCAATAATAATTATTTTATCCCGTAAATGAATTGACGTTCTTTTCTTCATAAGCACCCGAATATAAATGAGCACCTCAAAAGTGATTTATAAGTTTTACCCAATAATAAAAATTAAAAAAAAAATATAAAGAATTAGAAATTTTGAAATAGTTAATGATTGAAAAAAATAATTTGCAACATAAATAATTTACCAGGTTGGAATAAAAGTTATGATTGGTACTGCGTACAGCTATTTATTAAACTGTAATGTTGGTTTTACGTGTTGACACTGCTATTGCTGGAAATGCGGTTTACCATAAACAAAGAAGATGATGATGCTGTTTAAAACTGTAGTGTCCATAATGTGCAATTATTGATGTGATTATGGTAACCAATAAAATCCCGATGTTTATTGAACCGTATATTGATGAACTGTAATGATTCGTTTCGCTATGTTGCTGACGACAAGGCGAAATTATGTTTCCAATATAACAATTTTTCGTTTTCGAAGGTTTTCGCAGTAGCTGTTTCTCGAAAATTGCAATATGTGATGACTGATGCGTTTTAATTCTTAATATTTGATGAATTCCGCCGATAATGAAATATACTGTACTGCAGTGGTATGAAAATTTCTCAAATTTCGAATGATCTGATGATTACAGTTGCAGATACTGATTTGATCGTAGAATTATTAAACTGCATGTGACATAGCATATCGTTATGCTATGTTTGATGATGATTATAAAATTTATAATTTTTTTTTTTTTTCAAAGTTTGTACTCAAAATAGTAAATTTGGAACCGACAAATATTGTTCAACTGACCTTGATATGATATAGTAATTAGTCAGAGCACTGAACAATGTAACGATTACGGCCTTATAGTACCATTGCATTTAAAATGCAACTTTTGACACACAATAGGTATTGTACTTGAACTTTTACGTCAAGTTCTACAATACAATTTAACGCACGGTTTTATAACTTAATCGACAATCGAATTTTACACACTAGCAAACTTTAATCAATCGAATGTTATAACTTTATTCAAACTTTGAACTAATTTTGCACGTTTTTAGAAACTATAACTTTGAACGGTAATTTCTCGTTAGCCTTCCGCTAGTTTCCCGCTGCCACCAAATGTTATATGGTCTGCTGTGTGATACCGATATGGAACGCGTATCAAATTTAGAGCCGGTGATCCATTCACTCACTTAAAAATATTGTTTTTTTTACTAGTATTGAAACACTTAAACTTTTTCTATTTATTTCAAGAAATATTTATTATTAACAAAATAATATGTATTTAGTTTAAACTAGGCACAATACAAAGCTTAAGCGGCCAAATCGATAATGACTTGTTTTTCGATTTTCATAAATAAACATTTTGTAAATAATCTATTCGTAAGTATTTGTACCTCAATATTTGTATACAGCAAGTCTATACATAAATTTCAAAGTATATAAGGTAGAATATGTATGTACTTTGTATACTGATATAAGGCTTAACACTAATTAAAGTTAATAATACTAATATATAATAATTATATAATTCAAAGTCAGGGGTGGATTATAACACTAGCAGAACCCGCGTTTTAGTTGGAAGGGGTGGAGTAATATAATGTTCTGCTGTATGAGCTCTGCTAGCTTAAGGGACGTCGTCTGCCATCCTTTGCCATTTTTCATACAAAAATACTACCAAATTTACGAGTTTTCCAAATAGATTTTCCCAAAATTGTCTTTCATTAACCTTGCCGTGACAATTACAATCACAACAAAGAAATTTGCCAAATCGGTCGAGCCATTCTCAAGTGATGATCTTTCATATACATTTTTGTTGTGATTTAGTTTTTAGCGGATATCGTACTCAACAAAATTTATAAACAAAAACTTGTAATTTTCGGCGCTTAACTAACTAATGTGGCTTAGTGAATTCGTCGGATCACCCATACGATTCGACAAATTTTTACGAAAAATTTTGCTAAGCTATTCGTAAAAAAATAATAAAATGTATGCCCGAGTCACTAGAATTACAATTTAAATATTTCATAATCGTGATTTTATAGGAGTGATACGCCTAAATGTATACGTTTCAGTAAACTATAAAAATGATTTATTGATCTTGTCCTGTTTTTTGATAAATATTGGATAAGTGCTTAGCCATGAAATGAAGTGGGTGGTAGTTTTTCAGTAAAAGAATATCTAAACGTGACGTTCATCGCTCCTAAAAATAAATAAAAATAATAATTTAATTTATGTTATTTTAATTAAGGAAACAGAAAAAAAATTCTTGTGAATATAACAACAAGAACAACCAAAAAGACGAACATTTTTCCATTTTTATGGCTTTTCTTTGAAGTGTTTTTTATGTAAATTTTTTATTTATTAGAAAAAAATTTAAATTCTTTTTTTTTTTTTTTTTTTTTTCATTTGCAGAAAGGAATGAATTTTCACTGAGGGTTGTAATCTTTTGTTTGTACAATAACATATAGCAAAGATATTATTCTGATATGGAGTTTACCAGAAGATATATTGCGGGGTCGAAAGTTCAAGTCAATAATCATTTTGCACTCGTACATCTTATTACCGTTACTCGCATTTGATTTATTGTTTTATAAGATTTTGGTAGCAAATTAACTCATAAAACTTTTCTCATTTAGTGTATACAGTATATGATGGTTAGGTTAGGTATACGTATAACCGAAACCCCTATTTTAATCATCATTATCTTGATTAAATTCCATGGAACATAGCTGAACATGCACATACTATACTTATTTATGTTATGTCGATAAACCAAAATTTGATTTAAGATTTCCAAAATTATAACCATCGTATGTACGGTTTGCATATAGAACTAGAACACAACACCTAAAATTTTCTATTCCTTGTTGTGTACACAAATAATTATTTGACATGACATACACGTATTCTCCGATTTTGTTTTTCCACCCGGAAAAAAACTTATATTCAAATGGTATAGTATGGGAGGGGAGGCGGAGCAAATGGCAAAAATGTTCGATATGGATAAAGCGCAAGGATATTTCTTTGCAAAGGTATGTAAACGTGAGATTATATAACATGTTATGATGATGTTTGTCTTTCAAAAAACGAATCGTAATCAACATAAATAAGTGTTATATGTGTGGTGTGTAATTTTAATATGTAGAACCCGGTACCGCGGAGTCAAATAAATAGCTAAGAGTTAAGCATAAATCAGAATGAAATATTATGTTTTTAGCACATGCACATCAAAATCAGTATTCTACTCAAATAACGTTCAATCAGTATGGGCAGGTCATAAATTTTCGATAGTTTTATTATTTTACTTGAATAACGAGTGTTCCGCACATAATCACCCTGAGGATTTGTTTAAACCCTCTCCAATATTGAATCACATTTGTATCAGTTATAATCATTTTATCTTTCAGCAACAAGGCTAACCCTAAATTTACTCAATATATATTAGACTAGTTTCGCTAAACAGATGCACACTATTCTTGAATTTAAAATTGGTTCCTCGAGCCTATGCCGAAACATCATCAACATCGAGGTCGAAATCCTGCACATACTAATTAACGTAAATTCATGAACATCAACTAGTTCGAGACGCTAACAGTACCCGAATTAGCCAACCCTAATTTTCAAAACCAGCTTTGGCAGAACCTCAAATGACCCCTACGCTGCAAACTTTAATGGATCAAATACAAATATTAACGCAACAAGTCGCGGTTCTAAGTCAACGACTGACTTCATCACCCCTGAGACCTCAGATCCCGGATTATTCATCATATCAATCTAAACCACCAGAGATTAATATGGTTCACGCAGCAAATACTTTGCCACCGGGGTTTCATTTCAACGTTTTGGTCAAAGGCCTACAAACCATCCCATAACGTTCTCTAATAATGTTACGGAAGCTGGTTCTCTTGCTAAAAATTATTTCCAACCAGTAAGTTCCTTTAATATTCCAAATTATGAAATCAGTCATCCAGCTTCAATGAACAAGCCTTTTACTATAGCATACATACCAACTACAGTTGCTCAGGAGCTTTGCTCGTTCGGGTGTAACGTTCGATTGTTCGCCAGGAGGATTGCCCGCCAATTTGTTTATCCTACAACTTGAAACGTTGGCCAATTCTATGAAGCTCAGTCAACAGGACCTGTTAAACGAATTAAATTTTGTTCTCAAAGGAATTGTGCTTCATTGGTATTGGAATTTCTGTCGGAATAATCTAAATCTTCAGTGGAATAAAGCTTCGCTCAATTCTATCAACACGTTTGGAGCTTAAAATTACAATACCATGATCCGTACCCCGAAAATCGGTTAATAGAAGTACTAATGAGGAATATGAATCAGCAACTTCAATTTCCTACCCAGACGAGCTCAACGCAGTCGAATCTTCAGAAGTGGAAGAATCAAATATAGCTGAACTGAAACATGCACGTAGTCCATTTTTCAAGTTAAACATTGAACACGCCAGCATCAGAAAGACAACAATTTTATCCAAAAATACCCGATGAAGAACCCATATGCTTTAACTGTTGTGACTTGGGTCATACCTTTCGCGATTGCCGATTACCTCAAGGGATATTCTGTCATCGTTGTGGCTATCGAAATACAATCTCGTATAAGTGTCCCAGATGCTTGGAAAACCTATCGATGGGACAGCGGAGAACTGGGAACCCTGCCCCAACAACGCAAACTATTCCCAGGCCATTTGCCAGTCCACTAATTCCAGTACAAAACACGGCACAACAACGAACCAACATAACGTTACTTCAACGAGACATATCCCGTGGGAAGAATCCACCTTCGATCTAACAATAAAACCTTTGTATTCAGTATTACCACCGAATCTCCAATGACTATATAAGGGCCACTACAGATATAGTAATAATCATGAAGAAATTAATATTCATAAACGACGGTACAATCTAAAACAACGGAAACGGATGAAGAACTATTGGAAACATCAAAGGGCTCAAAGGGCTTGTATCTTGTCAACTATTATCTCCACAACCAATCTAGATACTAGACCATACGCATTAGTTACCATAAATGACGTGCAGCACACCGGACTACTGGACAACGGAGCTACAATTAGAATACTTGGATTAGGTTCAGAACACAAGTTGATAGAGCTAGGAGTGAAAAGTAAAGAGTGTGCGGATTTATTCTCGCAGACGTTGTATTTAATAACCAGAAACATCAGACGAAGTTAAATATTGTACCCAGCCTAGAACAGACAATATACCTCGGTATAGATTTCTGGAATTTATTTCAAATTACGCCTTCTATAAATTCTATACAAAATCAAACCGCTTCTCGCCAAGATTCGAATCAGCATAGCCTAACCCCCGAACAAACTCGTAGATTAGAGGCAATCATTGAAAACTTTCCATCGTCATCCAAATTAGGCCTTGGGAAAACTTCCCTTATAGAACATTCAATTAAAGTCAGTACGAAGTTGAGCCAATAAAGCAGTGATTTTATGCCATTTCCCCTATCAAGCAGAAGCTAATGTATCAGGAACTGGATCAGATGCTAGCACTAGGAGTTATTGAGTTAAGTTAAAGTTCATGGTCATCTCCGGTGACGCTGTAAAGGACTATACAGGATGCCTATCCGCTGCCGCTTATCGAGGGATTGTTGGGTTGGTTGGAACAAACGAAATTTAATTCGGCCATTGATTTGAAAGACGCCTTTTGGCAAATACCACTGGCTCAGCAATCTCAAGATAAGACGGCGTTCACAGAACCAGGAAGGCCTTTATATCAGTTCACGGTCATTCCTTCCGGACTATGAAACGCGTCGCAAACCATGTGTCGGCTTATGCATCGAGTTATCTCGTCAGAGTTACAGCAAAACATCTTCCCGTATTTAGATGACTTACTCATAACTTCGGCCAGTTTAGAACAACATTTTGAATTATTGAAACTATAGTTGCACATCGGTTATTGTTTGCTGGATTGGCAGTGAACGTCGATAAATGTAAGTTCGTGATGAAGGAGTAATATACCTAGGTTATATAGTCGGGGATAGCTGCCTCCGAACTAATCCTGCCAAGATCCAGGGAATCCTAGATTATCCTAGACCCACTACTGTTAAGCAGATTCGCCGCTTTCTGGGCCTCTGTGTATGGTATCGCTTCGCCTATAAGTGACTTGCTAAAGAAGGGAAAGAAATTCAGTGGGATGGTGACCACGGATATCTCGTTTAAACGATTGAAAGAGGTACTCTCCACCGCCCGGTCTTGGCGAACCCTGATTTTAACCAACCATTCTTTATTCAATATTATGCTTGCAAGGACGGTATTGGAAGCGTGCTATTCCAGCGTGACAATCACAACCACGAACGACCGATCGCTTTTATATCTCAAAAATTAAACTCCGCTCAAAAAATTACTCCATTACGGAGCTAGAATGTCTAGCTGCAGTTGTAAGCGTGAAAAGATTTCGATGCTATATAGAGGGTTATCCCTTTTCGATATATACGGACCACGCTTCTCTGAAATGGTTAACGTCACAAAGGAACCTCTCCGGCAGATTAGGAAGGTGGAGCCTTAAACTCCAGCCTTTCGACTTTATAATAGAGTATCGTAAAGGGAGCGATAACATCGTAGCAGACTCGTTGTCTCGCGCGTTCCATGAAACCTTAAACAAAAATTCTAGATTAGGATGGATGCAACAATACGAGGTATCAGTGATTCCTAATGATACATCTTTTATATGTTCAATTAACTTAGTTGACTAGGCCGCAAAAGTAAATGATACTGTAGCACATAAGGATTTACCCCCGTTATATATTGACCTAGAATCCCCAGCATTCTTTACGAGCAAGTATTTGGAACATACACAGAATATGCTGGATTCCGAAAAGACCCAACATACCAATTATCGTGTTCATAACGGTAAGCTCTTCATAAATTTCCACTACGGAACGAGATACATCTACACTGATGTATCAGATTGGAAGTTGGTAGTGCCCGATGAGTTACGTCAGGAGTTGTTAGAACGCGTTCATAATAGTCCAACAGCAGCACATTTAGGTGTCGATAAAAGTTTATAAGTTCAAGTTATTTTTGTTATTTTGTTCTTTTTGTTTTCTTTATGTATATCATATAATTTTTATGGGTGATAGCTGGCAAGTACATTCCACTAACTGGATCCTGTACGAAGCTAAGAAAAGTAGCCTAGTGTCGTTATTTTACACTCTCTAGTATAAATGTAATAATGTCTCAATAAACAGGGTATTGGCGGGAATTGGAACCGTTGGTCACTGCAAAATTGCTTTTTTTCGTGGTATGATGCTAATGTTTTATTTTTTTTTAAATGCGGTTTAAATTAAATCATTGTTTCACCTGGACTACCAACCTCATCACTCCTGAGTCTGTAGCCAGAATTATGCAACCGCACCAGATCTGGAACAATGATATTCTGCTAGTCCGCTCAAGGCTAACGCGAGCGGCTACAATATCGATGAAACACTACGTTGGTCCCCGAATCAAGTCTAAATTATAATGAAGAAGAAAACCTATGCAAGAGTTACGTCATCCAGGCATCCCGGATGTTCTTAACAACAACATCCACATTAGGAATTATATTTCATTTTCTTTCCCACAAATTAATTTTATCAAATTTATTTTTTATATTAACATTTCATATTTCAAATTCTTGTTTAAATGCTTATTATAGATTTTCCTGTATTTTATTTCATTTTAAATTTATCACATTTCAATTTTATTCTCACAAGTATTTTGTTAACGTAATCTAAAAGGTAAATTTTTATAATCCATTTTCATTTTAAAAAGGATTAGATTATATTTGGAAGCGAACGACGGAACATCGTTCGTAGGAAGTGATAGCTTCTGCTTGAGTTATATTGTTAAGTTAAATACAGTGTCTTAAGTTGTTAAATTGTGTATAAATAAAATAAAAGTTATAATTGGCGCAGTTGAGTGGGATCCTATGTCAATAGGAAAATACGCAATATAAAAATATAATAAATTTTTTTTTTTTTTTACGTAAATTGTAAATAATTTATAATAATTTATAATTACTC
Source organism: Nephrotoma appendiculata (assembly GCA_947310385.1). Classification (NCBI taxonomy): domain Eukaryota; kingdom Metazoa; phylum Arthropoda; class Insecta; order Diptera; family Tipulidae; genus Nephrotoma; species Nephrotoma appendiculata. The sequence goes on along the minus strand of OX371224.1, from coordinate 83,093,712 downwards.
AAGAAGAAAATTAATAAGTGAAATTACCTACTGGGGTTAATACCAGAACAGTGATACAAAAAAAAAATAAAAAAGCAAAAATAATCAAAATTAGAAATTTTATCAAGTACACAAGGACACTCAAGGACTGATAAGTCGGAAAAAATAAGAAACGGTTACCATTGTGCTTCGAAATCAATAACTGATTGAGACACTCGACGGATCATCGGGTGACATGCAGAAAACGCTGTTTTTCATGTGATAAGTGAACATATTTTTACAATTTACTAGATTCCCTTGAATGTTCCCTTCCTTTAAAAAATCCAAATATATCTGTTGTCCTACTTCTACTTGTACCGCGGATTACGGTTACGAGAATAGCCAATTAGAGACGATTAAATTAGTATTAGACGATAATTTAGAAGAATTAAATTTAAAAAGTATTAAAGATTATTCAATGGATCAAGTCAAAGAAAGTTTAGAAAAATTAAAAATCCCTGATGCAGTCAAGGATCTGCCACATTTTGATGGCAACAAAAGAACATTGTTCGACTTTATCGGCAATGTAGAAGAAATTTTGCAAGTGCTAGTAGGTATAGATGGTACGCCAAATAGCAAAATTATATTGAGGGCAATTAGGAATAAAATCATAGGAGAAGCGAACGAGGTACTAAATATGTACGGCACTCCTCTACAATGAGAAAGCATAAAAAAAAATCTGATATCCGATATATATTCGACTATAATGAATAACATCAAAATTAATGAGCAGAACGAGAATGTTGTGATTTCCAAACAAACACTATATGAAGAAATATGTAAAAACATCTTTCTTTCCGGGTTAAGGGAACCACTAGGTTCAATTATTAGGGCAATGAGACCGTCAACCCTATGTGAAGCATTTAGTTTTTGTCTGGGAGAACATAACATAGCTTACATCAAAAATAATTATTTTCAGAAAGGTATAACGCCGATAAGGAAACCTTCACCTCAATCTCAAAATTATAGAACAAATTACCCAATCAATTTACCTTTCCCATCATATTCTAAATTTACGCACCAATACCCACATAATAAACAACAAATTCCCCAATACCATCAGTTCTATAGACCAAATGTCCCACATAATCCTTTACAGTTCAAACCAAATTTCAATCAGTTCAAACCAACTTTAATTCAGAAACCACCTCAACATAATTATCACGAACCCATGGACACATCAAGTGGTCATTCCAAATTTAAAAACCCAATTAGATATAATAACAATAATAACAACGGTAATAATAATAATAATAAGGGAGGTAATAATAACAATTTCTTTCGTTCAATGGGTCAACCAAGATTCCATGCGGAAGAGTTATATACAGTAGAAAACAATTTTCCAAATAATTTAGAAATCAATGATAACCAAATTCAAGAACCTAACCCAGAATATTCATACTATAATAACTACCCAATTGAGAATGATCAGCAAACCGATTTGCAGATTGAACACTATTGTCCGGTTGAAAATGAAATAGACGACCAGGATTTTCCTGCACCAGCCTCGGCAGACAATACGGGTATTTAGACTTTAACAAACACCAGTCATCTCTGTTGCCTTATATACATATCCCTTTTTCAACCAAGAAAACAAAAAAATTGGCTTAATTTTAGCCAACCCACACAAATGTGTGAGTAAAAAACCATAGTATGTAATGGCGTTGTTGATAAAAAAATTCGCTTCATTTGAAGTACAACCAACACAATTGTGCGTATAGATATAGTGTTTTTTTCGGACGAAAATAAGTTAAAAAGGAATTCACAAATGTGTAAGTTGGTTGAAAACACATACCAAAATAAATTTTTGACATGGTACTTTTGCCCTACCCGCACAATTGTGTTAGTAAATCACTAAAGGGATATTAAAGGACCAAACAATCAAATTTTTAATAGACACAGGAAGTAATCAATCATTCATTAGGCCTAATCATGTAAAACCTGAGCTTGTCAAAATTATCGAACCAGTCGAAATCAAAACTGTATTTAACACTCATTCTTTAAATAAACAGATAACTGTAGACGGACTAGACGAATTTAAAACAAAAGAAATACTTCAATTCCTATTATTTAGATTTCACGATTACTTCGATGGGCCAATCGGGTTAGAGCTCATGCAACAATTACAAATCAAATCAAGTAACGAAACACCACCGGATATTTTAGACCTAATTAGAATAAACCATTTAAATGACCAAGAAAAGAAGACAATAACTAAATTATGTAAAAATTTTGAAGACATATTTTATAAGGAAGGACAGGATTTGTCTTTTACCAACCAAATTAAACACTCTATACAAACCACCGATAATGTACCTGTCTACAGCAAATCATACAGATATCCATATATACATAAGGAGGAGGTACAAAAACAAATTACGAAAATGTTGGAACAGGGCGTCCAAGCTTCTCGCCATGGTCGTCCCCTATTTGGATCGTTCCCAAAAAATTAGACGCTAGTGGAACACAAATATGGAGACTCATAATAGACTATAGACGACTCAACGAAAAAACGATAGACGATCGATACCCTCTTCCAAACATAACTGAAATCCTTGACAAATTAGGAAAGTGTATGTATTTCACTACACTGGATTTAGCATCGGGATTTCACCAAATAGAAATGAAATCTGAAGATATCCCCAAAACAGCATTTAATGTAGAAAACGGTCATTACGAATTTGTGCGAATGCCGTTTGGTCTAAAGAATGCCCCGTCCACCTTTCAACGGGTCATGGACAACGTATTGCAGGATCTACAACGCAGAATTTGCCTGTGCTACATGGATGATATCAAGAACACAGAGAAAGTCTTACAAAGGTATTTACAAAGCTCAGAGAAGCTAATTTGAAAATCCAAATCGACAAATCCGAATTTCTCCATAAAGAGATCTCATTTCTAGGACATTTAGTAACCAGTGAAGGAGTTAAACCTAACTTAGACAAAATAAAAGCAGTGAAAAATTTCCCTCTACCCCGTACAGAAAAACAAACTAAATCATTTTTAGGATTGCTGGGATATTATAGGAAATTTATTAAGGACTTTGCCAAACTTACAAAACCTCTGACCGAATGTTTGAGGAAAACAAAAAAAATAACTTTAGACTCCAAATACATCGAATGTTTCGAATTATGTAAGAACCTATTGTGCAACGATCCCATACTACAATACCCAGACTTTTCTAAACCTTTCAATTTAACGACGGACGCAGGCAACTTCGCTCTAGGAGCTGTATTATCTCAAGGTCCGATAGGATCAGACAAACCTGTTTGCTACGCCAGTAGAACATTAACCCAAACTGAAACAAACTACAGTACAATAGAAAAAGAACTTCTGGCCATTGTATGGGCTACAAAGTACTTCCAACCGTATTTATATGGAAGGAAATTCAAAATCATAACCGATCACAAACCTTCTACATGCGGCTAATGTCACTCAAAGAACCAAATTCTAAGCTAATACGCTGGAGACTTAAACTTGAGGAGTTCGACTACGAAATATGCTATAAAAAAGGCTGTTAATTAAGAAAATTAATCCTTTTGGGCGAAATTAAAAAAAAAAATCAAAATAGTGAACATAAAGGGTTATCCAATTCAAGCTTGATAAAGTAAACTTAAAAAAAACACACAAAATATTCGGAATGTATTGTAATTTTTATTTCATTTTACAGATTGATCCTTGCCATTTTTAGTTAAACAAGACATCATTCAAATGTCCTCCACGGGACTTCTTACAGGCCTTGATTCTTTTGAGGTAATTTTCAATGACTTTTCGGCACATTTCGGGCGGTATCTCGGCCATTACCTTACGAATATTAGTTTTCAATTCGTCAAGAGTTTGAGGATTGTTTGCGTAAACACGATCTTTCGCGTAGCCCCACAAAAAGAAATCCAAAGGCGTTAAATCACAGGATCTTGGAGGCCAATTGACATCAGCCAATCGCGAAATCAAACGTCCAGGAAATTTCTCTTGCAAAAGATCTCGATTTGCTCGTGTTACGTGACTGGTTGCTCCATCCTGCTGGAACCACATATCGTCAAGATCATAATCCTCGATTTTCGTAAAAAAATAATCGGTTAACATGCGGCCATAGCGCTCAGAATTGATGGTAACGGTTCGTCCATGGTTGTTCTCAAAAAAATACGGCCCAATCACACCACCAGACCACAATGCGCACCAAACAGTGACTTTTTCCGGGTGTAATGGCTTCTCTACAATCAATTGTGGATTTTCTGAGCCCCAAATTCTACAGTTTTGCTTATTAACGTATCCACCAAGCGAAAAATGAGCTTCATCACTGAAGAAAATTTTGTTCGAAAAATCAGCATCGACGGCCTGTTTTTCCAACACCATGCTCCATATTCTTAAATGCTCCATATTCTTAAATGGCAGAATGTCAACTAAATAAATGACAGCGTACTTGACGTTTATCTTTGACAGATGTCGGTATACAGATTTCTACTTTATCAACCTCGAATTGGATAACCCGTTATTATGTATGCTGTGTTTGTGAGTTCAACTACAATTATGCAGAATCATAAAATTTCGTAAATTATACGAAATTTAATTAAAATGAAATACACTTCAACATGTAAAGGAGAAAAAAAAACATCATTATGGATAGCAGTTATGACAAGAAGTAACTGAACTACTTCTCTAAGGTATAAATTTCTCTATCACTTTTAAACTCAATTTTCAACAAGCTGATCGAATTGGACATTACCAAACTGAATTAATTATGCCGCTTCATAACACCTACATATATGAGATCTCCACCCAACATGAATACTTACAATAAATTATTCTCAATATATGTAACCGAAAGGGAAACGTCATCAACCATCAACATTTCGTTCAACGTTTCATTACAAAAAATTTAATAATAATTGTACTATGTATATATTAAATAACTCTTAGTCATCTTCGATATTTTATTTTATATAAAACATTTTTTATTATCTTCATTCATTTCATTCAACATTTTTTATATTATGTAAGAACAAATAATTTTTTTTTCAATTTCATTCAATCATAAAATTATTTTTTAAATTTTGGGAATACCGTTAGTTAAATTAATTGTAAATACGCTCCTCATTTTATATTGAATTGATATGATAATTCTATACAAAACCATAATTTAATGCGATTTAATTTTCTTGAGTGCAACGTTTAATTATAAGTCGCGAATCTATTTTCATCCATCATTAATGACCAAGGAAGAACCTTCAGGTATTAAATACTAGCTTAGAACTCGACTTATTTCTACATCTTCAAATACATCCGAAAAGAGTGTTGATAACTGTTCAACAATGGATTTCGATTATGGTCTTGCTGTAAAATTAATACCGGAGTTTGGTGGCGATCATCAAACTCCTCTACATAAATTCATCAACTGTTATGATGGGTTCTACGGAATGTTGTCTAAGGAATCAAAACCTACTTTTCTTACATTCATTCCTCATAAACTAAATGGCCAAGCGTACTCTGTATATCGCTTTGGTACTTTTAAAAATTGGGACGAATTGAAAATTGCATTAAACCATAACTTCAAAACCCTTCTGGCTATGGAATGCATTCAGTTAGATTTAATCAAAGCTACTCAAGCCAAGGATGAATCTGTGCATAAAATTGAAACTTTATTAGCAGAGCTAAACGAAGCTTGCCTTGAGATGCAAAGCAAACTAACCGATGAGGTACAACAATTAAATTCCAAAACTGCCTTACGTTCATTTCAATGTGGGCTTCGAGAACCTATTGGTATTATTATAAAAGCAGGCGATTTTAAATCTCTAAAAAATGCAATTGCAAAAGCTTTAGTAGAGGAAACTCAATTAACATCGAAAATTGCAATTCTACCAAATATAAATCAATTAAAACCACAAGTGACAAAATGCCAAATTTGCCAAAAGAATGGACACATGGCCTCTGTTTGCTTTTCCAGATATTCGGGTCCAGGTGGCTCTCGAGCTGTTCCACCTCAGGATCTTCGATCAGCTATAGGCCGTCCTTCAATTAGGATTATTTCGTGTGCATATTGCAAAAAGGAAGGTCATCATATTAATCAGTGTTTCAAAAAGAAACATTCTGACTTACGAATTCAACATCGCTCAAATAATAATAATAATTCAAATCTTACATCGGAATCTGAAGCTCAGGGAAACTCGAAGGGTCTCGAAGGGTTTCGAAGGTCACAAGGGCACTCCCTTCCGAGTACCATTCAAACAATAACTGAGTGTCTAATCAATACAGATTGCTTACCGATAAATCAATCTTGTAACATTTATTTGGAGAATCATACAGAGGATAATATTTACGTTAAATTAAGCCTTGATATTGGGAAATCTCGTTTGTATAACTTTCTATTAGTTACAGGTGCCGATGTCAGCGTAATTAAAGAATCGTGTGTGATTGAATCTTCAATATTTTATCCAACTTTAAAATGTCAAATAAAAGGTGTAATCAGTGGAGTTGATGAATCCTTAGGATTAGTGCCATCGAAAATAATTTTTACTGAGACGTTCAGCATTGCTCATAATTTCCAAATTGTAAATGATGAATTTCCAATCCCTTGTAGTGGAATTATTGGTAAAGATTTTCTGACTCATTGGCAATGCAAGATAGACTTTGAGAATCTAACGTTAGAAATTCCTTTTGAAGCTACATCAATTCTTCTTGATCTAATAACATCCTCGTCTAAATTAATAATTCCTCCAAGAAGTGAACAGATCATTAATGTAAGGTGTAAAAATATCGAAAACAACGCGGAATACTTGTGCTTATCCAAGGAGATAATATCGGGCGTGTTTGTTGGAAATACAATTGTTGAACCTCGCAATCAATCTGTTACTCTTAATTTAATAAATACTAATGACAAACCTGTCCAATTTTTAGCCAAGGAGTTAACATTTGATAAGCTTGTACATTATGATATATTTTCTCTCAAATCCTGGAACAATACAAATACTGATCGTTTAAAAACCATTGAGTCATCTGTTTCATTATCACACCTAAATCAAGAAGAACGTGAATCCATTAGACGTATTATACGTGAATATAATGACGTATTTCATTTAGAAGGTGATATGCTAACTGCTGCTCAAGGAGTTAAACATAGTATTCCAATAAAATCAGATAGTGTACCTATTTATAAAAAATCATATCGAATGCCTGATGCAATTATAAAGGAAATAAACGGTCAAGTAGATGAGATGCTAAAACAAAACATAATTGAACCAAGTGAAAGCCCTTGGAACTTTCCCTTTTTAGCTGTAACAAAAAAATCCGGAGATGGTTCGAGGAAATAGCGTGTCGTTGTCGACTTTCGTCATTTAAACGACATAACATTAGACCGCGTATATCCTCTTCCAAACATCGTTGAAATACTGGATCAATTGGGCAAATCCTCATATTTTACTAGTTTAGACATGACCAAAGGGTATCACCAGGTGCTGTTGGATGAAGATGCAAAACCCAAAACCGCTTTTAATACTAGTGCTGGGCATTTTCATTTCAATCGTATGCCATTTGGTTTGAAAGGAGCTCCTTCTACTTTTCAACATTTAATGAATACAGTACTATCTGGACTCAATGGCTTAAAATGTTTAGTTTATTTAGATGATATTGCGATATATGGGCAAAATTTATACGAATACAATAAAAGACTACGCGAAGTACTCGATTGTCTAAGAACACATAAATTAAAATTAAATCCAGTTAAGTGTCAATTTTTACGACAAGAATTAACTTACTTAGGACATATTGTAGGACCAGACGGAGTAAAGCCCGATCCCGAAAAGGTTGGTGCGGTTGTAAACTATCCTGAACCTAAAACTCAGCGTGATGTTAGAGCATTTCTTGGGTTCGTAGGATATTATAGGCGTTTCGTGAAAGGTTTTTCTAAAATTACCTTGCCTTTAACAGCTCTTCTAAAAAAGGAAATACCTTTTGTTTGGTCTCCGTTTTGCGATGAAGCTTTTAAAACCCTTAAGTCCATAATAATTAAACCACCTATACTTCAATTTCCTAACTTTGATAAAATGTTCATAATAACGACGGACGCAAGCGATATAGCTATCGGATCAGTTCTTTCCCAAGTATTTGAAGCCGGTGAACTACCTATTGCTTTTGCTAGTCGAACCCTTACCAAAGCAGAGAAAAATTATTCCGTAATAGAAAAAGAGCTTTTAGCTGTTTTTTGGAGTATTAAACATTTCCGTGCATATTCGTATGGCCGAAAATTTAAATTAATAAGCGATCACAAACCATTGGTTTGGTTATTTGGTATGAGCAACCCTTCCTCGCGTTTAATGCGATGGCGCTTAGAGCTCGAACAATATTATTTCGAAATCTCTTACAAACCAGGAGCACTTAACAAAAATGCAGACGCATTAAGCCGTATTTCGATTGATGAATCAAAACTCCTTAAAAATATTTCTTTACAAACTCCTGATTCTTCCAACAAAAGTCTGTCTTCGCCTTCCAATTCTTATAATAATCAACAAACTAGTAGTTCGGAACCGAATTTAACATCTTATAAACATATTAACGCAGTTACTCGTTCACAAACTAAACCCGAAATAAAAAACTTATCAGGTAACCCGAGTATTTCAGAAAATAAACCTTCCAATAATAATAGCAGCAAATTAACCCCTCTCAACGGAACCTCTGATCAGATCCATCCACAACCAAATATAATAGAAATAACCGATCCTAACAACCAATTAAAACTGATACAGGAATTTCATGATATACCTCTTGGTGGTCACCAAGGTATCCAACGAACATACAAACGCATGCGCAAATACTATTACTTTCCGAAAATGCTAAGTATGATTGAAAAATTTATTAAATCATGTGACTCTTGTCAAAAGAATAAAGCAAGTCCAGTTAAGAGAATGCCAATGACAATTACTTCCACATCTAATAAACCCTTCGAAAAGATTTTCTTGGATATTGTTGGCCCATTATTATCAAGTTATCATCAAAATAAGTACATATTGACTATTATGGATGATTGAACTAAATATGCTGTTGCTGTTCCAATTCCAAACCAGGAAGCTGAAACAGTGGCTAATGCTCTTTTAACAGATTTTGTAAGCATCTATGATTGCCCACAGTCAATTTTAACTGACCAGGGTACAAATTTCATGAGTTCGGTCTTTCAAAATCATTGTAAACTTCTTAGAATAAAGAAAATCAATACATCCGCTTTCCATCCTCAAAGCAATGGAGCTTTGGAACGCTCACATCGTACACTTATTGAATATATATACGACATTTTATAGATGAAAATGGACTGGACTGGGATTTTTGGATTCGATACTCAATGTTTGTGTATAACACCACACCTCATTCAACTACGAATTTTATGCCTTATGAGCTAGTTTTTGGAATGGTACCAAACTTACCGCTTTCATTCCATAATAATCCAAATGTTGTTTACAATTATGACGATTTTCTCGTAGATTTTAAACATAAATTACAAAAATCCTATGACAGCTCGACAACATGCACAACAATCCAAATTGAATTCTAAAATTTATTACGACCATGATTCAAATAATACTCTTTACAATGTTGGAGATTTAGTTTGGCTAAGAAATGAAAACAATAAGACCAAACTATCCCAAATTTGGATTGGACCTTATAAGGTGTTAGAAATAATAAGTCCGGTAAATTGTAAAATTGAAATTGGAAGAAAATACAAAATCGTGCATAATAATCGCCTCAAATTGAAATTATAGAATTGTCATAACAAATTTTAATTGATTACACATCTTTGTAATTTAGAAATAAGTTAATTTAGATATTATAAATTGATGAATTCATGAATTAAAACAAAAACAAAAAAAAAAAAAAAAAAATTATAAAACTAAATTGGAATTAAAAATTTATAATAAAATAATCTTAGCTGTACATTAACTTTCAAATTAGAAATACTTTTTTCTTTGTTTGTTATCTTAAAGATGCACAACATCTTTCTTCAGGAGGAAGGTGTTATGTAAGAATATTTTAAGCGAAAAAGCCCTAAAATAATTTAATATATTGTACTAGATTAATTTTAGATTAGTACTAGTAATTATACATTGAGGAGCTGTAATCGATTTAAACCCCTATATAAGCTTAACAAACAAATAAAAAAAGGCAGTCTCTCTCGTTAGTAGTTAACACGGAGTTATATAACAAAAAGATTATTGTGCTTAAAATATATAAGTGTATTGTACTTAAATAAATATATAGAGTGATAATTACTGTAAAATTATACCTAAATTTATATAAAATGTATATAATGTGAACTAATAAAACCTAACTTTGTAAAAATATATAAACATAACTCTGTAAAAATATATAAACGATATTCTTGTATAAATTGAAATAATGTGAAACCTAAAAATTGTTTAATACAAAAACTAATTACTATATAAAAACTTAAAAGGATTAAGTGTTTTAATTAAAGTGACTCTAAAATTCCAAAATGGACTCGCAACGCAACAACCGAGTGGTTAGTACACAACAAGGCGTTCAAAACACGAATGCGGACGCGTTATCCCGAATAGAAATACATTTAAACGAAACGAATAATTCTATACAGGAGAACAATAGTGACGAAACAATATCATCAACGAGTTCAAACGAAGGAATCAGAGGAGTATACCGATATCGAGTAGACCTCTGAACGAGTTTACACATCAACTAGTTTTAGAAAGGAACGGCAATTTGAACCCAGATATAAAACTAAAAATATTATTTACAAATAAAAAAAAGGTATACAATAAAACAAAACAATTTGGATAATGAGGACGTTATAACGGATATCATTAAAAATTATACCTTGCCAAAAAAGGTTACAGGCATTCTTACTGACGATGAAACATTTAAAGTAATAGAATTAGTATATAATAAATTCTTTGATAATGGTATTTTTAAACTAGTTAGATGTAAAGTATTATTGTACGATGAAAGCAATAGGGACAAACAAGAAACTATTATTCGCGACTACCATAATAGATCAAATCATCGAGGAATAAATGAAACATGGTTACACCTAAAACGACAATATTATTTTCCGAAAATGAAAATGTTGATAACCAAGATCATTAATAATTGTGACATTTGCAGTCGATTTAAATACGAAAGGAACGCAAAACCCTTAAAATTCGAATTGACAGAAACCCCAACTAAACCTCTGGAAATCCTACATATGGACATCTATTCGGTACATAACGAAACCTTTCTAACTATAATTGACCAATTCAGAAAATTTTCTAGTGCTTATTTGCTAAACGGTAGAAATAGTAAAAACATTATAAAGGCAATCAAACACTTTTTCTCACACCATGGAATTCCAAACAAAGTAGTTGTAGACAACGGGGCCGAGTTCGTCTCGACAATTTTCCAAGATTTTTCTAAATTATATAAGATTCAATTACATTTCACTTCAGGAGATTTCACTCCACTCTAACCGAAATCATTAGGATAATATATAACCAGAATAAAACTAAATCAATAGCAGAAATAATGGATGAAGCCATTATAACATACAACAATTCGATCCATTCGGCAACTAAATTGACACCCTTTGAATTAATATCAGGTCACATTAATAAACCTAATCCAGTAACTATACAACCTAACATGATTAGTGGACAAGATTATCTCCAAAACCATATTAAAAATTACGAAACCCTCGCTAAAGTAATTCATGATAGAAATTTAGAATCAAAACAGAAGTTGATAAACAAATTAAACGAGAAAAGAGTCGACCCTATAGATTTTGAACCTAATGAGCAAATATACGAGTATGAAAACAGAAGGAATAAATTGGCCCCTAGGTTTATGCAGCATAAGGTAGTTAAGAATAATAAAATAACATTAGTAACTAATAGACGTAAAGTTCATAAACAAAAGGTAAAATGTAGACGGAAATTTCAAAACGAACTAAGTAAGAATGAAGATACAACCGAGCCTAACTCCAATGAGTAGGTGAAATTTTTCCCAACACTTAAGTTGAGAAGTGCGATAAATCTTATTTTTAATTTTTTGTTAGCAACAAACGAGTAATTAATAAACGTACTTACAGGTTTATCCTGCTTAAAACAGCAGACGCACAAAAACTGGAAATACACGACTTGACGAACAACAGAGGATTGTTACCACTTAGACTAGGAGACGTAAGAATTATCGAAACCCACTCGAAATTGATACATATAGTTAACATAACGGAGTACGAAATAAATACAGAACTGATACGACAAAACATTAAAACCCTAACTAACCAGACAGGAAATAGACCACATTACAAACCTAAACTTATCATATTGAAGCAAAGATTTAGCACATTATTAAGCAATTTGGATTTAATTACACCGAAATATAGACTAAAACGAGGACTCATTAACGGACTAGGATCGGTTATCAAATCAATAACGGGAAGCTTAGACCATGACGACTACGTTGAAATAAATCAAAACATAGATATTCTCATGTCAAACCAAAACAATCTCAAAAATCAAGTTAAAAGAGCATATTAACGATCAACAATCTATTTTAGAAAAGCACATTAACAATTTCCAAAACGACGTTGTCGATAAATTGAATAATGTAGAATATATGTTAAAAGTAAATCAGTATTTCGATCAGATACTCTTTGACATTGACACTTTAAATAATCACCTGGAGGACATTTTGGAATCAATACTCTTAGCAAAATTGAAGGTTATCTCAAAACACATATTACATCCGCAAGAAATAAGTTACATTTACGATAAATTCAAAGAGCAAAACGTCGCAATTAAAGTAGACGAGAATATATATGAGTTTTTCGAGTTATTAGAATTGAATGTCTACTTCAATCACTCTAACATAATTTTTGTTATCCAAATATCTATATTTTACCCTGATACCTTTTCATTTTATCATTTAAAACAACTTCCAATCAACAATACCTTTACCTTAGAGTTGAAATCTCAATTCCTGTTACTCAGTAAATATGTACACCAATATGTTAACGAATCATGTGCAAAAATAGAACAAGTAAGATATTGTGCAAAAATCAAAAACACACCAAAAAGTTGCATACCAAATGTAATTAACAATAAACAACCGCATTGCAACATACTCAAGGAGACAATTGAAGACACAATTGAGTTGATAGAACAAAACTATTTACTCATAATTACGCATACCGAACTTTTGATAGAAACAACATGTAGTGAAAGCACTCGTAACAAAACGCTGAAAGGAATGGTTTTAATCCACTTCGAAGATTGTACCATCAAAATAAATAATATACAATACTGAAGCAAATATGCAACCTTCCGAGAGCCTATTCAAGTCATATCAACTTTGTACAACGATATTAATCTAACGGAAGTAACCAACAATTTAACATTGGAAAACGCTAAATGAATGGACATTAGAAAATACGGAGGCTATCTACGTACTAAATTTGCAACGTAATACTAATTACATTTTCATTATAGGAACAATATTTGTAATAATCCTAATAGTAGCAATGATGACAAGACAAGGCTTCAAGAAAATCTGGAAACCCAGGACTCAAATTTCATCGGAACCAGCATTCGAAGAAAGGCAGTCTACCCCGACCGGTCAACCGCCATCAATTCAACTCTCCTGGCCATCACTACATTCTTAGGGGGAAGGAGTTACGACATCCAGACATCCCGGATGTTCTTAACAACAACAACCACATTAGGAATTATATTTCATTTTCTTTCCCACAAATTAATTTTATCAAATTTATTTTTTATATTAACATTTCATATTTCAAATTCTTGTTTAAATGCTTATTATATTTTCCTATATTTTATTTAATTTTGAATTTATCACATTTCAATTTTATTCTCACAAGTAATTTTGTTAACGTAATCTAAAAGGTAAATTTTTATAATTTTTATATTCCATTTTCATTTTAAAAAGGATTAGATTATATTTGGAATAGCTTGTGCTTGAGTTATATTGTTAAGTTAAATACAGTGTCTTAAGTTGCTAAATTGTGTATAAATAAAATAAAAGTTATAATTCGAGCAGTACTTCCAATCGAAAAAATTCAGAGCGCCCAAATGAAGATGTGCTACAAGACTCCTATTTAAGGAACACACCAAAGACAAGCATCGGAGTCAAACCTAACAAATATTCTATTCAGGATTTTGGCCATTAAAATTTTTTTTAAATGATTCAGAGTTTCAATGATTGTACTAGGACTTTATGAGTGAATATCATGAACTGGGTCCTATGACAGAGGCCAATATAAATCCATAAACACTTTGTTATACGTCTAACGGATGAATCCCGGGATTTCTCGGGATTCCTGGAATTACCCGGGATTATCGGGATTCGCCGGGATTCCATATGAAACATCATGAACATATAAAGGATACAAAGTTGCAGCATGATCTAATCGAGTCAATCCCATCAACTAATGTACGCGGCAACCTATGTGAGCGGAAATATGTGAGTTTGAGTGTGTTTAATTTTGTATATGGTTTTTAATACTCTAATATCAATAAATTTAGGTATTTAATCATATGCGTGTTATTTGATAGGTAAATTAAATATTATGTGTAAACACAACACACGTCATTATTAAATTTATAATATTTTAGAATACAGAAATTTTTACTAAGATTTAAACAAAAAAAAAATTGGCTCATTTTAAGTCCGCACCACACAAATGTGTGAGTAAAAAAACACAGTATGTAATGGCGTTTTTGATAAAAAAAATTCGCTTGATTTGAAGTACAACCAACACAATTGTGTGTAAAGGTTATAAAGTTTTTTTCGGACGAAAATAAGCTAAAAAAAATCACAAATGTTAAGTTGGTTCAAACACATACAAAAATTTATTTAAGACCTGGGTGTCGATTTTTTCCAAAATTCGACGAACGACGAATGACGTTTTCGTATAGGTATAAGGAGTATAGTATACATTTTTATATTAGTGTGTGTAATTTTTCTGTGTTTATATTTGTTTGTTTTCTGCGAATGTAAGCATCAAAAATTATGAATCGGTACAAATCGGTTCAGTTTTTTTGGTGCTTGTGTCCTTTCGTCGTCTCAGTTGTTTGACGTCTCACCAAGTATTTGAGTGGTGAGTTAACACGTTCGCGTTAATTACTGCTATGGCGGCCATATACCTTTTTTGTTTTTTAACACGTTTTTAACACATTTTAAGGAATAACTCGACACATTTTTCAGTTTTCACAATACATTCCTTTCCGCGACGAAATATCATTGCAATAATTACAAAAGTTATCAAATGTGTTCCTGAGTAGCACACACATTTAGAAAGTGTGCCTCAATGTGTTAAGGAAAAAATATTTTAGCTACACATTTCAATTTTTTTTTCAATGTGATGTCGAATAAATTTTTTGTTTTCACAGAAACACAGAATAAAACTTATTTTAAAACTAAAATTAAATAAATTTAGTTTTATTTAAAGCATATTTATTTGCATTTACAAATTTTAAATGATAATAGGAAATTATATCTAAAAATGGCATATCCAAAAAATTTAAATGGCACACATTAGTACTAATACAATTACACACACCACTACTATATACATGCGGTTATTTCGTCAACTTCTCGAATTTTGGAAAAAATCGACATCCTGATTCTTTTGCCATACCCACACAATTGTGTGAGCAGGCAGGACAAGCACAAGGGATATACGAGTAGACTTGTAAAATTCTTCCTAACCTATCTATAGTTAGTATTTATATTACTTATTCGTTCGAAAGTGGTTGGCAGGATCTAGTGGCGCGGTTGGTTTGGGAATTGATTGCCATTTTCATTGCTACCAAAAGACTTTATTAATTCATCACTAATGTATATGAAGTCTAGACTGTGCACTCTACAATAATTAAAATATTGTGTCTTAATTACTTTATATATATATACAGATTAAGATTAATTGAGTTTTCAACCACCTCGAAGAAAAAATTTTCGAATTTTTTTTTATTGCAATATTCAATCTGGCCAGTTAAACACAGTTGGAAATCATAAATATAATCCAACGCAAAATTTATGGGTTGAGTTATGAATTATTTTTCTATACCACACCGCCATTTAACTAACGACTGATTGATTGATTGATCGACGCGGCATCAATGGATATGCAAATTTTATAAAGTTGCTTGCTTTATGCTGGAGTATAGACGTATATATGAGTATTAATTCTTATTCTTTACTCTTAGAAGTTAATCTTATGTATTATAATTTTTCATTCAAATTATAAGATGTCTATACCGTATAGTTAATAATCATAAGACGTAAGCATCCTAATTAAAAGAAAACAATTTGCGATAATATTAAAAGGATTTAAAATACTTACTTCTTTGAAAAATAGAATTTGATGTTTTAAGAGCAGTTCCTACATCTTAGTATCGTATGTTTTGTTTATATCTATTTACTGGTACATAAAGATAGTTAGAGCGTATATTTTGATAAATTTGAATTTAAAATTTATAAGAAAATGGTAAAATTCTTGGAAGAGCTTTTTTTAAGAAATGAATGAATTGAAAATGTGCAGAGTGTTTTTCTATATATACTCGTACCTACCTGTATAATCTCTATATATAGAAAATGTTTGAAATTTAAATCCTTTTGCAAGACTGGTTGTAATGAATTCTTGTATAACAAATGGAACACATAAAATTGAAAAGGGATATATAAATATCAAAGACAGATTAAATACATTTTTCATTTCGAAAATCAATTGCGGAAATTAATGATCTCATCGTCTTTTTGTTTCCCTGAAATACATTTAACGACAATTAGTCTTCTCTAATGCGGTGGTACTTGATGAACTTGAAACGCTTTACATTATAATCGGACACAGATAATCTCGCTAAGTTAATTAAATTTATGCATTTTTTAAATAATTAGTTAAATTATCGAAATCGGTATTCTGGGTGTTGATAATAAATTATCGGACAAAAACCCAAAAAAGTATTATTTTTCCATTCATTAAAGTATTTTGGACGGCGAAACAAAAATTTATTTAAATTATGTACAAAAAAAAACGAAATTGAAATACTCATAATTAACTCACAAAAGCTGGCTGGGTTCCACCCATTATACAATTTCAATACAAATTATACTTCGAAATAATGAAAATGCTTTTTTTTTTAATTAATTATATGTTTCAAATATATTTCAATTATTTATGTTTGTACAATTAATGAGTCTGGTATTCAAAAACTCCGGCAGATAATTGGTCATTACTTTAATTAAACGCCCTGGTTGTGATTATAACACTGAAATATTAAAACGATAGATAGCCTTATCTGTTAAAATGGATTTCTGCATAGTCTCGCTCATCTTCTTTTCTCGTATAATTCTTGAAAGATCAATATGGACACTAGCATAAAATATTGTTAAAATCTCGCCTATTTGTTTGGTGGGCGTTAATTCAGTGAAGGCTGATCATTTGGGCGGGACATTAATTCAGCGTAAATCGAGAGCAGCGTCTGTTGAGGATTAGGAATTTAATGACATTTGATAGCGACATCTAAATGTAAGCATTAAAAGTAGTTATATAGTAAATTATATCGTTACATAAATACGGGTGCGATGAACCCAATTAGTTAGTCTTTAGAGAGTCTCAGTTAAAACATGGTGCGCGATAGTTTAAAAGCGAAAGTGAAGAGTGCGATAAAATATTTAAGGTGTTTGAAGTGAAATTAGTTAAAAATAATTGTACAAGTGATGTGAAGGATATTAAAAAATGATTTTGAAAATCTTCGCTGTTGTGTTTTAATTTTAGTGGATATTTGGAAAATTATTGTGGGAATATTTCTGATATTTGAAGTTTGTCCAGAGTTTCTACAAAGACAAATAAATCTTTGTATAACACCGAAACAGCAATTATATCTATCTCTAGGTCAATACTTTATCCTAGCCTATTTTCTGGAGTTAAAATTTTAAATATTAAAATAATAAAATTAAAATTAAAATTTATGTAAAAAATTAACATCTTAAAAAAACTGAATTGATTTAGCATCGGGTAGCAAAGTGGATCAGCTTGCTGATTCTAGGTAATATCTAACAATATTCTACTTAGCGTCGTAATATTCGTCACAAGATGATGTAAACAGAGCTCTGATGGTGCGGGTCATTGTAGTATCGAGTTTCTATAATATCTAAAGGGATTCTGCCTGGTATGATCTCTCTCTCTCTCGCTCTCTCTCTCTCTCTCTCTCTCTCTCTCTCTCTCTCTCTCGCCGCCTCAAATATTGTTTCATAATCATATTTTGATTTCGGATAATGAAGGATCAATGAATTAATCCTAAATCAGCCGTTAAATTGTTTCCTTGTCACCACCGGAAATCGAACATGGGACCTCCGGTCGCTGGAGCAAGCATGCTGACCACTTTACCACGGGGGCGGTGGTATGGTAATTCTGGTATCGAGTTTCTATAATATACTAAGGGTGTCAAAGCATAAACCCATTCTGAAAATTAGACAGATGTTGTGAAATAATTGTCTTGGAAATTTAACACACAATAATTTCGAATTACTTCGACACCTTAAATGTGGTGACTATTCCTCTGTAGCATGAAATATCGCTTCCTTTTCCTGATTAAACATACACGCAGTGACAAATTGAAGAAAGATTACCTGTCAGAATAAATTAAATAGTGTGATTTTTTATAAAATCCGAACCGCAATCGTCTGAAAATTCACTAATTGCATTCATTAAATCGCCATGGCTAATGATTGGCATATAAATTGTTGCTGATTTACTGCATTTTAAGTTCAGTATGTGTTTGTTGGGTTGGATGTCACCCAATAAACACATACTGCGTTTTGTAGTATCAAATATAATTTTACGTATTGGCGTCTTCCATTCCTTGCGTTGCGAAGCACCTCCCGGTCCAAGATCGCAACGAAAAGTTCATAAAGATTAGACTGCGATGATGCCGTCAAGCCCGGGTGCCTTTTCATTTTTAAATCTACTAATACCTGCATCTGCTTCCTCTAATTATTACGGGACAACAACCTTCTAGCCCGGTGGGGCAATAGCTTGAATAGGGGTCGCTTCGTTGTTCCAATATAATAGAGCCGGATCAACCATATTTGTTCTCAATTCTCCATTCGTGCCTCTTTGATGGTTGTCGATCTTAGATGGAAGTCCTTAGAGATTTGGCGTTGTCAAAGCAGTCTCTTCAGTCGCAAATTTCCGCTTGTAAGCCGAGGCTTTCGATACAGGCAAATGTATGATAACACCACAGCTCCTAGTTGTTTAGTGGAGTTTCGTAGTTTTCATTGTGCTGTTTTAGATGCTCAGAAATAACTGATTGGTCAATTTGACGGAGGTCATAACCTCCATCGGACTGCCATAACATCTAATATCAGTTATGCTGGAAGAGTGTCTCAGAGCGTGAGCAATTTGATTTTCCGTTCTTACTTCATTCGATCGTCACGTGACATTGTGAACTTTCTTATGTTGAAGGAACGAACTTGATACGATTGGGTTGTATATTATAGCCAGTTGCGTAAGGTCGCCCACAATTATTATGATACCATGTTGCGGGATTTACTCATAATGTCTTCCAGCTCAACAAAGAAAATATTTTTGGTATCATCCAATTTGTCTTCGACGGACTCATGAGCATTTAAAATCGTGTGTATTGAATTTGTTTGTGCGAAATCACCCATTCATATCCACATGTTTATTGAACGGAATTTGATGGATGGAGTTGCTGATAAACCAATTTCCAAGGCCACGACGTTACACTAAAAACTTTTCTTGGGTCCGTGTTCCAATGCAAATCAACATTTTTTTCGTTACATAAAATTTGGCATTTTCAATATCACCGTTGGGCGAAAATTCAATCAATCAATCTGGAATTTGTTATAATTGCCTGCCTATGAATTATTCAGTGCAATAATACCCCAAATTACCCAACTGCCGCATTTGCAATATACGTGATAATCCATTATTTCATGGAATCGGTTAATATCAGGAGCTCCAATCACCAATCAACAAAATCTTACGCTATCGACAACTTTAAGCTCTAATGGTAATCCAATTTGACAAGCTAATAACGATCTTCCAAAAGAGATGGACCACATTCTAAATCCATCTACATTAAAGTGCAACGTCGTCACTTGGACGTTCAAACTCCTCATCATTTGCTAAAAACGACCTTGACGGTATACAAGCAGCAAAGCTAAAGCTACAGGCAACTGCCTTTTACGATAACTCATCAAAAATTTTGCCATTCACGATCTGTGGCTTTACGTCGACTTCTAACTATAGAACGCCATTTCGAGAAAAACCTTTAGCTTGCCGTCGGCTATAAAGTCTTCATGGATGAATCATACGACGGTACAGCACATGAGATAGAATATCAAAAATACATTTTTGATATTCTATCTCATGTGCTGTACAAAACTTAGATAGCTCCACAACCAAACTTCGGGTTGTCGTCGTTGGATCCTGTAAATCTACTTCCGGCTTATCAATAAATGATATTTCACTTCCAGGACCCTCTTATAACTCGTTTACGACAGCACCGAATTGCTTTTTCTAGCAGACGTCGACAAAATGTATCGGCAGCTGCTCGTGCCGTCACCGATGGTGACTATCAGCGAATTTTCTGGAGAAACAATCTAACCGACTAAATTAAAACTTAACTAATAAAAACATGGTCATATATGGCATGTCTTGTGCACCATTTTCAGCTGTTACGCCTCTTTAGAAAATCGATGATGATAATGCAGAAAATCATCCGACAATTTCAATAGTTAAACCCGAATAATTCGGACCGTAATTTTTATCGACCATTCCTAATGAGCTTAAGAAACCTACTATGCTAACATTTGTTGATGATACTGTTACCAGAACATCGGATGGGATAATGAAATTGTGGCAGACATGACTAATGTCAGCAATGGATCGGAATAAAACAAAATTTGCCAAAACATAAAGCCATCGAAATTCCGCAACATTAGTTTCCGCAGCATACGTTTTAACGAAGTTCTCATTTTTCAACAAGGTAAACAGAATCGTATTATTAGTGTGATGTGAAGGCTGAATCGTTTATGATCAAGGAAGTTCAACTTGAGTCAACTAATCACAAACGTCCACTTATCTCGTTGTCGCCATTCGTGGACAAAGACGGAATATAGGGATTGGGTGGACGTCTATCGAATCTAGAGTGTGAGTTCGACATGAAATATTCAGTCGTATTTTGCAAAAATCATAGACTAACCGGGATGATAACCGGGCGATTAAGCAAAGCAACGTTAGACTTCATGTCGTCCTTTTTCAACTACTAGTGTGGACTACGCTGGCCCAATTAATATTAAAATAAAACATGATCGAGTTACAATTCCTTTAGGCAAGGCATACATCACATTTTGCGTATGCTTTGCAACTAAGGTAGTTCATATAGAATTGGTTTCGAGCATGGATTCATGCTGAGATATAGTTAGCGACAATAATAGTACAAACTTCGCTAGCGCTTCGTTGGTTTCATCAAAAGTCTATCATCTGATCGTACATATTTTTCACGGTAGTCAAAATTGAGATAAAAGCCATAGTCAATCTATCTATTCTTAAATATGGCAAAATTTAATTTATGGAACCACGATTTCCGGAAACCGAAGCAAGCAGGATCGTCTTGTCATGGTGACTACTAATCACAGTCTAAAACCCAAGTAGATACGAATGTTGATAAAGGCTGCTAAAGGCGTATATGAGTATCGCCCAGTACATGAAACACAATTTATTGTTATTCGTTCCCAGGGACCACGAGCTCCAAAAATCGAACAAGTTTGAATCGTCTTGCCATAATAATTGTTGCTTACCCAAAAAATCCCAAATTATCCGTATGATGAGAACCACAGGCATGTATCGATATTACTCAACCAATTTCATATAAACCGGAATTTTTTAAAAATGCACAGCACGAAATTGGCTCTTCTTTAATCTAAAATTAATTTTATGGCCGACAAATTTTTGAAAAGGCCCAGGATTCGATTTATCTCATTTAATTTTTTAATACCACTCTAGCCAATACTAACCAAACCACCATTATGTTTTAGATAATCGAGTCAATCAATACGGGATCTCATGGTAATTATGGCTGACTCACTGAGTATAACAAGCACATGATGGCCTTCAAAGTTTGCACCTCTGTATCTAACGTTGGATCGTCGGATATGCAGGGGACTGGGGAGTGTCTCTTAGATACCATGACGTGATCGATTTGGTTTTCCGTTCTTCCACTATTCGATCTCCAAGCTACATTTTGGATTCTCTTATGTGGAAAAAACATACTTGATTCAACTAAGTTGTACGTTATTGCCAGGTCGGTTACGGGTTGCCGTTGTTGTTTTATTACGTGACACGAGTGGGGTGCGATACATGCACTCCTACCGATTT
Source organism: Nephrotoma appendiculata (assembly GCA_947310385.1). NCBI lineage: Eukaryota > Metazoa > Arthropoda > Insecta > Diptera > Tipulidae > Nephrotoma > Nephrotoma appendiculata. The sequence goes on along the minus strand of OX371224.1, from coordinate 83,071,277 downwards.
TTGCAATGAGTCACCTATGATGATTTTAATGTTGTGGTGCGGGATGTTATTGATGACTTCCTCCAACTCGACAAAGACTATACACCGCCTGATAAATTTAGAGTTTAGGTATGAACCTAGGACTTTGCTCTCGGATGCTGCTTAATAGGCGTAGTAAATATGCTGTATAAATATAAAGGTTAACTTTATCTATATTAATTCTCACGCAGACTTATACCATTATTGATGGTATTAAATCTATTAGGCGGTTGAATAAGTTCTCGCGATTTTTCAACAGATGGGGTTATTAGCACTCACATGATAGTATATGTTTACCACGCGTGTGATAGTACTGCGAACAAGCTTTAAATCCGTAATTTTCTTTCTGCTAAAACGTAAATACCTTTTATTTTTCTTTGTGTTAAATATGTCAAATTTTGTACCAAAAAAGAATATTTGCTGGGAATTCTGTTGCACTAGATTCTTGTTGAGACTTATGGTGATCATGTTCTCTCAGAAAGAACTTGCCACGATTGGTTTAGGCGTTTTAAAAATATAGATTTTGATCTTGAAGGCAAAGAACGACCTGGAGCCCCAAAAAAGTTTGAAGACGAAGACTCGTGTCAGACATAAGATGAACTTGCAGAATCATTAGAAGTTGATCAAACAAAAGTTTCGAAATGTTTAAAAACATTAGGAATGATTCAAAAGCAAGGAAATTGATTACCGAACGAATTAAAACCAAGGCACGTCGAAAGAATTATTTATTATGAGGTGTTAAAACCAGCGTTGTGCCGTATTGTCGACATGGCGTAATTAATACATTGTCTACACGTGTATACAATGTATGTCGAAAATTAAATAAAATCACGTCGACAATGTCGATAATGTCGACAATGTCGAAAATTAATTATAATCATTAGATATTAACAAAACAATAGCAATATTTATTAATTATTCTTTGGTTTTCTTGTTTATTGCAAAATCTTTAAATATAAATAATGCCTAATTAAAAATAATAGTAGCTTTCCAATCCAATTTTGATTCAAAATGTTTCTAGATTTAATTTAAGCCAAATTTTTGTTTCTTTTTTGAATAAAATTTAGATTTTGAAATTATGGGGACTTAAATTTATCCAAAAAAACAAATCAATTAAATCTTTTTGTTCTCAAAGCCGGCGAAAAATTAGAATAATATAGAGAATTTCAAAGCAAACTGTATTTCGATTGGCGAAATTTCCATCGATTACAAGCATACGGTCCCAGGTTAGATTTTTTACGTACAGAGTTTTCCTCCAACAATTATTAATTGATAGAGAAAATTCCGTATATTTGTGGAATGATTCCACCGCAACGAGCTCCTTCGAAGTTTGTGTGGGAAACAGAGTTTCAAGCAGCAGCAATTCTTCAATTTATTATAGCCGAGCTAAATAAATAAGCTATTCAGTCAGGTCACACTTTTAGGCCTTTCTTATCGGCTGGTGTCGATTATGCTGGACCAATTTTCATTCAGAAATCAAAACGAAGAGCTCTAAAACCTATTCATATGCTTGCTGTCGTTGTTTATTGATTCATTCATTGCAGTGCAGCCTTCAGGCAGTTTATATCAAGTCGTTCTCTTAAATTATAAGTAACAACGTATGAAACTTCGTTGGGGCAAAACCGACCCCACTGCTGTGACTTCGACGTTGTAAATGATAATGCAAATTTTAATTTTCACAATACACATATACATACAATGGAATTGTGTTTATTTCAATCAGCTAATAGTATGTGACCTAAATTTGGATATTATAATATAAATAGGGCATTGACCTATATATAAGGTAAATCTGAAATCGTTGAATATAAAACACTTAGAAATTATTTTACCTACCTGTGGCACTATTCTGGTAATTCCCCGGGAATACGGAACACCGGTGTGAAGTATTTAACGTTAATAAAAAGTGTAGTTACACTTTTTAACGAAAAGTGTAGACTCAAAAAGTGTAGCTACACTTTTTATCAAAAAATGTAGCTGGAAAAGAAAAAAACAGTTTGAAATGCGAAACACGTGGTTTAAAGAAAATTATGCATTAAAAAAAACAATAAATATTGAGAATCAAAGTACTAAAAAAATAAGTTTATATGTATACTTTATAAAAAAATTGTTAAAAGTATTTTAATTCAAAAAATCATCGGAATAATGGTTGCCAAGTGTGGAATTTTTATGTTTTTATCTTGAGATGGTATCTGGAGTTTGTAAAAAAAAACTCAAGACAATCTGGATGTTATGTTTACATTTATTGCCTATTGGTGAAATGATTTCCTCGAGCCATGGCGTTGACACAATTCAATTTAATTTTTTGCGTTTTTTTTACAAACTCCAGATACCATCTCAAGATAAAAACATAAAAATTCCACACTTGGCAACCATTGTTCCGTTGATTTTTTGAATTAAAATACTTTTAACAATTTTTTTATAAAGTATACATATAAACTTATTTTTTTAGTACTTTGATTCTCAATATTTATTGTTTATTTTTAATGCATAATTTTCTTTAAACCACGTGTTTCGCATTTCAAACTGTTTTTTTCTTTTCCAGCTACATTTTTCGATAAAAAGTGTAGCTACACTTTTTGAGTCTACACTTTTCGTTAAAAAGTGTAACTACACTTTTTATTAACGTTAATTACTTCACACCAGTATACGGAACTGGGGAAAGATTTTACATAGCTTTTATCTATAAATCAGTTTTTTCTGGCCTACTGAGAAAAAAAGTGTGATGTAAATATTTGTAAATTGGGAGTAATTTTTCAATAGCGAAATTATCAGGGAAAGTTATACCAATTTTATTTTGTTTTCAGAAAAATTGCCACTAACTTTTTACCTTAGTATGCCAAATAAAATTATTTAAATAGAATTTATATGTAAATTCTTTCCCCAGTCCCCTATTCCTGGGGAATTACCAGAATAGTGCCACTGATAATTATTAATGAAATTGAACTGTTATGATGTTAAGATTCAACCTATTTACAACTTTCATAAGTGTCTGTCCAATCTGAGTTATGTAACTGTTCCTATTACGAGTCAATTGTGCCTTTATTCATATAGAGTATTGTTATTACTGAAAATCACCAGAAATCATCACAACTTCCGTTCTAAATGCAATTAAGCAATTCTGTAATTGATTTGAACTTGTCAATGCATCCTTTACAACTTTCATAAGTGTCGATCCGATCTGAGTCGGGTCATTATTGAAAGTCACCAGAAATCATTATAACTTCCATTCTTAATGCAATTAAGACATTCTGTTGTTCTTGTAATTAACAATACTCTATGTGAGTAAAGGCAAAATTGACTCAGATCGGATCGACACTTGAAAGTTGTAAAGGATGTATTGACAAGTTCAGATCACTTTACAGATGTCTTAATGGCATTTAGAACGGAAGTTATGATGATTTCTGGTGATTTACAGTAATAACATATTCTATAGGAAAGACGACTGCGACAACAATTCTGGAAACATGAGACTTTCTTTCGTAAGTTTGTGTGATACCATTCTTTGATCTGTTGCATTATGATTCAGCGGTTTGTCACCATTCTCCCATGTTGTGCAAATGTTTCTTCGATTATCGCGTTTTACTTTTATTAGAGGTTTGCCTGCTCCTATATGGGCGCCTTACACAAGACTAAAATGATTTGAAAACCATATTGGTTAATTTTCAATGTAAAAATGCGTGGGCTGATCTTAAAAGGGTAGATAATTACAAGTATTTAGGTGTATGGCTGGAAATATATTTAGATTTTAAAAAACGTACATTTTGAAGAAACTCAGTCTAAAACTTACGTATAGTGCCCAAAAAAGTTTTAATTTGTTTATATTTTACTTTAATTAATTGTCATTTGGAGTACGATATTGCAGCGTGGGGTGATTCATTCAAAAATAATGTTAGTTTACTTGACAAAATGCAAAAGTATGCAATAAGAGTAAATCATTTTAAAAAAAGAACTGATTCAGTCTCCTGTTTATTTGCGAAACGTAATATTCTACCACTATGTTTATAACGTATTGAAGATATTTTATAAAAGATCGAGCTATTTGAAGTATATTAAGAATAAAAATTATAATACGGGTTCTTCGGAATGTTTGGTTCCTTTCACGAGTAAGGAACGTTGTAAGAAATATTTTCATTATAATTTTCGACGCCAAGACGTCGAAAATTGCAAAATACGCGTAGACGAACAACGCTGGTTAAAACCAAATGAGACTCTCACCGCAGATCGCTACAAAGAGCAGCTGATACATCTGAGTAAAGCCTTGAATGAAAACGCTAAAATTGGAAATTCTACCCCACACGCCGTATTCACCAGACGTTGCCCCCTCTGATTATCACTTGTTTAGATCCATGGCTCATGGCTTGGCAGAGCAGCACTTTTGTTCATATGAAGACGCTAAAAATTGGGTTGATTGTTGGATAGCCTCAAAAGATGAAGCGTTTTATCGACGTGGAATCCAAATGCTACCAAAAATATAGGAAAAGGTAGTAGCTTGCGATGGGCAATATTTTGAATAATAAATTTTTATGTATTGTTTATAAAAAATCTTTAATTTAAGCAAAAAAAAACGCGAGAATTTATTCAACCTCCAAATATTAAAGATTACAAAGGGTGTAATGCACAGCAATGAGTACATCCCCATCTGGTTGGTTGTTACTCGTAGCTGAATACCAATCATATCATTTCCATAGTCATGTCCAAACAAATCTGTACTGAAGGTTCCTGGATTGAAGTTGCTTTCCACAATGACATAGATTATGTAGCTTGATTTTATTACAAATGCGATTAATTCTCACACAGATTAGATTAGGAGATGTTAATCCTTGCCCCTCGAGAATTGTTAGTACTTTACTATTTGTTGAAATGAACAGATGTGATGAAATGTACCGCATGTGTGAACGTGTGTTGTCTAATAGAAGCAGCACTATCAAAACTAGAGGTAGCGAAAGCAGTATCTTTCGGGCATCTATATGTCCACATGTTCCGAGGTAGTTACGAATTGGTTAGCACCACTGAACCGCATATTGACTTGGTGTAGTCTGTCAATTTAAGGAATTTGATTTTTATCTCCAAGTAGGTATATTTTTTGCATTTACTAACCACAAATCCAATATATTGTAAGTATTGCAACCTTTCTCAGAAATGTTTGACTTCAGGGTCAGCCACTCCTTCTTTAGTAGCAAAAAGTAACAGGTCACTTCCCCTATTGTGTTTATTTATAATCCAAGTAGATTTGCCGCATCCATGAACTTGTGTAAACGATTTTATCCTTCTAAATTACTAATGGGTAGAATCAATTTAATTATTTTGGTGATTCATTTAATTCGGTCGAACCAAACCGACCATATTGCTATCTATTTCACCACAGCCGCTGTCATGCATACACAATATATTTATAATCCTGTTAACCAGACATCCTATTCTTCATATATCAAAACGATGGAGAATAAAATCCGCTTTCATTTTTATAATGCGATTATATAGATTTATAAATACCAGCATATAAACAGGCCCCGTCCCGTATTTCAAAACACAATATCAATTTATACATATTAAGTGCACTGTAATTAATTCTAATCTTAAATCAAACGTGTAAATACAATCACCTGATAAAATATCAAATAACGAATTTTATGTTTAATTTATATTTTGTATACCACCTATTTAACCATTCTCACTAAACATTACACGAATATATTTATTATGTTTGGTGTGTGTGTGTTATGATAACACACGTTGAATATTTTAGTCGTTGCCATATAAATTCGAGTCTAAAAATAATACATCAACAATTCAACACACTCAGGTTGACATAATATTTACCAGGCACATGGATTATTTGGTCGCAGTGGGGTAGACGTACATAGCAACAAAAACAAATCATTCCCCATTCATATAATAGCGGATCACCAATTTATATATACTCCTCCAACAATGTCACCTCATATGTGAAAATTCCCATGCGCTTATTTATTTTAATTTTATTTTCGTTGTTTTATGTAATTTGAACTTCGACGACAACAAAAAAATAAAATAAGCAAACAACACAAACATTAAGCACAGAATTTTTAATTGAGATGCAAATTTACCGGGGCAAATCACCCAACTCCAAATCAATTTAATAAAAATTTTCCAAATTAATCTAATCCGTGCGGCGATGAAATTGAATGCTTCCTCTCGCCCATTCATATCATAATTAATTAAGCCACTAATCTAAATCACAATAATTTAAATGTGTTAATACTAAGCTTTCACATAGTACTGTACATGTAGTAGGGAGTATTTTATATACCATTAAATTAAATGTTCTATTGTGTAAAGCTTTCCTATATACCGATATAAATAAATACAATATGGTCACTAATCTTAAGCTTAAATCGTCACGCAAGCTACAATTATATCCGCCACACAATAAAATTCGAAACCATTTTTTGTGTAGAGTGAACAAAAAAATATAATAATTTAACGTTTTTACTAAATAAATAAACATTTGTATATTTTCTGGTGTTGTTTGTTATTGTTGTTGTAAAAGTTTTATCAATAATTAAAAAGTTTCAAATGGTAGATTTAATTTTATTTGTTTTTTTTTGTTGTACATTTCTACAAAACTACAAAATTGGAGGCGGCTTACTTTTATTTATAACATGGCGTTAACATGAAATCAACATACATAGAAAATGTTGTTTATTGTTTTGTTTTTATGTTCATAATCTCATAATTATGTATTTATAATTTATTACTTATATTTGCGCTTTTCGCTTATTTATTTTATTTTTTTTGTGGGTGTGATAAAGCTTTTTGTGCTTACTTATTTATACAGTATGGTATTTCCGATTTTTTGATTAAATATATTTGTTTTTTACTTAGGATTTAAATTAAAACGGTTTAACTGTGTGCACGAGCAATTTATTGTGTGGTTTCACCATCGATACAACGACGGGTCGAATCAAATTTGTTTCATAGGCAAGATCACAATATTACAAGATTCATTGATTTTTTTTTTAAATTTAAAGCAATCATGGCCGATCAAAAAATTTCAGGATGGCCTTGAGATGAATACGTCTTCAACGTCAACCAAAAGCGTTGTCATTAGTAAGCATACTGTTCGCAATAGTGCCAATGCTAGGAGGAAACAGTAAGCAGAGTAAACAGTTTATTGGACCAATAAAGTTCGTGCCATTGTCGAAATATATGTCAGTACAAAAACCCATCTTTAATGGAACTGAAACCTCCCATTAATTCAAAGTGAATGATATACGAACAGGGAAATATCCGATTTATATGTTTTTTGTCTTTAATTAGATGAATTGATATTGGGCCGGCGAATTCTAGTCTAATCTTCAGCGATGGCCGAGTAAATTCCAATCTTACCACCAGCAAATTGGCCATGATTTTCACCTCGGTTTTAGCTTCATATTTTAGTGCACATAACACATTTTGAAAGAAGGTATTTTTTTTTTGTAACTATTGCCAAAGGCTTTATTCTGGTATCTTTCTTTATACGAAACTAACAAGAAGTGTGAAATCCTTAAAAACTAAATTTTTATTTTAAATTTAACCTATGTTAATACTTAACATCATTATGCATTATTATTATTCAATTATTATTATTTACTTAATTTTAGTGTGTTAGCTCAATATGCAAGTAATTATTAGATTATATTTCTCAGTTAATTAAATCTAGAGGTTCTGCCCTGCGAAGCCGTTTGTATTTCGGTTGCCTTAGTAGTTCTCTAGCTAATTCGTTAGGGTGTGATTCCAGTTTCAGTTGGTACTTTAGACTGCAAGATTTAATTGGCTCTTTAACAGTTTTGATTCCTAGGTCTCTATGGATGTTGCTGTTTCGAATATACCATGGAGCATTTGTAAAGCTACGAAGTATCTTTGCTTGCGTTCTTTGTACGATATCTATATTTGATGCACTAGTTGAGCCCCATAGTTGGATACCATATGTCAATATGGGGATTAGGATTGCTTTGTATAGTAGAACCGTGCAGTCTAGAGAGAGTTTCGATTTTCTACCGATTATCCAGAACATTTTAGAAAATTTTATTTTTAATTGATTGCGTTTTGTTTCAATGTGCTTTTTCCATGTCAATCTTCTATCGAGATGAAGACCGAGATATTTAACATTTGTTTGTTGAGGGATTGCGATATTGTTTAATTTTACTCCTAGGCATGTACGTTTATTCAATGTGAATGTTACATGTGTTGATTTACATTCATTCGTCCTTATCCGCCATGTTTTTAACCAATCTTCTATTTTGTGCAGATGTTCTTGTAATACTCTCGATGCTGTTTGAGGATTTTTGTGTGAAAATAATATAGCTGTGTCATCAGCAAAAGTTGAAGTGACAATTTTTTTCAGTTATAGGTAAGTCAGCTGTGAATAGCAAGTATAGCACAGGTCCATATACACTACCTTGCGGTACTCCTGCCTTTATCTCGGTTAGATCAGTAGTGGCCGTATTTGGTTCACCTGGAACATCCTTTGGGCTAAGTAGTTTCCAAGAATTGAATGAAATTGTCTAGGCAGAAGAGTTTTAATTTTGTAATTTAATCCTTCATGCCATACTTTGTCGAAAGCTTGCGCAATATCCAAGAAAACTGCCGAGCAATATTTCTTTTCTTCTAAGGAAAGCTTCATTGTATTTACAATTCTGTGCACCTGTTCTATTGTGCCGTGTTGCTCTCTAAATCCAAATTGATGATCTGGTATAATGCGACCTTCAGATAATATAGGTATTAGTTGTTGTAGTAGCATCTTTTCACAAAGCTTTGAAATTATCGGAAGTAGACTTATTGGCCTGTACGACGAGACTTGGGTGTCATCTTTACCTGGCTTACGAATCATGATAATTTGAGATATTTTCCATTTTAGGGGAAAGTATCCACACCTCATAATCGCGTTAAAAATATATGTTATATATGTATTTTATGCATCTACCTGGTAATTCTTTGATCATTTTTCCAGTTATTAGATCATGACCTGACGCTTTCTTAGGATTTATACAGTTTTTAATAACCGTTTTGAGGCATTTCCATTTAAATATTACTGGTTTTAGGTTCGATTCGTCCCTCGTAAATTGTGGTAGCACGCAATCGTTATTTTGTTCGTTTGGGATGAACACTTTTTGTAGATGGTTAAAGAAAGCGATGACCTTTTCTAAGTCACTTCTGGCCCAGTAACCATCTGGTTTTCTTATCGGTGGGTTCGATAGCTCTGGTCTTTTTAAATTTCTTGCTGCCTTCCACAGTGAGTAATTGGTTTTTTCTGTTGCTGTGAGCTCACTTAGATAATGTAATGTGTATTCCTAATTTTTGTTCTTCCCGTATTGCTTCTCTCAGAGCTTTAATTGCTCTATTTAATTTCCATTTATTCAAAGGAGATCGGTGAAGCTGCCATAGTCGCTGAATTGCCCGCTTCGGCAGAGGCCAATATCTTTTGAATGTTACTTGAAAGCCTTGTATTTTTTTCGGAATTTTAGTTCTCCGGAGTAGCTTTTTTTGCAGCTATTTCCAATATTTGTCTTAAGTTTTCTATCGCGGCATCAATCTCTTCTGTGGTCCTATTCTGGCTTTCCCTGGGAATAGGGAATTGGGAAAAATATTTTCATAACATTTTTGTTAACATTATACTTTTCTGGCCCACTGAAAGAATAAGTTTAGTACAAAAAAATTCAAAACAAAGTGATTTGGGAAACTTTTGTTCCACAAAATTTTTGTAGGGAAAAATATTTTCCAATTTAACTTTGTTTCGAAAATATTAACACCAATCATGTTCCCTCAGTAGGCCAGAAAAATACAATTTAGACAAAAATGCTATGAAAATATTTTTCCCAATTCCCTAATCCCATGGAAAGCCAGAATAGGGCCACTGGTGTGTGAAGTGGAACACTGAGATGACAATTTACATTTACTATGTTTCTATAGAGAACCCTTTTCGTTAGTTTCTTTGTTAAACGTTGGGGTGGTTCAGTTTTTAATGCTTGGGTACTTAGTGCTACTATTATTGGTGAGTGATCTGATGATGAATCAGAACAGTCAACGACTTGAGCATTGTTGCGTGCTATTCCTCGTATTACACAGAAATCTATTAAATCAGGAATTTTCTTTCTATCTGTAGGCCAATATGTGGGATGTCCAGATGTTAAATAATCTAGGGTTTTCTCATTTATTGCTACGTAGAGTTGCTTGTCTTTGGGTGACGTCAACCTCGAACCCCATTGCACTTGTTTAGCGTTGTAATCACCCCCTGCTAGAAATTTGATTCCCAACTGATTGAAGTAATCGATGAATTGCTATTTTTTAATTACGTGTTTCGGTGGGCAGTAGACAGCTGATATTAAAAATTTCCCAGACCGTTCTTCCAAACTGATAGTTGTAGCTTGAATGTGATCTTTAGCATATTTCTGGAGCTCGTAGTGCTTTAATCTTCGTTTTATTAAGACTGCAGTGCCACCGTGTGCTTTTCCATCCGGATGTTTAGTGTTATAAACGGAATAGCCGGTAATATTAAAAAAAAATTTGTTTTGAGAAGTGTGTTTCAGATATTAACACGATGTCTATATTTTGTTAGATAAGAAAGGTTTGTACCTCAGCTTTATGTTGCGAGAGCCCGTCCGCATTCCAAATAACTATTTTTAGAACTGTCATTTTTGATTGTTGACTATAATTTGCATAAGCGTATTCATATTTTGCATCATCATGCTATTTGTCTTTCCATCATCATTATGACACTTTGGATGTCTCGGTTAATTTACTTACCATGGTATGAATGTTTAATTCCTCCTCATTAGAATGAACTTTTGGTTTCGGTTTGTTACCTTTTAGGATACTTGCGTAGGAAACACCTGGCTGGGCAAAACTGCTGACAAATGTCTCCAAGTTATCATTTTGTGTGTTTACATTCGTTGGTTTGGTGACTATTGTATTTTTTGGAAACACGGCTCTCTGATTAAATTGTAAATTGAGCATTCGTTGCTCAGCTCTCTTTTTAAGGTTTATTTTTCGTTTTAAGTCCAGATACACTGCGCAACCTCTATATTTTGCAGTATGATTTTCACCGCAGTTATTACAAAGTAACACAGATGGGTCATTGCGAGACTTGTCCCATTGTTTGGAGTCGTAGAGTTCACAACAAATAACACAAACTTCATTTAAGGTTAACAAGGTAACAATTATTGTTATCTTGTTAAGATAACAATTATTGTTGCGCCAGCAACAATGTTGATGTGGCAACAATGCTGCGCCAGCATCTTTGTAATTCTGGTACGCCTTCTTCGACTATTCGCATTGATAGAAAAGAGAGAATAAAAATTAAATTATTAAAATAAAAATAAAATAAATAAAAGTTATCACAAGTAAAATTTGAGAAATGGCGAAAACCTTTCAGCAACTTCTTCAACCTGGTTTGGATGCTACGAAAGAGTTACTATAAATAATTGGTGACGCACATCTTCTGATACCCTGCAAAGATAGCTTCTAGTGTTTTGCCATTTATCCTTACCCATACATAGTAACTTCGGTTCCTTCCACCAAAGATGGAATTCCTTTAATTGTTTTGCACGCAAGCCATGAGATGACCCACTAGGTTATTTGTCGACCTGCATTTTTTACATTATGTATGAAAAACAGTATTTGTTAACCAACGGAAAAATCTGCTCTTTTTTTTCTATTTTCCATAACTTTGTTGAGTGTTTCTTGCGGTTTAAGATCAATTTCTTCATGAATGTTTTCCTTTAGTTGCTGTAAGGTTTGAGACTTATACATATACACTTTTTTCTTGAAATAGCCCCACCAACGTGGCAATCTCAAATCGTAATTTTTGGAAATTGCTGTACGGGCTGTTGCACCATCTTATTGAAACCATGTATTGGCGTTTTATGCCAATTGCGGAAATAAAATATTTTGTAGCCCTATAACGTGCTCTATTTATTGTTATGCTTGCACCTCGATTATTTTCGGGCCGTACATCTCTTCGGCGGTAATGACACACCAAACACATTTGAGGTTTACGGCCTGGGTCGCCATACATGTAAATACGACGAGGTATGCCTTGTAGGTATGTTAAAGTAGATGATTTTCCTTTGTTGACTGTTCGTATACAGACCCACGTAATCTATGCTTGTCTGCAAAAATGCACGGTATAAATTAACCCTTGTTGGTGGTAATTGTCCCATAAGCTGCTGCTGGGTTTCCTTTTTCTTTAACGGAGAGTTAAAGAGTTGTTGCGTAAGCTGCTTATTTCTTCAGCGAAACTTGATAGTTGCTTTATATGACTTGTACAAATCGGCTACCCTCAGAGGGCTGATATTTCGGGCCTTGAAATTTCAAAAATTGTACCTTGCCCGTTTTACCCAAGCAAGAACTGGAATTGCCTTAGTGAATCTCGAAAACTTATCGACGAGTTCAGCAATGATCACTGACTTTTTTGTCTGCTTTCTCTGGTTCCTTTCTAGCGATGGTTAGTTAGCGCGAAAGTCTCTTCTCTTTTTGGAGGATGTTGAATTGGTTCGTGACTCATCCACTCCGGTCGCCACCACATTAAATTTTCGATAAGTTCGCTGGGGAGAATGCCAAGGGAAGCTATGTCATCCGGGTTCTGTTTTGATGGTACGTATGACCATTGCTGAATACTTGTTCAATTTAATATTTCAGTGACTCGGTTAAGCACGAATATATTCCGCTTTTTATTTGGCTTTGCCAGCCAGGCGAGACCGTGGTGGAATCAGACCATAATGAGACTTGTGGCAGTGGTGTGAGGTCCAACGACTTTATCACTAGCACAAGCAATCTAGTTAGTAAAAGAGCTGCACATGGAACACTTTATTTATCATCCGTTGTTGTGGAGACCTTGTAACGTGACCGAGCCATCCCACTCGATTAGATTTGATGAAACCGATAATATCGCTGCCTCCGAAGAGTTCCTTTATTTCGTGGTTCATACGAATCCGATATTCATTGTTCGCAACTTTTATTGGACCAAGGGTTGAGCGAATGACCTTCCTTTCGGTAGATAATAATCTACAATCATTAGCGGCCATGGTTCAGCTCTCGCTTCCGAAAGCCAGCACAGGTCTTATCAGTGTTTCATAAAAAGCTTTATAAAATTAAATTTACCAGATATAATTTTATTTTAAAAATAATTTAGCATAATTTGTCGGACTTAATTTGTCGGATAACTTGTCGGACATTTTCTTAAAAAAATCATCTGATTACAATAAAACTCAGAACTCAAAACGTTCTTTACACCGATTTCAACTGGACCGTTTTTCTTGTTATTCAAAACGAGACTAAACAGAAACTCTCGCAACACACAAGAATACAAAAGAATATTTCTGTTGCGTTTTCGCTCGTCAAGTCGTCACTTGCACACTCTCTCTCTCACCCGTATCAGCTGCACGCACCAAATCAAGAAAACATAACAAAAATACTTTTCTATATCTCAACTGCTTGCTCACACGCACAAGGGGTACACATTGGTCTTGCTCTCAAATCATTCGAAGTTTATCTATTATTTTGGGTGAGTAAGGAAAACATCGATTATTAAGGCCCATGCATACTGCACAAATAATTTTAACCTCCATGTCACACTACAACAGATAATGACATAAGTAATAATCAAATCATCGTAGGACTCCAAAAAAGAATTAAAGTAAAAACTATAACTAAGGTAATGTTATGAACATGGGGTCGTAACAGCTTAAGTACGCAATTGTATCCCAATCAATCAATCTGTCTGGACTATACATTAGCCGAATTTTTGTTGAAAAAAACTCGTCATTTCTGCTGAAAAATGATGTTAGAAAACCAATATTGTCGCAAATTTAATTTAAAATCGTTTAATTCACAGTCATTTTCCCATAAATGAAATACTTTTCAAAAAATGAAAACGCTATATGGAAGCTGTCACTTTTGGAAGACCAATATCGGCCAAACGATCGGTCTACCGAAAGTGACAGCTTCCATAGAAGATTATTTTGAAAATAATTAGGAAAGTATTTTATTTACGAATATAAGAAAAACGACTATGAAACAAACGATTTTAAATAAAATTTGCAACAATATCGGTCTTCCAAAATCAGGCTTTTAAAATTTAAATGACGAGTTTTTTCAGCAAAAATTCAATCTGAGTATGAAGTTTTACCCTGATCTGTACAGAGACAACATTTTTTGTTTGCCAAAAAACGTCATTTTCATTTAAATTTTGGTAAATCTATTTGGATCATTTCATTGTGATTTTTCCCTTAAAATTATGCTTTTCCAAACATTTGCAAAAACGAAAAAGCTCTTGTAGAATCTGCCACTTCCGGTGGATCTCCCAATTTATAGAAAAACAATTTTTATCTTTTTTTTTTTTTTTTTTTAAGCCGACGTTTTTTTTTTTTTTCAAAAAAGCCGAAGTTATACAGCGCGGACGGATTGACAGATGGAGGTGAAACTTCATAATTAAGTTTTTTTCATAAATTGGGAGACCCCGGTGATGTTTAGCCGAAATTAGGCTACCGGAAATAGCAGCTTTCTTTTTCTTTTCAAATATTTTGAAATTTGTCGTTCTTATTAAAGTTCTTCGACTAAGAACTAGAAGGTTCTAAATTAAATTTGCAACCATTATTTAGTTCACATCAATTTTTAAAAATTTAAACATAAATGACGATTTTTGACTATTTACTATTTTCTATAAGGCACATCGGATGCACTGGTGGAATAAAATCACACGCTAAAGCTTTTTCAAAAATACTGAGGTCCGCACCACGGGGACGAGATCGGTACGGAACACCAGAAGTCACAGCAAAAAAATTCGGCATTTACAGTCCAGGCGGATTGATTATGCGCTTAAATATCTTACTAAAGTTTTTTCCATAAATTGGGAGATCCTGGCTAAATATATAAAAAACATTTGTAGACCGAAAGAGGCAGGATCCTTAGGAGCTTTCAATTTTAGCATAATGTTGAAGAGTATGTATTTACAAAAAAAAAAACTACAATGATAAAAGATCCCAATAAAATTAGAGATTAAATTTTTCGTTTCGTCAACAATAATTTGGTCGCTTCGCAACTCACGCGGATTGATTGATCGAGATGAAAGTTTTTAATTAAGCTTTTTCCATTGGTGCATTGCATAGCTCCATATAGGCGCCATGCAATACTGACATGGAAGATGGAGGGGTCATAGTCGTGTTCATTGTCATCACCGATCGTGCCCCAATCGGGAATCGAACTCGGCATCTCCCAATCCAAACCCCAAAGCTTTAACCACTGTGCGGATTTGTCGGTAATATTATTATTAATTATTTGTGTTGAAGATATTACCCTGTTTAATTTATGTGTGAGTAAAAACTTTGAACTATCCAAAAGTATAAATCTAGGATTTCAGGCATTTGATTAGTTTTACAATAAATCGAGTTCGTAGCCTATTTGGAAATGTCAATTGAGTAATATTTCAATTGGCAAAAATACCAAAATTTCCAATTGAGAATAAAATTGAAAATTAAGAATTTATAAATTTTAGAAACAAAATTGGAAATCATCATATATGGCTCGTTTTCACAGCATCGATCGGAAATTTTCTGGCATATTCAAATATTTGAAAGAGCAGGAACCTTTCTGCTAAAGATAATGTAACCGTAAACATACAAATGTCTTTAGATAAGTTGAAAACCACCATGATACGATCCACTTCACCGAGCTTACGCAGGGTTTTAACTGAGCTGTGTGACGATTGAAAGGGGAGACCCGATGAAGGTGGAATCATTCTTACCAAATTTTTGAATTTTTTGTTCATGAAATCGCTACCTTGACCTGTAATTATTTTTTGTGGGATGTCGTATTTGGCTATATAGTACTCACATAGTGTTTCAACAACGGTGTTGATGGTTTAGTCCGATATTTGGACAGCGCCGGAGAATTTTAATAGGTCGTCTTGGAATATTAAAAGATAATTGTGTCCTATTTCTGATGTAGGTAGTGGCCCCTACTATGTCAAATGCAACTCTTCTGAAAGGACTAGTGATTTGGTAGTGGGGCTTTGGTTTTAATGCGAGATTTATTTCGTTTATAAATTTAACATTTCCTAATAAAGAGATTTATATCTACGAGCATTTTGGGCCAGTAATACAACATTTTATTTCTTGTATACATAAGTATGCCAAACACCTGTGTGACCGTCTAATGGTGATTGTAGTATTGTTGTACAATTTGTGGTCGTTTTTGGGGTCCATTACTACTTCTATTTTAGGGTTTTTCCGTTTGGCTACGTCTGAGTTTTGTAGTCCATTTTGGTGTTTTGGTATCATTGCTTTATGTAAAGTAGTATTGGCGGTTTTGTTTATTTTGTTTCACCGATTTGTCTCGATTCCTTTTGTCAGTAGTAGATCTCAACTTGTGGGGTTCTAGTGTTTCCAGTTCTGATTCGAAATATTTTCGCACTTTTGTGTTTTCTGGGAATTCGTTATACTTCATTATTTTAATCACTATTGTCAATAGTTATACATATATGGATCGAGGTACATTCGAAAGGCATTTTACAGGGTTGGTATCGAAAAGCCAAAAATTTTATAAGCGAAAAAAAAAATCCCAAAATGCAATCCCGAAAATAATAATCCAAACATCAAAAATCTCAAAACCCATAACACTAAAAATATTTTTACCAAAAAAAAAATTGCTCGAACACAAAATCTCAAAAAAATATCGTATTAAAAATCAGAAAATTTGCCGAAAATAAGACCAAATGAGTCGAAATCTGGGCGCGCAGATTCCGACTCATTTGGTTCTATTTTCGGAAGATTTGAAAAAAAGAAATCATTAGATAATGTTTCTTATTACTATTTTGTAGACTTATATTTCATTTGGGTCCCATTTGATATTTTAAAATGCGAATTATCAAAACGCGATATTTCAAAACGCGAAATTTCGAAACGCGATACGGAACAAAACGCGATATGGCACAAAACGTGATATTTCAAAACGGGATATTTTAAAAATTTAAAATTTGAAAATCGATAGTAGCGGAAGTTTAGGATCGGGTTATATCAGGCGAGTCGCTACGCTCCCCTCGCTTTCCAACGCACATTCTGTGCCATATCGCGTTTTGAAATGTGAATATGTGGCTATGATTATGTCGCATGTGTATGACTACATATATGAATCTCTAAACCTCATAGGTTTTATATTGAACGGGACAATCTCATCCATAACATCAAAATGCTACATCATGCTGATTTATCTTTATTTCTACCGCCGTTCTAAACAATTATTACACCTAAATTGGAGCGTTACAGATATTTACGGCAACGTAAGCATTTCTCAAAACGATTGACGCTTAGTGCAATGATACCCAAACCGGTTTTTGGCCTTTCGGTATTCCACTTGGTCTTGACGGAATTTTTACGTAGAGATTCGTACAGCCAGAATCGTGAAAATTACTACGAGTTCTATTAAAAACATTCACAAATTGGTCACAAGATTAGAACTATTGAGGAAACAGACTCATTGAAACAATTAGTTAATTTTCTAAATTAAAAATATTCCGAACCATTAGTAGTATCATCTGACCCATACGATTGTTTGGAAATTTACCTAATAACTTTATTAAAGATTCTACTATAGTAAAAATCCTTGCTAAGGATTCAACTTCAATAAAAAAATAAATTGATGTCCGCCAAATGCTTAGGAGTGGCCATTTTAAACTATTGGTTCTATTGCCAGATCCGTACGAATGTTGTCAAATTTGCCTAAAAAGTTCATTCCACTACTATAAAAAAATAAATTCTTATCGGACATATTCTTGAAAGAAGCCAGTTCAAAGCATTAGCACTACCGTCTCACCCATACGATTGTTTTGTAATTTTCTTAAGGCTTCATCAAGAATTCCTATAAAATAAAAAATTAAATGCATGTCCAACAAATACTTAGAAGAGGCCATCTCGAACCATTAGTACTATCATCTGGCCTATATGCTTGTTGTGAAATTTGCCTAAGAAGTTCGTTAAGGATTCTACTACAATAAAATAGTTAATTCTTGTCCGAAAAATGTTTGGAAGAAGCGATCACGAACCATTAATAATACCGCCTGACCCACACGATTGTTTTGAAATGGTTTAAGAAGTTCATCAAGAATTTTTCTACAATAAAAAACAAAATTCATGTCCGACAGATGCTTGGAAGGGGCCATCTCGAACCATTAATACTACCTTCTGTCCTATACGATTGTTTACGTTTTACAGAAGCTTATAAATCTAAACCGCCTCTTAATAATTTATTTAAGCTATAAACCAGCTATAAGAAATATGTCTTACAGCTTAATTAAAATATTCAACTTAATTAATAATTCTTATACATAAATACCTCTATATGCTCATTTCGCATTGCCCACGAATTTGATATATTAACGCAATTATGCATTAAGCCAAAATTTAAAAAATGCGGGGTTAGGTAGGTCTGGCTATATTTCGTATATAATTTGATACATACTCGAGTTTGGAATTTGACCATTTCGGTCGGCCTATAATACTCGCGTACAATGGCAATTCCTATATACATACTATATACTATATAATAAATCTTCCCAACTTGTGGATCCTTTGGTATGGTGATATTTTTTATTAAGACTGAAATTAAACATTAAAAAAAAAATCTTGATAAAATTTAATTGAATTTTTTCTGTCTTCTTCTCAACAAATAAATTTGATATTTTTGTATATATTTTCGTTGGCTCTACATACAAGATATAACACACACGAGTATTTATTTATTTATTTATGTTTTTTTTTTTTTTGTTACAAATTAAAAACCATTTATCTTTAATTTTTGGCTCCGTTTGAACGAATTCGCGCAAATAAAAAACAAAATTACCAAACACAAAAAAAAAACGATTTAATTGAAGCGAATTTCAAACCACCAAAGTGTTGAATTATTTAAAATACTTTGTGGATACACATAACATACCCGTATTATACGCAGGCAGGCCGATCTTGCTAAGTAAACCAATTAAACTAACTCAACCATTAAATCAAAATACATTCGAGTTTATTTATTTATACGAGTGTATGAATATTGGACACACAATTTTTGTAAATTAAAACATTATATTTCAAAAACTAATTAATTTTAAAGCATTATTAAAATTAAACATAAAATAAAAATAAAAAATTTAAAAATTTCTGTGTGTAGATGTTAAAATAAAATAAATTATAAAATTTATGTATTTATGTTATTATTTAGTTCTGTTTAATTTTTTATTTGGTTTTTGTTTATTTATTTTTATGTTTTATTATTTAAAAATTTTATTTTTTTTGTTGTTTTTGTTGTTTTTGCAAACAATATACAAATTACATACGGTCGGGTATTATTGTGTTTGCTTTAAAATTTTTGGTTTATGTAAAATAAAAAAAAATAACAAAAAATTATACAAATTACAAATGGTTTTAATGCTAACTACTATTTTATATGTATTATGCATGTATGCATTTGTTGTTTTTGTGTTATTTATGGTTGTTCTCCTCTTGTTGTTAACAAAAAATAATAATGATAATAATTTTTTGTTAATAAAAATGATACAACTTTAATGTTTAATGTTGATAAATGGAGTGGAAGCGTATATATAGTAATGCGTTTAGAGTTTGGGACATTGCCAATCCATGTGTATTCGACATAGCAAGTAGTTTCGAGTGTTCCTTACTAAAGTAAGGGTAAACTATGAAGTCGGTGAAGTTAGCCCGAAAAATGGCATCCCGAAAATGTTAAAAATTGTAAATGTTAAAAAATGTTGGATTATCCCGAAATTGAAATGTAATATACAAATAAAATTTCCTATAAAAAATTAAGACAAATCTCATGGGGATAAAATATGTAACATTGTGCGACCTTAGAATAACACTATTGTATCTACTCGATACATCCCAGCAAACGTAGAAGTACTTCCAGAACTAGTGCAAAAGTAGTGAAAAAAAGTACTTCTTTTCTTGTGAAAAAAGATAGGACGTCGGGAAAAAATTCATCAGTTTTATAAAAAAAATTATAGTGGTTTCTCTTTTACTCTTATTACCTAAGAAATCATGCTGCCTCTTTTACACTATTCGCCTATTCCATATATAAAAAGTACTTTAAAACTACTTCTTAAGGCACTACTTTAAAAGTATTTTTTTATATTTGTTTAAAAGTACTAATGCGTAAGCATTTTTACAGTATGTTTAAAAACTGGGTTTATTGTTTCATTAAATAAAACAAAACAAATTTATTAAATCAATTATATTTTAATTAAAATTAATTTCTCTTAATTATTATCAGTAAATTCAAGGTACTATAGTGGATTTAGATAGGTAATCCATTTTATATACGAAATATATTTTATATTAACAACAATCCATTCTAACTATTTTTTATTTTTAAAAAATCGGTTGTGTGCATGTTGAATGCATACCCTTATTTCTTTTTCGAAATTTTGTTTGCCCAGTACGCCGCCGCAGGCATCTAAGGAAATAAATAGAAATTTATTGTTAGCTAATTATAATTTAATTTAATTATTGATTTTTCTAACCGAATAGAACAGTGCTAAAAAGCTTTAACGAATTCAACGACCTTTTCCCGGCCTTTCCCTTTAAATTGAATTCATGGTAAAGGTCATCTGATGCATCGAGCAATAAATATATAAGAGAAATCAAGTAGTACAAATTTTATAAGCAGGTTTTTCCGAGGTTAATCTTTTTTTATAGTTTTAACATACTTATATAAACAAATTTATTTTTTTCCTATATTTAATCCATATATACGAATCTTATAAACATGTCGGGATAGTTATTTTATAGATCATTGTTCTTATTGGGCTTATACAGGTTGCCAAAAGTACAATAGATTAACCTCGGAATCTCTACATGAGTTCTCTTATGTATATTTTGCTTTATGTCTAATGCTAATAAACGAAACACACTTTCCAATGAAGATGAGCCCTTTAATTTTCTAAGAAACGTAACCTAATAAAAACAGTAAGCTTGTTATTTTACATACTTATTGTTAACATATGATTATAACAACATAAACTTACTAATTTTGTGGCATATTTATCATCTCCTAACCGAAGTTCCACCTCACTTAATTCTGGTATGGTTTTAATAGGGAAGATGGTCTCAAATTCAATTGAATTTTGCTCGTCTTCATCAATCGCTTTTCCACTGATTTGCTAATTTTTTTAACATACACGAGAGTCTCCATAAGCATTTTGTTTTGAGCGCTTCGATAAATCTGTATATCGATTTTGTCTCGTGAGTTACTCATTTAAAATGAGTGAAGGAAAAAAAATCGAATACATACGTACACAGTGTATAATCACAGACACCTATATATTTATCAAGACTCAGTAATACTTGTTTTACAAATACATTCAAACGCTCTATTGAATTTCGATGGAAAATGAAACAATGTAAGTTAATGTTTATAGTTTCAATAATTCACATTTATTTTTAACTCAATTGAATAAAATTATAAATTTAAAATAAATAATAATACATTTCACGTGTATTTAAATAATAAATATACATTTAATGTTTGCTTAATTCAATATTTCATCATTATCAATAAATTGTATACTACTAACATACAATATTAACAACAGTAATAATTATTATCATGATCACAAGTTTTTAAAACTAATTTTTATACATTTATGATAATATTATTTATTAATTTATCACACTTATGGTTTCCTAATAATCGTACATAGAATCTATAAAAAATTAACTAACTTTCGTTTATTGAAATTTGCAGTGGCATAATTGTGGTTCACTTGCTTACAATAATTCAAAATAATTATGTTTGCCATCGGAGAAAGCAACATTTTATAAATATTAAGGTTCGTTTGGCCACATGAACATAGTCTGTTGGTATCGATACAAAAATTGTCTTGTTGGTTAATTTATGCAAGATCACTCTTTGGTTAGTTTCAGAAAAATACTTGGCTTTTACGTCATCATGGCGAATAATTTCCTGAAATATGGCGCATGCATGAAAAAATAATTGATAGACAACTTCTGTTGATTGCAATAAACCACTCCTTTGTAAATAATCAAAATAGGTATCGTCAGCTTTAGTTCCAATTTCTTTTATAAAAATCGTTTGGCACTCGGAGCACTGAATCGTTTTACGAATACATTGTGCAGCGAAGCCACACACATAATTATTAGATACTTCATCAAGCTCAACGTTCGCCAAATATGCAGTGTCAAATATTTCTTTATAGGCAGATATAGATATGTGATCTGAAATATTTGCTTGTTCAAGTTCTCGAAAATCTTTAAACTGGCTTATTGGGATTTCTCTTCTAAAAATTTTTCTAATCCGTAATTGGGTTTCCGATTCAGTTATATTTCTATAAGAAATATTGTAACAACGCCCTGATAAAAATCTATACTTACTAAACCTATTTTCTAAGTTATCACTTTGGAATTTACCTAATAAGACATACTCAATGCCGAAATGGTTAAATGAATATTTTGTGATATCGATCAAAGCTTTGGTGCTTTTAACCATTGCGGTATGGGTTTCTCTACCATTGTTATTACCGGAATTGTGCCAGTCTGTTAGCCATTCAGTAAATTTTTGCAAAAATAGCAGTCTATTGTCATTAGGGGAGAAAATTGGTTCACAGTTGTCATTACGTTTTGCGAGACCTTTGAATTTAGATTTTACGTTTACTATATCCCACCAGAGCTGCAATTGTACTATTGTGGAAAATATTATCAACCAATGAAACCTTTTGCTTTTCTAAATGATTAGGATACATAGATTTAAAATTAAGCTTAAATGCGGTTTTCGAGGGTAAGTGTATTTCGATTGTATATTGCTCTCGTAAGTGTGAAAAACGAGCATATTTGATTTCGCGCGTATCAAAATCTGGATAAACGAAAGAATAATCGAAATTTTTAACGTTCAACCAATTGTTTCGGATATTTTTAAAATTGTGAACGGGATCATAGCAACAGAATATGGTCTTCGTGTTATCACAAGGATGAGGAAATGAAAAATCGCCTGTGGAAGTAAATAGTTCGAACATACGTCGATTACAACTATTGTTATCAGTCATGATAACAAATACTTCTAACCCAATACTATGCAAATATATAAGAAGATTTTTTGTTATGCTGTAAAGTTCTTTGCCTGTACAGTCTTTAACTGGTGCCAATTTTACAACTTCCTTAAAGGTACCAAAAGCTGAGACAACCATGAAAGTTTGTACTGTTTTTGCTAAAACTTCTGTCGAATTTTGAGCAAATCCTTTTATATTACCAGCTTTATAATCAATTCCCGACTTTATATATATTTCATCAATCATCAAGATGACTTTTTTTTCTCTATCAATTAATGTAGAAACAATTTGTTTGAGATAATTATTATTTGAAATTTCACTATTAGGCGAGATGTTTAAAGAAGCAGAAATATGTCGAATATGTTCGGGATGCGGTAAGTTTAAATACTGTCGGATTATATTATATGCAGCGCTTGATTGTGAATGCAAAAGATGAGCAACAATGAACGAATTCTTAGAGTAGCGCGGTATTTTATTTTTAGGTTGCAATAATTTAATTTGATCAGTTAAAAAAATAAGTTCATTTGGGAATAAAAAATCATCGGGAATTTCCGCGGAAGCCGTATTTAAATTCATTAAAGCATTTTCCAATAGCAAATCAAAATCGCTTTTTGAACCAAAATTTGACAAATTTTTGTATCTTACCAACATATTCTCCAACTGCGACCAGAGTGTAATTTTTTGCGTATTTGGAAGCACCCATTGCAAGTCCTTTTTGCACACAGAAATTTCATAAACAAAAATATTAACTTGTAAATCACTATTTATCACAGTTCTTATTTTAAAATTGCAGCCTTTTTCGATATCTTCATCAAGAATATAAAATACTAAAGAATTATTTTGAATGAAAGTGTGATACTCTTTAAACACATCATTTTAATCTTTAACGTATAATTGGTTTTTACATCATCAAAACCTTTTATAATGTCTGCCTGCAACACAGCCTCATTTTGTACTTCAATCCTGCAATTATTTTCCTCGAGTCTTTTAGCTGGAGTTTTTCTCTTCGGTAGTACTGTTTTAGCATATGTTTTTTTCCTGGAAAAACTGATGGAACGGCCCCATTTATTAATTTCGAACGGGATAATTTATAATCAGTGTCCTCCATCTTTATTTTTAAATTTCTTTGGACATCTTCCGGTAGGAAATTTTCAAGACACACAGCTGAATATTTTGTAGGATACCAGTTTTATCTTTTCAGTGCTTTTATCCATTTTAATGTTAAATTATCATCAGCCGGGAAACAAAATGTTGGGATTATTTTATCATTTTCCTTATTATGACTAGAATTACTTTGACAGCCGATAACACAACATCTTCTTGGCATTTTAAGAGATCGTAACACTAATTATCACTTATTAAATTTATTTATTATAACTAAAGTAAGAAAATACAAATAAAATGTTATATAATTATTCAAAATTAATAAAAAAAATATATTATGTACCGTTACATCACATCTATACGCATTGAATTACAAAGAAAAACTAAAAAAATTTCAATAGAAAAAACAAAGGAAACAAATTCAATACACACATTGACAAAAATATTACTGAGTCTTGATAAATATAGGTGGCTGTGGTATAAAATAAAATACACAATTATGGCTTTGTATTTTTATTTTTCTTTTGTTCGTATTTGTGTCATTTGTATGATGAACAGCACCAAAATAATGCGATCCGGGCGAATCGGTTTAATTTTTATGGTACTTATTTCCTTTTCTCAACACAATACGTCTGCTCTCGAGCTGTGGAGTGTCATTATTTAACATGCCAATGTATTTTATATTTTCTATTATCATAAATTAATTGTACATCTATTAACAAAATTTTATAAGTAAATTTATTTTAAATTCCATAAATTTTAAAAATAAAATGTTAATTATAAAAAAATCGAAAATACATAAACAAAATGGCAAAAATATGGCGTTTACAATGGTTAACCCTTTGAGTGCCAAAAAGCGCAATTCTGTTCCCCAATACACTAGCCGAAATCATGTTTGCACTCAAAGAGTTAATATGAATAAACAAAAAAAGAATGACACGTGACTTGCATATGCAGAAAAACAATCCTACGCACGAAACTAACACAAACACATATGCTACTACTATATCATTCCGGTTACACTCATTTCGTTTCACACATTTCGGGACAAAATTGGTATACTGGTTTTCCTTTTCGTATTTATCAAATTTATCGTTTAATAAATAAATTTGATTTGAAATGTCTCTCAACTTGCACGATACATTTTCTGAAATATTTAAAGTAAACCAGTTGTCAGTGTCATTTCTTGTATTTACATTTTATTAAACTAACAATATAATATTTACCTGTTAAATTTTCGTTTTCTATAGTTTCTTGGGGAATTCCATTTCCATGTGTAGTTTCAGTTAAGTTATCAGTATTTGTGGAACTTGATGAAATCGATGTCTGTGTTAAAAACGGAGTTATTTCTAATCCAATAAGCTTATCTGTAGCAAATTGATTATCTCTTTCAGTGTCTAATTTTTTTGTGCTATAGTTCTTAAACCTTTTTCTTGGTGGAAATAGTATTTCGCTATGTTCAACACTGTCTGCACTGGAAATTGAATCTTCATTAATTTTTTGTGGGTTTTCTGTCGACGTAATGAATCCTAGTGAAATATTTTGGCTATTCAGTGTGTTTTGGTAGTTGTCGATGACTGGAGATAAAGGAATATCTGTTAAAATAAAAGTAAATCTATTAAATAATCTATTAAGTGTTAAAACGTTTTAAATATTTTATGTACTGTTTGTAGTTTTATTGACGATTTTTACTTAATTGCTGGCTCAGGTTATCTGGAAATATAATATTCACATTGATTATTAATGCGAAAATTTGATAAACGAATAGTGCAAAATTGGTATTAGAATATATCCCTCATCTACTGGTACACAAAAATATTTATAGAATATTTCTTTCATATAAAAGGTTTGTAGGTCTGGTTGAATACTGCGGCCTAGTACTACTCCAAGAATTGATGAATTAACCGGTTCATTAAAATAGTTTGAACTTCCATTGAAAGCATGCCCAATAACAGTTTTTTCTCTTGCAAGCGAGCGAAATCCAATAACCTTAACTATTTTTCTATTGGTTGTCAGACAATAAGAATCATTTCCAATTTCATTCGAAATATGAAATTTATTAAATTTTGTTAGCTTGGAACTTGTGTTAAACCCTTTGATTTCTTCTATTCGTCTGTATAGTTGTTGTAGTATTTTATTTGGTTTTCTAATAATTCGTTTCAAAAACTGCATGAAGTTTTAAAATTTGTAGGCGGAAAACGAATCTAATGACTCAAATTGTTTCACACACCGCGGCAAATGTAGGAGAGCATGGACATTAAAGCTTACTTTTTCTTCCCCGTATATTGTTGGAAATATTTTGACAAACTGTTGAATCATGGCTAAGGCTGCATTGGCATTTTCTCTGCAACTTTTGGGATCCGATAATAATCTCACAGCACAATGCAATAATAAAAAATGTTGATATATTTTATCATTGACTGTACCTTTCAAAACTATAATGCCGGTATAAAGTAGAAACTGTCTAAATTCGGTGGCTTTCCATAAAGCTAAATCCTCGAAAGTTCTACAACTTCGACCAAATTCAGATGGCGTAAGCGCAGAACACATTTTCAATCTTGTGTTGATTGCATCAATATTTATTTTAACACCGGCAATTTTGTTTTTGAAAATAAGCCCCAAAATTTTTTTTACAACACCCAAATCAATTATATGCATGGGATCAATTGGAAATTGGAATACCATACCAATATCAATTGATTCTAAAATATTTTCATTAAGCAAAAAATGTCTATGATGGTAATGCTGGTCTCTTCTAACGCTGTAAGATACGTCTGTTCGTTCATCTCTAATTTCAGTTTCAAAAACTATTCTTCTCTTAGCATATCTTCCTATTTGGCAACATTTGGGGCAGCTATTTTTCCCTGTGTGGTATTGGGTAGTAGTAATAAATGCCCTAGCTAGGCTGTCACAAACAAATAGTCTTATGTTGGATTTCTTAACTGTTCCCGACTGCGCAATTTTGATACCATTTTGAATGAGAAATTCCGTTTCCTGTACGAAAGACTTTAAAAAGTCATTAACTGAGTGAGGTTTTTCGAAGCCTGAATAGCATCCAATTAGAAATGGCGATTCATTCGGAAATTCAGAAAAACTTCCAATTATTGGCCACACTACACGTCGGGAACTTTTGAACACTTGCAGCCCATCAATACCAACGCCAATTAAAATTAGGTCTTTCTTTAGTAGGAAGTTAAATTTATTGGATTTTACATGATTCTGTATTCCAAAATGAAAATACTCTCCTGGTGCAATGCCAATAACATTAATAATATTAGTTTTAGTATTGAGCAGTTGTCTTGCTGTTGATGGTAAGTTTCTTATACCAGAATCATTTAGAACTTTTAGTAAATCGTCTAAAAGTAATCTACATGGCAAACAGAACAGCACTGTTGGCATGGATGATGAAGGACTACATGTGGTCAGTCAGTCATGCGTTTTTAGCAAGGATCACGCACATGGTTTACTTGATGACATTCTAGGCGTCGATTGACTCCCAGCTCGAAATAATGCCTGAGATGATTGTGGGTGAACAGCAGCTCTCTCTGATGTCGCCTTACATAATAGAGTATTATGCTTCTGCCGACAAAGTGCACACATACCGGATGAACATTCAGTTTGAGTATGATGGGGATTCAAACAGTTGAAGCATAACATGAGGCTTTTCACTACCTCCCAGCGCTGAGGTATACTCATATTACGAAAAATTTGGCATCTATAAATGCGATGTGGGCCCGAGCAACGTGGACAAACAAATGCTGCAGGCGTTTTTCGATTTGAGGCGGAATGCTGTGGTGGATTTGTCGCAGCCACATTTGCGTGAATACCTCGCTGGAATGGACGTCGTCCAATGTTTTGTTGTACATCTGTCCGAGGAGTCATTGAAGGCATATTCAATGCTCGGTGCTCGAAGTATACAAGCACATCATCCAGTTTCGGCAATGCTTCTTCCGAAAGGCTCATTATCCATTGGCTACTTGCAACCTTTGGTAGTTTTTGTAATAGAATGGGATAAATTATCGCGTCCCACTTATCCGTTGGTAAATTCAGGACTGACAGTGCTCGCAATGTACTGCGGGTGCAGTCGATGATGTCTTGCAATGCTCGTTGCTGATCGGGCGCTGAATCAGGCAGATCGAGCAGACGATTCACATGCGTCTCAGCTAAACGACGTATTGCGTCATGATTTACTGTCAGTTTATCGTGAACAATTTATCGTGAGCAATTTATCGTTGAACAATTTATCGTAGAACAATTTATCGTGGAAACAATTTATCGTGGAATCAATTTATCGTGGAACAATTTATCGAAGAACAATTTATCGTGGGCAATTTATCGTAGAACAGTTTATCGTGGACAATTTATCGTAGAACAGTTTATCGTGGACAATTTATCGTAGAACAGTTTATCGTGGGACAATTTATCGTAGAAAAGATTATCGTGGATAATTTATCGTAGAACAGTTTTATGCGTGGTATATCAAAATTAGTGGGATTCTTTAATGGTTTTTGGAAGAAGTTCTGGAATATGGCCATGTGGGACGGAACTCGGTAGTTTCTTAACCTATTATGATGGGATTGGGTTTGTTGGATGGCAATGGGATTATTGAATGATTTTTGGAAGAAGTTCTGGAATATGGCCATGTGGGACGGAACTCGGTAGTTTCTTAACCGATTATGATGGGATTGGGTATGTTGGATGGAAATGGGATTTACGAATGATTTTTGGAAGAAGTTCTGCAATATGGCCATGTGGGCCGGAACTCGGTAGTTTCTTAACCGATTATGATGGGATTGGGTATGTTGGATGGAAATGGGATTATTGAATGATTTTTGGAAGAAGTTCTGGAATATGGCTATGTGGGACGGAACTCGGTAGTTTCTTAACCGATTATGATGGGATTGGGTATGTTAGATGGAAATGGAATTATTGAATGATTTTTGGAAGAAGTTCTGGAGTATGGCCATGCGGGACGGAACTCGGTAGTTCTTAAACCGATTATAATGGGATTGGGTATGTTGGATGGAAATGGGATTATTGAATGATTTTTGGAAGAAGTTCTGAAATATGGTTTTCTGGAATGGAACTTGGCCGTTCCGTGGAAATGAGATTATTTAATGATTTTTATAACAAGTTCCCGAAAAGAGGAAAAAAGTTTCTGGAGATCTTAAGTCTTAAAAGGTTTTTTTCTGGGGGCAGATAGTTGGCTGACCGCTCAATACACTTATTGGGTTGACACGTGTGTGCATTACAGATTAGTGATATACATGTACATAGTAAGCTCCTTGCTATAAGTTAAACGCTCACTTCCGTCATCCCTAGCCTGAAGAACATACGCTTTTGTGTGGATTTGTGGCGCGCATAACTCGTCCTGACATGTAGTGTCAAAGGCCATAAGCAAAATTCTTCCTGCATCGCTTTCTCTCGACTGCCGTATTAGTTTAGAGCTACCCAGCCAGCACCACAAAGAGGTAAAAATCTAAACCTGTGCGCCCATATTTTATAGAAATTTATAATTTTACAAAAAACAAAGAATTTGCACAATGCAATGCGATTGACGTCAAAAGTTCTCATTTTCAATAAAGTACGAAAACTTAATAACGAATAAAAAGTTTATTAGTTTATTGAATAGAATACTATATACTGAAGAATAAGTGAAAAATGAATATGAATATTTTAAACTGAAATAAACGAAATGAAACCTACTACTAATCTCTCTACTTAACTTCAATCGCATGGAAAGCATCCACCAACTCTTTGAATATTGTGATTATCGTTACGCCTATTAAACACCGTATTTCCATATTCGGGTTTAATGGACGTAATTTTGATATTTCGTCTGCCAATATATATACCCAAAGTTTAGGTAAACTTGATCAAACTAGTCATGCTTTCTACAAACAACATCATGATAATTATCGTTTTGAGCAAAATACTACAAGACGACGTGAAAGTACTATTGCTTATTTATAATTATTAATTTTTTTATTTTTATTATCCCCGCAATCTGGTCTGGGGTCGAAACGGTCTGAACTCTTTCGCGGTCTGCTTTTTCCGTCCTTAGTTTTACGCCGTTGCCGTCCAATTTGAGAACGTACGGCTATAGGTCCGATTTTATTACCAGTTGCACATTGCATAGCTCGATGCCAGCTATATCGATGCTATACTGGCATGGAAGATGGGTTAACCCATGAGTTTTGCACTTCAACAGGGGGTTATAAATGTGTTCCATTTCATCAGAGATCGCAAATTGTTGAAGAAAATTCCCTTTGCATCCTGCCTCTATCGGGATCCGTACCCGGTATCTCCCGATTCAAACACCAAAGCTTTAACCACTGCGCTTTTTAACTTCAAACATTTCGATAATATTAATACAGGCATTTCTTCAGTTCGTCGAGGATCAGTGAAAAATTATTCCAACATTTAAAATTTTTAAAACCACAAACAAAAAATAACTGGATGGATGAAGAATCAACCAAAGCGTTTTGAGATAAAAATTGAGCACGTCAGTGAAATCTATCTCAAAATTACAAAATAACTTCACCAAGACTGCATGACCGCGTTGAAATTGTCTAACCGATTGCGCAGGTAAAAATGAGATAATTAATAAGCACTTCACATCGAAAATGTGAAGATTAGATATCGATATCGCTGTATTATGATACGATAAAAAGTTTTGTGAAAAATAATTTCGCTATATTTCGAGGACGAAGGAAATCGTCATTGATAATAATAAATATAGGACGATTTCGTTCGTTCTCGAAGTATGGCTAATTAATTTTTCAACACTTTTTGACAGACATACAACTAATGAACGAACGTTATTTCTTCAGTTCGATATCAATATCAAGATGGCTGCTCCATCATATGACAAAGTGCACTGCATGATTTTGTTGCGAAAAATTAAAACGTTGGGTGACTAGGAACCAGTATCAGATTTTACCAATAATTTAGACATATGTTGCTTGAGATTAGTCGCCGTTGTTTCAATACTCGAACAATAATGATTGAAAATAGCAGTGTTTTAATACTCGAGCACTATCCGGCACCGAATGGGAAATTTCTACTAATACTGTAACTATTATTCAATGATGTTACTGTACTATAAAAATTAGAACTAAATTCATCCATAAAACAAACATTTAACGGCTTGAAATATACCAATTCACATATTTTTTGACATGACGTTTTAAACCAGTATTCATTTTGCTGCGTTTTTAATTCTTATTGTCGGTAAGGAAACTACCGAGTTCCGTCCCACATGGCCATATTCCAGAACTTCTTCCAAAAATCATTCAATAATCCCATTTCCATCCAACATACCCAATCCCATCATAATCGGTTAAGAAACTACCGAGTTCCGTCCCACATGGCCATATTCCAGAACTTCTTCCAAAAATCATTCAATAATCCCATTTCCATCCAACATACCCAATCCCATCATAATCGGTTAAGAACACGCATTATTCTGTTCTACGATAAATTGTCCACGATATACTGTTCTACGATAAATTGTCCCACGATAAATTGTGTCCACGGTAAATTGTGTCTACGATAAACTGTTCTACGGTTAAATGTTCACGTTAAATTGAAACACGATAAATTGTTTACGATAAAGAGACCGTCACCCTAAAGAATTATCTCCCCATTCGAACAGAAACTATTCATTATGGAAGGCCACTAAATACGTTAAACGGCCTCAGCAACCAAATCCGCCAATTCGTCTTTCAAACGGTGAATGGGCTAGAAGTGATGAAGAAAAAGCTAAAGACTTTGCTGATCACCTTGAAAGTGTATTCACTCCAAACCTTGGATTATCGGCTTGTGCAAACAGAAAATATAGCAATCAGAACTGTGAGGAAATTTAAGATAAATAAACCGCACTGGTAAAGTTTATTATTGCACATCAAATTCAATTAAAGAAAGCCCCCGGGTATGAGCGAATTACAGGTGAAATGCTTAAACAACTGCCTGAGTGTGCCTTTGGACGACTGGCTCAAATATTAAATTCAATTTACGAATCAGGATATATACCTGAGTGCTGGAAATTATCAACTAAAAAAATGATCCCGAAGCCTGACGAGGATCCTAAAAAAGTCTCGTCATATAGACCAATCGTCTCGAAAGTATTCGAAAAAACTATTATCAAAAATATTAAACCGGAACTACGAAATATTATCCCTAGTCATCAATTTGGTTTCAGAGCCGAGCATGGAACCATTGAGCAAGTGCACCGAGTAGCTACAGAAATAAGGTTAGCATACGAAGATAAAAAATACTGCTCCGCCGTATTCTTGGATGTTGCCCAAGCATTCGATAAAGTTTGGCACGAGGGTCTGTTTCATAAAATCAATCTTAAACAACATATCAATCAACATATTTATGACATCGAAATATGGCTAAAGAAATGGAAGATAAAGGTCAATGAAGAGAAATCGACCCACGTAACATTCACTTTAAATAAGCTTACTTGCCCGCCTGTCACAATGAACGGAATACCAATCCCTCAATCAAATGGGGCAAAATATCTAGGCGTCCATCTAGTACGACGGTTAACTTGGCGAAAACATATTGAAATGAAACGAGACCATATCAAATTAAAAATTGATAAAATGCTTTGGTTGATGGGGAAATATTCAACTATTGACCTAGAATACAAACTTCTTCTGTATAATACAATGATTATATCGACATTGTCCAACGAACACAGTCAAAAATTTTGAGAATGATGAGATACCAGGGAAACTGGTATCTTATCCGAATTTGCTGGCGCGAAACCTATAAGATATACCTACGTCTTCGCGATTAAAGAAGAAAACGATAGCTGTAATAAAATTATTAAGTTTACTTATTGTAAAGAAGTAGATTCTGCTCCCGCAGATTTAAATAATTACCTTAGTTATTAAGATTTGAAAACTTATTGTTATTTTCATGTTTGAAAGATTCAATAAATAAAGAAAATTGTTAAAAAAAAATTATTTTGATATCGAAAAAATTACAAAAGGCTTATTCTTTTCAGTAGTCCTTAAACAAGCACAATATTCCTACTATGCTTGGTTCTTGAATTAATGGAAATTTGACTTCAAAAAATTCTCGAGATTTCTCGATCACAATCCCTAGTTA
The DNA here is from genome assembly GCA_947310385.1 of Nephrotoma appendiculata. Lineage (NCBI taxonomy): Eukaryota > Metazoa > Arthropoda > Insecta > Diptera > Tipulidae > Nephrotoma > Nephrotoma appendiculata. The sequence continues at coordinate 83,037,952 of OX371224.1, read as the reverse complement.
AAATAGTCTAGTTACATTTTTTTGCTAAAGATAATAACCAGATAACGCAAGGCCAAATATTTAATTATCTTATGTATTCGAAATCGACAGCTAGTCTAGGATTACCATCAAAATTACCCTGTACGTGCTTATGTTAGGCAAATGAGGCTTCGAAATGTGTATGTGATAGATAAAACTAGCTATGGAAAAAAATCTCTTAATAACACTTGAAAAAATTATTTTATTAATCGAAGATTGTGGACTTTCTGAAATGTGATTACTGTCAATTTGTAGTTTGTAAAGTTTAAACCGGCGTGCATAGCAAAAAGATACAATGCAATTACAACTGCATCAACTACGTCAACCATCCGTTGTTTGGGTTGTTACAAATTTAGGTAACCGCAAGGAAACAACATAAACAATTTGAAAAATGTAAGAAAATGATATCATCACCCCTCCCCTCCACCGGCATGCCGGTATGCCTCATCCAGCTGCAGTATGCACCATTAAGCAGCCCTGGAATCTTGCTACGATTCAATGTACCAATCATTCATTAATCTGAAATTTAAAATAACTGATTATGTAACCTTACAAAAAAGTCCACCAAATCCCTCAATGGTTTGTATCGCAAGCAAAAAATAAAAAATAAAAGCACTTCAATACCATAGTTATATTTAAATTCTCACAAAATAACGTAAACGTTAATCTAATCATCCAGCAAGCACTCAATCAGCTTAAGTTCGTTGATAAAAATATTCACCGGAATTGTGAAAATCATGCACAACTTAAACTATTATAAGTTCTAGCCTTATTTTAAATCGTGGATTAAAATATCCGCTTGAAAAATAACGGGTTGAATACAAATCACGAATCATCCCTTATGGTCGTATTTAAATTCTCATCGGCGTTCCTACGAGCGTGTTTAAAGCAATCCATTAAGGATGGTCCTAGGACCTGGGATTTAACTTACCTAATTAAAGATACAGGATATTGTTTCTACTTGCAACTATAACGAAAATATTAAGCTATTAGTTCCAGCTCCATAGGTTTAACAATAAAAATTACGTTAGGGGAGATGGATAAGATTCTTGATGTTAGAATCATTATTTAAGATACTTTATTTATCACACATACCGTTAAAGTCTAAATCAACAAAAGCGCCTAAGATGACGATTATAAAAGCTTATTGAGTACACGATTTGGATGCCGCAAAATGCTATTTTAGATTTGAGCTCTACCAACCTATTTTGCATTTTATCTGTGGAGTTGGTAAGCGTGCAGAACGTACTTTCACACCGGATTCACTACAATGTACCATAAAAACTCAATACCATGGCCCTTTCTACTTTTACTACCCTTGATCTGATGAGTGATGTGCATTTATCTACAACCACCAATCATGGATTTGTCATCTGCTAAATGTCCAATATGGGGATTAATTTATATGAGCAGTCCGCAGCAACATTCAAAACTGCAAAATCCAATAATGCCCTTGAACAGCTTTTATTATAAATTCTAACTCGTCAATCAAATTACAAAATATTCCGATAACTCGATAAGACAAATGTATTCCATTTATTCCGAGGTCAGGCAACGTCGACGAGACTTCTGTAAAATTCAAGTATATACACTAACTTACAACAGAGAAACTTAAATAACTTACGTATTAAACATTTTTTACAAATATAGAATTCTAGTTGACTTAATAATTGCCTTGCTCTGTTCTTCATGTAACTGCCGATGTTTCAAAATTAACCGCTCGAAACAAACGACAACTCGAAATGAATTTGAATTTTGTACAATTTGGCGCTAGTTGGTTTGTAGACCAAAAAGTATTAAACATTAATAATCGTAAAATTCTTTCGTAATTATAATAATTTTTTAATATTATTAATAAAATAACAACATAAATTTGAATTATCTTTATATTTTAAAATATAAAATCGATACATTTTCTAGTTTTTGCTCAATATTAAAAAAATGAAAATCCTGCCATCTACATAATAATAGCGATACTAAATATATAAATAAAAACTTACAATACTGGCCACATTATAAAACTATGTCGCCACCGTCGCCAAATGTCATATGGTTGTGGTTGTCATTTTTTGACAGTTTGCGAAATATTTTTAAACAAATCGGTTCGCGTTTTTATGTGCAATTTTCCTCAAGTAAATTTTACGTTTTCCATGTACATAATTTAATTGTACGCGAGAAATTAGTGTTCTGCATGTAATTTAATTATATTTAGTGCTTAGTAAATATTTAGTTGGTGCTAGAAAAAGTGTTGTTACGTGTAATTTAGATGTGTGTCAGTGAAGTGAAATATCAAAACAAACATTTTGAGGTAAGTTGTGCAAAGTGTATTTCGTAAAATTGTATAACAAATTTATACCAAACTATTTTATTTAAATAATTATACAATCGTAACTCAGTAAATACAATATGTATTGTAGTAAAAATTTGATTGAGGTTATGTGCGGAAGCCGGATGTTACAATTTAAATTCCATGTCGATCTCGTCTAATTGATTTATTCGTTTTTTCTGATGATTCTTTGAATTGTTTTTGATTGATGAAATCATCTGTAAATCTTCTGTAGAAAATCTTGAAATAACTTGTTTGTTAATTTTTTATGTGTTGCAATGAGTAATGCACAATTTCTTGTTATTGGTTAGTAATTAGAATAGAATGGTCAATCTTGATGTGTGTACCAAGACTAGGCTTTGTCTTTTGTTAAGTTTCAAGACGCGTACTGCTAGAAGATTAGTTTGAAAATATAGTTCCTAACGGCTTTGAATTGCCAAGTGATTATAAACATTTAAAATAAGGGTGGAAGACCATTGCAAGCTACTTCCGGGTTTCGGATACTAATCCATCACTAGATAATTCCTTGTTTCAGCGGAGAGCAACCAAATTGAACTTATTTGACTTGTAATTGAGTAGGTTTTATTTAAAAGATGGATGGTCATCTTATATCTCCTATTAGTTTACAACCAATACGAATTTATAAATATCTTCGGTTTAGAGGCGAATAATCGAGACAACTAATTTTCGCAGGCCTCTTTTGAATTTGATGTAAAACCATTAAGACGGTTCTGCATGGACCGCAACAAATGGTAGTCCGATGGTGCAAAGACAGGACTATATGTAAGGTGCATCAAAACTTCCCAGCAAAGCGCTCCCAGTTTCTGCCGGGTCATCGATGATGTGTGTGGTCTAGCGTTATCATGATGGAACACAACGTCTTTTCTGCTGATTAATTCTGAACGTTTTAACTGAATTGCTTGTCTTAAACGCGTTAGTTGCTAACAGTAAAGATTAGGAACAATCATTTGGCCCGGTGGCAGCACCTCATAATTCACGATTCCTTTCCAAACCCACCAAACATACAGCATTATCTTTTTGGCGTCAAACCTGGCTTTGATACCGTTTGGGAAGCTTCACCTCGTTTTGCTCATGATTTTTTTTGCACAACGTTGTATCTTATCCACTTTTCATCGCCAGTAATCATTCGCTTTAAAAATGTCTCGATTTCGTTCCGTTTCAGCAGCGTTTCGCAGATAGAAATCCGGTCCATTAAATTTTTAACTGGTAATTCATGTGGTATACTCAAACGTCAAGCTTCTTTTTGTATCAAGCCATTTTCAAATGACTTAAAACTGTTTTGTGATAGTGTTTAGTTGTAACCGTGACCGAGCCATCTAACTCGATTGGATTTAATGAATCCGATAATATCGCAACCTCCAAGAATTTGCTTTATCTCGTGGTTCATGCAAATCCGATATTCATTGTTCGCGACTTTAATTGGACCAAAGATTGAACGAATGACCTTCCTTTCGAAAATGGATAGCAATCTACAATCGTTAGTGGTCATGGTCCAGCTCTCGCTTCCGAAAGCCAGCACAGGTCTTATGAGTGCTTTATAAAGTTCGAGCTTGCACGACTGCGATGGATGTCTAGATCGCAATAATTTTGATTGGGCGTAGATAACTCGATGTACGGTAGCGATTCGGGCTTTTATTTCTGCCTGCATGTCATTTGATGATGTTATAACTGACCCGAGGTATTTAAAGTTTTCAACGCGATCAAAGTTATGGTCGCCAATTTCGAGATTTGCCATGGAGATGTTCCTGGGTGTTGATATAAATTTGGTTTTGCTAATGTTCACCTTCAAACTAAGTCTTCTTGCGCAGCGATCGAGCGGTACGAAACTGTCCTTGATATCGCTAAGTCTTCGGCCAAGAAGTAAGTACGATATCATCTGCATATCCAAGAATTTGGCCTGACTTATTAAATATACAGCGCGAAGTTGCGATGTTGCTTTTCTTCACTACGTACTCAAGCGCCAAATTGAACAGCACATTCACGAGTGCATCTCCCTGTCGAACACCAGATGTTATTTCAAAGGGGTCTGACACAGATCATTCAATTACGATTCTACATACAGACCCGGACGTTGTTAATTTGCACAGAGAAACGAGTTTCTCTGGAATTCCTAGGCATATGATACGCCTTTCTGAAGTCTATATGTAGTTGATGTATGGTTATGTTGTACTCCCAACATTTTTCCAAGATCATCCTCATGGTGAAACACTGGTCAGTGATCGATCGGTTGGGACGAAAACCACACTGATAGTCGCCAATGATGTTTTCGGCGAACGGGATGAGTCTGGCAAGTACAACATTAGCCAACACTTTGTAAGCAGTGTTCAATAGACCTATGCCACGAAAGTTTTCACATTTAAGACGGTCGCCTTTTTTATGCAACGGACATATGAGCGCGGTCTTCCAATTCTCCGGCAGCTCTTCTTGGTCCCAAATACAAACGACGAGATCGTATAAACTTGTTGCAAAAGTAGCGCCTCCGAGTTTAATTAATTCTGCGGGGAGTCCATCGAGACCGGGTGCCTTGCCGTTTTTCAATCGAATAATAGCTGCATCTACTTCCTCTGCTGTGGGATATTCGACGAAGACCTCTTCACCTTGATGAGCTATTACTCTAATGGGGGTCACGTCGTCATTCCGATTTAGTAGATTTTGAAAGTAGGTTTCCCATACTGAGAGAACATCAGCCACGTTTGTTCTCAGCTCTCCATTCCCGTCTTTGATGGCTGTACTTCTTGGGTGGAAATCTTTAGTGAGATTCCTGGCATTAGTAAAACAGTCCCTTGAATTTCCTACTTTCGCTTGGAACCTGATGTTTTCAATGCATATGTTCGCGTTTCTTTTGACGAAGGTATTTAGTCGTGGCTTTCCTGGCGCAGAGATATTCTGCATGTGTGTTTCTACATTGATCATCGAACCAATCATTGCGTGGTCTTCTTCCGATAGTGTTTTGCGCCGCGGTGGTTATGGCTGACTGTATAGTGTGCCACTGCTTCTGGATGTTAGAAGGAGCTTCTTCGTTGTTGCTGGGCCGCTCTAGATAGGTAGTGACAGCTGATTGGTAACTCTGCAGTGACGTTTGGTCTTTTAGAGCATCAACATTCCATCGAACGGTTTTTTGTGCTTGTCTATTGAACGTAGATGACAGTTTGCACTTATTTATTTATTTTATTTTATTTATTTGTTTATTTATCAATAATGACATTTTATAATACATTGTTATTTAAATTAATTAAATTTTATTTTATATACTAAATGTCTACTTTATCTTTAACGAATATATGCAATAATTTATTAAATTGACCGTACTCTAATTCTTGAAGTTCACCTAGCATGCAATAGTCACCCAATGAATTATACAACTTTACTCCATTACATCCCAGCGACCGTTGTGAAAATGATTTACTATACATTGGTAGTCTGAAGTGTGTACTCCGAGTATTGTAAGTATGAACATTTCTATTAGAAGAAAGCAAAGTATCTAAATATTTTGGCAGATCTCCCTTTTCCAGCCTAAACAAGAATTTTAACACATTAAATTGTATTCTCTGTTTGATTGACTTCCAGTTTAAAATTTCCAACATGTCTTTTAAGTGTGTTCTACTTTCCGCATTCAAGATACGTCGCATGAATCGATTCTGAATTTTTTGAAGACGTGTAATTTGAGTTTGATTCATGATAAACAGCACAGAAGAACAATAATCAATATGTGGAGTCACAATTGATTCATAAAAAACAACTTTTGTCTGCATTGGTAATTTGTCTTTAATTCTGGTGAAAAATCCAAGTTTTTTATTCATCTTTTTAGCGATATAATCCAAATGATCGTTAAAACTTAAGTGCTCGTCGATAATAACACCAAGATATTTATACTGTTTTACTCGTTCGATAATTTGGTTGTCAACTGTTATATCTGCATTACTCTCGAACTTTGCTTTGATTGATAGGAGCATGTACCTCGTTTTCGAGATATTCAGTGATAGTTTGTGTAACATCAGCCATTTCCGTAGACTCTCGAGATCTTCGTTTACTTTCTGCACTGCTTCTGGAAGAGTTGTTGCCGAAATAGTAAGTAAAGTATCATCTGCAAACATATTTATTTTGAAATTTTGAATAACATCGACTATCTCATTGATGTACAGAATAAAGAGTAACGGACCCAGGGCTGATCCTTGAGGTACTCCGAAATTATTTTGTATTAGTGACGATGTGTAATTATCAATTTTCGTATATTGTTGCCTCCCTTGAAGATAACTGTTAAACCACTCTAGTTCTTTCCCAACAACTCCGTACTTGGTTAACTTTTTAAGCAGAATTCCTCTATCGATGGTTTCAAAAGCCCTTTTAAAATCTAAAAAGACTACAATGATTACTTTGTTGTCATCTATTTGACTTTTCCAGCTATCCAACATTAGGGTTAAGGCCGTTTCACAAGAATGGGGTTCTCTAAATCCAGATTGTTGATCAACCAATATATTGTTATCAGCGCGATATCATTTACCAGTTGGTTTTTAATTACTCGTTCCAGAACCAGTTTCATACAGTGGGAGCATATTTATTGGCCGGAGCTCTTCTAGCGTGGTTGGCTTCGAAATTTTTGGAATGGGAACGACTGTTGATATTTTCCATGAATCTGGTACCACTGCTTGCCTTAAACTACAATTAACTATATCAGTAAAATGTTCAGAGAACATTTGATTCTGCATTGCATCCAGCATGACAATTTTGTTTATACCCTCTATTCCATATTGCGATTTTATTCTGCTTATTATTTTTAATATTTCGTTTTGTGATGTTTGTTGGAATTGAAATTTTTGTATGTTCAAATCAGCATTAGGAAGTTCAAAATCCGCTATTTCAAGGATGTTACGGTGAATATCTACCACGCTGGACACAAACGAGTGATTTAGTGCATCTGCGCTATCTGTTGTTTATCGGTGAGTGTTTTGTTATTAAATTGAATACTCCATTGCATCGTTTTTTTAATCTTATACATAGATTTGAGAGTTTTCCATAGCTCCTTTGGGTTATATTGGTTTTCAATGAACTTATTCTTTGAACAATTTTTGTTTGCGTCAGTTGTTTAATCGCATTCTTTAACTCCAGTATAAAGCTTTCAGCTTTCTCATTCAATTCATTCTGCGTTCTATAGTGCTGCAGTCTAGTGTTTAGGATACAATTTAATTTTTCACTAGAATAATTTTTCCGAGATCTAATTTCTTTAAATTGATCAAATAACTGTGAATTGTTTCTGCTTATATCCACACATAACATACAATGATCACTTATTTGTTGTTATTTTATAATTTAACATTTTGTATTTACTGAATTAGTTATCAAAAGATCTATTAAACTTTTGCTGGTTTATGTGACTCTGGTATAATCTGGAACTACTTGCGCCAATCTATAATCCATGATTAACTGCTTTAATTGTAAACTGTAAATATCGTTGCTTTTCACTTCAATATTGAAATCCCCAAATATATAGTTCGATTTATTATAAGTAATTGATAACTTCTTCGAACCATCCATCTAAATTATTTAAAAATGCTGCTTTTATTGTTTGGTATGATCTATAAACTACGCCAAATATTCCTCTTGTATGGTATCCTTTTATGATCTGAATCGCCAAAAGCCAAGCGCGGTCCTTCTCGGTATTCGAAATTATTTTAAAGCTTATGTTTTGATGAATATACATGACAACCCCTCCAGTATGACGACTATCCGAATCGCACCGTACACATTTATAATTTTCAATAAAAAATTCCGAGTCGTACATGTCTTCTGTTGTTCTAGATTCACTGAGTAATACAATTGACGGTTTATATTGAATAATTATTCACTAAGAAATTAGAGGGTAAGCTGCGAATATTAGTGTATAGAAGGTCTTTTATTTTGAACTGCAATTGATAACTTATTTGGTTTTTCAATGTTTTCAGTTGGTATACTGCACAAGAGGTGTCCCAAGTCGTGTGGTTAATAGCAACATTTAAATAGAGCTTTGTATTTACAGCAATGCAATTGCTACACTTTACTTCTTGACTTTTACACTCACTTAACTTATGATTCTCGCTACATCTTGGGCAACAAAGTTTGCCGATACACCTATGCTATGATTACCATAACCATTACAGTTACAGCATCTTGAGATCCCTACTGACTCTACGACATGGCATCTATCAAAATGTATATTTAACTGCTCAGCTTGTACGATTTTTGTAAAATCTACGGAGCCTACAATCACTGTATCAATTTTTTGAGAGTTTCTTCTGCAATAAGTGGTTATTACTTTGATATCACTATTAGCGAGAAAATGGTTTTGCTGTTTTAGCGCAGATACTATTTCATCACTTTCTAGCTTCTCCGACATTCCAAGTATTTTTACCCTTGGTTTAAGCTCCGCTGGTAGTTTTACTTCATAATCAGCTCCCATCCTTTCCGTCACGATTGTCTTTAGTTTCTCCTTGGCATCATTAGTGTTGCACTGCAAAATAATTCCACCATTCGCAATGTTGCGACAGCCCATTACTGGTATAGTTTTTGGATCGAGTGACATTGTTAAATCTTCTCTAGTTTTTTTATTAGCTTGAGGTTGTTTTGGTTGTAACATAACCAACTTGTTGGGATTACTCTTTACTACTGCTGCGAAAGAGTGTGGTTGCTCCGCCGGTTTTCGAATTTCTTCTACTTGATTTTTAATTTCTCCTAGCTGGTGTCCTATCTTTAAATGGTTTGCCGTTAAATGTTGGTTCATTTCCATGATAAAAAGATTAATTTTGTTGAACTCTTCGTACAACGTATCTTCTTCATAATCTTGGCACTCAAGACAAACGAATCTTGCATATGGACATTCTTTAAATAAGTTTACAAACTTTTCAAAGTTCCAATCCACACAAGCGTAATGATACAATTTCCTGCACCGTCCGAAACATCTAATTGTAGTCCGCTCTCTCGAATCAGTAGCTTTTTTACATATTTCACAATTTGACATTTTAGAAAATTTTACCGTTCATTCACTTCACAAGATAAACACGCGTGTAAAAGGTTTAACTGTTCTGATTTTTATCGTAATTATGTGAAAAAATGCATTAGTTGCATAAAAATAAAAATTTAATTTTTGCACTGGTGTCAAATGTTTTCTATTTTAATTTACTATTTTATTCACTTAATTCTCAAACTTTCACATATCTTACATTACAACACATTCATCTTTAGTTCTTATGTATATTTTATAACTTTTAGCAATTAAAATTGCCTCTTACTAAATAATTTAATTATTTTTCCACGCACACAATATATTGATTACTACATCCAGAAAACAGGGTTTTCAAACTCTTATGCAAACACTTATATTTAAATACGATAAGCATATGATCGCTGTTCATGTCTGCACCCCTGTAGGATCTAACGTCAGATATACTGGTTGAGTGTCTCTTAGACACCATGACGTGATCAATTTGGTTTTCCGTTCTTCCATCATTCGATCTCCACGTTACTTTGTCGATTCTCTTGTGTAGGAAAAACGTACTTGATACAACTAAGTTGTACATTAATGCCAGGTCGGTGACGCGTTGGCCGTTGTTGTTACTAGTTAGATGCAGGCTCTTAGGACCGATGTGCGATGTATTTTCTGCACTCCTACCGATTTTTGCATTAAAGTCGCCCACGATGATTTTAATGTCGTGGCTGCTTATATGCCGGTCTTCTTCAATTTTCTGCATGATTTCATCGACTTGTCCAGTGGCTGGTCGACCAGAGCGAGGTACATCTTTGACATCCATATTTTCAGAACGAAAGCGCGTGAACCATTTCTTTGTTGCTGACTTTGATAAAGCACCTTCTCCATAAATAGCACAAATTTTTTCGCAATGTTTAAAATGTTGTAACTTTTTATTCACTTCACCAATTTTAATGTTTTGTATGTCAAAAAGCAAGTTAAAATGTTGCCTTTCATACACTCAGTAGCCCAATACGATCCATGGTTACATAGATATATGAATGTAAAGCCGCCTACAGGGCAAAAGGACACGAACTAAATATTACCCCTACCCTTTATTTGAACAAATTCGAGTTATTTGGGAATATTTGGCTCACGGCCTACCAATTTTATTTTTGTATTGCAAAAATTCAGGTCACAAATGCTGTTTCCTGTCCGACGTAAATAACTTGAGAAGTTGATTACTGGCAGATTGATGCATGATACAACGACAAGCAGTTTGGTTTCAGAGAAAATAGGTCCGGCCCGCACCTCTGGAATAAAGTATTCAACAGAAGTTTGCAGAACGGTGTCAATGAAGTAGCAGTCGCCAAAGGGCAAGCTTATACGAGGATCTCTTTGCTGGCAATTCAAAACTAAGTAGTCAAGAGAAAGCGCTGAACGCCATATACAGGATGGTTAATTGATGCTAAAGCTACAATATTAAAGGAAATCGATTTAGTACATTGCAATTATGATTTCAAATTATCAAAAGTAAAATATAAAATATATTAACAAAAAAGAGAACAAAAAAAATTAAATCTAAAAATAGAATTTTAAAAATAGAAAATAAAAAAAATTAATCTATTCACACTTAGATTGTAAATAAATAAGAATTATAAATAAAACAATTATTTAAATTAACAATTAGTACTTCAAATATGAAAACTGTCAAAGGACTTATTAAAAATTTAGAAAATACGATTTTAACTTTTTTTTAAAACTGGTTTTTGATAAATTAAAATCAAATTGATCAATTACAGCATTGAAAGATTTTGCAGATCGACTAATAAGACTGTTGTCGCCATAGTTGGTTGGATGGTGTTCTAGCGCCAAAAATTGATGATTACGCAAAGTCCTGCTTGGGACATTTATGGATATGTTTTCCATAATGAAGGATGAATCAATGTGGCCGAGAAGGACATTTCCGATAAAAGCAGCATCCAGAAGTAGACGCCTGTTTTCAAGCGTGCGCATGTTATATTCTTTGCACCTTGAAGAGTAAGGAGGTAAACGAGCCACATTTTCGTAGAATGGTATGTTGTAATCATAATTCTAGCCAGTTGTCTTCAACAGGAATATAAGAATTTTTTTTTGTATGCTTTCGATTCTGTTCAAGTGCACAGCGTAAGAGGGGCTCCAAACCGTTACAGCATACTCTATTTGAGATCTTACATAAGCGTAATATAATGTGCGTATAGTATGTATATCTGTGAATTCCCCAGTCCACCGCTTGACAAAGCCAAACATGGAGTTAGCTTTAGCAATACAATTATCTATATGACGGTTAAAACTAACGTTTTCAACAAATGTGACTCCTAGATCAATAATCTCACATACACTTGGAACTTCCGCACCATTTATTTTATATGCCGAAGTTATTGGATATTTTTTCCGATGAAACGACATAATTTTACATTTAGTAATATTGAGATGTAATTAATTTCGGACTCACTAAGTCTGTTGAAGTCATCCTGCAGTTTATCAACATCATGCTCATGTTTAATTGTGTGAACATTTTTTACATCATCAGCAAATATTAGAACATTTGAGTGTTTGATTATCTTGGCTATTCTATCGATGAACACAATAAAAATCCAGGGTCCAATATGCGATCCTTGAGGGACACCAGAGGTCACTTTGATAACATTGGATTTCTCATTCCCAATTAATACATATTGCAGTCGGTTTGTCAGATACGATTTGAACCAATTAATAAATTATGTTGAAAATCCGAATTCGCGCAGACTTTGGAGTGCTTTGAGGTGGCATATAGAGTCGAACGCCTTGCTAAAATCTGTATACGCTACATCTACTTGATGATGATTTTCTACCTCATTTAACACTTTGTAGGTAAATTCGACCAGATTGGTAGATGTCGATCTTCCAGGCATGAACCCGTGTTGGTAAGTAGAGATGTAACGTATCAATGTAGATTTAAAAGAATTGCTCACAATCAGCTCAAATAATTTAGGAATTGACGAAGATGTTGAAATTCCTCTATAACATGAGACATCCTCTCTCTTACCCGATTTAAAGATAGGTGTTATTTTCGAAATTTTCTATTTATCAGGAAACACGGCTGTGGTTATCGATTGGTTGAAGAGTTTGCAGAGTGGATTTGTGAAGCTTCTCGTAAACCTTTTTAATATAAAGGCGGGTATATCATCCGGTCCACATCCATCTCCAAATTCTTTTAAGGCTGATATAACATTCTCTTCATGTATGACAGGGGTAATAATAGAAGTATTGCTGTTGCCTATTTTATCAGTGTATTCTATATTATCACAAGGGCTATATACTGATTGGAAAAATGCTGCAAACATGTCTGCTATCACTTTTGCGTCCGAAGAGCTGGTATTATTATAAGTCATATTGGATGGATATCCCTCGATTTCCCGTTTGGATCGAAAGTATTTCCAAAATTCTTTAGGATTTGATTTAATTTTTGTTTCAATACTTGCAAGGTAAGACCTGTACTTAAAATTGAAATAGACGTCAAATTCATCACTGCGCTGTAAAAAAGCTAGCTTGTCGGGTTCCAATCGAGATTTTATCATTTTAGTATATGCTTTACATTTTCGGTTTTTTAAATTGGTTAGCAGGTCATCGAACCACGGAGGATGAGTTTTCGGTGCTTTATTGTAAAAAGGCACATGGAGTTCAAAGCCTTGGTAAATGAAGTCATAAAATGTATCAACATTTTCGTTAACATTGTCAAGATTTAAAGTTAGATCCCAATTTGCTGCTTCTAAATAATTCTGCAGACCGGCGTAATTTGCCTTCTTGAAGTTGAATTTCATTCTTGGAAGGTGCTCAGATTTCTTCCGGTTACAGTAGGTTGTATCAAATACAATGTCCAAAGGTTTGTGGTTGATATCGTTTACAACAAATTGATTCATTGATTCAGTTACTTTGAAAGCATCCTCCTCAGTAGTGAATACCAAATCCAGAAACCTATCGATGCTATTAGCAATCAATTAATTTGGTTGAGGTTAAAACCAAGCATGGCATCGATGAATAGGGACTCAGCATCGCTATTGATATTACAGGGACGAATGCAGTTAATCTCCATGTCATGTTTCCAGTTGATATTCGGAAGATTGAAGTCGCCCAGTATAAGAACAAGATCCGATGAATTAGATGTTTTAAAGACTTCATCAATTGACCGAGGCGGTATATATACTGTATATATAAATAGATATCGTTTGCCTATTTTTATCTTCGCACAAATCTGCTCAAGTCTTGATGGAACTAATATAACAGGAGAACTTTCTAGATTAGAATGTACAGCTATCAATACGCCACCGCCTGCCTCCTTCGTACTCGTTTCAGGAGTGCGATCACATCTGTAAACAATATAATTCTGCCCAAAGAATTCTGTACTATGAATATCTGGGTTGAGATTACTTTCCCCAATTACATATATAGGGTAGTTTGTTTGATGAACAAATTGATAGAATTTGGATGCTTTTGATGCCATTTTATTTACATTCTGATAATAAATTGTACTCACATCTTTGCCTGAATTTTTACACGGTTTTGTAGATGGTTTGGTAGTATTTGGTGATTCATAAATAGCAGGACAACTGTTGTTAAAATGGCGCGCCTTCATCACTAACGAATGGAGTAAATCATCCGCTACAGGTGCGAAATATTTAAATGAACACGTGTGCTTCGATATTGCAACTATTGCGTGTGGTAAACTACTGAAAAGTTTAATCGGATGAGTGTTTGTTCTGACGCATATAACATTTGGTGACGTTAGTCCTTGTGCCTCATGAATAGTTGAGACTTTACTAGAAGATGTTAGGGTAAGCCAGTCCATTAATAAGCGCTTATCCGCCTTGGTAAAAGTTAGATAATATGTATTATCAATTACAGGCAAGGATGATAAATCAGGTGGTAGTTTGAAGAATCCTATTGATACCTCTAAAGGGTTTTTGGTACTGATATCAGGATAATATTCTTTTAGTGCTAATGTAACATCAACAGGACATCTAAATGTAATGTTTAGCTGATCTGAATTCGTAATAAATTTATTAGCATCGTAAAATTGAATATTAACATGGTGCAATCTGTCGATGAATGGAATTTGATTTTTATCTCCAAGAAGATATATTTTTGAACATTTACTGAGCATGGCCACCAGTCCAATATAACCTGCATGTATCATCATATATTCATCAATAAACACTGAGTCATAACGTCGGGTTCCATTAATTAGGTATGAAGCAATCGTTTTATAGTTAAGTTCAATTTTGTTGAAATCCATCTTCTCCTTAATACAACGAGTGGCAACTTTAGATTTGAGATCAGCAAGACCTTCCTTAGTGGCACATAAGACCAGATCATAGCCTAGTTTGTGATTGTTTATGATCCATGTAGATTTTCCACCGCCTGGAACACCCTGGACACCAGTAACGATAGGTCGCATGATGTTGTCTATTGCATAGATATGTTGTAAATTTGAATATGTCAGGAGATCGAGCATAATTTCAGTGCCAGCGGAGCAGAAAATATAAATATGTTTGAGATGTCAAAAAAGAGTTTGTGGACTCACAATATTTAACTAGGTGATCGCCATCAAATCCAAACTGGATGTATTTGCTGTAGTAGTGTTGGAGGTGACTTTTAATGATACTGTCAGAATGTTTAATATAAAACATTATTTCCATAACAGAGTTCTTATAGTAGAAATCTGCGCTAGTATCAGCATAGTATGAAGGAGATGAAACTGGCACATTGTTCTTAATGGCAGACTTCAAAAATCTGGAAGGCTCACCAGTGATCCAACGAGACGACAAAGCTCTTTCAAAAGATGTTGACATGTTAAACGGTATATTTAGAACCCATTTGATATTGGAGCATGATCAGTTGGAGATGTAATCCAGAGCCAGTTTAAGTTTATCTACGAAGCAATTGATGTCAAGCGTGATGACAAATGATTCCTGCTTATGTTGTAAATATGACTTTAATGTATCTAACACATAGATTATGTCAGTGCAGTTCGTTTTATCTTGATGTGAGACAACTATAACGGATTTACCTTCAATTAAGTATACTTTTGTAACCATGTTTATAGATTTGGAATAGCAGTTTATCAGTGTCAGTTCTTTTTTTGTTAAGAATTCTTTAATTTGACATTTGTCTAATTTTTTTTGCATAGATGCGCAAATCGTAACAGAAGAACATGGCCGGTAAATAATTCCCCTTAATCCAAGTGGTAATTTAAGGTTCAGCATAATCAAATGATTGAGGAGGAATCCGTTGAATGAAATCATATCCATTTGTGAAATCCTCATGATAGATAGATTTGCCGCCCTTTTTTGGAAGTAACTTGGTTTTTATACATTTGAGGAATGATTTGTTCGTTGATTGTGTTGACACAGCTTCCTCCTCAGTCTGAGTTTCAACGTGATTGGGTTTGCCATTGCTCTTCTGATAACGATCGTTTATATATATACTATATAATCAATATAATCAACCCAAGCTGCCATTATCATCGAGTTATACCATTAATATTCGAACAGTTTGCTAGTGGAGTCTCGCAATACCATCCAAAATCGTTACGATCATAGTATATGATATCGGCGCACCTTGATGGTATCCAATATTTTGACATTTTATAAAAATTAAAATGGCGTCAATAGGATTTTAGTGATTCGCATTGAAGATATCAATTTCGTTGCCAACACGGAAAAAAATATATAGGACAGATTTCAATAAATATAGGAGCCGGTGCACTGGTGGAATATAATTGGACAGATTACTATTTAATGAATAGGAAAATTCACTATAGCGGATAGTAAAATTTACTACGGTTACCATGTAAATAGGAAACTGTTATATAATATATAGCAGGGCTTACTATTAAAATTTTAATTTTCTTGAATTCCTATAACAAATAGGTAACCTTCCTATAAGAATTCTATAGTTAATAGGAAATACTACTATGGGAAATAGTAATTGGTGTAATTTATAGGAGAGATTCCTATATAGCACTGTCTACTATGCAAAATAGAATGTTTCCTATAGAGAACTGTTTGTAGATCTGACGGCAAAAAAACTAAGCTGATTGGGTCTATTTTTGTATGTTAATTTTTATTTTCATAAAGTATGCTGTGCTAAAATCTCATGTAAAAAAGACTCAATCAGCTTATTTTTAATGAGCTAGATGTCACTACCCCGGACATTTATAGTTCTCAATATACATAATGAATTATATAATAATAAATAGTACAGCTTACTATTGAGAACTATAAATGTCCGGAGTAGTGACATCTGGCGCATTAAAAATAAGCTGATTGGGTCTTTTTTTATATGAAATTTTAGCACGGCATACTTTATGAAAATAAAAATTAACATACAAAAAAAGACCCAATCAGGTTAATTTTTTTGCCGTCAGATCTACAAACAGTTCTCTATAATCGGACTCCCATACATAAATAGGAAAAAAATTGGTGTTTGTTTTTCTCCGTGAATAGAAACCAATAGAAATTTTAATTATTTTATGTTTTGGCGACATTTCGTGGTTATTGTTTGGTGACATAATACTCAAGTGACGCTGTTGAATATTAATAAACGAATGATTTTCAAATGCCAAATTTATGTTACGTTTATTACACCCGACGCCATATTAAAAATTGTTTGTACCATTTATGTTAATAATAGTAATGATATAAATTATATCAGGTGGAGATGCTAGGTAAAGCGTAAAGGAAAGTTTTAACCGAAGAGGTTGCTCTTCTAGCTAAAACCATCCCAATCGGTATATTGTTGAGTGAACGATTGGCTGGCTCAAATTGGTGCCTGTTCTACAAGATGTTTGTTACGGAAATGTTTAAATTCTTTGCAATCATATAAGCCCGAATCTCCTGAATAAGCTCAAAATATCGGAATATCAGGATATTTGAAAATCGTCCATAGCAACTTGGCAAGATAAATGGAACCGGCTGAGTAACGGCCAGAACTACTTATAGTTAAATGTCAAATATAGCACCATGCTATCGAAGCATGAAAAATTTGCTGACTACATGCATTGATACAAGTAGTTGCGAATGTAGTAATAGCTCGAATAGGCTGACCATATTTTATTCGATTTTAATCTCGCCGACAGTGCTAGAGATCAGTTCTTTAGTAAAATTAATTTAGTCTGACCAGCCAGTAAGCTGGTATTTATGATATCGGATAAACAGGCCTTAACATCAAATAATATTGCAATTTTTATTAGTTTTCCATTCGCAACACCAGGTTTATAACCTATTAAATATTTTAAATTTTGACGTAAGGCGCCCCTTTTACATCATTTTAATAAAGAGGCTAGGAGGTTGGAAAGCCTGGATTAAACCGCAGATTACAGATCCCCAGAAAGCTGGGTGTGTAAAAAGAATATATATGTGTCCAATTAGGCAGAGAATCAACAAGAAGATAGTAGACGAGTATGCGTCTCCAAGCGGCAGGGACTGTAACAGGTTTTAACCTGGCCAAACATATCTAACTGACAAAAAAAAATATGCCCAAAACTATAATGACAGGCTGCTAAAATCAAAAGAATCCAACAATTCGTTGAGTTGACAAATCTAATACTGTATGATATATCTGAATCCAAGTAAGAATGACCATTCTGGTGGCAAAATGGGCTTGAGATCAGTGTATGTAAGCGTCAATATTTGTAAGGATTCGTTTAGTTTCTGTGGCGGTGAATTGTTAGCATCAGATGTAAAAACAAGATCGAATTGTCATGCTGTCCTTAATATTGTTACGATTTCGCCTATTAAGCGTACTTAGATTGGTTGTTTTAAGAGTTTGGGGATTATAGCTGTACCTCAATTTTGTTGCCTTTTCGAGACTACGAGACTACGGGACTATGAAATATTTTGTATACGTACACTGTGTATAGTATTAATTTGTGTTACTGTGTGGTTTCATTTTTTCTATGTGTATTAATGTAGAGAGTATGACGATAAGCACGAAAAATTGTCGAATCGGTTTAAATCAGTAAAATTTTTGGTGCTTACATCCATTTGTCTCGTTGTAATTTGATGGAGAATTGAAATTCAAATTTAAACACATAACTTAAATGATATTAAAACTGTTTGAAATTACAAAAATTATAATTTAATTGAACCATAATAACATGATTTTATTTATTTTATTAATTTGAATTTTATATATAAAATAAATAACCAATAAAATAGTTTCGTACTGGCAATATGTCAAATTATCAACACAAAAGAAAAAAAAACATAAACAAAACGAACAGCGCATGCGCACTACTACACTCGCATTCACTAATATTATTATTTTCCGGTAATTTTTGTTCTCGTAGTCTCGAAAAGGCAACGAAATTGAGGTACTGGTAAATTATTGTGGGAATATGTCCTGTAGTGGTAAATTTTTATTCAAAGGTTATTTCTGATATAATCGGGAATATTCCGAAAGCGGTGTGAATTACTGAATTAGTGTTTAACCATCTAATTCTATAACGGTCTTCACAATCCAGTGATACGAACCGGATTTGACAAGGTAAATTCGTAAAAGTTGGTGACAGCCGTGGGACTGTCAATATCAAAAGATGGATGTTGAAGATTTGACAGTTGCGGAATTAAAATTCCGGGTTAAAGTTGCGTTATTTATCGATGGGTGGTTACAAAAATGAATTAATATGGCGTCTACGTGAGGCTATGGAGAAGCAAGGGTTAGACCCGAATAATTATGAGTTCGAAGTGGTAATAGGCAAACACTAGATGATGAACGTGAGATATTGGATAGTTTCCCGGTTACCGGGAACTTTCGTTATGGCACAATTATTGTCTGTTATAACAGAAAATTGGATCGATGATGTAAAGAATGAAGCAACAAAATTACAGAAATCAAGATACACAACGAAAATATCAGGAAGAAATTATATGAAGGAATTGTTGTCCATGGTCATCTGGTAGAGATGATTTTGGTGCTGGTGTTATTTATGTAACGGAAAACGGTGGTAATGAGAAAATCGAACTCGGATTTTAATGCATGGATGATGTTGCTAAGTATGATATAAAGAAAAATAACAAATTCGTTCCAGGAGCGATGATGCTCTCTGATGATGCCGAACAGCAACTGCGACAGCGTTTAGACGTAATAGTGAGTCATAGAATGAATGAATATCGGCCTGAACAAATTTGATACTAGTGGAGGTATCCACTTAGAATCGGGTCCCTTGATTGGTATATTGAAAAGTATCTGGAAAAGATACCGGTCAAGACAAGTAGAGAGTGTGCATGGTTTACCAGTTACAACTACCAGAGCAGCAAGTGCGAAGCGAAGATTAGCGATTTGCAATTCATAGGAATCCGGTCCAGCATGGGTGGCATTTGTATTGTAATGGCCCGTTCATTGAAGGGAGATTTGTGCAGAAATTGCAAAAATCTGGGACGGATCCTTCACATTCTTCACGGATAATCAACGTGCGTTTTTGAATATAAGAAAGTGCCGCCAGTAGGAATAAATGTGATACAAATCTCCCAAGGTTGTTGGAGCAAGTGGCAGAGAGCTGTGGCGAGTAAGAGCTGTATAGAGGGCGAACGACATGAAGTATAGCTTATGCAAAAGATGCACAAGGGCCAGGTATTTTTAGGAAGGACAGCGATATTAAATGGAACGAGCTGAATCCTGCGAAGTTGGATGGCGTCGAGAGAGAGAGAGAAAGGAATATAAAAAAAAGAAAGATGTAAAAAAGAAAGAGATAAAAAACAAAGAGGGAAGAGAGAGAAAGAAAGAGAGAGGGAGAGTCAGGCATACATTTCTAACCATTACAAAACTGTCCTACACAAAATAGTGTAAATGTATCCACATGTCCGTCTTTAACAGCCAATCGTATACAGATGGCTAAGAATAGTACAATGAAAAAGGTCTATTTTGTATTAATTGAAATTAAAAATATGTTTGTATTTCTTTCTTATATTGGAATTTTCGAAAAGTATAGTCTTTTACTCTACATTTTTTGGCTGTTTTATAGCTTTTTGTTGTTTTGTCATAAGATTCACGCTACCGATGCGGTAATATCGTCACATAATCAGAGTAATCATCGCGCATGCACAACTGAGCCACCATACCACTAAGTGTTTTAACTTGGGTTGTGAAATTCGGGTAGTGAGGACGGGATACATCCCGCCTATCCTCAGATACGTAGTTTTCGACATAGTTTTACAATTTTCCTTGTCAAGCAAATTTGTTTTTTCTAACTTAATTTATCTTATCAGGTTCAATAGTTTCTAATTATAAATGACAAAATCTACGTTATAAATTAATATTTTATTTAATCTACTCAAAATATCAGGAGTTAAATGACAAAAACAATACAATTCAATACAAATTTATTAATAAATAATCAAACCGTTTGAAAATTACCCAAAACCACTTCCGAAACCGGAAAAGTTAATTTTGAAAAATCTTTATCGCTTGAAATGGAAAAATTTCAATTTCATTTCCACATAATGTGGATCGTTGTACCAATTGCGGATCGTCTAACCGTATTTTGTAAAAAATAAGAAAAATAGTTAGTTTATTCAGTGCACCTAGAATAGTACAGGCCACACTGCTTGCTATGTCATTAAATTTATGTCTACAGTTTGTTCTTTGAACTGTAGACGGCAGTCATGTTCATAAAAAGAAAAAACGAAAACAAACACAAAAAAAAAAAAATTTATACGAGTGCTAAAAGTAAGGTTATGTCTTCTCATAAATTATTCGAAATGTGTACACATTTTATACGTGTTTACATATTTTACACAATTTAGAATGCATAATTTTATAAGAATATTATGAATTATTATTTTTACCAATAGCTTTTTATTAAATTGTGAAACATATTATTAAAATATTTTTCTTTTTGTTTGTTTACAATTTTTTCTTATCAATATGACAGCAAACACAAAAAAAATCAAAACAATCTTTTTAATTTTAGTGCTGCCTATAATAGCCAAAGAGAGAACAGTCGACATAAATTGACGTCATATAGCAAAATTTTTAAAGCAGTGTAGCAACAATAATTTTAATTAAATCTCGAAATAATTACTTATAGTATAAATTATATATGCTAGTTTGTTGTGAGTTAATTTGGACCTACATTATTGTTAAGAATTTACTTTTTTTTTGAAAGACAATCTAATTAACAACGACAAAAATGTTAGTCTGAACAGGAAAGTTAATTGGTAAAATATGTATTACAGGAAGCAAAAATTAATAGATCCAACTTAGGCCCCCTTCTTAATTCTAATATTTTGCAATAAAAATTACTCTTAAATAATATATTTAATAGCTATTTTAAATAAAACCACGAGTTTTAAAAAATTGTATGAAGGCTCTAATGTGGATCGTGCGATCCGAATTTGGTGACAGTAAGAAATTATTTGGTACATAAATAGGATCGTGTTGATAAATTGTTTAATTTTTAGATTTTTAATACATATTTATTAGAATAACATAAGAATGGCAACCAAAAATTTCGCAGTAACTAAAGAAAAATCTAAAGATGCTTTATATCATGCCTTAGAAGCTGTCAAAAATGGTATGACTGTACACACAGCTAGTAAAACCTTCGCAGTGCCGAAAACAACCTTGTATAATCACTTTAAAAAGAATTTAAGCTCTGATGTTAAACAAGGAGCACCAAGCATTTTTTCTAAGGAACAAGAGGGCCATTTATGCTCATGGATTGACCATATGGCAAAAACTGGGTTTCCCATATCAAAAGAAATATTACTAGATTGTGTACAATTACTTGCTAAAGATTTACAAATTACACACAAATTTAAGGATGGTAGACCTGGTAACTAATTAAAAACATTAAATCTCCATTCATAATCATCTCTCTATTAAGTATAATATATTATATTTTTGATAGGTCGTCACTGGTACGAAGGCTTCTTGAGAAGAAACCCTTCAGTATCCAAGAGAGTAGCGCAATATCTTATTAAAAGCCGTGCACAAGTTACAGAAACCAAAATTAAGGAATGGTTCAGAGAAATAATATTGTACACTGAGAAAAAAAAGCCAGTAAAAATAGAAAAATATACATATAAAATCAAAAAAATATACATATATTTTTTAATCGAAAAGTCTCGTTTTTAAAATCAAAAGGATAATCTATTTATTTTTAAAATAAATTTTTTTCGCCAAATTTGTTTATAAAAATAAAAAAATTGTTTTTATTTTCAAAAATACTTTCCTTACTTATGTCAAGTAATTTTCTTAAATTTTAAGAGATTGTTTTTTAAGAAAAAAAAACTATTGGTTAGTTTTAAAAGATTTATTTTAATTTTTAAATAATTATTTTTCAACAAATGTCACAATATGTTTAAATCAATGTTTGCGACTGTTCAAGCTAGCAAAACCAAAGGGTCATCTACTCATAAGAACATAACATATCTACCACGTAAATTAGAAAATTACCTCCTCCTCCCCAATTTTTAACCCCCAGGGCCATTGTGTAAAAATACAACCCTTAAAACATATAATGAGAACCTCCTCAAGTTCTTTCTTGGCAGCTTGATTTCATTTCGTACTGATAAAAAGTTGTTCTATTCAGTTAGTACTCGTTAAGTTGCAACGACCAAGCTGGAAAAATTCAAACCTTCATACCTTTAGTATAACACAAGAACATATCGATTTGGCGAATTATATAAATAGCCAAAAAAAGTTAAAAAAATAATAAAATATAGACGAATTGCAAAATAATACAACGGGATTTCTGGCAAAACAATAAATATAAACATTTTCGTAAGTTGTCATTATTATCAAAAAATTGTTTTTAAATGCTAAAACACTTCTTTTGAAATAAATTATTAAGTTTAAATAAATAAACTTTTTAAATTTAAAAAGTATTTTATAAATCATTTTACAAATTATGTTTTTAAAATACAAAAAAGCTTTTTATTAGTTTGCAGAAATTTCATTTAATTTCAAAAAAATACTTTTGAAATACAAAAAAATTTATAACTTTGAGAAATTAAAAACTTCGTTTTTTAATTTTACAAACCAAAATTTTTCTCAGTGTACTTGGAAACAAACGGATATTTGTCTATATTTGACCATCCGCAGAGAATTTTTAATTGTGACGAGACCGCATTTTTCTTAAGCCCAAAAGAAAACTCGGTTTTAGTCACTAAAGGACAAAAATCCGTATATTCAATGGTAGCTAATGACGAAAAAGAAAATGTAACATCACTCATCATGGGCAATGCATTAGGGAAACTGGGCCCTCCAATGGTTGTTTTACCTTATAAAAGAATTCCCCTTGGCGTAGCTAGAAGCATGCCATCTAGTTGGGGAATAGGACGAAGTGATTCGGGTTGGATGACAGGAGAATTGTTTTATGAGTATATAGCCAATATCTTCTATCCTTGGCTTGTAAACCAAAATATTGAATTTCCAATTATTCTTTTTGTGGATGGCCACACGTCTCACATGACATTAACGCTCAGTGAGTTTTGCAATGAAAAGAAAATTGTACTGATTGCGCTTCTGCCCAATTCAACATCACTTCTGCAACCATTGGATGTGGCATACTTTCATCCGTTAAAACAAAACTTGAGAGAGAAGCAGTTAAAAAGTGGCGGATGGATAATAATGGGATGAAAATGCGTCGTGAAGATTTTGCACCAATACTTTCACCAATTTTAGGAAATCCAAGGTTTGAAAAAAATTTGATCAGCGGCTTTAAAGCTTGTGGTTTGTGTCCACTAGACTCAAACGGGATTGACTACAATAAACTAATCAGCCGTGAAAGTAAAGGATTACCATTAGAGGAACTAAAAAGCAATTAAAGTTCTTTAGTCAAAATGTTCCAAAATTAATCAACAAAATGTCGATCATCTTGAACGTTATTTAGGTTTTGAAAAATTATGCAAATTCCAGGAGTCTTTCATCGATGATTCCTGGGATGACGACCTAAAGGATGCTGGGCTATTTAAATATTGGAGGACTCTTAAACATGAAATTTATTCGAGTGATGCCATTAATAATAATGAACGGGACGTGGACTCTATCGTGCAAATTTGCGAAACCAATTTAGTAAGCAATTTAACAAATATCGACGGAATTGGAATTGACCTAAATGAACTTTTGGATGAAAATTCGAATATTATATTGAATATAGATATTGATGGATCAGCCACGTAAACAACGAGCCCCAAACACCAATCAAACTTGGTGAAACCTCATTAAATAATAACTTGCCAACCCCATTTAAACAAAATTTAATTTGGCCGTCGCCTGTAGATTCATTACCAATAAATAAAAAAAAAATTGCCAGTAGTGGTATCCTCTGAGCAGTGGATTACATATACCAAATCGAAATTGGGTAAAAAAGAGAAAGAACAAAACGAAAAAGAAGAACGTAAAAGGCAGCGTGAAGCAAAAAAGCAAACTATGAAACAGAATCAAATAGGATCAACAAAGCAAGAAGAAAAACAAACTGGCATTGAAGTGGAAAAGGTTGATGACTTTAAAATTCAACAATATGTAATAGTGCAATATGAAGGTGAATTCTTCCCTGGGATTATACAAGATAAAAATAAAGTTGAGTATTTTGTAAAAGTTATGTGTATGTCCGGTAATAATTGGAGATGGCCCGACAAAGATGACGTATGTTGGTACAGCAAGAGCAATGTCGTTCAAGCCATATCAGAGCCAGAACTAATGAACGCGAGAGGAGTTTATTCTGTTAACGAAATTAGATTGGTTCGCGATTACAGCAACTAAGCATTTAAGAGTTTTAAGCATTTGAGAATTTATTAAAATCTTAAATATCTTTTTATGATCTGAATTACTTATAGATAAATAATTTTTATGTGATAACATGTGAACTATAAATTTCTAGAATTGTGATGTTTAATTTTTAAATTAAAAAGCTCGGAGCTTCTATATATTATTTTTTAATTTTTGTACGAATATATATATATTTATTAACATATATTAACTGGCTTATTTGTTGTGTATAGCAACTTGAATTATTAGCTATTAAAATAAAATTCCAAAAAAATATTAGTTTTAATTTTATTTTGTGGGAACTGATAGCGAGATCCGCTTTATGGACACCAATCGATCCACTTTAGGAACCGGAATTTTTAAGGCGATCCACTTTATGTACTTTAATATTAAGTAACATTTATGTTAAAAAATGAACTAAATAAGTATACAATACAATATTTTACAAAATAATTTTCAAATATTAACCTCGAACTCGAAGAAATTAGAAACGATAGTAAATATTTAATTAGCTCTTATAATATAGCGATCATGAAACCCTTAAGTTTTAAATATCGATCCGCAATTGGGTCATTTTCCTTAAATAATTTTGATTTGGAAAACATGTCCTAAAGTGAAAAAAAAAAAAACAAAAAGTGAGCATAATCTATAAAAACGTAGAGCTGGATTGTAAATTAGTGAATTTGAACTGCAAACCTACATGTCATAATTATATGACAAAACGCTTTTTGCATTCTGTTTTTGTCTTTATTACAAAACTGAAAGCAGGCAAACTTTTGTTTTGTTTACATTATGACGTAATTTACATATATAGAATAAGAAATAACAAAAAACGAATGGCCCAAATGTGCTGACCACTTAAACCCGGAAAAATCTTTTTATCATCATTTTCATAGGTCATCTCGAACTCTGATGCACAATCATCAATAAAAATTTAATAGATTTCGTCGATGATAACGTGTAAGATATTATACCGCATCTTGATTTATGAATTTTATGATTCTATTTTACGATAATTATTAGTATTTTTCTATAATCGTAAGTGGAAATTTATTAATTTTGTGTGCGCGCTATACAAAGCACAAACTATTACACAGATTTGAAAATCTTTGTAATTGAAAGAAAAAATTATTGTTTCTTATCTTTTCTAAAATAAATTTTATTATTTGACATGAAAATTATTATTTTTAATAAAATCCATATAAATTATTTCGTATATTAAATTATTGGCTGTTAACAAAACACAAAACTATATTTTCCCTGTTCTTTGTTGAAAAACTTTATGAGGTAAGAAAAAAAAATCGGTGTAATCATTTTTAGGTTATCTCTCTCTCGTTTAATTGAATTTCATTTTTATTATAGCGCGCTCTTGTTGTTGTAATAAAATCACATTACATACATTATGATACACTAGAATTGGTCGTGATTCAATTATTTATTTATTAAAAAATGGAATAGTTTTTCATGTATACATATATAGAAAGTTCATTCCGCAGTTCTAGATTGAGTTTGGCATGTGCGAAATGTGTCTCAATAATTCAGGCGGCGCATTCACCAAATCTCATAAATCGGTATTATACGGTGCACACATCTGACATGCATTATTTGTCCGCAGCAAAATATACGACCAATAAAAATATTTTTGTCTGACACTGATCCTAAAATAAATACATAAACGCATAAAATACAATCTTAACAAATTTTTTATCGGTGTACATATTATATTCTTAAGATCAAATTTATTGATCTTTCGATGTATAACGTGCAAAATTCAATTAAATATCGTTAACAAAATTTGTCCCGTCATGTTATAATATTTCGAAGCTTATTAGCATTTTAGAACAGCGGTTTATTGATCGACAGATCTTCAGCTTCTTTTTATCTGTTAAGTGTTTTTTTGTACATCTGTTTATATTATCACTCAAAATGTTTTGAGTGAATTTTTTATTTCAGGTGATTATTGCTTCGGTCTTCCTTTGTCTTTATAAATATTACTTTCATTTATATTACTCGAAATTACATAGAGTATTGCCTAACCCAAACACCGATAAATAATTTATGTGACTTTTGGTTTATTCTTATTGGTTTGCTACAATATCCGGTCTGTGCCTTTTTATGGTGTTTTAGGACGATATTTCGATACGATAAGAATTTTATATAATTATAACGAAATTAAATTCGTTGCGTACATTTATTGGAATTTTTTAGTTTATTAATTAACATAACTTTATTGAATGCAGGTGTGAATGGTTTGGAATAAAATTGCTATCGAATTTTATAAGTTTATTGATCTAATAATTTAGGTGATTAATACGCGAACATGACAAAAATAGGTTTCTACACGATATTAGATTGAACTTACACCAGCCTTTAATCATTAAAGTGGGTCCCATTCCAAAACATGTTTTAGTTTCAAGATTCGAGAATACTACAACACTTGCAAACATAAAATTAACCTCAAATTTATATAATATTTACGATAGTTTACATATTATTCACCGGTGTGAAGTTTCTAACGTTAATTAAAAGTGTAGCATACGCAAAAAATATTCTGCAGCGTATGCAACTTATCTATGCAGTGTATGCAACTTATTTAACATGTAAATAATTTATAAGAAAAACCACAAAAACTATCATTAAATTAATCATTTCGAATTAAAAACAAACGAAAAATATATGTACAAATATGTATTAAAGTTTTCAAAGTTTTATCATACACTAATATTTTCCAATTGAGGTTAAACACATAATTAACACTCCATCCTAGAGTTTTCGCAATCTAGCCACTAGTATTCTCAAATAGTAGACATTCGAGCCTATTCAAATTTGTATAGCCCGTACATATAAAAAGGGTTGGGCGCCTCTGAAAAAATCTCTACAATCCCAATTAACACTCAATCCTAGAGTTTTCGCAATATAGCCACTACTATTATCGAATAGTAGACATTCGAGCCTATTTAAATTTGTATAGCCCGTACATATAAAAAGGGTTGAGCTCCTCTGAAAAAATTTCATATTTTGATAAAAAAATTATATGGAAGCTGTACCTACACTCCCAATTAACACTCCATCCTAGAGTTTTCGCAATATAGCCACTACTATTATTGAATAGTAGACATTCGAGCCTATTCAAATTTGTATAGCCCGTACATATAAAAAGGGTTGGGCGCCTCTGAAAAAATTTCATATTTTGATAAAAAAATTATATGGAAGCTGTACCTACAATCCCAATTAACACTCCATCCTAGAGTTTTCGCAATATAGCCACTACTATTATCGAATAGTAGACGTTCGAGCCTATTCAAATTTGTATAGCCCGTACATATAAAAAGGGTTGGGCGCCTCTGAAAAAATTTCATATTTTGATAAAAAAATTATATGGAAGCTGTACCTACACTCCCAATTAACACTCCATCCTAGAGTTTTCGCAATATAGCCACTACTATTATTGAATAATAGACATTCGAGCCTATTCAAATTTGTATAGCCCGTACATATAAAAAGGGTTGGGCGCCTCTGAAAAAATTTCATATTTTGATAAAAAAATTATATGGAAGCTGTACCTACAATCCCAATTAACACTCCATCCTAGAGTTTTCGCAATATAGCCACTACTATTATCGAATAGTAGACGTTCGAGCCTATTCAAATTTGTATAGCCCGTACATATAAAAAGGGTTGGGCGCCTCTGAAAAAATTTCATATTTTGATAACAAAATTATATGGAAGCTGTACCTACAATCCCAATTAACACTCCATCCTAGAGTTTTCGCAATATAGCCACTACTATTATCGAATAGTAGACATTCGAGCCTATTTAAATTTGTATAGCCCGTACATATAAAAAGGGTTGGGCTCCTCTAAAAAAAATTCATATTTTGATAAAAAATTATATGGAAGCTATACCTACACTCCCAATTAACACTCCATCCTAGAGTTTTCGCAATATAGCCACTAGTATTCTCAAATAGTAGACATTCGAGCCTATTCAAATTTGTACTAGCTGACCTGTGACTGAATAATCAGTCACGTGAATACATTTTGTTGAATTTTTGGTTAAGAAATGATTAAGAAAATTTTTTAAGATGAAAATTTGATGCACTTTTATCAAAAATAAATTAAATTCATATACGTGGTTAATTTTTAAATCTTAAACGGTAAGCAAGCACTCAAATGTACACAGTATGAATTATGTGTTGTCAAATATTCATATCTCAAACAGGAAATATTTAATAAGAAATGTACAAAAGGATAATAAAATATAGTAGTAGAAGGTAGATAACAAAATAGTAAAATACATTACAATTTACATGCACAGCATCTCTTCAAAAATACATTCTTTGTTGTGATGTGCCCATCCCGATCAGCTGATTGATCGCTTGTCTCAACGATAAACACCTTGAGTCTGTCAAATGAGCGGCATCGTGAAAAGGCCACATACATCTGATTATGCGTAAATACGGGGGCCGGCAAGTACGCTCCTACCTTCTTCAAGCTTTAACCCTGACTCTTGTTGATGGTTATGGCGAACGCGAGCTGAACCGGAAATTGAAGAAGAGAAATTTTAAATGAGAAGATGCCTTCCGAGGGTGAGAGCTTAATGCGTGGTGCGATGAGAACGCGCTCGCCTTTTGAGAAGCCAGTTAGCACGTCACATTCCAGAATGTAGCGGTTTATTTTTTCTACGCGCATGCGTGTTTCATTGATTCGACCCTTGCTAGTGTTTAGATTCCTCATCAAACGAATGATCGCGTTTACCTTTAGCGGGATGGCATGGCGCGGCAATCCGGACCCTTTAATCTTGTTGAGAAACTCGACGGGTAGGCGGAGTTCCTCATGCATGTCGTCACTCTCAAGTTTAACAGCACTATGCTTGACTTCTTGTTCGTCGGGCAGGAGGTTAAGCACCTGCTGATTGGTTAGCGCGCAATCATCATTCTTGGGTGCAAGGATGGTGCGCTTCTCGATGGTTCCCTCGGCTGGTGTTGTGTTGATGTCACCATACACGAAATCGATCACACTTTGGGGAAGTCTGCCGGAAGTGTGATCGAGTCAGTTCGAGCATTGCCGTTTCCAATAGAAAGCAAATATTGCGCAAACTCGTCCTCACCTTCATCGACGCGCATGTTCTTGGTAAGTGTAAACTTATTTACCAATTTCAAAAGCGGGTTCAACTTGATGGTCGATTCGCAAGTTCGTGCGCGTCCCGCCTTCAGGCAGTCACCACACATGACGGTGATTTTCCCAGTTAATGGAACACCCACTACCCGTCTATGATTGTGAGCTCTGCTCCTGGCATGATTAACTTTGAATTTAAATCGCGCGTCAACCATTAAGCAACTTTGAAATTGATTCGCGCGCCGATAGCGTTGCAAATTCGAATCTGAATCACGTACCAACTGTTTTACAACTTTGAATTTGAATCGCGCGAATTTGAATCACTAATTTGAACAAAAATATTTGCTTTTTGATCGTCCCATAAAATTCTCAATTGTAGCAAGATTTCACGCGCACAAAAACTTGGAAATTTTCTGAAACCACCTGCGGTACCCATTTCGGGTACTTTCCGGTGGCATTTTTTCGAGTTTTCTAGCCCACGCACAGCACAATATTTATGTCGACCTACCCTGAAAAAATCTAACGGATCGGATCATGTTTAGGGGTCATTTTAGGGTTGAGTATGAAAAATTAAGAATATTAATATAATAGATAGATAGAAGATACTCGTAGATGGAAGCTGACCTTCTACTGAATAATCAGTGAATACATTTTATTGAATTTTTGGTTAAGAAATAATTAAGAAGATTTTTTAAGATGTAAATTTGATGCACTTTTATCAAAAATAAAGTAAATTCATATACGCGGTTAATTTTTAATTATTAAATTGATAGAGTGTCATGACAAAATTGTATTTTTACACTCACAACTATTAACACCAAAATGTATGTAAAATCATTTTAAGTTCTCTGCGTTTTGTTTAATTGAGATTCAATTACAAATTTTCTAACTCATTTTGTCATCACGGTGTTGTTATGACAAAAACATCGGCAATTTTAATAAATTTTGTCATTGTCACGGTGTAATGCGCATGATCATAGATTCAATATAAACATATTTTGTCATGGCATTCTGGCGTCGGGACAAGACTTTGCTGAAAACACCTGAGGTACCCGTTTCAGGTACTTCCCGGTTTAATTTTTCCAATTTTTCTAGCAAAGGCACACCGCTATATTTATGTCGACCTTCCCTGAAAAATTTAAACGGATCGGATCATGTTTAGGGGTCATTTTAGCGTTGAGTTTGAAAAAATTAAGCGTATTAATATAATAGAAGCCCGTACATATAAAAAGGGTTGGCTCCTCTGAAAAAATTTCATATTTTGATAAAAAAATTATATGGAAGCTGTACCTACAATCCCAATTACCACTCCATTCTAGAGTTTTCGCAATATAGCCACTAGTACTCTCAAATAGTAGACATTTGAGCCTATTATAAGGAGCCCAACCCTTTTTATATGTACGGGCTTTACAAATTTAAATAGGCTCGAATGTCTACTATTTGAGAATACTAGTGGCTATATTGCGAAAACTCTAGGATGGAGTGTTAATTGGGATTGTAGGTACAGCTTCCATATAATTTTTTTATCAAAATATGAAATTTTTTCAGAGGAGCCCAACCCTTTTTATATGTACGGGCTATACAAATTTGAATAGGCTCGAATGTCTACTATTTGAGAATACTAGTGGCTATATTGCGAAAACTCTAGGATGGAGTGTTAATTGGGATTGTAGGTACAGCTTCCATATAATTTTTTTATCAAAATATGAAATTTTTTCAGAGGAGCCCAACCCTTTTTATATGTACGGGCTATACAAATTTGAATAGGCTCGAATGTCTACTATTTGAGAATACTAGTGGCTATATTGCGAAAACTCTAGGATTGAGTGTTAATTGGGATTGTAGGTACAGCTTCCATATAATTTTTTTATCAAAATATGAAATTTTTTCAGAGGAGCCCAACCCTTTTTATATGTACGGGCTATACAAATTTGAATAGGCTCGAATGTCTACTATTTGAGAATACTAGTAGCTATATTGCGAAAACTCTAGGATTGAGTGTTAATTGGGATTTTAGGTACAGCTTCCATATAATTTTTTTATCAAAATATGAAATTTTTTCAGAGGAGCCCAACCCTTTTTATATGTACGGGCTATACAAATTTGAATAGGCTCGAATGTCTACTATTTGAGAATACTAGTGGCTATATTGCGAAAACTCTAGGATGGATTGTTAATTGGGATTTTAGGTACAGCTTCCATATAATTTTTTTATCAAAATATGAAATTTTTTCAGAGGAGCCCAACCCTTTTTATATGTACGGGCTATACAAATTTGAATAGGCTCGAATGTCTACTATTCGATAATAGTAGTGGCTATATTGCGAAAACTCTAGGATGGAGTGTTAATTGGGATTGTAGGTACAGCTTCCATATAAATTTTTTATAAAAAAAAATGAATTTTTGTCAGAGGAGCCCAACCCTTTTTATATGTACGGGCTATACAAATTTGAATAGGCTCGAATGTCTACTATTTGAGAATACTAGTGGCTATTTTGCGAAAACTCTAGGATGGAGTGTTAATTATGTGTTTAACCTCAATTGGAAGATATTAGTGTATGATAAAACTTTGAAAACTTTAATACATATTTGTACATATATTTTTCGTTTGTTTTTAATTCGAAATGATTAATTTAATGATAGTTTTTGTGGTTTTTCTTATAAATTATTTACATGTTAAATAAGTTGCATACACTGCATAGATAAGTTGCATACGCTGCAGAATGTTTGTTGCGTATGCTACACTTTTAATTAACGTTAGAAACTTCACACCGGTATATTATTCGATGTCACCGAACTCGCGGCCTAACTATAACTTCGTGCAGTTCATCGATAGGCGAAACAAGAACTAACGCAATGCCATAAAACGAAACATCTTGTCTCTTTATTATCAAAATGTAAGGTGACTCTGCACTAAATAACGTAAAACGTTCAAATCCAAACACTTTCTTTTCCCAACACTGAATATATCCTAGCTGATTTTAATATTTCTCGTAAAGCTGGTCATTACCAGCGTACTCACTTACCTATAAATTTCAAATGTAAATTTAAACGCGGTTATAGAATCATTCCAAAAGTAAATGACTATGTTTCATATTGAATCAGTGTTAGCGACTTACAATTTGATTGAATGATAAATTCTGATGCTTGGCCAAATGGACTTCTATTTGCATTTTAACACCAATTATAATTTTCCCACTACTCGCTTTTGATTTTATTCTATCGCGTACCGCGTCTTAACCAAGACTCCCCAAAGACTTACTTAAGACTCACTCAATGTGTTCATCACGGCGGTATTTATATACTACGCTGAACATTCCAGATTGTCCGCAAACAATCGCAACTATTTATAATTTGCAATACCACTAAACTGTTATAAAACTACTTCTACGTAAACCTAGATGATACAAATTTCACAAAAATATCATTAAACCAATTTACGCTGAATCAATCAGCCTAAGCGACCAATGTACACTGAATTACGTCGAATAGGCGAAATCATAACATTACCCCCACCCAAGCCTGTTCGTTACTAGCATAATCCAAACTACCAACTATGCAGTTTAGTCCACCAATTCAACCTCTCCTTCTCTCTCTCTCTCTCTCTCTCTCTCTCTTTCTAAATCTCTCTACTTCACATGAAACGATTTTGCCGCCTACATGGTGGTCCTGGCTCGGACTATCTCGGTTCATTGCACTTAGGTCTTCCCCTAAGGCGTACATAGACTGGTTGTTGATGGAATGCTTTTTGTGTCGTTTTGATAGGGATCTTTCAACGTTTTCTAGGCATCTTACTCGGTTCCATTTATTGAATTCGATAATGTCACAGTTTGCAAAGAGACGCTTTATTTTGTGATTCATTTGGATTCGGAATTCGTTGTTCGCAACCTTAGTGGAACCATAAATAGATTGAATGACAGTTTCTTTCTTCCAAAAATAGGTAGTAATCTACAATCATAAATGAGCAAGGTCCAACTCTCACACCCGAAAGTTAGTACAGCTCTTATTAGTGCTTTGTAAAGTGCGAGTTTAGAGCACTGCGATATTTTGATGTTATTATTGTAATTCGAACATATATCCAAGTTCGTCCACAACATGAAACACTTATCAATGGCTAATTGTTTGGGGCGAAAACCATATTGACAGTCACCGATGATATTTTTGGCGAAGGGAATGATTCTGGCCAACACAACATTAGCAATCACTATGTAGGCGGTGTTTAATAGAGATGCCACAGTAATTTTCACACTTTACACGATCACCTTTCTTATGTAGTGGACAAATGAGATTAGTCTTCCATTCCTCGAGTACCTCCTCCTCGAGGCGTTGCTTTGTTAGTCCGATATAGAATTTTCAAAATAGACTTGCCATACTAAGAAAATTTCTGCCACGTTTTTTTCTCAGTTCTCCATCCGTGGTATTGATGACTCGGCATCCTTTCCGAGAACAAATATTTGGCTGGATATATCATAGTATGATGAAGCCTCTTTGAAGAAGTTTGTGTAATAGAAATTGTTCCATAAATTGTTTGATGATCAACGATACTACATATTTTACTACATCGATTACAATCGGTGATGTTAATAAACACAACTAAGATCCTCGGATGGAGTGCAGAATTCAGCGCCGACCCACCGTCCACGTCAATGTACAGGTTAACATGGAGCTTGCAATGTGTAGGTGGTATACTGTAGTGGTGTGAGGAGGTGAATGGGTTAGTGATGTGCCGTGAATGCGTGGTATCACAATGGGCCGAAAAAGGCTTAAGTGTCAACCACTGAAACCTAAACCTAACCTATATCATGGGAGCGGGTGCTAGGGAGAGATAAGACAACAACAACATGATCACCAACTTAAAGTTACTAATGCTTGGGCCAGTACAAATTTGCATCACTACACTGCGACCGTCATATAAAAAAGTGAAAAGTGGAAAGAGACGAAATTTTTCCCCAGTAAAGCAATATGACATCTCGCAGCCATGGGAGTTGCCCAGGTTTCAATGGACAAATCAATAATCCAAAATTAGGTGATAACAGAAATTAATCCTAAAAAAAAACAATTAAATAGGCCATCAAACACAAATGGAACATAAGAACTTTAACGGAAACCTCAAGTCAAGTTGAGAAAGAGTGAAATCAGATAGCATAGTATATTCTGCTAGAAATAACCTCGGAGAAAGACTCTGTGACTCTTGTGTCAGCCTCTCATATAGACGGCAAAAAATGCCCACACAAAATTAAACACAAATATACTCGAGGTTGACAGCTGGAACAATCAAATCGATCATCTATTATTTAAAAGGAAATTTAGTTTTTCCTTACAAGATGCCCGAGCAAACAGAGGAAATTCTACATGAAGAGGTTTAGAAAAACTTACACTTCAACGAAACGCTCCAACTCAATCTTCCAAACGAAACCAGTAATATTGAATCAGAGATGGGAATAAATAAAAGTAGCATACGTCAACACCGCTACCAACGTCCTAAGTTAACAAGACTACACTAGAAAATTTGGGATTAGAAATGAGACATAAAGAAAATTGAAGAATGTCATCAGCAAATTACAACTATCATGAAAATATTGAAAGAAATACGAGGACACCTCTCTCTCTCTCTATCTAGCTTTACATCCCATGAACGGATTTTGCCGCCCACACTATGGTCCTCCATCCGTCCCGGTCCATCGCTCCATCGCGCTAAGCACATAAAGAAAATAGTAAGAAGAAATTTACGCACTCAACTCCAACCTGCTGCGTATAAAATGGCAAGGGATAGCCAACCAGGGTCTGGCTAAAGGATTTTTTCCAAAGTTCTAAAAAAACGGCAAAGTATTAATCATGGAAAAGGCCTTTGATAGAGACCACAACCAATATGGTGCTGCGGTCTTAGGTTAGTTATTTGAAAAATTAATTACCGGCAGATTATTTAACGGGGCACGAAGTCCGAGGTTCATACCTCCTCGCGGTGCTCTCTGGGTAACTCTAAATGAATCAGGCGGTGTAGTGGAGACGAGCAGGCTAAATCCTGTTTATAGTCATGGACACTACATGTCAGGACGAGTTATTGGCGCCTCAAAACCAATACCAAATCAGTGTCTGTTCCCCAGGTTAGGTATGCGGCTGAAGCGGGCGTCTTTAAGAAAATCGTAATAAAATCGTGGTTTCGTATTCTGATGACTAAACATTTTTTATGTTAGTTTATTTTTTATGTTACATACGTCAAAAATAAAATTACCAAGATAAGTTATTTTATCGAATTTTATGTGGAAAAAAATATGTTTTAAATTTTTATTTTGAAAGAACTTTAAATAACCAAACTGCCAAATTATTTACATGTAATTTTGTTGACCCGAGAAGAGAGAAGAAGAAGGAGGGAAGGTAACTGTTTCTAAAAACAAGGAGCAAATGTTAATATAAATTAATTTTTTTAAGGCAAAGTAACACTTTTGTATTAAGGCATCTTAGAGATATATGAGTAATCCCTATGGATTACACCGGGAGCAAAATTTAAAAAACTATTCAGGATTTCTAAACCATGCATTCAATTTTTGGTTCAAAAATTGGAAATTAGCTCTCGAAAAATGTGTATTTCGTTTCAACTGAAACTTTTGTGTTAGCTTCATTTTTCTGGACACGACTCGTATCAAGTATCGGTGGGAAGCTGACAAGTTATTATATTTTCAAATCAAGTGTATCGCGGGCGGTTAGGGAAGTTACTTAATGGATGAATTTATTAAGTTTCCGCAGATTTAATCAAAAATTCCAAATGCGTGGAAATATTGGTACTATATGGGTGCTACATATCAATAGTTACACCACAACTGAATATTGTATATGCTAATTCTCGATTTCCTGGCTCAGTTCCTGATTCGGATATTTGGATGACATCCAATTTAAGATATTATTGAGTAAGCAATTTCACTTCTGTTGAAAACCAAACCAACTTTTTGTTAGGTAACTCTGGTTTTCCACATAAATCTAGGCTTCTAACACCTTCTTCAAACACGGAAAGGGAAACGAACAGGTTTTGTTACAATAAACAATTTATTCGGGCTCGAAACATCATCGGGAAATGTTTTAGGGTTTTGAAATCCCGTTTTCGCTGTTTGCTTAGGCACAGAACGATTATTGGTAAATTCCAGTTTCATATTTACACACCTACACAAGCGGCAGAGTCAGAAACAGCTTTTAACCTGGCCAAGCATACCGACCTCAAACCAACAATATAGAATACGAAAGTCGCAGTGGGAATCGGATTCTCACAAATAAATACGCCGACATCAACAATGGTGATAACCTATGCTGACTGGCAAAGTATTTCATTTGTGCACCTAATCTTTGGTTCACATAGTATGCTTTATCTTTAACGAAAGGCCAGCTAAGAGTTTTGGTCGCTACTTCGACGGATACGGGGACAACTGCCTTGAAGAGGACGACGACAACATCCACTTCGTTTGTAGTACGGCTTTCGAGGTAGCCCGGTCCCGGTTTCTTAACTCTAAATCGTGTTCCTTGCCCTGGTTCAAGCTTATGCAGTTTGTCAGAGTTGCCGAGTGGATTAGCGGGTTGTAATGGAATCCTCGGTTTGCACCACGGGCCTAGTGCGGCATTGGGTGCGGAATCTGCTTGGGTGCTAGTCATGTTTAATAAATAAATAAATAACTACAGTCGAAACTGTTTAAGTTGGACACTCACAGTGTCGTAAACAATGACAAACTTATAAAGGTGTCCAACATGAAAAGGTTTTGAACAAAAATCAAAATTAACAGCTTTAGTGCGTCCAAAATGGTTATTTTGAGGGTTGAGCTCGGTTAAAAATCCCGAAATCAAAATCCCGAAATCGAAATCCCGACTTTTAAAATTCCGACTTTCTAAATCCTGACTTTCAAAATCCCGCCTGTCAAAATCCCGATTTTCAAAATTCCGATTTTCAAGAGCATGATGTTCAAAAGCCCGATTTTAATTTTTTTTAATGATTTCTGGCGCCTGCGTGTGGCATTTTGAAATGCAATAATTGTAGAGGCTAACGGCTTCCATAACTCTCACGGGCACGAGGGACTTTAGATGCGCGTGAACTTTTTCCTAAATCTATCCTAAAAACAAAAACAAAAAATTAGGAATAGTTTAGGAAATATTTCACAAGCCTATATAGTAATGTGAATTTTTTCCTAAAACCGAAAATATGTCTAAGTATTAGTGAATATGCTATACGAAAATAGATCAACAGCACGATCAAATAATCAATATTGATCAATAAAAACATGTCAACGCAATTTTTTTTCTTAGAATATATTCTATCTTATTAATATATTTTATACATATCTAAGATATTATTAATATTGTAAAAGGTTTTTATATTTAATGTAAAATTAACTTTAACTGTTTTAAT
The DNA here is from genome assembly GCA_947310385.1 of Nephrotoma appendiculata. Classification (NCBI taxonomy): domain Eukaryota; kingdom Metazoa; phylum Arthropoda; class Insecta; order Diptera; family Tipulidae; genus Nephrotoma; species Nephrotoma appendiculata. The sequence continues at coordinate 82,999,351 of OX371224.1, read as the reverse complement.
TCACTTTACCTATTTTATAATAATTAACACAATTTATAATTTTTAACTGTAAGTTTTATTTTTATTCGATTACATTTTTGATTACATTATCGAGCCTCTACTTCTAGCTCGTCACTACCATGTTACTATCTTACTGACTGCCCTTCTTCTATCTATATATCTTTCTTATATTTATTAAATATTATGCTATGTCACCTTAATATTAATTCTTACAATATTTCGTAATGCCTAATAAACATATTTTATTTTTGTTAACGAATCAATTCTAGTTTTCGGTCAAAACTTATGATTGCGTAAAGCAATAAATTTTGGAGTATAAAATATGTTTATTTTACAAAATACAATTTCATGAAAATATTTCGCGTGCCTGTCTTTCGAAATACAGAGTATATTGCACCGCGTATGATATTGATATTTCCATGACAAGTGTGTGGCATTACAATATGAGCACCAAATAAAATCATTGTTTTTATGTTTGGATTTGAGTTTCGAAAACCACTATAACTACTTTCTGAGAATTGCTGAAAGTGGTTTATCGAGTAACGGAATTGTCTGCGATTGTATATTCGTTTCGACCAGAAATATTTTAAATAAATGAAAGTGACTACAATGAGATTTGCTTTACAGTTAAAATTATAACCTATTATTATTTTTGATGCAAAGACGAGGTTAAATATTATCACAGGCACAGCCATACCTTAAACGATTATTTATCCACTTAAGAGCGATCAATACTTCGATTCGAGTACATACATTTGGAAGAAATTCTCTTGGCAATAACAGGGTCAAATATGTCAAAAACCACCCCTTGTCATATGTTGAATGGAAACATTTCAATTTATCCGTTCCAGAAACCACTATAAGGTCTTGGCCATAAATAAGACTAATATTTTTAAATGATATTTGGTCCATTAGAGATTCATACATAGTTTGAGGAAATTCTATTGGCAATAACAATTTTTATATTCAATTCGTATACGTCTTTATTTCTCTCTACCAAAATGACTCGTTTGCTGAACTAAACATGGTTTTTGTGATTTGCACCAATATTCGGGAACACTTTCTTGGTCAATTCTTCTTTAGAGGTTGTGAATGGATAACAATTAGGTGGGACTGAAATGAAACCAGTCGAAACGTTAAACAGAATTCTTCAACTTCTAATGCATGATAATTGCTTTGAAAACACGTCCATTCGTCATTTTTTAAAGCGACTCGCATATTCGTTGTTAATTTGAGAATTTTCACGTACCTCCACAAATTCGATGACTTCAAGCAAGCGTCAAATAAGATCAGCAGCTGTTGATCTTGGAATGACTGGCAGCGTCTGGCACAAGTCAGCGTGCAGTTTTAAACAATTTGACCAATTGATTGTGTTGATGTAAGAGTTGTTGCAGTTATGTAATTGTGTCGCACTTTAACGCTCGACTGATGTGACAACGCTGATTGATTTCATCATCAGAATTTCGAAGAAAATAAATCTGAATAAATTTGCGATCAACATTCTCTGGCGGAACAATTCTCCTGCACGATGATTAATTTGTCCTTGAATCGGTAGAATTGAAGAAAAATTATTAATTTATGTGTCTCGGGGTACCACATTATTTCCTAGTGCACTTGGTGGTGAAACGTTGTGAATCGTTGATGTGGGTTTGTGTGATGTGTTTGTGTGTTATAATCAAAAAATGATTTACCCTAGAAGTTGTTTTAACACCTCGTGCTTCAATAATATTCATCCTAAATGATGTCATTTCGAATGAACTGTTGTACTTTTGTATATTCTGCAAGAAGCACTTCGACCGAGGTTCTTGGCCAAAAAGCAATGATACCAGTGGATTTGGTGGCGGTGTCAATAGTGGTAATTTGGTTTTTCCACTCGCCTGACAGTTCGTGTTAAAATCTCAAAGCATTGAAATGTTGGCAAACAGTGCTCCTTCGTCCAAAGTCGACCGAAATCGACTGTTGGATCGTATCTGAATACCAAACGTTCATTTCGAATTACGTTTAGCCGTCCGTTTGGTCGACGTTCCAAATTGTTGTCTGCGTACGTTCCAACTGAGCAAGTCGAACTCGACTGTATCCGTTGTTCCGGAATCATTATGAACCGCGCTTGGGAAAATCAAATTCGATTTGCTTCCAAACGCTGTCTACGCTCTTCATCCGTCTCAGTGACTCGACGAGCAAGTAGTTGGCTTGCGTTCCGTGTATGCCGCCCAATATTTCGACGCCTCACTAGAGGCATTTTTGTCAAAGAAATAAACTACCAACCAATATTAATTTAATGTTTGCAAAACACCAAATTGCAACTAACTTAAATAAATTTAAATTGATAAATTTTGATTGTACGAAAATATGACACCGATAACACACTGAACTATCGCATTCAATTAAATTATTTTTGACAAAATATCAATATTCAAGGTGGAATTTTTTGTTATTATAAAATTATAACTATCAAACTGAACGTCGATGCCATCTTTGCCATTTTTTCTAACAAAATTATTGACCAAATTGTCGACTTTCCTGGTGTATTTTCCAAAAATTTTCATCACCTAAAAATATTAGTCTCATTCATGGCCAAGACCTTATAGTGGTTTCTGGAACGGATAAATTGAAATGTTTCCATTCAACATATGACAAGGGGTGGTTTTAGACATATTTGACCCTGTTATTGCCAAGAGAATTTCCTCAAACTATGTATGAATCTCGAATGAACCAAACATAATCTGACTATTGGTAGAACAAACATAATTATGAATGCAAATCGATTTAATTTGTATGTACAATTTATTTATTGGAGTTTTAAGGAAATCGTACCCCTAATCCCCCAATTGATTTTTTTGAAACTTTTTGTATATCTTAAACCTTCGAATAATAAGATAGTTTGTGGAGGCAAAATCATGAGTTCTAATCTATTTAATTGATCTAAAAGTAATTTCAGTTCTTCAGGGACGTTTTAGTTTGAATCATAATTTTAAAATAAAATTTATACGGTTAGTTTTTTATTATTTGGTTATTTTAGATTTTTAAACAATGATTTTTTTTTATTAAAGCTCTCGGTTGGTAATAATTATCACTAGCAATTTTTTTAATCATTATATTCAATTATTTTGTTGAATGCTTTATTATAAGCAATAATTGAAAAATTCACTAATATGTACTATCAAACGATTTTAAATTTAGAGAAGTTTTAGGAAATTCTTCACCACCGTGGACTTTAGATTTGAACTTCGAAGGACATAGGAGCAAACATGTTGCACAGCGTGCCGCACGTAGAAGCGGATTATATAGAATCTATTAATGACACCTACTCTAGTACGCAGTTATAAAAAAATATTAAATATTAAATTTTGATTTTTTAGCTATAAAAAACAAAATTTAATATTTTTAAAAAAATCCCGCGGGCTTTTTAAGGTTTTAGAAAAACGGGATTTCGAGAATCGAGATTTTGAAAATCTGAATTTTTTTTTGGGATTTTAATAATTCGGGATTTTGTGATTCGGGATTTTGAGCCGATCGCTTATTTTGATATTAGTTTTGCTTTAAGAGATTCTCTAGTTAATGCCCTTTCCAATGGTGTACTGACCTGTCATAGAAATCACTAATTTTGTGGTCAAAATAGGGGATACTACTTTGTCAGAGTTATTTCTGTCAGGGTTAAAAAAATGTTGAAATGTCTACAGGAAGTGCCCGTGTGTTTCACTGGTTCAAGTTTTAGTTTCCCGTAAAGCAATGTATAGTAATAAATAGTATATAAAAGAATTGTAGTTTTGTGCCGTTTCGAGCAGCAGTTCCAGGGGTGTTATTCAGACTCGTGACATGCGGAACGACATCAACATGTATCTGGTTTTGTTAATGTAATACGTCATCTTCGTGGATGTGCGGGTCAAGGAATGAAGTGTGTATTTGGTGTCATACAATTGATCAAGCCCGTGGAATGTATTTTTTCTGTATTTTGCTTGATGTTGGTGCTGCTTTTGCTATTTTTATTGAATCTGCAAACCAATTGCAGTGCTTTCGAACTGGATGGTATTAGAAATCTGTTTATGTTAAATGGCAATCAAAAGAAGATGTCAAAGTCTAAAATAAAAGTGTGCATGCATTGCTGAAGGCTTGAAAACCGCGTATCGTTTGGCTTCAACAGGTTGTGCGGCGCTGATGGGATTGCGGAGCGGCTCAAGAAAGAAATAATCTTAGCGTCTGATAATTAAATTTAATTTATATTTATTTATTATTTTGTAATTTTTAATGTTTTATTATATTATTATTATTTTGCAAACACATGGGAGTTCAGGGAAGATTGTAGCTACTGTTATTTAGTTAACATGAATGTTGTATTAGAATATAGATCCGAGTGTTTGTAATGTTGATAATGCGTAAGGTAGTTAGATTTATAACTATACTGAATTCTAATTTAATAATTGACGATGGACTAAGAATTGTTAGGTCATCATGTATAACCATGCCCTAGTGGAAAAATTGAAATTTTTTATACTAAAAATAAACTTACGATTTCATAGAAATTTAATAATAATTTTTGTATAATTTTAGTAGGTTATGGCAATATAATTTTAGTATAATTTTAAAAATTAAACAGAAATTATACTTTCGCAAATTATCTGGTTAAAAGTATAATTTTTGTATATTGTGTTATAAAATTAATACCAATATCTGTGTATTTTATGTATAATTTTAGTAGGATATGGCAATATAATTTTAGTATAATTTTTAAATTTAAACAAAAATTATACTTGAGATAGAATTAGAATATAATGAAAATATTCCATTCATTGTGACTGCCGATGTATGCGTATTATAATTTTAAATCATTTTTCCATGTGGTTGTTTGTATTCGCGGACATGGCACGTCATCAGTTCCTCTCCATTGATTATTTGACGCCATTGTTAATTCTAGTATTTTCAGTCAATTTTCAATCAGTGTAGTGAATACTTGATCCGATAACATCGTTGCCTAATTAGAATAAATTTTGGACTCCGACTGGACTCGAACCGGCTACTTTTGCGTTAATAAACACTTAGCGGTGTACACCTTAACCACTGTACCACCAAAGCAATAACTATGTAGAGTTTAATTCTTAACAATATAAATCAATATATTTAAATACACAATTAAACTTAAAATATACTTAATTTGGTTTATTTCATTTGGTGCAAACTACACCAGCACACCAACATACAAAAGACCGTGAAATACGATTACTACTAAATATATTTTTTCAGCACGATAGTATTAATGCGCATCAGTGTTGCCAGTTCGTGGGAAATTTTCCTTTTTGCGGGAATTTCATCTCTCGTACGGGATGAAAAGTGATGATTAAAATTATTTTTTTTAAAATGTGTAACATACAATTTTCGATTCCAATAATTCGCTTAAAAGAATTTTTTAAATTTATGTTTAATTTTGACTAAATTTAAATATTTTTTAAAAATGATGTTAAAATTAATATTTAAATTTGTATAAAATATTTAAACATAATTAAACTTTTAAACTGCCGTATTAAGTATTTATCTCAAACATACTTAATTTAGTTTAAAACTTGAATTTAAGAGTTAATTTTAGGTTAAAATGTTTTATGTATATTTATGTTTAATTTTGACTAAATTTAAATATTTGTATATACAAAATTCATACTTAAATTTGTATAATTTTTGAGATGTACAGGGTTATCCAATTCGTGGTTGATAAAGTAAACTTAAAAAAAACACACAAAATATTCGGAATGTATTGTAATTTTTATTTCATTTTACAGATTGATCCTTGCCATTTTTAGTTAAACAAGATATCATTCAAATGTCCTCCACGGGACTTCTTACAGGCCTTGATTCTTTTGAGGTAATTTTCAATGACTTTTCGGCACATTTCGGGCGGTATCTCGGCCATTACCTTACGAATATTAGTTTTCAATTCGTCAAGAGTTTGAGGATTGTTTGCGTAAACACGATCTTTCGCGTAGCCCCACAAAAAGAAATCCAAAGGCGTTAAATCACAGGATCTTGGAGGCCAATTGACATCAGCCAATCGCGAAATCAAACGTCCAGGAAATTTCTCTTGCAAAAGATCTCGATTTGCTCGTGTTATGTGACTGGTTGCTCCATCCTGCTGGAACCACATATCGTCAAGATCATAATCTTCGATTTTCGTAAAAAACTAATCGGTTAACATGCGGCCATAGCGCTCAGAATTGACGGTAACGGTTCGTCCATGGTTGTTCTCAAAAAAATACGGCCCAATCACACCACCAGACCACAATGCGCACCAAACAGTGTTTTTTCCGGGTGGCTGGCTGGCTACAATCAATTGTGGATTTTCTGAGCCCCAAAATCTACAGTTTTGCTTATTAACGTATCCACCAAGCGAAAAATGAGCTTCATCACTGAAGAAAATTTTGTTCGAAAAATCAGCATCAGCAGAATTAATAATTTTAACGCGTTGGTCGATTGTTAAATGCTCCATATTCTTAAATGGCAGAATGTCAACTAAATAAATGACAGCGTACTTGACGTTTATCTTTGACAGATGTCGGTATACAGATTTCTACTTTATCAACCTCGAATTGGATAACCCTGTATAATTTAAGTAGTATTTTGGTTTAGAAATGTATTAAACTTTAACCAATTTAAAGTATATTTTGTATTTAAATTAACCATTTATACAAAAATAAATTGATTTTGGTATTCCTCAGTATAATTTTTTGGTATAAATAATTGATTTTTTCCACTAGGGTGCTGTCGAACCTTTACGAACATGTATGCCTCGGATTAGATGGTGTAGAGTCGGGTGTATTGCAGCAACTATATACAGCATATGATGATATGACCCATGTAATTGATTATTTATTCCAGTCGTTGCCTGGGCCCGCATAATTCTCGAGTACGATTCGTTTTTCAAATACGCTTTTTATATTGGACTACGCTTACTCCAGGAATGTGCTATACATACCTAGGATCGCCATGATGGTTCACCTGTGCGTCTCTTATCATATCATATCATATCATATACCAAATTTCGTCTGGTACAAATGTTTAAGTGTCAATATTTCGATTGGTTTACGATTGTATGACCATACGATTAAATGGACATACCACAATATTTTCCGAAAATACGATTATGGGTACTTACGATGATGTGGTTTATGATTAGGTGTCCTTACGATAATATGACCGCACGATTACAAGTTTGCCATGATGTGGGTAACAACTAATAATATACCATTATACGAACGTAAATTCCCTTTGTTAACAACATGTGCATAAATAGATAGAAATGGTAGAAAACATGTTTATGTATTTCGATCCTCGATGTTCTCGGCACTCAAATTAATCGAACTTACATTCTCGTATGCAATAACATGCTCTTTATACGCTAGAGACAAAAATAATAATTGTTTTGTCTTGGATTTTACAAATTAAATCACACAATTTCCCAGACTTGCCGTTATTGTCAGATATTTGCATAAACAAATTGTCTGACAATATATTGACAATCATCACTTTAAAAAATAAATACGTATTTAGTGCGGTTTTGATTACTTCGCAAATTATCAGCGAAAACGGCAAATGCTCATACACAATGCAAAATTGGTTTATTCCTATATCGCTCTATCGTATTTATGCGGGGAGTTTATAAACAATTTTATATTGTGGTTTTATAAATAAAAATAAATAATTATAAATTTTTATTTCATATTTTTATTCGATTGATAGAAAATATTTAATCGAAACTGCAAAAAAAAAAATGTTTCTACTTGCATTTTTAGAGGTCATAAGTATTGCGAAAGTGATAAAATTATAATTTGTTATTTTTTTTTATTTAATAGAAATTGATTTGTGGTTTTGGAATTTAAAAAAAATATATACATATATTTGTTTCATATGGTTTGGCAATTTGTAATTTCCTTTGGTAACAATTGCTGTTTGCAATACTATAATGTTGTCGTAATTAGGTTGATTGCTGTGCTAACCGCTATGCAGTAATATACATCAAGTATTTGAATGTCAATTTGAATACAAAATTTTTATGAGGTTGTCTAATGTTGTAAAGACTATGGAATGATAACACAGCAGGGATGATATTGCTAAAATATGAAAAGTACTAAATTTTTAAGGAACAGAGGACTGAATCTAATTTGAAAGTACTTTCCGCACATTTACTTCTACTTCTTCAAAGAAGAAAATTCTTACAATTCTTTCGAATTTGTGGGTAGTTTGATTTCTACTGGTTTATTTCAATATACAGATAGGCTCATCAAGCTTTTATATACAGAAAGTTTAAAATGACCCGTTTTGAAAGAAGACTATTTATTTATTACCAGTAAGCTGGCTGAGAGCCCCTCGTTAAATTCGTGTTTGTTTACACCATAAAGTGATCCAAAGCTTCCCGAAACATCCACCGCACCCCGAAATGAAGCCACTCGACATTGTTACCAAATGGAACGATTTGGCTGGTTAGTGCCATTCTCCATCAGTATTCTCCGTCAAGTTTTTTAAATTTGACGCAGGTTAATAAAAAATCACAATTAAGGTACCATTAAAATACTCCACCTTGAAGTTATCACAGGCTTTCATCCCGCGATTTGAAAAAGAATACCACTAGCACCGAAAGTGTTAAAAAGCTCACGCCAGATTCTTCACTTTTATATAATACGTATTTCTCATTCCAGATTTTTTTTTTTTCATCCGATACTTTTTCGAGTCGACTGATTTTTGAGCAGGATTGTGTTCTGAATTTTTATAGCTGTCTCGAGCCCAAGTGATGGGTTCCGTTGGTCGTGTTAGTAACCATAATTCAAATGTGCGTGACGCGAGAAACGTATTTTTCTGTTGTGGGGTGGAAAAGTTCTAGTGCCAAATGAATTAAACGATCCGCAGATTTGTTGATTTTTATATATTCTAGACTCATATGGCCATCCACCGTACAAGTGTGAGGCTCCGTTAATCGTGGGAATTCCCGCTATGTAAATTTGAATGTCAATTCCACTATAGTCTACGAGTTTAAACCGTGAAAATTAGTGTGCGATGGCTACTTCTATTAAAGGGTCCGCAGAGTTTGTATTGCCTGTACTTTCTGTACTCTGTTGGCCAATTGAAATATGAAGTTCCACTGATCGTGAAAATTCTAACTATTCGAATATACGTGACACGGGAAACGTATTTGTTCCGTCGAAAAATAGAAAAAACCTACCGTTAAACGGTCCGCAGATTTATTGATTTATATAAAAGAATCCTTTGGTCATCTATAAAAACTGCCCATTTATAGATCTACTCATCCATATGAACTAGCTATTCAACTGATCAGGTAATGAGGCTATATATTTAATAATTCTGGTGACCGACACTAACTCGTGGCATTAATGGAATGTTAAATATGTATTTGAATACAAATCGTCATGACCAGACTCGGTACACATGGCCGGAGTACATAAACTATTGGTAGTGATAGATGCGGCAGAGGAACTTTTATTAGAACGTTACCACCCATCCCGGACAGGACTCTCCTGATAGGCTTAATTACATAGCGTGAATTCCCACGACAAGCGGGTTCTCTTAATCGCGCCGTAGATGGTCATTGGAGTCTAGAAGTTGTCTAAATTGACAGATTAGCGGACCCTTTAAATCCGGGCGGGGGAGGGGGGGGGGCCAGTAATGGGTAGAATTGAACGGTAGAATTTTTTTTATTTATCAACGGTACAAGTACGTTTCCCATGTCAAGTTGTTTGAATTGTGGTGATTCCCATACGGTCTACGAAGTTTGTTACTTTGGCTTGAGACAGCCAAAAGGATGCAGCACACAATCTTACTCTCCAAAATATTGCTATGAATGGGGATAGGAAGTGTGGGATGAGAAAGACAAGAGATTATGGGATGAGAGGAAATCGTGGGATGAGAAATACGTATTATGTGTATTAAATCAGATGAGTTTTGAAATGAAAGGATAACTTCAAGACGAACCAAAATACCATATCTTACAAACAAATCTACCCCTTCACACGTTGTGTTCCCCTGCGCAATAAAAAAAATGTTTATCTCGCTTTAAATTTTCACGAAGAGATAAAACTCCTGATTAAATTTTTTTATGTCCAATAAGGACAATTTAATTATTATTTTTTTGATATTTACTATTTTTTACAAAAGTTCAAATTTTGTTTTGTGTATTATAAATAGGAAATATAACGATAACGATAATCAGCTTACTTCATTTCTAAGTGCGTGTAGTTTTTCCTGACAAAGTAGTAGTTTTTACGAAAAACTATCACTACTATCGATAGTATCGATAATTTTAAAATTTCTAGGGACGGAAAATTAAATAAGTAAAAGATACTATTATAGCACTATTTATATTTCGGATAAATCAAGGTTAGTACTATAATATTCATTTACAAATAGTAAACAATCGATAGTTTTACAATCGATACTATCGCTACTATCGATGTTTAACGTACACTATGAAAAAGCACTGATTGAGGGCATTGAAAGTGAAACTAGTCAACTAAAACGTTTTGTTTGGAAACAAACTTACTTTTCATATTGCCATTGCCCCCCTTTGAATTAAATTATGTTTCTTTCGACAAATCTTAACGCAAATTTTTCACTTCAAAGTGCGATAAGCTTTTCCGGAGAATTCCGACCCACGTAACATAAATTTGGCTTTAGTGATAACTGAAAAAGTAGAAGATTGTTAATTTTTCTATGTAATTTCACCACGCTAGGATCCAAAATTATTAAACGCTCAACTGTGAAAATTTGTTTAGAACAATCCTTCTAGAATGCAAGCTCTGTGTCGCAACAAGAATAATCTTATACTCACTAAATTCGATGACCGTACAGACCAAGGTAGGGGCTTCGGGTCCAATGTAATTAATATTGAATGAGATAAGCATTTTTATTAGCCCAATTTGGCATATGTCACCCACACCGTTTAGCGATATGTACCCCTTCATGGGTTTTTATATAAGCATTACAAATATTTAATTAATCAGTTACTTACTTTAATTTGACTCGAATTTTCGGTAACGCTCCCCATTGACCGTAAGGGCGGCTCTTTGCTCATTTTCGAAAAAATGAACTAATGATACCGCCCGCCGGTCCAAAGTCAACACCAAACAGTTACTCGTAGATGCATCGGCTTCTCCATGGTTACGAGTGAATTTTCTGAGCCCAAAATACGTGGAATGTTCAATTCGTGAGCACGATGGCGAGTTGATGTTGATGGATGCTCAGAAACATTCTAACAGTGCTGTACGTACTGTAAATACACGTGCAAGTATTGGTTTATTCAATAATAATCCAGCTTCACGAACTCGTTTCACAAATTATAGACATTTCATTTTTATTGAATATTTATTTTTCATTTTTATTGAAGTAAGTTTTCAATATTTCCCAATTTTGTTCAAGCGTAAAGCAATCCATTTCGTAAATGTCAAACATTAAACTAATTTTCTGTCATAACCCGAATGACGTAAGTGTTGCTACTCTCGAAATAACCGAAAGTTGAAATTGCAAACGGTAGATGGGCCACCCGGTACCAGCCAGAATTCAAAGGATTGCATCTTGTTATTATTTTCTTCTACAAAAATTGTCCCATAAACCGATTACGAGTAATAATTTTTGGATTTTCTCAAAAGGACTCAAAATGGCACGAAAGTATTAAAGTACTTTTTATGCAGCCAGAGTATCGAAAAAAATACTATAGTATGGGCAATATCATGCCTGTAAGGGGTTGCCACTTTTACATCGAAAATACGGAGTAGATGCGGTTTGAAAGTGGAGTAATTTAACTTTTTTTTGGAGTAAATCCTGCCTTAGTAAAACACATGCTCTTATTTCAGAATATTTATTAATAGCTAGATATAATAATAAATAATAGATTTTAATAGAAATATGTAGTAATTCAATTTATTTTAATAAAAAAGCGTAAGTGTAACATATTCATAATGTTACACGAAAGGAACATAAACATCACATAACATAAAAATTTAAATAGTCGATTTAGATTTAGATAGTCATTGCAGTATTATTTCATTTGATATTTACCATCGATATACTTGATTTTGTCTGAAAATTTTAGAAGTTCTGGTGTATCACCTGGTTCCCAACAAACTTTATCTGGTTTCAAAAGTTCCTTAGCAAACATAAGATTCTCGACAGTTGTCGTATTTAGTTTGGTTCTTAAGTTGGTTTTAATTAAATTTAATTTAGAGAACTTTCGTTCTGCTGATGCAGTACTATGAGGTAGGGAACATAGTATTAACATGTATATTGAAATGTCGTTAAAAATAGGCTCTTCCAAGGCATCCTTGTAAAGTTTCAATTCAATCCAGAATTTGGAGACATCCCCCGAAAATTGTGCCGCAATCTCGACATTGCCAATCAATCTTCGAAATTGATTATTCAAAGTTTCTAAATCACAGTCATGAAATGGAAAATGGTTTGTTAAAGGCATAATGGACGGAAGACTTCCTGTTACGATCTCGTTAATATTTAAATATTTCAATAATTTTAATTTTTCGTCATTAAGATCATATCTCTGTTTAATTTGGGCCGCAATTTCAATATAAAACGATGCGTTTGAGCTGTGAAGCTCCTCAAAATCATATAAACGAAAATAATGCATTAAGGGGTTCCACTGCTCTAACAATCTATTGACGATACTTTCGAATGAAAGCCATCTCGTCGTACTTAACCTTAAGATCTTATGATTTTCAACATCAAAATAATTTTGAAATTCGCGAAACGATCCGATGCGTTTTGGACTATGCGCAAAATGATTGAAAATATTTCTTACGTTTTTTTCTATTGAATTTGGTAGTTTTTTGCATGCGACCGATGCACATAAATGCAAAGAATGGCATGTGCATCGGAGGAAAAACAAATCTTTGTTGATGTTATAAAATTTGGAAACTACTCCATTTAAGTGGCCAGTCATTACTGCGGCATTATCGACTGCTAGGCTAATCACATTCACCATTGGAATATTGCTATCTTTAAAATTGAAATCAATTTCATTAAATATTTGTTGGGCTGTAGATGCACTCAGTTCTATTAACCCCAGAAAACAGTCAATCACATTATTTTTATGTGTATCAAAAAATCGTGCGACCATCACTAAGCGTTTGGTAGTAGACAGATCGGTAGTTTCATCGATCATTAGAGAAAATTTGGTGTTTTGCAGTTTTCTTGCAATTTGTTGTTTAGAAAACGGTCCGACTACTTGATTAATTATCGCCGTACACTTGGTTCGCCCACATTTTAAATCTTTAGCTAATTGAGAATCGTGGCAAGTTGTTTGAAGTAGTTTCGGTAAAGAATCCATTTGTAAAAATGGTAAATCATACTGCACGCAGTACGTTACGCAACTAAATTCAGTTGCCTTTTTGCGGTGACTGGTTGAATTATCAACAGATTGAAAGCTCTGTTCAATGCGGTTGCTGTTTTATTTTTAATTTGCAGATTTGTTGCATGAGATTTACTATTTATTTGATGTCGTCTTAGATGCGTTTTATTGTTCGTTAAAACTTTGAAGCAAATAGTACAAAAAGCCATATCATTTACCTTTTTTAACCAAGGAAATGATACTTCCCATTCTGGTTTATAATTCTGTTTGTACTGTTTTCATGGAGGCGTTTCTATTGTAGAATCTGAATCATCAGAATTGTCCAGATTATTTGTGGCCGTTGGTGTATTCCTAAAAAGTATGATATAACAGGAATTGAAAAAGTGTATAAAATTTAGTAGATTTTAGTGCTTACCTGTTATTTATTACATTATATTTTGGAGCAATATTATGTAAAGAAGAGGGTTCAATGCTTTGAATAGTATTTGCCGACTCACCAGCCCTACAAAAGTGGTTTAACAATCAATTTAACTAAAATTGTTATAACATTTCAACCTATTTAACATAACTCATACTTTTTGTCCATGTTTAGATTTATTTCGTATACATTTCCAAATAAAGGTTAGATAATAAAATTACTTACTATTTTTTGTAATTATTTGAAAATATCTTTTCATATTTACCAAACAGTAAATTGTTTTGTTTTGTTTGTTTGTTTGTTTGTTTCTTAGTTTTTTGAGGTCAGATATTTCTATCCATATGACCTATTGTTCCTGGAGTCCAGAAGAGTGCTCCAGATTCTTCTCACGGAAAGGGCTAGAGCTCCGGATAAGTTTGGCTGTAAGGTTAGATATTTTTGTGTGTATTAACGTATTATAATCATATTTTGATAATTAATTTTAGTGATTTTTTTTTTGATTTTTTTTATTTTTATAATTAGTAGTTCAATTTAAAACTAATATCTAATATCGTAAGGTCTAGCTTAAATTAATATATAGAGTCCGATTACAATTAAGTTATTTAATTATCTGCTAAAAATTATAAGTTTCTAACTTAAACTATGTACTAAAGTAGGATAAGAAAAAAGAAATTATATGCTAATAGTTAATATAATCCAAATTATGAGACTAAGGACCTGTCCGAATACTGTAATAAATATTTCTATTGTAATAATTTTGACAGGATTCTGAATGCAGCCAAATTATTACAACAGCTATGCGTAATAATTTTTGACGTAACTGAAATAATTTTTGTATTATTTCATTGTTGTTGTTGGAAATGCGCCATTTTTTGAATAACGAAATTATATTTTCTTAAGTTATGAATGTAACAATTTATGGTTTGTTCAACTAAATTATACAATTATTGAAATATTGAAATCAAAATAAGTTTCAGTTATCTTATTTTCTGTATGCAATAACGTTTATTACAATTTTTTAATAATGTCAAAAATATTTCAGAATTCGGACAGCAATCGAACTATAACAAATTATGGAAGAGAAAATTATTTCAGTAATGTCAAAATTATTACAGAAAATTAAATTATTACAGTATTCGGACAGGTCCTAAGTTAAGTTTTTTAACTTAAGTAATTAAATAGCATGAAAATGATTTTTATAAATTAATTAAAAAAATGAGATTAACATTAAGAACACAATTTACAAAGTTCACTAGAACATATCATATCTAAAACAATATATTGAGATTCAAAAGTGTATAAGACTATTATTCTAATAGACTAGCGAATTCTGCTTTGACAAATTTGGGAATAGTTAGACAATATGGTTTAAACATATATTATATAATCTTAAGTTAAAAAGTTGAATTTGAGCATTAATTGAACATAACAAATAAAATACCAAAATTATAACTATAGTAGTTATAGTTTATAGTTAATTTCTTTTATGAATTTTAGTAAGGTCTTGTATTCTGTAACGTCTTGAACATGTAGTATGTCTTTGAGGGATTTTTGTGTAAGTAAAGGGTAGTTGCTTCTTATGTTGTCATATATAGAACAGTCCTTTATTATGTGGTTGTTATCTTCTATAGTGTCACAATGCAAACAGTTGCTAGAAGTTTCGAGTCTTACAATAGCTCTAAATTTTTTATTGTAGGAGTGACCCGTTCTTAGTCTGGTTAATAATTTGATTTGACGATCTGTAAAATTTGAATTTTTAAACCACAGGGATTCTCTAGGGCTTGGGCTAATTTGTTTATAATATTGACCAACATTGTTAGTCATTTCTAAAAATTTGTTTGTCCATTCATTTTTGATCTCATGGAGAATCATGTTTGATACATCAATTATAGTTGGATCATTGTCCATTATATGGGTAGAGGTAGTTAGTGCGGTTTTGGCCAGATTATCTGCAATAGTATTACCCTGTATGCCGCAATGACTCGGAATCCAATGAAAAAGTATTTGTTTTTTATTATTATGTCCTACGGTCTCTAAAATCTGATTTTCGAAATGTTTTTCAGTATTACGATGAAGAGCTGTTTGTATAGATTTGCATGAGCTTTGTGAATCAGTTGAAATAATAATATTATCGTTTTTTAGAATAAGAGCTAAGGTTATTGCTATTTTGATTGCTAAAGTTTCAATAGTTTTAATATTAGTAGTATTTTTTAATTGTATAGCAAAACTCTGATTGATGTCTTTTACATATATGCCAAGCCCGGCTTTATTACCAATTAATGAACCATCAGTATATATCTGTCCATAATTTTTATATTTACTTAATTCTTCAATAGTAATAGCGACTAGTTCATGATTGTTTTTATGATTAATACTAGGCATTTCCGATATATTGGATACTATTTTAAAATTAAGAGAATTAGCGGTTTTCATATGAATGGGCTTGATTCTAGAAAGTAGAGTATAATGAGTTAAATTTGGGTAAAGATTTTTGTGTTTTTATGTCATTACCAATTTTAGTAAATATTTCTAAATAGTTGTTTAGACATATAATTTAATGTTTTTAGTCGATTGTCAAGTTCTATTGTCATTTCTTTGGCTTCTGATAATAATGCTTGAATGGGAGTCGTTCTCGTAAGACCTAAGCATATTCGAATACCTATATTTTTGATGGATTGACAAATATTATTTGAGGTTTTATTCATGACATCGGTAAAGATGTAGGAGTATTCCAGTTTAGATTTGATTATAGAGTTATATATGTTTAGCATAGTTTCAAGATGGGTTCCGCCTTATTGGTGAGTAAGGGATTTAAGTATGTTAAATGATTTTTGAATGTTCGTTTTAATAATGTTGTAGTGTTTAGATAGTGAGAGTCTATTGGTTAATGTTATACCTAAGATTTTTGTATCATAGTTTTCTACTATTTCAATGTTATTAATCTTAATTTTCAATGATTTCGAGTTATTTTTATTTGTAAACATCCTAAGGAAATGTGATTTAGAGGAATTTAAACCTAATTTGAGAGTATCTAATATCTGTTGAAAATCAGCCATTGTGAAGTTTAAAGTAGTTTGAAGTTCATCAAAATTGTTACCAGTTACTACTATACAAATGTCATCTGCGAATTGAAAGATTTTTCGGTGGTCGTTATTGAGCTCGTGTATGGTTGTAGTATATACTTATGTTAAATAGAGTTGGGCTCAATGAACTACCTTGAGGGATACCGGCATTTGTATATTGAGATAGATGTTGATTATTATAAATGGTAATTAATCTGTTTGTTAAAAAATGATAAATCCAGTTGATTATGTCATGTGGAAAATTAAGTCTGTATTAATTTTTTTGGGTTTTTATGTAATTGGTAATTTCTATTAAATAATCCGTGGTACCTTTATTTTTGCGAAAACCGTAATTATTACAATAACATTTAGTATTTTGTAATTCTCTAAATGTTCAGTTAGTCTTTTTAAAATCAATCTATTAAATAGTTTAGAAGGAGCTGAGAGAAGACATATGGGTCTATAATTTTTAATGTCTCTGTCGTCTTTTCCTTTCTTTTTAATGGCAATCGTTATCGCAGTTTTCCATTTTATTGGATAAATCTGTTTCTCCCAAATTTTATTAAAATGATCCTCCAGTAAATGAATAAAATCAGAGTTAGTATTCATTAGTAGTTTAAGAAGTTTATAATTAATTTTATCCATCCCAGGACTTTAAATATCCATAGTAGGATGTAGTTCTTCAAATGATTTGGGAAAGTTGTGGTTAAGAAATTGTAAAGCCTGAGAATCATTGTCGAGAATCTTGTATTGAGATTGTTTCTTATTTTTAATTTTATTTATATTGGACCATAATTCTTTATTATTTGAGTTTTGATTAATACTTGTGAGAAACGAATTCCATGATCTTTTCTTTTCTTTTTTGATTTCTAATTTTAATTTTTGAATAGTTTTTTTAATTCTAAAGCTGCGAAAAGTGTTCTATTACTATTGTATAATTTTTGTTTTGCCGTCTTAATGTCCCAGAGTCTCTGTAGGCAATTATTCCACCAAGGTTTTGGTTTATAATTAGATTTTCTATTTACTACTGATGTATTATTAGATATAATTTTTTCTAAACAATCCTCAATGTCAGGTATGGAATGATTAATAGCCAGGCTAGCTTCTTTATAGATTTTAGACCAATTAGTAATCTGTCTTCTGGTATTTTCAATTCTTTTATATGTAATTAATATTGGAAAATGATTGCTGCCTAGATTGTCCGTGCTAGAGTTCCAGGTAAGTTTATCTATTAAGTTAAAAGTACAAAGGGTAATGTCTAATGTTGATGTATTATGTCTATATATATATATCCTGTCTTGTATGTGACCCATCATTTAAGATATGAATATTATTGGAAGTTATAATGTCGGCTATTTTATCTCCTAATTTATCTGTCGAATGTTGTAATTGATTATTCCACAGGCTGTTATGAGCGTTAATATCGCCGGCTATTAATGAGTTGTTACTGTTTTCCAATATTAGAGTTTCAAATTCAGCTGCTACTTCATCGGGGGTTCTATTATGATTATTATAAAAGGATAAAATATTTAAGTTTAAATGTTTATATATGACATTAATTTTTAGAGTCTCAAGTCGCTGATAGTCAAAATTTTGAACAATTATAGATCAGGAAATGTTTTTATGAATAATGAAACCTACTCCGCCATATCCATCTGCTCTGTCTTTAGTAATTAAGTGGTAGTTATTGAAATTTAAATTATCTGTTGGTTTTGACCATGTTTCTGTAAGTATTACTATATCTATGTTATTACTATGAATGTACTGTTCTAGTAAGAGTTTATTACTATATAAGCTACGAATGTTAATCTGAATCATTTTCAAACTATCCATGATATAAAAAAAAATTAATTCTTATTTGCTGTATGTGTTTTTAAATTGTCAGTAATTTTAATAAGTAGTGAGTCTATTTGATCAGGCTTTGTATTTAAATCATCTTTTTGAGAAAGTAGAGTGAATATATTTTTGAGTAAGCCATCTTTAATGTTAATTTGTTGTTTAAGATATGTCAAAGAATTATTGAGAATTTGTAATCTTTTTTCATTTTGGTCCGTCTGTTTCTTTATTTCTTCTTGCAAATTAACAAAGTCGCTTTGTTTGGGAATTTGTTGTCTTCTACCAAACAGTTTTTCTTTGGACTCTCTGAAAGTAGTTTTATGTATTGTCATATACTCTGTGATTTGTTTTTGCCTGAATCTCTCCTGACAATCCCAATGATTAGTTTTATGTCCTTCACCACAAAACTTACAACGGACTTTTAAATCACACATATGATTACTATCACCTACTTGGGCACAGGTTTGACAACGTGAGATATCTTTAGATCTACATTTTTTAATGGTGTGACCGTAGTTTAAACATTTTTTACAGTGCAGAGGATTTGGGATATAATAATGTACTTTTAATAATATATTGTCATACATTACAACATTATTAGGGATACTATTAGATCTAAATGTTAGTTTAACAAGTTCCAAATTAGAAGCCGATTCAGTTTGAGAATTCCATTTAGTCATTCTTTCTATATTGTTTACAGGGATATTAGATTTTAAATTAGATTTGATATCCTCTATAGTTAAGTCTGTTGGAACATTTTTAATTAAACCTATAGTAGTGTTAAAGTTTTTTGGAATGTAGGCTATATATTTGTCAAAGTTTTAGAATTTATCCGATGATATACAAGAATTAGCTTCGTCATAGCGCTTAAAAATAATTCTAACCATGTTTTTGCTTATTTGCTCTACCGATTCTACCCCAGTAAAATTATTAAGTTTAATTGCTTTACCCAGATGCAGCATATTTAGATTTTCTTTTGAAACAATAACCTTAAAAGGCCCTAAATCCTCTCTGTGGTATTTATTGGTTTCAGTATTACCTATCTGCATTGTTGTATCGTTCGTCATTTCTTCTGTGTTATTTATTATTGTTTCAAGGTCAATATTTATGAGTGACGCGTTGGTAATTTTCCGTTTGTGTTCAGTATTAACTAGGTTATGTCCACTTTCTGTGTACATGTGTTGACAAGATGAGTCTAATTTAGTTCTTTTTGTCGCAGATACATCAAAGTCTGAATCTGATGAAGATGGGTCGGGAATTATTTGGGTCGAATCAGTATTCTGATTTTCCCCGTTTATAGTTTCCTCTACCGTGTTGTCAATTATAATAAATTATAAAAGAAATTAATCCCTACAAACTACTAAAGCTTACCCGATATTTAACTATTTTATGTAATCACTATAACAAAATTAAACTTATAAATGATTTAATAAAAGTATATGTATATAAACTTAACACAATATTTAATTAATCACCAAAATTTACCAAAACCACAAGATGGTTCAATGAATGCTCAAAGGAGAATGCAAACAGTAAATTAATTACACAAATCACAAATTCAGAAACTAAGAACGGCGCACGCAAAAAAAAATTATCCACTGAAATGTCAAAAAAAGTGAATTTATAACTTGATGAATTTAGCCATAAATTAGAAAAATAAACATTTCCATAAAAAGGGACACGTTCAGTCAAGGCATGTATGTTTTAATATGTTATGTTTGTTATGTTCTTTACGTGTTACTATGTCATATAGGAAATTAAATTTCGGGTTAAAAGTAGGTTTTTTTTAATGATTTTCGAAACAAAATGAATCATTTATACAAAAATGCAGCAGATTTACATAAGTGGCCACTTAATTTTGAAGTTGTGAAAATTGTAGCAGATCTGCTCCATTTGTAGTAAAGTGGCAACCCTGCCTATAACACAGTCTAAAGGGCTAGTTATAACGGGTGATTGATGAGCTTGAGAACTTTTTTTTAAAGAAAAACGCATAAAATTTGCAAAATCTCATCGGTTCTTTATTTGAAACGTTAGATTGGTCCATGACATTTACTTTTTGAAGATAATTTCATTTAAATGTTGACCGCGGCTGCGTCTTAGGTGGTCCATTCGGAAAGTCCAATTTTGGGCAACTTTTTCGAGCATTTCGGCCGGAATAGCCCGAATTTCTTCGGAAATGTTGTCTTCCAAAACTGGAATAGTTGCTGGCTTATTTCTGTAGACTTTAGACTTGACGTAGCCCCACAAAAAATAGTCTAAAGGCGTCAAATCGCATGATCTTGGTGGCCAACTTACCGGGCCATTTCTTGAGATGAATTGTTCTCCGAAGTTTTCCCTCAAAATGGCCATAGAATCGCGAGCTGTGTGGCATGTAGCGCCATCTTGTTGAAACCACATGTCAACTAAGTTCAGTTCTTCCATTTTTGGCAACAAAAAGTTTGTTAGCATCGAACGATAGCGATCGCCATTCACCGTAACGTTGCGTCCAACAGCATCTTTGAAAAAATACGGTCCAATGATTCCACCAGCGTACAAACCAC
Organism: Nephrotoma appendiculata; assembly: GCA_947310385.1. Taxonomy (NCBI): domain Eukaryota; kingdom Metazoa; phylum Arthropoda; class Insecta; order Diptera; family Tipulidae; genus Nephrotoma; species Nephrotoma appendiculata. The sequence goes on along the minus strand of OX371224.1, from coordinate 82,978,147 downwards.
ACCAAACAGTGCATTTTTCGGGATGCATGGGCAGTTCTTGAACGGCTTCTGGTTGCTCTTCACTCCAAATGCGGCAATTTTGCTTATTTACGTAGCCATTCAACCAGAAATGAGCCTCATCGCTGAACAAAATTTGTCGATAAAAAAGCGGATTTTCTGCCAACTTTTCTAGGGCCCATTCACTGAAAATTCGACGTTGTGGCAGATCGTAAGTCTATTCATTATGAAATGTCAAAGCATACTGAGCATCTTTCTCTTTGACACCTTGTCTGAAATCCCGCGTGATCTGTCAAATACTAATGCATGAAAATCCTAACCACAAAAAAATCACCCTTTATAACCGAAAACGAAACGGACCGAAACGAAACGAACGAATTGAATACATGAAAACATACTAAACCAATTACATATATAGTAGAAACAGACGGAGAGATTGATTCAATTCAACTTGCTTTCGTTTCGTCTTTGAGGTTATACACTATCGGTTATGTTTTTTTTTTTGTTATCGTTAGTAGCACTTATGTAAATATTTTGTATTTTGTATAAATTTACGTATTTTGTATATTTCTATTTAGTTCGCCAAATATAAAATGGATTTTACAAGGTAGTTTTCATACACACGAGAAGTAAACTTCAAATAATATAACATTAAAAACAAATATGAAAATGTCAAAACCGTTTCACCAATTCGTCTATATAACCATATCCCTTTCGTCTTTCGTTTCATTTCATTTCAGTCCGTTTCATTTTCGTCTATATAACTAGCCCTTAACCATTTACGATTGTGTCGTGAACTGTAAAGTTGAAATTTTTAATGAATCATTTGTAAATATATTAGATTAACGCAATAATTAAAATGAACTATATCATAGTTAGATCTTGTAATTAACAGCCAGTTAATAGTAGCACGATATAATAGAAACAAATATTAATTAATGATCACACATCAACACAACTGTTATGGAAGTATACGTAATTGAAGAAAATTTGGAAAAGTCTCCCAATATAATATCATCACCAAAATATGCAAATCATACTTCCCGTATCTATTAAAAATTATCTTATGAAACTACTTTGTAAGATGGATCGACCGATAGATACACGAGTAAATAAATTAAAATAAATAAAATTTGCTTAATTTTATGAATGAATGCTTGTAAATTTTTTAATTGATTAAGTGATCTCCACGCATATATGTATATACGGTATGGATATACTGGGAGAGCGCGGGCAATTGAAATTGATTGAATGAAATTATTTAAAAAGAAAATATTAAAGATTACAACAATATATAGGAGTATATGCTTGTATCTTAATGTCGTTAATTAAAACGAAAAAAAAAACATATTCTTACAACAAACTATACACACACGTTCATTCATAAAAATATATGCAGTACGAATGTAGTGTAGTTGAATATGTCTCGATAAAATATTCCAATCAAAAGAGCGTCTTGAAGTTAAGCCGCATTATATTGATTTCAAATTGCCAATAATCCTTTTTGGTACAAGCATACTCAACAATCGCCGCTTAATTTCGAGTCATTCAAAATGTGACTCATCTGCACGCGATGTGGCATACAATATATAAATGATTAATTACCATCGATAAAATGTATAAACCTGTGTAGAGAATTGAATTGATTGTGTTCGCATTCGAATATAAAAAATTGCCATTATTGGTTAGAATGATAACGCAGTTTCTGACCACAGATTGGAAATTTTAATTTCATCTGATTGTTCGTTTTGAACTTATTGGATATTTTATTACAAAATCATTATAAAATTGAAATTCATTTCAGTTCGTTGACTATATATACTCGCATGTGTGGTATAAATATTGTTTCTGCTGTTCTTCGTTGACAAAATATGCACAACATTGTATTGACGATTTTATATTTTCGTTCAATTCAAATATGTTTTTTATGAACCCCTAAATATGCCAAGATTCATATAACCGACATTCGTAGACAAATTCACACATAATATATTGAGGCTTAATTAACAATTTTTTTTTTTATTTTCAGGTGGGTGTACATAAAATAGGAAACACTGAAGGCATCTCAGAGTAAGTTATTTTAATTTGTCTTATGCATTATGGTATGATTTGTATCCTTCCACACGAGTATTGAGCTAAAAACATAAAAATTAAAAAATTTCAAGTCATTTCTCAATAATGCTTCATCCAGCCTTTAGGTATCAAGCTTAAATGAAAGAATGCTTAAATTATATAAGCAAATCCCATTTCTCCATTTCGCAGTGCATTCTAAATGCATCTAAATATTTACACATTTGACTAAAAATATATGAAAAACGTCACAATAGATCGATTTCGTAGCTAACTTCATGATTTTTCAGTGTTAAGGAAAAACAAACAAAACGTCAAAGAGTTTAACAACAATGGTAGTGATACTCGTAAAAATTGAAAAACAGTCTGTAACAGATCTCTCGGTGACAAACACGTTTTAACTTCCGGTAGCTCTACGTGGATAATGGGGGGTTCAATGCGACCGAAAACACAAGATCGTACAATTCTATATACGTGTTTTTATACATAAGTAAATCAAAAAAAAAAAATCCAAACTGAAACACTATTTTTTTTCACCTATGTTCCACTCCCACCCTCATCATCACCAAATTGAAAAAAAATCTATTGCATTATAATTATAATGATTCAAATTTATTTAAAGACAAACATAAAATTTATGAAAAAAAAATTTAAATAAGATAAATTAATCTAACAACTAAAACTACGATTTTAACGATAAGAAATCTAGAGGGAATCTTGATTACATATGATCATATACGAGGCTAATCAACTTCGCATAAAAATTTATTTATGAGCAACATCAATAAAAAAACGTACAAGAAATACCTAGGTCAAACGAACGTAGTTTACGATATATATAATATAAAAAAAACTCACCAGTTATACTAATCCTTCCTGCGGGTACCCTTAGGCGATTGTAAGGTGGCTAAAGTAAGAAATTATTAGTTATACTTCTTATATATTTTTTTATGATGCTCTTCATACTACATATTTATAATAAGAATATTTCACAACATTAAACCACCCGAATATTTTCTCTTTTTGTTTTTTTTTTTTTTTTGTATTAATTATCTTAAGATCCTCTGTATTAACTACACTCAAACACTGGTGGTAGGTACACTGTATCCAAACGAGATAATGATTACGGTTGGCCTTGCGATTTGATTGAAATCCGTGACAATACCCGGAATAATATTTTTTTTTTGTACCGTTTACAGACCACTATGTAGATTTGTCACACCATGTAGTGGTACCACTCGTTAAATATACAAATTTTTAATTCCTTTAATTTAACCCATTGCCGCACACTTTTTAATTGACGACCGTGCTCAGAAACACACTTTTTGTTTTTCAATTGTTTATGACTGCCATATGAAATTGAGCGTCATTTATATGTTTGGAAGTGAAAATTATCACATTTTCTCACAGTTTTCCCATGAAAACTCTCGACGGCTATAGCCGTCATTTGCTCATCACATCATTTTTTCTATATATTTCCGCATACAGAAACAAATGATGGCTATAGCCGTCCGATTTTTTGGTGATATATAGACAAACGACGGCTGTAGCCGTCATTTGCGCGAACATAATAGGACGGCTATAGCCGTCATTTATTTCTGTAGGCGGAAATATATCGAATTGCTAATCATGAAAAATCGCACAAAAAACAATTGATATGTTATCTGGAATGTTACATCTTTTTTTCTTTGATGTATTACTGAATAATTAACAAAATAATGCATTAGTACACTTCGTAAGAATGATGTTCCTTTTTTTATTAATTAAAATATGCAGGACGGCTATAGCCGTCATTTGCGGCAATGGGTTAATTTAATAGAAATTTCTTAAAAATTTGAGGCCCTAAAACAATAATAAGGATATTTTTACTATATTGGCAAAATTATATTGATTATCGGTTTCTTACCCTCTATGGCGAGCATCAATTGCGTGAGCATTGAATGCTTGGACAAGATAGTGCCCTCTCCGTTACACGGAGTTTCTTATGAAACTACATCAAGAATTATTGAAAACAACTTTATTTAATTTTTATCACGGTTTCACTAACGAATTTTTCACTCACCAATATCGCACGATATATATCTAAAATTAAATTAGGTGCTAAGCAAATTGTCTGCACCGCAACAATACACAATTATACGGCCTTAACAACTTTGAAATGAAATAATAAATTTATTTGGAACTTGTAACGCAACACAAGCACTCAATTAGGTACTTATGCCCGTTATAGAAATTCATGGACTCACCGCATCAACCAATCGCGGTATCTTGCCTGCTGCTCAGCCTTGGGTGGGTATTAAATGTTGATTAATGAATCCATGCTATCGAACCGCATATAAAACAAAATAACGGGGAGGAAACGGGAAATGCAACCAACTTATCATACTCACATCAAGTTTAAGTTCCCATTCGGAACTGCTTCAATTATGCCATATTAATCGTTCTCAATGTGCTAAATTAAATGCCAAAATGTACATTTTTTCGTTTGGATAATTATTAACAAAATGGAACTAGCAAAATTTACAATTCTTTTTTTTTACAATATAAGAAATAAATAACTATGAAAATATATATTTAATTAAAAGTGTATACACAAAAATTTGGTTTACGCATGCGCAGATAAGCTACATAATTTAATTCTTAAATTAAACATATTCTGAATACGAATTAATAGATTAACGAAAAATAAATAAATTTACTTAAATAATTTTTTTTTTTAATTTTGAAATAAAATAGTTAATGATAAATTTTTATTTTTGTATATTGACTCACTGTCAATGTCCCAATGCGGTTAATTAACGTCTTGCTGGCGGCCACCATGTTGATGATGATTTCCTTCGTATGTTGATTACGCTCGAGCGTAAATGATTTTTATGTTTTCAAAGATACTTGATTGTTGTATTTTGGAATATAATTAAAGATGTGTTTAAAAGATGAATTTATTATAATTTAGTAGTATTATATAATCATGTTATTAGAAAATTTCCAGGATCGTAATTATTGATTATTATATTTAATTTATATCGTTATGATTTGATTAATTAATATTGTTTTTAGTTCGATGATTGCATAATAATTTTGTATTGTATGACAAATAGAAATTATGTAACTAAACTGAGTATTTTTTTTACACTTTGCCAGCTACAGTTTTTTATTCAAATTTAATTTTAGTTTTTTAACGAAAGGAGAAAATTTTGTTTTCTCAGACATACAAATAATTTTTATGATTTTAAGTGCACAACACAAAATGGCTTAAACACAGCACATATCAATTAAAAAATACTTAAGTAATTTACAGCACAAAATTCTAGTGTCAATTTTCATACCGAAATTATTGGTTACTTAACTATCACAATAATTTTGCAATGCAAATATATCTAGCACAAATAATATTCTTTTTTTTTTAATTTTTTTTTTAGGTATGTATCAATTACTAAAGTTTTGATATCACGATCATATTATTTAATTCACAATCACAAGTTTTCTTGACCATATTTTAATATTTTGGTCATCACACAAATAATACTTTGACCGGCAACCATCAACTCTCAAAAACAGAAAAAAACCCAAAAACTCGGAATCGAACGATCGTTTATATACAAAAATTTTTATTGTCGATCACCTATACACCAATATAACATCCAGTTTTCAATATAATCGAATTTTGCGAAAATTATTCTAATATTTTTCAGTACTAGATTTTTGTTAACATATTGGATGTAGGTGTTTTATAAGCAGGCCTTACAATCGTGGGGACGACCCAACTGAGAGATGTCTCTTAACCAGCCGGGCTATAACATTATATCCGTTTCAAACTTTCATGACGTTTCGTATCATATATGATCGAACTTTCTCAAGCAAAATAAACTAACAAAACAAGAAAAGTAGATAATATTCTAATCTTTAATGTCTTTAACATGATATATGCCAAGCGATTTTCCATGTTCGTCTCCTAATTCATAAGCAACGTTACCAACTGCCCTAATCACATACGCCTTTTGATACTTTGGGGCAAGTTTAGCAGAGTAGTTTTTCGTTGCGCTACTGTGGACAAAATTCCTGGCGTACACCTTTTGACCAAAATGAAACTCTCTTTCACGACTTCTGATATTATATAAATCAGCATTTCTATCATACGCCTCCTTAAGGTGACGTATAATATCCTTTTGCGCCAAAGTCTTTCGATCACAATTAGAAATAGTGAGTTCTTGTCCTCCAAGGTTATGTAAGGTTCGCATCAATTCATACTGCGATCCGTGCCCCACATGGTGCTGACCAAACATTATGTGGTGTGGAGTTTGATTCGTACTCTGGTGTATGGAATTCCGTAATGCTAGACCAATCGAGCTAATATTTTGATCCCAGTTTCGATGGTTTTCATGTAAATATGCACGAATTGCCGTTAAAATAGAGCGGCTTACTCTCTCCGACATATTCGATTGAGGTGAATATTTATGCGTTCGAATGTGGTGTATGCCGTATTCGTCTAAAAATCCTGTAAACTCATTCGAAACGAATTGTACTCCGTTATCGCTTATAATATATTCTGGTACAGAGAACATATCAAAAACTTTTTCCTTCAAAAACGAAACTACATTTTTGGAGGTCGCGTCTCTCATCGGTTGTAATAAAGAAAATCTTGAATATTGATCGAGGGCAACCAACAAGAAACAATTCCCCAATTTTGAGCGGGGGTATGGGCCAAGAAAGTCAATATACACTCTTTCCCACGTACGGGTGGCCTCGACATAACTTCCCATGGGTGGCCGCGTTATATAATTTACCGGCTTGGAAACCTTGCATACTTCACAATTGCGTATAAAATCAGATACATCTTTATACATGTTTGGCCAATAAAAGTGTCTTCTAAGATACTCTAACGTTTTAGTAACCCCGAAATGTGCCGCAGAAGGCGCACAATGAGCGTCAATAAGAAGTTGGTCTGTTAAAGGTTTTGGTACAAACAGCTGAATTATAAAATATTCGGTCATTCGACACCTTGAAATTGACGTGAGTTTCAGGTGTAGATTTTAATTTTCCTAGTAACTCTTGGTATTCAAGGTCTAGGAAAACATCGGATTCCAGATCTACATAGCATGTTTCAATTATAGGGCCGTGAAATGAGAGATTGGCAGTGAGTTCGTCAGCATTTACTCGGGATAGTGCATCAGGCACTACATTTTCTGATCCTTTTCTATACTGTATGTGGAAATTGAACCCTTGTAACTTCAAACACCACCGCGCCAGCCGACCGGTCAGTTCTTTCTGGCTCATTAACCAGGTGAGACTGGCATGGTCTGTTATCACGGTGAATTCAAACCCCTCCACATAATGCCTGAATTTCTTTATGCTGATAACTGCAGCGTAACACTCCAACTCCGTTGTGCTATAATTGCGTTGGGCAGAATTCAATTTGGCGGAAACGTAAGCAATGGGTCGTTCTTCGTTAGTGTCCGATTTTTGGAATAGAACGCCTCCTATTCCAGTTTTAGACGCATCACACTGTATGTAAAAATGCCGTGAGAAATCAGGATGACACAGAACTGGTGCGGAGGATAACGCGTTCTTAAGCGACAGGAACGAATTCTGCGCAGCAGGATTCCAATTAAAAGTTTTCGATTTTTTTAAAAGGTCTGAAAGGGGAGCTGTTAGATCCGAGTAGTTGCGAATGAATCGCCTGTACCAGCCAGTCATTCCCAAAAATCGTCTTAACTGTCGAATAGTTTTTGGGGCCGGATATTCAGCTATGGCTGCCACTTTAGTTATGTCTGGCTTAAGTACACCATTTCCCACAATATACCCTAAGTATTTCAGCTCACGTAAAGCAAAATGGCTCTTTTCAACATTTATCGTAAGGTTTGCTTTAGCGAGTAAATGCGCAACTTTGCTCAAAAGCTCGAGGTGTTCCTTTAAAGTTTCTGTCGTGACCAATAAATCGTCCAAATACACGAATATTTTGTGATGAAGTTCATGAGGTATGACCTTATCCATGAGCCTGCACATGGTTTGGGGGGCGTTGCAAAGTCCGAATGGCATGACGGTAAACTGATAGAGGGGTCTACCGGGTACGGAGAAAGCGGTTTTATCTCTGGACCTCTCATCTAAGGGGATCTGCCAACAGGCATCTTTAAGATCTATACTAGATATAAATCTCGTTTTACCTAGCCGACCAAGCAGCCCGTCGATGAGAGGTAAGGGATAAGCCGCCTTCACCGTAACCGCATTTACCTTCCTCGCGTCAAGGCACAAACGGACCTTGCCATTCGCTTTCCTTACCAATGTGACAGGCGAGCTCCACGAACTAAAGCTCTCTTCAATCACACCTAGCGCGAGCATGCGATCTAACTCTTTATACAGCTCATTTTGTACCGCGGGAGATATAGGGTAATGGCGTTGCTTAATCGGAGGAGCATTGCCTACGTCGATATCATGTACCAGAAGCTGAGTTTTTCCTAAGCCTAGAATCGCAGAAGAGGGGAATTGTTTTACAACAATTTCTAATTTCAGCTTTTGATCAGGTGTCAAATCGTGGTATACTAAATTAGGCTCGGTTTTAGATTCTTGATTCAATAGTTCATTTATTTCAGATGGTTCGATCGATGTATTCTGCGGTATTTGAATTTTTAGTCCGAACGCTTCCCAGAAATCGACTCCTAAATACAAAGTTTGATTTAGTGTTGGAGCAATATGCAATGTTAGGTTACGGGTTTGACCCATAAAAGTTACAGGTATGCGAATATGGCCCAATATAGCCTCTGATGATCCACCAGCAGTTTTAATTTTAGACGAAAAGTTACGAAATTTCACATTAGATATTTTCATAAATTTTTCGCTTCCACAACCAAGTACTGACACGTTAGCGCCACTATCTAAAAGACCAACAAACTTTGTACCTAAAATTTTTACCTCGGCGTAAGGACGTCCGTCCGAAGAGTCATTAATTAGAGAATCAGCCAATAGTTTCTTAAATATTTTGCGGGAATGCCAATAATTACGTATTCTATGAATTTTATTAGGAATGATTTGCAAGGGTTCGAAAAAGTATGTAGATTTGGAGTACAAACTGGAGTTCGGCATTAATCCGTGCGACTCGTCGTATCTGTGCTGCAACCTTGAACTCGTGCGTTTGTTGTTGCAGGTTTGGGTTGTTCCTGGTTGGCTGTTGAAACTTTTGGAGGCCAGGTGCAGCCGTTCCTCGCCCCCTTGTTGCCATTTCCCGAATTGCTTTTACAAATTGTACAATAGGGCTTAAGCACTCCAGGAGTACCACAACCAAAACAAAATTTGTGCTTTAAAGCGACATTGCAATTTTTAAATATATGACCTGACTGGAGGCAATTCCAACATCCGTCAGTCACCTTAGCTGACTGATTTCTATTTGTAAATAGATTTGTTATTGGTCGATAAGTTTTCTGTTGCGTATTAAATGCACAAACTTCTTCGTCATAATCAAGCGATTTTGAGGAAATCGGGTCGATACTCTCATCGTTGGGAGTTTCGAGCTCATCGATCTGCCGACGTTGGCACATTTTTTCTGGAATAAAACCAGTTCTTGACCACGTATCCTCGTACATAATACAAAGCTGTACCATCTGTTCTAAAGTTGGGAAGTGTTTATTGACTAACTTATCCTGGAGACCAGCTCTCATATTGCGCCGTAATGTGTACATCAGCTGAGTGTCAGGCATGGGAATTTCAAAGCGTAACGAAATAGATAACATTTCGCTATAGAAATCTTGGAATGATTCATTATAACGCTGTTTCCGAGAGTCCAAAATATGTCGGAGATCGTCATCAGTTTGACGATCTTGAAATCGTGCAATTATGTCATGTTTTAATTTGGCCCAATTTACCCCTGGATTTTTCTCTGTGTAAATCCAATACCATTCCTGAGCTGTACCTTTCAACACATAACTGAGATCAGTTACTAATTGTTCGAATGGTAATTTATTAGCTTCGGCCAAATGTTCAATCTTAAAGATGAATCTTTTTACGGGTGGCCCTTTGGGGGAACCATCAAACGTTACGTTCCATTTCATTATATTGCGTTGTAGATAATTGGATTCCATTTGATGATTGCCTGCTGAACGTAAGTTGGAGTGCCGACGTAGATGGTGATTTTTGTTATTTTGTGGGATTGAGTCAATGTCTATTTGCCGATTAACCTGAATATTATCCAGAGTGGACGTGTGATGAGAAGGTTTAGATTTCAAAATATTATTAGTAATCGCTTGAGAGTGGATTGACGATATATCAGACTCATCATCACAATCGGTCATTGTTATTTGATCGTATTGACTGAATGAAACATTTTGGCTTTTCGCAACCGACACAAGTTCGTCTTGAATCTTCTTAGCTTGAGAGATTAAAGTGGTTTTAGAATGAGATGATCCAGATTTGGAATCAATATTATAATCGTTGACTGCAATTTCTAAATTTTCGTTTATTTCGAGTTTCGGAATTTCAATTTGATTCAACTCCACTAACGAAGTATTCAGATCCTTTTCTTTTGTAACTGTTTTATTATGAATATCGACAATTTTTACTGTAGTATTCAGAAAATCTTCAACATCACCAGATATTACGGAGTTAATAAATCTGATGCGTTTTACTCTAAGTAAGGTTAATATGCTCTAATCGCGAAGAGAATCGCAATAAAGTGTTTTCATCAAAATTTTTGGAATAAGCGATTTTAATTAGCGAGCATAAGTAATTTAATTTAATTTTTAAATTTTGTAATTCACAATTGGGATTTTCTTTTGCACTATCATGTGGTAAATTCGGCGCTAAAACTGGATGTTGACTTTCTATTTGTAATTGCTCTTTAAGTTTAGTTAACCGATCAATAGGTGGACCTTCAATGCTACGCAAAGAACATTCAACCTGGAATTCATCATACTCGAGGTGTTCGGCGTCCATTTTGTATATAATCGATCGTTTACAAATGATTTTTTTTTTTTTTTCAAATTTTGTTGGAGATCAAAATTGATTTGGAACAATTTTTTTGACCAATGATTTAATATAAATAATAATATGTAACGGTAGCAATAAAACGATAATAATGATGAGAAAAATTGTGAATGCAGAAATAAAAATTATGATCGTAAAAAAAAACTTCGTGCTAATAATATTGAACAACTCAAATAACTCAATAATTTATATAATCTGGGAACTTAACCTGATGAAGCATAATGTAATAAGTTGGTTGCACTTATAGGGAAAAGGATAAACTAACTAGGGAAAAATGTAAATATAATTTGAAGTAACAATAATTTCAAAACACATCAATGATTCAAACAACTATACGCTGGATACACTTGTTGATTTTTGAAACACTATTACGTCATAGTTAAAATTTTCACTTCTTCATGGTCATGCACAATAAAGTCAAAGACCTAAACTTAGGGATCTAATGCGCTAACATGAAGCATATTGCGGCGAATTAGAAAAGTAGCATGTGCCATAACAAATTCAAAATGTAACAAATTTACAGAGTTGTAATGACTATCCACTGATCCAATCCGCAATCAAAATTAAATTTTATCAAACAAAGAGGGGATAATTATAAATTGGATTAAATTGAACTTTAATTTAACAGTACTCTTCATATAATCGTGACATTGAATCAAACTCAAAAATGAGGACCTAATGCAACCATATGAAAAGCTAAATATCGAAATATAATTGAAAAACAAAAGCTGCACATAAAACCATCAAACGTAAGCATCTACGGAATTGTTATTGCAGTTGAATTAGTCAAAATATCGCGACAATACTTAAAATGAATTTAAATTAGAAAATTAAATTAATTCGTGAAATAAACTAAAACGAAAAAAATTAAAAAGACTGAAAAATGGGAAACCAGTAACCGTTTACCGTATATTTTGCGCATCACCGTAACAAAAGTGACGGTGGCTGAGGCCATTTACGTTTGGGCGCCACTGTAACGCAACACAAGCACTCAATTAGGTACTTATGCCCGTTATAGAAATTCATGGACTCACCGCATCAACCAATCGCGGTATCTTGCCTGCTGCTCAGCCTTGGGTGGGTATTAAATGTTGATTAATGAATCCATGCTATCGAACCGCATATAAAACAAAATAACGGGGAGGAAACGGGAAATGCAACCAACTTATCATACTCACATCAAGTTTAAGTTCCCATTCGGAACTGCTTCAATTATGCCATATTAATCGTTCTCAATGTGCTAAATTAAATGCCAAAATGTACATTTTTTCGTTTGGATAATTATTAACAAAATGGAACTAGCAAAATTTACAATTCTTTTTTTTTACAATATAAGAAATAAATAACTATGAAAATATATATTTAATTAAAAGTGTATACACAAAAATTTGGTTTACGCATGCGCAGATAAGCTACATAATTTAATTCTTAAATTAAACATATTCTGAATACGAATTAATAGATTAACGAAAAATAAATAAATTTACTTAAATAATTTTTTTTTTTAATTTTGAAATAAAATAGTTAATGATAAATTTTTATTTTTGTATATTGACTCACTGTCAATGTCCCAATGCGGTTAATTAACGTCTTGCTGGCGGCCACCATGTTGATGATGATTTCCTTCGTATGTTGATTACGCTCGAGCGTAAATGATTTTTATGTTTTCAAAGATACTTGATTGTTGTATTTTGGAATATAATTAAAGATGTGTTTAAAAGATGAATTTATTATAATTTAGTAGTATTATATAATCATGTTATTAGAAAATTTCCAGGATCGTAATTATTGATTATTATATTTAATTTATATCGTTATGATTTGATTAATTAATATTGTTTTTAGTTCGATGATTGCATAATAATTTTGTATTGTATGACAAATAGAAATTATGTAACTAAACTGAGTATTTTTTTTACACTTTGCCAGCTACAGTTTTTTATTCAAATTTAATTTTAGTTTTTTAACGAAAGGAGAAAATTTTGTTTTCTCAGACATACAAATAATTTTTATGATTTTAAGTGCACAACACAAAATGGCTTAAACACAGCACATATCAATTAAAAAATACTTAAGTAATTTACAGCACAAAATTCTAGTGTCAATTTTCATACCGAAATTATTGGTTACTTAACTATCACAATAATTTTGCAATGCAAATATATCTAGCACAAATAATATTCTTTTTTTTTTAATTTTTTTTTTAGGTATGTATCAATTACTAAAGTTTTGATATCACGATCATATTATTTAATTCACAATCACAAGTTTTCTTGACCATATTTTAATATTTTGGTCATCACACAAATAATACTTTGACCGGCAACCATCAACTCTCAAAAACAGAAAAAAACCCAAAAACTCGGAATCGAACGATCGTTTATATACAAAAATTTTTATTGTCGATCACCTATACACCAATATAACATCCAGTTTTCAATATAATCGAATTTTGCGAAAATTATTCTAATATTTTTCAGTACTAGATTTTTGTTAACATATTGGATGTAGGTGTTTTATAAGCAGGCCTTACAAACTCTTGTTACGAATTTTAATTACACTCGCGGTGGCCTCACAAAATGATAATAACTTATATATTTTAATAATTTTCTAGTCGATCTGATCGTTATGCGAGTACATAGGAGTATTTATGTATATATACTTATATATAAAAATGGGCTACATATACACAGATGGTCTATGCAATTACACCCCATCATAAATCAGATTTTCTTTTGAATTATTTAAAGATCAATATCGCCTATTTTAACGGTCAACCGTAACAAGTCAACGAAATAATAAACGGACAGATGATCGAGATAAAATTAAAGAAACCATTGATCAAATAGGTTACATAATATCACTCAGAGAAAAACTTGGGTCAAAAGAAACAAAAATATGAGTCTATTTTCAACCAAACCTCTTAGTTAAAAAAACGAACAAGATCTTAGTTGAACAAAATTTTAATTTTAAATAACCAAATCGTGGTTATTAAGTTACTAACTTAGTTAATTTAGCCAAAAAGTATGGTTATTTTAATGGATATAAGTGGAAAAAATTGGTAACAGTGGCCAACTATTTTGTTAAATCAACCAAGAGAATAAATTATTTTACTAATGACTACTTGTTAATTCTACCAAATTTTCTTAGTAAATGTAACCAAATTAATGTTAATGTTGGAAATGTTTTAGGTTGAAACAACCAATTTTTTGTTAACATTGAAGAAATTCTTTTTATAATACACAAAGTAGTATTTTTTTTTTTATTATTTATGAGCTGGCGAAACCACCAAATTGCTCTTTATTTTTATCAATTATTATATATCTTTATGTGTATCCAGTCGTAACTTTTTTGTTACCACCGGGAATCGAACCCGAGACCCTCTATACACACAGCAAGCGTTCTACCCACTGTGTTACAGAGGGCGACAAAATAGTCTTAGTAAGTAAAACTTTATATTGGGAAATATAACTTAATGTTTTGATAAAATTGACTTTTTACCATGACATTGGAACTTGGAAGTTTGATTTCAAACTAATGAAAAATTGAATTCTTTATCTTAAAAAATTCGGTTGTCTCATCAGACCTGCAGTAACCAAACTAAAAAAATATTGAAAATACTTTGAACTTACATTTAAAGTATAATCTCAATGCCTTAGCGAATTTTAATGATTCGCTACGCAATTGTCAACACAACACACACAACTACATTTTTTGTAGTAACCAAGTAAGGAAATACCAAATTTCTAAATTAAACAAGAGATTTGGTTTATCTAGCTCAGAATTTTGTATTAAAACAACCAAATTAATTTAACTAAGTATTTGGTAGTAATATTTTTTCTGAGTGATCTATGATTCAGTGCAAATAGCCAAGGAATTCAACGAGTGCTGTTGATGCAAGTGCTATTAATCTTCTTATAAATGAAGCTGACAAAAATAGATTGTCAAAATTATCAATAAATATTTGCGTTTTTTTGGAGATTTCTAGGGAACTGTATTTTACTATTCTTTCGCTAACAAATAATTCAACTTCTGGTTTGGACGGTATTTCCAATAGTGTTGTTTAAAGAATGTCCTGGTTTTTAGTCGATGTTTTAACTTACTTTTAATTTAAACTTCGTGACTGGATTTTTCTTATATCGTTAAAGTGAGCCTTAGTTGTTCCGGTCCTTCAAAATAATGATAAGACAAGTCTGAACAACTATCGACCAATCTCGCTACTTTCTGTATTTCTGACCAATATGGTTTGAGAAAAAATAAAAATACTGAACAAACTCAATTGATAAAAGGTTCAAAGTATCAACTCTATAGATTTAAGTAAGACTTTTGGCAGATTTCATCATAACACACTTTTAAAAATATTATTTCTATTTTTTTGTGGATTCAGAGAGACAAGTCGTGACTGAATGTACTCGTACTTGAATGGGCGCACGCAATTAAGAAGAGAAAATCATCACTTAAGTATTGACTTATCGATTAATATGGGAGTGCCACAGGGTTCTATTTTAGGGCCTTTATTACTTTTAGTATCTGTAAACGGAATCTTTCAACGATATTTTTGAGGGTCTCCAACTGCTTTTGTTGTTGATATGTACTAATCCAAATTTTCGAGATAATATTGTGGAGGTAAACGTAACTAATTAATAATTAAAACATAACACCTTTACACACAATTATATATATTTTATTTAACAATTCACATTTAACAATTATGTATATTTACTATTTCGTTGTGATTCTATTTGTAATTTTTAATATAAAAATCGGGTCGCTTTGTTTAATTTACATTGATTTGAATGAACTCTAGTGAGCTTTTGCGTAATACGAATTATATCCAAATTTTTTTTATTGTTTTGGAACAAAGAAAATTATGAAGCTCCATCTATATTTCATATTGCATAGTTCTACAAATTCTACACAATAATCGAGGACACATCTTAGGTTTGAACCTTTACAACCATAAAATCGATTTAATCGCATTGGTTAATCGCCACATTATCCCCCAGTTGTACTTTGCATGAGCGACCGACGAATTTTGTTTGAAAATGCATAAAAACGATGAAATTGACCGTATACGTATACTTATAAGTATAAAACAAATGTATTCGGTTTTCTATTTGTGTGAGTATCATACCAATTCACCATAATATCGGCTTTTATTTGTAAAGTTTACGCGAAATATGGTGTAAAGTGATGCTCACGGTGAGGTAAAATGGAGCGATCACCGTGATTGATTAAGTAGCGCTATCAAAGCGCTCAATCGTACAACTGGGCCTTCCCCCAGTGAAACGATACTTTTATTTAAAACGATTTGATTTGTTTATGTTACGTCCAGATCTTGATTTAATTTGTTCGTCTATCTTTGGATCAAATATTACTTGTTTGCAAGATTTAGTGAATTTTAAATCAGCAGAATTGTCGAACGTGTATTTGAACTTTGCTTGCTCTGATGATTTAGAACCGAATCTTCAATGATATTCGTCTGCGTTATTTCCTCAAAGCATGGTTTGAGTCGAATGCTCCATTGTTTTGGCAGTGCACATAATTGCACCTTTTAGCGTTCGATACCAACGCTCGATAATACCGTTGCATCCCGGATTATATGCTGTGGTTCGCTTATGGTGGATACCTAGGACTCGTGAAATTTCACCGGAGAGTGTAGACTCGAACTGAGTACCTATATCGGTTACTATACTTAAAGGTACACCAAACTTACTGATCCAAATTTTGATTAATGCATCAACAATGGTTTCCGTGCGGATATCTTCCATCGGAATCGTCTCAGTCCAACGAGTGTACCTGCCGATCATTGTTAAACAATAAATCTGATCGGAAAGGGTCCAATCAGATCGATGTGAAGTTCTTCGAATCGGTTGTTGCTTGCCCCGTATGAGCCGACTTGACTCTGAACATATTTGGTTACTTTGCATTTTTGGCACCTAATGCAACTTATTGCCCAGTTGCGTATTTCACTATTCATTGATGGCCAAATGAATTTCTCTGTGATTCGTTTCACCGTCGTTTGGATGCTGGGATGTGAAATATTGTGATATGCTTCGAAAACTTGTTTTCGAAATGCTCTTTGACCAAATGGCCGTTGATTGCCATTTGAATTTTCACACGTTATGAGATTATCTGATCCAAAAATTTGAACTGTTGCCCATTTTAGATTTGAATTTTATTCTACAAGAGCCGCTAATTATGAATCGTTTATTTGTGTTTGCGACAAGGCTACATAGTCAATTGTGGTTCCTATATCAATCTGCTGGATTCGCCCATAACATTGGAACTGCCTGCAACGTGCTGAATGTCTGAAGTGAATTATGCAATTAGATCCAGATACTAAACTTTTATTTTTTCTTCACATCGTTTTTATAGTTTTGGAGCAAAGAAAAGCATGAAACTATATCTATATTTCATATTGCATAATTCTACAAATTCTACACAATAATCGAGGACACATCTTAGGTTTGAACCGTTATTACTATAAAATCGATTTAATCGCATTGGTTATTCGCGACAATATCACTCTCATAGATCATGATTTAAATATTTTATCTATTTAGTTGAAAGCTCAAAATTTTGCTTTTTGTGTCCACACGGCTCCATATGTGTCTACTCGATGGCATGCTATTCAATTGGGCAACTTCCGTACATCGCTACGTATTCTAAAAAATGAACTCAAGATCTTTCCATTTAAAACTCAATTGGCCCAAGAATTATTGTCGAGGTATGCACCACAACGGTACAATATGCAAGTAGATTAATTTTGCTTGCGACAAAAAATTCCAATTTTTTCAACAATCGTTATGAGTGATGAAGCACATTTTCATTTAAGTGGATGTGTCAATAAACAGAACTGCCGAATTTGAGGTACGGAGAATCCGAAAGCAGTGCATCAGTAACAATTACACCCTCTCCCAGATTCACTGTTCGGTGCGGAATTATGGCTGATAGTTCTCGGTCCATATTTTTACCAGAAACTGAGCATCCAGAAACCGTCGTTGGGGCGGTATACCAAACCATGTTGGGAAATTTTCTACGTCTGGTAATTCTCAATAATCGTGACATATAGTTCCAGTAGTATATGGTGATTCCGCAAGAACTTTTCAATTACCGAATAATTTCAAAAATAGCTGATTTCGCGTGACTTCCCCAGATTTGACGGCCCTGACTTTTTTTTGTGCGGTTTCTTGAAGGAACGCGTTTGCGTCAACCCACAAAATATTCAGGATCTAAAGCAGAATATTCGCACAGAAATTGCAAAATTGCTTAGCTTAAAAAAATAATTTATACGTTCATTTAAAACAAAAATAAAATAAAAAACTTTGAAAATAAAAAATTATAAGCATTTCAAATCAGTCTCAAAGTCAGCTATTTAGTCTCAAATTTAGCGTATATAAAGACAGCCCGAAACTCATCCCCAAAAACGACTTTTGCAAATATTGGTGTTCGCCTCCATTAAATTCGATAAAAAACGTTTACCACGAAAAACGTCATGGAATTTTTAAAAATTACACTCTACCCCAAGAATAAAAAAAATTGATTTGAAAACATGTTTTGTATTTTTATGAGTTTAAAATTTAACCATTTATTACCATACGATGAGGATTAGAAATATTTCTGGCCCAGATTCAATCAATGTTATTATAAATATTCTGGATCATAACAGATGACTGAGTATAGCATTGGAGCATTGATTAAATCTGGACCCCCGAGCCTGGTGGCTTAGTATAAGACAGACATGGTGTTATCGAGTCAATTCCATCAAACAATGTACTCGATAATCCTTTTGAATGGTAAATCAGCCCAAATCCCTAGGTCGGAAATTTTCATGATTACTATACTTACCTTTACTTCGTAAAAGAAACTAATAATGATACCACACTTGGTAAGTAACTGCTCTATTCAATTTAAGGAACCCGTGATTTTGTTTCAATCAAATTGGGTATTTTCACAGGATTATACGTCGTTCCTCCCAATTTAGGCTTATTAAAATTGACAATTTTGTAAAGACATGTGCAACATTTATATTAGATTACCATTTTCATCATTAATTTGAGTTCCATCCCCTTCGATTGAGGAATAAAATAGTATTATTATGGAGCAAGTCGCTAAATAATCGCTAAACCGGAGCGTTTGTCAACAAATTTCTCAATAATATGAATCGTTCCAGTCGTTCTGACGAGTATATTATTTCTCAATTTTTTTTATTAAAATTGTTCTACACGATTTTTTTTAAAATAGTGACCCGCAACAAATTTTCTCGAATTTAAAACTCATCAGTCATCACAATTGATTCTTGGCACTCGAAAACCCTTCTCACCCATTTTTATGAAAATTGTTTGACCCGAATCCTAAGATATCTCGAAGCAACATGGTACAAAATCGCGCACCATAGACAACATGACGCAACATACTAAAATATTACACAATAACCCTCAACAAGATGCAACATCAAGCAACATGGTGAAACATCACGTACCATGTTGCAAAGTAATGCAACATCACATAACATGGAGCAACATAACGCATTGTGGAACCTTACACAAATTGGTACAATATGGCGGTCCACCCGGAGTACTCTGAAACGAATTATCCAGAAATCAGAACAACCTGTGATAGTTTTCTGGCATGTGAAAACCCTGTCCCGTCAAATTTATCAAAATAATTGAAACCAAATGCTAAAAGAAGGCCTAAACCCACCAAGAACCCTCATAAATAAGGACCTATCGATATCAATCTCTGGAACTCGAAAACCTTCACCGATTTTTAACAAAATCGTTTGAGCCAAAACTTCCAAAAATGAGACCGGGTTTCACCCGAGGACCTCTTAAATGGATTTGTCCGAAATTGGGACTCATCACAATCCATGCCTGCCTTTAAAAAAGCCGTATCGCCGCAACTTTTGTCAAAATCAATCGAGCCGAACAAGAAGTTGATAAAAAGTCCCGAGCCTCACCGAAAGGCCCCATGAACGAATTTTCGAAAAATTAAAACTCATTGAAATCGCTTTCTGGTCTTTGGAATATCCCCTTTACCGATTTTTATCAAAATCGGGCGCGCCAAAAAAAAACATGATGGAACCGGGCCGAAAAAGCCCCTCCTCGTACACCAATTTTTTATCAAAATCGAGAGAGCCGAAAAAATAAATGGAAAAAATAAATAGCGGTAATCCAGCCTAAACGGAATTATTAACTTATCCAACCATCGCAATCAGATTCTCGTAAATTTTTATAAAATCGAACCCAAAAAAGATTAATTAAGGATAACCTGAGCTCCACCAGTGTACATTAAAATCGTTTGAGGCGGAGTAAAATAGGTATAGCGAATGCTACAAATCGTTATAATTACTCAAACCAACTAAAATTTTGAAAAGGACGCGTAATAAGCGCAATCATGCAATGTCACCATAACGCAGCCAACACAACAATCCGCTATATGATGGAATATAACGCAAGATATTCAAATATAGTAAAATAGAAGACGGAAGACGAAGCAACATGACGAAACATAGCATAAAATTGCGAAACATGGTACAACATTAAGCAAGATAGTGCAATTGCACGCAACATCTACAACTTGTACAATGGTAAATGACGGAAAATGGTGTAACGTCTAGCAACATGACGCAACATAGTGGAATATCCCTTAACAAGAGAAAATATCATGCAACATAGTGAAATGTGACGCAACATATTGCAACATCCCACATGCTACATGACAATTCATCTGGAGGACTCCTAAATGAAAGCAGAACCCATCGAAAACCCCTTACATCAATTTTTATCAAAATCGTGTCAAAAAATCGGGTCAAATCGTACAAAACGGATGATCAACTTAATAAATTTGCCCGAAATCAGGAAACATCTCAATCGGTTTCTGGTACTCAAAAGCACCCTTTAGTAAATTTTTATAAAATTCGAGTTGTAAAAAAACCAAACCTGCTCCCTCACCAGACGACTTCAAAATCATTTGAGGCGAAAGAAAAAGACGAGTAATCACTGCGGTGAAACATAACGCATGTTATTTATTTAAAGAAAACCACAAGATCCAACATGAAGCACCATTACGCAATATCTTACGAAATTGCGCAACATGGTGCAACATTAAGTAACCTGGTGTAACGGCACGCAACATCATCAAGATTGCAACGACGTAAAATGTTGCAACATATAGCAAAATGATGCTACAATTTGCAACACTATGCAACATAGCGGAACATCCCTCAATAAGAGAACATCACGCAACATGGTGCAATATAACGCTACATCACGTAACATGATGGGTGCAACATGATAAGCCACCTGGGGGACTCCTAAATGAAAGCAGCGCCCATCGTAATCGATTCCTAGCAACTGAAAACCTGAATCCAGGACCCATCTCAATCGGTTTCTTGTACTCAACACCCTTTCAGTAAATTTTTATAAAAATCGATTCGAAAAAACAACAAAGAAAACATGAGTCCTCACCAGACGACGTCAAAATCATTAGAGGCGGAAGAACATTAATTAGATAGCGAATGTTACAAATCATTATAGTTACTTATTTATTTATTTATTTATTTAAAGAAATCTATTTTATAATATACATGTATGATTTCAGATTATTTACAGTTATAGTTAAAATTATACAATATTAAAACAACAAAAAACTTTAAAACAGAATAAAAAAAAAAAAATATAAACCAAATTTTGGTTTAAACAATTAAAAATTTAGAAAAAAGTCTTTAAGGATATTTTTAAAGTTGTCCTTTGATAAGTTGAAGTCAATTAGGTCGTCGATTAAGTTGAAAGATTTAGACGTCCTATTAATTGGGTTGTTTTCTCCGTAGTTGGTGGAATAGTGTTCAAGTGCTAAAAATTTATGGTTTCGAAATGTTCTGCATGGCACGTGAATTGATATGTTTTCCAAGATGTAAGCTGAATCTACGTGACCAAGCAAAACGTTACCAATAAAAGCTGCTCCCAAGAGAAGTCGTCTATTTTCAAGCGTGCATATTTTGTAATCTGTGCATCTTGTTGTGTATGGAGGTAAGCGAGCCACATTTTCATGGAATGGTAAGTTGTGGTCGTAATCCCAGTCACTTTTCTTTAACAAAAAAATCAGGAACTTCTTTTGAATGCTTTCAATTCTTTTTATGTGTACAGCATAGTATGGATTCCAGACCGTTACACATAGTTACACTGTTACGACTGTGTGGTCTTAACAAGACATTTTTGTAAATTTGTTTCTATTCTCCACGTGGTTTCTTGCGTCCGGGTTTTTGTTGTCTGAACGTGATTTCTTGGTGGATGGATTCTTGTGTGTTTTCTTCTGTTATGTTGGCAACGGAACGAAAATGGTAGAGAAAGAGAGAACAATGCGCATCGAGTGTGTGCAAAGTAAAACGTTTTAAAAAAATGTTTTTTTCTTGTATGTCTCTCTTTTGTACCAACGAAAATTTGGTATAAAGGAGAGACAGAGAAGAGAGATGCATTTTCTTCTAAAACGTTTTACGAGCTGTGCGACGCTCGAATATTTTTTTTTTTTGTCATTCGAGTTTTGATTTTTACGAGTCAAGTTTTGGTTTTGACAAAACAAGTCTTGTTTTGGTTTTATATAAGAGAGTTTTTGTGAATAGAAAAAAAGTTGTTTTTGGATGTTAAAATCGGACGATATAATACCTTGTAAAAAAAATAAGAAAAGTTTGATGAAATAAAGATAATTGTGCGAGTTCTTAAAACAATATTTAAAACTTTATAAAAGTTTATAATTATAAAATTGTTGTAAAAAGAAAATAATAATAAATTTTTGTTTTGGGAATTTTCCGTATTTATGTAAAAGTTTGAAGGCATTTTGTTTTTTTTCATTTGTGACGATGTTGGTTTATTCATCGAGTGCATAGTTTTGTAAACTGGAATAATTTAACAAGCACATGAGCCGCATTATAATTATAATTATTAGTCGTGGTACTGAAGTTCTATAAATCGTCGAGTGCACCGATACGTATTGGATACGGTTTTGATGGGTGGCGTGATCCTTTATAACGGATTGAAATTATTAGTCGCTGTGCTGAAATAAATCGGAGAGTGCATATACCGCACGTACTAGATACGGTTTTAACGGGTGGTGAAGAACGCCCAACGTGTTTTGGTAAAGGTGACCAGGTGAGGTCATCTCATTTTTTTTACGGTTGGCGAGACAACGCCCAACATATTTTGGCGGCCAGTCGAGGCCAAAATATTTATCGGCATCTAGCCGCAACGGTACGGGTGGCCAACCGGCACCTCGTATTTATCTATTTGGAACGGGGAAAGGCCCCGCAACAAAACGGGTGGCCAGCCGGCCAGTTGTATTTATTTTATTTGGTATCGGTGAAAGGCACCGCAACTAACGGGTGGCCAACCGGCTATTCGTTTTGGTATCGGGGAGAGGCCCCGCAACAACAACGGCACCAAGGCCGCAACAGTTTTTTAATTTAAATAATTAAGGTAAAATTTTTTATTTTTATTTTTATTTTTTTTTATTTTATTTCTTTTATATATATTTTTATTATATTCTTATATAATAATTTTCAAATTTTTGTGATCGAGCGCCGCACAGCGGGTGCACGCTCGATCCGCATTGTTCTTTCTCTCTCTCGTTCTCTCGCATCGTTGTGCGGTGAAGGGGGAAGCTGGTTTTCTTTGTTTTGTTGTTGTTTTTTTTTCTCTCTATAGTAAAATGAATTACTAAATTTTCGGTTGTGTATGATGGGAACGGAGACTCCCTCTGTGTCGGTTTAGTGTTTGCGGTCCCTTGGTGCCCGCATCCAATTCCGTAACCAGGGCTTGGCCCCGTTTGAATTCGGATGGATGCGCGCACCAAGGCACCTCTTCCGTTATCATTTTTTTTTATTTATTTATTATTTTGATTATCTGCTGTTCGTTCCTCAGGTTCCGGCCGACGAATTTCGGCGGAACATCCGGTTTATTATTATTTGCGTCCCCCCCCCCCAACTTTCTGTATTTAATCACGGTGTAAGCCAGGAGCCATGCATGCCTCAAACCCCACGACCCTTCGCACTTCTCCCTGAGAACGTAGCCGGCAAAAATCACCGTGGAGGCCTCTGCATGCGCTTAGTGAATATCTGCAGGTTGGCAGTAGCCAGCCTGTAACAACACATAACAACCAAGATTTTCAAAAGGACGCGCATGATGGAATATATCGCAAGATATTCAATTAAAGTAGAACACAATACCCGACACGGATCTATCGCAACATGGTACAGAATTGCGCAACATGGTGCAACAGCATGCATTAAACATTGTACACATGACGGCAAATGATGCAACATCTAGCAAAATAATGCAACAACTCGCAACATGGTACCATATGATGTAACTTAATACAACATCCCTCAACATGATGCAACATAATGTAAGATACATGACAATCCACCAACCATACGATTTGTATGAAAGAATGGAATTACTTCCAGATTATTAATCAAATTTTTGAAAAGAACCTTGATAAATCCTTAAATCAATCTTCGATTTGCATATTGAAATAAGAAAATGCGGTTATCTCCAATTATAGGCCAAATATAATCTCGAGCTAAGTAAAATAATAAAACGAGCCAGAAAATTTGCATAACTAATTTATTGAGAGCTTCTCTATAATACATTCAACAATTTGTTGTCAAAGTATCTAAATGCAAATTACCTTTCTACCTACCTGTATTGCATCTAGCGCTGTTATACACGGTAAGCCGTTAGTAATAACACAGCAATAGATGATACATATATAGAATAATAGAATAATAAATGTATCTATCCGGAGATTCTCGCATATATCTGCATATAGAATAATAAAATAAAAATGATTTATGAATATTTAATTTATGAAGACATTACGAATTTAACAAGAAAATTAAAATGATTTTTTGCATCGACCATTAAGAAATCCGAAATGTGTATATTGTGCAAATCTATGAAGCCACACTACATACGAAAAAATTAAAGTCTCACATCAAAACTATTTGCAAAGTTCATTTTACACTTTTATAGTTTTTCTTTTCCGTACATGTGTGTGGTGTGCCGTCTTCGAAACCTATAAAAACTTTGAATGGTTACTGGTTATTATGGTTATGTGGTGTATACATGATTTGCATAAAAGTCGATTTTCTCTTCATTCATCATCATCATCATCGCCATCGTGTAATGTTTGTAAATTTACATAACATAAATATGTGCAATAATATGTGCGAATGCTAAACGTTTGGGAAAATGCAAAATTGAAAAATTCATAATCAAAATAATAATCGTTTTCCAAGTGAATATGTAAATAAAAATATTTCTGTTAAGACACTAAACTGCTTGCTTGTTGGTGCTATAATTTATTCTCGAGCATTTCGTTTTCGTTCTATTTGTTATTTTATTTATCACGTCTTGATTTTAAATATTTTGATCTCGCCTTAAGATGATATGAGTTTTGATTGCGAAAAGCTTTGCTTACAATAAGTCGAATGTACGCAATTCCTTAATTCCAAGAATTGGTTTTATTATTATGATCGTACAGAAGCTATACGAGAGTATAAAGTTAGGCGATCCGAATGATATGAAGACGTGATAGCACAAAATAACAATTTTATGTTTTATTGCGGTTCAATATTGGAAAAAATACTTTGTGTTTATGATGTGTGAGAAACGATTGCGTGTTTTTTGTTGTTTTCCAAACAAATTGGTTTTTTCGCCCCGTCGATACATAATATTCTGTAACACACCTTGATTTTATCTGTTTTATTTTTATTTTTTTTTTTGCTGCTGTGCTCGCTATATACTTGGGAAATAGCATCTCATTAAAATCGCTAATTAAGAATATGCATAGAAAATAGTTATGTGGTGTGGTAATTAAATATTGCATTTCAAGAATAATATAAACATAGGTAAGGGGATGTATAAGGCGAATATTTATATTTATTTGTAATATGACTCAATATTTGTAAATAGATGTTGCAATACAGACTCCTTTTATATAACACGTACAATGAGATTGTTACTATTTTTAGACTGAATAATTCCAATGATGGATGATATTTGTAACTAAAATGTTTCAAGTCTAACAGAACACTCCACGCTTTTGATTTGAACATTTGATAAAGTTCAAAATTTTACTAAACAACTACATTTTGCACAATCTCTCGAGGTAATCATAGATTCGATCCAATTAACAAACTCGAAAAAAGATAATTGCTCCCAAAACTACTTTAGGTAATATTCGATTACCTTTGATTTTGTAAAATTTGTTTTGCGTCATCGTGAAAATGAGACCAGTTTTAAATTTTTTTCTTGATACACAATGAAGTGGAAAACTATTCTGTTTTGCTTAAAATTCGATTGGAAATAAAATTTTAATAGCATTATTAATTATTTAGAAAATTCATTTTCCTATAGGGAAACTTGTACTTATATAAATATATCAGTCAATCAAAATATGAAAATTTCGAAAAAATCACTGTTTAAAGTGTCATGGATGGAACTCCCCACTTGAAAACTGAACTGAAATTTTTTCCGTAAAGATGTAAACAAGTGATTTTGTCTACGCGGATTTGTCTACGTGGTTTTGTCTACGTGGTTTTGAAGAAGAGAAATCTACTAAAAACACAAACCATATTGCAACCACTTAGCAAAAAAAAAAAAATCGCGCGTATGATCTACGATGCTCAGAAATACCGTATTGAGGATGAAAAAAAAAACATAAAACTGTCTCAGCCAAAAATGCACATGAACGTTACTGTTTCAAAATAAAAGCAATAGCAACTGATGAAAAGATGAGGAAAAAGATTTTGACTTAATGTTAATAAGCTATCGAATGGTTGGACCGATAGTAGCACGAGTGGAAACAAAAGGAACTCGAAACAATTTGTAATTTTTAAAAACAGACAAAACCACGTAGAAAAAACCAAGTAAACAAAACCACATAGACAAAACCAAGTTAACAAAATCAGATAGACAAAACCATGTAGACAAAGCCATGTAGACATAACCATGTAGATAAAACCACGTAGGCAAATCCGCGTAGACAAAAACAGGTAGACAAAACTATGTAGTGAAAGCCATGTAGACAAAACCATGTAGAAAAACTAAGTACACAAAACCATGTAGACAAAACCACGTAGGTAAAACGTAGAAGTAAACAAAATGTAGACAAAACCACGTAGACAAATCCGCTTAGACAAAACAACATAGACAAAACCACGATTCACGTAGACAAAACCACGTAAATAAAACCACGTAGACAAAACCATGTAGACAATTCCGCGTAGACAAAACAATGTAGAGAAACCACGTAGACTAAACCATGTAGACTAAACCATGTAGACAAAACCGCGTAGTCAAATCCGCAAAGACGAAACAAAGTAGACAAAACCATGTAGATAAAACCATGTAGACAAAACCATGTAGGCAAAACCACGTAGACAAAACCACGTAGACAGAACATTGTAGAAAAAACAACGTAGACAAATCCGCGTAGACAAATCCGCGTAAACAAAACTACGTAGACAAAGCCACGTAAACAAACCATGTAGACAAAGCCACGTAGCCGAATCACGTAGACAACCATGTAGACAAAATCGTGTAGATAAAACTACGTAGACAAAATAATGTAGAGAAAACCACGTAGATTAATCCGCGTAGACAAATCCTCGTAAAGAAAACCGCGTAGACAAAACCAAGTAGGCAAAACCATGTAGACAAAACCACATATACAAAAACATGTAGACAAAACCACGTAGACAAAACAATGTAGAGAAAACCAGATAGACAAATCCGCGTAGATAAAGCCACATAAACAAAACCACGTAGATGAAACCGCGTAGACAAAACCATGTAGACTAATCCTCGTAGTCAAAATCACGAAGACAAAAGCGCGTTGACAAATCCGCTTAGACAAAAGCGCGTAAACAAATCCGCGTAGAAAAAACTGCGTAGACAAAACAACGTAGACAATCGAGTAGACAACCATGTAGACAATTTCGCGTAGACAATCCATCTAGACAAAACCACGTAGACAAAACGCGTAGACCAATCGGCGTACTCAAAATAATGTAGACCAACCAAATCCGCGTAGACAAAAGCTAGTAGACAAAAACGCGTAGTCGAATCCGCGTGGACAAAAGCGCGTAGACAAAACCATGTAGACAAAACCACGTATACAAATCCGTGTAAAGAAAACCACGTAGACAAACCATGTAGACAAACCACGTAGACAAATCCGCGTAAACAAATCCGCGTAAACAAAACCATGTAAACTATCTGCTAATTTTAACAGAGTCAGTCTAGAAACCAAATTTCATGAGGAATTGTTATGAAATGGCCAAGTTTAGTCCAGCATGAACAGATCCTACAATTTTGCCCAAAACTCACTTTAAATCCCTGACCAATACTAATCTCCAAAGTTCATCGTATTTCGTTAAGAAGAAACAAAATGGATAAAAAATGTCTGCTGGTAATTATATAACAAAACATATTCTTTTTTATGATAGTGCTGCCACTTGTGGCGAGTAGTGTAGTCTCTAATTTTCGCTGACATATTTCTGCTATCTTATACATCATGAATTTCACTCAAACCGAGAATTTTTATAAAAAAATTCACCACAAATCAACTCAAAAAATGTGCTGATCTTTTATTAATTTTGAAAATCATTTGCCAGGAATTAATTGCGATTGGTCCAGATTTTGAGAAAATTCGACTAAAAGGAAGACCAGTGCCCCAGGTGCCTCTTTATAAAAATAGGTGATAAAGGATTTTCGAGTGCCAGTATTCGATTGTGACGAGTGCTAATTTCGGGAAAATTCTTTTAGAAGGTCGTCCGTCCGGTGGGGCACGGGTTCCTTTTTAATTTTTCTCGGTTTGCACGATTTTCATAAAAATTTGTAAAGGGGGGATTTCAAATGCCAAGAATTGATTGCAATGAGTCGTTATTTCAGGATATCCGTTTAAAAATCGATCTGTGAGGATCGTGTTCCATTTAAAAAAGCTCGATGTTTCATCAATATTGCAACAGGTTGCGAGATTTTGCATCTTCAGGTGGAGTCCTCCAGATAGATTTTCATATAGCATCAAGTTGTATGATATTGTATCATATTGCACCGTGTTGCGTGATGTTCTCTCTTGCTAAGAGATGTTCCACTACGTTACGTCATGTAGCACAGTGTTGCAGATTGTTGCATTATTTTTCAAGATGTTGCACCATTTTCCGTCATGTCTACAATGTTGCATATATTAAACGTATATTAAATTAAAATCACATTTCCAATTTTAGTCAGAAGAGATCCGTCATGGGATACTAAAATCTTCATAAAATCAGACCTTTTGAAGGTAATTCAGCCCTGAAAATAGTTCAGCCCTAATAAGTTAAGGAGAAAAATATTAATTTTGTCGATGATTTGAAGGTCCTTCGTAAGCAAAAACAAGTAACAATTTTCAGGTGATTTATCTGGTGTTACGGTAACTTAATATATTACATAAATTTTGTAAAGTGGTTTCCTATTTTATTTTATGGCCAGGTCGCAAGAGTTGTTAATTTATTTGAGTTAGTAGATTTTTGAAATTAGATAAATTTTACTTTAAAAGCACCATGACTCTCAAACCTTAGTCGACAAGATATGTAGAGCCAGAATGATCAGCAAGTTTTAGCTACGAACTTTATTTAGTTTATCAAAAAAGCTCAAACTTATCTCTTATTGTAAACAAATCGTATGGGAAAACGTGATACGTTATTAGACAATGATTTACTTACGGCTTACAGCATTATTTTCGGAGGGTTTTCATTTTGCGGAATTAATTATGGAAAATAAGGTATTTTATTTTCCGCCAAAGCTTAAATAAACTTAAATGAGACAATTGACTTATTGACTAATTTTATAAATTTTACTTAAGCTTTCGTCATTGAGTAGTTTTAGGCGCTCCGGTCTATGGTTGCGATCCAGTAGGTTCCTCAGCTCCTCTTTGTGATGCTGCTGCAATCGCCTTTATAAATAGTTTAAGTTTGTTGCACAACTTGTTTTGAAAGATTGTTTTGCCTTCAGGAGCTCTAGTTCTCTGCCAATCTTACGAGTTAACCAACTGTCTCACTTCAACTAGATAGTATATGCTTTTTGTAATATTCCTTGCTGATCAGGGGTACTTTCCCAGTTCACTTTTTGTACACTTTCATTGAGGCTGTCCAACTCTTCTTCTATCATGTAAGCGTACGAGATCTGCATCTGTAAATTGACGGTTACTTCGATTAGCTACCGAAAATATTCCCAGTTAGTTTTCTTATTTTGTTGGTATACATGTATTTTGGCATACGAAATTCTAAATTTCATTTTTTTTGTGTTTAAAAATACTTCTAATTTTAAAATCCGTTGTGTAAGGCCATTTGCATTTCTGTGGCCCTATTCTGTCTTTCCCTGGGAATGGGGAATCGGGGGGAAAATATTTTCATAGCATTTTTGTCTATGTTATAGTTTTCTGGCCTACTGTTGGAATTAGTTTAATGCAAAAATTTTCAAAACAAAGTGAATTGGGAAACTTTTGTTCGACAGAATTTTTATAGGGAAAAATATTTTCCCATTTAACTTTGTTTCGAAAATATTAACACCAAACATATTCCCTCAGTAAGCCACAAAAATACAATTTAGACAAAAATGCTATGAAAATACTTTTACCAATTCCCTATTCCCAGGGAAAGACAGAATAGGGCCACAGGTAGAATTCTTAAATAGTGTCATAATTTTTTCTTGTTAAATTTGTATTTGGACTTCAATTAAGATTGCCAATGACTACCTGGGCTTTACTTGCCGCATCCGTTATTTTTTATCTTGGCTCATCGATATATTTTCAGTGTTTTTAGTCTCTGTTCTTGTTTTTTCAGTAGCTCGTCCATACATTCTTGTCTTTGGTCCTGTGCCTCCAGATGTTAATTGATATCACTTAGCTTGTGAAGTATTTAATGCTGGACATGGTTTTTTCCTGACTTAGTTCTGTCATTTAAGCTAGCGCTATTTAGAGGGATTTGTTTTAAATCAGATAGCATCTTAGATCGAGAACTCTTACTTGTTTGATTTTCCTTGTTGTTTCTCATTCTTTGCAGCTCTTTGGCTATCTCGGAGCGTGTCTAATTTACTGGGTGATGATTACCACAGTGTTTACATTTCACTGGTTCATTCCTACTTTTGTTGCAGTGTTTTGATGATCTCGGCTCCCTATTACAGTATTTGCGTGTGTGGTTATACGCCTGACAATTGCAGCATTGTTGCATTCTACTAATGTTCTTTTTTAAAGTCTCAATCTTAACTTTCATATTAAGAATTGCATTGATACCATGACACCATGTACCCTATTAATGCTCTCAGCCTTATCAAATGTTAACATGAAAAGGGGGAGACCAACTTTGGTTGTTTCTATTTCATCATTTTTACTGGTCTTTTTGCAATTTCTTCTTTAAGCTGTTGAACTTCTTTGAATAGTTGACCATTGAGTTGCATTAAGTTTTCTAGCGATTTCTTTAAATCAGCGTTTTCTCTAACGACGTCGTGGTGGTTTTCTTGATTCACGTTCTCCATGCGTTCATCATTTTCGTTCTCCTACCCAGAATACTACCTGCTCTCCCAGAATACCAACATGGTTAAAAATTCCGTTTTGTTGTTCACTCAAGGACTATTGTGAGATTTGTAGTGGGTCGGTGGAGAAAACATCATTTGCTAGATTATCGGTGTTCGGTTGTTCGGGCCGCTTCTCGTCGCTAGAGCCTCATTGGTTGATTAGCAGGGAGCACCACGTGCAGATGAGGTTTACATTTGGGCTGGTATATAGACCTTCTACATCATCACCCCTTACTCCCCACCATACATATGACATACGCAAAAACTAACTAAAGATAATTGGTGTAACTAACAATGCAATGTAATTTTTGACTTTTTTTCCGCTCCAACATATTTTTGCTTAGTTATTTATGAGTTCATCATGAATCTTTCAATACCCACTAAACTCATTTATATTTTTATTGAAGTTTTACGTGATTTAACGAATGATGTTCATAAGGAATTCACTCGCTGGTGCGATCACGTGATGATGGCATGGTTTAATTCCCGAGTGAGGCGCTACCGCCATTGTGGAGACAAATGTTGAGCCATTTGTTGATCGTTTCCCGCGCTGGTCTGGCAGCTTTCTGCACGCACACAATTTTTTTTTGTACATATGTGTAGCAGCTTTCTGTGCGCTCCCGAATTATATTTGCATAGAAAAAATTAACAATCGAAGAGTGCCACACAACAAAGTTTTATTTTCAAACAAACTTGTAAGGCAAAAGGAAAAGTTTTT
Source organism: Nephrotoma appendiculata (assembly GCA_947310385.1). NCBI lineage: Eukaryota > Metazoa > Arthropoda > Insecta > Diptera > Tipulidae > Nephrotoma > Nephrotoma appendiculata. The sequence continues at coordinate 82,945,777 of OX371224.1, read as the reverse complement.
CTATTGTGAGAGCTCTGTTATTTTATCAATTTGGTTCTGATATTCCGGTAAAAAAACAGGCGTCGGGGTTTACAATGGTGACCCATTGGCACATTATGAAATGCTCTCATCTGAAGGTGTATTTTTAGAACGATTATTCCTGACATGTAAATTTTGTCAAAATATTGCAGCTTTGTGCAGCAAAATAGAAAATTGCATAATTTTGCACACCATACAATTAATTAACTTTTTAAATTACTCAACATTTTAACAATACAATTTATAAAAATCTATCCAATTAATAATTCTTCATTTAAATAAAATAATGTCTTCAAGAATATTGGCAAGGCAACATAATTTCAAAACGCTCGTAAAATGCAAACATTAAAAGTTAATGGTTTTAAAAACCGTAAACCATCAACATTTTTAGTTTTTGTTTTTTTTTTTACTTTTTCAATTAATTGTGTGAAAATTTTCTAAAAAGATATAAGGAAAATTTTGTAATCAAAGCGAATCATTTTTTGTGTTATTTGTTGTTTTTATACACGAGATCTGTCTTTCTTTATGTGTGTGTGTGTGATACGATCGGCGTAAGATGATGATACGTTTATTGCGTTACTGTAAAATATTTGACATCTTATGCATTATTTAAAAAAAATTTAACATGTTAATTGATTTTAATCTCACGTACACACACACGATACATAAAAGAGCGCACCCACTCAAGTGGATTTGCAATTTAATTTTCCGTGTTCGCACAGACATAAAATTGTGGATATGAGAGAGCGAACGCGATCGTTTAATGTATAATTATGATACAAACGGTTTTTTTTCTATTCTAAGAATTCCACTACTAATGCTAAAACGTGTGATAAGCATTATATGCCAATTTTTGTAAATTTAAAATTTAAAAATTAGATACTGTACCGAATCGATTTCCATTTTATGGCAAATGTTAGAAATAGTTTCCTAATCAGATTTAATGTTAATGTGTTTATTTCAAATACAACACAACTCACATTATATATATGGATAGATTTTGTATTGTGCATACATTTTCCCATTTTCTACAACACAAATCAGGAAATAAAATTGATTATGTATATTCGTTACTTTTTAGTTTTTATTAAACTGAAAAATTATCATACAAAAGAACAATTTTTCATTTTATCACAAACTATTTTTCATCTTCTTTGCGCGCTGCTATACAAGTTTATGCCACAAAACACAAGCAGGAATTTATATAAATAATTTTTTTGATCTAAACTATAAAAAAAAAAGTTATCTTGCGCTTATATATTTTTGCAATAATATTAATAAAATAATAATGAAATCATGAAAATTAAGAAGAAAATAATAAGAAAATTCATCTCCATGAGTGTGCACAGTTTTATTGTAATCACGCCCATAATTAATGAACGCGATGATCATAATGATAGTAAAACAGTTTTTTGTAGATATTAATGTTCGATCGCCGGATGAATGTACATGCTCGAGTACTCGTAGTTTCTAGGGTGTATTAAAATATAATTAAGACAAAAATATAATTAAGACACTCGTATAGTATATTATAAATGTGTTCCGTATTCCTATATACTACGATGTTCTGCAGTTGAGCTGGTCTTACTTATAATTTATCGTCCAAGCGATCTCATTGTCCAATGGGGGCAACCCGAAAATTATGCTTCGAAATAAAATTATATCGATATTGCGTAGATGTTGAAACGGATTATTGTGATTGAGGTCCATCATTTATTGGAATCAAATTGAATTGCGATAATAATTCGAACACTTCAGGAACTTACGGTTCAAGTTGTTGGCCCCAAGTCTAACGGAATAAAAGGATCTAACGGATCGGATCATGTTTAGGGGTCATTTTAGGGTTTAGTATGAAAAAATTAAGCGTATTAATATAATTAATAATTACAGTATATTGGCATATCTCAACCCTAAAAAACTACCCCTACAGGGTGCAATTCTTCAAAAACTATATTTTTCGTTACACGATCGTTTCGCATTTCTGTTAAGTTTTAGTGTATCGTTTTAGGTATGTTACTATCATTTTTTACAAATTAATTACAAGAAAATGGCATAATTCAAACCCTAGAAAACTACCCTAAATGGGAGCAGCCGTTTAAAATCATTGTACTGTGAGTGATACTAGAAGTTTTTACAAAATAAATTACAATATATTGGAATAGTTCGATTCTCGAAATCTGCCCCTAAAAAGTGAAGCTTTTTAAAACAATATTTCCTGCATAGTTCATAAACATAACAACCTACCCACAAATAATATGAAACAGCTCAAAAATCCCATATTCACAAAATTCGATCAAAATGCATCGAACTTCCTTCCTATGCAAGAACTAAGTATTCCTGAATTTATTACAACAGCCCACACCCACAAAAATCGATCAAAATGCATCGAATTAAGTTCCCGTTCGACAAGAAGAGTGGTAGAACAATGTCAAATTTTGTGTGTGCGATATATTCAATCGAGTTTTCCCGGACTCCTCACATGAAAATTGATATGAAACTGTGTACGGGTGAGTATAATTAAGACCTTTTATTTGAATCTGGTTCCAGCCATGACACACTTTAAACCCACTTTAACCCCCTTTAAATTCAGCTTTTTATAATACGTGTAGTCTATTGAAGTGGCATTTTCCATTTCGTCCTTACTCGTATCTAACACATCAATCTCTATAACGCTTGCATAGGCAAACGCTTTCATTCTCCCCACTAGTTCCAACAAGAATCCGTTGGCAAATTATTTCTAGATACTCGTCTTCTATTAGTGGAGCTCTGTCTCGTAACAAACTTTCCATGACTAACGCAGTCTTCATATTGTTAAAAGTACCACCAATATCGAGAAATACAATATTTCATTAGTTTTTAAATATTTGCAGCAAAGAACCATTTAAATATTTTCAAGAAGACACAATAAAGTTATGAGTCTTAGGATCTTTGGGTAAATATGACACTTTTGGATGATTTCATAAATACCACCTTGACATCTGTTCATTTCCTGGGAACAAGTATCAGCTTTAAACACTCAGGGGAGGTTGCTTTCAGGAAAAGAAGAATAACTTCTATTCGTACTGCGTTTCTGCAGGAAAGATCCAGTTTGATCCGGCGAATTTAAATCACTTGGACCCGTTTATCACTCACAACATCCGTTTTTCAACGATATTACTGTGTATTGTTACATGTAGAAGTTGCCAGTTTGGAAAAAAACTTTAAGAATTTCGCATTTGAAAATGTCCATACATCACGCTGTCGACTTTAACAACTATTCCCCATTTCGTCACATAAAACTAACACGCTTTGGAAGAATTTACTAAATCTTACTAAATTTTCCTTGTTGATTGATTGTGTGGTAAATTGAAAGATATTTTTGATCAATTGATCAAAAATATCAACAAAAATACTATGAAATTATTTTACACATTCACTGAATTTAAAATGCAACAATTATAACTTAATTAATAAAAGCAGCAATAAAATAATCATAAATAAAAAAAATAAAATATTAACATTAAACTTCGAGTATCATAAAAGTATGTAATATTAAGTATTTATAATTCGACAGATTACACTTTATTTTAATTAATAACAAATAATTGCCTTTTCACAAACGAATGTGTTTTGATGAGAGGGATGATCAACTGAACTAGTAGACAAATATGAGCATTTGGTCATACTTCTGGCCTGAGATAGAGGGGTGGTTTTGATTGATACTCAAATTGTTTAGAGTGGAACTATTTAATCGCTTACTAAACTACTATAAACTATTTACCCGCTCACAAACGAATGAATTTCGATTCTAGTCGGAATCGAATTCATCAAGATGTATTTAAACAAAAACAAATAAAATGTGATTACGTTTTATCGATAATCAAAACGTCACACGAGGGTAAATTCGCGGCTGTGAAAGAGTTTTCCTGTGCAATGCCGCCTGTTGTACACATCTTTGAAAATACAAAACTTATCTTTAGTCTGAGATTAATACCCTTGACAGACTAGGTTTTAGCTAAACGCGTTTATCAAAAACAAATAATTATCAAAAACAAATAATTATAATATGTTATATAATTTATGTGTTATTAAATTATTATGCTCTTGTTTAAGAATTCCTATTTAACTAAGATCCGTTAAAATACGGAAGACATTACAACCTGTCATTATTTACATACACATTTGTGTATGTTCAACTTAAATTGAACCAAAAAAAAAAAATTCAACTCGAAAGGAATAACTCAGAAAGTAAGCCGCATCTATCATTGTATCACAGTACTAAATGGCATTGTCCCATTTATAAATTTTAACCTTCATTGTTAGATGGCGCTCTCGCTAAGCCCATTTTTATGCGATAAACTTCAAAATATTGAGAGATTAGTGCACTAAACCGGTTTAGTTACTAAACCTAAAACAAAACCCGTTTAGCTAATCTCGAAGTTGACACATTAAGAGATAAACTCGAAAAAATGATTAAACGCGTTTAGCTAATCGCTAGTCTGTCAAGGGTATTACGTACATACTGTGAGCATCACGCCGATTTTATTTGTGTAAATTTTCGATTAACTAAATTGATGGTTAGCTCATAGATGACACAAAAGAAACCGCGCCTGATGTTTAATTAAAATTTTCTAAATAAATTAAGATTTATAAATCACCAAAATATTTCTAATTGGAGATTTATAAATCTGAACTAATTTTGCAGTTTAGAATGAATATCAAGCATAATTTTATTTCTGAATATTAGAGATATCTATGAAAAACTAGCATGATCTAACCATTAATTTAGTTAGTCAGACATTATAGCCGAATTTTTTTAAAAAACAGTTGTTCGAGATCGAAATAACCTAAGTCAAATTTGGTCAAATCAAAAATTAATTTTTTTTTTTTTTTTTTTTTTAATAAAATATGTTAGATGAAATTGTGCTCTGCATAACACGAAAAATCTCTAAAACGTTTCATAGATAATAACAGAACTTTATAGAAAAAGATATTACAAAAAAACCATCGAAGAAACTTTTATGATAAATGTTTTTTGTGATATTGTACATAGAGACTGTGTTATCTACCTAGATTTTAACTAACTAAATTTTGATAAAAAAGTGAGTCCATTAGTACTCTCAAGGAGATGTGTAAACATGGCGTGTGTATAGTGCTTGTGTACAGTTTACCTTGAAGAAAGAAGGAATGCAATTTTACTAACCAGAGTTTTTCATTTGTTTATTATCGTTAAATTGGTCTATTACTCTTTCGGTATAATCGACGCAATTGGATTATGGTAGCTGCAAGCATCAAAAACGTGATCCCCTATCTCGTAGTACATATATTTCGATCTGAGTTCTTGTGCAAATCGAATTCGTATCACTCAGAAAAATAAAATTTTGTTTTAGAATGTTTTCATTACGAAATCGAAGTGTTTTCAATGTCATTTTTTACCCAAGATCATTTCAATGTCCTTTCTACCTCGAAGCAAATTTCAATTCGACACGATCTGATCTGAAATAATTTAGCCATAATAAATGTTTTATTAGCGGCTTCGTAAATTCTGATTTAAAATACATAACTGCAGTATTAATCATTTTAAAAGTTATTAAAGAATTTTTTAAATTTTGTTTTTCCATTAAAAAATGCCTAAAACGACATTAAAAACCGTTTGAATAACAGTATCATGAACTTCGAATTAAAAAATAATCATGCCAAAATAACATTACAAATCCACTGAATCAACATTTAGGAATTTTGTTTTATGATGAGAATATGGTGAAATGGCATTTTGAAAGTCGTCGAATGAGAAGTATTACGAATTTCGTTTTAACATTTTACACCTCTTTATTAGAATATATCCTATTAATTTCGAATTAATTCTCTATAACAAAATTCAAATATGTTTATTTTAATTCATTATGTTTATTTTAATTCAAAAATTCAAATTTAATTTTTTTAAATTTTACACATTATTTTACATTATATTTTGGTTATTCTCAAAATTTTTCGCCCATTATTTAAGATATGTATATTAATAGGAGGCTCATAAAAACTTGATATTTCTCGAATTTGAAAACTGGCGCATGGCTCATTTATGAGATATGATAAGGTTTGTTCATTATACTCTAAATTTGTGTACATTTTACAAACCACAAAACAAATATTTGTTTTCAGAAATATGTCAAAAATTTCAAATACTACTAAATCATCAGTATATTCATATAAAAAATAACCTTTTTTGTAATTTGAACCTCTAAAGATAACTGTATAGGAACCATGCGCAGATTTTAGCGAAAAAAAAACTAGATATAATTTTTTTTCGATTAAATAAAAATAAATGATTGCAGCCAAACTACTATACAAATTTTGTGTATGCAACCAACATAAAAACTCAATAAATTTAGACAAAAATTTTATCAGTACATATGGGAGGTACAGATAAAAAAATTTTGTTATTTTCAAAGCAAAAATTATTTTGGTTGATAAAAAAAATAAAAACTCGATACTAACGTAATATAAACTTTATTTAAAAATACACAATTTTTTATATTTAATTTTATTTTTTCGAGAAACCAAATGACATTTGAAAATCGTGTGCATGATAATATACATTTTCAGTCACATTTAATTGAATGGGTACATCTCTTCAAAACTAATAAAAAATGGAAATCATATTCAGATAAATTTATTGAAATGAAAATTAAAATCATCTTACTTTTTATCAGTATATCGAAAGAGTTTAATCTAGCTCACATCCTTTTTAGTAAAATTATTCAATGTATCATGCGATATATTTCAATATTTATGGCACCCGAAATGGACAACACTAATTTTGTTGATTAAATTAAAAGTATAGGCTTTAAATATATTAGTTTATAAAATAAAAACTTAGATACTTTTTTAATTATTTAAGTGTGTTAAGATAAATTAAATTTAAAACACAACAAAAAATTTAACCGCCAATGCGAAACGTCAAATTGAATTATGTAAACATAAACAAAATGAACATACGTTGCACACACGTCTGCTTCAAAAAATGAAATATTCAAAATTGAACGTGCGTTTTTCTAGCAACTACAAGAAATTATATCGAATTTTTTTTTTCGCTAAAATTTGTGCATGGTTCCTATACTGATTTACTAAATCTATACTCAACTAAATTCGAATCTAATATGTGTTTATAGTATTGTAAATTTGGACTGTAATAATTATTAAAAGTACTATCAATTAATTCATAATGGAAAAAACTATTTGTGTGAACTCGAAATGAAAAACTGAGTGACGCTTTGGTTGCCAAAGTTAAGGGAATGTTAACTCGAGACTTAATATTATAAGCGTATTTTTTATGTATCTGATGTTCCGACTCTAAGTCGGAATGCCCATAAATATCTAAGTGGACCACATTTTCTTATAATGTTAGGATAATGGACAAGATTATGATATTTTGGTTTCAATGGCTCTTGAAATAAAGTGATATAGTTATAGTTATGTTTCTGAATTATGTTCTCTAAATATTTTAATGTACCATCGCTAAATGAACGTAATAACATAATATCGATCATTTCGATCGATGTCAATAAAAATTTATATACTAAATCCTCACGCGGTACTAATTCATCAAGGATTATGGGCAGTAGAAGATATAAGGTTTTCATTTCTGCAGCTGTGTATTTGAAATTAGCATTTTGCAAATAAATCTCTTCGATTGGACCACAAATGTTACTAATTTGTAAATCGCCGTACTGAAACATTTGCTTTCTGTAATTGAACACTTCCAGAGAGAAATATTTTTTCTGTTGTATAAAATAGTACAAGACTTTTGCAAGATTGTATTTACATACACCCAAAAATAGATCATGCATGATGTCACAGCAAACATTGTCAGTAACATGATAGTTACTTAGAATGTTAAATACACAGTTTTCCTTTACGCCAGTGCTTTTCATGTTATTCGTTTTTAAATCATTGTTATAATTTTCTTTGGTTCTTAAGAATCTCACAACTTCCCTTGTATCATTTTTAGGTTGCGTTCTATTGCGCTTACAAATTCTACAGAAGTGTGTCGCGCTAAATGATCCAGCAAATCCTAAAACATTATTAAGCCCAAGATTGTCCCCTAGTATTTGTCCTAATACAAAATATACTGTTTGAGTTCTGTCCTCCGTTTTAATTTCTATCCCATTGGTTTCTATTGATTTTAAATCCGCGTAATTAACTTATTAAGCGACATTGTATTTCCGAACTCTTTTATGTCATGTGATTTAAAAAATCCAGCTACAAATATATTTGATAATTTTGACAATTCAAATTCCGGAATTAGAGGGAAAAAGTAATAAATTCCACAAATTGCATGAGTTCCAGCATGTGCACTTATTGGACAATTAATTTCAAAATCATCAAAAAACAGAAAGTAAGGAATTACTATTTTATCGTGATAAGATGATTTAATTTTCGTCCAATTACTTCCATTTACAAAATTTTTAATTTTGGTGCAGGACTCGAGAAGTGCTATGTTCGCAATGGTTTCTTTCAGGATGTTATTGCATTCGAAATATTTTTTTATTTGAAAATGTATATCTAAAATGTATCCTTCCACTTTATTAGAGGATAAAACTGGGTCACTATTTAAAACAATTTCAGCGAGTTCATTATTTATGAGACATAATTTTGGAGGTGCATAAATATTAATGTCTTTAATGTATTTAAAGAATAAGTACTCGTTTTTTATATTTGAAAATGGATTTTCTAATAAGGTTTTAATAGAAAGAAGTTGTTGCTTTTGATGTTCATCTTCAGTATTTTGTAATAGAAGTTTAAGATGATCGGATATTGGAATAGTTAAAAATTCAGTTACTAGATCTTGTATTTCAAATACTAATTTTCTAGTTATGTTTGGCCGTTCGTGCAAATGAAGTGATAGAGATAATAATGAATTTTGGACATAATTTAAATCAACCAAGTAAAGTTGTGGTTTAGATGGAGTATCGTTTCTAACAATTTCATGATTTAAATTACATTCACCACTACTAGACTGACTCAATACTTCAGATACAACATTTGTTGAACTTATATTTGTCTGAATATCGTAATATGCACTGGGCTTTTGATGAATTTTTAAATGTCTCGAGAATTTATAAATATTTTGAAATTTTTGGCTGCAGTTATGATGTTTACATTGAAATTCGAAAATTGGTGGAACTTTATGATCATGTTGTAAATGTTTAATTAAATTTTGGCTATTCAGGAATATTTCTATGCATAAATGACAATGGTACATTACTATTCTATTGCTCGTAACGTGTTTGTAATTTTTGTATTGTTTGATGAAAAACCATAGAAATACTCCTGTAAAAATAGCCAAACGTTTTTACTAATGGGCGAAAAATTTAAGTTTAGTACATACGATAATTTAATGATACAGCTAATACACCGTTTAAAAGTTCCACATTTATATTGTACGCCATCTAGATAAATGTAAAAATGGTCCAATTCAGTTTGTGAGGCACCGATAACTATTATCCTTGGTTGTAGATTATTTCCGGCAACCTTATTTCGCTCCTCTATAGATTTAACTTGATTTTTTAAATCGTTTTTGTTTTTTATATGTAAACAAAAGTCTTCCTGGCCGTCTAAAATTGTAGGTTTTATGTTCATTTTTTGTCTTGATGGTTGCAATATAGCGTGCATCAAAATAACCGCTAAATAATCTCTAGTATCTAAGTAAAAAATATAATAAATTAAACACAAGTTAGATAATAAATTATAAATAACATACTTTCGCTTAAATTAACATTTGTCTTGAGAATAGTAAGTAAGCCTTTGTTCATCCTATCCTTAATCTCTACGTCATACAATTTAATACTTTTATTCACAAAATCAGAAAAATTATTCAATAAACCATCGTTTTTTTCGGGAAGCATTACATGAAAATCTATATCGAACTGAAAGAAATAAAATATTGCACGTGAAATGAATTAGACTGAAATTATTGTTTACCCACCAATTGATCTCCACCTTCATCTTTGTATCTGGGCCATTCTGAAAAAAATCGAGTGATGGTTGAATCCTTAGCTGTTTTAAAATTAGCTATTCTTTTTAATGAAGTTGCTTTCCAATAATCGAGAACTGTCTCCCAAGGCCTTAAGTTAGATTCTAACCACAATTTCTGTTCATCAAAATTACCTAAATGTTTAGAATGTTATTCAAAATGTTAAAAAGGTATTGTGTTAATTACAAATTTTGTATATATACATACTAATATCTTCAAGGTCTTCAGTGTCCCTTTCCTGCACTTGAGTGTCTTGATGTTTATCCATTTCAAGTTGTCTAAAGCTTTTGGTTTGAAATGCCAGCTTGTTATATCTGTCAAAAAACTTGCCGGTTGGGTTTTTACCCTTGCCTGTTCTAGGCTTGTAGTACATTGTCTAATTCAATTATTAAATTATTATACAATTCTGCAGATTTTGACAAAGTTGAGTTAAGTACTCACCGATAACTCTGTTGGAAAAACCTTTACTATTGATTTGGCAATATTGTCATAATCATGACTATTAAGTCTACGTTTTCGAAGAAGATAATGATCAGTAAGCGCGTGAACCAAATCTTTTCTTCTCTCTGTGCTTAGAAATTGTCGTTTTTTGAAAAATTCCAATACAATTCCACCTTTAATACTTTTATTTAGAATTGTTTGAATATCGTCTGTAATCTCACGATCTAAAATTCTGAAAATAGTATTTTAATAAAATATTAAAGCGACGAAATATTCAAGTAAATCATTACAGTAAAAATTGATTTAGTTCAAATTTTACAATCTACCATCTTTCAAACTTTCTTTCTTACTTACGAGAAGTTTAGAAAACATTTGAGTTTACCGCAAATTAACATAAACATCAGGCCCTTTCAGGTCGGCCAACCGTTGGTATCATGATAAGTGGCTGTGATTTTACTCAACATGGTAACCTGAAAGCACCCATTGAAATTTTCTCGACTTCCGAATTAAGTTGATACTTACTCAGACGACACTGTACTAGTCGTCACGGATGGTGATGGGCCGATATTTTCGCGAATCCAGGTTTCAGTTCTAGAATCCATTGACCGAGTTTCTGCGGATGGCGTTGTCATCGGATTTCCCTAAAATATTTTTAAACTAATGAAATATCACGAAAAACAAGTAACGTAAATATATGCTAAACAAACATATTGTAGAAAGCCCATTACACTTTGCAATAATCATTTCATGAAGAAAAACTATTCAAATTTATACTAAAGAAAATAGAAAACACATTAAAATTAAATTTGCAGATACTTACAGTTTCATTTCTCCAATTAATTAGTTTCGTTCTGAATAAAATTTTAGAACCGAACATATCGTGATCCATAAAGAGGTCATTAATATCCCCATACTCCATACACCTTAATACTTCCAAATTTACTTGTTTTGATGCTAGATAATTAAGAATATCTTCAGGAAGTTCCCATGACTCCAACAGTTCTCTCAAGCCATCATCAATATTTTTTATTTCACTAATATTATTTAACACGGTCAGTTTTCCATTTTCATCAAAACAAAACACTTTATTAATATCCTGCGTTTGTTGTATAATTACATCTTCAATATTCGAAGCAGAATCTGAATTTAATTGTGGTTGTGGTTCAATGGTTTGTTCGATATTCGCAGTAGCACCATTGTTACACTCGTTGAATGACACAACTGAATTTAAATTTAAATGTTCTTCCCGTTCCATTATAATAATAATTATTATAAAATATTCTAGTATGAATTTCCACTTTTTACACTACCACTGTAATTTTAATTTAATTTCCAAAAATTTGCTTATAATATAAATGCACCGAATTACACAACGCATGGGTCCTCTTCTAATTCAAAACTTCTATGAAACATGAAACAACGCGTTTTATAACGGGAACATAAAAAAATGAGATGTGGTTGTTTTAGAATTTTTTAATGTTGTTTCAACATTGCAATACAGAAAAAGGAATATAAAAATGTTAAATTGTAATATACTTTTGTTGAACAGGCGTTTGTAACATGTCATTTTAGCATTCACTGAAACAACTTATTTAAGAGGGTTTTTAATCTTAAATTCGAAGCGTATAAATGTTTATTTGAATTGTATTTTGTAAGTTTATTTCAAAGTTATACAAAATTATAAAATGACAATTTAAAATGATCGTACTGACAGTTTTTCACTCCAAAATAAAATGTTTTCTGTTTAAAACAATCAAACCCACAAACTTTTAAGCAGAATTCGGGTTTTCTTGAATTGTCATTTGATTTTTTGCTGAGTGATCGCAGGAAGTCTATAAGTGATTCAGCTTAGGGAGCAGCAAAATGAAATCCCTGCTCATAATCATCGGCAAAAGATGTTAGTCTTCTTGGACAATTTTTGAAATTCTTTCAGAATATGGAGCAAGGACGAATTATATGTACTTGATTATGTCTCCTACAGCTTTATTTGGCGTATTGTATGCAACTACCGACGTACAATGATAAAACGTTAATGTTACTTGCCGTCAACGTGTTTTTTTTTAACCAACACAGCCAACGCGTTAACTACAATGCTGCCTCTTACAATCTCATTCATTGATGTTGTATTGTTTGTTGTTTTGTAGTAGTATTATTATTGGGCGGGAAAATGTGTATTGTGGATGACACGAAGAAACAAAAGACAGTTGGGTTGTAGATTTTAAGAAGCCAAGTGCTCTGTTTAGAATTACAAAATTTAAATAAAAAAAAAAAATTTAATATGTTTATTTTGGAACCTTTTCCAAAAATAAAGTTTATTTATATTGTTTTATTTAAATTATAAAAAAAAACTTAATCTTAAATATTAAATAAATTTTAAATAATACAAAAGTTTATAAAGTAGTGTAGTTACTAGTATAGTTAAGTGTAGTTAGAAATATAATTGTGAACATTTAGTGCTAGCTGAACATATGAACGAAAAACCGTTTATTAAATGAACTTGAGAAGGTGAAAATTAACGTGTTTCGAAAAACAACAAAAACCGTAAAAACTTTCGATGTTGGTTCCAGAAATATAATTAATTTCAAACCTAATAATATTAAAAAAATATCTAAAATATACCATACTTATGTGCTCCAGTGTAATTCATAAGTTAATAATTAAGCCTATACGCTATCTAAATTAAATGATACTGCTTAATACCTAAAATTAAAACTATTCTAATAAAGTAAATCCTATAATATTCGTGTATATGAAAGTATTGGTTTTTGAGGGTCGTCATAGTACCGTATAGTATAAACTAGTACTGTAACCCAAAGCATTTTGTGGTAAACGATCGATACACATCACAACAAAAGTCTGTATCGTAAATATTTTGTAAAAATTATTAAAATACGTTGCATGATTATTAAATAAATTATACAGTCGCAACAATAAAAATCGCAACGGCGTATTGTTAACATCGCGCGCTCCACTACAACTGGATTTATTATTTTGGAATTTATCTTCGCATTTTGGATTAACAACGCTGCAACCACCATATTTGGAATTCTCCGCAACAAATTATAAACGCGAAAATAACAAGGTACCTTGATAAATTATTGTTCATTTATATATATATATATATTATTTATAAGTATTTTTATGTAGTTATATTGTATCTAAATTAAAGAATTTGTTTTTCGGCATCTCAAAGTGCACTTTGAAATAAAATCAAAATTAAGATGCTATTAGTTTAATTAAAAATTAATTTTTTTTTCATAATTTAAATTATTATATTTTTTCAATAATTTCAATTATTATAATTTTCATTCTTATTGTTTTTTTTTGTAAATTTAAATTTTTTTTATGCTTCATTAAAATTTGCAATAATGAAATCTAAAATCAATCAATGTTCATTTTGTTTATTCGTGGTGCAATTACAATCATGAGATAGTTCCAGTTGAGAGCAGGATGATCTGAAATGTAGGTGGGTATATTTGATTAGGTGGGTTGAATGATCACATGATGTCTTAACTTTGGCCTCTCTTTTACACCTATTCGTTAAAGCGGTCTAATACTGGTTTTCAATAAATTTCGGATACCCCACGACACTGCTGAGCTCTAGCCGGAGCGAACTGACCGCCCGAAATCCCTATGAAAACAATTTTTCTGTCAACGGGAGCTAACCTCATTAGCGATCCGTTACAACTACTGAAAGCATCGTATATCGCCAATGGGTTTGTATTGTTACGCTCATACCAGTTGATTGTGTTGTTACGCTCATACCAGTTGTTTGTCCAACGATGATTTCCTTATGCGAGATGAGACTGTATGAGTTCTACTTGAATTTTTATATATTGCTACTCTGATCATCTCGTTGACTATCTCTCTTGAACTGAACGCAGCGTTCAAAATTATTAAAATTGAACATGCTCATCATTGCGTAGTAAGATCTCGGAGAGCAAGAGAATTGAGCATCCCTGCTTGACTGTATCAGTTAGGTCGAGGTGAAGCGACCTGAGATTCTGGCAGTTCAATGTTAAAAACTAGACGTTATTATTATCTCAAAATAAGAAACCAAAATCAATTTGGTTTTATCAAAACGAGTAAAACACAAACTGCTGTTGCTAATTTAAATAATTTAATACGAGTATATGGCGTGATTGAGAACAAAAAAAATGGCGAAGGATATACAAAAGACCGTTGACTGTGTAAATCATAGTATACTAATTTCGAAGTTTAAGACGTTAAATCCTAGTGAATCTACTTGAAGTTGTTTTAATGATTATTTAAGTGGTCGTATTTTGTATTTAGTATAAAAATACCTATCGAGAAGTGACATAGTGCTACACTTGTTGTTTTAAGTGGAGCACCTCGAGGTAGTCTTGCTCAATTTTTATCTTAATGACTTATTTTTAATAAGCTTGAAAGGCTTAATTCGTAGTTATGCTGATGATTGTATATCATGCGAACAATCCCAGAAATCATACAAGACATGTTGTACGAAACAATAATTGATAATTGGCTTTCAGCAAACTCGCTCAATATAAATTTGAAAAAAAAACAAAATACATTATATTTAAAAATAAACATCAATTTGAAAACTTACCAAATGATTTAAATAAATTAAACGAACAAACAAACCATAGAAATCAAGGTACTCCTCTAGGTATCGTCGCCGATTCTAGATTTAATTTTGATAAACAATATATAACTAGCTGACCTGAGACTGAATAATCAGTCACGTGAATACATTTTATTAAATTTTTGGTTAAGAAATGATGAAGAAGATTTTTTAAGATGTAAATTTGATGCACTTTTATCAAAAATAAAGTAAATTCATATACGCGACTAATTTTTAAATCTTAAACAGCAAGCACGTACTCAAATGCACACAGTATGACTTACATGCCAAGTTAAAAATTCATATCTCAAACGCCAAGCGCGCGCTTGGGATCACACGACCACTTATGCGAAACCAAATATTCAAATCTTAACTTGGGCTGGAGACGTTTTCATTATCCACTGTAGCAGTTGTTTTAAGAAATGCATCCAACTGCTTTTCGTTTAGCAGTTGAATTCGTAATTCAGCTTCTTCGGCTTCTCCAACTGTATCGATGAGTTGCACTTCTACGGGACTTTTCGATGGAGTTGGTAAGCCGATCATAGCGCAAGAAAGCCCGTGCTGTATAAGAATTATTTTGATATCGTGGAGAGCAAAATTGTATGCTACATTTTCAATATGGTGTCGGCTGTAATCAAGAGTCATGTCATCTGCATACTTCATTCAGAGATCAAGAGATTTTGAAGGTTGACAAAAGCAACAAATATAAGCGAAAGTCTCTTGAAGCCGTCTTCACATATTCATTATTTCATTACATATTACATTATTTCATTACATTACAAACAGTTTGAGCATCAATCAAAACCACCCCTCTATCTCAGGCCAGAAGTATGACAAAATGCTCAAACTTCTCAGTGCATCAATCAAAACCGTTTGTTTATAACAAGCATGTATGTGACAATTTTTTAAATCTTGCCAGGCCAATTAATTTGATCATCATATTCATTAAAATTTATTCATTGGTGGACGGCTAAATTGTATTGTGGTGTAGTAGCGATTTAAGTGATCGTATATATATCTCTTGAATTATTACTCGGTGTCGCATAAACAAAGTGTTATTGTAATTTTTACCATAAAAAATTTCCATTGATTTTTGTTATTATTGTGATATAATCAATTTTTTTAATTTTTAATTTAATTTGCAGTCCAACATATTTCTTTACACAAAATAAAATATTTTCGTTTTTATTAATTGATCAATATTCATTCGATTTACGACACAGTCAATCTACAAAAAAATTAGTAAGATTTAGTAAATACTTCCATCGCCTATATACACGAATGAAGTTTTTACTAAAACATTACTAAATGAAAATGACGTCACTTAGTAAAATTTAGTAAAAACTTCATTACCATAAACTAACCAAGACTTGCTTGTGTATGGTCTGTACTCCGTACACCTCTTCAATTTAATAACAAAACTTCCTTTAACCTTCCTCAGTTCATTTTTAATATAATATTAAGGTTCTCCTTGTACGAATTTCAAACCAGAGCCTTTATACTAATTTTAGTTTTATTGTTTGTTTTTATATCTCTATTTTCTGGTAGGTCTCAAGTTCTACTGACAACCTTATTAGCCAGATCTTGTAGTAACGACGCTTATCTCTAGACAAGTCACCATTATATTGCCGTCAGTATATCGAGTAGAAGGTAGGACTAAAAGTTTTTAAATTACTTTTCAGAAGAATGCTAGATCTAATATTCCCGGGATTACCAGAGAATATAATTCAATACCCGTTCGCTCTAATGTCATAATTTATGTTAATTTTTAGTAGCGGTTATTGTATAAGAACTATGTTTTCTGTAGAGTTTGCTAGTTTGAGAGGAAGAACTACCCAAACGGCTTTGTTGTGGTTCAGGATGATCTAAATTAACTGTAGCATGTTTCAGCCAAAAAATGGTTTCTAATTTCTTCAGTTTGGCCTCTTGTATCATTTTACACTCCATCCTTTCAATATACTCCAAGAGTTATTGTTAAATTTTAGTTAAATTTGTAAAACCTATTTGGAAGAGAGGCTAGCAACGGGTTATTAATATTGAGAGAGAAAAATAAACAGTATTTTTTTGTTTCCCCTGTATGACGGTTTTCTAATTGTCGGAAGATGAAGATCGCTTGGTTAAATAATGCCCTGGATTTTATCCAAATTTGACTGTGTTGAAAAACAAAAACCTGCTATTGATTTAATTGAAATTTTCTCATTGCTACCAAAGCAAGCTTTGCACTTTGAACTTTTATGGCGATTGGGGCTTATAAAAAAAAGGGTTATTTGCTTGGGAAATATATTGTTCAAGTGTATTTCTCGATTTTGGAGCATCACTTGGCGAGAATATTCATATCTCAGCTCCTACTCAAGAAATCGTCAAGGGTCTTTCTGTTCTAGATAGAGAAAGAGTTATTGCATATCTAAGTTAAATTACAAATTTATGTGAATTACCTGGAATTTACACTGATTTTTTAAAAATGGGCGATCGAACCATTGCGTGCCAGATAAGTTGAATTTATAGAAATTTAACACAGGTTTTCAATTTTTGGCGACATTTAGTGTGTAATAAGTTTTAGATTCAGATTTTCAGATTTTGCTTCTGAAGAAATGGCATATTATCCCATAATCGGCAGTGTTAAGTTTCTGACAAATTGACAAAAAATCTTATAACAGCCAAACAGTGTAAGAGGAAATGTATCACTCACAAATTAAGAATGCAACACTTTTTAAACATAAATTGTAATTAGGAACAACACGATAAAAGAAAATATGGGAAAATATATTTATTTAAATTTATTTTTACTTCATTAAAATTTAAAATAACAAAATATATATGTAATTATGATTTGAATCATAAAAATTCGAAAATTCAACCATTCGAAGACCATTGACAAGGCATCGTAGAGATGTCTAAGTAAATCGAAGTAAGTTATCGTGTAGTACTGACCCTATTGCATCTTATGTAGAAGCCAACATAATTGTGATTGCAGTCGGAGCATAAATTTTCTATGTTGGAATCATAAAAATTCGTAAATTCAAACATTCGAAGACCATTGACAAGGCATCGTGGAGATGTCTAAGTAAATCGAAGTATGCTATCGTGTAGTACTGACTCTATTGCATCTTTTGTAGAAGCCAACATAATTGTGATTGCAGTCGAAGCATAAATTTCCTATGTTGGAATCATAAAAATTCGAAAATTCAACCATTCGAAGACCATTGACAAGGCATCGTAGAGATGTCTAAGTAAATCGAAGTATGCTATCATGTAGTACTGACCTTATTGCATCTTTTGTAGAAGCCAACATAATTGTGATTGTCGTCGAAGCATAAATTTTCTATGTTGGAATCATAAAATTTCGAAAATTCAAACATTCGAAGACCATTGACAAGGCATCGTAGAGATGTCTAAGTAAATCGAAGTATGGTATCGTGTAGTACTGACCCTCTTGCATCTTTTGTAGAAGCCAACATAATTGTGATTGCAGTCGAAGCATAAATTTTCTATGTTGGAATCATAAAAATTCGAAAATGGAAACATTCGAAGACCATTGACAAGGCATCGTAGAGATGTCTAAGTAAATCGAAGTATGCTATCGTGTAGTACTGACCCTCTTGCATCTTTTGTAGAAGCCAACATAATTGTGATTGCAGTCGGAGCATAAATTTTCTATGTTGGAATCATAAAAATTCGTAAATTCAAACATTCGAAGACCATTGACAAGGCATCGTGGAGATGTCTAAGTAAATCGAAGTATGCTATCGTGTAGTACTGACTCTATTGCATCTTTTGTAGAAGCCAACATAATTGTGATTGCAGTCGAAGCATAAATTTCCTATGTTGGAATCATAAAAATTCGAAAATTCAACCATTCGAAGACCATTGACAAGGCATCGTAGAGATGTCTAAGTAAATCGAAGTATGCTATCATGTAGTACTGACCTTATTGCATATTTTGTAGAAGCCAACATAATTGTGATTGTCGTCGAAGCATAAATTTTCTATGTTGGAATCATAAAATTTCGAAAATTCAAACATTCGAAGACCATTGACAAGGCATCGTAGAGATGTCTAAGTAAATCGAAGTATGCTATCGTGTAGTACTGACCCTCTTGCATCTTTTGTAGAAGCCAACATAATTGTGATTGCAGTCGAAGCATAAATTTTCTATGTTGGAATCATAAAAATTCGAAAATGGAAACATTCGAAGACCATTGACAAGGCATCGTAGAGATGTCTAAGTAAATCGAAGTATGCTATCGTGTAGTACTGACCCTATTGCATCTTTTGTAGAAGCCAACATAATTGTGATTGCCGTAGAAGCATAAATTTTCTATGTTGGAGTCATAAAAATTCGAAAATGCAAACATTCGAAGACCATTGACAAGGCATCGTAGAGATGTCTAGGTAAATCGAAGTATGCTATCGTGTAGTACTGACGCTATTGCATCTTTTGTAGAAGCCAACATAATTGTGATTGCCGTCGAAGCATAAATTTTCTATGTTGGAATCATAAAAATTCGAAAATGGAAACATTCGAGGACCATTGACAAGGCATCGTAGAGATGTCTAAGTAAATCGAAGTATGCTATCGTGTAGTACTGACCCTATTGCATCTTTTGTAGAAGCCAACATAATTGTGATTGCAGTCGAAGCATAAATTTTCTATGTTGGAATCATAAAAATTCGAAAATGCAAACATTCGAAGACCATTGACAAGGCATCGTAGAGATGTCTAAGTAAATCGAAGTATGCTATCACGTAGTACTGACCCTATTGCATCTTTTGTAGAAGCCAACACAATTGTGATTGCAGTCGAAGCATAAATTTTCTATGTTGGAATCATAAAAATTCGAAAATTCAAACATTCGAAGGCCATTGACAAGGCATCGTAGAGATGTCTAAGTAAATCGAAGTATGCTATCGTGTAGTACTGACCCTTTTGCATCTTTTGTAGAAGCCAACATAATTGTGATTGCAGTCGAAGCATAAATTTTCTATGTTGGAATCATAAAAATTCGAAAATTCAAACATTCGAAGACCATTGACAAGGCATCGTAGAGATGTCTAAGTAAATCGAAGTATGCTATCGTGTAGTACTGACCCTTTTGCATCTTTTGTAGAAGCCAACATAATTGTGATTGCAGTCGAAGCATAAATTTTCTATGTTGGAATCATAAAAATTCGAAAATTCAAACATTCGAAGACCATTGACAAGGCATCGTAGAGATGTCTAAGTAAATCGAAGTATGCTATCACGTAGTACTGACCCTATTGCATCTTTTGTAGAAGCCAACATAATTGTGATTGCAGTCGAAGCATAAATTTTCTATGTTGGAATCATAAAAATTCGAAAATTCAAACATTCGAAGGCCATTGACAAGGCATCGTAGAGATGTCTAAGTAAATCGAAGTATGCTATCGTGTAGTACTGACCCTATTGCATCTTTTGTAGAAGCCAACATAATTGTGATTGCCGTCAAAGCATAAATTTTCTACAAAAGATGCAATATAGTCAGTACTACACGATAGCATACTCCGATTTACCTAGACATCTCTACGATGCCTTGTCAATGGCCTTCGAATGGTTTAATTTTCGAATTTTTATGATTCCAACATAGAAAATTTATGCTTCGACTGCAATCACAATTATGTGACAGGATGGTGCAACGAGCCGCACAGCAGGCGAAACAATCGATTTATTGAAAGAAAATTTTAATGAGAACAACATATCAAGAAAGGGACCCGTAAATTGACCTCCAAGATCTTTTGATCTGACGCCGTTAGATTACTTTTTGTGGAGTATTTGAAATCACTTGTTTATATCGATAAACCACAATCGATTCCTGCATTAGAAGCTAACACGAGTAATTAACGGAATATCGGCCGAAATGCTCGAAAGAGTGTTCGAAAATTGTATACCCATAGAATATATCATCTATAAGAGCCAATTTCGAAATTTTAAATTAACAGTAGCTGAAAAATTAATAAATATGAAATATATAGAAGATAATTTTTCACTGAGTTTCATGACATTTATAGTGTAAATGTGTAGGCCTAAAAAATCGTCGTATGACTTTATTGTGAAGTGTGTTAACGTGATTCGTTCTATGAGGATTGTAACAATCTTTTCAAAATGTAGAATGATAAATTCACTGATTTATCTGAAAATACAGTAAAAAATTTATCAAAATTAGATTGTGCTAATGATAGTCGTGCATCTTGTATTAAAGTTTAGAGAGAGATACCTTAACCCTTTCATTCGGACTTAGTCGCGAGGGGCCGGAAAAATATTTTATTATATAAATTAGTACTTATACACCTTAAATATGTCATGTGGCTAGAAAAATGATTAAAAAATGTATGGGGTATGTTTTTGGAGAATGTATATGTATGTTTATATGTATATTCCGAACTGGCGGTTGTTACTATCCCAATTGGAGCTCATATAAAAACTGAAGAAAACTGACGGATTTCCGGTAGAAAAATGTATTTACATATTTTATAAATCTATGTCTTCACGTACATTTTTATTTATAAATAACGAATAAAATTAAAATAAATAAATCATCACATACATATAGTTTAATGGAATTCTTATGATGAAATTCAGCGAAACAATTTCTGTCTTTATTGAGTACATACATTTATCACATATAAAGTGGGAACGGCTTTTTCCATTCGTATTTTTGCATTGTATCAGACGAGCCTCCTGACGCCACGTTCTCTGGATTTGAAGGGCGACCGCGCCTTTTAGCATCCGTTTTAGCTTGTACAAGGGATTGAGCTAAATAAATTCGAAAATGTAATAAATCTAAAATATTTTTTTGATTTATTTTGTTTTTAATGCAGTGCTGCTTGTGCTCTAGCCAACATGAAATAACTGCGAAATCTGTAAAGTGAATAAACAAGCGAAGGTACTACTTTTTGGAAATATTGAATGTTCTGTAGTAACTAATTAGTTAATCTAACATGTCAACTCCACCCATTCCCGTATTATACGACTTAATAATCTCTGGCCGTTTTACATATTCGTATGATTTTGACTGTTTGTTCCATCTTTTGGCTTCATCGTCAGTACAAATTCCCACAAAGTTTGAAGTAACATGAATTGGTTTCGTATCCAACCATTGTAAAATCGTCATTTTGCCATCAGCACCCGTTACATTGTCCGAGTATTTTTTTTCTTAAATTCGGTATCTGGAATTAAAGGTGCATTAGCAAATCTAGTAACTCTAAAGGTGGATTTACATATGCGACGTGTGACGTGTGACGGTTGTTTATAGCCAATCATAAACGACTATTTTGACATTCGTCACACGGCACAGGCTACACGCCGAGACATGAACAAATTTTATCTTTTTCGTGACGGTCACACACACATAAAAATTTAGAAATATGAAAACAAATTTTTGATTGTTTTGCCACAGTGTTTTATATTGACAGAATACAATAAATATAAACCACAAAAAATATTTAATTAGTGTGCGTGGCGGCATCCGTCGCAAATGTAAATTGTTGTTAAGAAAGCGTCACGTTTATTTCAACTTGTCACACGTCACATATGTAAATCTACCTTAACGGTGCCTGCAGCGTTGTTTTCTTTATTTCTTAGAACTTAGGTTAGAAGTAAAAAAATTATCGAAATAAAGGCAATGCCTGCTTTTTTAAGATAATTGGTTAAATGGCATTCCTGATTTACCACAAAGTACGTAGACTTTAATGGCCCACGGATTTGACTTTCCTTTTATATATTGTTTGATAAAGAGCCTACCTATAAAAGGAACAATTTGATTATCTACACATACTGATGGTTCAATTATGTATTTCTAACGATATTAAAATACGTTGAATACGTTCGAATAGAATCAATGAAAGGACGAGAACTTTATAAAATCCGTCCCGCACAATTTTTTGGCATATCTATATTATTAGTTATATGAAGATTATTTCGAAGCTGAAATAATCGGTCGCTCGACGCAGTACATCTGAATAATTCAATCCCAAGAGCTTTATCAAAATACAACCGGATTCTTCGAAGCTTGAAACACCCCATTGCTATTTGTAGCCGAAATAACAGTTGTTTATCATTTTATGTTGTGCGTGCAAGTACACTCCACGAAATAACTATAAGGGACAAAATGAAATTTCAAATTATTTAATGAAACGCATTTTTTTCTTGATGTACAAATGCGTATTTATAATTCATATTTATGTAGTTAATTTAAGTCATGAAATTATTTTCTACTCCCTTTTGTGTTTTAAACATGTCGAATCGTTTCTAATTTGTGCTATTCGTAAAGCGAAATAGGTATAAGGGACAAGTGATAAAAAATTAGTTAAATAAAATTTAATAGTTCAAAATTTAATTTTTTTATGTAAGTATTAAATATATTTAAGAAATTTAAAATATTTTTTTTACGAAAATAGAACATGTTATTAGGTAAAAAAAGTAAAATGCCAAGGGGAACCAAATTAAGCGAAGAAGAACAAATACAAGTAATAAGTTTTCGAGAATCCGGATAGACAATACTAGAAATAGGTGCTAGATTAAACCGTGGAAAAAACGTAATTCAAAAATGTGTAACAAATTCGTCAGATTATGTTACTATAAAGAGATTAGGTCGTAAAACCTTATTGATTGACCCCTTTGAGATAAAAGGGAAATAAAACGCTTAGCCGTTATTAAAAAGACTTCTCCAGCTCAAATTCGGCATAAATTAAATCTTCCTGTATCTACAAGAAGAGTGCAATAAATTTTAAAGGAAAGTGAAAACATTAAATATGATAAACGGCTAGCGAAACCTAAGCTATTACAAAGGCACAAAATTGGGAGACTCAAATTTGCTGAAAAATACAAGTTTTGGGATTCAGAATGACAATTTGTGTTGTTTAGTGATGAAAAAAAAATTAACTTAGATGGGCCGGATGGATGCCAAAAGTACTGGAGAAATAATCGTCAAGATCGTGAATATAGGCACCGTAGAAATTTTCAAGGTGGTTCACTTATGGTATGGGCTGCATTTGGTCATCGTGGCAAGTCTCCAATATGTTTCATTTCTAATAAAATGACATCTAATGAATATGTCGAACTGCTCGACAATGTTCTTGTCAATTTTGGAGACGAGTTATATGGAAATGAATGGAAATTCCAACAAGACAATACGCCTATACACAATGCTAAGCATACTAAAAACTTCTTTTCATCAAGTAATATACCAGTTATCGAATGGCCTGCAATTAATCCCGACTTAAACCCTATAGAAAATCTATGGAGCATACTCTCTCAAAAAGTGTATGCAGCTGGGCGACAATTCGATAGTATTTTAGAGCTCAAAGATGCTATTCAAACAGAGTATAATAACATTGATTCAGCAACTTTATGCAACTTAACAAATTTCATGCCTTATAGGTTAAGTGAAGTAATCCGACTTAAGGGTGATCATATTAATTATTAATAGTTTATTATAATTTAAATAAATATAACTAACGGTCAATTTTAAGTTTGTCCCTTATAGTAATTTCGTATGAATTCTTTTTATATTATAATTTTAAAATAAAATTAATTTAAAAAAATGAAATTTGGTATATATTTTCTGTTTATGTCACTAAGCTCATATTTAATAAAAACTATTTTCAAAAATTTCTTTTTCTGTTATTGATTTTTAGTTAATTTTAAGTTGTCCCTTATAGTTATTTCGTGGAGTGTATGTGAAAAAGGCAAATTTTGCCCGGCTAATAGTTTTTGAAATATTCCAAGGGAGTTTTAATGGGTGAAATATCATGTGACTTTGGAAGAAATTCCGAAATTAGTGGATGAAATTGTAACCGGCTCCATTTGAAATTTACTTTTTTCGTGTACTGAAAGCCATGTTATCAATTATTTCAAAGTGAACATTTCATCTAGTTTAACTTCATCCTCATCCGTTCCAATAGCAATAACTTGAGCACTCGAAACATCTTAGTCTGCAGAATCAAATGCGTCTTGCTCTAAATCCAATTCTAATATTTAGTCATCGGCGTTTTCCTCGCTTATCTCATTATTTTCTTGGACCTTTTCTATTTCATTTTCTTCCGTTTCGACAAAATCTTCCAAATCTGAATCCCACGTACTAATAATATCAATTAGTTCTTGGTCTGTTCTATATTAACGATTCATGTCCCTAAAGAAATTACCAAAAATATAAATAGCTATAAATATGTATACATGTAATAAATCATGTACATTACTCTTTGCATGGATTGTACATTTATATGTACATCAAATTTCTTACCTCTTTACATAAAATTCTAATTGTAAGATCACAAAAACTCAATTACTATACCAATATTTACAACTTTATGATAAATGTAACTCAAAAATTTAGAATTTGAAAACAATTTTAACTAACCTAAGTTAAGTTTAAAAATACGAATACTGACTAGGATAAAATTGCACTTGAACTCTCGTTCATAAATCAGTCGTATTTGAACAAACGGTATTAAATATAACAACAAACGCATGGAAAAACGAAAAAGAAATTAACCAGCGCTTGTGCAAATAGGCCAATTTTAATACTAGTACATTTATATGCAAGTTATAGGTGATAGAAAATCTATGTACATTATTATGTACATTTTGAACCAAAGGTTAACGTACTAAACAAACGTTTATTACTGAAAATTTAACACACGATATCCGAAGTGTTCGGGGGGATGCACCTTATTGTCCTTCTGTTGATGTGCCTTTGACAATTACGCACCTTTATCGTGGTTATCACCTGCTGCTTCTGTTTTGCCAAGTCTTCCACCAAATGAGGCATCCACATTTCACAATGTCCTCATGCATGTGATTTCTAAAAATGCCGTTCGAAAATGACGATCCAATTTATTATCCGATTTTACATTTTGATTTACTGGAATTTACTGGAATGCTCAATTATCCACTGGAGCTTCTACGTCGCCTCGCCGCCCATCCAAATCAATCCTTGGATAGAGGTTGTTAACGGCGAACTCCAACATATAGTAATTACTATATGTTTACTTATCTCTCATTTCCTTTTGTTTACATTGTCAATCTGACATTAGATTTTTATGGTCGCAAGATGCTTCCATGTTATAATTAAGATATCGATGAAATTTTATTATCGATTTGTAGAACATGTTAAAATTAGTATAGCTAGCAGTTAAGAGATGTCAGTTGTAGTTCTTTAAATCAAACAATGTATTGTTGTCAGCTGTCACTAGAAAAGTATTAATAAAATTATTAGCGGTTTTTAAAGCAGTTTGGTTATAAAGGTTTTCTGGTGGCAGGTTTATAATAGTAAACTTTAGAGTCATTCTGAAGAAACCAATCAACGATCTACAATCATTTTAGAAGTAATAAAGAAAGGAAATTTTCTGTAACGTTTTTCAAATTATAAAAAAGTCGTTTTATTTCTATTCTCACTATATTGTCACTAATTGTGTATATTTTGGATAAGGAACTGCATGTATCAAAATAATGAGTCCATCCAAACACATCAGTTATAATTTTGGTTCAGAGAAACAACACTGATCCAAAAGAACATTGACGTCCGAGCAGGGACCTGAAATATTTTATTCTGCGAAGATCCTCAACACATTGGAATTTCATTATTTTGGGATAATTCAACATAATGAAACATACATTTACAGCTACATAACGGAATGTAACTAGGCAAAGCGACGCTACCAGACATGTGAAGTAGGAAATAACTCGAACTTAGGAGCAATAGGAAAGTCGTTAGTACTGAGCACTATTAAAACTACAAAATAATTTAATTTAAATAAACTGGTGAATATTTAAATTTTGAGTTGAACTAACGAATTCTATTCGTGCTAAATAATCAAATTCGTTAACGCAAAATCGCTTTTCAAGTGAGTTAAATAAAATTCCAAAAGTGCGTTGTGTTTGAAAAGAAGTGAAGTGCAGTAAATTTATAATATCCAGGAGTAATTTCGTTGTGTCGTTGTTAGCCATTCTGTAATCCGCGGAGTTAATTTTACGGTGATTAACTCTTATTAAAAACCACGTGCACTCACAATGGAGAGTTTAAAGAAGCAACGGGTCTTAATGAAAGGATCTATGACCAAACTTCTCACCTATATGTTCGAGGCAACTTAGACGTTGAGCAGGACGCTCTAATTTGCAAACGAAGCATTGAAACGCCCAAAGCGTAATTACTTAACGGCACAATGATTAATACGCAGCAGCAACCAGTCGAAGTTCGTCTACCGAAGATTAACATACCAACAATCAATGGAGATTCCATGGAAGGCAGTCATTCTTCGACACATACACCAATAGTTGACGAAAGGGATAGTTTCACCGACGCACAAAAGTTGCAGTATCTGAGAGACTTACCAAAAATGACAACGACAACACTAATTCGTCATTTGCCAGTAATCGATACTAATACCATGAAGCGTTTCAGGAACCATCCAATGTTATGTAGGAAGCGTCATACTGTCAACGCTTTCATCAAAAGCAGACACCAACGTGGACCAGTTAAAGATTATGGAACCAAACGCAGCAATACTAGAAGTCTGACTGATGTGCTACTTGAGTCGACAATAGGTCTCAAGACACCGGGATCAAAAGTCGGAAAAAGTGGTCCTTGGTTGATATACATCGCCTTGAAAAAATCTTCCCACATTTGATGAATTACTCACCTATAGATATCATCAAATTCTTAAAAGATTACACAAAGAAGATCCAGTCGAGCCAGCCAATATCGAGAAGGCTTACACTGCTGATACAATTTCAGCAATGATATGCTCAATATGTCAACAAATGAAACACTGTATTTACGAGTGGGATACATTTAAAGGCATGACAACAGATCAATGGCCTGAGTGAATTCAAATCCCGTTCAAAATATCGACGCTGCTGGAAGCAACACACTTTTTCTCCGTTATTTATCAATCGAAGAAGAAACAGCTAAGGGCAATCAACGTACAAGCGCGCAGTTACATGAAAGCATAACAACGTCAAAAGCTGCTTCCTTCTCAAGCTGAACTACCAACAGCTTTGATAAAAATAAGAGATTGTTTCGGTTTATTTAATATTTACCGTGTACTTTTGGACTCCGCTTCTCAGGCTTAGTTTATATTCGAAACATGTATGCTAGAATTGAAACTCAATCGTGAAAACAATAAGACGCAAGGGACTCGGTGAAGGAAACTACAAGAGGTGCCACTGAATTTTACATTACATCAATGGATAGCAAAACAACATTTGAAGCTCAAGCGTTAATAATACCGAAAGTATCTGGACTGCAGGGTGGGCCATCTATTGGTTTGTTTTTAAATCATAGGCTATGGCAACATTTTTGTGAACGATTTGTTTGAAATTTTGACAGCTCGTCAGTCTGATGTTCCGCGTCACGAAACAATCATGTTCCTTCTTGAGGAGCGTTTAGGTCCAGATGACTCAACAGTTGAAAGCAAATGCGGATGGTCGCTTCGATATCAGTTCTTTGCGTGGGTCATAGACCAACTTCATAATGACCTCGATTTTGGTCGAAAAATCATCTTTTCAGATGAAACGCATTTCCATTTCGAAACAGCCACACGTAATCGTTGAGAACTCAGTGCATTCATCAAGAGTGACTGATTTTTGTGGATTTTAGAGTCGTGGCATAATTGGCCCATTTTTCTTCCATAATCCTTCTGGAAACGCCGTTACCGTTAATGGCGAGCGTTACAGGCGCTATTAATACGAACAACCTTTGGTTTCAACCAGATGACGCCACATGACATACAAACCAACCGAAAATTGATCTCTTGCGCGCCAAATTTGACAACCGGATAATCAGCCGTTTTGGACTTGTCAATTAGCCTGCTCAGATTTGCGATTTGACATCGTTGAACATTTTTCTATCGGGTTTCGTTAAGGATAGGTGTTATGCGGAAAATCCAGAAAAAATTCAAACTTTAAATCATAAGATTGCGATGGTTATTCGCGAAATAGGCGCTGGCTCATCGAAAAATTCTTAAAAACTGGACTCACAGAATGGCTTACTACAAACCCAACAGAGGGAGCCACATGAACGAAATTGTTGTTCATTCTTAAATCGGAGACTGCAACCTAAGCAATAAAAAAAAAGTTTCCACAAAATTATACTCATTTTACTGCGTTTTTAAAAACAGACTTTTAAATGGTCCACCCTTTACATAACGCACTAAAACTATTGTTGGACCTAAAACTGCCAAGTGGCTTCCATTCAGTTCACACTATCTTTGCTTGGGTAGGGGTCGGCAGAAATATCGAAATTGACAAATATACCACTGATAATTTTAATATTTTATTAAATATTAACAGGTCTCTCTGCAGGTTCTGGGAAGTAAATATAACAAACTCCAAAAATTACTCGCAGATCTTTCGAAGAACAGAGATATGAAGATCTGCTCCAATCGACCGCAACATATGTCGAAGACTGGAGATTTGTAGTTCGGCTGATGATACCAAAAAAACGTACAGCCAGATGTGGGTTGACGAAAAAGATTACGTTTATCCAAAAGATAAGAGGCTTTTAAATTCCATAGGCAATATTGTCACTTGATGTTACAAACGATCATTTGACAATAATGCACGAATAAACTAAACGAGCTCTTAAAGACTGTGGAGCCTAAATACATAAAACTAAGTGTTCGGAACTATTACTATCGCGAAACTTTTCTTCAAATTTGATTTGCAAAATATTTTCCCTTAACGTCAAAACTGAGGTAAAATTTGTAGTAACTATTTTGTGCATTGTAAAATTTCTGATAACAGACATGTATAGTGGTATTTTAACCACTTTTTACAAGTATCACAATGATAAAGAACCAAACACTGATAGCAAGTTTATTCACCTTACCGATTATTTTATTTGTTCCTAAAATAAAATAAAATTCCGTTTTACGCAGGTCGTACTGTATTGTATTAATTTATTTTTGCTACACCACAAGCCATGCAAGTAACAAACAATATGCCACATTAGATTATGATCTAAGAAGAAGAAATCAACATAAAACAAAATCCGAGTCATTGGATCTCCGTCATCATCATCATCATCATCATCATCGTCTTAAAGACTCTTAAAATCTTAAGTCATTATTCTCATATTATTGTATAAAATATGAAATGTAGGTAGATTTGTGTATTCGTCTTATATGTATATTATTATGTATGTAAGAGCCTTGTATGCTGCAAGTGTCAAGATCAGTGTAACAAGAAGACACAACCAAAGGGAGTGAATAAACTAAATATTCAGACAAGAAAGAGAATATGCACAAAAAATACAAAGTATGAGTCGAGAGGGAGAGAGAGAGAGATCTTAAGAAATTAAATTAGACTGCGGTTTTTTAAGTTTGTATACAGTTAAGCTTAAATAATGCTTTAAATTCTTAAACACCTTTACACATAATTAAAATTTAACCACAACTTAAAAAATACACGCTTGAATTTTAATTAAATTTATTTTAATTTATTTGTTTTTTGTAGTCGATTGAATCGGAAAAATTTGAAAGTCTAATTATGTACGTATCGGATTTGTATATGTATTTGTATTTCCATTTCCGAAATGGGCTCCTAATCGATATACACTGCATAATTGAATTTTTAAGCGAGTTGACGTCACTGAATAGTATTAAAATATTTTACTCAATATTTTTGCCTCGATACTTTTATCATTCACTGTATAATATTACAACTGGAGTTGTTTTATTATGTTTTGAGTTGAAATTAATTTTTTTTTTTTACTTATTTTGTATTCTCTGTATGGAATATAATTTTATAGTCGACAACACAGTATGTTGTGAAACTTTGTTAGGTGCAGACGTACACCCTTAGTAATTTTTCGGCCCCATAATTTTCGATTCATTATTATCGGAAAATAAAATTTTTATCGTTATTCAGTTATCAAAATAAAATATTTTCGTGTGTCGAATTTCGCGCGCGGTTAGATAAAATAAAAGTATACATATTTGGTATTCTAGTGAATTATAAAAAAATTATATATACATAAATTATTTTAGTTCAGTGTTAATTTTATATAAAAATAAGTGAAATAATTAATTTCTATTATTTATTGCCAGTTATTAAATTATATTATTATTTGTGTTGTGCTTTTCTTGGTTAATTTTTATTGTATGCATAAAAAGTAAATTTTTTAAAAGTTTTAATTACTTTATATAAAAGAAAGAAGCAACGGAGAGACAATAAAACCGCCGAAATAAAATAAAAAAGTTAAATTATTTTTAAAGACATAAGTACATCACCGCGCAACTTCTTTAAGACCCCGAAAATAAAATAAAAATTAACATGTAAGTAATTTTGTCTCGCGAACATAACTTTTTTGCAATAAAATTATTTATATTTTAAAAATATTTTAATTTCTTGTAAAAAAATTTTTTTTTTTGTATATGCTTTGGTGTTCTGTATGGTTGCTTATATGAAAAAGTAAATCAACGAAAAAGCAAGCAAAAAATAATAAGATTTAAGAATAAAGACAAGAACCTTATAATAAAAAAAAATTGTTGAAATTCTTAAAATTTTATAAATCACGTGGATTTTGATTAAAAGTGGTTGATTATATTTCTGTTTTTATTTTATGCTTTTCCCGTCGGAAAATTTTATTTATTTAAATTTTTTGTTTTTTTTTCCTTATCAAAGATTTATTGTTTTCTTTATTTTTGTGTACGTTATGGGATTGAAGTTTGTGCTTGCAGACTTTGTGGTATTTCTCTTATTTTGTATTAAAACTAACATTATTTGAAGAATATATACAATGAATTCTTTTTGTTTAGACGGGAAACCCAAAAATTTAGAATTGATGGGAAATTTATTGTCTGCGCGCATTATACATATATCGGTGTATAGCGTTTAGTGTTTTATTATGTTGTGTGTAACACTAAATTAGAAATTAAGGTTTCTTAAAGATTGCTCTTTAATTTTTGGACATTTCGAAAATTT
Organism: Nephrotoma appendiculata; assembly: GCA_947310385.1. Classification (NCBI taxonomy): domain Eukaryota; kingdom Metazoa; phylum Arthropoda; class Insecta; order Diptera; family Tipulidae; genus Nephrotoma; species Nephrotoma appendiculata. Next base: position 82,913,761 of record OX371224.1, on the reverse strand, counting down.
TTAAAAGAATTTCAAAAATTCATTTTTTAATTTAATAAACTTTTGTTTAAAATATTATTTTTTTAAAATTTAATAAAATCCCGACGTTTCGGTATATTCCGTCATTCTCAAAAGATACAATAGTTTATAAAAATTTGACAAACAATTTTTATAATAAACTATGGAAGCTTATTTGAAAGTAACGTAATTCAATAATCAAAAACATAGTTGAAACTATACAAAGTTAAACCTCAAAAAATAAATAATTATCCAATTGATGAAAATGAATGGTAACGAAAGAATTGTTTCCCAAACTTTAAGAAGTTATTTTGGCAGTGTGAATGTCCAGATAATGACAAGTTTTTTGACAAAAATTTGACTCTAGGTAAAGTCGTAAATATTTTTTCCAAAGGCTTTATTCTTTAATCTTTCTTTATACGAAACTAACAAGAAGTGTGAAATTCTTAAAAACTATATTTTATTTTAAATTAAGCCTTAACCTATGTTAATACTTAATATCATTATGCATTATTATTATTAAATTATTATTATTTACTTAATTTTAGTTTGTTAGCACAACATGCACGTAATTATTAGATTATATTTGTTAGTTAATTAAATCTAGAGGATCTGCCCAGCGAAGCCGTCTGTATTTCGGTTGCCTTAATAGTTCTCTAGCTAATTCGTTAGGGTGTGATTCCAGCTTCAGTTGGTACTTTAGACTGCATGATTTAATTGTCTCTTTAACAGTTTTGATTCCTAGGTCTCTATGGATGGATGTTGCTGTTACGAATATACCATGGGGCATTTGTAATGCTACGAAATATCTTTGCTTGCGTTCTTTGTACGATATCTATATTTGATGCACTAGTTGAGCCCCATAGTTGGATACCATATGTCCATATGGAAAATAGGATCGCTTTGTATAGTAGAATGTTGCAGTCTAGAGAGAGTTTCGATTTTCTACCGATTATCCAGTGCATTTTAGAAAATTTTATTTTTAATTGATTGCGTTTTGTTTCAATGTGCTTTTTCCATGTCAATCTTCTATCGAAATGAACATCGAGATATTTGACGGTTGTTTGTTGAGGAATTGTCATATTGTTTAATTTTACTCCTGGACATGTACGTTTATTCAACGTGAATGTTACATGTGTTGATTTACATTCATTCGTCCTTATCCGCCATGTTTTTAACCAATCTTCTATTTTGTGTAGATGTTCTTGTAATTCTCTCGATGCTGTTTGAGGATTTTTGTGTAAAAATAATATAGCTGTGTCATCAGCAAAAGTTGAAGTGACAATTTTTTCAGTTATTGGTAAGTCATCTGTGAATAGCAAGTATAGCACAGGCCCCAATACACTACCTTGCGGTACTCTTGCCTTTATCTCGGTTAGATCAGTACTGGCCGTATTTTGTTTCGCCTGGAATATCCTTTGGGCTAAGTAGTTTACAATAATTGAATGAAATTGTCTAGGCAGAAGAGTTTTAATTTTGTAATTTGATCCTTCATGCCATACTTTGTCGAAAGCTTGCGCAATATCCAAGAAAACTGCCAAGCAATATTTCGTTTCTTCTATGGAAAGCGTAATTGCATTTACAATTCTGTGCACTTGTTCTATTGTGCCGTGTTGCTCTCTAAATCCATATTGGTGATCTGGTATAATGCGACCTTCAGATAATATAGGTATTAGTTGTTGTAGTAGCATCTTTTCAAAAATCTTTGAAATTATCGGAAGTAAACTTATTGGCCTGTACGACGAGACTTGGGTTTCGTCTTTACTTGGCTTACGAATCATGATAATTTGAGATATTTTCCATTTTTGGGGAAAGTATCCACATCTCATGATCGCGTTAAAAATATATGTTATATATTTTATGCATCTATCTGGTAATTCTTTGATCATTTTTCCAGTTATTAGATCATGACCTGGCGCTTTCTTAGGATTTATACTCTTTTGATAACTGTTTTGACGCATTTCCATTTAAATTTTACTGGTTTTGGGTTCGATTCGTTTCACGTAAACTGTGGTAGTACGCAATCGTTATTTTGTTCGGTTGAGGTGAACACTTTTTGTAGATGGTTAGAGAAAGCGATGGCCTTTTCTAAATCACTTCTGGCCCAGTGACCATCTGGTTTCCTTATCGGTGGATTCGATAGCTCTGACCTTTTTAAATTTCTTGCTGCCTTCCACAGTGAATAATCGGTTTTTTCTGTTGCTGTGAGCTCACTTAGGTAATTCTGTATTCCTAAATTTTGTTCTTCCCGTATTGCTTCTCTCACAGCTTTAATAGCTCTATTTAATTTCCATTTATGCAAAGGAGATCGGTGAAGTTGCCATAGCCGCCGAATTGCCCGCTTCTCTGCCAATAACTTTTGAATATTACTTGAAAGCCTTGTATTTTTTTTAGGAATTTTTGTTCTCCGGAGTGGCTTTTTTTGCAGCTATTTCCATTATTTGTCTTAAGTTTTTTATCGCGGCATCAATGTCTTCTGGTGTGCGAAGTGCAACATTGAGATAACAATTTACATTTACTTAGTTTCTATAGAGAACCCATTTCGTTAGTATGTTTGTTAAACGTTGGGGTGGTTCCGTTTTTAATGCTTGGGTACTTAGTGTTACTATTATTGGTGAGTGTTCTGATGATACATCATAACAGTGGTCAACGACTGGAGCATTGTTGCGTGCTATTCCTCTGATTAAATTGCATATTGAGCATTTGTTGCTTAGCTCTCATTTTAAGGTTTATTTTTCGTTTTATGTCCAGATACACTGCGCAACCCCTATAGTTTGCAGTATAATTTTCGCCGCAATTATTACAACGTAACACAGATGGGTCACTGCGAGACTTGTCACACTGTTTGGAGTCGTGGAGTTCACCACAAATAACACAAAGTCGTAAATATGAAATCATTTTTCTAGCCCGCTATTGGAATAAATTCAGCTTAAATATTTTCGAAACAAAGCTAAATTGAAAACTATATACATTTAAAAATCCCATTCTACTTTCTTTCGAAAATATTTACACCAAACTGATTCCATCATTAGGCCAGAAAAACTAAATTTAACAAAGTCAGCGGGTGAGGCCTATTGACGGGAGAGGTAAAACAGGAAAAGATGCAAGAAATCCAAACGAAAATGGAGGAAACTGGCAATTGGTCGGTAAAAAACGCAAGAGGCAAAACAAACAAAATGGATAATTATCTCAGCGGTTGCTAATGATTCCAGCTTGTCGACTACCGAGATAAGCAAGAAAATCAGGTAAGTCATACGTCCTAGTGAATCAAACATAAAGATTCACTATGTAACGAACGCTGGCATAAATGGCGTCGCGGTTACTGTTAATTCTCCCTAGTGAAACAGGTTAGCCTCTACATGCGGTAGAGGTAAACCCATTTCATAGAATTACCATTATTTGTATGGCATCCCTCGCGGTATTTGTTTCCGCAGCTCAGTCGGTGTAGAGGGAACGGCGTGGGGATGAGGATGCCCAGATAGCAGTCTGGTTAACCGCGAACAGCTTATCAATTTGGAGGGAAGCAAGAGAAAGAATAAAACTAAACAGTAGGATTAGGGCTGGTCTCGGACCCAGAAGTGGGGTGAAATAGAACAAAAAAAACAAAGATTGTCAACCCATCGCGCTGATGAGCCGACTATGGGCGTGTATATTTTATGACTCTTAGTGAGTCATCTTCTACCTGGCCTTCGTTATGATAAATAACTCGGCCACTTTGATTTTGTTAGTAGGATAGATGTAACGGATTGGCTCCAATAGAGAGGAAAGGGACAGCCTAGGCCGTATCAATTCCTGTCTTAAAAAGACCGTTGGAGGAACAATCCGTTATTGATTTTAATTAATGGTTAGTATCAAAATTAAAAAAAAAATCAATCAAAAACCTTAACTTAAGACTTACGTAATTGGATGTACTTACCAATCGTTTGCACGTCACTTCTACAGATAAAAAACAAAAAAAAAAAACTACACACAAAAAAAATCAATTTAACAAACACTACTTTATTAACAGCAAAAACAAAGAAAAAATGAAAATACTTAAAACACCAAAACTTCACACGTATTAAAAATAGCCACAGACGCGTTGGTCTGACCCAAAAAAAAAACCTCACTCTAAAATACTAAATCGACCACCCCTTGGTCTATTCAAAAACTGACTGCCCGTTCCTCTTTCTCGAAAAAAACTTCTCACGCGGTAATTTTTAATAATTTTTGAAATTTTTCATTAAAAGTTGGTTGAGAGGGGGAAAAAAAATTGTTTGCAATTAAATTGAAAATCCCAACCAATTTATAAAATCAAATTACCGCGCGGATACAAAAAAAAATTTGTGCATTCTTGGTAAATTTGACACAACACCAAATGCAATTTTTCAAATATTTCATCGGTCATTTACCTATGAAGTATAAACAAAAAAACTTATATTGCAATATGTGCATAAACGACGTAATCGAATTACGTTCATGAACATATTTGGGTTCATTTAACTGAGGCATGTAACATATTCTAATATGAATAAATTGTAAAAAAATTAAAATATGACGGTTTTATTATATAAGGAATAGTTGAAGATACTATCTTCGAGGTCATGTTATTAGGATAGGTTAATAATTTAGGATAGGTTAGTAACAGAATTAGATAGAATTCTGTTACACTAGGATTTGAAGCTATTCACGGAAAACACAGAGTTAGAAGGTGTCTAGACCCACGCCACCGAACCAGTGCCTATTAAGTGATTACCTATCTTTGATATCAGCCCTGAGCTTGATGGTGACATAGTCACAAACTGCCTTATAAATCAAAACTGCCTGGATTATAAAGATTTTAAGGTTCTATTTAGAACTGGTGCAAGAAATAAAGAGACCGCTCACTGGGTGTTAGAAGTAGAACCGACAACCAAAAAAATTGTTGCTAAAGTGTGGAAGACTGCACGTGGCAACATTAAGTTCGATGGCATGTGCGAGTGTTTATGACTCCAACTAGGTGCAAGCTGCACGGAAATCCAAAAACCACATGACCACCAAGTAGGTCGTGTTTCATGTAACGCATACAAAAGTACTTTGTAACGTCTGAAATTAAATACTAAACATGATGATTAGTAAAAATCAAAAACATTGTAATAGCAACAACAATCGCCCACTTAAACATGCAAGGCGCTCAAATAGGTAGATCAGATAACACTATGACCCCATTTTGCGTCGCAGTTAGGTTCCCAAAAATAGCGACTCAAAGTGAAACAACGCAAACTGAAAATTATTTTTCATATAAATACGAAGGTTTTGATGGAGATGGGTTCCTAAAATTAGATGAAGAAAGAAACTAAACCTTATTATATAATAATTCAGCTACATACATATTTTTATTCATTAATTATATATACATATGTACATACATTACACATAGTTCATTTAATTTAATAATAAAAAATAAAAATATTTACATAAGTTACTATGTAGTATACATCCAAATGTATTGAAATAGAAGAAAAGATAAATAGAATTTCAATCTAATTACGATAATTTACGCGGACTGAAAATATTGGTCAAGTTTTTGTTGAACTATTTTTGTTTTATCCTGGTAAATTTCCTCATAAATTTTGATTGAGTTTTTAAGCATTTTTGCTACCATCAAACTGCGCTCCGTGTTAGGATCATCGTTTATGAAAATGTTTGCTGCTTCGTCAATCAATTTTAGAGCATTCGATATTCGCTTATTGGATAAAGCCTGTTTTGGCTCTTCGTCTTCAACTGATAGACTTTGATTATTATCCAATTCGAAAAGCTCGTCGTTATCTAACTCCTCTTCACTGTTGATATTTATCAAGTCAACGATATCGCAAGTCTCCATGCCATCCAATCCAATCACAGCTGCCATTTCAGCTACCTCCACACTGATTCTATCAATTGATTGATATTCGTTGTCGCTAGCACCTTCAACGCACCCCGGCCAAACACTTTTCCAACATCCATTCATTGCTTTTTTAGAAACTTCAGCCCACGATGCAGCTATATTCGAAACTGCTGTAAGAATGTTGTAGTTCTTCCAGAAATCCTTAATACTGATATTATTGTCGGTCTCTACCGCAGTAAACAGTTGTTTAAACAACCTTCTCACATAATATGCCTTAAAGTTTGAGATAACGCCTTGGTCCATGGGTTGTATTATTGATGTCGTGTTAGGAGGCATAAATACAAACCGAACATTTTCATCGATATGATGTAAATCTATGGGATGACTTGGCGCATTATCGAGAAAAATTAGTGCCTTGAAGCTTATATTTTCATTGTGACAATATCGTTTTATTTCAGGAATTGCACATTTAGAAGCCCAATCACGAAAAGTAGCCGCAGTCATCCATGCTTTTCTATTCGAGCGCCAGTGAACAGGAAGATTTTTCTTGTCTACGTTTTTAAAACATCTAGGAGTCTCGCTTGCATAAATAGTAAAGGGTTTGAACTTAAAATCCCCTTCCGCGTTGCTGCCTAGAAGAACAGTAATTCTATCCTTGTGCGGCTTAAATTCGGGAGCCGATTTTTCTTCCCTTGAAATAAAGTGCGCTTCGGTAGACGTTTCCAAAAAAGCCCTGTTTCGTCTACATTGATAAATGACAGCAACGCAAAAAAAGTTTTAAATGATGCAAAGAGTAATCGGTGGTTTCCCTACTTATTCGATATTTTTGTAAACGGAAAATGACGCGAAAGGAAATGTTGCGACGCAGTTCGAAATTTTGAGTATGGTTAGGAAAGGCGTTGCATATCGGAAAAAACGCAAAGTGAAACAATGCAAAGCGGGGTCATGCTGTATATGTAAACGAATCTCCAGCCACGACATAGATATACTTTGTATAAAAGAATCGTACTCGGTCAATGGTCAAATCAGCGGCATGTCTTCTACAGCCAGAGTAGCAACAGGATGCTCTGAAAATCCCAAGACTGCAATTAGTATTCATAATGTTGTCATTAACATGGTGAGGTTTGTGATAGCCACTGCCCCAATTCAATGAACCGATCGAGTACCATCTGTGCAAAATCGAGACGATCCTAGGCTCTATCGGGTCAACAAAAAAAAAAAGTGATGATCGCTGGAGACGTCAATGCTAGAAGTAAAATGTGGCATGACCGTTTAACCGACAAAAACGGAAGAAAAGTAAAGGACTTCGTGTCCAGGAATGACCTTTGCATAATGAACTTGTAGGGTAACCCAACGACGTTCTCGGCTAATGGGAGCTCCAATATTGACCTAACAATAGTCAATGGAGCCTTGCTGAGCTCGATAGTTGGGTGGTGTGTGAGAGAAAGTTCGGCATCTAGTGATCATAGAGTCTTCACGTTTGAGTTAACAAGCGCGCCACAGAATAGTTCGCTTGCAAGTACCAAAACTCCGAGATTTGCCATTAAGATAGCTGATTGGGGTCTATTTGCTGGACACTTGGCTGGCTCTTGGGACAGTGTAGAAGCACTTCCAGAAATTAACTGGATAGATGAAATTGATGCTCGTGTAGAGCCGATCTCAACACAGTTAGTTAGTGTCTGCAACAACTCAATTCCTTTAGAGAGTAGCAAAGAGAAGAAATAGTTGGTGGAACTCTAATCTAAGGAAGCTTAGATGTTCTATGCACAAGCTTAGAACAGCACACCAGACGGAGAGGAACCAAACAGCAAAAGAGTTCAAATTGTCTCTCTTTTTAGAGGGGCAAGAAATAAATACTTCCATGAAGTATTTAAAGCAAAGTAGTTTCCAAAAGTACGTAATCGAACATGGTGATAGAGACCCATGGGGCCTTGTATACAAATTTACCGCTGGCAAAGCAATGCCGCTTGAAGTTTTGAACACCATTAGGAAGACAAATGGTGTCGTCACTGATATGTGGCATAGTACACGTTTTGAGTTACTAAACTCCCTTCTGCTGGACTAAACTGGGCCTTAAGCACACATGCGCGAGTTCGCTACCAACAGCAGGTTGATATCCACAGATGCTGAAGTCCCGCCATTTACGTGGGAAGAGGTCACCAGTGCCCTTACTTGATTTAAGCGTAACAAGTCACTTGGACTTGACACTTGAATGCTGAAATAATCCAACTGGCTTGACCCATCATAAAGCCAACCATAGTAAAATTATTAGAGAGCTGCTTAAATTTTGGTTACTTTCCTAAGGTGTGGAAAATGGGTGAAATGATAGTTATCAGGAAACTGGGAGATAGAGATCCACTTTCTCCGAAGTCTAATAGACCTATAATGTTTTTACCGGTCATGGCGAAACACCTACAAAGGTTGCTAGCCTTTCGCATTACGAATTGAACAGAGCGTACTGTTCTCGGACAAACAATTCGATTTCCGACCTAACATCTCAACTGAAGATGCGGTAGTCCGCCTATTAAACACTGTCAAAACCTAAAGTTCAAAATATGTTATGGGCGCCCTGCATTCTTGGACATTGCTAGAGGATTTGATAACCTAACGTGGCCTAGTACCATCGCAAGTTTATCTGTTTACAATCTCCCTAGAAACACTATGAATAGTTTTGGGAGCTACTTGTAATCGATCGGCAGTAATCAAAGACATGTATATGGTTCTGTATCAAAACAAATTTCAAAAGGATGTCCTCAGGGCTCTATCCTAGGTCCCCTAGTCTGGAACATGGTATTTAACATGACCATGATGAATAACGTGGACGAAATTGCATTCGCAGATGACGAATTCATTCTGGTGCACGGCATCTCGAGGCTTGACCTTCAGCGTCAGGGTCAATTAGTAATTAATTATATGATTCAATGGTGTGATACAAATAAAATGTCACGATCTGCAGAGTATACGATGATGCTGCAGCTAAAAAGCAAATTTGACTCTAGTCGACCTCCAACAATATCGAAACATGAAAATGGTCAAATGCGCGAGATATGTAGTAGTTGACCTCGATGAACGTATGGGAGTAGCATCTTACGTTATAAGGGTCTGTGAAAACTATAAGAGGCTATTCCGCGGCGTGGCGGGAGTGTCAAGAGAGGGATGGGGCTTAATCTCAAAACACTTATGTTAATTTACAAAAGTGTGGCGGAGGCGCTCTTCATGTATGCCGCGGCTGGTTGGTACGATAGGTTAAACTGTCACCACATCAGATCATTGGAAAGTGCCTTGAGGAATATTCTGCTAGGAGTAATAAAGGCTTATCGAACTGTGTCTAAAGATGCTGTTGTAGTTCTGGCCGGCGTACTCCTTGTAGATATTCTAATCAAGAAGCGAGCGCTCATGTACCACCTAAGAAGAAGTGCCCAAAATGATATAGGTAACCAGGTGCATGCTGCAGATAGTAGTTATGATCAATTTAATAATAAAAATGAAATAGAGGAGATGGCGATTGACTTTTGGCAAAGAAGGTAGAATGAATCAGCCAATGGAAGGCATACATTTATCGAAAGCACGACTAGAAATGAAATTACCACTGACGAGCTCGATGAGCCAAGTTATCTCTAGACATGGTATGTTTTAAACGTACCTACACAAATTCAAAATAACAAACAAATGTCAATATTTATGCGGAAGTAGAAGACTTAAAGCACCTACCAGTCATGTCACTATTACAAAAGAGGCTGGGTAACACAAACTTACACGAATACTGCCAGCATTACTAAGTGACAAAGCTCGCCCGCAGCTTCAGCCATATTGTGCTGAACTGATCAATGTCATAAAAAACGGAATAGTTCGCTATAGTAGACCGGTACCCCGGACGGTACATGTCGCCAAGGGACTAGAGATGGAAACGTTACAATTTCTGAATTGTAACGGCTAAATGTACTACTACACTATTATCAGCTAATTTGCTAATTTATTAACAATGCAAAATGATGCTTGTGAACTGATATATTGTTTGTACCCGGCCTTTAGATGTACTGCCGAATTTGCGCTCTGATTATTCAACTTAGATGTTAGTTGAGTGTGGTTCAAGAAGATGTGTATTGAACTTTATTTAAGATTAATGCGCTTCCCGTAGGAGACTCTGAATTGTTGTAAAAATCTAACTCATTTATCTTAATTATTCGGTTTATATACAAAATTACATGTTTGTTTACACTAACAAATTATAAATTCCATGTGCTTGCTCAGCACTTATGTTAATTCACGCAAAATTGTAAGGGAATGCGCTTGTTCAGCACTTATGATAATTCACATAAAATTGTGTTTACAATTATTATAGAAATAAGATCTATTGTAAAAGGTATTTATTTTCAATGTAAAATTCACTTTCATTGTTTTATAATAATTGACGCAATTTATAATTTAACTATTAGTTTTATTTTTATTTAATTACATTTTTTGTTTACACTATCGAGCTTCTATTTCTGGCTCGTCACTCCACCATCTTACTATCTTACTGACTGCAGTTATTATATCTACCTTTTTTATATTTATTAAATATTCTGCTATATCACCTTAATATTAATTCTTACAATATTTCGTAATGTCTAATAAACATATTTTATTTTTGTTAAGGAATCAATTCTAGTTTTCGGTCAAAAATTTATGATTGCGAAAAGCAATAAATTTTGGAGTATAAAATATGTTTATTTTACAAAATACAATTTCATGAAAATATTTCGCGTGCCTGTCTTTCGAAATAGAGAGTATATTGCAACGCGTATCATATTGATATTTCCATGACAAGATGTGTGGCATTACACTATTATTTCCTATTCATAACATGTTAACGGCTACGATGTTTTAACCTATCATCGGTGCATGTTTACGATGTTTAAACATATACATATATTTAAAAAATTCTTAGTTTAAGGTTAAACTTAGGTATACAAATTGATGTAAATCTCCGGAAACGTTGACTACTGTACTGTATCAAAATTCAGCTAAAATTTTTATTTTGTGTTGTAAAAATTTTCGAAATCGCGAATTGACATTAGTATACACGCGATTCGAGCATCAGGAAGCTGAAAAATTTGTTTTGTAAAGGTGAGATATATGTATGTGTGTCAGACTGCCTGCGGCTATATAAGATGTATGAGCTTTTCTCTCATGTTATAAATCTCAATATTTTTTTTGTGGGAATAGGAGGTTTTTTTATCTATGGAACGACATGCTATCAAATGCTAATATATTCGCGCTTTAGGTAAGTTTAAGATAAAACAAAGTCGATTGCGTTGACCACGAAATATCCCAATATGAAAAATGTTCAAAAAAGTCATCATTGCCAGAAAATGTGACTTACAATCTCATTGAAATTCCGCATAATCTTCATTTGCTGTATCTTCGTTTGCTGCAGCTAACCAAATAAAATTTTAAAATTTGACTCCTAACAACATTAAAATTTGCAAATAATCATAACGTGATGACTACATGGCCACATGTCCACTATCATTTTAATACTTAATATACTTAATGTGCCAATAAATGAGCATTTGAAACAAAAATCAAGAATCTAAAATTAAACTAACAAAAGATAAAAATAATAATGTACTTAATAAAAAAAAAAAAAAGAACTGAAACTAAACGACCCATGTCTGTTACAGATAATCTTACACCACAAAAAACTTATACACACAATTTTATCAAATAACAAGAAATTATTTTAGTATTAAACAGCGACTTGTTGAAATTTCTTTTTACGACCATTATTCCGTATTTTATCTTTTTATCATTTGGATTTTCTTATTAATTTTTTTTACTTTAGATTTTCTTATACCACAGCGATATAACAAAACTAAAACGCTCTTAATAACATTTATAGTATATATTTGTCCCGATTTAGTCGAGGGTTAAAAAAATATATAAAAGAAAGCGATAAGTTTATATCCAACAAGTGGTTTCAAATTATTAACGATTATTCTATATTATATACAGAGATAAGAGATAAGGAAACTGTTTTTCATGTTTTTCTTTCTCACATCTTAAAAGGATTTTTGTTTTCGTGCACATTGATAAAAATATTTCCCGCTCGCTCGTATGATACAATTTTTAACCATTTGTTGAATATTGTGTTATGATTAAATCAAAATTAAATGGAAAGGTTAATAGCGCGCAGCTCCCCCACCCCCCTCCATCCCGCATATACATATATCGCACATACAAAATATAAAACGCGCACAATCAAAAATATAAAATTTCCTGCACACGTAAAACCATTTTCGTTTTATGTGCACGCTGCATCGATCTTAAAGCGATTATAGATATATATGTATTTGTAAGCGGAACAAATCGCAAAAACCGCAACGAAATTTTAATTGAGATCATAATTTTCTTTTTATGTCTTGAGATTTATATATAAAAATATAATTTGTAACATGAAAAATATTTTTCCGAATCAATTAGCCAGTTGATCGCGAATATCTCGTTTTTAATTAAGACGTCACAAAATCGCATATTTTGACATCTTAATCTTATACATGGAGTGAAATGCAAAATAAGCCCTGTATACAGCATAATAATACCAACAACAAATTGATTACACGATTATGAATTACATAAAGTTTGAAACATGCACAATCAATTACAAATATGTAATTCTTGTATATATGTTCACTTCATATTTCATGTCTTTAAAAACGCATTATTAACCATGTACCTATACATTGTGTTGTTGTAAGTTGCTTTTTTGTTGTTGCTTGATTTGCCTTCTCGTATTCTCAATTTTGTTTTTGTTTTTTGAGGCTTCAAACTAATTTGCATAACAAATAACTCAAGGCAGGGTGCCTAAATTTTTATTTATTTATATTTATTTATTTTTCAACAACACAAACTTCATCTCACTCAGTTTTAAAGACACAAGAATGAAATAATACAACAAAAAGATTAAGATATGAGATTTTAACTTTTTGAGTCCCAGCGAAAAAAAAAATACAAAAAAATTAAAATGAAGAAGAAACCGTTCTGTGGATACTATACATATTATTACGGGTCTCTTGTACACATAATAATGCTGTGTGCGTTAAGATGATCTATCAAAAGAAATTAACAAAAATAAAAACATCGATCAAAGAACATAATTCTTATGAATTCCTTTTTGGACGAAACATCATTTTTCAAATCTTCTCGTAAATTAATTTTATAAAATTTAAACGTTTTTGACGGTTCGTGTACTTATTTTGTATTGATTTTAGATATGTTTTTTTTTGTCTATAATCCGTGTGACGCGCGAGTTGTACGCCTGAAATTGCATTTAATCGTCCGTTTCGCGTACATAACGCATGTCGTACACGACAATAAAACACTCGATTATCTTGTATTCATCAATGCCTTTGATGTTTTCACATATAACTTTTGTGCAACATTAAAATGGTTTGTCTTATTAATTTATTGTCGTTGTTGTTGTTGTATTTTAATCTTTAATTTCCCTCTTGTTTCCGTCTAGACTGAATTAAGAAAAATGTTAATTCTTTTATTTGTATATGTTATGTGTACGTATTGCTTATTTATATCTCAAAAAAAAAAAATATAAAAACAACGAAAATCACAAATTTAGTTTTTATTAATCGGATAAATTTTAATGCCGGCACACAACACAGTAGGATGTATATGCGGTTTGATTTATGGTGATCGCGATTTTGTTTTTTTTTGTAGATGATTGATTGTCGAAGTGGTGAGGTTTGTGGGCCAATGATTTTTAGTCGTGTAATTTTCTGCTTGCACAATTAAAACTGTGCGAGTTGCAATGTTGCGAGTTGTAACATTTGTAATGTTCCAGGGAAGTAAACATTATGTTATCGGTCTAGTTTTCGGTTTGCTTTGATCTGTCTTGACTTTTGAATGGTGAGATGTAGTTTAAGAAATTCCATTCTGTGGCACCGTTCTGGCTTTCCCTGGGAATAGGGAATTGAGAAAAATATTTTCATAGCATTTTGGTCTAAATTATATTTTTCTGGCCTACTGTTGGAATTAGTTTGGTGTAAATATTTTTGAAACAAAGATATATTGTCTTCTTTGCGATATTGTCTTCTTTGAATTAAAGAAGAAGTACTTTAATGAACTTCGATTGATATTTAATTCTTGTGTGAGATATGTATACGGGCTAAGAAAGTACGACCACATCTCGAATTTTAGTAATTCATTACTTGGTTGTTCTCTTGCTGAATTCTATGAGTTTCGAGTTTGTTTATACATTTTCAAGTTCTTAAAGTATAAACAACCCACCTATATTGTAGGGAAATTGGTTTCGTCTTCCAATCGTCGCATTCATCTTTTGACGTTAATAACGTTAAGAAATCTAAATCCCCTGCCGTGTTTCGGAAAAAATATTTTTCTTCACCTTAATAAAATCAAAATTCTATTTTTTGCCAATTTCAAGTTGATGAATCGCTAAAATGTTGCTGCACACCTATAGGTTAATTCAATTAATAAATTAGAAATAAATTAAAATAAGTAGTTGCCACTAATGTAATAAGTTCATAAGAACTTCAAACATTTATATTAAATAAATAAATAAATAAGTAAATAAATAAATATATTGATGTATGTGAAGCTGGCACGAAAAACCAGCTCGAAAACACCTTTTCAATTTTGGTGTGTTTCTTTGCTAAATTAAATGCTATCCCGAAAAATTTATTGAAAATGCAAGAAAAACGAAAATTTCATCCCGAAATATTTTTGAAGTTGTATTAAATAAATAATTATTAATATCGGTGAAAAGGAATAAATATCACGGTTTTATTTAGACTACACATTAAAGTAAAGTATGTGACAACAAACCACCTTACCTGGTAAACTATGTGACAAAAAAATTTTAATGTGTGCTGTTATCAAACAAAATAAGTTTTTATTATTATTTAACTACAGAAGACACAAAACATGTAATCATCATATGCATACACGGTGTCGAGATTGCCCAAAAAAGATTCAAAAATTTAAAAATACTTAGGAATAAACAAATCAAGCAATTTGTCCTTATGATTTGATATGAAAAATCGGTTAAATTAATTATTTGTGGAAATCCTAGAGATCTCAAACATGAAGAACATCGAAACCAAAAGGACAAATTGCTTAACATCAGGATCTTATAGTCATGATTCCAAGTTGAGCATTTGTTACGGTTTAGGTGATAGATGGACTTTATTTTTAAACGTAATTTCCCGATGGGGTTATCTCTAGGATTTCCACAAATAATTAATTTAACCGAATTTTCATATCAAACATGAAGAAAATCGAAACCATAAGGACAAATTGCTTAAGATCAGGATCTTATTGTCATGATTCCAAGTTGAGCTTTTGTTACGGTTTAGGTGATAGATGGACCTAATTTTTAAACGTAATTTCCCGATGGGGTAATCTCTAGGATTTCCACAAATAATTAATTTAACCGATTTTTCATATCAAACATGAAGAAAATCGAAACCATAAGGACAAATTGCTTAAGATCAGGATCTTATTGTCATGATTCCAAGTTGAGCTTTTGTTACGGTTTAGGTGATAGATGGACCTAATTTTTAAACGTAATTTCCCGATGGGGTAATCTCTAGGATTTCCACAAATAATTAATTTAACCGATTTTTCATATCAAACATGAAGAAAATCGAAACCATAAGGACAAATTGCTTAAGATCAGGATCTTATTGTCATGATTCCAAGTTGAGCTTTTGTTACGGTTTAGGTGATAGATGGACCTAATTTTTAAACGTAATTTCCCGATGGGGTAATCTCTAGGATTTCCACAAATAATTAATTTAACCGAATTTTCATATCAAACATGAAGAAAATCGAAACCAAAAGGACAAATTGCTTAAGATCAGGATCTTATCGTCATGATTCCAAGTTGAGCTTTTGTTACGGTTTAGGTGATAGATGGACCTAATTTTTAAACGTAATTTCTCGATGGGGTAATCTCTAGGATTTCCACAAATAATTAATTTAACCGAATTTTCATATCAAACATGAAGAAAATCGAAACCATAAGGACAAATTGCTTAAGATCAGGATCTTATAGTCATGATTCCAAGTTGAGCTTTTGTTACGGTTTAGGTGATAGATGGACCTAATTTTTAAACGTAATTTCCCGATGGGATAATCTCTAGGATTTCCACAAATAATTAATTTAACCGATTTTTCATATCAAATCATAAGGACAAATTTCTTGATTTGTTTATTCCTAAGTATTTTAAAATTTTTGAATCTTTTTTGGGCAATCTCGACACCGTGTATGCATATGATGATTACATGTTTTGTGTCTTCTGTAGTTAAATAATAATAAAAACTTATTTTGTTTGATAACAGCACACATTAAAATTTTTTTGTCACATAGTTTACCAGGTAAGGTGGTTTGTTGTCACATACTTTACTTTAATGTGTAGTCTTAATAGAGCAAATAAAACCGTGATATTTATTCCTTTTCACCGATATTAATAATTATTTATTTAATACAACTTCAAAAATATTTCGGGATGAAATTTTCGTTTTTCTTGCATTTTCAATAAATTTTTCGGGATAGCATTTAATTTAGCAAAGAATCACACCAAAATTGAAAAGGTGTTTTCGGGCTGGTTTTTCGTGCCAGCTTCACATACATCAATATATCTTTGTTTCGAAAATATTTACACTAAACTAATTCCAACAGTAGGCCAGAAAACTATACATAGACAAAAATGCTATGAACATATTTTTCCCAATTCCCTATTCCCAGGGAAAACCAGAATAGTGCCACAGGGAAAACAAAATAGTGCCACTGGATATAACCTTTTATTGTAATTACTTTAACGTGTTTAATGGGCAATAATTACACTGTGCTTGAATCGCAAACTTTTTTTTTTGACAAGCTGGGCATTCAGGGATAAACCTAGTTCCAGTACGCTGAACTCAATGGTGCTAGTCCCATTTCAAAGTTAGTTCCCATTTTTGAGATATCGCTTTCGACCTGTTTTGGCTCTGAGTCAAAAATTTGTCGAAACATACACTCATATTCACATTGATAGCTCTTGAACCATAATATTTTCGTTTTTTTTTCAGCAAAGTTGCTAGGTTGGAGTGGCTGTTTCTGCACACTTACAGCAGTAGTCGCTAGTTGTTATACCACAAGATAATATTTCCCCTTTACCCCTGTTCAATTTCGCACACCACAATCCGCGAGATCTGAAAGGCTGGCCATACTGTACGCGCTCAAATATCTATGCCTCCTGTATGATAAATATCTATGTCTCCTGTATGCCCAGCTTGTCACATTTTTCAACTAGCACAGTTAATTATTGTTAACGCCTAATATTATACTTTTATTTTCTTAATTAATTCAAAAGTCTCACCATTCAAATCGTATTCCGGTAACTAGTTTCATTTTGTGATGTTTCGTTGTAATTCCAAAATATGCCTATTGTTGATTGAATGGAAGTGGCTTTCGTTACAATGAGTGATTAGAATGGGGTAATTTAAATAGGCTAACACATCTCTTAGGGGGACATATCAAAATGGTGCAAGATATCGCATGTATGGGAAGGGAGGAGAGCAAGTGGTCCAATATATTGGCCACACAAAGAAATAAACTTGGCTGTATCGTACCACGTTGAAGGTGTAATTTACCGTTTCTGTGAATAATTAATTTAAGGTCTCGTTCATTTATTTTATTTATTGTGACCTTTAAAAATTATGCAATTAGTACAAATAGTCGTTCCATTTCCATATGAACAGCTAACAATTATCGTATGATTAATCAGCACTCCTACCTTTCTGTAGCTGGTGACAAGGACCCACCCCACCGTCGACAACTAGCGGGCAAATGTGCTGCTGTCATCGTAAGAGCTACAGAGAGATTTGTTGACGTAACGAAAATTCAACCGCTAAAGAAAGTCGTTTCGTCACAGTAACATTGTATTTACAACTTGCAAGGATATTTTAGTTGCACGACAGCAAACAATTCTTAGAACATTTCTACCTGTTAAGTTTTATTTATTTCTAGTTTCAGCGAAAAAGTATTCAAAAAATACTGCACGCAACACACAAGAGTATTATTGTGTATCGTTTTGCATTCCATCCTAAGGTTTGGCCAGAATTAGTCACTAGTTTCCATGGTCTACCCACTTATGTTTAAAGGACAAATAAATCATGAAACCTCTTGGAAAGAAAACAAACGCTTTTCATTGAATTTCACTAGATAATTGTTACCTAAGGACGGGTCACCAAATTTTTCCGTTTGCGAAAAAACGAAATCAAAATTGTATTAATTCAGTAAAAACTGGTTCGTCGGTTATTTGGGAAGTTCATTTTGCAAATTAAAATACAAATCGAATTGGAATATGTATTCCATACTTGGTAACGTTTTCTACAAATATCCTTTAAAACATCATTCGAGAATGCACTATAGGAATTATTTGACTATCTAGTAATCATAGTTAGAGTGGTTGTTCTAAAAGACTGACTTAGACACAACCCGGTCTGTAGCCGTGCCAACTTATTTTCTCTCCTCACCTATTCATAAACCATCTTGAGCTCTCAACGAAGTGTAGGATACGTCTATTTTACTGATGTCCCTCCAGTCATTTAGGAGGGAAGCCCACAAAAATTTCAGTCTGTTAAGGCGACATAGCACCTACAAATTTTCAAAAAATTGAATTTTTTTTTTATAATAGAATATGTTAGAATGAACGTTTAAATACATGATCTTAATGATATAAACATGAAAATATCAACAACAAAAAATTATTGTATTTATTGCGAAGCGCCAAAATCGTTTTTGTACGCGGTTATATCGAAATCGTTCTAAAATTTTAACACGTTGATCTACATATATTTCTGCTCAGAATGAACTACGGAAGGAAAAATCGGCTTTCAATTTTTTGAGTTACAACTAATTGGGGAGACAAAAAAGCTGCATTTTTTTATTTTTCAACCAATTTTTTCTTTTTAGTTCATTCCAAGGGCAATTTAATGCTGAATAAAACCCCGTTTTTTTTCAGACGTTTCTGAGAGTAGTTATGATGCACGCCGCGAATTTTCAGTGTTTTTGGAAAACCCTTGTAGCAGACGACCTTGGGCTAAAAAAATCTAAAAAAATTGTTTTTGTACTTTCAGTTAAGTAAAATGTCAATGGAAAGTTTCATTAAAAGATATCTCTTTTTATTCCATTAAAAAAAAATCATTGAAAAACTTTTTTTTTTTCAATTTTGAAGGTGCTATGTCCCCTTAAGTGTTAGACGTAGGCAAGTGCAAAGCAAATAGAGAACAATTTTTGCACCTTTTCATCTTCGCAATTACGGCAGTAATCATGAGGAGAATCCCATTCACCCCCAGTTATCACGCCATCAGTTACTATTGCTCCATCTGTCGTTCGTTGTTCTTCTGGCATCCTCTTAGCAGCAATTGGCACGTAACAGGTGGTATATCAACATCCACCCTGCTTGGTGAAATGAGGCAGGTTGTGCCTCCTTGTCGGGCGAGTTCATCCGCCTTTTCATTCATCGTAATATTGAAATGCCCTGGCACCCACATCAGGTGGATGTTGAACTAAACTGCCATCTCATTAAAAGATGAGAGACAATTCTGAGCTACTTTCAACGTAAGGAAATAGGCCTTGAGTGTCTTAATTAAAGACAGACTCATTACTGAGTTTCCGTGAAACTTCGAATATCCGTTAAAGATATTACATTATTCATCAACCAGCCGTCAACGGCTTTTCTTATCTCGATAGGTTCAGCTTGAACAACGCCGCAGTATACCGGACGCGACAAAAAGAGAAGTTTACATTTAGTTCTTAACAGAAAACTCCACCCAACCTTTCCGTCCATCTTTAAACGATCAAAAAAGAAATGAACACCTTTAGTATTTAGAAATGCTTCCCTCAACTAGTCCTGTCTGGTAGGAATACCAGTCCTAAACCTCTGATTAAAAGACTACGACTAGATGGTATCGTCGGTAGTATTTGGGATGTTCCTGCTTCTTAGAATATATAACTGTCCTATAGTATTACAGTTTCACATGGTGATGGAGTTGAGCCTTATCGCTGAGCTGGCAGCCATAATGGCAGTGCCATTTGTTTACCTAGAATATCTTGGGGTTTAAGATGAAAGAGGATCTCCAGTGCTTATATAGATATTTTCCGAAGAGCACCACTAATACATAAGGCAGCTGTTCGCTGTGCTTTCACAAAGGGATTTAGGTTGGCCAGAAGATTTAAAGCTGGCCACCAAATAGTAACACTATTTAATTTAGTAGAAATATAGTGGGATCGATCTGAGGATGTTTCTATTTCCTGGAGAACAACACAGTTTTGTGTAGATTCACATTTAAACCGCAACTGTTAGGCAAATTGGAGAGAATACCAAGCGCACTTTGCGTGCGATCTCTTAAGGTGCAAGGATCTTTTAAGCAAAGCAACAAAAATAAAAGCCGCACCCTTCTACGTTTATACAGATCAATTATATTAAAGGAGAGGGAATAATACACCACCTTGCGGTGTGCCTGGCCCAGCCTTGACCTACTCAGCCAGGTACGTTCAAGGAATACTCGATAGAAGCGATAAGGGAAGGGAGATTAGTTTTCACAGATTTCCCCTTGCAATATGCAAGTTGGGGTTTCGATAGTATATTTGGCTAAATCGAACTCCTAATGTGAACTTTTATCTGTCTTTCTAATATTTTCAGTAGAGAAGAAGCTAAACTTATAGGTTTCTCGTCTTAGATATAAATATTACATTTATGTCAGTCGATTTATTAAGAATGTGACAGAGTTCTAGGCTGCCTTTGAAGATAATTTCCAGTCAGGGCAAGGTTAAGTTAGTCACTTGTTGAACAACCTGCTTTGTAATTCTTGCGATTCAGTTGCCCCTACACCTTTGTGGCGCAGATTTGGAGATATTTGGGAAATGATTTACTAGTTACGGTTCAAAAACCATCCGGTCGTTGGACAAAACTCGAAGTGGTGGGACTTAGAGATAGTATTTTATGCGGCCTATCTGTCTCAGAGGACTCTTGTATTTTACTACAGTATTACCACCAAGTATTTATTTTGGCATTTCTTAATTCGTATTTGTATGTTTTGAACACTTCGTTTTGGCAGTCCTTGGCAGCTCTAAATTTATTAAATAGCGCTTATGTTGAATCAGTCGGGTTTGGAATCGGTACCGGTAGTTTACTAAAAATAATTCTAAAAATATCGCATTTGGTTTTGCCTCTAATTCAAATTGGAGATAATCATGATCAGAAAGTGAATGATGCTGCGACACGTTCAAATTCACTAAACTGTCCATAATGGTATCTGAGACAAGTGTAATGTCTAGTACTTTTTGTCTATTTCTAGTTATAAATTTTAGTTTATAGCCAATATTGCATATACATACATAGGTTAGTACTAAGAATAAAATCAAGAAAAAACTCAATTCGTTCATTCATATCAGTGCTTCCCCAAATTGTTGGGACGTGAATTAGCATAGCTTCCTAGAATGACTCAAATTTTTTGTTTTTGAGGCTCCTTTAATGAGCCAAAGAGTTGACAATCCACCCCAAATGCGTATTGTATCCACGAACGAATTTTACCTACCTTCTTCGCGTATAGCAAGGAATATTTGTAGGAGTCCTAAGTCCAAATACCCGGATACCATTGATCCAAACTTCTTTGACTAGGAAATGTCTAACTCCTCTGCTCCAAGTTTGAGCATGAGAGCAACCTCAACATTAGGTTTGCTCCTTTACTTCAACCTCCACCACAGTTGCATCAGAGTTCTCCTCTGTCTATGATTTTCCCAGGGATCAACAAAGTAATCCCGTTGAAGTGAACATCTCCGTATCTGTAGACAGTGTTTCTACCTACTCACGCATATCCTTGAAAGTCAAGTTGTCAGCGGGACCTCTACCGGTACCGTCGCCCTCAAGATGTCACCCTTCTCTTATAAATCTTAAGTGTGGTTGCGCTGAAACAATAGCTAATTAAACTTTTCAGTTTAAATCATTCTTTTGTTTTTCCAACTCCCAAGTCGGTGGTTGGCAGAGGGCTAACCCTCGAAGTTCCGAAAATGAAAATTCCGGGAAAATCTTAGTTACAAATCCTGGATTAGTTAAAATCCTGTACATAAACTGAGAGTTCTTATTTTCAAAATGCTGTAACTTAAGTGATTAAGTAGTGTAATTATGATCTGTGTAATTAAGTGTTTTCGAGATCTATGTTTACATTCATGGTAAAAGAAAGTCAGGTGTTAGCCACAACATTCATTCTCTTTCAAAACGTCAAAGTATAAGGTTGTCAAGATAAATAGAAAGTGTATAAAAAAGAAATAAATAGAAAAATTAAGACATTAAATTAAAATACAAATTAAATTTATTCTTATATATTAAAAAAGTTTTGTGCGTGTCTCAATATTACATGTATATATACATATATAATATACATATATTATTGCATAATTCGAAGAGTCATTTTTCCAATCTTCCATTTTGGATTGTTCTAACAATGCCTATATACTGTGGCTCCTGCTCAAAAACTGTCACGCAAGGCAGATTTCCCGGTATTAAATGTGGCAACTGTGAAAAGGTATTCCATACAAAATGCCTAAATCTCTCGGAAGATATGGTGAAAAATATTAGGGCTGGTTCTGCTGCATGGCTATGTCTTACTTGTCGTGGTACCACGAGAAGGTCGATGATTGACTACACGGAAGTCAATGAACCCGAAATACCAGAAAATCCTACACTTCATGATGTGATGGTATACCTGAACAACGTGCATCTAAAACTGCATGCCTTGGAACGATCCCAACAATTCATCAGCGACATTGTTGATAAATTAAACAATAAAATAAATGTGTTATCCGGTGAGAATCATGCGATGAAAATTAAACTCAATCATCTAGAAAAGGTTATGGATTTTTACGACAACAAAATAAGCTGGTCGGAGGATAAGGTCGATTTGCCCAACCAAATACAAAATTCGCGTAATATCATTGTCTGTGGGTTGCCCAGTAATACTATACTCACCTCAGAGCTGTTTTCTAAAGTTGTACAGAAATCAGGGGAGGCAATTTCCAATGAAGCCATCGTATCCATCGAAAAAATGAAACTAATTAATGATAACAGTTTTCTAAAAAAATCATTTATTGTTTCATTTAAATCAATTGAATATAAACAACATACATTACAATTATTTCGCAGCTGTAAATCAATGTTGTGGAATGAAATTGATTCCAGGTTGGATAACAGCAAAATTTGTCTGTTGCACCATCTCACAAAACACCAGAGTAAACTGTACACAAGCTAAAAAATTCAAAACACACAATTATCGATTTTTATGGTGCAATAACAATAAAATATTACTCCGCAAATTACCTGATTCAGATGTGGTCCACGTCCGTTCCATCAGCGATCTCAACCAGCTTGAACGAACACTGGAAAGAGCCGACAATAATTCGGATGCATAATCGCACATACTGGATGGCAATCAACAACAAGGATCTACTGGAAAAACAATATTACAACTGTATGTTGGTTCGTTTTATAACTATCCTAGTTTATTATATATTTACTTAACTTTATGTGTCTGGAGCTTCATTTTTTTATTATTATAATTAATTGGAAACTTTTGTTTACATTTTTTTTAAACATTTTTTTTGACAGTTCCGCTTTTTATTTTTTATTTTTTGGCGATATATTGGTAATGAAACCTTACAAATGCTTTTTAGGTATATGAATTGTAATGGTCGGATTACACGCATATACTCTAGACGATGGATTAATTTTTGTTTAGTTCCAATTTTTTGCCAAATGAAAATTTTTTAATTAGTATAATTTGTTTAATTTCTATTATTTTACTCACAATTATTTTAACTAATTTAAATATCCAAAGATTGTTTTGTATTTTGGATATTTTATTTTTTTACTTCTTCCATAAATTGACATTACGATTGTATATACTCATTCTCGTTCTAGTGGCAGTATATTTTCTTATCGGTATCGAAGAGTTGCATTTATTAAACATTACTTTTAATCAGATTTTGAGTTATTTTTTGCTTATTTTTAATTTCGATGTTATTTCAACATTTCTCATTATTATTAAAAGTTTGTGCAATGGATAGTAATTTAAAAGAATTTTATGTTATCCATCAAAATATAAGAAGTCTTAGGAAAAATAATGATAAACTGTGTGCATACATTGACTCCACGAAAAGGAGGCCTCTTATTATTGGTCTTTCTGAGATTTGAGCAGCTATTTATATCAATAATAACTTGCATTGTAAACAAGTTAATTTTAACTTTCAAACATTCGATGCCGTCGGTGTTACATTCACCCTAAACTCCAAATTATTATTCGTAGTTTGCATATATAGACTGAATTATACTAGTTTTAATACATTCGTTGAAGAGTTCGCCAAGCTAATTAATGACGTATCTCATACTAATTTATTTATTATGGGTGATTTCAACATCAACTTTTTACAAAACAATCCACTCCTACATAGTTTTCTAATGTTATTCTCCAATAACGGTCTTGATGTTTTGGTTTCTGAACCTACTAGAATTACAAATAGTTCGGCAACTTGTATAGACAATGTTCTGTATCGATTTGATCAAAGATACTTTAATGAGGTGTCGTGTGCTGTTTTAGATCTTAAGATATCAGATCATTGTTTAATTAACATCGAAATATCAAGGCGTATTCAATATACAAATACTAGTAGAAACATTGAGGTATCGAATGTTGATCACAATCAATTAATTAATCTGCTGACACATGAAGAATGGACAGATGTATATTGCTGCAGGGATCCGTCTTTGGCTTTTGACCATTTTTTAAACATATTTAGAGGTCACGTTGATAAATGTACTACTTCTAAATCAGTGAACAAGCAATTAATTAAGTTAAAGCAATGGATGTCCGATTGTCTCTTGAAACAAATACGTAATAGAAACAAGATTTGCCAAGTGGCCAAGAAGCACCCTAATAATAATAGACTAAAACAGTACAGTTTGAAGTTGTGTGACTCTGTAAACGAGAAAATATGCGGGACTAAAAAACAGTTTTATGTTCGACAGTTCCGTAGTAATGGCAAAAAAGCTCGCAAAAACTGGCAAACAGTGAACGAAATAATAGTTGGCCATTCACAGCATGTTCCAGTTACAGAAATTATTATTGATGAGATGAATAATTCCATTCAAGGGTCAGTTGACATTGCCAACGCATTCAACAATTATTTTACAACTGTTGGTGACTCGACGCAGTCTTCTCACAAAATGCACAATACTGAAAAAAACAGATTAATCACAGAACACTATGATATAATGAGTAGTTTCCATTTCTCATCTATATCATCTGGGGAACTGTATTCAATAATCAATTCTCTTAGAAATCGATCGGCTCCTGGTATAGACGGGGTGTCAAATTGTACTATAAAAAACGGCTTGCTTTGTGGTTGATGTATTATCGTTTATATTTAATCTAAGACTGTGTGCCTGAGAGCGATTTTTTCGACTAAATTGCCGACTAAACTAAATTAATGTGTAGTTATGCTATTACCCACCAGTTTCTATCATTTAGACTCCCGCTGAGGTTGCTTGACTATTTAGTTGTCATTTTCATTTCTTGTTTTTATTATTTTTTTATCGAATACATACAAGTAAAAATGTCTAAAAGGAAATATCTCATTCTTAAATTTCGGTTGTAATTTATAATCACACTCATGAATAATGCGATTTCCATATCCATATTTGTTTTATTTTTGCTATTTTCTTGATTTTAAATAATAAAAAATCGGTATTGTTGAAAACAATATGACGTATGAAAAGTCATAATTTAGTTTAGTTTACAATTTAGTTTACAATCGGAGGCACAGCATATTTAAAAGATACTAGTGCCACCTTTGAATGAATGACATGAATCTGTCATTAATTTAGTTTAGTCGGCAATTTAGTCGAAAAAATCGCTCTCAGGCACACAGTCTAAGTGTGGCTACAAGAATTTTTCCGGTTAACTTAAAGAAAACCGTGGTAGTTTCAATATTTAAAAAAAATGTTTAGAACATCTGTAAATAATTATCGTCCAATCTCCCTCCTCTCGGCTTTTTCAAAAATATTTGAAAAGGCTATGAAAGCTAGGTTTGTAAGCTTTTTAGATAAATTCAATTTTCTATCTCCCTTACAATTTGGTTTTAGAAAGAACAGAAATACCGAACAAGCTCTATTGTCATTTTTATAACAAATAAGTAAAAACATTGACCATAGTCTAAAGGCGTCCGTGTTATTTATAGATTTAACTAAAGCCTTTGATAGAGTGGAACATTCTACTCTTGTAATGAAGCTTCACCGCATTGGCTTTCGCGATACGATCCACAAGTGGTTATATTCATATTTAAATGGTCGTACTCAGGTAGTTAAAATAAATGGTCATTTTAGCCATGTTCTGCCAATTAATGTAGGGGTTCCTCAAGGTTCAGTCCTTGGGCCTCTACTGTTCCTGATTTATGTAAACGGAATTTTTAGACAACAATTCTGTGGCTCTCCCATTGCATTTGCTGATGATTTTTCGTTTGCCTATAGTAGTATTAGCTTACAAGATAACATTATGTATATTGATAGTGATTTGAATATGATCTCGGTTTGGCTCAAAGCTCACAATCTTCTTCTAAGTGATAAAACGAAAATATTACATTTTCGACACGGATTGTCATCACCACCAGCCATTAAGTATCATGAGTATGGTTGCAATAGGATCTGTAATTCCAGTGGATGTTTCATGGTTGACTTGGTTCATGTTTATCGTTATCTTGGCATTTTGATAGACGAACAATTAAAATGGAAGGCGCATATTGAGGGTTTGAAAAATAAGCTTTTATTGCTAGCAAGGAAAATGTACGTTTTGCGTTCATATTGCCCATTATTAATTAATAGGCAGAAACACATTGCTCGAATCATCTGTTTTAAAGAAACTTGTTCACCCTCCTGGCCCATATTTCAAACTCTTGATATTTTGCCTCTGCGTCACATGTTTGTCTTCAAGGTTTTAAGAATTTTTTACAATATCAGCGAAAACTCTTTTATTAACTATTCAGACTATAGTCTTCGATCTAGTCTTCTATTCAAAAAAAATATTCAAAAATATAATTCACATCTCAGAAGAAGTTTTTTCAATGTAATTTCACCTATTTAACAAATTACCTTGCAAGATTCGTAGGTGTTGCACCTTATCATCATTTTCAAAAGAACTAAAACATTGGCTTAGTACAACCAAGAATATTGAGGAGCTCTTCAGTTTTTATATTTGAAACTTGAACGAGTAGAGTTACACTTTCGTGACGTTTATATTATAATAGTTGGAATCAACTGTCATTAATTTTTGTCTAGAGATTATATTATTATCATCTATTATATTTATATACTTTATTATCATTTTATATCGTAAATTATTAGTTAATTAAATTATAAGTTTATTTTATACTCTAAATTATATTGTTATGTTACATTTTTTTTTCCTAAGTATTTTATAATTACAAAACATTTTTTCGTTAAAAAGGAATCAGTGTACCTGGCCCGTGTTCTGTTGAACCAAAGGTACATTTTTCTTACCAATTTATATATTTTTAAATTATTGTATATTTTTTGTAAATAAAAATTGGTAATGATTAAAAAAAAAAAAAAAAAAAAAAAAAAACATTTTCGCTACACAATTAGGTGGTGGAAGTAGTCCAACAATATCTACATGGATATCTTCAAATCGACCTAGTGGAATTTGGAAATTCCCGTGAGGTGATTTGGTGTGCCGTTGTACTTTTTTTTTTTTTTTTTTTTTTTTTTTTTTTTTTTTTTTTTATTATTCCAAGAAAAAAAATTTACATTCTTTTATATAGGAAAATATTTTACTATTTTGATACAAATTTTCAATAACTTATATGGAAGAAAAAAAACTGTAAACGATATAATATTATTCATCTAATGCTGGTACGTAACAAAAACATTAGCCAAAGCAATTCAGGCGAGAAGATACGATTATGTGAGTACAAAAAAAAAAAAAATAATAATTTGAAAAATTTGAATAACATTATAATTTATTATAAATAGAAATATTATACTTATTTAAAAAATTTAAGAAAAGCTTGTTTTTGATATAAGCTTTAAACTCTGAAATTTTAATGTTTTTTTAACATCATCCAGGCGATTAAATAAGTTCAGACCTCTATATAAAATATGCTATTTTGAGTACACGACAACCTATATTGTGGAAGACGATAATTTAATGAACCTCGAGTGATTCTTTCAGTAACGGAATAATTTGTAGGAATATCTAGATTAAATTTCAATAGGTTTTGCCTGATTTTATAAATTGTGATTAAATATTCATAATCGATTAGGTGTGTAACTGGAAGAATACGCTCATCGTAGAGCAATTTAGTCGGAGTAAGTAAAGGAAGACATTTAATAGCTTTAATAGCTTTATTTTGTATTATTTGTAAATCTTTAATATGGTCCGAACTGGCAGCTCCCCAAATCTGAATCAAATATGTTAAACTAGAATGAATATAGCCGTAGTATAGGTTGGTACGCAGATTCAGTGGTAGGAGATATCCTACTCTTCTTAAGACTCCTATGAACGGATAAATTTTGCTCTTTATTTCAGTTATGTGTTCCGTTCAAGCTAAATTACTACTCAATTTAAGACCAAGGTAGCGCGTCGAATCAACTCGTTTTATACTAACACCATTGCAAGAAATTTCATCAAATATGTTTGCCGATGGATGTTTTAGATAGAACATCATGTAATTGGTTTTGGAAAAGTTCAATCTAAGATTGTTGTGTAAGAAATAATCATTTAGCTTTATAATGTCCTGTTCCATATCCGATTTCAGTTCAATGTATGAAGAGGATTTGTACAGTAAAGCCGCGTCATCGGCAAATAGTTGTATTTTACCTTTTAGTGGTAAGCTGAAAACATCATTAATATAAACCAAAAATAATGTAGGACCAAGAATTGATCCTTGTGGAACCCCAGAAAGAACTCGCATGCTCCTAGATTCAAAATTATTTAGTCTCACAATTTGTTCTCTGTCCATAAGGTAACTTTCAATTAATTTAATTGCTTTACCAGAGACCCCGTAAATCGATAATTTTTCTAAGAGAATACGATGACTGACGCAATCGAACGCTTTTTGGATATCCAAGAACAGACAAGAGGTGTAATTTTTAGCTTCAATGGATTCATAGATATTTTCGACTAGATTAAGGGTAGCTGAAACTGTACTGCATTTTTTAGTGAACCCGTACTGATTGTTATCAATTATTTTGTTGAAGTTTAAATGTTCTAAAAGAAATTTATGGATTATCATCTCGAAAATTTTACTGAAAATTGGCAGTATAGAAATGGGTCGATAGTTTGTAAGTAGGGAGGGGTCACCTGTTTTGAAGATAGGAATAACATAAGATTTTTTCAGAAATGATGGAAATGTACAATGATCAATCCAAAAGTTAATCGCTACGGTCAGAGAATTTGCAGTGATATTATTTAAGAGTTTAACTAGATTAGCGGAAACTTTATCATAACCAGGTGCACAATTTCCCTTCAAGTTATTAATACAATTAGTCACCTCATCTGTCGTGATATATTGAAAGTTAGTTAAGAATCGGCTAATTGGGATACGTGTTACAATATAATTATTAACTGAGCTCTGCACTGACAAACTTAGCCCGACCCCTATAAAATGTTCATTAAACTTGTTTACAATTTCTTTTTGATTAGTAATAACTCTATTGTCATATTTCAGAAGCACAGTAGTTGAAGTAGACTTCCTAGATGAGGCATTATTATTGGTTAAGATTTCATTAACTAAACCCCACATCTTTCTGGGATGTGAAGCATTTTCATTAAATTTCGACGTGTAATAATTTTTTTTTGCTTTGCGTATTAACTTTATAAATTCCTTGTTAAGTAAAACATGCATTTTCTGATAGAAAACATTTTGTGGATACTTTTTACTGAGCTTAAAGAACTTATTTCGAGTTTTATCTTTGACTTGCAGTGAGGGGTTGAACCAAGGTTTATTATATGAGGAACATTTAATAATTACTGAAGAGTTCGTGGTGTTATCAGTTATAGAGGTTGTTAGGAATTGATAGAATAAATTAAATTTTGGATTCTGTTGGTTTTGATACTTATTCATAACAGTAGTAATAATTTTGTTGTAGTTGATTCTAGTTTTCTGGATGGTTTTTTTTGTAGTTTTCTTCGCTAGGATAAACTTTATAAAGAAAAACCGATGGTCACTTAAATCACAATCACCGTAATAAACATGAAATTGTTCTTCAAAGTTCGATAAAATATGATCAATCACAGTTCGAGAATTGCAGGTAATACGAGTGGAAAAGTTCTCATCAATTTGGTTTATAATAAAATAATTATTCGTTAACAGGCTTAACCGGTAGTTAAGAATCTGAGTAGCCGAATTATCAAGTAAATTTTGATTGAAGTCTCCAACTATTATTTGGGTTTTAAAACTGTACGTTATATTTTCGAGCATATTGAGAAAAGATGAGTGACATGTATGTGGTGGTTTGTAAAATCCTGTAATATGTAAATTTAATAATTTAGAATAAAGTACCAAATATTCGTTTTCTTCAATAATTTCTGATTGCGAAAAGCAAAAATCTAAATCCTTGTGAGCATACATAGTAATGCCGCCACCGCCTCGATTTTCACGAGTACTATGATAGGACTTATAGAGGTCTAAATTATGAAATCTGAAATCTGATTTATAGAGAAATGTTTCAGTTAGGATAATGATGTCTATATGTTCTTTCAATGATGACAGAAAAAGTTCTGGCGCATCAAGTTTATTACTCAATCTATTTATATTTATATAAAAGATATTCAAAGTTAGCAGATTCTTAGTTTCCTGCGAAAATTGAAATAAATTTAGGTAATGCTTATTGTTACTCACAAACGACATATTTCACAATATTATAAAATGTACGGTCCTTTTTTCTTCAAAATTAAATATCGTGTATGTTGCGAAAAATTAGTATTAATTACATTGTAAGTTAAATGTGATTTAGAATATTGCTTATCTAAAAAAAAGGCAAAGAAAGAAAAAAAAAAATCGTTAAATATTCAAATTCATAAATAAAAAATAAAAATACATAATTAAAATAAGTTAACATGTGAATGATCTGCTTAATAAGCAAATGATTTATTTGAATGGAGTGACGTCATTTACACTTTTTATAATTACAGGTTGGTCATCGGCAGTTTTCTTGACATATATATTGTTATGGCGGAACCAACAATGCATGATTTTTTTCTTTTTTTTTAAATCAATCAGCTCCTTCATTATAGTGTTGTTTGTGGGGGTCAATCTTTCCCGTATGTTTATAATATCTTTGTTATTTACCAAGTTTGAATAAAGTTGCCTAAGGAAGATCGGCCCGTTCTCACGAATTTTATCCATTAGAAAGTTCTTAGCTTCGATAGTTTTGAATTTCACAATTAAATGGACATAATTCCCTCTTCCACTACGCGCACTCCTTTTGGTTGTATTTGTGAAAGTCCGGAGAAACTTAGACTCTATATTTTCTAGCCCAAAATTGTAGATTTTATTTAATTGAGATAATACATCATCCAAATTGTTGGTATTATTTGGAAGACCAGTAATCAGCAGGTCTCGATTTAACTGCTGCTGCTTTAAAAAATTAACTTCTAGAAGCAAAGCTTCAACAACAGAAGATGTAGTACCAAGGTCTGTTGCAACATGGTCAATCCTAGTGTCCATCTTTTTCATATCGGATTTTATTTCTGCTATCGAATCCTTCAATAGTTGTTTAGAGTCAGCAATGCTCTCGGTGATTTGTTTGTGACTATCGTTGTTGAGTTCAAGAAGTTTCCCAATAGCAAACATGATATTTGCGTTGGTTGGGTTTTGTAATTTTAGAATGTCACCAAGACTCATTTTAGACAGAATATTGTTATTATATAATTTAGATTAATAACAAGAACGATTATTATGTAAAATTAAAACAGCTGATGTTGTTTGTATGTTGTATGAAGTAAACAATAAAATTTACCGTTGATCAACTTAACACAAATGTATTAAAATCAAACAAAAAATTGACTATTTATTTCAGATATTAACTATCATAACAGGTTTATAGTTAGTTTTTATGGTATTAAACTGAATCAATAATACGATTTAGTTATTAGTATTAGGTATATTAATATGCACTTTCTCTATGATACAGTATCTCGGGCAATATGGCAAAAATTAAATTATACACATTTAGCAAAAAATATTATCTTCACTGCATTTAATTTGTGATTAATTTGAGTGTACCAGCAGAGTAAATTTCTGTCCAATGCCGTAATCGTTTACGCCAACAAAAATAAAAACCGAGCAACTATTTACAGTAAACAGAGATATTATTTTTTTTTTCATTTCTTAAAAATGTTTTTTGTAAATAAAATTTGATGAATATATTGCAACTTTATTCAGTTTTCAAAAAACAAAACACAGTTTAAAATGCACTTTATATAGTTATCGTAATTTACCACTTATTGATATATTTTAAATCACTAATTTAGAAAAATTAATCTTCCGCAACAAACTCAAACGTCTACTCTATCGCCATATTTACATTTTTGGCAGGATAAACAAGATTTCGCTCACACACTCACTGTCATACTCACTGTCATACTACCAAAAGCATCGTGAAGTGACGAGTTTACGAGTTGTTGGTACACTTGGATGTGAAATATTATGCAGAGTGTCGAAGATAGTTAGACGTAATGTCTTTGGAATGTACGGACAATTCTTGCCTGTAGATATATCACAGTAAATTGTTAAATCGGCCAATGGAAATTCATCTTATTTCCATTTGGAAGTGCGCAGATTTATAGAATTATAGAGAGTAAGTCTTGTAGTTCTTAATCGCGAGCTTGTACTTGTGCGATTGTTATGATGTAGCGAGTTGCTGCGGAGGCAAGCTCGTGGTTGGAAGTCCGAGAAAGTGTGTCGGCGACCACATTGTCTTTACCTTGTATGTGCTGTATGCCTGTCGTAAATTGAGAGACGTAGTCTAAGTGGCGTGCTTGCCTTGGGTTTCACTCCTCTTTAGAGGTTATTGTTCTAGTAGGCGGTTTGTTGTCGGTGAAAATAGTGAATTCCCGACCCTCGACAAAATATCGAAAGTGTTTGATTGCTTGATGCGGAATATTTTCTTTCAACATCTGATAATTTCTTGGAGAAAAATCCAACAGGCTCCCAGATCTTATTGTTGAGTTGTTTTAAGACCGCGCCTATTGCTGTGTTGGATGCGTCAATGCTAAAAGAGCAATATTTTCTAAGCTTTTCAAGGTAGTAGTTTACCAAACCGACGAATTGCAGAATTTGTTTAATGCTCTAGGAATTCTCTAATGGCATTAATTCGCCCTCCGGACGGCAGAATGCCATAAGGCGTAATCTTGTAACTGAGAAAGTCACACCCAAACACACATTTTGCGGTGTTGATGTTGATACCGTAATTTGATAATTCTCGGAGGCTACGAGAATGTCCTCTATATAAACAAAAACGAAATCGAGATCTCTCACGATTTCGTTGATGAAACGCTGAAATGTTTGTGCAGCATTTTTAAGTCCAAATGACATTCGGGTGAACTCAAATAGACCAGTGGTGTAGTTATTGCCGTTTTATGTATGTCTCCAGATGTGAACACCCTATCCAATAAAGCCCGTTTCATTGATATTAAAAATATATTTGTTTGTTTTATTATAATTTAAACTTGAGTAACTCTATAAAAACACCCTTTATAAAACAAAGGTTCTAAAAAATATTTAAACACACTGATTGGTTTGAAAAATAACAGAAAGCTTCGTCTCTACGGAAAGTCCATGAAAAAAATGGCGGAATCTTACGGCTCTTATATTTAGGAGGCTCTGCTACTATTACCATGAAAAATTACTTTTGTTTGATTTTGCAATCTAAATGGAAGGTTTCATCGACATTTTAAAATATAAAAATTACAAGCAAATCGCAAGTTCATTAAATTCCAATCTATATTTAATCGATCTGTGCGACTAAATTGGTCACTGATTATGAGTAATTGATTAAAATTGGTTTAAGTCCTAACACGTTGATTACCAAACCGTTGTATGTAATCTATTAGTATTTTTGTTCTAATAAAAAATTATTCCACTTAGATTTTATTAAGATACAATCCCAAATTCCATTTGTTGTTAAATACCATGTAATTTCAGAGCTCGAGCCGCGTCATCGGCAAATAGTTGTATTTTACCTTTTAGTGGTAAGCTGAAAACATCATTAATATAAACCAAAAATAATGTAGGACCAAGAATTGATCCTTGTGGAACCCCAGAAAGAACTCGCATGCTCCTAGATTCAAAATTATTTAGTCTCACAATTTGTTCTCTGTCCATAAGGTAACTTTCAATTAATTTAATTGCTTTACCAGAGACCCCGTAAATCGATAATTTTTCTAAGAGAATACGATGACTGACGCAATCGAACGCTTTTTGGATATCCAAGAACAGACAAGAGGTGTAATTTTTAGCTTCAATGGATTCATAGATATTTTCGACTAGATTAAGGGTAGCTGAAACTGTACTGCATTTTTTAGTGAACCCGTACTGATTGTTATCAATTATTTTGTTGAAGTTTAAATGTTCTAAAAGAAATTTATGGATTATCATCTCGAAAATTTTACTGAAAATTGGCAGTATAGAAATGGGTCGATAGTTTGTAAGTAGGGAGGGGTCACCTGTTTTGAAGATAGGAATAACATAAGATTTTTTCAGAAATGATGGAAATGTACAATGATCAATCCAAAAGTTAATCGCTACGGTCAGAGAATTTGCAGTGATATTATTTAAGAGTTTAACTAGATTAGCGGAAACTTTATCATAACCAGGTGCACAATTTCCCTTCAAGTTATTAATACAATTAGTCACCTCATCTGTCGTGATATATTGAAAGTTAGTTAAGAATCGGCTAATTGGGATACGTGTTACAATATAATTATTAACTGAGCTCTGCACTGACAAACTTAGCCCGACCCCTATAAAATGTTCATTAAACTTGTTTACAATTTCTTTTTGATTAGTAATAACTCTATTGTCATATTTCAGAAGCACAGTAGTTGAAGTAGACTTCCTAGATGAGGCATTATTATTGGTTAAGATTTCATTAACTAAACCCCACATCTTTCTGGGATGTGAAGCATTTTCATTAAATTTCGACGTGTAATAATTTTTTTTTGCTTTGCGTATTAACTTTATAAATTCCTTGTTAAGTAAAACATGCATTTTCTGATAGAAAACATTTTGTGGATACTTTTTACTGAGCTTAAAGAACTTATTTCGAGTTTTATCTTTGACTTGCAGTGAGGGGTTGAACCAAGGTTTATTATATGAGGAACATTTAATAATTACTGAAGAGTTCGTGGTGTTATCAGTTATAGAGGTTGTTAGGAATTGATAGAATAAATTAAATTTTGGATTCTGTTGGTTTTGATACTTATTCATAACAGTAGTAATAATTTTGTTGTAGTTGATTCTAGTTTTCTGGATGGTTTTTTTTGTAGTTTTCTTCGCTAGGATAAACTTTATAAAGAAAAACCGATGGTCACTTAAATCACAATCACCGTAATAAACATGAAATTGTTCTTCAAAGTTCGATAAAATATGATCAATCACAGTTCGAGAATTGCAGGTAATACGAGTGGAAAAGTTCTCATCAATTTGGTTTATAATAAAATAATTATTCGTTAACAGGCTTAACCGGTAGTTAAGAATCTGAGTAGCCGAATTATCAAGTAAATTTTGATTGAAGTCTCCAACTATTATTTGGGTTTTAAAACTGTACGTTATATTTTCGAGCATATTGAGAAAAGATGAGTGACATGTATGTGGTGGTTTGTAAAATCCTGTAATATGTAAATTTAATAATTTAGAATAAAGTACCAAATATTCGTTTTCTTCAATAATTTCTGATTGCGAAAAGCAAAAATCTAAATCCTTGTGAGCATACATAGTAATGCCGCCACCGCCTCGATTTTCACGAGTACTATGATAGGACTTATAGAGGTCTAAATTATGAAATCTGAAATCTGATTTATAGAGAAATGTTTCAGTTAGGATAATGATGTCTATATGTTCTTTCAATGATGACAGAAAAAGTTCTGGCGCATCAAGTTTATTACTCAATCTATTTATATTTATATAAAAGATATTCAAAGTTAGCAGATTCTTAGTTTCCTGCGAAAATTGAAATAAATTTAGGTAATGCTTATTGTTACTCACAAACGACATATTTCACAATATTATAAAATGTACGGTCCTTTTTTCTTCAAAATTAAATATCGTGTATGTTGCGAAAAATTAGTATTAATTACATTGTAAGTTAAATGTGATTTAGAATATTGCTTATCTAAAAAAAAGGCAAAGAAAGAAAAAAAAAAATCGTTAAATATTCAAATTCATAAATAAAAAATAAAAATACATAATTAAAATAAGTTAACATGTGAATGATCTGCTTAATAAGCAAATGATTTATTTGAATGGAGTGACGTCATTTACACTTTTTATAATTACAGGTTGGTCATCGGCAGTTTTCTTGACATATATATTGTTATGGCGGAACCAACAATGCATGATTTTTTTCTTTTTTTTTAAATCAATCAGCTCCTTCATTATAGTGTTGTTTGTGGGGGTCAATCTTTCCCGTATGTTTATAATATCTTTGTTATTTACCAAGTTTGAATAAAGTTGCCTAAGGAAGATCGGCCCGTTCTCACGAATTTTATCCATTAGAAAGTTCTTAGCTTCGATAGTTTTGAATTTCACAATTAAATGGACATAATTCCCTCTTCCACTACGCGCACTCCTTTTGGTTGTATTTGTGAAAGTCCGGAGAAACTTAGACTCTATATTTTCTAGCCCAAAATTGTAGATTTTATTTAATTGAGATAATACATCATCCAAATTGTTGGTATTATTTGGAAGACCAGTAATCAGCAGGTCTCGATTTAACTGCTGCTGCTTTAAAAAATTAACTTCTAGAAGCAAAGCTTCAACAACAGAAGATGTAGTACCAAGGTCTGTTGCAACATGGTCAATCCTAGTGTCCATCTTTTTCATATCGGATTTTATTTCTGCTATCGAATCCTTCAATAGTTGTTTAGAGTCAGCAATGCTCTCGGTGATTTGTTTGTGACTATCGTTGTTGAGTTCAAGAAGTTTCCCAATAGCAAACATGATATTTGCGTTGGTTGGGTTTTGTAATTTTAGAATGTCACCAAGACTCATTTTAGACAGAATATTGTTATTATATAATTTAGATTAATAACAAGAACGATTATTATGTAAAATTAAAACAGCTGATGTTGTTTGTATGTTGTATGAAGTAAACAATAAAATTTACCGTTGATCAACTTAACACAAATGTATTAAAATCAAACAAAAAATTGACTATTTATTTCAGATATTAACTATCATAACAGGTTTATAGTTAGTTTTTATGGTATTAAACTGAATCAATAATACGATTTAGTTATTAGTATTAGGTATATTAATATGCACTTTCTCTATGATACAGTATCTCGGGCAATATGGCAAAAATTAAATTATACACATTTAGCAAAAAATATTATCTTCACTGCATTTAATTTGTGATTAATTTGAGTGTACCAGCAGAGTAAATTTCTGTCCAATGCCGTAATCGTTTACGCCAACAAAAATAAAAACCGAGCAACTATTTACAGTAAACAGAGATATTATTTTTTTTTTCATTTCTTAAAAATGTTTTTTGTAAATAAAATTTGATGAATATATTGCAACTTTATTCAGTTTTCAAAAAACAAAACACAGTTTAAAATGCACTTTATATAGTTATCGTAATTTACCACTTATTGATATATTTTAAATCACTAATTTAGAAAAATTAATCTTCCGCAACAAACTCAAACGTCTACTCTATCGCCATATTTACATTTTTGGCAGGATAAACAAGATTTCGCTCACACACTCACTGTCATACTCACTGTCATACTACCAAAAGCATCGTGAAGTGACGAGTTTACGAGTTGTTGGTACACTTGGATGTGAAATATTATGCAGAGTGTCGAAGATAGTTAGACGTAATGTCTTTGGAATGTACGGACAATTCTTGCCTGTAGATATATCACAGTAAATTGTTAAATCGGCCAATGGAAATTCATCTTATTTCCATTTGGAAGTGCGCAGATTTATAGAATTATAGAGAGTAAGTCTTGTAGTTCTTAATCGCGAGCTTGTACTTGTGCGATTGTTATGATGTAGCGAGTTGCTGCGGAGGCAAGCTCGTGGTTGGAAGTCCGAGAAAGTGTGTCGGCGACCACATTGTCTTTACCTTGTATGTGCTGTATGCCTGTCGTAAATTGAGAGACGTAGTCTAAGTGGCGTGCTTGCCTTGGGTTTCACTCCTCTTTAGAGGTTATTGTTCTAGTAGGCGGTTTGTTGTCGGTGAAAATAGTGAATTCCCGACCCTCGACAAAATATCGAAAGTGTTTGATTGCTTGATGCGGAATATTTTCTTTCAACATCTGATAATTTCTTGGAGAAAAATCCAACAGGCTCCCAGATCTTATTGTTGAGTTGTTTTAAGACCGCGCCTATTGCTGTGTTGGATGCGTCAATGCTAAAAGAGCAATATTTTCTAAGCTTTTCAAGGTAGTAGTTTACCAAACCGACGAATTGCAGAATTTGTTTAATGCTCTAGGAATTCTCTAATGGCATTAATTCGCCCTCCGGACGGCAGAATGCCATAAGGCGTAATCTTGTAACTGAGAAAGTCACACCCAAACACACATTTTGCGGTGTTGATGTTGATACCGTAATTTGATAATTCTCGGAGGCTACGAGAATGTCCTCTATATAAACAAAAACGAAATCGAGATCTCTCACGATTTCGTTGATGAAACGCTGAAATGTTTGTGCAGCATTTTTAAGTCCAAATGACATTCGGGTGAACTCAAATAGACCAGTGGTGTAGTTATTGCCGTTTTATGTATGTCTCCAGATGTGAACACCCTATCCAATAAAGCCCGTTTCATTGATATTAAAAATATATTTGTTTGTTTTATTATAATTTAAACTTGAGTAACTCTATAAAAACACCCTTTATAAAACAAAGGTTCTAAAAAATATTTAAACACACTGATTGGTTTGAAAAATAACAGAAAGCTTCGTCTCTACGGAAAGTCCATGAAAAAAATGGCGGAATCTTACGGCTCTTATATTTAGGAGGCTCTGCTACTATTACCATGAAAAATTACTTTTGTTTGATTTTGCAATCTAAATGGAAGGTTTCATCGACATTTTAAAATATAAAAATTACAAGCAAATCGCAAGTTCATTAAATTCCAATCTATATTTAATCGATCTGTGCGACTAAATTGGTCACTGATTATGAGTAATTGATTAAAATTGGTTTAAGTCCTAACACGTTGATTACCAAACCGTTGTATGTAATCTATTAGTATTTTTGTTCTAATAAAAAATTATTCCACTTAGATTTTATTAAGATACAATCCCAAATTCCATTTGTTGTTAAATACCATGTAATTTAGTACAATGTAATGTACCTATTTTTTCGATGCAAGATTAAAATAACAATAAAAATTGTGATAAAATTATCAAACAATAAATTAAATATTTTTTTTTATATTTAAATCATTATTTATTGAAATAGATTTTTAGTTCTATATGCGATACGATTGCATGCATCCCAACCAACATCTTTTGTGTACACGGCTAAGTCTAATAATCATAATAATATTTTTAAATCTCAATAACAATAACTCATTCAATAACCATGTGTGTCTTCTTATATATACGCGATTCTCTTAAGGAATATACATAAATGAACATAAAAATAAAATTGGTTACAACAATATAATGTATGAATGTCGTCTCTCTCGTGTATATCGCGTCAAGAAGATGTTATAATTTAAATAACAATTGGATTTATTGAATATATGCGCGCGCCCTGTGCGGCTTAAGAAGTTGATTTTCTCGTTATGCAAATTAAATCCCTAATTTTTTCGGCGACCCCATCCATATACATACTTAAATATATTATATATGATAAAATAATCATGTCAAATTTCTTGTGAATGAAATATATTGTACTCGTAATATTATTATTATTGTTGTTGTTGTAATCGGTTCATAGTTCAAATGGGGTATAGGTATAAAATAAATAAGGAAGTTGGGTTAAATAATGAAATGAAAATAGTTTTATGCTTATCTGACATCGGCAAACACTCACTGATATAATACCTGGTGGTAGTATATTATTGTTTGGTACATAAAAACCATTTTATATGCGCCCGTGTATATTCCTAGAAAAATCGTAACTTGAGAGAATTCCGCTTTACGGTTTTAAATTCGGTCTTCATGGTTTTTCACCGCCGCGCACATAATTAAGATGACGCAATGTTTATCTTATCATATTATTTTATTACCTTTATTATTATTTTATTTTTGGTTGGTTTGTTGTTAATTAAAAATGAATATATATACTTACATATATAAGAAAAGCCAAGAATTTACATTTTTTGGTGTACTGTTGATATTTAAAAAAAAAAATTCTAACTAAACCCCGTTCTTGTGATGATTAATGTCTTTGGTTCGAAATTTTAATTTTATTATACTCGTACATCGTGAGGTAATTAATTTTTATTCTTTATGTATGTATATAACAAACTCGTACACACATAAAATATTTGACACCACAAATATTATTTTTAATTAAGTCCAATAAATCTAAACCAATTTATGTCATAAATTGCATAACGAATAGCTACACACTAATTACACATTCGTAATCAAACCTTGTTCATAGGTATGTAATTACTATCTAATTGCACACCGTAAACTAGATTTTATTATTTTCGCGCGTATGTAAATTTTATTTTAATTGATTGAGATACGGTGTAAACAACATTGTATAAAGACGCAGCAATGTTAAATTGTTATTATTAATTAAAGAAGTAAACGATGCAAAATTTATTGACATTTTAAAAAACCAATCACAGTATGAACCGTATATATGGATATTGAATCTATCCTGCTGGCATGCGCTGCATATACAAATCTGTCAATAAATTATAGCATAATTTATGGTTGGCGAATTCAATTATGTTTTAGCGAGAAAAACGTATCTGTCTGCATATGAGTCTTGTTAAGAAATCGCGTGCAAGCCCCATTACAAAATTGTTAATTTGATGTCAATTAGTTTTACAAGATGACCATCATCATTGTATGTTTGTATACATGAGAGCGCGCAGTTTGGTTTGCGCGAATGAATTTTAATTGTGCAATTTTCTGGTTATATCGTATATATTTATACATAAATGCTAATTTGTGTGTGAAATTTTGTAACAAAGGACAGCATAATTTTTATTTTGATTATCACTTTATCATAAAAAAAGAGACAAAGTAAAAACAAAAACCTATAAAGTTTTTTTTTTTTATTATTGGGGGTATAAATAAGTTTTTCAGGCAGCATGCGCATTCCGCGTCGAAAAAATTCGTCGCGTTTTGAGGCGATGAAAGAATCGACCTAATTTATGCTTCTTCGTCATTGACCGAAACAAGTGGTAGTCGGAAGAAGACTTGCAACATGTGGTCAAGCGTTGTCGTACTGAAAAATCTCTTTTTCATGTCCTTTTGCATATTGTTTGCGTTTGAGCTTAATTGCATAGCAATTTTTGTTGATAACGTTCTTCAGTGATGGTTTCGTTAGGCTAGAAGTAGGTCATAGTAGATCACTCGCATGTCATGAGTATTCCGTTTGACGGTTGAAGTTGATGCATGACCGGCTTACCCCACTATTTTCTGCGCTTTGAATTGTCGTAGTGGATCCACTTTTCGCCCATCGTCACGATTTGATGCAAAAAGCTCTGTCGATTTTAACTTTGGAGTTGTTACGGGTAGCATGAAGCCAACCCGCAGGTTTCATCTAAACAAATCCTGGCCTACACCGTGTAACAGAACAGAATAAAAATAAACGCAAACAAAAAACTGAAATTAAATTGAATTTTTACTCCAGAATCCGTCGACCGAAATTTGAGGGACGTGAATTAATAAAATAATAACCGAGTGTTGTCACCCAGGAACGACCGGATCTCCCCGAATGACAAGCATAATGTCAGGTGAAGAAACCCCCTGAATGACCCATCGACCCTTGGATGTCCCAGGGTAATAGCTAAACAAAAGTAAATTGGGGCCGATGGGGGAAAAAATAAACCAAATGCCAAGAACCATACGCAGTGCTGTTTTTTATTGGTTAAAATTCCTGCGGTGGAAGATGACAACCAAAAACGAGCATTTTTGCTAGTCTATTGTTGGAGATTTTAATTTCAGCATTTTGCAAAAATTATGTAACGGGGACGTGGTAAGTAAGACATTTTGTCTCAAAAATGCATATTTTGGCCGCGCGATACGAATTTAACAAGACTGTTATGAAACCAAACCAAACGTATGCTGAATGGGTTGCCGATCTTTGTGGTGTAGCCAGAAACTGTGCTTTCAAATGTCCTAAAGACACGTGTAAAACTTCATTCGTCGATGATTTAATTAGAGACATCATTGTTATAAACACGCCACACAATGTGGTCCGTGTGTCATGTCTACAAAAGCAAAATCCAACGCTCGATGAGGTGCTAGAAATTGCGAGAATTTATGAGTCCACAATAAAAACGTGTTTGACTATAAAATGAGAGGCAGATGCAGCCGAAATAAACGAATTATCTCACGATGCTGTTCGTTTTCCAAATCGCAATCAAGAGCGATCGAATTCCCGTTCGAATTTTTACCGTTCGTGTCCTAAATGTATAGACGAATACGATCGTCGACGCTGCCGCTTTGCCAATGCTATTTGTGATCACTGTTGGAAAATATGTC
This sequence comes from Nephrotoma appendiculata, assembly GCA_947310385.1. NCBI lineage: Eukaryota > Metazoa > Arthropoda > Insecta > Diptera > Tipulidae > Nephrotoma > Nephrotoma appendiculata. Next base: position 82,870,937 of record OX371224.1, on the reverse strand, counting down.
ATATTGCTAGTGTTTGTATGACACGTTCGAGGGGTCCATCCACATCAAGGCCAAATAACCGATATGACGATAACCATCAACGCGATAATAACGTATACCGACGCCGTACTCATTATCGGCACCGCTCGAGTTCCAGTCATAGCCCAGCCAGGGATCGAAATGTTACCAATTCAATTGATGTACATTCACCATCATCGGTTTTTACTGTAAACAACTCGTGTAGTAAATGTTGGATTGGACTTAAAGTAAACGGACATTCAATCTCATTTAAAATGGATACTATGGTGCAACTTGTACGATGGTGGGTCTAAATGTGTACCGAAAACTTGGAAATCCGATTTGTACACCGACATCAAAAATTGTTCGAGCTTATGGAGGAAACATGATCAAGGTGAAAGGTACATGCTACGTAAACGGTACATGCTACGTATTCGGATATGTGCGGATTTCAAGGTAACACTGAATCCCCAAATTGAAATCGATCGGCATCCGATTCCCAATCCGATTCGGGATTGCAAGCGCTCCGGGAATTTTCCAACGGTTGATGGAACAACTGACCGTTTATCTAAAATTTTGTGGTGTGTATTTAGATGATTTAATCATTTCCGGAGAGTCACACGAGGAACATCTAAAAACCCTTGAAATGTTATTATGTCGATTAGAGGAAAACGGTTTCAAATGTCGTTCCAATAAATGTGAATTCGCAAAAGTCGAGAGAGATTACTTGGGGCATATAATCGACAAACACGGTATTCGTCCTTCAAGCACTGGTTTGAGTGCTATTAAAAATTTACCTCGACCGCTGAACTTAAAGGAAGTGGATTCTTTTATTGGAAAGATAAATTATTATAATAAATTCATCCAAAAAATTTCCAATTTAGCAGCGCCATTAAATAAGCTACGTTCAAAAAATTCTCAATTTCATTGGGAAACCGAGCAGGATGATGCTTTCCAGCAACTTAAGGGAGCTATTAAGAACCCTGCTCGTTTGAGTCATTTTCGTGATGATCTTAGACTTTTATTGGTGACAGATGGTTCGGCATACGGCATAGGCGCCGTGCACTCACATTGTTTTCCGGATGGAACCGAACATCCAACCGCATTTGCATCCAAAACTCTGGATAAAGCTCAACAAAATTATAGCCAGATAGAAAAAAAAGCATTATCTATCATTTATGGTGTCACTAAATTTCACCAGTATCTTCACGGTAGGAAGTTCCAACCGGTGACGGATCAAAAACCCCTTCACACATTATTTACCCCAAATAAAAATTAACAATACACACTATCAATCGAGTGCAAAGATGCACGCACAAGCATGGCAACGCAGATGCACTCTCCCGATTGCCATGCGGCCCTGATCACACGTTTGATTCTAGCGAAGAATCCTGCCATTACATTGATGATATATACGGTTAGCAATTGAAAACTGCCCTATTGATGTTTCAACAATTCGAAAATACACACACGATAATACCGGGCTGCGTCAAGTTTTAGAATATATAAAATTTGGATGGCCAAAATATTTACCACAGTTCACAAACCAAATGTCCTACTTAACCGCCTGTTTTCGGCGACAAGACACAATTTCTTCATTTAATAATGTTATATTTTTGCAGATAGATCACACACGCGTAGTCATTCCACCAGCACTCTAAGACAAAACAAACTCCATCAAGGAGACTGGGGCATTACCAGGATTAAACAGCTCGCTAGACGATATTGCTGGTGGGCATCGATTGAGGATGACATCGAGAATATGGTAAAGCGTTGCGAAAGTTGCTCAACCTATGGTACTTCATCGAAAAAAGAATTTTCTGAATGACAGCACCGTCTAGCCCATGAGACCGGATACACGTTGATTTCGCTGGGCCATTTATGTCAAAGATGTGGCTAGTCGCAGTGGACGAATTTTCGAGATATCCGTTTGTTGTACAAATGTCGAAAACAACTTCAACTTGCACTATATATGCTCTCCAGCAACTGTTTGCTCACCTAACGTCCGCATCTTTCCATCCCGAATCCAATGGTGAAGCTGAAAGATTCGTACGCACTTTTAAAACAGTCATGAAAAAGAACTGTTTTGATAGGATCTCTAATGATGTTGCTCTTACGAAATTTTTGGCAACATATCGCTCAACTCCACTTACCAATTGTAATTGATCTCCTGCCGAAATCCTACACGGTAGGCTACCAAGAACTTTACTGTCATCGTTATGCGAGCCTGAACGAGTTCACGATGCGGAGTTTTCCTCAACTAAATTCAAAATAAATGATCGTGTCTATGCTAAAGATTTTGTAAACAGAGGAACGTGGAGGAAAGGTTACATTTCAAAATGTTAAGGTCGCCGATTGTACATGGTGGCAACGAACAGGGGGATTTGGAAGCGACATTAAAACCAACTTCAAGGTCGAGTTTCGTAAGAATCCGCTGACAAATTCGGAAGCGAAATATCCACTGAAATTATTGATGCATCGCTCATTATAGTGACAGAAGCTTCATCAACAGCATTTTTTGGTGAATCTGAAACCTCACCATGTCCAATACGGTCACAAGATACAACTACCAGTGAAAGTCAGCCAACTCCACTAAGATGATCATCACGAGTAACGAAAAAGACCATTCGATTTCAATATTATTTTTCATTAATGTAAATTTGTTTCATTTCCGCAAGATGTCAGGTCAACAATTTTAGGAAGGAGGAGCTGTTATATCTATTTATTTATCATATGTATTTATAAAAAACTGTAATATCTTACTGTCATGCTTATTTAGAAAACACTAAAACTAGTCTCATCAAAGGTCCCGTTTAATGGTTAACTGTATACTCTTGTAATCACTAGTTTTTTATTTTTTTTTAAGTAATAAAATTTTAATTACTTATTTTGCATACCGTAAAATATATTTAATAATCGCACACCATTTTCACATTCAAAATTTAAAACTGAGCTGAAAATACAGAACTCGACGGTTCTTTACAAAATTCCAAGCCAGACTAAAAAAATTCTCGCACCAAAACCAAAATTGTAAAACTATATTTTCGCTTTTTCATGCGCGTCACTCGCTTACAAAAATACTCTTCTATATTCTTACTGATCGCACACACGCACAAGGTGCACAATGGTCCAGCTCTCAAAATTATTCGACGTTTACCGGATACTGTATAGTAGCGTGCAAAACGTGAACCAGAGTATAAAGGCTAATTCACACTCACAAAAAAAAAACCTTAGTGTCAAATGCTCGAGAACAGTTGTCAATGCCATCAGTAAAAGGGATCATTTTGTCGATGGTAACAAAATTAACATGACGTAACACAGGTGAAAAAAGGGCATCCGACATCGCTTGGCTTGAGTTCATACGAAACCAAATTTTCTTGTTTTTGCACTATACCGTCTTGAGACGGTTTTAAATCACTTGTTGAGTCACACCCAAAGCTCCTTTTGAGCTTGACATCTCGAGCTCCTCTTGATTTTGACATGCATCATGGTACAATAACGCCTCCAACTCAACGTCTTCAAACTTTACCGGTCTCCCTTCGCGTTCTCTGTCACTGGTGTCAAAATCGCCACTTTTAAAACGGAAGAATCAATACTTACATGTTTTTATCGATGAAGCATGTTCTCCACATGCTTCACACAGCAATCGACGACCGTTAGCTGCAATTTTCTTCAAAAAAGCACAAAGGTTGACTTGCTTAGCCTTAGAGCACAAAAAATATGTAGTTTACACATCAGCGAAATGACACATACTGATTTTTAGAAGGAAATGATGACACTTTAACAAGAATATAGGTTACAAGATGGCCCGTTTAGATTTTCCATTTCGTTGTAAGTTGTTCAGGTAGTCTTTATCGAAACGCTTCCAGAAACATTGAGCATGTTGTTCTACTTGCTGCCATCTCGACAATCGCGACGATGCTATATCATCTAGGTTAATTTCCGGCACGGTTGCTTTAGTTGAACCCATCAAAAAATGAGCGGGTGCCAAAGCTGTGAAAGAATCATCATCTTCCGAGATTGGACATAGAGGTTGGGAGTTTAATATTGCTTCAATTTGATATAAACGCATAGTCATCCCCTCAAAAGTTAGGTGACCGTAGTTTTCCGTAACTCTGTTGAGGTGGGTTTTAACGGATTTTATAGTGGATTACCCGAATCCCCCGAAATGTGGTGCGCCCGGCGGAATGTGGTGCCAGTTTATTTGGTTCAAAACACAAAATTCTAAAATGACATTATCATTAATTTTTGAGTTATTGAATTGATATACCTCTAAGTTTTCTGCTTGCTATGCAGCTTAGAATTCGTATAGCCTTTGTGAAATAATTAATTGGAATACCTCATCTTCACTAACTTCGCATTTGGTAACTAATGGTATTATGGAGGCAGTTCGCTTTTTCTTCTCGCAAGTGGTATCTATGTAAAAACCTGTTGTTTTATAGTTGGCCATAAGTCTTCTGGTTGAATTAGACATGGTGCACCATGTCAGCACTGATAAACTATCAATAGTTTCGTTGGTAAGACACCCTTCGAAGCATAGTCTGCTGGATTTTTATCTGACTTTTTATCTTTCAGATACTGTTTTCCTTACTTCATTTAATAGTTGCGCCAGCAAATGCGCACCGGATTATTCCAATCTTGGGAGCAATATCTGCTTTATAGGTACAACTTTCGTTTTATAGGTAACTCACTAGTTCTATTTGAATATCTCCCTCTTCATTTGAAAATCGATTATAGACTACTGCTGAATACGACCTTTTACTGGCATCGCAAAAACCATGAAGCTGTAGCCCTTCCTTTCGCATATATCTCCTAAATTTTGAGCTGCTCGAAATGTGGAAGTTCTGGGTTAAGCCTATTCCATACCATCGCGATATCATCAAGCAGCTCATCGTCCCATTCTTGTTTTCTTAACCACAATTGCTGATAAATAATTTTATCAAAAACTTTGGACGCATTAAATATTAAGTATCGCTTGGTTAGGATGATTTCGTCTGGAAGATTGACTTTAAATGACAACACATCTTCCTTTGAATTCCATTGAAGTTCTAGTATCTTAGTGGTCCAATTATTTTCCTCGATTGGAACTATCGACTTGTGTTCGTCTAATGGCTGATCCAGTAATTCAGAAGCATTAGATTTCCATTTTCGCAAGTTGAAACCTCTTAGAGAAAGTATTTTTGTTAACTGTTCTTTCAAGTATTTGGCTTCCTCCAAAGTGTCCGCACCAGATATATAATCGTAACGATTGGATATTCTAAGAAATCGAATGCAGCTTGTTGAAGAAAACGAATCGCTAAGAACGCTGAACTGGCCATCCCAAAGGTAACAGTGGTTAATTTGTAATGCTTCAACGGCTCACTAACAAGTTCTCTCCACAGAATCCTTAAAAATCTTGATCTTCATCGGCTACTAAAACCTGACGATACATCTTTTCAGTATCGGCTGTAAGAGCAAATTTTATTGTATCGAAAGTTAACAAGCGTTGTGTACAAAGTGGGTTGAATTGTATGGCCTATCATCAGAAGATCGTTGATATTTTTTCCACTGGTTGTTTTACATGACCCATCATCGTTTATTATGTCTATTGCCATTAAAATATGGATCTGCCAATTTTATGTTTTCGAATTGCTTAATTTGGTGAGATTTACCTTGCACGATGGAAGACATCTGGTTAATATTTGTAGAACAAGAAAGTCAATTTGTACTGTTTCTTTTGAAGAATATAATGAAGTAGTCTTGATTAATAAAATCCCTTTTGTTGATTCTGTACTAGGAGTCAAACCCTTGATAAGTAATTTCACATTTTTACATGGTAATGCGAGTCGTTGAGCACACAATTCGGAGATGAAAGACGCCTGCGCCCCATAATCTAATAAAACTCGACGCTTTTAGAATTCGTTTGCTGCATCCAGCACTCTTATAATAGCTGTATAGGCAGCTATGCCGTAAATTGTTTGTGGGTAGTGGTATGAGAAATATTTACGGTGCCAGTGTTTGTTTTTCCGGATGTGGCATCTTCATTGTTCAACATTGCGGTATTTGTTAACGACTTATGCATATCTTGATGTAATGTGGTATGGTATCTCACTCGGCATATACTACATCTAAATTTTGAATGGCATCTTTGCGATTGATGATTTGGGAATATGCATATAAAACATAGCTGTTTCTCTTTTTCTATCATTCAAGGAAAGTACTAAAAGTTGATCGCAATTTCTTAGGAAGTGATTTTCACCACATTTCAAACAGCTTACTGGTTTCATATCTACATGCATTACTTTCAAATTCGAGGATGTAGCTGTCTGATGTGCAATTTGTCTCGAAGGTGTCACTCTGTTTATTTAAAAAATCGAAGAAATTAGGTATGGCAGGAAATTCAATCTCATAACTGTACTGAGCCCAATCATGTTTAGTTACTTGATCCAATTAGTTAAAGACCCAATCCAACCACGGATCGCTTGATTCAGCTTGTTCAGCCAAAACTTTTAACCCTCGTATTACCTTGTCGGAAACATCGCGCATATGGTGCAGAGATTAGGCGAAAGCTTGTTTGATCGTGGGTTGATCACATCAATTACACTTTGGTTATATCATTAAACAGACAGCTTTTATACTTGTTTGATAGTTTTTATATGAGGTGCTAAGATGCTCTTTATTCACGACTTTCTACGAATTTTATTTATACCAAAGAATCCCAATAAACACGTTCACAAAATAAATCACAGGTTATTTTATTGAATTACTTTGGCAAATATTTTAATTCTGATGCTAATTGCATCCGGCTCCAAGGACCAATGTTAATTCTATGAATTGAATATATCGCAATTTCGTATAGAAAAAATATTTCTGATTTAAAAATTTCACAATTTTATTTATATAAAACTCAAAATATAAATTTCTATTATATAGTCCAGTAAATGAAGCAGGACAAAAAGGCCAACCTGTAAGTTATTAGTTGCAATTTTCATTTTCTGGTGATAAGTGGTTTAATGGTATTCCATTAAAAATGAGACCGAGTTTTCAAGAAAACATTCTGTTGTAGGGGGAGAAAATGGCCCCAAAAGACCCGGAATATTTCCCAAAATATGGCAGTTAGACATTTTTTGTTCAGATATGAATTGAAGATCAGTTAATTTTCTACAAAAATGGTTCTGATGATTTTTTTCGTAACATTAATATTTTTTGCAAAAAGTCGGGTTGAAAAATCCAAACTTTTGAGACTCACGAAATATGCAAATTTTTTACAAAATTTGAAATGGGAGGTGTTGCAAATACATTATTTTCAATGTTTTGGACTGTGGAAACCAATTGTAGATGGCGCCACTACAATCCATCCACTGAAAAAATCCTCGGGGCCATAAATGGAAAACGCCGTAAACCATGTAATTTTCAAGCATTTTTATGTTCCCGAGCGTCTTGTTTTTCTCGGAGATGAGGGCTCAAGTTATACCTATTATAGGGAAGCAGACAATAAGATTAATTTCAGCATGATGGACCCCAGGTATGAAGACCCAATTTTTGGGATTTTTCTGCAGCATATGTCAGGGTGGTAAAAATAGTGTCCTCGTTACTTGGCGGATAACAAACGACAAGCATATAACTTTACTTTGTTGATAAGGCATATTTCCGGTTAGTTCCCTCATGAACCCATTCCACTGTAAAGTCTTCCAAACCTTAGCTCTACCATACATCCACAAGAAATACGCATTATCAATATTGGCAATACTGAAATCTGGAATATCAAGGACTGCGGCAATTATATTTTTGTACCCTTTCTCGTTGCCCCCATCATCATAAGTTCTCAAGCTTATTTTATTCTCATCAATGACTTGCTCATCGACATTGTCAATATCTTCGGGTGTGACAGCTAGATTTCCTCCCATTCCATGAAAGGTATTTTTTCCGTCATTCGTATTTGTGGTAAAGTCACAATTGTCAAAAAAGCATTGAGCAAAGGAACTTTTCTTGTTTTTTGGGAACTTAACGCACATTATACTATTTTGATACTTCATAACCTCCGAATAAGACACGCAATTTCCTAATTGAGAAAGGATATCGATAAGATTTCGAGAACCAAATTTTCGGAAAAGCATTACACGAAAACCAAGCTGCAAGTGCGACAAAAAAAACCTCGCTCGAGCTGTCACCAGTATTGCATGACTGATGCTAGTGCATTTTTGTTTTAGAGAAGCGAGATCCTTGTTTTTATCGGTCAAAACAATCTTCTTAACTAAATACTGTAACTTATCTGGGACACTATCATCCACTTCGGCCAGGAGGCAGTCACTTGAAGGATACATGGCCCTATTACATGGAAATGCCAGCATGTCATGTGGCGTCAAATAATTGCTGTCGCTTGGTCCAGAATTTTCGTCTCTTCATCCTCGCTGTTAAGTCCATCATGTCTCCATTTTTCCCTCATAACTTCACATTCTTTATCCTGGAATCTATCTGGTCGTCACTGAATTCGTCTTTCAAGCATGCAATCAGGGTTACAGGAATTATAGGAGGATCACCTGGGAAGAAAAAATTCGTAGCTATTAGATACAATACTTCTAATCAGCAGCTCCAAAGTGGTCCCGTAATACTCGGAAATGGATTTTCTTGACCGACTCTCGTGACATCCTTTTGGGTTTGGAAAACTGTGCCTTTTTCACAAATAAACGGGAAGAAGTCAAGTCAATGTTAATAGAAGCGGGAATTGAATAAACAATATTTTTTGGAGCGGAAGTATATTTTTTGGAACGACGTAAGAAATGAAAGTAATGAAATTATAGCATTACGTTTAGGACTCAGGTTTTTCCCCACGTATCAATGAGATGACTTTATATACAATGATGGAAAGTTGAGAATTCCACCTTAGTCAAGGTGTCAAAACGTCAGAAATAAAGAAAAAGTCCGCTTTTTCCTTGAGCACGCGTTTTCCAAATATATTGGAAAATGGGCGATTTTGTGAAAAAAAATAATTACACAGCCGAAAAGTAGACGTTCTCAGCTTTCACATGATATGTCATAGAGACCAATCGTATCATGTATGAATTTTTAATTGATGGTGGTTTACAAAATTTCCTTGCGCTCCAAAAACAGCAAAAAATTGGGATTCAGCACACAAAGTTTTAATCAAAATGGAAGAAAATTAGATTATACAAATCTTACAGATGACAGAGAACCTTCTGAGAACCCATAATCAAGAAAATTTGGAGCAAATTAGTACAATACAAAACAATAGGAATAAATTCATGGCGAGGTCAAAATTGCGCGGGAGCAGAAAGTTTGACCCGTTTTTCCAATATGGCCAAAGATTCAAAACGTAACTCAAGTCACAAGGTATGCTAGCGGTAGATTTCCTCTTTCACATGAACTTGAATCATGAGAAAATATGAATTTTTAACAAAGTTATTGAATAATTTGTCCGCCCGATCGTTTATCTCGGAAACGGTCAATTTTTAGGGAAAGTCGTCAGGACCATTTTTGTAGAAAATTAGCTGATCTTCAATGTTTAACTGAACAAAAAATCTCTAACTGCCATATTTTGGGAGATATTCGCGGAAAATCGATTTTCCTGGTCTTTTGGGGCCATTTTCTCCCCCCACAACAGAATGTTTTCTTGAAAACTCGGTCTCATTTTTAATGAGGTACCAAATGCCACTTATCATCGAAAATGAAAATCGCAACTAATAACTTATAGGTTGACCCCTTCATTTACTGGACTATATAATAGTTCAATTTATTAAGAATATTTATTTGACACACTAGGATATTAACCACTTGAGTGTTTTGCCCGAGCGTGACTCGGGGGCGTAGTTCGATCGTTTTTTCGGTTTTCTCGAGTCTTGCTCGGGCAAAACTTATTTTGTGACTTGAAAAAAATTGAAAAAAAAAACATTGTATTCAGATTACTTGGTAATTATTTTCTAAAGAAATGTAAAAAAAACTGACAATTTATGGACACATTTTCTCGAAAAAAACCGTCACTTAAATGGTTAACAATATAATTTCGCAAAATATTTGCTAACTCACGCAATCGCGCCTGGAATCGCCTTTTTTGCACGTCTTTTTGCTGTGTATTAGGTAATTCCATAATGTTTTATCTTCAGTTGGCATGTTGTTCGGTTGAAAGTCGCAGGAAAAGAGGAAGAATATTTTAACTTTTAGGAAATTCAAGGCGGCCGCATGAAATGTGCTCGACTCTCGAGCCGAGCCAACAAAGTTAGAAATAGCGTAGCTAAACGCATCTTTAACACAAACAATTAAGAAAAAAAAATTTGGGCAGCATCGGTCTAAAGCGATTTTAAAGCGGTGCAGTCGCGAACAGTCAAATTTTAAACTACTACTACTTCGACTATTCAGTAAGCAGTACCTGTGCCAACGTGCCATAATTCTGGTCATTCTTATTCTGTAGTTTAAATAATTAAATATAAATAGCAAAATATAAAAAAAAACATTTCATTCTATGATTTATGAAGCATCCATCAGTTATTTTATATTTTTAAACTCAATCTATTTTCATCATCTTATTTAAAATGAAATTCGCGCATATAATTCTCCATTACTCGGCTGCGAATACTTCTTGTATATAATGCAAAACAAAAACCTATTTGTTGATGCTGGAAATTTTCTCTTTTGCATAACACTAAAACTATAATTAATAGCATCGAACTCGCGGGTTCAATGTAATAAAATAGAATGAATTACGTATATTTTCTATTTGGTATATCTCTCTTTATACGTAGAGACGAGTCTCTAATAATATATTTATCTGTGCGGTGGTACTTACACTGAGTGATGTGTAGGTTTGTATACCGGAAAATCAATTTTCTTCTACAAAAATATTAAATTGTGCCTAACGAATTGTTTTATATACTCCATAATATTAATTTAAAATCCACTTGTTCTCGTATCTGTCTGTTGCGCGGTCTTCTTATATCCCGGGTACCACCTTCATCACGTAATTTTAATATAAATTCTTGTAATTTTTATAATTTAGTTTGTATTTTGATATTTGAATCGTATTACGTGATTTTTATGTATTTCCACTGCGTGATTTACCATACAAAATTATTTTATTCCACCGGAGCACTACTGTACACTTAAAAGATACACAGATACATCCTATATACAATGTAAGATGGATACACATTTTAAAAATTGTCTAAATTATATTTATTTTCTTAATTACTGTATAGATTTTTTTTTTGTGCACAATTAAAAACATAACAAGAATATTAATTGCATGCACTCCTTAATGTGTGGAGTGATCTTGTGTGCACAACAAAGTGTATAATGAGAAATTAATGTGAGAAATCCCGTATATATGTTGCAAGTTCTTGAAATTTATAATATTTTTGAATAGGAAATGAAACATGTCAATATATTGATGATATGTATGTGTCCTAATGACGTTATTTATTTTTATATTTCCAGAATTGAACGCGAGCTCATGGTGCAATCGAGCATCTGTGCCATATAAGGTAAGAAAATTATTTTTACCACATCTCACGACGAACTTATGCAATAATCATAATAAAACTAAAATAAAAAAAAAATTCAATTACCTTTAAAACTAATTTTAATTGAATAATTTTTTTGCTAGTTTCTACAATTCTTATAGATATAATTTGCATAACTAAAATTGTAAAAAATTGAAATGAATAAAATTATCGGATTGGAATAACATGTTTGGAAATTACATGCAGCACAGAAAAAAATGAAAAGTATAATTTAATTTAAGCATATACGGAAAAATATTGGTTTTTTTGTCATCATTTGCAGTCAATGTCATTAGTGTCCCTTTTTCATTTATGTGGGATAAAAATGAATTAATGATGGTTCTCGTCTGCATTGCCATATGTATATTAATATTTAAACAATTGGAGTCCTCTACGAACGATTAATATTGCTAACAGCTTTATGAAAACATTTTGGTTGTGTATAGCAACAAAAATATACCGAATGTCTCAAAAGTCCCGGAATCGTTAAATATTAGAAAGAGAGTTAAGAGACTTTCAAGAATTGTAGTTTTGGTAAAATTTATTTCACGGGGATGAAGGTTCTTAATACCAACTTCGTATAGTTAGACGAATTTTAGACATTTGGAGACAAAATTACGAATTTCGACCAACACTGCACGAGCTATAAGCTCTTGAAAATTCATAATGAACATAAATTCCGAAGTTGTGTATACAGCATTCTGTGTAAATATTTCGGGTGTGTAACGAAATTTCGGTTTTTAAAATCTTGGTTTGTCTAAATCTCGGTTTTTTCTAAATCTCGGTTTTCAAAATCCCGGTTTTCAAAATCCCGGTTTTGTATAGAAAAAAAACCGATTTTTAGGAAATCCCGGTTTGAATTTTTAAAATTTGGAATGTGGGAAAATGGGATTCTAAATGATTTTTTGACAAAATTCAAAAATGAGTTTGCGATAAAGTTCTAGAAAATGGCTAATAGGGATGGAATTTGAATAGAGGCCCAAGTACCCGTGAGAGTTATCGAAGCCGACCGCCTTTACAATTATTGCATTTCAAAATATTGACGTCCCTTAAGCTAGCAGAACCCATATAGCAGAACAATACAAGATAGTACGGATAATTATAGGCTAATTAAATGCCCCATTAAAAAATTTTGTGCTCCACCCTTTCCAACTAAAACGCGGGTTCTGCTAGCTTAAGAAAAAGTTAGCAGAACCCATATCAAAAACTGATTTAAAAATAATTGGAAAATTAACGGTTAATTTTAGGCTAACTAAATGCCCTATTTAAATTTTTTTATTCTGCTCGATCTAGAAAATGTAAAAGGCTTTATCATTTCAAGGCTAGCAAAACAAAAATCGAAAATCAGACCAAAACCGAAATTAGAATGCAAAACAAGATCTATTGATAAGCAAATAATTTTAGGCTCACTATAGGCTATTTAAATGCCCCATTAAAAAATTTTGGGCTCCACTCGTTTTTGACCCAGACTTCAGGTCATTTAATCTAAAGCCAGCAGAACCCAAATCGAAAATCGGACCAAAACCGAAATTAGAATGCAAAACAAGATCTATAGATAAGCAAATAATTTTAGGCTCACAATGGGCTATTCAAATACCACATTAAAAAATTTTGAGCTCCACCCGTTTTTGACCAGACTTCAGGTCATTTAATCTAAAGCCAGCAGAACCCAAATCGAAAATCGGACCAAAACCGAAATTAGAACGCAAAACAAGATCTGATGATAAGCAAATAATTTTAGGCTAACTATGAGCTATTCAAATACCCCATTAAAAATTTTTGGGCTCCACCCGTTTTCAGACTTCAGGTCATTTAATCTAAAGCCAGCAGAACCCAAATTGAAAATCGGACCAAAACTGAAATTAGAATGCAAAACAAGATCTATTGATAAGCAAATAATTTTAGGCTCACTATGGGCTATTTAAATGCCCCATTAAAAAATTTTGGGCTCCACCCGTTTTTGACCAGACTTCAGGTCATTTAATCTAAAGCCAGCAGAACCCAAATTGAAAATCGGACCAAAACTGAAATTAGAATGCAAAACAAGATCTATTGATAAGCAAATAATTTTAGGCTCACTATGGGCTATTTAATTGCTCCATTAAAAAATTTTGGGCTCCACCCGTTTTTGACCAGACTTCAGGCCATTTAATCTAAAGCTAGCAGAACCCAAATCGAAAATCGGACCAAAACTGAAATTAGAATGCAAAACAAGATCTATTGATAAGCAAATAATTTTAGGCTCACTATGGGCTATTTAAATGCCCCATTAAAAAATTTTGGGCTCGACCCGTTTTTGACCAGACTTCAGGTCATTTAATCTAAAGCCAGCAGAACCCAAATCGAAAATCGGACCAAAACCGAAATTAGAACGCAAAACAAGGTCTATTGATAAGCGAATAATTTTAGGCTCACTATGAGCTATTCAAATGCCCTATTAAAAAATTTTGGGCTCCACCCGTTTTTGACCAGACTTCAGGTCATTTAATCTAAAGCCAGCAGAACCCAAATCGAAAATCGGACCAAAACCGAAATTAGAATGCAAAACAAGGTCTATTGATAAGCAAATAATTTTAGGCTCACTATGGGCTATTCAAATGCTCCATTAAAAAATTTTGGGCTCCACCCGTTTTTGACCAGACTTCAGGTCATTTAATCTAAAGCCAGCAGAACCCAAATTGAAAATCGGACCAAAACCGAAATTAGAATGCAAAACAAGATCTATTGATAAGCAAATAATTTTAGGCTCACTATGGGCTATTTAATTGCTCCATTAAAAAATTTTGGGCTCCACCCGTTTTTGACCAGACTTCAGGTCATTTAATCTAAAGCTAGCAGAACCCAAATTGAAAATCGGACCAAAACTGAAATTAGAACGCAAAACAAGATCTGATGATAAGCAAATAATTTTAGGCTCACTATGAGCTATTCAAATGCCTCATTAAAAAATTTTGGGCTCCACCCGTTTTTGACCAGACTTCAGGCCATTTAATTTAAAGCTAGCAGAACCCAAATCGAAAATCGGACCAAAATCGAAATTAGAATGCAAAACAAGATCTATTGATAAGCAAATAATTTTAGGCTCACTATGGGCTATTTAAATGCCTCATTAAAAAATTTTGGGCTCCATCCGTTTTTGACCAGACTTCAGGTCATTTAATCTAAAGCCAGCAGAACCCAAATCGAAAATCGGACCAAAACTGAAATTAGAATGCAAAACAAGATCTATTGATAAGCAAAGAATTTAAGGCTCACTATGAGCTATTCAAATGCCCTATTAAAAAAATTTGGGCTCCACCCGTTTTTGACCAGACTTCAGGTCATTTAATCTAAAGCCAGCAGAACCCAAATTGAAAATGGGACCAAAACCGAAATTAGAATGCAAAACAAGATCTATTGATAAGCAAATAATTTTAGGCTCACTATGGGCTATTTAAATGCCCCATTAAAAAATTTTGGGCTCCACCCGTTTTTGACCAGACTTCAGGTAATTTAATCTAAAGCCAGCAGAACCCAAATCGAAAATCGGACCAAAACCGAAATTAGAACGCAAAACAAGATCTATTGATAAGCGAATAGTTTTAGGCTCACTATGAGCTATTCAAATGCCCCATTAAACAATTTTGGGCTCCACCCGTTTTTGACCAGACTTCAGGTCATTTAATCTAAAGCCAGCAGAACCCAAATCGAAAATCGGACCAAAACCGAAATTAGAATGCAAAACAAGATCTATTGATAAGCATAGAATATAAGGCTCACTATGAGCTATTCAAATGCCCCATTAAAAAAATCTGACTGTTTATTTACTTTCGGTGCACATGTTTCCTGTTTTTGGTGAATTCTTGGTTAACCAGTGTAATATCCCTGATTCGTCTAATACCCAAAAATTTTAATTTCAAAAATTGTTTCGAGATCACAATGCCGACATATTCATATCAGCATCAAAACCGTTTGAGGCCATGAAGTACTCAAACGACGGGGAAGCTTGTGGGAATTGAATGTTACACGCTTATGGCAATGCATGATATATGTACGCGACTGGTTTATCCGCAGCATACATTGATGTCACACATAAAGGTGATTTCATTAGCAGGCTGGAATATTTGAGTGAAGAGCTTATGGACCTTGGCGAACCGAATCATGTTGACAACCAGCCCGCCCCACAATCAGACAACATCGTTCCAGTTCAAATGTCTGCGATGGGTGTAGCGGAAAAATTATAAGCATAAGAGTGGATTCGTCTCTTTCCTTATGGCAAGAATAACACTAGATGATTGCACTAATTGTGTCCTTTTAAAAATATTGTTTGTTATAAGTAACAATATTAATTTGTAGCATTCGTCATCACATTAATGTTTTGCCCTTGGTCCCTTTTTCACATTTTGATTTGTATAGAGGTGTACGTATAATATAAATTTTGGACATGCCTCTGGAACATCTTCAATTTAAATGAACCTAGGCCATATGTGGCTTTCCGTTTGAGATACAACTCTCTTTTTATGTTAAACATAGGATAGGATTCCAAAATGAGTTCCGGATAAGATTTTGTAAAACAAGTGAATTAGATGGAGCGAAGACCTTTCTCAAACAAATAGTATGGAACTTGGTTGATACCATGAAAATACCCAATTAAATTGAAACAAAACCGCGGATTCTTTAAATTGATTAGAGCTAAATGATTCACCTACATCAAGAGGTTTAGCTCCGGCTAGCTACTACTTCGAAAAGTAATGACGATTTCATAGGTTGTAGCATAAAAAATTATGGTCTGTGAAAATAAAAGGAATGTGTTTAATTTTTTGGTTGATGTATTCCAATTTTAAAATATGCATACTTAATGTCACAAAAACCTCCAATTCAACCAAGATCATTCATCTTTTACTTCATCTGAACACCAAGTAAAATGTTAGATTTCAGTTAATAATGATAAAATGAAAGTCATTCAATCGAGCTTAGATAAATATCCATCAAATGAACAATGCAAAATATGTCACACATAATCTAGACATATCCGATAACTTAAATTTATGTTTTCTTGTTGATACAGGAGCCCCCAAACAGTTTAGTATCCCGATCTTAAATACCAAATCATCTGAATAATTTGACATATTAGGATTGAAAGTTCCAATGTAGATGATCGATTAAGTAAATTAAGCAAAATTTGAATTTCACTAATCTAAATAAAAAAAAAAATGTCTATGTTGAAGATATGCAGGGATTTGTTTCCTATGTTTTCTATTTAGAGGGCGATAATCTTTCAACGATGAATGCTTATTGTCAAAGGATTCCCAGTACCAGGAGCGGTCATGGACGAAATTGTTGTTTTGATGAAATGCCTCAAAGATTTCGGAAAAATAAATAATATCACTGTTGGTCAATTTTATCCTCTGCCTAATATAACCAAAATTTTAAACCAATTAGGGAAATCAAACTACTTTTCTACGTTGAATTTGGCCAACGGTTACCACAAGGATAAGTCAAACGATGGCGATAAAGAAAAGACAGCTTTTAGCACTCAAACCGGTCATTTTCACTTGTTGATAAAATTAAACGGTCTTAGATGTTTCGTTTATCTTGGCGATGTAGTAATTTACGGGTATGAACTGAAGATTTTGAGATACCTAAATCAGACAAAACTATTGCGGCCATTACTAGAGCTCAGACCAAACAAACCGTACAAGATACAACTTTTGATATCAGTCAGAATAGTTTGATAGTTAAACCTTTCAAAGCAGTCCCGCTTAATGTGACAAATGTAAAAGTTTTAATGAAGTTTGAATTTCACATTACACCCCCATGATATCTCTTGCATGAGTAGGCGCTTAAGATCATTTATTAAAAAATGTTCGTCATGCCAAAAAAATGAAGGATCTCGCGTAAATGTGTGCAATGCGGTCAACTTCAACCTCAAAAACTTCGTTCAGTAAAATTGGATGAATATAGTGAGCCCGATGATTGTTTTACGTAATATTAATAAATATTTGTTAACCATTCAAGTTCATCTCACCAGATAGTCTCTCGCAATTCCAATAACTGCACAAGCTACTAACACAGTGGCTAAAACATTTTCTGAAAATTGTATATGTAGTTTCGGGTTACCTAATTCCATTATCATACAGATCAAGGATTTAATTTTATGTCAAAAATATTTAGCAAACTCTGAAAACACTAAAAATAAAAATATACATACTACAGTTTACCACCCTGAATCAAACGGAACGTTAGAACGTTAGAAGAGTAGTCAAATCAGAATTCTATAGTCAAAATCAGAGCTCCGTTCCAAAGATGTTCCGCATTTTACGTGATTTTTAACTTCGCCACAACCGTCCTGTCGAGTCGACTATTCGACGTTTGGTGGCCAAATTCGATAAATAATCATCCAACACGCGTATATCACTGAAACGGGTGGTCTGCTAAAAACATCGCGGTTTTGCGTGAAAGTGTATGTGAAAACCCAAAAAAGTCAATTTCCCGTCATTCACAAGAACTTAGCGTTTCTTCGATTTCAACTTGCCACATTTTGCGTCGTGACTTGGGTCTGCACCCGTATAAAATCCAACTGGTTCAGAAACTTAAAATAAACGACCATAAACCACGCCGTGTGTACGTTGATTGGGCTCTGGAACAGTTGGAAATTGACCCAAACTTCGCCATGTTTAGAGACGGGCCCATTTTTAGATGAATGGATATGTGAACAAGCAAACTTTTCGGATTTTGGGCGATACCAATCCACACAAGATATACCAAATGCATCCCGAAAAAAACACTGTTTGGTGCGAATTTTAATCTGGCAAAATCATCGGTCCGTACTTCAACGAAAGCGAAACTGGCATTGCCATAACCGTCAACCACGAGCGCTATCGATCGATGATAAGCAACTTCTTGTGGTCTAAACTGGATGATCTGGATACCGACGAGATGTGGTTCCAACATGACGGCGCTCGTTCCGCACAGCACATGCCCTCAAAGTCAACATAATGAAGGCCGTCCAGCAAATTTAGTCAGATTTATGTGATAAAGTCCTCGAAAATTGGACCTCCCGATTACGTGTCGCCAAACAAAGTCGCGATGAACATTTGAACGATGTTATTTTCAATACATAATGCCATAAAATCTTCCAATAAAAAAAGGAGTGGATTTAACACACTCAACTTTTTTTAATTTACATTGAAAAATCGAGAGTCCTTATTGAGACCCTTATACATACATATACGGGAGCGGCTAAAAATCCCGTATTTCAAAACCCCGTATTTTAAAATCTCGTAAAATATTATAAAAATCCCGTAATGTTGATATTAAGTGTGTCGTATCGTGGTCACATAACAAAATAGGCCTGTTAGATGAAAGTTGGGGTTTTAAATGATTTTTGGAAGAAGTTCCGGAAAAGTTCAATTCTAAAATGGTTATTGGAACACTTTCTGGGATACAGCCTCATAAAACGAAACTCAGCATTTTCTTAACTGATTATGATGGGATTCGGCATATTGGACAGAAATGTCATTATAACATGATTTTTGGAAAAGTTCTGGATTATAGCCAACTGACACAGAAATCAGCCATTTCTTAACCGATAATGATAGGGTTGTTGCATGGAATAAAGATTTATGTTTTATTTATGTAAGAATATTGTTGTAATTTGTTGTGTAAGCGGTCTTCTGATTTATCCAGGGACACAAATATTCTGGCGCCAATTCTAGAGATCATAATTATTTTTGTAATATCATAGTAGGTCTACACATCTACGAGATATCGTGGTATACGAAAAGAAAGCTCAAAAGGGGAATACATTTGTGTGAGCTTAACCTAGAAACAAATATGGTCCTCTGAAATTCAGATTTATGGATCAATGGACACTTTGTGGTGAAGTGGTCATCCAACAGTTGGCAGCATGCTGAGTACAATCAAGGCCAACGAAATGAAAATAATGAACTCTTTGAGATAAATAACGATGATTTTACTAATCATGATTACAACAGTTGGGACACCTGAAACCACTTAATACGATCTTTTTATAAAGCAACACACGTCCAAGTTGTTTTCGTCGATAAATCAGCTGGCAGGGAGACTCACAAACAACGTTATAATTCGTATGCTCTGTCCGAAATTTTGTAGATCCCATGTTGGGTCATCACGGAGACTGCACGAACGAGTCCATCAGCGCCGGGTGAACGACAACTATACGTCCTAAAGGCCAGGAACCGGGTGGTACATTTTCATCTTTGATTTGCCAGAAGCCATTCATCACGGTTAGTGTACGATTTGGCTCCATCAGAAGGGACATCAGGTAACATGCTTGGTGAGCAACCCATGAGAAAGTGTCCTGAAATCAATATTTCACAATTCTCGGAAAAATTTGTATTCATAGGTGCAATAGATGGCGCATTTAAGAGGCATTTGATCTGACATAGAACGGTATTCCTCGAAAGTTAGCGCGGACTGTCCCATTGTTCGAATTAGGTATTTCTTCATCGATTTAACACCAGCTTCTCAGATGCCTCCAAAATGTGGTGACGATAGAGGAATGAAATGCCAGTCGATCTGATTGGTGGTCAAAAATATTCTTAGATCATTGGTGTAGGCTAGAGAGCTGACCTTGAACAGATGGCTGATTTTTCTGTTGATGCCGACGAAATTGGATCCATTGTCGGAATATATATTTGGGATGCAACGCCGTGTCTGGATATAAAGGGTCTTAAGCAGGCCAAAAACGCTTCTGTTGTTAAATCTGATTGCGTCGATAATTGCATGATGTTTGGTGTCGTATGAACAGGAAATAGTCAGAGCGATCCGTCCACCAACCCTTAGTGTTCCCTGGTCGTCGATAAATGGGTTTAATGAACGTAGCTTACTTCCGCGTTTCAAATCGGACCCGGTGGCGTTTAATATCTTTTGGAAAACATTCATAATGAGCCCATCGCACGACAAACATTGTAGTGCGTTGATTTGAGAACCTGCTAAATACAGAGACATTTGCTTATTTTTAAATTTGTCAAAAAATCGATAACACTGAGCAAACGTTTGAATTACAAAATAAAATGAAGACTATCTTCTCGAATAATTTTGGAATGGCGGAGAAATCGGTTTGATTGCTATTGGCGATTTTCATCGAATGTAGATAGCGTTGGTTTCTACGTCTACAAGGGGGACGAGAATTGTCAAATCCATTGTTATGACAGATTTAATCCCCCTTGCTTCGTAGCAAACTATGATTCACATTTTGTTCACCAGATGTCAGCTACTTTGTTGCAAATCGCGAATAGTTAGCGTAGCATAGACGAACGATTTTTTGGGTTCCAAGTGAGAGCTGGGGCTTATTGGAGAGCTGCGCATCAGATACCTTCGGCCAATGATTTGGTGATTCAGATAAGTAGTCTGGACCTTTCCACCACAGCGAATTACGAAGAGAATAAACTAGTCTTGTCATTAATTTTACCAATAAAACAGCTGCATATAACTCTAAGCGCGCCAGACAAATCTGTTTAAGAGGAGCTACCTAGGTTTTTGCTGCTATTAATCGCACTGAAATAACTCCATTTAAATTAACTGCTCTGAGATAAACCACGGCTGCATAAGCCTTTTCTGAAGCGTCAGAATAGTCAGAAGCGTCAGTCAATAGAATATTCTGGAACCGCGGAATTTGAATTTTCTCGAACAATATGAAATTTGAATGTATATCATTTCCCATTTTGATTTAATTTTTTCGGGAAGGGAATCATCCCAGTCAACTTTATGAAGCCAGAGACCATGAAAAACGATTTTCGTGAAGACCGTACATGGGGAGAGAAGTCTTATCTCCTTTTCTTCCTTTGAATTGTGTCATGAAGGTCGATGTGGCATACGTTTTGAACGAAAAGATCATCATCAAGTTGATATTTTTCCGAACGCAGTAATTTCATAAAAATGTCGCCTCCCAGTAATATATCTATCGAACTCGTATGGTTGAAATTTTGATCAGCTAAATGTAATGACTGGAAGTTTTCCAATTTTGGTAACTTCACAGTGATCGATGATGATCAGAAGTTAAATTTTTCATTATGAGAGCTCTCACGGATAAAAAGAGATTATCGGATGATAATATATTCAGTCGTACAGCCTTTAATATTTACACAGGTATGGTTACGCGGAAGATTAAGGGATTGAGCACATTTAATTTGTCAATTAAAGCATTCATAACGGCTTTTCTTTTATCGTACCTGGCTAGTAACTATCCCAAGCTTCTTGATAATTAAGATCAGAAATTGGGATGTAGCGGATTAAGTCGGCAGCTTCACCTTTCAAAAAATTTTGCAATAATTGAAATGTATGAGCATCGGATAACGCGTGGTTTGAGTGAACGGATGATTTATAAAGATCTTTGAATGCCGGCCATTGACTGTATATATTCCAGAAAACGGTTCAATGATAACACGTGGAAGTTTAATATCTTGATTGGTTTGAGTCAAAGCATTTTCCTTGAGACCCTCCAAATAATTGAGTTTGCTGAGCGTATAGATCATAAATGGTTTTATTGAGCAAATCAGTGTTCGGAGGGTGAGGGCTATCAACTATTTATTTGTCGCTGTCGAATTTCTCGCACAAAAATCGCCTTTATTTTGCCTAAAACTCATCAAATTTGGAGCTATGATCGATAATCATGAGAAGTTTGTTTTAGATTGCAACAAAATCCTTAAAATATTCCTCGATCTTCAATGAACGAACTTCGATATCTTCGAGTGTTGTATCATCATCGATTGCGACCGCAATAGTATTAAATTTGATCAAGGCCGCTACTATGCGACCACGTTTTGGCACTAACTCACTTGCCATTTCGATGCACTTGTCACTCAATAGTTAGCTTACATTCACTGTTTGTATTCGGCCTTAAGACGTACTGCCGAATTCGCGCTCTGATTATTCAACTTAGATGTTAGTTGAGTGTGGTTCAAGTAGATGTGCATTGAACTTTATTTGAGATTAATGCGCTTCCCGTAGGTCAGAGCTTGGCCACTAATCTTTTATTTAGAGGTTGAATTGTTGTAAAAATCTAAAAACATTTATTTTAATCATTCGGTTTATATACAAAAGTACATGGTTGTTTACACTAACAAATTATAATATCCATGTGCTTGCTCAGCACTACTTATGTTAATTCACGCAAAATTGTGTTTACAATTGTTATAGAAATAAGATCTATTATTTCCTATTCATAATATTTTAACGGGTCCCATTTGAAACGCGATATTTTAAAACGCGAATTGTCAAAACGCGATATTTCAAAACGCTATAATTCAAAACGCGATACGGTACAAAACGCGATATGGTACAAAACGCGATATGGTACAAAACTGGAGTTTAGGATCGGGTTATATCAAGCGGGTGAAGGGAAAATTTTATTTCAGTTTATAGGAATTTAAAAATCGATAGGAGCGAGAGTATAAAGGATCGGTAACAATTGGGTCGCTGCACTCCCATCGCTTCGCAGTGCACATTCTATACTATAACGCGTTTTGAAATATCGCGTTTTGAAATATCTCGTTTTGTACCATATCGCGTTTTGTACCGTATCGCGTTTTAAAATATCGCGTTTTGTACCATATCGCGTTTTGTACCGTATCGCGTTTTGAATTATAGCGTTTTGAAATATCGCATTTTGAAATATTGCGTTTTGTACCATATCCCGTTTTGTCATATCTCATTTTGAAATATCGCGTTTCGAGCGGATCCGTATTTTAACGGCTACGATGTTTTAACCTATCATTGGTTCATGCTTACGATGTTTAAACGTTCACGTTGTATTCACCATTTATAAAATATGTAAATAAGTTGCACGAAATTCAATTTAAATTTATATAAAAATTTGCTCGATGTTATCTTATAATTTTATTGCTTATCAATTATAAAATAAGCAATTTTTGAGAAATTATAAGAACAACACCATAATTTTAAGTAAAATAAAATTAAAAACTAGGGTTTTTTATTGCTGCTTGATGTGGTAACAGACCATGGAATCCAAAAGAATCGGCAGACAAACCGGTCCAAGCGCTATCCAATGTGACTCCAACAAACTGCAATCAATCGATGTATGTATATATAATTTGCCCGGATCGACTGATCCGGCTCAAAGGACCAATGTTTTCGTCGATAATTCAGCTTGCAGGGAGACTCACAAACAACGAAACTATTCGGCAAAAAGTCAGCATTTTTAGAATTTTGATCATACAACTGCTGTAGCGTGGACGTTTTTTTATGAAAGAGCCGTTTATTCGCTTCGACAAGGGGTTTTCAGCAAATGATTCATCCAGTTGGTTTAATATATATAGTCGGCCCAGTACTTAAATGTTACAAACGCATTTTGGACGTTTTTGAGTTAGTAGTGCCATCTTACTTAAAAAAATGAGATCTTTCGATTGGTAGTTTCAAAGGTATGATTTCAAAGGGCCGAATGTCGAAGGGCCGAATGGGTCGAAGGGCTGAATTTTTTTTTTTTTTTTGTGTTTAGAAATATATTTTTTTATTTAATTTAATTATTTTTTGCATGACAAAATTTTCCTTCACCAAAATGTTCCTTTCCTTTACCAAAAATGATATTTTTAAAACAAAAAAACAAAAAAAAAATTCGGCCCTTCGACCCATTCGGCCCTTCGACATTCGGCCCTTCGTACCCATTCCGTTTCAAAATGTTCATATCTCAATCCTATTGAAAGATACCAGTGTGCCAAGTGTTACATATGCTTAATTGATAACATAAAAAAAATACTTATCTGTTACATAAACTAATCATATAAGAATAACATAATTTACTATCAAATTTTAGTTAAAATTAGAATAATACTTAAATGATACATACAAACAATCAATGTTAAAAACAAGTTTAAACGCAAAAGGAAAATTAAGTTTTGAATTATACAAACATACAACATATATGAGACCACGACAAATACGCATTTTGTAAATTCAGGGCTGGAATGATACAAACATACGATCTGTCTGCGGATAAAACGTAAATTATAAATTTAGAATCAGGATTTGTATGATATAAACATACAATATTGTCGAATGAAACAGTTACACAGTTTTATTTTCAGTTTTTAATAGTTAAGTGAAAATTTATATGCAGTTTCGGTCTTTCTAAAAACGTTGAATGAAGCACGTCGCATCATGAGTGTCACGTGAATTTTGTATATATAATTTTTAAATTAATATTTATAAGTGAGTATGTTGCATAGTGAAATACATGCAAAACTACCAACAACTACAGTAAAACTTCGATTTAACGGGCCACAATTCGGCAAAATTGAAGCGTCTACTAAATGATTACACCCACCCATATTACATGGAGGTGTAAGTAGTCAACAGACACTTCAATTAAAAAACATAATATGGGGGTGTAATCATTTAATATAGACGCTTTAACACGCTTTTAATAGACACGCTAATTTAACACGCTTTTAATAGACGCCCATCGAATTGTGGTCAGTCAAATCGAGGTTCCACCTGCAATTACTATACAAGCCAAGTTGTCATAGTAAAAGGAAATACCATTATAAAATTTTTTTTTTTCTTATTATACCGTTGGTTTATTTGAACTTTGTGATAATATGTATTTCCAAAATTAATTGATTTCTGAATATATGTACAACATTTCGCACATTGTCGACAACTGACAGTGCAATAACGATTGTCGAACTCGCGCGCTCAGATTTACTGAAGCAAGTGCATCACACAGCTCCTTTTAATGTAAATAGTAAATTTCATAATAGGTTTGTCTCAATAGATTGCCTTTTCATATCATTCACATCATCTTCCTCTCTCATTTAGAAAAAGCGCGGTTGCGCTGTTTGAGATTCTTCGACAGTGTTTTTTCAATACCCCCTTGGCCCTGGGACTCAAACGAGTAATATTTACGGTTAATATTAATTTTAAGTAAATTTTTCGAGAAATTCAATTGTTTTTCAAGAACTATATGGCAAACTGACCGAAAAATCTGTCCTAAAACCGATTTTTTACCGTTGTAAATTATTTACCTTAAGTTTGGCATACAGCCTTCAAATAAGAATTTTTATTTTATCCGACATTATTGATTCATTAAATTTCAAAAATTACGTTCTTACCATAAAAATAATAATTCTGTTTTCAAGTAATACGTGAAAAACGAAAATACTGATACATACCATACAAATAAAAAAAATGAAAAAAGGTTTGGTGTTATACATACGCAATTTTCAAAATTTTAAATTTCGGTTTAAAATTAAACTGTGGGCTTGATTAAAGATTCCTTTTAATTTTAGATGAGACAGCTTGCATATTTTAAGAAAATATATTTTATTTTGTCAAAAAGTATATAGGCTTACGTTCGTAGGCAATTAAACTTTAGATTCGATTATCTCAATTTCAAGTTTTTGTCGTTTGTAACACTTAAGTACTCGGCCGACGATATGTATAGTACAACTTTATTGTTCTTTCAGCTTTTTTAAAGTGGTCACATTTTTATCCAACATACCCAATCCCATCATAATAGGTTTAGAAATGGCTGAATCGCCTCCCAGGTGGCCATATTCCAGAACTACCATATACGCCATATTCCAAAAATCATTTTAAAATTCCATTTCCATCCAATATGTCTTCATAATTGGCTAAGAAAAAATACGGAATTTTGAAAACAGCTCCGATTTCGGAGATAATCTCCAAGTAAAGCTAATATCGTACGTATATATCAAATGGAAATTTGCAATATTGGCAAACAAGGAAAACTTCCGGGTGCCAAGCAATTAAATCGTTCAGCTTACGTTTAGCGTGCAAGAAACTCAAAACTCCGCTGTTTCTATGATGCTGAATTAATTAAAAAATATAAAATTGAATGGGAATATGATCATTTTTATCATGATCGTTATTATTTTGTTATTGATCATGTTTAAATAGAATAATATCGTGCCATGAAGTCATATATCATCATTGCGCTTTCGCGTATTTTGTTTGTATAAATTAACTGATAATTTTTAATGACAATTTTCCAACTTCTTTATATACCTTTGCCATATACACAAATGTATTGCTTACATACGAGTATATATATAGACACGTTTGAATAAATAAATAAATTAATATTATCGCCGTGTTGTGTAAATAATGAGACGAAGATTGTTTTGATTTACTTAATAAAGCGCTGCTTAATTATGATTTGTGAGCACACATGTGATTCTGGCGCTACTAACAAATTAGCTATTTATAGAAGACGCCATCTTTTTTTACATACATATTCACTAAAAACTACTAACTATCGTATACATACTCCGTAAGTGCCACACTAAAATATAAAATAATTATCTAGAAAACTAACGATTGGATTGATGATCCAACCAATAGAAAACTACAATAACATATTATATGTATGTAAATATATAAGACGGTTATGTGATAAGCGTACGTCGATGAATAAATATACTAAACATATACATACACGATTAAGACATCATAATCATTTTTAAGTAATTGTATATTACTGTACACACCACACCAGTAATGAAATATGTAAATTTGAACAAAGAATATAAATGTTTATTTTAAAGACGAAATTACTTTTATTATATGAGTGTGTACTGTCTTATTGTTTATAAATATAATCGCGATTCATATACAATGCAAATTTTATATAATTTTTTTTTATTTTTTTGTGCCAATCTGAATATGAATGAGTTTGATTTTGCATATGAATTGCTGCTGGTTGGTTGATGGTTAAGAAACCGAAAACAACAACACAATTATTTTGACTGCTGATAAATTATTTTCTACATACGTAAATTATTTAAGAAAATTTAACGAATGACAGTCTGTACGCTAATTGACGATTCATAGGTCCGTTTTCTTAATTTAACGTTTTAATAGCAAGGACTAATACTCCGATATAGTATATAGGTTTTGCACTCCAAAATCATCCTTTTACAAATCATTTTCATCAATTTGCAAATAAAATTCACTTTTGTTTAAATCAAATTCACCTTTATCCATGTCATATTCATCCTTTTATAAATCAAATTCAACTGGAGACGTTATATAACCAACAGAACCTATTTAATAAATTTATTGTATTTAAATGTTAGATTCAAAATAAATATCAAGTTGATTATTTTTTGTTTTTTAATCTTTGCAATCTGTTGTGGGGCCAAAGCGCTCCCAACTGTTTCGTGGTTCGCTATTCACGTCCTGTATAAGCAGTTATGCCAGAAAAAATTTTACTGTTATCAAAAATCTCTGATATCTATATATCTGTGATCAAAAGGCAAAACTGCTTATTTCGCTTTTGTAACATTTCCAGGAAAGTGAAAATACTACTTAAAAAAATCTGTACGAAAAGGAATAAATATTTAAGCATGTTTGAATGTCTTTTTCCTAACGTAATTCATAGAAGAATTATATGATACAGGTAGCTAATAATTATCGTACTAATTAACCTTGAAATTTAATAAAAATGCGATTAAGCAGTTTTGCTAACTTAAAATTTTTGTTTTATTTGTGCTTAGCTAGTTAAGTCTTTTTTCTAATATTTTTGCTGATGTATGCATATCATAAGTCGAGTTATAATGTTTTGCCTAATTCAATTTATTCATGAAAAGTAAATTAAGTTACAATATTCAATTTGGTAGCAAAATAAAAAACATTTAAAATTAATAAAAATTCTCAGGTGTAAATTTAATTCAGTGTGTTATCCACAATGGTGATATTTTTCTTAATCATCGGGTTCAGATTCATCTACCAAATTCGGGTCGTCGTCCGGTAAATCGTCAGTTTCCAAATTTTGATAAAAGGAATGAACTTCTTTGCTTATAAATGGTAACATGGACAAGAGGTCACGTTTCTTTTTTTCACTAATTTTTACCCGAGAAGGGTAGCACACTTTTAGATCCTCGCGAGATATGGAATTAACACTTCGTCGATTAATATTATAAGCACTTTAAAATTCGAAAAAGTGTTTTTATACTCAATTTGCCCTAATTTACGGGTGTATCTCAGCCAAGTCACATCATTCCACCGGAAACGATCACCTACACTGAGAGAAAAATCAACGTAAATTCAACAGAAACAAATATAAATTAAAGTAAATTCCATATGATAACCAGTTAAAGTGGATTTTATTCATTTTAATGACGAAAACTTTTAATATTATATTTTAATTAAACAACTGAAATTCGAAAAATGCCTACTTTATTTTTATTAATGAACACTTTGATTTAATGTGTTTATACTTTTGAAATATATATTGAACAAACATGTTTTAATGTGATACAATACAATGTGTGGCCAACATTAATCTTAAATTGCGAAAGATTTGAATCAATTAAGACCATACTTTAATAATACGTTGAGAAATTACATTAAAGTAGTGGCAACTTTAATTTAAATCATTGAAAACTTTGAAAAGAAACACATTTCATATTAAATCAAACAAATACTGTATTTGAAATAAATGGATAACGTATTCAATTTATTTAAATTTAATTTCCCTGGCCGTTACTATTTATCGTCCTTATATTGCAATAAAACAAACACACCATTAAATGCTTTCATTTTGTTAATTCATCAATTTATTATTATAAACATATATATAAGTTTTACATTCTATTTCATATAAACTTATTTCTAATATACGATTTCCCATTATTAATGGAGTAAATATGTAAGGGTGGACTAGTGAAAAAATTAATTTCTTTATTATATAATTTATCAATACAAATATTTTCTACTTCATAAGACTGAAAATGGGAGTCAAATTTATTTATATTGATTAAATAGCAAAATATTAAAAGATCATCTTCATACATAATTGATTTTATTTTATACAACTGAAAATTGTCTTTAATACATCTTACTAAATAATAGTTAGGTTTATAGTCCGTTCCCTTATAAATCACTGATGACTCACACGTTTTTATATATTTATAGTTAATTTTGTTAACGTCAATTATTCTTGAATAGTATTCTTCTGCTGATAGATCTTTTATTTGAAACTGTTTGAAATCACAATAATTTTCAAAACCATTTTCATACTTGATTAATATTTGAGAAAATTTTAAACCTGATTTAACAGCTAATGAATAAGACGGATTTAGTCTGGAAGTTATATTATGCATATACATTTTCGATTCCTTGTGTTTGGCTTCGAATCGCATCGCCCAAAGATACTTTAAAGGGCCACAACGTTTAATGGCTATAACGTAATGGACCAAAAAATGATGCTTTGGTTTAAGTGTTGGTCCATAAAGCAGGATGTATAGTGCATTGTGATTTTCAATTAAAAGTTTTAAATTGTTTAGTTCATTTACAGAATATTGTAGTAAATCAATAATTTGAATTAACAATGTCAATAGTTTCCAGTGCATATTTTCTTGATGGATTAAGTCACCTATCATTAAGGGTACGCACGAAGCGCACATCATTTCACTTGCAGACATTTTTAAGTTACACGTTCTTAATTTAGTTACATATTTCAATATCTGGTGAAACATTTCCAATTTCTATTTCACCAAATTGGAATAGTTTTTTTCTACTATTTAAAACATCTACTGATAGTATATTATTGTCTATTAAACCTAACAATATGTTACTAATATCATATCGACAAACTCCCTCATAAATATCGTGCGTTAGATCAAAACAGAAATTCTCGTGGGCATTAAAGCTTTCTAATATATCGAAAATGCAACTACTCTTGATACCAGTTTCCTTAAAATTATTTATTGATAAGTCTTCCATATAGTTATCATTATTTCTCAAAAATGATTCTTGTTCAGATACATCAGTTTTTGAATCTTTAGAGGTTCTTCTACAAGCACGACAAAATCTTTTAGAATTGAGCGATTGAACGAATCCTAGAATGCTATTCATACCTAAATTATCTCCAATTATTACGCCTAAAATGAAACGAATTCTAAATGTTCCCTCTGAGGTCTTAATGTTAATGCCGTCTTCCAGTTCTTTTAACTGTTTTACTAAGTGGTGAAATGATTTATCGCTGCCAAATTTTTTCATATTACCAGTACCAATGAATGCGCAGTAAAAAATTAAATCTAACTTGGATAACAAATGTTGTGGCATTGTGGGAAAAAAATAATAAAAACCGCATATTGAAGAACAATGGCTTCCCAATGCATTATTAATTTGGAAATCATCAGTATATAATACGTACGGTATGACCAAATCATCTTTAAATTTGTCTTTTTTGAGTTTAAAAAGCTCAGCTGAAGCAAAATTTGCTAAATTATTTGTAGTGACATATTGATTCGTATTATTTAAAGTTTGCTTTAAAATATGTGGAAACTCAAAAATAGATTTGAATTGGAAAATTAAAGGCATTGTGTAAATGTTTGTAGTTTTAGGAGCTAATGTAGGAATCCCTGATAACACAGTTTCTTAAACTGTATTACTAATAACAAACGTATTAGGATATTCGAATAATTTTATTTCTTTTAACATTTTAAAAAGACGATGCTCAGAGTTTATATCTTTAAACGGATCAGTACAAAAATCCAGGATGTTTTTGAAGGCATTTAAATCATTTATTTTGTCTCCTTCGACTGTACTCTGTAATGTACTTGATACTAATGATAATAATTTTGTAATTAAATTTTGGATTTCTAAAGCTTGTTTTCTAGATATGCTGTTATTTGAATAAAGTTGTAGCGATAAGCATAAAAAATTTTTTTTTAGATTTTTTATCAATTCTTCGATTTCAACTGACGGTTTATTTACAGGTTCTAGGAAATGACTTTCTGGAAAGTGGATTTGATTTATATTATTAGAATTTGATTCCTGGGTAGATTCAGGAATATTCGTTTTTTCAGTATATTTGGTTTTATGTACTCTATCTAAATGCGTTCGAAGTGTGGAAAAATTTGAAAAAATTTGGTTACAATTATTTTGTTTACATGTAATTATGATTGATTTTCCAGAAATTAAATGATAAAACTTATAGTGACGTATCAGAACTGTTGAGCTCGGGTATAGTTTCAAACACTTGCAACAAATAAACTTGCAACATTTGCAACATTTATGAATTATAAAATATGTATCGAAGTAAAATTAAAAAGAAAATAAAACTATTTATTGTATGTTTTTCAAAATACAAAAAAATTCAATTCATAAATACTGGAATATATGAGGATTTAAACTTAAAAATAAACTACATACACATGAAAATTCAAAAATATAATACTTTAATTTGTCATATGATTCATAAGACTGACTAAACTAGATGATTTAACATCGAATGTTGTAGAAATATTAAAAAAGAAATGGATAAAATTCCACGGTATTTCGCAAGCTTTTGGATATTTTAAATTAAATATTTGGAAAATTTTGAAGCATGTATCGAGACTGTAAATAAATGATGAAAATTTGAATAATGAACCATCAAAATATACATAAAAATTAGTTAATTTTGAATTAATTGAACCTTCTACCACAATTAATGGCTGTATTGTTAGTCCACTATAGTAATATTTAGAAGTTAAGTCTGCTATTTTTCAGTGATAATCATTTATACACTCAAGTTGCAATATAAATGATTCTTGGCCATCCGCAATGGTCGCTTTTCTTTTATTGTTGCCGTCCTTGTCCTTAAATCTGGCTGCAGGATGTAAAAATGAATTAAGAAGCGTGCTTAAAATGTAATCATCTGTATCTGGAAGAAAAATAAATGTAATACAAAAATTCTACAAAATTAAAAGTAAATCTTATACCGCAATCCGTGACATTTTTTGAAATCTTGAACAATTCTTGGCATGCTAAATTATTTATGTTTGCTTCATAATACGGTTTAATTTTAGTTTTAAATGTTTCCCATTTTGCAAAAAGACAAAGTTTTTTCCTGAATATACTAAATCAAAATCGATTTCAATCTGGAATAATAAGAAAAATTATTTTTATTTTGTTTTATTTTAGGATGAACGTTTATTTCATTTACCAAATCTGAAGCTCTGCTATCGACATACTTCGGCCAATTTTTCAAATATTCCACAATAGACATGGTTCTTAATTCTTTCTGGCGAATACGAAACGTTTTTTGCCACTTGTCTTTGACCTCTTCCCAATTTGTTACTTCTCGCTGTAGAGCAGTTTTAAGGGCCATCAAAATTGACTCATCAAATTCAATTTCAATCTCCCCTGCATCTTTTTGCGATATCGCTAAATCCAGATTTTTTTGTGAAGTACAAGGCGAAATGTCCGATTTTCTTTTTTTGCATCTGCTATTTGCGTACTTCCCGTACAGTTTACCGCTGGGATTTTTTTTTCCTTGGCGGGGTATGTAGTAGTATTCCTGTTCGATTATAAATAAGAATTGAGATTATCAACAATGCGGATTTGGCCGATATTGGTTTTATAGTGGTATAAATTTGTTAATATAATTTGGCACTTTATTAGTAATAAATCAGTATTATATTTCTATATATATAATTATCTAAGACATAAGCTGAAACGTATTGTAACATTACCGTTATATGTTTTTCTGATGGGAAAAGCATAATTATTTGATCGATTATGTGAGGAAAATCCGATGGTTTTAGATGAGTATGATTAATATTAATATCTTCCACGATAAGCCGAATTAAATCGTTTCTATGAGAATTCGTTAGCTGTTTGGTGGATTCATAGTATTTAATCATATTTTTCCCCACTGCTGTTTCGTTTAAAATTGTGGAAATTTCCTACAAATTTAAAAAATGATTTCATAATAATAAAAAATAAAGTTTATTTATTACTCTAAATTTTGTAAAAGGACTGGCAGATGTTGTTGATTTTGTTAACCTTTCATCCATTGACTAATTTTAGAATTGGTCGACATGGTTTCATCATCAATTCCATACTTAAACGATAAAAAGTATGAAAATACATGATAAATCATATAATGGAGTAACTCGTTAATTAGTGTCCAAAGAATTTAAAATTATGTGATCGTATATCCATTACAATAGTAAATGCCAATTTATCGGCTTGTATATTCTTGAAATGGTTTATAGTACAAAATCGTAATATTTTTGTTGAATGAATACTTGTGCCAACAAATATCTAATTATTTTAAAGTTTAAATGTAGATATATTTCAGCGATTTATGTGCAGCTATGATTGTTGTAGAATTATTGGAATATTATTTGTCAAAATTATTAAATTTAAGCCAACTTAGATGTTCGTAATAAAGAGTGTTATAATAAATTAAAACTTAAAAGTAATCTTCAAATTACCTCCAGTTTACGCCAAGTAAATAATTTTTCTCGAAAGATGGCTCTGGGCCCAACATCTGGTATAGCATATACTAAGTCTTCTTTTGACAAATATTTTAAACTTCGGTATGTAATTTTATGTGCTGCAACAAAACGTTTACTTTTATTTTAAAAATTAGAAAAAAATTAACCCAAAACTTGGAAAGAAATAAACGTTCATGTATGTATAAAGTATAAACTCATTGAAAAAACAAAAACTTTAAAATTTTGTCGTCGCTTTGAATACTGTGGTTCAAGGTAATAAAATCCGATCAGAAAACAATAATGGATGATTTTAAAACGTACAAAAACATCAACAATTTAACCATTAAAACATATATTACTTCAAAATTTAATCAAAAAGAATACGGTAATAGCAACTAGTATTCAAAGCTGAAATATGAGTATATAAATCGTGCACTAATATTAAAATTCTCAATATGAGCTTTATAAATTAATTAATATATATGAATTTAAAACAAAGTTTCTTACCTTGAAGATCTGGTAAAATTTCTAATAGCCGAAATTCACTTAAAATATTTATTAATTTTTCTTCATCTGAAGCTTCCATTGTAATGGTGGCTTGTGAACTAAGGCTCGATATTTCATCACACGTATTATTATGCAATAACTGTTTTACGGACGTTGCTTCATTCGTAGTAGATGATTTCACAATTTCGTTGATATTATTCGTATTATTTTCAGATTGCAAATTGTCATAATTCACAATTTCAACGCACTGTCCATCAAAATATAATTTTCCATCGACAATTTCAATGGCTGAAATATTACTTTCTATTTTATATACACGCTGTGTAAAAATATTTTCACATTCGTCACAATCAACTTGCACTAATTGAATTTAAGTAATTTTGATAACGTATATATATATATATATATATATATATATATATATATATATATATATATATATATATATATATGTACGTAAATATTACTTCACTATTAACTTTTTAAGTAAACTGTAACAAAAACTTTTATTAGTACACTAAATTTACTTTATTTTTATTTTTGAAAAAACACTTGTTCATCTATTCCATATTACAATGTAACTGATCGTTCTCAAAACGTGTTAGCATGAAATATCAAAGAGAAAACAGTAAAAATAAAGTTGACTCTACTTCAATTCTAATGCGTTTTAGTGTTTTCCTTTCAATCCATAGTGTTTCACACATTATTTTAAAACGCTTTTATCTTTGATTATGATTACAACATAAATTCAAAGATGTTACATATTAAATCATTAGTGTTGCTGTATAATTCATTAAATTTATTACTTTCGACATTATTTTAATGAAACTCACAGTTAATTTTAATAGCATTTCCAATATAAATAGAAAATATTGAATCAAGGATGTTCTACTTAAATTATATGTTTTCTTTTTGTTCTCAGTGTACAGGAAAAAGTTCAAGTTATTATTGAAAACAAAATAAAAATAGTTATAATCATTACCCTCAGTATTGTTCTTTCTCCACATAAACTTTTCTTTTAAAAGTCCCGAAAAGTTAAAAAATGTATCCCTTGATATTTCAGTTACGAAATAATTTGCATTCACGGACCGAACAAAATTAAACCAATCACGGGGATGATGAACACTGGCCGTTGTCTTCTTTTTTTTCCTTTCAATTAATGCGTGTACTGTATCGCACTCCATATGGGTGTGGCCAGGAACGAGAAATTGATGTTCAACTGTTTCTAAATGAGCTATAGTTTGAATAAGTACTTGGAACATTGTGGTGATGAACGAATTTTTATTTTGTCCAGCACATGAATCGCTGTACAATATATTATGACTAACATCACTTGATATATTCAAAAAGTGGAATAAACATGCCGCAATTTCATTCCCGCCTTTGTTTCCATCGGCTTCATACCACATCATGTTGTGGGCCTTATTTAGGTGAGCATCGTGTAAGGTTAAATTGAATGTCCAGAGTTCACGCTTGTAGAAACTAATTGATGTGCATAACAGTGGTGTAGGTAAACACTGCTGTAAGTCAAACGTGTGTGTTTTAACTGATTTAAGTTGAGGTTATTTAAATTTTAAATTAAACGTTTTAAATAATTTTGCATATTTTGTAATAGACACAGGGTTGACATATTTTTCAGTGTATATAGTTTGTACATTATGGCTATACTAAGGTCACTTTGCAGATATTTCTGCTGTGTATGGCGCCGGGTATAGTGACTCTCGTAATGAGGAAAACTGTTTATGTGTTCCAAAACCTCGTTGCATTTTTCTTGTGAAATTTTATTAGCTGGAGCGTGACGTCCTCGTTTATCGTTTGGTAATATTATGCTTGCCGAACTAATTTTTTTCTGTATTATACAGTTTTGATAAATCCATTTGTTTCATCGAATATAAGTAAAAAAAACACTTCTGGCAAACTTGTATGCGATTAGTTTCTATTTCTACAAAGTATTTGTATATGAGTACACTCGATTTCTCTGGCTTGTTACGGATTTTGTTAGAGTTTCAGTTTTTTTTTGGTAGAATTTCTATCATCCCAGGTACATAAGCTTGGCGTAACTTGTAACTAGCAAGGCCCCAATAATCCGTAAATATTGATGTTTGATTCTGCAGCTTTACCTTAGTGGAACATTTAAGCTTATAGGTAACGTTCAAAGGCTTTACAATTCTCCCCCTTAATAATCTCCCGCTTTGGTTCAAATACTCTTGCCCAAGTTACGTTTTACGGTTATTTAACGTTTCTTAATCTTGGGTGGTATCTCAGCTTCTGACAAATTTTTTTCCAATTGGCTTGCCATAATATTCACACTTAAACTAGATTCAACTGACGCATCACTATTACTTTCTTCGCCGCGTGGGGCATAATTTGGGTCTACGTCACTATCATCGAACACAACACCATCCTCATAGGCGTCATTTTCATGACAGCTGAGGCTTTAAGGTGCTGTCTCAGAATCTATAATTTTCATTTCATCAACTGATGAACGGCCTACATTTACTTGTAAAACAGTTGGTTTAAAATTGTGACATTCTGTAGAGTGTAATTTTGATTTCAAGTCCATTTCTATTGCTTGCTTACTGGAACTTGGATCCATTACATCTATAATATATCAATGCACTTTATAATATTCTCGGATTACTATAACAATTCATTTTCTTACCTGAATCATGTCCATTTGCCTCGGTTTTCTGTGAATTTTGAGATGCTAAGCCCATTGCAATTAACTTTTGCCCACGACTCATTTTCGCTTCCATTTAAATGAGTAATTGATGTTAGTTAATTTTCATTACTCGAAACTATAGTACGAAGCAAATCAAAAAGTCTTGCATAATTCATATGAAAAAAAGAGTGAGTGAGACAGCAATATTTTTATTTTTCGACATAATCTCCTTTAAGGTTTATACATTTTTCACATCGATCAATTAACTTGCCTAAACCCTCTAATAAAAAAGATTTCTTTTGCTCCATAAAATATTCATTTACAACAGACTGTACTTCATAGTCACTGGAAAATTTCCGGCCCCTTAGTGTTTTTTTCAAATTGGGAAACAGAAAGTAGTCACTGGGTGCCAAGTCTGGACTGTACGGTGGATGCGGAATTTCCACGAAGTCGCAGTCCTTTAATGCAGCTTGAGCAATATTAGCCTTGTGCACTGGTGCATTGTCGTGAAGAAGCAAGATTTTTTTCCTAACTTTCCTTGGTAGTTTTTCCCGGATCGCTTTTTCAATTTTCGCAAAACCTCTGCGTAATATATGCCTGTGATTGTGGTTTTCGGTGGCATATAATCGATTATCAAAATTCCTTCAGCATCCCAAAAAAGTGTTGCCAAAACCTTACCAGCAGACGGCTGAGTTTTGAATTTCTTTGGTGGTGGTTCACTACGTTTAATCCATTGCATCGATTCTTGTTTGGATTCCGGATGCCAGTGATGAAGCCATGTTTCATCGCCTGTTATTATGTTGTCCAAGAAATTTTCTGGATCTTCTTTGTACATATCTAAAATCGCCTTTGAAGTTTGAACACGCATTTTTTTTGTTCTGCATTCAACAAACGGGGAATCCATCGCGCATTTACTTTCGACATGTGAAGGTGGTCATGTAATATATAGTAAATGTGGTACCGTATGAAAGAGAAAGTCTCCACGCTAACCGCGGAACAGAAATACGCCGCTCCTCCAATACAATAGATTCGCCCAAAATTACGTTTTCATGGCTAATAGCATCTGCTGGCCGACCCGAGCGGTTGTCGTCTTCTAATGACTCCCGACCACTTTTGAATAATTTTACCCACCTTGTTACTGTGGCATATGATGGTGCAGATTCGCCGTAAACTTTTTATGTATAGTTGAATATATAAATTGCATTTCGTCCATCTTTATAGAAAAATTTAATAACGGCGCGATATTCAATTTCATTCATTTTAAGAAAAATTCAAAACCCGTGTTACTAAATTGACAAAAACAAACGAACTGTAAAATTTACATCGAAATGTTCTTCTAGAAGATTCATCGCGACAAAAAAATGGTTTTGAAAAATATATAGTAAAAATATATTGTCTCACTCACTCTTTTTTTCATATGATATTGCAAGACTTTTTGATATACCCTCGTAATTGCACTGCAGAATTACTATGAAATTTTTGGATATTCTGGGCGATAGTCGGATACCAAATTCACATCCAGGTGAGGTTACCAAGAAGCAGGTAGTTTGATTTAAGCATCGAACATTTTGGTTACACAGTAAAGGTTAATTTATTTTACTAACTTGTTATTTTGGCTGGCAACTGGATAAGGTAGGAGGACGTGAATAGCGAACCGCAAAAGAGTTAGTAGCGCTTTGGCCCCAGAACAGATTGCAAAGATTAAAAAATAAATAACTTATAGTTTTTCACTTCTAATTCAAGTTTTTCATTTCAAACTCAACTTTATTTATTTCAAATTCATTTTTTTCAATTCAAATTCAATATTTATAAAATAATGTAAATAATGAAGGGACAATGTTCCATCCACAAGTGGATAATAGTACCAACTGTGAGAGGACGAAATGTTTCACTCATAGCGGCGATGAATTTACTTGGGATCATATACAGTAAAATAATAGCAAACTCAACTGTTAATGCTAATATTTTTATTAAAATCTGTGATGAATTATTTGTTAAGCTGGCTGAAGCCAGTTGCTGGGCATGGCTGAGCATGGACAATTGCACAATTCAGATGTGCGTGATAAAGTTAGTGAGACAACTCATTCATTAATTTTTCTTTCTCCGTACTCCACGCTGTTGAAACCCATTGAAAAGGTTTTTTCAAAAATAAAATTGTCAGCGAGGGGACTTGCTAGCTGATTCACAAACTATTAGTTTTATAACGTCTCCGATTGAATTTAAATTGGAAAAGAATGAATATGATTTGAATAACGTTGAATTTGATTTGAACAAAGGTGAATTTGATTTAAAAAATGATGGATATGTTTTGAATAAAGGTGAATTTGATATGGATAAAGTTGGATTTGATTTGAAAAAGGATGAAAATTTTTTTGGAAAAAGGTGAATTTTATTTGTATGTATGATGTACATGATTTGTAAAATTTTGAATTTGGAGTGCAAAACCTATATTTTATTCCTTCCAATTTTCAGCTCCAGCCTGAAGAGACTGAAAAGAAAAACATTAAATGCGGTCGGGAGGTACAAGCAACACTATAAAGATCGGGTTTTATTCCAAAGCTTTGAATTTGCATCAGATTCAGAATACACTAATTATTCATCCACCTCTCTAATTTACAACAGTAATAAATTTCTCAGTTCTCTATCCAAGTATAATGTGGAAATGTGAAATACGAGTTTGGCAAGTATTTTGTACAAAGTTCTTGAAATTGACGATGTTGAATATAATTTATACTTCCTAATATAAATTTTGGATAAAGTTTTGGAATTTGGCTGAACTCAATAGAAATGGACTTAGGAGGTCAATGTGACGAATAAGAAAATATAACAACTTTTAACATGAATTTGTTCGAAGAAATTATTTTGTTTGATTTGAAGTACACGACCACAAAACCGAAGTATAGGAAAGGAGAGTTAGTTATTACCGATTTTGTCCGATTACAGACTCCTAATAAAGCCAATAGTTAGTTTTATTACCACAGGGCAGCACAAATTAGTTTCCATTTAATTATAACTATAAATGTTTAGTTCAGCCTCAGCTTGAACTAATTTAACACTTTTAATACACTTTTAATTCCGAGCTTTCCACGGGTGAGGGCTGATACCGGAATATTGTAATAAAAGCATATAGTAGAGTTTGATTAGAACTGTTTTGTCCATTTATTTTTTGTCGTTTATATACAATTTTGAGAGTTTCTTGTTGTTGTTTTTTACATTATATATGATCATATATCAATTTCAATATTTTAATGTTTTATAAAATCCAAAGGTGCAGAATTGCATATAAAAAATTAATTATTTTATTTATAGCTATATTAAAATTAACATTATGCAAAACTGCATAATGTTGGAGTTAAATGACCCTGTTCATATTGAACATCTTGCGGCGCGGGTTTGGACGGGAGTTGGAAGGACGGATGATTGGTTACGGCGGTTTCTTCGTATGTAGCGAATTATAACAGTTATCCCCACCGCAACTGCTATCCATAGGATAAGATGGATTGCTGTATAATGATGAATAAGATGAAAGTGCTCGTTGGTTGTGTTCTCTTCTACCTCTTTCATAAGGGAGATTTGTTCTTCTAAATCCCTTGTATCTGGAGTGGTTAATAACTCATTTTCCTCGTAGTTTTGTTTAGATATCTCTATTGTTAAATCTTTTAAGTGCATACCCTTTAAGTATGGTGCAATTCCGAAATTCTCTATGGTAGTTTCGAATCTATCAGAGGCCAGTATGCTTAAGTGATTGTCTCTTAGGGCGCATCCCGATTCTAGCTTTATTATTCCTGACACTGATAATTGCTTTTGGTTTGTAACTGATCCACATACAACCGTCACAGTTGTTTCCCTAGTCATTACGAATACCCATTGATTTGGTGCGTATAGTTTTATCCAAGATTTGATGTAACATTTAGGTATTTTCTCTCACATATGTCTTGTAAATTGGACTTGTGTTGCAATATTGCGATTTCACAGCAGGTTCCTTCCCTGACACCCGACAGTATTGTTGGTATCTCGCATAATAGATGATCATCATTGATAATGTGGCATTTAGATATATCTCTGGCTGATAGTTGCGTAAAATGTTCATTTTGAATATCAACGGCGATAAATTCAGTTGTTGGCACTATATGTGCACGCCTTTCACTTACTAATATATTAGGTACAGCTACTACTGAATAAATGTTATAGGACCAAACATATGATAAGGGAATTGAAATTTCGATTATCACATATGCCTTTGTCACTCTAGTCCTGGTTGTCATACTTTTAAATAAGTGGTCTAACTTGCGCAATCCGTGACCCGGAATTGTAATGGAGACTGGTATTTGCTCTCTGATAGATGCTATTTGTTCTTCAAGCTGTGATGGGCTCAATAAAAGTGGGTGTAAAATGTTAAGATGTGCATTGTGAATAACCTCTAGTAATGCTTCCTGCACGTCCCGTAAATTTCCCGTGGCAACGACTAGTTCAAGGGATGTCATTAAAATAGTTAATACTTGTTGTTCCGTTACACGTGTGTTATTTATGCTTTTTTCTAAGTGCTGCAACTTCCTCTGAATGTTATTAATTGCCTGTACTGTGGCATTTTGGCTGTGCTTGAATAGTTTTACAGAGTTATCAATCATTGAGGTTTGATTCTTTATTAGCAGTAACAAATGATTTTCATTTGTTTCTATAGTTTGAAAATGTTCTTCATATTGATCTGCTTCTCTCTGCGTTAATATTCCAAACATGTCACCTAACACTAAACCTGTAGTGTCACCAATCCCCCGTTTCGCTCTGGTTACTTCTTTATTGGATGACATCAGTAATTGATTGCCTTCATCTATTCTACTAATTTGAGATCGTAATTGCTGGATTACTAGTTGACAGTTAAACCTCTCCATATCTATTACCGAATGTATTGTTTTACACATAATTGCAAGTTCGTCTATTAAGCGGTATGCTTGAGTTGTTTCTTCGCAATACGTATTTAAATTATACCGCACAACCAAAGTCCATCTCATGGAAACTAGCTCCATCTTACTGATTTCCTCAAGATATATGCCAGTAGAATGTTTGAAGTTCTCAATCTGCATCAGTTCTTTAGCGCTGCTGGTAGAAAAACAAATGCTCATCAGGGCCAATAATGCCAGATGAAGCTTGATTCCTCCTTTCGCCTGTCTTCCTGGTTGGCTTCTAACTGGGTGGTTGATGTTAGGTGTTGCTAGTTTTGCATCTGGAGTCTTATTTGCGTTAATTATTTGTTGTGACCATGAATTGTCTTCTTCGCTTAGTATAGCTTGCATAACTTAGTGATAGGTCGTTTATAGATATTCTGGTTGCATTTTATGGACGCAATACGAACCAAGCCATCTGAGCCAGTATGCACCTCCTGTACTCTCCCCATTTTCCAACGCGACGGCGGCAGTGATTCCGCCTTCAGTAGAACGACATCCCCTACAACTAAATTGGGCTGACGTTCCCTCCATTTAGTACGTTGTTGTAACTGGTGCAGGTAGTCTATAGACCATCTTTTCCAAAAGTCATCTACAATCTTTTGTACTAAATGCCAACGTGTTCTTAGCGTGCAAGTAACATCATTACTTTCTGGAACTACCTTTATTGGTCCGCCTATTAGAAAATGGGCAGGTGTTAAAGATTCTAAATTTTCCGGATGGTCGTACAAGGTAGTCAATGGTCGAGAGTTTAAGCATGCCTCTATTTGAGCCATTAATGTTGTTGCTTAATATTAGGTGTGCAAATTATTGAACTCACTGAACGATATTCTATTAACGGGTCCAGCGCTTCAATCAGATTTACCAGCTGTCATCATCAACTGGCGTTTCTGCAAGTATGTTTTCACAAGTGATATTGAAAAGATGTATCGTTGAATCGACATGTATCCTCAACACACTCAATATCAGCGAATTTTATGGAGAGATTCACCCGATGAAAACATCAAAACGTATCGATTGAAAACAGTGACATTTGGAACGGCTAGCGCGATCGATTCGACTATCGAGCTTCAACAGCAAATCATCCAATGCCTACAGTCAGCCGGTTTTGAATTAAGAAAATGGTCAAGCAATGCATCACAAGTGTTATCATCAATTCCACTGGAGTATAGCGAGAGCAAATCGGATTTCTTAATCGGACAAAATGACTCGGTTAAAGCACTCGGTATGTATTGGCACCCTTTAAATGATGAATTTCACTACAAAATAAATTTCGATTTAGAAACTGAGAATCACACCAAACGCACAGTTTTATCTACAATTGCTCGCCTATTTGATCCGTTGGGATCAATCCAATTATTATAGTCGCCAAAACATTACAAAAATATTTGTGGTGCGAAGGACTTGATTGGGACGATCAGCTTTCACCCAATTTAGCTCATATTTGGCAATCATTCCTCGAGAGTCTGAACAGCATCAATCAAATCAAAATTCCTCGTTGGATACACACTGACAACGGGTAACAAAGCTTCGAATTGCATACGCCTTGCGATGGATCAATGCATGCTTATTCTGTTGCAACGTACTTACGAATCGGAGCATTTCAGCGAGTTTTCGTCCATTTAGTATTCGCCAAATGCAAATTAACTCCAAAGCGGGCTCTTACAATTCCAAGGATTGAATTGTGCGGAGCAGTTCTGGCAACGAAATTACATCG
The DNA here is from genome assembly GCA_947310385.1 of Nephrotoma appendiculata. Lineage (NCBI taxonomy): Eukaryota > Metazoa > Arthropoda > Insecta > Diptera > Tipulidae > Nephrotoma > Nephrotoma appendiculata. The sequence continues at coordinate 82,827,408 of OX371224.1, read as the reverse complement.
ATACGTCAAGTCAACACTCCGAATTCCGTCCAATCAAATAACCAGATATTTTTGGACTGATTCCACTATTGTTTTGTCGTGGATTCGAGGGGATCCAAACCGATGGAAAAGATTTGTGTGCAATAGGGTCAATACAATTCTCGACTCTAGCAACATCAATCAAAAGCATCATGTATCCACCACAGATAATCCAGCGGATATTTCAAGTCGTGGTCTAACCGCTGGACAGTTGATCCATTGCGAACTATGGTGGCATGGACCTCAGTGGCTCAAAGAGAATGCTTCTAAACGGCCAGAATCGTTCCTTCCACAGAAATGAAGAAAAGTTACAACATTGCATCGATCACTATTGATTCCCAAGAATGCATTAAACGATCCAGAATGCATTATCCATTCATCGATCATGATGGCATACTGAGAGTGGATGGCCGTCTTCGAAATTCGATATTACCTTTTGCTCAAAAATATCCAGCCATCATTCCTTCAACGCATCACTTCACAAAACTATTAATCGATCATTGTCACCGAATTTGTTTGCATGGAGGTATTCAACTTACATTGAACCAAATTCGCAAAACCAATTGGAATTTATATGCACGTCAAATCGTCGGTTTACAATTGAAAACCTGTCATGAATGTTTCGAAGTGAACCCAATACCACGTTCACAGTCAATGGGATATATCCCTCATGTAAGAGTTCGACCTACTTTTCCATTCTTCGCCACCGGGGTTGATTACGCAGTTCCGATCACCTTTCAAATATCAAAAGGACGTGGAAGCAAATCGTACAAGGGTTACATCGCCGTTTTTGTTTTTCTCAGTACGATGGCAATTCATTTGGAACCAGTGAGTGATCTCACTACCTCAGCATTTCTGGCCGCACTATACAAAGATTCTTTGCTCGTCGTGGATTTTGTCGAGACATGTATAGCGATTGTGGTACAGCATTCATCGGAGCAAACAATCAACTGAAATTAAATGAAAATGCTACCAAGGAACTTTTCAAAAATGAAGTTCGGTAAAATACCACTTGAAACGAATCATTCCAAAATCGACACTCACCTTCGAAGAAATGGCAACGGTACTTTGTCGTGTCGAATCATGTCTCAATTCGAGGCCATTATTTCCACTCAGCGACCGATTCAATGATATTATCGCATTAACTCCAGGACATTTCATCAGAGAAGGTGCTCTATTAGCACCGCCCCCTGAACAACCAATCGAAAACTTATCGCCAGTCAATCGTTGGCATCAATTACAAAAAATCATACACGAATTTTGGAACGTCTGGCATAAAGAATATCTATCAAGACTACAAATTCGTTCAAAATGGAATCAAATCAAGTAAAACATTGCTATTGGTGAATTGGTTTAAGTAAAAGACGAACGATTACCACCTAATCAATGGAGATTAGGTTGAGTCATCGAAGTTCATGAAGGCAAAGACAAATTGGTTTGAGTCGCTTCATTAAAAACCTCTAATGGAAGCATCAAACGTCCAATCGTCAAATTATGCCCATTGCCTCGTCAAGAGCCACCTGACAATGATCAGCTCCAATCGATAGAGGAGCGTCTGTTGCACACTAATCACAATTAAATAAAGTTTGCTTTCATTTTTAGCTATCCAATGTACCCACCGTTAGTTTCTTCAATCAACATTTATTCCGCCGAGTCGTGGCGGCGTAATAACCACTTTCAACTGATTATAGAGGAAATATGCCGATCAGGGGTGGGATGTTGTAACATCACTTTTTCGATATTTGTCGAATATTATATCTCTTTTTCCTAAAATAAAATTGCTTGTCGTTTCACTTTTCAATTTTGCTTTCTATATTGCAATCGCACACTACTAGAGTAAATTGTTTATTTATCTCTTTTCTGTTTTCCGATAAAATATCACTCTTAAAATAAGTAAGTGATACAATAAGAGTAGAACGACATAATATTTTGTTCGAATAGGTAGAGATCGCAATAGAAGCAAAGTAATTGAAAAATGGAAAAACGATAAATTTAATTTGTGATGAAAGAGATGTAAATTTCGATAGTATCGAACAAAGTGATGTTACAACATCCCACCCCAGTTCTTTTTTTTCTCATTTCAAGTTGCATCTATAACCAATACCATCAAATACGACGAATCGCCCTCGAACAAATCAACAAACATCATACAATCATCGCACATTTATCCTGATATACATCAGCCCGGGCGGCATGTTTGGATTCGAAGGAAAGTTCAACACACAAAAAGATTTTACACTGGCGCTATATTCAATGACGAAATTTGGCCGCCTCATTTTTATAAGGTTACATTTTTAGGCTATTTTCAGATTAACGATTGATAAGTCGCAAATTCTTTAGGTCCTTTAAAAAATTCAATAATACTTTGTTTTTTTTTTTGTTTTCTACATGTACAACAATTTAAAAGGTTATAACTATAATTAGGTTTCCGTTCTCGTGCCGTCACTAATCCAAATAAACACGCCGATAAAATTTTGCCTGCGGCTGGCCAATGTTTGAAAGTTAGAGGACTTCCAGATTTGAAATTAACTTTTAAACCCCATATATTTAAAACTCCACTATTCTGAAAATAAATTTTTTGGTGACAGGTGACTTGTAGAAACAACTACTAGAGTATAAATTATTTTTGAAAATCAGGCATAGCCGTATAACCTCAATGCAAAATTTGCGTATATGCCACCAACAAGTGTTTTATGTTCTACACACGATACATAATAGACCCATAAATAATAGCAAGGCAAACAGCAAGTGAATAAACGAATGTTTCATCTATGCTTAGTGATGGTATTTACGTATTAGGTACTTTGTAACAATGATTAATGCGATTTAAAACAATGTACCAAATTACTCTGCACACAAATGTACACGACAGCTTCCAGCAAAATATGTAATATAAACAACACAAAACAGAATTATGCAACAGTGTATAAGGCTCTAAGTAGCTTAGGTAGGTAACGTCTTAAATATAAATCATTGAAATATTATTAACATTTTACTGTAATTAATGGGGACGAAGAAATTCTATTTAGTGCTCGTTGTTTATGAGATATTAGATAGAGCCAGGCTTAGGAATAGGTATATGTATATATGGTACATAGAGGTACGATATGGGGAAGTCTACATAGTACATAAATAATAAGATATATAATCAAGCACGTTTTTCTTGTATCTCATTTTTAAGCGAAAAACAATTCATGTTTTATAAGATATATACGGCACACAACACAAAATATAATCATCATCATCATCAGTAAGCAGCATCATTCTTATATGATTCTCGTCGTCGTCGTCATCTCATATTTTGCCGTATATTTATATCGCATATTAAATTGTTACCTATACACAGTATTTGTGTTTAAAAAACATTTTCTTTTCTATCAACCAGCAAACATCATAAGTCGGAAAATATTTGTGTATACGAATATGTAAGTTTTTGACTTTAACCAAAAACAGAAAACCTATTCTTCTACATCTCAGCGGTGTACGGTGTTACACACAACTCTTCTTCTGTGGTATACCATCGTTGATTATTATTTTTTAAGCAAAAGGTTTTTATTTCATTTCTTTCGAATGTATGTTGTGTTTATAAAGACACGGCAACAACAAGAAATCGCTGTACTCTCGGTATATAAACAGAAATTTCAAGTTTGTTGTCATCAAGTTTCTTTAAAACATAACAAAAATTACGATTTTATGTACATGAAAAATGAGACATTAATTTGGAGTATTTTTTTTTTTTGTTGAATATACATACGCTGGATGAAAACACATACATTACTCATTAACATTTTGTTTCTGTCCCAATCTTTGGTCGCGTCTAATCAAGAAGATGATGAACTGCTCTCTATGCATTTTCTGTTTATAATCTTCTTTACATGTTTTTGGCACAGTAACAACAAGCATAGTTATGAGACATGCAAACTAACCTTAAATAATTTTATATACCGGCCTAGTAAAAATCCATCATCATAATTATTATCTTTTGTCTTAATTCTAAATTTCTAATACTCGTATCTTTCTTTATTCCACCTGAGTGTGCATCACACCAATATTACTCGTATATACGAGAGAGCTAGAAATGAAATTTATTCGATTTTCTAACAACCATAATTTAATTCTTATCGTTTTACATTCTAGTTTTGTTGTCCAGTTTTCTACTATTTTTGGTGTTATATACGAATTAAATTAAAGTTGAACAATTTTACTAAAAGTATACGCTTACATGTTTTGTACTATTTAAAATTTCTTCTGGGCAATATAAAGAATTATAATATAACATTACTCTCTGTGCTTTACTTACAAAATAGTTATCCTAGTAAGTTGTCGTAAGCTGATTATGTCGATTGCATCTTTGATATGACAATTACACAAATGGCACCGGCACGAGTTAGACAGATTTTAACGATTCAACGAGTTTTAGATAGATTGGTAGAATAGATTGGTCAGCACTAAAGGATATTAGCCAACTAAGAAGTTTCCTAGGATTATGCTCCTACACCGATGATTTGGTCAAATTTCGCAGATCGAGCCCAAAGTCTTTTTGTCTTACCGGAAAATGTAAACCATTTGAGTAGGACTCGGAGCATCAAAAAACATTTGATGAATTAAAGAAAAAATTATGTAGCGCTCCTATTCTGCCGTATCAACAGGCAGGTGGAATATTCATCTTGGATTCAAATACTAGCTACACGAGAATAGGTGCAGTGTCACAGAAGCAAGCAGGTTATCGCATATTATGTTCGAATCGTCTCTAAAGCAGAGAAAACGATTACGTAACACACGGAGAACTATTCGGCGTGGTGGTTAGTGTTAAACGTTTTCACAAATATCCGTACGGACAAGAGTTTGTTATTCTGGTTTGTTGTTTGGTGGAAACCTCGAGTTTTCGTGTTCCAAGAACTCTGCAAAATTTATAACATGAAGAAGAGACGCACCACACCATTACATCCTCAGTCAGACGGAATAGTTGAGAGGTTTAATCGAATAGTGGAAGAACATCTACGGAAAAATATTAATGACAACCAGGTAAACTGGGATCGGTGTATTCCGGTGTTGTTTGGCAGAGAGCCTCGCCTTTTGTGTGATTTTACGTTTGGGTTGCACAGTATCTTCTTATGTAGTCCTAGCAGTCCTGGCTTATCTGATCTTCATAAGTCAAACCTTCCTCATAATCATCGAAATCTTGGTCCTTACCCACTATATAGCTCATCGCTTAAGTTTTTGGAGCATTGCTACCGGAAGTTTTTTGCATGGATAAGATCGACGGTAATAACTTGTAATCCGTAAGCAATTCGAATTATGTATACTACAAATATTGATAAAATTTTGTAAACGTGTATATGTTTTGTCGCCCTCGTTCGATTCCTGGTTGTGACTAGTAAAAAAAAATTTCCGCCTGGGTGTTTTTAACATGTCATATGTAATTTCGATGTGTTCGTCCATTTTCAGATTTACAGCCATAGTATAGTTATAACTTTGTCCTTAATATTTTAGAATTGAAACAGCTCCTTTCTCGACTTGTCCATCATGTGCCTGCTGACATTTCTTTAGTGTTTTAGACGCAAATGCTTCATGGAATATTCTAAAATGCTAATGGGATGTTCCGATTCATCTAGAAAACTGATGGGAAACTACACACCATACTGCGATACGTCTGCAGCGAGGATGATAGGAGGATCCTCAATGTAATGAACTAATCTTGTTGCATTTACCAATTGCGACTGAAGTGCTTGAAAAGCGCTTTCTTTGCGATTCGGCCAAACGAATTTTGTTCCCTTTTGACGGAGCTCATTAAGCGGAGCAACAATAGCCGAAAAATCTAAATATATAAAACAGGTGTAAAAAATGTATGTGCGCGCATCAGTTGAGAACGGCTCAACCGATTTGGCTCATTCTTTTTTTGTTGTGTACGCAATTGCCAGGAAATGGTTTTTACGAAAGAAAATTTTCGGAAACCTCATCAGAAAATTCGGAAAATCTAAAAATGCTGCATTTCGTGCTGTGATATTAAAACTTTAAAAAATTCAAAAATGGAGTTAATCGATTTGGCAAGAGAAGCAATTGACAGTGATAGCGGTCGGCATTGCTGCTCCGTAGGGAATCCAAGTCGGTTCTACCCGACTTCGTGTAGTTGGGCAATTATTCACCCCCAGAGACACCCGAAACCATCGGGCATCGCCGCAAACAACCGAAACCGACAACCCTTCTATTCATCTCAACGAAAATGGAAAAAACATAAACGTACATATCCCATACGTTGGAGGGAATCCAATTACCCGACTAGGGAATCCAATTACTCGAATTTCGGGTACCCGACTTTCGGTTCCGTGTTTTTACCATTACCCCACCGGTTTCTACAAACATAAGTTTCTATTTTTTTCATTTTCGTTGAGATGCATAGGAGGGTTGTCGGTTTCGGTTGTTTGCAGCATTTCCCGAAGTCTCTGGGGGTAAGTAATGGCCCAACTACACGAAGTCGGATAGAACCGACTTGGATTCCCTACTGCTCCGGATGCAAATGACAAAGTGTCAAAATTTCAATTGGACCGTTATGTCAGCTGCAATGAGACGATTTGGCGTATTTTTTCATTTGCAATACACGACCGTCAATCCACTGTTAAACATTTGTGGGTGTATTTGGGGAATGGATAACGTGTCTATTTCTACTCACATTGGGACTCAAAACTCGCCGATGCCATTGTTTCTGCGCCGGCAAATTAAATTCATACATGGTTCGTGATCGTTATAGCGCCGAGATGGCTAACAACATTTTGCATCGAGTTCGCACTGCAACATCGAATTACGAGCTTAAAATGATTGACGAAGGTTATATGTGGCAGCTATTTGTCGAAATTGGGTTTGCCAGCACTAATTCGTTCGATGCATGATTCATTTAATCCTGAATTGCAATGAGAGCAAGTGTACGTTCGAGATTCAATGAGTCAAGTAGTACAAACGAATGTCTCGCTTTTGATTGCACAGAAAAAGAACGTGTACGATGCATTAACGAAGGCGCAGTTGACGAAGGAAAAGGCGGAATATTCTTCCTCGATGCTTCAGTGGAACAGGCAAAACCTTTCTGATTTCATTGCGTTTGGCCAAAATTCGCTTGAGATCTCAAATAGCGTTAGCTGTTTCATTATCGGAAATTGCAGTTACATTGCTGGACGGCGGCCGGATGACACATTCTGCATTGAAGTTGCCGATAAATATCGACACGTTCCACGTGTGCTCAATTGGCAAGAACTCGGCGATGGCCAAGGTCACACAATGGCATTCAAACGATCATTGACGTTTCAAGACGTTTTGGTGCAGAGATAATTCTTCTAGCCGGCGATTTTTGGCAAACGCTACCTATCATTCGACGAGTTCAACACCTATGTCGAAGTTGCAGTTGACCACGAACATGAGAGTCGCGTTACAGAACGACTCATCAACTGCTGATTTTCCAAACAACTGTTGGCGCTTGGCAATGGTCAAATTCCTATTGATGATACGACCGGATTGATTTCGTTTCCCTCGAATTTATGCATGTTCATGTCGAAAGAAACGCTTATCACGAAATGCATTGTTACAAATCTGTTGACTGTGTGACCAATCAAGACGACGCAACCAACTATCCAACCGAGTTTTTGAATGCGCTTGATTTGCCGGGAAAACACCCGCATAACTTGATGTTCAAGGTCGGATCTGTGGTAATCATGCTGCGCAATCGGAATCGTCCGAGATTGTGTAACGGAATCCGATTGGCTGTGAAGAAACTGTTGAACAACGTGATTCAAGCGACGATCACTAAGAGTAAATTCAAAGGAGAGGATGTCCTAATTCCGAGAATTCTTTTGATTTGATTCCAACTGACATTCCGTTCGATTTCAAGCGCATTCAGTTCCTTGTTCGTTTAGCGTTCGCTATGATGATTAACAAATCGCAAGGCCTATTGCACGTAATTTTAAATTACAATTGTGAAATCAAAATTTCTTATGGGCGATTCAAGCCTACTCGATTACCAATGAAAAAAGCTTTTCCCTTCGGCCTACTAAGAAAAAAAGTTTGATGTAAATATTTGTAAATTGGGAATAATTTTTCCATACCGAAAATATCAAGGAAAGTTATTCCCAATTTTATTTTGTTTTCAAAAAATTAGCAACCAACTTTAGTATGCCCGAAAAAAATTATTTAAATAGAAATTATATGTGAATGCTTTTCCCAGTTCCCTATTCCCGAGTAATTACCAAAATAGTGCCACTGGAGTAGGTAAAGGTGCAGAAAGTACTTTCAGGCTAGATTCAATACTCTATTCCTCAGAAATTCATTAATTTTGATTTACTGCCAATATTTCCCTTGATAAATATAATTCCCCCGATAAAGATTATTTGCTTTGCGCGCCATCTCTCATCGAATAGACTTATGTATCGCAATGAAAGATTTCTGTCGACCATCACAGTGCAAAATTTTGACATTTTTTTTTTTTGTTTTAAATAAATAAAAGTTTAAATATCGTGTTAAAAAATGTGCAAATTGAAATTGTTTGTTTATGTCTTTTTATGGTCGGGTCTGTCGATCTGTATGACCTTGTATTCCTGTTTATTGCTTCCAGATTATTCTCAAGGGAAGGATAGCTCCTATGGGCTGCATTTTTGAGGTTTTAGTTTCTGATATGTTCTTTTCTCCAAGTATAGTCAGCAGGATATTATATTGATTATATCATTATTTTGAAAAAGATTCTAGTCGTGCAAGAAAAATGTTACATTAGAAAAATGATATTTTAAAAAAGCAGCAAATGAAACTGTTAGAGAATTGGAATAGTGTGCTTCTACAGCATTTCAAATCTCTAACAGTTTCATTTGCTGCTTTCTCAAAATATCTTTTTTACTAATGTAACATTTTTCTTTCCCAAAAATAATTGACTCCATTACAAATAATACAAAAAATAATATGGCTTCCGCAAAGCCCGCTTAGCTTTAATATAGAGGTCAATTTTGGTTTCAGCAATATTTGTTTGTGAATTTCCAGTAACAGAAAATAATTGTTCATCATAGGGGTATATCCTCTATCCGGTCGCAAGTTAATTTGGTTCCAAAAGCACGCTTTTCTACCTTAATTCATTACTACTGACATAAAAGCCAACTATGGGGTATATCCAGAGCCTCCTTAATATAAGAGCCGTAAGATTCCGCCATTTTTTTCCATGTGCTTTTCATAGAGAGGAAGCTTTTTGTACTATTTCATACCAACCAGTGTATTTTAGTATTTTTTTAGAAGCTTTTTTGTATATAAAAACATAAATTCTTTGTTTGAATTTTCAATGTGAATGGTTAATTCAATATTCAGGAAAAGCATATTTTAATATTGAGTCAAATTATGTTGAGTTAACGCAAAAACATTTAAATTAGTTTAACACAATTTTTTTTTTTTTTTGTAGAAACAAGAATTTGTTTATGTGTATGTACAGAAAATTAGAAATTAGTATAGAGTGTTCCATAAAAAAGTCAGCATTATTTTTCCAAAATAAACGTTCGTTAAAAAATGCTTTTGGAGTAGCAATGTAATATGGGGATTATTGTGTTTTGGGTTCTATTTCAACATTGTTGATGACAGACTTCGAAAACTGTTTTTTCGTTACTTGTTAAAAATTTGATTTTTCATCGCAACAAATTCGCAGCCTATATTGTTTCATCCTGTAGTATAAACAAAACAGAGCTTCACCAAAAAAAAACTATTATAATTTGATAAAGCTTTTCGCAATTACTAAACCTGTTAAAAGATTTCGCTTTCAAATTAATAAATTAATTCAAATTACCCGTATAGAAATTGTTACACAAATTGAAAGGGGGTCTCCAGGTTAGGACGGTTGTAACGGGCGTGTCTTATAGCAGGCAGCTCGTTTTATAAACGAGTTCAAAGTACGACTTGTGCTTTAAGGTTTTGTATCCGTATATGAGCCAACCATGCAAAAAATGGGTAGAGCCACGGGCCATTTATATACTCACAAAAACCATTAAGTTATTAACAGTATACAAAGGCTTTGGCTTATTTTATTGAATTCCACACAACAACGATCCCAGAAAACGTGCACGAACGAAGCTATAAAAATGAAAAATGCATAGCCTTTCAAGACCAGTAGATCTGCATAATCTATTGAACCAGCCGGGAATTACTACAATGTATACGAACTGTCTGTCATACACCTTAGCCGAGGGCCTTTAGCATCAAAAATCCTCAATAAATCCTTGTATTAACAAATTCGTGTACATTGTAAGAATTCCCGCCTGGATTGGATCGAAATATAAAAAAAACAAAAATTTGGAAAAATTATGACATTTTTCTATTATTGTTTTACAGCGCGCAGCAACTATGATGGTGAATGTTTTACGACGAAAAGTTTTATTTACGCCAACCGAATAATAAATAAAATTTATAATTGTTTTGAGTTTTATTAATTATGTTAAATTATTGTATTAAAGATTTCGCACTTAACTTACAATAATAATGGTTTATTTTCGTAAATAGTTATTTAATTATTTTACACTTTTCTGTAATTTCAAGTAAATTTATTACAGAGACATCTGTAAACTGATTTTCAAATTACAGAAAGCTCGGTTTTGCAATCGAAAAAAATTGAAGTTTTTTACGTTTTGTTCTGTTTTGTAATAATATTTAATTAAGAAAACCATGACAACGTTGATTTTTTGTATACAAAAATAATAATAGATTTTGATGTAAAAATTTTATTATATGAATAATATTATTGTTTCTACATGGTGATTCATAAAATTTCGTTTCAGCTCACGTCTTCTCTTTAATTTTGTTATAAATAGAGAATGTTTAGATTGTTATTAAGTGCATCGTTCATCTCAAAAATTCTGAGGTACATGCGACTAGAATTTACCAAATAAGTTACATTTTTATAAAACTAAATTTTAAATTGGGTGTAAGAGGAATCCGCGGCACCACCCTTTATTGTCTTACATTATAAACCTACACAACTAAACGGAAAGCTCATTTTTATAGAAAATTAATAAATTTATGCTCCGCTTTAGTTTAAATTTACCAAATAAATACTACATTATGATGGCTGATTTTCAAATATGTGTTCTTTGAATAGTTTATTAAAAATATAAAATTAAAATTTAGATGATTTGTTTAATTTTTTATTCATAAATTCATGTTCAAAAATTTTCCAATTACCACGGTTTCTTATAGTAATTCAATAAAAGCTTCCCCTCTACTGAAAGCTCTCTTTTTAATATTACGGCTCTTCAAAATCATAGATGGCTCTGGTATATCCTCTATCCGGTCGCAGATTAATTATTTGCGATCAGAAATATGGTTACTAGATTTAATTTGCCATGCCAATTGACACATTTTTTTTAAATTTAAAAATTTATTTTGCGGTTGTAGAGTAGAAATCTACGAAAATACTGCTACGCTTTTTCAGAGGTCACAGTATTTTTATGTATTTCTACTTAACAATCGCAAAAAAAAAAAATAAATTTAAAAAAGATGTGAGAATTGGCATGGCAAATTAAATCTAGTAACCACATTTCTGATCGCAAATAATTAATTTGCGACCGGATAGAGGATATACCCCAAAGTTGGCTTTTATGTCAGTAGTAATGAATTAAGATCGAAAAGCGTGCTTTTTGAACCAAATTTCCGCTGAATACTTAATTTTTGAGAAGTTCATATTAATTTGGTCAGGTACTGTATATAACAAATGGCAAAGTATATGGTTAGATAATTGTACCCTTGGCTCTTAGAGCTCGTGTCGGGCACAATGATTCCCAATTAGCTAGAAATACAATCATAACAATAAAATTAGATTGGAAGAACACAGCAAAATACAAAAATACCTACTTAAGATAGTAAATAAAAAATTAAAAAATAACATTAAAATTGATTTATACTTGGATTGAGGATAGTTTTTCTACGTCTTGCGTTGCAGTTAAGTACTGTTTGAGGGCTTTAGAGAAGACTCTCAGACATCCTCATTTCAATCGGTAAATTATTGAAGATGATGGGTGAAATTACATTGAAGAAATGTCTACGAAAATCGAACCTCCAGTTAGGGATATGTTTTCTGTGTTGCGAGTTCAATCGAAGACTGTAGCCAGAACAAGTGGCATAGTTATTTCCACTTATAATAAAGAAGATCTTTAAGACCTTGAAGACAAACATGTGTCGCAGTGGCAGAATGTCTAGAGCTCGAAAGAAGGGCCAAGAAGGAGATAGCGCATCCTGAAAAGTAATAACCCGGAAATATGTTTTTGTCCGCAACACACAAGCCCGTAGAGAAAAATAGAATCAACTAGTAAGACAAACATCATCTTCTTGTTTATTAATAATAGTTTATGTTCCATACCTTTAATGTGGGCCGTCCAATTTAGATTTGCATCAATCATCATACCTACATATCTAATTTCATTTACTAAAATAATCTCAAAACAGCCAGTGAAGGTACAAGTCGGGCTTTGTTACAGCCAAAAACATGGAAAAAAGAGAATCAGGTAGTTCATAGCTATCCCTAAAATGTACTATTTTAGTTTTCTCACTCAAAAGTAAATTGTGAGCTTTAAGTCATTCTGCCAGCAAATCTAAATCGTGTTCGATCCCTGATATGTTTGCTTGACCCAGAGTACACAAACGAAAAGTCGCCAGCAAAAGCATTGAGGGAACCTGCAAAAGGACATCGGAAAATTTCATTCATGTAAACAAGGAATAAAGGGGTCCCAACACCGATCCCTGAGGAACTGCCGTAATTGGCAGTTCTCCGTTTAGTTTGTGATTAACTCGCACTACTTATGATCGATCAGATAAATAACTATAAAGCCAGCAATAGATCATTCCACGAAAGCCACAACAATAAAGTTTCCTTAAGAAAATCGTATGGTCTATTCTATCAAAAGCTTTAATCATATGGACAAACAGACCAGATGATTTCAGCCCTGAATGAATGCTCCCACTTATTTGTTCCAGAACTGTTAAAATATCCTGTTCCTTGTTCTTATTTTTCCTAAACCCGAATTGGAGCGGAGACAGAAAATTGTTATTAATCAGAAAAGTTACCATCCTACTTTTCATGGCCTTTTCAAGATTTCATTCTTGCGATTCATTTTTTTTTTTTTTTTAATTGGAATAACTCCAGCTTCCTTTAGGGCTAACGGAAAAATTCATGATGAAACTTAAGACTACCACAAGATAACAAGTCATCTTCTTAACTGATACATTCGAAACACCATCTAATCCAGGCGATGAATTATTTTTAAGCGAATTGATTGTAGCATATAATTCACCCGGGAATGTGTATGTTTTACCAACTCAACCAAAGTAGCATTAGAACAACTGGATTCATCTACTCGCACAAAAAAATTGTTAAACTCATTAGCAATGGCACTTGAATCAGAGATAACACCACCTAACTTACAATTTAGTTTTTTAATTTCAGCAGGCTCTGGGTACCCATGTATCAATTCATTTACTGACTGCCAGTTTTCCGGGCATTAGTGCCATTGAAATTAAACTGTTCATCATATAGTAGTACTTTTTTACTCTGACTTATTTTGGCATTAACGTTGTCACATAGTTTGCGACTATAGTTGGCAAGCCTGTTGTCAGCTTAATTTTTCCTTGCAAGCTGGCATATTTTATTTCTTTTGCGTATTATATTTAATAGGTGATTAGACATCCAAGGCCTAACCTTAACTGCTTTTCCAGCTTTAAAGAAAATTTTAGAATATTTAGAAAATAATCAAAAGCAAGTGACCCACGATTAGCTATAAACATCGCGCCAATTCTCCCATAGAAGCAGTTCTTACAGTTGGCAATAGTCAATGTGGATAATCTCAACAGAGTTTCTTATGACTGGTCTAGAAATGGAAGCACCAAAGAAACAAGTTTGTATTAAACAATGATCTGATATGCCCAAGTCTAAAACATTGCATGAGGGACTTCGGAAGTACCTCTGATCAAACCTACAGAGTACGTTATCAATACAGGTTGCTGAAGATTTAAAAATTCTGGTAGTTTCAGACACAAGAATATAATTATATGTAATTAATTACAATAATAATAAAAATGAATATTTTGCATATCACATTCATGAACAAAGTCAATAATCAAAATAGAACCATTTAGTCGATATAATATATTACTTTAATTAAAAATTCCCCATGAATCTTAGTCGAGTTATGTGTTATAAGTTTGCCATTTCGAAATTTTATATCCATTTGACATGACATGGAAATAAAAAGCATCATACTCGCTTCCGAACTCAAAACCTACTAGTTCCATACTCGAGTTGAAATAGTTTTAGCTTTGTTGTTGTTTTATTACATTTTGTGTGATACCATGGTATTTTTTACCAAACTAACTCCCGATATCAAGTACGCAGTCTTACAGTTGGTAAATTTATTATATAATTGTATTCTTTTGTAAAATTGGCAATCGCCAATGGAAGTTTGCAAAGTCTATATGTACTAACGAATGGAACGCAGACATTTTGTGTTGAATTGCGTAATGAGAACTGCTTGTTATTAATCTCGTTTGCTGGGTGACTTATAGTGAATTGATTCAATTTAATTATCAATCTATGAAGGTCTTCTGTCGTACTGCTGGTTTAAAATTTCTAATGTTTCATTGGCTTTGTCCCTTTGTAACCACACAAATATCATTTACGGATCTGATCCGCAGCCTCGGCAACAAATTTTTTTGTCTTAAATTAATTTCAAAATTTCACATAAAAACCTTCGGAAATAAGTGGTGAAAACGTTTTTCACATGCTGTTTTCTTTAATTTGAGGATGTATGTACTGAACTTAATGACTTAATACTGAACATTCCATTTACTTTAAATATTGTTCCCGGGATTCACCTTTCCTCACCTTGGAGGCGTACACTACCTCACCTTGAAGGCGTTTCGTCCTTGAAAAAGTTTTCTGAACCCTTCTGACGTAAATATTGCGTACCGTTGTTAAACACTATTGTTACTGGTAGCCCTTCAATCGATAAAAATTGCTTGGAGTTCCTGAAAAATGGCCCTGCAATATCGATATGAATACGTTCCCAAGGATAAGTAGTATCCGGCCAGCTGGAAAATGTCTTCGTAAGATCGCTCATATTTAACTGGCATACTTTGCAGTTTGACACAATTTGCTTAAATTCTTTGTCGTTACTCGGAAACGAGACATGTCTTCGAGCTACTGGTTTCATCCTAATTGAGCCCCAATGGCCTTCATTTAGGAGATGCAGTACAGTAGACTGCATTGACTTTGGAATAATAACCCGACTATAATCTATCTGAAGAAGTATAAATCTTAACAGTAAAAACAAACTTTGTTTTTTTTTAAATAAAAAAAAATTAAAAAAAAAAGGTAAATATAACAATTCGTAAACACGAAAAATTAGTTGAGAGAATGAAATATAGATGAAAAATGTGAAAGAATCGAATTTCGTAGGCTAAGCAGTAATTCGTTAGTACTACTACTACATGGTGCAAATAATACATCAGCCGTCGCGATCTGAGGAGAAAACTGATTTTTTCAAATCAATAATCTCATCTATACATAAGTCAAAAATTTTCGATTAAAATATGGTTTAATCTCGTTCTATGATTCGGAAACAGTACTCGGTCATCGTTCTTTTATGAAGCGAACCTTTCTTCGGCACAATATCTTCTTGTGTAGTCCTTGCGGTCACTGAGGTATTTGTAGGCATCTCATCTAACATAACTTAGCTTATCTGATTCACATAAGTCAAACCTTCCTCATAATCATCGAAATCTTCATCTTGACCCACTCATTCTGTAGTCTAGATAATACGTCTGCATGGGCATTTTTATGTGATGCCTTTTTCTCATCTTGTCCATGTGCCTGCTGAAATTTCGCTACAGGTTTAGACGAAATGTGACATAGGATGATCCTCGCTGTAGTGGACTAATCTTGTTGCATTTACCAATTACAACTTAAGTGCATGAAAAGCGCTTACTTGGCGATTCGTCTAAACAAATTGCATTCCTTTTTGATGGAGCTTGCATTAAGCGGAGCAGTAATTGCCAAAAAATTTTGTATAAATTTGGAGTAGTAGTTGATTTTTCCAATTTGTGAAAAATTGCCCATTCAACGCGTGGAATAGGGTATACCGATCGATTTCAATTTGTTGATTCATTGTTACCTTGAAATCTCCACAAATTCGCACTTTACCAATTGGTTTTTTAACAGTTACAATTGGAGAAGCCCACTGATTGAAATTAATCGCTTTAAGGATGCAACTAGACAGTAGTATTTGAACCTCATCATCAACGTTCTTTTTAAAAGCAAACGGCACGTTATATGGCTTCGGAAGTTTTGGACGTGCTGCAGGCTTCAATGTGATTTCCGCCTGGAAAAGAGTTACATTAAACAAGGGTTGGTGAAAATACATCCGGGTTGTCTGCACGTACCTTCGATGCCCATTCGACTAGGTCTTGCTGGGGTGTCTCTGCCACTGAACAAACACGATTGTTTGACGTTCATAGTTTAAAATTTAATGTATTGAACGACCCAAGGACGTTCGACGCTTTTACGTTTTCGACGATCAAAAGTGGCAAAACCCTAACATATATTCTCCCATCTAGCTGGTATTTTAATAACTCTTATTTCCGGTACTTTGGTATCACCATTTTAGCACCTTATTTGTGGGTTCAAATTCAACCATTGAGCTCGATGCTCCTGTGTCAATTTGAAAGTTGAATTTCATTTACAGTAATCTCGATCATATTTTTTCAGGATAATGCGCTATCACTTCGTCTCAAACAGGGGTCGTATTCTTAAAATCGGTGGAAATTTTCCCAATCTGAATACAATTTGCTTTGAAATTCTCTATATTATTCGAATTTTTGCGCTGGCTACTTTAATCATTTTTTCAAATTTGTTCTACGTTTACTAAAGGGTTTCTCCAAAAAGGGCGAGTGGATGTTGAAATGTAATAAAACAAACTGTGTATGTGAGGTATTAACGAAATTCTTTTTTTATTTGGAAGGCCCATGTCCTTATTTATGGAATATAACATCGTTCAAATGTCCGCCGTGGCTTCTCACGGTGGCATGGATCGGAGTGGTCCAATTTCCAATAACTCTACCGCATAGATCCGGCTAAATTTGAGCGATCGTATCGGTTATGTTAGCTTTAAGGATATCGGTCGATTGCGGTTTATTGGCAGAGACCTGTGACTTGAGGAAACCCTACAAGAAAAAGTCTATCGGGGTCAAATCGCACGACCAAGATCGCCAATTCACGTCACCTCTGCGAGAAATACCTCTACCCTTAAATCGTTCATGCAGAATGTCCATCGTTGCGTGTGCTGTGTGGGACGTAGCCCTGTCCTGCTGGAAATACTTGTCGTCTACCTCCATATCATTCAATTTGGGCTATAAGAAATCGGTTAGCATCGTTTTGTAGCGCTCGCCATTGATTGTGACGGCCTCATCAACGTCATTTTCAAAAAAGTATGGGCCGGTGACGCCAAAATCCGCATCAAACAGAAACTTTTTGTCGATGCATTGCCACCTGGTGAACCTCGCGTGGGTTGGCGTCGTTCCATATACAGCAATTTGTCTTATTAACATAGCCATTCACCCAAAAATGCGACTCGTCGCTAAAGATAATTTTTTTTAAAGATGATTTTTATCATTTGGACGTGCTGCTCAATCGTGTAACTTGTCATGGTGATTTGGCATCAGTAACTGGAAAAAAATATTAAACAGACGCCACCAAAACAACATGGTTGCCACAGGCTGCTAGGGGGTAAAAATTATGTTTCTTAATTTAAAAAAATAAAAGAAATTTAAAAAAATGATTAAAGTAGCCGGCGAAAAAATCGAATAATATTGAAAATTTCAAAGCAAATTGTATTCAGATTGGGGGAATTTCCACCGATTTCAAGAATACGGATCCAGACTACGTGGCTGATTCTAATTCCATAGACCGGAGGATATCGGCATCGATTTCCATCGATTTAGAAGTATTGAGGATTCACACCTTGCTTCCTCCATATCAGCGAGATAAGATGCAGAAATTGACAGAGTAGAACTGGTCAGGTCAAATTAGCCAGCAGTTTGTAGCCCCACTTTCACGATATTGTTGTTCATATTAATTTTACCTGTATTTTTCCATAATTTTTTTCAGTTGATCACGTTTGTAAGTGGACCAATAAACTCATGTTTTTTGTGGTCAATTTAGGCAGGCTTTACTGTATATTTTATTGTATAATTTTAATTTCCATTGACTAAAATTTCCAAAAGCAGTAGTTCAAGTTGTGCAGAACTATACTTGTCTACTATTAATCGACGTTGCCCACGAGTAGTCGACGTTGTTATAAACAATATTCTGGGCACAATTAATTAATTAATAAGTAATTTTAATTATAAGGAAACATTAATAATATGTATATCGTAATATAACACTTTAATTAAAAGTTCCCCGTCCAAGTAAATCAAGCAAACGCGATGTCTTTTATTTAGAGTGTTTATGACTACATACTGGGATCTGTGATATTCTTATTGGAATCAATTCAATTAACCTCTGTACAATTACTAAGTACAAATATTCATAATGTTTGCACCTAACGTACTGAATGTTCTTAAACCTTTCATTGCAGATGCGGAAAACACGTATTACTGGTCGAATTTTAGGCCCCATAGACCCCGTAAAGTCTACCAAATTTGGTGTCGTTCATACATTTTCGAAAATATTATAAAAATTTCATTTTTAATAATTTAGACCTAAGCATATCATCCTTGTTTTTGATAATCTCGTTACATATAAAAACCTATTTTTAGAATTGACTCATCTATGCTATGCAGTCGACCAAAACCAGTAATTTACAATTATTATATAAAATACAAATGGTGTGTTATCTTATCGCTATTATTACAATTCGATTAGAAACAAAATGAAAAATTTCTTATCAAACCACATTTTTTGTTTTTTTTTTAATAATGTCTTGGTATTATACACTTCATTATCACTTTAAGAATATTAATATATTTTTATAATCTTAAATAAGGAATATAATAAATTATT
Organism: Nephrotoma appendiculata; assembly: GCA_947310385.1. Taxonomy (NCBI): domain Eukaryota; kingdom Metazoa; phylum Arthropoda; class Insecta; order Diptera; family Tipulidae; genus Nephrotoma; species Nephrotoma appendiculata. The sequence continues at coordinate 82,808,336 of OX371224.1, read as the reverse complement.
ATATATTTTAAATATTAATCAGTAATGCAATGTACTTACTTTTTTGGTTAGAAAAAGTAATCTATGTACGCAGTGATAAGAGAATTCTAAGAAGATTAACGAAAAATACTTTTAGCTTGGCTATAATTCAAATATATTATAAATCTGAATGTTTTATACGTACGTGCTATGATGATAACGATGTGATGAGTTAGATGATTTCCGGGGGCCGCATTTTATTTTTATGTTTATGATACGTTTTTTTTTTTGTTCTATAGATGTTTTGTAATTTCACACGATACTTAAATTACACGACTAACACATCATATAGGTTGATATACATGAATTTATATATATATGCAGCCATAGTTATCAAATGACTTTTCATGTTTAGATTTTGTACTTTACTATCTAGTTTATTATTGCTCTATACCGTTTGCCTCGTCGTTGTCGTTGTCTAATGACAAAAACAGGAGAAAATTATAAACATTTTCCAACTACTGCGATTTTATCTTGATCGCACAAACAAAAATTTACGATTAATCTGTGTTACATTACATGACTTTGTTGTGTTGTGTTAAACTGTATGTGTTATCCTTAACGTTATGTTCTGCATATGGTGTGGTTAAGCAACATATTAAATTTCTATAAATAATTTCTATAAAAAAATAATTAATTATTTTTTTTTTTTTTGTTTGCTTACAGATAATTTCATCAATTTGGCCGCGAAATGAATTAACAGAGTCGATACAAAATAAAAAATTATAACTTAATCGCGTTCTTCTTTAATAATACCAAAAATAAAAAATCAATTAATTTTTTTGATCAATAAGTAAAAAAATCATAAAAATATAATTATAAATAAATAATTTTACAGGTAAGAAAATTTTTTATTGGTAAATTTTAAACGTTATATTTATTGCCAGCTTGTCTTGTCGCTTCTATATCTTATACTGTACTTATCGGGTATTCATACAGGAATACTTTGTGTAAAATGGTATACGTAATAAAGACTTTTTAATCTCCTTAGCTATAATTACGTTATACGTATGTTAACAATGAAATTATGTTCCACACTACCATTTGATTATTTTACCTTAATGTCATTTAATATTTTTGCAGAACCACACCGGTCTGTTTCTCTAGCTCCACAATATTCATGAGCCTTTCTATTTTAATTTGTAACTATTTGCTCCATTAATCAAGAAATTAGGTTCCACAATTTTAATGTTTCATATCAATTCTTTTCTGCATGGAATCTGTAATTTACAAATTAGACATAGCAAAGAAATATAAATTTAAGTTCCACAAACTATTTTTAAAGCCGGTAGAAAACAAATTCGATTAGCGCTATACGGAGTACACCTGTAAATATAATAATTTTATTTTATATTGCGTCTGTGATGTTGATTGATCATAAATTGTCTGTATTTTTAAATACATGGAATATTGAACTACATGTAGATTTATTTTGATGGTTATCGTCATCGTAAGTCGTTTTTTATTTCTTACAAATGTTAGTAGTAAAATATTTTGGTGCGATATTTTTGCGAAAACAAGTTGTTGCATATCAAGCATCAGCGCGTGATTTATAGACAAGGCCGGACAACTGTATATTGGAAATGAAATTCTTTCGTTACATATTTGAACTTAGCAATTCAAAATATCGAGGACACTAATGTTCATAATTATGAATGAATCATTATTTAAGTAAATCAAAATTCTATCATTCCCCATCATAAATCTAAACGTATTGGAAGTTTTTACGAAACGTTTGCGGCTCGTTTTAATTGCATATGTATTAGTGTTATTACCTGTACAAGACGAAACTTGAATTATACCCGACAAATTTAAAAAAAAATTGGTACAAAGTATAGAATTAAAGAAATAAAAACATAACCTCCGAAATAATCAGATATTTCAAATCCCAATTGATTTAATAAGTCATATTATGTATTTAATATAATAATTAATGTTTATTTAATATGACCAAAAATTCTGTAAGTAAGATGGCTCCAGATAAATAAAAAAATTGTATCAAATAATAGGAATCTCGCCCAAACATCATTTACACAGTGCAATAGATAAGAGCTATCCAATTTCGACTATTACGCAACAAGTCTTTGTGGATCGTCAGGGTACCCAACCTTGGCTCGTTCGATTTTCATAATTAAAACGAAAAGTCAGCAAACGGAAATTCTGTAGAGCGAATCCTGGAGATTTTGCTACATGGCCACATACATAATGCAATAGGTTAAAGTTGTTAAATTTCACAAAAAATACGCCACATGTCTATGCGGATCGTCAGAGTGCCCCATTTTGGCCCTTTCATTTTATCATAATTAGAACGAAAAAGTCCGAAAATGGAAATTCTGTGGAGCAAATCCTGGAGTTTTTGCCACATGGCCACATAAATAGTGCAATAGATTAAAGTTGTTAAAGTTTTAAATTGATCATACACACTGAGTTAAGAATATTTTTTTTTACAAATTATAAGAGACTATAGTGGGTGTTATCGGGTTTTTATTTCTTAATTAATAACACTCACTATATTTATGTTTAATATAAATTATTATTTATTTATTATTCTTTAACATAATATAATATTTCACTATAATTATTGTTTGCAATTATGTAGTTCACAAAATGGTGTGAACGATTGTTCGCGGCACTATTCACTTGTATGAGACTGTGTCTCTTGAGATTCTAAAACGCGACTATCCGTTTTCGTTTTTTATTTCTTTTTCGCGTCTTCCCGATATTAATTCTCGATATTAATCGATAATCGATTAATATCGAGATTCGCGAATGTAGATGGCGAAATAGCTATATTCGGCAAAACGAGCAATGCCTCGTAATTAAGCGGCGCGGTGTATAAATAGTTTTGCTACGAGGAGTGCCACGAAGTGAAAATGATTTTGAGCCGCTACATCACTCCCCTCCTGGATCGAAAACCATAGTGTTTGAAATTGAATGTAACCATTTTTGGAACACTACGTTTTTCGACTGGGTTTACCACAAGTATTCCGTACGCTGGCTTAAGCCTGTCGATGCCAATTGTTGTGGATTTTCCATTTACATCCACAACAAAGAATTTGCGCAATTTGCGGGTCACTGGATACGGTCCAGAATAGGGTGTACTCAATGGACCTCTGACTCTATCCACACGTACGAATACGTGTGAACAGGTTTCCAGATTTTTGGGAATGTACGTTGCCTGTTCAGGTGGATGTCTTGTGTCCGTAGGAACTAAGGTTCTCATGGTGGTACGAAGCTGATTCACGAAATCCGAAGTAACTGTATTTGGGTTCGAATTTTGATCATTGATGAAGAATTCACCGGGAACCTTGATGTTTTGACCATATACTAGCTCTGCTGGTGTGCAGTTGAGGTCTTCCTTGACGGAGGTTCGAATACCCAATAGGATTGTAGGAAGTTCTGAACTCCAATGGGATGTATTACATCGAGCTGTTAAGGCGGATTTTAATTGCCTGTAGAACCGTTCGACAAGACCATTCGCTTTCGGGTTATATGCAGTTGTCCGAATGCGATGGGAACCTATGAGCTTCGTGAGCTCGGTGAACAACGTTGATTCGAATTGTGTTCCTTGATCTGTCGTGATGAAGAGTGGGACACCATATCTACAGATATACTCATTGTAGAAGATTTTACTTACGGTTTTTGTGGTCATTTCTCGGATTGGATAAGCTTCTGGCCAACGGGTAAATCGGTCGACTATCGTTAAAATATAATGATAGCCATTCGATTGGGGCAGTGGACCAACCAGATCCATGTGGATGTGTTCAAACCTGCCACTTGGTAGCTCGAATTTACCAAGTTCTGATTTTGTGTGGCGGTGAACTTTGGACTTTTGACATGGGATACAAGATTTCGCCCAATTGCTTGTATCAGTATTCATTCTTGGCCAAAAGTATTTTGAAGCTATGAGTTTTCGCGTAGCACGGATGCCGGGATGTGATAATCCATGTAGACTATCGAAGATTGTCCGTCGCATGTTGAGAGGAACGTAGGGTTGATTTTTACCTGTTGAAGTCTCACACCGAATTTGCTGCTTGTCTGGTAAGTCGATCCGTTGCAGGTTTACGCTTGATTTCGGTGTGTGTGCTGAAATCAATTTCTGCAATTCGTCGTCGCGTTGTTGTTGTACAAGTAATTCCTTCGTGTCGAAGGAGAAGACGCTAAGTTCTGTGAGAATTGTTTCACCAGAACGAGACAAACAGTCGCTCACCACATTGTGTTTACCTTTAATGTGATGAATGTCGGTAGTGAACTGGGCAATGTAATCGAGATGTCGTAATTGCCGGGGACTACGTTCAGACTTTGACGCAATAGCTGTTGTAAGAGGCTTATGGTCGGTAAATAAAGAGAAATTTCGACCTTCGACGAAATGGCGAAAGTGTTTGATTGCTAAATACATAGCAAGAAGTTCTCTATCGAAAGTAGAGTATTTAATTTCCGCAGGGGAGAGCTTCTTTGAAAAGAACGCTAATGGTTGCCAACATCATTTGTTGCGTTGTTGTAAGACAGCTCCAACTGCTACATTGGAAGCGTCGGTAGTTATGTTGAACTGCGCGTCGTTTAACGGGTGTGCCAAAAGTGTGACAGCGGCAAGAGAACGCTTGACCTTGTCAAAAGATTCTGTGCAATCTTCGGGCCAAGAGAAGTTTATTTTGTTTTTGCCTTTCTTAAGTAAAGTGGCCAAATGCCTGTGAATCGGCGATAACAGTTCGGCTAACCGTGGTATAAAGCGGTGGTAATAGTTCACCATACCGACGAACTGCTGTATTTGGCGGATTGATGTTGGTTCTGGAAAGTTTGAAATGACATCAACTCTGCCTTGCGACGGGAGGATGCCATCTTTCGAAATTGTGTGGCTCAAGAAGTCGAGTGACTTCACGCCGAAAATACATTTCGAAGCTTTAATATTAATTCCATATGCGGAGAGACGTTTGAATACTGACTCGAGATGTTCACTATGTTCCATCTCGGAACGGCTTGCAACGAGGATATCGTCGATATAAGAGTAGACGAAGACCAGCCCTTTTAACACTTCGTTAAGGAATCGCTGGAATGTCTGGGCTGAGTTACGAAGGCCGTATGGCATTCGGGTAAACTCAAAAAGCCCGAAAGGAGTAGTAATCGCTGTTTTATGAATATCCTCGAGAGCCATGGGAATTTGATGATATGCCCTAACCAAATCTATTTTCGAGAAAATAGTGGCGGCGGCGAGTTTCAACGAGAAACTGTGTATGTGGGGGATAGGATATCTATCTGGGACAATGACAGTGTTTAGCTGTCGATAGTCTCCACAAGGGCGCCAGTCCTTGTCTTTCTTTTGCACCATATGTAATGGTGAGGAGACTGGTGATGATGAGGGGCGGCAGATTCCGATGTCTGTCATAAACTGAAATTCTGTTTTTGCAGCTTTTAGTTTCGTTGCGTCAAGTTGTCGCGGTTTAGCACAAGGTAACCTACCTTGCGTGATGACGTAGTGGACTACGTTATGCTTCACTGGGAGATTGTAATTTGGAGCCTCAGTGAGCGAGGGGTATTTCTTTAAAAGAGCGCCGTAATCGTTGTTAACGCTGAAATGTTTTGGAGATGGCGCATCAACTTGGGCGATGATTGCGTTCACAGTGAGGGTAGTAAATGAATCAGAAAGTCTTCTGTTCTTTAAATCGACCACGAGACCATATTTGGACAGAAAGTCAGCACCTATAATAGGCCTGTCTACTGCCGCGATGATAAAGGGATGTGTGAACGTACGCCTGAGACCGAGATTAACCTTCAAAAGTTTGGTACCGTAAGTGGAAATTGGGGATCCGTTTGCTGCGGTAAGAATGCAAACGGTGCCTTTAGCATGTCGGGGAAACTTGTTGACGGGTATCACAGATACTTCAGCCCCTGAATCGATCAGAAATTGTAAGTGGTTTTCGTGATCGTTGATGAAAAGACGGCGAGATGAACCAATCCCACTGTTTGCCGTAGAGACAGCAGGATTTAGTGATTTTCCGAAGGCTTGAAATATTTTGAAGTAGCTTCTCCATGAGCTACCGGTCGGAAACTGCACGGCTGATTACAGTTGCGTGCGCGTGAGCCGAAACGACGGTGGTAGTAGCAGAGTCCAGATCGAGATGACGATCTCGACCTTGACCTGTGTCGGTAATTGAAATTCCGTCTGTTGTTTGGCGATCTTCCACGTGAATCAATGTTCATGTTGGCCAGTGTTCGCTGCAGATCTGCCAATTGTTGTTGCGTCTTGTCCAGTTGTATTTTCATTGAAGCAAGGGCTGATTCACCGTCAGCAGTTGCCTTGCTCGTGGATGGCTGGTTGCCAGTAGCAATTGGTTTGGGTGCTCTGAATTGAGCGTAAATCCAGATGTTGTCGGAAGGTTGCGTGTTCAAATCACGTCGGGGTCACCAGTTATAGTGGGTGTTATCGGGTTTTTATTTCTTAATTAATAACACTCACTATATTTATGTTTAATATAAATTATTATTTATTTATTATTCTTTAACATAATATAATATTTCACTATAATTATTGTTTGCAATTATGTAGTTCACAAAATGGTGTGAACGATTGTTCGCGGCACTATTCACTTTTATTAATTATTGTATGAGACTGTGTCTCTTGAGATTCTAAAACGCGACTATCCGTTTTCGTTTTTTATTTCTTTTTCGCGTCTTCCCGATATTAATTCTCGATATTAATCGATAATCGATTAATATCGAGATTCGCGAATGTAGATGGCGAAATAGCTATATTCAGCAAAACGAGCAATGCCTCGTAATTAAGCGGCGCGGTGTATAAATAATTTTGCTACGAGGAGTGCCACGAAGTGAAAATGATTTTGAGCCGCTACAAGACTAACTACATTGAGAAGTAAATAGAGAAGATACTACTTAATAAAGCTACCCACCCCGAAAATATTAGAAAGAATTTGTGGAAACATTGATATTTTTGCCGAGTGTCTAATTATGATAAAATTAAGGGGCACTCTGACGATCCGCATGGACATGTGGCGTATTTTTGTTAAATGTAACAACTTTAGTCTATTGCACTATGTATGTGGCCATGTGGCAAAATCTCCAGGATTCGCTCCACAGAATTTCCATTTTCAGGCTTTTCCATTCTATTTATTATTAAATGAAAGCGCCAGAATGAGGCACTCTGACGATCCGCATAGACATGTGGCGTATCTTTGTGAAATTTAACAACTTTAGTCTGTTGCACTATGTATGTGGCCATGTGGCAAAATCTCCAGGATTCACTCCACAGAATTTCCATTTTTAGACTTTTCAATTCTATTTATTATGAAATGTAAGCGCCAGAATGAGGCACTCTGACAATCCGCATAGACATGTGGCGTATTTTTGTGAAATTTAACAACTTTAGTCTGTTGCACTATGTATGTGGCCATGTAGCAAAATCTCCAGGATTCGCTCCACAGAATTTCCATTTACGGACTTTTCCATTCTATTTATTATGAAATGAAAGCGCCAGAATGGGGCACTCTGACAATCCGCATAGACTTGTGGCGTATTTTTGTGAAATGTAACAACTTTAATTTATTGCACTATGTATGTGGCGATAATTTTTACATTTTTAATCTTTGATATTTAAAATCATGTTTAATGGTCTTTTGAAATTAAATAAAATTTATAATGAAAACCTTGTTTTTCGGCTTATACAGGGTTAATTAACTAATACATATTAAGAAAAATGTGGGTTAATAAATACTTCTCGTGATCCATCCAATTCGAGAAATTTTTGCTAAAAATTTTGCTAAACAATTCGTAAAGAAATTAGAAAAATTTTCTCGGATATTAATCTAATGGTTCCTTATCCGGAAGCAAATTCAGCTAAGACAAACGTACCAATTGTTATATTATTTGAATTGGTAGCGCTTTGTCTAATGTCTTTGTGATCGCTGGACGGATGTATACATCAATTTAACTTATTTCACGTAGAATTATTTATCCCATCCTCATCTTCTATCTGGTGAATCAGTATCTGGTGAATCAGTATTGTCCCTGCGAACTGCAATGGGTGCATATTTTTTATTTCGACTATACTGATAGAGAACAAAGCTTTATTCCAGTACGTTCCTTTGTAATTTTCGAATCAAGAGAACTAATGGTCTAATTCACAAACTGTGCGTAAGCTGTGTAACTGTAAAATTTCCGATATGTACTAAAATGGAATTCATAAAATGTACTCGGCTCTATAAACGGAAGTTTTGTTCTGTAACCTTGCAGTACCAAATTTGATGACGTAAAGTTATATATAAAGATTTCAATAGTGAATAACTTGATAAAATTGTCATTTTCTGAAACGGTCTCCGCATATACATAACACATGGGCTGAAAAGTCCCGGGCCTAACAAAGAAAACACGTTTTTTTTTGTTCAATTTTTTTTGTTCAGTTGGTAATAATCTTCAGAAGACAGCTTTGAAAATTTCATTATATTCTATTCATTATTTTGTGAGTTATTGTGCTAAAAATGACGCTACTTTTGTTAGTTTCAAAACAATGGACCAAAAACAATTTCGTGTTTCATTTTTACACTGCTTCTTGATGAGGAAAAATACCGTTCCAGCGAAGCAATGGCTTGGAAAGTGTTATAGGGACTCCGCTCCATCGGAAAGAACAATAAAACGTTGGTTTGCTGACTTCAAACGTGGTTGTAGAGACATCGATGATGCAGAACGCAGTGGACGTTCAAATGAGGTGGTAACACCAGAAAACATAAAAAAATCCATAAAATCGTTTTGAATGATCGAAAAGTGAAGTTGCGTGAGTTAGCTGTCATTGTAAAGTTATTTAAAGATCGTGTTGGCTTTATATTGCATGAGCATTTGACTATGAGAAAGCTCTGTTCAAAATAGGTGCAGCGTTTACTCACTGTTGACCAAAAACAACATCGTGTTGATGATTCTGAGCAGTTTTTGGCCATGTTTAAACGTAACAAACCGGAATTTTTGCGTCGATATGTGACAATGGATAAAACATGGATCCATCACTTCACTGCGGAATCACAATGATCGTCATCTGAGTGTACAGCAACTGGTGAACCTCGTCCAAAGCGGCCGAAAGCACAACAATTGGCTGGAGAGGTTATGGCCTCGATATTTTGGGATGTGCGTGGTGTAATATTCATCGACTATCTTGAGAAAGAAAAAAACATCGACAGTGAATATTTTATGGCGTTATTGGAGCGTTTGAAGGCCGAAATTGCAAAAAAACGACCGCATATGGCAAATAAAAAAATTCTGTTTCATCAAGACAAGGCACCGAGTCACAAGTCAATCAAAACAATGACAAAACTACATAAATTGAACTTCGAATTGCTCCCAGATCCACCGTATTCGCCGGATTTGGCTCCCAGCGACTACTAGTTGTTCGCAGACCTCAAAAAAATGCTCTCTGGTAAGAAATTTTGCTCGAATGAAGAGGTTATCGCTGAAACTGAAGCCTATTTTGAGGCAAAAGATAAATCGTTCTACAAAAGTGGTATTGAAATGTTAGAGCGACGCTGGAATGATTGTGTTGCTCTTGATGGAGATTACGTTGATGAATAAAGCCAATTTTGAACAAAAAAACGTGTTTTGTTTGTTAGGCCCGGGACTTTTCAGCCCATGTGTTATATGTTGTTACCAAGAGCATCTATATAATAACAAAAGTTGAGGCTAATGCTAATTGCAGTTTTGGAGCTTTTAGATAAAAATTATTTGTTTAAAATTTACAATAACCGTGACTGAACTGGAATGCTACGCTACAGTACTCAGTGATCAAAAGTTCCGGCCATATATAGAAGGGTATCCTTTTGTGATATACACGTATCATGCCAGTCGAAATTAATGTCACAAAAGGATCTGTAAGGGCGGTTAGCACGGTGGAGCCTTAAACTCCAATCATACGATCGCTTACAGGAAGAGCACTGATAATATTTACTTGATGCCGTTGTCTCGGGCCTTCTGCGATAAGCTCACGCCCGCGGTTCTAAATTCTAGCAATCCAAACGATCAAACATCTCAATACCTAGTTCAAGTAAGTTACATCAGATACCCGTGCTACAGATTGAATTGGGCTCACCTTCGTTTTTAGACGAAAAGTATGTCAAGCAAATTGACCACGTACGAAATCACCGACTTTGAATACAACGGTGACAAACTGTTAATCTCACCGGCCTATGGACATGCCTCGCCGGAAACTGGTGGTTCCGATCTCAATGACAAGCGATTTGATGCAAGTTAAATTTACATAAATCCTTAGTTAAGATTTTTTTGTATTGTAATATCTGAGAAAATGATGGCGGTGACAATATCACCCACCAAAATGAACTAAGTTTTAGTATGGCGGAGGGGTGATGAAACTCAGGTAAGTGCCGTAAATTGATGATGTTGATTCATATCCGTATTTCCTTCCCAACGCAATGTATGCAAGATCATGTTAAGTTTCTGGAAACCCCATGACCCTTACCCTGAGCTGTTGCCGGCTAATAGCGCCGCCCAGAAACCTCTGATGTGATAGTTCTGTTAACAATACTTGCGTTTTGTTACAATGTGACGAAGTTACGAGGGGACTTAGAGTACTTGGTACAAGTGCTGAAGCCCGTGTTCCCTGGCTAATGTACATAATGGTCAAAAAGCTCGATAAAGAAAGCCGTCAATTATGGTTACGAGAATCAGCTGAACATCTTCTAAACGTACGAGCAGCATCTTTAGAAGGAAATCAGTTGTCGAGTAGAAGGAGCGTGCCTTTAAAATGGTTAGAAGCACCAAAACGTTTTGTTGCAGAAACAACCGATTTAGTTTGTCCAGTTTGCCAAAATACCGATCACTATTTGATTGTTGTATGTTCCAAGTTTAAAGGTATGGGCGTCGACGCACGTAGTGAATTTATTAAAATCTATTCGCTGTTTTAACTGTTTCGCAAGGAGCCATTCCGTTTACGATCGCCGTTCAAAGAAAGGATGACACGAATGTCATTCTAAGCACCACACTCTAGTCCATAAGGCCCCAACAATCAACAAGCCATCTACTAGCACTGCAACCAACGATTATAATAAAGAAACATCATCAACAAACACTACTTCAATCTTCATTAGTAGCACGCAATCCAGACACTAAAAATCACTTAAGCACAAACATTGTAAATACACAGCTCTGCGTTCTGCACTCACATATTAGTCCAAGTTCAGATCATTTAAGTGATCCACAAGTTAAGGCGTTACAAATTTTAAATGTATATTCACAAACACTATTACCAAACAGCTCTCGTTTATGTGAAAACATGTCGTGCACTGCTGGACTCTGGATCCCAGAGCTCCTTTGTTACCGAGCCTCTAATGCAAAAGTTGTAAATTCCAAAGGAAGAACAACATTTGTTGAAACAATTTCTCGTATCGATTACTTTTATTTTATATGCCTAAATGTTGATAATGCAATATATACACGTACAGTGGAAACAAATATTTTGCCTCTGATATACACAGAAAAAAATATTGTTCCTAAGGTATACAAACGAATGTCGCCAACTGTACTAATATTTTGTTTGACAACTGTATAATTCGATCTTATTTTAATTTACATTTTAATTAATTTACATGAAATTGAATAATTTTATGATATACAAACATAGCAAGTTTTATTTTTAACGCAAGTTTATGTCAATATTCGAGTGCCACCATCGAATTTGATAAAATATTTTAAAATACAATACGATTTGGTGATAGGGTTGCCACCTTTCCAAAATGTGAAATATGGACAAAAACAAAATTTCAACAAATTAATATGGACAAATATGGACCCAAAATATTTGTAAAAAAAACTTAAATAGTAACCGAATTTCTGTTATGAAAATTTAGATTTTTTTTTTTTTTCATATCATAAACATAAATAATTCATTTTTAATCAAAAACAAAAAACAATAAATAAAATATATTTAAAAAACTATGACTAGAAATAATTCAAGATAATAAAAATTAACGCAAATCCTATTTTGCAATATAAAAATAAAAAATATGGAATTATTCTAAATTTTTGAATTGGTATTTTTTATTACTTTTTGTTGCTTCAAGTAAACTCCGTTAATTTTTTATGAAATCACTGAATTCCGTACAGTTCATGGCTATATTTGCTCGAATGCAAAGCTCAGCCTTCACTAACTCTGGTCGCATTCTGTTTCTTTCATCCGTCCACAAATTTTTCATTATAGAGAAAATTCTTTCGACATAGGCGTTGCTTACCGGTATGCTAAATACACGTTCTGCTAATTTTAATAAGTTGGGACATTCAATCTCGGTTTTCTTGAAAAATTCGACCCATTTCATGTCATCCCTTTGATTTATATCGAGGAATGGGATCGCAGTTTTTAAAATATTGGTTTCTTTATATAGCTCATCGCCATTAAAAGTCCAATCAAAACCTTTTAAAATTACTAAAAAATTACCAAACAGGTTTTCTTCTTGCTGCAGACTAAAAACTTTAAATAATTTAAATGGATTATTGTCGCTAAAATCAAACCATCCATTTAAATAATTTAAACTTCGCTCATAAACTTCCATCGCGTTCTTTTTAAATTTTAATTGTTGGCTGTTATTAAATTTTGGAAGTGCCTGTTTCACAACAAAACCAAAAAAGTGGTCATGTTTTCTTTGTTCCAACTCTGTGCGTACTTTAAGCATAATGTCGTAAATTTGTGTTACAGATGTATCCCTGCTTTCCAAGAGTTTTACTGACGTATGTATAATATGCATATAATTTTGCATAAAATGTGAATAGAGTTCTGGAAAAGTAAGGTCGGTTCCGTCTAATAAACCATCTTCTTGTTCTTTTATAAAAGACCAAATAACTGGATCAACATTACACTTTCCTTGAGAAAGAAAGTAAGATTTAATAGGCATCCAATTAACAATTAAACGATCCAATGCAGGCAGCAAACTAAGCCATCTTTTGGGATATGACGAAGTAAAGCTGAATAATCATGTTCCAAAAACTCAAAAATTCCCTTAAGCTCTTCTAAATTTTTCCCAGACGTTGAAAATTCGTTAAAAACTTTAATAACGAGAGTTTCAACATCATATTTTAATTTTTTTACGTCCATGTTTCGCGATGTTATGTAAAATATGGCAATTACAATTTGCTTTAATGATGTTTTTGTTTTTGTCACAAAGCTTTTGGAAAATTGAATTATGGCATCCATAATTCACAGAGGCATTGTCCGCACTATATGATACCATATTTTGAATTTTTAAATAATTCGACGATAATTTATTTTCAATTCGACTAGTAACCGCCGCCGAGGTTTCTTTCGCATCATCATAAAAATCTAATAATTCTTCTCTACATCCCTCAGTTTTAGAAAAATACGTTATAACTAGTGGCCAGCATTTAATGTTGCCTTTGTTGGAGGCGTCTGTTGCTAATGAGTATGGCTTTTCATTAACTAGCTGTTTTAATAAAATACCAACAGAATATGGTGACAAAACATTTTCAATTATTGCAGTTATTTTTGTTCTGCCACAATGAACTTTCGGACTTAAGCTTGAATCAGAAAATAACTTGCATGCTATTCTAATTCCACATTCTTGTGATAAAAAACTGTGGTGATGCATAACCCCATGGTAGATAAAACCAATCTCTGTAGCTAAAACTGCAAATTCTTGATCACAATTTGGCTTAGTGTAAAATGAGGAAATTGTTTGGCTTGTGGTAGCTTGCTTTTCGTTATTTTTATGTTTGGAGGATGCTGCATGTTTATTTAAATTTGAAATACCTTCGTGTTTGATCGAGAAAATTAAACCACAATATCGACATTTAGCTTTTGTATCGTCTGAAGGAACTTTTATTATCCACTTCTTAAAATTCTCATCGTCCAGATATTCATCTCGAAATTTGCACTGTCTTTTTAGGGTTTTCTGTTTTTTAGTTGGAGTTGAATATTCTTCGGCATGTTCTGATTTAGCAATTGGATTTTTGTTTGTAAAAGCCATCGAATAACTATTTTTTTCATTTATTGAAATAACAATTTTAGTTTTTTTTATAAATTACGTATTCATTTTAATATATACACATACCAATTTATTTGCAAAATTATCTCTTTTACCTAAACCATACAACAACTATTTGTTTTTGAATATACGGAGATCGAGAAAACCTTATAGTAGGAAATCGTAAACTTTCTTAAATAAAAAATATAAAACTGACATTTTGCTACCGGTAAATTTCAGTTCAGTGCAAAAACTAAACACAGTAAACAATAGTGATTTTAGATTTTATGCATTTACACTTTAAAATCAGAGAAAATTATAGTACCTTTTTATTAAAATAAATATAAAAATCTTTAGCACGTTTTTTACGAAATTGTATTATTATTTTATTAAATAAAGAAATTTATGGACAATCAATATGTCCATATCATTCTATATTATCATATTGACAAAACTCTTCAAATATTGACAGTCAATATGAAATATGGACAGGTGGTAACACTATTTGGTGACAGCGGCCAATTTGTTTCGTATTTATTTAGAGCGGCTCTACTTTTTCTCTGTAAACAATATCTATAAAATTGCAGCTATAGAATTTTTATATTGTGAGAATCGGGTCATAAATCACAGCCTTGTAGTCTGAATTTCATTTGGACTATCGCTAACAAAATGCATCGGTGTTTTATTTCCACAGTCAGCAATCTCTTTCAAAATGTCTGCAGAAATCTAAAATGTTTATAAATGTTATTTTACCACTTTTTATCAAAAATGTTTCTGGTTCTATTTACATACCACTGACAATAATTTGCAACAAATCCTTGCAAAAATGTATTTTTCCCAGTAAATGGAAAACAGCGATGGTCGTGCCCATCTTTAAAAGTGGAGACATCAACAATGTAACAAATTATAGACCAATTGTATTTTAAACGTGTTTTCTAAAGATTTTAAAAAATTATTTTATACTAAAATATTCTATCATACAAAAGGTGAAATATCACCACTGGTTTTTCGCGGTTGCTCAACTTTAACGAACCGTCTAGAATTTACTGAATTGGCTTATCAGTCCTTAGAAAACGCGCAGTCGGTTGGTGTTATATATACAAATTTTTCAAAGGCTTTTGGTAAAGCAAATCATTCTCTCTTATTAGGTAAGCTACCAAAATTTGGCTTAGATAATAGGAGCAACAAAGTTCAATATGTAGAAATAGTTAGAAGGAATCCGATCGTTGAACTTGAAGTGAAAAGTTTTCCCCTTTGCCTAGAAATTATTGTTGATAATAAACTGAGCTTCAACCACCACATTCAAGAATTGGTTAGCAAATCTCTCAAGATGCTTGGTTTTATTATACGAGTTACATCGAATTTTTGCAATAATCAATCGTTTCTGACACCAATTTAGAATCCTAATTATGAGGTATATAGTAATACTTTGAAGAAAGTTCAGAGAAAATTTACTCGCTCACTTAACTTTAGAATGAGATTACCATACGAACCATATTCTTCACGCCTGGAAAGATATTGTCTTCATTCACTTCAAAATTGTCGAAAAATCAATGACAAGTTACATTATATAAAATTTTAAATGACATAATTGATTCAGATTTTAAAAGTTAAACTAAACACAAATCTATTCTGTTTGTTAGCTAAAAAAAATTTCGTAACGTTCATGTGTGTCATTGCTTCATTATGATCAACACGAAGTTTCAATTTTTTAATTTCTATGCACTTTTTAGGTACGTTCGTAAGTAACTAATGTTCCTTCATGTAAACACAAAGGCAACGGCTTGTCAAATTCCCTAATTATTTGCTGCATTTGGCAGTTAATTTTTCCAATTTTACCTATACAAATCTTTTCTTTTGTTGTTTGCCATTTCAAATAATAATCTTCATTTGGGCCATCATATTGCTTCAACGAAGCAGAAGCTGTATGTCACAATCACGTTATCAAAAGTTATCAGCAACTATTGGTGTACGGTTCCTAAAGTATCATTTAAATATATTTTATGCTGTATTATTGGTGGCTATGTAGGTCTATAGTTCGACAAACCACACAACTAATTCTCTACATGAAATACATATCTGATTTATTCTTTTTTCGGCTTAATATCTTTTCGTTGGGTTTGTTTGATTGTCGTATAAATGGTGTTGACAGCTTCATAAGTTTTCGGACCGACTGTCCTACTATTTTCTCTTGCATAGGTGGAGTCTTGATTTTTGCGAAGTCCCTCGGGCAGATCCTCGCGAAATTTTCAAGATTTTGATAATTACTTCTCTGTGTTCTTCCGAAAAAGAGATCAATCATCTATACACTTTGTTCTTTTGCGTAGAAAGTTCCTTGTACTCGTTCTGGAGGCATCGAACTATGTCGTATGGTAGAATGAACTCCCTAAAGCTTCATTTACCTCATTTCGTTGGGAATGTGTTTGATAAATTTGGATACCCAAGCTTCTTAAGTAGTCCGCTAGGATAGGAGTCGCAAAGCTTTTTCTCGTCATCCATGTCGAGTATGCGAAGTACAGCGAAATAATGTAGCGCCTTTATGATTTTATCCGCGTACATGCAAAAGTGATTTATTCATAATGCGAACGAACTTTACAAAGTGAATAAGAATGAAGAATTTCCACAGGTTATGTTGGAATTTGGTGTTTCTTGGAGAGCAACGCGATGAGGATGTCGATCGTATTTATTTGTGTTACAGGTATCGCAGTTTTTTTTTTGTAACTATTGCCAAAGGCTTTATTCTTGAATCTTTCTTTATACGAAACTAACAAGAAGCGTGAAATTCTTAAAAACTATATTTTATTTTAAATTAAGTCTTAACCTATGTTAATACTTTATATCATTATGCATTATTATTATTTACTTAATTTTAGTGTGTTAGCTCAACATGCACGTAATTATTAGACTATATTTGTCAGTTATTTAAATCTAGAGGATCTGTTCTGCGAAGCCGTCTGTATTTCGGTTGCCTTAGTATTTCTCTAGCTAATTCGTTAGAGTGTGATTGCAGTTTCAGTTGGTACGTTAGACTGCATGATTTAATTGTCTCTTTAACAATTTTGATTCCTATAGGTCTCTATGGATGTTGAGGTTTCGAATATACCATGGAGCATTTGTAATGCTACGAAGTATCTTTGCTTGCGTTCTTTGTACGATATCTATATTTGATGCACTAGTTGAGCCCCATAGTTGGATACCATATGTCCATATTGGGATTAGGATCGCTTTGTATAGTAGAACCTTGCAGTCTAGAGAGAGTTTCGATTTTCTACCGATTATCCAGTACATTTTAGAAAATTTTATTTTTAATTGATTGCGTTTTGTTTCAATGTGCTTTTTCCATGTCAATCTTCTATCGAGATAAAGACCGAGATATTTGACGTTTGTTTGTTGAGGAATTGTGATATTGTTTAATTTTACTCCTGGACATGTGTTGATTTACATTCATTCGTCCTTATCCGAAAAATGTTTAACCATTCTTCTATTTTGTGTAGATGTTCTTGTAATTCTCTCGATGCTGTTTGAGGATTTTTGTGTGCAAATAATATAGCTGTGTCATCAGCAAAAGTTGAAGTGACCATTTTTTCAGTTATTGGTAAGTCAGCTGTGAATAGCAAGTATAGCACAGGTCCCAATATACTAGCTTCTGGTAATCCTGCCTTTATCTCGGCTAGAGCAGTAGTGGCCGTATTTTGTTTCACCTGGAACATCCTTTGGGCTAAAACTACTTATTCAAGAAGTGTCTGAAATTGTCTAGGCAGAAGAGTTTTAATTTTGCAATTTAATCCTTCATGTACTGAGAGAAAAAATTGATTGAATCTACAAAAAAACCGATAAATTCAACAATTCCGGGGTTGATTTTGAGCCAACAAAAATATTATAATATTTACTGTAATTATTGTTAAAATTAATATTTTTGTTTATTGTAATTTCAATATTTAAATAGTAATAATTGTTTATTTTACAAATAATTTATGACTATTGTAAAATTGGCAAAGTGAACAAATAAATTGTCACATTTGCAATTTTTTTCCAGTTCTTGTAAAATCAATAAGTAAATGATAGAAATCGTAAAACATTCATTGAAATTGTAATATTAACAAGTACTACAAGTAAATTATCATGCTTGTAAAGTCAATAAATAAATGTTAGAAATGGTAGTATTTACAAATAATTTGTACTTTTAGTAAATTTTACAAGAAACTTGCCATTCTTGTATTCTCAACAAATAAATATTACAAATGATAATATTTACAAACAAATAATAATCATAGTAATTTCTACAAGAAATTTGTCGTTATTGTGAAATCAACAAATCACTATAAGAAATGTTAATATTTACAAACTAATTGTATTATAAGTAAATTTGCAATTTATTAATGTAAGATAAATATTATTAAAAATCTGGTATAATTACCCGCTACTGGAAATGATCATTTATTTTTTGACCTCTGTTCAGAAGCAATATAAAAGACGAGCTGTGTAAAGTGAAACCTTTGATATGAAATAAAATAAAATTCTTTTCACGATTTCTTTGATTGAGCTTTATTATAGTTTTAAAGTGATTATGTTAAGAAACAGTTATAATAGTTCATGTCATATTGCAATTAATATAAAAAAGAGACAAACAAATTTATGATTTTAACATATTTTTAAAAAAAGTTTTTATCATTTTAATATTTATGGACCATGAATAAAATTATAGTGATAGTCTTCTATGTTATACTTTTGAATTTAAGTTCCAACTTGATAACAACTAAAGTTAAATACTAATACGCTAAAATTTCAAAATTTGTACAAATTGAAAAATATTACCTAAGACAACCTAAAAGAGATATTTCATCCTATATAAACGTAAAAATTTAAACTGCGATTTCATTTTCTGTAAATAGCCGCATACAATCAAAAATATATTTTTTACGCAGTTTAACGAAAAATTACAGATGCAACGATGACATTGGAATTTTGCTCAAATGAAAAATCTAATTTGACTGTCTGTGATATTACTATTAACTTTAAACATATTTTCTATCATTTGCAACATTTGATAAGCCCACGGAACTGCCAGACGAACTGATTGTTTGTGGAATTGGCTCTAACGTTATGTAATTCTTGAATTTTAATTATAGATTCGTTCGGTTGTCTTAATGATATTGTGTCAGTAAGTGTCTTTTAAAAGAATTCTTAACACTTACTAAAACCACATTTATTTATAAAACAGATGTTTAATGACTAATATAATTAAAGAAAATAAATTAAATTAATATTTAAATAACAATATAATTTAAAATTATCTAATTAATGCAATTAAGTAAATTTGTACTTATGGTTTAAAATTGTGTTTTCCAATGTTGAACAAATCAGTTATTAAACTGACCGCTGCTGATATTGGTTTATCAAAACGCGTGTCTATCGCATAAAAATAAGTTTGAATACAATACCATATGTTATATGACTCATTTTTCTAGGCTAAATTAAAAACTTAAAATGTTTTAAAACATAAATCAATTGCTCCCATCCAAAAGTGTATGTTGAATATACGTGAAGAAGGGTTAACTTATTCGCTAGATGTTCTTCCCTTATAGATCTGTTGGTTGATCTTGGTTGGTTGATTTCTTCTTCATCTTCCAATATCAGAAACTTATTATTTATTCAATTTTGACTTTATAGCTTCCAATGAAATGTTTCCTCATCCACTTTTAAATTATGTTTAATTAACGGAGGCATCAAGTAATGTAACAACTTCAATACTTGTAAATGTTGCAATTCTGAAAGATAGAAAACAGATTTCAGATAGAAAACAGCAAAGGATCTTTTTTTAAATTAATTATTCCATCAAGCTTCAATATTTTGTTCGAATTTTCCAACCCATGGCCATCACAATCTGTGCTCTCTTTTAATATATCTTTCTGCATTCTTTTAATACTGCTGATATGTTCTTTCTTTGGGAAAATTAATATCGGCTTAATTTTGTTCAGTTGTAACTCTCCTCTACCAGATGTATATTTATAAGATATCCAAAGTTTGTCATCACTGCAGGAAGTGCTTTTTATAAATCTATATAAAATGTAACATTTAACAATAGTTTAAACTATAAGAAAATCAAATCGAGAACTATTTTAAATGATGTTCGAGGTAAAATAATTACAAACTATAACTATCGATAAAACCATAAAGATGAACGTACATCATTTTCAATAATGAGGGAAATATTTTATAACCTTAAATTTGATAATGGAAATGCACAAAACTAAATTTCACTTTCCGAGTTTTTTTTTTTTTTTTGTTTTTTTTTATCAAACGAATTTATATCAAATAAATCTTTCTTACCAAGCAATGATCTTATATTTCCAAATTCAAAAATATTGTATCCAAAATATATTAATAAATTTTCACTAAACAACGTATTGATTGGTTTAAGGTTCAACTGAAACTGATCACCACGTTGTTTTAGATAAATTGGTTTATTATAATAATATTTACAAATTAATATTAAATTATACAAATTGCTTGTAAAATTTAATATATTTTAATTTTTTACAATTTAATAATAATTGCTATTATTGTTTATTTATTTGTTTTATTTACTATTTAAGAGTAAATAAAACAATTAATTGGAAGGAAGTTTACTATTTTATTGTTCATGATATGTAACACTCGTAGATTACTATTATTGAATCAAAACACATAATTCATAATTTTATTGGCATTAATATACCTGGAACTATAATTTTATTTACAAGTTAGTTACAAGTCATGCCAAATAAAATTATCTTCACTTTAAATACCATGCATTATTTGAATAATTACACTGAGTTCTGGAATAACCACAAATCGCAACCGTAACTAACAACACACGTACGCAACACACGTACGCCATTTTCGACAAAATGGAAAATATTTTTTAATTTCAAATTTAAAAGATAAGAAACGCACAAAACTTATTTTCACTTTATAGTAAATAAATCTTTCCTAAACAATAATTTTAAATTATTTATAATAAACACTGGTAAAAAAAATTACCAATTTTTCATTAGATAACGTATAAAACTATAAACTGATAAAAATTTATGAACAAATTTTAGTTTAAACAAATTTCTAGTATTATGTAACAATAATTTTTTAATTTTACAATTTAATAATAATTATTACTGATTATTTGTATTAATTACAATTTAACAGTAAATATAACAATATATTTATTGTAATTACAATTTAAAAGCCAATTTAACATTTTATTTTATATAAATTTGCATCTATGGTAAAAGAGTGCCAAAACAAACAAAAACACTTTAAACTTGGCATTACTGGACTAAATATAACTGAGATTATAACCGTGTTTACTATTTTATATCGCAACAGTTGGCCTTACACTTACAATTTTCCGTTTCAAAATGTTTAGAATAAGTTGTAAAATTCGCTACCAATTCTACTCGTAGATTGATAGTTTGTTGATACTTACTCGTATAAGGGTTAATAAAATACACAAATAACTGAAGACTAATATTTTGTCTGTGGTATACTTTTATACGTATAAGCTGATCAACTTCCAGATCTCTATAGAAATTCGATGTCACGATTTTGCATAGACGAGACAAATATCACTCGTATAATTTACATATGAGAGCAAAGATGTATGAATGGTATTCAATATTTACTGCGATCGCTGTGATTACTGTGTTCAACAGCAGTGATCGGTGATTAATTTGCATTTGAGTTAACTTTTTTTTAGGGTATTTTTCCCAATAACATAAAATACATAGGTGTTTTAGTAAGAATTGCGAATAATAATTACAATATGAGAGCAGTATAATAGGAAGTGAAACCCGAAAATGTTTCTATAGTGGCGTAATGGATTGAATTACCTTTGAGAGTTTAAGGTCGACGACAGTTGCGATAGGATCCAAGTGTAATACATTTGTATCGTGACATAGAACAAATGGCTGAACATTTATAACTAATTGATTATCAGACAGAGCAGGTTGCTGATATTCAAACTAAGCAAGCAATTGAGCTGAAGAAAGAACTAAATTAAAGAAACTCACTTGAATGAAAAGATAAAAAATAACGACATTGTTACCCGATTGATATAAAACTAGAAATGTACAACTAATTATACATATTTCTACTTCGTGGTACTATAAACAACCCACCAAATAAACAGTGCAGAGATAATGGGCACTCGGAGTACTTTTTGGTGGAAATGAGAAAACAATTAAACTATGGAATTAATAATTCTAAGAAACATTTTTATTTAAATATTATATTCTAAAAGTTTGTTATTTGAAATTACAAATTAAATGTAATAACATATTTTACTATATTTATTCTTTTTTACAATTATCTTAGTACATATAACTATTTCTTAGTAGGTTTTACGAAAGCCTGTGTTGAACCTACAATTTAATAGTAAAAGTAATGTTTGGTGCAATCAACAAATTATTTTGTAGAATCTACTTATATTTTTTCTCTGAGTGTGCCATACTTTGTCGAAAGCTTGCGCAATATCCAAGAAAACTGCCGAGCAATATTTCTTTTCTTCTAAGGAAAGCTTAATTGTATTTACAATTCTGTGCACCTGTTCTATTGTGCCGTATTGCTCTCTAAATCCAAATTGGTGATCTGGTATAATGCGACCTTCATATAATATCAGAGCCTCCTTAATATAAGAGCCGTAACATTCCGCCATTTTTTCCCATGAGCTTTCCATAGAGGGGAAGCTTTTTGTTCTTTTTCATACCAATCAGTGTATTTTAATATTTTTTTAGAAGCTTTTTTGTATTTAAAAACATTAATGTTTCGTTTCAATTTTTAATTTGAATGGTTAGTTCAATATTTAGGAAAAGCATATTTTAAAATTGAGTCATATTATGTCGAATTAACGCGAAAATATTCAAATTAGTCTACCACAAAATTTTTTTTTATTGTAGAAATAAGAATTTGTTTATATGTGTATGTAAGAAACTAGTATAGAGTGTTCCATCAAAAATTTCAGCATTTCTTTCCCAAAAAAACGTTGGTTAAAAAATGCTTTTTGAGTAGCTATGTAATATGGGGTTTATCGTGTTCTGGATTCTATTACAACATTGTTGATGAACAAACTTCGAACACTCTTTTTTCGTTATTTGTTAAAAATTTGATTTTTCATCGCAACAAATTTGCAGCCTACATTGTTTCATCCTGTAGTATAAACAAACTGGAGCTTCATAAAATAAAAACATTATATTATAGAGCTTTTCGCAATTACAAAACCAATCAAAAGATGTCGCTAAGTATAAATTAAAGCTAAATATTAAAACCTAAACGTTTGTTAACTAAAATTTAACAATTGATTATGTATACTGCCTGGTTCAATAGATTATTGAAATCTCCTGGAACTGAAAATAACCGAAAACGAGCGAATTGAAATAAGAAAAGAAAAAATTTGGAAAAAATGTGACATTTTTCTATTATTGTTTTTCAGCGCGCAGCAACTACGATGATAAATATTTTGCAATGAAAAGCTTACTTTATGCCAACCGTTTTATAAATAAAAATTATAATTGTTTTGAGTTTTATTAATTATGTTAAATTATTATATTAAAGATTTCGCGCTTAACTTACAATAATAATGGTTTATTTTCGCAAAAAGTTATTTAATTATTTTACAATTTTCTGTAATTTCAAGTAAATTTATTACAGAGACATCTGTAAACGGATTTTCAAATTACAGAAAGCTCGGTTTTGCAATGTAATAAAATTGAAGTTTTTTACGTTTTGTTCTGTTTTGTAATAATATTTAATTAAAAAAACCATGACAACGTTGATTTTTTGTATACAAAATAATAATAGATTTTGATGTAAAACTTTTTTTATTATATGAATAACATTATTGTTTCTACATGGTGATTCATAAAATTTCGTTTCAGCTCACGTTTTCTCTTTAATTTTGTTATAAATGGAGAATGTTTAGATTGCTATTAAGTGCATCGTTCATCTCAAAAATTCTGAGGTGCATGTGACCAGAATTTACCAAATAAGTTACATTTTTATAAAACTAAATTTTAAATTGGATGTAAGAGGAATCCGCGGCAGCACCCTTTATTATCTTACTTTATAAACCTACACAATTAAACGGAAAGCTCATTTTTATAGAAAATTAATAAATTTATGCTCCGCTTTAGTTTAAATTTACCAAATAAATACTAGATTATGATGGCTGATTTTCAAATATGTGTTCTTTGAATAGTTTATTAAAAATATAAAATTAAAATTTAGATGATTTGTTTAATTTTTTATTCATAAATTCATGTTCAAAAATTTTCCAATTACCACGGTTTCTTATAGCAATTTAATAAAAGCTTCCCCTCTACTGAAAGCTCTCTTTTTAATATTACGGCTCTTCAAAATCATAGATGGCTCTGATAATATAGGTATTAGTTGTTGTAGTAGTATTTTTTCAAACAGCTTTGAAATTATCGGAAGTAGACTTATTGGCCTGTACGACGAGACTTGGGTTTCGTCTTTACCTGGCTTACGAATCATGATAATTTGAGATATTTTCCATTTTTGGGGAAAGTATCCACATCTCATAATCGCGTTAAAAATATATGTTACATATTTTATGCATCTATCTGGTAATTCTCTGATCATTTTTCCAGTTATTAGATCATGACCTGGCGCTTTCTTAGGATTTATACTGTTTTTGACAACCGTTTTGACGCATTTCCATTTAAATTTTACTTGTTTTGGGTTCGACTCGTTCCTCGTAAACTGTGGTAGTACGCAATCGTTATTTTGTTCGTTTGGGGTGAACACTTTTTGTAGATGGTTAGAGAAAGCGATGCTTGCTGCCTTCCACAGTGAGTAATCGGTTTTTTTTGTTGCTGTGAGCTCACTTAGGTAATTCTGTATTCCTAAATTTTGTTCTTCCCGTATTGCTTCTCTCAGAGC
Source organism: Nephrotoma appendiculata (assembly GCA_947310385.1). Taxonomy (NCBI): domain Eukaryota; kingdom Metazoa; phylum Arthropoda; class Insecta; order Diptera; family Tipulidae; genus Nephrotoma; species Nephrotoma appendiculata. The sequence continues at coordinate 82,783,407 of OX371224.1, read as the reverse complement.
TTTAATAGCTCTATTTAATTTCCATTTATGCAAAGGAGATCGGTGAAGCTGCCATAGCCGCCGAATTGCCCGCTTCTCTGCCAATAACTTTTGAATGTTACTTGAAAGCCTTGTATTTTTTCGGAATTTTTGTTCTCAGGAGTAGCTTTTTTGCGATAGAGAACCCATTTCGTTAGTTTGTTTGTTAAACGTTGGGGTGGTTCAGTTTTTAATGCTTGGGTACTTAGTGTTACTATTATTGGTGAGTGATCAGATGATAAATCATAACAGTCAACGACTTAAGCATTGTTGCGTGCTATTCCTCGTATTACACAGAAATCTATTAAATCAGGAATTTCTGTAGGCCAATATGTGGGATGTCCAGATGATAAATAATCTAGGTTTTTCTCGTTTAATTGCTTCGTAGAGTTGCTTGCCTTTGGGTGACGTCAACCTCGAACCCCATTGCACATGTTTAGCGTTGTAATCACCCCCTGCTAGAAATTTAATTCCCAACTGATTGAAGTAATCGATAAACTGCTGTTTTTTAATTGCGTGGTTCGGTGGGCAGTAGATAGTCGATATTAAAAATTTCCCAAACCATTCTTCCAAACTGATAGTTGTAGCTTGAATGTGATCTTTGGCATATTTCTGGAGCTCGTAGTGCTTTAATCTTCTTTTTATTAAGACTGCAGTGCCGCCGTGTGCTTTTCCATCCGGATGTTTATTGTCATAAACGGAATAGCCGGTAATATTAAAAAAAAAATTGTTTTGTGAAGTGTGTTTCAGATTTCAGCTATTTTCAGAACTGTCATTTTTGATTGTTGACTATAATTTGCATAAGCGTATTTATATTTTGTATCACATGCTCTTTTGTCTTTCCATCATCATCATGAAACTTTGAATGGGCTCGGTTAATTTATTTACCATGGTATGAATGTTTAGTTCCTCCTCATTAGCATGAACTTTTGGTTTCGGTTTGTTACCTTTTAGGATACTTGCGTAAGAATTACCTGGCTGTGCAAAACTGCTGTCAAACGTCTCCAAGTTATCATTTTGTATTCGCGGGAACATTTTCCTAAACTATCTCAAAATCGAAATAGGATTATTTAGGAAAAACTTCACGTGTTTGCACAATCGTCGGAAGTTTTTCTTAAACTGTCCTAAATAAACAAAAACATTAATTTTGTTTCACTGTATTTGTAAAACTGCTTATAACGAATATTCATAATAAATGACCCAAGTAACAATTCAATAGGTAAATTGCCCTAGACAGCAAAACCAGGGCTCTTACAACGTCGCGAAATTCGAAAAATTACACAAATTAGTTATAAATGGTAAATAGTTATTTAACAACTTTTTAAAACGTTGTTGCAGTGAAAAAATAGCTAATTAGCTTAAGAAGGTTTATAAGAAATTGCAGCAGCGATTTTGTTACACACCATAAAGCAAAAAAATCGGGACCAGAGCAATTTTGGTGCGATTAAATAAGTAGGTATAAAGGCATTGTAGAAGGGTTATTGCTATATGCCGCAAATAAAAATGTCGGGAGGAAAGCATTGTTGCTGTGCTAGTCAAACTGGTTTGGTTGACTGACGACATCTATAATAAACTGGTTTTGGCATTTATGGTATATAATCAAATGTGTTGTGTCTTTGTTATACTTGGCGAATATAATTGCGAACAAAGATTTGTATACTTATTATAGAACATCAAAAAAATACAAAACCAACACCACATTTTATAGAAAAGCAAAAGTCACAAACAACCACATGAAAAAAGTAACAGGTATGTCGATCTTCTTAATTTTACGTGCAATGCAAAACCACTGAAATATATTATTTTTTCCGCTAATAGTAATATTAAAGTTGCTGCGTTTACGTTTAATGATTCGGATCCTCTTTAAGTGGCTTCAAGAGAAACAATAGCAACAATATCACCACACACGCGTGACTTATTATAATGGAGATAAACTTTGTAATTAATTTAAATTCATACTGGACTCTTACATGTATATAATAAACCAATTTTTAGATCAAGTTGTAGATGACAATTTAACTGCTGCTGCAGAGCGTCTTATTTCATTTCAACCATCTCAGCGTACATTACCTCAATCACAAGCTATGTCAGATTCTGAATGTTATAATAATGATGAAATTGAATCCGAATATTATTTAAATGAAAGCGAAGACGAAGAAGATTTTGTGCAAAAAAATAAAGAGATCGGCAATACATTTTAATGTAACACAAACTGAATTGAAATAGCTTTTATATATTTATAACTACTCTTTAAAAAATAAACAATTGCAAAAACTGCCAAGTGAAAGTTTACTATCAATTATATTTTAAATCCTTAGACCGCCCAATGTAAATCAGGGTTAAATATAAATACAGGTAAACCTCGCTTAACGAACCCTCGCTTAACGAAAGCTCGGATCTACGAATATCAATTTTTGATACAAAAACCTCACTTAACGAATACATACCTCGGAATAACGAATAAAAAATTAGCAAAAAATAAAAAAAACGTCTCTTTTACTTAATTTTTGTGGTAATGGCAACGCAAGCCGGTATTGAAGGAGTGGACGAAGAAGGCATTCGAGATTTGTGAATCGAGAATCACGTTCTAAATCAGGGTTGCAATGTTTTAAACAAAATGTTTAAAACGAATGTTTTAAACATGTTTTAAACAAAGCGGTATGTTTTAAACATTTTGTTTTAAACAAGTGTTTTAAACATGATTTTAATTAGACAAAAAAAACAAAGGTTTATTTGTTTAAATTAACTTTAATAAATCTTAAAAATATAATACCTGTTACTTCAAATACATACAATAAAATTAAATAAATATGATTGGTCACAAAACCCAAACTCATCAGACAGATTCATTTATATAAAACTTATTGGCTTCAGTTTTTGGTTTGGTTTTGTGGTTCAATGATTTAAATATTGAACTAATTTGGCAGCTTTTTATGATTAAATAAGTTTGAAATATTGGTTAACTAATATTTAAATAATGTTTGGCAATCGGAAGATTACATTCAAGCCTCGCGTGCCGTAGTATAAGCCATTTCTGAATTTCGTTTAGTTATTTAGTGTCTAATATGGTATTTTATGAGTGTCTCCGCAGTGAAACAATAATTTCGCGTTTCAATTTCACTGCAAAAATCATATTTACAAAATAATATGTTTAATTTACAATATATGTAATATCCTAACGTGATGTGTCATGGTCGCTATCTAGATCTTCAACTCACCCATTGGTGTACTAAATTGCGTGCATTTTTTCAAGTGCTCTTTCATTCTAACGACTAAACCAGGAGCCGCATTCTTGAAATCGGTGGAAATTCCTCAATCGGAATACAATTTGCTTTAGAATTTTCTGTATTATTCGAATACTTTGCGCCGCAGTTGGAATTTTTTCGTTAGTAGTGGCGAAAATTAGAAATATACAGAGAAGTTTTAAAAAATAATCAAAGTACCCAGCGAAAAAATCAAATAATATACAGAATTCTAAAGCAAACCATATGCCAATTGGCGAAACTTCCACCGATTTCAAGAACAAGACACCAGATAGTTCCTTTTTACAATTTTTGCATTTCAAACGTTTATCCTGTATGCTTGACACCGATTTTCTTGTCCCAATTTGCTGCCAACCAAATTGATTATTACTGCAAATCACTCGTTCGTAAGCACTAAACATATCTAATCTGGTGTTTTTTTATTAAAATTTGCCAAATAAATTAAGATTTATTAATTTCTTAAGTATTTCTAATCTAGAATTGACAAATCCTAACAAAGTTTTAAGTTTAGAACTAAATTTAAGGCATATTTTGGTTATGAACTTTAGAGATGTCTATCAATAACTGATATAAACAAACCATCAATTTAGTTAAACGGAGGTTCAGACAAAAAAAATCGGCATCACGCACACAAGTATTAGAACTAAATTTTTCGATTTTAACATCTCCAATTCAGTGAACTAATACCAAATTTTTGTGCGATCAGTCATTGTTATTTTTAGATAGTAATCAACACCGCTCAGGAGCAAGATAACCAATGAACTAAAAATTGAATTACAAAAAAATAAAGCCGATTGATAGAAAGAACTTCCCCAAAATTGTATTAAACGAACAGGGCTCGATTTAAAAACAGTAATGTAAAATACCAAAGAACGATGAATGCTGTAAAACGAATGAAAATAGAGAAAAACTATTTAATTCAAAATTGGTTTGTGCAGATCCCCATACTATATAAATAACTACAAAATAAGTAAAATACAAATTATATTATATTAGTATTTTATTTGTATAAGTATGTACATACATATGTGGTAAACCAGAGCCATCTTCCACTATGGGCCAGTGATAACGTTGGTTTTTTGCTAATGACGTCACTTTATGTCGACAACTCTTAACTATTTTTTTTTAATACGGCAACACAAATAAATGATCGAGTTTATTTGTTGAAAATTCAGCACATTAAAACAGAAGAAAAAAGTAAAATCCACGTCTAAAGCAACTTACAAAGAAAATAAACCTGCTGCTACTTCAATCGATTAAGAGAGACCGAATTTTTTATTGTATACCGTCGATATAGCGATACGTCATCGTTTCAAGCCTGTAGTAAAGATGGCTTTGGGTAAACATGCTTCACGTTTAGACCTGTGCCTGTATTTTGTACGCTTCGTTCTCTCTTATTTTGTATGGAGAAATTACAAGAAAATCGACAAAAAATTACCCTACTTTGTAATGAAAATATGTTTAAAACATGTTTTAAACGTTGTTTTAAACATATTTTATTTGGTTTGTTTTAAACATGTTTTAAACAAAAAAAACATGTTTTAAACAAAAAAAAACGTGTTTTTTGTTTTAAATTAAAAAAAAAACAGTTTTTTTGCAACCCTGTTCTAAATTATCAACAGAAGATGAAGAGCCACAAAAAAATGTATGCCGCCACACTCTGAATGAATTTTTTTCAAAAATGGATGTAACTTATGAGATTATCAGAAGTAATCATCCATATGAAAACAGAAGTAGCATTGTGATTCCCGCAATCCAAATTATAAACAAATGTTAGACGAGTTCGAGAAAAAAAAACAACTTACAATCGATAGTTTTGTTAAATAATAATTTAAGCATTCTATCCATACACGATACAATCATGCGTGGGCAATCGTGTGATTGCACAATCATGATTTTTACACTCATGAGTCACGATACATGCATTTTCCACATTTATCAGTTTTAAAATACGTATGAAGAAGCTTGCGTTGCGATTTTAATTGGACTAGTAATTCGAAAAAAAAGAAATAAAACAAAAATAGACAAATTTCGATGAAAGAATGGTATAAAAACGTGGTGGAAATGGACATTCGAAATTCTAGCAAGTGGAAAAACATCCGAGGATCTTAAATTCTTTATTTTTTATTAACTATGCCATATTTACTGTAATACGACACAGAAGAGTTAAAACATTAGACTGAGCAAATTACACATACACGACGCAGTTTTGCATGCACAAACAAGAAAATATCAAAAATTTTGAAAATCACACAATCACCATGTGCAATCCCAATCACTCAATCAATACTATACCACTGTCAATCAGCATGCACAATCGTACGATTGCACATGCATGATTGTGTCGTGTATGGGCCCTATAAGTGTTTTCTTTTTTATGATATGCTTTGGTTTTTTTATTTTGCGATTATTATTATTTATTTTATTCGAAATAAAACTGAATTTTTGTACTGAAAACTTTTTTTTTATTAAATTTGCACTACGGGAACCAAACTAACAATTGTTCATATAAAATCATATAATTTGATACCTCGATTAACGAATCCTTGCTTAACGAAGCATTTCCAGGAACCAAACCCCTTCGTTAAGCGAGGTTTACCTGTATTGATGGTATCTCAATTTACAGAAGCTCAAAAATACAATTGGCCAATTTTTGTTGCAATACATGAAATTGATAATTTTGTTCCAATGGTGGTAGGTCTTTACTGTGAAGATAGTGAGCCTGGTTCAGTTCCAAATTATTTGAAACCTCTTGTGGAGGAACTACAACCACTTTCTAAAAACGGAATTATTTCGGAATTATTTCCCTCTTCGGAAGTAGTTCCTTCTTCCAACCGGTACATACTTTCAGAAGTACAGTTGTATTGTACAGTGGTATGTCAAACTTATAAAAGAAACACTGCTTATTTCAAATCACAATTACTTAACAAATAGCGAAACCGCTTAACACGCAGTGAAAGTATTAGTAAACTAAATATGGATAAAAAAACGAAATCGCTTAACTCAAAGCAAAATTACTTATCAAACAGCAAAACTATACGGTTAATGAAGGAAAATTGCTTAACTCAAAGCAAAATGGTTTAAAACACAACTAAAATGTTTAACACACAGCAAATTCTATAACTACAACCTTGTTGTTAACCCTCCACCAGGTACAGTGGCTTCAAAATGTTAGGAAAATGTGACAGCTCACACGCATAAATAAAATGTAAATAAATATGGCTGAAAATAGAGACGAAATTTAAATTTTTGAGCTTATTTATATATTATATATATATTTCTCAATATTTTAATGGAACTGGATTGCATTTTTTTTAATTTAAGCGACAAACAAATATTTAATCCTTTTTTTTCGGAGGATCAGATCGCAATCTGTTTCATTTTTAATATTGTCTCAAATAATCCTCTGAATATAAAGTTTTTCATTATGTAATTTTGTTTAGATTGTAAATACAAATAAAATTTAAACTTAGCTGCAAAATACATTGTGCCAGTTTTTTAATTAAAATCGTGAATTGTAAATTTGTAAATATGGTAATTTGTAAACATGGCTAATATAGGGTTAACGTAAATAAGTATTCCATGCAAAGTCCTACAGTTATAAAACGCTTAGCACACAGCAAATGCTTTATGATTACTAATTTCCTCATCTAAAAGCTGATTAATTATTTAAAACGTTTACTATATTTGGGCAACTTTTTCGTAAATCCTTATTACACTTTAGCTGTGATAATATTAAATTTACCATAAATAATTAAACTCGTTATCTGAAAAGTTATTAGCTGTTACAAATAGTAAAGCCATCTTTTAATTTTGTATTTCTGTGCACAAAAATGGCTGCATCGTTTATCTAGTAGAAAAACTTCCACAAAACCCAGTTTATCACATGAAAATATTGTAAAAAACACCAATTTCATGCTTTTGGTTAGTTACCAGATGCTTTTTATCAGATTTGAACTTCTTTTCAGAAAAAATAAATTTTTCAAAATAATTTTTGATTTTGATTTTATTTTTAATATCAAATAATTTTAGGTCGCGTTTTTCTTTTCTGAGCTACTTTTACAAACTGATTGATAAAACTTGTTTGCCACATAGTTTTACGATAAGAAATGATGAGAAAAATCATATTATCCCTGCCAATATTTCATAAATATTAGTGACATTTATTATTGAAGTATGAATATGGAAAACATATAAATAAAATGACAATTATAAAAGAATGATGTTTGCTATAATTTTTACACAAATTATTATTGTTACAATAATGTTCAAAATAATAGCTCGTTAGTTATTTCTGCCTTTTTGTGTTAATTTTGAAACTTATACTACCCTTAACTAACTATATTGCTTTCTAACCAGAGGATTTGCATCTAAAACATGTTTGCTATTATTGCATTACCTTTTCTTATGTTACTACTTTGTGTTAAGCACAGCAAAGCTGCAAATATGACGTTTTTGCTATTTGGGAACCGAAGTCACTAAATTAATCAAAATGATGCCTTGAAAGTAATTTACCATTTATAACGAGTTTACTGTCTGACGTTGCTATAACATATTGCCAGGCAAATGACAATTACCATTTTTGCTGGCATAACGTTGACAAACCAACAAATTCATGTTGTTTGTTATTATTTTAAGAGTTATTATAACTAAAGTGCTGTAAATTTTAGATGGTACAACGTTTTGACAACTTCAAATTGTTACTTGGGAAGTGTTCTGAAAATATTATACTAACATACTGATTTTTTCATATTTGAGTAATAAATAGTATAGCTTCATTGTCTATAATTTTACACAAACCCTTTCATACTACATTAAAATAACAGAGAAACTTCAGATTTAATTAAGAAACTAACAGATAAACATCTTGCCATAGAAAAATCTAGGGGCCCCGGGTGTTTTAATAAACAAAATTTGTGAAGAAGTCAATTTGCGTATCGTATGGTTTTTCCGTGCATTTTTCCTTGTGGTAGAAATACCGCGGCCAAATTTTAAGCGCACTTTTGAGTTGTTGTGGATCAAAACTAACAGCAAAACACCGTTCCATAGAAAAATCTAGGGGCCCCGCGTACAATTTTAGTTCTGTGAATAGAAAACTGGGCCACAATAAATGCCGGAAGTTGTTTTTTAGGTCAAGCAATTGTCGTCCATTGTGAGGTCAGGCAGAAATTAACTCGTATATATACTAATATTTTTTTAAATTCTACATTTTAGTGTAAGTAAAATGGACCACCCTAAAAAAATTATTTTAATGCAAATAGCTATTGAAGCAGGTAGAAGCTCGAAGCAAATTATTGACTAAAGCTTGTTCATGTTCCTTGAAAATATAAGCAAGGCCTTCAACTTTCCGACATGATGTAAAAATTTTTGATATTTGTAGGAAACGCAATAAAATCTGATCTGCCGTCGCATATCTAGCATATCTAGCGCAATTGTAAGAGATCCGGATCCAATGGAAACATATTCTCCGCATTGTGCAAAAGTTAATGATTCGTTTTTAAACTAAAGTGCAAGTTTGTACTTCCTGATTTCAATATTCGAAAAGTGCGGATGTCTTACTCAAACACCCTTCTCAAATGACTCGACTGTTCTGAACCGAATTATTTAGTAATAAATTATGGGTATATACGAACAACATTGATTGTCTGATGAATTTTAATTGTTCTTTTTTTGATCTCTGAAAAGAGAAAATAATTCTCCTGATAAAACACCGTAGTCAAGAGAAATAGGTTTTATGAAGTATTATTAGAATCGGATATTATGACTCGCAATCTAAGAATACCTCAGAACAAACTTTCCCAAGCTAGTTACTCGTTAATTAATTTCGATATCCAAATTCCAAAAAATCGTTTAGTAAGTAGGTCATCAAGGAAAAACTACTTTTAAAATTCCCGAGTAATTCGGGGCCACTTTTTCTATACACGATAGATCCACAGATTCGGAAAATGGATAAGCTTCTTCATTGATCGCGACGGCTACTGGTGAACCTTTATCGTAAAATTAGAATCACAGTATCGAATGGGTTGGGTATGAAATCAACCAACTAATTATGATCACCTCATTACTGTTTTAACGTTTCGCTTGGTTATACAAAAAAAAAACTAATAACATTTATTTTAAAATGTCTTTCAAACACAATTAGTCCCACCAGTTACCCTTTCCGATCATAAAATACTATCCTCAGTACGTCCGTAGAATTCAAAAATATAATACATCTTTTGGTGTAGTAAAAACGCATTCGGTAGCCAGAGCGATGCCAGCCACCTTACTTATTTTATGATGATCATAAAATCGTGTATGATCAAAACTATAACTATTAAAAAATTGATTATTGACGTCAATAAAATATTATAAACGTTTCCAGTAAAAATTACCAGCCTAATAGCACTGGTACCAGTATATACTATATATATAGTGGTCAGATGAATTTACAATAGTTGGTCTATAAAACAAAAAATAACTATTTATTACTTATTATATTTCAACTTTTACGTTTTTGAAGTAATAATCATAAATATGCAAATTTTAAAAGCAAAACCAATAACTATAAAAAAAAAATCTTATCTTGGGCATCACATCCTCAAGACGAGATAATATTGTGTGCATTTCTAGGTGCACAAAATTATACGATCGATCATAAATCATATTTAGAATATATATGTTCTACATAACTATATTTATCGTAGTTAATAAAGCATATTTTGAGCTTTAAGCATTTTTATGTTTTAGAATATGTTTATCTTTATATATATGTATATACGAGGAGCATCACGACGCCCACTGATGATATTTAACAAAAGATTAGTCTTAAGATCGTTGCCAAACGCATATTATAAATGGCAACCTTCATCATAAATAGTTACTACGTTTGTACATATTGAAAGTGATGTGCCCAAAAACAACTTTTCACTTTTAGTTTTGCAGAAAACTGCATTTAAATATTATGCATTATCTTCAAGGAAATCATAATACATTGTATATTGGTTCGTAATTAGAATTTTGAGTAAACCATTTTTGGTGATCTTATTATCGCGCATTGCAATCAAATTACTGTCATGTGTAACAATTAATTGATTTATTAGAAACAATGTCAAAGGTGTATAAACTTTACATATGCTAAAAATCGTTAACCAAATGTGTAGAACCTTAAAAAAATTATCTAATCAACTAATCGCGAGTGGTTTAGTTGTTGAAAAATATTTTTTTTTGTATTTTAACACACATACGGTACGGTTGTCAAATTTCTAAAAATAAATTTATTAATAATATTTTTTGTTTTGAACTATAACTTTTATATAAATATGTCTATAAAAATTATTAATAATATATACAGTGAACGAAATTTCGGATAAAATTCACAAATTGACCAATATATTCGTAGTAAAGCGGACCTAACCTTTAACTCAAATTATTGAATCCGTCGAATTTTGTATGTACGGACGTTGTTCTACATTATGCCTTAAAGAACGAATTATAGCGACTGACTCATTTGGTAACTAAGCTAAAGATTTTTTTTTATATATATATTGCTATTTTAGTATGAGCAATATAACGCCAAATGGCACACACCTAAGAAATTTGGTTCAAGAACCCTATGAATGACGTCAGGACTGCATAACGAGACAGAGCATACTGAATACTGTCAATATGTATCCTCATATATCCCGGTAGTTTCATTTATTCCCCTTTAGAGGGTTAATCGACATGGTTGACGCATTCCCGCGAGTTCGGTCTAGCTAGTAAAGAATCTCTTGCCCCTACCAATCCAAATGACTTTGCACTATTACCATAAAAAGTAGTCCGTGGGGTGAAAGGTAAATCATTTAATTTCGGGAATATAGTACTCCTATTTCATAGGTTTTGGAGTAAAAAAAACAGTTTTTCCCAATTTTTTATTTGGACATTTATCGATTTCGGACTTTCACCATCCAAGAAATCAAATAAAAGTCCGAAACTTGTCGAAAAAATTCACACTGGCCGTTCGTTAGCAATTTGCAGATATGTCCAACAAAATTTTCAAATCATAATTGTCCGCCACACCGATAGGTGTTACAAATGTGTTCATTCTTTTCTGAATTCGAGACTGCTGTCTTCCGAAATAAACACCTAGCTATATACGTTAACCAATATGCGATTATAATAAAGCAGAGACTCCTGTTAATAGAAACTGTGTAGAGCCTTGATTGACCTTATTTAAGCTCATCATTTCTGTCAAAAGAGTCATTTTGATTTTTTATGTTTCTATCGGATATCATAATATGAACTCATATATTTATTTCAATTGAAAGTTCACTTTTGTGAATTATTAAATTTTTACTAGCATCATATTTGTTTTGTCCCGAATTGATAATTCTGACAAAATTCACGCTACCCCGCCTCAATTCTATTATAGTATGGATTACATGGTATGGAGACCATATATTGGCTGGTATATTCAAATAGTGGCCTAACAAGGTGCACGCAAAGGAAATTAGCAAAATAGGGTCCAAAAACACTATAAATCTACATTTGATAAGTCAAGAATTAAATATGACTTGCTAACAATATTACCCAAATCACAAAAAGACGTTACTATACAGGGTGAGCCATCTAACTTTTTTTTTTGAACTAGCGGTTATTTTGAGTATGGTAAGGGGGAACAGCTTTAGTATCACATCGCAAATTTGTTGACAGTAAAACGATGGTGGCGCCTTTTTGATCAAAAGTGGGTATTTTTAGAACTAAAACAAAAGTGTCTCTGCTAAGTATTGTCGGAATGTTTAACTAGTGCCATCTATTGAAATATAAATGAACTAAAATTTAAAATTGTATACGTTAATCGTTAGTAAAATAATGTTTAATCAAAAAATATTAAATTTGATTTAAAAATAAATCAAATTCAATAATTTTTTATGAATATATGCAATTAAGAGTGGAAAGGGAAGGAAATAATGGTACAATTGGGTGTAGAAGCCGGGATCAGCGAACATGTCGCACTGCGTGCCGCACGTAGGAGCGGATTATATAGAATCTATTAATGACACCTGCGCTCCTCCTCGCATAGCCCTCCGGGGGTCTTAAGATTTTAATTTCGGGGGGCGTAGGAGCCGGGATATAAAAACATGTCGCACTGCGTGCCGCACGTAGGAGCGGATTATATAGAATCTATTAATGACACCTACTAAAAAGAAAAATAATTGCACCCTTCTTCTGATAGTTGTACGTAAAACAAATACCAAGCGCATGTAACTTATTAAAATTTATATTATTTATAAATGAAATTTACAAACATTTTTTATTTTGTTTTAAATTAAGCATTTTAATTTATTTATGTTTCGCTAATTATTTAAATACATTTTGATTTTTGTATTTTATTGATAAAAATATCCCTAAGATAGCATTCTTTATCAATTTTGTCTTTAACAATTTTTTAGTTCAAATTATAACCACCTTAAACAAAATTACAGTAAATTTTAATCCAAAAGCGGGAAAAATTATAAATAATATGTAAAAAATTGAAATACCTATAAGATGGCCGCTCATAATGTTTACGTTTTTAGTTAGTATTATGTCCATTTTCACAAAAATGTCGCGACAGTCAATTTGCGATGCGATACTAAAGGCTAGCCGGTAAGGGTTATGTCACTTCTGATTTGACAGAAAGCTAGTTTTATCCTTCCGCTGAACGAAAATGGTTGTGTATTCGCTTGAACAACGCTGGGAAATATTGAAACATTACTTCGAAAATCATGGTAATGTTGCAGAATGTGTGCAAAAATTGCGTGCGAATTTTGGAAGAAACGAAGGGTACGCACATAAGGGTTTTAAGTAGTGTTTAGTCCCAAAAATGTCTAGAGCCTAGAAAAATGCACGAAATTGAGTATTTTTTTTTTTTAAATACTCTATGAGATTCTTAACAGATCCCTCATGAGTATTTTGTCTGAATTTTTTTTGTAAAACACTACTTAAAACCCTTATGAGCGCCGAGAGCTCAATATGCGCGTTATTTTGTAAAAAAGTTAAAGAAACAGGCTTGCTAATTAATAAACCAACACGAACCAAACAGCCAACCAAGCGTACACGCGAAAATGTTGATGCTGCAGTCGAGAATGTGCGTGAGTCGCCGGGAACATCAACTCGTCATCGTGCTTAAGAATTGAACATTTCACGCACAACATTGCGACGAATTCTGCATAAAGACCTTGGTATGACATCGTATAAAGTTCAATAGATTCAGGAATTGAAGCAAACAGACCACCCATTGCGTTTTCTTTTCGCTGAGTGGGTTTGCGATCGACTTGGAGAAGATGCCGATTTTGGCCAAAAAATCATCTTTTCCGTGCATTTCCATTTTGGCGGCTATGTAAACAAGCAGAATTGTCGCATTTGGGGCACGGAGAACCCGCACGTGATCGTAGAGAAGCCGATGCATCCTAACGAGTGACTGTTTGGTGAAGAGTTTGGTCCGGTAGCATCATTGGGTCATTTTTCTTTGAAAATGATCTAGAAGCCGCCGTTACTGTTAATGGTGAGCGCTACTAGTGCCACACAGCACCCGTTTCAATTGATCTTTTGCGCACTGTCGAATTATCGGCCAAAATGCTGATGTGATTTGGCTGCCTCGGAGCTGTGATTTGACGCCGTTGGACTTTTATCTTTGGGGTGCCGTCAAAGAAAAGTGTTACGCCGATAAACCAGCAACGGTTGACGCCCTCAAGAATAATATTCGCATTGCCAATGCAGACATAATGCCGCATACCATCGAAAATGTGCTCAAAAATTGGAACGACCGTATGGGGTACATCAAGGCCACCCGTGGCAGTCATATAAATGAAATAGTATTCGATAATTAATCGGAAGGATGCTCTTTACAATGAAAAAATAAATTTGAAAAAATAATGAGAACTTTTTATTTTATTGCATTTAAAAAAAAATATTTGGCCCACCCTATACTTACCACATACATATGTTGCGGAGAAAGTCGAAAGGTGCAAGTGATGTAAAACGAGTGATTCGCATTTGTGGATGTTTAATTTTAAACTGCGCTTTTTCACAAAATTTTAAAATGCGACAAGTAATTTATATCAAACGTCCCACTCCTCATGATAATCCGGACGTAAAACGGGAACATTCTCATCTTCACGAGCCAAGGAAGCACACTATAATCAATTGGCATAGGACAACACCGCAAATGAGATATTTAATACTCATCATTGGATATAGAAGATAACTCGGGAGTAAATGTTATAATGGAGCTACTCTAGCGTACCATACCTTGAGTACCAGCTTAAAAACGGAAATATACATAAGTTCCTCATCGACACTGGAGCCAATAATAAGTTTATAAAATCCTGCCATTCCACACTTTGCTTCTTTCGTCGTGTTCGTCATGATTTTTCCTCATTTCCTTCTCCTTCACCTACAAACTAACAACAGTTTGTTGGTAAAGGGGAAGGAACTCATGAAACAATCACGACGAAAGAATCAAAGTGTGTAACGGCGGATTCGAGTTAGCCGTTAATGCCAAGCCAACTGAGAATCAATTACAAATCTCATTTGATTTGATGCACTCGGGGCACTTATTGATCGAAAACACAATGAATTGATTATCACACCCAACATACACATTCCATTACAAGAAAAACCTTCATGCCAGGTCAACAATATGGAAGTTGGGGATGGTCATCCTTCACCTGACACTAAAATAATATTGCGCACTGTCATCTCAAAATCATGTCATCTTGTTTGAAACCATCGATACCGAGGTACGCGCTGAAATCAAACGCACAAGTGAGGAACCGATATATACCAAATCATACTCGTACCCATAAAGCATCAGGATATTTCAAATACACTCAATATTTTACCTCCATCGATTTGACTTCAGGATTTCACGACATTAAACTGAAAGAGGCTGACATTCTGAAGACCTCATTTTCTACCATGACAAAACGCACCCACAATATTTCAACGGATGATAGATAATGTTTTGAAGGAATTTATTGGCGAAATATGTTATGCTTATATAGACAACATTATTGTCTTTGGCGGAAAACAGCAGAAGAACATCTAGCCAACATCGAGACAGTATTTTTGAAACTACAGAAGCCAACTTGTTGTTATCGATAATAAAGTTCTTAAAAACGGAATTTCTGGGTTATCTCATAACAAACAAGGGCATCAAGTCGGACAAAAAAAGTATTGGCTATGCGAAACATCAAGAAACCTGAGAATTTGAAAGGCCTCAAATCTTTCTGCATCGTATTATAGGCAATTTACCGGAGACTTTGCACTCATAGATAAACCGTTAACGAGAGGAGAAAATGCACAAATCAAAGCGTTGCAATCCAAGAAAATGAAGATTGTCCTGACTCAGAAATAGTTAGAAGCGTTTCGCAATATCAAAAAGCTCCTGTATTCCGCACAATTTCTGCTAACTACTGAAGCTTCTCCGTCCACCATTAACACTGTATTATCTCAAAGTATTATCGGGAAAGACCGGCCAATTACCATCTCTAGCCTACTGAATAAGAACGAAGAAAACTATGGGCACTGGAATCAAAATTCTGACAGACCATCAACCGCTAACGTTTACACTGGAAAGCTCGATTGGAGGAATATAATTACGAACTTATGTGCAAGTAGCTGACGCTCTGTCAAGACTGGAACTTGAAGCGAACACATTGGCCATCACTGAAACTATTCACAATGCGGAGGAGGATTCTACCAACTTAATTCGCTGTGATGTACCCATCAATGTTTCCTGGAATCAACTCATCTTTCAGAAAGGTCAGGACGTTTATGACCATGAAGAGCCCCATCCCTTTTACATAAATTGTATGTAAGGTCCTAAGCTAGCAGTTGCATCCAACAATCAAGAAAGGAATACACAGAAATCACATGGAAAACCAAAAGCAAATTTTGGTACAATAATTTTGAAATAATGGGCAGTTTAATCAAAAAATATACTCAAACCTGCGATACAGTTTTAATTTTACTGTCATGAGGTTCGGGCGTAAAATAAAACAAGCGAAAAGTGCAGTGTTAGTGCTTTTAATTTTGTTATATCTATTTTTTCAATCGTGTGAATGGTTTTATAATTAAATACACACGATGCAAAAAACCTAATATAAAAGTGTAACTTGATAAGTGATTAAGTGATGATGTAAACATGATGGGGCTATTTTCCCCAAAAAAAACTTCTTCGAACATCGAACGCCGAACACAATCTACAACAAATTTGAACCAGTTTCATGTAGAAAATATTGCAAGTGCAAGTGTACATCAAGTGGGCAAAGTTCAATACAGCCTAAAGAAATCACCTATGCCAATGATTAAAAGTGCTTCTTCGACAGAATTAATTAGACTGCGCTTTTAGAATTAGACACGAATCTGAATCCCAAAAAGTCACCTGGAATTGATGACCAAAGATTTCACCAAGGATGTTTAAGGAGTTATCAAAGAGAGCAGTGACTATGTTAACATATATGGCGAAAAATTCTTCAACTCACAAATTCACTCTATGGAGCCATAAGTCATGTTTTAATTTTATGATTTTTATGTTTTGAATGTGTAGCGTTGATTAAAACAAACATTTTGAGTTACTTAATTATTTTTTTTGTTGTTGTTGTTAAAGATATAGGGTGTCAAATTTTGAGAAAAACGATAATCATGATGTTTTATATATGTCAATAAAAAGAAAACTAATTGTCCGATAATTATTTGAGCTCATTTTAAAGGTAAATTAATAAGGATAAGGATTAAAAAAAATATAAAACAAAAATTAAAATATAAAAATAGTATACTGTTAAATTCCTTCATCTCTAAATTTCCCGCCAAAATGTTCTTTTTAAATTTTCTCAAAAACCTATTTTTTTTAATTTTTTTTTTTTTATAGAATTCGACAATTAATATTTTACAACATATCAAAAACTAGAATGCCGTTATTTTTTGTTTTCTTACAAAATTCGTTTTAGTAAGAGAAGTATTTCATTTTTAAATGGAAGGCTTAGATAGATATTTCTCAGTGTTTTGAAATTGTTTACAAAAGACGTAGTTCACTTAATTTGTGTGTTTGGTTTATTATTTATTGTACAAATTTGTGTCATATTTAAGTATGAGTCACAGAATTATGAGGTGCCACCCCCTGGTTTATATCGTTTGGTTAGTCGTAAGTACCATAAATTCCTTTTCTTTCTTGGGATATTTTATAAAATAGTAAATAAAATGTTGTTTTCCGTTTTTTTATTGGTGGTTGATTATTTTTACTTGACGCAGGCGTACCTGTTAAACGACGAGTAATTCTTTTGAAAACAAAAAATGAACATTGTTGATATAAATAAGAGTAAAGATTTAACTGTGTTGTAAACCATATCGCGGTTCTAAGTATTCGAGTAAACTAAAACGAGTTACGGATTATGTTAAGCCACAATCAGTTGAGAATCAAGATAATTTGTATCTCTGTTCAACGTGGTATATAAATGTTACCTGCAAACGACGAAAAATAGAACTAGAGTTGTCACCAGTTGCGGGACCATCAACAAGATCTCCTCTAACACCTCAAATAGCCGATAACGATAATAGCAGTGATAGTGAAGAGTGTTATTTAAAAAATGTGTCTGTTTTGGAAAAAATGAATGAAGTGTTACCCTTTCTTGGAAACTCTCTTATATATCCGAGTACGTTAGAAGCCAGGCCAAAACATCAGCAGCAAAAGTAATAGATTTAGCTTCAATAACACCATCAACATCTTTGGTTCCGGGAATCGTGCCGCTTTGCATCAGTCAACCAAAGATCAAAGGAAGAGGAGGAGAAAACCAGTGATAAGATTCAGTTATTTACTATATTGCCTAAATCATTAACCATTCAAGAAATCCAGAATGAGTTCAAGGCAACGCAACATATGGTGCGAACCGCTAAAGATCTACGAGACAAGAATGGTCCACTAAGTCGTCCAGCAGGTAAAATATGAAAGCGAATAAGTGATAAGCTGAAGCAATCAGTATTATCTTATTATACTGATGATGATGCTAGTTGGATAATGCCAGGCAAAAACGATTGTTTAACAGTCGATAAAGCTAAAGTTCAAAAGCGGCTAATGATGTGTACATTGAAAGAGTGCTTCGAAGGATATAAGACGGATCAGGATGACGAATCAAAAAAAATGGATTTTCTAAATTTTCACTACTTCGTTCAAAATACTGTGTACAACCAGGTAGTAGTGGAACGCACACAGTCTGCGTGTGCACCATACATCAAAATGTAAAATTAATTATTTATGGCACCAAAATAGAAACTATTACCAACGGAAAGATAGCGCACTACCTGGATTGTATTTCAACTATTTTATTTGACGAGCCTACACCAACATGTTATCTTCTACAATGCGAAAGCTGCCCAGGACTGGAATATTTGAAAAATGCATTTCGGGAACATGGCTGCGAGGATGCTGAGTTAAAATTTAATCAGTGGGTTTCTACCGATAGTTGCAATCTGGAGACCTTTTCTCAATCGTTGGATGAATTTCTGGATTATTTCAAAAATAAGCTGAAGAATCTGTTACCTCATTGCTTCATTCCACTTCAGCAGTCCAGCTTTCTTAAAAAATAAAAAAATGGCGCTGAAGTCTACGGAGGTGATAGTTTTATGTGATTTGCAGAAAATTATGCATTTATAATGCAAAATGCCACACAAGGCATTTCATTGGAATAATAAGCAAGCGACTATTCATCCATTTGTAATTTACCAAAATTTGGAAGGCAAATTACTTCACCACACGTTCATTATAATATCGGATTGTCTTCACCACGATACTGTAGCGGTTCACTTATTCATTGAAAAATTGATGCAGTTCTTGAAAACTAAAATATCCAGTTTGTCTAAAATTTATTATATTACCGATGGCTCAGTCACGCATTATAAAAATAAGAAAAATGTTGAGAACATTTAAAAACATAAAGAGGATTTTGGAGTTGATTGTGAATGGCATTTCCATGCAACAGCTCATGAAAAAGGTCCATGTGATAGAGTAGGAGGTACCATCAAAAGAATGGCATCCAGAGCTAGTCTCACAATGGAATACAGAAGTCCAATAACCAATGCAGATGCATTATTTAAATGGGCTAAAACGTTGAAGACAGATATCAAATTTGGATTTTGTTCAGACGCAGAACATAAATCCAAGCAAATCAAACTTGCAACTAGGTTTGAAAATTTAAAAACAGTAAAAGGAACTCACGGTTTCCATGCAGTTATTTCAACAGAGGATGGCTATTTGAATTGTAAAAAATGTTCTAATTCTGACGATTATGTTAAATTTAAATTTTAATTTTTAATATGAATAAGATTTAATGTTAAACAATAAAATAAAATTATCAAAAGAATTTGGGTTTGAAATTTTAAATTAGTACAAACTCGATAAACGCAACACTTGGTAATTGCAATACTCGATACTTGCCACAATGTAAATTTTCTATTATAAAACTTTAGAATTGCAACCGAATAAAATTTTACCTCGATAATTGCAATTTTAATAAGCATTATTCGATTTCTCGAATAAACACTTCGATAAATTTTCCAGTTTAATATCATTAAAAAGAAAAGGATTATGGCTGCATGATAAAATGAAACATTCAATTAATCATTCGACAAGGTATACAATGCGGATGAATTTGGTTTATTTTAGAGAATTCTTCCAAATAAAACGCTTGTTTACCATAAATAAATTTGTGCACCAGGCCGAAAAGTTTCTAAATAACAGATTCTTTTTGGCATGCACATATGCTTCGGGCAGTCACAAATTATAAAACGTTCTGTAATCGGAAAGCTAAACCTTAGAGTTGATGACCTTAGAGTTGTTCAAAGAATAGTTTGAAAAACATTTTATTACGGATGCAAGAAATTCAGTAATTTGGATTACTTCCTACACTTAACAAAAACTAAAAATACATTTTTTTGTTGTTTTTGGTCGCTCATTTTTGAAACAAAATGAACTGAAAGAAAAGGCACTCTTATTGTTAGATAACACTTCCTGTCACCCAAAAGTTTATGATGTTTACTTTTAATGGACTTATACATATAATGTGCCTTCCACCAAACTATCGAATTGATTCAGCTAGCCAATGTATCAAAACGTAATCAATTTAACCAAATTAACATATCAAAAAATGTATTAGATGATTTGCACAAGAAATCAAGTGAACACGATTTTGAGACTGCATTAACTTGGGCCTGGGAAAATCTCGAGTCAGCGAAAAGTTGCTAAGTTTTGGAAACGAAATTGATGATTATGACTCCGAACATGACATCCCATTAATTGTAATCCGTAATAGAACGGCAGAAGAGAATGCAGACAATTTTAATCCAATATTGACTTTACTATATAAAATTTCGCCTAACGAAGTATCTGAACATGAAGTTAACGAGTGGATAACCGAAAACTACTTGCCTAAAAAGATTAACGGGGTGGGGTTAACAAGAGTTAGAAAATAAATCCGAAAAAGAAATCAAAATTTTGTAAAATGTTCAAGTTAAACATGAACCTAAAGAGGACGTTTTCTGAATGTCTCTGAATTAAATTGAATTGTATACGAACGAAGTTATAATTTTCTGTGATTTTTATTTTAAAGACATATCTTTATTGAAAAATCAACAGTTTTTATTAAATTTTTCAATGTTTAACTTTTACTCGATATTTGCAACTTTTCGATTATTGCAACGCCTGCGAACTTTAATTGGTTGCAATTATCGAGTTTGTACTATGCAATTAAATTTGAATAATAAATATCAATAATTTAACTGAACTATGATTTTTGTAAACAATTTCAAAACACCGAGAAATATCCACTGAAATACAGTTTTTCCATATAAAAATGAAATACTGCTCTTATTCAAACGCATTTTGCAAGAAAACAAAAAATAACGGCAAAAAAAAATTAAAAAAAATAGGTTTTTGAGAAAATTTAAAAAGAACATTTTGGCGGGAAATTTAGAGATGAAGGAATTAAACAGTATACTATTTTTATATTTTTTTATAAATCCTTATTAACTTACCTTTAAAATGAGTCCAAAATCATAATTATCGGACAATTAGTTTTCTTTTTATTGACATATATACAACATCATGATTATCGTTTTTCTCAAAATTTGACACCCTATATCTTTAACAACAACAACAACAACAACAACAATTAAAGTATTTCAATTTTTTTTTTTTTCAATCAAGGCTACACATTCAAAACATAAAAATCATAAAATTAAAACATGACTTACAAAAATTTGTGATTTCACGTATTTTTCGCCATATATATATATATATGTATACCGGGTGAGTTTTTTAAGCTGAAACTTTCAAATATCTCGCAAAATAAGCCCTCTACGATAAAAAAGAACATTATCAAAATTAAATCATTCTGGAGGGGAAATACATTAGTGCTAAAATTAGGAACCCCGCCCTTGTTTGTAAGGAGGTGGGGGGCAACTTGGAAACTAAGATAGGAACTCCTATTTTTTATTGCAGATTCGGATTCTACGGCTAAAAGTACGTAGGTTTTCCTTGAATTTTTTTCGATTTATGATAGATGGCGCTGTAATAGGCGATACTAATTTTTTTTCGATTTCTGCCACTGAGAATATTATGCATACGATTCTGCAATATGTTTGCATTCAAATTAACACGTTTTCAATGTAAATACTTGAAATTAGTTTTAAACAAATTTTATTTTTCTTAAATTAAAAAAACTACTTTTAGCGTAACCCAGGAACAACGACGTGGACATCATCTTTTAATTAAATTAAGTGCTCTAAATGATGGCCTTCGACTTCAATGCACTTATTAATCCGCATTTCAAATGAATGTACACAACTTAGTATTACAGCGCCATCTATCATGAATCGAAAAAAATGTTTCAAGGAAATCCTACGTACTTTTAGCCGTAGAATCCGAATCTGCAATAAAAAATAGGAGTTCCTATCTTAGTTTCCAAGTTGCCTCCCACCCCCTTACAAACAGGGGCGGGGGTCCTAATTTTAGCACTAATATATTTTCCCTCCAGAATGATTTAATTTTGATAATGGTCATTTTTATCGTAGAGGGCTTATTTTCCGAGATATTTGAAAATTTCAGCTTAAAAACTCACCCGGTATAATGCTGCTTGCTTTCGACTTACATAGTGCCTCAGTGTTTCAAGGTTGCACAAATAATCATGATAAACAACCAGACAAACCAGCCGAGTAAATGGACTCATACAGGCCGATCTCTTTGTTACCTACCATTTCAAAATTGTTTGAAAAGTTGTTATTAAAACGACTAAAATCAATGATCATTATACCTAACTTCCAGTTTGGATTCAGGAATAAACATTCGACAATTGATCAAGTTCATCGCGTGACTGTAAAGATAGACGAGGCACTTGAAGAGAAGAAATATTGCCCTGCCGTATTTCTAGATGTATCACAGGCTTTCGATAGATTGTGGCATGAGGGTCTTATCTACAAGATAAATAAATTAGTGCCAGAAAATTACTACCAATTGCTCGAGTCGTATCTCTCCAAACGAATATTTAGAGTATCACATGAAGAAACATACTCCAATTTTTACCCAGCCATAGCATAGGGGATGCTGATCTACGAATCGATAATTAAACCAATTTGGACGTATGGTATCCAGCTCTGGGGCTGTACTAACTGCAACATACCAACAGTGAAGCAATACAACTTCTTGACATAACACAAGAACTGAGATGCCTTAAAAGAATTAAACCGCATGAGCTAGTCATCTAATAAATAAAGTTTCATTATTGGGAGCAGAATATTGATTTCTTGTAAACCCACACTCGCTCCACTTATTAGTTTCAAATAAGTGCGTTATTATCATTAGTAATAAATTATCATGTGATAAGATTGTACTATTAAAATAAGTAAAAAAAAAATATGTAGAATTTACGAAAAAAAAATGTATTATGTCGGAAATGATGCTTTTGGATAAAGAACTGTTTTTTACCAAAAGATCGGCTAAGTTTTCATTTTGTTGTATTCGAAACAAATGTTTACTTGTTTTTTATTATTTTAAAGCCGACATTTACAGAATGAGATTATGAGAATACGAGACAACATACGACACGCTGATCTTTGACTAACCGAAGATGATTAAGGATTCTTTTCTCCATAGCTAAAGTCGATATGAAAATGTATAGAATTTTGACACGTGAGCTTCCTGAGAATCAAATGCTCATGGCTACATCCTATCTCATGGCCACGGTTTTGCAAAACTAAACAGTGTACAACAAGTTTTTTTTCTCAACTATTCGATAAGGAATTTATTTTAACGAGGCTCTCTCATCTAGATTCATTACATTTTTGTTCTGTTACAATTTAAGCCAAGGAAGGTAAGGAGATGAAGCTTGATTTTCGCTCGAGAGATTACAAATCTTTTTAGCACAATGTGACTAATGATAAACGGATGATATTTATTCTTGTTTGGTTAAATATGCATCCTGCAATTTTCGAACACTTTCTAATATTAAAATCTTTGTTTGCTCTTCTTAAAATAAAAATTCCACACTACCACTTTACAATCCGCGTGCACACAAAAATAATTGTTAAGACGATTCTTATTGTTGTGTACGTCTTACAACAAAAAAAAAAGTAAAAATAAGGTATATAATTAATGTCTAATGAAAATTGTATACACCCACTAAAAAGACGTATATAAGAATGTAAGAAATGGATAAAAATAAAATAAAGATGAAGTACATTATTTGTGTATATAATTTAATTTTAAAATTCATTTATTCGGTTTTATTTTTGCTTATTGTGCAGAAGAAGAGCACACCACCAACAGCAACAACAACAACAACAATCAAGCATAAGAAAAATACTTCTAATAGCGTTTGTTTTCATATTTCGTTGCTGTATCCGTTCTTCAAGACGAATCTCCTCGAGATGATATGATGACGATGAGAGATGAGCTTGCGTATAAAACGTGAATTAGTTTTGATTAAAACTGATAGACATAACTAATTATATTAATTTGATTTGTATGGCTTGTGTATGTATATGTGTAAGTTTTCTAATAGTTGTTATGACATTATATCGTAACTTGGGTGGTTTTGTATAGTACAATTTGGAATATGCGTTGACAGCCATACCTAACATATTCAATATTGAATTCGAATAAGGCGTGAAGCGTATTGGGAAGATATAAAAACCGCAGCGTGTTTTACAAAGTACACCTGTACACATCCACATCATATAATGATTTATAATTATTATAATTTACAATTTTTATTGGCAGATTTACACCTTACGTAAATTGACTCCGCGTATATATGGCAAAAGCGCTTAATTCAAAAACTAACATAAAATTTATAAATAAATAAATAAAAATGCAATTATTAATACTTAATGAAAAAAATGCCACGAGCCATTTTGATTTATGTTTTATTAAATTTTTTTTTTTGCTTTTATTCATATTTCTTCTCGTGTACATAAGATGATGTTTTCGTTTTTATTGCTGCGCGATGCGCGTACCTCTTAAAATTCAAAGAAAGGTATAAAAGAAATGAAAATTGGTTACATAAATGAGTGATTTTTTTGAGCTTATAACAGTGTATTTATACAGAAATCTTTTATATTTTGATTTAGCTAATTATTTTGTCGCAACACTTAATGTTCGGTTTTTTTTGTACTGTCCGTTTAATGACTTGCTCGCATGCAATACTCATATCTACCGATATAGCCTCTTGAGTTTGATTAAATATGACTTATGGGTAACTGTTTAAAAATAATGTTGCGCGAGCCTCTTCACATTGGATTTGTTCAAGTTAATTAATCATTTTTGGTATATAAATAAATGTAATTGAATGTGATGTGCTTAAATTGTACTTTCTAACTTGTGATTGAATAAACAGATTTTGAGTTTTTATTCACACCAAACATTTCGGATTTTTTTGCATAATTTATTTTGTAAAATTTAACTATTTACCGTACTCAAGTTTTAACAGACTGGATAAAGACAATAGAATTTTCAGTTAAATGTTGACTGTTAAGAATGAGAACAAAACCTCAAATTATTTTCAATTCACAGAATCACCTACTACCAACTATCTATAAAATCTGAATTGATTCAAAATGGGATATGTCCTGGTGAAAGCTTAAAAAGACCTACTATACTTCATCCGGAATTTGGGCCTACAAGTTAGCGTTATCTATATGTTTCAAATAAACACAATTGCTTATTGTTTGTTTTTTCGTATATTCTATAATATTCTCAGACACATATTTGCAATTTAATAACAGCTCACGCGGAAGCTGTCACTTGCGGTAGGTACAGTTATTTCCACCAAATTTAAATAGGACCTACAGATTTATGCAAAAAAATCTTATGTATGAAGTTTAATCGCGATCAATAAATTCGTGTATGCCGTAGAAATAAAAAAATTTAATGAAGTTCTTATTCCATTAAATAAAATTAAAGTTAAATTTTGAAGCAATTTTGTAGCTAATTTAATTAAGGATATTTTTGAAATGTGAAAACCTCTACTTATGCTGTCATTTCGCCAATTTTCACTTCGACCTCCAGTTTTATTGAAAAAGCATAGGTATAAAGTTTCATCCTAATCTGTCTGAGCTGTAGCCATCGAAGCCGAATTATACCTACACTTTTTTAAATATTTGCAAATAATTGTAAAACCTTTATGCAATCTATCACTAGCAGTGGACCAAGAAATCACTGGGACTATAATATTTATCGAAATACCTCGTCTGAAGTTTCATCCCGACCAATTAATCCATCTGTACTTTAAAAGGGTTAAGTCTGTTCAGAATTATACGCCCAACGGCAATATCGAAATTTTTTATGAATAATTTGTCTTTTCCAAATCTACTTTCCTGATCTGCCAATTTATCAGAAAACTAGTTTTGTTACAAATTGTAATTTAGAATCTGTCTGTTCCTAATCGATTTTTTTGCAGATGCCATATGCATTTCGTGAACCGACTTACGCCAAATTTCAGTGGAACCTCTCAATTTATGGAAAAGTTAAGAGGAATCAAATCAATAAATGCGCCTGGGTGGTAAAAAGGATACATACAATACAATCTCGAAAATTACTTTTTCGAACTTCTACAGTATAGCGAATGGTAAATCTGCAAAACTCTCGATGTCGAAAATGTCCATTTGCT
Source organism: Nephrotoma appendiculata (assembly GCA_947310385.1). Taxonomy (NCBI): domain Eukaryota; kingdom Metazoa; phylum Arthropoda; class Insecta; order Diptera; family Tipulidae; genus Nephrotoma; species Nephrotoma appendiculata. The sequence goes on along the minus strand of OX371224.1, from coordinate 82,756,967 downwards.
TCATTTACTTTGTAAAAGAAAATAATGAATATGCCACGCCCGCCACAACCAATGGCTTAGCTCTATTCAAATTAAAGAACCCGCGGGTTGGATATTTTCATAGTAGAAGCCTCGAACCATACTATTCGTTTGAGAAAGGTCTTCGTTCCATGCAATTTTCTCAATTTTCAAATTCACATCCGGATCTCATTTTGGAATCTTATCTTATGTTTAACACAGAAAAGGTGTATCTCAATCGGTTAAGAAATGGCTTAGATTCACCTAAATTGAAAATTTACCAAAGGCCCGTCCAAAATTTATATTACATTCCCATTTTCATCATTAATCTGAGTTCCATTGCCTTTAATTGAGATCACATAGAGGACATATTGAAGTGGAGTAAGACTTAACATATAGCGGATAAATCGGAGCACCTCTACACAAATTTCCCAAAATCATGACCCATGAATTTGAGAACCCCTGACCACAATTTGCAGGAATTTACAACTCATCACAATCAATTCTTAAAAATCTTAAAAACCCTAAATGTATTTTCTCAAAATTAGGGCTCATCGCAATCCATTCTTGTAATACAATCATTCGAGCCGAAAAAATTATAAAAAGGTCCGGGCCCCACCGAAGGACCTCCTAAACGTATTTTCCTGAAATTAGCACTCATCGAAATCAAATCCTATCATTTGATTCCTTGGCATTCCCTTCGCCAATTTTTATCAAAATTATGCTGGTCGAAAAAAAAATTCAATAAAGAGACTCGGGCCGCACCAGACGACATTAAACCCGTTTAAGGCGGAACAAACTGTGAAAAAGGAACTAAGGTCAAAACGATCGGTAACGACACCGATAGCTACTACCGGGTGTTAACAGAATTTGTTACCCACTTAGAGGCTTAGAGGCCGTCATCTTGGCTCCAGCTAGGGCTCAGGGTAATATGTATAAGAATTTGGCCCGACATTTCTATCCCGAAAAGCCTTTTTCCATATAGTGTGTGTCTTTGCTACATTACATAAAAATAATTCCATCCCGAAAATTTTATTGTTAAATTAAAGAAAAAAAATAAACAGCCCGAATAAATTGTAAAATTATATTACTGTTTGCAGAAAAAAAGCTTCACAATCTATTAATAAATTACATCTACTTTCTTGATCATCCACAAAAACCACTTTCTATATATTCTTCAGTTGAAAATATGTTCATTACCAAATTTCCTGGTGCCGAACGCAGAGATGACCCCCTCCCTTGGCATATGGAGTTAGGTGTGCCAATGCGCATAGAACTTATATTCAGGCGCCCATTTGAAAATCACGAGGATTGATGGTGAATATTGATTATCCCGAAACCCACCACTTTCTATACATTCTTCAGTTGAAAATATGTTCATTACCCAATTTCCTAGTGGCGAACACAGAGATGACCCCCTATAAAAAGTGGTTCTCGAGATGATCAATATTCACCATCAATCCTCGTGATTTTCAAATGGGCGCCTGAATATAAGTTCTATGCACATTGGCACACCTAACTCCATATGCCAAGGGAGCACAGTTGGAAAAATATGACCTATGTAATGCAAATTGCATTACATATACGTACTGCGGAAGCTTGTATTACAAACTAATGCAAAAGTTGCATTATATCAGATATTAATGCTAATTGTATTAATTTTTATTGTATAGTCTATATTAACCTTTAACGGAATATTTTGTTAAAATTGATATACAAGTTATACTAAAATTTTACAGTACATTGCATAAAAAAATAAATTAAAATATCCATTTGGAATTGGAAGCATCATTTTTTGTTGTAAGTAGCATTAAAATTGTATAGCCCAGTGCTTTAAACAGTAAAGCACACTACATTAGAAATTCCCAAATAATTGTATTAACACTTATATTAATTTATATGAAAACTAAAAGTATAAGGCAAATTACACAGATGTTTCTTACTTCCATCTCGATTGACCTACGGCTACGTCCTTACTTACACAGCAAATGTATGAAAAACATTTTAAGCTTATATTAAAAGTACACACAATGACTTAGCGAATTATTATAAATTCGTTAAAAAATATATAACCCCAGATTAAATGGAAATTTTCTTTCGACACACTACTGCAGTAATTTTAGACGCAACTGCATCATAATTATTTTTAATGCATGCTTTGCATCAGAATATGATACACTATTGCATCGTATAAGCCTTGATGCAAGGGTTGCATCATAAATCGCATCGAATATTTAACGTATTTGAAATAATTTTTTGAGAATTTTTGTATGTTTAGTATTCGACATATAGTTTTGAAATAACTTCGAAATAACGATTCTATAGTTTTGAACGGCTTTTTGATTTTCTGGACCTCGGCACTCTTTCGGACATTTTAATTATCGAGTTTGGTAATTGAGCGATTTTAGATTTGTAGTTTATAGTTTTTGTTCAGAATAATTGATTCCTTATCTCGATTTTTGTATTGTTGCAATATATTTTTTTCAGTAATTCTACAATATTATTTGACACCATGCCTTTCAAACCTTTTAAATTTACAAATGAAAATTTGGACATACAACAACTATATTAAATAATGTGGAAAGTTATGATAAAATAATATTTACATGCAATTCTGTCAAAGATCCACTACTGACTCTTGTTTGTAAAAATATTTCAATGACATGCAATGAGAATAATCGTTTAAAGATTAAAAATCTCTTACAACGGAATAAACACTTCGTTTCAAATCTTTTATTTGAATTTGAAAAGAGAAACCAAGCTACCAAAAATGTTTCTGAAACATTTATTGGAATACCAACTAAAAAAAACGATTATGAACATTTCCAAAACATCAATAATGTTGTCGATCTTCCAAACGTTTCTGTATTTGAGGCTGTTGCTCCAAATATACCAATTGATGTTATAGTCGATTCCAATATGGATAGTCTAGAATATGAAGAAATGGAGTATTTTGAAGAAGACCTAACGGATAAACAATTTATGGAAACAAAGAGTTTTGGGGTTAAGTCAAATGAAGTGCAGGTTCCACCATGTAAAGAAGAAACTGTTGAAGAATATATAGATATGAACAACATTTTAATCGGGTGACGGTCTCTTTATCGTAAACAATTTATCGTGTTTCAATTTAACGTGAATATTTAACCGTAGAACAGTTTATCGTAGACACAATTTACCGTGGACAAATTTTATCGTGGGACAATTTATCGTAGAACAGTTTATCGTGGACAATTTATCGTAGAACAGAATAATGTGTGTTCTTAACCGATTATGATGGGATTGGGTATGTTGGATGGAAATGGGATTATTGAATGATTTTTGGAAGAAGTTCTGGAATATGGCCATATGGGACGGAACTCGGTAGTTTCTTAACCGATTATGATGGGATTGGGTATGTTGGGTGGAAATGGGATTATTGAATGATTTTTAGAAGAATTTCTGGAATATGGCCATGTGGGATGGAACTCGGTAGTTTCTTAACCGATTATGATGGGATTGGGTATGTTGGATGGAAATGGGATTATTGAATGATTTTTGGAATAAGTTCTCGAATATGGCCAAATATGGAATATGATAAAATCAATAATCCCATTTCCATCCAACATACCCAATCCCATCATAATCGGTTAAGAAACTACCGAGTTCCGTCCCACATGGCCATATTCCAGAACTTCTTCCAAAAATCATTCAATAATCCCATTTCCACCCAACATACCCAATCCCATCATAATCGGTTAAGAAACTACCGAGTTCCGCCCCACATGGCCATATTCCAGAACTTCTTCCAAAAATCATTCAATAATCCCATTTCCACCCAACATACCCAATCCCATCCTAATCGGTTAAGAAACTACCGAGTTCCGTCCCACATGGCCATATTCCAGAACTTCTTCCAAAAATCGTTCAATAATCCCATTTCCATCCAACATACCCAATCCCATCATAATCGGTTAAGAAACTACCGAGTTCCATCGCACATAGCCATATTCCAGAACTTCTTCCAAAAATCATTCAATAGTCCCATTTCCATCCAACATACCCAATCCCATCATAATCGGTTTAAAAACTACTGAGTTCCGTCCCACATGGCCATATTCCAGAACTTCTTCCAAAAATTATTCAATAATACCATTTCCACCCAACATACCCAATCCCATCATAATCGGTTAAGAAACTACCGAGTTCCGTCCCACATGGCCATATTCCAGAACTTCTTCCAAAAATTATTCAATAATACCATTTCCACCCAACATACCCAATCCCATCATAATCGGTTAAGAAATTACCGAGTTCCGTCCCACATATCAAATAATATCAGATCAAATCAGGTCAAATCATATCAAATAATATCAGATCAAATCAGATCAAATCAGATCAACTCTGATCAAATCAGATCAAATCAGACCAAATCAGATCAAATCAGATCAAATCAGATCAAATCAGATCAGATCAGATCAAATCAAATCAGATCAAATCAGATCAAATCGGATCAAATCAGATCAAATCAGATCAAATCAAATCAAATCAGATCAAATCCGATCAAATCAGATCAAATCAGATCAAATCAGATCAGATCGAATCAGATCAAATCAGATCAAATCAGATCAAATCAGATCAAATCAAATCAGATCAAATCGGATCAAATCAGATCAAATCAGATCAAATAATATCAAATAATATCAGATCAAATCAGATCAAATCAGATCAAATCAGACCAAATCAGATCAAATCAGATCAAATCAGATCAAATCGGATCAAATCAGATCAAATCAGATCAAATCAGATCAAATCAGATCAGATCGAATCAGATCAAATCAGATCAAATCAGATCAAATCAGATCAAATCAAATCAGATCAAATCGGATCAAATCAGATCAAATCAGATCAAATCATATCAAATCATATCAAATAATATCAGATCAAATCAGATCAAATCAGATCAAACCAGATCAAATCGGATCAAATCAGATCAAATCAGTTCAAATCAGATCAAATCAGATCAAATCAAATCAGATCAAATCAGATCAAATCGGATCAAATCAGATCAAATCAGATCAAATCAGATATCGTGAGCAATTTATCGTTGAACAATTTATCGTAGAACAATTTATCGTGGAAACAATTTATCGTGGAATCAATTTACCGTGGAACAATTTATCGTAGAACAGTTTATCGTGGACAATTTATCGTAGAACAGTTTATCGTGGACAATTTATCGTAGAACAGTTTATCGTGGACAATTTATCGTAGAACAATTTATCGTGGACAATTTATCGTAGAACAGTTTATCGTGGGACAATTTATCGTAGAACAGTTTTATGCGTGGTATATCAAAATTAGTGGGATTATTGAATGATTTTTGGAAGAAGTTCTGGAATATGGCCATGTGGGACGGAACTCGGTAGTTTCTTAACCGATTATGATGGATTTGGGTATGTTGGATGGAAATGGGATTATTGAATGGTTTTTGGAAGAAGTTCTGGAATATGGCCATGTGGGACGGAACTCGGTAGTTTCTTAACCGATTATGATGGGATTGGGTATGTTGGAAGGAAATGGAATTATTGAATGATTTTTGGAAGAAGTTCTGGAATATGGCCATGTGGGACGGAACTCGGTAGTTTCTTATCCGATTATAATGGGATTGGGTATGTTGGATGGAAATGGGATTATTGAATGATTTTTGGAAGAAGTTCTGGAATATGGCCATGTTTGACGGAACTCGGTAGTTTCGCTTAACCGATTATGATGGGATTGGGTATGTTGGATGGAAATGGGATTATTTAATGGTTTTTGGAAGAAGTTCTGGAATATGGCCATGTGGGACGGAACTCGGTAGTTTCTTAACCGATTATGATGGGATTGGGTATGTTGGGTGGAAATGGGATTATTGAATGATTTTTGGATGAAGTTCTGGAATATGGCCATGTGGGATGGAACTCGGTAGTTTCTTAACCGATTATGATGGGATTGGGTATGTTGGATGGAAATGGGATTATTGAATGATTTTTGGAAGAAGTTCTGGAATATGGCCATATGGGACGGAACTCGGTAGTTTCTTAACCGATTATGATGGGATTGGGTATGTTGGATGGAAATGGGATTATTGAATGATTTTTGGAAGAAGTTCTGGAATATGGCCATATGGGACGGAACTCGGTAGTTTCTTAACCGATTATGATGGGATTGGGTATGTTGGATGGAAATGGGATTATTGAATGATTTTTGGAAGAAGTTCTGGAATATGGCCATGTTTGACGGAACTCGGTAGTTTCGCTTAACCGATTATGATGGGATTGGGTATGTTGGATGGAAATGGGATTATTTAATGGTTTTTGGAAGAAGTTCTGGAATATGGCCATGTGGGACGGAATTCGGTAGTTTCTTATCCGATTATGATGGGATTGCGTGTGTTGGAAGGAAATGGGATTATTGAATGATTTTTGGAAGAAGTTCTGGAATATGGCCATGTGGGACGGAACTCGGTAGTTTCTTATCCGATTATGATGGGATTGGATATGTTGGATGGAAATGGGACTATTGAATGATTTTTGGAAGAAGTTCTGGAATATGGCCATGTGGGGCGGAACTCGGTAGTTTCTTAACCGATTATCATGGGATTGGGTATGTTGGGTGGAAATGGGATTATTGAATGATTTTTGGATGAAGTTCTGGAATATGGCCATGTGGGACGGAACTCGGTAGTTTCTTAACCGATTATGATGGGATTGAGTATGTTGGGTGGAAATGGGATTATTGAATGATTTTTGGAAGAAGTTCTGGAATATGGCCATGTGGGACGGAACTCGGTAGTTTCTTAACCGATTATGATGGGATTGGGAATGTTGGGTGGAAATGGGATTATTGAATGATTTTTGGAAGAAGTTCTGGAATATGGCCATGTGGGATGGAACTCGGTAGTTTCTTAACCGATTATGATGGGATTGGGTATGTTGGATGGAAATGGGATTATTGAATGATTTTTGGAATAAGTTCTGGAATATGGCCATGTGGGACGGAACTCGGTAGTTTATTAACCGATTATGATGGGATTGGGTATGTTGGATGGAAATTGGACTATTGAATGATTTTTGGAAGAAGTTCTGGAATATGGCCATGTGGGACGGAACTCGGTAGTTTCTTAACCGATTATGATGGGATTTATTATGTTGGGTGGAAATGGGATTATTGAATGATTTTTGGAAGAAGTTCTGGAATATGGCCATGTGGGACGGAGCTCGGTAGTTTCTTAACCGATTATGATGGGATTGGGTATGTTGGATGGAAATGGGATTATTGAATGGTTTTTGGAAGAAGTTCTGGAATTTACTCTCAGCCTCGAAAAAGTTTGTGCCGTGATAGTTTTCGATGTCATGACAGTAAATATTTTCTGGGCTGAGAGTAAAAGTGTCGAGCTTTTCGGGGCTGATAGTCAAAAATGTCAAGATATGTGGTGATTTTTTGGGCTGAGAGTAAAAAAATGTCATGATAGCAACAATTAGTGTTGCCATCGCATCGGGGATGGAATTTGGGCTATCTTCACATACATCTTAATTAAATAAAATTTAATCTAATTTTATCAGGCGTATCATTTTAAATTATTATTACGTCGATTTAATTATTGGATCCATTTAGTTTCGAGAAAAAAAAACTTGTATAAAAACCTGTGCTAGCATTTATCCTTGCGGTGCATGAATTTCGGGAACTTGCGGTTATCCATGGTACCGTTGACACCTCATGTACATGATGTTATAGCGCACGTTTTACACACATTTTATTTTTAGTTTTCATATAGTTATTTTTAGTTTAAGTATTAAATTAATTAATTTTAATATTTATTTAGTAGTTTTTTTATAGAATAGTTTATATAGAATTATAATTGAACACATTAGTACTTTTCTGTAGTACCGTATTAGCACATATGATCACTGTCCATGCAATTTTGTCTACTGTTTCGTAGATCACCCTGTACTCATTCACCAATTTAATTTTTTTCATTTTGTACACCACAGTTTATTATTTCTTCCTCTTAGGAATTTAATTGATGCACTTACACAATACTAAGCATATTATTTATGGCTATATGCACGCCTTTAACGTCACAATCACTTGTAAATTTATTTATTTCATATTAATGACAAAGTTATTCCACAGTTATTTATTCGTAATCTAAAGCACATTAATATGGAACAATTTGTTTTATTATACGATGAAAATATTTAGGTTTTATCATTATAGTTTCGGTTTTAATTAGTTGTACTTTATATGTATTTATACGTTATATTTTATTATTTATTTGTATTATTTATATGTATTTATATTATAGTATTATATAGTAATTTATATATTTATATTTGAAGTTCTAAATTAAAATTTTAAGTTTAAATGGACAAATTCACATTTTAAAACTTTTAAGGTTTATACCAACACCAAATAATATTATATATGTTCTAAATTCAAAACCCAACTCCCCGCGTCGTACCAAATTAATCTTTTTATATCAATCGCAAACCCCGTTAAACACAATTTCTCTCTCGTTTGAGACAAGTGATCATCATCAAACTCATACACATTTATATATATAAACCGCAAAGCAATCGATGCAAAATTAATAATCAGTGCTGGGTAAACTATGGACAAATTGGAGCGAAAAATTTCGTTACACATGGTCTAATTAACGAAAAACTCATGGCATAGAACGAAGTAACATGACGCAATATAGTACAAAATAGCGCTATATGACATAACATGACGCAGCATGATGCATAACAGACAACATGGGGCTACATGATAGAATATTACGCAACAAGGTGCAACATAACGGCTCATCCGGAGGACTCCTAAATGAATTATTCAGAAATCAGTACTCTTTGTAACCGTTTCCTTGCATTCGAAAACCATAACCCGCCATAATTTATCAAAATCGTTCAAGCCATTAGAATGCTAAAAGAAGGTCCCAAGCCAACATCACACAACATTCCTCAACAAACCGACTCCTGGCACTCGAAAACCGTACATCACTAATTTGCTATAAAATTCAATCGAATAAAAGAAAACTTAAAGAAGGGACCTCGAGCCCAACCATTCGATCTTCTGAATGAATTTTCCCGAAATATGGAAATGAGACCCGGGCCCCACCAGATGATCCCCTTAATAAATTTTCCCAAAATCAGGACCCATCACAATTAATTTTTGGTAATCAAATACCGCTCGAAGTTTATTCAAACAATTGTAGGAAATCCCCCAGACATATGGCCACTTTTTCCATGGAGAGACATTTTAGAAGAAACTCTGAGATTTTGGTTATAACTAATAGCAAATTCTTTCGAAACAAAATTTTGATCTTAGATCAAAAAATGACTGGTAATGCAATGCATTTCAATGACATTTCGATCAAATTTATTGTATTGTCAGTCATTTTTTTGATCTAAAATCAAAATTTTGTTTCGAAAGAATTTGCCATAAGTAAATACTAAAACTACTCAAACAAGTAAAATTCGAAGTTTATTAATAAAATTGTAGGAACTCTTCTGTCCTCCATTTAAAAAAGGCATATGGCCTATTTATTGAGAAATGTCTTTACTTCTGTACGCAATTAAAATTCAAACTGCGCCTCCACTCAATCATATGGCTCATTAGGTCGCTAAGTCATTTGATTATTCCTTTCCTGAAATGTAATGTTCCGAAATCCAAGAATACGCAATTCTGATAGCATATTCCTATTAGGTATGTTCATGGCCATCCGAAGAATAAAGTGGCTTAATTTGTACTAACCCAGAATTGGCCCAATTTCATTGAAAAACAAAAACCGTTGAATGAACGTTTTTCTGACATAAAGACTTTTATAAACCAATGAACTTGGCACTTCTGATTGCATATTCCCCTCAGTGCCCTAATTCTCTAGAAACCAAGCTAAATTGTAAAATGTAAAAGTGATAAATTTTACACACGACAAAAATTATCGACTTCTAGATTTATATTGGATATCGTGATGTTTTAGTAAATTCGCATTCTCCAAATTTTTTTTCAAGATAAAATGTAAAGTGGCAAGATAAATTTGTGTCAAAAAATACCAATACACTGTGCTTGAATCGCAAACTTTTTTTTTGTGTCAAGCTGGGCACCCAGGGGGTAAACCTAATTCGAGTACGCTGAATTCAATGGTGCGCTAGTCCCATTTCAAAGTTAGTCCCCATTTTTGAGATATCGCTTTCGACATGTTTTGGCTCTGAGTCAAAAATCTGTCAAAATATACATCATATTCACGTTGATAGCTCTTGAACCATTAAGATTTTCGTTATGCTTTCTTCAGCAAAGTTGTTGCGCAAGTCAAAACCAACAACTTTGCCGAGCATATCAAGGCCGAAAACGACATCTATACATTCACATTTTTGTGTTATTTTTTTTTTGCTTTTCATTTTGACGAAAAACACGTTTTTTGTCATTTTTTTGTCCATTTATAGAATTTAAATCGATCGAATACACATCTCATCGACAAATATAGATACAATAGAAACTATTTAAAAGAAAGTTAAATTGATTCAGTTGATTTTTCTCAATTTTTTCCTAAAAATTTAACATTTTTCTTAACTTTTAATTTTAATTTTCTGATCCGTTCGTGTCGTCTTCGGGTTCTTCTTCCTCTTGCAAATTCCAACAAATGTGACCCAAAAGTGCATCTAGCTTTTTGCCGCTGTACCAATGTTCGAGCCTTGCCGTCACTTGGTGAAAACGCTCGCCGTGCTCATCGGATTCGGCTGGTGATTGTTCGGTGAATTGTTCCACATAACAATGCAAAAAATGTATTTTCAATGACATTCTAACTTTTATATTATGAAAAGTTCATCTGATCGATTAATTCCGAGAACATAATAACGTCTTTTACACATTTCCATGCTACAAGCTCTCGTTCACTGAGAGCATTTTCAAATGCATCATCTTTCATCAAACGACGAATATCTAGTCTATTAAATATTCCTGTAATAAAAAACAAGATGCGAGATGAAATTTCATTTGATCAAAACTTACATTGAAATAGATGTAAACACCAACCTTCTTTTATTTTCATTCCACTTAACCGTGGAAAAATGCGACACAATTCGACGAACGCATTTCCATCTGGATTCAGCGCTTTTATAAAATTTTTAACTACTCCAAACTTGATATGAAGTGGTGGTAGCAATATTTTTTAATTGGCACAAGTGGAGCCTCAACGATGCCAACGATAGCATTTACAAGAAATAAAATCCCGTAGTATGGTTGATGATTATATTTATTATTGTATCTTAGATTTACGACTGAAGTATAGGTTTCATTATCCGCCATCCCCTCCCCAAAACAATCTATAAATTATTGTATGAGAAAAAAATCATATCGCAAACCGAAATAATGATCCCAACGAATTCGAAATGATCAACTTGGATGAAGTGTCGGTTCAACCAGAGACAACCTAAAAGAGATATTTCATCCTATGTAAACGTAAAAATTAAAACTGCGAATTCATTTTCTGTTTTTTACGTGTACGTATACGCATTTTAACGAAAAATCACAGATACAACGATGACATTGGAATTATCAGAAGTTTTTTTTTTATTTTTATTTTTTTATTGTTAACTATGCGATCTGTTTTGAGGCTCAAGGCTGACCCTGCTCTTCCGCGGTTATGATTTTACGTCCTTACTTTACGAAGTTTGTTTTGTTTTCATTTTTAAATCCAACTGAAAAATCTCTTTTGATTGTCTGTAGTTCAACTAACCATAGTATTAGAGCGATTTAATCTAATCGAATAAAAACAAGATGAGCACGATCCGCGCATACCGGATCCAACAAAATCGATCCCATATTTCGGATGGTAATAGAAAACAATTGGCGTCTTGGTTTATAACCATGGAAGACACCTTACATTTTTCAAACCGAAATTTACTGAGAAACGGTCCAGAATAAAATAGAGGGTAAAGCAAATGATATCCTTTTCTTAGCTGCAGAATCCCTCAATTATTTGCTGAAATAAAGCAAATTTTCATTTCACCAAGGGGACAATATGTCCATTCATTCATATTATTATAGACCAAAGAAATCTTGCGCAGAGCATAAAAACACTAGCAAAGCAAACTATTCGTGGTTGGCAACATCAAAGAGACTGCTGCATTTATCGCTGTTCTAAAAAGGCCATATTTTTGATACGAACAGGTAGCAAATCGCAATCATTTTGATAACGCTTACCTTACACGTTCTTGTGCAAATTTTGCGCAAGTTAAAGCAAATAAATAAAATAAAATAAATCATAAGAAACAACAATGGTGTTTCAAGGATGATAAATCCCCGGGACCAGCGCAGGACAATCTCATTCCAATGGAAATAGACCTAAGGGAACCAATAATGCAAAGATTTATAATCCAGAAATTCTAGAGGAACCTACGAAAATTGAAAAATTTTGAGCAGGAGCAGGAATCAAATAAAAGACTAAACTTCCTCCGCTACCTAAAATGCAAAAATAAACTTACGAATGCACTAACAAAACTCTTAAAAGACACTAGGGCCAATAACAACAAAAAATGATCTAAAACTAGCAAGATCTCATTGGAGAATAAAACATTAAAATTTTACCAACGTTATCCGGCCAAAAATGTCTATAATCAAATAGTAACATTTAATACCAAGACCAATGGGGATTGGGTAGTGTTTGAATAACCAAAATTAAATGAGGAAATCACAATTTTAGCAGGTGTATATAAGGCCGATAGTTTTAAAACCACCGTTAATATTGCAACAGACAATCCAGAACCACCTTCAAATTTATTATAACGACAAACGAAATTATAACGACAAACGAAAATCCTGTTCATATAAAAACCTACAGGTACCCACACCACTATAAAAAAGATGTAACCGAGCAAATCCAAGAATTTTAGACAGTGGTATTATTCACCATTCAAAAAGCCCACGAACTCATCTCTAATTTGGGTGGTACCAAATTACCCAGATGCCCAGAAGAAAGTTAAAGTTGTAGTAGACCATAGGAAATTAAACGTAAAAACCGTAAATGACAAAATACCGATTCCTCAAGTCGAGGAGATCCTTGATAGGCTAGGGAAATCCATATATTTCTCAACCCTGGATTTGAAATCAGTATTAAGAGAACTGTGTTCTCTACGGATAATGTTCACTTCGATTCGCATTTATTCGCACGCCCTTTGGGCTAAATAATTGCCTAACAACCTACCAACGGGCAATGAATCATGTATTGTTGGCCTAGTTGGAGAGTTGTGTAAACCATATTAAAAATCTTTGCAAGATTTTAAAACGTCTCGCGCAATTCAATTTGAAAATACAGTTGGACAAGTGCGAATTTATGAAGCGAGAAAAGGAATTCTTTAGGCACCTGAGATCACTCAGAATGGAGTGAGGCCAAATCCAGGCAAAATTACTCCACAGTCACAGAGGAGATGACTAAATTCCTGAGAAAAAATAAAGGTGGCACGTTAAAGACCCAGATTATAAAGGCATTCGATGCCCTTAAAGAAATATTATCTATACAGATCAAATATTGGTCTACCCAGACTTTTCCAAATAATTCATCTTAACAACTGACGCTGGACACATCGGACTCTGCCCTTGGCGTAGTGTTGTCTAAAGTATAAGATAACATTGAAAAAACCGATTGCTTTTGATCAAAAACCACCGAAATAAATTACGCAACTAATGAAAAAGAGGTGGTAGCGATTATCTGGGCTGGGAACAAATTTAATCCTTACCTAACCGGCAACAAATTCACACTGGTATAGCAGATCATAAAAACTTAAGGTCTCTACCCGAGATCATTTCCGCGGTGATTCCGACACGGTCGATTATAAAAAAAAAATATAAAAATTATCAAAGAAAAAATAATAAGACACAAAAATCATTAACTTTGAACATGACCCTAATGGTACTGGAATTTTTTACAAATTAATTACAAATTTGTTACATAGTTAGAAAATTTTTTACAGGTCCCGTTATCCTGCAATTTGTGTGTGGGCTGGCGTTAGACAAAGCTACACCACACTTTTAGTATTTTTGGTAATATTTATTGTATCGTAGTGGCGGTGGTACTGCAATTTTTTTTACAAATTAATTACAACATATTGGGTGTGGGCTGTTGTAATAAATTCGTTGGTACCTATTTCTTGCATAGGAATTAAGTTCGATACTTTTTGATGGATTTTCGTGGGTGTGGGCTGTAAAAGGTTTTCGTTTGATATTATTAAAAATTAATTGAAATTTTTGATATTTTAGTTTATAGTTTTATTTAATAAGATCCAGCTCTAACATTTTAATTAACTTAATTAGTTAATTTACTAATAATTAATTAACTAACCTTACATTAAAAATAATAAAATTAATTCAATTTAGAATGTAAATTTGTGAACTTATAAAAATGGACTGTTTTTGTTGGAATTAAAATATTCTTTCAGTAAAGACAAACATTCGAATATTTTACTCGATTGTCTTCACCTAAAGCTTAGTTTTATCTACAGTATTTCCTCAAAATTCGTTATTTTTAATTTTATGTTTAAGGTAAGGAATAAATAAATTGCCTGTTTATATTAGAAGAAGAAGACTTAAGGGGTAGAATATCAGAAAACAAAATGGTCTGTGGATTACTGCAAAAGCCATTTTAGTTGCTAAATATTCAAATATAAAATTCGAGTGTTTCAAGTGTCTGATTTGACAACATCTAATGGATCAGTTCTCTACATAACAAGCAAGGCTTTCAACTTGTTGTGCATATGACGACCTATAGAAAATCCAAATTAGTTTACAAATTTAGTTTGTTATTGTTTAATATTTCATTTAGATCTTTTAAATCCTAAAGGCACTAGCTCTCAACAATCTTTAAGATCTTACAATGCTTTAAATCCAAGACTATTTATTAATCTTGTGTTTGAAAAATTGATAATTAGATTAAAATTTCGAACAATAATGAATAAATACAAAATTTAATTATATTATGCATTAAAACTAACTTTTAACTAGCACTAAGCTCAAACAAGATGTCTATTTCATAAATTTGATTTTTAAAGAAGCAGTTAATTTATCTAAGTCGCGCAATTCCTATTCGTTACCGATCTTGAAGATTAACAAAGATTAAAAATTAACTCAAGGTGAAAAGCAAATGGTAAAACTAGAACGTCCCTCCGCATAACTAGACCTAAATCAAATACTAGAAATGGTTTCGATTAATAAATGTTCGGTGCTATTGAGGATTTAGCCTCAGGCACATAAAAAAATTATTGGATGAGGAACTCGTGGAGCTCGAAAAACTCGCAGTGGCTAACTAAATTGGATGGTTAAATGAGCTTCGTTGCTTAAAACGCATAGTTTTTTGTAGTTTACTCGAAATTCTAAAATTCTAGTACGACATACGCGGGATTATAGAAAATATTCCAGATTCCAAGATCCGACTATTATACTTAGATATTGTTATCTTGCACGAGCAGATAGTGCTAAATAGGGCATTTCGCCTTCAACAATGAATTCACTGAAATTAAGATCTGCGTTAAAGATTTGATTACAACTTAAAATTAGTTCTATAGTGTTTGCGAAGTATAAAAGTGTTGTAACTAGGGAATCCAAGTCGGTTCTACCCGACTTCGTGTAGTTGGGCAATTACTTACCAACCCCCCCCCCCCCCCCCCCCCCCCCAGAGACACCCGAAACCTTCGGGAAATTCTGCAAACAACCGAAACCGACAACCCTCCTATGCATTTTAACAAAAATGGAAAAAAATAAAAACGTATGTTTGTAGAAACGGGTGGGGTAATGGTAAAAAAATGGAACCGAAAGTCGGGTACCCGAAATTCGGGTAATTGGATTCCCTAGTCGGGTAATTGGATTCCTTAGTACATACGTTTATGTTTTTTCCATTTTCGTTCAAATGCATAGGAGGGTTGTCGGTTTCGGTTGTTTGTGGCGATGCCCAATGGTTTCGGGTGTCTCTGGGGGTGAGTAATTGCCCAACTACACGAAGTCGGGTAGAACCGAGTTGGATTCCCTAGTTGTAATTTTTATTTGATCTACGTAATTTACTGAAGTAGCGGCTATTTTACCATTTTTGAGGTTATGTTGTCATATCGTCGTTATAGAACAAAAAGTAATCATCTACTTATGATTTCGAGTTATAGGGTTTTAGTATTAACTTTTCTATGAAAAATCCAATTGTTTAAATTAAATAGTTTGATTACTGTATCTTATATATTATAAAAGATTCAGTAATCAAACTATTTAATTAAAAAAATTGGATTTTTAATAGAAAAGTTAATACTAAAACCCTATAACTCGAAATCATAAATAGATGATTACTTTTTGTTCTATAACGACGATATGTTTTGTGTACATTGGATTTTGATGTGGCGAAATATTTTTTGTTACGCCTAGACTTGTTAGTATTTTATTATTATGTACTTGCTCAACTTGAATTGGACAAGTCAAAATATTATCAATTTATGGATTTTTTTGAAAGCACGTGAGATACATATACCGTTATTTTGGTTGGATGGTTGGCACCTTACGTATGATGAATGCTTTACGAATTACTTGCTTTAATTGAAGTGAAATATACTATTCCTATCTTAATTTACCTATCTCACAACCATACCACCACGTGGATACAATTGGAAAGAGTTTTATTCATTTCCTAGAATAGGATATGGTGATGCATCGAAATAATGTTGGCCCTATGTTTTATTACGTCCCTTAGCGAAAAAAACTCGGTTGGTTTGAGTTTTACTCATACTTTAGGTCTTCAACGTTGGAAAGTGCTCTTTTCCTCGCTCAATGGTTTCAGTTAATCTAAACAACATCAGCTAATGTAAAAGGCGACATGTATTGTGGGAACCTATACATATAAATGGTAACTGGGTATTGTAACTATAGTTATGGTAACTGGGACAGAAAAAATCAACATAAATAATCAGATAATGTTTACGAGGAAGTATATTTTACAACTGGTTGGAGCGAGGAAGTAAAGGATGTGTATGTCTAAAAACGCTTTAAAACGAGTATATATCTTTATTTTGTGGAAACTTTTTTTTATTGTGTAGGTGTATTCCATCCTGTGGTTCCAGTTTTTAAGAATTTTTTCGATGATTTATGCGCCCATTTCGCGGATAACTGTCGCAATGTTATGTTTTAAAGATGGAATTGTCTCAGGATTATCCGAATAACAACTATCCTTAACGGAATCCCATAGAAAAAGTCCAACGGCGTCAAAAGGCAGCTCCGCGCAGACAAATTGACATCTCCAAAACGGCTAGTTATTCGGTTGTCAAATTTAGCGAACAAGAGATCGATTATCGGTCGGTTTATATGGTATATGGCGCCATCTTGTTGAAACCAAAGGTTGTTCACATTCATAGTGTCGATCTGAGCCCATAAAAAGTTGGTCATTGCTGAAGGAAAGAATCACAACAAAATCAAATTGTGGAATAGCGGAATCGGTTGGAAAATTTTGACATACGGATCCGCTGCTACATGACCAAAACAAATCGATTTTGTGTGATAAATCGAATGAAACGTGTTTGAAATAATTTATTACCCTTAAAAACAATATAAACTTTCCTTTATGTCGATTTATTATTTGTTCAAAAGCCATCATTTTATTTGCAATATTGTATTTACAAGAAATAAAATCCCGTAGTATGGTTGATGATTATATTTATTATTGTATCTTAGATTTACGACTGAAGTATAGGTTAGGCTTCAGTGGTTGACACTTAGACCAATTTTAGCCCATTGTGATATCTCGCATTCACGGCACATCATTAACCCATTCTTCTATTCAACTATTCATATAACTACAGTATACCACCTGCACATTGCAAGCTCCATGTCAACCTGTACATTGACGTGGACGGTGGGTCGGCGCTGAATTCTGCATACCATCAGAGGGTGTTAGTTGTGTTTATTAACATCGCCGATTATAATTGATGATGAAAATTTGATTTTGCATCTAGCATCGAACCCAGTGCGCCGAAGCTTTAACCACTGCACCATTTGTCCAGTACATCTTGTCCGGACTGAAGTATAATAGAAGGAGAATATGTTTTCCGAAATATTAAATTTACAAATGATGACTAACAATGATAACTAACAATTAATTCGTGTGTTACTTAACAGATGTCACTTTTAATAGTGAAGATCTTATAATAGTTTCCAATTCGTAAATGAAAAAAAAAATATGATTTAACATTAATAATGGCGGAATTATTACTTAAGATTATTTTATTGTTTATATTATATTTTTTATTATACATATTAACACATCAGAATCCTGGCGAAGAGCGTAGTTATAAGATTTTGTTCAAGAGGTCTCGTTTTTTACTATTTATATCAATTAAACGAACTCATCCTAAAGGCTTCTTGCATTGAAGTGTTGTTTACTGAACTCTTTCTAATTGGATTCAAGTGTGTTATCTATGTAATTTAGGAGCATTGAGTTTTGTATTGTATATCCAAATGATTGGATAAAAGTAGCTAAATATATGACAATACTGAATTGAATTTTTAATAAGCGACAATAGACTAAGAATTATAAGATCATCATATGTATAAACATGCTGTCGATTTCTTACGAACATATTCCCCTCGGATTAGAAGGTGTTAGTACATCAAATTTATACAGTATAAAATGAGGTGACTCATTGATGGATGCCAATTAAATTATTACTCCAGTCGTAATTATTATCCATCCAGCCTAATTATAACTGATTAAAATTAATAAATTAACATTCTTATCTATATAGCGCGTGCGTGTTTAGTTACTTAACAATTTTTATAAATAATTTATTAACATGGAAGTTAGATAATGACTTTGCTGCGTGGCGCCTTAGTCGTTACTGTGCTTAACTAATCCTTTCCTTATATTACCTTTAATGTGAGGATGCAGACAGGCCTGGGTCCACATAACTCTGGAGCACGATTCGTTTTTGACTGGATTGATTACTGAAGAAGGATAAAACGTAAAAAGCTTACCCTCTCATCGTTAAGGTGATCGGAAGGATGGATTAAACCAACAAAACTTTTCTGTCTTTTTCATCTTCATGGTGATAAAAAAAGACCAAACATGAAAGTTACTTATCCTTACTAACAAACTAATTACTTTTTCACAAACCATGAATGGTCAAAATATTAACGGGGATTAGACAACTGGTAATTGGTAATTATAGAAGAAAAAAAAATCGAACTGGGGTACGTTGTATAAGGGCAGTTTGCTCTTGTAGTTCTTCTATTATTAGAACCTATAACATATCCTTAACCTGTAGAATTAGAGAACCTCGTAGGATCAGGATACCTAGTCAGTTCGGTCACCGAATCTTGTCTCAGGTTGATACAATTCTTGGGTGATTAAGTGATAGTCGACTGCAGTAGTAGTAGTGTATGTGCTTTAATCATTCAGTTGCTGCGTCATCAAAGGAATGTATCAACTATATGAACATGGACATATTAAATTGTACGTAGTATGTTATAGGACACCAGTTTAACAGCTGCCCTATGTTGTAAAATATCATACCATTAAATTTACGACACAGTCAATCTACAAAAAATTAGTAAGATTTACCCCCGATTCTGACGTGCAGTCACACAAGTACAAGACTGTAGATTTTAAATTATTATTCTGGGGCCTAACTATTGAATTCGACGTTCGTTTTCGCCGGCTATCATTTTCCTATAGCAAGCGTAGAAACAAAAGAGAAAAGAATAGTAAAAATTGCATACATTTTTTTTTTCCTTCTTTTGTCTACTATAGGAAAACGATAGTCTCCGAAAATGTCAGTAGTCTTAAAAAAATGGTCTTCGTTAATATCAGCGAAACAGGTGGTCTTATAGGAATCATAATTTTGACGTTTCCAGTTAGTAACTTTGACATTTAATTAGAGACAATAATTATAATTGATTATTAAAAACAGAAAAATTATTAATATATAAAATATATTAACCGTTTGAGTCCCAAGCAGCGCGATCGCGCTGTTGAGATTTTATGTCGGGAAATCCCAGCACATTTCGAACATTTTCGACACTTGACGGTGCGTTACCGATTGTCGAAGCCGCGCGCTCAGATTACTTAAGCCAGTACATCACACAACTCCTTTTAATGCAAATAGTACATTTTACAATAGGTTTGTCTCAATAGATTGCTTTTTCATCTCATTCTCACGCTGTTAGGGATTGTTCGACAATGTTTTTTCAATACCCCCTGGGACTCAAACGGTTATTTAATATATAGCATAAATTTGAGGTTTTTTAACAATTTTGAATTGAATTATCGTGCAAATTTGGTGTTGATAGCTATACAAAGAGTTGGGAGAGTTTCCAATATATTATCTACGACTAACCTTCAGAATTTCAATGAAGACTTTAGTCTTAAAAATCTAGTTTTCACAAGAAAGTATTAGTTAAGATGGTCTTAGTAGTCTCAGAATCGGAGATACGCGATTACCATTATAGGATTCGTTTTTTCTCGTCTTTAAGGCGAAATTTAAAATATTGTTTTCCCGTTTTTTTTTGGCCGTGAGCACTAATAAAACCAAATTGGGTTTATACGGATTAAGCAACACAACACGTTCATTGAAAAAATTTGAAATAAAATATTTAACCGAACAAGATATTTTGGAACAAGTGTATAATTTCGGAATACTCCAGAAAACGGAGCAGCACAGCACATACACCCCAGTTTCCGTGTAAATTGTAAATAAACAAGTTTAAGATTCTAAAATTACAATCAATATTATATTGAAAATAAAGATTATAGAACACTATGTGAGAAATATCTAAATAAATTTATTACAAAACATTAATCTTATAAAACGATTCCATTAGTTTTTATTTTATCTTTATCGAGAAAGATAAATTCTTCAATTTATATTGCCTTCATATATACGACCAGTACACATATACGTATGCTTTCTCAAAGATGAAAATCATCAAATTGCAATATTTAAATTGTTGTACACAATCCATATTACATATACGTATACGATATGATACAGACAGTTTGAAAAATTATCAAAAATAGCAAGACTCTAGAAAAACTAATAATAAGATTTGATATAAATTGTGTGATTTCCGTTATCTATATGATATATCTCTTACAATATCTAAAACCTATATGAAATATGTTTAGACGACGATGACTATACGGACACGGCTATACACAACTATGGAGCAGCATAGAGAAGAAAATGAAAATAAATTAAATGTTGAATTTATGAAAAATTAACATATAAAGGAATAGCATATAACATATTACATTAAAATGTGCGGTGGAAAATTTATGTTATGGCATAGTGGGAAAATAATGAAACTACATATATAAAATAAAAACGTTTGATCAAATACTTTATACACGACGAGTATTATCGCAGGTTGAAGTTTAATAAATAATATTTGTCTGCGATGTGCACCAGAAATATGACATAAACCGATTTTCACGAGCTTAATCTCACAATAAATCACAGATTTTACGACTTTGATCAGAGAAATTCAGCGAGCACTACTAAAACAAACAAATGGAAATTTCTTCAGCGGTAAACGTAAAAATCAATGTCAAGTTGAAGAACTCGATGTACATAACATAAAAATATAAAAATTTAAGTACAATTATTTTTTTTGTAAATAGGTAATAGCAATTTGAAATGAGAAAAGGCGTATTTGAAGATGATGATGGTCTAAACCCACACACACACTCTGAACTATAAATTTAAAATGTTTTCTTAATATAACATATTCCCATGTGGTATAGATTTCGCTAAATTGGAGGTGTGGGAAAATCTGGAACTGGAAGATTTTACTATACAATTTTCAAACATTCAGTTCGGGCTTTGTACTGTTTAGCAAATATTTCTGAGGTTGAGTAATAAAGTAAACTATGATGGTCGGAGGTTTTAATGTGACTCGAAAGGAAAAAGTTCAAAAATATAACAAACAATATAGTAACATAATTCAGTAGTAAATTAAAAAAATTAATTAAATAAAATTATAAATCAGATTTATAAAAAGTGACTTCAACTTTCTGTTGAAGTCCTCGCTAGATCTAGAGAAGTCAAATAAGGCTTGTACTTCATTAAACATTTTTATAATTTCAGAAAAATCGTTTTGTCTCACAAGAGTCACATTCGCAGTGCCCCAGGTAATTTTCGCTTATTATAGCCAGAGTCAAGATCTTATAATTTTTACATCTGTACCTAGTCCCAATCAGTTTTTTTTCCATTATAAACAGTAACACTTGTTTCTGAATACTCTCAAGTCTGCACATGCTGATCGGAGATAGAACTCTCCTTGGCAATAATTAGATTAAAGGGCATACTCTTTTGATTTTTTATGCCACTGCTGGCATCATCATTCACACCACTCACTGATTCTATAGATTTCGTCTTGTAGTGATTTTGTACCTTTGAGTTTACAATTTTATTTATTAAAGTTGGTTCAAACTCAGAAATTTTTCGCAATCAATGCCACAATGGACGGCCCATGTTGCAAACCGAGGACTCTAACTGAACTCGCAAGAGCACTATGTGGCCCTGGCAAACTGCAAGAGCTTGAACTAATGCAGGGAAGACAGTTGACTCCCACTGAGAGATCTACAACTAAAAAAGTGGAATCGAAAGCTGGGCAAGTGCAGACATACTAAATGGATGGAGTCATCGTCCTCTTTAAAGCAGTCATCACACAGGGAGTCGTGAACAAATCCCATTCCTGTGATAGTAGTGACCAGCATACTCAGCCGAATTTTTTAACAGATTTGGCATACTTAGTTAACCTCAGCAGTCCGGCAGGCAGTATTAGTAAGCCATTTCAGCTTTGTTTGCAGATGAACGAATTTTATGATAGTTTTTTACCATTACTGAAGTTCAAGGAAGCTGCTGGTTCAGGCCCAAACAATTTCAAGCAGGAACCAGCTTTTTCTAAAAAGTCAGCAATCATATTACCATCAATACCACAATGAGCCGGAGCCCACATAACCCTAATTTTATTATTAGAACTGAGAAGGCTAATGAATTATTTGTAAGTATTTACTAAAGCACTATGCAGTATGTCAGTAGGTTCCAAAACCCGCACTAAATTTAGAGTAAGGTTGTTAAAATTCTCGTCAACCACAAGTCCCACGGTGGGCAAACTACCGAGAAGGACATGTCCCAGCAAAATGCAGGCAACAATTTGTCATTAACCAGATCGATTTCTGGTTGTGGGGGCAGGCACAAGATGGTTTGCAAAGCAAGAGTTGGAGTTGAAGGTATAACAGCGGTAACAACACTGCAAGTTATACCTTATAGGCTATTAAGTTTGGCTATAGCCGAATTTGAGTTTATCACTGGCCACCAAACAACAGAGGCGTAAGATAGCATAGGTAAAATTAACTTTATAAATTAACGTCACCATTTTGGGAGCCAAACCAAACTGCAAAACGCTATTCCGATTTTTTGGCAATATAAAAAAGCGTTTAGCAAATCCTGGGGACTGAGCCCTGGATTTGCTAAACGCTCTTCTATATTGCCAAAATATGGGAATAGCTTTTTTGCAGTTTGGTTTCAAGGTGAAATTTCCAACTTATTGTTTAAGATACCTGACTGTCCAAGATGCTTGACGACATGCGCTCTAGTAATCGTTTCTCCAAGCAGAGAAGGAATGGCTAGTTCGTCAATATCCACAATATGTAGGGTGCGCTGCACTTTGTCATAAAACGTTTAAATGTTTACTTGAAATTGTTAAGACTTAGTCATCAGTATAGTTCTAGGTAATAAAGCCAGATTACGGCAGTTTGAATAGTAATTCACCAATAACTATAGGAGCCATAAGTGAGGTGACAAGCCACCATTCTGAAAGCAACCTTTCAAAACCATCGAACAGTGTCACATGATTTGACAACTATGTAAGCATGCTGTTGAGCGAAATCTGTCGACAATCCATCCCAAAGCTTTCAGAATAATTGAGGATAGACTGATAGGCCGTAATTTCTTAGGGTCAGTATATAATGTGACCTTCCAGCCTTAGGATGAAAACAACTCTACTCCTGTTCCACGATTGTGCAACAGTCCCAAAAGCAGCAATACGCATGCTTTGAAGAGACAAATCCAGGTTGTAGCTCAGCAGTGAAGATGCCATCAGGACCACCAGTTTATACAGTACAAAGGAGTATATACTCCAATGTAGAGTATCGAGAGTAGCTACCCTGTGGACTAAGTCCCAGTCGGTCTCGTGACGAGATAAGTCAGACTTTTCATATCTAGTCTCTTGCAATTGCAGACCGGATGAACTCATTAAGCCCAGTTCGAATGCACCTGCAATCGGGAAGAGCAAGTGTGAGTGATATCACCGCGCTAAAGCTAATGTCTCATAAAGATTCGCAAGCGTTTGCAAATACTTCAGCGACTTATCTTAATCGCCCTGCAATTTTGTTTTCCTTGCCCGATTTTTCAAGCTCCTATAGAATATTATCGTCAACTTCCAAGCTCAGGGTTCCAAAACATGTGTGTTGTGGTCTTTTGTTCGTTAACTGCAAAGAATTTTCAAAGGAGGTAGCAAAGGATCTATATATTCTATATCGCTCAAATTCTACTAACTGGGTGAAGCAAAGTAAAAAGTTGAAGACAAAATTCCAGTCGAGTAATTTTATCGAATTCATCAAATTTTTTGGTTAAAACTCTTTTTGATTAGGTACTACTGTTCAAAAAAGAAGAGTTTATCGCCAGAAAACAATTTGACTACAATTCTTATGTTTTTCGACTCATCCCGGTTGAGCTGCTGCCACCTTATAATATTGAGAAAACGCAGTCAGTATAGAATTATGAGTAATTTTTCTAAATCCACAAGTTTAAAATTTTGAGTTTGTTCAGTTAGACTGCGGAATACAAATAATAGAAACGGCCTAAATCAATCCGTCTTAAAGTGACATTATTTTATATTTTATTATTCAAACCGAAAGTTGGTACTATAAGTATGAATAATTTTCTTAGCCTGCGAATTACCTTCAACTGTCTTTCGTTAGATGAAGTGAGGCCTATTTTAATCGAGGATGGTAGACTGAGGTATGAGCTTAGTTGGAATCTGGGATTTTTGTTAGCTCTGATAAAAGTTTATAGTCAAATTGGTCTGCCGTTAATTCAAGGGGGACGTCAAACGACAAACGTCTTAGTAATTGTTTCGGTCTTATCTCGAATTGGATATGCCTCTGGCCAACGGGTGAACTTGTCAACGATAGTGAGCAAACATAGGTTGTCATTCGATGGTAGTATCGGACGAACTACATGCGAATTTGTTGGTGCCGCATTTCGGAAATTTTGGCTTTCACATGCAGTGACCTACGTATGGTTTGTTACTTTTTTGCTAGATGTTCTGAGGTCGAAGCACATTCAACTCTTTTGCAGTTCGCTTTTCACATCCTACCTTACGCAGTAGCCAAATCGAGGACGTACGACTATAGGTCCAATTTACGTATGACCATCTGTGCATAACATAGGTTCATGCCAGCCTATAGTACTGACATGGAAGATGAGTCGGTTCCTGAGTTCTGTACTCCGACAGGGGGTTATAGTTGTGTTTATTTTCATCACCGATCGTAATGAGATGATGAAAAATCCCTTTTGTATCCTGCCCCTATCGGGACTCGAACCCAGTAGCCCC
Organism: Nephrotoma appendiculata; assembly: GCA_947310385.1. Classification (NCBI taxonomy): domain Eukaryota; kingdom Metazoa; phylum Arthropoda; class Insecta; order Diptera; family Tipulidae; genus Nephrotoma; species Nephrotoma appendiculata. The sequence goes on along the minus strand of OX371224.1, from coordinate 82,731,314 downwards.
GATCCAAACGCATTTTGACATGACAAACAGTTTGTTACCACAATTTTTAACAACCAGATTCAACTTTGGCCAGAAATGTCGTGTGAAACTGAACCTACGTGAATCACAAATTCGTGGATGTCGTAACGATTGAGGTATGTGAATTCTTTGCATGTTGAAGAAATTCCGTAAGTAGAGCCCGTTGCCAGCGAATTGAACAATATCAATTTTATACTCCGTATTTACCGGAATTGCCGGAAAAATTTTATTTATCAGGGTTTTCAGTTCTTTGTCCGTACGTTGTAACTCTGACATTTTTTTTATCGTTTTTCGACAGTTTATGGTCAGGGTTGATTGAAAAATAGCGACCTTCGAACTCGACGAATTTCTGAATGGATGAAATTGATTAATTGTATTTTGTTTTGACTTCTACGCGCTGCGGTGGAAGTTAAATCCTATCTCTAATAATATTTGGCTGAGGAATTCCGAAAACACGTCTTAATTTTGACATCGTGCAACTCGTTCTTTGTCCTCTTCAGTTTTACTTACCACTAATATGTCGCCAATATTAGATTTTTAACACTTCAGTCGTAAAGGTTTCAGCCGCATTTTGAAGATCAAACGGCATTCGTTTATATTCGAATAATCTAAGTGGTGTTATAATGGTCGTTTTAGGTTTGTCTTCAGAAGCTACTGAGTGGTCCTGGCATAAGTCAATTCTTGTAAAAAAAAAAAATTGTAATCCGCCAAGTTTTTCGGGGTTGACTTATTAACTGCCATTTTCAAAGTGAAGAAAAATACCAAATTTTGTTAAAAGTTAGTTCCGGTAATTGGTCGATTAACTGACGTGAGCACGGAAGGTGCGCCGTAACAGAATATTCACCGAAAATATTCGGCAGGGCAAAATCCCTTCATGGGATGTAAAAGCTAGAGAGAGAAAGGGGGAAAATAGTTTCTCACGATCTCTTTGTTAATGTTTTCATAAGTATCGGATGGTTTTTCTTCGCCGATATATTTTTTTCAACCAATTCCCCAGCCGTTTTTTGTTACTAAGGTTTTGAGGTGCTAAATGGATTAGTCAATACTTCCTTAAACTAGCAGATAATTATAGGCTAATTAAATGCTCTATTAAAGAATTCCTCTTCCTTCTTTATTAAAGAATATTTCCTCTTCCAACTAAAGCGATGGGTTCTGCTAGGTTTAGAAAAAGTTAGCAGAATCCTTATCAAAAATGATTTTAAAACAATTGGAAAATTAACGGTTAATTTTAGGCTAATTAAATGACCTTTTAAATTTTTTTTTATTCTCATTTTTGAAAAAACAATAGGCTTTATCACTTCAAAGCTTGCGGAGCCCTCGAAAATCGGCCAAAACGAAATTAGAACGCAAAACAAGATCACTTAACAAGCAAATAATTTTAGGCTTTTTATGGCCTAATTAAATGCTCCATTAAAAAATTTTGGGCTTCACTCGATCGTGACCAAACTTCAGGTCATTTAATATAAAGCTAGCCGAACCCAAATGGAAAATCGGACAAAAACCTAAATTAGAACGCGAAGCAAATTATTTGACATACAAATAGTTTTAGGCTGATTGTGGGTGGCCTAATCAAATGACCCAATGGAAAATGTTAGGCTCCATGAACATTAAAACAAAAAACTTTGATCTATTGAAAAACACATAATTTTAGGTTCTTAAATGACCTGAAGATTGGTCAAGAACGAGTGGAGCCCAAAAATGTTTAATCGGTCATTTGCTTAGGCCATAATGAGTCTAAAACTATTTGTATGCGATTGATCTTGTTTTGTGTTCTAATTTCGATTTTGGTTCGATTGCAGTTTTGGTTCTTCTAATTTCGAAGTGATAAAGCCTTATGATTTTCCTAGAACGAGCAGAATAAAAAAAATTAATGGAGAATAAGCCTAACAATTAAAGGTTAAAGTTTGCAATTGTTTTTAAATCGTTTTTTTGATATGGGTTCTGCTAACTTTTTCTAAATCTAGCAGAACCCATTGTTTTAGTTGAAAGGGATGAAGCCCAATATTTTTTCATTTTTTATAATCCATATTATTTTGTAATTTTCTGCCGTATGGTGTCTGCTAGCTTTAGGGACGATAGTCAATACTTATTCAAAACCTTTTCGATTATCTCTGTGCGATCTGTAAGGACCGGGCTACAAAATATAAAATGTTGAAGAATTTTTAATTTACACACAGTGATATTTTCGAGAGACTCACAAAAATCGCAGAAATCTCCGAGCGTATGGTTAGGTAAGATTGGGTTCTTACATCAAATACTAATTACTAAACCACTTCCTTCACCTCTGTGCGATTCGTAGTATATTTTGCTTTAAATAATTTTTTAAAAAATTTACTCTAAACTATTCCCAAAATTGTGATAAAATAATTGTGTTTATTACAAATGTTCAAATATTATTATGGACGTTCAATTTTTGAGTGTTTTTGCAATTCTAAGTACTAATGAGACACAGTGTATATTTTGTTATTTTGACATAAACTTCAATCCGATCCTCTTTCTGGATTAGTATTTTGTGGTGGTTGTGGATTTCATCCAGGAGAATGCTCATTGGCTGATTTTAATAGAATTTGCTGAAACTCTATTAAATTTCATAACTCTAAAAGAAATAGTCAGAAAGTTCTGTTTTTTTAGTAGAAGATCTTTTCGAAAGGCATATCAGTCTAAAACGTATTTGGCTGGCGTGCGTTGAAGTGCTGTTTTTTGACTGAAATTCCGTTCGTTTTTGACTACCTTTCCGTCAAATTTTTTTTGTCAGTGATATTCCCAGAAACCCGGATCTGGTGAATCGTATATGGCATTTAGACAGAATCCAAATACTTTAAGTGTTACTATTAGTGGAATCACGAGTGGCGATTACAGTAGTGACGTGTTTTCATTGGCACACTCCGAACAAAACGATAGACAATAAGTTTCCGCGTAACCTAAATTTTCAACAACCAAATTACAATTCGCAACAAGGCGACAACAAAATTAAATAAAAAATCCAAAGTACATTCAATTTTAATTACAATTAATAAAATACTTATTATAAAAAAGAATAATTTTAATCAACATCCGTTGGTTATACTCGTCTTATCTTTATGCTTTACATAAATAATATTATTGTTATTAATCAAAATAAGTTTTTTTTGTTTTTTTTTTAATTATTTTAAGAAATAAATAAGAAACGAAATAATATTGGGAATAAATATGTATGAGTGTGCATGTGCTTATAACACAAGTAAAAATCCTATCGTGATTTCTTAATTATCTTAACGTGATTTCGAAACAAACTAACCAACAACAAATTGGCGTTTTTTTTGGTAAGAAAAGTGTCTTAAAACATGAATATTTGTTTGTTTTAACAGAATCCAAAAAAATAAACGCAACTCCTTTAAATTTCACTTACAAGTAATTATTCATTTTTAATTTAGAAGAGATAATTTATAATTTTTGTTGTTGTAAAAATTTGTGTATGAATGAAAATTGTGAGTTGATTGATTAGAGTTTAAAATTTTTGGTTTGCACTCGGTTCTCCAATTTTTGGTATATACCATGCGAAAATAAAAAAATTTTTTTGCAGAACACACGATCGCGAATATTTTAAGGTTGTACCCAGATTAAATTTTATGTATGAGTAAACCACATAAGAAATTCCTTCCCCATATCCAATAAATTGTTTTTTTTTTGGTTTGATATATTTCATTTTTATATAGAAAACAAGTTTACTGTCGATACACCACTATGTCGGATCGGAATAGAGCAATTTCACGTATGGTCAGTTTGAGGTTTGCGATCGATAAAGAACTTATTATTTTTTTTTTTATATATATAATCCGCCCCAAATCTTATAAGAAATAAACAAATAAACAATATTTAATAATAAATGATAAAAATTATTATTATTTTTGTAAATAGAATTTAAAATCGATGCTGTGTGTCTTATATTTATGTGTTTATGGAGAAGATGCTGATAAAAATTGTATTTTGTTATAAAAAGAATGTAAAAAATATTTATTTTTTATTTATTTATTGATCGTTTTGTAAGATCAGCTTTTTTAGTTATCTACTACGGATCGAACATACATATTTTATTTTTTAAGTGAAATGTATGTACTTTGATTTGAAATTAGGCGGATGATTGGCAATTTTGTTTTGCACCATTCGACGGTAGAGTAAATGAAATGTTGTTTATGTCTGCCTCTGGTGCTGGTCCATGTGTATCTTTTGCGATGAAAATTTAACCGGCACCATTCGGCTTTTTGTCCATATCGCACTTTTGTGCATCCTGTAGTCTTGGGCTGTTTTTTGCATTAGTCAATCTACTTGGAAGACATTTTTTGGTATTTAAGAACATTGGAATGGTTCAGTTTGTTGTATTTTACGATATTAGGCGTCTTTACTTGTATAATGTCACAGAATGTATTTTCTGTCATTGGGCAATGTTTAAACATCAACTAATCGCGAGATAATGTTCACTTTCTGAGTTCCCCATATAAATACGTTAAAATTATCTCAAGCGTACGTTAAATACTAAAATCTAAGCAAAAGATTTTCAAGAATTGATACTGTAAAAGTTAGCCGAAAGTTTCCAGTCGGTATATTATGCCATATTACCACCTATGTATCTCCTTCAGGCTTTCCATTTAGTTTCGAAAATTTCGGATTTTCTGGTATACATATGCATTACCACAATTACTCTCCCTATCCTCCCCAAACTTGTCTCAAATTCCGCCCGAGCTTACATTTCCTATGCACCTATTTAATGGCCATAGTAGGATTCATGGGAAAATGAGTAACTTAAAAGTTCCATGCCATAGGATTTGGCCCAATCTGGTAAAATTATATAGCTCCTGTGTGAGTTTTGCTATACTCTGATTATTTGGAGGTGATAGTAGAACTAGGTATATCAAGTAATATTTCTTTCGGGTGCATTATCATTTTTCGGCTGGAAACTTTCCGGTAACTTCAATAGGGTGGTAATTTGGATTTAATTATTACGGATATTAGAGCTAATATGGTGGTACACGTGAAACAAAGCAAACAACTTCCAACTGATTGTTCAAATAATAACAAACTCGGCCAAAAACGGCCGTTCAGAGGCCGGCCGCAGCCAACATGGCGGCCAAATCAAAAAATTGTAGAACGACTTAGTTGTTCTACAACTTTTTCAAGTACTACAAACCTTGAAAATATGAGATCAAATGAAAGAAGTACGGACAAACAAACAAACAGACCAAAACAAGATTATATGGTGACGTCATATAAAAATTTCCAAATGTCATAACTTTGGTCAAAATCATCCGTTTTAGACGTTTGAAGTGTCGTTGCATTGGTATTGACGTCTACAATCGTAATTTCTTAGTTAAAAAATAATTGGGGCACTTTTTAGGGCAGTTATACCCGAAAAACTGATTTTTTGGGGCAAATTTTCGGAAGGTCACATCTCCACTCAATGTTAGTAGAAATTCATGCTTTTATTATTTGGGTTTACTTTTCATGACCTTTCCAATGGTATATAACATGATCCTACCGGCCTCAAAGGGAAAAAGTTCGCTTTCGTCACTCGTTTGGACTGCCGTCCAAAGTGATATTTTGAAATAATTCTTTATATGGAGAATTGTCCATTTATAAAGAATTATGTATACGGAGAATTGTCCGTTGAGAATTAATTGTGTAGAGTTTGTTATGGTTGATGAAACTAGCCGCTACATCACCCACCGAGCAGTGAGTTCCCCCACCGGGAGTTTTTTGACCGCTGGCGTTTGTCGATGCATTTGGTTATAGTACCATTATAATGATCATTGTAGTGGTAAAGGTGATGCAAATAGTTTACCAGAGTGATGATAGAAATTAACATGTCTCACGATGTATGATCGTCATTAGAAATATTATCTTTTCATCAGCGTTTGTGGTTGGAGTTTTTAGTTAATATTTGAGTTCGGTGAAATCTTTATTATCCGAAAATGCGGACTGTTTTCTTCACTCCCGATATTTGATCGGGTGAACTCAGGATTCCATAGACTGGTTTGAGTCTATCGATAGAGACAGATTGTTGCTTGTCTTTGATTTGCAATACAAAGTGCTTACGAAGTCGTCGTATCAATTTGTATGGGCTTTCCTAAGGTGGAGTGAGGCCGGTGCATACTTTATCTATTCGTACGAAAATGTAGTCACAGGTTTGCGGTAACTTTGGCACGAATATGTCATTTTGATTTGTTTTGCGCGTGTTCGATAGGATGAGTTTGTTCATCGTGGAGCGCGATTGATCAATCGCACTATGTCAGTAGTTACTTGGAGTGTAAGTGGATGTTCCACAAAGAATTCCCCAGATAACTTGATTGTTTGACCGTACACCAATTCTGCTGGTGAACATTTTAGGTCATCTTTGACTGTTGCTCGGATTCCCAACAATATGATTGAGATATCTGAGCTCCAGTTGATGGTATTTGCACGAGCTTAGAGAGTTGTTTTCAGTTGGCGGTGGAAGCGCTCAACCATGCCGTTGCTTGTGGATGATAGGCAGATGTTCGTATTCGATGTGAGCCTAAGAGCGTAAGCTCAGCAAATAGTTTGGATTCAAACTGTGTGCCTTGATCGGTCGTAATGTTGACCGAAAAAAAACCGCTCCTTTTAGACGAGCGTTTGAGCGGAGATGTCTTTTAACCAGTAAGCTTCTGGCCAACGCGTAAAACGATCCAACAAATTCCCGTGAGGTGATTTGGTGTGTCATTGTACTTAGCATTTTTGGCAGGATAAGCAAGATTTCACCACCAAAGTGTTACACCTTTGTTCATACTCGGCCAAAAGTATCTAGAAGTGATGAGCTTACGAGTTGCTCGTACACTTGCATGTGAAATATTATGCAGAGTGTTGAAAATTGTTCGACGTAATGACTCTGAAATATACGGGCGATTGTTGCCTGTAGATACTTCACAGTAAATTGACATATCGGCTAATGGAAATTTTTCTATTTTCCATTTGGAAGTGCCGATTTGTAGAACTAGAGAGTAATTCTTGTAATTCTGAATCGCTAGCTTGTGTCTTTGCAATTGTTGTGATATCGTAGCGTGTTGCTGCGGAGGCAAGTTCGTGGTCGGAAGTCCGAGATAGTGTATCGGCAACCACATTGTCTTTGCCTTGAATATGTTGTATGTCGGTCGTAAATTGTGAGACATACTCTAAATGGCGTGCTTGTCTTGGATTTCGTTCTGCTTTAGAATTAATTTCTCTAGAAAGCGGTTTGTGGTCGGTGATTATTGTGAATTCCCGACCTTCGACAAAGTAACGAAAATGTTTTATTGCTTAGAAAATTGCAAGCAATTCGCGATCAAATGCAGAATATTTTCTTTCTGCATCTGATAACTTCTTAAAGAAAAACCCAATAGGTTCCCAGGTCTTATTATTGAGTTGCTGTAAGACCGCCCCTATTGCTGTATTGGATGCGTCAGTGGTGATGCTATATTTGGTTTCATTTAGCGGATGCGCTAAAAGAAATACATTTTCCAAGTTTTTCTTGAGCTGAAGAAATGCGCTTTGACATTCTTCAGTCCACGAAAAATTTTGAGGCGTTTTGGGCTTTTTGAAAAGACTTGCCAAATGCGTGTGTATTGGGGCAAGTACTTCTGCAAGTTTTAGTATAAATCGGTAATAGTAGTTTACCATGCCGACGATTTGTTGGATTTGTTTCACGTTTTGTGGTGCTGGCAATTATCTAATTGCATTAATTCGTCCTTCGGATTGCAGAATGCGATTAGATGTAATCTTGTGACTGAGAAAGTTAAGATTTTTTGTAACAAACACACATTTTTCGGTGTTTATGTTAACACCGTAATTTGATAATTTTTGGAAAAGTTGTTCTAAATGTTGAATGTGTTATTTCTCGTCCATTGAGGCTACGAGAATGTCGATATAGGCGAAAACGAAATCGAGATCTCTCACGATTTCGTTGATGAAACGCTGGAATGTTTTTGCAGCATTTCTGAGCCCAAATGGCATTCGGGTGAATTCGAATAAGCCAAATGGTGTGGTGATTGCGGTTTTGTTAATGTCGTCAAGAGCAATCGGGATGAGGTGGTACGCTCTGACGAGGTCGATTTTGCTGAAAATTGTGCAACCATGTAGTTGCATGGAAAAGTTTTGTATGTGGGGGATAAGATAACGGTCACAAATTGTGACTGCGTTAAGCCTTCTGTAGTCCCCACATGGTCTCCAGTCGTTGTCCTTCTTCTTCACCATGTGCAATGAACAAGAAATTGCTGATGAAGAAGGTCGGCAGATTCCTAGTTCCACTATATGTTGGAATTCTAAGAAAGCTGCTGTACGGCGAATTGGATCAAGCCGCCTTGGTCTTGAGAATGGTTAATGTCCTATGTAGTCACAATGTGGTGCTCTACATTGCGCATTACCGGAGCGTTGTAATTTGGTGCAGGAGCTGTTAAAGACAGGAATTTCTTTAGCAGTGCTCCATAGCCATTATTGATTGTGTAATGCAATGGTGATGGTGTATCAACGCGTACTGATGTTGCTTTGATGGAGAGTTTAGTGGATGGATCAATCAATTTATGATTTCTCAGATCCATTAAAAGGCCGATTTGTTTTAGGAAATCCGCGCCGATGATGGAGCCAGAATGAAGGCGTGTTTGCATGAACGCCTTAATCTGATGTCAATGTCTAGTAATTTTGTATCATAAGTATTTATTGTGAGTATACCGTTTGCTGCTGTCACTACTAAATCGGGATTGCGATTTAGCTGTAGTAATTGTGGTACGGGATGACGCTTAGATCAGCCCGGGTATCAACAAAAATGTTATTTGATTCACCGAATCCCGTAGAAATAGGCAGCTGTGCTGCGGCTGTCTTAGGTCCGCCGCTACCACCTTAATACTTGTTGGTTTAGGGAACCGATTTGCGGATTCTTTTTGTTGTGTAGCAAAAGTGCATGATTGAGACATTTTGATGCTGTGTTACCAAATTTTGCGTGATACCAGCACCAATTGGATGGTGGATGTTTTGTAGGAAAAGGAGTTTGTCACAATGGCGATTGAGCACGTGACGGTTATCGTTGTGTGGGTGAAATATTCTCTGGCTTTATTAGCCGGTCGCTAATTTCTTTTAGCGTTGTTTCAAAAGGGTTACTGCTAGAGTATGGCGCGTGTATCTCGGAGCTTGGTATCTGCGTGTCGCGATCGATTAAACTTAAGCTCTGAGTCCGCGTGCCCATGATGTCGTCGAGCTTATCAGCGATTTTAACGAGATCCTCTTCTGGTTTGCCATGTTGGGGATCAACGCCGCTTGTAACTAATCAGGGAGTTGCATGATCCATAGTTTTGTGATGACGTGGACCGTGAAACTTTTGCCGGCGAACGATTTCATTCGGTGCAGTACGCTTGAAGGTTTGTGATCACCAATATCGATTTTAGTTAAAATCGTCTCTAATCTACGCTCCTCGGAGCTGGAGTAGCGATCGATTAGGACTTTCTTAAGGTTGTCGTATGTGTTATTGGGTGGAGGGTCTTGTAGAATGTATTCAACCTTCACCTGTGCTGCCGAAAGGGACAACACTGTGTGCGCAATATTTTGATTGTCGCTGGTAAAGAATTATGTTTACGGAGAATTGTCCGTTGAGAATTAATTGTGCGGGGTTTCTTATGGTTGAAGAAACTAGCCGCTACATGTTTATTAACAACACCGATTGTAATCGATGATGAAAATTCGATTTTGCATCTAGCCTCTGATGGGATTCGAACCCAGGACCTCCCGGTCGAATTGCCGAAGCTTTAACCACTGCACCACTTGTCCGATAACATATATCAACACATACAAAATGTGTCATATTTTTTATATAATATATATAACCGCCCACCGGTTTTTGGCTAACGGTTAATGCATTCCATGTGCTCTGGTACCAAAAGAAAACTCAAATTAAACGGTTTCAATTCCACTCGGTACGATGTACACTTAACGATATTAATAATCATTTTTGTTTTATATTCAGACACCTCGTCGGAATCCAAGCAATTCACAGAATCTGAACTTTTTTTTTCTCTGACACCCTATCGAGCACCAACACTTTTTTCTTCCAAATTGCAATTAACCAAATTCACACGCCAATCCGAAGGCCGCACGTTGGAATCCTTGTTTCTTCTAAAATAAATAAAAATCCAAACGAACAGCATAACCAACAGAACTCGTGAAACTGCACACCCCACAGAACAATGTAGCAATACGGCTCCGGACCCCCCCCCCCCCCCCCCCCCCGGATTTCGACTTAAAATCCACCGACTAAGCGGCCCTCGAAATTGTTGGACAACTTAGAATTTGTGTTTTGTTTTTGTTTCGTACACTACGTTTACTGTATCACACTATACTGTGTACACAATCCTGGGGGCCTATTATGAAATTTATCCGATATCGTAAAATACGAAATCGTTAAACCCGATCCCCGGCGGATATTCAAATTATGAAACACGTATTTAAACTGTCAAAAGTGGACCAATGAAATTAGTTCTAATAACCAAATATAGGGGAGTAAAGACATTTTTTATTTGTTTCCTTTAATTTTGTTGTTGCTGTCAAAGTAAATCATCGGATTTTATATCTAATTTTGTGATTTGTTTATTGTAAAAATAAAAATAAATTATTAAATTAAAACTTTGCCATTGGGAGGTTAATATGGATACGATCGCGTATTTTGTTAACCCAATATGAAGATGAAATAATGCCCGCTTACATTGAGAGAAAAAGAACTACTATTACCAACCCACTTAATATGACAAATAAAAGGTAACCCTAATAAATGTAAATCCTTTTGTAATTTTATTTCGAGTGTCGAAAGAACTCTTTAATTTTATTTTGAACCAAATCAAGCCACACTACAAGGCTACCAAAAATAAGGATGCCATTACATGCATCCTTATTTTTGGTAGCCTTGTAGTGTGGATCGTCATAATTTACGATATCAGCCATCTAAATACCAATCGGATTTGACATTTGTATGTTCGTAAAATTCGCCTTCGTTCGGCGGCCTTCGTTCATAATAGCAATATCCGCGGCGGATCGAATTTTACGATATCGGATAAATTTCAAAATAGGCCTCCTAAGTTTTTCGTTCAAATTTTGGTGACTGAATACCGTATCATCTGAATATTTTTTCTAAATAAAATTTTTAATTGGTATGCACATTCGTATGCGTAGAGAAACTGTAGATCTCATATTGAGAGTATTTACTCGGTACAGATGTACACAGACACAAAACAGCACCCAACACCAAAACGATCGTCTTTCCATTTAAGAGTCAGGTTACAAGCACCGTCAGTAGACCTGTTCATGTCACACAGAAAAAACGCATACAACATGTTGTATAGCATAACCAGGATGGCATGGTAGAGGCAAGTAACACAACAGCGTCAGTAAACAAATCCGTTGGTTTTATAGCGAGATGACTAGTGACTCTACTTTGACTAGTCATGAACTTCATGAACAGTCATGACGATTTAAAATTGATTAAATGTCCAAAACAACCTTAACAAGGATATTATCAACAGCAATAACATTAAGAACATGGACAACCTATAATTCCAAAAAACTAAAATATACCTTTGTGCTATCAAAATGTAAGAGGATTCCAGAAATTCATGAGATACTTTCATTAGATGTGTTTGTAATTACGGAAAATATTTTAAATTCGGTTTTCAATAACCATGAGTATTTTACATCTGATTTTGGCATTTTCAGTTCCTAATTCGGTTTCGAATTCGAATTCTGTACGTGCATGTCAATTTTGACTTCTCGGGCGTTAAGTCCTTGCTGAATGTTGATGTTTGGTCTTAGTATAACTTTAGTTAACAATCCTTCCACCCTAATTGATACCCGACGAGATGACCTTTTCCAAGTCAACATTCTTGAAATTTTGCGTCGAATTATTGATTCTTGAGCTCGAATTCGGTAAATACGAACGTCCCGGCATCTATAGTGTTCAAGAACCACTTGGTTATGTCCGAAAATCTGATCAAATTTTACTGGTGGCAATTACATCAGACCTCCGAAGAGAATCAAATTGATACATTTGAAAATGTCGTCTTTGTTCTTCAGTTGCCTCAACCGAGAATCGATCATACACAACATCTCGTTGAGACCATATAAATTTCTTCTATAAATTGGTAGTCCAAATCCGTCCATTCTTGTCGCATTCGTTTCAAGTGCTAGTCAAAAGAGACATTTGAACGTTGACAATGAGTCCCTACTTTTGCATAGTCAATTTGAACATGGAGTGTAAAGTCGAGCCGGCTAAGTCTTTCCAACTCCTGCTCCTCTAGTCACAAACAGTCGGTCTCGGTGAGCACTTTCTCGCAGCTGTTATACTGAATGTTTTACATAACTTGATTGTAAAACTCACGTTTCAAGTTCATTGCAGCACAGCTTTAAATTGCCCATCATTCATTGCTACCTCAGGTATTTCTTCGTCTTCATGCTCATCGTCCACTACTTTTGGTTCGTGCAGAATCTCGAATTCATGAACTCGAGTGTGAAATTATCCTCGTTCGCAGGCGCTCTTCGCGGTTAAAACTGAATCTACATTTATCTATGACATTCTTGTAGCATGAGTACATATGTTGATTCGTCCGATTTCGCTACAAAGGCTCATACAAATCTCGATTCTTCTCCGCTGATAGTAGCTGGCATGTGCAAATTCGATCAATGAATGTAATGCCTTCTTCAGTATCGAATGAAAGATCGTTTTCGATCAACAAGGCTATGTGAATATTTGGACTTTCTCTATTTTGAGCGGGTAGCTCATTAAGTGAAGTTCTTTAATAAGAAGCTGACCCTCTCAGAGGTCTTCGACGGCCTCATCCTGAACTTGGACCTTTTTCACTTGTGTCGAGATGGTCGATTACACACTTTTGTGCTCAGATATCGACAAGGCATATAGAAGAGATAATTCATGAGCCAAAACCTTTTATCTTCACCTAGGATTCTCGACTGGTAGTAGTCCAGTGGTTAGATGCGAAAACGATCGTGCCTCATTGAATTCATTTCGACCATAGGCGGATTCATTTCGACGTTCACGATATTATCTTTTATTCTGCGAACAATCTAACTGAGCATTCCACTCTCCTCTTCTTCAAACTCTTCCTGGACATCGGGATAAGGTACATAGATCGATGTCTTGCATCGGATTAAACGCTATCACGCGTGCAGTCCCGTTGGCTATGGGTTTTCCTTTGGTCCGCAAAGATGAGAACCCGTAGTGTAGAATTTATCGTCATAAATTCTAAACTCATCTTTCAGAATACGCTCCAGCAAGAAGTTGATGTCATCGTTTGCAATTCATCTAAATTTCTGAGCTGATACACATCAGTAAAGTACCAAATTGTCTGGTAAATCGAGTCGCCTTCAATCATGTTCGGAGTGAGCCAAGTTTTTGTCCAATTTATTGGAGAGAAACATGTGTGCTAGGCGAATCCTGAAAACACCAAATGATTCATTAGATTCTATCCCGCTCGGACAATTCGTGATAAATCTTTAACGAATAAATATGCAACCTGTTTTGGCATTACATTGTCGTCCATCTCTGTCTCAATAACGAGATCGCAGTCTCGTCACTGTTTCTTGGAAGCATATTAGAAAGCTTGTCGCTGCCAAAACTTAATTATTTTGATGAAAGGATTGATCCACGAAAGAACTCCCCGCATCGACTATATGAGTGCAAGAATTTCTTGTAGAATCACACCTGGATCCAAGTTGTTCCAGAAACCTTGGGTGAATGTATACTCTTTCGTCCGTCTCTCAAATTGCATCGATGATAAACCTCAATCACAGCGTGTGTCTTAAGGGTTAGACATATAGTCCTTCGTGCTAGAGCCGGAATGCACGGCTTGAAACATACTGCACAACTTCTGTCGCTGAAGACGTTAATCATCTTTTCATATTATTGTATGAAATGCGTTGAACATATATACATTGTGACCGATTTTGCAATTTCTTGCTTCAAAATGTGTTAAACGATCAACTGCAAGACCAGCTTCATGTTTCCCTCCCGTGGGTTTGCTCTTGCAGCATATTTTCTTGAAGTCTTTGAGCAACTGTGATTGACGCCGGAATTCTGATACATACCATTTTCGCTTTTTTGCAAGTCTCTTCTTCTTACCTGCATCCATCCTTCTCATGTGCTAACTTTCGCTGGTGTTTGGCTCTCTTCCTCTCCAATCGTCGATGCCTCAGTGTTGCCGTTTCCTCCGTCATTTTCACTGGTTTTTTTTACTAGCACTTCACTTATTTTCTTTCAAATTTTATGTTTCATTTTTCTCGTTTATTTTTTAGTTATTACAATTTTCTTCATTTTCTTTCTCTTATTCTTGTTTACGTATTTACTTATTTGTCTTCCTTTTAACATCATTCTACTTCTTTCGACCAAATCAAGGAGCGAGTTATAGTGTAGCCTATATCAAATGTAAACAAATCAGTTGGTATTTATAGAAATAAAAACTTGTTTTGCTAGGCGGCACTGTCTACTAGAAATTGCAATATAGTCAACGCCACGTCTCCACTGAAAATTTGAGTTTTCTAGCTAGCTGGGAAGTGGTTTGAATTTCGTTTGTAAGATTCCAACCAGACAAAGAAACAGACAGACACGAAAGTGAGTTAAGAAAAGCGTGATAAGAAACCCACCAATATTAGGCGGCTCGACATGGTGCCTCATTTTGGCCCGTTCATTATATTTTAATTAGTAAGCGAAAATCCATAAATTGAAATTCTGTGGAGCGAGTCATTGAGTTTCTATTGCTAACTACCAATATAGTGCAATAGATGAAAACTCAAGAGCTTTTGCATGGACAATTGTACCATGCATAACACATATTACCACCCGGATATTACCCCTTGTACAATACCCCGCCGCCACTACCCTTTCCCCCTGGCTATTACCCCTGGTCAATACCCCTCGTCATGACCTCTCGGCCGTTTAGCATAATCTTAGGGAATAATCGTATAATAAGCGAGGTAATAACGAAGGGGAATGACCGGGGGTATTGCCCTGGAGAGGGGACCTATGTGGCAAACATTTTAGATCTCGTGCCACATAACTTCCAGTGACGAACTTTTCTTACTAATTTTGATAACATGGTTAAATACATAAACCCTAGACTTCGCTCAAAAATATTTTTATTTATGGATTTACATAGTAACTTACAGTTTCCGTCTTGTACAGGGTTAACTAACTAATAAATATAACAGAAAAATGGCATAGTGAATTCTTCTCACACCCAAATTGAATTTCTTCCGAAAAATTTAAATAAACGTTTAGTAACGTAAATTAGCAAAATATTCTCGTATATCAATTTTCATACGGCTCTAAAGGTTCCGTTTATCGCCACCAGTATGCCAAAGGAGTGGCAGTTATGCCCTTTGATTGAGTTTCCTGTTTGCGACAAGGGCTCTACGATGATTCCAACTAATTTAATTACAAAAAAGAAAGTAACGATTCCTCTATGACGCCTATATTTAGCAAAAAACCAAAAAAGTGGATTAAATCATCTAAAAATGTTGGAAACATGCTTAAAATGCTTATTGGGGCTCTGATCAAAAAATATAGTAAATTTGATGCGTATTGATCGCCGCTCGCCAATTTTAAGCAAGCCACTCATTTGATTAATTAGCAATAAAGTTTGTACCAATATAATCCCCGCACTGTATGTATACAAACTTATATATGTTTTATAAAATATTTAATAATATTTTTTTTGTTATTTTATAATTTTCGATATATTTAAAAAAAAAACACAAAAAATTTCAAGAAGTGTTGTGAAGTCAAACGAAACGTCGACCGCCCGGTGAGAAACTTTTTTTGATCATAAATCATCTATCGAGTGGACTGAAATAATATTATTTATAAAAAAAAAAAATATATAAAACAAACTTTAAATATTATATATTACATGTTAAAAAATAAATAAATAAATATTTCAGATTAAAAAACAATTTATTACAAAAAATGTAAAAAAAAGTCGAATAACACAACATTTGTATGTAACGCACTTCACCGGGTAGAGATTATCATGCATATTTTATGTTGTGATGATGATGAAGATGCTCAGATTATGTTTTTATCTTATACAGATATACACTAACACAAATCATCTATACACAACACATATCGGTACAGTAAGATAAGAATTCTTGTACTTATTTGGTTTAATGAAGAATAATGGAATTTCTAAAACGCATAATTTTTGTGTTCCCAGAAATTCGATTGAATTTTGATGAGGGAATCGAGTGTTCGATTTTGTACTCAGTTCATTTTTGATTGATATTGATCTATTATAATACTCGAGTACGTGAGTTTTTATGTACATACGTTGTGTGTAAAGAGAAAGTTTAATTAGTAGCCTATTGTATTGTGATATAGATTTTTAAGTGTTTTAAATAAATTTCGAGTGGTTTTCGAACAAAAACATTCCTACAAATCAATTTCACCTCGTTATCATCGAGTACTATACCTAACATAAACTATACAAACCTCTCTATAATTCGATTGAAAAAAGCACATAGGTAAAAAACGTAACAAAACTGCAAGCATAGATTTTTTTTTCATTTAGAAAATGAGACGATCAATGATCATAATAAGACCTCGGAACAACCCTACTTTAAAACTGACTTTCCGTACCAGTTTTTATTTTAAACCTTGCAAATAATAACGTACTGATCTAAACAAAAATAAATTTAAGGCCACCGGACGCGACGAAATTTCAATTCAAATGTTGAAGAAGTTTGCCAGTGACTTGGCTCTAAAATGACTCCTATAAAAGACTATGTTTCGAAATAGTGATACTCTTCTGTCAGATGTCTACAGTAGCAACGAAATGAAGGATTTATTTGATCTACTAGAAAAGTTTTCGGTATCTTTTGTACTTGAACAAGGTTTAAGTTGATTAGTAAGTGAAAATATGTGGGGTTGGGGAGTTCGCCTAGAATTCCACCTCAGCATCCACCGCTTGTCGTAATGGGGGGACTAAAATGGTTAGATTATTTTTTATGTTAACTTGATGATTTCGCCTGCGTTAATTGTTTATTAACCCTAGAAAGGGTTAATAAACAATTAAACGTTTGAAGGGTCCTAGAAAATTGACCAAGAAGGGTAAAAAACTAACAAAAATGGCATTTTTTTCTAAAATCACGATATCTCAGTGAGTTTTTGAGCGAATCGAGTATTTCCAATGGGATTCTAAAGGGGAAATACTATGTTTTAACGGTATTATAGTGGTCTTGGCCAATTCTCTAAAAAGGGTATTTGTTTTGAGAAATCAAAGTGCGCAAATAGCAAGAATTTGAAAAATCGATTTTTGCCGCACGGGTCGTTATAATCATTACGAATTTCGTTCAAATTGGTAAAAAATTTCTTTATTTGGAATAATAAACTACAATTATTGAAAAAGAATATTAAATTTATCATTAAACATTTTTTATCTTGATTTTTATCTCTCATTCTTGCTCACTACACGCCTGACAGATAACAGCTCTATGGTCTTGGCACACGAAGGCCTGACACTTGGAGCATTTGACTCCATATTTTCGGTCGATGGTTCGGGGACAAAGAACACATCTTCCCTGTCTTCCTGTTCCACCTATGTCCCGTCGTTTTGGCCCTTCATCCAATATCTCTTGAATACAAAATACTGGTTGGTGTGGCACATTGTTCAACTCTTTCCTCCTCTGGATATGAGGAATTGTGAGATCTTCGACTAAACTTTTCAAAAAATCTCTCCTGTTGAGTGATGGATTTGCAGCATTGGAATTGTATATAATCGAGGCGTTGATCTCTGATTGGTGCAGCATCCCTATGAAAACTCGCAATGGCCATCTGTTAGTTTTTGTCTTGTTGTAAAAATTGACTATCTCTGGTTTATTGGTAGTCTCACATATTTCTTGCAATCAATGGAACGTTGATAAAACAAGGACCACTTTATTCTTCTTTGGAGTGTAGGAAACCAGAGTTTTCGTTCGGTCAAAAGCGAATTTTGAACTTCCTGGCTCACCAGCAGTCTTGAAAGACAAAGGTATTTGCGGTTTATTTTTTTAGTGTTCCAACCATTGTGAGGTTCTTTTCCAACATTGCATCGAAAATATCTGTTGAGGAAAACCAGTTGTCGCAGGTTATATTTCTGGAACTTCCATAAATTGGCTCACTCAACTTTCTAATATAATAGAATTGCACCTTTTCTGTTTTGTCCTCCAAAACCACTTTACCGATATATGGAATTGTGTTGACTAAATAGAATGTTTGAGAGTCATTTAAATTGACACATTTTAGACCATATTTATCTGGTTTTTGACCGTTATAAACCTTAAAAGGGCAGCGCCCATGAAAAGATGACACTTGTTCGTCAATGGTACAGTGCTTTCCGGGGCTGTATTGAGTCCTGCCTTTTTCAATGAATGAGTCCCAAATTTGTCTTATGGGGGCGAACTTATCCTCAACACGTCGAATTGCTCAATGCGTCGAAGTGTTCTTATCATCAAATCTCAGGGATTGTAGAAGGGCTTGAAATCTTTGTAGGGCACATGACGGCACGGTATCTTATGCAACCGACATTTAGATCCCATAAATCGTGAATATTGCTCATATTTGTTTTTTGAAGACCAGAAAAATACAATAAAGCAACGAAAGCCTTCAATTCAATTACGCTGACATGTTTATGTGTATTATCCAACTGCCTGTTTATTTTTCGATCCTCAGTATAACGGTCGATTTCTTCATTAGTATGCCGGACAATTTTTGACAGCATGGCTTCGTCAAAATATAAACTCCAACTTTCATAACGAGATTTGACCTCTTTTGCAAGTCCAAGTGGAGTGGCAAGATTTGTGACTGTGTGGCCTCAATTTGATAGTCTTTCACGTGGAGTTGTGTACCACTTATGCCCATCTTTACCCACAACAATACTCTTTCGCCGTCCACGATTACTACCTCCTTGCTGCCTCTTCTCCGTCCTCTTCCCATACTTTCTCTCCTCTCTGTATTCCGCTGTTTCTTGAATGCTGGAGCTGTACCCGAGCCATCATCATCTGACTCCTCCGACTAAAAGTTACAATAAATAACTAAGAAATACATTTTGTCGCACCGAAATTTACCGAAAAATATAGTTTACATACCTCAATTTCACTCTCGGGCTCAACTTGTTCGTTGTCTGATTCTACACTTTGCTCCGATTCTGAGCCACTCTCCGATCTCAACATACGGTTGGTCTTGTATTTTTTACGTAGACAGAGGTTATCATGTTGTTTTAAAATCGGAAGAGATCGATGATGACATTGTCGGTTCCCATATGTTGGGGTTATATGTTCTGATATGCAAGAAATCATAATAAAGTAAAAAATAAAAATTTCGTTAAAAAATAAAAAATAAATTTCTTAGTGCCCGATCGCAGTGCCACCTACCTTGTCCAATTGTAAATCTAAACCATCCATATACCCACTGACACAAAATTTCTTTAAAATCGGTCCAGCCGTGTAGGAGGAGTTTAATTACATACACACGTAAAGAATAATAATCTATACCAAAGATTTGGGGGTGGTGAAATTTTGGGGTTGTACTATATGTTGATGTTCTGATACACGAGAAATCTTAAAAAATAATCGTTAAAAAACAAAATAAAAAATTCCTAGAGCCCGATCGCAGTGCCACCTACCAGGTCCAATTGTGAATCTAAACCATCCAGGAACCTACCCAAACACACACAAAATTTCATATAAATCGGTCCAACAGTTTAGGATGAGTTCAATTTCAAAGAAACGTACAGAAGAATTATTTAAATAAAGATTGGCTTTCGCGCCAATCTCAACATACGGCTGGCTTTCATAATTTTATAAAAGATATTTGAATAATGGACACTTTAAATCATCTATTATCATATATTGTGACATTTTAAAATTTTCTGGGATGAATTTAAAAATCCTGGGATGGGATATACCTATAGTATTGCCTGATGAACATTTTTTATTTTTCTTGGATGAAATACTGGGATAACTTCACGCACTTCAGATTCAGCTCAACTTTGAACATTGGTTGAGGAATTTTCTCATGATTAATAATGTTAATAACGCTTCTTACTAGGAAGCCATTGAGAGTCAGTTTCTCACTTGAACTATTTAATTTGTATGTGTAAAAGTATTTATTACCTGATTCTAAGATGTCGCTTTACGAAATGTTTCGATGCTCTTGGCTTGAATTCTATTTTCACAGATATTGACTTCTTTGATTGGAGCGACGAAAAAATCTCCATCTGCTTCGTTTTTTAGTGCTGCTACTGTGTGATCGTTCTTTAGATACTTTCCCCTCTTTTCAAGTTCCCTTTTCTTTTTAATATTTCCACACAGAGCTTTACTTCCAAACCATATCCATAATTGAGATATCGTATGACACAATATTGTTCTTTATTTTGGTATCTACACGATGGCATAGAGAATTTGCACGATTACTACTAGAGAACTTAATTTTGAAATGGATTGGATTGCGATCGTTGCTGTGTTGTTATTTTGGAGTAACTTAACCCATTATCACATTCCACATATTCTGCACTTAAAAGTTTTTTTTTCACTATGCCGATTTTGCTTTTTAATATTTTATTTATTTTTATTGCACTCATCGATTGATTTTACGTCCATACCGCGCGACGATTTAATTCAAGAAAAGTTTGTAAATTAAATGCCAAACTACATAAGTTCATATTATTTTTAAAATCTTACTGGAAATCACGAGTTTAGATAAAAAAAAAAATCTATATCATAAAAATTTGACATCTCCACAGTCGAACGGATTGACTATTCGAAATAAAACTTTGGTGGAAATATGTGTACCGGAAGTGGTAGCTTCATTGGGTGCTTTTTCAATTTTTGCAATGATGTTGAAAAGTTTAGCATTTACAAAAAATGACAAACAATTAAACAATTTCATAAAGTTAATGATTAGATTTTCACCCAATAAAGGTTGACTTCATTGTTTTCTAAAATTTAAGCAGAAAATTTTTTTAATTATACAAGATAGTTTTACCAAAAATCCTGTAGGTTTAATTATTCCCCTCCTGTTTTTAGCGATAAACTGTGTGCCTAGTTTCTATCATGAACGCACACTTTTGCGTGAACAACCTTTAGAACAATACTCGTTAATTTGGGTTGCATTAATATTGTTGAACGAATGAAAACCACGTCGAACGTTCAATTTTTCTTTTAGAAAAGTGGTGAAATAAAAATCTTTTCAATTCAATATTATAAATATTTCCGCCACCGTACATAAAGATTTTTGTTATTGATTATCTTGCTTTTTAAATGTTTTCTTTATTTACTAAAACGGTTTGTTGTATTATTTGTACATCAAATTGTGTGTTATGTACGTTGTCTTGCTGGTGATAGATAAATGGACTTGTGGGTCATATTTTTGATACAAGTTAAATTATTCAATATAAGTACGATATAATAAAGCTTTGTTGAACGAAATGAAATATATATTTTTTTTTTCTAACCCATTCTGCTCAACAGGGCATGTGTGTAATTTATTCAGTTCGACGAATAATAAATTTGCAAAAAATGGGTTATCCGATTTTATGCACATTGGTTTTAATTATTTACGACAAATTATGATTTGAACTAATGGTCGGTCTAATTAGCGCGGTCTAGCATCAAAATAGCAAATTTTTTAAAGAATTTCTTGGTCAAATTACAACAAAAAAAAATTTTGCCACAAATTACGGTAAAATGTGTATATGACTTCGCGTATTGTGACGGTATTGTATAGTTTATTTTTTATTGCTGTGGATTGGAAATATGTAGGTATAGCACATATTCGGTAGACCAGAGAAAATAGAAAAATTCTTAAGTAAAATTTTTAGATCAAATCGTCAAATCTAAACATAAATTCTTCCGGGATCGTGATTTCTGTTTTTTTTTATTTCGTATTCTTCTGTGTATATAATACACCAGGTATGCGCTTATAAATATTATTCCTGTAGTTTATTTTTAAACAGATGTATCACACTGTAAGTCACGGTAACAAAAAACAACAAAAATCTAAAGTTTGTTTTATTTATATAATTTAAGTAATTTTGTAGTTATTGTGCACCATAATAACAATAATAATAATACAAGTTTATTTATATAAATATTCCTTGTTTTTTGTCCAATTTTTTCGAAAACATAAAACCAATAATTTTATGTATATACAGCATATTTATATAAAATAATAATCATAATGATAATGATTACAAACAAAAAGGAATCAAAATAAGATCGTGCACAATTAATTGTCGTCTGAGAGACAACATAACGAAAAGCGAAAAATAAGATTGTAAATTATCTTATATTATTATTACATTATATTGTGGTTTGTCTGTTCTGTTGTCTCGTCAAGCACTGATAATTTATTTAAAGTAGTGAGAGGTGTGCTCCTGCATGCGGGTCTATATTTCAATAGCATTGACCTAACAAACATTTACTAACTAAAATATGTACTAACTTTATTAAAGCTCAACTAAAAGCTCTATAAGTTTTACTCTTAAATCTTTTAATTTATATTTCTAACGGATAGGGAAAATTGTTAACAAATTCTTCTTCGCATTCACATCTAGTAAAATTCTGTCAAAAAATATAAACTTTTAAAAGTTCCGGTTACCGAAGATAAAACGAAAGTAGTTTTAGTGGCAAACTACAAAAAAATAACAGAAAATAATTTTAGAAGCATAAAATATTAGATTTTATCTGCCCAATTAGCTGCCCAATTTCGACAAATAGCTGCCGCACTCATATGTCTTCGATCTAGATCAAAGCTTCGTTGCGTATCTCGTCAACACTCAAAATTCGCTCACATTATCCGCATGTGAACGTGATGAATAAATCTGGCCTTTCGTAATGCCGCACATACGTCATAACATCCTGCGCATATTCATGCATATGCCGTGGGCTGCCAACATATTTCGCTGGGAGAATGGTCAATTGACTGGCAAACTGGCAATTTGACTTTGCCATCGATACAACATAGCCCTGGCGTTTCTGCTTGAAACTTTAATGTTTGGCAATGTTGCCACACGGCAGACAATGCGCCAATATCAAAGCAGCGAAGATCTTTGAAGGCGATTGTAAAGTCACTGAGAGACCTTGTCTAATATGAGCACGTCTCTGTTCATTTAATTCTTCGCGTTGTTCTTGCGTTTCATTCTCACGGATACCGCGTGCATTCTTTATGAATTACGGTTTCTTCGCCCTAGGTTCGATCGTCTGATAGCCGGCATTTTAATCAAAAATCAGTTCCTATTTCCAGTACAATGATTCATTTAACTCATTTACTTTGAAATCATTAATCCGCAAAAATGAACTTACCGATCGAATCAATGTCAATCCCAATGTGTACAATTAAATTTGATAATTGCACTTGTCACGCACTAATAAATTTCTGGAAAAACTACAGCTGGTAAAGCTGCTTATTCTGGATCCTGATAGGGACTTCTCATGCCGAATAATTTACCACTAGATTTTATATGTTTAATATTTTTATTAAATTTATTATTTATTATAATTGTTATTCAAATTATTTAATATTGATTTAAAATTTCCGTTTATATCCGCTATATTGTTTTGTGCTGCTATCGCGACCAAAGTATATTGTTCACCAAATTTATTCATCAAATGACAAAAGTTTCTTTGATAATATAAAAGCCGAGTAACAATAATAATGTAAGTAAATTTAAATCTTGGAGGTGGAACGCCACATCACCCGCTTACCAGTGAATCGCTGATGAACGATACTGCGAAACATGCTGGTACTTTCGTAGATCTTCCTGCTCTTCTTACTGATGATTTTGGGATGAAGCTGCTTGTTTCGTCTGCTTTCAAGCATGATTTCTTATAGTGGTTGTGGTTGGAGGTTGAATTGTACCTTTGTTGAGCGCGAATTATCAGATTCTACCGGTAAATTGGTCTTGAAATTTGCTTGATTATCTGTTGTTATTTTAGTTGCGTAATCTTCGATGAAACACGGCTTCAACCTATCGATTGAAATATTACGGTTTTTTCCTCTTATTTCATTCCGGGTAACAACACGGGAAGGAACTTCGTATGGTGGCTGTAACTATTTTTAGCATAGGTCGGACACAAATGTCTTGTGGCCGCAGTGACATGATGGTGGAGTCGGGTGAATTTTATTGAAATGCTCTCGTAGGTCTTTGACGAAATCTGACTGATTCGTGGGATTTTTTGCTTCTATTAGCAATTGACTAGGAATGCAAATCTGCTCACCGAAAACTAATTCGGCAGAGCTAGTTTTTAAATCCTCATGATACGTAGTTCATACTCCCAATAACACGGTCGGTAAAACTCGTGTCCTCTCGCTTCTACCGTGACACATGATAGTCCTGTGCCACCTTTCAATGAATCCGTTGTATTTTGGATTATATGCCGTAGTCCTTTTGTGCTCGAACCCTAATAATCTGGAAAATTCAGCGAAAAGTTCTGATTCAAATTGGGATCCTTGGTCCGTTACTATCGAAGAAGGTACTCCAAACCGAGAAATCCAATTATTGAATACGGCGATTGCTACGTCGGTTGTTAGTTGCCCGATAAAATCTAGGTAGCGGAATTGTCTTGGTGACGCCTTTGCCGGATTCTGCATGAAGGCATATATCAACGGCTTTTGATCCGTGAATAACGTGAATGAACGTCCTTCAATCATATGAAGAAATTTTTTTGTCAGCTGAGTACGCGGCTCTCTATCATATGCGCTGTACCGTTGCTGTGTGGTTGATAATTTTGCCGAAAAATATTGCAGTGGTTGCCATTCGCCATTGTCACCTTTACTCATTTGCTGGATTAGAGCTCCAATTGCCGTGTCGGATGAATGAGAACGATCAAACGCTTCTTCAGCTTCCTTAGACCACTCGATGGCTCTGGAATCGTTCTTTTTGCTACTCTTTAAATAGTCATTAAGAACAGCTTGACTTCTGCTCGCATTTGAAATAAAAGACCTATAAAAGTTTAGAACACCCAAAAAGCGTCGTAATTCTTTAATTGTTTTGGGCTGAGCCATTTTTACGATGTCCGCAACGCGTTCCGGAAGTGGTTTAATTCCCTCTGCTGATACTTCATGACCCAGGAAATTGATTTTTGTTTTCAAGAATTGATATTTCTCTGTGTTAATCACGAGACCTGCGTAGCCCAATTTAGCAAAAATAATCTCTAAATGTTCCAAGTGTTCGTCTGTGTTTTTTGATACTACCAGCAGATCATCCAAATAAACAAAACAGAAACTCAAATTTCGTAAGATCGAATGCATAAAACGTTGAAAAGAAGTGCCCGCATTTCTCAGACCAAACGTCATGCGAGTAAATTCGTATAACCCAAAAGGTGTGGAAATTGCAGTCTTGGCAATATCTGATTCCTCGATTGGAATTTGATGGTACGCTCTAACTAAGTCGATTGTTGAAAACACCGTGAATCCTTCCAATTGATGCGTAAAATCTTTTATGTATAGTTTTGGTAACGGTCCAGTACTGTGACGTTGTTTAGAGCCCTGTAATCTCCGCAGGGTCGCCATTCACCATTTTTCTTCCGAACGAGATGCAGTGGGCTTGTCCAAGGACTGTCAAAACGTATACAGATTCCCTGCTTGATCATGTAGTCGAACATTTTTGGCTATTGCTAGATTTTCTGTGCTCAATCGTCGAGGTTTGGCTAAAACCTGATCGCCCTTGGCTGCTGGCATGACAGATATGTTCGCCCCAGTGTCAATTAAATATGTTTTATTCGATGATTTATCGTAGATTTTAAGGCCACAGTTTTGAGAGTTACCGGAAAAAGTCGCCGTCTGCACCGGAGAATTTAGTGTTTTGGCTTAAATTCCTCCCACTTGGGACAGTTCGTTTTGCAATTTCGAACTGCTTCCTTGAATCGGTGATGGAAAAAACATAATTGTGGTGTATCATTATTCGCATGAGGACTGTTGACTACCGGAAAACTCACGTTTGCTTGAATAGCCCCGTGCTCTGTTGGTATCCCGAGAACGACTCCTCTGGTAATTGCGATCCATATTATCTAACTTTCAAATGATCTCACTAATTTGATTAGCAAGTGAAGAATCATTATTCGTAATTGGTGGCGTATTTATCGACATTACATGTGTTTGAGCCATTGTTTCAACAATTCTGTCTGCTAGCTCGGCCAGTTTTGTTGCTGATAATGAATCGGTCGTGGATGCACGGTGCACGGACCGGTAAACGTTTCATCCAGATCGTCTTTATCACATCATCATTGACCTCAGACTCCCCGATAGCTTGCAGTTTCCTCAGCAATTGAGATGGCTTCATATCGTAGCTACAGCTGCAACGGATTCGACAGATTGTGACCGTGCATTACCAGGCAGTGACGATGACTGATCTGGAACTAATCCCACTAATGCTCGCCTTATATCATTCTGGGTGCACATCTCTAACTCTTCAGCGGAGTTCAGTATGCCCTATCTGTCATTTGGGTTGTTGGATAACCTTGTATCAAGATCGTAGACAAAATTTAAATCTTGAAGATGGAATGCTACAAAACTATCGAAATCGTAAAAATCATACCAAACTTCATATGATTGTAATAATGGTACCGTTTATGGATGCAATGCACACAATTCAAATATCATAAATCAGTGAATTAATACTCAAATTTCCAATTTAATAGCAGCAAGAAAAATAACACGTTTGCACAATCGAAAATGACAATGGGCGAGTTCAGGTCCTCTGTCATGTTTAGTCAAATCATCGCCAATTTGATTTGAAATTTTCATAGTCAACATCATTTTCCGACTTTTCCAGTGGATTTTTCCAAATTTTTCTTTCGTAAGAACCATTAGGATACATATTTTACTGCTTGTTGATTTGATACTTAAAAAATAATCATAATACATATGTAGACTCTCTGCGTGCGGTTGGGAGGTGACATATCATTGGGCATTATTATTATTATTTAACCTTTAACAAGACAGCGAATAAAAACTCATCGTACACCAAAACTTGCTATCTAGTATGGTGTTGTAATTGAAGACTAGTATCTGCGAACGAAGAAGAGCTTTTACATCTATAAAGGAGTACCAAAGTTGGTGAGCAGGCTAAAGGTATAGGTATATGAGTTGAGTCAATGCTATGAGCTTAAACTTATACTTCTTTTTCGGGACAAAAAAGCTACAGGAAGGCCGGAGTTGTGGAGTAACTTTGTACGATAACGATGGCTGACAATAATTGGGTCTCTGAATCGCCTTTCTTCCAAATATTTTATAATACTTTATATCGAAAATGAAGAAACAATCTGAGTACTCCTGTCGCAGTAGTAGCTTACAAAAACATTTGGTTTATCCGAACAGAATTACATCGGAACAAAATCTCATCCTCGATGTGACGTCGATTTCATTTATTTGTATATTGTTAATCACCAATCATTCAATACAAAATGTCAACCCGCTTTACAACATAAATTTTGCGGGCCACAACAAAAATTAAAATAAAATTAAAACTTAACCACGATGCAAGAGTTTAATCACGTCGCAATGGAGTCCTTGACGACAATTAAAATCAACACCAATTAAAAAAATTAAATCTTCGACCTGTAGAATTCCAAAAGGTAAAAATGTTACCGTATAGAAGAACGTAATCGGAATCAAGTATGAATGCACAAGAACTAAAAAAAAAAAATGGTAATAAAACGAAAATAAAACATAAAAAAGGGTTATTTTATCATTATTAAATTAAAAGGAAAAAATAAAATTTTACAACAAAAATACAAGAACTAGATCGTTTTAGAAGATACGGATGTCCGCGGATATGATATATGATTTCGTTCTTAAAAAAAACTTACAAAACCATGGCGCTCTTTCAACCACACTGTAACTCACGTTTTTCCGTAAGTTGTTCAACGTTTAAATAGATTTTAAAAAATAGATATAATAACATAAAAAATAAAATAAAATAATAATAATAATAAATTTTTTTAAACTGCAATATATATATTTTATAAAAATAAAATTATTTATTTATTTAGTTTTACATGAAAATGTAATATATCAAAAAATTTATTGTTATTATTTTTAAATTATGTTATTTTAATTTTATTTTGAAAGCTAATAATAACAATAATAATATTGTTATGTATTGTTTTATACACATAAATTATATGTGCATATATAGTACATTGTATATGTATATAAGGTTATGGTTTTTATGTTTGTTTTATTTAAATAATATAATTATATTATTATTTATTTTTTGTGTGATTACTTGTACATATATTGTGAATCGCGGAAATTTTTCATTTATACAGTTTGTCCCAAAGCGACGGGGTACACGTTATATAAGGAAGGTGTTGATGCATTAAAAACTATGCCACCGCACGATTCTTTACCCCACTAATTCTTTACTATTGTACTTGTGTAAAAGTATACATAATTAATATTCATTACAGCACGACAATTAAATTAAAATTAAATCATTCATTATATTCTACTGTAGTAGCTCTAGCTAGTCTAGCGCTTATAATTTTCATTAATCAATGATTTTTATCTCAGCATCGTTCATCTGAAAAGCGCATAAGCATCGACTCAGCATGATAATAATTTTTATTTAATACTCCTTGCCTATTAAAATATTATTGGGTACTTAGCAATTATATGCAACAAAAAATTGTTTTTAACTTATAATTAAATATTAATTTATAAATAAAATCAATTAAATAGAATTATGATCCATCTGATACCAAGATATACGAGTTAATGTTAAGACAATCCCATATCTACAAAAAAAAAAAGTTTTCTTTAAGTCTTCTTATAAGCCTCTTTAAAATTAATTACATTTGATGTTTTCTTAAAAATCATCTTGTAATGTAATCTACATAGTCATTGTCATCAATAATAAAAATGTACATTATGCTGTAATGTTTGTAATTTTAATTAGACTTTAATTTAATTTAATATTTAATTTTAATTACGGAAAAATTAAAATGATTACATTACATTTATAAATTTGCTTTAGAAAGCATTTTATCGTAAGTAAATACAATTATGTAGATTAACTCATTTGTCTCATGCTAGACTTAAATATATTCACTTTTTCAAAGGACCAAATCCAGATTTTTTAACGAATTAGTTTCGGCATTTCATATTACGTTAATCGTTATGCAGTTTGGTTAAAGGGGCATTTTCCGATACAAGTGGTTCCCCGAAAATTATGAGACAAACAATTCATCGAAATAAAATAAAAATTTTCACGTTTTTTCAATTTTTCACCTAAAATTTCTGTTGAATATCAGTAGTTTTCTTATGGATATTTTACAATTCATTCACAACTTTTACAAGTCAACCACACTTTTTTATACTTCATTGTCAATTTTTTCTTAATCAACCTCAATTTTTTGCAAAGCAAATTCGTGTTTTTTCAATGTAACTTCCATTAAATGTAGGGTTTCATATATTTTTAACACAAATTCAAGTTTTAATATTTCAAGTTCATAAATTTTTTGCAACTTTTTGCAAAATAAATGCAGTGCTCTCAATTCTTATCCGATTATGTTGGGATTGGGTATGTTGAAATGGGATTCTTAAATGAGTTTTGAAAGAAGTTCTGGAATATGGCCACCTGAGACGGAAGTCGGCCAATTCTTCTTCCAAAAATTATTTAAGAATCCCATTTCCATCTAACATACAAAATCTCATCAAAGTCGGTTAAGAAATGGCCAAGTTCTGTTTCAGGTGGCGCCATATACCAGAACTGCTTCCAAAAATCATTTGAGAATTCCATTTTCATGCAGCACATCAAAACTCATCATAATCGGTTAAAAATTGATCGAGTTCCGTTCCAGGTGGCCATATTCCAGAATTTCTTCCAAAAATCATTTAACAATCTTATATCCGCCCAGCATACCCAATCCTATCATAATCGGTTAGGAATTGGTCGCGTTCCGTCCCAGGTGGCCATATTCCCTTCTTCCAAAAATCATTTAAGAATCCCATTTTCATTCAGCATGCCCAATCCCATCAAAATCGGTTAAGAGTTGGGAACACTGAATTTATTTTGCAAAAAGTTGCAAAAAATTTATGAACTTGAAATATTAAAACTTGAATTTGTGTTAAAAATATTTGAAACCCTACATTTAATTGAAGTTACTTTGAAAAAACACGAATTTGATTTGCAAAAAACTGAGGTTGATTTAGAAAAAATTGACAATGAAGTATAAAAAAGTGTGGTTGACTTGTAAAAAGTTGTGAATGAAATGAACTAAAAAAAATTGTATATCATTTGCAAAATCGCGAATTTGAAGTGCAAAACCTATATATCGTTATTGAATAAATTTTAAAACGGATTGTTGTGATGAGGTGCATAATTTAGTTGAATCAAACTGAATTGCTAAAATAATTCGAACATTTCGGGAACTTATGGTGCTACTGGTTGGCCCCAAGTTTTCAATGTTTATTTAGAATTTTAAATATTTTTGTAATTTGGTCACTGCAGTCTGATGCGACGAACTAACTTTTTAATTTACAGCATTCAGTGTTTCATTAGTTCGAATCAAACTTCTGTCTTGGTAACCTTACCTCGGATATATTTAGAGCAATTTAACTTTAACTGAGTGTTTAAAAATGTTTGCCAATGTCTATTTCTAAGGTTGCGCTTTCTTCTTAGATCACGCCCCTAAAGCAGCAGAACCCATATAGCAGAAGGCTACTTAAATGCCCTATTTAAAAAAATTTAGCTCCATCCCATCCAATTAAAACGATGGGTTCTGGTAGCTTTACAAAAAGTTAGCAGAACCCATATCAAAACATGATTTAAAAACAATTGGAAAAATAAAGGTTAGTTTTAGGCTAATTAAATGCCCTAATTAAATTTTTTTTTATTCTAGAAAAAATAAGGCTTAGTCACTTCGAAGAACCCAAATCGGAAATGGGACTAAAATCGATATTACGCTTTAGTTAAATTTTAGACTCATTATGGCTTAACCAAATGCCGCAGTAAAAAATGTTGGGCTCCAGTCGTCCTTGACCAAACTTCAGGTCATTTCAAGAACCCAAAACAAAACCATGCCGCTCTTGCTACCTTCTTTAGGCTTCATAATTAGGCCATAATGAGCCTAAATTATTTGTATGTCAATTGATCTTGTTTTGCGTTCTAATTTCTGTTTTGGTCCGATTTTCGATTTGGGTTCTGCTAGCTTTGAAGTGATAAAGCCTCATACTTTTTCTAGAATGAGCAGAATAAAAAAAATTATATAGGGCATTTAATTAGCTTAACATTATCCTTTTATTGTCCAATTGTTTTTAAATCGAAATCAGCTTTACGAAAATTAAACCGTGGTGAAGCGTCGAAAGCGACATTTGCTCTCCCTTGTTTATAACAAAAGAAGATTGAGATGGGAGAATAGTATTGATGAGATCTATGATGGATAAGACTAGATTAGCTTCTATAACGAAAATGTTAACAGCGTTCGAAGAATTTCGAGGAAAATACAGCGTTCCTAGTATGTAATGGGTGGTCCCAGCGCTAACACATAAGATAAGTAAAATTGAAGTCAGCAACAACAAAAAGGCCATCTTGGTCATCCATAATGTTAAACAAAAATAAATCAAAACCTGGTAGGTGCTAACTAGACTAGTGAGGCGAATGTAGGGACAGAGAATAAAAGTATTTCTCCTATTACAGTTAATTCTCACACATGGCAGCTTAACGTTATCGTTGAGAATAGGAGCTGAATTGTCAAAGTACATATGCACAACCAGAACTATCCTCTTCCGGTTAAGACTGCAAAGTGAGTAAATAACTATTTGTGACGAAGGTCACCTATTGCACTGTATTATTGTTAATTAAAGGCGGAATTATATGAGGTGAAACTGTTGCTGTTTTGTTTGACTTGCTGGGAACTGGTTCTAGTAAAAGTTCCTGATCAAGGGTGCATGTACTTGGTGGTTCTGCATTGAAAGTAACGCTATTTTCAGTTATTTAGTCTGTATAGGGGTAGTACAAACCAAAGGAGTATCTCAAATTTTTTTTCAGACCGATGGTAATCCGAATTGTCTGTTCTTTTAACACAACTAGTTTTATTAATAAATAAATTGATTTCAAATAATTCTTAAATCTAATTAAATTAACTTAAATAATTAAATTTGAATAATTAAATCCTTTAAAATAATTATTTATTAATTTTGGAAATCATTATTATAAAATAATCTTTATATATAAAAATGGTGTAAAAAATATATAAACGCGCATCGTTGTGTTCCCAATTGCCAGGAATTAATCCTGTGTTTGCACGGTAGATACGTTCCAAATTTCACCATGTAATTATAGATCGTACAAAAAATCATTGGGTCTTCTATGGTAATATAATAGATTTGTCCCAAAAGGCATTTTTCTCTACAAAATGAATAAATGTTGGCAAATTATATTTTTTTCACAGATTTCGAGATCAAAAATGGTATAAATCCTTTTATAATTGTATGGTCGCATTCGTGAGGGTTGTTTGATACAAAACCGTTTTGTCTAACGAAATTTGAACTTTCGCTTCTTGTTTCTCTCGACTTTTAAACACAATTTATGATGAATAAGTTCGGGTAATCTTAACCGTAAACTACCTCGGACATCTCTTTGTATACTTCCTTGTATAGAGCGTTCCAATTCGATGGCAAATTAGCTATAAAACATTATTGCTAATTTTTGAATACAGCTTTCCTAGTGTGGTCACTGTAGCAGTTCATTCCTAGTTAGAGTTATCTTTTCAATCACAATTCGTTTATATCACAAAACACACAATCTCTACAGGATTTTATATCAGAAATGAACAGCGTACATAATTTATTTCGAAATATCTGCCATCAATCACAAGTCCTGGGCGCGTATTCTTGAAATTGGTGGAAATTTCCGCATGCGGAATATAATTCTTTATATCATTCGAATTTTTCGCCGGCTACTTCCGCATCGATTGGGTGTTTTTTAAGCTCGATAGAATTTGAAATTGTAAAAAATAACACAAAAAATTAAATTGTAAACAAAAATTTTTTTTTTATTCGAAAGATCAATACGTATAGCATTAATATTTAAAAACGATTTCGTGCATATTGGCACCGCGCTGTTCTTGACGAAACGCATTCTGGACGTCCAATTTTGGGCCACTTTTTCTTGCACTGCCGGCCGTATGCCACGAATAACACGAACAATGCTGGCCTCGAAGGTGTCAACTGTTGCTGTTTTATCAGCATAAACCAGTGACTTCACGTAGCCCCACAGGAAATAATCGAGAGGTGTCAAATCGCACGACCTTCTCGAAATCAACTTATCGTTAAATTTTGATTTTAATAAGTCGATGGTTGCGGCTATCCTCTTGAAACCACATCTCGTCCAGATCAATGTCATCTATATTTTCAAACAAAAAATCATTGATCATGGTGCGGTAACGATCTCCATTGACCGTAACGCGATCCCCGGCCTCATTTTTGAAGAAATAAGGTTCGATGATGCCACCAGCGTATAAACCGCACCAAACGGTGCATTTTTCTGGATGTAATGGAGTCTGTAGGGTCTCTTGTGGATTGGTCTCACCCCATGTGCCCACAGTTTGACGGATGGCTTGCTCAGATGGCCTATTATGTACGTCATAAAAATCACGGGGTCGTCTATAAGTTGCGCGAATCGACGACTGATTTTCAAAATAAATTTTAATAATTTCGTACCGTTGTTCAAGCGTGAGTCTATTCTATTTTTCATAAAACTTAAATTTTTTGCAATTTCAAGTTCTATCAGGCTTTAAAAAACACCCTTTATAAAGAAGTTTAAAGCAAATTTTATTCCGCATTCGGAAATTTACACCGATTTCAAGAACACGCACCCTGATTGTTGCCAACTTTGTTCAATACAAAATAAAATCACTGTCGATTGTAAGAGGTTCTAAACATTACAATAAATAAGCTCGTACTAGTTTTTCTTGGACTCCTTTTATAGAAAAAACCAGTCTCATTTGCAATTAATATTTCATTTGTATCGTAGCTTTCTCGATTATTTACTCATTGCGGTTATGCATTCTCGGAGCACTACTTTAGATTTGATTTAGAAATACATACCTTTCTAAAAGTTAAAGAGGTATGACCAGCTAGCCGTTGCCTGAAGCGAATTAAATTTTCCCTTCATTATCCATATAGCCAAGAGTAGGGTTGTCCCGACGTCCCTGTTCTGATATATTGATTTGTTTAAACGCGATGTTTAACGCCTTCTATTTGATAGTATTACCATCTGCTCGTGTCCGTTTTAGTGGTTTTCCTCCAGACCAGGGTCTCAAAAGGTAGTTTCGTACCTCAAACGATTCATTAACGAATTTCCATTATTTTTCTTATTTTGATTGTTCCATGTTCGTCTCATGGAAATTAAAAGATTTTTTAAATCTCAGGTATTTTCTTAACTGGTGATCTGTCATTTCTCGTATAATGATTACCATTGAAATAAGTGATTTACACACTGTGTACGAATAATCGTCATAGAAATGCCATAGACATTTAAATCATTTTTTCTAACGTGTAAAGAAACAGTCTGTGTAAAATCAGGTTTAGATATTTTTGTCCGACCGTGCTATTTCAAAATCGTGATAAAGGATTAAATAAATGATTAGATTAGGCGTAGTTTAAGACTCAATGTAGATTATAAAAAAGCAAACTAGGTGGATAGCTAAGCAAAACGATACTAGTCGCGGATGGCAGAAAAAACGAAAGTTGAGTCTGCTTATTACCAACAGATTTAAATTGCAAAAACTATCAATCAAGTCATAAAAATTAAAATAAAATGAGTTAAATAAAATATAATCGGTCAAACCACTTATGTTAAATAATAAAGTTGTTTTAACGTACCTTTCGTCATTTTAAAAACAATGAATTGGCAATGTTGATTAGCCTAACGCAGCATTCTAGGGACAGGCTCATTCTTACCGTAATCAGTTCTATGGCGGTCGATTCGAACATTAGGTATCTTTCTCAAATCTCGCAAGTTAAAATTTAGATTACTCTTTTCGAATAGAAATTGGTGAGTGAAAACCACGCCTGCAATAATTTGACGCTTACTGAGTAGTTGTAAGTTAGTTTATTTGAGACGATCACTGCTTCAATCCTCTTTATGTGAACCTCATGGTAGGGCGACCACACTTGACCAGCATACTCGATCAGGAATCGAACAAAAATTGAATAAAGAGCTCTCGCAACATAAGGATCATCGAATTCTTTGAACCAACGCTTAATTAAACCGAGCTCAGAATTTCCTTGATTGATAATACGATAGATATGAGGTCTGAAATTTAATCTCCTGTCGCAAATAACACCCAAATCACTGGCTCTGGTAACGGCATCATTCTTAATATAATAGTCACGAGAAACGGACTGTGCACGTCTTCGAGAGTGCTTAATTGCTTGGCATTCGCTCACGTTCAACACGAAATCATTACAACTGTTAAAATAGTACTCAGAGTCCGATTTAGTTTTTAGGAATATTTACGAACGTTTGTTTCTACGGTTACGAACCTTCGTAATTCACTACTTTGCCATCGAGGTGATTTTGGCACAGTTTTTTGGCGAGTATACGGTATGCATAAAGTGCGGAGTAAAGATTAACAGTTTGGGTTTCTATGTCACTGTTATCATTTAAAATGGTATGAAAGTCGATGTTTGCCGTATTGTACTTTGAACATCTGTCTTATGGATGTACTTAAAACCAATGATGGGTAATTCATCCATCGACTGCATTAATAAACGCAATCAACAGCAGCGGTACTCGCCATATCCTGCAGAATTTAATTAGACATGACTTCTCAGGCCTCCTTACCAAAAAGACACTCTTCATTAGGCCAAAATTGGGCAAACGGGTGTAGGTAATTCACGCGGAATGAAACAAATTAGCTTACAGAATTCTGTGATAAACCAATTGCGTTGATGAAAGCATTTATTATTGCCAAAATTACGAAATTTCTACCTCCTACCTCGTGAACATGAACCAGTTCAAGACGCTAACAGGAATCGAATTAGCAGATAATCGATATATTATGTTGATATCATATTCGATCTGTGGAGCGATGGCTCTACGAAATTTGGGGCTAGTAATCTTGTAGCTTGGAATACGAAACTGGGTTGAATAATCGGCGATTTTGGGAAATCGTGAGTATCCCTCCGAATCATGGCCAAATTTTAATAAAGAGGAAAAATTTTGCGAGCAGTTCTTCCATTCAACGACATCTGAAACGTCCGAAGGCAGATTTGTCGTAAGAATCTCATTTAAGTAAAACGCCAAAGAGAAGAATCTGAGTCAAAGCTACCACCACATGGCGCTCTCTATGGAACGGAGTAAGATATATATATATTGCCACATCACGGAGTAAGGAAAAACAGTAGCCTTACAACTAAATTGTACGTAGTATTCGACGCCTCTTCTAAATGCCATAACCATTGCCCTTTGGACGAGCAATTGATGATTGGATCTATCATGCAATCACGCTTACTGAAAATTCTATTACGGTTTAGACAGCATCCTTATGTAATATCGACAGATGCGTCTTAGAATAGAACTCGCTCGACTACGCGCAAGAGAAGCTCGCCGATCATACGCCGTCGCACTGGACCTGATAATGGAATCAGCGACCGAAGCGCAACTGCAAGAATTGAAGAGCAATATAATTCGAAACCACAAATTTATACAAAAACAAATTCATTAGTGTGGCATTAGCCGTGTAAAGCCGTTATCAGAGCATAAAGGATCGATCAAGTGAATGGGGATAACATATGGCAATCTTTGACCGATGCATTTAATTACAAACCGATATAAATTCCATCACGATCCATACGAAACGAAACCTGTTGTCCGAGGCAAGTTGAATTTTTTACCCGTTGTGTCTGATCTCTGAAGGATCTGGCTACAAAAAATACATTCAGGCAAGAAATTGCCAACTGACATTAGTGATCAAGAAAAGATTCAAATTTAGCGGTTAAATGAAGAAAATTCGCAATTTGAAATTCCGAGATGGAGAGCAACCACCACAGCAGTCAGTATTCTTGGATTTTGTGATGCCAGCAAATGAATCTGCACAACTATGCTTTACGCAGGAACTCTGAACGAGCAAGATTCCGAAGCACATTTAATCTGTTCAAACCCAAAAATACCTCCGTAAAGCAAATTAGCTTGCCCTGGTTTCAGCTAATGGGGGCAATACTTTTACGCCGAATTACTAATAATCCTTGGCGTTGACTCGCTAATTTCTTTTTCCACCTTAGTATGGTTAGTAGCGTTATTCACTTCTGGAATACGTTCAGCCTCTGTAGTACGAATAAAATTGTTCAACCTCTCATTTGATGTCATTTGTTCTCTTATTTTAGTAATGTGATCTGAGTTTTGCCTATATGTATTTCCGTTCTCCGTTCGAACTATTAACGATCCCGAATTAATTGTTTCTTCCACAATGACTCCTGGAACCCAATCACGATCGCCTCGTTTAATTCTAACCTTGTCATCTACATTCAACGGTTTCGCGACTCGCCTCCCTTGATCAGCATACCATTTTTGATTCTTTCTGATCGTTGTTATTTTTTCCGTTATGTCCAGAATAACCTTTGGTTTTAACAAATCCGGCGACCCCACTATTGTCGTTCTTGTCATTAACCTCTGATTTGGCGATGCTAAGCTTGACGACGTCGGTATATTTCGATAGTTTAATAATGCTAGGTATATACAAGAGTTGTCTTTCTTGCATTTTTTGATCATTTCTTTCGCTGTTTGCACATAGCGTTCTACTAGGCCGTTGCCTTGTGGATGATTTGGACTGCTCGTCATATGGTTGATCGACCAATTGCTCGCAAACTTCTTAAACTATGCCGCTGAAAATTGTGGACCATTATCGGTCTCTAGCTTTGCTGGTATTCCATGCGTAGAGAAACAGACTTTCAAAATTTCGATAACTTCCTTTGCCGTACTCATTTTTAATTCCTGAAACTCGAAATAACCTGAGTAACTATCCACTACGAGTAAATAATCTTTATCGATGGCTCCTTCACCTTTGATCTCTGCATCGACTGGCAAATTAAACAATTTTCAACATATGAGATTATGTTGTCATCTCTCTCCAATACAGAATTTCCCTTGCACGACTTAGGCATTTTTGTATTCCAAAATGCCCTCGATGTATGTTATACAACATTTTCGGTATTTGTGCCTTTGGTACCACCAGTTTCATCCCTTTGAACACTAAGCCATTGTAATAAGATATCTCATCTCTGAAAGTTCAATACGGTTTTATTCATTCAATGATCTCAACTTGATTATTCAGCCAACCTGACATTGTTATTTTAATCAGCTCTTAGATTTCCTTATCGTGTTTTGTGGCTTCTATCATTTCACGTTTCACATCCTTTGTAAAATCAATCACAACATATACTTGCAGCTCTTCTTCCTCTTCCGACTCGTTATTCATACAGTCTCTATTTAGGACATCTGCTATGTGTTGACTAGTCCCTTTTAAATACACTATCGTTGGCGAATATTGTTTTATATCGAACATAATACTTTGTAGTCTAAATGGTGCTGACTGTATTCGTTTCTTATATATAATATCAAGTGGCTTGTGATCACTTTCGATTCTTAACTTCTTTCCATAGACATATTCATGAAACTTTCCACAGGCCCATCTTATTGCCGCGGCCTCCAACTCTATTGGTGGATAGTTCCGTTTGGCTCGGCTTAACGCTTTAGATGCGTATGCTACAGGCTGATCATTTTGTAGTAATGCAGCTCCAAACCCTAAACCCTTATTATATAATTTTAATATAGGAGTAGTTGAAAACGCTGCCTTTAGCTCAACAAATGCTTTTTCCTGCACCTTTATCCATTTCCATTCCACATCTTTTATAATAAGACTTCTTAGTGGTTCTGTTAGCACTGATAAATTCGGTACAAATTTCGCTAAATATGTTGCCATTCCTAACAGTCTTTGTAATTCTTTGACGTTTTGTAGTTTCTTTAGATTTTTAATCGCTGTTATTTTATCAGGATCTGCTGATAGTTCACTCGCACTTAATACATGTCCCAATAATTTGACTTCCGTTGCTCCAAATATACATTTATCTTTGTTCAATTTTAGTACAGCTTCTTCTACTTTTGCCAGTACTTTATTTGTGATTGTTTCCAGTTGGTCTCTGTTCTCAGCATGAATCAGAATATCGTCCATGTAGCATTCTGCATTCTCTAAATCGCCTAAAATCTGACTCATCAGATTCTGAAATACCTCTGGAGCCGATTACAATCCAAATGATAATCTCTTATATGAATACCTGCCCCATGGTGTTTCCATTGTCAAGTATTTCTCTGTTCGACTTGATACCTTTATCTGCCAGAACCCTTTTTTACAGTCTAATTTTGTAAACAACTTGGCTGTTCTCAGTCTGGTTACTATTTCCTCGATTGTCTTTAACGGATGTTATCTTCTCACGATATTGTTATTCACATCAGTAGGGTCCAGACATACCCGAAGTCTACCTTCTTTCCTCACCACTATCATGGGGGATACGACTGGTGTCACTTCATGAACTTTGGCTAAAACTCCTCCTTTTTCACCATATTTTCAATTTCGGCTTTGACTTGGTCCTTAATCGCTAACGGAACTTTCCGAACTGGTTTGATTTCGAACTTCGGATTTTCCACTAAATCTATGTCATATTCATAATTCTTCACGCAGCCTAACCCGTCAAATATTATTATTTATTCTCAGTTCCTCTACTCGTACGATTAGCTTTTCCCGTTCGCATGCCTCTTTCCCTAATATTGGTGTGACATCCGCATTGATTATTTTAAATATTAGTTTTGTCATTCTGTTTCTCACTTGACAATCGACCTCAATTTCGCCTATTATTTTTATTTTTTTTTTTTATTTTTTTTTTATTTATTACATATCTATTTACAAGCATAAGCCGAAGCTTTTATACTATGAAAAAGAAAAATCACAAAAGAAGAAAAAAAAAACATAATAATAATTATAAGAAAGAAAAAAAAAATTAACAATCTCATCAATATACAAAATTATTTTTTTACAAAGGGGTAAAAAAAAAATATTATTACAAATTATAATTACATTAAACATTTTTCTGTACAGTTAAAAATACAAGTTTTTTAAAAATTTTAAGAGAACTAATATTTTTAAGTTCATAGGGTAAACTATTCCAAACAATAAACGCATTCATCAAAACCGAATTATTATACATATTACTTTTGTTAAGGGGCAAATTGATGTTTCTAGTGCGCAAAGACCTGGAAAAATTTAATTTTTCATAAAGATATAGAGGCAATCCAGAGGTAATAATTCTAAAAATATATACAGCTGTTCTATAATGTTAATACTCGAACAAAGTACATCCCAAAATAGGAGCTTTTAAACCAGAAATATGATCAAATTTTCTGAGGCCATGAACGTATCGAATACAATTATTAAATGTAATGTCAAGTAGACGCCGAGAGAAACTGTCACATCCACTATAAATCACATCACAATACATAAACAAAGGTACAACTAAACTTTTAACCAAAAATACTCGCAACTGAATTGGACATAATTTCTTTATTAATCTTAGCGAATATAAACTATAATTGACACGTTGACACAATGTACTGATATGATCACACCAAGTAAGTTTGGAATTTAATATCAGTCCTAAGTTATTAACAGTCGGAACAAATTTAATTGTGTCATCACCCAAAACAAGAGTAGGCTTAATAATATTCAAATTACTTTTACATAAAAATAATGCTTTACTTTTATTGGGATTAAGCGCCAGTGAGTTAAATTTAGACCATAATAAGATATCCCTAAGATCTTCGTTCAATTTCATTGTAGCTTCATTCAATCCTAATGCTTTACATCCGATGTACAGTTGTAAATCATCAGCATAGAGATGAAAAGAACAATGACGAATTCGCCATGGAAGATCGTTTATAAATATAGAAAAAAGCAAGGGACCCAGAATTGATCCTTGTGGTACACCTAGAGTTACTCTGCCCATTCCAGAGCAGTTCCCAAGAAGCATCTTACAACTAGTTAGTTGTGTACAACCAATTGATGGTTGTCGCATAATTGTCACAACCCGAAATTGTTTGTGAAATGGTTGTCAAATTTAGCAAAAACTTTATTGATAAATTATGTTTGTAGAGTTGTTGTCTCTTATAATTTCCACAGCTGAATGGTCACCACAACCAATTAGTTTATCACATTAGTTCGGACATACATGTCACAACTAAAAAGGTTACCAGTTACGAAACGCCACACATTGGTTGACAAAATTGGTTCGCACACGCATGTCACAACTAAAAAAGCTACCAGTTAGTTGCGAACTACCACCAATTGGTTCGCTGCGTTTGATGGGACATACATGCCACAACTAATTTAATCACCAATAACGAACTAAATTAAATGTTTCATTAAATTAGTTGTGAAACAGTTCTAACAACTGGTTACAATCACCATTTAAGATAAGTTCTTAATGGAGTGCATAATAAGTTGTGAAATAAACTCAAAACTCAGTTTGCGAACTAATTTAGTTGTAGTTTATTTGGTTAGTTGTACATTGGATGTGAAAATTGAGCTTGAAAACTACGAATAGTCATTTTTTTATATGTCATTTGACAATTTAAGAAGTTACAATTTCACGAAACGTCAGCGCATATTTCAATTCAAAATGTTCAAGCCGAAAATTGATTTTCGAATGGAAAAAATGAAAAAAGTGGTACATACAGACGGTTACAGATTAGGAATTGGTTAAATTTCAAAGTTCGTAACATAGACATTGTTCCTTGTGAATACGCGGTAGTAGAAAATTCACAGTCTCCATTTGAAAGTATTTTATCCTTGAGTAACCAGAACGTGCCTTCATTTCCATTTAACAGCGTAAACGATATCGAAATCATTAGTCTGAATGAAGAGTTTGAAAACTTTGTCAACAATATCAAAATTCTAATGGTGAAAATAGTTTTTCACTAGACTGTTTCACAACCCATACACAAACAATCATAGTTCGACTGGTTCTCAATACAATTAATTAATACAGAAAGTTCGCTTCGCAACCGATTCACGGTTTATTTTCTTTAAACTAGTTCCAAACACAACCATTTCACAAAATTGTAGTGTTCGTCTTGATCTAGAACGGTTGCAGGCACAACTATACTATAATATGGCAGATTAAATATTTCTATAGGAAGAATACGTGCCACCATTTTGAAAAAAAATAAATCATAACCTACAATCAGCAGTGCATAGATCTTTTAGTTCATGTAAATTAATTTTTTTAATATTTTTTCCATAAATTAATTTATTTGCAAAAGCAAATAAAATGGGGCGAATCTTTATTTTCAAACTAAAAATCCCTCTTTTACAGTAAAATTGACATTTCCCA
Organism: Nephrotoma appendiculata; assembly: GCA_947310385.1. Taxonomy (NCBI): domain Eukaryota; kingdom Metazoa; phylum Arthropoda; class Insecta; order Diptera; family Tipulidae; genus Nephrotoma; species Nephrotoma appendiculata. Next base: position 82,688,863 of record OX371224.1, on the reverse strand, counting down.
TGATTTTTCAGGTATATGTGCGATAAATAATCAAATTGAATTATATATGAAATCAGATTAATATAATATATCATATAGTTATTCTTTTCCGTTGTGATAAAAGTAGTTTAACAACAGCTTCATCCCCGTTTCACGACAAATTCAAATAGTTGTGGGATATAACCATAACTTGCTCACAACGCTGTCACAATGTTGTGACAACCGATTATTTTCGCCAAATTGGCTGTGACAACCACGTGGAGCCGTTGTGATCTACAGTTCGCCACATCCAAACAGCGATGAAATTAGTTGTGACAACGATGTAGGGATCGTTTGACAACTTAAAATGCTACTTGGGTTAACACCATGCTTAACAAACTGCTCCCTACTATGCAAATAAGAGTACAACATATTAATTGCAGAGCTAGAAAATTTATAATATAAATAAAGCTTTTGAAGTAGAAGTATATGATTAACACTATCAAACGCCTTAGAGAAATCCAATAAAACCAATAAAGCTTGCGAACCATGCCCATCAAAGATTGAAGAAAGATCATCAACAATGTGTACCAAAGCCGTTGTAGTACTGTGACCATGCTTATACCCTGACTGAAATTTACAAAGAAAATCAAAATCTTTAAAATGCTGCAGAATCTGGGTTTGCATAACTTTTTCTAACACCTTAGAAAGGGCAGGTAGTATACTTATTGGTCGAACATCTTTAAGACTGGCAACAATATCATTTTTTGGAATTGGAACAATAGAAGCAACTTTCCACAAATTCGGAAAAACTGATTTTGACAAACATTGATTAATTATATATGTCACTTGTGGAAGAAACAGATCAATAAATAATTTTATAATTTTAAAATCAATTTTATCGTATCCAATAGCATTAGATTTAATTGAACGGATAGCACTCAAGACAATTAGCTCGTCAACACAATCAAAAGCAAATTTATAATTATCATCAGGATCAACAGATCCAATATCTAGCAATGGCAAAACCACTAAATCTTCGCGAAATTTACAGATATCATTTAAAATATCTTTAGCAGTGAACTTTATGTCAACTTTAGCAACAGAACACGATATACCAAGTTTCTTTAAATTATTCCAAGTAATTTTAGAGTTATAAACATTACCAAAATAAAAACTATACTTAGCTTGATTGATAAACTTAGTAGTTTTATTTCGAGCCCTTTTATAGGAACTTAAATCAGCATCTAATCCACTCCTTTTATAATTATTATACTCTATATTGAATTGAATCCAATATCGTCTGGTTTAACCACGGAGCTGTAGGACAATTGTTAATAGTTCTTTTATGGGGCACATACATAGAATCTAAATGTAAGAAATTTGAATTAAATAAATCAACAATCATATTTACATCAGAGCAACAATAAAGACTAGACCAATCAAATGAGAAAAAACAATTTACAAAATATTCATGATTAATTTCCCTATAATTGGGCACAATAGAATAAGTTAACTTATCTCTAGTGCGACAACATTTATAAGAAGCAAAAATTAAATCATGATCCGATATTGTAGGAACAGAATATTGACCATAACTGATAATATTATGTCGGTCAGGCTTAAAAACAACAATCAAGTCTAAAAGGCTTTCTAACCTCGCAGCACTAAACGGCAAAAAATGTAAATTAAGTATGTTAAAACAATCAGTCAATAAATTATTATTTAGCATATTAAAGTTAAAATCACCCAAACAAAACACTTTTTCATACTCTTGTAATAAATCAGTAAGAATATCATAAATACTTGTAATGTCTCCTCTTGTAGTGGGAGGTGGGATATAAAAAACAACAATAAGAAATTTACTAAACTTACCAAACAGTTCAAATGTCATAAATTCGACTTTACCATTTAAACCACATGATAACATTTTAACATTCAAATTAGATCGATAGTATCATCCCACTCCACCACCACGACCATTAATACGATCAGACCTCAGAAATTTGTAATTATTAATTTGAAGAGAACAAGTTGAAATTTTGTTATTTAATCAGGTCTCAGACACAGCTAGAAAATCAAAATTAAATTTATGCAAAAGTATTATTATCTCATCTAAATGCAACGTCAAACTACGTACATTCAGATGACCAAAAAATAAGCAATTATTATTAGAATGCGATTTATCAATTGAAATGGAATGATCAATAACATCTAAAGGAGATTTATCAAATTGAATCTCTATATCACAATTTGTGGAGGTTGCAATTTTACTAAAATAGGATTACTTCTAGACTTATAAACAAATTTCTTCACTAGAATACCAGCCGGCCACGAGGATACAGTTAACAATTTATCCATATGAACATTGGAAACTGATAATTTGAACGATGAATAATCTTGAATAAACCCATTGGCACTTTTTGGATTAAATTTATGAATTTTAACAACACTTATATTAAAATGATCCCGTAAGTACAGCTTCACATTATCTACATTCACATCAGGATGTAATCTTGAAATAAATACTTGTAAACGCGGCTCCACAGTACGTAAAGTACACTCCGTAGCTGTACCAATAATAATTGATGCAAGTGACCTCGAGGTTCCAGAGGAAATCAATGGAATCTCAGAATAAGGAGATGTAGATGCAGCAGCTTCAGCATAAGATATGGTACCAAATGATGCAGATGATGTAGACTCAACTGAAACTGTTGAAGCCATATTCAATGTGGAGGTGTTTACACCTAAATTAGGTGTAAATTTGCAAACATCAACGGTAGGTGTCGATGAAGCTTCCACTACAGCATAATCACTAGATGACGTTAATCCAACGGTAGGGCACTCAGCAACTTTTTCAGCACACCTAATGCCTGAACTATTGAGTTTCTCTATAATCTCACCAATTAGCATCCTATTGGTAGAAATCTCCTCCTTCAGAACTTCAAAATATGAGTTCTGGGCAGTACTTGCAAAGGAATCCGCAATAATATTACAAAATGTTCGGTTGGTCATAAGGTCACGACACTCATCACAAAACCAAAAAATGTTGGAGTATTTCGAACAACACTTAATAGCCGAACGATCAACATTCACGCAACCGTAATGGAAAAATTTACGGCAAAATCCAGAACATGTAATTTTGTCCTTATCCACACTAGCTTCACACTTAGCACAATTCATAATGTATGTCTATACACAACAAAAACTTACACCAAAGTATATGTATAATTATCAAACGTCAACTCACAATACAGCTGTCAACAGCACATATATATATATATATATATATATATATATATACACTATATTTACACACTATTTACATTATATTATTTACAATAGAAAAAGACATAAAATATTAAATTAACACACTAAACGACTATATTATATTTATATAAATACACAATATTAAATTAAAATGAATTAAAATATTTCAAATAATAAATATTTTCACAGGAAAAAAAACAAATCGACGACCAATCGCAGTGACTACTCACAGTAATTTTCAAAATGTTATTGTTACATCTATGTTATTGTTTCCAAACCCTATTATTCGTCTGGTGTTCGATTTGACAATTCTGATTCTTAACTTGTCGACTATATGTTTCGGTAATGCATTGCACTGTGCACCTGTATCCAACTTTGCTTTGACCTTCGATTGTTTTATTAGGATTTCTTCGAACCAATTCCTATGATCATCCATTGTACTGATACTGTCTATAAGTAGATCACTGTCATTTCTTTCTATTTCCATTTCCGTTTCTATTTCATCTACTCTATTTACAATACACATTTTTGCAAAGTGGCCTCTATATTTACACTTGTTGCATTTGCGTCCATATGCCGGACAATTACGTTTGCTATGCTTGGTTCCGCACCTTTTAAAAACAAATGTTTCATCACTTTTCACTGGACATTGTGGTTTTCTATTTTTTACTGCCTTTCTCAGCGAAACTGCATCTACACTTTGCGATTGTTTGCGTTGTAACTCTGTTAGCTGTATTACTGTCATTTCACTTCTCTTGCATATTTTAATTGCATTCTCCACGGGCGGCTCTGTTTCTGACAATAACTTTTCACGTACTGCTTCGCTACGCATTCCTATTATAATTTTCTCTGGCAATAAGCTATCGGACAATGCTCCGAACTCACATTTCTTGCACTGATTTTTTATCTTTGTATAAAATTGATCAAAAGTTTCATTTTCACTTTGATACATTTTATTAAACACGTACCTGTCTAGTGTTGCTGATATTTTCGGTGCAAAATGTTCTTCAAATTTCGATTTGATTATCTCCAACTTTTCCATATCCTCGGTCTTCAAGTTGAATGAATTATACACGTCCAGTGCATCCGCTCCTAACGACGCCATAAATGTCGCTATTTGGATTTGTTCGGATTTTTTTCCATTTGTGTTGCAACCTCGAACCATTTATATTGTTGGATCCAATTTTTCCATTTAATACCCATTTGATTGGTATTATCAATCTCAAGACATTTTGGTGGTCTTATAAAATTAGTTGATCCCTCGTGCGTCATCTTTTTCACTTATCGAAAATCTTACGCCAACTTTCAATGTTTTACTGAAATAAGCCTTGGATATCACTATTCACTTTATATTTATTATTTTTTATTCCAAAATATTCTTTATTTTAATCGATGATTTAAGATTCTTTTTTTTTTTTATAAACAAAATTTCGCCACATCTGACACCATGTGATGTTAGTTAAAACACACTTGTTAAGAGTGAAGTTAGAACTAACTATATTTATTAGTATGTATAAACACATGCCATGGTAACAATGGTAGGTAATGCTCATATGATTGCAATGTTACATTCATATGTTACACGGCTGGTTTAGGATCAATGAATTAATCACTCATTATTCGAAATGAAAATATGATTATGAAATCTCATTTGAGGCGGCCAAATCCCTTGATGGGATATAGTGCCAGAGAGAGAGAGAGAGAGAATTTAAGTTCGAAAATATTACTGGAACTATTTATGAGGAAATATGAACTGCGATAGAACATAAGCAATACTTTCAGTATTATTCAATAGATGGTGCACATAAATCTTGTTGTGTGACCCAAATGTGATTTACCTCAATTATTTTTTGGATCATTGTGAATAGTAAAGCCAAACAAGAAAGACGTCCACCATTTGGTTATCTTGATGTGAGTTATTTAATCAAAAATAGTTGCATATAAACTGCATTGTTTGTGCTTACGAAACAGAGGTAATTTATATAAAGAGCTGAATTCTATAGTCGCATATTTTAATGATGGGACTGTTATAAGAAACCATATTGTTAAACCACAAAATGTATACCAATATTTATTGATTTGATTGATTTCATACCTATATCTCAAATATATATATATATATATATATATATATATATATATATATATATATATATATATATTTTGTTTTCTGTAATGTACGATCGATGATAATTAGTATACGAGATCTTTAAATAATTTATGATGTGTCATGCTCCGATATGCTACACACAAAAGCCACAAAATTCTATCGCGCACGTTCTTCTTTAATTAATATTCGTGTATTGTTGCCTCCCAAATCATAAATATACACACATGCAATGCATCTTTTCGAACAAGACTATGTCTGTATAGTATATGAAACTCAATAGATGCCCAAAAAAATATTTATAAAATTACAATCAATTTATCAATAAATTGAAAGAAATATTGAAAACAATTTTTTATTGTTAGATTTTATTTTGATTGACACGTATAAGACAAGTGTTTTAACCGCCCATTTCAAATTTTACGATTTTTTAACACATATAAAATAATAAATTTATTCAAATATTTGAATGGCGAGATTGGTCCAAATTTATGTTTTTTAGTGCGAAAATCAATTGTAAACCAAATGATAGGCGCCTCACTTGATATAACGATAAATATTTCGATATGAAATTCTTCCGCTACAGCTATGATGATGAGATTTTAATTATCGAAATCAAAATATACGCGTTTAATTCAATTTTGAAATTATCTTCAGTACCGCGGGCGTGCGAGATTCTTTGATTACCTTCTTTCATAAAAATAATATTTCATATTGTGTTCCGAAAATCAAATTATTCAAAGTCATTCAATTCGAGTTCTTTTTTTTTCTATATGGGACTGTTCATGCGTGTGCTCGATGCGAACACAGCAATAAATATTATTCAAAATTACAAGTATTTCTTTTCTTTATAATTTCAGAATGGTTTTGGTACTAAATGGGGTGATGCAGGATGATGCACCACTCGACACATCATCACTATTTTTACAGCATCCCGTGTACAGAGACTATGCTAATCATTTACTATCAATTCCCACAAAAACAGTGGGTCCCGTAGGTTTATTATATGTGCATCAACGGGAAATGTCCGCGGTTGCGCCACACGATAAAAGTGTTACAATAATAGGTTCAGATGATGCGACCACATGTATAATTGTTGTATTAAGACATTCAGGTAAATTCTAAAATATTTCTAACCAAACCTAATCCGTTTTGATATACTAATGTGATTTATTTACAGGTTCTGGTGCTGTGGCATTAGCACATTTAGATGGTAACGGTATTGATGAGGCTGTATCAAATATGGTAGCACGTGTACAGGAATTAGCTTTGGGTTATCCAGAGGGTAGAATTGAATTACAACTAATCGGTGGATATAGGGATCAAGCTGGATTTGGCGAAGATCTTTTTTACAATATTATGCGTGAGTACTTTACAAATAAAAATATATTGTATTGATTGATTATCCCCCACTCCAAGGTGTATTTACGAGATTCTAAAATATATTCCCATTTGAGATAAATTTAATAATGTAAACTAATACGATGACCATCGAACTGTACCAAAAAAAAAATTCTTAATCTTACATTTTTATTTTATTTTTATGAAAATTCTAAACAAGGGTTTATGAGCTAGTTGTGGGCAAAGGTGATTTATTAGATTTTTGTTTAATATTTATATAGTTTTGGAAAATAGATTAGAGTTTCAAAACTTTAAGATTGTCTTGAGTTTATACTTTTTTTAATCAATTTTAATTAATTTCTAAAGAAGATTAAAAAATGGGGATTTTATTATTTTTATGTGGTCTAGGATGACCAATTAGTTTCTTATATTTTACACAAATAAATTATTTATCTTGTTTAGGTAGGATTTTAAAATACAAATATTGTTGTATTTGTCAAATACATCAGGGATTTCAGATTAATTAATAATATAAAACTGACCGTTCTGTCACACACATTTCGTCGTACATTTTCCGAAAGTTTAAACCAACTTCATTTGTTTAAAATTATTGACACCTTTACCATTCGCAAATACACCCTGATTCGTAAAATAAAAACGACTACTCTTTTCTGATTTTATCTGGCACCACCTTAACCACTCGGTCATCAAGGGACTGTGAGTTGGTTTAATTTGGTTCGTTACAATATGTTCTTTCTAAGACAGCTAATCGTGAGCGAATGTATCTGATGCTACATCAGTCGCATATTTTATTATTTTGCAAACCAATTTCTAACCTAAGTGGTAGTTAGGGTTGCCAGACGCACGCATTCAATACGTACAGTACGTATTTTTTATAATCGATTGTTGGATGTCGTAATTTCTAGATATGACGAATACGTACCAAAATGTACGAACTTTCGGCTCTTCTAAATATATTCGGGAAATTGTCGGTTTTCCTGATAGTTGATTTGGTATTGAATCTTTGTAAAGTAGTCGTGCGCAATGCAGTAAAATATTTTAAACCAGAAACCTGCTATCAGCTACTAATCTTAAGTTGATTTTTATTCAAATCTGGCAAAAGTTACACAAAACGTCAAATGCAATCTACGATTGCAGCGTCGATCTGCTATCTAAACGACACATGTTATTCTTTAGAACGACTTTTTAATCTAATTCCCGAAAACAGTTTTAATGAGAAATTACTAAGTCATGATGCAAATGTTCAAAATCGAATACAACTTAAGTTCTTAAGAACTGACTGGTCCTTATAGTAATCGAAGTAGGTTAGATTAGGTTAGGTTAGAGTGGTTGCTATCGCACGCTTAGGCCAGTAGTGGCCCATTGTAATACCACAGGATCCTATCTCCCCTTTACTCCCACTGAAACCATCCAGAGCTAAACTATTTAGTAATAGTGCCGGACACGAGCATAGGAAGTGATCTACCGTCTCTTCCTCATATTCGTCTAAACAACTTCTACAAAGGTTATTCGTCTGTAGACCCACCCTTTGTCAGTATCCCTACGACCAATCCTACCGCTCGTTTCCTGTTTTCCACCCAATCCTACTAGTCCTAGAGCTTTGGAGCGCCGCACGTCCAGTTTTGGCCAAACCTGTTTTGCTACCCTGCACGTGAGGGTGTTGATTTACCTCTCATTTGTCAAGGCGATTGCCTTTTTGCTGAGCGCCAATTTAAGCGCTGCTATAGGCCTGCCCTTTCCGGCTGCATCTTGAGAGTCGTACCGTACCTAGCTAGTTCGTCCGCCCTGCAGTTTCCCGTGACATCCGAGTGACCAGGGACCCAGATTATCTGGATGCTGAAATACTCGCTCATCTCATTAAGAGATGATCGGCAATCCAGCGCCACCCGTGACTTCAGACAAACCACCTCTAGCGACCTGACCGCCGTCTGACTGTCCACATAAATTGCGATATCCCTCACGGATTTTATGCTTGAACCATGTCCCGACTTCGCCTATCGCCACCACTTCAGCCTGGTACACGCTGCAGTAGTCAGGGAGACGAACGGAAATATTAACATTAAGCTTCCCACAGAAGACTCCGGCTCCTAGCTTGCCGTCTAGCTTGCCGTCCGTGAAGAATTGCAGTGCCTCGTTTTCCAGTATTGATCCGTTCCTCCAGGAAAATTTTATCGAAGCACAACGTTGGTTTAATATAATCTAGATTCGCCGGTTCTTCCCTTAGAGATCTAAATATCGTCGAGTGTCCCGCTTGAAGACAGTTCCACTGAAAGACAGCCGAGAGTCTCGTAGCCACATTGGCTGCCATCTGCTTACCAAAAAATTCGATTGGAATAAGATGGAAGATAACCTCTAAAGCGCGTGTAGGGATTGACCTAAGCTCCCGCTTATAATCATGCAGGCCGTTCTTTGCACCTTCTCCATTATCTTCCTATATGTTACCTTCTCTAGGTATGTTACCCCGTACATCAGCACAGGTCTTACCACTGCCGTATAGAGTCAGTGTACCAGCTCTTGTTTTTAGACCCCATCTCTTCCCTATGGCGTTCTTATACGAGTAAATGGCTAAATTAGCTTTATTCACCTCCTCCCCCCCCCCTTCCCTACATCATCCGCATACGCTACAACCCCTATCCCCTCTCTCTCCAGTTCCAAGAGCAATCCATTAATCATAACACTCCAAAGAAAGAAGAACATTACATCTCCTTGCGGGGTTCCTCTAACCACCCGCCTTCTAATGGTGGCCTCTCCCAGTTTCCCCCCCCGGTTCCCCCAGTTACATGATTAAAGGCACCCTCAATGTCGAGAAATGCTACCATACAAAACTCTTGCGAGTAAATTGACCTCTCAATCATGCGTACTACCGACTTTCCCTTGCAGTACGCATGCTACGACATTGCCCAACCCCTGGGCTCAATTTTTTATGGAATACCTATATCTACCAACCTTTCCAACGTTTTCAACAGAAAGGATGATAGAGTTATAGGTCTCAGATCCTTTGGATAGGCATGTGAGTGAGCTTTTTCCCGATTTTGGGATAAAGACCACTCTGACCTCCTGCTGAATTCCTTGGAACCCGATCCGGGCCCGCCGATTTATAAGGCTTAAACCCGTTCAGCGCCCACCGGATTCGCTCCCTATCCACGATGCTCTCCATCTCTATTGAAGGTATTACTCGATGAGCTCCAGGCTCTATCGAGTCATCAAAGCTTCCTGGAAAATGGGTCTCGATGAGGAGCTCCAATGATTCCGCACTTGAAGCTGTCCATGACCCGTCTGGTCTAATTAAATAACTAGGACTGATTGGATTAGTAGCTAGAATTTTCCTAATGCGAGAAATCTCAGAGACCTTCTCCATCCTACCACAGAAGAGTATCCAACACCCCCTTTGTGCCTTCCTCAACTCTTTTTTGTAGTTTCTTAGGTCCTCCTTATAGGAGTCCCAATCCCGAACCTCCTTTGTGTTCTTAGCTTTATTAAAATCTGTCCTACACACTCTCCGATAGGTTCCCAACTCCTTGGTCCACCATATTGGTTTCTGCCTGCCCCTAGGCTTTATTAGGGGGCACGCAGCATTCAATGAAAGATTGCATGCTTTTGTAATAATACCAACCATGCAGTCTAATTCTTCACCGTCGCCTGAGGTTCAGGGACCTCCAGCGGAAATAATGCTTCCAACACCTCCCCATATTTATTCCAGTTTGTCCTTCTCGGATTCCTGAAGGTTTTCCGGGAAACAGGTTTAATGTCGAGGTTATATGTTACATATCGATGATCAGAGAATGAGTGCTCCTTCGCCACTCTCCACCCTCTGATCATATGAAAGATCGTTTCTGACACAAAGGTGACATCTATAACCTCCTGTCGATTTTTAACAATGAATGTCGGTTCTCGCCCAATATTGCAAACTAAAAGGTTGGTATTTAATAAATAATCAAAAAATAACTCACCTCTCTCGTTGATATCTGTGCTTCCCCATGTTGTGTGATGAGCGTTTGCATCACATCCGAGTATAACACCTACCCTTCTTTGATCTGCTTCCCGGATCAGTTACCCCAGGTTATTCGGTGGAACCTCCTTCCCGCGATCCATATAGACCATAGTTTTTCACAGCCAAGCTCAGCACTCACCGCTGTAACGTCTCCACTGCTAAATTGTGGAAGAGGAAAAATATTCAAATTATTTTTCGCTAAAATACACGATCTGATCTTCTCAGAGTTGCTTGAGTATAGTAATTTATACCCTTTCATTCTGAAGCCACAGATCCTGTTATTGTTAATCCAAGGTTCTTGGATTAACACTAAGTCCTTATCTGACTTAGTCAGTCAGAGCACGAGAGCTGCCAAGGCAGCTTATTTGTATAATGCTAACCATTGTATTCGACCTTATTCACCTCTTCCTGCACTCCCTGCATCTGGATAGTGCCATCTGTCTCGTTGTTGCGGCCGCTATCTTCCTCTCGTCGAGAGCCTGACAGGATGTCCCATCAGACTCCAGAGAGAGGAGGCTACCTCCCCTAACTATGCTCCCCACGTCCGAAGCATCACTCTTCGGCCGTCCTCAGCCAAGGCGGGTCCGTTCGCCGTCACTCCCAGGCTGGTCTTTCGCAGTCGAATCGGCCTCGTTCTTTTTATATATTTTAAGGGTGATCGCCCCAACCCGAAGTTGATCACTCCCTTTAATTTTGCAAGGGAAGCCAGGGATTCTTTATTGATCAGCATGATTGCCAATCTAAAGCCTCCCTTAGCTTCTTCTCACTTTACAATCCTCCAGTCTTCCGTTGAAAGATGGGGATTGCTGGCCCGAATGATCTCGAGGATCTCTTCTGGTTTATCTGGCTCGGTTGGTAGCTAAACACGTGCCCTCGTCCTGCTCGGGATTTCCTCCCTGTAGACTGCCTCAAGTTTCGCGCCCTGCCACACCTCGCCTACTTCGGCCACTGCCTTTTTATAAAGGTCGACCGATCTCTGATCCGAGCACGCAGTCAACTTCACGCGCCCCTGGTACCATCCCGCATCTCTGCAAGACGGGGGGTCCTGGATTTTCTCTCAGGATCCGCGGAAAAATGGAGTTTAGTGCATTAAACACTACCCTCCACTTCTCCGACGTGATGCTCCCATTTTCCTGACTTCTGTCAATGACGGCTAGCACCAACACGTGCTCCTTTAGGATCTCACTGAATAGCTTCAGTTTTTGATCCCTAGGAGCACCCGACGTTTTGTCTGCTTGCTCCTTGGCTCGCTTACTGTCGCCCGTTTCCAGCTCTTTTTAGGACCTCTGTCTTTTAGACACAAGGGCCCTTTCCGAGCTATCACAGCCGACAGTTTTTTAACCCATGCCACAGATCCTCGTTGTTCTACTGTTAGCTGCCCCTCGGGGGTGGCACCCATTTTCTAAAATGTTGAACGCCGACTGTCTCTCCCTTTATCGACGCTTCGCCGGTCCCCCCTTATCGAAGTAATTTTAAGGATATTTGAAACATGAAAATAATCCGGTAAAATTTTTTTTGCTCTCTATAACAAAAACTGAAATCAGGTCTAACCCGATTTAACGAATCTCCGATTAGACGATACCTGATTTTGCAGCATCCTATTATACGAAAGAAAAGTATCCGATTTTACGAAAGTTTAAAAAACTTGAAAATTTATTGCGTAAATGTAACTGCAAAGTGTCACCCAAGGAATCAAAATTTAATCCAAATGACTAAACTTAAGTACAGAAAAATATTGATGCTTGAGGTAATGGTAAATAGAACAAGTGATAGTGAGAACATAGGAGCAATATTGAAAAAAATTAATATCAAGGATGCGGTATTTTGGTTGCACGATTCTTGGGATAAAATTTCGGAAATCACTATTAAAAAGTCGTGGTGAGAAGTTGAGTTCTTTGTTGATGGTAAACTAATTCATGAGGATTCAACTAGTTCAATTGGTTTGAACCTCAGGTGGCTGATATTGAAGAAGAGCGGTGTTGTTGCAATAACTTAACGATAGTTTTAGAACAACCCAAAGAACGCGAAAAGCAAAATAATGATAAGGATGATTCAGCCCCTTCTAATAGTAAGTAGCCTAGCCGTAGTCAGTGATTCCACTGCACACAAAGCTGTAAGCAATTTGAACGATGTAATAATTTGGGCTGAAAGTAATTATTTAAGTTTAAGCGATATTCTAACTTAAATCTTTGAGACTTTTATTATTCGAGAGAAAATATCATTAAGTGAAATGTAAAAATTATAAATCATTTGCAATTGATTAACTCAGCCCGTACGGACCGCACAAAGGTGAGCGAAGTCATTCAAAATTAGTTCTTGTTGTAAGAAACAAATATTATCTAGCATCATGCTCGAAAATCTCTGAGATTTTTTTTATTCGAGATAGAAGGTCATTGAGTGAAATGTAAAAATTCTTAAACCTTTTAAAATATTTAACTCGACCTCTACGGATCACATAGAGGTGATCGAAGTAATTTTGGATTAGTATTTACTGTAAGAAAGCAATCTTACTGCACAGAAGTAATCAAAGTGGTTCTGAATTAGTATTTGATTAGCCACATTCTCGGAATCTGTGAGGTTTTTGAAATTATTCAACTCGGTGTCCTTCGAGCGGATCGAAGTGGTTCTGATTTAATACTTACTGTTGAAAATCAATCTTACTTAACCACATGGGCGGACATATCTGAGATTTTTGTTACTCAAAAGACAATATCTTTGAGTGTAATACAAAATTCTTAAGTTACTTACACCAAAGTGCTGGAATGGCCGTTTTCAGTTATTCATCACTAAACTTAAATTTGAACGATCATCCATCTGATCGAGTAATAGGTCTACGATATGTCTAATTATCTACGTTTATGACATGATAATTATTTGGGATGATGAAGATCAGATCGCAGATATTGAAACAGATTTGTTCGATTAATTCGACATGTAGGATCTGGATATCGTTAAGCAGTTCGTGTACTGAATGTTGAAGTCGATGTAAATGAAAATTGTTCATTTGATCAAGCACATTAATGTCATACTCGAACACCAACATTACCAATACTAAAGGCTGCTTGGATATCTAAAAGGCACCTTCGAATTTAAGTTAGAACTTAGAAAGACGAAATGAGAGAGTCACGAAATGGTGAAGATGTTTTGATTAGATATGCCGACGCTGACTGGGCGAATGATAGTGGCGATCAAAAGTTAACTAGTGGAAATGTTCTCAAACTTTTTTGTAATTTTATTCAATTGGGGAACCAAAAAACAAGTTTCAGTTGCACTCGCAACGTGTGAGACGGATTTCGTTGCTGTTTGTGCAGTAGTAAGCGAGGCATGGTGGATGAAACATGTAATTTGTGATATGAAATTAGAGATGTATCTCCCAATTAAAATATTCGAGGACAATTTGGACACGATTATGATTTCCAAGCAGCTGCATGAGAAATTTCTGGGATGATATGTCTTTGTTGGAAACTGTCCTTTGAAATAATACTTATAACACACAGGATAAATGGAAAGTATAAGTCCGTTCTATTTGACATTCTATTAACAAGTGACCAAATATCAGCAAACAATTTTTGACATGGATCACTGGGTGTTGCAACTGGATTAGAACTTGCCATACCAAATCGACCAATCACTTCTAATATATACGACTTTTGATCAATACCAATCAACCATTATTCTCGTACGTAATATGCAACCCACGTCTTTCATCTTAAACACATTGTATACCGCTTCTTTCAATTTGTTCAAGGTACAAACTTGATTTTTCCAAAAAATCAGGAAGTCATCAACATAGATCGTAGTGGTCAGAGACAGATCATCATTAAAGAACAAACACGGATAATTTATTGATTTCTTTAAGCCGCATGACTTTAACATCTTTGTTAATTTCTCGTTCCATACTCGTCCACTATAATATCGCCTTATTTAACTTACAGACTTTATTTGTTCCATCGTGAAAGTCTTGCGGTTGAACCATGTGTGTTTCATCATTTAAATCTCCCTGCAAAAATGCTGTCACCGCATCCATCTGATAAATTTTTAAACAATTTTTGACAGCAAATGCGATTGCAAAACGAGTCGATGAGTAACGTACCACTGGTGAATAAATTTCTTCATAATCGATTCCAAATACCTGCGAGCAACCTTTCGTATTCAATCTTGCTTTAAATCGAGTGCCGTTTCCAGATTCGTCACGCCTGAGTTTAAAAATCCATTTTGATTTTATCGGTTAGCGTTTTTTGGGCAAATCGACCAACTGCCAAGTTACATTTTCGACTACCGAGTTAACTTCTTCTTGCATGGCTGATTTTCAATTTTCACAGTTTTCATTAATCAACGCCTCATTATATGTTATCGGCTCCTTTACTTGAGCAAGTAAACCATAGGCACCATATGAAACATATATTCATTTTCTTGGCTTTGGTGTACGACTGGTTCTTCGAACTGTTTATTGTGGTGTAATACTACCTTTTTGTTCATAGGTTTTATCATTTGTGTCATCATATATCGTTTTAATTTAACTATCGGATGAAACCAATGTTTCTTCTAGTTCATTTTCGATGGGCTCACTAGATGATTTTGCACGAGTACTGGTTACGAATTCATTATTGTTTGTGGGAACACTTTGTTCGTCGTCCCTCACTTCATTTGGTACCTGCTTAAACTCTTCCCTGCTAAATCTTCTGTTACATCAACTTGATCCGAACCACTTTCGTTTATGAACACAACATCTCGACTAATTCTTGCTGATCGGATGAACACAACGAAAACCTTTTGTACCTTCAGAAAATCCTACGAAGACCAATTTTTGACTTTTTCTCCCATTTCTTCCGTTTTTTCTATGGGATGTGCACCATGACCGGACTACTAAATACTTAAAGATGACTAACATCAACTTTATTTCCCGACCAAACTTCTTCAGAAGTTGTTGTTTTAATGTGGGATTTGCTGATTGATTTAATATATATGTTGTCATGTTAACAGCCTCAGCCCAAAATTAGACATCCAGCTTCGAATCGAACAGCATACATTTAGCTTTTTCCACGAATTTTCGATTTGTTCTTTTGGCGATATCGTTTTACTGTGGCATTATCTGATCTTAATAATAGTCGTGCTCAATGCAGTAAAATATTTTAAACCTTCTATCAGCTACTAATCTTAAGTTGATTTTTATTCAAATTTGGCAAAAGTTATACAAAACGTCAAATGTCATCTACGATCTAAACCACACATATTCTTTAGAACGAAATTTTAATCTACTTAACTTAAGCTCTTAAGAACTGACTAGAATCCGGTATAATTGTTTTTACAACTGTAACATCTAGAATTAACGAATTTACGTAATTTCAAAATTTGCAAAATTTTCGGTTTTCCTGATAATCGTTACCTTGAAGTGGGCGAAATATTAGGCAGAACCGTGCAAAAAGGAAGAAACTATTACTGGACAATGCAGAAAATTATTTTTTTTTTGCACTATTTCAAAACATTTACAATTCTTACAATTTTGATTCAAATTTTACAAATTTCTGTAAAGAAGACAGAATGAATCTGATTCATTCTTATAAAATCATACACATTCTTATATACGTGCATCCCCACTCGTAATAATTCAGTCAGGTTCCTTGCGCTAAAGAGGCCATTTGTCTGTTCTGATTGGATGCAGAACATTTCAGAATGTTTGATGTCCTCCACAACAGAACAGCTTTCACATCACACTCAATCAAATTGCGTTCTTCAAACACTCTTGCCAAACCATGATTCAATCTCACATGTTCCATTGTTTGTTCTAGTGTCTCCTTTGATCTCCTTAAAAAAGGTCGACTCAAAGGAGAACTAACCAGCTCAAAGTACTTCTTGCTTTTCACCCGACATTTTTCAATAAACTCTCTCGCCCATTTTCTCCACAGATTCACCTGAAACATGCAAAGTACATCTCTTGCATCCATGAATTCATATTCATTTACACCTTCAACAAAGCAACCCTGTTTCGCAAGTATATCGGCTCTTTCAATACCTTCAATTTATTGGTGTAAAGGTATCCATTAAAGAATCTCCTCACTCCCACAAGATTTAAGGTACTCATGTAACATTTCACATGCATATTTCAATGAGTTCACCCACCCTTACTAAATAATTCTAACCCACTCCGGGAGTCGTAGAATAACACTACTCGCCTTCTCCCTTGTCTCCTTGCCAACTTGATCCCTTCCATAATTCCAATGAACTCTGAGGAACTTTTGAATTACGGACCGAATCTTGAAGATTACATTCATATTATCCAAGATCACCCTTGATCTTTGTCTCCTTTGGTAATCCGTCTTTCTTTGCAACCTCTCTTTCATTTCATTCACCAGTTTATTGTCCTTAGTCAACATCCGCACAGTCTCTCGCACGGTGATCCACTACCTCTTATAATTGAGAGGTGAGTCACCCAATCCAGATCACCCAATACCCATGGGGTTGATTTAATCGCCCCCAACACTGTTTTAGTTTCCATTGTGATAATAAAAACACATTATTATTATCAGGTTATGGGCTCAGGAAATAGTTCCGCGAATTACAGTCGAGTTTCTAAAAAAAAAAATAAAAAAAAAATGATTCCTATTCTGGAACACAATACATCGAATGTCGCTCAATTCGATGGTACGCATTTTAGCAAATGGAACTATTGACTTGGTATTCTTTTGGATGAAAAGGGATTACGTAAATTTCTCGAGACCGATTTAAATGATATTTTAAAAAGGAGGAAGATCAATTGCTGTATGGAAATATCAGGAAAGACGAGAAGTCATGTATTTCGATTTTCATGACAGTCAGCTGGAATATGTGAAGGACAAAATGACCGCAAAAGTTATGTTTGATAATATATCTTCAGTGTCCGAGCGAAAAAGCATTTCGGGACAAATTTGACTACGAAAACAGCTGCTGACATTGAAAATGCAAGATGGGGATAATATTAGTGATCATTTTTTGAATTTTGACAAAAACATTCATGATTTGAAATCAATTGGTGCAACAATGGAAATTATCGACGTCCTTTGCCATTTGTTGTTAAAATAATCGGGAAGCTACGATAACTTGGTTCCTGCAATCGAAACGATGAATCCAAATGATTTAACAGTGGTATTTGTCAAGCGTCGTCTGATTAATGAACATAAGGAACGAAACAATGGCGGCTCGAGTGGTAATTCAAACGTATCGTATGCAATGCACATACGAAATCCAAACTTTTTGTGTTTTAAATGCGGTAAAAAGCACACATAAAGTCTATGTGTTTCTCCGAATTTTTTAAGAATACGGAAAAATTAAATGCGAAAATCGAGTAATGCAAAAGATGCAGAAGGAAACATAACCTCAACTAAATTAAAAACGAATCTCGTGCGCGCATTTGATGTGTATGATAAATTTGAAGAAGCGAATGCATGTAACAACCGAACCATTAATTACGAAGAGTGTATAAACAAAACGAGTGAAAGTACGGATCAGAATCGGGACTCTGGTGCTACAAAGCACATGGTAAACAGCAGACATTATTTCAGCAAAATAGCAAATATGAATGAACTAACAATCCAGGGCCGTCACTCTTCAAATCGGTGGACATTTCCGTCGACGAATTATAATTTACATTAAAAATTTTTATAAAATACTTTAATCATTTTTTCAAATTTGCTTGCAAGTTTTCTATTATTTGGGCGAATAAATCCGCTTTGATTTACCCAGTCGGAAATATCCATCGATTTCAAGAATAGCAGCCGTGTGACCCTATTCTGGCTTTCCCTGGGAATAGGGAATTGGGAAAAATATTTTCATAGCATTTTTGCTAAAATTATACTTTTCTGGCCTACTGAAAGAATAAGTTTAGTGCAAAAATTTTCAAAACAAAGTGATTTGGGAAACTTTTGTTTCACAAAATTTTTGTAAGGGAAAAATATTTCCCCATTTAACTTTGTTTCGAAAATATTAACACCAATCATGTTCCCTTAGTAGGCTAGAAAAATACAGTTTAGACAAAAATGCTATGAAAATATTTTTCCTAATTCCCTATTCCCAGGGAAAGCCAGAATAGGGCCAGGTAGCAAAAAAAATCAACAATTGAAATCGAAACAGCAAGGCAAATTAGAAATTAAAGCTTTTTTGAACTGTGAATTTAAAGCGAGAGTGATTAATGACGTGCTGCTGGTTAATAATTTGGAACACAACTTGCTTTCAATAAATGCTTTGACCTATCGGGGATTTGAAATCAAATGTTGTCAAAGATTGTGTGTACATTTCTTTCGATAAAAATTTACAATTTGTTATCAAGTGAGCAACAATCGAATATGTTCCAAAGCATATTGCATTTTCGACTAGGACACTAACTGTTTTCGACATGAAAAAGTTAATTTGAAGAAAAATGGTTTTTGGTTTGGAGCAAATAAAAATAAACACCGAATTGAAATTTTGTGAATCATTCGCCTATGGCAGCGGTTTCCAAACTTTCTGATACTGCGACCCACATAAGAAAAAATAAAAAATTGGTGGCCCCCTTATTAGATAAAACAATAAAATAATATAAGCACATTTTCAAGTTGTAGAAAGTAATATATTCGTAGAATAAAACTAAACAAAAATTAATAAAAATTTAGTATGTATATTTATAGAAAAAAATTTAATGTGATGGATAAGCTTGTTTGTTCGCACAAAGTTTCTCAAATCGTGGTGTTATTGTTAAAATAGCCACCCGAAGTTCTTTTTCCACTACTAAACGATTTCGATATTTCGATTTCATAGCTGCTAAAGCAGAAAATCCGGTTTCGCATAAATATGATGCTACGAATGGTAACAGCACTATTATAGCTCTGTCCGACAAAGTAATATAATCTTTTTTTCGTTCCACCCAAAACTGAATTAAAGTATAACTATCAAATTCCTGTTGCAATGAAGTATCGCAAGACATTTCAATCAGTTGTTCTTTTTCAAAAATTGTCAATTCAAATGCATTGATTTATTTAAATCGCTTAATTTTTTAAAAATTTCAACTAAATAAGCAAGTTTAAGAATAAACTTATCGTTGCGAAAAGAAGATGCCTCATCTTTGTGATTTTCAGCAAGAAAGATCGCAATTTTGTCTTTAAGTTCGAACACTCTTTGAATAAGTTTTGAACGAGATAGCCAACGTACTTCACAATAATACAACAGTGATTTATATTCAGCTCCCATATCCTCACACAACTTTCCAAATAATCTCGTTTTCAAAGGACTGTTTTTGATATAGTTTACAAATACATATAGAAAAATGTCGATATTATCGGCATTTACAAGAAATTTGCATTAAAATTTAATGATTAAATTGATTTTTGTAAGTATTTTTTTTTAAATATGTAAAACAGAAATTAAAAACTTCACGACCCCCTTGAGGTTATTTTGCGACCCCCCCTGTGGGTCGCGACCCACAGTTTGGAAACCGCTGGTCTATGGTAAACAAACAAAAATGTCATTCACACCGAATAAACAATTACGATCGAGCCGAATTTTAGAATTAATGCACACAGACGTTTGTGGACCAATGAATGAACCAGTTTGGGATGGATCTCAATATTTTGTCACTTTTACTGATGATTTTACGCGTGCAACAATGTTCTTCAATAGTTGAGGCACGTCACGGTTGTAAAATTTTAATAGTGAAGGCTGACACATCGAACGAATTTAAAAAGTATTGCAAAGAAAAAGGATTTCAGATCATATATACGGTTCCATACAATTCTGAGATGAATTCGGTATCAGAATGATTAAATCGAACTTTGCAAGAAAAAACTCGAAGTATGTTAACGAGCGGAATAGAAGGACATTTCTGGAATGAAGAACTACAGCTTCAGCAAATTATTTAAAAAATCGATGTCTGCACTAGGCGAACAGTTTATTGATAAAGCGCCAGCAGAACTTTGGTATGGTACGAAACCAATCTGGTTCGGCATGTAACATTTGATGGAAGATAAATGCTGTACAAAGCAAAAATCATTGAAATACCAGATTCAGAGGTCGTAAGCGAACAAACAAATAAAAATAATACAACTGATGAACATTTCACCGATAAGGAAAATATACCAAGACAACAGTGTTAGTATGGACTGCACTGATAACACCGGTGACATCGAACTACGTAAATCCAATCGAAATCGAAAGTCAGTTCAACATTATGGTGCTTGGGAATACTCGTCATATTTTGCTCTATCAGCTCAGGAGTACGTACAAAATGATCCAACTTCAATTAAAGAAGTGAAACCACAACCAGATTGGCCACAGTGGAAGAATGCAATCCACGTAGAATGGAGGGGGAAAATTAAGGGAAAATTCATTTCGAATAAATGGGTTGTTTAGATTATATTGAGATGTATTCACTATAACTGCGAAACTGACGACATTTCGTGTATTATTGGTGATTGACTGATTGCGGTACACTATAATTATCATGTACATCAAATGGACGTCAAATGTGCATTTTTAAATGGAGAATTGAACGAGGATATATATATGAATCAACCAGAAGGTTTCAATGATGGAACAACAAAAGTTTGCAAATTGAAGAAATCGTTGTATGGTTTAAAGCAGGCTTCTAGAATGTGGAACAAGCGATTTCATAAATTTATGAAAAGTATTGAGTTCAAAGGCTGCTTATCTGATTTTTGCTTATACATCAGGATCTCTGATGGAATAGTATGGTACGTATTGCTATATACGTTGATGATTTACTGATCGTATGTAGTGATATTAAAAGTTCGAGATGAAACACCTAGGCAAAGCAGATACTTTTCTTGGAATTCATATTAAACAAGACGAAAATAATCATTTAATTTGTATGAGTCAAAATCAATATTTTCGAAAGATGTTACATAAATTCAACATGATTGATTGCAAGGATATAGCGAAAATTGAATAATTGCAGAGAACCATATCGAGAACTCATGGGATGTCTAACATATGCAGCATTAACCACTCGTCCGGATTTATGTGTAGCTACGAATTATTTTAGCCGATTCCAGTGTTGTTATGAACATTTAAAATATGCAAAACGGATACTACGACACATTCAAGGTACAAAAACCTCAAAAATGACCATTGGTTGGTTATATAGACGCCGATTGGGCAGGCGACATAAATTACCGGAAATCAACATCGTGTTATGTTTATAAAGTTTTTGGCAATGTGGTTAGCTGGTCTACGAGAAAGCAATCCACTGTTAGTTTGTCATCAACTGAGGCCGAGTACATCACATTAGCTAGTGGAATTTGTGCAAGTGGCTCCGAAGCTTGCTAAAGAACACAATCGAATGAAACACATAGATGTAAAATACAATTTCATTCGAAAATCAATTGCAAATGGTGATTTCGAGCTGAAATACATTCGAACGGAAGATCAATTAGCTAATATTATGACAAAGTGACTCAACTACAAGCTATTTGTGAGTAAAGTACATCGTGCGAATTTAAATTTAAGTTAATTTAAAGTTTCATAAAAATTAAGAGGCCGTGTTGGTTAGAGTAACTTTTTAACGTCACTCTTCCATGTTCATATATAAAGCGGAAAAGTTCGTGACGTTTTTTGGGGTGACATTGAAACAATTTTCAATATTTTTCTGCATGATTTCATCTACTTTTCCAGTGGTTGGTCAACCAGAGCGAGGTGCATCTTTGACATTTATATTTCCAGAACGAAAGCGCGCGAACCATTTCTTGCGAAACCAAAACATGTTGCGAAGATCTGTTGAAACTGCAAGTTCTCTTTGTATTTATTGTACAGTTTGAGTAATTTCGGTAACATCTGGAGTACCCTCTAAATCAATAATTATGTTATGTAATAAGCAAACGCACTTCATAATTAAATCTTTGTCAGGATAAATTTCAATCTCTAATTTTAAAATTCTCCATTTCACGGTTATAAAACCAAAAGCACATTCAACAAGGCGTCTTGCTCGAGAAAGGCTATGCTTAAAAACTTCTTCTGCTGGAGACAATACTTGTCCTAAAAATGGTCTCATTAAATGGTTTTTTAAAGGATACGCTGCATCTCCTACTAAAACATGTGGTACAACAATATTCGTGTTTGGTAGTGGTCTCGGTTGGGGAATGTTTAAAGTTCCCTGTTCGAGATGGTGGTATACAATGATGATGTTTTAAAGATCCCGCCATCACTCTG
The DNA here is from genome assembly GCA_947310385.1 of Nephrotoma appendiculata. Lineage (NCBI taxonomy): Eukaryota > Metazoa > Arthropoda > Insecta > Diptera > Tipulidae > Nephrotoma > Nephrotoma appendiculata. Next base: position 82,666,004 of record OX371224.1, on the reverse strand, counting down.
TTTTCCATAGCTCCCAATATCAACGCTTATACATTTGTAAATAGTTTGCGTCTACTAAACCTTGTAACACGGTAGAAAAATAATTCTTATAGTTTATATAAAAATCCTGAACTGGCTGGACATTTAATTCTAATGTACTTGCCATCGATAGCTCCGACACAATTAGGAAATTTCCATTTTCTATAAAACTACTCTGCAATTGATTCGAACATGGCTTCTGGAAATGGCATATGTTTTTCAAATAAAATATCCCATATATCTTCGCAGGTGTCATAAACAACTTGCCTAATTGCTAAAGATCGAAAAGAGGTCCCAGTGGCAAGATACCTGAAAATAAATAATGTTGCTAGAAAAAAAAACCTTCCATAATACAATGAAAAGCTTTTGGATATCGAAGAACAAAAATTAACCCATTTTAAACAGAGTTCTCAACAGCAACTGCCAACTAATAGAAAATTATTTGTAAGAAGCAAGTTTCAGGAATTGCTTCTGCAAGAACATGAAGCATTGTCTCAGAGTCAATATGCTTCTCAGCCTTCTTGTAGAAGACAAATATCAGGTCCATGTGCTCCTGTTTCAACACCGTCACCAGCTTTTAGATCTCTTACGAGTTATCTAATCGTTTATCGCCTCTTCAATCAGAAAATTGTTCCTGTTGCGATATTGTGACCAACATGGACCAGCCAATCAACGATATAAATAATTGAAATAAATTTACGTACCTTAATGTTACAATCAATTTTTCTTGCGGTGAAATACATTGTCGGAAATTAGAGTCATTATGAAGTCTAGTCTTAATAGCTTTTAATATATGATCAAATGTAATTAGAATCATTTTGCTATATTCAAAAAATGCTTTATCGTTATTTTTGATTTCTTCAAATGATCTTCCAAATTCACCGTTTTCAGCTCTAGATACAAAATAATCAACTACCCAACATCTTCTGGGATTTTCCAGTGAAAGAATTGTATTAAAGATGCTTCCAGCAAATACAATTTATTAGCAGGATCCATTTTCATGTCAATTGACAACAATACGTTTGTTTTTGTACTACAATTTCGCAAACAATGTAAACACTTTAACTTATGAATTTGTACGACTGAATTTCTTACGAATTGGGTGAGAACAAATTTTCTCACGAATTCGCATCCAATGTAACCGCAGCCTAAGTCTATAATCTCAAAGACTCTTTGCAATACTTCGTTGTTGACTTTGTATGAAGTAATTAACGGATTTCTTTTATGATGAAAAAATTTCTTTTATACGATATAAGTAAAGCGAGTTTCGATCACGCCACTCACTTAATCTATTGGAACACGGAAGGTGTCGAAAACACCGGTGTGAAGTTTTTGGACACTTTTAGTTTTTTGGACACTTTTATGGACGCACTTTCTACGTCTCATTTCGAAATGGCATTAGGTGATTTCAATTCCATAATGTATCCCCTTTCAAACCTATATAGCCACTATGGGAGCCAATCTCTGAGATTTGTGTAATTTACCATAACCTACAACGACATCCTTGCAAAAAAAAATTTGATTTTTTTTTTGTATTTACATTTTTTAGAAATGTTCACGTGTGCAAATATTTACCCAAAATCGAAATTATGTCTAAAAAAATGTTTTTTTGGACAATCGCGTAAATTTCTGTCCAAATTATAAAAGTGTCCAAAAAATTAAAAGTGTTCAAAAACTTCACACCGGTGTCGAAAACATATTTTTCCGTTGTCTTTTCAGCCATTACTTAAAAACTTAAAATTATTCTGAGTTAACAAATCCGGCATATAATGCTACTAACTTAAAGATAAATACTTAAACCTGGTTTTTATAAGGCGGTATGTTCTCGAGAAATTCTGCACCTTCTTAGCCGTTTAAGCTCTATATTCTATGAAAATTTCTTGATTTAATACAAAAAAGTCATAAACCATTATTGAACAGAGTGAAGCCCGATTTTAATAAATTCCGAAAATATCTATTTTATTAGCCGACTTTGGTTGCGGTTCATTTGTACGTTACACATTTCCAGTTTCATTTGACGAAAGATTAAATGTTGCAAAATATCATTAATGTATGTCAACTTTTTCCAATCAGATAATTTACAACAAAAAATATTTAATGTATTCAAAAGCACATTTGTTCTCTAAATCCTAGTAAACTTTTACACCCACCCACCTCCCCATTAAAACATGTTTGTGTATCTATTTAATTGACAAAACATATTCTATTATACCTCGTATATTTGTGTGTGTGTGTGTGTGTGTGTGTGTGTGTGTGTGTGTGTGTGTGTGTGTGTACAGTGTATTAGACACAACCTGTACACCCTAATAAGAAGAAGAAGAACAATAGTTTTCTCTCTGTTGTCGTTTGATAAAACTAATAAAATTTAATTATCCTTATCAATAATTAAAATTATCTCAAGAAATGTTAAAATACAAAATCTTTTTGTATTTTGTATCTCGTATAGTAAATCGACATGACAGGTACCGTTTGATGTTCTACATATAAATATACAAATACGTAATTAAAATTGGGAGGTGCCTTATAATTATCCTGTGTCCCACCCCCCGATTTACTTACATACATAACTTTGTTTATTAGTTAAATAAATAGGAATAATATTTTGATTAAAATACAAATAAAATACCCTTTTGACCAAAAACATATAAACCGAAATTTCTTACAAAAATGTTTTGCCGAAAATACATTGGCCCTTCTGCCATCATCAGTTCGACCTTTTTTTGTTCGATCTGTGATTTGGTCAGTCTATAATGAAAATTTATTACAATTTAATTTAATTAAATAATCGGAAAACTCTATTTATAAATAATGTGTATTAGTGGGTATTTTTTATAGTGGTCAATCGCAATGTGATATCAGAATCCGACCAATATTGATGAGGGTACAAAATATTTTATCGTTTGATTTAATTTTGATTTGAAATCTTCCAAGAAATCACATACCGATCGAACGATACAAATTTTATTTCTTTTTAACTGATTCCCTCTCACTGTATACTCGTTCATATATGATGTGCATGTGGCATCTACACAGATTGTAATTGACAGATGATCAACCGAGCGTGCGGTAATTTATACACAGTACTCGTATATTTCAATTACATAAATTTTATTATTAAATTAAAAGTCAACAAAAAAATGTCTTAGAGGTTAATTAAAATATATCAAATGATCATAATCGGGCGTGACCTTCAAATTGAATTTATTAGTTTTAATTTAATTGAAAAAGAATTGTACATATATAGTTTGATGTTAGTCATATGTGACGATATGGTCGATTAGTGTATTAGACCAAAAAATAGTGTTCACTGAATTTTTAATAGTTGGTAGTTGTAATAAAAATGTCATCGCATTTATAGCAACCATGTATGGATATTAATTATGATCGATTGGTGTGTACACAAATTATTGTGGGTAGATGCACCACTGTAAACGGAATAAAAATATATTTTATTTAGGTCTTAGCAGACACCTGTTATCGATCTCGTTCGAGAGAAACCAATGCGAAGCGAGGAAATAATTAAGTGGGATGTGAACCAATCTCTATATACATACGGCACAAAACATTTCGTAAAATTTAAATTTGGAATAGAAATTTGCGGGTTTTAAAAATATTTTAATATTATGCCTTTTTCATCAGATTCTAAAAGAGAGCAAGATTCGTATAGCTTCTTTGTACCCTTATACTGGGTACGGACCTTATACTATAATATTGCGTTTTGTACCATATCTCGTTTTGTCATATCTCGTTTGAAATATCGCGGTTTTGAAATATCGCGTTTCGAGCGGATCCGGTTCAAACAATTATACAACATAAACACAAATCAAGCAATTTCTGACATTGTTCAAACTAATTTATTTCAAATCAAGTCATTACAACATTACAGTGAAAATGAGGATAAAAATTTACAAACGAGAACTAAACCAGCTGCGTTCCATTGAAAACCAACAATTTAAAACAAACACAAATCAAAACCAACGACATGAATCGATCAAATTCATAAGATCATATTCATCAGATATAGTTAAGAAGCCAACGAATCCATTTGTTCATCGATCAACCAAACCAAATCGTTAAATTATCCCAAGACGTTCGTTCAACATATTTAGTTCATAAGCAAACGAGCCCAGATGCTTAAATTACAATCATTCAATCATCAAATAAATCACATAACAGTTATTCAAACCCAGAAATTCTTTTAGTTATGTAGTTTTCGGTGGCAAAAAAAAATTGATCCCACTTTTGGATCAATTTTTTTTTTTTTTTTGACAAAGAACACAAACAAAACTCACTTTAATAAACACAACTTGCGCTTTAAATAATCACAAATATAATAAAATAGAAGTGGCACGATGTCTTTTTTGACAATTTCACATGACGTTTAGTTTTTTTTTATATGTGAATAAACGACAACAAATATCCAACAAATTTTTTGGATTTTATAATTGATCCGGGATCAAAAAATAAAAAGACAAAACATGTAAACAAAGCTATGTTGGATCAAAAATTTACGTCAAATTATTGATCTGGGATCAAGTTTTTTGTGCCACAGAAAACGCTATTAGTAAGCAAACGAGCCCAGACCCGAGATTTCGTTACACACCCCATATTCCCAAATACATTTTCGGAGGTTGTTCTTATTATCAAAACGTTAAACTTATCCGAGGCTTTTAGGTACATTTTATAACCAGATTTTTCAGAGAGCAGGTAGTTGGCTTGCCGCTCAACCCTCTTCTTGGGTTGAAACGTGTGTGGGTTACGGACTAGTGATATACATGTGCATAGCAAGCTCCTTGATATAATACAGATGCCCAATTCAGAAATTGGCTTTTCCATCAAATATCGAGTACAGTAATTTATCATCGACTTTTGTCCAATCAATCAGGTGGCCATATTCCAAAACTTCTTCTAAAATCATTTAAGAATCCTATTTCCATCCAACATACCCAATACCATCGTCATCGGTTTATAAATTATCGAGTTCCGTCCCAGGTAGCCATATTCTAGAACTTCTTCCAAAAATCATTTAGGAATCCCATTTCCATCCAACATACCCAATCCCATCATAATCGGTTTACAAACTAGCGAGTTCCGTCCCAGGTAGCTATATTCCAGAACTTCCTTTAAAAATTATTTAAGAATCTGAAACGGGTTTACCTTAGCAATAGCTAAAGCCAACCCGGTTTCATAGATTTGCCACTATCCTCTGGTGCCCCATGCGGCGTTGATTCCCCCAGCTCAGCTTAGTAGAGGGGAACGGTGTGGGCACCCAAGACAACGGCCTAGATTACCGCATTTAATAGAAAAAAAGACGAATAAACTGGGGAAGGGTAGAAATTGGGGTATCGTACCCCGAAGTAGTGGGTTAGCCTATCAGCCCATTACATGGGCGGCCTTAACCGTGGTTGTATATGTTTAGGAATGTCTAGTCAGACATTTCACCCTAGCCTAACTAATTTAAAATTGATTTGGCTCATAGGCTCATAGGGAAACCCAAACCCTGAGATGACCAGAGATCTCATGCTCTATTCGGAACGGACATGGTGAAGCGTTTCAGTCTTTAGATAGCCCAACGTTTCGGACGCCCCACACCCTGATATAGTCTCAAAGTCGGGCACTTAACTTAGTTATTACTAATTATTAAATCTAAATCGTAATATATTCATATTCAATTATGTATTTAATTTTGAAAACTGTAAATTATTGTAAACTAATTTACATATTTTGACTGATCAATTTTAGGTTCAATCAACAAGTCATTTTTTTTATTTATTTATTATTTGAATGAAATTAAAAACAACCTTCTAGAGTACATATATCAATTATTTGGATGTTATTCACTAAGCAGCAGGCGTCAACGTTATTACCAATGGGGATCTTTTGATGGTTACGCTTTTGTTGAATCCGCACAAAACATCACACATACTCTTGACATCCTATTATTTAATGCTGCTCTTGGAACGCTTCTTGGCTTGGTGTAGCGCAGTGGCGTTTGCGCAGTTATCTAGCTATTTATCCGCAAAAACAAAAAATGTTTCTGGATCAGTTGCTGTTGCGGCGCTTAAAGGAATGGGCTCTTGTGCCTTCACACATGCTGTTCGGGTAATCGCAGGGACATCAGGACCGGATAACCCGAATTTGATGACAACGGTTGCCTGTATTGCTCATGCAGTAAAGACATTAATTTGGTAACTACTGCAAATGATGGTTGTGGTGCTCGCCATATAGTGATATTTGTAGTTGAGTGACAAAATTTAACTGTAGTCATCCTTGTACATGACCTAATTGGCTTCGTTTATGTTATTTTATGTAATCTCACAAGTAGACAGCACCATATTTTAGTGTGAAGTTTGATGTCTAGTTCAAACTGGTTCACTCTTCATTGGACCTGTTTTTGTCATATTTTTACAACTCTCATCCTCTGATGCTTTAGCATTTAGATGATTTTATCTGGTCAATTAGCTCGGGAGTCGCACCACAATGGACCTGCTGTTTGCTTTGAAGGTTGCTCTCACGGCCAAAATTGGCTTATATGTGTTGGCTTGTCATCCGTCACTGAATATTGTATCTCGGTGTGCAGCTGCCCAAAAGTGATTTATGACTGTGATCTTTGGTGGACATGACGTCCAGATATTATCGATTCCCTTATAATGAAGTGTTAACTTGTCATCATTATTTGATTTGTTATCACTGGTGTGGTTACTTTAATTGGTGTGATTCGTGATGTTCTCGAGCCGTGTGACATTAGTGCGTTCAGCCGTTGGCAATTTTGGTGTACACTTTCTCCTGGTCTGCTGGTTCTTGGTGTTCTTAAAAATTGATATACACAACTCTAAAATTCCAAATTCCGATAACCTTATTGCAAAAATTTTTAGATTCTCTAACCAATAATTTATAATTTTTTTGAACTTTAAGCTTAACCTATCGCCTATCTATTATAATAGATGGCGCTACCTCAATCCCACTTTGCTAACTTATCTGAATGGGGTTGAGCCAACCTCACCTTTTTTTAAACTAAACTTAATGTTATATTTTCCTAATCCTAACTTCTACCGTAACTAGCGATGCTGGCATATTCATAATATCGCGCGCAATATACCCGCCTTCACTTTACCATTACATCACCTATGTTAATGGAGGTTCATAGATGGTCTAAAGGGAAAATGGTTGAAATGCGCGTCCACGTTTTTTTCGGCGACGCTTCCAATTGCGGTATTTAAAAACATCGGTACGACATCGCATGCTGTGAAATAATTTAAAAACTTTCGGAATGAACGCAATTTGTCTTGTGTAATCCTTATGTTATTACTATAATAAGGGTTGCAAGGAATTGGTGCAATATCAACCCGTTGGTTAATAAACTGCTTCGATTTTTGTGCTTTTTTAAATGGCCTTTTGTGAGAACTGCATGGTAATGGCTTGTGCAAGTTACATCTCTTCTCCTTATTACTGGGAGATGAGGTCGTCTTGCTTTTGGTTGATCTTGTTATAATTTCATTTCCTAATTTGATAGGTAATGAGTCACCATTTAATTCGGCAATCTTGTTACTGGATGTCGATACTAGGCCTGCTGCACTATTTGTTGGTAGTTGCATATCAGAACACAAACTACTGTCTGCAAGGTTCTTACCACAACTCAGGTCCATCTCTTGCTTCGCATAAATGAGGCCTACTTTAGTTTCACAAGTAATTTCTTGCGGTGATGGTGAAGTTAAAGTAACTTGTGGCATCGTTTCGACAACTGGTAGTACTCGTTCACCAGAAATAGTATGTAGATTCCCCCGTTCATCACCCTGGTCAACTACACCACCCGAAAGATAGTTATCAACTTCTGAGAAACAGGTTGACGATAGGCTGTATGATGCTGTGCCAACAGAACCCCAAACGCCATTTAAATTTGACGCTGATTGTAACATTATTTGCAACATTTGTGGCGATGGTTTATTACTAAGTTTGTTTTGAACTACCTGATGATTATGTAATTCTTGCGTGCGACTCGAAAATGATCTAGCTGGTATAATTTTAACCGAACTATATGAATCGTTTAACTGGGATGTTCGTGGTGCTGGCGGTGGAATCATGATTGATTTTTGTGACATGCATTGCTCATTGATCACTTTTGGCAATAACCTGAGTTCAGTTAACGTACCACATGGTGGAAGCAGCGGATTTTTTTGCTGATGTTGCCCATCATCGGTAATGCTCAGGAGTACTCTGGTTTGGTATGACACCACCACTAATTTGTTTAATTCATTGTCGAATTCTCGCAGCGTCATCTCCTGCCGTATTATGGACCACCCGATATCCCTTAGTTTGTTCCATGTGTGTTTCATCTCGACAATTACATCACTAAGTATTACGAAATTGGAGCTACGGTCGATTCGACCTAAAACATGAAGCAGTTTGGTAAAAAAAACTAATTTTAATTCATCCCCGGTGGAACCACCCCATATCCGAGTTCTGAGCAAATTCTTAACGTACCCCAACTTCTTAAAGCACACTCGCGCCTCTTGAAATGGGCATTCTTGGGCTGCCCTATGTGCAAATAGCGGTGCACAAAGAAAGCCTCTTCGCTCTCGTTTAAGAGCTTCTTCTAGCACAATTATCGCTTGTCGTCGAGCCTCATAGCGAATACCCCTTATATCACATTCTACCATGAGCTCGTCTGTAGACAATAGTTCCAGCTCCATTACTATTTAACTAAAATTTCTTAACCTAAAACATCTAAACTAAATTAAAAATAAAAATTCATTGTAAAATTTATAAATAAAACAAATACAACCAAAGTCAATTCCACCGCCGCAACGGGGTGACGATTAATTTTTTGCAATGGGCGTCTTAACGTCTATTGCGCGATCCTCACTGCCATTGTGAATCAGTAAACAAAAGTTCATTATTGTACCCAAATGATAACGACACTGTTTTTGTCGGTTTTACCACAATTGGCAGTCATACTCTAACCCTTAGAGGAGCTCAACCGTGCGATCGACAAACACTTCGTCATGTCAGTCAAATATCGTTAGCGAGTTCTTTTAATTAAGGCCCTCGAACGACAGTTGCTATTGGTTTATTAATCGGGAGTGACAACACGCCAGTGATCACTAAGGATTTGCACAATGCAGCATGACTTCACTTAGCTTATGTCCAATCCTGGCGTCTTATATTCGTCCACTAATAGTACCTAGGTTTGAACAGCTATGTGGGCCATACCCTGGACGTAGATAAAGCTAGATTTGGTGGACTGGCGAACCTCATCCCTATAAGGATGAAAATTAAATTTAAATTGTTGAGGTGAAAACAAAACGCAAAAACCTAAATATACATTGTATTACAGGAAATCCATATTTTAGTCGAATTTGACAAATTTATCGTTACTTTGAGTAATTTCTTACTACAATCTGGATAACAATTTTGGAGTAGAATGGAAGGGCAACCTCACAATCTGATTCGGGATATGGAACGACAGGGATCACATCACTCACCCTTGCCTATTCAGTATTGTAAAATTGTTGGTTGTACACGGTACCGAAAACCGTACAACATTTGTGTTAGTGTATAGGACGAACCCGTTGGTTACCACGTTGGAACCTCTTTAGTAAAGAGAGTGGATCGCCGAGTTCCATAAATCACCACAAATACCAATTCACCCCCCGGAGTGTGGGTTGGGACACAGGCGAATTGAATATTCGGAGATCAGGTACAGGACGACAATGTAAGAACTCATCTGTGTGTGTATGACCAACCCAGTATTAAGTCAGGCACACCGAAAAGACGTGACCGCTGCCATACTCACACAAAAAATAGTTTCTTATTCTCTTCCCTTCAGATTCCTTACACTATTTCACACTTAATTCACTTTTCACTAAAAAAAATTAATTTGGCCAAATTCTGGCCACACTTAACACTGAATTAAAAATTTGAAATTTAATTCAAACTTGTGAATTTGAATTCTCAAGAAAAATTTAAATTTCATACCTTAAATAGCGAATTTAAATATTTTGGCTATTGACAGCATGATGTTTGCATAAATGGGATGTAGTTGAAGATATTATCTTCAAGGTCATGCCGATGTAGAAGTAGATTTTATTGGGATGGGTTGATAACGGAATTAGGTTTAATTCCGTTACAAATCCCATTTCCATCCAACATACCCAATCCGATCATAATCGGTTAAGAAACTACCGAGTTCCGTCCCAGGTGGTCATATTCCAGAACTTCTTACAAAAATCATTTAAGAATCCCATTTCCAAAATCCCATCTTTATTAATCACTTAAGATGGGAATGGCCGAATCCAATAAAATTTTATAAACCGAAGACACTTTTATTTTTATTTACAAATCATTTTGTTATACCGGCAATTTTACAAACTACGATAAACTAGCACACGATAAATTGTTCACACGATAAATTGTGTCCACGGTAAATTGTGTATACCACAAACTGTTCTATGGTTAAATGTTCACGTTAAAATGAAACACGATAAATTGTTTACGATAAAGAGACCGTCACCCTTATTTAAGAACGTACATTTTTTTATTAGTCTCGGAAAGGAGAAATGCCGTTTGTAAGGCTCACTTCCCGTTAGCAGTTTCAGCACTTATACCTGAAACGGTATTTTGGGAACGTATTTATGCTAAATATATGCTGTTTATGGTAGCAAGAGTTTATCGACAACAGCATAAAAATTGACTAGAAAGAATAATTTTCCTAAAAGATATTTCACAGAAAACACAATTTACCGAAAAGAACAGTTTCCAGAATCACAGTAAACAATATTTCACCAAAAGAGACAGTTAATCGAAAAATGAAGCTTGAATTAGCGATTCAATATAAAAACGAGTAGGGACTACTCAGGGTCCGTATTTGGTAGAGATTTGTGTGATAAACGATCAGATGTGATTACGTTAAGTCATAATTTAGGGAAAATTCGTGTAAGAAGAGGTCCAGTCAGGTAAAGAATTTAAAATATGTTGAAGTTATGCTATTTTTTGATCCTTTATTATTTTGGAGTTTTGTTGATTTTGATGGAATTCCGAAAACGGGCAATTTGCATGAAGATAGCGATTTCTAGACATGTTTGGATAAAACAGAGTTTATAATAAAAATGGGATCCAATTTGAATCTCGGATGCAGTTTTAAAAAATTAGTAATGTGAATGGAACTATGTTTTATTGTGAAAGTATAATTTTGATTTATAAATGTGGTATTGGAAAATGGCTATTTTAGGATTCAATGTCAATTTATTGGAAACAGTTCAAGGAACGACAATTCATCGAATAACAATACATCGAAAACCTCAATTCACCGAAAATACAATTAACCGAATTTTTACCGGTAATTGAAAATATTAAATTTCATTAAATTGTTGTTTTCGATAAATTGTCATTTTATCTCACAATTTTAATCACTTTTAGTAAACGAATGATCGAATGCCAACCCGAATTTGGTCATAATCGGTTAAAATGTGCTATTCGTTATAACAGTTTTCCAGGATCTAATCGGTTTACCAAAGTTAGTTCGGTGAAAACGTTAATTTGCCCAAAATGGCCATTCGGTTATTTACAATTAGTCAGAGTAAGTGACCTGTTTATTTTCCTATTTTCGATTTCTTCATAAAAGTTTTATTCGACGGGAAGCAAACAGCGAATGCATACCAATTTGCCATTTTTGGTACTTCAGTTGGAACTCATTGTGAAATCTTATTTTAATCATGTAAATCTACTTTCATCCGCAAAGGGGAGACTTAGCTTAAAATGCTTAAAACTTCCAATTTTTATAACCACACCCAGACTGCATCTTGGAACTCAATTTTTGTGAAATTGTTTAATTGTATTCAAAGTGCTCCTATATCCAGAACACGTGTTTACATTTTGCAGAATCAAAAACATTCAGAAACCTAAAATTTCAGTATTTCAGACTCAACATCCTATTATCATAAAAGCAAACTAAATTTCACCCCAATCGGTAGGGATGATGGCTTTTAGTTTCAAGGAACTCATCGGATTTGCATTTTCATCAAATCTCACGAGTTTAATAATAAGCTTGGTAGTTTTAACTGGCTATTTTCAGACCTTTGATGGAAACTTATAGCATTCCATTTTTATCATTTAAAAATAGTGTCAGCTTACATTGCTCACTTCAATTACCTTAGTTCCTTTGAAATTTGCCTTTTAGCCTTGAATTCTATTTTTATCACGCTTCTGAAACTTACAGAACCTATGCTTAGTGGTTTTACATTAAAAAGCCTCAACTTAAAATTTTAAAAACAATGAAAACTAAAAATTTCAAGGAACTATTTTGTGTTATTTAGTTAAGTTATTTTCAGTTTTTGACCAATATCTCAAAAACTTGGATATTGGCCAAAAACGGAAAATAACTTATATAGCCGCAGAAAATCTAAAAATTATGGTGCAAATTCTAATCCATAAATTTTTTCCGAATTGTCCCTGTATGCAATGCAAATTTTTCAAAATTTAATTAAGAAATAGCCGAGTTCCCTCCAGTTTAAAATTTATTTATATCGTGTAAAATGTACAGTACCATTTTTCATAAGGACTGGTTAGGAAATGGTCAGTTTAGTCCAGCACGAACAGATCCTAGAATTTTGTCCAAAACTTACTTTGAAATCCCTGATCAATACTACTATCTAAATTTCATTGTAAGTCGTTAAGAATGGCGGAATACTGTTAAATTTCATATACCGAGTTCCTTTACTTCGGTAATCAATCAATTTGCTATTTTAAGGATCACTTTTAATATTTGATTTCGCTTAGATGTTTTATTTAGTGAAAAAAGTGGTGCATAATGAATAAAAAATTTCCGGTGGTAATTACATAAAAAACACATATTCTCTTTAGTGATAGTGCTAGCGCCGCGAGTACCGTAATATCTTATTTTCCGCTGTCAAATTTCCGCTATCTTATAAAGCATCTTTTTAACCATTGCCGAGACAAGCAGCAAATGCAAATATAATAGTCGTAAACAAAGTACATAGATGATCTTAACATAAGGCATATCACCTTATTGGATTTAAAACTAAAATCAATAATAACTTAAGATTCAGAAAAGCTCCAGGTTATGACTTAATTAATGGGCAAATTGTGAAACCCCCATGCCCGAGAAAGGTTAACTGAAATTAGTTCAAAAAATGCAGCCTTCCGATTGAAATATGTTCCACGTCAATGTAAGGTGGCTGAAGTGATTATGATTCCTAAACCAGGTAAACCAACAAACGATAAAAAATCATATAGACCGATATCTCTACAATATACCTACGGTCATATTAAAATTGAAAAACTGTTGCTGGAGAGACTCAAACCTCTTATAGGGATGAGAGATGTTTAAATCCACCACACACCAATTTAGAGAAAATCACTCTACAGTTGAACAAGCTCACAGAATAACGAATGTCATAGAAGAGGAACTTGAGGGCTTAAATTTAAACTACATCGGGATCTGTCTAAGCAATTTTATCAAATCCTAAAAAACCATACATAGCAGCTCGACACTTTAGAGTCAAATTTGAAAATGAGTACTACGAGAGACTTACCAAATATTCAAGACAGTAGCAACATTTGCAGACGATACAGTTATCCTAGCAGTCGGAAAAGATATTTCGGAAGCAACAAGCAAACTTCAAAATGCGCAGTTAACACTGTGAGCAACTGGACTAAAAAATGGCGCATCTAATTCTATGTGCAAATACAGCTTCATATGCAAATCCAGCCGGGCTGGAAGTGGCCAGTCCTAATATTGAATAAATAAACAAATTTATTAACAAAAAAAATATATGTTCCGCATTGCTCCTGCAGAAACTGCTTGAATCGTTGGCGCAAATAAAAGCGACTTAAAATATTTGTTCGCAGGAATTGTTAACTTTGCGACTACATGCAGGCTTCGGTACCTTTTAAGTAACCCCCAAACCATCGTCCAACGTCACACAATTCCGTATTATATTGTTATAAATTACCGTAATCGCTACCTAGCCGTGAGACACAAAACACCGTGCACGCAGAAACAGGCAATTCTTTTGAAATGTTATGCAAAAAATAACGACGATAAATTAAAAAAAATGTCATTAATAGAAAATTAGTGTCACATTTCATTAGACTTTTTATAGTTTATATATACATTTTATTGATGTAATTTAGCTATAATTTTATAGTAAAAGAATTGTATGTAAGACGACTCGTATCTGTGATTATAGAGCCAGCGCAATTTTCTAAAGAAAAATAAATGTGCGACAATAAAATATATATGTATGTATAGCTAGGTAGGCTACATACGTCAGATGAGATTACACTCAATAACTTGCTTTAAGCTCTTTTTTAATGTCTAAACAAAATTTTCAACACGTTTTATAATTTTATCTCTTGCCGATAAATAAAAGCAATAAATTTATTTATTTATTTATTATTTAGATTTTCATCTCAATTTACATGAATAATAATAATAATAATAATACGAATATGCTAGATAGTAAAAGATGCCGAGTTTGTATAAATCTAAACAGGTAATAAAAAAAAGCTTCTCGTATTTGTTGTTGGATTTTTCTAATTAATTTTTTTTTTTTTGTAGATGATGTATAGCTAATTTGTTAGTTCAATAGAATTGTAGTTAATCGACGTTAAATGAATTATTTTCTATATCAAAATATAATTTGCATTTTTAACGACATTAATTTTAGAATGAATAATTAAAAAAAACTGTAATTTATCTGGTACTTGCGGTACACACCAAATATTCCGCGAGATGAGTTTATTAATAGCGCAACACATCGCCTTCACCAACGCGAATTCTTTGTATACATATGTATGTATGTGGGGTTTTAATTGAAATACAATTCATTATTGTAGAATTAAATTTAATCGATAATTAAAAAAAATTGTTTTTTAGAATTGTGTTAAGGTTATGTTTGGTTTGTTAACACTTGTTTCGACCCACACTTAGATTTAATCATAATCTGATCCATATATTTTAACGTAAGCGCAAGTTATGTTCGTAGATATAGAATAGGTTATTTTTAACCGATTCAGATATAACTCTAAGTGTCTAAGGCACGGATCACAAAAGCGTGACACGCGTGCCAAACTTGGCATGTTTAAAAACTCCGCCGGCAATTATTCATAAAAAAAAGAAAATAGCCAAATAAAATCAAAAATGAAAAAATCTCGACTTTTAAAACTTTACTCCACCTCTGGATTGTGTTGTTATTGTGATGCAAGGCATTTGGTGGCGTAGAATTTTTTAAAACCGCTCTTACAAACTACCCAAAATCGCTTTTTTGAGAATTTTGTTAGCAAGGATAAAATACTTAGACGCTTACATGACATTCCATTAAGTGCAAATACGGTAAAGGACCAGATTTTAAAAATGAACGAAAATGTTAGTGATCAGTTAATATCTGATCTCTGTGCAGCTGAAGTGTTTGCATTGACAGTTGATGAAAGTACTGATATAAACTCCGATGTCAGGCTAGCAATTACGGTATGTTATACTGCAGGTGGAATAATTCGGGAAAAATTGTTGAAACCCGGACTTTACCTGAATGAACAAGAGGTGTTAATATTCTGAAAGTTACCTCTAGGAAGTTAGCACGATAAATTATCCCGAAAAACTATTATAGTTAAATATGGCAAGACTATTATATATTTACAGAATATTTTAATACTATCCTGATAGTCAAGTATATATAATTAATATTGCTGCATATAAATCAAATATATCACGAGATTAGCTATAATATATAGTAAATTATTATATAGTTTTGTAATATTATTATCACGAAATTTTTAATTACAATTATATGTACAAAACATATTATTATTATTTAACATTTCGTGATAAATTTTTATATCACCTCGAAAAAATTACACTAAAATAATTCACATCAATATAATCAAAATTAATAAAATATAAAAAAAAACTAATTCAAATATTTAATATTAGAAAAACAACAATTTAAACTGGTAAGAAGATATAAAAAATAAACTTTAGATATAGCTGTGTGAAGTCGTAGTAGATATCAATTAACAGAGCAAGGTTGGTATGGAGTTTGTAGAGGAAGGATCCACCTTTCAAATGCCCAAAAATTTAAATCAAGTCTATTAGTTAAATTTTAGATATAGTCGATTGAAGTCGTAGTAGATATCAATTAACAGAGCAAGGTTGGTATGGAATTTGTAGAGGAAGGATCCACCTTTCAAATGCCCAAAAATTTAAATCAAGTCTATTAGTCAAATTTTAGAAATAGTCGTGTGAAGTCGTAGTAGATATCAATTAACAGAGCAAGGTTGGTATGGAATTTGTAGAGGAGGGATCCACCTTTCAAATGCCCAAAAATTTAAATCAAGTCTATTAGTCAAATTTTAGAAATAGTCGTGTGAAGTCGTAGTAGATATCAATTAACAGAGCAAGGTTGGTATGGAGTTTGTAGAGGAAGGATCCATCTTTCAAATGCCCAAAAATTTAAATCAAGTCTATTAGTCAAATTTTAGAAATAGTCGTGTGAAGTCGTAGTAGATATCAATTAACAGAGCAAGGTTGGTATGGAATTTGTAGAGGAAGGATCCACCTTTCAAATGCTCAAAAATTTAAATCAAGTCTATTAGTCAAATTTTAGAAATAGTCGTGTGAAGTCGTAGTAGATATCAATTAACAGAGCAAGGTTGGTATGGAATTTGTAGAGGAAGGATCCACCTTTCAAATGCCCAAAAATTTAAATCAAGTCTATTAGACAAATTTTAGATATAGTCGTGTGAAGTCGTAGTAGATATCAATTAACAGAGCAAGGTTGGTATGGAATTTGTAGAGGAAGGATCCACCTTTCAAATGCCCAAAAATTTAAATCAAGTCTATTAGTTAAATTTTAGATATAGTCGGTTGAAGTCGTAGTAGATATCAATTAACAGAGCAAGGTTGGTATGGAATTTGTAGAGGAAGGATCCACCTTTCAAATGCCCAAAAATTTAAATCAAGTCTATTAGTCAAATTTAAGAAATAGTCGTGTGAAGTCGTAGTAGATATCAATTAACAGAGCAAGGTTGGTATGGAGTTTGTAGAGGAAGGATCCACCTTTCAAATGCCCAAAAATTTAAATCAAGTCTATTAGTCAAATTTTAGATATAGTCGATTGAAGTCGTAGTAGATATCAATTAACAGAGCAAGGTTGGTATGGAATTTGTAGAGGAAGGATCCACCTTTCAAATGCCCAAAAATTTAAATCAGGTCTATTAGTCAAATTTTAGAAATAGTCGTGTGAAGTCGTAGTAGATATCAATTAACAGAGCAAGGTTGGTATGGAGTTTGTAGAGGAAGGATCCACCTTTCAAATGCCCAAAATTTTAAATCAGGTCTATTAGTCAAATTTAAGAAATAGTCGTGTGAAGTCGTAGTAGATATCAATTAACAGAGCAAGGTTGGTATGGAGTTTGTAGAGGAAGGATCCACCTTTCAAATGCCCAAAAATTTAAATCAAGTCTATTAGTCAAATTTTAGATACAGTCGATTGAAGTCGTAGTAGATATCAATTAACAGAGCAAGGTTGGTATGGAATTTGTAGAGGAAGGATCCACCTTTCAAATGCCCAAAAATTTAAATCAAGTCTATTAGTCAAATTTTAGAAATAGTCGTATGAAGTCGTAGTAGATATCAATTAACAGAGCAAGGTTGGTATGGAATTTGTAGAAGAAGCATCCACCTTTCAAAAACCTAAATAATAAATCGAGTCTATGAGACAAATTTTAGATATTTTAATTTAAATTTTAAAATTTTATATAAATTTTTGGGCATTTGAAAGGTGGATCCTTCCTCTACAAACTCCATACCAACCTTGCTCTGTTAATTGATATCTACTACAACTTCACACGACTATTTCTATAATTTGACTAATAGACTTGATTTAAATTTTTGGGCATTTGAAAGGTGGATCCTTCCTTTACAAACTCCATACCAACCTTGCTCTGTTAATTGATATCAACTACAACTTCAATCGACTATATCTAAAATTTGACTAATAGACTTGATTTAAATTTTTGGGCATTTGAAAGGTGGATCCTTCCTCTACAAATTCCATACCAACCTTGCTCTGTTAATTGATATCTACTACGACTTCAATCGACTGTATCTAAAATTTGACTAATAGACTTGATTTAAATTTTTGGGCATTTGAAAGGTGGATCCTTCCTCTACAAACTCCATACCAACCTTGCTCTGTTAATTGATATCTACTATGACTTCACACGACTATATCTAAAATTTGACTCATAGACTTGATTTAAATTTTTGAGCATTTGAAAGGTGGATCCTTCCTCTACAAACTCCATACCAACCTTGCTCTGTTAATTGATATCTACTACGACTTCACACGACTATTTCTTAAATTTGACTAATAGACCTGATTTAAAATTTTGGGCATTTGAAAGGTGGATCCTTCCTCTACAAACTCCATACCAACCTTGCTCTGTTAATTGATATCTACTACGACTTCACACGACTATTTCTATAATTTGACTAATAGACTTGATTTAAATTTTTGGGCATTTGAAAGGTGGATCCTTCCTTTACAAACTCCATACCAACCTTGCTCTGTTAATTGATATCTACTACGACTTCACACGACTATTTCTATAATTTGACTAATAGACTTGATTTAAATTTTTGGGCATTTGAAAGGTGGATCCTTCCTCTACAAATTCCATACCAACCTTGCTCTGTTAATTGATATCTACTACGACTTCAATCGACTGTATCTAAAATTTGACTAATAGACTTGATTTAAATTTTTGGGCATTTGAAAGGTGGATCCTTCCTCTACAAACTCCATACCAACCTTGCTCTGTTAATTGATATCTACTACGACTTCACACGACTATTTCTTAAATTTGACTAATAGACCTGATTTAAAATTTTGGGCATTTGAAAGGTGGATCCTTCCTCTACAAATTCCATACCAACCTTGCTCTGTTAATTGATATCTACTACGACTTCAATCGACTATATCTAAAATTTGACTAATAGACTTGATTTAAATTTTTGGGCATTTGAAAGGTGGATCCTTCCTCTACAAACTCCATACCAACCTTGCTCTGTTAATTGATATCTACTACGACTTCACACGACTATTTCTTAAATTTGACTAATAGACTTGATTTAAATTTTTGGGCATTTGAAAGGTGGATCCTTCCTCTACAAATTCCATACCAACCTTGCTCTGTTAATTGATATCTACTACGACTTCAACCGACTATATCTAAAATTTAACTAATAGACTTGATTTAAATTTTTGGGCATTTGAAAGGTGGATCCTTCCTCTACAAATTCCATACCAACCTTGCTCTGTTAATTGATATCTACTACGACTTCACACGACTATATCTAAAATTTGTCTAATAGACTTGATTTAAATTTTTGGGCATTTGAAAGGTGGATCCTTCCTCTACAAATTCCATACCAACCTTGCTCTGTTAATTGATATCTACTACGACTTCACACGACTATTTCTAAAATTTGACTAATAGACTTGATTTAAATTTTTGAGCATTTGAAAGGTGGATCCTTCCTCTACAAATTCCATACCAACCTTGCTCTGTTAATTGATATCTACTACGACTTCACACGACTATTTCTAAAATTTGACTAATAGACTTGATTTAAATTTTTGGGCATTTGAAAGATGGATCCTTCCTCTACAAACTCCATACCAACCTTGCTCTGTTAATTGATATCTACTACGACTTCACACGACTATATCTAAAATTTGACTAATAGACTTGATTTAAATTTTTAGGCATTTGAAAGGTGGATCCTTCCTCTACAAACTCCATACCAACCTTGCTCTATTAAGTGATATCTACTACGACTTCACACGACTATATCTAAAATCTGACTAATAGACTTGATTTAAATTTTTGGGCATTTGAAAGGTGGATCCTTCCTCTACAAATTCCATACCAACCTTGCTCTATTAAGTGATATCTACTACGACTTCACACGACTATATCTAAAATCTGACACATAGACTTGATCCACAATATTTGTTTTCTTACTAATAACCAGAGTGATTTTTTGCGTTTTTGGATTAACAACGCTAGTAAATTGTTGGTTATTGAATTTATTTCTCGTGATATAAATTTCTGCGCTTCAATATTTTTTTTTGGTTTTGGGATGGTTCGAACACCTGTCGCTATTTGTTTACTGAAATTTTCTGTATTGGAATTGTTTTCGGGATAACAAAAAAAAAAAATATCATGATAGTAAAAATGTCATGATAGTAAAAAAAATTTCGGGATGACATTCAAAACTAGCGTGATATAGAAAATTTTTCGGGATGACACTGAAAAATGTCGTGATATTTGTTTTATAGTGTTGCCATCGCATTTCTTCGGGATATTTTTCGGGCTAACTTCACAGACATCTGAAAGTTGTCAAAAGAGCTTTGACTCGAATGTCAGTATTGAAGAAAGTTGATCAATTTCTATTGATGGATATCCAAGCATGATCGGCAAAGAGTCTGGGTTTAAAACTTTGTTGTGAAAAGAAATAGGTGGGATTCCTTTGTATGGTCCATTTGGATGTTTTATGTACAAAATGTGGATTATTTAAATTAAATTATGTAATGGAAACGGTTGCTTAAGTTATAAAGAATGTCGTTGCTAGGGATTTATCGAAAAGACAAATTAAAAAGTTAATGAAAGATATGAATGCACCATATGAAACCCTACTGTCTACTGATGCATAATCAAGTTCGTTGGCTTAGTCGAGCTTTATCATTGCAAAGGTTTGTTCACTATTTGAATGAAATTCGTTTATTTCTGTTAAAAATAAAAATATGTTTCCGGAGATAACCAATACCAATTGGCTAATGCAGTTAATGCTTCTGACTGACTTCATAGTATTCATTTAAATAAAATAAATCATAAAATTCAGGGAAATGGAAAATTCCCGGTTTTGAGATAATGCTACAGTTACTTGAGAAACAATTTAAAAAAGTTTGTGAAAGATATTGACGTGTTTGAAAAAAGGAGAGTCACAAGAATTATTTGAACAATTTAGCGAAGTGTTTAATACAAACACAGGAATATTTCGCAACTCGGTCCAAAGACGTCAAAATAATTAAAAAATTTATTAAATTTGTTCGTTACCCTGACAAGTTCATTATGATGGTAATTTTCACGATTTTGCCTTGATGAATTTTGATGTGTTTGGATACTGAATTGCGCATGAATTTCAGTGTAGCCTAATTTGGTGGCGATAAATTTGAAAATTTAAGAACAATTATTGAAAATGGTATAAGGAACGATAATAAATCGTTAAATATTGATAATGAGGTATTGAAAGTATGGCAAAGCATTCCAGGCAATTTCACATCTGTAAGGAAGTTGGCAATAGCGTTATTAACTGTGTTTCCATCTACTTATTACAAATGAAGGTCGTTCTAACAAAAACAAGGAATAGAATGACCAAAACCAATTCTGGAGCATGTGTTGCATTAAAAGTAACAAAATATACTCCAAACGTAGACCACTTAGCATCAAAATATATAAAAAAAAATATCTAGCGCTGCACCAAATACTTAAATATTTTACTGATGATTAAAATCTCATTCTCACTTTCTATTGCAACGATAAATTTTCCGTAATTTAAAAATAATACATTTATGAATTAAATTAAAATTAAAACTATTATTTTTCTATTTAAAAAAAATATTTTATTTTATGTTATTATGAAATTGGTTGGCACACGAAATAGGCGATTTAAAAAAAATTGTTTTTTTGGCACGCTAAAGTAGAAGTACTTGCGAACCCTCGTCTAAGGCATAGTGATGCTCAAAGAAACTTATCTTTAAGATTAGCGCTCACTCACATGTCGAAATTCATGAACCAAATCATAGAACTCCATGAAACTATATTCCTTAAAACCTCAGACGAAGAAGAAACAACACTACTATATTTCACTGAGCGAACGACAATATACTAGAATTCGGTACAGGTTAAACTTCCAAAAATCAGCATACTGCATCTTAATGGTGAGCATATGAAATGAATGGAATTTTTTAATGTCTTCGACAAGTTGATTCACAACAACAAAACACTAACAGATACACATACCAGGCAGCACCAAAGGAGTACACATCGAGAATTGGGATTCAATTTTCATATACACATCAAAGAAACTTGACCAGTGAATCAATGAGATTATACGAGATGTCATTAGAAAATTCAAGCGACATTCAAAGCTTAGAAAGTTTTATGTTTTGAAAAACGATTCACAGCCTTGAGAACTCTTTTTTATTGACTCTTTACAACATACATGTTTTAAATTGCATTCATCTGCTGAATTACTTGACAAGGCTCTTGATCCTAATATTTGGCTTATTGGAGTAAATATTCGTGAATTCAATAGTATAAATTTTCGAACAAGGTTGCCTCATCATACGAAGTTTCGGAATCCTGCTGCAATCAACATGCTAATAGATTAAATTACCTTTCATGTAACGTGTGTAGTGGTATAGCTGTTCCAAGTGACAATCTGCAGGTAAATATTGGTTCATGTTTCACGTTCGAAGTCTAGTAAAACAGTTTGATGACGTTACAATTTTATTAAATGAATACAAATTTGAGTTCTTTGCGTTAACAGAAACCCTTCTAAGCTGTAAAATTTTAAACAAGTCACTTCGTATTAATAATTGAACGGCTGAGTGGAAAAAGGTTAATATTCCAAAAATGTTGTTTTTCCGTTACAAATCAAAAAAAACGTCTTACTGCTTTAATTATAAGTTGTACTGTAAAAGTCATTTAAAGGAATATATAGGGCTGTATATAATATTCTATATTTTTAAGAAATTAACACTGACACATTGTCAGTATTGATATATCTATATTAGCAATTAAGGGGGCTGGAATATTACCTTTTTTCTACTCAATTCCAGAATTTCGCAAGAACGAATAAAGAACAGTAATTTTTAATAAATTTTTATTGTTTTCATTCGAATAGTTGACTATAAATATGTTCATTCGTCATTATTATCGCTATTTGCAGTATCTGAAGTAGGCCACTTAGTGAGTTCACTATAGAATTCCTTATATTCATCTGATACATAGTGTACAACTTTTGCGATGTCCTGTAGCTTTTTGTGATTTATAGCAACGCAGCCATTATAGACCTTATCGATAGGAAGAACTACTTGATCCTGCTTTTTTAATCTAAATGTACTATTCACCAAACCGTCGATAAACGTGGAAGCCTTAACATAACCTCCTAGCTCACTTGTGTACTGCAAATGCCTATAACTACTAATGCTAAAAATCTCACCAGATTTTTCTAGATCAAAAGAGGTTTTTTTAAAGTAGCGAGGCCACCATTCTTTAAAATTCAGTATTGAATCGTTAGTCATTCTTCTCACTTCAAATGGTGGATTAAGCTTTCTCGCTTTTCAAATGATATCTTCGTACTCCTCTGATGATTAAATTCGATCTAGTCTTCGAACATATCGTTTTGTGACAGAAAAGTTTCTGTCACAAGGCAAGAAGCTATGACCCCGAATTGGATAATATTGATGAATTATTTTGAATCTCCCATTCATGGTTAATGACATTAATAGTCTGGTCAATGTGTGGTTGCGGTCTTGTCCCGCACATGCGTCACTAAAAACGTGCAGTTATTTTACTTCTTCAGGAATATTTTTTAAATAGTCAAGAACAAAGCTACATACCTCGTTAGGAGCTCGTTTAGCTACCCCTTCTGTGTATGTGTAGAAAACTGATTTTTCGTTGCTAACATCGTGAATATTAAACACAAAATACCAAAGTTTACGTAAATAAAACATTTCCTGTACAGGAATAAATGGAAGCGGCAGATTCTGCAAATAGTCGAAAAATCGCCTCGATGTTTGCAAATTTCAGTAACTTCCTCAATCTTTTTGTTCAGCGATCGCAGCTCGTTTTGCAACTTCATTAAGAGTTGATGCTTTTATTTTTTGATTCAAATCCTCGCAGGTAGAACAAACATCAACTTAAGGCCTGCCAAACTTGTAGTTGAAGTTTTCTTTAAAAATCTTTAAGTAAAACTCATACTTCACTATTTCTTTCAATGCAGAACATTTTTTAAGAAACATTTCGTGCATGTTCTTAACTGTTACGCCAGCTTCTAGATATTTTACAGTTATAGGAGTGTAGTGAGTCTCTTTTGTTGGAAATAATGAATGTGCTGAATAATCTTGCCTACAATCATTGAATCAAGGCTGTTTCCACGATTTGCTTGTCTTCCCCTTAAGTAAACAGGATTTTGATTTAATTTAAGGAGCTTATTTAAGCGATGAATAGCATTGTTTGAAATTGCATGTAAACTTGCGTAGGCCTTACGACAAACATCAACCCGACAGGATCCCTTCATAGCAAAATATTTAAATGAAGACGTGAGTTGTTTTGAGTGTTCCGCTAGGGCACGAAGTCTAGCTACATTGTGTCTTTCAATCAGTACCATGAGGTAAGTGTCTCTTTTATTTTTGGGGCGCCCACTGTACACAATGTTAATAATTTTAAAAAAGTTATATTTGATTTAATAACGAATAAATAATTTTTGTTATTGTTAAAATGCACATATTTGTAAATATTCGTATTATTTATAGTTATACGGGTAACCCTCGTATAACACGGTACTTTTACTACACGGTTTTGCTATAACACGCTAATCCAGTTTACCCGTTTTTTGGCGTGCCAATAAAAAAAACCTGGGTTACAGCTGCGTTGTTTACTGATTGGTTCCAAAACTGATTCGTGCCTCAACTAGAGAGAGTTAACGAAAAAAATCTAACCTTCAAGGTTTTGCTAATTTTGGATAACGCACCAGGACATCCAAACGTGGAAATAATTTATTTACCGCCCAATACGATTATACAACCACAAGATTAGGGTGTTATTGCAATATTTAAATCTTATTACATTCGTATTACTTTTCAACACATTATGGATCAAATGAAATCTGATACGAATGTGTCAGTGCCAAAGGCTTCGAAAGAATTTTCTATTATGAAATGTGTAGACCTCATTGTGTTATCAATGAAAGAGTAGAAGTCTTCCACACTTAATGCGTGCTGGAAAGCTTTATGGCCCGTTGTCGTACTCGTAGCAAATGTTATACCACCCATTCAAAATGAACTAGATCAGATTTTAGAAATGGCACATTCAATCGGTGAAGGAGTCGCGGTTATGGCAAGCAATGATTTGAAGGAACTGCTTTTGGATGAAGAAATGATGGGAGAGAAACTACTAGAACTGACGGTCACTTACAATGGTAAAGAAAATGACTCTGAAGAAGATTTTAGTGCATTAAAAAATTTACTCTTAAAAGTTTACAGGTAGTGTTGGAATTTGGGAGAAGTTTAGAGTCCTTTATAATTGATAATGACCCTTTAATGGAAACGCAATTTAAGTCCGCAATTTAAAAGACAATTAGATGCTTGTAACAAGAAATTTTCAAAAAATTGCTAAAAGAATGCCGTTAATCACTTATAACAGATTTTTTCGAAACATTTCTGAAAGAGAAGGCAACGAGACGACAAGCGATTTCGTTCATTCGGAGAACATTGAATTGGAAATAATTCGTTTCGAGGAAGTTTCTAGTGACGATGATGTATACCCAGTGCATAGCTAGTCATCGGCGAGAAAGAATTTTATCAGACTCCGATGAATAAATTTAGATTAATTTAGA
Source organism: Nephrotoma appendiculata (assembly GCA_947310385.1). Lineage (NCBI taxonomy): Eukaryota > Metazoa > Arthropoda > Insecta > Diptera > Tipulidae > Nephrotoma > Nephrotoma appendiculata. Next base: position 82,640,278 of record OX371224.1, on the reverse strand, counting down.
TGTCTATTTTTATTGGGATCACTTTTATGAACGTAAGACTGACATTATAATTTAGTTAAATTTTTATTTAATTTTTGAACAGAAACTCTTTTAAAGTTATAAATTTTTGATACGAATTTTATTAAATTAAAAAAAATCTTTAAGGAAAACGAAATTTTTATTTTTAATAATTTTTATTGTTATGTGTTACACATTATTGTCAGAAGAAAAAATATTTTTGGAACATAACCTAATGTTTTACATGAAGCTCTAGTCTCAGATAACACGGTTTTGTTTAGCACGGTGTTTTAATGGCACGTAATCACCGTGTTATACGAGGGTTACCTGTATTTATTTCTGCATATAACGGGTGATTTTTTAAGAGCTTGAGAACTTTTTTTTAAAAAAAAACGCATAAAATTTGCAAAATCTCATCGGTTCTTTATTTGAAACGTTAGATTGGTCCATGACATTTACTTTTTGAAGATAATTTCATTTAAATGTTGACCGCGGCTGCGTCTTAGGTGGTCCATTCGGAAAGTCCAATTTTGGGCAACTTTTTCGAGCATTTCGGCCGGAATAGCCCGAATTTCTTCGGAAATGTTGTCTTCCAAAACTGGAATAGTTGCTGGCTTATTTCTGTAGACTTTAGACTTGACGTAGCCCCACAAAAAATAGTCTAAAGGCGTCAAATCGCATGATCTTGGTGGCCAACTTACCGGGCCATTTCTTGAGATGAATTGTTCTCCGAAGTTTTCCCTCAAAATGGCCATAGAATCGCGAGCTGTGTGGCATGTAGCGCCATCTTGTTGAAACCACATGTCAACTAAGTTCAGTTCTTCCATTTTTGGCAACAAAAAGTTTGTTAGCATCGAACGATAGCGATCGCCATTCACCGTAACGTTGCGTCCAACAGCATCTTTGAAAAAATACGGTCCAATGATTCCACCAGCGTACAAACCACACCAAACAGTGCATTTTTCGGGATGCATGGGCAGTTCTTGAACGGCTTCTGGTTGCTCTTCACTCCAAATGCGGCAATTTTGCTTATTTACGTAGCCATTCAACCAGAAATGAGCCTCATCGCTGAACAAAATTTGTCGATAAAAAAGCGGATTTTCTGCCAACTTTTCTAGGGCCCATTCACTGAAAATTCGACGTTGTGGCAGATCGTTCGGCTTCAGTTCTTGCACGAGCTGTATTTTATACGGTTTTACACCAAGATCTTTGCGTAAAATCTTCCATGTCGTCGAATAACACAAACCCAATTGCTGCGAACGGCGACGAATCGACATTTCACGGTCTTCAGCAACACTCTCAGAAACAGACGCAATATTCTCTTCTGTACGCACTGTACGCATTCGTGTGGTTGGTTTAATGTCCAATAAAGTAAACTGAGTGCGAAACTTGGTCACAATCGCATTAATTGTTTGCTCACTTGGTCGATTATGTAGACCATAAATCGGACGTAAATCGCGAAACACTTTTCGAACCGAACACTGATTTTTGTAATATAATTCAATTATTTGCAAGCGTTGCTCGTTAGTAAGTCTATTCATTATGAAATGTCAAAGCATACTGAGCATCTTTCTCTTTGACACCTTGTCTGAAATCCCGCGTGATCTGTCAAATACTAATGCATGAAAATCCTAACCACAAAAAAATCACCCTTTATATTATTTCCATAGTTTTTAAGATGTTACTTAATTGTCATTGTTATTTTTTCATTCAGTTCTTCTTTCCTTTTATTAAATTGTAAATATGTTTATGTACACAAGCTAAGGCTTGCGAGTATTTATATTTCCGGGGTTAAACGAGGAACTATAAAAGAAACCAAAATTCAGCCGTCAAATATTGAGGCATACAAGACCTTCATAAATCATTTTGATGAAGTGGGAAAACACAACTCTATTTATCAACTAAAGAGCCAAAAAGGGTTGGTTGTAATGTTCAAAGGAATTGAGAGGTTCGCTGACCCAAACGAGATACAAGCTGCTCTCGCTGAAAACAACTTCCGTGTTAAATCTATAACTAATATTATAAATCGGGACAAGGTGCGACAGCCAATATTCCGTCTGGAATTAGAACCAGATTATAAAAAAAACAGAACAAGCATGAAATATATGATCTAAAGTATCTTCTACATAGAAGAATTATTGTCGAAGAACCCAGGAAAAGAACTGGACCGGTACAGTGTGTTAGGTGTCAAAAATACGGCCACACTAAAGCTTATTGCACTTTGAGCGATGTTTGTGTAAGCTTCTGTCAGAAAATGCAGTAACTGCGATGGAAACCACACAGCGAATTATAGAGGTTGCCCAGTTTATATTGAATTGAAAAGGAGAATTAATCCTAGACAGCGAGCTGAGCAACGATTGCTTAAATTACATTCAGAAGCTAAAGTTCAAAATGGAAACCAGAATATATGTATTTGTAAATAGTAATGTGCATCACGGGATTTCCTACACAAGTGTACTTAAGGATACCTTTCCAAAAGTGGAGGTAAGTGAGGAAGGAAACATCTCATCAGTTGTAAACAAGCTATCTGGTATGATGCAAAGCTTCATGGCGATGATTGAGAGAACTAACGATCTAATGATGCAGAATATGAACACGCTGATGCAGATAGTTGTTAAAAAAAATGACTCTCCTCAAAATAGCAATATGGAATGCAAACGGCCTAGCGCAGCATAGAGCGGTGGTTCAAGCATTTCACATTGAGCACAATATTGACATAATGTTAGTATCTGAAACACGCTTCACCAACAAGAACTACTTCAAAATTAATGAGTACTCTATTTATGACACTAAGCATCCGATGGCAAAGCACACGGTGGCATTGCTGTATTGATTAAGAGAAGACTAAAACATTATGAACTTATGAAATATGAGAAAGAACATATCCAATCTACGAGCATCTGCCTGCAGGAATGGTCTAGAAATTGTGTGGTATCAGCAGTGTACTGCCCTCCAAAGCACGCTATAAAAATATTGCAGTTTATTGATTATTTTAGTCAGCTGGGTAATAAATTTCTCGCGGGGTTGATTACAACGCAAAACATACTCAATGGGGTTTAAGACTAACAACGCCTAAAGACAAACGACTTTATGAAGCTATAGAGGAATAGTCCCAGGATGTTTTATCTACCGGTCATCCTACTTACTGGCCCATGGATAAAAAGAAAATTAAGACCACCGATTGCTATGATCTGTCGTCCACAATTATTTAATTGAACTCTCGGTAACAGCGAAGACTAAATATTCTCTGTAGAAGGCAACAAAAAACCTAAAAAGGCCTACAAAGTCGAATCCACTGATTAGACTACAAACTGGATATTGGGCGAGTAGCGATGGAGAAAAATCCAATGCTTTCGCTGCACATCTAAAGACGGTGTTTTCACCACACGAAGCAACTAATAATATCGTGCTGCCTCACCAGATGGATGAGATGATGATTCATCCTTTAAACCTACAAAGTTTGAATGGAAAAAAGTTAAGAACACAATCAAAATTTCATTAGCCCGGAAAAGGCGCAGGATTTGACCTTATTACTGGAAAAATGATAAGGGAATTACCAGACAAATGCATAAAACTAATAACCTACATTTTAAATGCGATCATGCGAACTAGTTATATTCCTCAAACGTGAAATATATCCTTGATCACAGTGTATCCTTGATCAATATATCCTTGATCATTCATAAGCCTGGGAAAAACGAAACTCAAATCACGTCTTATCGTCCAATAAGCATGCTTCCCACAATCTCAAAGCTGTTTGAAAAAATGTTAATAACAAAACTGAAACCAGTAATAGAAGGAAGGCAAATCATTCCAGACCATCAATTTGAACCAACATGGTACCATAGAACAAGTGCATAGAATTGTAAATGCAATCAAACAGTCCTTTGAGGCAAAGCAATACTGTTCTACTGTCTTCATGGATATGACGCAAGCATTTGACAAAGTTTGGCACGATGGACTAATATACAAACTTAAAGCGCTCCTGCGACCAATACATGGTCCAACAAAATGGTGCAATAACTACCCTAAATGATATAAGCGCCGGAGTTCTACAACACATGGACATGTGGTATTCAGTTATGGGGATCCAGCATTGCATCAAATAGAGAACTCCTGCAACGAACTCAAGCGAAAATACTCCGATGCATTGCTAATACTCCATGGTATATCCGAAATACTAAGATATACGACGACCTTGATATTAAACCGTGAAAGAAACAATCAAGACACGGTTCAAAAATGGAGCAATCCAATATTATCTCTGATCGATCCTGGTATAGTATTCCAGCACTAAAAGATTTACTCCTGGGAGCAGATTAGAACAAGAGCATATTATTATGCGGATATCATTTTACCTCATATATTAACGCAAGGCAACAAACAACCAATTATCCATCGCTCCAGGGTAGGTTGGATAGTAAATAATAGGAAAATAACAGAAAACCGAAGACAAACTAACAATATAATGCGCAAATTGAAAATGCCCCCGATCAATAAAAATCAATAGAAGTAAATGTAAACTTAGCCGTCAAAGATGAAGAGTCAGATATACAATTATGGACTTAATTAACAAAACATCTAGTGTTTGTAAAACTGAAGAAAATTGTCAAGATAGTAACCAGCTTCATCAAAAGGTGCAAAAAAGTAAATACAGATAAATATGATTTACTACGAAGCAGAAACAATCATAATAAGCCATAGACAGCGCACCTACTTTAAAAATGAAATAACGCATCTCCTAAAGATTGACTCCTTGGTACTCGAACGGCTAACTCAAGTTTTATTTAAATCGCTCAACAGAAATATGATACAAAATGCACACCACAAGCAACCATTCATTTGGCGTATTATCGATGAAGTGTCGTTTTCGGTGAATTGTTTTTCGATAAAATGAGATTTTTTGTGAATTATTTTTCGATAAATTGCTTTCCTTTTTGATGAGCACCAATTGACCGATGACAAGGTTGTGTTGGTTCTCAATCGCTTTGGTCGTTGCCATATAAGCGGGAAATGTATGCCGACGACCAAATTCTGGTAACGATTGAGACGGAGTAATATTGGTACGAATGTCGTGAATGGTACCTCTCCAATTAAAAATTGCCCTGGAAGTGAGGATTGTACAGTCATCTGGGTCATTCATCATGGAACAAAATGGTCACGAGTTTAAGCTCACTTCAATCTGACATAGCAGTGTGTTGTTCAATTCCTTGAACGTGAGCAGAGTTTCGCCTATGATGCGACGTAAATTATGTTTGTCTGATTTAGCTGAATGGATTAATATCTCTATTGCTCTGCTGATACAGGAATGGAGGAATGGTAATTGACGATTAGATCCGATGAAGTTAGTTGCAAAATCGCTATATAGGCTTTGGATTTTGTTCCTTCGCGCTGTGAACCTTTGGAAAGTTGTGATTAATGCATTTGTGGTCAGCTCGGACACCAACTTCAAATGTAGTGCTTTCGTATAGAGCTTAGCTTACAGTAGTGTTTTCGAAGTCAACATAATTCTACTTGGTAGGTTGAAGGTAATCCAGGATTTGCAAAACCCGATTGGCCACAAACGTGTTAAAGGCGATTAGGCGACCTGCAGTAGCCTAACCAAATACTGCTTGCAAGCAAGTCGGTTCATATGTGCATCTGAACTTGTGGCACGTTTAATGATTGAAGTATGAAGCCTCTATTTCACCAACAGTCACGTTAATTCCGTCTTTCAAAGACTCAGTCGTCTCTGGATGGTTAGCATAACATTTGTCTTAGACGGTTCCCAACACTTTTATTTGTCCAACGGAGTCAAATCGTACCTTCTAGGCAGCTGGCCAGTTGATATCGCCATTTTGGCTGATAATGCGATTTTCGACGTCGCTGGTATAGTTGCGGCTGTGGTGCCTTCCTGTCGAAATCAAATATCGGCCAAATCTTCCTCTTCCATCGTAGGGAATACAAAATCAGTTGACATGGCACGATAACGGTTGCCATTGATTGTTAGTGTGGCTCCTTGCTCATTTTCGAAGAAAAATGGCCCTATGATGCCTTTAAACCGTATTCCGTTTTGGGTGTATTGGCTTCTCAATTGTCATATGTGGATTTTCTGTGCGCCAAATACGACAATTTTGCTTGTTCATATAACCGCCGACGTATTGGCCCATTCAGCGAAGTGGAAACGCAATGAATGATCAACTACCTTCAATTCTTCCTTCTAATCGTCCCAATTCAGCTGACGTTGACCCTGATGCTCCCAGAATTCGATCGGAACTCATTGAGAAGCTATTAGCTGTTCGAAGACCTTTTCCGCAGTCGAAGCCACAACATCGGAGCAGTTTAACCATTTGCCTCTGGATATCAATTAAATTCACGAAGTCGACTAAGCTGGTCATCAAATCTTCGACGTAGAAGTCTCTCGATGCGGCTTTGGCTGCAATTAGTACCGTATAGACTATAAACGATAATCTCGAGCAACTTCATCTCGAGAAGGTTGCTAATCGATTTCCTTATAGTTTTTATGTTCGGGTGACATCGGAATTTGTCAAATGTATCGCTTAATATCTGTAACCAAAACGAATTTATGTTCACGGGTTAGTATTTTGGAAATGTTCTGTTGTAGCTTGCGACGAATATTTGATGTTTTCTGCTATGCGTCGAATATCACACACAGTCTACGTTGGAATACACCGTGATGAGAAAGATTGCACGTCTGGTGCAATGAGCTGTTATGGTTTTTCAGCACTTCCTCTATATGACCCAATACCAGGTAGTCTTTAACGAATTTGTTGTATTCAGAGCGGATTTGATAACGTTCCTCTCGTGCCCTTCAACCTTTATTATTTTGGGCGAAAGGTAAACCGAAACGCCGCTAATGCAACCATCCTTTTAAAGCATCCTAATGACATCAACTAGCTGCGTTATATTAGCGTTATACAACTTTCAAGGTCATGAGTTTGGTTTTTTACGAACCTCTCGCATTCGACACTCATGATTGGTAAATTCGTCACGCCAAAAATTGTACTTCCTTCTGGTAGAGTTGTGGCCGACCTCGCTCAAAAGTTTATAAAAGGCCTGCCTAGTCCGCTCAAAAATTCTAAAATTTTATTTGAATTTGAACCACTTGATGCAAAAAAGAATCATGATTTATATAAATATCTGGATTTTATTGCAGTTTTCCTATTTTTCCATTCCTTGTCTATTCGGGTTCACTACAACTATCATGATTTAGATCCCTAAATAACACTATTCTGGTAGATAGTACAGCAAGAAAGTACAAACGACAATTTTTTTAGTTTTAATGAAGAAAATATCGTACTCGAATAAGGGGTTTTTGTAGTTTATATGGATTGGGTGGAAATGTGTATATGGACGTTATAGTGGTGGAAATATAGTAAAATAATCCAGGATTTCAGAATAATTTGTTCGTATCGTTTATACGAATTTATACATACTAGGTGTTTGCGTATATGAGCAGACAAAGTCTACATATCTAAAATGTAGAAAACTTTAAAATTTTTATTTTTCCAAAGAAAGATTTAAAATTCATTTTTCCGAGAATTTTTATTTTTTTGTACGTCCTTTGTACGTAGAACAAGATGAGATTGTCCATTTTTATCATTTTCAAAAAATCATTAGAATTTACTTATTTACGGTATGGTACGTACACGTAAATATGGAATGGGTTAGACATCTTATTGATTAATACATCTCTCTGCTAATGTATGCCATGCCGTACACACACACACACACACAAATAAATTGAAAATCAAGATATTTGAGTTGGATTGATGTGTGGGGTGGACAGGATAATGAAAAATTATCATTATTAATTAATGGATGTCTGTATTCCATCTCTCAAAATAGATCAAAGTTAAATAAATTTTTGGTGAGACCGAATTTTTGTAATAGCCACCATCATTATATCTAATTACAGTGTCCAAGACATTACATACATAAGTTCTCACCCTTATATCTAACCGTTAAAATAATAAATTATGATCAATTATTTCTTCTCACCACATGTTATATAGATGGATAGGGTCACTCGTCTTGTTAACTAACTAGATACAATCAAATAATAATTAGTTGTGAAACCATAAAATAAATTATTAATTTATAATTTTTTCTTTTCTTATTTCTATTTACAGAAACGTTTCATAAACATCCACTAGAAATAGACCTTACACAAGCCTGTGTCGGTGAATTAAATTCGATAATACGTGGTGATATAACATGGCCGATAATTTATGGCATAGGGGTGAATATTAAAACTGGCGAAATATTTCCCGCCACATTTCCGGACAAGGGGCCCGATCTACCATTGCGACAGGCTCGACATTTTACCGGTGGCCATAGCGTTCTAGATATTTACGATTCGCAAAATAGTATGCTACGAATTGGCCCGTTCAATTATGATCCGTTGCGTGGCGTTGACTTATGGTTGGCGCAAAGTGATGAATTTTTGTTGCGTCACTTGTCTACGTCACCGGAAGTAGAACCACCCCATTTTGCTATGCAAGTATGTATTTTAAATATAATTATTAAAATTATTTATGTTACTAATTCATTGATTACGTCTCGTCTACTTAGGTCCGATCAACGCTTAAATATATTCAAGATAATCAATTTCCCGCCGTTACTATATTTCGTGATAATCGACCACGCTACTATCGGAGAGATGAGACCGGATGCTGGCAACCTTTCCGATACTAAAATATAAAAATCCGTTGTTTGTTCTCACATCTATTATTGAACTGAAAATACGAATTACTAATTATCATAATTAATTAAAAATCGTGATATTTTCAAAAAAAAAATGTTAGATAGAAAATATTATTTTAATTTTTTGTTGTAAACTAAAAAAACCACTTTAAAATAGCCTGGATGATATAGGATGAAAATATCGCAAAAAATCTCTTTAGCCCGCACTTCACTATATTCTATATGCTAGACTAGATATTGTTGCTGAATTTCTCAGGCTAAAATAAATAAATAAATAAATATTAAATTAAATAGCGCTCTATAAATTAAAAAATAATAATAATATCAAATTTTAAATAAAGAAATAATTAATTTTCGTTTTTTGTTAATAAATAATTTTTAATTATAATTCATAATATTATATTTTTTATTTTATTGTTTTATCTGTTATACACACACACAAACACGATATGCATATACAAATTATCAATTATAATTAAAAATTAATAAATTAAATATTAAATAAAAGAATATATAAATAAATTATTATAATAAAATCGTCGAAATCAATTATTATTATTTTTTAATTATTTAAAAACGAACAAAGTAATAAAAAAAAGTTCAATTATTATTACATTACATATTATTATTGTTAAATTACGAGCAGAATAAAAAATATTATTATTATATTAAAAAAAATTGTTTTTGGGAAAATAAATGTTATTTTTATTAAAAAAAAAATCTGTAAATGTATTAATATGGTTTTTATTTATTATTGATTTTTTGGTTTGGTTTTTTGTAATAAAATATGTGGAGACGGATATGGTTGTTAAATACCAAACCAAATATTTATAGACACAGAATATTATTCTGGGATGTAATTTTTCGTTAATTTTTAGCACATGTTAATCAATTTACTAGGTTTACTGGACTGATACGAGCTGAAGATACAATTTCTCAACACAAAAATCAGTAAGGAACATAAGGCAGAATCAGTGTCACTTGCTGTAATACAGTTTCACACTTTGGATCGAGATAAAATTAATTCTACAACTTATCTCATGGGAGGCTAACCAAATTACAGATCCAACGTGTCGTTGGAATTGCTGCAGAATCTATTTAATAAGGAGTTAACAAACCAAACATTACAATAATTGATAAAATCTTTCAGAAAGTGCTTTGGCGAAAAATCTAAAACATTTTACTGATGAAATTCCGGTTGAAAATGATTTTAGGCAGTGCGAATAGCACGTTGAGCAGGTCAGAAACGGTAAGGTACATCTGGAATATGCGGTTATGGGAAATTTTGCATTTTTAAAACCGGAAATATTATATAGTCAAACTACGAACGAAATCCCGGTTTTCAAAATCCCGGTTTAAAAATCACGGTTTTCAAACACCCGGTTTTCTTTTCTTCTAGTTCTAAAGTCTTGATTTTGAAAAAAATATTTTTATTAATTAAAAAAAAAAGATATCTTGCACGTATCGAATTTCAACAAAATCGGTCTAGAAATGGCCTAGTTCCATCTCTGTTGACCGCTTTATCGAAAATTATTTTAAAATCCCATTTACATCGCATGTCTCGAATTTTAACAAAATCGGTTTAGAAATATCCTAGTTCCACCTCTATTGATAGCTTTATCAAAAAATCATTTTAGAATCCCATTTCTATCGCACGTATCGAATTTCAGCAAAATCTGTTAAGAAATGGCCAAGTTCCATCCCTATTAGCCATTTTATAGAACTTTATCGCAAACTCACTTTTGAATTTTGTCAAAAAATCATTTAAGAGTCCCATTTTTCCACATGTCAAATTTTAAAAATCCAAACCGGGATTTCCTAAAAATCGGGATATTTTTTATACAAAACCGGGACTTATAAAAAAACAGGATTTTGACAAACCGGGATTTTGTTGGGGGGTGAAGTCCGAGATTCATACCTCCTCGCGGTGCTCTCTGGGTAACGCTAAATGAATCAGGCGGTGTAGTGGAGACGAGCAGGGGAAATCCTGTTTATAGTCATGGACACTACATGTCAGGGCGGGTTATTGGCGCCCTAAAACCAATACCAAACCAGCGTCTGTTCTCCGGATTAGAAGCGGCTGAAGCGGGCGTCTATCTTGTATCAAGCGGCTTGCTATATAAATATGTTTCAAGGTAGGACTGGATTCCTTAAGATTCTCACCAGTACGTGACCCACACACGTAACAAGCGGGTTGAGCGGCAGGCCACCAACCTTCCCTCATAAAAATATTCAAGTTATGAACCCTAATCAAAGGCCTTGGATTACCATATCGGATTCATTACAAACTCGACTTCGGAAATTGTACACGGAGAACGCTTTAAAAACGCGGCGCAAAACACTATAGGCAGAAGACCTCCGAGGCCCTGCAATGATTGATTCGATGGTCAATGCCGCCTGGTCGTCGAAAATAAACGAAAGCTTCGAGAAAATGGTTGGCTTGCAACACTAGAAGCACACAAGCAGAATATCTCCGCGCCAGGAAAGCCAATGTTAAATACCTTCGACAAAAGAAACGCGATCATATGAGGTCATGCATTGTAAACTTCAGCTTCCAAGCGGAACTAGGAAACTCAAGGGACTGTTTTGCTAATGCCGGGAATCTCACTAAGACTTCCACCCAAGAAGTACAGCCAACAAAGACGGGAAGGGAGAACTGAGAACAAACGTGGCTGATGTTCTCTCAGTATGGCAAACCTAATTTCAAAGTCTGCTAAATGACAACGTGACCCCCATTAGAGCAATAGCTCCTCCCGGTGAAGAGGTCTTTGTCAAATATCCCACAGTGGAGGAAGTAGACGCAACTATTAGTCGATTGAAAAACGGTAAGGCACCCGATCTCGTTGGAATCCCCGCAGAACTAATTAAATTCGGAGGCTCTCCTCTTGCAACAAGTCTATACGATCTCTTCGTATGTATTTACTGCACACAAAGTGTTGGGTAATGTTATACTTGCCAGACTCATTCCTTTCGCTGAAAACATCATTGGCGACTATCAGTGTGGCTTTCGTACCAACCGATCGACCACTGACCAGTATTTAACCATGAGGATGATCTTGGAAAAATGTTAGGAGTACAACATCACCATTCATCAACTATATATAGACTTCCGGCAGGCATATGGCAGTATAAACCGCAACAACCTTTGGGCCGCGCTCATATACCTAGGTATTCCAGAGAAACTGTGTCCAGAGAAACTGTGTAAATTGTTTCTCTGTGTAAATTAACAACATCTAGATCTGCATGTAGAATTGTAATTGAAGGAACTGTAACAGACTCTTTTCAAATAACATTTGGTGTTCGACAGGGAGATGCACTCGCGCCTGTGCTGTTCAATTTGGCGCTTGAGTACGTAATGAGGAAAAGCAACATGCTGTATATTCAATAAATCAGGCCAAATTCTTGGATATGCAGATGATATCGTGCTTCTTGGCCGAAGACCTAGCGACATCAAGGACAGTTTCAAACCGCTCAATCGCTGCGCAAGAAGACTTGGCTTGGAGATGAACAGTACTAAAACGAAATTCTTAACAACACCCAGGAACATCTCCATGGCAAATCTCGAAATTGGCAACCATAACTTTGAGAGCGTCGAAAACTTTAAATACCTCGGGTCACTTATAACATCCTTGAATTATATGCCGGCAGAAATAAAAGCCCGAATCGCTACTGGATAACGAGTTTTCTACGCCCAATCAAAATTATTGCGATCTAAACACCTATCGCAGTCGTACAAGCTCGCACTTTATAAAGCACTCATAAGACCTGTGCTGACTTTCGGAAGCGAGAGCTGTACCATGACCTCTAACGACTGTAGATTGTTATCTACCTTCGAAAGGAAGGTTATCCGTTCTATTTTTGGTCCTATTAAAGTTGCGAACAACGAATATCGGATTCGCATGAACCACGAAATAACGAGTACGTCGTAGAGGAAGACCCCGACTGTGCTGGCGTGACGACGTCGAACAAGACCTACTCGTATTAGGATGTCGAAATTGGAGGACGAGAGCGATTGACCGATACGAATGGTTTCCATAGTGCGGGCGGCAAAATCCCTTCATGGGATATAAATGCTATAGAGAGAGAGAGAGAGAGAGAGAGAGAGAGAGAGAGAGAGCCAACAGGTTTATAATCTGAGAACAGCCGCTATTACTTTTAACCTCCGTTTCTAGGTTAGGTAGGTTAGGTTAGAGTGGCTGCTATCATACACTAGGCCAATAGTGGCCCATTGTGATACCACAGGACCCTATCTCCCCTTTACTCTCGCTGAAACCATCCAGAGCTACTTATGTAGCGTAAAATATCTTGCACTCCCGCGAGTTCCGAAAGGCTGTCCAAACCTAAGTACTTATGCCTTCTGTATGATAGTGCCGGACACGAGCATAGAAAGTGATCTAAAGTCTCTTCCTCCTCTTCGTCCATACAACTTCTACAAAAGTCATTCGTCTGTAGGTAGACCCAGCCTTCTCGCATGTTCCCCAAAAAGGCAGTGCCAATCCTACCTCTCATTTTCCCAGGGATACTAGTGCTTTGGAGCGCTAAAGTCCAGTTTCGGCCAAACCTATTTCGCTACCCTACACGTGAGAGTGTTGGTTCACCTTTCGTTTATCAAGGCGATTACCTTTTTTACTGAGCGCCAATTTGAGAGCTGCTATAGGTCTCCCCAGACCTGCCCTTTCCGGCTGCATCTGGGACGTCCGAGTAACCAGAGGACCCAGATTATCTCATTAATAGATGATCGGCAATCCAGTGCCACTCATGACTTCAGACAAACCTCTTCTAGTGACCTGACCGCCGCTTGACTGTCCACATAGATATCCCTCACGGATACCACGCTATGCTTCAACCATGTCTTGACTTCCCTATCGCCACCACTCCAGCCTGGTACAGGCTACAGTAGTCAGGGAGACGAACGGAAATATTAACATTAACCGTCTTACAGACGACTCCGGTTCCTGCCTTGCCGTCTAGCTTAGAACTGTCGGTGGAAAATTGTAACGCCTCGTTTTCCAGTATTGATCCGTTCCTCCAAGATTCTTTCGAAGGAAAGATGGTCCTGAAAACTTTATCGAAGCACAACTTTGGTTTAATATAATCTAGATTCGCCGAGTATCCCGCCTGAAGACAGTTCCACTGAGAGACAGTTGAGAGTCTCGTAGTCACATGAGCTGCCATCTGCTTACCCAAAATCTCGATTGGAATAAAGTGGAACATAACCTCTAAAGTGCGTGTAGGTGTTGTTCTAAGAGTCCCGCTTATAAGCATATAGGCCGTTCTTTGCTCCCGCTCCATCATCCTTATTATGTTACCTTCTCCAGAGCTGGCCACCACACGACCACCCCGTACATCAGTACAGGTCTTACCCCTGCCGTATAGAGCCAGTGTACCAGCTCTGGTTTCAAACTTCATCTCTTACCTATCGCGTTCCTATACGATTAAATGGCTTATAGTTACATTAGCCTTATTCATCCTTTCCACAATGTTAGGCTTTCAGCTGAGCTTACTGTCCAAGATTATGCCCAGAAATCTCGCTTGGTCAGCAAAAGCCAGCCTAATGCCGTTCACGGTAGGAGGGCTAACTACCGGAATTTTATATTTCTTACTAAATAGTACCAGCTCTGTCTTGGAAAGTTTGGCCGCTAAATCATATTTTCTGACCCATTCCTTAACGACCAGGAATGCATTCTGTATAACATCTGTAATCGTGTCCAGATATTTGCCTTAGGCAGCTATCGATACATCAACTGCATACGCTACAACCCCTGTCCCTTCTCTCTCCAGTTCCAACAGCAATCTATTCATCACTAAACTCCAAAGAAAGGGGACATTGCACCTCCTTGCGGGGTTCCTCTAACCACCCGTCTTCTAATGGTGGCCTCCCCCAGTTCCGAGGTAATAATCCTGCTGACCAGCATCTGATTTATCAACCTACTTTGGGGTAGTAGAGTCCACGTTCAAACATAACAATCCTTCCATAATCGCCTCCGTTTTTACATTATCAGGCACCCTCAATGTCGAGAAATGCTACCATACGCAGTACGCATGTTGCGACATTGCCCAATTCCTGGACTCAATTTTTGAACGAATACTTATTACATCTACCAACTTTTCCAAGGTTTTCAACAGAAAGGATGATAGGAGCTAAGGTCCTCAGGTCCTTTGGATAAGCATTATATATGCTCTTTTCCGATTTCGGGATAAAGATACCCTCTAGACAGGGGAGGATAACTGCCGAGTTCCTTTGGATCTCTGCTAGTACAATCCGATCCGAGCCCGCCGATTTATAAGCCTTAAAACCGTTCAGCTCCCACAGGATTCGTTCCCTGTCCACGATGCTCTCCACTTCTATTGAAGGTGTTCCTCGATGAGTTCCAGGCTCCATCGAGTCATCAAAGCTTCCCGGAAAATGGGTCTCCATGAGGAGCTCCAATGATTCCGCACTTGAAGCTGTCCATGACCCGTCTGGTCTAATTAAATAACTAGGACTGGTTGGGTTAGTAGCTAGAATTTTCCTAAGGCAAGAATTCTCAGATATCTCCTTCATCCTACAACAGAAGAGCCTCCAAGACCCCCTGTGTGCCTTCCTCAACTCTTTTTTGTACTTTCTGAGGTCCTCCTTATAGTCCCCCATTCTCGAACCTCCCTTGTGTTATTTGCTTTATTAAAGGATGTCTCGATAGGTTTCCAACTCCTTGGTCCACCATGTCGGTTTCTGCCTCCTTCTAGGCTTTATCAGGGAGCACGCAGCATTTAATGAAAGATTGCATGCTTTTGTGACAATATCAACCATGCAGTCCAATTCTTCTACTGTCTCCGGAAGTCCAGGGATCTCCAACGGCAATAATTCTTTCAACACCTCTCCATATTTATTCCAGTTTGTCCTTCTGGGATTCCTGAAGGCTTTCCAGATAACAGGTATAATGTTGAGGTTATATGTTACACATATCGGTGATCAGAGTATGAGTGCTCCTTCGCCACTCTCCGGCCTCTGATCATATGAAAGATTGTTTCTGACGCAAAGGTCACATTTAAAAACTCCTGTCGACTTTTAACAATGAATGTCGGTTCTCGCCCAATATTGCAAACTAAAAGGTTAGTGTTTAATAAGTAAACAAAAAATAGCCTACATATCCTGTTCTTGTGACCAAGGTTCTTGGATTAACATTAAGTCGTCATCTGACTTAGTCAGACTGAGAACAAGAGCAATTTTTGTACAATTTTAATCACTGTAGTTTACCATGCTCACCTGGTGCTGCACTCCCTGCATCGAGATAGTGCCATCTGGATCGTTGCTTCGGCCGCCACACTCGTCCCGTCGAGAGTCCGGCAGGATGTTCCCATCAGATTCCAGAGAGAGGAGGATACCCAGTTCCAAACATATTTTTAAAATAGTTTCTCGTTAAATTAAAACACTTCTTTAATGCATACTCTTATTTGTAATAACATTTGAGTAATATGATTTAAAAGTTTTTCACATGACTAGAGCCCGGCATCAGGGACATTTATCGTAAAATTCTGAATCAAAACTAATTTAAAAATGAAAAACAATTTAGTACAATTACAGATTACTAATAAAGTTCACGCTCAGCAGCATGAACATTTTATTTTCTGCCTCGTTTACGATATATAACTAAATAAATTAAAAAAAAGATTAACAGAAAGAATTTGCATTTGTACGAGTTTCATTCGTGTTTACGTTTTTTGGGCCTGCATACAAAGTCCATAAATTGTGATTTGGCCGTATACATCCATAGGCATTGGTGCCAGCATTCATGCGCACACATACAGACACAAAATTGAATTCGCCGCATTGGTAAAAATATCGCATCGGACAACACCAAAAAACAAAAGCAAATCCACATACGCAACTAGAGAATCCGTCCAATTTCTTCATTCCATCATCATATCTCTTGCGAGTTGCGAGTGTTTTAAGTACAACATTTAATATAAAAAAAGTGAAAATTTTTATTTTGCTCTAGTCAAAATAAATCAATTAAATCGAACATATTAATATAATTACGATTAAAACTAGTGCAGTACGTTGTATAAACTCTGACCTAATCGAATATAGTGTAATAAATGGAAATTAAATAGTTTTGTACATAATGTTTTGATATTACAAAAAAAAAAAAAAATTTTAACAAGACTTGATTTACTACTTTGTGTAGAGAGTGAATTGTGTACATATGCGGAGAGCGCGCCGCGAGTGGAATCAAAAAATGTAATTTTAACTCATTAAATTTACACGAGATTTACAAATTAGAAAATTGCGATAGGAATTTCATTTTAAATGGTATGTGTGCTGTGTAGTTAAATTTAATTACATCAATTAAATTGTGAATGTGTTGCGTAAAATTTGAATCCTTTTTTCGTTTGTTTTTTTTACAGTTTTAAAGTAACGGAGATTTTTAGTTTTTATTTTTTGGTACTTCATTAAAATTTCCACAAACGAGTTGGTGAGAATAAAAATAATAAGCTGGATTAAGTAAATACAATATCAAAAATGGTGCAAATCTATATAACCCATGTTCAAGATTTTGGGCCATTTCTTAAAATATTTGGCCAAACCAATAAAGCCGAAGCAATTAAAATTGAAAAAGCAATTCATCAAGTTACCCCAATTTTAAACATAATACCGGATTTGCGAGAATTACATATTGGAGCCATTTGCTTAGGTAAATATGCTGATGGGAATTATTATAGATCGCGGATAACGGGAATCGGTGTCAATGGGTTGATTAATATCTTCTTCTTAGACTATGGAAATGAAGATGTTATTCATTGGTATGAGGTAATTATAAAGCAATAAATACATTTAATTATGCTAAAAATAAATTTTTCATAATATCGTAACGTTCTACTAAATAATTTAAGAATGCATACTACACTACAGTGCACGTGGTTAATAAAACTGCAAATTCAAGTTGCAATTTTTTCCCGGTACTCGCATCTCAGTAGTCTAGAAAGTTGATCGATTATTTTTGTTTTTAAGATTTCCTGTTATGTACACTACTTTTTTAAGCAAATTTGAATGTGTCCGCTAGCTAGAGTACACCGCCATTTTCATTCGCAATTCCCATCGCGGGATTCAAATATATCGCTTCTGTTGTTTATAATCAACTTTTTTTTTATTAAAATCAATTTTCCACCTCAAAATTTAACTACGCCCCAAAACATTTCTTTAGCAATTTTATTAATGACATCATTTTGTTTATATAATGGAAAGAGTTTTGTATTTTTATTATTAATATTGTATTATCACAAATTATGAAATACAACTTCCCTCTTTTAGTGTGTGGAATCTATAACCATCCTCTCAAGTCATGCAAAAGGTCAAGTTATTATACTTACATGGTGGTAGTCAAACAACCCGACTCTGAATATTGTATTTGGTTTTCGTGGAAGGCCGGAATATGATTCATAAAATTGATAGCCTGATAACAACGCAATCAAAATAATTTGGATGAAATGAAGAAAATTTTGAACTTGAATTTTTTTTTATATAAACAAGAGAGACATCGAACCGGTCAATGGTAGTTCTCACTTCTCTTTTCATTGATAAAATAGGCGGCACGCGTGTAAGGAAATAATTGTTGAGCCGTAATTTCTTTTTACAAACGAACAATTTGTGATTTGCGCCTATTCTGGAAATAATTATTTACATTACGCCATACTGACCAAGTTATAAAAGAGATTCGTAATAGTTTCGGAGGCGGAATTTATATGATATCCAAGTGTCAATGGTGCCGGCTAGTGATGTTGACATTGAAGATATTCGTAATTATAGTGATGGTGTGGTACTCCCTGCCTACTCTACTAATAGGTTTTGCCTTAAGGAGGTAACAGAAGACTTAATATTAGATTCAGTAATGTCCCTTACATCAAACTCAGTTGGTCCTGATGAAATTTCCCTTAAATTCTTAAAGTCATGTGTTCGGCAATATTACCGTTTCTTGCTCATTTATATAACAATATTATCATCTCTTGTTCCTTTCCAGACCAATGGAAGATTAGCAAAGTTATTGCCATTCCTAAAATTAAAAATCCTAAAGCTCCTCTGGATATGCGTCCTATTTCCCTCCTATCAAGTATATCAACAATTCTGAAAAGATTAAATCGTATGTTCATTCACATAATATGTTATCGGATTTTCAGTCAGGATTTCGTAACTCACATAGTACAGTGACAGTTTTATCCGATATCACTGATTTTATAAGAACTTGTATTGACGATGGTGATATGGCCGGGTTGGTTCTTTTGGATTCTCGAAGGCTTTTAATTCAATTGATTTTATAGTTCTTAAACATTAATTACTTGATGAATTCAATATGTCTGCTAATTCTACTAAGCTTCTAATTGACTATCTAATTGATCGATTCCATTATTACCACTTTCTGCTGGAATTCCCCAAGGATCCATATTGGGACCATTTATATTTTCATTATATGTGAATGATATCTCAAAACTGGCCTTCAATTGTAATCATCATTTATTTGCTGATGATCTGGAAATTTACACGAGAATTGACAAATTCAATAAAGTACCTACTATGAAGGTATAATGAGTATTAACAGTGACCTGAAACTAATATCTCAGTGGGCAGTGCGCAATAAGCTAAATATAAACTGGAGTAAGAGCGTGTTTCAATTGGTTTAAATGCCGCATAAAAAGTTAAAAATTGTGGTGAATAAAAATGTCAAACTTTTTATCCGCTTCAAGAGCTGATAAAATTTTTACATAGAAAACATTTGGCTGACAAAAATATTCCATTTAAAAATTTTGAGAAAAATTGCAATGATAGATATATATGTAAACTGACCATAATTGACTAATATATACATATTTAAAAAGTATTTATTTTACATGTTTTCATATTTAAATTTGCTATATCCCTTTAGTGATTTACTAACACAATTGTGCGGGTCGGGCAAAAGTACCATGTCAAAAATTTAGTTTTGTACGTTTTTTGAACCAATTTACACATTTGTGAATTCCTTTTTAACTTATTTTCGTCTGAAAAAAACACTATACCTATACACACAATTGTGTTGGTTTTACTTCAAATTAAGCGAAATTTTTTATCAACAACGCCATTACATACTATGGTTTTTTACTCACACATTTGTGTGGGCTGGACTAAAACTGAGCCAATTTTTTTGTTTTCTTGGTTGATATATGTTCACAATTACACATAAAATAAGAAACCATGTTATTGTAAAATTTAACCAGTTGAAACAGATAAAAAGTTTAAAAAAAAATTACCACAAATAAATTTTTAACTTTTTATGCGGTATTTAAACCAATTAAAACACGACCTAAATCTAATGCACTTATATTTGGTAAAAGTATTAATTATAATCTATTTCCTCAGGTAGTTATCAATGCTACTCCGATTCCATATGTTAAATCTCCCAGGGGGTCTCTTATCCTTCATGTTTACAACCAGCATACCCGGGTATGTCCATGATTTCATATATTTAGTATTGAATGATAATTTGTAATTTCATGTTATATTGATAAATACATTTTGTCAAAATGTAATCTAAAACAAATAATTGTTATTAAAAAATAAAAATTACTAAAGATTTCAAGCTGATAAGTCACCTAAATCCATAAAATGTTGGGTAATAAAAAACGAAAACTTACCCGGGTAAGCGGTTGTAAACAGAAGGGTTATGAAATTTTCGTGGCACGTATTTTTTTCGACAACGTCGGAAATCGCTATTATGAATTTTTTTTTTCGACGATGTCGAAAAATGAAATTAATTATTTTTTATGTGAAAATTTAAATTAATTTTTTTTTATTAAATTTAAATTAATTAACTAATTTTTATTAATTAAAATTTTATAGTATATATTATTAATTTATTTTTACTAACACACTTTTTTTATTTCTCAACAACACTTTTATGTACTCGGACACTCTAGAGGTGTCGTAAAATAGTCGACATTATCTAAAAAAAAAACGCGTCGAGTATTTCATAATAAAAAAAAATTCGACAACATCGAAAAAAACGCGGTCGAAAATATTTCATAATACCAAATTTTCAACAACGTCGAAAAAAAAACGCGGCCGAAAATTTCATAATAGACCCCCTGTTAAAAATGTGGGTCTAATATTGGCTAATGATTTAAGTTGGGATTTACATATAGGTGAGATCTGTAAAAAATGTACTATTCATTGTGGCTTTTGAGAAGCAAAAGAGGCATGGTAATCCACAAGCAACACGCATTTTATTGGTTAAATCACTCGTCCTGAGCCACTTACTATACGCCGACATCGTTTTTTCAAACTTGAATTACTCTTTAATGACAAAAGTGACCAGAGTATATAATAGTTGTATTAGATATATTTATGATTTACGTCAGTTTGATCATATCTCCCATGTTAGAAATAGCATTTTTGGCATCTCTTTGAGGAAATTCCTTGAATTACGACTTCTGCTTTTCTTATATAAAGCCATTTATTGGAAGGATTTTCCTAACTATATTACGAAAAAATTTCAATTTTCAACGTCCAAGAGAACTAATGTTTTAATAGTTGCTACTCATAATTCTGTGGTGATGATTGATGCCTTATTAGTCAGAGGAGTCAGGAGTGCTTCTCTGGAATAGACTGCCCTTGGTAATTCGAATGGCCGAGCCTGTTAAACAATTTAAGAAATCATGTTTTGAATTCTATACATAATCATAAATCACTAATAGTGTTAATATGTTATTGATATTGCTAGTCTTAATTTATAATAGATTTTTTATTTTATTTTATTTTTTAGTTTATTTTAATTTTAATTTTACAATTAATTTTTAATTTCTATAATACTAATACTTTTATTTTAATTTAATTTATGTACTTTGTGATTTATTTCAATCTCTATATCTAAAAAAAATATAACTATATAACTATGTATTATTATATGCTAATTACCTATTATTGTAACTTTAATTGTTACGCTGGTATATTTAAAAATAAATAAATATCTGACTCTAACGCCGGAATTATACTATAAAAGATCTTTGACAAAGGTGTTTTATAAAACATTTTTATCAATTTTCTTTGATAGTGTAATATGCATGTTTTATAAAACTATCACTTTTATAAAATGTTTTTATCAAATTTCATCAAAATATTAGTTCAAGAATACGAGGCGAATGAATTTTGCTAGAAAGCGAAGTGTGACGCTAGAAAGCGAAGTCTGTCCTCCACACTTATTGAATTTCGTGTGTTTAACTAACGGCGAAATTTGTGGACAATAAAATTAAATGTATTGTCATGTCCTCGGGTCTGCAACTCCTTCAATAAATTTTGATGGCATAAAAAAAATTATCCTTTTAAATCCCGTCTCGATATCCAGATTCTTTTTTTCTGTTTTTTATTTTATTTTTATTAACGATATAATAATAAAAGCGCTTAATGTTTCCTCTTAATTCCGACCTAAGAAAATTAGTTTTCCACCAAGAAACCTAATATTATTATCATTATTAATAATAGTAATACATACTATATACCCCTATTATGGTTCTCACCTCACCGAGTGACTGAAAGGACATTAATCCATTGAACAACTAATATTTCTTTCCTTTTTAAAACAAAATACATATATGCCATATATTTTGCACTAGCTTATTGTTTTATATGAATTAAACAACAATACGCTTTTGAAAAGTTTTACGTTACCATGATCTGTAGCGTCATCCTCAATTGATAATACGATTATTTTGATTTCCATTTCTTATAACCATTATTTTACAACAATAACTATGAAATAGTAATATCCCTTTTTCAACCAAGGACAAACCAAAATTGGCTCAATTTTAGTCCAACCCACACAAATGTGTGAGTAAAAAACCATAGTATGTAATGGCGTTGTTGATAAAAAATTTCGCTTGATTTGAAGTAAAACCAACACAATTATGTGTATAGATATAGTGTTTTTTTCGGACGAAAATAAGTTAAAAAGGAATTCAGAAATGTGTAAAATGGTTCAAAAAACATACAATACTAAATTTTTTACATGGTACTTTTGCCCTATCCGCACAATTGTGTTAGTAAATGACAAAAGGGATATAAAAAACACACAAAATCAATTGAGGCCTCCACAGATGTTGGAGACAGAAAATGTTAACCGCTACCAGTCCATAATATTTAATGGTCTAAGTTGGAGATAGAAATTATAAATCATTATCAGTCCATAGTATGTTATGGTCTTAAGATAAAATCCCTAATAAAATTGGACCTGATGGTCTTGATGATCAGAAAACAAAACTAAATTAATAATTTTTCTGGATAGATATGATTCACTTTGAAGCCAAACTAGCTACTTGAATCTCGATTATACGGGATCCGATTATCCGTGAATCTCGATTATCCGGGATTTTTTATTCTCTTGGTTAATGTGAATTTCATCTGATTAACCGGGATTGTTTTAGTTCTAATAAAAATCATTCGATTAACCGGGATTTTTGATTATCCAGGAAGTCCCAATCATCCCGGATAATCGAGTTTCAAGTGTAACTTATGATGAATAATTTGTTTTTGCTACAGTAAATTCACAAACAAAGCTAAAGAGCGCTACAGACGGATGTTCCAATTTGGTTGAATTGGATGCAAAATTGGATGACCTAGTCAAGTTGTTCGACAATATTAAGTTGGACTTATTTAGTTGGATGGATGGATCCAGACAATCAATCAAAATGGATAGTAACGAAAATTAGAAAAAATCATGAAGTTGGATAGTGTGTGTGTAGATAGACAACATCTAATTTGTTTCCTATTTATTTAACAAGTTATTGTTCAGTAGGTCCCATTCTTCAAATTTACGTTTACTTCCCCCTATAAATCTGTGTAGGTCTTTAAATACATCCTTTTCTGTTAGGGGTATTTCTCTTTGGAATTCTATTCCACTAGAAATTAAGAGGTCAGCGTCGCCTAAATCTTTTAAAGCGGATTATTTAGCGTGGCGCGCTTGAATGATAGTACATGTAGTACTATTTTTGTAATAATTTTTTTCATTTGTATTATTTTTGTATGTAGTATGTAAGTATTCACTTCTTGCAGTGTTCTCTGTAACAAATGAGCTTGAGCTCAATACGGAGGGTACTAGCATGGAGTGGATTTGTTTTTTGAAAAAATCGGAGGTTTTGATGCCTAATGGAAGTATTTTTTTTTTTGTGGTTGTTGTTCTTCATTTATATTGCTTCCATATGTGCTTTTCCTTTACCAAAATTGTAATGTCAATGAACAAATAAATAAATAAATAAATAATTTGTTTCGATCGACAGTTGCTCCGATAAGTTGTATCGTCTATAGCGCTCTTAAACCGAAAACTAACCTCATATTTACCTCAAACTGATTATATCCGCAGGCCAGAAAAAAAATCGAAAATGCTATAATTCCTTATTCTCAGAAAAACCGGAATAGTGCCAATGATTTGTGTAAAATACTTCAAAAATCTAGTTTTAACCAAAAAAATTTAATTTTTTTTTTATAGTTTTCGTGAACTTTTGCAATAAAGCTATAAAATCGAGTTAGTTGAAATTGAAAGATCTAAGAAAGTATAAGGGTTTTATTTTGGGCCGCAACGATTTATTATAGCTTTTAAAAATATAATATGACTAAAATATCTGTTAATATTTCAAAATATATAATTTTACGAGCAAAAGTAATATTTCTTTTGAAATATTTCTGAGGTATTTTTTTTATGCTGGATTTGAAAATCAATTCCGGTAACCAACTACAACGGTACAATTGTATTGGAAAGAAAGGGCAAAGTAGGGCAAACTGTTAAGGAGTCTTTGGCTTTGAAGGAAGAAGCCAAAGCTTAGAATCATCATGCAGCATAATGAAGCTGATTCCAGGGTCTAAATCTTTTTATTGTTATTTTTATTTTTCCAAAACAAATTCCAACAGGATCTTATTTTATGCCGTGAGAATTAGCAGTTATTTCCTCGTTTTCTAATAGAAATTGAAGAAACAAAAATCACAACGTACGACTCCAATTTTAGTTTTCGGAGTGCGATTTTTACGTTTTTTACGCAGAAAAATTTGAAGCATTGGTTAGCAGTCCAAATATGAAATCAAAGCAACTTATTCTGAAACAAACTTCTCCGAAATATACCTCAACCAGCGAACACTTAAGAGCTTAAGTTGCTCGCTGTTTGTACCATTTTGATTAGTGCTACAATCACCAAAATAGGCTTTTCGTATAGGCTTTTCGTCACAAATAAACAACTGACCTACAATTTTGGTGGTCGTACCGCTCCCCTAAGGGGTCCAAATGGATCACAACTTAAGCTAATTTTTCGATGGTTGAGGCTATAAGCTTTTTTAAATTGATGCTTTACTGAAAATGTGCTTAATAAGTACATTTGTATATACATCGGTCTCCACAATTCCAACAAAATAAACTTTTGAAGGTTTGACTTGGCTTACTAAGCACCACTATAAAGGGGCCGCAATATTTTCGAAAAGAATAATGTGAAACTAACATATGTTTTTGTGAAATTTAATTTTATTTGTCTTTTAACCTATCCCCTATACTCATCTATAACTCGTTTTGTTCTGCAAATGACGTCCGCGTTTTTGAGCATATTCGTCGTATAGTTTGCAAATCTCTCAATTTTAATTAAATCGATCCAATAGTTCCAAATCATCATCTAAAATCATTGGAAATTTACACAAAATCGAGAATAGTTAAAGTTGACAAAGAGCGAATTCTCGAAAGTAGTACTTAATGTAAAATTAATAAACTTTAAATTATCAAATCATCACAAAAATAAAAGAACAAACTCATTTATTTTAAAATATATAAAATCGTGATAAAAAGTACACAATATGATAACCATCGAAAAAAAATGCACAAAATCGTTCCAAATACTACATCGATTTGGATCACAAATTGTATTAAAATCGTTTTAAATTTACATAAAATCGTTCTAATTCGGCTTAAATCAAATGGTTCCAATTCGTCTCAAATTGTGTTTAAGTTGATCCAAATTGTCTCAATCAAATCCGCCTAAAATGGGATTGATTGTAATCAATTCGTCTGAAACTATACAAAATCGTTCCAAATTGTAATAAAATCTTCCCAAATCATCTTAAATCGCTCCAAATCGATTTAATGGTTTATGTGATAAAATCACCGACTCATTTCAAATTGTCTCAGATTAGTATAATCAAACTGTCTAAAATTTACATAAAATCCAAAGTGTTTCAAATTGTAATCACGTCGTTACTTAAATCTTCCAAATTGGTTTAAAATGATTTCAAATAGCAATTAAATTTATCCTAAGATTTTCAAATTTTCTCATATCTTCATAAAATCGTTCCAAATTATAATCAAATCGTCGCAAATTTACACAAAATCGTTCCAAACGGATTTAAATTCGTCACTAATTGTAACTAAATCATCGCAAATCGTCTGAAATTGTTTCGTTATGTTCCAATTTGAACCATCTCAAATCGTCTTAAATCAAATTGTCTCAAATCCTCTACAATCATTGTATCTCAAATTTAAACAAAACTCTTCCAAATCGACATAAATGGTTTCAAATAGTCTCAGATAGCAATTAAATCGATCCAATCATTTCAAATCGTCTGAGATTTACACATTCCTTTCCAAATTGTAATCATTTCAAATCAATTTAAATCGTTCCAAATTGTAATAAAATCGATCGAAGTCGTCTAAATCGTTCCTAATTGCCTAGAGTTGTAATCAAATCATTTCAAATCATCTCAGCGTCTGAAATTTAAGCAAAACCGTTCCAAATCGATTTACAATAGATTATATTTTTGGACATTTTTAAGTTGTGTAAGGTCACCTTGGAAATGCTAATCAAATCTATTTTTGTTTTTTGTATCAGTGAAGTGTTTAATAAACTAACCGAATTAAAAATACTAAGGGGTCGGCTTAAAATTTGCTATTAAAGCTTGTAAATTAATAAATATAAACTACTAATAAATGTAATAACCGTAGTAAAATTGCAAAACAATCAGATTGACATATTTTTTTATTTAAATATGTTGATGGTCGAAAGTCAAAATGTCATCGACAGTGGATGGTGGGGTGGTGTAATTAAGAATTTTTGTTGTTTTCAAAAGTTTTTAGCTCGTATAATTTGAAATAGCGAATAAATAAATCGCACTTACCAAAAACGTTATAAATTTAATGGGACTAATTTATTCAAACAAAATCTTAACACCGCACATAAAAAACAATACAATTAATAATTGCGATGGCTTTGCGACAAAAAAAGAATATGATATGACATGTAAATTTGTTCATATCTCTCGATTGTGTACTTACGTCATATTAAAAAGTAAGTGATACAATTTGAGAAACATCGAAGACTTGTCATTCATGTTTCACTTAAGGCATTAGGTGTCCGCTTAGCTTTGAAAAATAAAATATTAAAGGTCAATTTTGGTTATAAAAAAATTTGCTTGTAAATTTCCAGTAACGGTAAATAATTGTTCATCAAGTTGGGTTTTATGTCAGTAGTAATTGTAATCTGTCTGAATCGGTTTTATGAAATTCTTATTTTTTTTAGTTTTATTTAAAGCCAGCTAGCTCTACTGGAATTACTACTGATAAATACGCCAATTATGATGAATAATTATTTTCCTTTACTGGAAATTCACAAGCAAATATTGCTGAAACCAAAATTGGCCTCTAATATTTAATTTTTCAAAGCTAAGCGGACTTTGCTAAAGCAAAACAGCTATTGTCATGAAAGAGGAAAGATATATTATGACTTGTCGTCGAACGTGGAACAATTCATTTGAGAAACTAAAGTGGCTTGTCATAAATTAGTTATTTAGTCAGCATACCACCACAAATACACAATCAATGATTGTTTTTCTTTTTCATACACATTTAGAGAAAGGAGGTAAGAAATAGAAATGTAAGCTTTCGTAAAATATTATTCACATGCATATTGTCAAAATTTCAACTGGGATATAGCTATAGCTACAATAACTTGTTTAAAATTCAAAGCAGAAGTTGCTTTAAAATAGTCGTAAAATAATTGTTCAGCGTTTTTGATAAAATCCATGCTATCAAAAAACGCATCTGCATAGCTTCTCCGCGCCTATAACTCACTGGAGTAACTAACACAGGGATATTCTACATACATATATCACATAAAGTGTAACCATGTGTTTTAATATTCCGTCAGGCGATTGGTTTTTTTATGACATCAGATCGAAACTGGATATTACTTCTGTTAGAAAATTCATTGAAAATTTAGGGAGGAGGGTTTTATGTGTAACAATTTCCCATGTGTTCACGACAATTATAGCCGTTAATCAATACAGTTCCTGTATAGTAAAATAACTTATAATAGTCTGTCGGGTGAAGGTGAACCATTTAGCGGATCGAATATAGGAACTCCCATTTCAACGATTTTGAATCAGTAAAACAGATTTTTCCAATTTTTATTCGCATATTTAACGATTTCACACTTCAGTAACACAAATTTTGTGTATTAACAACATTCAAAATTTATATTCTTCAAAAGAATTTAACCGTTAGATTCATCATATTTAATTTTAACCAATATTTTAAATGTTACGAAGTTCTTGGAAAAACGGAAAATTAAAATATTAATGATCGATAATGGTCTAACTGAAAGAGATAGCTTGTTTTATTATAATTAATCTGTCTAGTAATGAGTAAAACACATTTGCTTGCATAAAATTATTGTTTTACCGTCACAATAAAATGGTCACTTGAATTTGGTTGGGAAAGATAGTACTTCAATTAAATTTCGGATTCGTCAGCGTAATTCTGAGGTCAATATTTTAGACAAAGTCTAAGATGAAAATCAATCCCAAATCGCTTGGTTTTTAAATCAATATTAATGTAGGTTGCAGGTGAAAACCTGCAAAATGTATTTTATATTATTTAGTAAAACGATTAACGAACTGAAAATGATATACAATTTCATTTTGCATTTATTATCCATAGGGCATTGAACAGATACTATTAATAGATAAAAAAAACACTCATTCACATTTTTTACTCACATCATTATTCTTTTGGTGCATTGTATCAAATTTAAAAAATTATCGATCATTAATGATCTAGTTCGATGTCCTACATAATATAAAACAAAAAGTTGTGTAATAGAATTGAAAAAATTAATGCAATTTTCTTTTAGATTCGATTATTAAATTTAGATAATCCATATTCATCCTTTCTCAAAACTGTACAACAGCAAGCTAGTGTATTTATATTGGCAAGGAGCGTGGACAAATGGAAACCACATATACTAGAATTCATACGAGCGGAAATATCAAATGAAAGTTTTGAAGCTAAAATAGAATCAAAAGTGATTGGTTTCGATATAATAAGTTTTAAATTTAAAGGTCAAGACTATTCCGAGTCAATATTTCGCCGCAAATTTTGTAATAAAATCACAATTGAGCAGCAACTGGATATGATACTGATCGAGGCACGACAACTAAATACTCCCCAACAGCAAATGACACCAATGCTACCGCCACAGTCCCAAGTCAATAATAATTATTATCCATTCTATCATACATTACCTCCGAATCCCATGCAGATGCAACAATCATTCATGATGGCGAATATGCCAAATCAAATCCGTCCAAATGCACCAGCAATATTTAAACCACAATCAATTAGTAATCCTTTTGCTATTAGCAATCAACAGGTGCGTGCTGTGTCTCCCTTATATATAAAAAAATATACCCGTTTTATCCGATCGCAGGAGATTAATATGCAGCAGTCACCCGCCAAAATTGAATCTCAACCAGTAACAAATCTACCAACACGTCCGTCAACCATTTCGTCGTCATCGACGAGCTCATCATCGAATATATCAACGAAAACTGAAGTGGCTACATTTAAATCAACAACACTAAACGTTGGTTCAACACACGAGGTGTATTGTTCATATGTTGAAGATGGACCTAATTTATTTTCGATTCAATTGGCCGCGAATAAAATTAAACTAATCGAATTAATGCGTGGTCTAGCCAAAATTTTAGAAAAGTCACGTTTAAAGCATTTATCTGGAAAACCATCATTGGGCATGGCATGCATTGTTCACGACATGAAAAATCAAAGGTTTTATCGAGCGGTCATCATGAATATAACAACACAAAACTGCCAAGTCGCGTACGTGGATTATGGTCAAACCGAATACGTTACATATCAATACATATATGAAATACCTGTAACATTTTTAAAACAAGAAGTATTTGCAATGAAATTTGCACTATCTGGCTACAAAGAATTACAGCCGCCAACCGATACCATACGAAATCATTTTAAGGAGTTAGTATTAAACAAGAAACTATTTTTAAAAGTAAAACCACTCGAGGGTGCACCATTTGTTCAATATTGTGAATTGTACGATGGTAAAATAAGTGTATTGAATGAGCTCCAAAACGATAGTAAAATGAAGCTATTCAAACAAAATAAAATTAAGTTGAAGTATGCGGCGCCTAGAATATTACAGAAAGGTGATTCGTACACGATAACAATAAGATATGTAGAAAGCCCGCAAAAATTTTTCGTGCAACTTGTCGATCAAGTAAACGAATACCACAATATGATGGATCGACTGATGGTGTATTGTCAACGAGCACCTCTTATGACTGAATTCAATGTTGGAGATATTTGTGCTTCCAAGTTTCATGAGAATGATAACGAGTGGTATCGTGTAGAAATAACAAAAATTGTTAGTGAGAGTGAAGTTAATATTCGTTTTGTTGATTTTGGTAATCCTCTCAATGTGGATAAAATACTATTGCGAGAAATTTCACAAGAATTTGTACTACTTCCACAACAGTCGATAGAATGTGCATTGAAAGGGTTTGAGAATTTAAGTAATATTACGGATACTGCTCGTATTCAACTTGAAATGTTTGCGGAGGATGATCGAGGCGAACGAAAACCGTTACATTTAACGGTAGTGGATGAATTGCCAAATAAAGTCGCACTAGTAAATTTGATCGATAAAAATACTACACCGCCTTTGAATATATCGAAGCGAATGTACATTCTATCTACACCACCGAAGTTTGGTTCACATCAAAATGACGGCAATAATAATATTAAACGGGGTGATCCAGAAATGTTAAATTCAACACTTGTTGATAAATTTAACAATAACGATTTATCGCTCACTGGAATTGAATCAGCATCAAGGTCACCATCCTTTAATAAAAACACTAATCGAAGTGAACCATGGAAATCGGATTCAGGCGCGGTCAGGGTATGTGAATTGGATTCGTGGAAGTCGAACTCAAATACGGTTAATAAAGTAAGTGAATTAGATTCGTGGAAATCGAACTCGACAGTACCGTCAAAGCCAGTTAATAATCTGGATTCGTGGAAATCAGATTCGGCGGGGAGTGCGCCACGTAACAATGGGGTTGATTCAAGTGACTCGTGGAAACAGTCGAATGATCGTAATGATAGAGATATGAACAAATTTTCAAATAATCGAAATGAAAATTTTAGATCGAACAATAGAAATCCCAGTGATAATGAACGAACGAATCAGAGATATGAGATACCAAACAGTAATCGAGGGTAAGTGAAGCACTTTAATAATTGTAAATTAAGTATTTTGAGTTTTAGGAGTTGAGAAAATGTTTATTTTAAAATTTTGGATTTTTTTTTTTTTTTTATATATTGACAGAGACAAGTATATTAATATGAAAAAACTAATTCCTCGTTTCAACAAGCAACTAAATAACAATAGTAATAGTAACAATATCTTAAGTAATAACACCAATACTTCGAAAGGGTAAACAAATATGATTTTTTTTTTCAAAATTATTCAAGCTTCGCACAACTAAAATTTATTGTGTGCATGGTTAATTTTTAATTGTTCAATGCGCTCTATTACTTGATTAATTAATTAACAATTCGTAGCACAAACTTCCTTCTGTACATTTTCTTTATATATATTTTATATTTAATGGTATGTAGTTGTATTTGCTTTCTTTAAAATGAAATCGAAAATAGGTTGGTGTCACGTTTTAATAATGCATTGTGGATATAGAACTTATTTTTTATGTATGTGGGTTTTGGATGAATGATTCATTTAACATGCTTTAAAAACGTCTAGCATTTTTATGTTGTTGTGTGCGGATAAATACTTTTGGCAACGAAATTGATAAAAGGTCGTTATAAATATTACCACATATGGGTTGATTAGCTTATATGTGCAAATGTTTATTTTGTGATATGCCAAGGTTTGGTGCTTTAATTTAGTTTTTGATCGTGTTATTTTTTCAAATGCAATATTGTTGTTTAACTTTATTAATGTTGTAGCTATTTGATGGCGATGGTTTTAAACTAATGCCATTACTTCTGCAGATAAAATATTTTAATTAATAAATGTGTTGCTGCTCTAATTTCCTCTGAAATTTTAAAATTGAAACTAAATTAAAACATACCGCACCGATTTTTGGATAGAATCTTATTTAGTGTGCAACATGGGCCCTTAGTTCTACGAAACTCTCTTCAAAGATTTTAGTCTTCTTTGATAAAAAGTAGCCAAATGAATATTTCATGACGACAACAAAATCCTTTACGAAAATGTTTACTTATCGGACATCTGAGAGACATTTGTGTCTAATTAATAATTGACGTTAGATGCACAGGTGACAATTTTCTAATTTACAACACGCATCGGTAAATAATTTCTGATTATCGTCTTAAAGAATCCTTCTATCAGGGGCACTATTCTGCAAATACCCCGGGAACTGGGAAAAGAATTTATATGCAATTTCTATTCAAATATTTTTTTTTCGGCCTACTGAGGAGAAAAGCTTGATGTAAATATTTATAATTTGGGAATAATTTTTCCATACCTAAATTGGCAGAGAAAATTATTCCTCATTTAATTTTATTTTCAAGCAAACTAACACTAATTACATATCGTCGGTTTGGTGCAATAGTGACACAAGTGCAAATTTATCAATTTTGAGATATTCGAACAAAAATCCTTTAAATCTAACAATCTTTTATCTGGAATAGTATCACTTCAAAATTACTCATAGTTTCATAATATTATGCAATTACTACCAGAAAAATTTCAAATCGATTTCTTTAAAGATATACTTTTTTGTGAAGTGACGCTGTTGAACCAAACCGATGATATAAATTCTTTTCACAATTTCCTATTCCCGGGGAATTACCAGAATAGTGCTACAGAAAAGAATAAATTTTATTCAATAATAACCAGTCATAAGATACCAATCTTAACAAAATTAGGAAAATAAGAAGCAAAACAGTATTTTAAGTAAAGAAATCATTTCGTTATTTTGGGCCGAGTCGAAAAATTCGACTGGCAATTTGGCTGTCGGCAGGGGATTTTAAGTTCAAAATTTCTCTAATATACCTATCTGGAAATTAAAATCAAATTATTGAATGGTATATGTATTTACAAATATTTCTTCTTCGGCTAATTTTTAAAATATTGGGAATCGACGTCTTTCTTTCGAGAAAGCCCTATTATTGATCAATTATGTATTTCTGAAATCCGTTGATACATTTCGACAAGTGACAGTAACGGTTTGCGGTTATTCTACAAGAAAAACAGTTTGTTTTTTCATAAAGTTTTTAATTACGATTCCCAGAAGCATCAAAAAAGATCCAATGATTGAAATAAATTAGTTTTTTAGAATCTTCCTGAGGTCTTAATTAAACGCATAGGTATTCTCTCTATGACTATGATTCTCATCGAAATTACTCATCGAAAAATAAAGTTTATATTTTTTTTTTTTTTTTTTCATTTAAATTGGATAGAGTGAAGGGTTTTTTAAACAATCTTCGGACTGTTAGATCCTGCAAACAATGTGGTCATTTGGTATTTCAAAGAAAACTTGGGACTCTTAAGAGCTTTGCAATGCTTCGATGACGTAGCCTGTCTAGCTGGTTTCGTGACTGGAAAAGTATATAATTTTAAACACAAAATGACAGCGGAACAGCTGTTCTTGCCAAGATTTAACAAAAATACTCTATGCATGGTCGGATTAATTTATTGTAAATTGAAATTTCAACTTCTATTATGGAATAATCTAAGTTTCTTTGAAATTGATTTTGCCAATCACACGTTAAGAAAATGTTTAACATTAACTAATTAAATTCTCTATGAAAATTAGTACACGAATATCTTGAATCAAAAAATATATGTAGTAGCAAAATATTGCAGTTTCAAACCAAAAATATAGTAATATATCCTTTTTCCGGTCAGACAATTTTTTTTTTGTCTTAAATTTAAGTCCACCGTATCCAAATGTGTATGTAAATTATCATATTTTGTAATGGGTTTTGATTTTTTCTTGTTTTTCTGTCGTAACGTACACAATTGTGTTGCAGGCCGGGAAAGGGATATCTTACAATTACTGGTTTAGTTTTTTGAGTACAAAAATGCAATACAATTTTTCAACAAGAATAATCAATAAAAACGGTTTGAACTTTATCGAGCTAAAAGCAGAGGGTCTGTTGAAACTAAATTTTTTAATTAAAGGGTAGTCTGAATTAAGCAATGGCTACTCTTATTGCTGTGATCATATAAATACTTAAATCCGTTTCGTTTTGTAGTTGTCTGTAAGGCTGATTTTAGCGCTATATTTTTTGTATTTTGTATTAAAGATAAAACGGTACAAGATATCAATATATTATTTTATTTATTTTAGACATTGGTTAAATTCGATTCTAGAACACCAATTTTTGGTCACTTTTTCTGCATTTATTTCACCAATAAGACGAATAATGGTGGTTTTAAAGGTCATTAAATTTTGGTTGTTTATTGGAGTAAACCAATGATTTAACATAACCCCAAAGAAAAAACTCCAATACAATTATATCACATGATTTTGGTGGCCAGTTAACATTGGAATTTTTGGAGATTACACGGCCATTAAACTTTTCTCTCAATAAATAGATTGATTGTGTCATGAGATGTATGACATGTTGCACCATATTGTTGATCACGACATATCGTTCAAGTCGAAATCATCTAATTTATGCCACAAAAAATCAGTAGTCATGTGTGTAGCGTTTTTTTCACTCCAAATGCGACAATTGGGCTTATTTATGAAATCATTTAACCAGAGATAAGTTTCATCGCTGAAGATGATTTCCCCATGAAATAATGGATCTGTTTCAAGCTGCTCTAAAGCCCAATCTGCAAAATTTCTACACAATAAATGGTGGTTAGTTTAATTTTTTGGGTTAACTGAATTTTATACTCCTTTAAATGCAAATAAATAAGTTTACATTTTTGATGGGTTGGTCTCCATTTTTTTACTTACATGACGAATATTTAAGCTTTGTAGGTCGATTATTTTGAGCATAAATTTCACGTAATGTAACACATTTTAACAATTTCTAAACGCCGATACGTGGTAACAATTTCTCTGTAAGAAGCAAGTACTGCCTCACACACAAATGTTCTCATGTAGCGGATATTGTTTACATAATAAATTATATATGGGCCATTGTGCAAGTGGCTTGCATGTTTTAGTTGTTCCTAGGATAAGTTCTGGGTACTAAGACAAAATCAGAGGAATGCTTTATAATATATAAAAGAATGCCATTCCAGAATCACTGACTCAATAACATTATAAATCTGACGTGTAGAAATAAAATAAAACGTTTGAAATCTCGGACGTGTAAATAATAACCTGATGGACTATGAAAGCCAAAGTATTTTCTTTATTCCAGCATATTTCTTCATGAACGCTTAAATAACATTTTTTGTATGAAGTATCTTAGGTTAGTTACTCACTGCTTATTAAACATGCACGCTTTTCATTGTTAAAATATTGTAAAGGGTAAATAAAATTAGCAAAATGATTTTATTATTTTTCACCATTTTAGAATTGATACGAAATTTACAAAACCAAAATACGAAGGAAAGAATTTGAATACATCTGAAAGTTCCGGCAAATATAGTTGGACGAGTGATACAAAAAGGTTAGTTGTTCTATGCTTCATTTAATTTAAAACAAAATATTTTATTGTGCTTCCCATTTGCAGAAAATCCGACAATTCAGCCGAAAACAGCGACACCAACAACGTGCCTCGTAGCAAATCCGAAACTCCAGTTGACATTGAATATGTTCCTTTAGAAACACATTACACTAAGCCGATATTCAATTTAAACGTAAAATTCCAAGTTCAAATGCAATGGTGGATATCACCATATCATTTCTATGTCCAGCTAAACGAGTATGAGGGTCAATTCGAGGCAATGGTTAAATCAATGCAAAAATTCTATCGTAACCGTGAAACGATACAATCTAAGCCTAATATTGGTGATAGCATTGTGTCATGTTCACAACACACTAAAATTTATTGCCGTGCAACTATTCTCAACTATAATGAAGAATTAAATAAATACAAAATTAAATTCATTGATTTTGGGAATACAGCGATTGTTACATTTGAAAATATGTGGCCGATAGAGAAACGATTCATGACTTTACCGCAGCTAGCGATACGATGCAGTTTGAGTAAGAGTTTGTTACAAACATCGATTGATCATATTATGGAAGTGATTGGCAGCTACATACCAACCAAAAGTCACCATCAGTGTGAATTTACGCACGAGGAAAACGAAATATACTTTGTCAACTATTTTGTCAATAATAATTTGCTGTTTGATCGATTTGTGAAGGACGAATTGATCGTTCCATTACCTGACTCTGTGAATATAAATCGTTTAACTGGTCAAATTGTATTAGCCAAATTTAAGAAAATTATCAATTTTAATGAATTTTATATTCAAATTGATGGTTTTGATGTAACATTGCCGTGTTCATACTCTTACGCGAATAAATTTAGTGCAAATGAAATTAATGGGAAAATAGACGAATTCAAAGAATTGTATGAAAATCAATTTTCACCACTGAAAATTGAATATGTTTCAGAACATTTTATGTAAGTTGTGTTCATATCGGTGAACTGATATCATTCGTATATTATTATTATTTTTTTTTTTTCAAATTTAGATTGTTGGCAATCCCTTTAATACCATTACTAGAAGAGGAAAAAGGTCCTGCTATATGTGATTACCCAATTTTATTGAATAAATATGAAGTACTTGTGACAGCAATTGAATCAAATAATCTCCTTTATGTACAATTAAAGGAAACTAAGGATATACTTTTTAAATTAATAAATGATATGTTCGACTATTATGAAAACTCAGGACAAGAACTCCAAGTAACAAACGACTCTACAGTTTACGCAGCAAAATCCGAAGATGAAAATTGGTATCGTGGGTACATCTTAAGAGAAGACGACAACGATAAATCAAAAGTTTTAATAAAATATATCGATTACGGAAATTCGGAATTTGTGCCAAAGACAGACGTGAAAATTTTAGATCAACGTTTCTGTAATATAAGTGCCTTATGTTTTAAAATATATTTACCAATGGCTTCCATGGGTTCGAATATCCTCGATATTTTAAACGAAATATGTGTTACCTATCTAGTCTTTGAGCCAATCGATTTTATTCACAATCACTGGGTTGGTGATCTTCTAACGCTTGAAAATCAAAGCCTTATCGATGTTTTAATCTCTAAGGAGCTTGTTAGACGGATTGAAATCGAGGAACTGGAGAAACAAATTGAAAACGATAACGAGAAAAACATTCAAACTTATATCGAATTAAATGATAAAGTAACGACGGAACCACGGACTGAGTGTGTTAACGAAAGTGAAAGTAACCAAACCGCCATTAGTTCGAGTAATTTATCAAAATTGAATGACCCCGTCGAAGGATATGTAACCCACGTAGATAATCCAGAAAGTTTTTATCTTCAGCTAAGCTCGCATACCAATTCGGCAAATAAACTTCATGAGAATATTCAAATTGTTGCACAGTCGTTACCACAATTGGAGGAATTTAAAAAAGGAACGTTTTGTATTGCAAAATATTCAGTCGATGAGGAATGGTATCGCGCCAAAATAATTGATTTTGGTGCTGGTGTTATAACAATTCAATTCATTGATTATGGCAATGCTGATGTCATAACCGAACAGAATAAACATTTACTTAAAATAATGCCGAACGAATTAAAATCCACCGAGGCATACTCATTTTGTTGTTCATTACCTGTTCATCCAAAGAATTCGACGGAATGGAAAGAAGAGGCGACTAAAGTGATATACGATTTAATCAATTGTAATGTTTTATTTGAATATATTTCAAAGGTTGGACCTAAAAAATATATTAATTTATGTCACAATAATAAAGATATTGGACAATTCTTAGTAACGAATGACTATGCAACAGAGTGGCAAACTATTAAGACAGGCGAAAAATGTTTCATATCGCATAGTAATTCGCTATCCGATTTTTATATACAACTTGAAAGTGACACTAATAATTTGGAATTAATCGCTGACTATTTAAACGCGGATATTACACGTTTCCCAATTTTGGATAAATTCGAAGAAGGCACTATTTGTTGTGCTCAATTTCCAGAAGATAATGAATGGTATCGAGCGAAAATATTGTTTCATAGTGATAGTGGAACTGAAGTGCAATTCATCGATTATGGTAATACGGCACTTGTTACAAATTTACGATACCTTTCCGAGGAAGTTGCAGATCTTCCAATTTTATCGAAAAAATGTTCGCTACATTTACCTAAATGCATAGCGAAATGGTCGGAAGCGGCAGAAAATGAATTTAATGTTATAGCAGCAATGGGCATGACCATTTTTGATGTGGAAATGTACTCGCCAGGCGAAACCATTACAGTTAATTTGTATGAACATGGATTAAATATTTGTAAGATTTTGGAAAATTTATGTCAGAAGCATAATATGGACGCGATGAGCGAATCAATTGTGGATGAAATATTTATGAGCAATGATTACATGTTGGAAGGGTACGAAGGCATAGTCGCATATATTAATTCGCCAAATGATTTTTATGTACACTTCAACAAGGATATTGATGCGTTAAACGAGTTGAAAGATTATTTAGAGAAAAATGGCGATCAGCTCGACAATTTGACGGACATAGTGGAAGGCAAGATGTGTATAGCTAAATTTCATGAAGATGATATATATTATCGTGCAAAAATATTAACTGAATCAAACGAAGGTTGTAATGTACAATTTATTGATTATGGTAACATATCATATGCAAACGTTTTAAAAGAGATTCCCGAACCCATATCAAATATTGATGTTATCGCCAAACACTGTGCGCTACGCAAATTTATAAGTTGTTATGATAATTGGAACGAGAAATCATCAAGCTTTTTCACTGAATTGTGTAGCTCCTGTGAAGTCTCATTCAACATTAATATCATCGATAAATCTTCAGATCCGTATATTGTTAATTTATTTTTGGGGGAACGGAATATTAACAATGAAATGGAAAAACTTGAATTCGAATCGGAGAACAGTAACGATAGTGAAGCTTTTCCGTTAAATCAATGTGCATATGATTTAGTCAACGACATATGTGACAAATTAAATTTGGACGTGAATTCTGTTGATGAGGACACACCAGTTATTACCAGTATTGTCAATGAAATTGTTGATGATATTAATTTAGATGGTGAAATGAAGTAGTTCATCATCAAAATGCGTGTAATGGTATGTTAACAAAATCGCCAATTTATAAACAAAAGTTATTTTGAACTGTTATATAATGATATTTTATTTAAATTATTATTATTTTTATATTTTTTTTTTAATTACTATGTCCCTGAAATTCCTTAATTAAAATATAAACAAACAACTGTTGAAGAAACGCTATATCAATGTAATTTATTAAATGTTTGTTATTTTTTAGAAGTCAATAAAATGTTTTGTATGAATATAGTTTGTTTAACAATTAAAAATATTAATTTCGTCGGCTAAAAATTAAAATCCAAAGCTACCTTACCTAAAGGTACTTTACGTTCCAGAGGTTATATGAAAGACGGGCACAGCTTGTGTAGATTTTATGGAAAAGTTCGAATAAGTGAACCTCTTCTTAGTTGTGATTTATACTCTGAATTTAACAATCTCGTTTACCAATTCAGTGTTTCTAAAATCTCGTCCAAAACATTGTATTCTGTTTTGTTTAATATTTAAAAACTATAAACTAGTTTTTCGACAGAGGGCAACAGTCTATAAAGAGTTTTAACCACTTGCTACGATAATTTCTGGGGGAATCTTAATCGAAACCGATTAGCTTATATTAAACTTATACTTTATATTAACTTATATTAAACTTTTATTGATCGCTCAACATCATCCACTAACACTATCTTTAGTAGTTGTAATCGAGTATATTTGAAAATATTTTCCATTTCGTTTTTTGAAATTGCCCAAGATTTTTTCTTCCTGCCAATTACAAAACTTTTCTACTTCATTACGGGCTATATGTTGCATCATCTGCTTAGTAGCATTAATACCCGAACTGTTTAATGCTCCCTACAGAAGAACGAGGGGCAGGGTGGTAAATGGTTTCAACGTTACTGTTGTCTACTACAGGGGGTTTATTATGAAATTTTCGACCGCGTTTTCTTTTTCGACTTTGCCGAAAATTTGGTATTATGAAATATTTTCGACCACGTTTTTTAGATAACGTCGACTATATTACGATAGCTCTTGAGGTGTCGAGTACATAAAAGAAAAGTGTTGAGAAATAAAAAAAGATTGTTAATAAAAATAAATTAATAATTTAAACTTATAAAATTTTAATTAATAAAAATTAATTAATTAATTTAAATTTTCACATAAAAAATAATTTCATTTTTCGACATCGTCGAAAAAAAATTCATTATAGCGATTTTCGACGTTGTCGAAAAAAATACGCGCGCGAAGATTTCATAATAGACTCCCAGGTCTAAGCCGATTTAACGAATGTCCGATTAGACGATACCCGATTTGGCTAAAGTTGACTTTACGTATACATCGAGAAAATCAGGTAAGGAGTATACATTTTTAAATGCAGGATTGTTTATCAACAGTTTTTAGGAGGGGAAATTAATTTTTTCCGGAAAATTACCCCATTGTCCGGGAAAATTTTCGACTACAAGTAATTTTTCTTGGAAAATTTTGCAATATTTCCAGGAAAATTTTTTCAATTGTTTTTTTTTTTTTTACTTAGTTTAAAATTATAAATAAAATTTGACACTTGAAGAATTGTATAAATTTTGGAAAAGCGGGGTTTGCCCCAATCCTCTAAGGTATATAATGAATTAAAATTACATTAGAAAAAAACTATATTTCAAAATTTGACTTTTTTAACATTTGGGGCACTATCAGAAGAAGCGATAGAACCTCTGATCTGTGTCTGCAAGGTTGACCAAGCAATTATTATTAATAAATTTAGCTTCCCCCACCTAAAAACTGATAGTAAACAATCCTGCATTTAAAAATTTCCAAAATTTATACTGATTTTTTCGATGTAAAGTAAAATTACGCCCCCTTTTTTGCCGCATCCGATTGTACGAAACAAAAGTATCTGATTTCACGAAAGCTAAACAAACTTGAAAATGTATTGCGTGTCAAGTCACCATGAGTTACATAACCCCTCAGAATAGCAGAGCTTATGGTGACAACTGATAAACAACACATTCGGAACTGCATTCTAAACGTATTCCAACAAGGAAAAAATTCTTCTTAAGCACGGGAAACAATTTGTAGTGTTGTTGGTGCCGACGTTCGGGCATATGAAACGTGTAATTATTTGTACAAACGTTTTAGAAGTGGTTATTTCGATCTTAGTGACGGGCCGCTCCCTGTACAACCATGAAAGTTTGAAGATGCGGAATTGCAAGCTTTACTGGATGCAGATTAAACGCAACAAGAGCTTGCAGTTCAGCTAGCGTTTGCACCAAATGGGAAAAGTTCAAAAACTTGAATTCCACATGTGTTGACGTGATTTCCACATGTGTTGACCGAGCACAACCTAGGTCAGCGTATGAATACGTGCCTTTCACTGCTTGCCCAAAAAAGGTATTCTTGTGGAAAATTGTGACTAGTGATGAAAAGTATATTTTTTACGAGAATGTAAAAAGTTGTGGATAGATCCCGGCTAACCCAGTACATCGACACCGAAACAGAACATCCACTTAAAGAAGGTTCTCCTATGTACATATCTGGTGGTACATGAAAGGTGTGCTTTATTACGAACTCCTGAAAACTGGTCAGACGATGACTGTGGAATGCTACAGCCGACAAACTGAGCGAAGAACTTGGTTAGAAAAGGCCATTTACTGGGCAAGGAAGGAGGCAAGTCATACTGCTGCATGATAACGCTCGACCTCATGTTGCTTAAGTGACTCAGAACTCTCACGCGAAGCTCTCCCACACGCGGCATATTCACCAGATTTGGCTTCATCCGACTACCATTTGTTCCGGTCAGCGCAGCACGGCTTAGTGAAGAAACAGTTCAAAACGATGGATGATATGCGTAAATTCGTCGATGATT
This sequence comes from Nephrotoma appendiculata, assembly GCA_947310385.1. Classification (NCBI taxonomy): domain Eukaryota; kingdom Metazoa; phylum Arthropoda; class Insecta; order Diptera; family Tipulidae; genus Nephrotoma; species Nephrotoma appendiculata. The sequence goes on along the minus strand of OX371224.1, from coordinate 82,598,131 downwards.
TTATCACGTCGAAGACGTAAGTTTTTTTCGTGACGGCATTTGTATGTTACCTGCCTGAGAGATAGCGCAAGATCATCAGCAAAAACGATGGACAATATTTCCAAGTTTATATTCGTTTTCTATTTTTATATAAAAAAGTTTGGTGAAAAATCTAAAAATTAAGTCATACACCTAATAATATAATTTTTAATTTTGTAATTTAATTTTAATAAATACGAAATTAATGATACATATTTCCTAGAAATTTAAGATTCAAAACCCCTTTTAAAAAATATCCGATTTAACGAATGTCCAATTTTACGAAAGCAAAATTGCATGTGCCTTGGTAAATCGGGTTAATACTGTACCGTATACAGTCTTGGCTGAAAGTATTGAGCACCCATGATATCTTACAATTTTTTTGGGAGTATCAATTTGAAATAAATTGAAACCATATTTATAGGTTCACATTAATAATTATTTATATAAAATTGTGGGTCCACGGTTTGCCTTAATTACGGCAGAAATTCTTTTGGGTAGAGAGCTTACAAATTTTTTACATTCTGCAGGACGTATGGCGCTTCATTCTTAGTGCAGACCAGCTTCTTGAAGCCTTCTGCTGAGTGGTGCGAGCAGAGATTGGTTTTTACTGACAACTCAGCAGCTAGGTTTGAAGAAGTTTTTTCCTATTTTTTTTTAAAGCTTCTCACTAACTTTCGGTCGTCACGGTATGTGGTGATGCGTTTGCGCCCGCTTCTGTACCTATTACTGTGTGATCCACTAGCGGTGAACCGCTCAATAGTATATTGCACAGATCGGCGTGAACATTTCACAGTTTTAGAAATCTCTACTTGTGATTTCCCTTGCTCATGCAGAAGGTGTATCTACACACGTTGTTCTAAACTTAATTCTTTTTGTTTCGGCATATTGCAATAATATCACTAAATTTATCAAATCAAAACACCAAAATCGGACTAGATCACTGGATGTGTACACAATGAGCGAACTGGCGAATAAATACAAAATGAAAAAATAACAAATATTATTGCACCAAATGATTTATTGCGGTGTGAGTCACTGTTTTTAGTCCTTTGTGTTCTCCTCAAATGGTCGCTATTTCTGTATTAGGCTGTATATTGACATATCAACAATTTTTGAGTGGTCCCATCCTGTTTCTATTTTGTTTATGGATAAAAATTTGTAAGCTCTCTTGATTTCTTAGGGATTTTGCATCGCGAATAATTGCCACTTATATTTTCTCACAAGTTTGTCTGATTTGTTACAGCCTTAGGATTAATGTTACCGATCTGCCTGGCAGTAAGATCATTATTTTTAAATCGAAATTAGTGGAATTCGCATACAAAATTTTGCTAATTTTTTCAATTAGCCTAAAAATGAACGACATATCGTCGTTGCACAAGAAGAGTGACAGAACTCTAAAATCGTCATTTTTGAGTTATTTACAAAATTGTTTAGCTTAATATTATATATATTATGTATATGGGAAAGAACAACAGAATGCTAATTCCAAAAATAACCGCCAGATTTCGATTTTGTTGTGTAACTCTCACCTTACCGCAAGAAATCAAAAAAATTTAAAACACTCCTGGAAAATCTGCTTCTTTGATTTGTGTCACTCTTGTGCACCGACGATATGTGCAGTTGCAAAAATGTTAAGAACATTATTAACAGCATTATTGAAAACAATTGTAGATAATTGTAGATAGGCCATTATGGTTTTCTTGCGAAACACCAGATGTAACCCGAAATAAACGAGGGTCAGAATCGTTAGTTTTAACAAAGTGGTAACGGTAGGAACTGACAATTTCGCTTTCCGAGTAGTTTCGGTAATATCCCATGGTAAGTTTTGAGTAATTTTAATCTTTTTTAATGTTGGTAATAAAAGTTACCCTGGCAAAAAGTAAGATTACTTTTCGCGTGGTAATAGTTATATTCAGCAAAACTCAACCACGAATTTTAACTTATTGCTGCTTAAAGTAGTTCCACGAAATTAAATGGCGTTGGACACCTGGATTACACAAAAATGAATCAGTTTTCAAAATTTTTGCCACGGCACATAGCTGCACGACGTGAAATTAGTTCTATATTTATTATAACTAATAAAGACGGTTTTTTCCGATGAAAATGGTATTCAGTACTATTCGAGCGAGCTTAGAAAGAACCAAAGTACTTCTCAAAGCGAAATTTTGGTGATGGAAGTGTAATGGTATGGGGGGGGGGGATTTCTTTTTTTGTGGGTTCGTACACCCACAAAATCCTTTTCATCAACTAGAATGTAAGCCCGGAGTACATTGGTGTCTTACAAGACCACCTCCTTTTTTGTACATTCATCAAGAGGAAAATTAGATTTTCAAGCAAATAACGCTCCAACTCCATTAGGGTGAAAATACCAAATCTTGGTTTGTGGATTTTTACATACCAATTTTAGATTGGCCCGCCTGTTCCCGGGTTCGTTATTAGTTGGAAAGGTTGACGAGGTTAACAGACAATTCCAGACGACCACACATAAGTTGAAATTGGCAATTGAAAATGTCTGAAACTAATCGCTCGAAATCATTGATTCATTAATTTTTAAGTATGCCTAATAGAATTCTGGCGTTGGCGGCATATTTTTATATTTTATTGAAGTTTGTACGTCTAATAAAAAGTGGTTATTCAGTTATTTATTTATTTATTCAAAGAAATCTATTCTGTGATTAACATGTATGATTTCAAATTATTTAGTTTAAAACACAAAATGCGCCGACCCACCGTCCACATCAATGTACAGGTTGACATGGAGCTTGCAATGTGCAGGTTGTATACTGTAGTTGTGTGAGTAGGTGAATGGATTAATGATGTGGCGTGAATGCGTGGTATCACAGTGGGCCAAAATTTGTCTAAGTCAAGTGTCAACCACTGAAACCTAACCTAACCTATTTCTGGGTTGTTCATACAATCCACTAGTAAGGCTTGTATAGACTGATTGAAAAAATCACGCGAACATGTCAGCTATATCTTTCGCGTTTGAAAAGCAGGTATTGTTCAGGTAACAGTTTCCAAATTGTTTTGGATTTACTTTAATTTTTTCTTTAATAATTGTGAATTTATTCGAGATACGACGTGTATTTTGATTTGAAATAAATTTCAAATTCATTACTGTGTCGTCGAAACATAGTTTTGTCCGTTTCTACCCCGCTTTTAAAATTTTGGCGTACGCTTTTGACTTCCGATTTTTTAAGTTAACTAGTCATTGCCGCCCCGGTGGCAAAGTGGTCATCATGCTTGCTCCAGCGACCGGAGGTCCCGGGTTCGATTCCCGGTGGTGATAAGGAAAAATTTCACGGCTGGTTTAAGATCAATGAATTAATCACTCTCATTATCCGAAATGAAAGTATGATTATGAAACGCGGCCAAATACCTTGATGGGATGTATAGTGCCAGAGAGAGATGGAGAGACTATCATCGAACCACTGGAGGGTGAGCATTTTGTGGTTTACAGTACATAGGTACATAAGTTCGATGCCGTGCAGTATAATGTCATTAAATTTGTCCACATTTTCGTTTATATCATTGGAATTCAGAATTATTTGCCAGTTAATGGATTCTAGGTAATTTGGTAGCCCCACACGGTTTTTTTTTAAGTTGTATATTTGATTGGTTGTAGGTGTTCCGAACTCGCACATTTTAGTTAAATCAAATACAATATCCAAAGATTTGTGATTGATATCGTTTATGACAAAAGGTAACACGGATTCTGAAATTTTGAAAGTATCAATGTCGTTGCTGAAGACAAGATCCAATAATCTATCACGATTATTAGCAATTGGCAAGCATGGCATCAAGAAATAAAGATTCCGCATCTGTTGTTATATTGCATGGTAAAATACAATTCCCAAATACTAAATTATATTAGGAAGATTAAAATCACCAAGCACCAGAACTAAGTCTGACGAGTTTGTTGTATTAATAACTTCATCAATAGCATCGATGCAAGTTGCGTGATTGATTGATATATGCTGCGTATCTGCGTCAGGCGCATCTATGTTTTCATTAAGATACATATTATTTAAGGAGTTATATGTATGATGATCTAACATAATTTCCGTACCCGATGAACAAAAAATATATCTGTTTGGGGTAATAAATGAATTAATGTATTCACACAGTTGTACCAGATTATTCCCATCAAAGCCAGACTGATAATTTGTGATGGGTTCTTCAAGATATTTTTATTTATATATTGATAACGTTATCAAATACAAATATGTTCAATTATCGTAACGAAAAGCGGAGGAAGGCAGTAGATAGATATTCTTGATGTAGTGGTCCTTTAAATGACTTTTGATTAGGCTGTTTGAGTGTTTAATGTAAAACATTATTTCCATGATCGAATTTTTGTAGCTGGACTCTGCAGACAATACTTTGTAAAATGTCGGTGATGTAGTTGGACAATCCGTATAGTTACTAAGTGACAACTTCACGCATTACATCTCTGCAATTAGTTTTCGATTGATGGCACAATTACGCATTTACTCTCAATTTTGTTTACGTTTGTAACTGCATTGACGGATTTGATGTAGAAGTTTTTTAGTTTAAACCCGTTCCGCTATGGCACATAATGAATTTTTACTATATGAATTTTTTGTGTGAAGACAAATCGAAGTGAATGTTTTTATTATTATTTAAGTGGATTTCGTGACCGTTCTCCATTTTGCATTATTATTATTTTTATTTTGTATTTAAAAAAAATTCCGGATAAACGAGTGGTTATAGTTATGGATCGCACTATGAGATCAATGTACTGTGTACTGTGTTTCGGATGGCTGAACTTTGCATTTTTGTTGAATATAAAAAATTAAAAATGTTTGGCTATGTTAAAATTTTCCGATTAGAACAATTACAAAATGTTTACTTATTCGTCAAATAAAATGCTAATATCGTATGTAATCATAAAATTTAATATATTAATTGCAATGGCATTGCGAGCAACAGTTCATTTTTAATTAATTTAAGAAAAAATATTTCAATGCTTTGAGTAATTCGTTAAAAGTTAAAATAGTCTCATTTAGATTATCTTTCCGGCCTAGAAAGCTCCACAATACAATTGATAAGAAATTCGGTTGAAATGTAGCATACCTAAACCAAAATGAAACGTAACGGAAGGAGTATGGTAAATTGTCGAACCTTCAGTAAGGTCATCCTAAGATTAGGGACATCTTGTTATAACCTTACTGAATATTCGAGGATGTACTATACCACTTCCGTCACGTTAAATACCTTTTATTTACGTTGCAGATCAGTACTGACTAACTGTTTGCCGTTAATTATCTGCCAGTATGCAGATTTTAAAATCGTTAAACAATTCCCGACTTGTTGCAGATATTGATTTCAACCACCATTTGCTATCCGTCGAAGTCGCTTCTCGAAAAAATAAAATATATAAACCTAATTTGTTGCTCATTTGAGAACAATTCCTACTTTTAGAGTTACGCGAACTGATTATGCCCAAAAAATGACTACAAAAATACCATGTTGGCAAATTTTGACTAAAGAGTCCTTTTATATGTTACCTAATCGGTAGGTTGTTTAATTTTTGTCACGTTTATATTTTTTTGTTGCTCAATATTTTTACGTTTTATTACTCTTATTTTTAATCTAAAACTGCTTAAAATTTTCGATATTTTGTATAACTTGCTGTTTTTTATTAAGCAGACCAAACCATCAGTTTATCCTATTATTAATGAGGCGGGGGATCCATTTTCTAAACTCTTTTCTACAGTTTCTTTATCATTACATTTTGTTTTATTTAAGTTCTTTCTTCGTTATTTTTAATAATTGTTTCATTTGGTAGTTCAGCATTATTATATACTTGTATCGTTCTCCAGAGTTATACCATAGAGAAAAGTAATATAAACAGAGGTAAAGCTGCATACAAAATTTTGAACCAACTTTTTTAGATTGTAACCCCAAAATACAACTTCGTTTTACGCATTGAATAATAAACTTAGAATGTCCAACTCTTCGAATATACATTAAGTGTTTCTTTAACTTTCATAATGTTTTTGTTTAATTTTTTTTTCGTTTAGATTATAACGGTAATTTTAAATTTGGTCAACATAAAACCGGATCGTGACCCCATATTTTACTATGAAAATATGCGTAAAAATTTTGTATGCAGCTTTACTTCTGTTTATATTTATTTTTTTCTGTGGTTATACCCTGGTTATACTCAAAACTATAATAATAATTTTGATGGTAGCTCCCCGCGTGTGGTCAGAGAGGGTAGTAATTGTCGGTGGGAATTATGACTAAATTTTATTAGCATTTAAAAATGCCATAGAGTCTTCAGTTCGCTCGTTTAGTTTTCATAGAACCTAAACAAGCGTACCATTGACAGTAATTCTTATGCCTAAAATCAAGCATCGTATCAATAGATTTCTAGCTTGACGGTCTAATATTCAGTCAGCTCTGTTCAAAAACTACCACATTAATTCCTGTCATTCATTGTTTAGTCAAGAGATAAGCATATTAAATATTCGTAGATATTGTAGCTGAATGTCACTGCTCTCAAAATTTTAAAACTTTCCGCCCTATATTTTAATATGTAGAACCACAAATATTTTATTTGGTAAATCTTGTGTTTGTTTGTCTTATGTCAGAAAAATATAAATTTACAATTTTTTATTTGGTGTAGTGTCTAGTGTAGCGCACAGTTACGATATTTTCTCTTCCATATTTTCCTAAATAACTAAAAATGCGCTAACAAGAACTAAGAGTGCGGTTATTTATCTCTCACAATTGTATTTTATGACATGATAAGAAGAAAGTTTAGTATACCTAGAAATACTGACGTGCAAAGTTCGTCGGCCATAAGATGAAGCAAATTTTAACCGTTTGTGGCCCAATCGAGCCCACACAATTAGGTTACACCCTAACGCATGAGCATTTTTCACTCGATTTTGATCATTTTTATGTGCCACCACCCGCGCAGCTCACAAATTTTCTTGGTGACGATTCGATTCACATTAAAAATGTTGGATTCGTACGTCAATATCCGTATGGTTCTCGGTACAATATACATTTTAATGACGAAGCCACTCATGATGCGGTACTCGACGATTTGAAATTGTACAAACAATTTGGAGGAAGCTCAATTGTAGAGAATACGTCAAATGGTCTGTCACGAAATTTGGAATTGTGTTATAAAGCGTCGAAAGAGTGTGGGTTAAATGTTATCGCGGGCACAGGTCACTACGTGTATGGTGTGCAATCGCCGGACATACTGAAAATGAGCGTAGAACAGATGGCCACTTTGTACGAATCAGAAATTACGAACGGATATAAAATTTCGGATGGAAGTACAGTTCGTTGCGGTTTTATTGGCGAAGTTGGAAGTGGATGGCCAATTCATGGTAAGATAAGTGTTAAATTTCCTACAGGCAGGAATATCCTGACAATAACATTTTTCAGATTTCGAAAGAAATTCGATCAAAGCAACCGGTGAAGTTCAAAGTAAACTAGGGTGCGGAGTTTCATTTCATCCAGGTCGTGATTCAAATGCACCATTTGAGATTGTGCGCACATATTTAGAGGCGGGTGGGAAAGCCGATAAATGTGTGATGTCACATCTAGAACGAACGATCTTTAGTGATGATCAACTTTTAGAATTCAGTGATTTTGGAACCTACTGCCAATTTGATTTATTTGGTACCGAGTGTTCTTACTACCAATTAAATCCGAAAATTGATATGCCATCAGACGGACACCGCATCGACCGCTTAATAAAACTTCTTGGAGCAGGCATCGATCGGATACTTCTATCGCACGATATTCACACAAAACATAGGCTCATCAATTTTGGGGGTCATGGCTACTCGCATATTTTAAATAACGTATTGCCGCGATTTTTACTAAAGGGTGTATCCGAAGATATGGTACGCAAAATAACAGTAGATAACCCACGCGAGTGGTTAGAATTTGAGTGCCAATAAAATAAATTCAGCAAGATACGTGAATTGAAATGTATTTTTCTTGTTAACAATAAAAAGTTATTTTATTTTAATCCAAAATTATTGAGCGCCCTTAATCCCCTTTATCCAAGTCTAATTCATTTAATTCGTCGTCTAATCCTTCCAGGTCTTCATCCAAGAATAGGTTTTCATTAATAGGAGCCGCATCACCACTTCCACCTGTGTTGTCATTCTCAGTATCGTCATCATCCTCTTCTTCATTGTCCTGTTGTGCTGCTTCATTCACTTTAGACGCTTCTTGTAATTGGGTTATTCGATCGATGGCGGCGACTGTACCCGAACCATCTACCTCTGTAGCTTCTAGGTTTAATGCGGCTAAATCCAATTCCTTGTATTCGTACGCATTATCTTCTTCATCGTCAGAGCGAGCATAATTATCGAACGCCTCATCACCATCTTCCATACCACCATCATCAGCCAATTCAGGATTGAAGCTGAACATTTCGCGACCCGACAAACCAAGTTGCCTGCCCGCTTTGAAATCACTACGTTTCTTATCCTCTTCCTTGACGGCCTTATCTTTTTTCTCTTGTAATTTACGTTTCTTCCACGCCAAAAATGTTTCTAACGTAATTTTAGTTTGATTAACACCTAGGGCAGCCCGTTCCGTTTCGATTAAGTCGACCAATGAAATTTCAGTCTTGTTCTCATTCATACGTTTTTTATCTCGTTTCAAGACAAAACCATTGGGAAGAGCATGCCGATAGATACATCTTTCCCCGTTCGGACATTCCCAAAACCAACCATATTTCGATTTCTCGACGGCGTCAAGGAAATATTTGCAAATCTGGAAAATGTGGTTATAAGTATTCTAGACTTTATTTTTATAAACAGGTGGCTTACAATATCGGTCGTGGGCAATCGTTTCTCTTTGCCATGTTTTTTATCGATGACGTCTTTGAGTTTATCATCATTCCAATTCTCCATGGTTTCCTCTTCATCGTCACGCATATCAACGTAAATCGAACGTTTAACATCTTTACGTTCAATAGTTAGATCATGGGAGAATTTACATTTATCACCTTTACCACACTGGCCTTGTTTAAAGAAAGCGCATACCACAGACTTCGGATCGGTTCCTAAAAAAGCGAAATTGCATTTTTTATTGATATACTATTATTGCGGTTGTTTTGTTAGTACCTTTTTCAATTTTTTGAACTTGAACAGGCTTAAAAAGCATAGCCAATTCCTTTTGTTCCTGTAATTTCTTTTCTTTTTCATCTTTCTTCGAAGTTGCAGCACCAATGGGATGTTGACCACCACTTTTCACTTGTTTTTGAATTTGTGTTATGAACTTCTGTTGTTTGGCACCCTTTTTATTTTTTAATCCAAAAGTTTTATCCTAAAATGAAATATGTAGAATTTTTTTGAAAAATTCAATTCGTATTTATGCTGCAAACCTAACCTCAATAATTTTATCTTTTTTCTTGGTTTCGGTTTTCTTACTAGCTGCTGGCGGTGGTTTTTTAGGAGGCATGATTTAACTACGTATAAAACTATTCTACTATAATTACTGTAAGTATTGTAAATGAATTGTAACTTTAATAAAAGGTTTTACAAGACAAATTAAATAACTTTTTCGTAATTGCACAATGGAATTGCGAATGGACAGCACGCAAAATGTGGAAACTGAAAACGTCAGGAATTTTTTATGCTGGCATTTTTGACAGATCTATTTTGAGTTTGTGGTGTCACCTTTTGTTGGTGATTGGAAACTTTAGTTGGTGAATGGAAATTTTATTTGTATTTTAGTTGCCAGAATAAAAAAAAACTAGAATCGCACTACGCGAGATCGTTGATTTCGCCGTCAGTAAACAAACAACGTGCAAAACAGGCACAGTGCATAAAAATTTATATTTACTAACTTACATCATTTGCAAAAATAACAGAAATTAATATAAGCAAAACACATTAATAAGTAGATCGCGATTTTATAACAAGTTTTATGTAAATTGTGTTATGTATCATATATGTATCATGTATGCTATTTTACTATGGAAAAATTTGGACTCATTTTATTGACTTTGGTTCGAGATAAGGTAGGAAAAATTCATAAGTTTTGAATATTTTTATTTCAAATAAACAATTATGGACTCACAATGAAGCTTTGACGGCATATTTCAACACAAAACAGTTAACATAAAATCATTACTGTAAATATTAATATTCACATTTAAAAGTTATATTTCCAATTCAAAAATCAATTGGCCTGGAAACACTAGGAAGTTATTAAGAATTTTATAAACCATAGGGTTCAGATACTACCTAATTGAAATATTGAATCAAAGCAACTTTAAAATACTAAATTTGTTTCTTAAAACTATTTAGTTTTATTTATTCTTAATAAAATCTTTTATTTGAATTTTGTATTGCCCTATATGCTATAGATTCTACAAATCTACAGGTTATGGCTCAGTTAAGGATAAATTAGAATAAAATCAAGTTTTAGTTTGAATTTAAAAAAGAACATAATTTATAATTCTAAAATTGCAAAATTATTCAATTCTAATTATGCCAATAGAATTAGAAATATGAGCTGGAATTGTAGGTATTGAAAAAAATCTATGGAAGAAAGTGATGCTGGGTGGTAAATCCGCAGCAGTACTCACTTAACTGCAGATCACATGCCATCGAATGAAAAATATACGCTGACGAATAAGATACATTTGTTGCAAATGATTTGTTATTTGATATTGGATAATGGCGGAAACGTTGTGGATCATATAAAACGTCTGCAAAACCTATTCATGAAGTTCCGTGACATTGTAGAAAACACATTATTTGAAAAGTGGAGTGTGACAATCTTACTGATTGGTTTGCCGAAGAATTACGACTCATTAATCACTGCTTTGAAATCTCGAATGGAGGATGAACTTACATTTGCTTTGGAGCAATAAAAGATAATTACCGAGTATGAAAGACGAGAAAATTTTGTCATTTGTCTCGAAAGCAAACCGTTTCTATTTTTATAAATAAATTAGACATCACTAGGAAAGTTGTACTAAATACAAGCAATGAATGGCAAAGTAAACCGATTCAGTGAAATTAGTTAAAGAAAGTGATGACAATCCAGACAGGAAAACACCTTTTTGTTTTTTCTTTGTAAATTACAAGTTGAGTGATTATTTGACTCGGAAGGCAAATGTCATGTGTGCAACAATAAGGTTTTTTTTTGTTATGCTGGTTGAATCGTATCGAAGCTCAGTTAAGGTTGCAACTGGTCAATTGGCATCAGTCATTACTCATTGGTTATTGGAAATGGATGGCTGAACCCCTTGGACGAGGAAATAAAGGCAATTCGAATTCAACTGATGCAGGTCAAATTGAGGAGGAGAACTTGCAACAAAATCGGGAGTTAAGGGTTTCACAACGGTCAATCAAAGGGAAAAACCGAGACGTTTGATGGAAGACATTGTTACAAAAAAATTTTCGAATCATTAAGCTGTAACTATAACGAGGCAATTTTATGTGCACAGAATGAATTGTGGTTAAAAGCTATAAAGGGTGTAATAGATTCAATGAAGAATTATAAAACATGGGAATTATGTGATTTACCTGATGATCGCAAAACCCTAGGTTGCAAATGGGTATTGTTTCCAATTCTTTGAAATTTTTTTAAAGTCAAACACCAACCGGCTCAAATTAATTTGAAAGCCAAGCGAAGTTTTCATCCATAATCAAGCGCTATACAATAACCAGTGAAACCGAGTATCATCATTCAACAGTCACAGAGTCAACCGGCCTTAGTGGATAACTTACTTAATCAACAAGACATAGTAAGAGGAAAAGTAGGTCAATTAGAGGGCAATTACAAAATATGGAACATCTCGCAAGACGAACAAATATTTGAAAACGAAGATATGTACATTGAAAATCTCTTTACAGAGGACAATCCGACACCGCTAATGCTATCATCCAGCCTGGAGTTCATACACCCCGGACAGACGATTCTAATAAAATGTTCGTACAAAAAATCAACACACCGATATAGGCCAAAGCAGCAACAGCACGCTTAACCAAATGCTACGAAGACATGATTTTAAAGTACGCTTCTGCAAGTAGAAAAACAACTAAATAAAATCCCCCAGATAAAGAATGAATATAGAAGCTTCATTGGTGAACACTTTAAACTGAATCATATTGTAGAAATAAACCAACGTGATGATGCAGGTAGAAACTATTTACAACCGCACTATGCGGTATTCAAAGCTCAACAACGAAGTTCAGACCGACCAAATGGCACAGTGGTTAAAGCTTTGGCATTTGGATCGGGAGGTACCGGGTTCGAATCCGCGATAGGGGCAGGATGCAAAAGTGAAATTTCATAACAGATTACAATCTGTGGTGAAATGTAACACATCTATGACCTCCTGTCGATGTGCAAAACCCATAGGCCGACCCATCCTCCATGCCAGTATAAGCTGGCATTGAGCTTGCAATGTGCAGATGGTCTTAAATCGGTCCTATAGCCGTACGTCCTCGAGTTGGCTGAGCAGGCGTAAAGTAAGGACGTAAAACGCACAACCACGCAAGAGCAGGGTGAGCCTTGAGTCCCAAACAGATTGTATTGTAAATAAATAAATTAAAAAACAAAAAAAAATCAGAGTAATCTTTTACGCTTCAGCAAAATGGAAACGTAAAATGGAATATTGTTAAATGACCAATTAATCGTAAATTAATGTTACGTTGGAGGAAATATAAGTATGTATGTGTTTAAAGCTGACATCGAAAAGATGTTTGGACAAATAAAAATCCGTCCCTCAGAGCAAAGCTACCAGTTGACACTGTGGAGAAATGACAAAGGCGCAAACAGCACGAACAAGCTGAAAACATATTTAGCCACCAGAGTCCTACTAGCCACAACTAGCGCAAAATAAGCGCGACAAGCAGCAAAAAGAGCAGTTATTGAATATTTTTATATAAACGACATACTGTCAGGAGCGAATACGATTAAACACTTTCATAATGCAATAACAAGACAAATGTTTAGAAGAAAGTAGAGTAGCAACAACTTGAAGATACTGAGAAACATAGATACTGAGCATTGAAATGAAAACCACACAATCGAAATAGGGACAACTATTAAAACCCTCGGTGTCTTATGGAATCCTACAGAAATTTTCCAATTTAAAATCAAACCACTAAATATCGAAGCACCTATATAGCGATAGAGAAAAGTGCTATCCGAAACTTCCAAGATAAAAGTGCTATCCGAAACTATTTGACCCTATAGAGTGGCTGGCACCGATTATAATAAAAGCAAAAATATTCATGCAACAACTATCGACATTAGGAACAGATTGGGACATACACTTGCCCACTGAATTAGAAGGAAAATGGATTTGCTATGCTATCCAATTGCAAACGTTAGAAAAAGTATAATTATAAAGAAGGTTTACACAACACAGGCGAATTACAACGCTTCTGCGATGCATCACAAGACACAATATCCATAGCAGTAGTTTACTACCACAACCTAACCACAAATTGAAGAACCCACAGAAGAGTCCAGTAAAGAAGTATACGCATTCACTACTACAACCAAAGATTAAGCTCATACAGGAGTATCGCTTATTATATTCTTAAGTTTACAAAAAGAACAGCTAAATAATAACCAAGGTATCTGACGACCGAAGAACTTCACGACAGTTTGAGTTTAGCCTTAAAGGTAACAGAAGAGTTTTGCTTAGGAACATTTGACAAACACCATGGGAAACATAGCGAATCAAGACTGCGTATACCCTTAATCCATAAATAGGCAAAGACGGGTTGTGCGAGTAAGTGGAAGGCTGTTTAACGGCAGAGTTAGTTTTGACAATAAACATCCAATAATTGTTCCTTATAAGGGTCATTTCACAATGCTACTGATACCTTTATTGATTCGCCAGTAATATTGAATAATAAAGGGTTCACTAGCAGTAAAAACTTTCGTCAAAATGGTTTGCTACAAACAGCAAGAACGGGCTCTGGGAGATTTTCCAGCAGCAAGAGTGACTCCTACAAAACCATTCATTGATATCGAAGTGGATTATGCTGGCCGTTATCAGCTCTGAAAACGGTCTTTACAGCGACTGTGGCTCTTTATATGGGCTTCAAAATTTATGAGGAACGATCTGAGCATTGCACTGAAACATCTACTAGAAAAGTTTGGATAACAGCTTGTAAAGGGTGGCACTCAATGGCATTATATACAAGAGCACTGAACTTCGGTGGCCTATGGGAAGCAGCAGCTAAATTCGTTAAGTGTCATCTACGTAGAGCAATTGAAGAACAACATCTAACATTTGAAAAGATGATAACAATATAATTTGTCAAGTAGAAGCATGTTTCAATTGACTGCTTCTCCTGCCACTATATCATCAGATCCCAATGACTTCATGATTTTAATACCCGGACATTTCCTGATAACGGATGGAACGACGGTTTTGTTACAACCGTAACAGTAAAGAACACCAACGGAGGATTACTCGAAAGGCCAATTACAAAGATCAATCGTTTATCGATTGAGGACGATGTAAAATGCGAAAAGATACCTTCGTCAGAGGAAACCCAAACAGACGCAATTGAAGCCAACGATAGCACAAAATAACATAAACGAGTGACAAGAATAAGCACTAAGTTCAAACTGCTACGTTGAATGGAGAATAATAACCTACTATTAGCTCACTTCCTATTGGGCAAAAAATCACCTTGGGAATGCTGCTCGTCAACTAATCAGCATTTTTTCGAATAGGGTACAACCAGTACACATACTGATACGTTTAGGTACTGTGAAGCCTGTGTTTGATAAAACAACTCCACGTAGAATTAAATGAACAACACGAGCGCTTTTCGATTTTGTAGGTACAATCGCACACAAACTATTCATCGTGCTAGATCAAAGATATGGATAAAACTTGCAAGGAAAGAAAAGAAAAATTAAATTCCAACCAGCACCACAAGGAATTATTACAAAACCAGATGTCCGGAGGCAGAAATCAGAAATTCGAGGCATTCAATCAAATTCTAACAACCATCCTGTTCCATGAATTTACCGACCTTGCTATACACTATACACAACTTCAGGAGCAAGACAAACAAATCATTCCTAACTTAAAGTGAACCACCATAAAAATTGAGGCAACAGTTATATTCGAGAACAAAATTCCACTAGTACAGAGGACTCGATATAACATATACGACGCAATGGCAGTCCCAACAATTCACCAGCCAGACTACATATACATCAAGCCATCTTCTCTAGTTATTTATTGATTGCGATAGAAGACAATCAATATATAAATCCCTGCTTCAGAAGAATTGAATACTTGCCCAACCTTGATTGATGCACCTAAATCATTTTTGTGATATGCATCAATCATTGAATGCGTATCAGTCAGATATAAGCAGCTGTGAGATGCAACTTTTCCAGCAAGCTAGGACCATGCCAATTAGTTGTGAAATCCATAGAATAAACATTACCTCACTATGGATTTCGTTACGTCGTCACAACGCATTGTAATCAAATCCGAGGTTATTTATAACGTGATTTGCAAAGTAGCAGCGGCAGTAACAACAACCACCCTCATCCAAGGAGAGGGAATCCTATTTGGAACTCTCATCCATGCCACAATTTAATTTGAGTGATCATTTATAGATCCCACCTTCAGAGCAAATCGAAGCTCACAACTCAAAACAGATATCGAAGCCGTTAAAGAGTCAATTCAAAATCAACAAAGGAATCTAAGGGCATTAACTACACAACATCTTAAATCATTATAGCAATATTGGTGATTGCAGCAGCCACAACAGGTCCATTTCCAGACCCGTAGCCAATCCTGCTGGCATGAACAACTAGGCTCCTAGTAAATTTTTCATAATAAAGACAGAAGTTATAAAGCCCCAGTCAAGGTATCAGCCCTAATATATTGTTTAGATGTAGTGGACTAGCTCGGACCCACAGTCGGCACACTAATCTCAATTCAATATAGCTACACAAAATCAAAAGAAATTGTGATGGGAGCATAAAACGTTA
The DNA here is from genome assembly GCA_947310385.1 of Nephrotoma appendiculata. Taxonomy (NCBI): domain Eukaryota; kingdom Metazoa; phylum Arthropoda; class Insecta; order Diptera; family Tipulidae; genus Nephrotoma; species Nephrotoma appendiculata. The sequence continues at coordinate 82,582,105 of OX371224.1, read as the reverse complement.
TAAAGCTCGACTCATGATAAAGTTTTTGCACCTATTGTCATACAAACTTCATTTTGAGTATTATTATCATTAGCTGGGGTGTACAACATGCATGTATCTAAATTATTTTGATATAAAAGCCTTGCTCTGTGGTCAATTAACCCTAAAGCTCTTAAGGACAAGACACACCAAGCGTGGCGCGTGAAATTCCAAATGTTCCATACAACTCGACGCGCCCATTCACAACAAGAGCGGCGCGGCGTCTTTTTTGTTTTGGATAGTTTTGAGAATTTTAGACTTTTGTTTTATTAGTCTTTAATGGTAAATAATATGAGTACATACGTGAATGACGAATGAGAAATGTATGGACCACAATTGAAGTATGATTATTTTTTTAGGTTATGTTCGGCGGCGATGGACGAATTTTTTTGGCCGCTTGGTGTGGGACATAATTTCGCGGCGGCGGATGCAACTTCATTCGATAAAATTTCTTAAAATTTCAATTTTTCTATTAAAAATCCCACATTTGTAATTTTTTTTTATAAATAATTTTTATATACCTAATTGTTTATACTATCGTTTCTATACAATACATAAATAAATTAATGCATATTTAAATTCGCCGCTCGCCGTCGACGCTTGGTGTGTCTAGTCCTTTAATATAATTTTATAACATATAATTCTTAGCAAGAGCCTCTCAGTCTCTGACATGGAAGTGTTTTTATATTTTTATTTTATTGAAAATAAACGTTAATTATTTTAAAAAATTAATTCATTTATTAAAAAACATAACTTAAACTAAAAAAATAAAAGTTAAAAAAAAAATATACTCACAGGCTCTTGTTAAGAGCTTTAGGGTTAACTGAAACAATTTACATGAAGCAACATTTGAGTTTTGGGAATGGATCATTGAAAGTAAATCATCTCAATTTCATAATTACCACTACCAAAGATTGTTAGTCATTCATGCATGTTTTGAATCTGCTTGATATTAGAGTTGGCTCGAACCAAGTACAATGCAAAAATATATGATCATGTTTCCTCCTTCAAAGTCACGGTCCCGGATTCTATGTTCGACTTACTAATGTCCCCAGCATCATGGCCTGAATCAGCGTACCTGCAAGAATTTGTCGATCTCCGTGCTAATAACAATTATACCAATGCAAACCAAAAAAACTGAATTATTGGTCCCTTTATTACCAGAATGTAAGGGAACTACGAACAAAATCCCGTGAAGTATTTTTGCAAACTCAAGCCCTTTTTTATGACATTTTGCACTCACTGAAACAAATTTAACTAATGACTTTAACAGTAACGAATACTTCACGTCAGGTTATAACGTTTTCCGCAAAGATGGTTCGGGTTCTGATGGTGTACTGAATGGTAGAGGCGTTCTTATTGCGGTGCATGTTAAGTTTGATTGCTCAGTAGTTATAATCCCTCCTAATACCGATAACATTGAGCTGATTTGTGTTAAAATCAACACGGGTTATACGAATAAACACATTTATATCCCTGTCGATTTCCTTTTTGATAACACTTCTATTTCAGATGACCTTTTTGTCGTTGGTGATTTCATCCTCCCTGACCTTATATGGACACAATCCAAGGACAATATGTATTACGTTGCTGAGAATGCACGATCTGCAAATGAGATTTTGATTACTGATAATTTTTCTAATTTCGTCTTAATGCAGATCAGTAACTTCAAGAACAATCTTAACAGGCAACTTGACTTAGTATTCTCTTCCGGCACAAATAATTGCAGCGTCTTAGAAACAAATGTGGTTCTCAATACAATTGATTTGTATCACGCGCCTCTTTTAATTTCATTTCCCAGCGAATTATGTAAAGCTAACATTGATTACGAAACTTTACCCAGGAGGCGAATCATGTAAGCATTACGAGTTACGAGTTACGACAAATGACGTCAAAAGGCCTTTTTATTTAAAGCATTTTGAGTTGTCGTAATTTCGACTTTTTGTTGTTGTTTTAGTCGTACACATTTATAAATTTGAGACATAAGTCGTACTACCTATTTTTTTCTTGTTTTCTTTGACAATTTGTCAAAACAAGTTTGAGTCGAAACTCGTAAGTCGAACTCGTAATGCTTATATAATTCGCCCCCAGTTTTAATTTCCGTAAGGCCGATTTTATGAAGCTTAATGAATTATTAGCTAACGTCGATTTTAACTTCATTCTCGATAATAATTATAACCTGGAAGCCCAAACTCTCAATTTTTATGCAGCGATGGTTGAATGCTTTCAACAGTCCATTCCCTATACTGTACGAAGACACAAACTAGTAGTTCCACCCTGGTACAACAGAGAATTGCGATCACTGCGCAATCAAAGAAACAACTAGAATCCAACTAGATTGGACTCGGATTACTCAAATTATGTGAACGTTTACAATGCATTTTCGCTCATGTCTCATGAACTCTATGATGATTACATCACTATAGCATGCAGCCAGAAATAATCACTGACCCAAAGCGCTTTTGGCAATTCGTTAATTATATGAAGAAATCAGATGGATATCCTTCCACGATGAAGTTCGGCGATCATTGTTCTGGTGACCCGAAGACCATTGCTGGCTTTTTAGCAAATTTTTATTAATAGCGCCCACTCCAATAATGATATTGAGCTTGATGCGACCTACTTCAGTTACATGAATAACAGCGCTCTAGAGACTTCGGTCTCCATTGAAATCGATCTTGAAACTGTGGTAAGGAGCATTAACAAGATAAAAGATGATTTTTTCGCTGGCTCCGCAATCGCCTTCTATTATTTTAAAAAACTGTGTTGGTAAATTAGCGCAGCCACTTACAATGCTGTTCCAAAACTCGATCTCCTACGAAATATTTCCATCAATTTGGAAAGACTCTTTTATAACTCCAACCCATAGGAAGGGATTTAAATCTGACGTCTCTAACTATAGGCCAATTGTGAAATTATCCTGTATCCCCAAGTTATTCGATAGTATTGTGTACGATTCCCTTTACTTTCAATGTAAAACATTGTTTTCAATGAATCAGCATGGCTTCCTCAGAGCACGATCTACTACAACCAATCTAACCGAATTTGTTTCTGATACTTTGAACGTTATAGCATGTGGAAACTAAAGCTCAAAACAGAACAAGAGCGAAGGCGGCGAGCGAAATCGCCTGTCATATTAGAAAACACCGAAATCATGCAAAACAAACACAACCATCAACGCAGGCGACGACGATTTTTTCGTTGAAAAAAATTTAGAGTCTATTTCTATTTTTGTTGCCGACGAAACAATGTTGCCAACTGTTTTTTATATATGTATAAGTTGGCATCAATTAACCGTCATATTATTAACCATTTTTTTCAATCTAGTAGCCTAATGCCACAACGTCATGTGTCAAAAGCAGAAGGTTATGCCGTTTGGTTGTCTTTTTATCGCCATACGCTGACGCTTTTGTTCTGTTAGCTACAGCGATATCGCGGCGATATTTTTTATTTATTCGTCGACGCTTGCCGTCGTCGCTCTTGTTCTGTTTCTAGCTTAACTTGATGTTATTACCACGGATTTCAGCAAAGCGTTTGACAGGGTTTCCCATAAGATAATTTTGTTTAAACTTCGGGCGCTTGGTTTTGGACCTCAATTCTTACTATGGGTGGACTCTTATCTTAGGGATCGTATTTATAATGTGATCATCAGGTCATCCATTCTGCTCCTTTTATGCTACTTCCGGGTACCACAAGGCAGTCATCTTGGGCCTTTTTTTTCATCTTGTCCATCAATGATGTCGATTTCATGTTTTTGATCGTCTGACCTCAATAACTTTATGACTTGATGTACTAAAAATAATCTTGATCTGAATGTGAGTAAATGCCAATGCATAACATACTCAAGAAAACGCACAAATTCCATTAGTCGTGAGTATACCATCAATAGCGCTGTTGTCGTAAAAGTTTTAACCATACGGGACCTAGGGGTAATTTGGGAATGCGAATTTAACTTTAGAGATCACATCGATTTTATTGTCAACAGAGCAAACTCTTTGCTTGGATTTGTGAAACGCTGGTCTAAGGAATTTTTGAACCCTTATGTTACGAGGGCATTTTTTTTTTTTTTTTTTTTTTTTTTTTTTATAAATTATTGTTTTATTTTCCAGCATTTTGCATTTTTACATTTTTGTTCTTAATTGTAAGTTTAAACATAATCTTAAAAAAAAACTTACTCTAATTTTATTCATAAATTAAATTATTATGGTCAAGCAAGGCAATATTTTTTGACTCTCAATATTTATGAATTTTTGATTTTATCTTTATATTTAGTTGTATGTTTGTTTTGAATAATATACTTTATATTGCTAAAGTAGTTGTGTATTTTAAGTTTTTTATTTGGATATAAAAAGGGCTGGCACAAAAAAAATATCCCCCTTTATGATTGGTTAAAATAATGACTAGATTGATTTGGTTGTGGTTATTTTATGAAAGAATTAATTATTGTTGTGGCTTAGCCACCAATATTTTGTAATATTTCGATAATATTTCATTATAGATTTATTAGATATGATTATATGATATATAATAGGATTATATGATATATAATAGGTATTGCATTTTCGGATTGTATAAAGGCGTTTTGATCGAGGTACAAGAAGGATTCCGGTGGTGGATATTTGTTTTCAATATTACTTTTATATATAGTCATGTCCATTAGATATGGCGCATAAATCATGGAGTTTTCTGTATTTGTGGTGACCCTTAATATATGTTTTCTTATAATCTCAATTATAAATAAATCTATTCTGTCGAAATTAATCGAGTTATATATTACTTGATTTGAAATAAAATGTTTTGGATTTTGTATTTTCCTATATTTTGATAAACATATTCTTATGCATTTTCGTTCAAAGATTCTGATTTTTTCCATCAGGGCAGATGAAATATTAAACCAAATTGGTGCTGCGTAAGTGAGAAGTGGTCTTATAATCACTTGATAACAAATCAATTTTACTGCGTTATTCAAATATTTTGAAAAGAATAATTTATTTAGCATTCCAAAGACTTTACGAGCTTTGTCCAATTGTGTAATAATATGTTTATCATAATAAAGGTATTGGTCTAATTTCAATCCCAAATATTTTACTTCGGTTTTTTGTTTGATTTTCTTATTGTCTACTTTAATACAAATTTTATTCCAATTTTTTCTAATATTATGATTTAATTGATTTAACGGAGTCCTAAATAATATTAGTTCACATTTAGTTAGATTTATTTGAAGCTTCCAGTCAATCAGATACTTTTTTATTTCATTTAGTGAATTTTGCAAGTTTTTTTCAATAGTATTAATTTTGTTAGAAGTCGAGTAGATAATTATGTCGTCGGCATATGCTAATGCTTGACATTTACTTGAATTTAATGTATCTTTCTTAAGTAACTCCGCCACAAACAAACTGAATAAAATTGGTGCCAAAATTGTACCTTGCTGCAACCCAGAACTTAATTCAAATTCGTTTTCTGTAGAGTATACCCCATTACTTACTACAAATTTCCTTTTTGATAATATCTCAGCTAACATATAAATTACACTAGGTCTAAATTTCATTTTATACAATTTATACAATAAACCTTCGATCCATACGGAGTCAAACGCACGTTCTATATCTATTAGTAGTGCTCCTGTTACCTTTGCATTATTGAAGCCGTATATGGCGTCAGAGGTCAGTTTGTTTATTGCATGTACTGTGGAATGGGCATATCGGAATCCGAACTGATTATCTGGCATTATGTTATGTTGTTTTACATGTAGCATAATATTATTATGTAAGACAATTTCGAATACTTTGCTCACGTTAGACATTAAGGTGATGGCACAATAATTTTTATAAGACTTTCCATCTTTATTTTTTTTCTTGATGGGGATTACCTTCGAAAGTTTCCATTCCATTAGAAAATGAGTGTTATTTAATAAATTATTAAAAAGTATGCAGTATTGTCTTATCATACAGCTAGGCAAATGTTTCAGAGCGATATTTGGTATTCTATCAGGCCCCGAGGGCTTTTTGTTGTTAAGGTTTTTGAATATATTTTCTAATTCAGTTTCTGTCGTATATAGACCATCAGTTACTGATATTCGATCGATATTGTCAGATGTACGTTCAACTTTGAATTCTTGTTTATAGAATTGACTTGGAGTATTATTGTAAATGATTTCATGTTTTTGATGTTGTAGTTTGTTCATAAATTCATTTACTTTACTATCGTGATACGATACTGTCTTTTTCCTAGTTTGATCTTCTAAATAGGCGCCTATTATATTCAGTTTGTCTGCTGTCTGAAGTACTTCAACATTATCACTATCAATATTTTTAATTCTCGTTCTATCGTTTAGGTTAATCGTATATTTCTGATTGTAATTTAAGAATTTAGTATCGTAATTATGTTTTGTGTTGATAGTAATATTGTCTATAGATATGCCATCTTTTGGTCTGAAAATTCTGTTGATATTAATAAATACACTTCTTTTGCTATTTAATTGTATTTTAGTTATTTTGTTTCTCCATACTTTATTTATTTGGATTCTTATATTTTGCTTTATTAAGTTTTTTAGATTTTTTATGATAGATTGCAAATGATTCAATTGATTAATATTATAATTTGGATTTCTTTTGATTTTTTTGATTTTAGTTATAACTAAGCTTTTACATTTATATAATTTAAATATTAATTTATTTCCATAAATATTTTTTAAAAGTTGATTGTTGTTGTTGTTAATCGGAGGTGCTATTTCTTTCAAAGTGTCTAATATCAACGCCTTTAATTCCAATAGATAGCTATCTATTTCTTTATTATTTAAGTTTTTATTATTGGGAATGTAGGTCTCGTTTAAATCATCCGAAATGTTTGCAAGCTTATTATAATAATTTTGTTCTAGTTTTATTTTGTACACATTCCAGTCCACACCTGTTATCCAGATCCCATATTGCTGTCGTTGAGTGTTATTATTTATTATTGATTCATATATACTTTGAGACGTTATATCAATCTGTAACGCCTTGTGATCACTGTCATAACTAATCGTATTTAAAATGGGTTTCGCTAGATTTATCCTGTGATCGATAAATGCTACATCAATAGTGGAATTAGTTCTAGGATACGTGGATTTGTCAGATATCACTAATTTTAGTTTAAAGAATTGACTATCTAACCATTCTTTTAATTTTTTTCCACGAGTATCATCAATTCTGTTATTCCACGATTGATGTTTAGCATTTATATCTCCAGCCAGAATATAATAATTATTTTGGTTATTTAAATTTAGATAATTAAATATATTTTCAAATTCATTAATAAATGCATTGCTTGAACCATTCGGAATTCCATATATTGAGCCAATGAATAATTTTGAATTTTTATTGTCTAGCTTAATCTCGACTATGGTACATTCAATTGCATTTATATATGAATTGATAAAATTTATGCTTATATTGTACTTATATTCTTTCTTAATATTATAGCTGTCCCACCACCGTGTATTTTTCGATCATCCCTTATTATATTATAATCCTTAATCTTAAAAATATGTCTTTTATCGAGTTTTGTTTCAGACAGCAATATAACATCTGGATTGTGTGTTTCGATAAATATAATTAAATTCATACGTCGTTCTATCGATATTATTGAATTGACATTTATTGAAATAATTTTTAATTTATTTTTTTTTTTAATACCCTTTTATTTTCGATAAATGTATAACTAATTACATTGGAATTATTATCTATTTATAATACATACATAATATTTTTATAGATATTTTATTTTGTTTTGGCAACTAACCGTAGCATAGTAATTATTTTTATTGTTAGTTTTCTTATTAGGGGGTACTAGTGTTGGGTTTATTGTACTCCCTGGATAAACTTACGACTAATTAATACTAACTTAAACTATAAATAAAAACTTAAAATAGGTAAAAATATCGCTAAAAATTAATTAATGTGTTAATCAACGGGTTATCTATTAAATTGCAGTTGGCGATATATTTGTATTTACGAGAAGCAATTGAATCTCTAATTGTGGTAGTGCCCGATATTAGGTGTAAGGTTTTCGTATGGAAGTGCCTTGGTTTATCTAAAATCATTTTCAGAATTTTGTTTTGAGTAATTTGGATTTTCTGTATGTGGGTTTTGGCTGTTGTGCTCCAACTAGGACAGCCATATAGTAAAGTTGGTAGAATAATACACTTGTAAAGCAATAGTTTTTTTGATCTATGTAGGTATGATTTTCTGCATAATAAGCCATAAAGTACTTTAACGAGTTTTTGGGATAGTTTAATTTTGTCACCGATGTGTGTTTTGAAGGTCAGCTTGCTATCTAGAGTTATACCGAAATATTTTACCTGGTTCTCCCAGGTTATTAGTGATCCATTCAGATTAAGTCTTCTGCCGGGTAAGTATATAGGAGCTCTCCGTCTTGTAAAATAAATTGCTTTTGTTTTACTATGGTTAACTTTAATCCGCCATTTGTCAAAATAACTATTTAGTATATTAAATGAGTTCTCGAGTGTATTTATGATATGATTAGGGTCAATATGGGAGGATAGTATTGCTGTATCATCAGCAAAAGTAGCTAGCAAGCAGTTTGGTGGGATTGGGATGCAACCTGTGTATATTGAATAGAGATCTGGAATGAGAACTGATCCTTGAGGTAATCCTGACGCTATCTCATACCAGTCAGATGTTGTCCTTTGATAATGAATTTGGAATTTTCTTTGATCGAGGAAGCTCTGGATAATCCCTATTATTTTAGTAGGAAATCTCTTGTTTATTAATTTGAAAATCAAACCTTCATGCCACACAGTATCAAAAGCTTTTTCGATATCCAAGAGGATCATACCGGTAGATCTCTTCTCTGTAAGGTTCATTTTTACTGATTCTATTATTCGGCTTAGTTGATGTGTGCAGGAGTGGCCGTGTCTAAATCCAAACTGATGGTCTGGAATTATTTTATGGACAGGTTGTTCATTGGAAATATGAGATTGGATTCGGTTCCGTATGATACACTCAAATCTCTTGCCGAGGCCGTTTAGAAGACTTATGGGTCTATAGCTTGTAGGGTTGGTGGGGTCTTTGTTGGGTTTTAATACCGGTTTTATTTTAGCTGCCTTCCAGATTGAAGGAAAATACGAAAATTTCAGACAAGCATTGTAGATATAAACTAATGTTACAATCAATTTCTTTGGTAATTGTTTTATTAGAAGGTTAGTAATCCCGTCAAGCCCAGGGGATCTATTTGTCCTCAAATGTTTTAGGATAGATCTTATTTCTGCGGGATTAGTGAATGCGAAATTTTCATTTATGCTGGTATTTAGTGTATTGTTAAAATTTACGATGGTCGGATAAATATTGTCATTTCTCGAACTGGTTGCAGTAGTTAGATTTCTATGAGAATTAAAGAAAGTCCTTCCAATTAGGTTGGTTTTTTCTTCATCTGTGATAAATTTTTGTCCATCTATTATATTAAAACGCTTAATTTTTTCAAACTCAACGCTAAAATGACTCCTAAACATGATCCGATCCGTTTAAATTTTTCAGCGTAGGTCGACATAAATATAGCGGTGTGCCTTTGCTAGAAAAATCGGAAAAATTCCACCGGGAAGTACCTGAAACGGGTACCTCAGGTGTTTTCAGCAAAATTTTGTCACGACGCCAGAATGCCATGACAAAATATGTTTATATTGAATCTACGATCATGCGCATTATACCGTGACAATGACAAAATTTATTAAAATTGCCGACGTTTTTGTGATGACACACTGTGATGACAAAATGAGTAAAAAATTTGTAAATAAATCTCAATTAAACAAAACAGAGAACATAAAATGATTTTACATACAGTTTGGTGTTAATAGTTGTGAGAGTAAAAATACAATTTTGTCATGACACTCTATCTATTTAATATTTAAAAATTAACCGCGTATATGAATTTACTTTATTTTTGATAAAAGTGCATCAAATTTACATCTTCAAAAATCTTCTTAATTATTTCTTAATCAAAAATTCAATAAAATGTATTCACGTGATTGATTATTCAGTCACAGGTCAGCTTCTATCTATCTTCTATCTATCTGTTATATTAAACTCTTAATTTTTTCATATTCAACACTAAAATGACCCCTAAATATGATCCGATCCGTTAGATTATTTCAGGGTAGGTCTACATAAATATTGCGCTGATGCGTAGGCTAAAAAAATCGGAAAAATTGGAAAAATTCCACCGGAAAGTACCCTAAACGGGTACCACAGGTGATTTCAGAAAATTTCCAAGATTTTGTGCACGTGAAATCTTGCCACATTTGAGAATTTTATGGGACGACTGAAAAGAATTTTTTTTTGTTCAAATTGGTGGTGCGCGATTCAAATCAAAAGTTGCAAAACAGTTTGCACGCGAGTTAGATTCAAAGTTCAAAACAGTTTTCGCGCGATTCAATTTCAAAGTTGCTTAGTGGTTGACGCGCGATTTAAATTCAAAGTTGTTAAGTTGTTGGCGTGCGATTCAAATTTAAAGTAGCGGATACAAATAAAACTGGATTGAAATTGTTTTAAAAAAGCAAGCTACTAACTTTTTAAAGTAAAAAACGACAAAAATAACGATTTTAAAATACATAGTAATAAAAATGCATTGAAATGTAAAAAACGACGCGAGTGACCAATTTTGCGATTTTCAAATCCATACTAAATCGAATAAAAATCAAAATATTTTTATTTTGCTGATTTTAATACTGAAATGTCAAAGAAATTCAAAGTATAAAGCCGTCAATCATCAAGTCAAGCCTCGAGTATAAATCAAAACCACTTTGAACGAGCGGTCCAGCGAGTAAGTCATTACCATTTCTCACCTCAACGAGTCTTGAACAAAACTCTTTTCATTTTTCTTCAAAATGCCTTGGAAATCAAGAGACCCTCGAAAACGAAAAATATACGATCAAAATCGAAATTCACAATCCACAAATTCAAGCCATGAACCAGTCTCATCATTATCACGTGATACCACCCCATGGATCTCCCAAGACGCCAACCCGGTCCCAGGGCCATCAGGAGCCACCCTTCCATGGATCTCTCAAGACACGCTCAACATTCCAAGTAAATATCCAGCAGACGCCTTCCTCACATTTGAGGATTAGGTTCCAGACGAAGAGGCGGAGCAAGATCAATTCGATTTTAATATAAGTTTTTCGCCATTTTGTTTTTATTTTTGAAAACTCGCAAATTTTTTTCTTTTTAGGAGCCTTTTTCTTCCTGTGAGTGCACTCGAAGGTTCAAACCTGGCGGGCAATGAGAAGCGCACGGCATCATCCCAAAGTCCTCTCGGGAAATTTAAATCCACTATTTAGGTTCGATGGGCGTGGCTTACGAGTTCTTTGACGCGCTATTTTTCCGGGCAGATAAGGAGGGGCTTGGTCTCGGCTTCACTCGCTGCTCTGGTAAAGGAAAGGTGTTTCTCCCCGCACTGCACAATCTCCTCTACCTCAATCAGCTGATTTTCGTAACTAACTCACCCTCGCAATTCTATAAGACTAAAATCCGGAAGTTTAACTCCGCCCTATCCATGGTCAGCACCAGAACGGAGCTCGAAGAGCAGCGCCCTGGCGAACCGTACTTCTTTTCACTGCACGGACCCGTCTATCACAAAGGGAGAATTTGAATTTGCGAGTATTGGATTACTCCGTATTAATGGAGTGGCCTCATGGGATCCACGTTTATGAATTTACATTTTTGATAAAAGTGCATCAAATATACATCTTAACAAATCTTCTAAATCATTTCTTAACCAAAAATTCAAAAAAAATGTATTTACGTGACTGATTATTCAGTCACAGGTCAGCTAGTTAGCTTCTAAATAAGGAATAATGTGTGTCGTTTTCCTTCTTAATGCCTTACTGAGTTTCCATATGTGACTATTGTTTCTATCGTACGTATGTTGGTTAATTTTGGAGAGGGTATTATTCCAATTGGCTATAACAAGCTTCTTAATTGCCTTTGCAATCACTCTATTTAAAGTGTTGATATTATGTTTTGTTGATGGATCGTGTAGATTGTTCCATTGTCGTCGGAGGCGGTTCCTTGTAGTTTTTAAGAAGTTAATATCGTCAGTTAAAGTGATGAATTTATATCTAGAGTTAGCTGTTTTTGTTGGAATGGCTTCGTTTCTTGCGTGTATTATAATTTCATTGACAAGTATAATTTGATTGTCAATTTCATGTTGAATATTATATTGAGTTGCATTTTCGAATCTGTTCTTATATTCTAATATGTTCAAGTTATGATTAATGATATACTTGTAAAGCGGCCAATTGGCATTTTTATAATCGGGATATGACGTGTTTCTATGTATTTTAAAGTGTTTTAAAATTAATTCGACCTTAACTGGAAGGTGGTCTGAGGAAAATTGATTCAGAGCATTCACATGACGGATACAATTTGGAATGTTTGTAAGAATTATATCTATTGTGGAAGGTCTGGAGTTTTGCTTTAGTGGAATGTATGTTGATGTTGGCGGAAATAGGATTTTGAAACTGATATTGCGTGTTAGGATGTCATATAATGTATTACCTGCAGTATTATTGCGAGCACAGTTCCAAGAGCCGTTACGAGAGTTGAGATCCCCGCATATGATGACATCCCTCATATTCATGAGGGTTAGGAGATCGCGGGTGTAAGCACGTTGTATTATATTTTTATTGAAAGCCCCAAATATATTTTGGCAATTAGATTTGACTATCGGGGATGTGCTTCCTGGGAAGTATACTGAGATAATTCTTGTAACACCACAAGGACCTTCAATGCTTATACCTAATGCCTCGATTACTTTAAGGTTGTTGAAATGGGGAAGCAATTTGTATTTTAAATTCTTTTTGGCAATAATGGCTATTCCTCCATGGGCACCGTTTGGACGATCCATTCTGTGAATATTATAGTCAGGATGGCAACGCAATCGAGAATTTTGGTTTAGCCAAGTTTCGCAAAGTAGTCCAATAGAAATATTTTTATCGTCCATAAAATTCATCAATTCAATAACCTTTGTAGCTAACCCATGGCAATTCCAGTAAATGATACTAAGGGTATTATTAATTAACCTATTATTTGGTTGGGAAGTATAATTTGGGCTATTATTTACCATAAAGATATTCAACGGCTAAATTCATAATTACGTGAAATTGTTCAAACCGAGTTGTACAATTTGATAAATTTGAAAGAATATCATTAATTAATTTATTGATCTCGCCTAACGAGAATAGATTATTATCCCTACTGTTATTTAATGTATTATTGTTTATGTTTATATTATTGTTAGTACTGTTAGTAATATTATTACCTAAGATTTCCTTGTGTTGTTGACCATTATTAGTATGTATTGTGGTTGGTTGGTGATATGCTGGTACTGGGTTTTGTTGTATCATCCAATGACTTGGCTCACTTAATACTGGAAATTCGGATAGATCGGCAATGGCAGGTGGTGGTCTTTCGGTCGTATTTCTTATACGTATACGATTTTGAGATTTATGTCGCTGGCTTGCTAAAAACTCCGATTTTTTGGGACAGTCGTAGGAGTTTGCCTCATGTTCGCCATTACAATTGCAGCATTTGGGCTGGCTGGCATTTGAATTACTCGCTCGTTCGGTGTCTTTAAGAAAGTTGCAATCCTCTCGTTTGTGTTCGTTACCGCAATATGAGCAACGTAGTTTTAGATTACAATTTTGTGCAGCGTGACCATAATTCGAGCATCTTGAACAGATGTTCGGCCCTTTTTTATTGCGCCGATAGTAGTCCCATTTCACAATTGTGTAGAAAAGCGTATTTATCTTTTTTACGTCTCTTAATGACAATGAACCTCTTTTGACTTTGATTAAATATACTGTGTGATCATCGTACCGTTTATTTCTAATCAGAAGAAATTTTATGGCGACTAGTGATTTCAGTCCGGCATTTATTAATTCAGTTTTTAGTTCATTTACATCCATTTCAAACAAACCACTTAGTGTAAAATTTGTCGTTCGATCCTCTGCCAATTGGTAAGAGAAGAATTCAATATTATTATTTTTGCAATGCTCAATTAACTTCTTGTGATGTGCAGCATGTTGGCATTGAACCCTTATTCCATTGCCTGTCAATTTGATCCTGGTTTTGTTGTCGGGAATACTTGTGTTTGTGAGTATTTGTTTGACCTTGCTGTAGTTCACATGTTTTATGGTTACAGGTGGACAGGATCTAACTGTGTGGTTTGTTGCATTGTGCTCATTGACTGAGTTATCCAGCAAGATGTTAAATTGGTTGCTCGTTGGGATATTCGGAACCACTTCGTCCGGAAACCCAAGAAAATCATCGTCTGAAGATAAGTCTTCAGTTTCCATTTCAGGTTTGTTATCACTCATTGAAACTTTACTTTTTTGGGTGGTGCGTCTATTAGCGGAATGTCTAATAGAAGGATTAAGTTTAACTACTTCTTTTAGGATTTCGGCGTTCACATTATTTGGATTTTTGGATCCATTATTGCTGGTTTTTATTATTCCAGCTCCAGCAAGGGAATCCTTGCTGGACGCTTTAGGGTTATTATTTATCGGTGCTATTTCACAGGTTATAAGATAATAAATACTAATAAACACGTGTTTGCACTGCACAAAATAAACTAACTGTTTATGTTATTATTGGCTTGTCACTGTTTTTATTAGAGAAAAACAAAATAATATTTTTAACGGTAGATAATATTTTATAATAATAATGATGCTGACTGATCATTATCGAATGTTTTTAATTTATTTACCCTAGCCATAACTGTATCTGATTTTATATGCTTCAAAACAACAGCTAACTTCTATAAGATAATAATAATTTCTATGGTGTTCAATTAAACATGCAATCGATAACCGAAAGGATGAAGTAACAATAATTGGTTGTGGCAGAATCACTATAGATCTTTTAAATATTTTAGCTTTAAAAGCTTTGTAATTCAGATATGTATTACTCACCATGCATAAGCTCGTTAATAGCGTTGAATAGTGTATCTAACTTTTTATCGTTTTCCACCATATATGACTGGAATTTATTCAGTTTATTTAGTATTATTTGGTTTAAGTTGCCATCACTATCCTTATCATCATTACATCCATTTGATTTTTCATTGTTACTCTTATAATTTTTCTTAAGTATATCACTGAAATTTACTCCAGGTTCAATATAACTCGAGTTGAATTTTTTTGTTTGCAGTTGTTGTTTTTCCTCCCTTGCTGTCTTATTCTCCCTGATTCTCTTTAATATTCCTTTATATACTGTACATCCACGATAAGATGCTGGGTGTCCGACTTCTCTACAATTTGCGCAGAATGGTTGTGTATTTTTTTTTTTTATCAGTTTTGCATTCTCCTGGACAGTGTTCCTCGTTACATTTTACGCAGCGATAGTATAAATTACAATTAATAGCTGCGTGTCCATATCGTTGACAATTTTTGCACTGTTTGATTTGGTTGATTCGTAGTTTCTCCCAATATATTCGTTGATAATTTATAAATTTGATATCTCTTAATTTATTTAAATTGGAACCCGGTGATAGTTGCACTATGTATATTGGTGTTTTTTTTCCTGGTTGATTTTTTAGCGTTGTTTGGAATGTTGAACATTTAATGAATTTGAGTTCTTCACATTCATGCTGCTTCAATTCAAGTAATATTGCTTCAATGTTTTCATCAGCTGATAACCCTTTTAATATAATGTTTTTCGGTTTCTCAATTGCTTGTTGTTATTTATTCTTTTAATTTCGAAATCTGTAACTTTATAAGATTTTAATAACATTACCGTTTGATTGGGTGTTTGAGTATAAATAGTTATTGGTGGTATTTTCTCATTTTTTATTATATCAGTATTATTAACTTGATCATTTACAGTTTTATTTTTTGTTCTGTTCTTATTGTTTGAATTATCATTATCGTTAATTTTATTTTGATTTTTATTATAGTAGATATTACTATTGTGTTTCCTCTTATTTTGTCTCCTCAAGGCTGGGATAAATTCGGGTTCATCTTCTTCGTTGTTTTTATGATTTTCTTCACTTTTGCTTAAATTTTCTAGGTCATCTTCTATCCCAATATCATCAAATTGATTTCCAGTTATAATATTATAACCGGTATTAGCACTGTGGCTGCTATTATTTAGGACACTTTTATTATCTTGTTTGGCAGTACCACAATTTTTTCGATTGCCGTTATTTTTATTGGTTGTTACCTTATGTTTCACTGTTGCGAGTACTTCTTGTAATTGGGTTTCCAATAATTGTATCCTACCTGATAGCAGAATATTTTCATTTAATAAATATTCATTTTGATCCTTCAGGCTTTGCTGGTCCTCGTCCACGTATCCAGCGGTATAGCTGAACGTTTAATAATTTTCGATGGTTTTATAGCGGAGTTCTGTATGCTATCATCTATTGCACGTGTAGCGTGGATGGGAACCATTTCTACCTCCACTTCACTATCACTGTTTTCACCCATTTTATTTATATTATTTTTTTTATAATTCCACTTTAAATAGTATGTCACAGTTCCTGGGGCCCTATAAGGTGCCCAGTTAATAGATTCACAATTTTTAAACAAGCAATACAATGTTATGTGTTTGTTGCACAAAAAACGGGAAAAATATTATTTTAGTTAAATCGCTTATCATGCGATTTTTAAACCAAAAACAAAAAAAACAAAAATTTATTTTTTATTTTTTATGAATTTTATTATTTATTGATTACCGAGGCGAACACGTCTTTACTTAACGATGGTTATAACGATTCTGGCATTTTTTTGGCCCCTGCTCGAGTATGCTAGTCAGGTTTGGTCCCCATACCATCAAGTGCACACACGAAGAATTGAAGCGGTACAACGTAGATTCTTGCGCTTTGCTCTGCGTGGATTGCCATAGGTGGACATTTACAATTTGCCTCCTTATCTCGACCGCTTGGAGCTTGTTAACTTAAGGCCACTAAGCAAGCGACGATCTGTTGCAGACATCGTCTTCATTCATCGAGTTTTATCTGACGGTGTAGATTCTGCAGCTCTACTCGAAAAGGTAAATCTTAACGTAAATGCTCGTGGTTTGAGAACGATACCAGCTTACAGAATTGCTCCTCACAGAACGACCTACGGCCAGAACGAGCCTGTTACAAGAATATTGCGCGAGACTAATAAATATTTCGAACAATTCGACTACCACATTAGCAAATTCGCCATTAAGAAGTTATTATTCGCTACCAGTTGACAAACCAATAAACTTAATTTATATTTTATTTTTATATCAACTTTTTTCTTATCGATTTGACTTAAATACTCTATTGAGTATTTATAATTTTTACCATTTTTTTTCTCCCCATTTGCGCTTCATTTAATTTTTCTTAACTTATCTTTATTTTTTATTATTTATTTTCTCTTTCTTTTTATTTTTTTCTGTCATTACTTGATTCAAATCTGCTTGCTTTAAGCAGACCAACGGGCGTTCTCTCCTTTTTGCGGTGGGGTATCATTTTCCTAAATTTAGTACATATAGCTTCAGCCTCTTCATTTTGATAATCATAGCTCTTTTAATACATTTTTTATTTCGATTAACATTAATTTATTTTTGCCGTTTTCTTCATTTTTAATCTTTGATTTGGTGGAATGATATCCTTGTTTATAATTCCCTGGAATTATATTCAAAAAATAATAATAATGTTGTTGGTGACTCCCCGCGTGCGGTCAGGGAGGGGTGATTGGTCGTTGGGTATTATTATTATTACTATGTAATTCCAATTTTTAATAGCAAAGCTGTTGGTTACAGAAAAATGAAAAATTGGAAAAAGCCACCAATGGTACCACAAAAGTACATTATACGTGAATCGGGGCCTTAAATAATGCAAGAACGAAATAAAACAAAAGCCCTTACAAAATGATTTCCAGCTGCGATAAATCGGCAGTGTGTTGAATTTTTGCAAAAACCATTTATAATAACAAGACTAATTCACGATAATTTACATAATAGGTCCCTAAAAAGTTTATCTTTGTATCTCTACACTAGTTGCCTCCCGGGATCACTGTGGCTACCTTTTTTATAATAATTATAATAATTAATTATAGTCATTTGTTGTTACACGTTTATTCTGATATACCGAGCAGCGCGGCAAATTATGAACAATTTCCTAGGATTGTCTTTCTTCTTTAATCGGCTGGCGATATATAATGAATTAGATACGAAAAGATTACAAAAGAAAAAAATTTCAAAATAAAAAACATTATTTAATTATTTTTGAAATTAATTGTTTTTTTTTTTTTTTGTTAAAGTTCCTTTTTTATTTCATTTTTACAATACCATCTTGTTAGGTTAATTTTTTTTTTTATAATAATAATAATAATAATTAATAATCAATTTGTTTTAATGTCAAAAATAATCTTGTAAAGAACAAAATATAAAAATTGCACAAAAAGTAGTTAGAAAAATTAAAAAAAAAACAAACAAAATAAAATAATAATAAATTGATTATTTAATATTATTAATTATATATAGGTAATATCTCCCCTCACTTCGATAAAATTTATTTAAGTAATTTATTTATTTCGTTTAATAATTAAAAATCAAATAATATTTTGTATGTGTGTGTGTTAACAATTTTTATTTTAAATATTATTAATAAAATAATTATATAAAATAAAAAATTAAATTTACTACGTCTGATTTTTTTATTATTTTGTTGGATATTTTATTATATTTTAATAATAATATATTTTAATTTATTTTAAAATAATCCATAATTGCTAAACAAAAAAAAAGACGAAAATAATTTGTTATTTTCAAATCAATTGCACACACGTCAAATTTATTTATAATTTAGACTTTTAAAAATTATGTTCGTCTTTTTTTTTTCAAATAATTTTAATATTCTGTTTTTATTCAAATATTAGTATTTTATTTATTTATTTATTTAATTAATAAGTCTATTTTCTTCGCCAACAAATAAAATAAAACAAAAACAAAAAAAAAATGTTAATTAATTTAAAATCTACTTAAAAATTACTAGTTTTTAAATTTTTATTTAATTTATTATTTTTGACTAACATCTATTGGACTTTTATTAATTTGAATATTTTTTTCTTCTTTTCGTTAATATCTATATATTTTAATAAAAATAATGATTAAATTAAATAAATATACTCATTTATAATGAAATTAATAGTTTATGTGTTAACAATAAATTAGTAAATTAAGTAATTATAAATATTTTATGTTTAATATAAAATAAAAATCATTTCAAATGAAATTTTTAATTTCGTTTTGCCTCCCATCACCAATATTTTTATTTTTATTTTTTTTTGATCTACATGTTTTAATGATGATTAGTTTGGGATTTTGTTAGCTAGGGGATTAATATTTTATTATGTTGTTATAGTTAATTAATTTTAATAAATGAGTTTATATTAATTAATTAATTTATATATTTAGTTGTCTGATATACAATAAATTTTGGTAACGGTACAAAAACGATGTGATAATTAAAAAGACATATTATTTATATAAATAATTCTTGGAATGTAAAATATAATTAAATTAAAATTGACATATCCAGACAACGAGTGGACGATTCAATTCTTTTCAGTCTTCTTTTATATATTTTTAGTACTTTTTTTTGAGCATTTTTAAATTAAGAAGCACATTCTATACAATTTAAAAACAAGTAAATTCCTATTCTAACTGGACAGAGATATAATTAAATATAAAATTAATTATTTTAATATAAACTCATTACGTAAATTAATATTTTTTAATATCTTTTTTGCCTTTGGTCCCAAAAACATTTTGTTGTTGTGGCTGCCATGATTGTGTCTAATAATATAAAGTACATTTTTTGTTTTCCATTTGGTTTTTAGCAAAATATTCCCATTTTATTTATTAAATTTAATTGTTTTTTTAAAATATTATTTTTAGTGTATGTTTTTAGTGAATAAAAAAATATGTTTATTATTTATTTTTTATTATGTATTAATATATATTTATGTATGTATGTAAAAATTAAAATAATAATCGGGAAATATTTAAGAAGAAAATGATAACTATAAAAATTATAGGTTACGGTTAAAATTTAATTTTATAATATTATTTTATTTTATTAAATATTTATTATTTTTTCAATAGGACGGTAAATAACAATAATGATAATCATAATTTAATATTTTTATGTATAATATATATAGAATATTCTTTGTTTAAATTTTGTAAATAAAAAAATTTGAGTTTTCTTTTAAATATTTTTTATGGCTCGGTAAAATTATTTATTATTTTTAATTTGAAAAGACAAACAAATATTTATAGAAATAAAATCAAAAACAAAAAAAAAAGTATTAAAAATTTAAAATATGTATATAATATAATTTTAATATTTACAATTTTTATGATATAATAACATTTAACATTTTTAATGTATAAGTTTTTAATGTTATGTTTCTTTCAAAATATTTTATGTTTTTTTTTTTGGACGCATATTGACACAAATATATATTTTATTTGGACATTTTTGAAAATATTAAATTAATTTCCCTAAATAATTTGTATGCCCAAATATTTTTAAATTAGGTAATAAAATGAACAGAAATTTGTTTTTTGTTTGTTTTGCATGCGTACAGCTTTCGACGAATTTTTTAAATTTTAAAATAATAATAATGTATATAATTTAATAAAAAAAAATTGTTTAACAATAATTTATATGATATAAATTAATAATAATACAAAATATAAGAAAATAGTAATAAACATAATAAATTTATAATTTTAATATTGTATAAAATAATGCTAAAATTTTACGCTGCACGCTTATTTTATGTTAGAAGAAATTTGTATTTGGATTATTAGTATTATTCCTAGTTGATGTTCGTGCAAATGGTGACTTTCCATTGCCCCGTTGCTGTTGTGGTATAGGTCGACGAGCGTGTCGCATTTCACTGTAAATATATAAAATGAAATAAAAATTTTATTTCAATTTTCTATTAAATTGATTAAAATAGTTCAACATGAAACTATAAAGACAGGGAGTGGTAATATTTTATTTATATTATTATACAAATATAAAGTTAGACAATCGATAAATACAATTTTGTTGTTCTAAGAATTGGTGGTTTAAAATAGAAGAGGGTAATTTTTACAGAATAGTATCATTCCAAACTCCTTTTGGAACACTATAAACATTAGGTTTTGACATGATTCATGGCTTTATGAGCTATAATTAGGCCAATACAGCTTTATAAACCTTTTGGATCTCTAGCCCCGCGATACACATCGGGTTACTACTACTTTAGGCATAATCCAAAATTCGTTTAAAGGCTCGGTGATATCGAAACTAAATTCTTCCTCTCACAACATGTGAATATTAAAGTAATAAATTATCATAAATGATGGGGAAAAAGCAAAGCTTTGACAAACCTTGAAAGTGGTCAATTCAAAATAATTTTAATAATCTCGTTCACTCCAATTGTACTGTACACTGTACAACTTAAATAATTAAAAAGATGCATGCTCTATCAACCTTTTGAATTGTTTAAGTTGTCAAAAATTGGAATTCTCAATAACGGCTGTTAGTAGAGTTTCCGAAATACTCGACTCTATTGCTTTTTTTTAATACATTCAATTTTTTTTTCCAGATATTACATATTAATTATATAAGCAATATATAGGCTCTTAACTCGGTTTACTTAATTTATTTTATTAATATTATTTTACGAATAAATGCATAAGACATAATTATGTAATATACACTACCTGATATTATTTTTTATGAAATTTTAGATTGCTAAATTTAAAGATTATTTATATTACTTTTGAATTTAAAAACATACTGGTGTTTTAAAAAATGAATCCTTATTTTTATTATTGTTAAACTCAAACTACATAATGACTAGAAAGAAGAGGTTAAAATTGAAAATAAATATGTTATTAACATTATTAATTAATTTGTTGTAGCCGCCAATATGTTTATATATGTTTCAATACCGACTTATTAGATATACTTGTGTTAAATCTTTTTTGAATCGGATCTCTAAAGTTAGTTGGCTTTATTGACTTGATATTTTTTCTTCTGTTTTTATGGTATAATGTGGGTGTTGCTGAGTTGTGATCTTGGATTAGCGATTGCTGATCTAAATATATGAAGGCTTCTGGAGGAGGACGTTTGTTTTCTATTTTATCTATGAGGACAAGAATGAATAATATGTCTATCCTTTCAAAATTGTAACATTGTAAAATTGTAACAGCAAATATAACATTTTATTAGATATATAGTATAATGGGTGGGTCCTGTTTTCTCTAACAAACTCTTAGCAATTTTCTTTCAAAAACTCGCATTTTCTCCATTTCTGCCGCTGCAATCTTATTTTATACCAAATAGGTATGTTAATATTGGTCTTATAATTGATTGGTAACATAACAATTTTACCTTTGTTTAAGGTGTTCTGAAAAAAAAAATAATCTGTTTAGCATTCCGAAAGCTTTGCGACATTTCTCAATATTTGAATATTTACATGTTTATCAAAGTACATGTATTGGTCCATAGTTATACCTAGATGTTTCACCATTAATTTTTGGGAGTCTATTATAAAATTTATTCGCTTTCGAAAAATTCGATTCACGGCGAATATTGGTATTATGATTTTTATTTAGCTTTCGGAAAATTCGAAATCGATAAATTCGCTCTATTATGAAACTTAAAAATAAATTCGATATCGGATTTTACGAAAATTTGACGTCAAAATTCGACTGTTCTTTAGGTGGCGAATACCGTATTGTGTCGATGTTGTTTTAAAATAATAATTTTTTTATCGTGTTAATAAATTCGGTCGTCTATTTTTATATTTTTTAATTAAGGCAATTATTATTATTGTTTTCAATTCCAATAGATATATTTACCAAGATGCAATTTGTAAAATAATTCACTACAAATAACGTATGGATTTTAATAATATATAAAATTAATTTGACAGATCCACAACAAATATGTGACGATTCGCTTTTTTTTCGTAATAGCAATGTTCGAAGCGTATCGAATTTTTAGATATCGAATTTTTCGAAAGCGAATACATATTTAATTTAATTAGAATTTTATTCCAATTAGTCCTAATATTAGAGTTCGTTTTGTTTAATGGAAGCCTAAAAAGAATTATTCAGTTTTTTAGTTAAGTTCTTTTGAAGAATTTTTTGTAGAGACGATATATTTTGGATGTAGAGTATATAACTATGCCATCCGCATAAGCCAGGGCTTGGTACTCGTTAGAATTTAAGCATTCCTTTTTCAATAGGTCTGCCGTATTAAATTAAACACGATTGGAGCTAATATTGTACCTTGCTGACGACCATTGTTTAATATGAATTCGCAACTTATCGTTTCCCCGTCCGTTATCACGAATTTTCTATTTTTAACATTTTATTTTTTATCATTTATATATTAAACCTTCAACCCAGCCAGACTGAATCAAAAACCCGTTCTATATCTATTAAAATAGCCCCTGTTACACTAAGATCATTAAATCCTCTATACACATCAGATATTAATTTGTTGATTGCATGTACGGTGGAATGACGGTATCTAAATCCAAATTACACATCTGGGAGGAGATTTTCATTTTCCGTGTGTAGTAATATTTTGTTGTAAATTATAATTTTACGGACTTTACTGATATTTGTACTAAATTTATTGGTCTGTAGTTTTTGTATTATTTATGATTCTTGTTCTTTTTCTTTATAGGAATGATTTTCGCAACTTTCCAGTTAGATGGGAAATAATTCTTGTTTAAAGCATATATGTACAATGCACATACAATGGTCCGCTATAATACAATCAGGTGAGTGTTTTGCTATATTCGGTATCTTATCGAGACCTGATGATTTTTTGTTATTTAAACATTTAATTATACTCTTAACTAATTTGTTGTTGTTGTTTGAAAATCATTAGAGTGACAAGTTTTATCCGATGTATTATGATCGTTATATTCCGTTTTGAAATAATTATTTGCATTGCTAAAAAGCACTTCTGTTTTCTAACGTATCATTTGTGTTACGAGTATGTTCAATAAAAAGTTCAATGTTGAATAAAAGCCCTCATCACGTTTAATTTGTCCTTGTTACATAGGATTTCTATATTTTTTTGTCAATGCGCTTATTTTGGAAATTGAATAATGTGGTTTCCTCACTATTTTTTATATTAATGTTCAGATTTGCAATACCGATTTTATCTTTAGGCCTAAAAATTTGATTAATATTTTCAAAGAAATTAGTAATTTTATTTATTTGAATTTTTATAATTTTATTTTTCCACACCTTATTAATTTGTATTTTTATGTTTTGTTTTATTAAGTTTATTATGTTGTCTAATATCGAATGAAGTCTGTTTATCAGAAATCTGTTGCCATTGTTTTTCCTTTTCATCTTTTTTATTTGGGTTATTATCCTACTTTTGTCTTTATATAACTTAACCGTTAGAGTCCCAGGGGGTATTGAAAAACACTGTCGAAGAATCTCAAGCAGCGCGACCGCGCTTGTTCTAAATGAGAGAGGAAGATGAAATGAATGAGTTGAAAAGGCAATCTATTGAGACAAACCTATTGTAAAATGTACTCTCTTTCTCTCTGGCACTATATCCCATCAAGGGATTTGGCCGCCTCAAATGAGGTTTCTTAATCATATTTTCATTTCGAATAATGAGTGATTAATTCATTGATCCTAAACCAGCCGTGAATTTTCTTCCTTGTCACCACCGGAAATCGAACCCAGGACCTCCGGTCGCTGGAGCAAGTATGCTGACCACTTTGCCACCGGGGCGGCAAAATGTACTATTTACATTAAAAGGAGCTGTTTGATGTACTTGCTTCATTAGATCTGATTCGATAATCGGTAACACACCGTCAGTTGTCGACAATGTTGGAAATGTGCATGGGTTTTCTCGACATAAAATCACTTTAGCGCGATCGCGCTGCTTGGGACTCAAACGGTTAAATATGGTTTTGTTTCCATAGACATCTTTTAAATACAGCTTCATAGAGGTGTTTTTTACTGTTGTATCCTGCATTGTCTTTATAATCATTGAATGTATATTTAATAGATGTTGATCTATTTCGATTGTTAGGAATCGATATCATGTTTTCATTTTGGAGTCTTTCCTTATATATTTGTTCCACTTTGCTTTTATATCTATTCCAATCGATTCCTCTTGTCATTAATAGATTTATTTAATCATCCATTCCTATTTTAATTATTGAATCAATGAGTCTTTGGTTGATAATATTAATTTCTAATCCTCGATGGTCACTATCATATGTATTGGTATTTATATGACTAGTTTAGTAGCTTAGTCTATCATCAAAGAAAGCAATATCTATTGTTGAGTTGGTACTCGGAAACGTTGGTTTATTTGGAGGAATAAATTTTACTTTGTAAAATTGTGAATTGATGTTAAGCCAATTTTTAAGCTTCTTCCCTCGCGGATCTGCCACTGTATTGTCCCACGGAACTGTGCTTTGCATTTACGTCTCCAGCCAATATATAATATACATTTGGACTCATACACTTTAGCTGTTTGAATATGTAATTAAAATCGTTAATAAATTCAATATCTAATTGGTTTGAGGTCGAATACAAAGCTCCTATGATTAATTTATTGTTATTATTTTCTTTGATTTCGATTAGTGTGCTTCCCATGGCAATTGTGATAAATACAATAAACAATAAATATGTTCAGTATGTTTAAATTTAAAATGAGTTTTAAATATTACCTGCGTACCACCACCTTGTTTATTTCTATTGTTTCTAATCATTTTATATCCTCTATTTCAATTTTACAAGTTTTGTCAATTTTTGTTTCTGATAACAATAAAATATCATATATATGGAGCTGTTATCTGCTGTTGATTCCATACTGATTACGTTTAACGGTAGCGCATTAAACTGGCTACTCGTATCCACATTATAATGTGGTTTTATATTATCCACATTGCATCGCTTTGTAATCTCGAAAAGTTGTTGTTCAAGCGTGTTTATCTTATTTTGCATATTAAGGTTGACTTTTAACAATTCTTCATTTTGTTTCATCACTGGACACATTTTGCTGTCTGTTCCGGAAATGGTTTCTATTGCTGGCCCCGGTCTTTTTATTAGCTTAGGAGGTTTAATAATTGTTTGCTGCCTACTACTTTCGGATATTTGCTCTATATCCGAGTTAATCATTATACTTCGTATTCATACATTTATTTAAACTTTTTACACTGATTTTACTTCACAATATATTTTTATGTCACTTTATGAAGTTCGATTCCACCTGGGGCTCTCTCTAGAAAGCCCTGGTATTAATAACTTTTATGATGCACTGATATGTAATATGTTTTTTATATTTTTAACACTAAGAGAACAGTTGCTTTTATTTATTTTTATTGATTCACTTTTAGTTTTTTGATCGTCCTACTTGATGTGTAGCATTCAGCGATCACTGAAAGACCATTTTCGACGCATTTCGTAAGTTAAGTGATGTGTCCCCGCTTTCACAATGATTAGATTATGTACAATTAAATTGTTTACAATCTTATACACATAATATATCAAATCGAAATTATTCGTAAGGGTAAAGAAGGGAATTCTTTGAACAATTCAATTGTTGGACAACGGATTGGTACATCTTTAATTAATTTTAAAGCCCTCTTGCGGATAATTTCTAATTCATTTAGATCAAATTTTGCTACTCCACTCTAGAGAGGGTTTAAGTATAATAATCTGGAGTTAATATGTATACGCATTATATATGTGGCAATTCAATAAAACCACTCATCTATTTTTTAGCTAGACCAAATTTAAATTTTTATTTAAATTGTGAAAAATTATGGGAAAGGAAGATAAAATAATATATAGAAACAAATTCATTAAATCAAATAATTTTAATATCGAGGAATTATGATATTTAGTAAAATTTCATTGCTCAGTGTTGATTAAAAAATAAATTACAAAAATATATGGTAATTTAAAAATTGAAACCAAGTATTTTATAATCATGTTTATATTTATTCAGCTGCCTCGCCAAAAATGTTAATTTTGCCGCTTTATCTATCCCTAGGCTATTTCTTAATTTTGGACGAACTAACCCAAAGGTAAAAAAAACTCGTTCGAATCCAGCTAATGGGGCTGTTGTTATTTGTTGATTTTTATATTCGTCTAACGTCGCTATCAAATCCTTGGTGTAACGCAAATATCGATTTCCACCAATCAAAGGACGTCCTATTTGTTATGACTTCTTCTTCCATAACTAAAGGTTGTATTTTAATAACTATGTGATTCACCAAATAATATGAAATTAAGTTTTTATTGAAGTTTTGGGTTTTTTTAGAGTTACCATATTTACGAAATTAAGTTTCTTCGTAATATGATTAAAATCAATCATTAAAAAAACCAATTGATTTTAATTGATGATTTAAATCAAACATGCCCTGTGTAACGCGCAAGTCGCAGGTCATATGTTACACTATATTAATTAATTCTATCAGTTGGATAACATGATTTTTCAAATGTAAATTATATTTTGGCATAAAATTGTGGAATATACAAATGTATACAGTTGTTGTTATTCTGGAATTACTACGGGTCGACTTTGAATAACGTTTCTCTATGAGTTAATTTATTGCAATTGTATTAACTTGTTGGGCTGGTTGGTACTGTATTTGGGTTTAATGGATAGTACCGTTAGAGTTGAACTTAGTGTGGTTTTAATAATTTGTTTTCGGTCTTTCATTTTCATTTGGTACTCAACCAACATTAATATTTTGGTAGTGTCTAAGTAATTATCGTGTGATAAGTGGTGCTTTTATATTAACTAATTAATAACTGTTAATGTATAAATATATCTTTAAAAAAGGTATTTTAAAATTGTGTGACACCTAGCCGAAAATTATATTTTCGGGCTCAGTTTTTTGGATATTTAAACGTTACAGACACGAGCCTTATTGATATTAAAAAGGTAATTTATATTACGAAAATTGGTGAATTCTAGATGAAAACATTCTTTTTCTTGATAGACCGTTTGGGTAGACCCCATATTTCGAACCTGAGAAACGCATGTTCACGGGAATCGCCGCCGAACTATCGAAAAACAGTGCTTAGGACGTGGTTTCGTAACAGGCATCGCCACAAATAGTCGGATTAGATGACCTTCCCGATTATTTATTTTATGGAGGTTTTAGACACTACCGCTGGATAGGAGTACTCGACCGTTATATGTATATACCAGTTATCTGGTTAAAGATTATTCGCATGTTCGATTGCAAACGCATGTGATATTAAAGATTAGCCAAGAAACTAATCTGTCATCGCGTGCATTTTGTGAAATTAGAAATTGTGGCCGTTATTGGCATTCTTATTAGTTTTGTTTTTTTGCTATTTTTTTTTATATATTGACCTTTTTCTTAAAACTGGTGATAGTGATAAATTTAAAGAAAAACAAATATTTATACTTTCCATTAGTGATCTAACAGTAGTTATTTGTTACTTCCCGTATCCTGGATATACCATTTTGTTATATTTTTGTTGTTGCGGTAATAACCTTTGGTTACAGGAATATGACGGTTTTGGACGAGTTACTGGAGCGCTCGAAAACACCGCAAAAGTGGTAAGTTTTGCATTTTAAAAGAAAAAATATTACATTAAATATGTTCATGTTTATATCGATATATCCATAGCGTAGAAGAATTCTCGCTTTTCCTTTTTAAATTAGTTTTTTTCTTATTATAGTTATTTTTCACCAATATATGTTTTTAATATTTATTTAATAGTATGAATACATATTTGAAAATGGAATAAGCTGTGTTTTCATTGCAGCCCGTCGGAAATGAAATTCGTTTTATAGCGTTCTCGTCCAGAGTAGTTATTATTGGTGTAATTTTCAGACATTTTTTTTTGATTTAATATAGATAATTAGCGTAGCATACTGTTTAG
This sequence comes from Nephrotoma appendiculata, assembly GCA_947310385.1. Lineage (NCBI taxonomy): Eukaryota > Metazoa > Arthropoda > Insecta > Diptera > Tipulidae > Nephrotoma > Nephrotoma appendiculata. Next base: position 82,553,135 of record OX371224.1, on the reverse strand, counting down.
TTTTTTGTGCGATGGTATATCGGCATAACGAACACTCCCAACCGAGATAGATCTTACCCATAGTTATAGTGTGCCAAGACCGATACTACCCAAAGCCATCGTTACACCTGGGCCATTGAGGAATATACATATATTCTTCTATGCCTGGCCAATGGACATAACTAAACTATTTTGGATCCATGGTGTCAGGGGTTTTAAACTGCGTTTATTAATACCTTCAAGTCCTTGTTACGTGCTCTGGGTTCACAAGAAATTCCCAAATTTTTTAATTAGTATTTAGAAAAAACACGTACTATATATCGATTTAAGTAAATATCAAACGCAAAATTCAATTCAAAATAAAAACTTATTTCGAGATAAGTGTTTATTCTAAATTTATTTCTAATTTTACAAATAAAAACATTTTTTTAAATATCACTTATTTCATGCTAGACTATCAAAAATTATCAATTAAGTAGTTTTAAATAAATACCAAATACCTATAACCCTTTTTCAACCAAGAAAAAAAAATTGGCTCAATTTTAGTCCATGCCACACAAATGTGTGAGTAAAAAACCATAGTATGTAATGGCGTTGTTGAAAAAAAAATTCGCTTGATTTGAAGTAAAACCAACAAAATTGTGTGTATATATATAGTTTTTTTTCGGACGAAAATAAGTTAAAAAGGAATTCACGAATGTGTAAGTTGGTTCAAAAAACATACAAAACTAAATTTGTGACATGGTACTTTTGCCCTGCCCGCACAATTGTGTTAGTAAAACAAAAGGGATAACAAACATAAGTGGTTTTGTTTTTTGCTTATATCTTGGTCAAAAATAGTCGGATTTTGATGAAAAATTGAAGGGAAAGAAAAAATAGGAAATACTATCGATTTGAATATAGTTCAACATAACCACATATCCCGACTTAAGTGATTATGTTAAATTGCCACAGAATCAGATGCAAATGATCTTGAGTTAAAAAGTTCCTTTTACGTTGAATAACAAACACGTGAGGACTTATCCAATCACATGATTCTGCCATTTAACATGTTATCGATTGGAAATTCAAGATAATAATATTTAGTCACTTTATCAATTTTAGTGTTTTTATGCAGGATTTGAAGATTGTTATCTAAGTCTTGTTGACCAAATATTAAATATTTTGTTTTTTTGGTAATGAGCATCAGACGATTTAAATGTAACCAAGTATCGATTTTGAGTCCGCGAAAAATTGCAAGGTACCTTTTAATGGCAAATCAAAAATGTCGTTAATATAAATTTTAAAAAGGCAAGGTCCCAATACAGATCCCTGTGGAACGCCGCACAACATTGTTAATTCATCACTTACAGTTCCATTAACTACCACCTTCTGTTTCCTTTCAGGTGCGTTGGGTTTAATAGCAGTTTTTCTAATTTTAGAAGTAGTATTTTATGATTAACGCAGTCAAAGACTTTTCTGAAATCTAGAAACAAACAAGCACATTTCTTCCCAACATTTAAGTTAGTAGATTAGAGCATGTTGATAAGGTACGTTGATTTTTTCTGAAATCCAAACTGATAGTGATTTAATATTTGATTGCTAATAAGAACATTTTCAAATCTTCTTAGAATTATTTTCTCAAACACCTTGGAGAAAACTGATAGATTCAATATTGGCCTGTAATTTTCAAAATTGAGTTAATTTTCGTTTTTTATTTCGGGAACAGTTTTGGCTGTTTTGAGACAAGTGAGAAATTCACCTACTTCTAAATAATTATTTAAGAATATGGTAACAGATTTGCCAAATTTCCCAATAAAATATTTAAGATTTTTTATCAAAATTCCAACGAAATCGTTAGCCGCTCTTTTTTTACGATGTTAATAATTGTTATTAACTCGACTACTTCAATAGGTTGAAAACTAAAAGGATTGCGAATATCATAATTTACAGAGCTCTCACAATAGAAAAAAAATTTGCCTTTACCTTTTGCCTTAAACTTTTACCTTAAGAGTATCTCTCACAATGAGAAAAAAAAATTAATTGAAACTAACTTCGTTTTATTTATCTTGATACTAATAATATTTTTAAAATTGTATTTTATATTATTAATTATAATGTTAAGATATATTAAACCGATAAATTAGAACTTATTTGCATTTTAACATGTTTTTGTTGGAAAATGACAACAAAAACCCCGATTTTGAAATTTAGCTAACTTCATTAGTCTTTTCTTAAGGCAAAAGTTTAGAGTTTGCTAACTTTTTCCTTAAGGTAAAAACGAAAAAAATTTTTTTTGTCAAGTTTTATTTTCAAACAAACTTGTAAGGCAAAAGTAAAAGTTTTTCTATTGTGAGAGCTCTGTTATACTAGAAAAGTTTTCAGGGCAAGGAGAACACCTTCCAGACATTAACTTTTGCTACTTCACACAGCAGCTACATTTCATCTATTCTTTGATGTAAGGCTTTAAACTTTTTATTGAACGATTTAAAAATTTCTTCCAGTTTAGCAATGGTTGATACTGTTTGGTGAGACGCATTCGCAGGCGTATCATACTTGAATCATTCAAAAACAGACTGCTTCTTATCAATAGTATTTGCACAAACTGCACATTCTAGATTTTATTTTTTGCTGATTTATGATACGGCATAATGACTAATACTCAAATACTTGAATTAATTGCGAATATATTTGTTTAAATTTATATTTTAATTTAATTTTGTGGTTTCATAATTATCAAAAAAAACCAAGGTTTCGCGTGTTGTGTGGCGCCATCTTGCTGAAATCACATATCGATCGATTGTCATAGTTTAAAAAATACGGACCGATGAATCCACCGGCCGGTTCTTGCATTAACTGTAGCTGCTCATCGCACTCAATGCGGCAATTTTGCTTATTAACGTACCCATTTAACCAAAAATGAGCTTCGTTGCTGAATTGGCGATTTTCATCGAATGTAGATAGCGTTGGTTTCTACGTATACAAGGGGGACGAGAATTGTCAAATCCATTGTTATGACAGTTTTAATCCCCCTTGCTTCATAGCAAACTTTGATTCAGATTTTGTTCACCAGATGTCAGCTACTTTGTTACAAATCGCGAATACAACTTTTTGTTAAAAAAAACCAGATTTTTCTTAAGATGTTATAGTTTACATCAAAACTTAGACGCTGTGGCAAGTCGCTCGGCTTCAGTTGCAGCACGAGCTGTATTTTATGCGCCTTCAGACCAAGATCCTTGCATAAAACCTTCCACGTAGTCGAATAACATAATCCCACTTGTTGTGCTCTGCGACGGCTGGATATTTTATTCCCTTCATTGCTACAGCAGGAATATTTTCCTCTGTACGCACGCTACGCATACGATTTGGTCGATTGATGTCCAATAACGTAAAATTGGTGCGAAATCTTGTCATAAAGGCTTGAATTGCTTGCTCAGTAGGTCGATTATGACGAACATAAAATGAACAAAGTGTGCGAAACCCATTTTTACTGAACACGAATTTTGATAATAAAATTCAATAATTTGTAAACGTTGTTCGCGCGTGATGTGTCAAAAACATATAAACGAAAAACCAAAAAAAAAAATCAATTTGAAGATTAGGAAAGGTAGTCGTTTGACTTCGAGTACGTCTTTTGTGAAGAATTAGGAGTAGCGAGACAATTTTTATATTCCGGCGTTCTTTTATTTCTAGTTCAATGACATCAAACAGCTCCTGTGATAACAAAGTATTACGATATTTTGAAGGGGTTGGGCCCGGGGTCTAGGGGATTACAATTTTTTTTTTAATTTCATTTTTTTAAATGTTTTCACGAGAATTAGGTTAGGAAAGGGATTATATAGAATTAGTGACATGCTCGAATCCGAGGATCCGTCCCATGGATCATGGGCCTCTTTATAAGTTTCCACAACATTCATCCAATTGAATTCAAATTTTGCATAGGGACTTAGCGAACAGAAGGGAATACTGTTAACTCTGGATTATTGTACGCAACGAACTACGTTATCAATCAATTGTATCAATTCGTCGAAAAGAAAATCTTCTTCTAGTGCGGCTGAAACAAGTGAATAGAGTGAGACACGGTTGGAAAACAATCGTTTGAGATAGTCGACCAATAGAAAAATTCAGAGCTGATTTAAAGTTAGTAGCATTCAATTTCTAATTTCTCCCGGGCAAGGCCGGGGTAATCCAGCTAGTTTCATATAAAAAAACAGCGTATAAGCTTTTTAATAATGTGTCAGTCATGTCACAGTTCCAACTTTACCAGAATTTTGAACTTTAACCGATTGTGTACAAGTAGGTGAGAGCACCTCTGTATTTAATAATTTGTCTAGCAAGCAAGTCATACAGACAAATGTAAGTTGCAATAGAATGATCATTTAGTTCAGTGGCTCTATTCTGGTAATTCCTTCGGCATAGGTAATTTACATATGATTTCTATTTAAATTATTTTGTTCTAACATACTAAGGTAAAAAGTTAGTGGTAATTTTTTTGCCAACAAAATAAAATTTGGAATAATTTTCCTTACCAATTTAGCTATGGAAACCTTATTCCTTTACAATATTTACTACAAAATAATTTTTAGATAAAAGCTATGTAAATTCTTTCCCAGAGAATTACAAGAATAAGGCCGCAGAACGCTGAGATGTCAATCAAATAATCTATTTTGGCAGAATGATTACGTACTCAAATTTATTCATGCAAAAATCGACCAGATTTACATCGTCGATAGCATAATAGAATAATAGAATAATAGTATAATACTATTATACTATCAAGCCCTGCCGGTTTTCCATCGTACGGTTTGGATTAAGCCTGCTCGAATTGATCATTTGATAAAAAGGATATTATTAATTTATTTGACATATACTATATAAGAATAATATATAACGATAATCAGCCAACAAATTATTTCTCATTGCGGCGAGAAAATGTTAAAAATGGTAATGGATAAGCTACGAAAATTAAATTTAGTTTTACACTGTTAAATTTATAACGTTAAAAATAATAGTTGCTACGTATTATATTATGATAGCTAGTATACTGAAATATTTTAATAAACTATTATACTATCAACTTTGGTTTTCCATCGTAATACTTTAATATTATAATACTATTATACTTGTATACTATGACGATGGAAACCCGGTAATAATCACACCACATATTTTTTCAAAACCCGTTTTCAAAATAATGAAAACGAAACTTTGGATTACTCGCACGCTATTTCAAATTCTACTATGTGAAATTAAAATTCTTAAGTGAGGAATTCATACCTACTCTGCCAATGAAAAAAAATCTTCCGTTTCATATTTTTCTTCTAATTTCTCACTCTATTCACGAGTCTTGTTTTTGACTAAATTTCCAAACAACTAAATTGATGAGTAGTTCATACTAATCATTTCTAGATGAGACACAACAAAGTGCATCTGAAATAAATTTAGCTAAATAACTTCGAACTTATTACTAATATTTTGGTTTACGAACATTAGAGACATCTATTAATAACGGGTATGAACTAATCATCAATTTAGTAATCAACAAAAAAGTATAGTCAATTGATTTTGTTTCATTTAGGATATCTGGGCTGGGATGTCCTAACATCACCATTTCTCGATAATTTATCAAAGTTTATTTCTCATTTCTGTAGAATAAAATTTGTCATTATTTTGTCATTTTTTTTTATCATTTACCAGCCTGCTAGAATGCAACATTTGCTGTGTTTTTTTATTAGCGCCCGATAGCTATATCCGGAGCAGCCAATTTTCTATGTCAAAACTTATATTTAGCGCGCTATTATTGCATATAATTAATTTATTTAACTCTAAACTAAGATTTTTCATTCAACTTTTTAGTTAAAAATCGATAAAAAAATATCTTGCTCTACATATCTATCGGGAGCGCTATCCATTTCAATGGGAAATTTGAAAAGGCTTTTATTTTGTAAACCCCTGAAACCATTAGAAACTAAATCTTACAATAAAAATTTAAAACGCAGTAAGATGAATTCTTGTTTATAACGTCATGTAAAAATAAATGTCACAGGTGATAAATGTTTGTTTTATTGATGAATTTAGTTTTAATTTTTATGGTACAGCGACACCAGTGAATAATAGCTGCATTTTCAATAGAAAATTGCCATTTGGCTCCGGATAGTGCTCCAATATTAAAACACGGCTATTGTATTGTTTCTGCTGCGTTTCTATTACCAAATAATTTATTTTTGATTCTAGAGCGAAAATAAGTGAATAAAAAATTTGGCTCAATTGACGTACAAACCACACAAATGTGTGAGTAATAAAACATAGTATGTAATTGCGTTTCTCATAAAAAATTTCGCTTGATTTGTACTAGAACCAACACAATTGTATGTATAGTTGTAGTGTTTTTTTTCGGACGAAAATAAGTTTGAAAGGAACACACAAATGTGTAAGTTGGTTCAAAACACAACCAAAAATAAATTTTTAACATAATTCTTTTGCCTTACCCACACAATTGTGTGGGCAGGCCGGTAAAGGGATATTCTAGTAGGTTGTGATAGCAATAGAGAAGAAATAATTGAATAAACAGAAATCAAATCAATTCTAGCAGAAAGAAACGTTGACTCCGATAAAATATCGAAAAATGGTGATGACGTCCCAGCCCTACTAAACAGAAATATCAAATTATCACTTTTAGTTCATTATTTTTCCTCAAAATTCATTTTGCGGGGTTGTGTTTTATGTTTCGAATTTTATCAACAAAAAAAAACTCTCCACTAGTGATATAAATTGGTGATAAAGCACACACATAATGACCGCCCTGGTCTTTTTACATTTGACCTCTTTCAACAGTTCTGTTTTTGATTGGCTCTTTGCATATCACAACAGAGTTAGAGAATACATATGTAATCTCAAAGAATTGTTAGCAATAGAAAACAACTTGAAATTTCCAATTGGATTTAGTAAAATTCACATTAACTTTGTTAGTTTATTTCAAATTCATTATCACGTTAATATCTCTTATAAAAAAATAACAACTCACCGATCCATTTCCAATTCCTCTAATTTTTGTGTTAACGCTAGTTTCTGTTGCACAGCCAAACGCAACAATTGATTTAATGTCTTTTTCTCTTCTTCGGCCGCCGTCAATTGATGCGTTAATTCATCAACTTGTGCCACATATTCCTCGCATCGCGCCGCAAACATGGCACGCAAACTTGAAAATGTTGCTGCATCCTCTTTCAAAATTCGTAACTCATTACGTAATTTCGACATTGTGTCACTAACCACCAATTTCTCATTTTCATATTTCGATTTGAGATTGTTGAGCGCCACCTCGGCTGTATTCTTATTTGATTTAAGTACGGTACGCAGAGTTGCGATTTGTTCTCGTTTTGTTGAAAGTAAACTTTTAAGTTTAATGATTTGTTCTTGGAGATCGGCAACTTCTTCACGATTCTCTTTGTCTAAATTAAGATAAGAAAAAGGCAAAAAAAAAATTGGAAACATAATTTAAACCCAATTAACCATAATTATTTTAATCGACTTACTTTCGCTCGTTTCATTAGTATTAATTACTTTGTTTTTATTTAATTCGATCGTATGTTCAACGGCATTCTTAAGATATTTGATTTGATCATTAACTGTATCCACGTAACGTTTTATTTCGACGGCATCGTTAAACGCTTGTAAATCTTCAATTAACCGTGATTTTGATGTAAGTATATCGGATTTGAATTGCGATTGAAGCGTAGACAGCGAATCGTTGTCTAAATTCAAATCATCACTTTTGTGATCCAAGAGCACACGATTTGGTGTTTCACCATTTACCGTGCACACTAGATGATAGAGTTGGGCCAATTCATCACTCAATCCGATTATGGTGTGTCGCGCTTGACCCAAATTTTGGCCCGCTGTTTGTGCTAATCGTGTTAATGTTTCAACATCGGCATGCAAATCAATTGATTTCGTTTCCATTGAAATCAATTTATTCTTTTGATTTGTAATCTCGTTTCGGAGGGTTAACATTGCGTCTGAACAATTTAAACCTTTCTGAATTTCGATCAAGTCCTGTTTTAGTGTGTCGATTTCTCTTGAACCTACTTGATAGAATTTCGAGTATATGGAAACAGCTGCATTGACTTTGTCAGTGATTTTCTGATCTCTTGTTTTCGAAGGTGCTGTAGAAGAAAATAAAAATTCGCGGTTTATCAGACGATCTTAAAAAATTAACTTTTAAATATTGTTAATTGGCATTGGTTTATATTTTTTTGTCAACTGTACTGTGGGTGTAGTGTTAAATATAATTTATAGATTTTCGAAGGCAACAAGATCTAAACGAATGCTGTGTTTTTGCCTGAATCCGATTTTTTGTCCAAATTTCCGACTGACTACTAAATTGGTGGTCACTTCATACCAGTTATTGATATATGTTTATAATGCTCACAAACCGAATGATATTTAGTTCGAACAGATTTTCGGAAATTTGTATTTTGGTAAATTTTAATTTATTTAGCAAATTTAAATTAAACATAACGTAGGTTTAGCCCTTAACGACTTTGTAATTATACATTGGAAAAGAAATCGTTTCGGAAAATTCTTCTCCACACAGTGCGACAACACGATGCATATTTCTTCGTGTCTTACCTTCCCACCTAATCCACACGGGGAAACAACAGACCGGTCATTCACCCAATCCACACGAGGCTTTCAGAAAACCTATTTTATACGTAAAGGGGGGAAAAAACGAAGAAAAAGACGCGTCCTCGTTTGGATTAGCAGTTTTTCCCCTTTACCTATAAAACCAGTTTTGCACTTATGGGTAACATAATCTGAATTGTTAAAAACCATGGGGAATAAAGTGGATTTCAGCGAGAAGATGATATGAAAATTGGATCTTATGTTTACAAGGAAAAAGGATAAGGAAGTCTGTACTTCAGAGATGCGGATACATCAAATACTTGAAACTAGTACATTCAGATCAATGGCGGGATGGATGTATCATTGATGAGAAGAGTTCAATATTTCCTATAACTTATAGATGTTTATTACAAATAAAAACTTTTGATCAATTTTAAGAAAATGTGATTGAACTCCGCAATTTTCGTCTTTCGGCAGTACAGTTCTCAGAAGAACGTAGTAACGGAAAGGATGAATCGTTGCGATTGTCAAGTGACCTCTATGTATGATGTTCAAAGAACATCTGGAAAAATATATCTGAAGGCAGTTTATTTTTATACTGCTGTTCATATTATTTTTTTTTTAACCATTCTGCTTGTACCACAACAAAAAGTATTACTAAAATGGTATGCCAATTATAATAAAATAATTTTTGTTGCATTTTGTGAACACCCGAAATCGCTAAATCTGAATAGTCATCAGTTAAATACAAATACGACCAATCACGAATTATGTCATGATGATGAAATGGTTACCCAATCATACGTGTCCTACGTATGGCTTTTAACATAAATCTTAGAAGTCCGTTCTTAAACCTTGTTATAATAGAAAGTTAACCAACTCTTTATCGTTCGCTTATGAGCTCCAACCTCTGCAGAATACACTGGGCGGGATACGTGAACTGATGACATTGAATTGCTAGCCCCACGGACGAAAGCAATTACGCTAGATTTCATAAAATCGTGTCCTCTTATCACCAAACAAAATTCTGCGAAGAATTGCTAGACTTAGTAGGTCTCTAGCTAAAAATGATTCCTGTAGTCTGAAAATGTTTCGACTTCTTGACAACAAGCTGACATCATCCATTAGGGAAGTTGTAGAGTTATTGCTTGTTGTGGCATCTACTCCGATTTTGTTGCTTTTCAGAGCAATGTAACGTAACATAGACAGATTGATTAAACATCGTTACTTACATAACTTCTCATTCAGTACAATGCTCTTTCCTGGGTATTGTTCATATTCTGGCTTCATATTCAGATGTCGTATTGCTGAGGCCGAGAGCTATGCTGCCTTTCGGTTTCCGTAAAAGGTTCCAAAGGATTCCTTCATAAATTGTTACTTCTCTTGTGGCTCTTGGTTATTGGTGAATTACTACTGTACAGACTATAGCAGGCTGGATTCCTTTCTCAAGTCGAATTTATGTTACGTGCGTCAAAAATTATCCGGAAAAATGTACCGCACATTGAAATGAATTTGCGAATTAGCGTTTTTGCGTCAAAATTTGGTTCGAAATAAACACATTTTAATTTAAAAGGGAACAAACGAAATATTAGGTTGTAGAAAAGGTTCGTAGAAAGAAAATTCCACAATTTTTTTATTATCATTTTTTAATTTAATTTAAACGTTAATTTACAATATAATCATCATCAGTACGTATTACAGTGCTCCACCTGTTAGGGAGGTCGTTGATACCCAATAGTTTGGAGGTTTAGTATTAAAAAAAGTGGTCAGTTCTAATTTTAAACTATCGAAATCAACTTATATAAAACTTTAAACCCTTAAACACGTGGTATTCTGAAGGTGCTAAGTCTGGAGAATAAGGAGGGTGTGGTACGATTTCCCAACCAAGTTCCTGTAATTTTTTTTGAGTTATCTTGGCAACATGTGGTCGAGCATTGTCCTGAAGGAGATCAACTGTGGCTCGTCTACGCCTCGTTTCTTTAATAGATTCAGCTAATTTTTGTAGTTGCTCTATGTAAGTAGAAGCATTTGCGGTAGTAACTCCATTAATAGCAGTCCTTTGGAATCCCAGAAGATCGACAGTAAAATTTTCGATGGATGAGGGTCTTTTTTAGGCTGAATTGGCGGCTCTTCTCCGTGAGGCAGCCAAACCAAATCTTCCAGAAACTTTTTTCTCTTATGCCTTAGAAGAAGCGATTGGCAAATAGACATGCGGCTTATGCGATTAGCCTCGGTCAGTCGGTGAGATACCCATTGGCTTTTTATTTTCTGATATTCTAATTGATTAAGATGATCGACAATGGTAGTAAAATGCCAGCCAAGGATCTTTGCTAAATCACGTACATTAGCCCCCGGATTTTCTTTAACAACGCGCTCGAGCTCGTCATTATTTGTACTGGAAGGTCGTCCAGTACGAGGCTCGTCATCAAATGTAATATCTCCAGACTTTAATCGAGCAAACCATTTGTGCACTGTGGAAACGTGAACACTCGACTCCCGAAATGTGTTGTTGATATTTGTTGTGGCTGTACTCGCGTTGGAGCCGCGCAGCCATTCGTAATAAAAAATTACTCGCAAATCACGTTTCGACAATTTATCCATAACTGTTCTAAAATACGCGCGGGTCAATATTTATAGGGCTGGTATGAAAGGGCTAAGAACGTTCTAGAATATTCCTGTATATTTTCGATTTTCAAGAACATTCTAGAAAAATAAATTTAGTTCAATTTTTTTTTTCGACGAACTTTTGCTACAACGTAATATAAAGGGGAAGTTTGTTTACTAAATAAAATGTCTTGCTTGGTCGGTTTGCTTTACTCTCTTTCAATACTCTAATGCTGTGTGCCTCAGGTAGATTTTTTCGGCTAAATTATGAACTAAACTTTTTGAGGTGACCTTACGCTATTCGCCGCCAGCTTACAAACGAAGTCTCGTCGCGAGGTAACTTTTCAATTTAGTTGTCAAATGTCATTATTTTGTATTTAATACGACACAAATTTGTACAAATTTTTTACATGACACTTTTTTTTCGTAGTTTATAATAACATTTGCAAATAAGGCAACATTCATGACACCTTCCATTATTTTAATTTAGTTTAATATTTCCTTTATCTACGAAAAGTCAATAATTTAGTATTTCGAATAGTCAAGCACAGCTTGTTTTTTTGTTGTTACTGCCACCTATGAATGTTTATTGTGAATTACTGAGCAATTTAGTTTAGTTCATAATTTAGTCGAAAAAATCGACCTGCATCGGCACACAGGCACAGCATAAGTCAAATTTGTCCAGAAAAATTTGACGCAGCTTAACATAAAGTCGCCTTCATAATTATGCTGATGACTTGGTCCTTTCTTTTAGACAGCTAGAACTAGAACAGAAACTATATTGGTGTCATTCTAGACAGCAAATTATCCTGGAAATTTCACTTAGAAAGTGATTTTCAAAAACCCATTGCTATATTTTAGCAATGGGGAAGAATATTTGGGAAATCCTGGACTATGACTTTTAAAACGCTGATATTCGTTTTACCTATGCTATCTTATTTTTCTGTTGTTTTATTGGCTATGGTTAACTTAAACTTCGTTTTAACAAAACTCAACAGGGTACTGATCATATGTCCTCGACTCTGATCCTTGCTATGCAGACCATCTTGTTTCTTCTTTTACTGTAGTCTTTCTGTTCTTTATTTGACCTTCGATCATATGGCAGCTTAGATTGAAACTACACCGTGTTCCAGACCGAGTTGATAATACTCACAGATTGTGCGATTGATGCTTCTAACCTCGCTGTTTTAGAGGATACAATTATTCTGCGCACAGACAGTAACATATTGTACTCAATGCATTGCGAAATGCTGTAAACATTTCCAAAACACTGGTTAGGGGTTGTAAACATTTTATTAACCGTCTTTGTTGCAACAAAAGATTCAAGGTCATGTGGGTGCCGGTTCATTGTGATATGTAGGGTAGTATAATGGCTAATTATTGAGCGAAAAATGGTTGGTTCGGACCTGAACGTGAAGCTCCATTAAGATTTAATAATGGCAAGAAAGCTATTAAGGACTGCTTTTATTATTAACCTAAGTAAAATTCGCGTCCTGCATTCACTTGGCTTGCAGTTGCTCAGCCTAATGAAGATAAAATCCGCGGTTTTCAGCATGGGCCCAATATGGTATTGTATGCGGGACTTTTTACGCTCTAGCCACCTTTAAAAATAATATCAATAATTTCATTTTTGGCACAACGCTAATTTCGAAATACTGATTTAAATCCATACTGCCTTCTAATCTAATCTATTTTGAAGCAAAACCTCTTATGGTAAGATGTGGTAATTGTTGTGATTAATTGTCTGAAGTAAGTTTCGTCTGAAGGTACTGGAGGAAATCATAAGAGCCAAAAATTGGGAGATAGTGTTAAAGGTTGAAATTATGATTTATTAATTTGTAATAAATAGAATTAACTCTTTAAAAATGTCTCAACGTTGACGTATGAAAATGAAACGAATTCGAGGTATTATTCAATTGCTTGGTTGCCTTTGGTATAATAAGTCCGGAAGAGGATCGTGAACATCTATTACCCTTGAAATGAAATTCATACTATTCAATTCTTAAAATTTCGGAATTTTAACATTAACTATTTGACCTCGTTGAGGTTGTGATGCGATTTACATTATGTGCCAAATATACCAAAAACTACAGTAAAGAAATAACTCGCGACTAAAATAGACATTTTATTTGGCCTCGAAAAAAAAATAAAAAAAATGTTTCTAATTAAAAAAGGTATGTTTGTATTCGTATGTCACGCGTTTTAAGCCAATTAAAATATTAATTAAATTACGTATGACGAAGCATCACAGCACTAACTCCCAGATTACTTCATAGTTACACACCTTCCCAGATTTTATTTCACACAAATTCTGCTAAAGAGTAAATAATTTCGATGTACTGAATACAAAAAAAAAATAAAATAAAAATCCGTACATGGAAAATTTTTCCCCAGGGAAAATAATTTTATTGCATGTCGATAGCCATAAAAATCCAATCTCCTATGTATTTACGAATGAAAACGTACTCATATTAGTTAGAAATTAAAACAGAAACAACAAAGGTAATCGAACTATTAAAAAAACGTGAATGAGCATTCTCCCTTCGGTATATTATGCAGTGAGCACATTTATATACATAATATTATTATTTTTTTAATTCGTGTCACATCCATTAGCTGGCTGAACCGACGAAATTAAATTATGTGTATACAAAAGTCATTCGACTAACCTAATTGCATTAAAAATCTTAGAAAATGTATACAATTTCCCGAGTTTTTCTAGATTTTTAACGAGAAAATATTCGAATGGATGATGTATAATAAAATTAGCGAGTAAAATTTTATGACACATAAACACGAAAAGGATAAAAGTTTTCAAATCGTTACTGTACATAAATCGCGATTTTATGTGAGTATCGTAAATAAATCATAAACTTTCGCCACCGCTGTCTTGGAAAACAGCATGAATTATTTTCTAGCGCGCGGGTATGACGTCGAATAGTATAGTAATCTATTTTTTTTTTGTAAACAAACCGTATGCGTTAAGTTAAATATTTATAAAATACTTACACAATAATTTCTCCTCAGAATCGATTTGTTTACGTAATTGATATAAGGAATCAACATGTGCCGCCAATAGAGTGACACGCGATAAAAAGTTTTGTAGCTCGTTTTGGCTCTTGTCGAGATTCTGTTGGGCATCCCGCAAATTATTTGTCAGACACGATTTCTCATTCTCTAGCAGTTCTAATTGTTTTTCTAATTTTTTTAATTCGTTCAAATGGATTTCCGAGAATAGGTCAACCTTTGTACCATCCGGTGATTTAAGTTCACTCGATAGATCGGCCTCTAAGCGTTTTAGTGCTGGTAAATCTTCTTCGCCATCACTATTTAATGTGTTTTCGTTGTCAATGCCTCGTATACTGTACGCCAAATTACTAATACTATACATTGTGTCACGATTTATATGGGCGTCTAGTTCTTTTTTTAGGGCGTATTTAGCTTCACGTTCCGATTGGAGCGCTTCTAGCGCCTCCTCCATTTGTTTTTCCGCAATTCTACGTAAATTTATCGATTCCTCAACTTGTGAGTTGAGTAATTCAATTTCTTCGCTTAATCGTCTAATCTCATGTTTGGCACCTTCAAATTCCACCTGTGAACTACGTAAACTTGACACCTGTTTTTGTAGTGAAATATTTTCCTCCTCTAATTCGGAGTAATCGGTTAGCATACGAGTTTCACGAAATTTTAACTCTTTTAATTCTGATTTTAATTTCATTTTTTCACTTTCGGTGTCCGATTTGTCACGGCCCATATCCGAATTTTCTTGCAACATACGATCACGTTCATTTGTTACACGTTCTAATTCGTGCCGTAATTGTTTTGTTTCATTTTCTAATTCCAATATTTGAAGATTTAGGGAGGTTTCCATTGCGGCCGATTCATTGAGCAAGGCATCTTCTTGTTCAATTCCAGTTTTTGTTGTCACTTTTTGAGATGATTGAAATTTTGCCAGCGCCTGAAGTATAAAAATACGAAAGAAAAATGTTAATAAGAATGTTGTAACTCGATACATTTTTCTTTTTATTTATTGTTGCTTTTTTCTTGGTATATTGAAAAAACATTACAATTATTTTATTTATGATTGTTTGCCGCGCGTATGTTTCAATTCAAAAGAGGAACAGACGGTAGAATTGATCGTAACAAATTAGATTTTAAAAACCAACAAAAATATTGAGTTACATTTTAATAACAACAATATGTTAGTACATAGAGCTGGATGTTTGTAAATCGAAAGTGTTACGATACAGGATGGCATATAGAAAATTGTGCATGCATGCAAACGTTTCGTAACGTGATTTGCTCGAATTACTATTTTTGTTTATAAAAACGGAAAGGTAATCATTTTTAATGCATTTTATCGATGACGAACATGCAAAATATAACAGCTTTGCAACAGGTGGAAAGTTTGCATGGTTATGTGTAATTTATGACTAAGACGTGGAATTATTTGTAGAGAGATTACATCATAAAAAATAGATGAGAATAAATATTTCATCATTTATTGTGAGACAATCCTATTTATGCAATGGGGTAATAAATGCTATGAAACTATATCCTAATATTGAATTGAAATTTATAGCTAGGAGTGTGAGAATTGCCATATGGGAACGGCAGCAGTGATATGAGGCAATTTTATTCAGCTTAGGTTGAGTTGTTGGTTAAAAAATGTGTATCAATTTCTAGCTCAATTCCGTGCTATACGCTGTTAACAATTCTTTCAAATTGCACAAACTAAGGGCGCTTATTGTAGATCAATTCACATAAAAGATGACTTCTATTTGGGCGTTATAAGGAGTCAACCCATAAATGCTAATTAGAATCGACATTTAAGTTTATAAAGGGTGCGGTTTACTAGGTCAGTTTTTGATTACAACGAAAAATTTTTGATTTAAAAAGAAAACTGAATTCGAATCGTCCCAAAATATATTTTTCAATATTATGTCGCACCGCATCTGATTGCGGAGTTTATTGACATTTTAAGTTCCAAAATAAATAAATTCCGTAATAATTTAATAGTATCTAGAAAGAATCTCTCCACAGTATATGTTAATCCTGATCAAAGGATACTTATTCGATCATTACACATGTCAAATACTCAGAGTTTAAATCGGCAGCTCTATAAATAGTACAGCAACTTGTGATCCGATAGAAAATTCGAAATGAACGAAATGAAACAATTACATACAGTTGCGTGTTTTTGACTACCTAAGTTAATGGTAAATCGAGGAAAATGGATAATGGTTATAGGAACATCACTGTGTACTGCTTTTGTTTTCCTTTTACGTTGGATTGAAACTAACAATTTCACTTATAATGTTTTCTTACTTACGACATTAAGAAAGCTTCTTATGCGTTTCATTTACATTTTATCAATCACTCAATTTTCATTTGGAAATTTTAATTTGTGTTTAAATGGAAAACGAAAATGTAATTAAAGCGATTCAGGAAATAATTTTGTAATTCTAAATTAGGACGTCTCTTTTATGCATCAAATCGTATGCTGCTTTCCCTTTTAGTGCGATAAGTTTTTAGGACGCGTACTGCGAGTGCTTTTACAAATTGTAAATGGTTTGCCAAACTACAATATACAAGACATACCACCAATAACAGCCAAGACACACTTTGATAAGTTGGCTACAGTAAATAACCAACGAATTTTTTGGAAAAGTGATGTTTAGGCCATTTTGTTTATATTTATTTGTGACGACTGACAAATGCTGTCAGTATTAGGGGATCCTCTTTTGATTTGGACAACGATTTTGAGTAATGAACTTGGTGATCAATATATCCTTAGGACATCAGTTTAGGAAAATTATTAAGCTTTATTTATATGAAAAAAAGCTTTCTTGCCAAGTCTTTTTTTTTGCAGAGCCATTAGATTACCACAACATTCCTCGAACGCCTGAAGTTAGCCAACCTAACAAAAATGTATGTATTCGCTAGCTGATATTCGCCAGCCAAGATACAGTTATTTTACAAAAACTTGGATGGTCTGTTTCAGAACTCGGTGTGAGACTAGTTAGAGGGAACTTTAATAATAAAGTTGGTAGAAATCAAATTGATCTCTTATTCGTGACATGGGAACTTATTCGTGACGCAGCTGCAACCGATAATGGTAAATGATGTACTTGGTGATTTATTACTCAACACATAGAATAAGTATTATTTCATCTACTCAATGTCTAACGTGTGTCACAGGCGGTTGTGTTCAATCAAATACAATTTGTGAGGTGTGCAGAGGCCAAGCACCCATCCTAAGAGAACTGCAAACATGTTATGCATAAAATGAAACACACGCGTTTAGTTTGGCTGGACTGAAGTTATCTTCAAGTAGGGGAACATTTGAAAAGGGAAAATGTATACAGCTCCACCCTTTTATCATAAAAATTGCCGTACTATAATCTGCTGGTAAGGAAAGGTTAGAGAGAGAAATCTTACCATATTCTTTTGATTTCATGTTGAAATGCATCCTTCAGAAAAATTTTCATTTTATAGAAATCGATGTCTGTTGATTTCTAATTCGAAATAAGGAAAATGGTTAATCTGCTAGAAAAGTACTCTGCTTCTTGAGGACTTTAATTCGTCAAACGCTAAAGTAATGTTCGAAAAATCACGATACTATATGGATTTTAGTACTGGATACATGCGTTTGAAGAGTTGAGGTGTTTAACGTATCCGGACGCTCTTATCACTCATGATAACAGCGTGAGTAAGGATAATAAAGAATCGTTGAATGAGGCTAGGTTTCAGAATACTACCAAAATCCAAAACTTTTACCAATGTCCCTAAGCTGAACCTATACATCGCCTTTGATAACGCCCATATGAGTACATAAGTATGAGTTTTGTACAAATTATACTATTCACGAAACTAATCCACTGCGGATAGAGTACGTTGTCTCGGACGTGTTCTACGTTTCGTTATGGTAGAAGTCCCGTTAGCGACACATGCGATACCGCCTCTTTGATACAAAAGTGTAAATTACCAGTTTAATAATTACTCACTAGTCGATTCTATCCAAATGTAATTTCCGAACTAACCCAATGGATTAAGCCAATATAAATTATTAATAACCCCAAAAAGATACGTTTGCATTTCAAACAAGTACTCGAATCCAGAATTTCGAGTCAAATACTTTTCATCATCTAGCGATCCTGCTTCTGTGATGTACACAATTGCATTTCATTCTATCAACGAACATTTGCATTTTAAGAATAAAGAACGATAGTTTGTCCATTTTCATAGATTGGGCGCGTTCGGCAACTGTTGGCATCATGTTAGTGAAATCACTGCCAATTTCATTTTAAATTCAGAATAGTGGTCAGATTTCATTAAATTCCACTAATTCCAGTAGTTAGCCTTTCGTTCGTAACATATGTACATACTTGTATTGTCATAAAAAGATTATTAAATTGAACATGAAAAAAATTATCACCGCAGCTAAATTTAATTTATAATTATGGCTTTTAGAAGTTACAGGTCGAATATTATATTTGACCTTTTCAATTCTTCTGAGATGAACAAAAACATGTAAAATGATTAACCTCTTGAAAATACATGAAGATTTATGATCGAGAGTGACCTACTAACGATAACAAATATTTCAATGCAAAGTTCGATTACTCTGCTTGAGGATCATTAGTTTGGAAACGGTAATAAACAATGATTGCCGCTATTTTGCATAACGGATATTAATAAAAACAAATTAAAAGTTTATTAATGTGAGCTCATCGTATTATTTCGTGACAGTTTATCAAAATTTCACTGAATATGGTAATTGATGAGTTACCAGTGATAGTCAACGTGATCAAACTTTCCCCTAAGGTATTTAAGCATCCAGCCGGAATGTATCAATATGCCTATGAATCAATACATTGATACAAACAAACATTTTACTTTATTTTCCGTAGTAAAGTAAAGTTAGCAATTCTGAAAGTTTTTGATCTTGGGATATTTGCGCTGAATTGCGACAAAGTGGTTTTTAAAAAATTCTATGTTCTCTCTGTAGCCGAGATGGGTTGGCTGTTCGGAGTGAAACTCCATGATTTTTGACTGAAATCGCCGACTGAAAGTGGCAGCATTTTAGAATTTTCTTCGTTTTTTCGAAATGAATAACAACAAAGAAATTCTAAATTAAATTTGAAACAAAATTTGTGCAGATCACTATTTTAAAATTTTTGCGTCAATGACTGTTAAACAAAACGTTTTTTAACACAATTCTGCTAACTTTTATTATTAGCTTTATAAATCGGTGTGTATTCGAGATTTATTTACAATTTACAATCGTGGTAAAATAAATTCGAATGCTGGCCTCAACATTTTAATTTGCAATTTACAAATTTATGAAAAACGAAAGATAAATAAAACATTTTTTTTAGTCGGTTCTTCTCGCAACAAGTACATTACCGGTTTTTAATAGTTTATGCAATTTCCAATTATCCTTTTAATTTTAAAATTATGGGTTCAAATGTTATTTTAAATTGGCCTTTAAACAGAATTTAAAATTAAAATTAGGAATATTTCTGTGCATAAAGATTGTACCGAATTTTGGGACACTCAGCATTTCCAAAAAGTGTACGAGTTGTAGTAAGACTAAAAAAGTAATCCTAAAGTACTTTCTATATTTTTACAAATCACAAACGCTTCATGCACTAGGTGTACGCATTGTTCCTCGCAAAATCGATCAAAGCGACAAGTGGCCCAATGAGCTGCCAAAAATAATAGAGAAGCATTTTTTTCGTAATAAGAAGGATCGAAAGAAATTAACACGAAGTTGTTTATTTATTTATTTTATTTTTCAAATAGCTCTTAAGCTAATTTTCCAGTTTACAGTACAATACACATCATCGACTTAATTATAAAATTTCCTTTATCGGTGCTGCCCTAAAATCCTTTATACTTTTATTTTTTATAATTTCCGGTAACTCATTATACATCGATATACCTTTGTCAAATATCGAATTTTTACTTCTAGATTGTCTTTTAAACTCTAAATAAAACGTATCCTTATGCCTAGTATCATGTCTATGCACATCCTGCCTCCTACATAATAACTGAAATAAATATTGTGGTAACAAATGTTTATCAAGCCTAAAAATAAAAGTCATTACGTTCATATACAACGTATTTTCCACTGTTAACAACTCTAACTCCAACAACATATCACAGATTCTTGCATATCTAAAAAGATAGTACTGCAATAGGTGATATGTGGCATTATAATAGTGTTATAAACTATCTTTTTCGCTTTTACCGATAACAAATTTTTATACTTAGCTAATACACCTACTTTCATTGCTAACTTCTTTAAAATTTAGCTTGTTATCCAGTATAATGCCTAAGTACTTAAAACTATCTACCCATTTTCATTACAGCATTATCTATAACAATATTTCCATTTACTACATTATTGCCTAAATGCATTCATTTTCTTTACATTTAAAATTCACTTATTTATACGAAGCCATTTTGCCACTACACCTAACTCTTCATTCATTCTACTTATGATCTCGACCAAATCATTTCCCGACAAACACAACAACGTATCATCAGCAATCAAGTGAATTTTGCATCTATTTAGAATCTATGGCATATCATATAGCAATGGTCCCAGCTTACTTCCTTATGGTACTCCATACTTTACATCTACAAGATCGGAGCATACATCATGTATTTTTACATACTGCTTTCTATTACTTAAATAACTATCCAACCAACTTAACAATTCGCAACAATTTTCCCAGCAACCTTGCTCTATCTACTGTTTCAAATGCTCTTTTAAAATCAAGGAAAACTGCTACCGTCGATTTTCCATCCTCCCTCTCTCTCTTCTAATCCTCCACCACCATCTGAACAGCTGTCTCTGTAGAGTGCTGCTCTCTGAAACCAGATTGGTGCCCAGATAGCATATTATTCTCAGCGATGTACCCGAGCAATTTATTCAAAATTATTGACTCCAATACCTTGTCCAAGATTGGCAAAATATTTATAGGACGATAATCGGACATCCGACAACTATTCATAACTTTAGGCACAGGAACTACACATGATACTTTCAAACTTGTAGGAACTACTGCATATTCCAAAGACAAATTTACTATGCGGCTCATATATCCTTTTAAAAACCCCCATAAATCCTTAAACAAATTACAGCTTAACACCCGCTCACATCCTGCCAATTTTAACGTTTTAAATATTTTATCTAGGTAGTCCCCTTGCACCATGCCCACATGCTCAATTACTGCTCCATCATATGCTATATCCACATTGTCTTGTTCCTCCGATATCTCCCTTATAATATCCTCTACACTAACTACAAAATACTAGTTTAACCGGTGCGCAATGTCTATCTTTTCATACACCATCACTCCATCAAAATCCACTCCATTTATATCACTCCTTCGCTTAGAATCAATTACTCTTTTTAATGATTTAATAGTGTCGTTAATGTTATTTAACTCAACTACAAATTAAAAGGGGTCCTAGAAGAAATGGAAAGCTAAGTTTCATGAACAGGTCAACCTTGGGCAGAAAATGTGGTCGAATTGTATGAGGGAGGCTTATAGGAATGTTATTCGTTAACCAAGAAGAGCTTGCACAAGACAGCCTAGACCTTGGAAATGAGCATGGGTGTGGTTGTGCCGAGAAGCACAATTTCAAGGCAGGGATAATAAATTCCCTAGCTTTGTGAGAATCGCACAAAAATCTCATTAACCAAAATGGGAGATTGAATAACGATAGAAAGCAATCGTCTGGCTCCTGTGGTTAATTTCAAGTTGGATTTGGATATCAAAAATGTTGTTATATAAATTCCATCTATTATTCATAAATCTAAGTTACGTTAGGAAGCGATTTTCTTGGATTTCAGATAATTAAGTGGAATTATAGATTAGAAGGGGCACAGTTGGTAGGTAGATCTCCATTAAGTGCTTTAGGGATAGTCTTACAGTCTTGTTCAGTCTATAAATTTAACCTTCCGGAAATGAAAACAGAAAAACAATTTACCGAGAACAAAAAACCAACCAACCCTTGTTTAGATAATGAACCCAAGAATAGATAAGACCATTAAGCTAATTACCTTAAAAATCATCACAGAAATTTTTTCCTCAAACCAAATTGTGAAAAACTAATAGGTGTGTGTATGTATTTGTCAGTGTGTGAGACGAAAGTTAAAATATTAAAATGAAAATCGATTTATGGAAACGCAACAACACAAAATGTATTTTGTATGGAAAAAATTGTCGCTTCTATTCTACTACTAATCTACCTAGTTAGGTAGAGTAGTAACTCATCTTTCTATTTCGGTAGGCACCGCAACACAACGGACTACAAAAATAGTTCAACTATATCTGAAAAAATGTTTTATTAGAAATTCAATCGAATTGATACACCGTATCGCTATATAGTATTGAGTGCGTTTATAAATTACGGATCAGTAATTACATAAATTAATTACAATTAATCATAACATTATTTAGTTATTATTATTTTTTTGTGTTCGACGACTGGAGAGGAAATAAGAAGTACAAAACAACAACAAAATATGTAATGCAATTCCGTCTGTACATAATATTATTGTATGTGTATGAATGTGTGGGGGTTACCTCCTGAGTTATATCCAATTCATGTTTCGTATTTTCGTAAATCACTTCTAATTCCTCGACGCGATGCTGTAAATTGCTCTTCTCCTCGAGCAGCACAAGGCCATATTGGGCCGATTGTATTTTTTCACTACTGGCCTGGTCCAGCTCCCGATTTAATCGTTCAATTTCAGCACGTAACATATCAAGTTCATTCGCAGCCATGTTTCTTTTTAGACTATTTATATGTGTTTTTTAATTCAAGATTTATTTTTTTGTGTTCACTTTAGATTTTTTTTTCCACTTTTATTTCCACATCACAATTTTTTTGCGTAATTAAAATAATAGTAATGATAAAAAACAACTTATTAACTTGATGGACGTATAAAAATTTACAACTTTAAACATAAAAACTACTTAAAACAAATGTTAGAAAAAACTTTTCAACTAAAACTTTTTTGTTGAATGAACAAGACGAAATTTATGACATGACATCATGAATGAAAAGCAGGAGAGTGGCGACTGAACTGATGGAATTTATTTTATTGTGTGCCGTTTTCGAATTCGAAATTTTTTTATTTTTATTTTGATGGCCGCCCATGAAATGCGATTTTTATGTGGAAGAGATGTACATTTTCGCTTTACACTTTTATGTTACACAAAAGTGTAGGACAGGTAAAATTCAAGAAAATTGAATTTTTCAGATGGCTTCAGGTATAAGTTTTACCTGTGCTTAAAAATTATGCTCAATCTAAATGTTGACTATTTTGGATTAGACGCCAACTTCAAGTTTTCGACAAAATTTTTATTCTTATCAATTTTGGTAAGTTCACTGCTCTGACATAAAACTTCTCTAATCGACCACTAGTTAACGCAACTGTACATCTAAAATGAAAACAAACACTCTTCCACACGTTATTTTACATTGATTCTTTATTTTTTGACAGTTTGTTTTGGATGCGTTTGTGTATACACAGAAGAAGAAATAGAAAACAGAGACAAAAGTCAAAATTGTAGCGAAAAACTTGTGTCAAAGGATTGTGCTGCGTACTCCGATTGAAACAAATGAAAACGCATGAAAATTTAAAGCAAAATTAAATGAATTTTCCGATAAATAAATTGCCTATCAAATGCGTATTTGTGTAATAAACTAAGAAAATTATTTAATTTAACCATAATATTGTTAAATCGATACGGAGATTTAAGTTGCAAATAATTTGAGTTGTGTAAGTTTAGCGGCAGCCAAAGGCGAGGTTTTTCCCTTTGTGATTTTTTTGTAAAAATTTATTCGATACAAATTTTTGTGAAATGAGTGTTTTTACTTATTGATGTGTACAATATAATATGGAAATGAGGAAAGTTTTGGCACAAGAAGGACGTGACGCTAAGAATTTAGTGGCTTACCATTTATCTGGAAATGAGCAGAGTAAACACGATTCTTATTTTATATCGCTACAAAATATATTAATATCTAATATTTTTATTTATAGGGACACCAATACGACGACCACCGTTGACCCCACGGTCACAGGTGTCAAAGAAGAA
Source organism: Nephrotoma appendiculata (assembly GCA_947310385.1). NCBI lineage: Eukaryota > Metazoa > Arthropoda > Insecta > Diptera > Tipulidae > Nephrotoma > Nephrotoma appendiculata. The sequence goes on along the minus strand of OX371224.1, from coordinate 82,528,824 downwards.
TCATCCGAGCAGTACGACAACAAATGGGCCCCGTGTCCGAAGCGCATCGACCGGGCGTGACAAAAAGTCGGAATTCCAATCCCGACACTGGGCTCTTCTATTCCGAAATCTACAAAACACGATAAATGAAATTTATCAGACGGTCGAGTGTTACGAAAATTTGTCATCATGTCAAGAAGCAATTTTAGTGCTCGAAAATTATATTCGGGATTTTAAAGCGCTCGCGGAATGGTTTAAAGTGTCGTGGGACTATGAAGCCACACCGCTGCCCCAGAGGCCGCAATCGTTAGCGTGGGAAATTCGTAAATCCAACCCGGCCCCTAGAATTAGACCTAAAAGCTTAACAAGTCCAGCTATCTCAGGCAAATCAAGCCCTAGCTTTTCAGGTAAAAATAGTCCGTGTCCTACGCTAGATGAAACATTGCCATCCAAAAACATGGAACATCAAAAGGAACAATCGTCTTTGATACAAATTAAAGAAATTCCTGAAGATAACGAGAATGGCAACAAAAAATCGGTTATAGTGGAGCAAAATGAGAATGGAGATAAGGATAAAGAAAATAATCCAAATGATTATGATGATAGTAACACTGACAATAAAAATTCGGATGAAGGTGAATCTGCTGCGAAAATACTAGATGATAATATATCGCTCGATCTAGCCGCCGAGGAAATGAATAACGAAATTTTGGAAATGTATAGCCCTGTGTACAATCCGAGAAACGATATGGATTGTCAAACTGAATTGGACGATGGAAGCTTAACGCTTAGCGAATTTTTTGCTAAACACAATATTCCTCATAAACCACAATTAGGACCGATCAGTGATACAGATTCAGAAAATGAAATTGTGATACCACGCTCTCTGACCGAATTAAAAGAAGTCGATGAGCTAGAAAATAAGGAAGATGATATTTTGAAGTCTCCAGGAAAAGGGGTGCCTACTAAATTGAGTGATATTGTTAAAAAAGGTTCGCCCGGTAATATCACGGCGCTACCTTTAAAATATTCCAGTGTTTTGAATCGATCCATTGGAGTTACCGCGTCCAGTGCTGGCGGGGCCGTCCATATCAAAAATCCACCTAAAATGACCATTGTAACACGATTAATCGTTGCTAATCCAGTTCGACCACAAACAGCGGCAAAAGGAATTCAGAGTACGGTTAAACCACCTCCAAATCGACAACCACAAATTCGGGTAGTAACCAAACCGGTGCCGAATGTAACTTCAAAACAAGAATTCAAACCGAACATGAATCCAAAGCTGCATAATACCAATCGTAACAAAAGTGATAATTGGGTGCCATCGAATGTAGCAAATCGGCTTTCGGCACGGTCAAAAACTATGTTCGATATGAATTCGAAGCGACATCAAAATCAGCAATTTATATCGAAAAATAATTTAAAGAACAAACGGCCATCCATCGATAGTTCAAGTTCGACACTAATAGGATCGAATGAAAAACTTTCACGTAACACACTTGCTACTGAAAGTAAAAGAAACCATCCGGATACTCGACGTTCTGAACCAAAATCATTCCCCTCAGAGGCGAATGATGGCTGGCTAACTGTTAAAACGCGTCGTCGTTCGAGTTTACATTGGGCTAATCGATTTAACCAGCCTACAGGATACGCGTCACTGCCTACACTCTCCTTACTGAACGAATCGGATAGTGATAACGAGAGAGATGAAATTGTCGAGAAAAATGAGAAGAACGAAAAAAATGAAAAAAAGAAAATCGAAGAAGAAAAGAAACTGGCTTTATTGCCGAAGAAAACGGTGGCCGCAAAAGAAATCAAATCAAAATCAGGCGGTGTAATTCCGGCCGCCGAAAAACCATCGATTATTAAAGATCGTAAAATAAATATGGCATCGAGTGTAAAACCGTCGTCACTTCGCGAGGCAATTGTTATGCGACAGAAATCGGAGACAACCGGTCTAAAATTGAAAGCTTTACGTAAAGAGTATCTCAAATCGGAACAGTCTCTGTTGAATAAGAAACCAAAATTGATTGATTCAAAACTTGTTGAGACAAAAATTAAAGAGAAGCCTAAAGATGAGGACAAAGAAAATGAACCGGTGGCCTCTGCCCCGGAAAAGGTCGATATGAACATCCAAATAAATCCGATTTTTTCGCAAACCATGAATGATTTGTACTCACTGTGTCAGAATAATATTAGTACGGACGATGATGATAAAATAGATTTGAATTCAACTGTCACCAATAATACCTTATCGAGTTGTGATGAACTAGAAGAACGTGACGCGGAAAATGATGAGAATCAACGAAAATTGCTGGAAGAACAAGAAAGTCTTGAGAGGCAAATTAGGGAATTACAAAATGCAGAAATTGATGTCGATACCGAAACCGATGAAACAGATTGTGAAGTGACTATTGATTTGGAGGACTCGATAGGTGATTCAGAAACTAATGATTCTGATGTACTCGAGACTGATGAAAATATATCGCTTGAGATGCGATACCAATCATTTTTGTCTGATATGTCGATTGGAGAACGAGTCGCAACCCTAGCAACGCTTCAAGCATTGGTCGCTCGACATCCTGGACGAGCACAAGAATTACATCAAAAATTATCGTCACCATCGCGTCGACGATCGCTCCATGAAACTTTGAAAAAATATCAGGCAAAACAGGCTCGGGCGCAGGAAAAACGGGAACTACTTCAACGGGAGAAAGCCGCCAAAATACAGCAATTACTTACGCGGGTGGAAGACGTAAAGGCAGCTAAACAACAATTGATTGAGGAGAAAAGACTTCGTATGGAAGAACGTCTTCAACGGGCAGCTGAAAATCGGTCACAATACTTAAAGGACAAAGTACGAAAGGCGCACGACGAAGAGGAAAAATTACGTGAAATTGCGTTCATAAAAAATTTGGAGGCACAAAATAAGCGTTTAGATTTTATTGAATCGTGTAAAGAACATGAAGTTCGACTTCAAGATTTGGAACAGGAACGACAGAAAAAAGTTGAAGAAAAAGCAGCTAAAGAAGCGGCAGTTGAACGTCGCCGACTCGAGCTGGAAAAAGAGCGACAACAAAAATTAGAAAAAATGCGAGAAACGCGAAAAGAACGCGAACAACGAATTGGTAAAATGCAAGAACAGAAAGAAAAAATGCGACAGGCCATGGCACGGGAGAAAGCACGTGATCGTGAAGAACGTTTACAGGCGAGGCAGGCGGCTGAGATTGCGACTACACAAGAATTACAGCGAAAAATTACTCAAAAACAACAGGAATCAGCTAGACGACACGAAGAAAATATTGAGCATATAAGGCAACGTGCTGTTGAATTAAGTATACCGTCACGAAATGTAGATGAGAATGGTCAACGTATTGGAAGTACTGATCGCTGTGAAAATACATCAGATTTATCTTCGACCGTTTCCGATTTGTCGCGCGAAGTCTCCAAAAACGCCAAGAAAAAATTAAAAAAACTAAAACAACGAATGTCGATGAAGGCGGATGAATATTTAAATGAGTTACAAGAGTTACCGGCTCATATTCGAAAAGAGAGCCAAGTGCCGAAATTATTAAATACGATTGTTAAAGGTGGTGGACCTCAAGGCATTGAAAGGCCACTCGGTCAATTAAATCGGATTGTTGTGAAAGCGCAGCTAAATGATTTCCATTGCATTTGGTTGCTGAACGGGTTGGAGACTATAACGGACGTTATAAAAAGTGGTATGGAGTTAAATTCGGAAATCTCAAAACGTGCTGTGCTACTGGCGGTGCAGTTGTACAGGAATTCTTGCTCTTTGTGTCCGCAAATAGCAAGACATGCAGTATTAGGCAATTCAGTGACGGTGCTTTTGGATTCGTTGCTTATTAGTTTACAAGTAAGTGGATATGTTTTGACTATCTATATTGCAATTTTCAATTTTCCATTTAAAATATTTTTAAAAAATAATGGGGCTTTCAGATAATCTGTATTTTTAACATTGCAATAGTTTCGTCGATCAATATAGACTGTTGGTAGAGTTACAATTTCATAATCAACCACAGAAATTCAAATGTCAAAATATGCTTTATGGCACCATTTATTTTCGATATTTTATTAACATCGTGGTCATCATGGTTACAAAAAGCATCATCGGGTTTTGTTGTTGACATTTCCTTAGCAACAAATTATCACATTTATTTTTCCAATTTATAAAACATACGGCAACTGAACCGAAGCCTCAGATCGACTGTTCGTTGTCATAACTTTAAAATGAAACTGTAATAAGCTCACATTATGCCTCATTCAATCAAATTCCTCATAAATTACCCGTACGTTCAAATTTTTCAATTGTTCTGAATATTTTGAATTGTATTGAAATCAAACTTCAGTCAATTTATATTAAAGGCATTTTAAATGTCAATCCAAATTAAAATTGTATTCCAATCGCATAAGTGAACTTGATTTTCCAGCATGAATGCTATTACTTATTTGAATTTGAGTTTCGAAAATTTTCCATCAGGTCACTTTTCATATTTATACGGAAATTAAATTGAAATTTAAGGAAATCTGATGTGAATCCTGACTATTTTCCTAATTTTGTTTGAAACGCAGGAGTTCTAGGTCGAGCTTAGTTTCGATTAAATTGAATTAAATCCATCGCTGTAAACATCGCTGAGCATTCATATTGGTTTTGAAATTATTCATTTAACATTGTTAATATTTTTTAAACTTACTTTACATCCGAACGAATTTTTGCAAAAATTGTGGGTTTGCTATTTTGATCTAACTTTATGGTTACAATGTTTCGGGCCAGTCAGTTTTATTTTTCTGTCTTTCGATACCACGTCTGAGTGTATCGTTAAATATTAAAATTATTTCGTTTAAATTCCGGCCACGTTGAATAAATTTCCAATTGCTATTTCTGAAAAATTCGTTGAAACATGCATAGTTAGCGTGTCTGAAATTAAAATAAGAATTAAATGGCTTAGATTTACATTTTTCGTAGAAGATAGTGTTAAGAGGCTGTTAATATCTACCTATCTAGTCTACATCAGGCAAATTAAAATCACCTACAATAAAAATCTGGCCGTTGAATCGTAGTACAGGTAACAACAGCGGAATCGATGAAATTGATAATTGCGTTGTTGTAATTCAAATCGGATACGCATGTAAGCGGTAACCACACTTTATAAAGTGGGCTGGAGTCGTTTGCCCGTTTTCCAAAATCCCGCATTTTAAAAGTCCGAATTTCAAAATCCTGTTTTTCAAAATCGTGGTTTTCAAAATCCCAATTATCAAAATCCAGCTTTTCGAAATCGCTATTATCAAAAGCCCGCTTTTTAAAATATTTTTGTAGTCTGTACAATGTAGTAAATGCATAAATAAGTTGTAGGTTCCGAATCAAGCTATTTTAGAATTCTACATTAGTGGTTAAGAAATTACCAAGTTCCATCCAACAATGCCAAAATCCAAAATTTCAGCCAAAATTGATGTAAGGATCGGTAATCTAGATCTACAGCCTAAATTTGACCATGATTGGTTAAGAAATGACCAAGTTCCATTTAGAATGGTCTAATTCCAGAACTTCACGTTAAAATCCCAATCCAGCTGTACATACCGAATTTGATTATAATTTGTTAAGAAATAACCTGGTCACATTCAGCATGACCGAATTTCGAAGTTCAAGTTCAGTTCTCAAAGTTCAAGTCAAAATCCAAATTCAATTCTGCATATCAAATTGGACAATTATTGGTTAGGGAATGGCCAAGTTCCATTGAGTATGGCCAAATTTAAAAAATTCTTGAAAAAATCGGCGTCAATACGAAATCCCGAATTAAAAAAGACCGAATTATTAAAATCGCAACAAAAAAAAAAATCCTGACTTTCAAAACCCCGACTTTTAAAATTCCGACTTTCAAAATCCCGATTTTTGAAATCCCAATTTTGCTGAAACCTTAAAAAGTCGGGATTTTTTTAAAAATATTAAATTTTATTTTTTTGGCCGCCCTGAAAAGAACGTTTGGGTTTTTGATGAAATATTTATTGATAAAATAAATAAAATTAAGATTAATGCAACTTTATAGCATGAACAATTTTTTTAAATAATTAAAGTTAATCAGTATTGTTTCTATTTACAACAACATTTTTTAAATTTTGCTGCTTTTTCGACATTTTTTTTTCAGTGGGATGCGTTCAGCAGCTTTCCATTTCTCAATGCGTGTTTTGCATATCATAATCTCCTTTGTCAATTCTTCGATTAATGTATAGACCCCAACATGGGTTTTTGATACGCGTCGGGATTTTGATTTCGGGATTTCAAAAGTCGGGCAAACGTCCCCAACCGGGACTTTAAGAAGCGGCATTTTGAAAAGCGGGATTTCGAAAGGCACAATTTCGAAAAGGAAGATTTTGAAATTCGGGTTTTTGAAAAGCGGGATTTTGAATTCGGGATTTTGAAAAGCGGGCCATCATGTGGTTTCCGCTGTATATGGATCCAATTTGTATTACTACAACGCAATTATCAATTTTATCGATTCCGCTGTTATCTGTACTACAAGATTCAACGAGCTTATCATTGTAGGTGATTTTAATTTACCTGATATAGACTGGACAGATCTTGCCGGCATCCTTTTGGTAATTTTGGTTTTCTTACCGATCCTGTATGTTATGAAATATGTTTTATTAAGCACTTTACAAGTTATTTTCGAAAAATAGTAAAATAAATTATGTATATGAAAATGATGACATTAGTTCCATAACCAAAACACTTAAGCAAAATTTTAAGTGGACCAGTTACATTTGAGGTGAAATAAAGTGTCAACATTTTTAAGTTAGCTTTTTCGTTTGGCACACACACGAAATATTTCTTTATTTTGACTACATCCTCAGGGCTGAACTTGACCAAAAAAGTTCATAATATAAATATTTTTAGTATATAAAATTAATAATACCCCCGCCTGATGAAGCAAACCAAATTTAAGAAAATGCAAACATTTTTACGTTACCATACTGAATTCACTCGATCGTATACCGATACACTAAATTTTTTTAGAAATCATTTCCATTGCGATAAAAATGATTTAAAACTCACCTTTGGTATTGGATGCGTTTTGTTAATAAATCGAAGTTAGACTGATGTTATTATTCATTACTTGTTGATTACTGGTGTTATTTGAGGTGTAATAACTTGAGCTGATGAATTTTTTTATTGTTATATGGTCTCACACACATTATTTGGTCAATTTTCCGTCGACATAACCATTGCCTTAAGATCAGGTTCGACCCCAATTCTCCAAGCAGATATATTCAAGATCCGCTAGAATTTGCAATCAGTTTAGTAACTACAGCATTCGATATGTTAAGGGTGGCATTCACAAAATCTGCGGTGATTATGTTCGGTGATGGCTGGATCGAATTATGACAAATGAAACCAAAACTGGTTGTATCATCTTGATAATGCATGAGAAGTTACATTGGTCTCACATATCGAAGTGTCATTTGTAAGAATACACGAAGATGTCTCGGATGTAAACGTAGCAAGTCGATTCGATGCAGAAGATATCGCGAATTTGGACAGCGCTTTGATCACCAATACTATTGCAGACAGATGCCAAAGTCGCACTAATGAATTCGTCAAAACCTCGACTGTCTGGTCAATAATCGCACTAGCAGCAGCCGGAATGTCGAATGATTTTGTTATTTTTGTATCCAATTTGTCCACAAACACAAAAATTTGCACTGTTCAAAAACCATTCGTATCGAAGTCAGGAATGCTCGACAATTTTTTACACTAAACTAACTGATTAGACCGGGACTAAATTTTTATTTTTTGTCGCCCAAATACACAACATATTTATTTACATTTCAATGTACTTCTAACATCTCAGTTTCATGTACAAACAAATCAATTAAAATATCTTTCATCGGTATAATAATAATAATTAATAAGATTAGTATTAAATTTAATAAATTCCCCAATTATTTATGTAAGCATAAAATTCAATTTTAATAAACGATGAAAATTAAAAATAAACAAATATAAGTATTTTTGAAATAACAAATCAATCAACACACAGCTATTACAATTTGTAATATTTATATACAAAAAAAAATTCTTTTCTTTCTATTAAGATTTATACAGTCAGCGAAGAATTTATACAACCAAGTAAACATATAACAAATATTTATTCGCGCGCCATATAAAAATTATTTTAGTAACGTATACACAATCAATTGATAATAAAAATAAATAATATTAAGTGTTTCTGTCATCAAGGAACACTTAACAGAATAAGTTCTGTTTGGTTATAGAAGTAACAAAAAAAAAAAAAAATTATGCCGAAAAAAATGATTGTGTGTAGTACATAAATATAATATAGAATCCATTATTGTGGCGCCAAAAAATTTTACTACACACCAACAAAATATAATAATAACAATAATTTTCCAAATCACATTTCCAACAAGGAACCGCGAGCTGGCAGTATCATTAACATTTTTCATGGAAACTAATTGATTACAATTGAAATTGACCTTTATCATAAATTATATAGAATGTGGAAAATTTGTTTGTTTATTAATAATAATTTTTCTTTTTTTTTGTGTGATACATGTACTCATAAATTATAAATCAATGATATACATTTTATTTATTTGTTTTATCTATTTGTTGTTGTTTGTTGCAATTAAAATTTATCCGCGAGCTGACAGTAATGGAATAGAATTATTCAAAATTTGACATATTACAGCCGACATTCCTTTTTAATGGGCAATGAAATTGGGGTTTGCTTGCGTTGTTACTTATTTATAATAATAAATGATATTGTGTTTTATTGTGTCACTACATTTGTGCACCAACGCTCATCACTCGTTCAATTACATTTGACTGAATGGCTTATTTAGTAAATTTAGTAATTTATGTTAACTTTTGATGTTCGTTCTCAGAGGCGATCTTCCGATACTGTTTCCACATTCTCGTGAACTTAAATCAGACGTGATTACGAACCAGCCCTAGCTTTCCTACATTACAACGTGTCTGAGCACTCCTAGGGTTTTTCTATTCTAGTATGTCTCTTAAAGTGATAAATCCAAATACATGTACTTAAACTTCTGACTTTATTTTACGTTTCGTACCCCTACTAAGAGCCATAGAACCTCTGTTAACAGAAGCCATTACGTTATTTGTTTTTGATTTATGATTTTAGGTTCTAGAGATGCTGAAGCTTGTACTCGTAAGTTTCATTCTTCATATATACTCGTAGTATTTTGTTATGCATTCTTAAATATACATGTGTCATTAAACTTTACATACATATGTCATTAACTTATCTTGTTGAAACTGATAAAAGTTATAATTAAATAAAACACGACGCTGCCTTATATAATGAATATATATTTCAAAGTTTTGTAATACACTTGTGCTTTTGTGTACAGTCCGAAGCGATCTCAATATAAAACAAAACAAGAAAAACTAAGGAGACATAAAAAACCAAATACAACTTGTTCCCTATCTACCGTGATATGTTAGATTGTGAATTACATTAATCAACAGCCCTCCTCAATCTAACAATCCTAACTTTTCTTAAAACAATAAACTGTTTGCAATTCAAACTCTTCGTCATGATATCGGCTACCTGTAGACTATGGAATATATTTTATAACAATTTTTCCTTCTCCAATTACTTGACGAATAAAGTTATGTTTAACGTCTATGTGCTTCATACTCTTATGATCTCTCGGCTCTTCAGCAATTTTTATGCTTGACTGATTGTCTTCAAAATTTGTGATCGGATCAAAACTGCGAAAACTCAATTCCGTTAATAAAAGTTGTAACCACACTGCCTCACACGCCGCCTGACTCAATGCCACATATTTTGCCTCTGTCGATAATAAACTAACCGTTATTTGCTTCCTTGAAGGCCATGACACCATTGAATCAAACACTTTGAAAACGAATCCGCTCGTCGACTTTCGATCATGACTATCACCTGCCCAATCCGCATCCGCATAACCTTGAAGCACTTTAACATTTGATGTTCTTGCATACATCGATTATCCCTTTGATATATTTTAATATTCTTTTTAAATACTTGAAATGTTCATCTGTAGCACAATTTTGAGATCGACTGAAATATCCAATAGACGCTGCCAAATCTGGCCTCGTAGTCATTACAACATAGTTAAGACACCCGATTAACTCTTTGTATGACTTCGTTGTACGTTGAGCACTATCTCGCTTTAGATTGAGATTCACTTCCATAGATGTTGAAATTTGCTTGCATTCTTCCATGCTAAACTTCCTTAGCACATTGAGCCGAAAATATTTCAATTCATTCATTTTCGTCATTTTAAACTCGTTTGATAATTTCTCCTTCACCAAGTTAATTTTATTTGCACTGTTACAAATTAGAATGAGGTCATCCACGTATAACAATAAAAAAAATTTTGTTTCATGCGACGATTTTTCATATAAACACGAATACGAGTTCGTTCGCCGAAACCCCAATCTAACAATGAAATCATGGAAACGCTCGTTCCAAATTCTCGACGCTTGCTTCAATCCATACAAAGCTATGTTCAATCTACATATACCAGTCCCCCATCCGAATAACCCTCCGGTTGTTTCATAAATATTTCCTCTTTCAAATTTCCATTTAAGAACGCCGTTTTTACATCCATATGATGAATCAATAATTCTTCCTGATTCGGAAATAAGGGGCATAAGTTTCATTGTAATCGAAACCAATTTTCTGTGAAAATTCTTTTGCCACAAGTCTAGCTTTGTATTTATCAACTATTTGCATTGTATTGTGCGTCAATCACTTGGTAATTCTGTCAATGTCCAGGCCTTGTTCTTCGGCCTAGTCTTCATAAATTGCATTTTGCCATTGGGCCAATCGCTACGTGCTTTTGCCGCCAATGTTTTCGGATCATTTGATATATAACTTTCCGCCTTTAAAGCAAAGTGTAGTTTTGATGACATATCGTAGTTTTGAACCCATTCGAGTTGTCTCCAAATTCTCGAACCTCTCCGTATTTCCACATTTGTTTTCAATTCACCATTATCTTCCTCGACATCATTTGATTCGTTGATTCAATTTTTCATTTGATGATGCATCATTTTCCGATTCATTCCCTTTCTCGGAATTTTCATCCTCGGTTTCCCAATTTCCAACTATGTATACACTGTATATTCTCCCTAAGCACAACGTTCCTAGCCCTAATAATTTCCTTGAATTGAATTCCACAGTCTATATCCGTTGATCGCATATCCCATCATAATATTGCGAGCTGATTTTTCATCCAATTTTCTCCTGCACTGCTCGGAATATGGACGTATGCCCCAGAACCAAACATTTTTATTTTTGGTAAGTTTGGTTTTTTGTACTTGTCTTTTCTATAATTGTCCTGTTTAATCTCTCCGCAACACCATTCACTTCCGGTGTATGCGGCACTGTATACTCGATTTAAACTCCCATCTGTGAACAATATTCTTTAAACTTTTCTGTTGAGTATTCACCACCATTGTCCACCCTAAATTTCGAAATTTTTGTTCCACCACCAAAATGCGCCGTACTCATTGCAGCATATTTTTTAAACATATCAAACACTTTATTTTTATTTTTTATAATGTATATCACAACAAAGTGAATATAATCATCTACAAATGACACGAACTATTTTTCTTTAGACCATGATTCTGGATTTAATGGTCCACATACATCGCTATGTACCAACTGCAATGGCCTATACTTGAACGATTATCCATTATTTGTAAGAAAGGTTTTCTTGTTTGTTTTCCACGAAGACAGGGTTCACAAGAATTTATTTGTTTATTTTGAATCCCTCTGATTTCATCCACCATACTTCCATTTATGAGGTTTATCAGATCGTTCGCGTTCAAATGTCTCATTCTGCGAAGCCAAATGTCCATATTTTCTTCAAAACCACAAATTCCAGCATAATTTTGAAATTTGACTGTAAATTGCAACTCGTATAATTTGTTTATTCTTTTTCCAAGAAAATTTTCACCATTCAACAGTATGTGAATAAACAAAATGATTGTGTTTGGTTAGAGCACAAGTCCAACGATAATTTGGAGACAAGAGTTGCCATGCGCAAGCAATCACCAGCTTATGTTATGGTTTGGGCTGCGGTGACTGCAGATGGACGCACTCCTCCGGTTTTCATCGAACATGGAGTCAAGGTAAACCAAGAGGTGTACCACCAAAAGATCCTAAACGATGCTTTGCTACCTTGGGCACGTAAACACTTTGGTACGAACCGTTGGACATTCCAACAGGACTCGGCACCGTCACACAAAGCTCGAGCGACACAGCAATTTTTACAAAATTGCGTTCCGCGGCTGATTTCGTCGAAAGAATGGCCACCATATTCACCAGACTTGAATCCCATAGATTTCTCCATATGGTCCATTTTGGAGAGTAAGTTGTCCACTAAAAAATACGAAAGTGTTGATGCATTGAAGTCAGCTCTTGTTCGAGAGTGGAATAAAATTCCGCAAGCCCACGTTCGGCCACATTTTGGCTCACAGCATCGATATTTTCAGTAGTATGTTCACGTTTTTGCCGGGTGGGATTTTTTAAAGTCATTATTTTTGTATTAAATTTTAACAATTTCTAAACGCTGTGTAATATCTTTCGCCCGGTATATACTGCCTTTTATTCTAGAAAAAGGAAATAAAATTAGAAATCACAGAAATATTCACATTTCTTTATGTTGCAATATTCGTGCTCGATCCTGTATAATGACATCACTGGTTACCACTATTTCTTCCTCTTTTTAAAAATTCTTGGTTTACACACCACTGGCCAATAGTAGTATTTGAAGTTAAATTGATGTTAAGGGTTGCCATTAGGATTGAAAATCAACCTTGTGGGTAAGCCTTTAATTTCAGACCAAACTTTAATAATATTATAGAATACTAATCTCCTGAACTATTTATGATCATGGAGGAAATTTTTTAGAAGTTGTTATTTTTTTATCTATGGCTCTTGGAGATCTAGACGGAACGCATTTATCTACCATTAGATTAACCTTCCAACCTCATTTGCTTCTAAATTTTAACAGGGTGATAGAACGATAAATGACAACAAGTTTAATCACAATTTACCGGGGGGCCTTTTATGATTTTTTTTAGTGGTAGTGTTTTTTATTCGATATTATCGGAAATGAGTGATTATGAAATTTTTCGATATCGCTTTTTTACGATAGTATCGAAAATGAGCGATTATGAAATCTTTCGATAGTGTTTTCTCTCTGGATAATATCGTTAGTAGTACGATGGCATTCAACGTGATGAAGATCGTGTTTTATATTATAGTATCAAATAAAAAGTGGATAAATAGAAGTTTAGGAAATTTGAGTTACAATTGTAATTTAATTTAATCAATATTATTATTAAATTCGTGTTATTAAATTATTTGATTATTTTTTAATTTTCCTAATAGGATGACAACAAATGTTGATCAATTCGAAATTCTAGTATCTTGAATGAAATGGAGCGAGGTATCAGAGTGCTTAAATTCTGATTCTGCAGCTCCTCCAGAGAAAACTGTGGTTGGTTGAAAAAAGTTGGGTTATGTTCAAAAATTTGTAATTTAAATATAATAACTATCCAACTATCACGTAGCCGTTTTTTATAATGTAAGCTGGCGTTACTTCTTCTTCTTCTTCTGAGTCATCATCATTTTTATCCCATTATTGATTGATTGATTGATTGGACTGTAGAACCAAGTGCTAGCCAAGAGTCCCGGATAACGCCGGGCCTATTCTTACAGCCTGTTTACATATAACAATAGGAAGGATAGGAAAGGTTTTTTTTTTTTTTTTTTTTTTTTTTTTTGGGACGGAACGATCCGGTTGCAGGCACCTAGCGATCGTACGGCACAACACAATTCTAATCTACTTCTAATCTACTAGGAAGGACAAAGGCTTAATAGGTTTAATGGATAACGATGGTATTGCTTTGATCTTCAACAATTGCCTCACTAAATCAGCAACCTGAGAAAGAATAATATTATTTCACGTGTATCTGGAAATTTCCTGTAATATAATTCTATATTAATATTTTTCAGCTATCTAACAAAAATGATTAATTAGATCAGTCCGGTTCCAAATACCTAGGTAAAGCCAATAGTTAATAACATAATGAAAGCACAATTCTAATGTACACAACCAGCAATTAATATTTCAAAGAAGTATTATTTCATAACATCTAAAGATTCCTGAAATTAATTCTTAATTAATCTACCCTACCGGTTTCCTAAATAATATACATATTTATTAATTTAATCCTCTACAACTCCACAACTTACAATAAAATTTCCTGAAATCATAGTAATTTGAATTATATTAACAATTAATATTAAATTATTAATAATTTCTCTAAAACCATTAGCATTTAATAAATTCACTGCAAACTGGCCGTTAAAATAACTCAGTAAACATATATTAATTATTAAACCTGAAAACAAACTGTATGCTTATTACTGACTACTTAATTTATTTAATATATTCAACCTTAAAAAATAATAAAGCGAGACTCACGGATGACGCCGGGATCGCCATACACCTTTATTACATTTAACAAGATGGAAGGATAGGATAGGATAGGCAAGTTAAATATGACGGAATCGACCCGGTTACAGACACCTAAGTAGTCGATAGTTAGTAAATTGTTAGTGTTGAAAATATAATGTAAAGCGGTTAGCACAAGACAGCACAATTATTTTTAATTTTTTTTTTTTAGATATAAATAATCAGCATCCTAAAACAAAATTATAATTAATAATGTTGCCATCTAAATTCTAAATGGTAAATTTCTTGAACAAAATGTCATTATTAAAGATTCATTGTTTAGAACAGTATAAGATTTAATTAAATTATACTTGAATAAAATAAATGTAGTGTAATGATTAGTACCTATTACCTAAAATAATTTGTTTCTCTTAAATTAAATAAAATAAATCGAATTCAAATATTGTAGAATCAGGAAAAGAACCCACAACCTTTCTATCATCAACGGATAGAATCTTTTCGAATCTGTTAATTTAATAGACTTATTTATAAAAAAAATTAAATAAAAAAAAAAATACATACTATATATTGTAAAAGTCACTTGCGTCCTTGCCATCCCTAATCTAATTCAAATATTATGTTTATTTATAAAAATAAAAAATAACGACATCTTGTTTCAACGATAGCTAATCTGGAATCTATAAGGTAATTTATCAATAATGAATGTGTGACAATTATTCCCAATCAGAATTAAATAAAACTATTAAGCTAATCAGGGATCTGTAAAGTGACAAAATTAATAATAAGTAGGTGCTAGTACAGTTGTAGAATCCATTGAAATCAAATAACTCATTCGATTGTTGAGCGCCCCAATTATTAAATAATTGATTAACTAAATATTGAAATAAGAAATTCAAAATTAATCTCTCATTAAATAAATTATAATATTATTAACAACAATTACATAAATAATCAATCATATAATTGATAACCAGTGAGAATTATTTATCCAACCTAGAACAAGCTAACAAAACCTTTAAATATTTACAGTCTCCCGAAGTAAGCTAGAAAAAGTTTAATTAAAGAAATTCCATGAACCCCTAAAATAAAAACCTTTGTATCTAAGTATAGCAACATTTGTCTGCATTTAAATTTTATTCTGTGCTTCCACACTATATCTGTAACTTTAAAAATTCAATATCAAATTTATTAGCAAACCCGATAGTCATTATACGATTCCTACCTTGTCTGCTTCCTAAAAAAAATCATGAAAATTTGCAAGCTTCTTAAGAAAAATACTAATTAAAATTAAAATTTAATTTAAACAAGAAACTGGTAACACTGTTTTGTAACTTTATAGAATTTCCCTCCACCAACACTTTAATGTTCCATATAACTGTAGTTTTATTGATCTAATAATAATTGATTTAATAATATTAGTAATATATTATTAAGAATTAAATTGAAATTAGAATTCGACCTATAATTAAAAATTTCTAATTTGGTTAATCATTAAAATAAAATATAATCCTGGCGACGGAAATTGTCTCTTCAATGTAGTTCTTGAAACAAACTAACTTCTTGAAAAAATTTGGAAGCTTTTATACCCAGTCAAATCTATTGAAAGAGCTTATAAGGAAACAAATACTTTATTACAAAATATTTATCTAAATCAACTTAACCCGAAATTAAAATTTGTTCTGGTTATGTGTAAATTATAATTTATTAATTTCTAATAATAAAACTCAGTATTGATAACTGTCCAATCAGAAAACTTTAAAGAAATATAGTATAATTATTAAATATCTCGGATGGTCAAGAATCTTAAATTCTTAAATAAATTAAATCAGTAAGAATTAGAGATACCGACCAACCAAACAGACTGCAACACATTAATTAATTCCTAAAAAGCGATATCCTGCTAACATCATTAATCAACTAAAGTTATGCTTTACAAAACCGTAATGATATATGACAGATTTGAAACGTATCGTGGTGACCCTATAGTTCAAAATTTTCAGCGTTCGACCGATCATCCTAAAATTACTAAAATAATTTTCCCCACGAAAGTGACAGCAAACTTCAACAGAAACATCAATAACATTCATCAAAAGACTAATTTGCAATACAATTCGAAACCTCAGGCAATGGTTTTATGTAAGATTGTAAATTTGCCTTATAATATTAATAATTTATAACTACGTCAACTCCTAAACAAAACAATTTTAAATAGCCGATAACTCATTATTAAGCATTTTGGTCTTTCAACACATCGCACAATGGGAAACCATTACGTAGATCGACACTTCACAGCCAAAAACGCTTAAAGGCGGTGATTCATGCATAAATCCCATCCGACAGACACAAATAACAATCACTCTGATTGGTTGAATGTCGGCCATATTTTTTTTATCGTACGACAAAAATTAAAAATTGAACATTGCTCAATTTTGTATAAGATTTGAGAACAAAAGAATACATAATAAAAAAAAAAAAAAAAAAAAAAAAAATCTAAACGAACAAAAGTAAAAACACTTTTTAGGTTGCTTGCTTTATAAAATGTCAAAATATATCCATACGACAAAATTTTGTACATGTATCACTTACGTGTGAATTTCATTTTGATCGTATAAGACAAAAAAATATTAATCAATCAGAGTGACCACCACTTACGCCAGTCAGACAAAATCCATACATGAATCACCACCTTAATAATGAACATAAATATAGCTAACGATAGAGCATATGTGAAGAATACCTTCCGTACGATGAGAAACATAATGTTCAATGAACAGCCATCACAACCGCAGACACCGACCTATCACATACTCAAAATGAACGAACTCCATTCAAATTACTCTAAACATCAAAGAAACATTTATTGTAATACAGTTCCATCATATCCTCGCAGCCACTGTGTATATTGATCATACATCTCGTCAAAACCCAATGCAGTTCTCTATAGCATAGAGAAAAAGTGTATCTCAACCCCAATCGCTAAAGACATAAATTTAGCAAATATGTATCTATATAAAAAAATAAGCTGATGAATTTGAATAAATCCAAATACAACGTAAAAACTATCAAAACGCAGAAATACTCTCAAAAACATCGGTCCCGGTTGATACATATCATCCATCCACGATCCCAAACAAAAACGCAGAGAGATCTAAAACAGAAATTTTAGAACTACTACTACTACTAAAACTATTAAATCAAACTTGACACATAAAACAGCGAAACACCAAAGAAAAAAAACGCATACAATAATGAAAAAGCCAAAAAATGAGCATCTGAATAGCGAATCCGTTAAGAAAACAACAACAAAAATCCATGATTCGATCGCTTTTTTTTAATATTCCTTCGTATAGAAAAACATTTACACACACAAGCACAAAAAGTTAATACATATATAATATAACAATGCAAAATGAAACATGTAAATAAATAAAATTAAAACAAAAACTCCTATGATCATGAACATTGTTCCTTCGTACACCCACACATACACAGCTAAAAGCATATCCAAAGCATACTGAAATGCATATCCCGCCGGCCGCCACACACCTCCAATACCAATCTCCATATAAAACATAATATGCTTTTCTGTGCAATCACACAACTCAAACATAAATGAAATAAAAAATATTTCAAGGACATATTTGACTCATTCTTAAATTTAAATTCCATTCCTTAAATTCCATTTAAGAGAGAGCAGAACAAAACATTGGTTTAAAAAAATATCAAAATACAAAAAACGCTCGTGTGGAATGGCCCTATAGGATTCAAAATTACCAAAAGCAGAAAATACGCAAAATAAACAAGCATAGTCTTCTTAGCAAAAACAAAAACAAAAATTGTTAGCAAGTGTAACAAAAAAGAACAACAGAATTGAAAAAACCCTTTCTCGCGCAATCAATACTTGAATAAATTGCCACTACATGAGGATACTACTTAGTACTCTACACCTTTATGAGTTATAAATATGTTTATATACTCAAATTTTGTTTTTTTTTTTTAATTTATATGTAATAAAATATGTAATAAAATCTTTAATAATAAGAAATTAAATGAAAAAAACACTTATCTTAAACATCAAACAAATCAACAAAGTCCTACATATTGAAAATTTACATACAATGCGTATGATGCATTCAAACAACGGCATCAAAATACATACAAACGAAATTGTTATATACATATTCTACGCCTTGCGAGCGCATCACACACAAATTAATAAAATCATGCAATATATATATAACTTTTCACCTTACTTAAAACACACAACTATTATTATTAATATTATTATTTATTTATTTATATACTAGAGTCTAGAATATGAATATATTATTTAATTAATTTAAACACATTTGAATTGTTTACTTATTTAGAGGAGAGAACAAAAACACGTCTTTCCTCTACGACGTTCAATCGCCGACCCATCATCATTTTTATCCCATTATTATAACAAAATTATAAATAAATTTCATTTATTAGCTTCAAACAAAAATATTTGACGGTTTTTCTTTGACAGCTAAACAAAACTACATCATAAATAATATGACTCGAAATTTACGAAAAAAAAACACTACCGAAAAAATCATAATAGGCCCCCTGAATGTTCACCAGTTACGATTAAAGCCATAATTCTGTGGTTTTTTTGGAAAACATGTTAACTGCAAAATGTTAATTTTTATTAAATTGTATTTGAAATTAAAAATTGAATAGTTCTAATAATTCTCACAAAATTTCAAAATTAGTTTGCATTATCAATTTAATAAGACAGCAAACATCATTGTATGCAAAAACATTTAAAGAAAATAGTTTTATTTGGCTGAAAATTGAGAAAATGTAAGATACCATATTTTTATATATCAAAATTGAAATTTATTAAAACCTAATATCTGCAGATATTCAGTTATGTAAAAAATGGCTGCCTTTTGTAAATAAAAAAATGAAAATTTTCACAAAAAAACCGTTTTTATGACAAACAGAAAATCTTCTGAATTAGTTTCACAAGTAATTGAAAAAAGGAATTTAGGAATGTAGGTACTGTTTCAGAAAAACCTCAAATTATTGCCAATACATTTGAATATTTTTAGTGAGGCCTCAACGAGCTGGATACGTCTATTGGTAAACATAATAATATTGTTGTATAAAATAAATTTATTGTAGTTCAAAATACATATCACTTCATTTCAATTCAGTAAGGTACATTGTGCATAGCATCACTTTTATAAAAATAATGAAATAAAACAACAAATAAATATATAAAATAAAAATAATGTTTAAGTTTGGTTTCTATAAGAATCAGATTGAAGATCGCGATAAAAGCTATGAAACATAACAGGAATAAACTCCACTAAGTCTAATAAATCCGCCTTTTTTTCATTCGAAATTGGTAACGAAGCGAAATTGAGTTGCTGGAAGTTAGCTTTGTCCGTTTTTTTGTAACCATTGTTTTAAAATTTTGATCGAAGTACAAAATATTTCAAAGTCCCGTTTGATTTTGCAATTCTCCACATGTAAAGTACTTTCGCTTAAAACGACTTTACCTAAAACGACCATTCGCCTATAACGACATTGATTTTATGTTCCAAAAATAAAAAAAATTCATTTAAAGCGACGAAAATTTATAAAAATTTAAAAAAAGAGAAATGTTTAGATAAGGTGCATGAGAAAACATGTCAAATCAGACACGAGTAACAGTTTTAAAGTTAGTGGAAAATTTTTACTATTTAATTGTGATAGTTTGTGTTAAAATACGTTTATATTCAACATATTTCATTAATTATTCCAAGTTATATACGATAAGCATAACTAGAAGTAGTCTTTAATGCAGTGATTGTGTAAGGGGTCTATTACCGTATCAATTTTATTGCGCAATACTTCGTGTTGAGTAATGTTACTGATCGTCTAAGAGAATATTGAGCATTAATACATTCCATTGCTCTCTAAGGATGAATTTTTTTAGCACAATATTTTTGCACGATATTTTGCTCACTAATATTGAATGTTTAAGGGGTCCATAATGAATATTTATTTGTTTTAGCCTCAATATCCTCAATATTGAAAATGAGTTTAGTAACCACAAATTGGAAAACATTTACCGTTGAGGAAAAATCGGTAATCATATGGCGTTTAGAAGCTGGAGCCTCGAATACCAAGTTGGCATCTGAATTTGAAGTTGCACACTCTACTATATCTACGATATGGAAGAATCGTGAATCTATACGAAAGTGCTTTGAGTCCCAATCAATAAAAAATAAGAGAATCAAAACCGTTTCACATGACGATATTGACCAAGCTCTGTTAGATTGGTTTAAATTACCTCGGAGTCAAAATGTACTGATAAATGGACCAATGCTTCAGCAAAAAGCAAATGAGTTTGGTAAATTATACAAAAAATCGAACTATAATTGCTCCGAAAGCTGGATTTACCGATTCAGACTACGGCATGGAATAGTGTTTTCCAAATATCAGGTGAAGCAAATTCGACTCCAATAGCAATCGCAGCAGATTTGATAAAGAAAGTTTGGCCAACTTTACGTGCTGGATATGCTGATAATGAAATTTTTAATGCAGATGAGACCGGCCTTTTTTCGATTGAATCCAAACAAGACGCTGAACTTTAAGGGTGAGAAATGTACAGGTGGAAAGATGGCAAAAGATCGAATAACAGTATTGGTACAGCCAACATGGACGGATCCGTTAAATGAAAATTAATGGTTATTGGGAAGTATAAAAAAACACGATGCATCAAAAATGTGCACACAGTGTCTATACGTTATGTGGCAAATTCTAAAGCTTGGATGACTTCTGCTTTGTTTGAAAAGGAGCTTCGTCTATGGAATGCCGAATTATTAAAGCAGAACAAGAGATTCCTTCTACTGCTTGTCAATTGCTCATCACATACATAGATTCAGCTACAAGCAATACGGTTGGAATTTTTGCCAGCGAACACAACTTCGATCCTTCAACCAATTGACCAAGGGATAATAAAAAAATCTCAAACACCATTATCGCAATAAAGTTGTGATGCAGATGATACGGCTAGTTGATGAAACAAGTGTGGTTTCATTAAACCTAAACATTTTGGATGCGATCGTTATGGTAGCAGAGGATTGGAATAATGTAACAGCTAATACAATAAAAAATTGTTTCAAACATGCAGGTCTTGTTGGTTCGGAATTTAATGCAGAAGATGATTTGCATCTCACACAGCTATTTGGAAACATTAATGTCGAAAATTTGGACGAAGGTGATATACCGATAACACGATTAGTCCAAGATAACGATGTATTACAAAAGCTTCCTACTCCTTAAGAATGGGCATTATTCGAATGTGTAGATGACGCTCTTATAACCGACGAGCTTCCAACTGATGATGACATAGTTAACGATATAATATTAGGTGAACCCAGTAGTGATGACGATGATGTAATTGAAGTGAAAAACGAGGAATGCAATCAATATTTATACCACCAACCATTGCCGATGAGATTCGGGCTACATCAACTACAAAAAAATTTTGTGGACAGGCGATTTGTCAGAAAACCTTTTAAAAAATGCAATTGGAATAATTGATAAACAGCTGAATTAAATGCTTCTAAATGAAAAAAGGACAAAACAAACATCAATTGTTGATTTTTTTAAACATCATAAGTTTCAGTTTCTAACATTTTGTGTCCTTATTAGTTTTTTAGATTTAAGTTTTTTTAATTTTAATTATAAGCATTCTTGAATTAACATGTACATATGAATGCATGTAATATAAATACATATTTTATTAATTGAAATTTAATATATTTTGTTAAATAAATATTTGAAATGGATGAAACAAATTTGTGGCTCTCAATGTGTTTTTCGCTGCCCTGTCAAATAATGCAGAAAATAAAATGGCTACATATGCATATACAGTGGTGGACAGGAAATTAGGGACAACAAAAAAAAAAAATATAAAATTAATAATGTAACAAAACTCAAATAATTTATTTAATTCCAGATGGTTGGTTTACAACTAATTTTGTATATGCTTCGTATGATAGTAGAAATAATTTCAAAAATAAACAACTTTTCTTAAAAAATCCAAAAAGATAAAAAAAGGCTGGACACAAAATTAGGGACACTAGAGTTACAAGTGAATAAAACTAATTCCATTCCCAATTTCTAATATAAATATTAGTATGTATTTGGTAGCCTGTCCTTTATTTTTAATCACTGCCTGGCATCGTCGTGGCATAGAATCTATTAACCTTTGACTTCGTTGGATAGATATTGACTCCAGAGCTTCCTTAACGGCTTTCCACAGTTCTTCCTTATTTTTTGTTTCTTTGCCGGCTACGGCAACTTTAAGGTCCTTCCACAGATGCTCAATTGGATTGAGATCGGGAGATTGTGCTGGCCAAGATAAAAGATTGATATTTTTGCTATCAAAATACTGTTTTGCCTTCCTAGACGTGTGCTTAGGGTCATTATCTTGCATGAAGACCCACCTTAAAGGCATGTTTTCTTCAGTATACGGGTGCATGACGTTCTGAAGTATATCATCTACGTAAACGTGCTGATCCATTATTTCTTTAATCCAGTATAAAGGTCCAACACCATTGTAAGAGAAGCATCCCCATACTTTAATATTTCCTCCGCCATGTTTCACCGTTTTTCTTGTGTGCTGAGGAAGAAATTCTTGGTTTTTTGGCCTACGGACATACTGTCTCCCATCAGAACCAAACAGATTAATTTTGGTTTCGTCGCTCCATAGTATGTTTCTCCATTTTTGGATCCCGCGGTCACCATTCCAATCAATATGGTCTTTGGCAAATTGGAGTCTATCGACGATAATTTTTTTGCTTAGAAGTGGAACTTCTCGAGCTGATCTGCCATGCAGATTACACTCTGCTAAACGTCTTCGAATTGTGTGCGTACTAATTTCTAAATTTAGTTCCATTTTAACGTCAACAGATGTCTTAAAAGGATTTTTTTTTCACTATTTTGGAAATATCCGTTTGGACGATCCGTCTGAGGCGTTGTTTTCCTCTTCACACCGCGTTGATTGTGCGACTTTTTTCTTTTTATGCCATTTGCAACCATATTCTTCGAACATTGAACGATGGCAGCAATTTCACGGTATGATTTTACCTTGACTTGTCAATTTTAATATCATCCGTCTTTCATCCGGTGAACAATCCACTTCCACACCACGGCCCATTATCGTTAAACGTGATATTTTATTTTTATTTTTTTGAGAATTTTTAATAAACTACAATATTATCTTGTTACTAAATAGGAAATTACAGTTTTGTTTTTAAATATTAAATATTAAAAAAAATATACAGAAAAAATACGTGTCCTTAATTATTTGACCACTTTTGTTTGACGTTTCCAACATTCTAGGGGAATTCCCGAAATATTTCAAAAATAAGATACATTTTTATTATATTTTGTAGTACTAGAGCAAAGTAAATTCTTTTAAAACAGATGTCAGATCAATGGGATAAAGTGAAATATTTAATATAGAGTTTTAGTTATGTTGCAAATAGCTGTCCCTAATTTTCTGTCCACCACAGTATATATGTATGCATATATGTTTATTATCAAAAATCAAGAATTTCATCCCATCCGGATATAACGACATTCGGCTATAACGACGAATTTTTTCCGGTCCCCTCGCGGTCGCTTTAAGTGAATTTCACTAGCTTGTTTCATACATAAAGGAATAGCAGGTATCTGTTGTGTACCTGAAATGTAAAATGAAACAGCAAATATAATATTACCGCAATAACGAATTAGTTGCGCCCAATCGTGGGGATGTGCTATAAGTGTGTTAGTCGATTTCTTTTTTCTCTCTGTAACGCTGTGGTCGCTATCACATTCGAGATGTGTATGGCCAGGCTCGGGAAATTTATGCTCTAACAAATTTATTTTCGGTTCGATCGAAAGACCTCATTTGCACCACGACCGCTTATGGTTTCATTCCAAATATAACAATGTCGTATTTTCACTGCAATTTCTAATTGTTAAATTGTACTTCCATAATTTTCTCTTGTAGAAAGCAACGGAACATTTCAAATAAGGCGTCGGCAGACATTGCTGCAAATCTACACACGAAACTCTTTTTTCCATATCGGCCTTGTCAATTTGCTTCGTTTTATACGCAATTTACGCATTTTCTTGGTGCTTATCATGTTGAGAAATTAGATCACGTTTTCTGATTTCAGATTGATCCATCTTTATTTGCATCGCGAGCCGGTTACACTTAGAGCATCTATCCAATTGGGACTTTTTGAATTTTAAATTTAATGATTTAAAAATTTCCGTGTATTTTGAATATGAGACTTTTGAATTGTAATACTTTTCTTTATAAAGTTCATACATTTTTGTTAAATTCAAACCTTCTGCTAAATATAATTTGGTTGCATGGGACCTAGCACAATGCGATTCGTAAGCTGGAAATATTTAATGTGCGATTCTACTTGTAATTTTTGGTTTAATGTTATTTTTCTACCACATTGCCCTCTTAAATCATTCAATTGCAATCCGGTGCTATTTTTTATCACAGACGAAATATATCCACATCTTTCATCGTATATATTCATAAAACATCTTTTGCAAATATGTATTAATGTTTTTATACTGGTCCGTTAAAACAAAATATTTGCAGGTAAGGTTTCGTTGCTTTTTTGGTGATTTCAAATTGGTATTCTACTTTTCTGATCAATTTTAATTCTCTTTGAAGCGTATGTTAGACGTTTTGCGTATGTACCCAAGTTCCAATACTCCTTGAAAAGTTGTTTTCGTAATTCTGAAGTTATTTTCGTTCTACACAACTTCTTGAAATTTCTTAATGGCTTTGATTTCCGTTTTTTTCATAATTTTTCTATTTTTGGATACATACGCTAGTCCAGAATTCCGTTTCAATTTTCTGGTTTTCTGGTCTGTTCTAATTTCAATTTCCAAATTTGGTCTTCAGACCTGGTTTCGGATGTTTGCGTCTCATCGAAATCTTCAAATTTGGTGTCACATTGATCAGTATAAAAGGAATTTTCATGATCGTCAGATACAACTAGAAAAGTATAAAATAAAGTAAATAGAAAATCGCTGAAATGCGAATACCAGTTTTAGGGTTACCTATCTCGCCTTGTTCAGCTTCTATCTCGAACTCAAACCTTTGTGCGTCATCTTCAAATTAGTTTTCGGACTCGTTACTCTCAGGTACTTGGGTCTCATCGGAATCATCTTCGTAATCAGATTGAACTAACAAAAAAAAAAAAACACTAGGTAAATTGAAATTTATAAAGTAACTAAAAGTACCATATGCATACCAGTTTTAGAGACCGCAAACATCTCAGTGGAGGACTTATCAGATTCGAATTCGGTCTCGTCGGACGTAGGTGTTTCTTTCTGTTCAGTTTGCCTTGCGTCTGTTTCTGTGATCTGCGTTTCATCAGGATCTGCTTGGCTGGCGATGCGTAATCCACATATTAGTTGCACTATAGAAATATATAATTTTAAATAAAATATAAAGTTTAAAATCATTATAGTGACTAAATTAATTTCTTACCAGTCTCCAAATTCACAGCAGGTTCAATTTTACAAACATTGTGGTGCTGACCCCAATGATTATCAATATCAGTCTCATTTGTATCACATACAATAATCAATTGGCTTTTTTCAATAATAATACAATCATTTTCGTCAGATGATTGAAATAATTGGTCAAATGTATCCATTTCTGTAAAATTTATTAATAAAATAAGATTATGATGTGAAATTTTTCATTTTAATTTTCTTACCAATAAATTCAGTAAATTTAATTTATTATTAAATAACTTAGAACTAACTTACTGTTTATTGATTTAAATAATTTCGAATTTCAACACAATAATTAAACTAAATCATTTAAATTTAGATATTTTATTAACTTTCACGATGAATCACATTATTTTGATCGCACAATAATGACATTTTCTGGTTTGTTTTTATCTCTATTAATTTTCGGCAACTGAACTTAATACTAGGTTTATCGTCATTTAGGCAATTTTCATTTTATAATAATAACACAACTTAACAATTTTTGATAAATTAATTTTTTTTTCTATATACAATATTATTTTTTATAAAAATTATAAAACTTACTATACCAAGTTTAATCAAACAGAAATTAAGCTGAATTCAAATATTATAGCAATAACTAGATTTATCATTTTATTCAAAAAAACATTATGGGATTTTAGTAGCAGTTATCACTTTTACCAAAAATTTTCTTGGAAATAGAGGAAAATAAAGAAAAATTGAAAAGTGGAATTTAAAGTAAACAAAACTTTATGACCATTCTCATTCATAACTTAAAATCACGAAAAATGCAGTTAACATGTTTTCCGAAAAAACCACAGAATTACAAGCGTCCTCTTAATATAAACATCTTGAACAGCCTTCTATACGTACATTAATAATACAGAGATACTTCCCATAAAACTTTGTATTTAGAATATCCAAATAAAACTTTCTTCGCCTATAACATGTATGTATGGAAAATAAATTTAAATTAAAAAAGCTCAACAACATAAATTAAAACAAAATAATAACAAAAAGTTAGAAAAAAAATTTAAAAAGTTTTATTTTCATTTTCAGTTTGTTTTGGGTATGTGTTTGTGTGTATTTATTCACTTTGTTTTAGAAAACTCAATAAAAAACCATCCAAACAAAAAATAAAAGAAAAAAGGAAAATTGTTTTTATTCTCTTTGGAAAAATGAAAAGAATACAAAATTTTTCCCACAGCATTAAAAACAACATAAAAGTTTAACATTATTGTTATGTATATTTGGATGTGTAGCAGCAGCTTTGCTGTATAATATGTTACGAGCATGTACCTCTGAAGTATACATAGCAACTTTGTATTATTTTGCGAATAAAAGTTTTCACTATACATTAGAAATAATTTAGTTAGTACCGGTAATTAAAGTAAATTGGTATTTTCTTGAAAAAATTAGTATTATTATTTTAATTTAAATCTGTTTTTACCATATCGAATATTGATTTTATTACTTTTTACTTTTAATTGGTTTTTAGGTTATTTATTGGTGTGTCTTGTTTGTACGATTGGTAAACTAGGAGACAATTTACTATATTGACAAATTCTACGACAACAATAATATGTTAATGGGCGACTAGCGTACAATACACATTTTACATGAATGCATTTATTACAATCCCATAGTAATTGTTT
The DNA here is from genome assembly GCA_947310385.1 of Nephrotoma appendiculata. Lineage (NCBI taxonomy): Eukaryota > Metazoa > Arthropoda > Insecta > Diptera > Tipulidae > Nephrotoma > Nephrotoma appendiculata. Next base: position 82,501,096 of record OX371224.1, on the reverse strand, counting down.
CTGTTGGGGCACCGAAGCTTTCAAAACCTATACTTTAATGCCATATTTTAAAACTGTTGTATCGAGTATCTTGGTAAAGTTAATTCGCTTTTGACGCATTATAAGTTAAGGTCGCTTTTGACGCATTATAACCTTTTTTGTATTTTATTAGAATATGATTAGTTCACTTTTTATTTTGAAATAGCTATTACCCGTCAAAAATGACGGAAGTACATTTATGCTGTGTGCCTGACGCCGATTTTTTTTGTCTAAATTTCCGACCAACTAAATTGACCGTTAGTTCACCCAGGTATTGCTAGATGTCTCTAATATTTATAAATCAAAATTTACCCGATATTTAGTTCTAAACTGCAAACTTAGTTTCGATTTATCAATTACTGGTTAGAAATGTTTTCTAGAATGTTAAATTTAAGTTTATATAGCAGATTTTCATTAAACATCGGATGCGGTTTGTTTTGTGCCATCTTTGAACGAATTGTATGAACTAACCATCAATTTAGTTAGTTGGAAATTTAGACAAAAAAATCGAGATGAGGCACACAGCATTAGACTTTGCTAACATTATAATTAGTATTCGAATTACTTATTTCACGTCTTTATTGTCTCGAGGTCTGAACTAGATCTGACGTAAATAAAAATTAATACAATGGATGACCAAAAATTAATAAAATGAACTTCTACTTTAATAATCCTTTATTTTGTATATGATGAGGGCACCACATTCCCTTTTTTAGCGATAGCGTTGGGGTACTTGAACTTTCCGCTTCGGTCGATTCGTTGCTGGCGATGTTTCTTTCAACTGCTGATTGTTACTAGTTTGCTGATTCGTTGTTTGTGGACTATCACATCTCCATTCCCGCTTGATTTTTGTATGTCAAAGAATTCACCAGCTGGCGTTGTAAACCGGTCTTCCTTAAACGATAATCAAAAACCCAACATTATGATTGGCAAGTTGTCAACCCATGCATCATGTCCCAATGCTATGATTCATGGTTTGAGTATTCTATGCCACCTTTCCGTTAGCCCGTTTGATTGCGGATGATAAGGCGTCGTTTGAATTCCATCAGCTCCAATAAGGTTATAAAGTTCTCGCATTATGAAGAATTCAAATTGCCTATACTCTGATCGGTTGTAATATATACTGGACATCCAAAACGAGCGATCCAACAGCTAAAAAGTCCACGTGCGACATACCACTTAATCGAACCGCTTATGGCCAGCGAGTAAAATGGTCGATTACGGTTAAACAATCCCGATAGCCATGTTGTAATGGTCCAATGAAATGGGCTAATGGTTTTGTCTAACTTCTTGCGGAAACAAGCGGTATATGATCCGTATAAATTCGGCTTACTCTTCCTTCCAACATGTATCGAAAATATTGACACTTAAATACATTGCCAAAAATTCTCAATCATACGTGATGTATTTTTGTTGGGTATCGGTAAACTTCTTCGAAAAATAACCTAAACGTTCGAAATTTCCATTGGCGTTTTGATGCAAAGCTGCTCCTGCAGTGCAGCAAAGTTTGATGCATCTGCATGTAATATTCCACGTTATGTTCGGTATTAAATTTATCTACTATTCAAAAATCGGTGTCGCAAAAATATAAGAAAAAATTAACGAGTTACGACTGTTATTTTTGTCGAGGATACCAATCTGGAAATTCAGCCGTGTTATCTTGCTTAACACGTTTGCGACCGGTTAGGATATACCTCTAAATGTCATAAACATAAACTCGTACAGTCCAAGTAGAGTAGTGATGGCTATTTTTGGAATGTCGTTCGGATGAATTACAACCTGATGAAATGCTTTGGGGTAAATCTATTTAGCTGAATATTGTTTTTCCACTAAGAATACTCGTGCAATTGTGAAAATAAGGTATTGGATACCTATCAGGCATCGTTTAAGCATTTAAATTGCTCCAATGGTCGGTTCCATCAAATTCCCACTCGAAATGTCGTCGTACACTTAGATCTATAGTTTAATTCGTTTTTTGCGATAAACGTTTATCGCGTTGGCGGTACTACGAATACATCTAAACCCAAAATTTGAAGTTTCTGCTAATCTCCGGTCAACCGCCGACTCGATTCATTCTAATTAATTACTTCTCATCGTAGCCTATTTCTGATAACGACAGGGGCTACGGCAATTAAATGATTATTGGCCTAATTGTTGATGATACCAATGCCGCTTGATGTAAAATTTCGTGTACGTGATGGAGATCAAAATGCACTTCGGCTGCATTCCGTTCTAGGCCATAATTTCTCAAATTTCCTCGATAATTGTGTTACTTCGAGTCGTAATCCCTGAAGACTTGTCAGTTTTAGCGATTCTTGCTTCGTTTCGTTATCGGGGTCGACTGAATTTACAGTACGCATTTGCATAGCCTCGACAATAGCATCGGCTATCTTAGTGCATGATCGGGTAAACGTTTGCCCATAACCTCTTAAGGGCTGAGTCACTGATTACATTCCAGGCTACTCTGCGCATTTCGTCAGAAGTTGACTATAGATTTCATGTCACCCAATGGCATTTCGAATAATAACCGGTTGAGTCGTCACTGCCGGCTTTTAGCAAAATTGACTAGTCGAGAAAACCATATATTATATTTTTTTGCCGGCCACGATGCCTCATACTGGAACTACATAGTTGCTGTTCATTTGTGATAACACTAATTTCGCAAATAATGTTGTAATTCCATTCTCGTATTCGTATAGTTCACCCTGTACCAATTTACTTTTGAAATCCCCTTTCGGATTTCCAGGTTGTGGGGTAGATTGCGAATAGTTGGTGGTTCGATGGCTGTCATTTTTGCGATGAATGGTGAACACTAATTTCGATTAAGAATACTTTATTTATTTGTACAACACACATTTTTGGGTTACACAATTTTTTTCCGCAACACACTGTACGCATGCGTTAATAAAATTTTTACTACTAATTTTTAACTTAATTTCATTAAAGCTTGAATATTCGCAAACTTTGTAATGCCAATTACATTAATTAGCGGTGACGCCATTGTGTTCAATGGAACGTTACGTTGTTCTTGTTGCTATGTTGTTGAGGTACAGGGCCTGGTTTGACAATTTTATAACGTTTAATAATTTTAATGGGTGTGTCACGAAATCCCGGTTTTCAAAATGCCACTTTGTCAAAATCTCATATTTTTTTATGAATCCCGGTTTTCAAAATCCCTATTTTCAAAATCCCGATTTTGTATCAAAAAATCAGGGTTTGAATTTTTAAAATTTGAGATGTGGGACAATGGGACTCTTAAATGATTTTTTGGCAAAATTCAAAAATGAGTTTACGATAAAGTTCTAGAAAATGGGCATTTCTTAATAGATTTTGTTGAAATTCAATACGTGCGATGGAAATGGAATTCTAAAATGATTTTTCGATAAAGCGGCCAATAGAGATGCAACTAGGCCATTCTCAAACCGATTTCGTTGAAATTCTATACGTGCAATGGAAATGGATTTCTAAAATAATGCAAGTACAAAATCATGCAATGACAAAATCTTACATAACAAAATAGTGCAATTATTTTTCTTTTTAATAGGTGTCATTAATAGATTCTATATATAATCCGCATCTGCGGACGCAGTGCGACATGTTTGTTGATCCCGGCTCCTACGTTCCCCGAAGTTCAAATCTAAAGCCCCTCGGAGCCCCACGGCGTGTCCGTGAGAGTTATCGAAGCCGTCAGACTCTACAATTATTGCATTTCAAAATGTTGCAGCCTTGGTTTTTTCTAGTAAATTTTTGGGCAAGATATCTTATTTTTTTATGTTAAAATACACTTATGGACAAAAAACAGACGCATAATCTGTATTTTTGAAATTACGAGTAGCTTAATAATTGTTTTTGTAATTAATATGATAAAATCTACTTAAAGGTACTGTTCTCACTGAAATACACATGCATTAAAAAAATACTACCATTAGTTTTGTTGAATTCAAGTTTAGCACAAATTTGAGCATTTTGGCTGTTCAGTCTAAAAGTTTATTTACAGTGAATTGTTATTTAAATTATACAATTAAGTGTAAGAGTAAGGTTTTTCATTAAAAACAAATAAAAATGAATAACTTGTCGGCCGGAAGAAATCATTTGAGTGTTGAGGATTGCGTGAGGGCCATTACATTAGTTGAAGAAGGAAGAATTCAGTCTTGCACAACTGTTAAGAGTGGACCAATCCACAATATCAAGAGTGATCAAACGATTCCAGGATAATGGACAGTATCATCGTCGTGCTGGTAGTGAGAGAAATCGATGTACAACACTCACTGAGGATAGGTATATTAAATTAATTTGCTTGAGAAAACGGTTCGTAACTGGCTGTAGCATCAAATCAGACCTAATCGGACCCCGAGATGCACCCATTAGTGAAAGAGCCGTGCGTCGACGAATTAAGGAATCCAATTTGACTGCAAGAAGGCCAGTCTTGTGTTTAGAGTTGTCTACAGCACACCGCAGATCTCGTTTAACATTTGCTCTCGAACATGAAAACTGGACAATGGAACACAATGGGCCAATGTTTTGTTCTCCGACGAGTCTAGATTTTGCCTTGGATCATCAGACCATCGTATGAGAGTTTATCGTCGGCCATCTTTTTCGATTAAATTTTATTTAATAATAGATATTTTGTTGAGAATTCCCCTTATAAATGAAGCAAAAACAATTATGCGTTTTTTTTGTCCATAAGTGGCCAGATGTGGCCAAATTATTATCACATTTAGATATGTATTTGGAAGATTATTGCTTTAAACAATTAATTTTTCAAATAAAAGTTTTTTTTCTGATAACTATATTTATTAATAACTACATGTTGAACATTCCTTTAGCATTTTTTAATAATTTTATCGTACGGGGCACTTCACTTATTGCATTGTTGGCTTTGGTGAGTAGATCGGCGTCATTTTCCTACACTTCTTTCATCGCTTCGATCAATTCTGATTGGGTGCGCGGGCACCTTTCTGCTACTTTTTCTTTAAGAATATCCCAGATATTTTCGATGGGATTCATATCTGGCCTATTCGCTGGCCAATCAAGGATTTGGATGCCGTTAGTCCTTAAATATTTGGTGACTTTTTTGCCGTATGGCATGGAGCCTTGTCATGCATAAAAACTCCGTCCCCATTGAATTTTTCATTCATAGTCGGTACCAGTTGTGATTGCAGAACATTTAAATATTGATTCGCGTTCATTATCCCGTTAACTATACAAGTGAGAAGAGTCCTTTTGCTGATATTGCAGACCAAACCATGACTCTAACTGGTTGTTTGACCTGCTGTTCGACATAGGAAGGTAAATATTCTTCTCCTTTTCATCTACGAACGGTCCTGGACATTGCTAGTGTCAAAGTCATCATAATCTCTTGTTAACTTTGTTGATTCTTCTGTACCAGCAAATAGTTCTAGCCCAGACTCAGATGATTTAAATAAATTTCACACTATGGAGCCTAGTATTAATTCATGTTTCTTTTCGCCCACTTCCTGCAGCGAAATATCGAATTTAATTTCAACTCTCAGTAATACAAAGGGTGGTGGTTACGATAACATTCGTAATGTGGTTCTAAAGAATTATTCGCCAATTTTTTCACAATTACTATCTGATCTATTTAATGTAGTTTTGGAAACCGGTGTTTACCCCGATTGTCTTAAAATTGCTAAAGTGACGCCAATCTTTAAGTCTGGAAACTCCAAAATAGTTAATAATTATCGTCCATTTTCAGTTTTGTCTGTATTTGAAAAAATTTTAGAAAAAATTATTGCTAACCGGATGATCGATTTTCTAAATAAATCTAATTTTTTCTATTCTCGTCAGTATGGGTTTCGACAAGGTTCTGGTACAGATTTGGCCCTAATAGACATTACTGATCTTCGTAAAGCTTTTGATTGTATAGATCACAGTTTACTTCTTCAGAAATTACAAATTTATGGCTTCCGCCATTCTTATCACACAAACTTTTAGAAAGTTACCTTAGTAATCGAAAGCAGTTTGTGATTTTAAATGGTGTAAAAAGCTCCACTCTAGGTGTAAACTGTGGTGTTCCTCAAGGGAGTGTACTTGGTCCTTTGCTATTTTTAATCTACGTAAATTATATGGCCAATTTACCGCTCACGAGTGATATTAGACTGTTTGCTGATGATACGGCCCTCTTTTATGAATCCAGGGATTGTCAGGTAGCAATTTCACAAATGAGGGATGATATTATTTTACTTTTAGATTTTCTGAATCTGAACAAAATATCAGTAAATTTTAACAAAACGAAATATATAATTTTTCACTCCCCACGCCTATGGCACATTGATTTACCACCACTTCGAGTTGCAAACTGCACCATAGAGCGAGTAGACAAATCCAAGTACCTTGGCGTAACACTCGACAAGCATATGACGTGGGATGACCATATTAATTCTATTTGTATTAAAGTTTGCCCTTTTATTTGCTTGATTAAACAACTGGCTGATTTTGTTCCAGAACATGTGTTAAAAAAATTTATTTCTCATTTATTCATACTCGATTCTCATACGCCTCTTCTTGCTTTGGCTCAGTCGTTGCTGTAAAGCAATGTTTACACTGCCTCACCTGTTTCCTACTGTAGAGCTCCATCGCACACTCCACATCACTAGGCATTCTTCCAATTAAAGCAATTTTTGAGATGTATGTGTCGATCTACATGTTTAAGTGTCTGCACATCCCATCTTTACTTGCGTCTATACAATTCGAATTTCGAGGTCATGGCTATTCAACCAGAGGTTCTTGCCAGTTGAAGTGCCTCCAAATTAAAACGGAATATAGCAGAAAATCATTAACATTTATTGGGCCATATATTTATAATAAATTACCTGAAAATATTAGGAATGCTGTACATATTTTTATGTTTAAACGAATGATAAAATCTCATCTGCTATCATCAGTTAAAGATTATTTGTGATTAATAAAACCAATCATCATTAATTAATTAAATTTAATTATATTGTTATATATTTGTATTTTATTGTTTATTATGCGTAATGTAGTTTTAGTCACTATGACACTATATGCTGTATATGTTTTGTACCATTCATAAGTGTGAATGACGAGCTTTTAAAGGACATTAAATCCATTAGTTGTCATTTACACTTTTATGATTATTATTAATAATAAATAAATAAATTTAAATTTAAAATCTCGTCACTGAATACAATCTAATCAAGAAATAGATAAAGATAAAGTTGAAAGAAACATTTATTGAAAAGTGTAACTTTAAAATATTATTAAAAGAAGGACTTTTATTATTTGTACCTATTCCCAGCCCTCTCGAAACCATGTAAAATGTCCATTTGCCAATGTTTTTCTTTGTTGTATAATCCTAGCATTTAACCCTTGCTTCTTGCTAGATCGTCTTGCACATAGTCCATATTGAAAAAGTCTCCGTCTCACTGTTCTCTCCAATATTTCCGCACCAACGTTACGCATTGTACCCCTCAGAGACTTACTGGATAACGTTCGATCTTTAGCTTTCCGCATTAAAAATCTGTCCTGCCTGACTTTTGTTTTAGGATTGCCACCACATTTTCCTCTTCTTCTGGGACTTGTTGAAGACTGAGATGTTATTTTTTGCGAAAATTTGTTGACGAATGATCAGCTCACTCCTGTTTTCTGGGATATTTGCGCATGCGTATACTCTGGTTACAGCACTGATGTTCTTTGCTTTACCCATAATGAATTTCACTAATATTCCAAAAACCACTTTCACTTTCACTTTTCAAAGTCACAAACGAGAGTGAAATTCTTCAGTAACTACCTATAGGTGTCATAAAATCAAAACAATTCGGAGGTCAAAATAATTAACAGGACAATAAATACTCTGAGTTCATATTTTGTCGAAAAGTGTTCACAGGTATTAATGACTCATAAAAGGCGTATTTTCTTGATATATTAAATTTTTATTGCACGAATTCCTTGGATTGGTCGATATCTACCATAATGACGTGCCAACTATACAATAGGTTGTAGTTCGGCCTTTGAAAATCACATTACCATGAATTTCGTATGAGGTGATAATAATTTGGCCACATCTGTATATTATTAGTCCGGCCGGCCCGAATTTATTAAAAATATTTTTCAAAATCAAGAATTTAGCTAGAAGAAAAGAAAACCGGGATTTCGTAGTACACCCAATTTTAATATATTTATTTAAATAGATATTATTAATTTATAAATTTAATTTGATTAATTAAATAATTTAAATTTTTCTTTATTTTCCATTATATACAATGGCCGAGTGGAGTGGAGTGTGTATGGCATGGTTGTTGCAAGCGCAAGTTGTGTTGGCGATTTACTTTAGCGTACGGTTAGAGACCAACTGAATGAAAAAGAAATGTTGTTAAATAAATTTGTTCGTTTTGCTTTGCTCGTATTTCTCGAGTCGCATGCAATAAATCAAAAGTACTGAATTTATGATTATACAGTCAACTCTCCTCTAACGCGGTATTTTTATAACGCGATTTCCATATAGCGCGCAGTGAAAATTGGAACTGTTCTCCAACAACGCGACGCGATCTCCTTATAACGCGTTTTTGGCAAGCGAATTAAAAAGCGTGGATGGCTCAAGAATTATTTAAGGATTGATTTTATAATTGATTGAAATGGAAAGCTTTATGATTGAAAAAAATCTTAATTTCAAAGTTTTGTTGATCGTTGATAACGCCAGTAGTCATAGTAAGGAGCACCCAAATGTGAAAATTCATCCTAACTTTCAAAATGTATTACATACGGAAATTTCTTGAAGCCATTTCAACAAATTAGAAGATCAAGAAGGTAAACCTCTCCTTGAAGTTTGGAAAGAATTTTATATTTTAGATTGCACCCGAATAGTGTCATTAGCTTGTACAAAAATTAAACAATTAACACTAAATGCATGTTTGCAGCCTTTGTTACCTCAAATGGTTCAAAAGAAAAATGATATTTTAGATCCACTAACAGAAATAGTAAAGATTGGTTCTACTTTTGGCAACGAAGGATTAGCAGATAAACACGTACAAGATATAAAAGAACTGCTTCATGAACAGAGTTTAAATGAGGAAGATTTGGCAGAATTAATTGATGAGTCTACATTCAATGCATGTGTGGAGGAAGACACTAATAACAAATTCGTTTCAAACTTCAGTTATGATTTAAAAAAGGACTAGATTTGGCTAAAGAATTAGAATGCCAAATAACCCAAAATGACCCTCCAACCATACGCAGTGAAAAATTTAAAAAAGAATATCAAAATCGCTTGGCTCCATATAAAGAGGAAGAACTACAAAATAAAACTACATTTGAAAACGAAGAAGAAAATTTGCAAAGTGAGGAGGATTTTCAGTCAATTAGAAAAAAAAAAAAAAAAAATAGTCGGCTAATATTTGACAGTAATGTTGAATAATACATAACACAATATGCAATGTATCATTTTAATTTTTTGTTGGAAGTATTTTTTTTTAAATTTAGTTTTAAATTTTATGAATTATGAATTATATGCAATAAATTTAGATTAAAATATCTAAATAAATTATATAATCTTCGTCATTTTGTAAAATTCATTCATGAACCCTATTAATCTCAACCTGATAATATAATTTAAGAATGCTTTTTTATATAGGTTTATTTGTGTACAATTTATTTATTTCTAAGATTCCATACAACGCGGTACGAATTCATTAAATTTATATTAGTTCTCAGTTTCTTATAACGCGTTTTCCATATAACGTGACAGTGGTTTCCATATAACGCGGTACGAATTAATCGCGTTATAGGAGAATTGACTGTACCAAAATTTCAGCAACTTTACACTTAATTTGCAAGATAAATGGAAATAAATTTGATGGGGCTCATAAAAATAGAATTTTGCAGGACCTAAATCACAATTTTAAAGAATGCATATGCTTGCATAGAGGCAGTAGCAAGTTAAATCAAATAATCTCGAACTTACTCATATCAAAACTAGATTCTACGGGTTTATTTGAATGTAATCCATGAATAGCCAACAATGTCATTTTAAAAATAGTAGTTAAGGATCCACAATATTTTGTTTACCAAGCAGTGTGATTTTAACTGTTTAGTGCCTCTGGTACTGTTATTGAAAAGGTTTCCAGAAAATAACACTGTGCTTGAATTGCGAACTTTTTTTTCGTGATCAGCTGGGCACCCAGGGGGTAAACCTAATTCGAGTATGCTGAGTTCAACGGTGCTAGTCCCATTTCAAAGTTAGTCCCCATTTTTGAGATATCGCATTCGACATGTTTTGGCTCTGAGTCAAAATATACCCTCATTTTCACGTTGATAGCTCTTGAACCATTAAGATTTTCGTTATGCTTATTTCAGCAAATATGTTGCGCAGGTCAAGACCAACAACTTTGCCGAACATATCAAGACCGAAACGAACATTTTTTATCATTTTTAATCATTTTGTTGAATTTAAATCGAGTAGAATCGATCGAATAACCATCGCATCGACAAATATAGATACAATAGAAACTATTTAAAAGAAAGTTAATTCGATTCAGTTGATTTTATGGTGATTTTTCCTAAAATAAAAAATCCTTAAAAAATTAACATTTTTCTTCTCTTTGACAAAACAATGGCGTGCCGTTGCGATAGTGGATAAAAATCCTGGATTTTTCCATCCCATCGTTTTAACCAATTACATCACGTAAATTATACACGTAAGTAAATTAAGAAACATCTGCATCAATATATCAACCATCAAATGTCACTGCGCCATTCAATTACAGAAACATACGACGGATAAAAATCTCGTATTTTTCTATCTCAGATTATTTTTCAATTTTTTTCAACTTTTTTGTATGCAAAGTAGCGTGTCTGTTGCACGAGGTAAATGTTCGAGTGATGAAAGCCGAATTCAATTCACAAAATTTCTGTAGCCTGATTCTCTAAAAAGCAAGATAAAGTGTAAACGTGAAAACCATAGTAAGGTTTTCGATTTTACACAAATTACAACAACAATCCTGTTGTAATTTTGTTTATTTTTGCGTTTACACATTATCGTGTTTTTATAGAATCAGTGCACTGATATCAAATTTGTGCCGAAAAAAACAATTGCATTCGATTTGTCAACGATTTTACGGAATGTTAGTGCATTCAGCGCGTTGTTGTTGAACATTCCGAAAAATCGATGACAAGTTGTTGTGTTTGACAGCTATAAAGAAAAATGTAAACAAACGCGCCGAATGCACTAACATTCCGAAAAATCGTTGGCAAATCGAATGCGATTGTTTTTTTCGGCACAAATTTGATATCAGAAATTTTGTAAATTGAATTCGGCTTTCATCACTCGAACATTTACCTCGTTAAGAGGTTTTTATTTGATATCAATGATTTTGGTACGGCAAATTGAAAATGAATTGAATTGCGATTCGTTTTATTGTTGTCAGTCAAAACAGTTCACACACACTCGAAAGCAATTCATTTTTGATTCCTTAAACAATACAATAAAATATACATATTTTAGTGTGTTAGTTGGAAACAAAAATTAATGGTAGCTACCCTCTCGCTGATATTCCATCTTCATGCGATGGGAGGGAAGATAACATATAATGTATAAAGAAATCATCATACAGATTAAACAAATATCGGTTTTTGCAAGGAGACTGTCAAATGTTCAATGTTTTTGGTGATTTTTTCGATCACATCAATTTGTCAGTTTTTTCATTTTTTTTTGTTATTAAAAAACAAAACTGGTAAAAATTCTATTAGCAATGATAATAATATGACGTATTTATATTTGTTTCATTGTAATACGTTGATTCACAATCATTATGAACCGCAACGGACCGATATTAGGGTGCATTTGATCCAAAAAATGAAATTTTTTCAAAAAATTAAGGTGGCTTGTAAGTTATGGTGGTCAATATCTAAAATATACGAGTTTTCTGGGATAAACGGTTGATGTCATATTGTAGGTGAAGTTTGTGGCTAATAATCCTGAAAATATGAACCAAAAGTTTTGGGCTAATTTTTTAGCAGTTTGGCCGAATGTGGCCGGCCGATTTGGCATTTTTAAGTTTTTTGGCCAAAATGACCCTCAACCTTAAATTTTTATATGCTATTTGATAGCTGGCGTCAATACCTTTCTAACGATATGCATATGTCCGGGGTATGTCAAATAGGTTCAGCGCTGTGGGCGTGACCAAAATGGCCAAAAATGGGCTCAGAGGCCGGCCACGGCCAACATGGCGGCCAAATCAAAAAGTTGTAGAACAAAAGTTGCTTAGTTTTGCAAGTACTACAAACGCTGAAAATATGAGATAAAATGAAAGAAGTACGGACAAACAAACAATCGACCGCTTCGTGACAATAACTCCTATCTGACAAAACTGAATTGTTCAGGAAATTCAAAAACCTCGTAATCATTCTATATGTTTTCTCTGTTTTTAATTCGATTTAATTTTTTTTTTCTTGTTTAACAAACCTACGAGGGTATATCAAAAAGTCTTGCAATATCATATGAAAAAAAAGAGTGAGTGAGACAACAATATATTTTTCAAAACCATTTTTTGTCGCGATGAAACTTCTAGAAGAACATTTCAATGTAAATTTTACAGTTCGTTTGTTTTTGTCAATTTAGTAACAAGTGTTTTGAATTTTTCTTAAAATGAATGAAATTGAATATCGCGCCGTTATTAAATTTTTCTGTAAAGATGGACAAAATGCAATTTATATATTCAACTATATATCAAAAGTTTACGGCGAATCTGCACCATCATATGCCACAGTAACAAGGTGGGTAAAATTATTCAAAAGTGGTCGGGAGTCATTAGAAGACGACAATCGCTCGGGTCGCCCAGCAGATGCTATTAGCCATGAAAACGTAATTTTGGCCGAATCTATTGTATTGGAGGACCGGCGTATTTCTGTTCCACGGTTAGCGTGGAGACTTTCTCTTTCATACGGTACCACATATACTATATTACATGACAACCTTCACATGTCGAAAGTAAGTGCGCGATGGGTTCCCCGTTTGTTGAATGCAGAACAAAAAAAAATGCGTGTTCAAATTTCAAAGGCAATTTTAGATATGTACAAAGAAGATCCAGAAAATTTCTTGGATAACATAATAACAGGCGATGAAACATGGCTTCATCACTGGGATCCGGAATCCAAACAAGAATCGTTGCAATGGATTAAACGTAGTGAACCACCACCAAAGAAATTTAAAACTCAACCGTCTGCTCTTAAGGTTTTGGCAACAATTTTTTGGGATGCTGAAGGAAATTTGATAATCGTTTATATGCCACCGAAAACCACAACCACAGGCATATATTTCGCTGAGGTTTTGCGAAAATTGAAAAAAGCGATCCGGGAAAAACGGACAAGGAAAGTTAGGAAAAAAATCTTGCTTCTTCACGACAATGCACCGGTGCACAAGGCTAATATTGCTCAAGCTGCATTAAAGGACTGCGGCTTCGTGGGAATTCCGCATCCACCGTACAGTCCAGACTTGGCACCCAGTGACTACTTCCTGTTTCCCAATTTGAAAAAAACACTAAGGGGCCGAAAATTTTCCAGTGATTATGAAGTGCAGTCTGTTGTAAATGAATATTTTATGGAGCAAAAGAAATCTTTTTTTTTAGAGGGTTTAGGCAAGTTAATTGATCGATGTGACAAATGTATAAACCTTAAAGGAGATTCTGTCGAAAAATAAAAATATTGCTGTCTCACTCACTCTTTTTTTTCATATGATATTGCAAGACTTTTTGATTTGCCCTCGTATTTTAATTATTTGTAAGCTTGCGTCTTATAGTGCGTCAGAATTTCGTAGCAAAATCTCATTTTTACAAAATTGTCAGATAGGAGGTGTTGTCACGAAGCGCGGCGTATATACCAAAGCAAGATTATATAGTGACGTCACAGAAAAATTTCCAAATGTCAACTTTGGTCAAAATCATCCGTTTTGGACTTTTGAGGTGTCGTTGAATTGGTATTAACGTCTACAATCATAATTTGCTAGTTCAAAAATAATTAGGGCATTTTTTGTAGCAGTTGTATCTGAAAAACTAATTTTTTGGAAGTCGAACTCGTATATACAAGTTCTATTTCCAGCACAGTAGGTGCTTTCGTCACTCGTTTGGACTGCCGTCCAAAGTGGTAATTTACGTGATGTAATTGGTTAAAACGATGGGATGGAAAAATCCAGGATTTTTATCCACTATCGCAACGGCACGCCATTGTTTTATCAAAGAGAAGAAAAATGTTAATTTTTTAGGAATTTTTATTTTAGAAAAAATCAGCATAGAATCAAATGAATCGAATTAACTTTCTTTTAAATAGTTTCTGTTGTATCTAAATTTGTCGATGCAACGTTTATTTGATCGATTTTACTCGATTTAAATTCAACAAAATGATAAAAACAGTGTTTTTCGTCGAAATGAAAAGCAAAACAAAATTTGATGTGGTTTTTCGGTCTTGATATGTTCGGCAAAGTTGTTGGTCTTGACTTGCGCAACAACTTTGCTGAAGAAAGCATAACGAAAATTTTAATGGTTCAAGAGCTATCAACGTGAAAATGAGGGTATATTTTGAAATCAGAGCCCTTTTATCATGCTGCCGTAGGGTTGTTTGGCAGTGTTATTTTTGGCATAAAACCATGTTGGCTAAGTGATATGTATCGTAGTACCACGGCCCTAAATAAATTGCATATCACCAGTTTCAATAAACAAAATTGATGAAATAACGTTATACCTCTATAACATAAAATATCGTTCCGTGTTCCGATTTGAATGTTGGTGATACTCTTGTTACATTCCCATTCTGAAGAAAAATGCGTTATTGCAATGATTGCTTGAAAAGAAGGATCAGAGGAATTACCAAATTTTTGAAGTCTTTTAATAATATAATAGGTATGCCATTCGGACCGCATCCATCTCTAAAACGTTTCAAGAACGTGATTAATAAATTGTATTTAATTAGCCCCAAGTAATTTAGGAGGTTCTAGCGAAACTTGGCGAAAATGAGTGTACCGGAAGTGGTAGCATTAGCAGAGGTAACTTAAATTGAATGTGTGATAAAAAAAAATAATGTTTATTCGGTTTTAAAAGATGGGCAAAACTGATTATGGGTGTTCAAAATTAGAAGAAAAATAGGATCTCTTTCTTCCTGTTTAAACTCGTTCTTGTTAAATTTTTTAAGACTTTAGAATAGTTTTATAATTACTCATATTTGTATTTTTGTAATATACAATTTTTGACTTATATATACGCATAGTATTCTCAATCCTTTCGTACTTCACCACTATATTATCATACTCGTAGTAACCAATTATAAAAAAATTTGAAAAAATTTTAAGTAATTTTTTACGAGCATAAAATAAAATACAAATTTTTCATAAATGTTATTTATATTTCCGTTTCATTTGAGTTATTACTGCACAGTTTTTTTTTATTCAGCCTCTTAACAGACAAACAAATAAAAACCTAAGATTCTGATCATAAATCATTTTTATGAGGCTTTTGATTTTATTTGTATATACACAAACATAAATTTTGATTTGTTCTGATTTTTAATCATCTCTCCCGCATCTCTCTAAATGACATGTTAACAGTTTACTCGAAGTTCATAAACGTGCATTGTGATCTGAGACGAAAAAAGAACGGCATCATAAGGCACCGTAAAATTTGACGATCCATTTCGAAATAGCAACTCCATTATCATTAATACTCGAAGTATATATGTTAGGTACCTTGTCTGAAATTATTATTGTCTGCGTATAAATTTTTATTGCGCTATTGGAATAAATGTGTATAAGCTAGGGTATACCTATATTTAGTAACTTTTTGGTAAGTTATTATTATATCTGAAGAAATTCGTAGGGAGGAATCTTTTTGTTTCTATAATATGGGGGACGATATTTAAAGAAATTATTGTTCCTTTCATGTGATGACAAAATTTGTATTAAAAACTGTGTCTTATGCATTAACACCCTCAATTTTCTTTTTGTATTATTATTTTAAAGGCTTTTAAAGGAAAAATTATTGTTATTTATTTTAATTTTTTATGTGGATCAGGGTCGAATTTTCGGTGGGAGGATGGCATAATGTATGGCGGCACCCAATTATCATAAAATATATTGTATACCCAGCCATCCTACATCCAGTTACTAGTATTCCCTTTACAACTTTGTATCAAGCTAAAACTGTTTATCTGGCAGCAGTTATTTCATACTTTTGGCTGAACATATATATCTGTATATAGATCTACTAGATACGAGTATCTATAATAAAAAAGTTTTATGTAAATATTGTAAAACTAAAAAAATATCTGTCTGACATATTTCAATACTCTACAAATATTATGATGCCATTACCTATATTGAGTGTTTATTTATTTGCTGTATATGCTTTCTGTGTAGTGTATACATATCGCATATGTACCGAGTTATTTTTTTTGTTATCCTATTCGAAAATAATGTATATTTTATTTTATCCATCTATCAGCTACGAGCATATCTATTCCATATTAATATTATTTTGTATCGTTTTTTGTTGAATTCATATATCCAAAATCCATCCATTTGTCTATCAAACATATATTTTGTACATGATATAAAAAACAAATTATTATTATGTTTTCATATAATGTATGCATAATACATACATACATATCTAGATCATTGATGTTTTTACAATTTTTATATGGAGGCTTGTTGAATTTGTAATTTAAATAAATATGTTGTTTGCTAAGCCGTATATTGAATAACTGGAGATACAATATCTGCGTTTGGATCAGGATTTCATATGATTTGTTTCCAGTCCAGAATGCAATAACCCATAAATTTACTGACGTTATACTCGCTCGACGGTTTTGACAAAATATCAAATTATAATCTGCGTTTTTATAGAAAATATGGAAAACCCTCAACAATTTATCTCAAGTTTAAATTTGTAAATTTTTTTGAGTAAATACGAAAAAGACGGGAAAAGTTCGGAGCCGAACTTTACAAGCATTTTTGTTGCCTATAAAGGGTTCTATGCAATGTAATTTGCGTATTTCAAATATAACACCTACCCACATCCACCCACTCACATCCACCCACACCAACACCCACCTAACCCCATTTACACCCAGCCCAAACGTCCCCAATCAACAGCAAACCACCACACGTAAACATTATTATCAACCCCACCCACTATCCAATTCAAACCCCCAAAACTCATCTCACCACCCGCATCACCCTATACCGCACCACCCATCACCCTTTAACACCTCCATACTCACTCCCAACACACACTACCCACACAAACCCTCATCCCCAAAATTTCAAATTCCCAAACCAAATCCAAAACACCTCATTCCACCCCCTCCACCTCCCATACCATTACTCCTACCACCCCCATAACCACACCACCCACACAAGCCCACGTCCACACAAGATATAATTTTATTCCATATTCACATGCTCTATGACACCAAAATAGAATAGAAAACAAAAAAAATTCTAAAAATTTTAAGGAGGGGGTCAACAAAACCTTACATATCTCCGAACACCCTAATCACAGAAATGTCCAAATTAATAGGGTTCTTTCCCATGAATTGCTTGAACTTTTAGTGAAGAAATTAAGTTGATATCTCCATCCGTTCTCAAGTTGTCGTGGACAGACGGATAGACGGCAAACGGAAACCATATAGCATTTTTTAAAAAAAAAAATGCTTAAAAACACTGAAATGTTAAAACCTCATATGCAGCAGAAAACTTTATTAATTTTAATCTATAATTCTTTAAATTTCGAATTATTTGGGTGAATTTCGAAAATTTCTGTTAAATTTTCAACATAAATTTCCGACAGGCAATAAATATTTCTAACTATAAAAAGTCGTAACGAATAATATTTTCGGTCAAAAATTATACCACAATAATAAAAATTATTTTTTTTCACTAGAAGCCATTAGCCACTAGTTTTCAAGAATTTTCCACAAAGTTTCAAAAACTTGTTTGTTGGGCTATTCCGAGTTTTATTTACACTGCTCTCCAATGTTCAGCTTCATTTAATTGGATCTGGAGCACCAGAAGGATGTTTGAATCTCGAACTTTGATTTCCATTGTTCTCATTTTCTCAACTTATCTAAAATCAATTTTCTTTACTGTTCATTTTATTTTAATTTACTTCATTATTTACATGCAAGCATTTAATTACAAAATGTGATAATCAGAACTTCGCTCTAAAAATTGACAAACCCAGAAAACAACTAGAAATTTGGGATCGTAGATTTTCAGAAAGAAAATTGGTTGCAATACTAGTCAGGAACATGCTCTCAATATTCGATCTTCATTCGTCTTGTAAAAATTTGTTTTTCGGCATCATAAAAATCAAACAATTTTTAAACTTTTTCATAATCAGTGGAAAATTAAAATTGTTCTGATTTGCTTGAAATTTACGCACCAAGCCAGAAAATACACGCAAATTGAGAGTAATTTCCTTTAAAAAATTCTTCACAAATCCACTCATGCAAATATGCTGATCCTTCATTGATTTTGTAAAAAGTTGTTTTTTTACTAAAACTAATTTCAAGAAAACTAGACCATTTTTTACCACATAGTTTTTGGATTTAGGGCCAATTTAGGAATGATAGAAATTTGAAGAGGTTCTGTGACATTTTTCAAGACATTTACAATGATAAGCACGTATATATTCTATACCAAATAAATAATTTGACATCGGCACCAAGTGGTGGATTTGCGAACTAACGTGCTAGTAACAAAATTGTTGCTTTGTCCAGGATCTTTCAAAAGTTATGCCACATGATTATTTGGGAATGAGCAAAATGTAATGGCTCCCAGCGCAACAACGGTTGTTTTGAGTACTAAGGTGCTTCAACAAAACTTTTAGGATTCTTCAAGGCCATTTCAATAATATGTAACATTTATATATTTCATAGGATGCTAGTGTTAAGACGGTGTATTTGTGAACTAACTAATTCAAACGGTATGCCACATTATTATATTGGAATGAATAAAATGTGACTGCTGTTAGCGCCACAATGGTAGTGTTTAGTATTAAAGTGCTTTAACTAAATTTGTGCATTCTTCGAGGTCTTTTCAACAATATACGAGATGTATATTCTATAATGTATAAATAATTGACCACCAGTGCCAAACGGTAGATTTGTGAACTAAAATGCTGATAACAATTTTTTTGTTTTTCGAACTCTTTTCAAACGACATGCGACAATTTGTATTCTATAATAAACAGATAATATGCCAGCAGCGTTAAAATAGTGAATTTATGAACTGAAGCTGTATTATTAAAAATGTTGTCTGATCACAGAGCTTCCAAACAATTTGCTACACGGGTATTTGGGAATAATGTAAAGCAATATCGTGGTATTTGGGGTTATTTTGGTTGTTTTCCTATGCCAGGAACTCGACCTCCTTCAGGTACTGATCCCAAAAGCTTTTCAACTTTCCGAATTGCGGAAAAAATTCAAATCGCATGATTGAGATATCAGTGCTATTGACATCCAGATATCTAGATAGACAAACATAATGTCATCCGCACCTTTGTTGAGCTGGTTCCTCAGCTTGTAAAAATAGTAAAAGAATAAATGCCAAATTATGAGTTATTTATACGCTCTCGAAATGTGCAAGCCAGAAATTTAACCTCGTTCGGTTTGGCAGTGAAATGACTCATTTACTATGAAACCTTATACTATAGACAGTTAATTAAAGTTTCGACGAACCGCTAGTTAGTTAAACTAAACTGACGATTGGAACATTCTAAAACGTGTTTCATTTAATTGTGTTTGCAATTTAACAAAGTCATTTCTGTGAATTTCCAAGTCGATTAAATGTCAACCTTGTAATTTTTGGAAATGCCTCATCCAATACTATTTTAAAACCAAATAAGAATACAAAAAGCAATTGTACTGTATCTTGCGCTCTCATTTGCGATATCGTGACCCCGAAATGAAAGTTAGGTGATTGCCTTATGAAAATGTGTAATGTGTTTTTATGTTTATTCTAGTCACCTTAAAATTTCCCCGTCTCAAAATGACAGTGTTTAATGGCTTTTTTCGCTTCAAGTCACTTGTTATGACAGCGGAGGCACCGTTACTTTAGCAAAAAAAAAAAAAAAATCATGAGCTATGGCACTTCGAAAAAAAATCAAAGTATCATCATAGAAAAAATCAGTTTACCATAGATTTCTCATTTTTATAAATTAAGAAACAAAAATGCGCAATGTAAAGTCACAAATACAATCATGACATTGGAATTGTTAGAACTTTTTTACTCAATTCATTTTTATCTGTCGATTTATCAAAATGAGAAATCTATGGTAAACTTATTTTTCTATGGTATCATAGACCAAATTGATATTCAAACTAACTATAGCGATATTTCATTTGCCAATTTACAACAAAAATTGAGTTGATGGTATTGCAATTTCAATTCTATTTTTTAGTTACTGTGCTTGTCACTAGAGTTTTCCAAATTAATTTTTTTGTTCTAAATGTTGCCATCTTGTATATTTTATTTCGATTTTGCGTTTTGTATTGAGTTTTTTACAACAAAATAATAAATGTGGCATAGTGTATTGATGGATTATAATGGACTCATACAAAAAAAAAAATAAAATAAGAAATATCGCAAATGTCAAACACTACCAACTTTCAAAAACAAATCACGAGAACTAATTGGTTGCTTCTTTTGACCAAAATTTGAATTGAATACCAATTTCAATTCCTTGGTCAAATGAAATGACATTTATAACGAATTTAATAATGATGACATTGAATTTAAATTGCCACCGAATTTTTACTTTTCTGCAAGTCTTTTTATGTACTTAAAAATTCTGATAAATTCCACAATATAGCGATATACCATGTGGTGGTCGAGGGATTTACTTAGTTAAAGTGTATCACGACGTATCCTGCCAAGGTTGCAAAAAGCTATGAAAAATTGACTTGTGATAAAAGAACTTAAATTGCGGTATTCATCACCGACGCCAAGACCACAGGGATGATGCTGTTACCCCAACTGACGAACAGAAAGTCCAGCCTTCCGAAAAGCTGTGGGTCCTTTTAGATCATAACTTTTTTGTTTGTAGTCGTAAAGACAAAAAACTTTTATTGCATTTTGCATTGTGATTTTATTCTAAATAAATCATTATTTAATACAATGGGTTTAAGAAAAATGAGTTATGGGCTTCTCAATCCTAAAAAATGTGTAAAAGTATAAAAAATGTCTACCTTCTAAATGTATTACAAAAAAAACTAGAGATTGTTTTAAAATAACTTTTGTGTCATAGAAAACAATCATTTTATATTCAAAATAAGAGATACTTACTATTTTGCCGGGTCAGGTTTAAGAATATAACTTTTAACATAATGTTGCACTCGATAAAAGACGAGCTCTATACAAGCTTTTGACGACGATGCTGTCCGGTAGATAACCAACGAACGGTAAGAGAATACTTGGATGATTCATTACCAAACTCATGGATTGGTAGAGCTAGAGGTGGCCCCATTCCTTGGCTCGCACGGTCCCCAGACCTCACATCCTTGGATTTCTACGTTTGAGGACATGCTAAAGAATTGGTATACGCAACAAAGGTACCCACAAGAGAAATTTTAATTGAAATGATTCCACATTTGAAAAAATGAAAAATGAAATGCAAGTTCGCACAACAACCGTGGAGATAAGAAAAAGATACCTTGCATGCATACGAAGTGGAGGAGGTCATTTTGAACAAAATCTAATAAATGAAGTTGATAGGCAAAATAGTAGGTATCTCTTTCTTATTTTGACCACAAACTGACTGTTTTTTTCATAACTCATTTTTCTTAAACCCGTTGTATTAAATAATGATTTATTTAGAATAAAATCACATTGCAAAATGCAATAAAAGTTATTTCGTGTTTTTACGACCACAAACAAAAACTGATGACCATTTACAGGTGATATTTTGGGTAATTTAAAAAAAAATTTCCCACAAAAACGCTTGCTTCGATGCGTGCCAGGTGAGAATGGTGCTCGTCGTATATATTTAGATGCGATACGGTAACATCCATTATCGTGCATTCGATTGAAAATTTAGTGGTTCTACTAGACTTTGTTCTGTATGTTTTGACGAGGGCCCTATAGTACTCGATGGAGGTAGTCCGAGATTTTTTGTGAACTCTTTCCATTGCCGGGTCTGGATTGTGCTAGTCTAGAGGAGCCGGGTCTACAGGATATAGCCTCGCTGTTTAATAAAGTACGTGCTTAGAGTGGCTTTATTTGTTTGTTGCGCCGGCTCGTTTTCGCTTCTTTGGTGTTTGGGCTTCTTTAGATTTTGTCCTCCTTTGCCAAGCTTGCTGATTTTTCCCGTTTAAAGTAAAACTAAGTATCGTAATCATGAATATTTTCGACCTCGCGGTTTTTGCAGATTCACCATTCCTTATTCCATCGAAGTCCGAAAAAGCAGTTTTCGAGATATTGTCTGACTGTTTGTCGCTCTATCAGTTTTTATCTTCTCTACAGCTCCTGGAATCTCTGACTTGCATGAAACTACATAATAAAGCTATTTTCAAAAATTGAGAGGGCTCAGTGAAATTTGGCGGAAATAGGCCGATCAGAAGTGGCATCTTCCATAGAAGTTTTTGGTAATAAATTGTCATTTCACCAAAATTCGGTCACTCTTCTGCCAAAATAGGCTGAATGACTTGGATGAACCTTCCAGATTAAGTTTTTTTTTGTTGTGAAATTAGCAAATTCCTCAGAAAATTTAAAGGAGATCGGTGTACCGAAGTGGCTGCTTCCATTGGAGATTTCTCGTTTTTTGGTAATGTTTTATAAAGTATAACATTTTCGGACGAATCGATTAGAAACAAAACGATTTTAAATTAAATTTGCAACAAAACTGCAATCAATTTCCAAAAATTAAGCGGAAATGAACTAATTTTGATAAAAAGCCTTTTTTATAGATTTTTTTTTTGCAAATATTTTGAAAAAAATATATCATTTTCAAATTAAATTTGGAAAAAATTAGTTCGTGTTCATTTTCTGATAATTAGGGGGATATGACGATTTGTGATAAAAAAAACTTTTTACCAAAATTCTGCTAAGTTTGTGTGTTATCTTTAGAAAAATTTGTTCTCCAAACAACCTATTTTATTTTTTGATTATGTTAGAGAAAGCCGACACAGGTTGAGATGATGAGATTACGAAATATACCCACACATAACACATGGCACATTGATTTTTGGAATCGACTAACCGGAAGAATCTTATAGTTTCTCTTCTCAAGAGAACAAAGAAAATTATGCGATAGGAATGATAGGAATGAAGACGTAGGTTTTTTTTTTTTATTTTTCAACGGAATCTCCATTTAGATCGATACATTTTTCCTAACGTTTCTGCCATTTCTTTAACCTCTCCAAAAAAATACAATTTCTCAAACTCTTCAAAATACGCTTCTGTCCCGGCGATAACCTCCTTGCGCACTTTAGTTCGGCGATCAGTGAGGATCATGTCGTGGCCTCTCATCAATATCTCACGGTTGTCATAGATAGTAAAGGGTCCCGGTGACAGCATCCAACTTCGCTTTAATTCCTTCCCATATTTTTCCATCCAAAAATAAAAAGCGAATTACGGATCGATATTGCTATTTTTCTATTTTATTGAGATTTACGAAACACGAGTGATACAACTGGCGCCAAATAAAAACTAACCTGTGAACTAATGTAGTAACGTCATCTTCCCTCAGCAACGCCACCTGTTTTCAAACACGGGTACTTATTGAATAACCCTCGTATACGAATTAAATGGGAATCTTACCAATTTTTACAGTTTTCTTTCAGTCGCCGTAGTGTTCCAGTACAGAGTACTCGCGTTTTACGATTCATACCAACCCGAAAAACCAATATACTTTGCTGTTATAACCTTTAAGTTCCTGGATCGAGAGGCGACGGTTTATTTTTAAAAAATTTCATTTTGCAGTGTGGCGGGCAGTCGAAGATAATTTTGTGTCTCGAGATTTTGTCCTCCCCGATACTGTTGTGATATCCACTATCGCTTCCGTGATATGGTCTTGGACTGCTAGCATTTGAGACGTTTCTAGAAAAACTTCCAGAAAATCTTGGTCGGTGATTGTAAATCTGATATCCTTCAATGTGTTGCTGTAACGGGGCTGTTGTTGGTACTTTGTGTTATTCTGATTCTTTTGTAATTTGAGTTTCGGCCATTTTCAAGCGTTAGGCATAGAGTAAAGTAATATTTATTTATTTAATAGTAATTTATTTTTTCTGTGCGTTAGGCTTGTATTTCATTTAACCATGATGGGCTCTTAGGACTGGAGTCGTCTGATCGGTTTTATTTACCAGTTATTTGGACAGTCCTGTCCTTGATTTTAATTTGACATTGTAACAAGGCGTCATCGTAATAATATACCGTTTGTTTTTAAAATGTGTTTGTCGTTTCACTAAAGTGTATCCTTCATTTTTCTTATCTTACAGTTCTACAGTTCTGTCTAGGGACATTATTAGCTTGTGCTGGGGAATAGTTACCGGTGATTGTCCTAGATCGGGTTTTCAATCAAAGCTGTTATAAGAGGTAGTTGACCTCCGAGATTGATGCGTTTGGAGAAGTTTTTCATGGTTTTTATTGTCAATACCATTAAATAAATGTTGTATGTTCCCGTATTCGTTCTGATCCCGGATGATATTGAGAACAACACATAACTGCAATGTTTGGCTTCAACTAATTTTGCTATGTACATTTTAAAACCTAATTATATGTTTTCAACATTTTGTGTTAATTTGCAATTGTACAACAAAAAACGGCAACCCCAAAAATTTCTTAAAAAATTATTCTAGATTTTATTTCAGATTTCATTTACTCTGGATTTTTTAAATGCCTGATTTGCGAACATTATAAGGCATGGTTAAAATTGAAATATATTAATTCATCAGTTAATTTATAACGTTTCAGAGCTTTTTAGGATTATTAGGATATATATATATATATATATATATATATATATATATACGTTACACTGCACACATCCTTTCCATTACGGTCGACGTTATAAGCGCCCTTAAATCTTGAGTACATCTTTATACGATATAATTCTAAGCATTTTTTCATTCCTGAAAATATATAATATAATCCTCATAACTATAAAGCATTTTATTTTACAATCGTTCCTATTTTATTTTTATACATCGTAATCAAAAGAAACTCCATTTTTAAGAATCAGCCAAATATACGACTTTACTGTATTCCTCACATATGTACGAGTCCCGAATTGGTAAAAACACAAAAAATGTAAGAACCGAAATCATAAAAATCTGATTCCAAGCAGCATAAAACTATACAAATATAAAACATAAAAATAAGAAAAGAATTTTTTTCGACATTTTCAAGAAGAAAAAAGCGAAATAAAAATCTTTAACACCCCATAAATTTTGGATGCACGTAATATACTTAAGTTTAATTTTTTACTATAAAAAAGCTCTCGTATTTTAATATAAAAAATTCAACGATTTACGTAACGTATTCGTATTCGTACATAAAAAAATAAAAAAAACTTTGGAAAAATATTGAATAATAAATTAAAAGCCAACCGTATCCCACCCATCCTTCCTCCAAGTGGATAAACAATAATTGTTTTACAAAAATTCATTCGAATTTATTATTATTTTTTTATTTAAACAATTAATAAATTAATTGTTTACATTTCTGATTATCGCGACCGAACACGACCAATCCAAAAACAACAACCCGTTCCATACACAAAAAAATATTTATGTCCTAGATCTCAATCGAATGATAGACAAATTTCATGTCAAACAAAATTGAATACATTTTATAAATTTATATAGGAAGGAACACAATATGGTTGTTGGTTTATATACAACGTACGATATGTAGCTGTATATACTGTAATTACATAAAGTCACGATATTTTATTATTATGGTTATACATATCAAACAACTCATCTAACCAACCAAACCGTATACGAGTACTATTCGTGGTATATAGCGTCGATGGAATGGTGAAATCTACCCACATACATATTTTATAGATATTTACCAATGGTGGAAAATGCATACAACAATTCACGCTATTTCAACATTTTTTGATTTTCTGGAAATGAAAAAAAAAAAAAATCTGCAATAGTAGATATAGAGATGAAGCTTTTGGAAGCCAATCTCGTCGTTATTTGGTGGATTACGTTTAAAGATTAAATTTTTATGATGATGGATCAATTTGAATGGATGGATTTTTAATTAATTTTTTTTTGGGACAGACGGAATTCTAAATTTGGATTATTTGTATATTGAAATTGATTACATTTTGACTGGGTAAATGGTGGCGAAATATTTTATCGGATTTATGATTTTTCGATTTTAATCCAGGGCCATCGCTCCCTAATTATATTGTGAAAGAGGTGGTGGCTTTTCCTGTTGCATATAAGTTTTGATAGGGTGCGTAACGAAATCCCGGTTTTCAAAATCCCGCTTTTATTTTATAAATCCCGGTTTTCAAAGTCCCGGTTTTGTATAAAAAAATCCCGATTTTTAGAAAATCCCGGCTTGAATTTTTGAAATATCCCGGCTTGAATTTGGCATTTGGCTAAAGGGGACTCTTACATAATTTTTTGACAAAATTCAAAAATGTGTTTGCGATAAAGTTCTAGAAAATGGCTAATAGGAATGGAATTTGGCCATTTCTTAACACATTTTGTTGAAATTCGATACGTGCGATGGAAATGGGATTCTAAAATGATTTTTCGATAAAACGGTCAATAGAGATGGAACTAGGGCATTTCTAAACAGATTTTGTAGGAATTCTACACGTGCGATGGAAATGGATTTCTAAAATGATTTTTTGATAAAGTTCTTAACCCCCTTAATGACCAACCCCGAGATATCTCGGGACATACGATATGTAGTTTAAAAAAAAATCGGTTCTTAAGGGGTTAAATATGGCTATCGCTATGAAACGGCGAATAGGGATGAAACCTGGCCATTTTTTAACCGAATATGTCGAAAATCGACATATGGGATCAAAATCCCATTAATCGATGATGTTGAAATTCGTCACGTGCGATGGAAATGGGGTTCTTAAATGATTTTTTGATAAAGCTCTGCATATCTGGACAAAAAGGGCAATATATTTCAGAACTTAGTCAAACAATCATTTTAGAATCTTATTTCCATCACACAAGTCGAATTTTATCATAATCTGTCAAGAAATAGACAAGTTCTGTCGCTAATGGCCATATTCTAGAGCTTTAGCAAAAAAC
This sequence comes from Nephrotoma appendiculata, assembly GCA_947310385.1. NCBI lineage: Eukaryota > Metazoa > Arthropoda > Insecta > Diptera > Tipulidae > Nephrotoma > Nephrotoma appendiculata. The sequence goes on along the minus strand of OX371224.1, from coordinate 82,473,823 downwards.
CGTCCCTATCGACCGAATTCTAGAACTGTATCAAAAAATTAGTTTTGAATTCGAATCATTTACTTAGAATAAAACTGCTCCTTTATTCCCGACATGTTTTTGAACCCTTCTCTTCTGGAATTGTTATCTGTATGCCCGCGATAGTTATTGAAGCCTCTACAATTCGGTATGATATAAAGGGCTGAATGTCGTAGGACCGAATGTCGAAGGGCGTAAATACGAAGGGCGGAATGTGTCGAAGGGCTGAATGTCTCGAAGGGCCGCGTGTGTGTAAAACACAAATGTGCCAAAGGGGTTACTTTTCGTTTTTGGAAATATAATTTTTTTAATTTGTTTAAGAAATATTTCTTAATTTTTTTTTCAATCAAATATTTATGAATTTGCTTGATACAATTTTCCTTAGCCAAAATGTGCCACTGACTAGATACGTGGAATTCTTTCCATTTTATAAGGACGATGTTCGCCATTTAAATATACTACGCATTTATAAATGATAAATATAGGCATACCAGTTCGATCAGTTCGATCATACCAGGGCTCGCAGGAACAGTCTAATAATCAGCCTAAATTTTCTCTATTTTAAGGATATCTGTTTTTTCAAAATCAGTTCAATTTGTTCGTCAAGGTCGATATCAAAACAATTTTGTTTTTCAAATAATTTGTAAATCATCAAAACCTTAGTTTACTGCTTATTAAAACCCTAAATGTTGATTTATGTTATCCGTTCCTTTCAGTTCCTATACACATATCGTGTGAGACATGTTGTTGTAATTTGATGAGAAATTGGGGTTCAGTTTTTTCCGACTCCGACTCCGATAAAGTAGCACCGACTCCACGAAATCGCCTCCCGCCTTTGACTTCGATGCCTTGGTTTTTTGGGCAAGATATCTTATTTTTGGGTCTCATTTGAAACGTGATATTTCAAAACGCAATATAAAATAATTTAAAAATCGATATAGGAGCGGGAGTTTAGGATAGGGTTATATCAGGCGGGTGAAGGGAAAATTTAATTTCAGTTTATAGGAATTTAAAAATCGATAGGAGCGGGAGCATAGGACCGGGTTATATCGGTATCGGGTTTCGGGAGTATAAGACCGGTTTTGAAATATCGCGTTTTGAAATATCGCGCTTCTAGCGGATTGCCTTATTTTTATGTTAAAATATTATTAGTCCGCCCGGCCCGAATTAATAAAAAATATTTTTTTCAACCTGGATTTTGAAAACCGGGATTTTGAAAACCGGGATTTCGTAGTACACACTTGATTGATTAATTGGACTGTTGGACTAAGTACTGGACAAGTGTCCTGGATAACCTCGGGCCTATTCATACCGCCCTTTTACATATATCAATGGGAATGATATTAAAGGTCTTTTTTAGAATGGAATGACCTGGTTTCAGACACAGCGATCGTACGACACAATACAACACAGTTCTAATCTAATATAAAAAAGGATACGGGGTTTTAAGGGTTAGTAATGGTAATTTGTTAATAATTCCTTCTCTGTGTTAGCAACTTAGAAGATTTCCTGAAATTAATGCTAAAATAATACTGATGATGGTTTAATGGACTCTATCCACTGTTCCGTTTACCTCACTTTTTTGAGATGGCGTAAGGTAAATTTGAATTTTGAGCGTTTTAATGTAATCCGGTACCATAGGACTGATAAAACTCGATTTATTCTCCGTCACCATTATTTTAGGTGTTGTGAAGTAATGCAAAATTTTGCAATGCTATGTAAATTTGTAGAACTTATGTATGCGGAGTCGATTATGTCTTTGTGAATAATCTCCGATGGATGTTGGTATCGGTATCTGTTGAAGTTTAACATTTTCGGGATGGCGATCGTATTAATTTAATTGTGTGACAAATTTCACAGTTTTGTATGTACTTCTTTTTCAGGTTTGCCATTTGTGGGAAGTAGTATTTTTCCAGAATTTGTTCTTTATTCTCTTTCCAATTTCGGTGAACCTTTTATGTTCTTCCTGAATAATCTTGAATTTATTCTCTCCATTATTGATGTTCTGCACAATTGTTTGGCGTTTTGTGAATATCTCTGGTAAAATTAGGATGCCTTCTTCCGAAATTTTCACCACATAGATTATATTAGGGTTGAAGGGTCTTTCTTTGATGAAAATCATTTTCCATCTCATAAAATGTCTGTGGTAATTTGGGTGAGGTTCTTCGTAGGCATAAACGTCTCTAGTTTACGTAAACATAATTCTTTAATTCGTTTATCGGTTGATAGTATGTTGGCCTTTAACTCTAATCTGGATAAGGCGTCCGCAACTTTGTTGTTACAAACGGGTTCCACCTTTTTAATTTCGCGTTATAATTTTTATTGCTTAATGAGAATGTCAATGGCTGATGATTAGATAATTAGATAAGCGGTCCAAAGCCCAGATGATGGCCAATGGCCACGGCTGCAGCATCTTCTCATTATCAGCATAAGCTTCTTTTGTATTGTTTAATGACCTGGAGTGGAATGTTTTTGGTTTATCTCTGCCAAGTGCGCCCTGTGACAATACTGATACAATTGCAGAATCCGAAGCATCCCTTGTTAATATGAACGGTTTTTCGAAGTTGGAAAGGTCATTATTTCTGTTTTTGACAATAGTCCTTTGATTTGCTCATATGTTCGAACTTTTTGAAATCGCTTTTTGATGAAACCGCTTCTTGAAACCGCTATTTAAATCCGCTTTTTGATACCGCTTTTGGAACCGCTTTTTGAAATCGCTTTTTGATGAAACCGCTTCTTGAAACCCGTTTTTGAATCCGCTTGTTGAATCCGCTTTTTGAAACCGCTTTTTGATACCGCTTTTGAAACCGCTTTTTGAAATCGCTTTTTGATGAAACCGCTTTTGAAACCGCTTTTTGAAACCACTTTTTGAATCCGCTTTTTGAATCCGGTTTTCGAATCCTCTTTTTGAAACCGCTTTTTAAACCACTTTTTGATACCGCTTTTTGTGAAATCGAAGTATTGATCGCGCTCAAGTGAATAAATAAACGTTCAATGTATGGTTTCCTGGTCATATTTATCCCCGATAGCCCCAACAGAATATTTTTATACTTTATCTAAGGATTAAATGGACCTAGTGCTTCCTAAAAATATTAGCCGCATGGATGACCCGGCCTGGAATAAGATTTGTGAAATTGAAGTATTGATCGCGCTTAAGTAAATAAATATTATTTGCAAGTTTGCAATGCGTGAACCGTTTGTTTAATAAATTAATTTTTTATAATTGATGCGAATAAAATTTTTATGTTAAAATTTTATGTTGGTAAATTCTTATTAATTTATTGTTTGGAACTTAAATTTATTCTTGTGTCTTGTTTCTCTTATTATTAATTATCTTATCTTATCTTATTATTAAATCAATATCATTGTTCATTTTCAATAATTTGATTGAATGCCTATTTATATTCAATTGTTGAATGATTTACTAATACTATTAAACGTTTTAGTTTTGGGAATGTTTTTGAATTTCTTCGTCACCGTTATTCAGAACCATTTTGATCACCTCGCCGCAATTTGTAGTGTGTTTTGTTTTGAAAAAAATTATTTTATAAAATTCACACAGAACTATTCCCAAAAAATAAATGTTTTCTGTTTAATAGTGTTGAAATATTTATGTTTATTAAGTTTTTTAAAATATTGTTATGAAGCTTCAATTTCTGAGTGTTTTTTCAATTCTTAGTATACTTAGGGCCACAGTGTATATTTTGTTATTTTAGTATAAACTTTACATCGATGTTTAGTACCAGAGCCATTTATGATTTTGAAGAGCCGTAATATCAGAGCCTCCTTAATATAAGAGCCGTAAGATTTCGCCATTTTTTTCCATGTGCTTTTCATAGAGGGGAAACTTTTTGTACTTTTTCATACCAACCAGTGTATTTTAGTATTTTTTTAGAAGCTTTTTTGTAAATGAAAACACAAATTCTTTGTTTGAATTTTCAATGTGAATGGTTAATTCAATGTTCAGGAAAAGCATATTTTAATATTGAGTCATATTATGTTGAGTTAACGGAAAAACATTTAAATTAGTCTAACACAATTTTTTTTTTTTTGTAGAAACAAGAATTTGTTTATGTGTATGTACAGAAAATCAGAAATTAGTATAGAGTGTTCCATAAAAAAGTTCACCATTATTTTTCCAAAACAAACGTTCGTTAAAGAAGGGTTTTAGAGTAGCAATGTAATATGGGGATTATTGTGTTTTGGGTTCTATTTCCACATTGTTGATGACAAACTTCAAAAACTGTTTTTTCGTTACATGTTAAAAATTTATTTTTCATCGCAACAAATTCGCAGCCTATATTGTTTCATCCTGTAGTATAAACAAAACAGAGCTTCACCAAATAAAAATATTGTAATTTGATAAAGCTTTTCGCAATTACTAAACCAGTTAAAAGATGTCGCTTAGTATAAATTTAAAAAACAATATCGGCAAAAAATTGCCTGCATAGACAGCTTAAAAATTAGTAAGATTATTAGCTACGCTGAAAGAATAACGCTTGAGCCTGATATTCTTTCAGTTTTAATTTACGTGTCAGGCAGAAAAATCACTCAAAAATTGAACTGTGACGAATGTACTATCAAATTATTAACCAATGTAGATCTTGATTATGATTTACCACCGGAGACAGTTTTTTATTTGCGTGACTTAGATCGTGGTGGCTAAAATACCCTACCGAATTCTTGACATCATTCGAAATATGTGTACACCAAATTTTTGAAACACTAACGTCTAAATCATTTCTAACGTCATTTTTAAATTCATGTAATCATCATGAATATTTTTATTCTGCTGTAATAGAATATATTAATAACTGTTATTTAAACATAATTTGCAATAAATGTGGTGGAACCGATTTTAAAATTTTGCAAAATTGCGCAAAAATTTGGTGCAACATTTTTTTGAATAATTATTGCAAAAAACAAAATAACGCAGTTCAGTCATTGAATCTTCTTTCCAAAAAGCGTAAATTAAATGTTTTAACTACATGAACTTATTTTTCTTTAGTTTTATTTGTTAATTGCTATTGTGATATTTTTAAGAATTGTTTAATAAAAAAGGTTAGTTGGAATTATTCTGATTATGACTGTAAGAAACGTTACTAAATAAGTTTACTTATCATTTTTTCATAATATGTATATTGTTATTGTTACTAAATAAATATGAATTTTTATTGTGAACATTTTTTTTAATTACATTGGAATACGAGTAAATCTAGTAATCAAACAAATTCTTTTTTGAAAAAGTAAAGAGTTTGGTGCTCAACGGAAGCTTTAGCCAAGTTCCTTTACAAAGATTTTACTTCTTTCTCCTTCAGAAAATTGGAGAAATGAGACAATATATCTTTCATTATTAATTTATAAGTATTTATTCTATATGAAATAACAATGGTTTGCATTGTGAAAGTACAAATAATTTGGACCTGTAGGTTTATTGCTGTAAAAATAGAACCATTTGTGTAATATAGTCATAGTTTAATTTTTCAACTTCCGAATTTATCAGCAGTTTGTACTTCTAATTTTCGATATGTTGAAAAATCTACATGACTTTATGTGTATGTTTTGATCAAAAAAATTTGAAATCCATTATTAATTCGTTAAATGATAAAGTTATAATGCAGACAATACCATAATAAATAATACATATCGTTATTGTATTAGGTGTGCAAATAGAAACTCTTCTCCGAAGTTATGGTTGTTTTAAAATATTCTTGAACGATTCTGATAATCTCCCGCCATTTTGGATATATGTAGCTTAGTCCTTTCTGTTTTTATGGCAAGTTTTTATTTCCAGGGCCGCGCCTAGCTTCTCGACGGCCGCCTGTGTGCTAGGTGAGATTTAGACACTCACCAAAAATTTAGACACCCATCACCCATTTAGACACCCATCACCCCAAATCATTTTTAGAAATTTTAATGATACCAAGGATCAAATTCCTAAATTAGTATCTCGATGTTGAAATCTCGTATCTCAAAACTCATTTATTAATGAATCTGTTGTACGAATTTGTTTTCAAATTTTTTTCAACCACAGACCTACACTAAAAATAATGGGGAAGATTTGTTCAAAATCGATTAGTTAGTTTCCGAGATTAGCTCGGTCAAAGAACCAGACTAACTAAGGTATATGTATATACATAGATGTATGGTAGAACAAACGAAACATTTGCTGTGTTAATGTGAGCTTCATATAAAATAATCGGTTAAATTATCGACCTAATTATCATTAGTATATGGTTTAGATGGAGTCCACCCAGATCGCCGATTGCAAGCAATCATTGCTACAATTAGTAAAAATTTGAATGACCGCATAAGAACACAAAAAAGAACTCGCAAAAATGGAATGAAATAGTAACACCTATACCCTGGTATGCCAGTATGCCTCGCCGAGCCGATGGGGAACTTGCTGAAAAACTGAGTATGTAACCTTGGAACTAACAAGGACTAATCCCTCTATGGGATGTAGCGCCAGCGAAATAAAAAAAACGCAAATCGACACCCACAACAACGAAAAAATATAGCCGAAAACCGGATAACACGCCAGTCAATAAGTTTCGACGCTAACTATAAAAAACATTTTTCTCTTAAAAATTCGACTTTATTCATCAACAACATAGTTTCCTTCAAGAATGATACATTCATTACAACTCCTCTCTAAGATTTCGACACCTTTTTGTAGCAAGATTTTTCTTTGGCCTCAAAATATTCGTTTCTATCGCAAAGAGCCCTTTTTCTTTTGCATTTGGGCCCGTTTTTTTTCCAACTTCCTTCTTTAAATGCGCCCGTAACGCCATTTTATGTTTACTGTTGACGGTCTTCCTTCTCGCAAGATAGTCGACTATCTAATAAAATACCTTGCGCATCCCAAAATACGGAAACAAAAACCTTACCGGGCGACATTTACGTTTTGGTCGCTTCGGACGCTCTTTACCGGCTGCTCTGCACTCAGCTGATTGACGATTGGATTTCGAAGTGCAGTAGTGGATCCATGTTTCATTCATTGTCACATAACAACTCAAAAAATCTTTTTTATTAGTGTTGAACTGTTCCAAACTGCGCTCTGTATCAGAACGCCGACAAGCTATAGTCCTATTCAGATCTTAAAAAAAAATTTTTTTATTTGTTCTGCGCAGCTTTCAGTGATGTAGAATAAAAATTTATAAAAATTTTGATGGGTCGCATTTATCTTAGATAGCAAACCTAAATAAAATAATCAATAACCATTAAAAAGAATTATATTTCATTTTTAATACATAATACATTAAAAATGATTATGTATTTATGTTATTACACTCATATTTCAAGTGAAAATTAGTAGGTTTAAAAAAAATAGCACGCCTTTTGGAAACAATGTCAACGGACTAGGGTACGGACTAGGTACGTATTTATTGGTACGGACTAGGGAAATGAATAACCAAATGTCATTCATATCGAAAAAAACCACAACAACATAAATTAGATTATTTAGACATATAATACAAACTTAATTTTCAGTACAAATAGAAAAATATTTTAATTAAACACAATTTAATTTATAAAGCCTAAACTTTGTGTTTTAATTGTATCCCAAAAATGTAAACAATAAACATGAATTATTATATTTAATACATCACTGTGTATCCGCCATATTTTTTCTGCGCGTGAACTGTCAGAATTCCAGCGAGATTTGAATACTACTATACTTTGCTGACAACCACATTGACAACCAGAATTATGACCGACAAGTCCAATTAGAATACATAACTCGATCACCGCAAACCAATTCTCAGAGGCAACCAAATCGCCGCCGACACAACCACATTGCTGACAAGCTATGTTACATTACAAACAAGCACATGACCGATATCCTCATCGACAACACCACATCGCAGACATCCACTTCGCCGCCGACCACATCGCTGCATATTTAAAATAAATTAAATTAAAAGAGATGACTAAGAGATGACTGCCTGTACGACTTTAGGAATGTAGAACGTGTCATCTCAGATCAGATCTATCTCAGGTACAGAGCCTATAGCAACATATATACGCATACCTAATAGGTTTGTTGCACACCTAATAGGTTTGTGTTGTTTGAAGCTTTCAAATTCAAATTAATAAATTAATCCAAATTACCCGTATAGAAATTGTTACACAAATTGAAAGAGGGTCTCCAGGCTAGGACTGTTGTAACGGGCGTGTCTTATAGCAGGCACCTCGCTGTATAAACGAGTTCAAAATACGACTTGGTGCTTTAAGATTTTGCAAGCCAACCATGCAAAAAGTGGGTAGAGCCACGTGCCGTTTACATACTCACAAAAACCATTAAGTTATTAACAATATGGTTATTTTATTGAATTCCACCCAACAACGATCCCAGAAAATGCACACGAACGATGCTATAAAAATGAAACATGAATCGAACTAAAAAAAAACAAAAATTTGGAAAAATTGTGACATTTTTCTATTATTGTTTTACAGCGCGCAGCAACTATGATGGTGAATATTTTACGACGAAAAGTTTTATTTACGCCAACCGAATAATAAATAAAATTTATAATTGTTTTGAGATTTATTAATTATGTTAAATTATTGTATTAAAGATTTCGCGCTTACAATAATAATGGTTTATTTTCGTAATTAGTTATTTAATTATTTTACGCTTTTCCGTAATTTCAAGTAAATTTATTACAGAGACATCTGTAAACGGATTTTCAAATTACAGAAAGCTCGATTTTGCAATCAGATAAAATTGAAGTTTTTACGTTTTGTTCTGTTTTGTAATAATATAATCATGACATCGTTGATTTTTTGTATACAAAAATAATTTTCGTAAATAGATTTTGATGTAAAAATTTTATTATATGAATAATATTATTGTTTCTACATGGTGATTCATAAAATTTCGTTTCAGCTCACGTTTTCTCTTTAATTTTGTTATAAATGGGGAATGTTTGGATTGCTGTTAAGTGCATCGTTCATCTCAAAAATTCTGATGTGACCAGAATTTACCAAATAAGTTAAATTTTTATAAAACTAAATTTTAAATTGGATGTAAGAGAAATCCGCGGAAGCACCCTTTATTATCTTACTTTATAAACCTACACAACTAAACGGAAAGCTCATTTTTATGGAAAATTAATAAATTTATGCTCCGATTTAGTTTAAATTTACCAAATAAATACTACATTATGATGGCTGATTTTCAAATATGTGTTCTTTGAATAGTTTATTAAAAATATAAAATTAAAATTTAGATGATTTGTTTAATTTTTTATTCATAAATTCATGTTCAAAAAATTTCCAATTACCACGGTTTCTTATAGTAATTCAATAAAAGCTTCCCCTCTATTGAAAGCTCTCTTTTTAATATTACGGCTCTTCAAAATCATAGATGGCTCTGGTAATATTAAAAAGAGAGCTTTCAGTAGAGGGGAAGCTTTTATTGAATTACTATAAGAAACCGTGGCAATTGGAAATTTTTTGAACATGAATTTATGAATAAAAAATTAAACAAATCATCTAAATTTTAATTTTATATTTTTAATAAACTATTCAACGAACACATATTTGAAAACCAGCCATCATAATGTAGTATTTATTTGGTAAATTTAAAATAAGCGGAGCATAAATTTATTAATTTTCTATAAAAATGAGCTTTCCGTTTAGTTGTGTAGGTTTATAAAGTAAGATAATACAGGGTGCTGCCGCGGATTCCTCTTACATCCAATTTAAAATTTAGTTTTATAAAAATTTAACTTATTTGGTAAATTCTGGTCACATGCACATCAGAATTTTTGAGATGAACGATGCACTTAAGAGCAATCTAAACATTCCCCATTTAGAACAAAATTAAAGAGAAAACGTGAGCTAAAACGAAATTTTATGAATCACCATGTAGAAACAATAATATTATCCATATAACAAAATTTTTACATCAAAATCTATTTACGAAAATTATTTTTGTATACAAAAAATCAACGATGTCATGATTTTCTTAATTAAATATTATTACAAAACAGAACAAAACGTAAAAAACTTCAATCTTCAACCGAGCTTTCTGTAATTTGAAAATCCGTTTACAGATGTCTCTGTAATAAATTTACTTGAAATTACAGAAAAGCGTAAAATAATTAAAAAACTATTTACGAAAATAAACCATTATTATTGTAAGTGAAGCGCGAAATCTTTAATACAATAATTTAACATAATTAATAAAACTCAAAACAATTATAAATTTTATTTATTATTCGGTTGGCGTAAATAAAACTTTTCATCGTAAAATATTCACCATCATAGCTGCTGCGCGCTGAAAAACAATAATAGAAAAATGTCACAATTTTTCCAAATTTTTTTTTTTTTTTTATTTCAATCCAATCCAGGCGGGAATTTGTACAATGTGCACGAACTCGTGTAACTAAGTTTATAAGTGTATCTTCTACCTTCGTATACTCTATTTGTGCAGTAAGGATTGATGTACATCGGTTAAAGTATTACGTAATCGATTCTTAAAAGCTGTTTGTATATTTCTTCATAATTGGCTCATACAAGTAGACACAAATAATATTTATAGTTGCATGTATCTCGTATGAGCATTAATCCAACGAAATATAGGGTCAGTTGCAAAAATGCTCGAAATATTTTACCATTATCGCCGGTAAATTTATTATTTTCCACGACGTTCATATCGGTGAACGGCACCTGCCGTTAATTTGTTAATACAAGGATTTATTGAGGATTTTTGATGCTAAAGGCCCTCGGCTAAGGTGTATGGCAGACAGTTGGTATACATTGTAGTAATTCCCGGCTGGTTCAATAGATTATGCAGATCTACTGGTCTTGATTGAAAGGCTATGCATGTTTCATGTTTCATTTTTATAGCATCGTTCGTGTATGTTTTCTGGGATCGTTGTTGTGTGGAATTCAATAAAATAACCCAAGGCCTTTGTATATTGTTAATAGCTTAATGGTTTTTGTGAGTATGTAAATGGCCCGTGTCGTATACACATAATAAATTGGTGAAATATTCAAGTTTTTGTCGCTATTGTTTTTTAAATTTATACTAAGCGACATCTTTTAACTGGTTTAGTAATTGCGAAAAACTTTATCAAATTACAATATTTTTATTTGGTGATGCTATGTTTTGTTTATACTACAGGATGAAACAATATAGACTGCGAATTTGTTGGGATGAAAAATCAAATTTTTAACAAGTAACGAAAAAACAGTTTTAAAAGTTTGTCATCAACAATGTTGAAATAGAACCCAAAACACAATAATCCCCATATTACATTGCTACTCCAAAAGCCTTTTTTAACGAACGTTTGTTTTGGAAAAATAATGCCGACTGTTTTTATGGAACACTCTATACTAATTTCTAATTTTATGTACGTACACATAAACCAATTCTTGTTTCTACAAAAAAAAATTGTGTTAGACTAATTTAAATGTTTTTGCGTTAACTCAGCATAATATGACTCAATATTAAAATATGCCTTTCCTGAATATTGAATTAATCATTCACATTGAAAATTTAAACAAAGAATTTATGTTTTTATATTCAAAAAAGCTTCTAAAAAAATACTAAAATACACTGGTTGGTATGAAAAAGTACAAAAAGCTTCCCCTTTATGGAAAGCACATGGAAAAAATGGCGGAATCTTACGGCTCTTATATTTAGGAGGCTCTGTTAGTACGCGTTGCGAATATCGATAAAACTCATGAAAGAACTTTGCATGTTCACATTGTATATTGCTACTTTAACTCAGGGAAGTAACTCGATTCTTACCAGAACAAAATTTTCTACTCTCAATAGTAGCAGCCCTGGATGGTAGGGATGGTATTGTCGTAAAAATTGTATAAATGCCATTAAAAATAATATTTGGCCGAAAAGCCGAAAAAGTCTTAAATAAATTTAGAATTAATGTAGCTGATCGATTTAGCATTTGTATTTTATTAAAATTTGTTTAATTTTAATTAGAAAATAATACAAACACACTTTTCTAAAAAAAAAAAAACACAAATGAAGTGAACGTAAAAGAAATATGTAAATGTCAAAAATATAACAAAAACAACCTATCTGAATTAAATACACGAGAAAAATATCTCTTCAGTTAATTAAGTAGCTCAATTTTTTGATTGAAGTAAGGAGGTGCGGGTCGAGCGCTCAATTCGCTTCGGTTGATTCAGTTAATTCAGATAATTTTGTTAGTTCGGTTCAATCGAGGGCCCTTATTATTATTTTATTATTTTAATGAATTAACGTTTATAATTAATCGTTTTTATTTATAATATGGATAAATATTTCCATTTATTAACATATTTTTGTGTAAATTGTTTTTCGATAAATTATATTGGATAGACTATGCGAGGACATTGCAAAAATGATTCGACTATCGATGAGTCCGGACTCATGAGACTTGTGTGTGGATGCGAATGATATTTTCAGACCGGAAACCGGTCTCAAAGGAGTTCTCGTGTTCGTTTGCCCTATGTAATTTAAATTTATGTATGTATGGTAAATATATAATATGTACACTACCGCTCAAAAGTGTTTAGGCACTGTCAAGAACAGCATAAAACGTATAAAAACTCAGTAAAAATATGAAAATGTGTATTGTTTAGATACATACACACATCTATTAATGGCAATATCTAAATAAATATCAAAATTAAAATGCTCAATTTAAATTTTACTTTCATTTATGTGACCTCCCATTGATTGAACAATCGCAGCGCACAGTCGAGGCATTCTCGCAATAAGTTTTGCCAGAGTTTCTGGCGTTATTGAGTTCCAAATTGATTGAAGTTTTTTCCACATAACAGTAGCTGATGTTGGAGCTGGTTGCTGTCTTCCCGGTCGAATTCTTCCTATAGTAACTCAATAGGGTTCAAGTCAATGCTCTGGGGAGGCTATTCCATAATTTTAATTGTTCCTTCATCCTCTAAATGGTGAAGATAGCTTTTATATAATTTACATTAATGTTTTGGAACATTATCTTGATGAAAGATAAAATTTTGACTCAAAAGTCGAATTCCTGAAGGTATTGAGTGGTGTTCCAAAATTTGTTGGTATCCTTCTTTTCTTAGTATTTCGTCAATTTTCACAACATCGCCTACATTAGGACCAGCAAAATAGTCCCAAATCATCACTGAGAAGCCTCCATGCTTTACGGTAGCGGCAATACACTCTTTACTGGCACGTTCACAAAAATGTCTTCTCACGAATATTCGTCTTCGGGTACCGAAAATTCAAATTTGGACTCATCCGTCCATAAAACTTTGTTGCAATCTTCTATCGTCCAATGTTGATGTTCACGGGCTCATTTAAGTCGCTTTTACTTATTGTGTTTACTAGTAATGGTTTTTTAATAGCAACACGGCCATGGAGTCCGGATTCCTGTAGAGGCCGATTAACCGTAGAAATACTAACTAGTTTTGGGCGACCAGCATTTAATTCTGCGGTTATTTCCGGGGCTGTTTTGTCTCTATTCGTCTTGCTAGTAATCACTATTCTATGATCATCTACAGATGTTGTCGCTCTTTGTCTCCCACTACGTCTTTTATTTAAAAAAACTGCTACTTTCCCGATATTGTTTAACATTACAATCGACCGTAGCGTGGTCTAATTCCATTTTTTGGCAATCTGTCAATTACTTATGCCAGCTGTATGGTCAGCTATTATAAGCACACGTGTTTCAGTACTTGGTTCTTTTCTTGGAGACATTTTAAATAATTGTCACTCGATATTTCGCTTACGATGTTAACAGTGTTAAAATCGGGCTGCAACTGATCCTATATTTGACTCATTTCACTGAAATCTTCGAAGAACGAAATCTTCGTTTGCGACAATCCACCCAAGCGCTACCAAAGGGTAGTAAAATTATCCCTATATCGTTTTTGGTTATACAATGAAACTGCATTTCAGATAAGTATTTCATTTTATTCAAATGTTGATTCGTAAACATAATACTGTATCAATAATACAAGAAAAAAGGTGCCTAAACACTTTTGAGCGGTAGTGTACATACAGGCGTTATTATTATTTATTATGAACTGATTTTAATGTTTATTTAATTGGTTTATAATTTGTTTAATTAAATTAATTTTCTCTCTAACTAGTAATAATACATGGTGTAAATTTCAAATTTCAAATAATATAAATAACATATTTTTTCTTGTGGATTTGTTTAACAGGGTGAGACCTCATATGTGTTACGGCATGGCAAAGGGAAAAAAGTTTTTAATTTTTATTTTCGTATGTAAGGACGAGTAAATCTTTGATGTGATATACCGCGGCCTTTTAGTGTCGATTATTTTTTAGATTGATTACTGCTAGCGTTAATTTCTATAAAAGAATTTAGCAACCTCAACAATATTTATAGAAACAGGTTCGGAAATACATGGGAACGTCAGACACGAATATCGATGGGTTTGATCTCTAAATCTTATTCAACGACTTGCTCATGCACCAATTATGTAAGTAGCCTTCCGTAGGGTCCTATTTTTTGATCGTGCCGTCACCTTATGTAAATCTTTATCGTTTTGGATTGATCGAGATGTACGGAGTTGTCATGTAATCTGTTTCTAATCAGTATACTGCAGAAGATGCATAGATTAATTTTTGGGTATGAATTGGGCTGAATTGGAATTCTAGCAAATTTTGGTTTAGCAGGTTTGGTTTAGCTGTAGTGAGTCCAGAACTTAATCCAGGATTTATGTTGAAATCCCGGTTCAGCTTAACATACCAGATTCAAGTTAAGAAATTACCGAGCACGGCTGAATTCCAAAACTTCTTTAAAATCTATTTTTAAATCCGCACCTAAGTCTGCATACCGGATTTGGTAATGGTTGGTTGGGATATGGTCAAGTTCCATTGTGAATGGTCGAATTCTAGAACTTCATCAATTAGACACGTTAAAATCCCAATACAAATTAACCTTAGTTTATTAGAATCCTAGCCCAACTCTACAAACTAAGTTGGAAGATTATCGATTGGGAAATGGCCTGGTTCCATCGTAATAGCCGAATTATAAAAATTTCGTCAAATTCGGCTTTATTCACCGAATTTGAGCATCATTTGTTGGAAGATAGCCTAGTTTCATTGAGCATTATGTTAGAATGCCAATCCAATTCTGCGTTCTATATTTGACAGTAATTATAGTTGAGGAATGGTAGAGTTCCATTGAGCATAACCTAAACATATCATGTGCAGTATATTTATATACTTGGTAATTAAACGAATATTCTTTCAAAATTAATAAAATATTTGAATTATCCAACTCGATATTTAATATGGCATTGAATAACATTGTTGGTTTTCCAGGAACCATTACCTTTGGGATGCCTCACATATTTTTGTATTTTTTTTTTGTTGCTATTTGGTGGTTGCCCAATTCACAGATTAAATACTAATGATAGATTTTAGAGTAATTTTCAATACAATTCAATTAACCATGGTTCCAGGAAATTTCATTGTAAGTTATGGAGTTGCAGGAGGATTCAATTAATAAATGTTTATATTATTTAGGAAGCCGGAAATTATTAATTTTTAATTTATTTAATCTACAGATGCTTATGAATAATATTTCTTTGAAAGATTAATTGTTGATTATGTACACTAGAATGATTTTGTCATTGTGTTACTAACTATCAACTTTATCTAGGTGTCTGTAACAAGGCCGATTCAATCAATCATTATTGTAGAGGAAGCCGAAATATATTAATTTAGAATTAAATCTCAAGGAATTTCCAGTTGCATGTAAATAATACTATTTTTTCTTAGGTTGCGGATTTAAAGATGCAATTGTTGAAGACCAATACCATCGTTATCCATTAAACCTATTAAACCTTTATCCTTCCTCTAGTAGATTAGTATTGTGCTGTCTTTGTGTTACTAACTATCGGCTATACCTAGGTGTTTGTAACTGGGCCGATTCTGTTCCACTTAACTAACCTATCCAATCCTTCGGTTTTGTTGTGTGTAAAAAAGAGTGTACGGTGGGCCCGGCGTCACACGGGAGCTCCTGTGTAAGAACTTGGTCGTACATTCAGAATCAATCAATCAAGCTGATCGATTTAGCATTTGTGACACGCTGTTAATTTATTTTAGAGTCACAGTCAGCACTGTTATAGATATGCTGAATGCTCGTGTAAGTCGTATGTTGTTATGCCGGATGCTTATAGTAGTTAACTTAACCTAAAAATTCTCGATTTTCTAATGATCTTTCGTACGACATGTACACTCGTATAAATTCATTTATTTACGAATAAATGACCAAGTTTATAGAATTCGACCATCTGCAAAACCGTTATTGCACTAGACCTCATTTATATTCTCCCCGATTATATTCTTATCCGGTTATATTTTAGCCTAGTCGACAGAATTTGTTGTACCGAATAATCGAAATGCTTAAAATGCTGCGGAAGTAGGACTGAGAAGGTTAATTCTTTCCCGAAAACTACTCTAGTTAGAATGCATACCACTATCCATTAATTCTGTGAGGCCTAAATCACATAGAATATTTAATGAAGGTGCAAGTTGGTTCATATTCGAAAATCGCGTTTTTACGAGCATACAGAATCTGTCCTTCTCGCTACTGGCTTGAGAGTTTCGAAACTGGGTTTAACTCACATTTATTCTGATTATTAATTTGCCAGCAGTATGTAAAGTACTTCGTCGAAATATCCACCTAATCCATCATGTCTTTGGTGGTGGCTCTAGAATAAATTTTATCCCTTAACAGACACCCTGTGTCAATATATTATAATTAACATTTAAATGCACATAAATTAAAAACCGATAGACCACAATAAATTTTAACGCAAATTAACTGTAAACCAGCATCACAGTATTTTGTTAACCTCGCCATTTTTAAATCAAACACTAGCTTTCCTTGCTGCATATACCTCGCTCCTCCAGTTCGTTGTGTATAACTGTATACATGCCTTATACCAAAATGAAAAATTCAAAAGTGTAATAGTTCACTGAATTAATAAACGAGAAACTATCTCACAACCGTGTACACTATTTTTTGTGTATCGTGTAATCCGTCAAGAATAATAAACAGACGAACAAAAAAAAAAAATCGAAAAAGAAAAAATTCTCGTTGATATTGAAAAATCTTTAAGGGAAACACTTGGGTTGGTCGGGGGAATACGAAGCGCAACACACAAAAAATATAATAATTGTGTATAGCACAAAGAAAAGGTAACAACGGAAAATGGAAAATTGAAAAAAAAAACAGAAAAGAAATAAAAATATATATATATTCTTCAATGGATATTATGCTTTCTTTATTGTTACATTATTTTTTTTTATTTCATTTCAGTCACCAGAAGAAAAGACTCCTTTACATCCGGTTGAATTGTCAACCGAACTTATTTTAGCTTGCACAGTTGTATTATCTCCCACCAATTCATTAAAGACACACCCCAAAGTAATGGAACGCCTACCAGATATTATAAGGTAAGTTGTTATGTGAAAGAGATAAATATTGTTTATCGTTTTGTTTAGAGAGCGGGCGCACTATATACGTGTAAAGTGAGATAAATATAATATTGGATAATTTTCTAGTGTATTTCCTGTGTACGTTTTAATTTTTTTTTTTTTGGTATACGAACGATTTTTTTTTTTTTGTTAACGTAAAAATGGAAATGAACATATTTTTTCCGGGTATTTACTATTGTTATTATTACTACCTACACTACATATATATTATAATTGTTGTTAAATCAGAAAGTGAAATTTATAGTTATGGAAAATTTTGTTCGAAAATATATATAATTTCCACTCCAGCAGCTATTTTTCTCTGCGAAATAAAAATTTATTTTTTGGTGATTTTCCTGTGCCAACACAATTTTTTTTTGCAGTGATTTTCAATTAATTTTTCATTTATATCTTCATACATATTTTGAATGTTGTTGGTGTGTCGAGTAGAAAGCGCGCCGCATACATATATATAAAATATAAAATCAGGAAAAATGTCAAAATTTAAAATAAAATTTTTATTTTAATATTTTGACAGAAAACATTTGGCTTGGAAAATTTTTTTGTATTTAACAAAAAATTTTTTCCCTCATCTTGTGTGGTGCAATTTTTGGTTTTAAATTTTGACAAGCTACATACTTTTCTTGTATGCATGCATTTAATATTATAGTAAATAGAAAAGTGCATATTGATTTTAAAATGTCAGATTTTTTTTGAGTTTTGTTAAATAGTCCAATTGGTGGTGTGCGCGGTTTAAGAAGAATTTTATTTTATTTTAAGTAGCACGCGAGATGAGTGACTAGTTCAATTAAGATGAGAAGTAGTTTATATTGTGATTAATAGTGATTGGAATTAGAAATGTGTCCGCATTTTCTACTTCTGGGATATTGAATTTCAATTCACATAGATTTCCTTGTTGTTTTATGGTTTATGGTTATTCGAAATCTTCATGTGCGGTTTTGTAGTCTTGTTTGTTTGTTTAAACTTAAAGATTTGTTAATTTGGTTTTTTGTTGGTTTTCTTTCTTATATTGAAAGAAATATATTTTAAATGGATATATAATTTCGTCGTTATGTATAGTGATGAGATAATTTATATACAAATCTTATGTGCGCCTTTATATATAAGTTATGGTTTCGAATTTTTGTGGTAAGAAAACTGTGATTGGCGGCGGCGGTTTTATTATTGTGGTTTTTTAATTATTTGTAGTTTAACATTCACACAATCATGGTGAAATAAATTAGTCTTTGATGGATATAAATTGCGCTTCTGCTATATAAGGACGTCATAAAGTACGAGTTTTGCTGTTTTAAATGAGATCACGATTATTCCAGCAACACCGCCTTCATTTTAATTTTTCTCGAAATTACCGACGGTTTTTTTCATTATTAGACTGACAATATAATCCAGACTTCGCATTAAAAAAAAATTACACTTCACTTCTGACCTCTGAGGGATTTATTCGATAAAATATTTGGTTTTTCGGTTTGGTGATGTAATTCGCAGTTTATGTCGATTGGCATTTGTAGAGGTTGCTTAAGTAGGACCATTTGTATAACTTGTCATTATCTAATCTAACATGGAACTAATGGTAGAGTTTTAATTACAATTATAAATTTAATGTACATGTTTGTGATATCGAAATTAATAATTTAATTATTAAGAATTTATAGCTAATTTATTCAGCATTCTGCGGATGATTTTGAATAATTGAGGCCTCATGTGTAATTAATGCCTGCGGTTTATTACATAAGTTTATAAATGCTTTGACCCATTAGTTGAATTATTGCAATTCAAAAATTTCGGAACCAATCTCTATCGAACAACAACATCGTAACAAGTTAGATTAGTCCCACGTGACCTACGTCTGTAAGTTAGTTGGATTTGAAAATAAAATTTACGTGCGAAATGTACAGGCATCCCTCGTATAACACGGTTAATTCGTACCATGTTATCTCGAAACCGTGTTATGCGACCTTGAATTAATATAAATAATGTGTACCGGGTTTTATGATGAAATTTCGTTCCAAGTTAACTTTAAGTTTTTCTTTAAAAAAAATGAAATTCAACATTATGAGGAAATACAAAACTTAAAAATACAAGAAAAAATATATTCAAAAAAGAATTATTATAAAACAAATAGTCCAGTAAATGAAGGGGTCAACCTGTAAGTTATTAGTTGCGATTTTCATTTTCTGGTGATAAGTGGCATTTGGTACCTCATTAAAAATGAGACCGAGTTTTCAAGAAAACATTCTGTTATAGGGGGAGAAAATGGTACCAAAAGACCTGGAAAATGTATTTTTCGCGAATATTTCCCAAAATATGGCAGTTAGAGATTTTTTGTTCAGACAAGAATTGAAGATCAGTTAATTCTGTACAAAAATGGTCCTAATGACTTTTTCCAAAAAATTGACCGTTTCCGAAACGGGCCCAAGCGCACTTAGTTTATTGAGTTTCTGTGTTGTATGCCGGAGAGTACAGTCCGTGCATTTACACATGAGCGGACGGACAAATTATTTATCACACCCTTTCACGTTTTGACTCTTTCGTCCTATTGAAAAAACGGGTCAAACTTTCTGCTCCCGCGCAATTTTATCCTCGCCAAGAATTTGTTCCTTTTTTTTATATTGCACTAATTTGCTCCAAATTTTCTTGGTTATGGGTCCTCAGAAGGTTCTATGTCATCTGTGAAATTTGTATAATCTAATTTGTTTTCATTTTGATTAAAACTTTGTTTGTTGAATCCCAATTTTTTGCTGTTTTTGGAGCGCGGGGAAATTTTGTAAACAGCCACCAATTAAAAACTGATACATCATCGGATTGGTCTCTATGACATATCATTTGAAAGCTGAAAACGTCTACTTTTCGGCTGTGCAATTATTTTTTCACAAAATCGGCCATTATTCAATAAATTTGGAAAACGCGTGCTCAAGGAAAAAGCGCACTTTTATTTTCGTGGCTTTTTTCTCCCGGCGTTTTATTTCTGACGTTTTGGCACCTTGACTAGTGTAAAGTTGGAATTCTCACCTTTCCATCAATGTATATAAAGTCATCTCATTGATACGTTTTTCCGTCGTTCGTCGTGTGTGTGCTCTATATGTATTAAGGAAGACAAGACTTCATGAGAATGGTTAAAGTTAGCGGCGGATTAGTTAACCGTGGATTCAATACGAGTGCCACTACCAAGTTCATCGCATCCCTTCCTTGCATGGTGGATATTTGTAATCAAATGGAGGAGTTTTGCGGGGTCCGTTTCAACTCTGCTTGAGACAGCTGGACAGATCGCGATTACGAACACTTGGCTAACAGAAGAAGAACGTATTTCCTTGTCCACCGGGCTCGTTGCTTGGAAAGAAGTTAATTGTCACGAAGCTTTTGCGGTTGGAACAAATAGTATCCTTAATCAAGTGCAAGGCAAGAGGTTTCATGCTATTTCATTAACACGCAAGTATCGCGTAGTACCTCTTATAAATAAAACGTCTTCGATAAAAGTTCAGGATGAAGTTATAATAGTAGATCCCTTGTTAATTTTCCAGAGAATTTGCCTGACCCAAGAAGAATCCCCCAGAACCTAGAAACCCATTTCAATTATGAACTAGCTTCATTTCCAATGAGCATATTTGACAATGGCATGTTACGGAAAACTCCTAAATCGCCTCTAATAAAGATATTCTCGGCAGAAACCGCGAATATTGACAAGACTAAATGTATTCACGTTGTCAACGGGGGAATGTTGATAGATCGGGTACCCTGGACGGAAATGGAATTATTTGTTGAAATTTTCGGCAGATATGTCAAACATTTAACAGATAATTATTCCCGGGAAGTCACAGTGGTTTTCGATGGCTATGAATGCAATCGCGATAGTATAAAAGGGTCAGAACGTTTGCGACGTGCAAACAACATGTCATGCCCTGACAAAAGGTTCGTGCCTAACATGGTTCTACCATTTAGAAAGGAAACGTTTTTGTCCAATAATAACAATAAAATTCGCTTCATTCAGTATTTAATGGGTGTTATGCAAGAGAATGGCATTTCCGTTAGACAAGCAGTAGTCGATGCAGACTCGTTCATCGTACAAACGACGTTGCAGAAATATGCAGTCAACGGCCCGCCAATTGTAGTAGTGGCAGAGGATTTTGACATCTTTGTACTGATCACAGCCCTGACCCCAAAAGATCAAACAATTTATTTCTTGGAGCCTGGAAAGGGAACAAACCCCCAGCAAATGTTTTCCTCCAAGAGCTTGGATGCGCGGCCCTTCGTTAGAGACAGTATTTTATTTCTCCATACGATTTTGGGAAGCGATACAACTTCCGCCTTTTTCGGGAAAGGAAAAACGCCAATAGTCGCCAAATTAGAGGGAAAGGTTACGAAGAACAGAGACACGGGCCTTGAAGCGGTCATTGAACGTTTTAAAAACCATAATATTCCCCACGAGACCGTATTTCAGGACAGGCAAACTGCCATTGCGTCGATGTACAGTGATGATGATACACAAACCCTGACAAAAATTAGATACGACAACTTTGAGCGATTCACCAGAGACAGAAACAGAAACCAAACCGCACTCAAACTAGAAACCTTGCCACCCACATCTGAAGCTGCAAGGCTGCACCTTTATCGGGTATATCTGCAAGTCCAGCAGTGGCTCGGAAACGAACTGTCACCAGAAAAATGGGGATGGAAACGTGTAGGGGGTATACTCATGCCGGTTCAAACCACTAAAGAGCCAGCGGTTCCGGATCTCTTAAAGATGATATTTTGTCAATGTAAGAAAGAATGTAAGGGAAAATGTTCATCCAAGAAAGCAGGGCTACCATGCTCATCTATTTGTGGTCCATGTGAGTCCCGCCAGTGTTTGAATTATAAAGACAGTCAGGTAAGTTCTTCGAAGAGGTAGAACTAGAGGAAACTCTAGAACCAGAAAGAGTTGTTGGCGAGGGCGACGTTGATAACCAAGTATTATTATTGGAGTCTTGTGACAGGGACTGGTGATTAACAAATTTATGTCATAATTTCAATGTATTTGTATATATGTATTTTTCTATAATAAATAAAATTTAATACTAGAACTACGAACCGGTCAAAATGACCGGTTGCCTCATTTATTTATAACATTTCCTCTTTGTCTTATTTAATATTTTACGATAATGTCAGGATTTTTATTAAAGAGGAAATGTTATAAATAAATGATGCAACCAGTCATTTTGACCGGTTCGTAGTTCTAGTGTTAAAGAAACTTTATAACTCTTTATTCCAAAAACCTCGATCCGGATGGTTGCAAAAAAAATTGCAAAAATTTGCCGAGAATCTGCAAGAAATTGTTGAGTATTATGGGTAAATATTCTTCACTCTTTAGAGATTATAGTTTTCGTTAGGAAAAACCTCATTGGACAATAGTTTGTCAAATGGGCAAAACTGATTTTCGCTAGTTTTTCGCTAATTGGTGTGGTCCATCCTGCTGTAATTATTCTTCTGGTCTGCTTTCCTAATAGTTATAACTAGAGCCCTCATCTCCGAGAAAAACAAGACGCTCGGGAATATAAAAATTCTTGAAAATTACACGGTTTACAGCGTTTCCCATTTATGGCTTCGATGATTTTGCTAGTGGATGGATTGTAGTGGCGCCATCTACAATTGGTTTCCACAGTACAAAACATTAAAAATAATGTATTTGCAACATCCCCATCTCAAATTTTGTAAAAAACTTGTATATTTCATGAGTCTCAAAATTTTGGATTTTTCAACCCGACTTTTTGCAAAAAATATTAATGTTGCGAAAAAAATCATATGGACCATTTTTGTAGAAAATTAACTGATCTTCAATTCTTATCTGAACAAAAAATCTTTGTCACATTTTGGGAGATATTCGCGGAAAACCGATTTTCCGGGTCTTTTGGGGTCATTTTCTCCCCCTACAACAGAATGTTTTCTTGAAAACTCGGTCTAATTTTTAATGAGGTACCAAATGCCACTTATCATTCCATTTCGAGTTTCAGGACTCCCCGACACTCAATGGTGGATACTCTTACTAGGGCTTGCAATATCTGTATGAGGGAAGCTTGCTCATTAACAAAGCGAAGGGGAAAGCATAAACCTGTTTGGTGGACCTCGGCACATGTGGAGTGCCGGAAAGCTTGCGGGTCTGCTTTCAATAGAGCGAGAAGATTTAGAGAAATTCAAGACTGAGACTTCTATAAGGAAGGCCTCAGAGTTTAAAAAAGGGAAGTAAGGAAGGCGCAAAGGAAGTTGTGGAGGCGCTTCTGTGTTAGAATGAAAAGGGTCTCGGAAACCTCACACTTAAGAAAGATTCTCTCCACTAGTCCAGTTGTTCCAGGCTATCTGATAAAACCGGATGGCGAATGGAAGGCGTCTAGTGAAGAGACTCTTGATCTTTTGATGGAAACTCACTTCCCTGGAAGTGAGGAAGTGTCAAGGAATGACTGCGGGGTCCATCTGTTACGTGCAAAGGATTTTCTGAATACACGGAAGATAAAATGGGCTATTAAAGGGTTTAAGCCTTTTAAGTCAGCTGGCCCGGATTGGATTGTGCCAGCAGAAATTCAGAAGAACTCGGAGGTCTTGCTTCCTTGGCTGGAAGTCATCTTCAAAGGGTGTCTGAAGCTGGGCTACATCCCGATGAAATGAAGGGAGGCTAGAGTGACCTTCATCCCGAAAGCAGGTAGCCAGAAACTGGGCACAATCTCAAGCTGATCGATCACTTGGTTGGAAGCAGAAGGGTCATAGAGAGGATGGGGGAAGTCTCCGTCAGGAGACGGGTCGTTCGAGGAACACCCCAGGGAGGTGTCCTCTCCCCTTCTTTGGAATATAGTAATCAATGGACTACTACTGAAACTGGAGAGAGTGAAGGAATAAGTGTGGTTGCTTATGCCAATGACGTAGCGATAGCTGTCTCGGGTAAGCATTTGGGTACAATCCGAAAAAATGCAAAATGCGCTATCAATCACTACGAGTTGGGCCAGTAGATGTGGATTGGGAATTAACCCATCTAAAACAGAGCTGGTCCTTTTCACTAGGAAATATAAAATTCCGGCAATGGTTCCACCAAGTCTGAATGGTACTAGACTGGTTCTTACTGAAACGGTTGAAATTCTTAGGGATTCTTCTTGACAGTAAGCTCAGTTGGACGCCAAACACGATAGAAATAGTTAAGAAGGCTACTGTGGCACTCTACTCTTGTAAAAATGCCATTGGAAGAAAATGGGACTTGAAACCGGAGCTGGTACATTGGCTTTACACGGCAGTTGTAAGGCCCGTACTGCTGTATGGTGTGAGCGTATGGTGGCCAGCTCTGGAGAAATTAACATTCAGGAACATGATGGGGAAGGTGCAGCGGGCAGCCTGTCTGCTCATTAGTGGGACGCTGAAAAAAACCCCCACTAGTGCCCTAGAAATCATCTGTACCTTCTCCCGTTGGATATCCTTGGTAAGCAAATGGCGGTCAATACGGCCGCCCGGCTATCAGCAACTTTGGGGTGGAAGTGCCTTCAAAAAGGGCACTCAACTATATGCAATTCAGTGAGACCTGGCGAATTTGGACTATATAACACCCCTGTTGTGTTTTGGCAAGCTTTTTAAGGTGATTCTCTCCTCTAGGGAGGATTGGAATAGTGGTCTTATTATGGAGACCGGGACAGCTATATTCTTCACCGATGGCTCCAAGCTCGATGATAGAGTCGGAGCGAGTGTATTCTGTGCAGAATTAAATGTTAGTTTATCTTTTCGTCTGCCTGAGTACTGCAGTGTGTGCCAGGCTGAAGTTTTAGCGATTGAAGAGGTCATGAACTGGTTGAAGCATAATGTAATATCTTTAATTGATTTCACTATCGATGTGGAAATTGCAGGGCAGACGAGTTAGCAAGGTACGGTACGACTCTCCAACTGGAACCAGAGAGAGAATGTGTAGGAAATCCTATGTCTGTCCTGAAAGCAGCAAGCCATAGGGAAGCAGTTGCTTTGACAAATGCTAGATGCATCACCAGTTCAACTGGCAGGGTAGCGAAGCAAGTATGGCCTGAGCTGAACTTGAATCGCTCCAAGATCTTAATCACACTAAGAAAGTGTGATTTAGGTAGAATTGTGAGGATAATTACTGGGCACTGCCTTTTTGAAGAACATGCAAGAAGGCTGGGTCTGGATGCAAATGACTTCTGCAGAAGCTGCATGGACGAGGAGGAGGAGGAGACTCTTGCTCACTTCCTTTGCTCGTGTCTTGTGCTAGCTGGCAGAAGACATGATCACTTGAGCAAATACACTATAGACAGTCTCTGTGATCTCGAAAGCGGATCCTGTATTATCACATTGGGCCATAATTGGCCTAAGTGTGCGATAGCAACCACTAAAACCTAACCTAACCTAACATATCGTTTTGTTCTACAATTAACGTGATGTGCCCAATTATTTTGCAATTTCTAAACTCAAACCCTAACATAAAAATCCAGTCAAAATAAGTTAATTAACCGAGTTTATTTCGCATACGATGTATGATTATAAAAATTATTTTATTCCATTTTTCGACTGACATGTTGCTACCACATGTAATTTTGTTCATTCGGATTTATTAATTCATTCACAATATTTCGATTTGATTCGTGTATGCAGCTTGTTTTACTCATTATGACGCAAGTAGAAAAAAGTGAAAAACTAATACATGTGTAACTTTACTTCTGAATCACATTTTTTTGTTCCCCGAGCGACTAAACTAAAAATTCTAGATTTCACAAAAATATGGCCAGTTCAGCGACGTAAAAATTGAAAAAATTGCACATTTCCCAGTTTTTTTCCAGATCGGTTTGGTTACAATCGAATTTTAAACACATTTAATCGAAATCCCATTAAAGCACATGGTACGATGGGGATAAGTTAAGGATCGTTAAAATTTTTACAAGCGCTTTAAATGTTATTTTTAATTTCTTTGAACATTTTGAGCTTCAAGTTTGTAACTTTGCTACTAACTGTTATAGTTCTTCCAGTTTAATCATTATAAGTGGTTTAGAATGGTTTATTAGCTTTTGTTACAAGTGTGGTTATATTTTCAGGGTTGACTAAAGCTTTATCTAAACGAACAATCTGCGAATTTCGGATAAACCCAAAAGAATCGTGAGTTACATGCGAGGCTTTATTCTTTCCAGTGGTCAGAACACAAAATATGAAAAACTTATATAAAACATCGGATTTATATCATCTGAACCGACCTATGTCTCTATATTCGATTGAGGTTTATCAAGGGTATTTATTCACCGACGTACTCTGCTCGTTTTTAAGTAGACACAAAGTTTACTTTTCAATAATCATTTCAAATTGAATTAATTTCACTGAATGAAAAAATAATTTTTTTTTGGAGAGTTTTCCAGATAATGAAATGTAAATAAGACAAAAAATTATTTATATTTGTTATGCATACGAGTACAAAAACAAAATATGAGGGGTTAGCAAATTTTTTATGTTTTGTTTATGCTTTTCTATTTACTTATGAGTAGATTTTATTTTTTACATATAATTAAATTTTATCTAGTTCAATAATAAACTAGAAAATCTAATCAAAATCAAATATGTTGGCATTTGATCGGTGTGCACTCGTTTGTTGTGTGCGCAGTCACAGCATCTTATTATCGGATTAAAAATAATGTTTCGTTGTTAGGGTAGTGCCACACTGGAAATTTAAGTACGATTACATTAATCACATGCTGCGTAAAAATCACCACACACGGTAGGGGGTTCCTCTCGCAAAAAAAATGAAGGGGCACTTACCGTGTACGATTAACTTAATGTTGTGATAACTCAATTAGCGTAATTTCGAGTCCATTCTTTTATTTACTGTAATAATATTTTTAAGAGCAATTGGATGTCATGCCACTATGCCAATGTATACATACCAAAACTTTTAGAATGATTACGTCATTGGTTGAAAACTCGAATACAATATATTTATTTCCCTGTTTATCAACCATATGTTGTACTGGTATACTATCACGAAACCGTAACTTGTGACTTGTTCCTCGTCGTCACACCTAATTATTTCGAACCCCCATTTCCCTATAAAAATTAAAAATCGTAACAATGTCTTAGATATTATAATACCGATAAATTTCAGCTTGATTTTGCAACATATTTTGAGATTGATAACCCTTAAATACCCATCAAATTAATCAAATTTAATTATATGTAAAAAAAATATTGAGCGCATTTGGTAAATTTTTTATGCAAAATTGTATTCAAATTTGAAAAATATGTTGCATTTTATGTAGCGGCCGTATATAGTATGCTGTTTATGATTTAATTTAGTTGTTTCGGTGGCAGTCGCTTCGAGGCAAATGTAATAAATATATTATGTTAAAAAAAATAACACAAAAGGATTTTTTTTATTTTTAAGGGGTACTAAAGGGTAGAAAGTGAAATCATAAAATTATATGTAATAATCATAATAATAGAAGGGGTGCGATTACTCAATATTGATATTTTAATATTAATATATTTTATATGTACATTTTATAGATGCTCTTTTTTATGATGCCGCAACATAATTTTTTTTTTTTTTATGTTTTGAATATGCATACAATAATTTGATGATCGTTTTTTATGTTGTTTGTTGGTTTACTATACAAGCGAGTAGTTTATTACTTATATACGGAAAGGTGCATAATTCTTCTTTGGTCTCAAGAGTACACTGATAGGTTTTGTGTTAATTGTATATCTACATACTGAATGGAAGCATACATTTTAAATTTCGGCTAATTTGAGCTAAATATTTTTCGTTAATGAATGCAATATTCCAAAATTTATAGATTGTGCTAATGTGGGTTTATATCACTCTTTCTGACCTTTTTTTCGCACACAGTAATTTTTTGTAGAATTGAGTTTCGTGGCAGTCGTATAACTTGGAACGTCTAGTCTGAACGTGGACGGGCATTTTTATTCCAGAATAAGTTTAAATGTCTCTTGCAAAAAGGCTACCTAATCCTAAAAAAGAAACTCCAGCAATCCAACTCTCCAAAAAACCGGGTTTTAGATAAACATTTTAATGCTTTTCATTAGTATTTGTACATAATTTCTGTTATTTTAGAATTACGATTTAGTAAAAACTTAATTTGGAAAAAATCGGCACCTCTGCTTTTAAAAATGACTATGTTCGGGATCACTATGGAAAGGTATGGAAAGGATGTTTTCTTATTGTCCTAAATTATTGGTTTATGTCAAAAATAAATTTCTTGCTTTATACGAGTTTCATGAAATTTTCAGTATTTTTAGGCTGGAACTTTCACTATCTTTCTAAAGACACACGATTGTGAAGTTTCGACAAAATTCAAAAAGTTACAAAACATGGCGTTAGAATAAATAATTGGACGCTCACTGTATGCAAAATTTCTCAAATCTTAGATATTTCTAAGAGAGATAAGAGCTATTAATACGATTACTAGAATGCATTCGTCGTTAATGATTTAATATACACATATTGTATGTATGTTTAAAAAACGTAGCGGATGATTACTGCAACTTACCAAATTTCAGAAATGTCTAATACCATTTGGTTTCGTAACCAGGACTATGAAACTATGGGTTGCGAGATGAGAATAGATGAAACACTACAGTTCTTATCTCATTTCAGATCATCAAAATTCTTTAATATAATGATTGTGTTTTCAAAACTGAATGTCGAAAAAATTTGTGTTGTGAGTGCTAAATATAAAAATGCTAAATGAAAGGAATATTCTTATCAATTATATACAACAATTGTCATCGTATGGACGAAGGAAGCTGCTATTGCGAAAAAAGCTAAAAAGTTAAAAATTCTGTTGTATTAAACTTTTAATTGACACCTTTAACGTAAATAAAAAAAATACATGACATAGAAAACAATATTTATAGTTTTCGGAATTCACTAATTGAGCAACTTGGCCCTGTCAACAGTGAAATGCTACGGGATGAGAAAAATTATCTCATCCCGAAACTATATTTAAGCCAAGTTGCAAACTATGGTTAGGGGTGACGCATTACAACGAAACCATGGTTAACTCGAAACCATAGTTATGAAACCAGTAATGTATCTATGGCATAAGAAAATCCCATTTGTAATTGGCCCCATAGTTAGCTGAAAACTTAGCCCCATAGTTAGCAAAAAAAAATTATCTCTAACTTGATATATGAGGTAAGCTAATTTGCTATTGACCCCGAAGTTGATCAATTTATCCGAAACTAACATAAATAGAATTTGGGCGCTCAGTGTATTGAAAATTGGCCAGCTCACAGAAATGTCGAATGAACAAGATGCATATATGTAGTTAGCTAAAGAGTTCCTGGTAGACCCATAAGTTATTGACCTGATGTTGATCAATTTTTGTAAAATTGGAATAAATTCAATTTAGACTTCTGTGAGCTGGCTAATCTTCTGATGTGACAATGTTTTACTATTTTTTAATTTTGTCGGAAACGTCATATAGGGTGGGCCAAATATTTTTTTTTTAAAATGCAATAAAATAAAAACCTCGATATTTTTTCAAATTTATTTTTTCATTGTAAAGAATAATCCTTCAGATTAATTATGGAATACTATTTGATTCATATGACTGCCTCGGCTGGCTTTGACGTACCCCATACGGTCGGTCCAATTTTTGAGCACATTTTCGATGGTATACGGCATTATATCTTCAATGGCAATGTGATATTGTTCTTGAGAGCGTCAATCGTTGCTGGTTTATCGGCGTAACACTTATCTTTGACGTCACCTCAAAGATAATAGTCCAACAGCGTCAAATCACAGCTCCGAGACAGCCAAATCACATCAGTATTTCGGCTGATAATTCGATCTTCGAAGACAGTGCGCAAAAAATCAATTGAAACGTGTGCTGTGTGGCACGGAGCGCCGTCTTGTTGAAACCAAATGTTGCCTATGTCCTCCTCTTCAAGTGCCGGGAACAAAAAAATCGTTTATCATGGCACGGTAGCGCTCACCATTGATAGTAACGGCGGCTCCTTCTCATTTTCAAAGAAAAATAGCCCAATGATGCCACCGGACCAAAATCCGCACCAAACAGTCACTCGTTGTCAGTCGATCGCAAATCAACTGAGCGAACCGAAAACGCAATGGGTGGTCTCTTTGCTTCAATTCCTGAACCAATTGAACTTTATACGGTGTCATACTAAGGTTTTTATGCAGAATTCGTCGCAATGTTGTGTGTGAAATGTTCAATTCTTGAGGTCGATGACGAGTTGACGTTCCCAGCGACTCACTCACATTCTCGGCTACAGCATCAACATTTTCGGGTGTACGCTTGGTTGGCTGCTTGGTTCGTGTTGGTTTATTAATTAGCAAGTCTGTTTCACACATTCTGCAACATTACCATGATTTTCGAAGTAATGTTTCAATATTTCCCAGCCTTGTTCAAGCGAAACCATTTTCGTTCAACGGAAGGAAAAAACTAACTTTCTGTAAAATCAGAAGTGACATAACGCTTACCATACTCAAAATAACCGCTAGTATAAAAAAAAAAGTTAGATGGCCCACCCTGTAGTCGTTAAAATACTGAATATTTTCTACTATTAGTATTTAAAATTTCAAAATAATTTTAATTAGTTCCTCTTTTGATTTTAATATTTGTTCAATCGGTTTTTGGCCAATTACAATTTTTTTATTGAATTAAAAAAGAAATCTCATTATAATATCGAATTTATGTTTTTTATTTTTTTATGGAGCTGTGGAGTTTATTTCTCTGATCAAACGTAGTTGCCAGAAAAATAAACCTAATAAGGTATAGACACATTACTGGTTTCATAACTATGATTTCGAGTTAACCATGGTTTCGTTGTAATGTGTCACCCCTAACAATGGTTTGCAACTCGGTTTTTACATAGTTTCGGAATGAGGTATTTTTGCTCATCCCGAGGCATTTTTATGCTCCCAACGCCAAATACATAAAAAATGGAGATTCCGGACACTAATAGTTTACCAAGCAAATCTAGTTTCCTTTGAGTTTTGTATTTGTCATTGAGATATTTGGTTGGCGGGACCAAATTTTTTTCTGTTCTGTCAACAGGAAAGTCATTTATGATAATTTAATAGTCAATTAAATGTCAATCTTGGCATTTTTGTCAATGCCTACTACATTACTATTTAAAACCAAACGAGAAGACAAAAGAAATTGTAGTGTGTCTTTAGTTTTCATCTCGCAAACCATAGGTTCCTAATCCTAGTTACGAAACCAGATATGTGTCTATGGTATTAGATATCTGGGACTGGAAATAGAGTCAAAGCTTAATTGGCATTCTCAGTTTAATGCTATTAAAACCGCAATATATTTGACATTAGAAGGTCTTCTAACCTTGTTAATGAAACGACATTACTGGCTATTTATTTTGCATATATTTACCCCAGATTACTGTATGTCTAAACTCTATTCGGAGCTCTGCGAGAGTAACACAATTAAAATAATTACATTTACTTCAAAACAAGGTCGTTAAGATAATTTACCGACCTTCTCAATTGCATTCAAGCAAGCTGGTGTATAATTTGAATAAGCTCCCAACTTCTGTTCTTCATGACTATGAGCTACTTTTGCTAGTTTTTAAAATAAAATGGAAAATTATCAACATAACCAATGCAGCATCATCCTTGTAAGTGATATTCATGCTTACCCAACGAGATCAAATTCAATATTTTTGTCGAAAGCTATAGAACAAATCAAGGTTTTAATAATATTCTTTGCCGTGGATTATTGTTGTTTAATACAATGCCATCGGATATCAAAATGGAAGAATGAATTTCGATTTTTAAAGCAAAAATTAAAATTTTTTTATTTCACTTCCTTGATTCTCTCCGTAAAAAATTTGTTTCAAGTTTATTTTGAGTTTTAGTATTTTTTATGTATGTATATATGTGCATGGTACATATACATATGTATATACAGTTCAACATCAATAGTTATAATATTTTCATTCTAATGAAAAAAAAATCATCGGTCACCTGCTCTTTGAGCTTCAAAAATAAATGTTTGTTAACGAACATTTAAAATTTGATTTAATTTAATTTGATTCAATTTGAAAGAACTACATCTTCAACCAATGATGATACACGTTCCGAGGAAGACCTCAGACGTCAGTGATATTTGTGATGATCTTAAATCTTCCCTAACTGCAAATAAAACTTCGCCTTCATCAATTGCTTCAAATAGGCATACACCCCTGGCAGGCCACACTCTTACCATAACTGTCATGGGCTTCGTTCCCTTAAAATCGGTTATTTAATACATCAAGACATATTTATTTCAAGATTAAGAAGTTCTACTGCACCTAGAGCCTTCTCTCAAACGTATAAAGGTTTTTCTGAATTTTAATAACATTATTGACGACCACAATTTAATAAACTACAGAAACATCACGCTACAATGGACACATTGTTTTGCAACAACATAGTATCTGCTGCTATGTTCAACTAATTTCAGGATTCAGCCTCATGGGGACGCACCATAAGAAATTTATCGATTTGCGAAATAATAATGGAAATACGTATACAAAAAATCTGCAATGTTTTCTTAAAAACTTAAAAATTTCCATTTGACGTTTTTGCACTAACAGAAACAAAGTTGAACAACGAATTTAGTATCAATGCGTATTTCATTTCAAATTTGAATGTCTTCTGGAAACATGGTTATTATAATCCTAACTTAAATTGTGCACATTAACTTTGAAAGTTCGTTGGTCGCCATTCCCAACATGTAAAATATTGAGTTCATTTTTTAAAGTCAACGTGAACAGGAAACAAATTTTCTTTCTCTGTTATTATATTCGTCCCAACAGCCAACTCGAAAACTATCAGCTTCTTCTGAATGCTGTGGATTACGTGTTTAATAAACAGGATGGCCTTTGCGTTGTCGGCGATCCTTCTTGATCTGACGTGGGCACGATCAGATAGTAATACTATGTTGCTACAAATGCACATTCTGCAAAGACAACTTATTGCAGAAACAAATTTATCTCTTTACTATTGATTTATATACCATCCACCGAATTTTATCACATTTTTGGACGTATCTGGTAATGTTAACCTTCTCAGTTAGCGGATTGCTAGCGAACATCGATTTAACACGTTTTTAATTAATAATAATGATTTTGGGACTCAGATTGTAAACTTTTAATTGATATTATTTGAATGTTTCGCACAAGCTTATACTCGCCAAAACCAAATCCCATCGTCTTCTCCACTCCATGATACATACGAGGATCGATGCTGCGTAACCTTAGGAACAATCGTTGGCAAAAAAAATTAAAAATTAAGCTGAGGCAAATTATTCTAGTTATCTGGACATTTACAATGATTTCTCAAATTCGTTTCATGAACTTTATCATAAATACATTTACCGTATGCAATCTGACATAATCGCCGGTTGGCAATTCATCAATTGTAAGAAAATGTCTGATGGTTATCTTGGTATCATGAAGTACAATTTTCAGTGTACCAGTGGTACCACAATCATTACTAACCAGTTTGCCTATTTTTCCAGTTGAGCTCCAGATAATAAGCGAGCCACTCACAGCCCTCAAAAGATTCTTTAATAGTTCCGATCCACAAGAATAGCTGTTTATCAGGTATTTGTAACTACAGATCAATTGCGAAATTCGCGTATTCCAAAGTTGTTTAAAAGTACTGTGTATGACTCGCGTACGATAGCATTTTCCACAAAATTATTTTATTAAATGTTAGTTTCCCATCTCAATTTCTTTTAGGAGTGAGCTCGTATTTGAGATACGAAGGTACTTTTCAGCTTTCCCACCGTTTATGTGGGTACATTAGGAATATCCCAGGTCAGTCATCTGCGGTTAATATTTTTTATCCTGTCTATCAAGGATGTCGAGTATGTTATTAAAATCACCGTTACTTCTCTTTCAGCCGACGATCTAAAAATCTATCGAATACTTTTCCATTTCCATAAATAATCCTCAAACCTGGAGTTAAATGTGAGCAAATGCCAGTCTATCAAGTATTCTCGAAAACTCAAGCATTCGCCCTGTTACGACTACTACATGAACTGCGATCTTGTTACATTAACTTGTTACATTTGGCGTTATTTGTGACCATGAACTGAACTTTATTCGAAAATGTTATCAACAGGGTAAACTCTGTGTTTGGTTTCACAAGGCTTAGAGAATTGTTTAATTATACGACCTTCGTTCGAACCCTGCTCGAATACGCTTGTCAAGTCTGGTCCCCATTCCTCCGTTTTGCTCTAAGGGGGCTGCCGTTGGTGAGCTTTTATAACGTGTCTTCTTATTTTGATCATCGCGATCAAATTCGATTAGTTTCAAAATCAACTTACGATCATCAATTTGTAAGTGTCGGGCTGTTGCAGATTTTTTTCCGGGCCAAATATATTCCTCGGGGTCCACACATTATATTTAAAAAAAATACTAATTTTCTTTAATTTGGTCTTCTTATCATTTCAATGGTATGATATCAAAGGGCCGAATGGGTCGAAGGGCCGAATGTGTCGAAGGGCCGAATGGGTCGAAAGGCCGAATTTTTTTTTCATTTTTTTTTTGTTTTTAGAAATATATTTTTTTTAATTTTTAATTTTTTTATTTTGTACTATATACCTATTATCAGAAGGCTGACACATAGGACCGAATATCTCTGGTGGAGCATGACAAAATTTTCCTTCACCAAAATGTATCGCTGACCGGATACGTGGAATTTCATAAATATTCAAAGATGAAAAATATTAAAATACATAAATTCATAAGAAATTCATTTATGTTTAATAAGAAAAAAAATTACAAAATATTCTAATATTCTTAAAATATTTTATTTTGTTATAAAAGAACAAATTTAAAAAATTATATTTCTAAAAACAAAAACAAATTCGGCCCTTCGACCCATTCGGCCCTTCGACATTCGGCCCTTCGACATTCGGCCCTTTGACACATTCGGCCCTTCGACATTTCAATTGGTAACAAATATTTTTTATTTACTATATTATATTTAGTATTTTAGTACATATTAATTTATTTACGTTTAATTATTTTAAAAATGCATGGCGGGCTTTAGAAAAATCAACCTTTCGCGCATATTCACAATTTATATTGAGGATATTTAATCTTTCTTGTGGCATTGTCGTTCTGTTAAAATTTTTGATTCTTTTCGTGGTACTAAAACTTCTTTCAGCGGAAGCAATAGAATTGTGACATTTGGAAACACCTGAATTAAATTTGCTTCAAATATATTTTTCAGTAAGTTTTTAGGTAATATGGTTAATTTTTTTTTGGCAAAAAATTTGTTCTATAAATATTCTTTAAAAATAATAACTCATCAATTGTTTCAATAGAACTTTCTTTTTGGTATTTTGTCAACAATCGACCCGCTGAAGCTTTTATATTCTCCTCAGAAAGATCTTGAAACATCCAAATAACTTGAAATAAATTACAAATTTGATGCATTGATTCTATTCACCTTAACAATCCAGATATTACAGAATCAGTAATACAGAAGAAAATATTGATTCTATAGTGTTAGTCAACATCGCATTGCGTTTTGTTTCGGAACGTTGTGAGATTTATTTTGCCTTTAAAAGTATTTTATCCTAATCCTCCCGATATTTGCGTATTTGTAGAATTAGGTTATCCAAATTTTTCAGCTCCACATCTAAAGTTGCGTTTCGAGCCTCTATCACTAGATCTGTTTGTTGTAATAGAATGAAAGTTTGAATTTTCAACCATATCGTCGATAATAGAATACACTCGAAGGTAAGTAAATATTGTTTTAAAAAATGTAATTCGCTACGTGTATGCGGTTGAAGATTGAGTAATTCTGCTTCCTTCTGCCCGGATAAATGGATGGTGACTGCTTTTACTTCGATTTCAAATCCTTTCTTCCGAGTAAAAGAGTCAAAGGTCGGAAATCGTTCCTCAATTGAAAACTTGAAATTTCCAACTAGTTTTAAATATCGGATAACAAAACTGATTTGTTCTTTATGTAAATTGCATCAATGATTATAGAAAAATATTTTGACTCCTAAATCTCTTCAAGAATTTTATTTTGAACAAAGATGCCACAAATTTCATTAAATTCATTTTGAATAAATGAGGACATATAATGAACTTGTAAACGCTTGGTTTGTCTTTTAAGATTCATGAGTGCTTTTGACATGATCGTATAATATAAGATTGTACTTACTGAGTAATTCTATACGATTCCTAGAAAATTCTCGTTATGGACATCCTCGATTCGTTCATTAGAACGTCGAAATGCTAAACCTCGCTCACTTAGAAACATAATCACTTTTAAAATTTTCTGAAGAATTTTTCGCAACTATCCGCACATAATTCTGCTTATGCTTAATTGAAGTTTCATGACTGGGTATGCGGTCCTGCAATTTTCTCCAACCCCTTTCGATATTCCAAACGAATGGACTAATAAGAGCAGATACATTTGTGTCTACCTTATTAACATAACATTGAACACAGTATAAACACTGTTTTTGTTCACTTCAACACAACCAGTCTCTTTTACACGACTCTCCATTTGGTAACAAGTTTTTAAAGAAATGAAATAGGAATTTGATATTTTCTGGATAATGAATTTTTTAATATTAAGAAACACTTCCATTCCAGTTGGGTCAATAGTTAGAGCGATTTCAATATCTAAATTTGCATTAAATAAATTTAGAACATCGTGTTCGCTTCCTATGCCAACTGTTTCTGCGTGATCTGTTGAAATATCCAGTTTTTCCACAGTGGTAAACTCGAAACTTTTCCACATTGGAAACTGCGATTGTATTCCCCATAGTTGTTTCTAAAGAACTATTTGAAATCACACCATCTTCACCATTTTTTACTTTGAGATTCGTTCTCGTTTGACTTATTAAAGAATGATAATCTGGCCTATGGCTCTCCTAGCCACTCCCCCTTCTATATGGGCCTGCTCATACCCCGCTTTACGGAAGAGGTCCGTGCCGGAAAACCTGACAAACCGAAATTCCGTTTATCGATTCAATATTAGCAATCCGTTCCGAAGACGGTACAATGAATATGGGATCCGCTCGAAACGCGATATTTCAAAATGCGGTATGGGTTTTTAAATTCCTATAAACTGAAATTAAATTTCTCCTTTTCCAGAATGTACTGTGCGAAGCGACCGGAGCCGACCCGCCTGATATAACTAAAATTAAATTTCCCCTATGTGGATCTATATACAGGGTTATCCAATTCGAGGTTGATAAAGTAAACTTAAAAAAAACACACAAAATATTCGGAATGTATTGTAATTTTTATTTCATTTTACAGATTGATCCTTGCCATTTTTAGTTAAACAAGATATCATTCAAATGTCCTCCACGGGACTTCTTACAGGCCTTGATTCTTTTGAGGTAATTTTCAATGACTTTTCGGCACATTTCGGGCGGTATCTCGGCCATTACCTTACGAATATTAGTTTTCAATTCGTCAAGAGTTTGAGGATTGTTTGCGTAAACACGATCTTTCGCGTAGCCCCACAAAAAGAAATCCAAAGGCGTTAAATCACAGGATCTTGGAGGCCAATTGACATCAGCCAATCGCGAAATCAAACGTCCAGGAAATTTCTCTTGCAAAAGATCTCGATTTGCTCGTGTTACGTGACTGGTTGCTCCATCCTGCTGGAACCACATATCGTCAAGATCATAATCTTCGATTTTCGTAAAAAAATAATCGGTTAACATGCGGCCATAGCGCTCAGAATTGACGGTAACGGTTCGTCCATGGTTGTTCTCAAAAAAATACGGCCCAATCACACCACCAGACCACAATGCGCACCAAACAGTGACTTTTTCCGGGTGTAATGTCTTCTCTACAATCAATTGTGGATTTTCTGAGCCCCAAATTCTACAGTTTTGCTTATTAATGTATCCACCAAGCGAAAAATGAGCTTCATCACTGAAGAAAATTTTGTTCGAAAAATCAGCATCGACGGCCTGTTTTTCCAACACCCAATTTGCGTATGTTCTTCGTTGTCCATGGTCAGCAGGCTTTAGCTCCTTTGTCAAATGGACTTTATACGGATGAAGATGCAAATCCAGATGCAAAATGCGCCATAATGAGCCATAAGATAGGCCTAAATGTTGAGCTCGACGAGGAATTGACAAATTTGGATCTTCTTCCACACTTTCAGCTACAGAAGCGATATTTTCAGCATTGCGAATGTTTTGATGATGCACAGACCTTACAATATCAGTAACAGATCCAGTTTGTTCAAATTTATTCACTGTATTCAATATGGTTTGCTTTGTAGGACGATTATGACGAGCATAATCTGCTCGTAAAGCGCGAAATGTGGATACGACAGAATCACTATTTTTATAATAAGATTTAATAATTTTAACGCGTTGGTCGATTGTTAAATGCTCCATATTCTTAAATGGCAGAATGTCAACTAAATAAATAACAGCGTACTTGACGTTTATCTTTGACAGATGTCGGTATACAGATTTCTACTTTATCAACCTCGAATTGGATAGCCCTTTATATAAAACAAAGTCGGGTTAGTTACACCATTTATAACTCAAGAACGGCTTGACCGATGTTTATGATCTTTGTTTTGTTGGATTTGTCTTCGCTCCGAATAGCATAATAACTATTAAAACATCAGAAAAATTGACCAAAAAAAAAATTATCAAGAAAATTCATTTTCTCAAACATTTTGTACTTTTTGTTTTTTTTATTTTGTTCGTCTCAATACAGTGGTGGTTTAGGAAAAAAATAAAATTCGGAAAAACTCAAAAGGAAAACCCCAATAATCTAATGAAAAACCTTTCTTTTATATGAATTTTGTATGTGTAGTTTGCATGTGACGAGTGGTGCAGTGGTTAAAGCTTCAGCGCTTGGGCCGCAAGGTACTGGATTCGAATCCGACTGGAGGCTGCATGCAAAATTGTATTTTATTTTTTATCC
Source organism: Nephrotoma appendiculata (assembly GCA_947310385.1). Taxonomy (NCBI): domain Eukaryota; kingdom Metazoa; phylum Arthropoda; class Insecta; order Diptera; family Tipulidae; genus Nephrotoma; species Nephrotoma appendiculata. Next base: position 82,434,402 of record OX371224.1, on the reverse strand, counting down.
CATTTTTTTATTTTATCTACTTAGCTGTATAATTCATGATGGAAATGGTGGATTATTTTTCTTCGATGCGCCTGGTGGAACTGGGAAGGTGTTCCTCATGTCATTGATTTTGTCCATTGTTCGTTTGAGATCCGATATTGCTGTAGCAGTTGCTCAGCGTTGAAATTGTCTTTAAACCTTCAATCGGCTGAAAACCCGACTTGCAACATTGCGAAACACTCAGAAATGGCGAAAGTTTCGGTAGCAAGTAAAATCATCATCGATTATGAATGTACAATGGCGCACAAATGCACGTTGGAAAAACTCAATCGAACTATGAAAGATCTACGCAATGACTCAAGATGTTTTGGAGGCGCAATGATTCAACTGTCCGGCGATTTCTGTCAAAAAATACCAGTGATTCCAAGATCGGTCGTGGTGTTATGTGATGAAACTCTGTGGTGTTATGTGATGAAACTTCAGCTGACGACAAAAATGCGATTTGCATTGTTAAACCAGAGACAACCTAAAAGAGATATTTTTAAATTTTTACGTTTTTTTAAACGTAAAAATTTTAACTGCGAGTTCATTTTCTGTAAATAGCCGCAAACAACCAAACAAATTTTGTTTTTTTGCTTATATGTATACGTAGTTTAACGAAAAATGACACATACAATGATGACATTGGAATTATCAGAAATATATTTTGTTTTCATTTTTTAGCTCGAACGAAAAATTTAATTTGATTGTCTGTGGTTAAACGATCCATATGCCGAAGATTTCTCCAAGCAATTGCTGACTATCGGTAATGGCCGTGTTCCGGTCGACGAGTCGAACGGATTGATTTCGTTTCCTCAGAACTTTTGCAATTTTGTCTCAACGAAGGACGAGCTCATCAACAACGAACGTTTCGTTCCCGAACATCATTACTAACCATAAAAATCACAATTGGGTGAGTAAACGAGTAATTCTTGCGGCAAAGAACAAAGATGTGGATCACTTAAATTTAATAATTCAAAATCTAATCGTCGGTCCACTTCATTCCTACAAATCTATCGACTGTGTGACGAAACAACTAACTATCTAACTGAATTTTTAAACTCATTGGATCTGGCTGGCTTGCCACTGCACAATTAACAACTGAAAGTTGGTGCGGTAATCATCATGCTATGAAACCTGAATCAACCAAAACTATGTAACGGAACGCGTTTGGTGGTCAGAAAACTCATGGGCAATGTGATCACGCGACGGTACTCCATGGAAAGTTCAAAGATGAGGAAGTTCTCATTCCGAGAATTCCGATGATCCCAACCGATATGCCATTCGAGTTTAAACGAATTCAATTTCCGATTCGTCTTGCATTCGCCATGACGATCAACAAATCACAAGGCCCATCCTTGAGTGTTTGTGGCCTGAATCTAGAAAATGCATGTTTCTCTCACGGCCAATTGTACGTAGCATGTTCACGTGTCGGCAAATCATCCGCTTTGTTCGTTCTCGCACCTGACAATAAAACAAAAAATGTCGTATATCACAAAATGCTTTACTGCAGGGAATCGACCCTATTGCAACCTGGGGGGGTTGGCAAATAATTTAAAAGAAAGTAGTGCAACAATGCCACGCGAATCATTTCGAATCAAATCAATAAAACGAAAGCCTTGCTGCCACGTGAATTACATTCATTTCAATGTAATTAAAATATATTTCATTTTGATTGAATTTAATTAATTTGAAGTATTCATTTTATCCGCCCCGGAGGTCTCGGTTTCGATTCCCGGTAGTGAAAAAGGAAAAATTACACGGCTGGTTTAGGATCAATGAATTAATTACTCATTATCCGAAATGAAAATATGATTATGAAACCTTATTTGAGGCGGCCAAATCCCTTGATCGGATATAGTGCCAGAGAGAGAGAGAGAAAGAGAGAGAAATTCATTTTATCTTAATAAAAAACTCAATTTAATTCAGCTATAATAATTTTAAATAATATTTATTGATTTTGAGGCGGTACGAAGTTCGCCGGGTCAGCTAGTTATAAATACAAATTGAAATAAAATTATTGAAATCACTGGGGGGGGGGGGGGGGGAATACCCTATTGCGTTTTGTACTGTATCGCGTTTTGAAATATCGCGTTTCAAATTAAACCCAATGAATATGTATTTATGACAAAGAAAATTCATAATAAATGACAACAGTTGACACCGGAAGGGCGTATGTATAGCGGAGTATGAGCGGATTGTGCTAATGTTTGTTAATATTAAGTTTGACATTTACTTTCATTAAGCGCATTAAATTGTAACATTTTTATTATTAACTCCATTTGTTAAATTTTCGAAAGTCTAGTTGCGATCAATAGTTTGAAATGATCAACCCGCATCGATGTAAACTGCGGTTATACAACGAGAAGTATTCGATATTGATAAAGTGAAAATTTATAAATATTGATGCGGGTGTTAATTACCCTAAAAAATCAAAACATTACGAGTCAAGAATATCCGGTTGTTTGCACGGTGCTCGTATTCCAAATTAGATAACAAAAACAAAAAAGTAATCCGTTTTTTTTGGTACATCTGACATATACATTTTATAAAGAGGCTGTGACATCACTATACTATATGTATATTCTTATTTTACAATTAATATAAAGGGACAAAATCTAAATAAATTCGAGTAAACTAATCTACATATACAAAGCCCCTTTTCCCCTGAATACTACAATAAAATAAACTAAAAGTAAAAATTGCATTTTGATTGACTCATTTCATCTTTTGTTTACATATGCTATGAATTTTTATTTACAGATCAGACCCTTTTTGGTCCCCCTCCCCGTAAAAATATATAAAGTGCCGTGTATGCTTTAAAGTCCGCATGATATATGATGATTTGATATTATCATTGTTTGGATATCACATCTAATAAACAAAAACAGCAGCAGCATGATCATCCTCAAATTTATGATTTTTTATTAGATTTTAATAACGTTATGGTTGGAAGTATTTTATGTTGGTTATGTGAGCAGAAGACATTACAACATAATATACCTCTTATGGTTTTATTTATACGAGCAAGTTTTAAATTATCCATGGATAATTATTAAAGGTTTAACCATATTATTACTTAACTACACAATAATAAAATGGCATCCAGGGGTGTTTAGATGTATACCGATTTCTATGAAACAATTGGAAATTGGTTTGATGACCTTATAGAATTTTATGGGTGTTTGCCTTACAACCCAATATACAAACGTACATATTTACACAAAATGTTTATAAATAAATATATAATAAATCGATCGACCTCTTTACCGCACAAATGAGATAATAAATCCTTCTTAATATTTCGAGATTTCCATCTCTGCTTTTGATGTAAATAATATGATTGAGTGCTTTTTTCGCGCTTTTGCATAATCATCGCGATTATTAAAAATAAAAAAAATATTGAAATAAAATTTTCAATCAATATACCGAATTACAAAATCATGAAATCAAATATTTTTTTTTATTGTTTTGTTTGTGCGCCGATATTGTTAAATCATTTTTAATTTTGCAGAAATCATGATTTTATTTTTTGCTTTACATTTAACTGATGTAATCTAATCTCGTGTGCTAAGCACAAAACCAAAATTTTTTTTCCGTAATAATGGACAACAGAATATTATTGTGTAAGAAGAGATTGGGGTACGTGCGGTAGCAATAAGAATATCACGTTTTAACTTAAGATGTGTTCAACATCACATATATACGATTTTATAAACAAAGAGATTTTGATTTGTGATATCGATTGGATAGGTGGTTCTCTTGTAAATTTTAAATTTGAATCACTTTTCTGTGTTTTTTTTAAAATCCTTGTGTTTAATTGCGCCAAGCGCACTATATTTCATAGAATTTGAAAATCGTGCACTTTATGATTCTTATAAACGAAACTGGATGTGGCAAGAAATGCATTTTATTAGCAAAATCATTTTCGTTGCAATTAGTGTTTTATTTTACCAAATAATTTTTGGCATCGGTTTTTCAATAAAACAGTTTTACCGAATTCTACATATAAGACTGTATGCTTCATGTCGATTTTTTGTCTAAATTGCCGATCAACTATATTGATGGCTAGTTCATTCTATAGTTCATTAATAGATGGCATAAAATAAAATGTGCCTGATGTTTAATTAAAATTGCATATTTGGGGGCCTATTATGGTATTTTCGATAGCGTTTTTTATTCGATACTAACGAAAAAGCGCTATTATGAAATTTTCGACAGCGTTTGTTTTCGATATTATCGAAAAATTTACGACACGTCCTATGGTGTCGAATATCTTTACGAATACTTAAATTATACTTAAAATATAAAATTTTCGGTTAAATAATTTTAATTATTAAAATTTAATGAGTTTAATTATAAAAAGTTTTCGTAATACAATTTTATTGAGATTTTATATTTTCGAAACAATCGAAAATTTCATAATAGCCATTTTCGACGTTATCGAAACGATCGATATTCTCGAAAATAAACGATATCGAAAATACCCTAATCGGCCTCCTGGTTTGTCGATCGTTTAGATATTTATAATTTGCTATAGATAAATCTATTGTAAATTTGCCATTTTTTATTAAGGTCCCTGGAGCACTGTGTATCGCTCGGCTGAAGTTGGTTGAATTGGAAGTTTTTTGTGACATTAACACTAGACTACACTTTCGTGTAGTATTTTCAATTTTATCTACCATCAGTAAGTAGTTCACTTACGTTTCCTGGTTCGAATGAAACGTTGAAAGTTATTCTGCTAATTGAAATAGAAAGTCTTTTCATGGTAATATTTTTTCCCGCGAGTTCTTTGTACAGAATCCAAGCATTAATTCCAGCTATGTCGAGGATATTAAAAAATACTTGTAAAGGCTATCTCAAGAGATCCCGACTTAACAGTGTATTTTTAGCCATTTGGTCTATTATATCTACACCAAATTTGGTGTTGTGAGATAATGAAATGGTTTCAGGAAGCTTTATTCGGTGTTGTTTTGTGGGAAATTATGCTTAGATCTAAGTAGAAGTACCTATTTTCTTATGTCGATTTTCATTGAAGAAAAAATAGTACCCTATGGTACCCTATGGTACTCCAACTGCTGTCAAAATGTTTCATTGAAAAAAAATATTACCACGAGGGTAATATTTTGTTACTCCCGGGGTAATTTTCTATACTCTAGGTTTTTTGGTGGAGTATACGATTTTGTTGTTGTTATACATCTTTGGTGAGTAAGGTCTCCACCAAGCTTTAAAATGTTATCTATTAGATACTCGATCACACAACTCCTTGTATAAAGGAACAACTGTATATATGTTACAGCAAAACTTATTTTCACTTTAAATACCGGAATAACGGTACAATTATTATGTTCTAAGTTTATTTTTAAATATATTTTTTTATTTTATTTTATTGACATCTTTCTTTTACAGAAAAACTAAAAACTCACTAACTTTTATTTTTCACAGCTAGCTACCAAAACCAAAAACTACAATATTTTTTGGATACCCAACTAACCATTTACGGTGCTTGACAATTTAGGAAATTTATTTATAATTTATAACCTGATTTGGTTGGGCAAGGTGTGAAAGACGCCACAATACTCCCCTCCCAGAGAGATCGCAGATCTATCGCTTCAATCTCTATATCTGGTTGGAGTCCTGGACTCACGACCCGAACTTGTAATCAAAACAGGCCTCGACGAGAGATCAAAACGAACCTGTTTGCGAACTTTCGGTTCCACGGTAGATGATTTAGGTCCGTCAGCCGAAATAATAGGTTCTGGTCGGTCAGTCGATACAAGTAATCCAGTTTGCAAAGTTGGTGCGTCCGTAGTTTGTTGTTGATTGTCCGAGTAACATGGTTTGAGTCGGTCGATGGAAATTTTGGCGTGTCGTCCGTTTAGATCCAAAGTGTAAAATTTGTCTGTACGGTCGATAACCAAATACGGTCCAGTATACGGTGGTTGCAGTGATTTGCGTACTGCGTCAGTTCGTAAGAAAACGTGCGAGCAAGTCAGCAAATCTTTACTAATAAAAATTTTGTCCGTAGTATGTCGAGAAGCCGGTACAGGTCGAATTTCGTCAAAGTGTCGTCTTAAATTAGTAATGAAGTCTGATTGTGAAATTTGTTCGTTCGTCGCATCTAAAAAGGTTCCAGGAACTCGAGTTGTACATCCGTAAACCAGTTCAGCTGGAGTAGCTTTTAGTTCGTCACTGTACGTCGTCCGTAGTCCAAGTAATATTGCAGGAAGAACACTAGTCCAATCAGCACGATTATAGCACATAATGGCAGATTTGATGACTCGATGCCATCTCTCGATCATGCCATTACATTTGGGATTGTAGCTAGTTGTTCTCCTGCGCTCAAAACCAAGTAAGTTAGCCAGTTCGTGAAAAAGTTGTGATTCGAATTGCATGCCTTGGTCCGTGACACCAAAGCGAGCTATCCACTGTGAGTAGACAGCGAAAGCGACGGTTGCAGCAGTTATATCCGGAACTGGAACCGCCTCAGACCAGCGAGTGTATCTATCAATCAATGTTACGCAATACCGCTGATTATCAGAAACTGGCAAAGGACCGATGATGTCGAGATGAATAATCGAAAAGCGTTGAGAAGTTAATTTGTAGTTACCAATCGGAGATTTTGTATGTCGTGAGATTTTAGCCTTTTGGCAAGCTACACAATTTTGGGCCATCTTCTGAACGTCTTTTTTAATTGATGACCAGATTACATTCTGAGTCAAAAGTTTGATGGAAGCTTTGACGCCAGGATGTGAAAGGTTATGAAAAGCCTCGAAAACTTGTTTTCGGAAATTAAAGGGAATGAATGGCCTAGGTGTAGTAGTAGAAATATCGCAATAAATTAATTTTTTTGAATTGAAAGAAACAAGAAATTTCTCAAATTTGAGAACAGAGTTACTCCTTAAAATTTCTTGAAGTTCTTCATCATTGGTCTGAGCATCTGCGATGATAGCATAATCAATACTTTCGGGAATAGAAATTTGATTAATGCGTGAAAGAGTATCTGCAACAACGTTATCCAGTCCAGAGATGTGCTGGATATCGGTTGTGAGTTGACCGATGAAATCTAGGTGTCGAAATTGACGAGGAGATGCTTTTTCCGGATTCTGATTAAAAGCGTAGACAAGTGGCTTATGATCGGTATAAAGCGTAAAAGTACGACCTTCGAGAAGATATCGAAAGTGTTTTATTCCCGAATATGCCGCGAGAAGTTCACGATCATAAGCACTGTATCTTTTTTGCGTTTCATTGAGACGTACTGAAAAGAAACCGAGTGGTTGCCAAGAATTGGATACAAACTGCTGAACTACCGCTCCGACAGCAGTATCGGAAGCGTCAACCATGATGGCCAGAGGTGCTGATGATGGATGAATAAGTAAAGTCGCGTTCGTAAGTTTAATTTTGCAGTTATCGAACGCTTCGATAGCTGCCGTTGACCATTGAATTGGAACTCGACTGTTTTTGGTATAGCCTTTTAGGTAATCGTTCAACAATTCCTGGTCAGCAGCGGCACCTGGAATGAAGCGTCGATAAAAGTTTATCATACCTAAAAAGCATTTCAGTTGTTTAACAGTCTGTGGTCGTTCGAAATTTTTGATGACTTGAACCTGTTCATGCGACGGTAATATACCTTGTCCAGTTACCAAATGGCCTAAAAAAATAATTTCGGTCTTTGCGAAAACGCATTTGTCCATATTTACCACTAGTCCGTGATCGTCTAATTTAGAAAAAATGATTTTAATATGTTCGAGATGTTCGTCGTAATTTCGAGAGGCAATGAGCACATCGTCCAAATATACAAAGCAGAAGTCAAGTCCACGTAGTACTGAATGCATAAGACGTTGGAACGATTGTGCTGCATTCCTAAGGCCGAAAGTCATTCTACAAAATTGAAATAGTCCGAAAGGTGTCGAAATTGCTGTCTTTGGAATGTCGGTCGGTTCAATAGGAATTTGATGGTAAGCCTGGACAAGGTCTATTGTTGTGAAAATAGTGCAGCCCTCGAGCCGTTGTGTAAAATCCTGGAGATGTGGGATTGGGTACCTGTCTGGAATTGTGACTCTGTTTAGGGCCCGAAAGTCTCCACATGGTCTCCACGCTCCATTCTTTTTAGGTACTAAATGTAACGGGCTGGACCAAGGACTGCTACTAGGTCTGCAAATCCCGAGTTTCATCATATTTTCGAATTCTGTCCTCGCGATGATGAGTTTGTCCGGTGCTAGTCGTCGTGGTTTGCATGCAATCGGTGGTCCGTTCGTCTCAATTTTGTGAGTTACATTATGTTTAGTATCGTCGATATTAATATTTCCGTGAATTACCGTACTGAATTTTGATATTACCTTAAAAACTCCTGGGTCCATTGCTGACTTGTCGATCCTAGATACTGTAGAACCATTGTAGGTAGAAGGTTTACCTTTCGAATACAGGGAGGTTAACGGGTCAATGAGCCTCTGTCCCTGTATATCCACCAGTAAACCAGTTTTATTTAAAAAATCTGCGCCGATTATAGGCATCGACACGTCAGCAACAATAAACTCCCAGGAGAATTCGCGGCGCAGTCCAATGTCTATTTTTAAAATTTTTGTACCGTACGCGTTTACCAAGGAACCATTAGCCGCAAACAACCTAAATGATGGGTCTACCTTTGGGTTCCTGACAAAACGAGCGGGTAAGACTGAGACGTCTGCACCTGTATCAATTAGGAAATGCGTTTGATTAAATAGTTCAAAAATTAAAAGGCGGCTGGTTTTTGTTACGTCATTACACCCCGCCAATTGTGAATGACCACTTAGTTTTTTGTAACATTGTTACCGGAAGTATTATTTGATACATATCTGCAAAGTGGCTTACATTTGTAAGCCTTAGTTCCGAAATAATAATGATAAAAACAGATAAAATTATTTTCGATCGAAGGTTCACCATAATTTGGATTATACTTTGTTCCAAAATTTGGTGAATTTTGTCGCGATCTATTGAATTTAGAATTTGACCGTGAATTTGATTTTGAACGAGATCTAAAATTTTGATTAATAATTTCCGATACTTCCGATAACAATGTTGTTTTAAAATTCGAAAGTTGTTGATCTAAAGACGACAAAGAATTTGGAAAAACCGAACAAGGTGTAGATGTCTCGAGACTATTCACTTGAGACTGTGTCATAGTCTCGAAGACGTTGTCAGCCCGTTCTGCCAGGACTGGCAGAGAGACATCATTTTCAAACGGTGTGAGCACCATTTGAACGGACTGGGGCAACCTCTTCATCCAGAATTGGCGAAGCGTTGCTTCATTAAAGTTGTTCCCAGCATTCAATTTCATGGCGCTCAACAACTGTGATGGCTTTCTGTCTCCAAGTGCTAAGCCATGCATCAGGTTGTTCAGCTTCGACTTTTCCGATTCGCCGAGAACCCGGATCACTTCAGCCTTAAATACCGTATAAGGTTCATTACCTTTTGGGCTGGTGATCAGACATGCGAAAGTGTCGTGGAGTCGTGAATCTAAAGCTGCAACCGCAAGAGCATACCGCGTTGCCTCAGTTCTTATGTCCGCCACCGTGAACTGTTGCTCGAGTATTTCGAACCAAACCTCTGGGTTTTGTGAATGTTCTGAATGCAACCGTTCCGGTGTAAGAAGGAAACGAAACGTGAGATTGAGATGTCTCTGGTAGAGGAATTGTACTATTCCGCCCTACCTGCGCGACAGCTTTAGCGACAACATCGTTGATAAGACCGGTTAGCTGCGAGGCTGTCAACGAAAATGTTGGTTCCTTAGAACCTCTGCCCGATGCTGCCACTTCATCAGTTGATTCCGCAGATAAAACGGCCACCGGTGGATCATTCACACCTTGGACAACGCGCCGAAAAAGAAACGAACACAAAAGAAAAAGGACCGAAAAAATAAAAAACACCGAAACAAAACACATTTTAAAAAGTTTTATGAATAAAAAAACGAAATTTGAATTTAAAATAAAATTTATTTAGTCAAGCACCACAAATAATTAATTGGGTACTTACAGTTTTAATAAAATTGTTCAAAATCCCTCGATGCAGAGACACGTTCAAATTGGAGTCACCTCGGTCTCTGGGTAGCAGTGATGGGGCTGAAATTGTTGAAAATTGTTGAAATTGTTGAAATTGTTAAAAATTGTTGAAATTGTTGAAAATTGTTGAAATTGTTGAAATTGTTGAAATTGTTGAAAATGTGTAAATTGCTGTAACTGTTGAAACAGATAGACTATGTGGCCACGATCACGTCGGGGTCACCAGTTTTGGTGAGTAAGGTCTCCACCAAGCTTTTAAATGTTATCTATTAGATACTCGATCACACAACTCCTTGTATAAAGGAACAACTGTATATATGTTACAGCAAAACTTATTTTCACTTTAAATACCGGAATAACGGTACAATTATTATGTTCTAAGTTTATTTTTAAATATATTTTTTTATTTTATTTTATTGACATCTTTCTTTTACAGAAAAACTAAAAACTCACTAACTTTTATTTTTCACAGCTAGCTACCAAAACCAAAAACTACAATATTTTTTGGATACCCAACTAACCATTTACGGTGCTTGACAATTTAGGAAATTTATTTATAATTTATTACCTGATTTGGTTGGGCAAGGTGTGAAAGAAGCCACACATCTATTCGCCAATTTTTTTTCTGTCATTTGTCAAAATATGCGGCGCGTTGGTAATTTGATTAGTGAAATTATAAAAATCAAATATAAATAATAAAGTAAAAATTAGAGAGTAGTAGAACAGTACATTTTTGTTCCATTGAAACAAAATGGGAGTAAAAAATGAGGGTAACATTTTGGGAGTAAGAAAAAATCAATGAAAATCGACATTAGTTGACTTATAGCTTTGTATACCGTTATATCGTAGACAGACACGAAATTTATCGCGATTTTCATTTATCTAGATTTAAAATCTATACATATATCTTTTTTTGTTGTGTTCACAATTACCAGGATATGGTTTTTACGAAAGAAATTTTTGAAAAAATTCACCGGAAAAGTCGGAAAACCCTAAAAATCGAATAAAAAGTCTTATATGAATTTTGTGTGTACGTTTTTTATGAGACAGGTGGTGCAGTGGTTAAGGCTTCGGCGCTTTGGTTGGAAGGTACTGGATTCGAATCACACCGGAGGCTGCATTCAAACTACTATTTTGTTTTTTATTCAATCTATTTATATCCCTATTATGGTTTTCGCCTCGCCGAACGATTCACGGTGAATCTTAAATCCGTGTGAGTTGGGTATTCGTATTATGATTTTCGCTTTTATTTTGGCGAGTAACACTAGCCGAATAATAATTTTTATAACAATTTTTTTTGACGTTTGTGGTTTTTTGTCAATAATTGTGTTGTTGTAATCATATATTATTCAGATTTTGTGTTTATAAATTACGGTTTTTTTCTTCAATTAATCTAAAATCAGTTTAAAATCATGTTACGAGTATCTAATGTCGATCTATCTTTTTATGATAAACCATTTGAAAATATTAACATGGCACGAATGTGAAAATCGTTAAGGGACCAATGTAATCCGTTTACTCTGCCTGGTACATTATTTTATAGGAGGTCCCAAGCTATTCAACATTACGATCAAATCCTTCCAAAACAGGTTTACGGATTGTCAATTTTTCCCAAAGCTGGGAATTCCCCTGGCAATATCTGGATTTTTCTCCATCTCTTCCGTTTATTTTGAAAATATAATTACTTACACGTGAACCTCCATTGTTTGATTTTGACTGTGAAATGAAAACAGAAAACCAATTTTATAAGATTCGCCTACATAAAGATGGCGAATCATTTTGACAGTTCAGCTCGTTTAGGTGAATATCGTAATACCAAAAATGTGAGTAGGATTCGCCGGGAATGTCAAATGCGAAAACCATAATACCAGATTGTATGTTTGACGAGTTGCATTCGCCGGGAATGTAAAATGCGAAAATCATAATAGGGGTATTATTTTATCTATTTATAGGTGCATTCAGTTTTCCGTTCGTTTGGCGTTCGCTATGACGATTAACAAATCACAAAGTCAATTTGCAAAAAAGAACTAAATTTTCGATAGAAGCCTAAGTTTGAGTCGAACTTTTATTCACTTTTCAATACATTATGCCGCCTTTATGGTTGCATTCGTTCGTTCATTCTGACAATTTTCTCCACCAATTATATTGCTCGAACGAACGCAACCATAAACCTACCTTTAGTGTTGAATTCGATGAAAAAGTGAATGGAATAGCCACTCAACCGTCTAACTCAAACGTCTATTGAAAATTGAGTTGTTGTTTGATTTTTCTCTCATCAAAATCAATTTTCGTGAAGGACAAAAGTGTTTACTCGCGCGAAGTAATTTGGGGCGAAACAAAGTTCGCCGAGTCAGCTAGTTAAATTATAATAATCGTAATAAACAAATTGTGGTGACAGACAGAAACCTGATTTTTGCGAGTGCCTAATTTATCGTGATAGATTGCATTTATCTAGTTATGAAAACTTAATAATTCTGTTTTGAACAAATCGTGTACAGACAGACAGGCAGAAATAACTTAATAATCTAAATAACGAGGTTATCTAGTTTGTGTATGTCTACGGTATTAGTGTCATTATTAATTATCAGATTTGTAAATTAAACTTGAGAATTTAGGCAATTTATCTCTTTTTTTGTTTGGCAATTTTCGGCAATTCCTTTTTATTTAAACGAATAGTTCTAAAGTCGTATTCTTTTCTAAAAGTTTTGAAGCCAGTGATTTACGTGTAAAAAAAATATCAGTAGTCACATTCCTATCGGAACCAGTACATCGCGCAATTAGCTTTATAACAACAAACACCTAAATATATTGATTCTGGTTTATTTTTATTTTTTCTTAAATATGGAAATCCATTTATGACATGTTTACTTGTCAAATCCGATGCGAACCAAAATTTAATTCCAAATTTACTCGGTTTATTCGGCACATACTGGGTAAATTTGCATCTGGCTTTAGTTGGAAATAATTGTTCATCAATAGTAATATTTTGTCCTGGGACATATAGCAGTTTGATAATTTTTGATAATAGGATTTCAAATATTTTTTTCTTTTTTCATATCGAACCGTATAAATTGCAAGATATCCGTGAAATCTTTCCTAGTAATCGTTTTTCTAAAACATTCAGGTCCCCAATTTTTTGACCATAAATGCGACAATTTTAGATTCACAACGCCCATATAAAATTGCTAAAAATGAGTAGAATTTATGTTCTTGTAATACCCACTCTTTTGCAAGAAATTTAGCAGCTTCCATTTCTGTGCATTTCCTAATATAATTTATAATATTTTTATTTATTTTCGAAAAAAGCGCTACTAACTTTTCCTTCGATTATATGTCTTTTTGCAAATGCTGTAGGTCTATGGTTTGTTTTGAAAGTTGTATTTCTTTGTGGTGTTCCTGGTCTTCGTCGAGAAAATCCATGTTTTATTAATTCCTACACAGTTCCATCCAGAGCTGTTTTTAGTTCTGTATCACTATCATCAGAATATAATGGTCGCCTAATTGTTCTCTTCCGTCTTCGTATATTTGAAATATTTTCCATGTGATTGCCGATATCTAAGGGCGAAGCATCTGGGAATTCATTTTCATCACCAGAAGAGTTTTCATTTATATATTCTCGTGGTTTTTGTTTTTTGAACCGCTTGCCATTTTAGAATAAACATGTATTCCTAGATAAAAAAAACAAGATTCAAGAATAATGTGGATTTATGAAAAAAGCTTTACCTTTCACGATATAAAACACAGTCTGTGATTTCACCTATTTATCGCAATCACTCGAAATAAAATTGTAATTTATGTAATTTCAGTAATGATTTTAATCACAAAGCAAGCAACATACTAATACTGGGTGTCGTCCTATCATACAACAAGAGGGGAGAGACATTAAAGAGAAGAATAAAAAATAAGAGAAATTAAGAAGAATTTAGACAAACCTAGGGAATATGATAGCCGTTATAATAATCTGTAGAATTATTTGAAAATATTCAAAGTAAACTGAAAAATTACAAATATTAGCACTTGAAATTCCAACTGGTCATTTTGACCGGTTGTTAGGTAGGTCTAGCCCATACCTATCTCAGGAAAAATACTAATAAATAGAAATATGTACATCAAACGTTAGAATTTAAATGAACGGCGAAAATTTAGGAGAACATTTTTAAACCGCTCATTTTGACCGTTTGGTGTATCTTGTGTTAAGTATAAACCTTTCAAAATTGGAACGTTGATTTTTAATTGTAATACCGTTTAAAAATGGAGACCATATTTTATACAATATACAAAATTGAAACAAATTTCAGCTGTTTCTTTAGTTCTGAATAAAAAACAATTATGATAAATTATGACGTCAAAAAATTAAACACATTCCTTTTATTTTCACATTTATTTTGCCGGAGCAAAACTTCTGGTTAATCAGCAGTTAATAAAATAATTTCGCCACATTTGGTTAAGCAACGGCTTAGTTCTGCTCAGTTTATGGAACCCGCGCTTGATATTCCATAGCACCAACCGAATACTATACTATTCGTTTGAGAAATATCTTCGTCTGGCATTTAATTCCTTTGGAATTCTTTTCACAAATTTTTATCAAAATCGTGCTACTCGAAAAAAATTAAATAAAGAAACCCGAGCTACACCAGACGACATATAAATCGAGACGGAAAAAAAATCTGAGACAGAAAGGGATCAAATCCAAAACATTAATTAGATAGCAAAAATTACAATTCAATATTGATACTCATAACAATCAATAACACTGTGCTAGTTGAAAAAAGTGACAAGCTGTGCACCCAGGGGGTAAACCTAATTCGAGTACCCTGAATTCAATGGTGCTAGTCCATATCGCTCCCCCATTTTGCCATATCGCTTTCGACATGTTTTGGCTCTGAGTCGAAAATCTGTCAAAATATACATCATATTCACGTTGATAGCTTTTGAACTATTAAGATTTTCGTTATGCTTTTTTCAGCAAAGTTGTTGGGCAAGTCGAGAGAAACGCACCCCTTTGCCGGGGTCGTATTTCCCCTTTACTACTGTTCAAAACCATGCGGAGATATGTACGTATAGCACAAAATATCTCACACTCCACAGTCCGCGAGATCTGAAAGTGTGGCCATTCTGTACACGCTCAAATATGCTGACCGCTTTTTGTAATATATACGTTCGAATGTCATTGAAAGTACATTTTTTCGCCGCACAATCACCAGCCGAATTCGATGAGCACGGTGATCGTTTTGACCAAGTGACGGCAAGGCTCGAACATTGGTACTGCGGCAAAAAGCAAAATGCATTCTTAGGTGACATTTGTTGGAATTTGCAAGAGGAAGAAGATCCCGAAAACGACACGAACGTATCAGAAAAATAAAATTAAAAAAGTTAAGAAAAATGTAAATTTTTTAGGAAAAATTAAGAAAAATCACCATAAATCAACTGAATCGATTTAATTTTCTTTTAAATAGTGTCTATTGTATCTATATTTGTCGATGCTTATTCGATCGATTTAATTTCAATAAATGGATAAAAAATGATAAGTGTTTTTCTTCGAAATGAAAAGAAAAAAAAAATAACACAAAAATGTGAATGTAGTTGTGGTTTTTCGGTCTTAATATGTTCGGCAAAGTTATTTGTCTTGGCTTGCGCAACAACTTTGCTGAAAAAAGCAAAACGAAAATCTTGATAGTTCAAAAGCTATCAACGTGAAACGGAGTGTATATTTTGACAAATTCTTGACGTGTCGAAACATGTCGAAAGCGATATCTCAAAAATGGGTAATAACTTTGAAATCGGACAAGCACCATTGAATTCAGGGTACTCGAATTAGGTTTACCCCTTGGGTGCTCAGCTTGTCACAAAAAAAAGTTTGCGATCCAAGCACAGTTTAATTAAAAAAACGCGATTAGTGCAAACTTATAATGTCACTGTAACGCAACCAACATAACATAGTGCAATATCCTGTAATATGATGGATCATAACGCCCGATATATAATGAATGAAAAACACAAAATCCAACACGAAGCAACATGATGCAACATAGTAGAAAATCGCGCAACATCACGTAAAATGCTACAACGTGGTATACATGACGCAACATGGCGAAATATCTAGGGACATCCCATAAATAGTAGAGCAACATGGTACACCATAGTAAAACATTTTGTCATATGATGCAACATTCCACAACATGGTGCAACATCCCATAACATGGCGCAACATAACGCAACATTGTACATCATCACGCAACATGGTGCAACATATCACATCATTGTGCAAGATCACGCAAAATGGTGTAACATCCCACAACATGGCGGAATATCTCACAACATGGTGCAACTCAACGCAACATAGGGAATCCTAAATGAATTAAATAGAAATGAGAACTCATAATACTTCTCTTGTATTCAAATATCTTGTCCCACTAAATTTTATCAAAATTGTTTTAGCGAAATAAAACGTTAGAAGGCTCCAAGCCTCCGACACAATCACAATTGGTACTCAAAAATGCTCCTTCAGTAATTTTTATAAAAATCATGGGAGATGAAAAAAATTAAAAAGGGACGCGGGCCTACCATCGTTCGACTCTGAACGAATTTTTCCGAAATCTTAACCAATCACAATCGATTCCTGGAACATAAAACAGAAAAATAAATAAATAAGGGATCCGAGTTCCACTGGATGACCCTTTAAACCAAACCATACAAAATTAGGACCCATAGCAATTGATTCCTGGTACTTAAAAAACCCAAACCTGAATTCCATTATAATTATACGGTAATCTTGAAGTTTGCTAATCTTAAATTGAGGATACTTTTATGCTGCGGTGCACGAGTCTGCTGCAAGATTGTTCGAACTCTCCGTATCTCTCCATATACCTCGAGGTACAGATGTAATATGAACTAAAGCATTCAGTAATATTAAATCCAGCAAGTAGCATGAGAAAGTTCACTTATTTGTCATAATAACTCGTTATATAAAGAAACAAAATTATACACGTGAGGTTAGAGATCTAGAATGTTATTGAATGCTTTAGTTCATATTCCAGCTGTACAGCTGTTTTAATTGATACCAGGAGATTTATTTGCTCTTCTACTTGATTTTAAAAATGATTCCACTTATGCAAGTTTCTGTTAGGATTATCATACTGGAAATCATGATCATAGGTAAGTGGTCGGATGTTAGGCCTTCACTGTTTTCGATGCTCGTCTAGTGCTCTAAAATTTCAAAAATCCTTTTATTACAAAGTTAGGGGTAAAAACCATAACTATACTATGGCATATAAATAGAGAAAACTTATACTTGTTACCACGGGAACACCCGAAAAACAGAGTTAACATTCTACCCACATTACTAACGAGAGTGACAAAACCGCAAAGAAAAGAAGAAACATCTGGTACTGTCTGTATGCCAGTTGCATGCAGGGTGCTTTTTATGTTGCAGTTCAATTTTATTTGGCCGCCATCTTGTTTTGGATGATATTTGTCAGTTCGCATTTGAAGTCGTAGAGGTTGGTCGATAACAATTTATTGTGGAGCATCTAAAGCCGCAACGTGTTGAAATTATTGAAACATTTTGGCAAAAACCCATTTTAGCAAATAAACCAAACACAACCTCGATGTTTAAGGACAACATTTGCTGAAATAACACCAGAAGTCTGCGAAAATGTTATGAAAAGTGTGCTTAAAAGAGATTGCCGTTGTGCCACGGCCAGAGGCGGCCACTTGGCCGACATTATATTCCATACATAATGTTAATGTATGTTTCAGGCTCTGGCCATGTATGCATGTAAAATACGCCCAAAAAACAAATCCCAAATTTGCTGCATGCAACAAATGATGCACGTGTGAAGTACTTCCAAAAAAAAATCCCAAATTTGTTGCATGCAAATCCCAAATTTGTTGCACAGAAATCTCAAAAATATAAGGATTGATTTGGAATAAAAATAAATGATAGATTATCAGCGCGTTATTTCCAAAGATTTTATTGCAAAGAATTTCTTTAGTATTGTTGGTGTTTCATTAGTATTGTATGTTATAACCCTTATATGTTAGAAATATAAATAACGGATCAAATCACGAAACTTATTTATTACAATAAAAAAGAATAAATCATACCACTAAACTATAATAAGAAGGCAAGTGTATAAACAAGTAAATTTTCAAAGTGCTAATAACAAAAGTCATCTTCTAAGAGACAAATACACCGGGTTTATTCTCACGAGACTAAAATTAGAAATCAATTCTACAAAACTGAAAATATTGACATATGGGTAGATTTTCTGTATTGCTCATGATATGGTCTCTTACCGGAACACTATTCCTGGCGTCGACGATATAATTAACGGGTCTTGTAACAAATTTCATTTAACAAATTTGTTCATCAAATTTCAAGAGATTGACATGTCACGTGTGGGTAGGTTTTTCGGAATGCTCGTGATACGTTCACTTAACGGGACAAACAAATCGAACGATTCCTGGCGTCGGCGATATACATAACGGGTCTTTTACAAAGGGCTCCCACCTTTTATTAATGAAATCTGTGCAGTAACATTATGTGGCAAAAAATTACAGAAATTCAATCAATTTTTGATTGTGATGAATGTGGGAGAAGTTATCACCCACACTGTAAAGGTATCTATGGGCAACATATTGCCAGTAAAAGTGCTGATCCTATTTGGTTGTGTTCAGGTGGATTTGAGAAACTGGCTCAAGAAAATGGTCTCAGTATTTTGTGAAATAAAAAGTCGAATACTTCAAAATCAACTGCTGGCAAACCTTCGCCTTCGACGGGTATAATTAAAATCGCTATGAAGAAAGACCCTTCCTTCAACCCTAATTTCAAAGAAAACTTTTTGAAAAATTGTATATAGGTGATTTCCGGAAATCCCACCTTTTATTAATGAGATCACTAATCACTGAGTTCGTAAACATTAGTTTTATAATAGTTTTTATTTTAATTGCAAGTTTGAACTATTAATTCAAATATTTTTAAATCAATTGACGTACTCTAATGTTTAGTTTAGTCAAACATGACATTCTATGCAAAATTTTAATAAAACGTATGAAGACTTCCGGGATTACTTCAGATATCTTCAGATCCCAGGAATCGTTCGATTCGTTTGTCCCAGTAAGAGACCATATCATAAGCATTCCGGAAAACCTACTCACATGTCAATCTTTTGTATTTTGTTAAACAAATTTGTTAATTGAAACTTGTTGCAAAATCCTATTGATTTTAAAACGTTTATTGCATGCAACAAATTTGGGATTTCTTTAGACATATTCCACTTAGGTGGCTATGTTCGAAATCTATTTATAGATAATGAAATACGTATTATTGAGCGATTATCTCTATATTACTAAACGAAAATTTCATGTATCTTATGCTCTGTCGAAAGGGCACTTCGGCCGCTAACCGAAGTGTCATAAAATCTTTGCCATGCAGGATTTGTCGTCGTGTACCTCCCGTACTTGAACAAATTTTACCGATTTCAATTATATTTGGCCCAGATTACTTTAATAATAATACCAATAACTCGATGTATAATTAATATGAACCCTGATAAGCCTTCGAATACCTCTCGAATTAAAGTTCATTCAAATCAATAATTCAAAATGATGCGGAGAATTATATTTATCAAAACTTTGGTTCATTATACCGGACAAGTGGTGTAGTGGTTAAAGCTTCGGCTCTTGAACCGGGAGCTACTGGGTTCGAATTCCATCAGAGGCTAGATGCAAAATCGAATTTTCATCATCGATTACAATCGGTGATGTTCATAAACACAACTAAGCTTCTCTGATGGAGTACAGAATTCGGCGCCGACCCACCGTCCACGTCAATGTACAGGTTGACATGGAGCTTGCAATATGCAGGTAGTATACTGTTGTTGTGTGAGTAGGTGAATGGGTTAATGATGTGGCGTGAATGCGTGGTATCACAATGAGCCAAAATTAGCCTAAGTGTCA
This sequence comes from Nephrotoma appendiculata, assembly GCA_947310385.1. Taxonomy (NCBI): domain Eukaryota; kingdom Metazoa; phylum Arthropoda; class Insecta; order Diptera; family Tipulidae; genus Nephrotoma; species Nephrotoma appendiculata. Next base: position 82,414,387 of record OX371224.1, on the reverse strand, counting down.
GCCACTGAAACCTAACCTACCTTGGTTCTGAGAAACAGGGAACGTGGTGCAAATAAAACAAAAACACATTTAAACCATGACAGTAAAATATTTACGTAACTCCATGTTAAGAATAATACAAATCTTAGAAGCGATTCCTACATTTTATCAGAAAGTATATAATGTCACAAAGAGTAACGAAAAAAAGGCAAATTTTTCATCAAAAAGTGCATGGGATATACAATTTAAATGCGTTAAAAACTTACACATCTTTATTTAAGGTAATTTTTGTCGGTTTCTATCAATAGACACGAGTATGACAATATTCGTTACCAAACAAATAAAAAAATTGTGTAAGTGTATTGTATAACTTTTACTATTGCCGCTGGAGGTTCCTGGACTTCCGGCGTCAGTAGAGGAATTAGATGGCATGGTTGATATTGTCACAAAGGCATGCAATCTGTCATTTAATGCTGCGTGTCCCCCGATAAAACCTAGGGGCAGGCAGAAATCGACATGGTGGACCACGTAGTTGGGAACCTATCGGAGATCGTGTAGGACAGCCTTTAATAAGGCTAAGAACACAAGGGTAAATCGGGATTGGGAATCCTATAAGGAAGACCTGGGAAAATACAAAAAGAGTTGAGGAGGGCACAAAGGGGGTCTTGGAAACGCTTCTGTTGTAGAATGGAGGAGGTTTCTGAGACTTCTCGCCTTAGGAAAATTCTATCTACTAACCCAACCAGTCCTAGTTACTTAATTAGGCCGGACGGGTTATGGATAGCTTCAAGTGCGGAATCATTGGATCTTTTCATTGAGACCCATTTTCCGGGAAACATTGATGACTCGATGGAGCCTCGAGCTCATCGAGGAACACGTTTAACAGATGTGGAGGGTTAGGGAATGAACCCTGTGGGCGCTGAACAGTTTTAAGCCTTATAAATCGTCATGCTCGGATCGGATTATACCAGCAGAGATCCAAAGGAACTCTGCAGTTATCCCTGGCTGGAAGGTATCTTCAGGGGATGTCTGCAACTGGTCTATATTCCCAGGATATGGACGGAGGTCAGAGTGGTTCTTATCCCGAAATCGGGAAAGAGCTCACAGGCTTATCCAAAGAACCTGAGGCATATAACTCTATCATCCTTTCTGTTGAAAACCTTGGAAAGATTGATAGACGTACTTATTCGAACAAAAGTTGAGCCAAGGAATTGGGCAATGTCGTAGCATGCGTACTGTAAGGGAAAGTCGGTGGACACAGCTCTGCACGATCTAGTACGCATGATTGAGAAGTCAATTTACTCGCAAGAGTAATGTATGGTAGCATTTCTTGACATTGAGGGTGCCTTTAATAATGTAAAAACGGAGGCGATCATGGAAGTATTGTCATTTTTGAAGGTGGATTATCCCATAAGTTGGTTGATAAATCAGATGCTGGTAAACAGGATTATTACCTCGAAACTGGGGGAGGCCACCATTAAAAGGCGGGTGGTTAGAGGAACTCCGCAGGGACGAGTAATGTCCCCCTTTCTTTGGAGTGTTGTGATGAATGGATTGCTCTTGGAACTGGAGGGAGAGGGGATAGGGGTTGTAGCGTATGCGGATGATGTAGCGATAGCTGTCGCAGGCAAATATCTGGATACGATTAGGGGTGTTATGCAGAATGCACTCCTGATCGTTACGAAATGGGCCGGCAAATGCGGATTAGGGATCAACCCGTCCAAGACAGAGCTGGTACTATTTACTAAGAAATAAAATTCCGGTAGTTAGCCCTCCTACCGTGAACTGCATTAGACTGGCTTTTGCTGACAGAGCGAAATTTATGGGCATAATCTTGGACAGTAAGCTCAACTGGAAGCCTAACATTGTAGAAAGGGTGAATAAGGCTAATGCAGCCATTTACTCGTGTGGGAACGCCATAATTACGAAATGGGGTCTAAAACCAGAGCTGGTACACCTCTATACAGCAGTGGTAAGGCCTGTGCTGATGTACGAGGTGGGCGTGTGATGGCCAGCTCTCGAAAAGGTAACCTACATAAGGGTGTTGGAGAAGGTGCAAAGAACGGCCTGTATGCTTATAAGCGGGGCGCTTAGGACAACAACTACACGCGCTTAGGACAACAACTACACGCGCTTTAGAGGTTATGCCCCACCTTATTCCAATCAAATTTTTTGGTAAGCAAATGGCAGCCAATGTGGCTACAAGGCTCTCAGCTGTCTCTCAGTGAAAGTGTCTTCACGCGGGACACTCGACGATAGTTAGATCACTAAGAGAAAAACTGGTGAATCTAGATTATATTAAACAAACATTGTTCTTCGCTAAAGGTTTCCGGATCATCTGTCCTTCTAGGGAATCCTGGAGGAACGAATTAATACTGGAAAACGAGGCACTGAAATTTTTCACGGACGGTTCTAAGCTAGACGGCAAAGTAGGAGCCAAAGTCTTCTGTGAGAAGCTCAATCTTAATATTTCTAACGTGGTATCCGTTAGGGATATCGTGATTTATGTGGACAGTCAGGCAGCACTCAGGTCAATAGAGGCGGTTTCTCTGAAGTTACGGGTGGCGCTGGATTGCCGATCATCTCTTAATGAGATGATCGAGTATTTCAGCATCCAGATAATCTGGGTCCCTGGGCACTCGGACGTCACGGGAAACTGCAGGGCGGACGAACTAGCTAGGTACGGTACGACTCTCCAGATGCAACCGGAAAGGGCAGGTCTTAGGAGGCCTATAGCAACGCTCAAATCGGCGCTCTGGAAAAAGGCAATCGCCTTGACAGATGAGAGGTGGACCAACACTCTCACGTACAGGGTAGCAAAACAGGTTTGACCAAACTGGACCTGCGGCGCTCCAAGGCACTAGTATCCCTGGGAAAACGAGATTTAGGATTGGTCGTAGGGATACTGACAGGACACTGCCTTTTTGGGGATATGCGAGAAGGCTGGGTCTAGAGACGAATGACTTTTGTAGAAGTTGTTTAGACGAAGAGAAGGAAGAGACGTTAGATCACTTCCTATGCTCGTGTCCGGCACTATCATACAAAAGACGTAAGTACTTGGTTGCGTACGACCCTACAGCCTTTCTGAACTCGCGGACTGTGGGGTGCGAGATATTTTACGCTACATCAGTAGCTCTGGATGGTTTCAGCGGGAGTATGGATAGATTGGATCCTGTGGTATCACAATGGGCCACTACTGGCCTAAGTGTGTGATAGCAGCCACTCTAACCTAACCTAACCTATAACCCATTTAATTTGTGTAACCTTAAACCTATTCAATTTTTGATAAATTTTTTTCCTCTGTTTCGTTGCTCTATAAAATTTCATTACGATTTTCTTTTGTTATGTAATCAAATTTTATTACTATCAAAGTATAATATACATTTCTCTCTCCTCTCTATCTTTCCTCTCTCCTTTCTCTTCTCTCCTCCCCTTTTCCCCTCTCTCCTCTCCTTTCTCCCCTCTCTCCACTCCTTTCTCCCCTCTCTCCTCTCCTTTCTCCCCCCCCTCTCTCCTTACTATCTCTCTCTTTTCTCTCTCTCTTTCTCTCTCTCTCTCAACTACTTGAACGGAGATATCCTGCTAGTATTACGAGCCAAACATTTTTATGAAGCTTTTATTTATTTTCGATGATCAGGCATTGACCATCTAACCAATCATTGTAGAATAGTATTCCAATAGTATTTTGCGCCACGAAAGTTATGGCTGTCAGTATATAACCTACCACTGCTCCTGGATGTTAAGAGGAGTTTCTTCGGTTTTACTGTGCCGGATATAATAAACATTGCATGGTAAAAAGTACTAACTTTTTATGGTTAAAGAAGTGGGAAGGAAAAGTGTATTTTTTCATGCCCCTACTTTTCAATCTTTGCATTTTCCCCATTTCTTTGCTTTATTCTTTTGCGTTTTGGATCACCTCACAAAAAAATAACACCGCACTCTTTTATATCTGTTAAAAGTATACACAACCTTCTTGCAAATGAACTAAATATTTCAGAGGGCAATTCACTCCATTGGTGTACCGATTATACAGACCATTTTGATGAAAATTCATTAGGAGGTCTTCTTCTATGCAATAGTCACCGACGAACGCCGCTTAAAACCGTTATAATTGTTGCGACATTTTTCTCTTTAATTAATGGAAATGCAGTAACATAGCTGTGTTGCATTATTTAATAGTATCAATACAAAAAACTTTCCCATTAAAATATAATTTATTGTGTAATTATATTTTTGTCTTTTTGTTTATGGAAAAGTACAAAATTTGCAACCAACCAAAAAAAAAAAAATGTAAAATAAAATTTTCACAGTCATGTTAATTTATGATAATTGAACCTTCAATCTTGTGGTGGCAATTTCCATATAGGAAATAAAATTTATAATTTTTTTGGCAGCAGTAATTCTCGTTCAAAATGGAAATTTGTGTTTATGCCGTGCGGTTTTATTACCAAAATATTTTATTTATATTTTTTGTTTTGAATTTGTGACATCGACTGTTCGGTATTTCGAATTGTGGCCCGCGCTCACTAATTGATAACCAGATGATATTATAATATTTTGTTGTTGTTGTTGATCATATTTTGATATTTTGTGTCTCGTCGATTTCTAAGAAAATTTAATTAGCATTAATTTGTATATTGTTAATATGTGTGTTGCTGTGTGTTCTAAATCTATTAGGAAAATGTTTCATTGCACACATGAATTAATTTCAACACCATTTGGTACCGTATATGCCGTCTAGTTTTTTTTTTATATACATATATGCATGTGGGATTAAAAGCGCGCACGAATATATTTACCACACACTGATTTCGTTCACGCGGTAGTGCAAATCATTTACCTCTCGTTTCATGCATGCATCGTATAATTTATCGTATGTTATTGTCGCGGTGTATTACTTATTTTGAAATTAATAAATTTTCAATGAAATGGAAAAATTCTGTTTTTTTTTGTTTTGTTTTGGGTAAGAAATTTTTGAAATTTTTTATTTAATTGATTGTGTATTAGAGACGTTTTTTTTTTATTTAAGAGGTAGCACTTTCTTACGCGCGGTTTACAAAAATAGAAAATTTAAAGAATTTTAATCAGTTCAAAAGCCGAAAATAAATTATTGTGTGTACGTACGGTGACGATTTTCCACATAATTTAATAAATTTTATATATGCGATGTGGCATCAAGATGAACGATTTATTCGTATATAATTTGATGTCAACATTATCGGGGGGCCCGGGACATTTACTAATTGTATTCTAAAAGAGTACGACGGACAAAATAAATTTGTTAATTTTATTTGAAAACTTTCAACATAATAATCAGCATTGTTTAAAAATTATTTTAATTTTAATGAATAGCAAGAATTGTAATTTAATTAGAAATGCTTCAGATAATAATTTATGATATTTTTGTTTAAATAAATTTTATATAGCATTTTTATTATACATATACATATAAGATTGATAGATGTGATTAAAGGAATAATTTTCTTACTTTATTACTTTTCGTATAATTAAAATTGAAATAAGTTAGACAAATATTTTGGTTTTCGTTTCATATGATATTGATATGCTGTGTGGTTTTATCGCCTTGACGTGACTGAAGATTTTACGATGTGAGGCATCATAATTTTGATTTTACTTTGATTGACTGGTAGACTAAAATTGCATATTTAATATTTGTTTATCATCCTGCTCGTATGCTTATTTTATTTAATCTATTGAAAACTAACGTCGGTTTATATTACACTTTACGCTAAGTTGGATTATCGGTGTTATGTTTGAAATTTGTTGAAAATCTTTTCCAACAGTCCGCATTGAGTGACATTGCTTCTGGTCCAGTTTCATGGTAGCGAGTAAAATATATTAATAATTTAAATAAAAAAATGGAACTCAATCTTAAATGTGAAATGTAGAAACAGTTAATAGATCTAAAACAGTTCCCACTGATGACTAGCACTTTCCCTTATTAGCCAAGGACATAAATATGGCGTTCTGTTACTTTTGCTGTTGCCTTACCAATTAGTGGCGAACATTTTCAAACCACTTAAAAAATATTTTCCGAAGCGACCAAAATGTTCTCTTTTCGCGTCGCTATTAGAAATTAATAAAAAACTTAAAAATGCCAGTTCGTGGTTCTCCAATTAACAAGAATGCTAAAAAACAGTTAGTGCCGCATTTAAAAAAGATTATTCAAGGAATAGAGACGTATAATTATTGCTAAAGAACTTGATTAAAATTATTGGCAATAAGTTGGTAAGTTTGGTATATATTGAAGGAGAATCAATGCTGATATTAAGGCCGCGATTTTGTCATTTATTCATTTTTTTTATAAATACAGACAGACTTATTGGGAGATCAAACCAAATGTATATTTTACATATAATCAAACTCAGATACTTAAACTGGTTGAATTATAATTAAGCCACTACTAAAAAAATATTTAGCCACACATTTCAATTAGAACCACTTAATATTTCCTTTCTCGCATAAAATTTTCCTTCTTCATTATTTTTATCTTTATAAAGTTAGTTCTTTTAGGGGATATTTCACTTCTCAGTGGATTGGGTCCATTGTGAAAATCGAAGGAGTTATATTGCGTTTCACTTCATTAGACGCACTTCAGGAACTACATTGCGGTTCACTTGATTAGACGCACTTGCAATTTTACTTTTAACTGTAAATTTTACTATAATTTCTGGCGGAATGAAGAAAATATTTTTATTGAAAAGAGTGAGGAAGCAAATCAATTTGCCTTTCAATTTTTTTTAAGATAAGTTTAAATCGGTTCAGTTGATTAGACGAAACTTAGAAATAAAGAGTGTTTCAAAAGTCACGCCTAGATGTCAGTAGTAAATAATTTCTAAACACAACTATTTTTTATCTCATCTTTGACATTTGTGAAATAGACAGAGGCACAGTTTTAACGATGGGTACTTACACGCTAGAGGAACGCATTAAAGTTATTCAAACTTATGAAAGTCATCGTTCTTTCAAAAATACGTATCATAAAATTCGTGATTTTTTTGGTGTAAATAATCGTCCAAATGAGTCGACAATTCAAAGGTTAGTGAAAAAATTTGAAGAGATTGGTTCTGTCGAGGATCGAGAAATGTTTGGCAGGCCAAAAAATGGACGTTCTAGTTAGAACATCGTTGCTGTGGCCGAATTGTCGCGGATGAACCTTTAACTTCGATATCACGGCGTTCTCAGGAATTAGACATACATCTATCGACTGTTTGGCGAATTTTACATAAGGATTTGCATTTTGATGCTTACAAAATTCAATTAACACTAAAATTAAAACAAACAGAAACAAAGCAGAACGTTCGTCAATTTGTTGTTAGAACGTGGTGCTGGTTGTTCACACAAAACCATCTTTAGTGATGAAGTTCATTTCAAATTAGATGATTTCGTCAACAAATAAAATTGACGTATCTGGGGAGAAGAAAATTCTCGAATAATTTTAGAAAAATCTTTACATCCACAAAAATGTACTTTTTGGTGTGGTTTTTGAGCTGGCAAAATCGTTGGTCCATTTTTCTTCGAAGATGCAAATGAAAGAGCTGTTATTTGAAGAATAAAAGATTTTTTTGTGGCCTCAACAAATAGACACACAGGGTATTGTTATTTTCAACAAGATAGGGGCTACGAGTCACACAACACTTGAAAACATTTATCACGTAATAGTACGTAAACTGACCACGTAGATTAGATCATGAAATTTATCGCAATTTCAAATTACTTTCTTTGGTGTTTCTTGAAAATTAAAGTTTATGTGAATCAACCAACAACAATTGCACAGCTGTAAAACAACATTCGGACCGAAATTGATGAACTTAATGTGGTAATGTGTATGAGGGAGTTCTTAAAAATTCTGATTTTCGTATAGAAGCCTATCGACGTGCCCGTGGTGGACATTTAAATGATGTCATTTTTCACATATAATTGTTAAAAGCAATATTTTTACAAAAAATAAAAAACACCAGAAAAAATTTAAGTGTTTCCATGTTTTATTTTAAACAAACATCTTGGCGCGACTTAAGAAAGACCCTTTACATTGAAAACACAGTCAATTATATTTTTATTGTAAAATTTGTTTTATTAAGCAATTTTTTAATATTTCTAGGTATTTCTACTAATGAGTACTACCCCCATACTTTAAAATTACTTAAAGACCCTATGTTCTTGAGAGGATCATTATAAAATTTTTAAGTAGTCCACCGAAATCTCTGCCCAGACAATTTTAATTCCTGCAATCAGCTCTTCGTTGGTTTCGTATTGTTTGCACCTTCATAAACCAGGCCCAAACGTTTCCGATGATATTTATATACGAAGCCGTTCACTATGGCACATTTCAAAACAGGATGTAATAAAACGGGACATCACAAAACAGTACATGGTACGAAACAGGACCGATGAAAACAGTACACCACAAAACAGTACAGGGTGCACTAAAGTACATGTTACTGAACGTTAAGCTAGAGTTTTTTTCAGCTTGATTTGTTAAATATTTTTTTGAATACGTTTAGTAATTAGGATATTATCAAGTGGATATTTGCCTTCACTCAGAGTAATTAGACAGTATACAATATAGAATTATAATTGCTTTAAATTATAATAAAATATCCCGTCACCTAACAATATATAACATTATTTTAATTATATTTGCTAATACTCGATCGTTACAAAATAGATCAAAAATTTAAATAAATATATAAATAATAATCTAAAAAAGTGCCGCCAAAGGATACCGATACGCCTTCAACCCCGAGCTCTCTTCAATCTAATATGGCACCTGCAATAATGTATCAGACGCAGTTAAGATCGTTCCTATCAAAAAATATATTTATGCCTCTAAGTTTGCCAACACGACATCAGTTGAGGCATTACGATCTTTTTTATGCAGCCAATTAAACATAGCGGAAACCGAGGTTGATTGTCGTTTGCTGGTTCCCGCCAATCAGGACGTGACGCAACTCAATTCCGTGTGTTTCAAAATCGGGGTAAATCTGGAGATATTTCGAAAACTACCTCAACCAGAAATTTGGCCAGTGGGTGTTCCAGTGAGAGAATTCACTGATCGCCCAAAAAACCCAAAATACTTATACCAATAGTTCTGTAGTAAACTTACAATTATTACCATTTAAAATATTAAATAACTGCTGCTCCTCTTCTAACATCGAAAACAACATTAATTATAATTACAATAACAACAATAAATACAGAAAACCTGCCTCTTCGACAATTTACTACCATAACGCTTCCAGTATTCGAGGCAAGTCTAAAGAGTTTCGGTTGGGTGTCCTAGACAAATACTATGCAGTCACAATCATTTGTGAGACTTGCCTTACTAATTCTATGAATAGCGAAGAATTCTTCCCATTGGATTATATCGCCTACCGAAAAGATCGATACAACCATGTCACAACAATGAAAGGTGGAGGTGTTTTGATCGCCGTGAAAAACTCAATTCCGAATGAGAAGGTGGCTTCCCATCAAGTTCATGATATCATTGCTGTACGGTTTAAACTAGCCGATTCGTCAATTCTCGCGGTGGTCGTTTACGTTACATGTGGGTCAAGCCTGGATACTTATATCGAGATCATCAACTTCATCGACCTTGCTATAGTCCCTTTTGTGCTGATGAGCAGCTGATGATTTTCGGTGACTTCAATCTGCCTGAGGTGAACTGGTCTGATATCAACGGTATTTTCACACCATCTTCCACAGATATTAGAGGGATCACTACTGCGGACTACTTCGGTAGCATCTCAACAACCCAAATTAACCGAACGAGCAATACTCAGGGTAAATATCTGGATTTAATTTTTTCAACCGATAACATGTACTCAGAGGTTTCACCGTGCGAGGACCTTACAGGCTGTACCAGCGTATACCACACTCCAGTTATGTTAAATATTTTTCATGAAAAATGCGACACTAGTTTTCCTATTGATATTTTTTTTTTTTGATTTTAGAAATGACGACTACGCTTCCTTAAATGAATTTCTGCTCAATTCGGATTGGGAATTTCTTCAGTTCGGAGGAAATTTAAATACAATAGTTTTGTCTTTTAACAAACTAGTCAAGACTGGTGTAGAAAAACATACCCTGCGGAAAAAACTAAGCCTTGCTTCCGCGAACCGTGGTATAACAAGCAATTAAATGACATAGACACACGCCGTAATAAATTACACTCCCTATATAAAATACACGGTTCGAAATATTATCATGAATTCGAGACCGCACGGAAGGAGTTTAAAACATTAAACTGGTTCCTGTATAATAATTATTTTCTGCAGATCGAGGAAGATTTAACTTCTACTCCAAAAAAGTTTTGGAATTTTATCAACATGAAAAGAAAGACTGTTGGGTTCCCCTTACCTATGACGTATCTAGATGCTTCGGCAAGTCATTTCTCGGAAGTCTGCAATTTATTTGCTAACTTCTTTGAATCCGTTTACGAATCGCCCTCCATCGATCCAGCAGTTAATTCTTGCAACGGAGGGGAATTTACCCAATTACGGTTCACCGAAGATGACGTTCATGACAGCTTGTCTCAAATTGATGTTAATAAGGGTGCTGGGCATGATGGATTTCCGCCGATTCTTATTAAGAATTGTGCTGCTAGTCTGGCTGCTCCCATCTCCTTTATCTTTAACGAAAGCATTCGAACTCAAATTTTTCCAGATCCCTGGAAAATTTCGTATATACATCCAATTTTCAAGTGTGGTAAAAGAAGTGATATCTGTAATTATTCTCTCCGCCATTCCTAAACTCTTTGAGCTTATGGTACAAAGGTTTTTATTTTTCCATGTTAAAACGGTTATTTCACCCGCACAACATGGTTTTTTCGCCGGGAGATCCACCGTTACCAATTTGATGACATTTTGCAGACACTTATTCAGCAGTATTGATTCGAAAGTGCAACTGGATGTTATTTATACCGACTTTTCTAAAGCGTTCGATAAAATTAATCATTTAATTCTAATCAAAAAGCTACAGCGGCTGAATTGTCAAGCCATCCCTATACTAAGTGGTTGCTGTCCTACCTCTCAGATTGGTCGCAGTTTGTTAAAATTGGTGAGTCATCTTCTCGTCTATTTCGGGTTACTTCTGGAGTGCCACAAGGTAGCCACATTGGGCCACTTCTATTTTCAATATTCGTCAACGACGTGGTTAACTGTTTTGTCTCTGCAGATTGCCTGCTTTACGCAGATGATATGAAAATATTTGCACGAATATCAAACGTATCCGACTGTATAAATTTCCAAGCGGATTTAAACAGATTTTGTGATTGGTCGGTTGAAAACAAACTGTTGCTGAACGTGAGTAAATGTAAGGCAATGTCTTTCTGGCGTACCCGCTTTCCGATTATACATCAGTACTCGCTTTATAATGAAGAAGTCGTTAGAGTTAAGTTTATATCCGATTTTGGTGTTATTTTCACTCGAGATCTCACATTTACAAGGCATATTGATTCCATAATAAGCCGAGCATATATGATACTTGGTTTTATTAAACGGAATTGTAAGGATTTCTGTGATCCGATAACCTTGAAATCTCTGTTTGTCTCATTTGTTCGATCAATTTTGGAGTATGCCTCACAGATTTGGTCACCTTCTTACCGATGCCATTCCGAGAGAATTGAGAGTGTTCAAAAACAGTTTCTTATCTACGCGCTTAAAGGTTTACCTTCAATGCGGGCACATGAGCACGTACTTCCGCCTTATCGCGATCGTTGTGCTCTCTTAGGATTACAACGGTTAGATCACCGACGTGATATTTCATCCGCAATATTTGTCCGTGACGTATTATGTTCACGTTTAGATTGTGCCGAGATACTCACCAGCTTCGGCTTTTATGTTCCAGAACGGTGCTTGCGTCGCCGGGACGAATTCATATTTACGAGAGCGGTGGCCACAAATTATTGTTCATCTGAACCATTCTTGAACTTATCGCGTGTTTTTAATCTTGTTTTTCATAGGTTTGATTTTAACATGTCAAGAAATTCATTGAGGAACGAACTATTTAAATTTTATAATAACCGTTCTCAAATTAAATAACTTTTCCAATTTTGTCATGTCGCTTATTTTTAATAATTGTAATAATTACCGATTGTAACCCTGTAGGTAAATTATATAAATAAATAAATAAATAAAATAATATATTTATTTTATTTATAGACACTTATGGGCAAAAAAACGCATAATCTGTATTTTTGAAATTACGAGCAGCTTAATAATTGTTTTTGTAATTATTATGATAACCAATTTTCCTCATTAACCTTTTGGGCAGTTTCTGCTTCAACAACCCATAAGTCCGCTCAAAGTCGTACCCGGGCAGTTCACACCGTTGTAAAGATGAGATTTCAATCTAATGTTCGGATAGAGGAGACATCCACCTATGTCATATCCGAAATACAAGTCGCTAGGCCTACCTGCGGTGACTCAACGATTTTTTGAAAATGACCATCGCTTTCCCATAGTAATCCCATAGTAATCTGCCTAAGCTATGTTTTAAGTTTTTTTTCTAGTTTATGCCCTTTCCAATAGTATACTCACATGTCATAGGAATCACTAATTTCGTGGTCAAAATACGAGATATTTTTTTGTCAGGGTTATTTGTGCCAGGGTTAAGAAAATACCTTTTGAGTTATTAATAAATTTGTAATCAACTTCATTTCAAATCCCTAAGCAGGTACCTCGACATAGAAATCCAGGGGTGTGAGGTCTCGGGAAAGCGCGGGCCAATAAATAGGGAAACCCATTTCAATCTTTGGGAATGAATCATCTAAGTATTCTCCTACCGTTCATTGGTTATGTGCCGGACAGCCGTCATTTTCAAAAACAAACAGCACATTTTCCAAAACTAGTAAAATCAAATCAGGTAGCTCCTTCTGAACAAATTTGAGATAACTATTTCCGGATGGGCGTTCCAATAACACCAGCCCAAACATTAACGCTGAACTTAGTTTGTAAAGAATCCTGCTTTTTCATATGTGGATTTTGGCCTTTTCTGCCCCAATGAAGCAGATTTTGTAAATTCACAATTCCCTCACTATTGAAGTTAGACTTCTTTGTCCACAAAATCCTTTTCAAAAAGCTATCATCTTCAATATCTGTCTACTAAACTGCAGCCGTCAGTAATAGATTTTAAAAAATAAGTAAACTCTGTGTTAATTGCCTTGTGCTGTTCAGTCTATATGTCAATTTGCTACTGAAAGTGCCCGTGTGTTTCACTTTGTTCTTGTTAAATTGTTAATTGTTCCAGGTCTCGAAAAATGTAATATTGCTACCCTTTTCGAGACCTGGAATAACTAACAATTTAACAAGAACAAAGTGAAACATACGATCACTTTCGGTAGCAGATGCTGACATATTGACTAAACAGCACAAGGCAATTATCTATCTCTCTCTCTCTGGCACTATATCCCATCAACGGATTTGGCCGCTTCACAGGAGGTTTCATAATCATATTTTCATTTCGGATAATGAGTGATTAATTCATTGATCCTAAACCAGCCGTGAAATTTTTTCCTTGTCACCACGGGGAATTGAACCCGGGACCTCCGGTCGCTGGAGCAAGCATGCTAACCACTTTGCCATCGGGGCGGCGGTGGCAAAGTGGTTAGCAGCAATTATCTATCACCCAGTTTATTTATTTTTTAAAATCTATCAATAACTTAAAAAACATTTTCTGAACCCTAGCACAAATAACTCTAACAAAATAGTCTCTCCTATTTTGATCACAAAATGAGTGATTTCTATGACATGGCAGTATACAGGCAGTAGACAATTTTTTAAAGCAAGGCTAAGTTCAAGATAGTGACGTTTTTCATAAAACTACACTCAAAAAATTTTTACTTTTAAATCAATAAAATTACAATAAAATTCATAAAAAAACTGTTAATATACATCCAATAACAACTCTCTATTAATTTAATAGAAAGTTCTTAAAATAATAACATGGAGACGAATAAAAATGATTATAAATTTAATAATAAAATTGTAGATTGAACAGATAAAGTATATAAGATTAACAGTAGCAACTTATAATTCAATAATACATATTGTCAATTTAATAACAATAATTATATCTTTAAAAATATAGAGTTGTTATTTAAATAATGAAGTTGTTAATTGAATAAGCTGAGCTATTGATTTAAAAAGAGGTATATCATGATTTTAATAGCCAGAATAGTATATTTAACAATTATTATTGTAAATTCAATAATAATATGATATTTTTTTAACATTAAGTTATTATTATTTTAACGGAAATTATAATTATGTTGACAATATTCTGCAATAAAATATACAACTGAAACAATTAAATCAATTATCTTGCTCGTATGTGTAAAATAAAACATAATCCCATTTTTATAAAATATAAATATTTTATTTATTTATCAATATAAAAATCAAATATTATTCCATTTAAACATTTTATTTCAATTTCTACTATTTCATATTGGTTATATGTATAAATTAAAAAAAAATACGTAATGATATTTATCACATAAGGAAAAAATCAAAGATCCTTTTTGGATTAATAATAAATGATATTCAAAGTGTTGCTATTTGAACGCCTAAAAACGCTTTGAGCTTAAATTTAATTTATAAATTTTAGGTCGGTAATTAAAGATTTAATTGAGGAGTGTTGATCGATGTGGTTAACTTCAATATTTAAAAAAAATTGTTGTAAAAAACTCCAAAATAAATTGGCAGCAAGTGGATATTTAAGATTAAAAATATAAAATAATTTGAAGCATACATCTATAGCACTTGCAACACAGTCAAAATTATATCTTATATTATCATAAAACACAAAAATTTGTCTTGGATCTCCTATAGTTCCTATGACCAATATTAGCGGCTGAATAGGCAGATTTTCTTGAATTCTTCGGTGTATTAGTTCCTCTAACTGTTGAACAGTGTTACCAACGATAACAAAGGCCATTTGTGAATCACGAATTGAATACTTTTTGTGTTTTTTTTTATTATTTAGAGTAGAAACGGTTCTTGCTGTTGGCACCAATATGTAATGTAGTAAGTAAAACGTAGTCAACAATTTACCATATGTAATAAGGAAGAATAGAAAATATTCTAACATAGGTATATTTAATATTTATAAACAAAACGTACTATATGTTATTTTATCTGCGTTGAGATAGTCAATCGTAGACCTAGCAGCTGATTCTTTTATTTTGCTTATATATAGTTCCATCATCTGTCCGGGAAATTCATCCACTAAAGCCAACATGTCTGTAGCCACAGGAAACATTGTTTTGAAGTATATAAGAACCTAAATATATTATACAAAAATGTGTAAATAGAAATGTTTAACAAATTATCAGTTTATAAAAGTTTGGTTACATTAATGGTAATTAAATCAATTATCTTTAATGTTATAATATAATTAAATAAGATTAATACGTACTAGTTTATACCCTAATGGAGCTCCGAAGTGATTCCATTTTCCTAATATTTCAACAGTCGTTTCAATATTTTTTATATCGTTTAAGCGATAATTCGATGTTTTCTGCCACTTATCCTCAATTACGGACCACGTGCATTTGTTACCGTTAAGAGATTCTAAATGAGCCTCGATATTTTCTTCTGGCACTAAAAAATTCAAAGTAGATCAAAGGTTATCATTAAATTACTTAAAATTGTTTTTTTTCTACATTCAGATCAAATCGAAATATTTAAAAGAAAATATAATTTTTTAATTATTATTGTATATTGTTTGATTTGATACATTAAGACATTTTAGAATGGTCATCTAAAGATAATAATGAAAACTTTGTTCGTTGAATTTGATTTGATCTGATCACAACAGAAAAATACATATAAAATCAACACAATTTAATTTTAATTCATCAATGGATTTTCCTACTTTTTCTAATATTAATTTCATTTGAAATCTTAAAGACAATAAAACACCTTTAGTTGAAACTACTTCATAAACAGCTTCACCATTGTAAGTGTGTTATCACATCAACTTCATCATTGATTGAAAATTGTTTTAATGGGCAAAGTAGATCGCTATTAACTAAACATTTATTTAGTTTAAAATCCGAACTAGTATTTTTAAATGGATCTTTTAACAATTCAGATATATTTCTTAAAGAAGAATTTGTTTCTGAAGGAAGATTTTCTAAACCAACCATATTCTCAATATAGTTGGATATTGGGAGCCTTAAATAATTAACTACAAAATTTTGAATTCAATAGACTTTTTTCGATTAAAATTGTGAAGGTTATGTAATTCAACTGTAAATTTAGAAGATTGCTTATACACTTCTTTTAAATCAGATTTACTAACTAAGCGAGGTCTTTTCTAAGCGAAATCAGAACGATTGTTAATTGTTGAAACTACAGTGGAGTTCTCAATGGGATTTTCAATTATCTGTTCGAGTTCAGCAGAAGAATTTAATTCTTTTGATGTGATGCAAGGCTCAAATTTTGAATTAGATTTATGTTCATGTTTTCTTATGTGTACTAAATGAATTATTATTAGAGAAATATTGAAAACAAAATTCTTCATAACATTGAAATTCACTATCCTTTTGAAGTGGATGAAATACGTTCTAATGAAGCATTAAAGTTTTTACATTAAGAAAATCTTTTTTACACAGAAAACACTTCATAGCTATCTGAATTCTATTACTAAAAATTATTTTAATAAAATATAGTTACTGATATAAATGAAATAAACTACTTTGTTGACTATAATTTATAGAATCTGAAATGAAAATTATTTTAAACAAATACATTATCAATAAATAAAACCACTTACTTTGCACTGTTTGCCACAGCAAAATACGATGTTCTAGTTTGGCTTAAATTCCTAATGGAATACTCTGTTTATTAAGTACGCTTTAATTGGTATCGTTGGATATACCTCAATGATTCGGCATCCACGTCCGCTTCTAATAATGATAATTCACAAAAAAAATATTAATAATAATAAAATACGGTTACATTTTTTACACATAATATGATCACCGTTATAATGTCATCAGATTCATTATCTATGACTCCATTTTTTTTAGCGATTTTTAATAATATAAAATCAAACTCACCTTGAAAAATTTCTTTAATTTTAAACTGCACTATAATTTCATAAATATTTAAACTATTTAAGACTTCCTCCAGGTTGTTCATTTTATTATTATTATAAAATTATAATACGAGTAATTTTAATATGGTGTTTAATTTTTGATATTTTGCAAATCACATCACAATTCCGAATGACCGAACTAATAGGTTTGTAACTCTCAAATGAATAACAATTAGGAAAATGCGGCACAAATTAAATAGAACTATTTAGTTAATAACACAAATTATTAAAAAAAAAAATAAACAACTGTTATTTTAATAGTTAAAAGTGTTGAAATAAAAATTTATAATTATTTTAATAACTTTGCAAATCAAATTAATAATGGTTTGTTATTTTAATAATTATAATTTTTCGAATAATAATTTAAGGTATTGTTCTAATTATCAATTTTAAAATATTTTTTTTCCTCTTGCATGCAATAATTTTCGTTTTCATCTATTCTACATTATCAAATTTATGGTAAAATCTGTTCAAAAAACAATCAACGGTTTTTATAATAACTTTATGTATTGAAACAACAATTTATTATTACTTTTACAATTACGATTATTAAAATAATAATTTGTTGTTACTTTGAAAAATTATATTGTTTACTAATAATAAGTGTTTTTTTTTAATAACAAATTTCAACAATTGTAATTATTTGCTGTGTTTTTTTATTAGCGCCCGATAGCTGTATCCGGAGCAGCCAAATTTCTATGTCAAAACTTATATTTAGCGCGCTATTATTGCATATATTTAATTTATTTAACTCTAAACTAAGATTTTTCATTCAACCTTTTAGTTAAAAATCGATAAAAAAATATCTTGTTCTACCTATTTATCGGGAGCCGCTATCGGGAGCGCTATCCATTTCAATGGGAAATTTGAAAAGGCTTTTATTTTGTAAACCCCTGAAACCATTAGAAACTTAATCTTACAATAAAAATTTAAAACGCAGCAAGATGAATTCTTGTTTATAACGTCATGTAAAAATAAATGTCAATTAGTATATTTCAGGTGATAAATGTTTGTTTTATTGATGAATTTAGTTTTAATTTTTATAGTACAGCGACACCAGTGAGTAATAGCTGCAGTTTCAGTAGAAAATTGCCATTTGGCTCCGGATAGTGCTCCAATATTAAAACACGGCTATTGTTTTCACTGCGATTACGTAACAATAAAAATTATGAATTTCACAAGTATCTTATAATTTTAACAAAACAAAATTGTTATTAGGATCTTTTTTACTATCAATATAATAACAGTCACATTTTTACAGTCGTTTAGTGAAAATAATTTTTTTTTAAATTAATTTAATAGCAAATTTTATTATTTAAAAATAATATACTATTAAATCAATAGATAACTTTATTAAGAATTTTAACAACTGATTTAATACTCGATGTGTTATTAAAACAGTGAAAATTTTTTGAGTGTACACACTTTTTACAATTTAGAAGTCCATAAGTCATTTTTCTAAAATAAATTGTATTAAATAATGATTTATTTAGAATAAAATCACATTGCAGAATACAATAAAAGTTATTTCGTTACAAACAAAAAGTTATGAAAATTTAAAGGCGACATTTTGGATAATTTAAAAAAAATTAAAATTATGATATCTCAGTTGCCACTTAAACATCAGTTTAATGAGATAAAAGCTTCCAAATCGGTCCTATTTCGTACCATGTACTGTAGCGTACCATGTACTGTTTTGTGATATCCTGTTTTGTGACATCCTGTTTTAGCACATCCTGTTGTGAAATGTGTCGTTTCGTATGAGACCCATTATGATATTTACTAATTCAACGTTTTGACTCGAAATTTACGACTTTACAGCATGGACATTATGTATGGGCGCACTATCTATTCTGTTGAAACATCTACTAAAGAGGCCAAAATAGCCCATGAATTTCTAGAAAACTGATTGCAACAATCTTTATATGAATTTACAGCCACTAGAAGCAAAATCCAATTTAATAACTGTGCGCCCCAATATGAAATTGCAACAATTTTCCACACCATTACTCCTTTTTTCCTGGCATGATGGCGAGTCAAAATTTGTTCTTCTTTGCGAATGTCATGTAAATAATAATTATAACCATCTGGTCCATCTAAGTTCAATTTTTCTTTTCATTCGAAAAACAACCTTTTCCAATTATTATTCTTTGTTTATGGATGCACATCTCAAGTCATGTGCTGCTTGGCGAATTAGAATCTTTGTTTTTTGCGTAAGGGTTTTGTGTTTTTTTTTTTTTAATTTTTTGAATCTTAAAAATTAAGCGCTTAAAATTGCTTTACGAACTGATAATTTGCTGATATTAAGCCCAGCTACCATTCTGATTTTGTTGGTGGAAAAGGCTGAATTTGACGCTAGCATCCATATGATGTATTGTATTGATGGGCCAAACCACTACTCATGATGACGTATTTTAGCTGTTTCCGCGAGAAATTACAGATTTTTGATTTTTTGTTATTTAATCATTGCAATCTGTTCTGGGGCTGAAGCACTTCCAACTCTTTCGAAGTCCGCTTTTCACGTCCTTACCTTGCCTTGTCGCCTGCCAGGCTACATAGGTCCGATTTTATCACCATCTGCACATTTCATATTTTCATGTCAGCCCATAGTGTTTTGGATAATGGGTCGGCTCATGTGCTTTGCACTTCGACAGTGAGTCAAAGTTGAACGAATCCAGTTTGAACCCGGTACCTCCCGATCCAAACGCAAAAGCTTTAACCACTGTATTGTTTGGTCGGTAAAATTTACATTTAAACGTATAAATTGCAACCGCAAGTGAACCGCAGTGTACATCGACGTTCTTTCTAAAAATTTATTAAAGCTTTCACAACATCTTCCGCTTCGTTGGTGTTATCAACATGACCACGACTAGAACCATACCCGAGTGTCATGGTTTGACCAGCACAAAGTCCGGACCTAAACCCCATAGAGAATCTGTGAAGCAGTATAAAAAGAGAATTTTCGTTAAGAAAATTATCGAAGAAAGAGTAATTATGGGCCCAAATTTAACAAGTCTAGTATAGAATTACACCAGAGCCAATGTGCCAATGTGTCTTACAGCAAAGATGGGCCCACGCACATAAGGGTTTTAAGTAGTGTTTAGTCCCAAAAATGTCTAGAGCCTAGAAAAATGCACCAAATTGAGAATTTTTTTTTTAAATACTCAATGAGACTCTTAAAAGATCCCTCATGAGTATTTTGTCTGAAATTTTTTTGTATGCATGGAAATCAGTACATACTCAGATATTTGTTTACAAACATCACTTTTTTTCTTAACCCTTTGATGCATACATTTTTGTGTAAAATAATAATATTTTTTTCTAAAATTTGTACACATTATTTTTTGCGGTCGCTACGTTCAAATATGGAGTTAGATTTTCGATATTGACAGTTGACAGCTGTTAATTAGCAGCCAAATCACTTTCACTTGTTATAAATCTTAGTATGTACTGATTTCTATGCATACAAAAAATTTTCAGACAAAATACTCATGAGGGATCTTTTAAGAATCTCATAAAGAGTATTAAAAAAAAATACTCAATTTGGTGCATTTTTCTAGGCTCTAGACATTTTTGGGACTAAACACTACTTAAAACCCTTATGTGCCACGGTGCGAATGTGTATTGCGACTAACTCGTTTCCTGATCAAATTTTGGTTTTTAAATTATGATTTTCATATTTTTTAAAGTATAATTGTTAGTTTTAAAACAATGGCTTAATTATATTGTCGGCTAAAATTTATTATTATTATTATTATTTTTATTTTGCTTGAATTAGTTGTGATGAAATTTGTTTACATAAGTTTATTTTTTATATAAATAAAATTAAAAAACAATTTAAAAAATACATATTAACTTTCAGACTTACAATTAAAAATTTAAATTTTTTTTGTGACTTAGTTATATTTCCACCGGAAGCTGCGATTTGGAGTGGTCTACAACGATCCGGTGCGATTTAGAGTGATCTAGACCGATTAGAAGAAGTTTTGAGTGATCCAGATCTGTTTAGCACAATCTATAGCGGCTTGGACCGAATTAGAGTTGTTCAGGGCGATTAAGCAGTTTAAAGCAATTTTGTGTAATTTAGAATAATCACGAGACGTTTGGAGTGATTTCAATAATTTAGAGCGATTTGTAGCGCGTTTAAGTTTATTAATTTACTGGGAGTTGGGTCTATTTAATTCAAACAGATTAAATTCGTACATAATTGAAAAGTGTAAAATTAAAAATTATTTAAAAGTTAAATAAATAAATTTAATGTTTAAATAAACAAAAATAATTAATGTAAGAAAATAAAAATAAAATTATATTAGTCAGACGTTTGCCTTTAAAAGTTTCTTCCCGCAACAATCTAGTAATGGCCTTTCTTTGACTCTGCGTGCTATGAGCGCTAATTCTAAACGAAGGCATCGTTCTCGAAGCAATTCCTTCAAGTAAGGCTCTGGATTCAGATTAACGATTGCTCAAAAATCGAGGAATTAGCTTGGAATCCACATTACCTCGAAGAAAGTTCACCGACTCTGTCGATCGCAGGATCGGAGTGAAGTACAGGACAAAATATCAAAATATACACTTTGTTTATGTATAATCATAACTACTTAAATTTTAAACTGTTGGGACCGAGATAAAAATTTTCAAATGTTTAAGAATTTTGTAAAACACTGATGTTCTCTCAAATAGTACGATGTATCATTTTTTTTTACATGAAATAATAATTCAGAACCACTTCAATCACCTCTGTTCGATTCGCAGGGGCCGAGATAATTTTTTTTACATGTTTAAGAATTTTGTATTACACGCAGTTTTATTCTCTTATTGTCTCTCGAATAACAAAAATCTCATAGATTTCCGAGCAAGTGGCTTAGTAAGATTGGTTTCTTACATCAAATATATCAGATCCACTTCAATCACGTACAGTGACTCACAGTGAAAATGGCCCACCGTTGAAAATATTCTGTTCAGTAAAAAATTCCTAAGTAAATCAATTAACATTGAAATTAAAAATGAATATTTTTAGAAGTTTATTATATTCTTGTTTCAACAATAAAGTAAAAATAATTTAATATAAATTCAATAACAATTATAACCACAAATAACATTTAAATAAAAGGAGAACAAACTGCAGCTTACAATGAAAATGATCCATCGAAGGTTCTAAAAAGTGTTACAAACAGTATTTCAAAACTAACTTAGTATTTTGTTGGAAATCATTTTTGTTTAATAACTAATTTTATGCGATTAGGAATTGATTCAACAAGCTCCTTGGTATAAACAGGGCTTATCTTATTCCATTTCTCTAATATTACCGTTTTCAATATTCAAATCCGGCGATTGTGGTGGTATCTTGATCGCTTTTAGGTAATTGTACAGTAGCCATCTTTTACAATTCCGGCCGTGTGTTTCGGATCGTTGTCGTGATAGAAGTGAGATGAATATTTAATGCCTAATTTTTCAGCGCTTTGTTTTAAATTTGCTTTAGTATGTAAAATCCTTCGTTACATAGTTGTGGGCGAACTCCAATCTCATCTTTTTATTTTTTTGACTAACGAATAACATCATTCGTGCAATTTTACCATGTAAATCTGCTATGCTTAGAACGCTTCGAACAGTCTCAGCCTTACAATTGATTTTCAAATGTTGTCTCACCATATCCCGAGAATATAGTGGAACCCCCTAGTTTATTTTTGGTTTGCTGACAATTCAAAGTTCATCACGTGCAGTAAACATTTTTTTCGGACTTATTTTTACTTCATTAATAATTCTTTTGTCGTTGTTGTACCTTTTTTGATATTGGTGTCGATTCCTTGTACATCTTCTATTTATATTTTTTCTATTATTTCAAAAGCCACTCGATATTTATTTCAAAATTTTTATTTGAATTTGTAGCTCGCTTGCTGAAATGCATCGAGTTTTCCTAGTAAAAATAGCAACATAGAAGAAAAGAAAAATAGATGGTTCACATTGAATCGACACAATTGTTAATTCTTTTTACACTATTTGCCGTAGGCACTTGGCAAAACACACTTACACTTAATAAACACATTTTATTAAGCACTTTTTTTTAGGTTTTTGAATATTCAAAAATCTAATTTTTTGCGAAATAGAAAAACAAGTGTTTAATAAAATATAAACAAGAATGCCGTAAACTTTTAAAAATATTTATTTTTGGTTTTACTGTTAATTGTTTTCTTAGAATTTTTTTACTGGACAGAATATTTTCAAGGGTGGGCCATTTTCACTGTGAGTTACTGTATCTGTAGGGTCGACAAAAATTTGTTGAATGTTTGAGAATTTTATATTACAATATTACACTCAATGGAATTCTCTCTCGAATAACAAAAATCTCATAGATGCATGTGGCTAAGTAAGATTGGTTTCTAACATCAAATAATTATTCCATATCACTTCGATCACATTTATTTGATCCGTAAGGGCAGAGATAATTTTTTTTAAATGTTTAACAATTTTGTATTACATGCAGTCTGATTCCCTCTCGACTAAATTTAAGAATTTTGTAAGTAAGAGTGGTTTCTTACATCAAGCACTAATTCAGAAACACATCGATCACTTCTGTGTCATCCGTAGCGACCGCACAGTGATCATTTAATGGTGGTTATATCACGAACTTATATCGCTATTGGAGACTTTTTTTGTGATATAATTCAAAACAAAATCTGTGTTGCTTTCGCAAAATTACAACAACAATTGCATTGTATAAAGCCAAATTGGCTTTGATGCGAGCGAGAAAATGTTTAGGTTTAGGGGAAATAAAACTATGGTTTTATGGTTATGGTGTTTACCGCAAGGCGGTTATTTTTACTATTATTTTGTCATCTTGTTGTAAAAAAAAACATTTTGCGTTTGTTTTGACAGAAAAACAGCGAATTTAATTTGTTCTATTTCGTAAAATAAAAAAAAAATAAAATAAATATTATTAAAATGAACCAAACCGAAGAATCTAAATACATAAAAAAATTAAAGCCAAAAGTTGTTGCTTTCAAATTCAAAAGCTAAGCTAATACAACCCTGCAAAATAAAATTTAAGGGGAAATAATGAATTAAAAGTGATGATCTGACGTTTCGTTCTCTGGATGATTTTGTTTTAGTTTTCTTATTGTTACGTGGTGATATAAAAATAAAAATAGTATTTTCTAGTATTAAAATAAAATAATTTAAAGTTTTCAAATCACATAAATTAGTTTCAGTTGTAAAATAAATAATTAATAATTAAGTCTACATTTGATGTGGGTTAGCCTTTCAAATGTTTGACAATTTTCTATTACACTCAATTATAATTATCTCCAATAACAAAAGGTTCAGCTCAGATATTGCCGAGCATGTATGTGGCACAATAAGATTGATTTCTTACATTAAATACTATATAATTCAGGACTACTTCGATCACCTTTCGCCATTCGTATATCCCATAAGCTCGACATGCAGGGATTTCACCGGCTCAATAACATTTTTCCAGATATTGGTGACACCAGACACGATGATAAAGTGCGTGCAGATCTTTTTCCTTATCGTCCACCCGCTTTCATTGGTGCCAATTATAGGGTCTGTTTAGTGGTACGGTTTTGGCTTCGCAGGACAATGATGTCGGTTTCGATCATTTTATGAATCCTATTCAAATATTTAAACTCTTTCACATTCGCATTTGCCTGCTTGTGGTTTGTGGTTATGGTATTCGCTTCGTTGATTTGAAGGCCAGTTTGATGAGCTGTGAATTCTAATAATAGGAGGACTTCTGTTAAATACATATGTCATCAGCATATGCTAATAGTTAATCTGATTAACAATATAGGTGGCGCTTGGCTATGTTGAGTTGACGGGTGACGTTATTTAGGCGATATGATCGCCTTGCCGTATTCCTGATGTTCTTTCAAAGGCTTCCGATAGTTTACCTTAGATTTTCATAAAATTTCTCCAAATTAATCCTCGGAGTGAAACTCTAATCAATTACTCCTCCCAAAATACTCTCGATCAATAATTTTGCTGCCACTACGTTGACCAAATCTTTATAAGCAGTGTCTAGCAAAGCTATTCCAAACAGATTTAGGAGATTCCTCCCTGTTCTGTATGGTTTATTATACAGTAAATATAAGTTCGTAGCATTTAGCAAATCTCATCTTCACCAGGTACCTTGTTGCTCTTCATTTATGTTATCTCGTTACGTACTTCATCGTATGATGGAGGAGATGGTAAAGTTATTTCCGTGTTGATGTTGAACTGGAGCAAGGGAGATAATCCTTAGTCAGAAGATAATGGTACTGTTCTATTTAAAAGTGAGTCATAATAATTCCGCCACACTTGTAGGGCGTTGTGCTGCTACGAGGTTAGAAATCTGTAGCTATTTCTTTAATTTGCGATAACTATCTCTAAAACTAGAATTTTCGGTGGCGCACGTTGATTGTGCTATTTTCGTTTTTTTCCGCCTGCAGAGCCGAGTGAAAAATTTCCTCGCGGTTATATAGTCGTTCTGTGATTGTATTGTCTTTTGGAATAGATTTCGGTGGCGCGCGCGATTTTTTTCTCAAACTGCTTTTATACAATTTTCGCCCAACTAAGCATTTTTTGCGTCCTCTGTGAAGTTTGAACAATTGCTGCTGATGATGCTTCTATTACCGTAGTTTTTATGATATTCCACTAATTCTCTGCGAAATAGAGCATGTCAGGTTTTCAAGAATTCCTGATAGGATATTATCATATTTTCCCTGATTCCCATTGTGTATCAAGAAAACATTTAAAAGTTCTCCGATTTCCCCGATGATGAAAAACAAATTACATATTACAAAATCAATGATGATCACCATAGTTTTCGGAGCTTTGCGATCAATTAAGTGGAAATGATTTTTCTGATTTCAACATTTCCAAACCGAAGTTCTGATTACCTACTGATGTTTCAGACCCTAACAATTTTTTTATGTTCCCTGGCTCGCGCAACATTTTGGTTTAGATATGTTACATATGTACCTCTTCGTCGATTAGGTTCATAGTATTGAACGGGTTCATTTGTTCAATCCAGCGCCCTGTGGTTATCTCTACGTAGCCTTCCAAATCCATTGAAGCGGTAGTTCTTAGACTGCCCTATTTGAAGTCAGTATCGCTAAAGTGAAATACAGAGTTCTGTTGATCACTTCCACTTGCCAGTATAGTTTTCAATTTCCCGAGTCCATCGCGAACATAATATCCTTTAAAATAGCGACTACTCTTCCAGATGGCCATTGTAACATAGCAAGGTGCTTTACGAATTTTGAGATTACCTAGTAATTAGTGTCGGGCAGCCCCAACCTCTTATGTTTTGATCAAGTTAATGATTTTGTGCAGCATACTTATATTTTCAGTAGGTCAACACTTGGCAATTTCTCTGAGTGTTTTTAGAATAACAATAGCGTAGCAAAGCCAATGTTAATTTTTTTTAACAAACCTAGGCTAATTAAAGAGTAATGGTTTTTGTAATATTTAAACCAAATATCTTCGTCTAATGTAATTGTTTTAAAGTATTGGTGGTGGTTATTGGAACCGTCTTTTAACAATATCTGTTTTGTGTTGATCTTAAGTCAATGTTAGTTTGAATTCACGATGTTGCAATGCGGAGTTATCAATCGACCTTAGAATACGAGTAAAATCTAATATTCATAATAATATTCAAAAAGCTCAAAATATAAACCTCAAAAAAGCACACATAAAACTATATATACGATACGTATGAGGGTAAATAAGACGATAATGATTATTATCATGATGATGATGATGATGATGTTTTTTGGTTAATGGTTTTTTATATCTCTGTACGATAATAAATATATATGTATATATTTTTCTAAGCAGAACAAAAAATTAAGGGTAATATCTAAACGTAAATATATAAATTCGCACACCCTCCTCATTACTTTATACTCTAAAACTACTGAAATACACAGAGAGTACAAAAAATATACAAAATTCCTTTGAGATTTGAAAAAGATTCGATAAAGAAATTTTGTTTTCTGTGATAAGTTAAAATAGTACATACCTAGTTGGTGGAGTGTAATGGGAGTGAGGAAGGCAACCATGAAGTGATTATCTATTTATTTACTATTATCATACAATATGCGCTTTTAAAAATTAATTTAGATGTTGTCTGTTGTTTGGTATAGATTTTTAGAGAAGGGATTGATTTTTAATAAAATTCAGATTTTTTCCGTTTAATGTTTAAATTGAATTAAAAAGGATGTAAGTTTATTATCCAGATTTAAACACTACTACCTATATGTATATCGTATACCTTAAGCAGTATGTATATATGTCTTAAGTATGGATATTATGACAAATGTTCAACAAAAATCAACAAGCGCATCATAAGACTTGAAAACATGAAAGAGAATTTCCCGAGCCTCTGCTGCATATACAAATACCGTACATCATATAAGAAACTCCTTGTACCAATATTGCGCATGTACTTACAATGGGTTTAAAATATATAAATACTGTTTAAATATTTTTTTGTACATCTTCAAGTGGTTTTTAAATTTATTTTGTTCTTTCGTAAAACAGAAAACTGTGTACAACGAAAATATTTTATCTTTTTGCGGCTACATTTGAAAAGACGATGAAGACGACGACGACGATGAGAGAAATTATGGTTGATGGTTTTGTTGAATTTTTATTTATTTGTCTGATATTTGAGTTATCCTGTTTATTTTCTTACATATATATTTCTCGTTTACCAAAAATTTATTGATATTTCTACTTATATTCCGTATATATTGAGATGATTAGTATACACAATTCGTAAAGAAGCTATATTTACGACGAGTATCTTTATCTGAATAGTATTTTAGTGTTCAAACCGCGCGCAATACAAATTGAATAAAGCATCGTGTGTATTTGACACTTGTTATAATATTGACACTATTTATATGGCAGAATTTTTTTTTTACAAGTTTCAGTTAAATTTGTTGACGCAGATAAAGTTAGATTTTTTTTTCTATTTATGCTGCTACTACATATAAACTACATCCCTTTCAGCATATGGTTATAATCTATATATCACAAGGGTGTTAGTTTATTCTTTAAATAAATACAGTAAAATCTATTTTTCCTACTCAAAAACTACTGTATACTGTTGTAAATCTGTGTAGCCACTTCAACAGTATATTTTTGTCGCGTCAGTTGCATTCCATTTGAAAAAGTTCTCACGAACATAAAAACAAATCGAAACAGAATAAAATGTATTTTCTAAATAATATAACGTATTGTGCTAGATTCGCGTGAAATTATTTATTTATACAGGAAGCAATTCAAAATATGCTAGCAAATAAATTGTTTACAAATTATGTCCGGAAGCGGGCGATATTTTTTTAGGGTATCTAAGCATCCACTTTTTTTCGTCGAGTGACGAAGTTTAATTTTTTCTATGTCAATTTTTGAATGGAAACTGCACAAATTTCGCATTTATTTTTCACTTTAGTAAATTAAAAATATTGAATTTTGTTTAAAATTTTCCTAGTAAAGTCATTTTTATATAATGACGGTTCCTAGAGCAATCTACTTTGGGGCGGCAGGTGCTATGCGGGCTCAATGGTCTTCTCGGCACTGTGACATATGAAAAATGTTTAAATTTCGATTCGAACTCTGGAGTACCGAGTCTTGCTCGGTCAAAGATGGTTGAATTGGAAGTTTTTTATGCCAGTTGCTTATTTAATTCTGAATACAAAACAATTAAATAATATTATGGAAAATTAGCATATCGCCAAACAATTAAACCAACCAATTAAATTTTTTTTAATTTCATTGACCATTATTTTCCATGCTGTACTCTATGGAGCAGTTATTCTTTTCAAACTAGACTTGAACTTCTCGATGGCTTCACATATTATTAAGACTAAACGTACCGATATTTTTATATGCCTATTCCTACCAGAAATGTATGTTGACCGCATATTTTGCAAATTGTTTCTTTTCTCGAAGGCACATTCCATACAAATATTTTCTACATTTTAAACAGATTTTTGTAGTTTTATTTCCCTTGCATATATTTATTTGGCACTTTGTTCGTTTTGGCACACATGAAACTAAATTTGAATCTCTCGACCTTACCCGTATACTTTCTTGTTCTTCCTGTTGCTCATGTTCGAAATCTACGGCAAGTTATTCAGCCAATTGGAATAAAAATTCCTAGAAATTTTTTCGCCGATTTTTTCTTTATATAACACCCATAAGTTAATTGTAGCCAGATCAAAATATTGAAGAAAATCTTCAGAGGCCACTTCAGGATTTCACGGAGTATTTTATTGCCAACTGATCCGTCATGTTTACACCGAATTTATAACTATTATAGAATCTGATCGTTTCAGGTATAAACTTATCGTCTTTTTCAATTTCTATAAATTTATGGCTTGAGCTTAGTACAAGCACTATTTTCGTCGGCTTACTTTTGTAAATTGTAAGTATACAATGATGAGATCTATATAATTTTGTTGAGAAGCGTGGCATATCATCTTTTGTCTGTTTGGCGAATTTTTGTAATTCTTTTTTATTTGCTCGTATAGTTCCAACAATACATAGTGGTTTTTTTCTAGTAACTGTGTAGCTAGTGATGCGCTCGTTAAAAAATTATCAGTGCGGTAAAGTTTTTTCCGCAGACCGTAAACCGCTGTTCTCATCTTTCCCCACATATGAAAATCCATCAATAATGTATTTGGTCTTGACGTGAGATGCTAGCCAGAATTTGATTCCAAACTCCGGTTTGTTTGGGATATATTGGGTAAATCTACACTTGGTTGGGAAAAGCTGTTCATCGAAAGTTACATGTGGCCTAGGTTTGTAACAATTTTGGCTATTCTGGATGAATTTGTACCATACTTCGGAGATTAGAGCAAATTTATCATTTTGTAGGCGCTGGCTTCGTTGGTTTTGTTATCTAGTATGATAAAACGCATTATTTCACTAAAAGTATTCCTGCTCATGGTTTTTGAAAAATAGCAGCGCCTTATTTCTTGTTCCAGAGATATGAGATGCTCAAATTTTTTGCCTCATATGCACCACGTGTATATATAGAATTGCAATAAATGCATTGAGTTTTTCAGGAGTAAAATTCCATTTAGTTCCCAACACCCAGATGCTTCTTCTACTGTGCATTTTATTATGTGTTTCATTACAATGTTGTCAATAAGCAGAGAAAATGCTGTTCCTTCTTTCCCTGTCATAATATGTCGTTTGTTATATCCTGTCGGGCCTGAAACCTCCCTTAAAATATTATGAATAGTCGGCCGTCCTGGTACAGATCCTTTTTATCATTCCTGTCTTTGTTCCATCGGCCGCAATTTTGATGCATTCTTCTTCTTCTTAACTTTCTGAACTGTATATTAGCCTCTTTCTCTTTTGAATCACTCGCATCCCGATTTTTCTCGGGAAAAAGTAGTCCGGGGATCACGCAATATTAAACAATGATTAAATTCTAGTGATTTCGTAATGTTATATTTTCAAGAAATTCCAAAAAAGTGTTTAAGAAGGGTCATTTCGCTCATTAAATAAAATAACGTCATAACTCAAAAAATGGCATTTTTGAGTTATTTATACAGTTAGACCACACGTTGTATGTATTTTTAACTGCAAGAACGTCGTATCTGTAACTAATAGTGCTAGCCCGCTAACCGTCACCAAATATATTGTCGTAAAGTATTTGGTAACCCGAATTGTCAATAGATCAAAATATTAAATTGCATTATCTCAAAACGAGTTTTTTTGAGTTGTGACGTTGTTTTATTTAATGAGCGACTTGACCCCTCATGGTAGGTTTAGTGTTAAATATGTTTTCTTACCAGCAGTTAATAAAAAATGGTGGATGTATATATTGTACCCACACCCGACTTTCTTGTGGAATTTGATCCTTAATTTGGAGGGCGACATATTTTTGATGCCTCTTCATTTTGTTTGTTCTCTATAGCTGTGGAGAAAAAATCTTAGGCATCTTCCGGTTATGTGTTGTACCTGTGTGTATGTTTCGTAATTGTCGAACTACAAGTTTTTCTAAAATTTATTTCTAAAAAAAAAAAAAAAAATTTTATCATAAATTTTCGAGGTCGAAAATTTTCCTGATATAATACTTACTTTTACTTTGTAAATAAAATAATAATAATATTTAGGCCATTCTTGTTGAAACAACGGCTTAGTTCTATTCATAGAATCTGCGGTTTTGTTTCAATCATATTGGATATTTTGATAGACCGATCGAGCTTTATACTATTAGTTTGAGAAAGGCCTTCTTCCTATCCAATTAACTCATTTTTCAAAATCACATCACGGAACTCACTTTAAAATCATATCCTATAATAAATATACAAAGGGAGTTGTATCCCGATTAGTTATGAAATGGCTTAGGTTCATTTAAATTGCCAATTTTGCAGAGGCATATCCAAAATTTATGTTAGATTCTAATTTTGATCATTAATTTGAGTTCCATTCCTTTCAATTGAGATTTCATAGTTCTTTTGTGAAACAAAGCACAATATAGCGGCTAATCCGGACCACCTCGGTACAAATTTCCCAAAAGCATGGTCCATTGCAATAACTTCCAGTTGATTTATCCAAATCTCAAATTTTTTATCTAAATCGTTCGAGCCGTTTTCCGAAATTTAGACTCATCAGAATCGGTTCTTAGCACTCGAAAACCCTTGACAACCATTTTTATTAAAATTCGTTAGACCCGAAAACCCCTAAATAAATTTTCATAAAATTAGCACTAGCAATCCTGGTATTATAAAACCCTTATCACCCCTATTTTTATCTAAATCGTTCGAGAAGAAAAAGATTACTAAAAGGATCCCGGACCCCACTGAAGGACCCTTAAACGAAATTTCAACACCCACGTAAACGACTCCAGGCATTTAGATAACGAATGTAGCAAATCAATATTGTTTCTCATAACAACCAAGATTTTCAAAAAGGCCCGATTAGTGCAACCATGAAACGTTATCATTACACAACCAACATAACGAGTTGCAACATATCTCAATTTATCAAGGTGAGGTTATCAAGACGATGGAAGTTTGGTTTCGAACTACTGAAACATTGAATTCTTTGTATTAAAAAATTCGGTCGTCTCATTAGACTGCAGTGACCAAACTACAAAAATATTAAAAATTCTTTGAACTAATCAAAGTATAATCAGTAATCACAATGCTTTAGCGAATTTTTTGTGATTCGCTACGCAATTGCCAACCCCTTGGTAACCTCGAATTTTATTGTATTTAACGCATACATGCGATTTCTATGTGAAATTTTTGGTTATTCTGGATTGATATCCAGATAGCCAAAAATACTATCTGGCTATCAATCCAGCCCAAAATTTCACATCACAATATGATATATATAACGCGAGATATCTAATTATCGAAAAATACAAGACCCTTGGTGCATCATGGTAGGTATCTAGCAACATCTCACAACAGATGCAACATGGTGTAACATCACGCATCATGGTGCAATACATCCGACAACATCGTGCAACATAACGCAACATTTTCAACATCACGCAACATGGTGCGATCTCATGCAACACGGTGCAATATCATGCAACATGGTGAAACATTACGTGACATGGTGCAAAATGACGGGCCATCCGGAGGACTCCTAAATAAATTATCCGGAAATCAGAACTTCTAATCGTTTCCTTGCATTCAAAAACTCTGTCCCGCTAAATTTTATCAAACTCGTTCAAGCCAAATAAATTGTTAGAAGGCTCCCGGGCCTTCACCCAATGACCCCTAAATTAATTTTCCCGAAATCAATACCCATCACAATCGGTTTTTGGTAATCGAAAATGCTCCTCCAGCAAATTTTATATAAACCATGCCTTACCAGACGACCCTCAGCAGATTTTTCTGAAATATGGACCAATCGAAATTGATTCCTGACAAATAAAAATCCTTCCACCAAGTTTTAATAAAATCGGGCGAACCAAAAACAAATTATAAAACGAAGCCCGGGCCCTGCAATAACACGTCCATATCAACTGATTCCTGGTACCCGAAAAACCCCCTCAGCAATTTTCACCAAAGTTGTTTAGGCTGAGAACAAAAATAAGATAAAAACGCGGGCCCCACCGCAGCACCCCCAAACCAATTTTCCTGAAACTAGGATCCATTGCAGTCAATTTCTGATACTCGATAACCCCTTTTGTTTCCGAAGTGAGATATATTTATACAGGGTAAGTCTCAAGTAACTACAATATATTCGGGAGGTGATGGAGAACACGAATCTGAACAAAAAATTATATGACAGAACATAACTCTAACCGTGATAGAAATAATCAAGGTTCTACTGTAAAATTAATAACTTTGAATTTTACTCATAACTTAAAAACTAAAGTGTGTTTCATTTCGAGGTATAGAACTTTAAGTTGGCAACACTTTTTTCAGGGACAGCCGATTTGATTTCAACAAGACGGGACCACATGTCATACAGCGCGTGATTCAATTCGTTTAGTTTAACAGCGCTGGACTATTTGTTTAGGGATATGTGAAGTCACTTGTCTTCGCTGATAAGCCAGATACAATTGAATACTTGGAAGCCTACAATCGACGCGTTATTGCCGAAATACGATCAGAATTCTGCGAAAAACGTCTTTCGTAAATTGGATCTCCAGGTTACGCCATGTACAGCCGCGAAAGTCACATGTCCGAAAAATGTTCAAACATTAATGGTATAAAATTGTCTTTCCAATTATCGTGTCCGTTAAAATTATTTTTCTTTGTTTTATTTAAATTCCAAGTTCTATACGTCGAAATGAAACACCCTATACCTCAAAATTACAGTAAATTTTCCAAATATTTTAAAATTATGCAACAAAAAAAAAAATTGTTAAAAAAATATTGACAAAATTAAAGATTTTTGCACCTTTTTTAGTGTGAAGTGTACTCATTATCAATTTACCGTATTATTGGCCCTGTATTTGATAAACTAATTAATTTGCGATAATAAAACGTTTACTTGAGGAACTGTGAGTAACAGTTTTTAAGTTATGAGTGAAATTCAAAGTGACTAATTTTATACTAGAACCTTGATTATCTTTGTAATGGTTACAGATAGGATAGGTGCTGTCATATAATTTTTTGTTCAGATTAGTGTCCTCTATCACTTCCCGAATTAATTGTAGTTACTTTTGAGCCATCGGTTGTACTATTTGTTATGCTTACACATTCATCACTAAAATTTTCGTTATTTTATAAAATTTACGAGTCTTAATAATTACATTCATAGTTTAGTTACACTGCTAACAATTGAACGCACACTTTCGTAAATTTTAAATTGGTTAGAAACATTTACAGAAGTATTTAAGATTACCTACCATTTTCAACATTTTTATGATCATTCCGAAAATATTTTTAATTTTTTTAATATAAGTTTTTGGGATAAATCAACAATGCCGTTAGTACGTCAAATTAGACAAAAAGTTTAAAAATTAATTTTATTTACTTAAGTCAAACAATTTCTTTTACCATTTTTCAGGCGATTATAAAAAAATTACGCTTCCTTCAAAATTACGCACCTTTCAAATTGCTAAATATTGATCGATCATTTCTCATTTGTGTGAATGAGGTCGATTTAATCTCTAATTGTTGTTTTTTATTTTCATTTGTAACTTTAGTATCAAATTATTTTAAGCGATAGTTTCAAATATGTTTACTCGTTTTGTCACATGCGATTCCGAAACGGCGACCCTTTGAACGGACCGAATTATATACCCAGGTATATACTGCAAAGATGGTCGAAAATGTGTAAATTTTTAAAAAATGTACTAAAACGTACATAATTTTCGAACTAACTGAATTTTCATAAATTTCAAACGAAATTGAGCCACTGAGTCGGAACTGATTTATAATTGCTTAAAAAGCCACGGAGAAATTCAAATGTGAAAATCATTATGTTTACCCGGGTATATATTTACAAGGTAAAAGTTAAAAAACTTTGGATTAGTTATTTCCCCCCTCTTTATTAATTACAACTGAGACTGTGCTCATCTAGCAATTGATCTTTCAAACTTTTACAAATTTTACATTTCTTAAAAAGTTCTAAATTGTTGGGGGTGAAACCCAAAGGCTTAGTCCCATTATTAATTAAACCTATTTAAAATACTAATTTTAATTTGGTAAGTTTACTAGGTCAAGTATCCTCGTTCTTTGGAGTCTTCTTTCAACGACAGGGTTATCTATCATATGGCGAATATAGGGGTTTCCATGATCCTGTAGCCCTTTTTCGCTTATTTCATTTTTGATGTATTTGATCTGTGTACCATGGATCATTTACGATGCTACGAAGAACCTTGTTTTGAAACGTCTGAATCATTTTGGCATTTGTTTTCGTAGTATATCCTCAGAGTTGAATACCGTAGCTCCATATCGGCTTCAGTATTTGCCAATATAGCAGCAGCTTCTTGTGATTGTAAGCTCAGAGCCTCTACCTATACGTCAATACATTTTCCTGAACTTAATGTTAAGTTCTTCTTTTTTCTTTTTGATATGCTCTCTCCACTTGAGCATTGCATCGAGGGCCATGCCAAGATATTTGGCTTTGTTTTCATATGGCACCGGTTGTGAGTTAATTTCTTTCGGCAGATGGGAAGCCTTTTGATATGTAAAGTGGATTTCGACTCATTAAGCTTGATTCTTCAGCGCTTACTCCATTTACAAACCGCATTGGTAAGCTTCGGGAGTTTGATCGTTGCATCAGCGACATTATTTCCAATCGCCATGATTGCTGTGTCATTATTGTATATAGTAAATACAGGATTGGTCCGAAGACATTTCCCTGCGGGATACTCGCAGAGATTTTCTTGTCTATTGCAGAGGAATGTCTATTGGATAAATAAGATATTAGTATGGCATAGAATTGCCTCGGCAGCTTGAATTCCAGTCCACTATGCCAGACTTTAACGATTGCTTGGGCGACGTTCAGAAATATGCTGGAGCATTTTTTTAACGTTCTAACGTTCTTTCAATAATATTGGTGATTCTATGTACCTGTTCAATTGTGGAATGCTTTTCTCTGAATCTAAATTAATGTGGAGGAATTAGTTGTCGGTTCTCAATTATTGGTTTAAGTCTTTTTAGTAATAATTTTTCAAAAAGTTTTGACATAATCGGCAGCAATGAAATTGGCCCGTATGTTTTTTTATCGTTATTTGGTGGTTTGTCAGTTTTTGCTATCATGAGTACTTCTGCTACTTTCCATTGCCACGGAACATATTTTAACCGAAAGTTTGCATTGATTAAGTGTAATAGCTTACGAAATCCTTTATCTGGTAGAGCCTTAATTATTTGGCAAGTAATCAAGTGATACCATGGGCTTTTTTTAACATTCATGTTGCATTTTACTTCTTGTTTTAATTCTTTTAGAGTTAGTGGGCGTATATCAAAATCATCTAGCTTGTGGATTGACATTATATTTTCATTGGCCGTTTGTCTTGGTGGTGGTTGGAAAATATCTTCGAGATACTCCGCAAACAGATCAGCCTTCTCTTTAGGACCTCTTGCCCTCCTTCTTTTTTTTGAGTCCCTTCGTCGCCTTCCACAGTGAATAATCAGATTTTTTTCATCGGTTAGGATAATTGTAGGTATCTGTTAATTGATGCATTTTAACTTCTTTAGTTTCTCTTTTACTTCAGATTTGAGATTGTTATCTAAATTGTTAAGAATGGTTTTTTTGTTCTCCGGTGTTCTAGTTATTATTTTATTAATTCTCTTTACGTGCCCGTCGTTTTTCTCTTATCAACTCTGCTAACTTCCATTGGGTAGGATATGTCAAGCTTCTTCTTATTTTGTATAATGGAGATACTTGTAAGCAGCATTGTGAATTGTTTCACTAGTTATTCTAATTCATCTTCCAACTAGGGAGAATTTCTTATCGGTACCTGATGATTGACTATTTTCCTCCATTACTTTACGAAAGAGATCTCAGTTTGTTTTTGAATTTATTAATCTGGGTGCACTCTCCCTTTGAATTACCATTTCACCATCTGTCATGATAACCGGGGAGTGATCCGATACTAGAGAATTACTGTCTTCAATGTGAATGTAATTCTGGGATATACCTCTTGCTACATAAAACTCTATTAGGTCATGTATTTTCATTCCGTCACTGAGCCAGTATGTTGGGGAACCACCAGAGTAAAATTCACATTTTGATGTCTGCCCTGCTTGAAGCAATTCTTTACCTTTTGACGTCGTAAGTCTAGATCCCCAATAGGTGTTTTTCGCATTAAAGTCGCCTCCAATAATAAAATCACGTCCAAGCGATTTAAAGAGTTTAAAGTAGTTCTCTCTTTTCAAGTTATGCCAGGGAGGACAATATATTGCGGATACAGTAAGCTGCCTGTGTTTAATTTGGATCCTTACAGTAGTGACTTGCATTGTTTGTGCTTCGATATTTGATTCTAAATGTTGTTTTATTTTTTCTTTTATTAGCAGTGTCGAACCACCTCTTGCTCTTTCCGCTGCATGAATGGGGTGTCATAAGTTATAACCCCGTATTTTAACAAACGAAGATTTAACTAAATGGCTAAAGATAATAAGAAAATGTCGATTTTTTCTGTATTTAAAAATGTTTCTATTTCTGGAATATGTTGCATATTCTCATGCGCATTCCAGATTGCTATTTTGAAAGTTGTGTTCTTTGTTGGATTTTTTGTTGGATTGCGTGGTAGGAGTTGCATTTTCTTCAGTTGATCAAGTATCATGTTGTTAAGATTACTTTGGTCATCTAGCCGCTTTGTAATAGCTGCAATGATGTTCATTTCATCAGTGACTGAATTTCTGGGTAACTGGTTATACCCACAATATTTATTGATGAGGTGGTTTTTCTTCCGGTTGCACCAAATTATTACACCAAATTTCTTGGTAGATTTACTACCTTTTAGTTGATTGGCTTAGGGTAGAACTACTTTTGAATCTGGACTAGATTGTTCCCTACCATTTAATTGCTCAGCTCAGCCTTAGGTGATGATTCAGCTTTTATTTTCTTTCTCTTCCTGGGCTGTTTTTTCTTCTTTAGGATCCAGTCCGTCTCTCTTTGTAATTCATCTTCATCAGTGAAATAGATGAATTTGTCTGGTTCAATGCTTCCTATATCGCAATCTTCTTTTGAATCCCGATTCATTTTTAGATTTACATTTTCTCGCTTTACGTACTCAATTTCTTCATTTAGCTTGGCAAATAATTGCTTCATATGCTTGGCAAATAATTGCTCAATAAAGTAAAATTTTCGGCGGCATCACTTATTTCGTGTAATGTTTGTCCAGTACATCTAGTTATAACGTTAAAAAAGGCTTTGATCTTCTGTGGAACGAATTTGATGTTCCCTGATAATGCAATTGATGGCCTCCCCAGAATCCATAGAGAGTCTCCACAGAGAATGGATTTACCAATGTTGATATTGGTTTACCACCTGTGGCATTATTCTGGTAATTCCTCGGGAAAAAAGATTTGGGGAAAGAATTTATATGTAATTTCTGTTCAAATATTTTTTTTCCGGCATACTGAGGTAAAAAGCAAGTGTTAAATTTTTTGAAATCAAAATTAAATTGAGAATAATTTTCCCTGCTAATTTAAATATGGAAAAATTATTCCCAATTTATAAATATTTAGATCAAACTTTTCTTCTTAGTAGGCCGGAAAAAATATTTGAACAGAAATCACATATAAATTCTTTCCCCAGTTCTCTATTCCCGGGGAATTACAAGAATAGTGCCACTGGGATAATATTTGCTTTTGTTAGTACCTTTGCAAAGTTTTGATTGACTAATTAGCTATTCTGCTTCACTACTGTACATTGAGTACTCCCGTATCCATTTATGAATACTTCGTGGAGGCTGTCAATCTCGTACTCCATTAGCTAATGAATTTAGTGTCCTTTAAAGGCGACTACTTTCACTGTATATATTTTATAGAAGTTTCTTTCGATAAACATACTATACAGCTTAAATCACAGCACAATCTGCTTTATTACAAATTTTGTAACTAACCTGGTGAATGCCACATAACTGAACTAGAATTTAGAATGTATAGAAAAGGCAACACTGTCGAAAACATATTGTGTACATTATTATTCAGCATAAACATATATTAAAAGCAAGCGATAACATAAAATAACTAAAGATTTATGTATTTTATTTAATTCCAATATCATGATTTTAATTTATATATAATTTATAAATATATACTTAAAATATTTTGATTTCTATTAAAATAATTTCCCGCACTATCTTAATCTTTGAGCACGCAACAATTAATGTATACAAAATAATAGTCATAATAGTACTATGTAGTATTATAGTAATGCCTTTATTAGAACAAATAGCAGAATGAATAAATGATTTTGTGTTAAAAGTACGTACATTCGTATACACATAATCAGATTGTGACTATTGAAATTGAAATCACATTAACACGAAACATGGTGTGTGTGCCTCTGGATACATGATATGTGAGAGATGCGTGTTTATATGTAATACTTTTTCTATATACCGATATACAATTTCTGGTATATGTCACATGTTAAACTATTTTATATGTGGATAAAACCCTATATATATATATTTTTTTTTTTGATAAAAACGGATAAAACAGCATATCACTCAAAAACTAGGCGAGGACAATTGATTTGAAGTACACCAATTCACTATCCTCTTTAAATAAAATAACAACACACGGGAAGAAATTTTTTTTACACCCCTCGTATACTTAAAACGCAGTGAAATAAAATTATGACATCTGTTTCTATGTTTCGCTTTCGACACAAAACAACAACAATACAGCTTTTGCGTTACCAGAGTTCAATCGGATTGTTTTTTGCTGTTTTGAGTCCAGTTTTTAGTTACACTACTACTCCTCTTAAAACAAATTCAATCAATTTCGCCCTCTAATCAACAACCGACACAAAAAAAGCAAACCCGTTCAAGTGTCCTTTTTGTATATGTGCATTACTCGTGTATAAAGGCGACCTCGTATGTATATACGAAAAATTAAAAATCACAATAAAGGACATATTGGCGATGTATAAAATTCTATTTGATGTAGATATCTGGTATCAATTTTCAGTTAGATTATTTTGTCTATTATCAAGTACTTTATGTAACGAGAAATAGGAACGGGGGAAAATTATCAATGTCAAACTAGACATACGTCAATTTTCTTTTCGTTAGGTTTTTGCGAGTCGATATATTGCCTTTATATTGGTTCTCGGGAGAAATGCGTGTTCTATTATGCGAACGAGTAATATATTTTTTAAGTGAAACTTGGATTTCGAAATATTTTCGTGTTTTTTTCTCTATATAATAAACTTAGATTATTAGCCTCATGAAGTAGTAGGACGAGTTATTTTCCTACTAATGGGTGATTCATTTTGAGGTACTTTTGCAAAAAAAAAAAAAAAAACAGTTCTATCGAGTAATCTTTATTATCATAAAAAGAACCATTCTTTACATTTATTTTTTAAAGATTATTTCTATATAGGCTTTGGACTTTACGTAGCCCTAAAGGAAAAAGTCTAAAGGTGTGATATCACATGATCTAGGTGGCCAATTCACTGGTCCGAAGCGTGAAATTAACTGTTCCCCAAATTATTCTCATTGTCTCGACTAAATAATTTTTATTGTAATGTAATGAAATTTATGATGAAATTAAATTTATTTTATTTCATAATTGCATGTTTTATAATTTATTATTATTATAAATTGAATACCTGGTACACCAAATAAACACTATTGGAAGCTTGTACAATATATTTTACATTTTCAAAGGACCCAGGAAAAGGGATTAAGCCGCCAAAAAATTAATGAAACTCTTAAAGAATGTTTCGAAATAAGCCCAAATATTTTTTTGCTATAATTGCCGTGTTTCTTGACGCTCATTGATCCGGATCAGTTCAAATTTTATATGGAAAACATGATCCAAATTTTGTTTTAGATCACAAATTTTGATTTTAAATCTACCAAACGCCTTTGTGTTGTTTCATTAAACATGAACTGAACTGGATCAGATCAAGCGTCAAGAAACACAGCTATTATTTAAAAATTAACAATTATGAACATAATTATGATCGAAAACAGTGGATTGTCTTCAAGCTTTTTAAGAGATTTGGAAGATCGGTCGGCTTCAATTCTTGCACGAGTTGAATTTTGTATGCTTTTAAACCAAGATCCTTACATAAAATAACGCCAAGTTGTTGCATATGACAAGCCAAGCTGTTGAGGTCGGCGTCGAATCTTTTCATCACGGTCATCGCGTACACTCTCAGTTGCCGCCTCTATATTTTCTTCACTACGTGCTGTATGTGGTCTATTTGGTCGCGTATTATTCAATAATGAAAATTTGATTTCAAATTTTTCGATTGTGCAGCGAATTGTACGAAATACACCTTAAATAAAGACCTTACAAGACCGTCTTTATTTAAGGTCTCTGCTTAAGGTCTTTATTTAACGTCTTTTTAAGGTTTTTTAAGGTCTTTAATTGAGGTATTTTTTAAGGTCTTTAATTGAGGCCTTTTTTAAGGTCTTTATTTAAGGTCTTTTTTAAGGTCTTTATTTATGGTTTTTATTTAACGTCTTTATTTATGGTCTTTATTTATGGTCTTTATTTAGGATCTTTATGGTCTTTAATAAAGGTCTTTATTAAAGGAGGTGTTTATTTATGGTTATTTAAGGTCTTTATGTAAGGTTGTAACGTAGCCTATGCGCTACTCAGTGGTGTGAATGCATATGCTGGTTGCAGGTTGCTCAGGGCTAGGAGGGTTCATCACTACATTATCGAGTAAGCGATCTACTGTGCAAAAAAATAACTCATGTGCCGAAAACCAAAACGAAAACAAAAAAAATACCATAAATCGGCTTTCATTCTGATGCCAATGTTGGCCACTCAACACCCGCGATCTCCCTTAAATGGTTGTCTATAGCATAATTGCCATACTAATCTCACAACAAAAAAAAAATATACATACATATGTAAACTTCCTTTGTAAATAATAATACTTTATCAATCAAAAATAGAAAACAAATTTTAAACCTCTACTGTATTTATATGGTTATCAATTGATCAAAAGAAAAGAAACTTCTTAATAAATTAACAAAAAAAAATATAATAATGAAAGGGCGATCGATCGTCGTACGAGAAAGACGTGTTTTTGTCTTTCTCTGTATAGAAAATTAAAACTTAAATTTTTTTCTGTTTTAAATAAATAAATAAATAATATGTTATATATAAAAGTTTTTAATTAAATTAAATATATAATATAAAGTGTTAATAAATAAATATTAGTAAATTAAAACGTGAATTAACGTGAAAATATCTAAATTATTATAACTAATTATTTTATTATTTGTGTGACGCACTGACGCAGCAGTGGTGAACGCTTCACAAGCTAAGTGTTTTTTATGTTTCATATTTTTTATTTATACTTTGTTTAATTTATATTTTGTTTAATTTTTACTTTTTTATAAAAAATTTATATACATTTTAATTTTATTAATATAAATATTTTTTAATATGCGCATTTTAATATGTGTCGTATGGTTTATGATTGTGTGTGTGTGTGTATGGATATATGTACGTACATTCACGCAGTTTAGTTTAAAGTCAAATAAGACAAAAAGGATGAAAATAAAAATACTCTTCAGTTGCTTATCATTCATTTCCGTTCATTTTTAAATGAATTTTTTATGCTAATTTCTCTTCGCTCTTGAATAGTAAAATGAATTTTCAGAAATATTATGCAGTAAAAAACGAAAAGTGTCTAGTGAGCGAATAATGAGAAACTAAAAAGGTTGATCTTATTTTTTGTGTTAGTGAACGGGATCTATTGCTATTTTTGGTTTACTTTTCTATTCTAATAAGAAAGCGAAAATTCATTGTAGTACTGATTGGATAAAATGTATTGTTGCCTGTATTGAACGATCGAATAGATGATACATATCATTTCTTTTTACTTTATTCTTGATAAGTGAATGGTAATGCTTGGTTCACGTGTGCTGTCGGGGAATGATTCGCGAATCAAGCCAATCTTTGAGCGTAATTATTTCGCATTATTACTCATAATTTGTTTTTTTATTATGTTGGATGCTTCCGATCAAAATTTTCACAAAGTTAAAATAATTTCATCTCAGGCGGGGAAATTTGTATATGTTTTCAATGATTTAATTTTCCTTTGATTCGCGAATCGTTTTTTGATCGCATGCGTGAACCATTAAACAGAATATTTTTTGTTCCTTTACATTATTCTTGTTGATCAGTTTTACAAATAATGCATTAATTCCGTGGAAGGATTTGCTGACAGTAATTTTTTTTTACTGATAATACGCAAACAAAAAACTTTAAATTTCATAAGAGTGACAAAGAACAGAAATATTTTTTATTTCATTTTATAGCAAAATTTTATGGTTTTACATTTTCGCATAACCTACAAATTTCTTAAAATTTTTAATTTGTACATTATTTTCGTACAATTCGATTTTTTTTTATATATTTTAATTTTAATATCCTATACCACAAAAAACCTCTAACGTTAACAAATTTCAACACAAAAAAAAACAAATCGACATCTGAGTATAAAAATGGCGGGCGACTTATTTGTATGAGCGTGAGAAAAATTTCTTATCTTTACATACATTTTTTGTACATGTGTGAAAAATATTGCCATAAAAATACTCCAAT
The DNA here is from genome assembly GCA_947310385.1 of Nephrotoma appendiculata. Taxonomy (NCBI): domain Eukaryota; kingdom Metazoa; phylum Arthropoda; class Insecta; order Diptera; family Tipulidae; genus Nephrotoma; species Nephrotoma appendiculata. The sequence continues at coordinate 82,370,597 of OX371224.1, read as the reverse complement.
TTACATTTTTTATGGTAGTATTATGGCAGTAAACTACCAACATCATAACTATTCTCTCAATAAAATTTTACTGACAACATGTTTTGTTTCGTACACAACCAGTAAAATCTATATTTTTTCTCGCTTTTATTTTTGGTGACAGCAGATTTTTTCCATGGAATAGGGACATGACACTGTTCGATCGGTGTAGAGTGAACAATACATTTTGACGAGCGACATTTTTAAACCCTGATATATGCGTATGTGTGGATTTGTGTGCTTATGCATGTGTGTATGTTTATGCGTGTGTGTGTAGGATCATATTTATTTATACTTATGTATATGTTTAGTTTATATATTTATATAATATGATTGATTGTTTTTACCTTTTTATAATCATTTTAATGTTTTAAAATTAATTTGATATATTATCATATTAATATACTTTAATGTATAAATGTTTATGATTAATTCTTTTGATTTGTAATATATATATATATATATATATGTATGTATGTGTGTGTATGTGTGTATGTATGTGTATATATATGTGTATATATGTGTATATATATATATATATATATATGTGTATATGTATATATATGTATATGTATGTATGTATATGTGTATATATGTATATATATATATATATATATATGGATGTGTGTATTTAATATGTATGTATGTATATAATATGTATGTATGTATATATGTATGGGTATGTGTATGTATGTATGTGTGTGTATGTGTATGTATGAATGTGTGTGTGTATGTGTATCTATGTGTATGTGTATGTGTATGTAGAGGAGAGGAGTGAGCAGGACTTTATTTTAGGTGGATTCTGGTATAATATATAAATATTCATGACTTTTTTGTAGATTGATTTAAAGGGATGAGGAATCATATGTGTTCCGGCATGGCAAAGGGAAAATGGTTTTAATCTTTTATTTCCATTTGTAATGACAATTAAATCTTTGATGTGATATCCTTCGGCCTTTTAATGTTGACTGTTTTTTTTAGATTGCTTACTGCTTGCACTATTTTATCTAAAAGAAGTTTTGGCTCAATAATATTTCTCGAAACAGGTTCGTCTTTGCATGGGAATGATATATACGAATATCGATTGATTTGAGTTCTAAATCCTAATCAACGACCTGCTCATGCACCAATTATGTAAAAAGCCTTCCGCGTGGTTCTATCCTCCGTTCGTGCCATCACCTCACATAAATCATGGTCGTTTTTGTTTGATTGAGACGGTATACTGCGGAAGATGCATAAAATCATTTTTGGGCATAATTCTAGAAAATCGCAATTCTAGCAATTAGCATTAATTTTGGAGAGGCTTAGTTCGGCTGGGTCATCTGCCAACGGGTTGTCTTGACGGGTAAATGGAGGAATAGGAAAATTCTTTGGCCGATTATTTTCGGATTTATTTTGTTGAAAAATCCAGTAATTCACCCGGAATTTATGTTGAAATCCCGATTCAGTTCAACATATCAGATTCGCACATGATTAGTTAAAACATTGCTTAGCACGGCTGAACTCCAGAACTTCTCTAAAACCCATTTTTAAATTCACATTTAATTCTGCTTACCTGATTTGACAATAATTGGTCGGGATATGGCCAAGTTCTATTCAGAATGATCGAATTTTAGAACTTTATCAAAAAGAAACATTAAAATCCCAATACAAGTTGATCCTAGTTTATTAGAATCCTAGCCCAGCTCTGCAAGTTGAACTAGAAAATTTCAATTGGAAACGGCCTGTTTCTTTCATTATAGCTGAATCCGAAAATTTCGTCAAATTCGGCTTTGCACCCCGAATTTGATCATCATTTGTTTTGAGTTGGCTTAGTTCCATTGAACATGCTAGAGTGCCAATCCAATTCTGCGTACCATATTTAACAGTTATTGGTTGAGGAATAGTTAAGTTCCATTTAGCATGATATAAATATACTGTGCACTATAATTATACTGGTAATTAATCGAATATTTTCTTCTTTGGTGAACAAATTAATAAAATATTTGAAATTTTTGCGAATTAAATTAAATTTGTTTGAAATATCCTATCCGGTAGTTAATCTGGCATTGAATAATATTGATATTTTTCCGGGAACCATTGCTTTTGGGATGCCTTACATATGAAATTTTTTGTTTTTTGTTTTTTTATATTTTTTTATTTTTTTATTTTTTCGATTTAAGGGTTAAATACTAATGAATTTTAGATTAAGTTTGATATAATTTAAATAATTATGGTTTCAGGAAATCCTATTGTAAGTCGTGGAATTGCAGGAGGATTAAATTAATAAATGTTTATATTATTTAGGAAGCCGGAAAATATTAATTTAGAATTAAATTTCAGGAAATTAACAGATGTGAAATAATATTTCTTTGAAATATTAATTGTTAATTGTGTAGATTAGAATGGTGTTGTCATTGCATTAATAACTATCGACTTTATTTAGGGGTCTGCAACTGGGCCGATATAATCAATTAAATTTTGCATTAATTTAAAATTACATTTTAAGAAATTTCCAGATGCACGTGAAATAATAAAATTTTTTCCTAGGTTGCTGATTTAAAGAAGCAATTATTGATGACCAATACCATCAATATCCATTTAACCTATTAAACCTTTATCCTTCCCCAAGTAGATTAGTTTTGTGCTGTCTTTGTGTTACTAACTATCGGCTATACCTAGGTGTCTGTAACCGGGCCGATTCTGTCCCACTTAACTAACCTATCCAATCCTTCGGTTTTGTTATATGTAAAAAAGAGTGTACGGTGGGCCCGGCGTCACCCGGGAGCTCCTGTGTAAGAACTTGGTCGTGCATTCAGAATCAATCAATCAATCAATCAAAAAAAATATAATAATGAAAAAAAAAAAAAACGGTTTACCAATGGTTCCGCAGCTGGTTGATGGTGTCTACCTCTGGTTTGGTTTGGTAATATGGCAACCATCCGATTGCCTACGCCAGGCCTGATTGGTACACTTCGGTCACAGATGCTACTCTCCACCAGGTTGTTGTATCGTCTGGAGCTTTACAGCGGTACCGTAGCTTATTGTTTATTTTTTTTATTTATCGATGACGCGCGATGATTGTCCACATTTACACAGCTGGTGATATTTATTACACGCCAAGGTATTAAACGGTCAATCCGCGGCTGGTTGATGATGTACCCAATTCGATGGTACTGTTAATTAGGGCAACTTTATTTCCGTACGTAATAACAATTCGGTTAACGAGTTCCGCACTCAAAAAAATCCTGCATCTATAGAGACAAAAGCTGCATTAATAGTACGAAAAATACGTGAAAACAGCGCCAATGCAGGAGTTCTATAATATTACGAATTACGTTCATTAATAACATAAAACTGACAAATCAATAAATTGTTGTAGCTACGAATTAGTCTGTAATATTTATGATTTGATTCACATACGATACGAAAAAGTTTATAATTTTAATGCAATTGCAAGCGTTTATGGATGAATAATTTCTTATTATTAACGTAAGGCATTGTAAAATAGTAAAAAATGATGATTTGTTGAAAGATTAAATTCATAGATAGCACGAAATTTTTCATAACATTTTGGAAATTAAAATTTTTAATAACGTCTAATTCATACATGTAACTAAATAAATTCATTTTATATACGTATCAATAATGATATTTACGAAACTTATGTTATATGTAAGTTGACAATGCCCATAGAATGTGAAGTAATTCATAAATAAAACAACTATTTTCGTAAATATATTGATGACGATTATTCAAATATAAGATGCAGTTCATGAATAATAAGCACAATTATGTTTTTCTTAATTTCATACGACGAGAATGTTTTATTTATTAAATCATAATTTAAAACTTATAATATCTTTACAAAATATTCACAGTAAAATATAATTTAATGCATAATTAATATTAAGTAAAATAATAAATCAAAAATTATTCAAAACAGCTATTACCATTACACTTATATTCAAATAATTAATTAATTTTAACTATTTTTGTATTTTTATTAGTTTTATTTGATTCATATTTTTATTTTTTTAATTGTAAATTTCAGTTTTGCTTCACCTTATGATTTATTACTTAATTATGTAACTTAATAAAATAATAGAAACATAGAAATTTATTCAATGTTTCCTACAAATACAAGTTATATATACATATTAATCAAATGATCAATATTATTTTAATAATATACTTTGAATAATACAAAATAAGTTAAAATGTCTATCAGCTCACCATTAAAATAGTAAAAATAATCAGTTAGGATAATAAAAAATATAAACCAACAGTACTCTAACTTGTAAGCTCTTGTAATATCAGACTGACTTTAGAGGATTTTTGCTTTGTTTTATAATATGGTAAGATTTGTTAAAAAATGAACATAAAATATTTTTCACACTGCACCACGTTTCCTATACCCAGTACAAATGGCTAAATGCATTCTAATTTTTCTTCATCTAATTTTCCTGGAAAATCCTGTGTAAATTATTGATTCCTGTCCGGTATCATCTTTTTTATTATTCCTTTTGAATAGAAGTTAGGAATCAATGGAAGCAGCAGAAAAGCTGAAGAGCGGCATCGTCTAAAAGTAAAAAAGAGTTACAATAAATGTACTGTTTGAATTATATATTTACATATTGAATTGACTTTCACGTTAATTTCTGAATTTAATTTACCTTTATCGAAACCCTTTTAATTGATTTTATTCATTTATTTTTCATTAATTGATTTTTCCTCATTTATTAAAATATTTTGAAGAGATGTTAGGTCGTGTCGTATTTCCTTAATTTTGTATCGGCTAGAAGCTTGCCAAATACTCCCGAACTCATTAGCTAATACATCGTCGTAGTTAATGTGTTTTTTAAGCAAGCAAAGCAGCGTTCACTTTCGGATCTATAAAATTATTTAAGAATTATTTAATAATAAATGCCTATAAATAAATAAATTTTTGTGACTACGTAGTGAAATAAAAATGAATGCTGTTCTATGCGGATGATCCAAAAAAATACCTTTAAATATAATACTTATCTGATATGCAACTAAAATTATCACTATTTTATTACACAAACAAAATAATAGTTGTTTTTATTTTATAATTAATTATGAAAACGAAATAAAACACTATGATTTCAATAAATTATTTCTTTTTAATTTACCACCAAGACACAACAAACTTGCAACAAATTTTAAGAACGAATGAACTAAATGACCGTTTTATGAAATATAATACGTATAAAATATAAATATGAAGAACTTTTTGTATATATTATGAATATTTTTTTATCGTCATCTATAATACGAACTAATTCGTAGATATACGAACTTTTCGTATATATTATGAATATTTTTCTATCGTCAGCTATAATACGAACTAATTCGTAGATATACGAACTTTTCGTATATATTATGAATATTTTTCTATCGTCATCTATAATACGAACTAATTCGTAGATATACGGACTTTTCTTATATATTATGAATATTTTTCTATCGTCATCTATAACACGAAGTAATTCGTAGATGTACGAACTTTTCGTATATATTATGAATATTTTTCTATCGTCATCTATAATACGAACTAATTCGTAGATATACGAACTTTTCGTATATATTATGAATATTTTTCTATCGTCAGCTATAATACGAACTAATTCGTAGATATACGAACTTTTCGTATATATTATGAATATTTTTCTATCGTTATCTATAATACGAACTAATTCGTGGATAGTGCGTAAATATTTGATGAAATTTCAAAACGAGTACAAACAAATTAATTTTTATTTAACGTTGGGGTGGTGTATAGAAGGATATCTTCTCAAATACATATTTCAAAACTGTATTTCTCAAAATAAGACAGGATTTTTCAAAACAGCACTTTTCAAAACGGCAATTTATCCGCACACTCTAAAATACATTGGTTACAAAGGCTAAAGTTCTACTCGTGGTTGGGGTATGTGAATATATCCTCAACTTATATCGTAAAAAGGCACACCTTCCGAATATAGTTCTAAAGTTTAATCATGCGCGTGCTTCTTGATTATTTTATAATTGTGGATGGGTAAATTATAAAGAGAGTCGAAGATAAGTTATGGTCAAAGAAAATGTGCGTAAACAGAAGACAAATTTAAAAAAAGATGAATCGTTTGGATGAATATTTATGAACAAATTCGATCATTTGAATTACATATTCAATAAACTATACCAGTAATTAATATTATATTGCATACAACTTCTACATATTCAAGTCATTAATGATAAAAAGAGACTATGTAAATAATTGTGTGTTCGTTACAGCCTTATATCTTTAATAAATATTTTTAAACATGTTCTATAAATTTTTTATATATTTGTCATAATTAGCTACTATATATTATAATTTGTAATATTAATAATAAAATTCGTAAAAGTTAACATCGATATGAATATCGAGATACTCGTATACCATAATTTTCGAATTTCGCTATTGTATCTTTACTACGTATAATTTCATATTTTTAAGGAATAAAAATTCATTATTGCGAACCAATTCCTGTAAAGACTTTTAACACAATTTTATTTATAAATATAATGCAACAATACAAAAAAACTATTAATTGAACTATAAATTTACGAACTGCGATTCTTACTATTATTGCATGCAGTTGTAGAATTTGTTTTGTTTATTTTATTTTCTACGTTTATATAAAGATTTTTACATTAATAGTAGAATTCGAGTTAACGAATGATATTCGTAAAAAAAATACACAAAATTTTTTTCAGTGCGGTACAGATGCTTCACCACGCGTTAGTCGTTATATACGGGCCAGAGATTAGAATTATGACCAGATCTAGGTAAATTTCTTTTGACTGAAGACCCACTGTGTGATGGCAGTACACGTTCTTTTATTTCCAGCAACCGTTGTAATCCCGGTGATTCGATGCGCTGGTATTCGCTTCTTTTATTTTTTTTTCTTTCTTTACATCAAACAGGTCAGGTTGGGTTGATCATGCACCACCAATGGAATTTTTTTATCCCAATTAAAACATTAACACAGTCACAATTCTTTATACCCACTTTTTATTATAATTTATATTTTTTTTCTTTTTATTTCAATCGACAAAATTATTATAACTAATTTTATAATCTTATTTTTCTTGGTTTTTATTTTAGGAAACTCCCCACAAATTCAAACTTAAAAAAACTCTACTTTCGTTCTACAATGCATTCAATATCTTGCAAAATTTTTTTCTCGAATGATGTGCTACACCGTCCGCGCACTTTTCATATCTCCATCCAAACGAAATCCCCACTTGTCACCAATATTTTTTCTTTTTGTTGTATCCGTTTAGCATTATCTCTATAGACAACCTTTTCTATCACCTCTATCGTTCCCTCTCCGTGCCATAATTATGGATAACCCTAAAATTTTCTCTTTTCCGTTTTATTTTCCATTACCACATCTCTATTCGCCCTTATCAACCAATTTCATGGTTGGAGTCTGTGGAAAATTCCAGTCTCACAATTTGTCCGCTTGACATCTCCAAAGCGGCAAAAGGAATAGGATATGAGGAATGAAGTATACGCCAAATTCCGTACGTCAACCGTTACAAGGTCTTTTTTATGGTGTTTATTTATAGTCTATATTCAAGGTCTTTATGAATGGTCTTTATTTATGGTTATTTAATGTCTTTATTTATTAAAGATCTTTATTTATGGTCTTTATTTATCGTCTTTTTAAGGTCTTTATGTTCTTTATTTATGGTTTTTATGTAAGGTCTTTATAGTCATTATTTAAGGTCTTTATTTATGGTCTTTTTTTGGTGTTTATGTATGGTCTATATGTGAGGTTTTTATGTGAGGTCTTTATGTATGGTCTTTATTTAAGGTCTTCATTTATGGTCTTTATCTAAGTTCTTCATTTATGATCTTTATTTATTGTATTTATTTATGGTCTTTATTTATTGTCTTTATTTAAGGTCTTTATTTATGGTCATTATTTAAGGTTTTAAGGCCTTTATTTAAGGTCTTTTTTAAGGTTTTTTAAGGTCTTTTTAAAGGTTTTCTAAGGTCTTTACTTAAGGTCTTTTTAATATTATTTAAGGTCTTTTTTTAATGTTTTTTAAGGTCTTTTTAAGGTTTTTATTCAAAATTAGTTCTAATTTTTGTATTATTCTACAAATCACATTCTTGACAACCTCATATATTTTCGATTGTATTTTTGATAGGCTTTAGATCGAGTGATTCGGCTAGCCACTCCATAATTTCTACATTATTTTGTCTAAATAGCGTTTTTTCGAGATTTGTATTTGCCACATGTTTTGTGGAAATTTTATCCTGGATTGCATGTCCTGTTTTTTGATAAAAATGAAAGCGCTGTGCGGCACAGCCACTTAAATTTTTGCCTACTAACTACTTTTTGCCTTCCTCTAACATTAACATTTACATCGGAAATATTAAGGTTTAGACTTTTTTTTAATTTTGTTGGAGGTCATAAAAGGGCGTTTAATACCATTCTGAAACGGGTTCTCCTGCTGATTTTAACATGGTCGCAATTTCCCTTTTTTTATTATACTGCAGTGTTTTGAGCAATCAATTTTCATCATTTTTTTAAAAATATTATTTATATTTTACTATTTTGTTGTATTTTTAATTAATTATTAGCAGTGTATTTCGCCAAGTTCAAATTAATAAGAATGCCCTATTTCTTTGAACACGTTAACATATGTTTATGATTTTTCGGTGATTCCCAAAAATTAATAAAACTTTTCTATTTAGACAATTAACATTTTATTAATAAATTGTATTGGAATTTTAACCAGTAAGTTGTAATTATAATTTTTTGGAAGGAGTTCTGTCAGTTTGCAATTCAATAGAGAAATGACACGCTATCCTAGTTTATTGAACACCTCTTTTTATATTTGGCTTCTTCAAAATGGACAACAAAGAAAATTATTGTTCTAATGTGGTTCTTATGGTTGTTAAATGAGAACTATCAAATTTGAAAAGCTTCTTGTAATTTTTTTCAAATTATCTATTATTTTTATACCATTCCCAAAACCGATAAAACCGAACAAATGCAGTAAAAAGCTTTAATAATTAAGTTTAGTTTATAAATCTTTTGAAGAAACTTTTATTTGAACTAGTTTTGAGTGATTTTAGTATTTAGTTGTGATAAAATCTTAGAAAATGTCTTTAGATTCTTCTATATGAAAATGTAGACCGTATTTCTCTCTAATCAAAATTGCATACGGCATTTCTAGGCGGAGGAAGGTAGATTTTTTATATGTGTTCAAGATGCCTCGAATTTGTCTTGTTCGGGTAGTTACTATTGAGTTTTAACGAAAACCGCAGAGATGCTGAGCTCGGCCCGTTTTGATTTTTGAGTGTATGCAACATTATCGCCCATAACAAGACGTCGCGGAGATTCGACAAAAATGCTGCATTATTGGGATAACTCCGATGGAGTACAACTCTCATCGGCGTTTTATGATTTTTGAAAGAATTCAAATACAGGCAACAATAAAACATGACAGTAGTTGCATCAAAATTTCATGATATAAAGGCAACTCCTCCTGGTCCAATTTCTAAAACAGCGTCTTTGCCGTCGCCATGCGGACTTGCTCTGTGATATTATTTTAAAAGTACAGTGCCTAAAAAAACAAAAATCGGTTTTAATTTTTCGTGAATATCTAGAACATTTTCTCCAGGTTTCATCCAAATTGAGGGAGTGAGGACAGTTTGCAGTCGATTTTCGCTACAGTACAGAAATATATTCAGTAGGTATAAGCTATAAGACATCGTACGTGCCGGTTCGATATGAACTTGCCATTTTTTGTTGGCTAAAACTTTCATTAGGTCCTTTTGTTTTTGGAGTGAATTTAATTGCGGCTAACAAAAAACATAACAGAGACAGCCTCACATGCCTATATACAGAGATACCTTATCTGTGTTTTATTTATATCAAATGGCTTTTGTGCTGTTTCAAAGTTGCTAAGTTCCTACTCATTTCGATATTTTGGGGATAATACTTCAACGCCTTTTTGAGTGAATAGAGTGAATCCCTAAATGGCTAAACATAATGTGCCGAATGAAAAATAGTGTATGTAATTGTGTACATTCGGTTTGTGATTAAATTGTTTACGGTCTCTGTGCAAATGCCTTATGCACCTAAATTGTCTACTAAATAGTTGTTCTGATTGCTTTAGATTACCCCATTCGGCATAATGATCTTGAGGGTTATCCTTATTCTACTGACGAGCAACATCGTCTTACCCAACCATTACCTTCAAATAATTAAATAAGGTTCGCATTGATGGTTTTCTGCTTATTTGAATTTGATGGTGGTTTGGAATCGTTAATTTCAATGCTCGACAAAATTCTGAAAATTAACACGGACATTGTCATTTTATATATCTTTCTACAATATTTAATCTGTTGTTAGTTCTTATTTGGAAAAGAAGTGTAAATTCTATCTAAATTACTATCGAATATCATATCTGAGTGAACTTTTACCTTAGTTCTTCGCTTAGTTCACCGTCACCATTTTTTATTTCCCCATTTGTAATTAGATGGTGGTTGATGATTCAATAAAATTATAATGGTAAAAAGTAAAGTTGATGGTGGATGGTCAAAAAATTAAATTGGTATTTGATACGGTTAACCGAAAAATATAGTGGAATTGATGAGTACTTGGCAAAATTTCCAGCGGAGTTTAGTTCAAGATGTTTTTTGTGTTTAACTTTAATTTAAATTTTTTAATTCGTTTGTATCTGCTAACTTCCATGTTTTTTAAAATAGGAATTTCCCTAAAAGATGTTTTCACCTAAATGTTCGCTTTTAAGACTATATTCACTAACACTAGCATACAGGATTTCGTTAGGTAATATTTGACGGCTGTGTGTAGGAGTGTGACATTTTTCTTAAACCTTTCCTAAAAAAAAATTTTACACTTAGATTTAGTAACTATTTCACGCGCATTCCGGGAATTTTTGAAATTCGAAATGACGAAAACTCGTTTCCAATCCTGACCAAAGTATTTGAATCATAATTTCCAACAAAACCTTTGAATGGGAAGCTAAAAAGGCAGAGGTCAATCAAGCAGCCACTTTTTACGTAGGGTTACAGTATTTATTTTTATTTTATTCTGTTCTGTTACACGGAGTAGGCCGGGAACATACAAGCCTTAACTTCTCCACGACCCAAAACCTTGAGATCTAGTAGGCAAATGCCGTGAGAGAGGCCTTTGCGTGTTTAGATGAAATCTGCGGGTTGGCTTCATGCTACCCGTAACATAGTGGCCAATTTGATAAATGGGATTCGATCATATATCTTAGCCTTTTGAGAAAACTGCTGAAGGTCATGAGCAATGAGTCTTTTGGATGAGGAGATACCGAAAGTTGCCAACATGCTGATCAGGACCACATCGTATCTACAAAGGTCTAATTTTCCGATACCTTAGTATCATTCAGTGCTGAGTCGTAGTTTAGGGTCTCAGGTTGTGTTTCAATTGTTTAAGTTCAGGTCACGAGCAACTTTTACAAGAACATTCTCATATCAGGGCATTTGTTATGGTGAAGCGCCCATTGAAGTTTATATCAAATCAAGAATCACTTGCAACGAGTGAAAATACTTTGTTATTTACATTGGGAGAAGAGGCCATGGTAAGTGTATACTAAACTGGATTTATTAGATTGCCGACCTTAATATAATTCCTAAAGCCGAAACAGTTGATACATAATCGAGAGTTCATGGATATTTTTTAATCGTGAGAATTTACTTTAAATAATTTTTTTTTTCTAATTTTTATTATCTCATCGTACACATCATAATTTCTGTTTAAGACATAAACCATCTTCATATCTCAAATGCAAATGAAAATTGTTTCATTTTTTAATAACAATTTCCATCCAACATTATTGTTGTTAATATGCATTTTTTTTATTACTTTTTATTATCAGTAGAATTTCAGTTTTTGTTGTTGTTGTGTATTTTAAATAAATATTCAGACACACAGCACCGAGGAGAGAAGGAAATTTGTGTATGTACATAAGACTCTTTGGATTTTACATTTTACTTCTTAAGTTTATTTTATTTTTTTATGTGATGACAATTTTTGATATCACTTTAGAGTTTTTATTTTAGTTTTGGGTATTATGATTATGTTTTTTAATGGTAATGGTTTCTCTATATATAGAGCTAATATATACATATTTTTATGATATAATGTTAATGTTAGGGTCTAAAAACTTTTATGGATACACAATATATATATATATTTTTTTTTGTTGATAAGGTGGCCTTCTCGTATACGAATATGTTTATACATCCCATCGTGTTTCGTCATACCAACAACAACAAAATCCATTTTCTCCACGTGAATCGAGTTTATTTTTAGCCACCGCAGAATCGAGTGTATGTATATCGTTTATAATAATACGAAAGATTGATGACATCTCTAAATATTTATGGGTCACTTACAGGCAAATAGAAAATGAGGGGGTTTTTTGCGTTGTTTAAATAATAAACAAGGGTTTGAAATTTATATGAACACAAAAAAGTTTTACATAGATTGTAGTAGAGTAGCAAGCAGAGTGAAAAAAGCTAATCAAGTACCATGTGGTGTTCTAAAAACTTAATCTAATTATTTGACAATATTTCCATTGTTACTAAAATGTTGTTGCTTTCTTTGTTACATACACACATGTCTTAATGTAATTCTCATAATTTCATTTATGTTTGCATTCCATTTAACATGGTCTCATTGTTATTTATGATTTTTTCAATTCATTCACACAAACACAACATCTACAGTCTAACGAGGAGAATATGTTTTGAAAATGAACATTCCCAGTTGGTGTATTTGGATATCCGATGATCGGGGCGCGGGTGGGGTATATATGGCGATATATACGTAGGCACCTACTTATATCTTTTCTAATTCGCTTTTAATTTAATTTCATGAATTTAATTTAAATTTATTGATGGATTTGACGAAATTTGATATATCCTGAAGGAGGATGCGATCTATATATTAGAGTCATTCAACCCCTGTTATTTTTTTATGTTATAATCCTACAAATAAATTTTTGTTTATAGGCGAGGATAAACGTGTTGGTCTACTTGTGAAACATCTTAATAATCACCCCTTTTTAAACAAAAACGCGGGGAGAGGATAAAAAATGGGAATCATTAAATTAATTTTATTTTAATCAATCTAATTTGGTTTTATTTTCGGTTCCGGTCTTTATGACGTATCTGCAGATTTAATCATAAAAGTAAGCTTCAGGCGTTGGTTAAAAATGCTATCTAAATTCTACAAATAAGGCGGAATTCATCCTTTATTCAATTATAAAAAGGTGCTGTTTAAAATTATTTTCGCGTGTACCTCCATTAAACGCAAATGTTGAGAACAGTGATCGAGGAAGGGCACCGAAAGAAAAAATGATGGTAAATTGTACGTAAAATAACATTTTCGGTTTACGAAATTCGTCCAACAATGAAAATTACGAATTGCTGACATTGTAAATGTTAAATCTTATTTTTCAACATTTGGCGATGCTGTAGGTACAATTTAAATTGTTGATTTAACATTTTCATCTAAATGAAACTGTTGACATGATTATTGACATATCAACATTGAAAACGATAATTTGTATTTTAACAATACTAAATGAAGGTAAAAAATGTTATTTTTGTCGTCTCCGATAATCAAATTTATGGACAATATTATTGCCATTATAACATCAAACATGTTGAATGAACATTAAAAAAATGTTAAAATTAATAATTTTGCCGATCGAAAAATGATTAAAAAATGTTAGGATGTCAACTTCAATGTTAAATTATATTAACATTTTAAATGTTGAATTGATATTTAAAATGTTGAAGTTGAAATATATTTTATAGGTATAGCAATAGAAATATTAAAAAACTGGTTTCATACTTTAAATTTTCAGTTTTATTTAAATAATAATATCTCAGTTTTATATAAATAATAATTCAGTTTTATTTAAATAATAATAACAAAATAACAAATTTTTAATATTAATACTATTTGAAAAAATTTTAATAGAACTCTAAAAAAATTTTATTCTTAATAGTTTAAGACCAAAAAAATCATATAAATGCATTGGTGGTCCACAAAATTTATCGATATGATAAACTTCAAAAAAATCTAGTTCATCTTTAATACGATATGACTGGTAGTGCTCTAAAAACTTAATCAAAGTTAATTTTTTTCCAATTACAAGGCAACTATCAGTTTTAAAATCTAATATAAATGTTTCAATTTTATAAAAGTTTATTGGCTGTTGATCTACAGCCAGTATGTATCCATTTTTATAGACTGTTCCTTTATACTCTATAGAGTTAGCTACATTACAATTATTTAAATTTAAATTCAAGTTATTTTTATTACTAATTTTGGGAAATACCTCTAATTGAGTGAGGTCTATTGAAAGAAATTTATCGCAATTTAGGTTTTTTGGGAAGCCTAGCTCTTTATCTAACAGAAACTTAGAAAATTTTAACGATGATTTCATGCTTATCGAATATGCGATATTTATTCGAGAAGATATATTTCTTGCATAAATTTTTGCTTCGCGGTGCTTTGATTCAAAACGAGATGTCCATAAATTTTTAACAGGGCCGCTTTGTCTAATAATTCTAGGATAATGGAGAAGAAAATGAAACTTTGGTTTTAAATTTTCATTAAACAAAAGTTGATATTGCCTATTATGCTGTTCTATGAGATTTTATAGATTTGTTAACAAATTTTCATCAAATTTTGAATTCATTAAAATATTTACTATTTTTAATAATATAATAAAAAATTTCCATATTTTATCACTAGTTGGAACTAAGTCTCCAATAATTAATGGTAAGAAATGTATTAAATTCTGCATTTCACTTGCCGAAAGCTTTAAATTGGAGTTTTGACTACTTAAATTTTTCATATTGATTGGAGGTGATAAATTACCTATTTCAATTTCGCCATAGTCAAACATTTGTTTGCGATAGTTAAAAATATCAATATTAAAATATTTTTTTTCTACTATAAAATATAGCAAAATTTCACGGACGTCGTATTTACACACACCTTCAAACAAATCATGAACAAGATCTGCTGAATAGTTTGATGTTACGTGAAATGTTCCTAAATCATTCAACGCACAACCTCTAACAATTCCAGTAAGACTAAAGTCATTTATAATCAAATCATCTTCATAATTTTCTTTTGTCCTAAGATTTTCTTCTCTTTCTCTATTATCGCAGTTCATAAAATTTTTCTCTGTTTTACAAAATCGGCAATAAAATCTACTATTAAAACTAGTGGTAAACCCCAAAATATCATTTAATCCTAAATTATCCCCTATCAATCGACATACAACTGGATAAATAGTCGTGATTTTGTTATCAATTTCTATATCAATACCTTTATTTTCGATGGTTTTAAAAACTTCTGTTAGCTTGCGAAAGTAAAAATCATTACCGTATAACCTTTTTTCTTTGGACTTAAAATAGGCAGCGATGAAAATGAAATCTAAATTTGATAGAAAATGTTGAGGAATTGTTGGAAAAATATAATACACACCACACACTGCATCTACACCACAATGACTACCTAAGGGGTTATTAACTTCAAAATCATCTGCAAAAAGGAATATAGGAATAAACGTTTTATTTGGAGTATCGATAATTAATTTTTTAAAACTTTCACTGTTAACAAAATGGGTTATGGATGTGCTTTTAAATAATTCTGAAGTATTTTTAATAGTAACATCAAGTACATTAGGTAATTCAAAGAATTTTTTAATTTGGAATTCGATATCCATTATACAAGCATTAACATTTGCTTCATCTAAAGTAGTCTTATGTCTTACTACAACTTCTGTTATTTCATTATTTACATTAAACACTATTGGCTTTCTCAATAATTCTTTGTGTTTCAAATGTTCTATTAATTTATATTCAGTATTAATTTCTTTAAAAGGTTGAGCACTATAATTCAGAAGACTTTGAATATAATTAAATTGTGGGTAGATGAATAAGGTAAAATTAATTCTTTAATACTATTTGTAATACAAAGTGTGATATTGGATATACTATTTTGTACGTCTATTACATCCTTTCTACTAAAATTATTTTTATTATGAAGATCTATTAAAAATTTGCAACATCTATTGTTTATATTGTTTATTAAATGATTAATATTAAAATTAGAGGATCCATTGACTGGCAAAGGCAATAATTCACTTTCAACAGTTTCTTCTGTCAAACTATTTTGTAATGATTCTCCTAAATTTAATGGTGGTAGATCTCGTAAGTTTGTTTCATTTTCAAAAGAGTTATAATGAATTTCATTACTGTTTACATTGGTTAAATGATTTTTTACATGCTTTCTAAAACTACTACTATTTGTAAAGCTTTGAATGCATTTTTGGTAAGTGCATTTATATATACTATTAGAATTATAATTATGGATTATCCTATAGTGGGAAACTAGGTCTGGCAATGATTCTAAATTTTTTTTACATTCATAACATAATATCATTTTGATTATTTTTTTAATATTAAATAGAGTTCTGCTAAAGCCGAACTTTTTTTATCACTCTCGGTTTTAATTTCATAAATATAATTTTGAATCCATTGCCAAACTAGTTCCGACTCCTTAGGATACGCCAAATTGAATACTTGAAAACACTTAAAACATGTATCAAGTGCTGCTAAAAATGAATTAAATTTTAATTTAAATGTATCCAAAATAACGTAAAATTCGTTAATATTAGTAGGGGACGACCCCACCACTAAAATAAATGGTTGAATTGTTGATTTACTTGATAACGCTTCATTTTGTTTTTCAAATTTGAATCGCTCGAGATCATTAACAGCATAGAGATGTGTAATCATACTATTTACAGCATCCTTGATACTGGTTCTTTTATGATGATGACGTAAAGTTGGCCGTAAAATACAATTTAATGCAGCAATCTGTATATAGTTCGCTGTGTCTATAAAATTGTAATAAGTAATAACATTTATTCTTATATTGTAATACAGCTTAAATTAAATACTTGTTTTATACCTTTATTGAATTTGTTTAGTATTACATCATTGTACAACAATTTATAATGCTTGTCTTTTATTTTTTCCATAAAAATTGGCCGTAGTTCTCCTAATAAATTATCCCATTTTTGAAACAACAACAGTTGGGATTTTCGATATTCAACGCCAAAATCATATTCTATCTAAAATCAAAAAGGTTTAGGAAAATATTTTACTACTGTGTTAATTAATAATTTTAATTTTAACTACTCGTAGTTTTTAGCACCTTATTTCGATGACAAGTAATCACTTTCAGTTATTGAAACTAAACTCCAAGAACAGTTAATAGTTAAAATTAAATCATTTTGTTAAGGAAATTAATTATTTTTGGTACATTATTAATTAATTATGTAAAAAGTATATTATACTTACAAATGTATCCCCAATACCGCTCTTAAAATATGGCCAATCTAGCAAAATTTTATTCAAAGAGCTATTGTTGTTTATAATTTCTTTTCTCCGTAAACTATATGATCTGGCCCAAATATCATGAGCGGAATTGTCTTTTTCGGATACAAGTTGGATTTTATTTTTTAAAATTTCTATTTCGGTATCAGATTCGTTGTCATTTGATGCCAATTCTCGCAAGTCTTCTGTGCTTTCGTCATTTTTATAATTTTCGTTTTGATCGGAATGACTATGATCTGTCCTCTGTTTCTTTAATTTTATTTCGACGTTAATGGTGCTCCTTGATTTTCTGTTTAATCTAATAAATTTATTAAATAGTCTCCCCGAAGGATTTCTCGTTTTATTGCGAGGTATATAATAAATATCTAAATGTTCTTTTGGGAAAATATTTATAATATCCTCGGCCAATTTGTTCATAGTTTTTGGATCTGGCACTTTATAAGTTTTTAGAACGGGATCAAAGAAATGCTCCACAATACAAGAAATTATATCATCACGTTTTTTCTCATCCAGCATTCCATGAGTCTCATAATATTGGATCACGTTACGACCCGTGTCACTTGATTGAAGAATTTCTCGAACGGACTAAAACAAAATTATAATTTTAGTGTCAGTCAATAAAATAATTCATGATCATTGTAAATATGCTGAATATTATAGGAATACCCACTATTATTGATGTAATTTTTATTGGAATGTGGCTGTGTGAATTTGTATTTACAGGATCAGGTTTGAAAAATTCTCGGCATTTTTCTAACCAATCACTTACACCACTATCATTTACGGTACTGCACGGTGAAATACCCTGAAAAATTTCCATAATCTAGTTTCAAACATTTATAATTTATGACAAATATTTTAATTTTACCTGAGACTTTTTCCAGGAAAATAAATTTTCACGGAGTCGTGCTCTTAATCCAATATTTTCGCGACCAGGAAACATTTCTCCAACATCGTATTGATTCAAATACTGAATATCTGCATATTTTACTCCGCATTCTATACGAATATTAAATTAAATAAGTATATTTTAAATTGAAACCAAAAGTTACTGTTATAATATAATTTTCATATTTTTATTAAAACCAGGGGGCCTACTATAGAAATCGATCGTCGACGTTTTTTGTTCGTTGTTTATATTCAGCAATAGTAATTACTATTGCTGAATATAAAAAACGAACAAAAAACGTCGACGATCGATTTCCATAGTAGGCCCCCAGAAATGTAACTTTTTATAAAGATTACCATAAAATATAAAATGTAAAATGTTATCCAATACAAATTTTTAAAAAAGCATCAACCCAAAAATTTAATTTTAATTGAGCACGGGACTATGATATAAAATATAAATACTCACCATAAAAAGAAATAAAATGGGATTCTAATCCCCATGATGTTAATAATTCTAGGAGACCATCATCTTCATAAACTGTAACTTTTGATACAGAATTTTCACATGGAAAGCTATCTGATGTTTTTTCATTATGAACTACATTACTATTTGATGAACATGGAATCCATGTTTCTTTCGAAGGATTTATCACAATAGCTTCATTTTCACCACTATTTATTTTATTATGAGCACAATTGGAATCTACATTATCAGTATATTGCTGATAACCATCATTATCTTTATTAATTTCTGCTAAACAAACAGATTTTGATAATAAGTTATCATTGCACAATAAATGCGCGTGGTCACGCGACTTTTTTAATCCAAAAATTATATGAATTATTGAAATTGATTATTGATTATTCTTATTTATTATCAATAAAAATTGATTTGAATTATGCACTGCACAATATATTGTTTATAAAAAATTCCGTATCAATTAACAAATGTTATTAAAAAAATAATTCACTTTTTGTAAATGTTTATAACTTCTAAACTATTGCAGTAATGAAATGAATATTGCAGTCGATATCCGACAATAATTGAAAAAATGTGTTTCTAAAACGGTAAATATTTAGAAAAACATAATTAAATGTAACAAAACAACAACTTTTGTATACAAAATGTAACGATTTGTTTACAACCTGTACATGAAAATCGGTAAATTGTTACTATAAAGCTATACAATTACACGATAACATTTCGCGTTATACAATTTAAGTGAGATCTAACTTGCACAAAAGTAGCATCGTAAATTAACATTGCAATGTTAAAGATTTTCCAACATTATTAGACACAAATTGTATGAATTTTGAATTTGTGGGGAAAATTGTCATGTTACGATGCTAGTTTGAACATATTAATGACAATATAGCACTTTTTAAGACAACCTGTTTAAAAAATTGTTAAATTAAACCAACTATCTAAAGATTACAATTTATGTACGTATTGTTGTTTTTAATCCAGCAATTTTTTCTCTCGGTGGGCCATCCACTACAAAATGATTTAAGTGGTCTCGAGTGCAGCAGTTCGATGCATTATTCTGTTTTATGAGTCACGTAGTTGATTTTGTTTCTTACCTGCAGGACAGAATACTTCTTCTAAGGCCTAAACAAACAGCCCGAACGGTGAATAACTTCAACAAATGACTGTCATACTTTCGACAGTATTCAAACAAAAATTTAGGGATCGACTATTCAAATAAATAAAGGATGGGTTAATAAAAGTTGATTGATAAAAATGTTGATCACAGCATGACGAAATTCGGACATAATTACTCTCGAAATTCAGAAAATTAAATCACACGATCTCGGTTCAGAATAGATCTCACTGTTTTGTGAGATAATATGTCCTTGAAACTTCTCACCCCTTGCAATTTTGCTATCCACTCTGATTTTGTAAAATAAATGATCGGTAATCGGGTTCCATTGGAGAGCGGCTTCAGGATCACTGAGTTTCAATTCTGAACCTACCTATTGTGAAGCAGGATTTTATGGAATCAATCTCACATGCTAGAGCTACCGCTTCGTTGGAAGAATCGCTGCTATGAAGGAAACCATCCTCGTAAAAATACTCAAAATAGTGTCACGCTCGTCAGTTGTCGGCTGGCGTCAGCGATTACCCTGTGAATGTCAACTGCGCTGCTGTCTTCAATTTATATGTACGCAGAGGCATTGTTGGCGAATCACGTCATAATATTTTTTGCGATGCCGTGGGTCTATCTCCACTTGACGGATTTTTTTTCGAGATCTCCCATTCTCCATTCTTTGCTTGTCTTGGCCGAAGTGTTGAACACTACTCAATATTTCCCGGTCGCCGCATGATGTGGAATATAATATGATTGGGATTGAAATTCGGAATTACTGGCCAATGGTCGTTCCAATTGATGATACTGCCTTGGAGCCAACTGAAGGAAGTTGTCAAGTGCCGGTGCGTCCGGGCGGAATGGGATTTAATCACTGGTCGCTACAGTGTTCAATTCCGATTCCCATATGACTGTTACCAGGGCGATCCAAGAAAACTTCGCTTGCTGTTGCTGGCAGAACTATACTATTGGCATGTGGTATGAATGATTAGATACGACCCGCTGGTTGTTGTTTCTTACCGAATATCATGGGTGGCTGGTATGCTGATGCGCCATTCAAGTTTTTTAAGGTTGTGACTCACGATAGTGTATTATGTCTCTCACAGCGGATGCTCGAACTTGCTTAACACTTCCGAAACACAATCTGAGTTTTTTCACTACGTCCCAGCGCTGAATGTTACCAAAATTACACAAGATTTATCATTTGTAAAGACGATGTCTTCCCGAGCAGCGCTAGTAAATTGCTGCTGCCACTTTTCCATTTGAATTCGGCAGTTTTCTCAAAAGCATAGGACACATGTTCGCATAGAATTTATCAGTTGACAACTTCATGACGGGTAATGCTCGTAATTTACTACGTCTATAGTCTACGATATCTTGCAAAATTCGTTGTTTTTCAGGTGATGATTGAAAAATTAAACTTATCGGTCTTTTGGTAAAACTGTCTTGGATAAACAAAAAACATTATGCCTGTTGGTTGAAATTTTATTCTTTACATTTACATTTTTTAATTCTTTGTCGCTTTTGTGAATCCTAGACTTTTGAACTTCATTGCAAAAATTGAAAAAGCTCCCACTGAAGCTGCCACTTCAGCAGCTCGATTCTGGTTGTTCCTATAGGAAAAGGAATTAGGAAAAATATTTTCATAGTATTTTGGTCACAAAAAAATTATTTTTCTGGCATACTATGGTACAGAATTAGTGTAAATTTTTTCAAAAACAAAATTAAATTGGAAATATTTTCCTATCCAATTTCGATACGGAAAAAATAATTCCTAAATTATAAAATTTTAGATCAAACATGATTTCTCAGTAGGCTAGAAAATGGTATTTTTGACAAAAATACTATGAAAATATTTTTCCTAATTCCTTTTCCTATAGGAATAACCAGAATCGAGCTGCTGGTACAGACATTTTCCCCGAAATTTTTCAATTCGAGGGTCTCTCAATTAATTGAAAATGTTTAAATATGAAATGTTATTCCAAATTGTCAATCCGCCTGGACTGTAGAGATGCCGAATTTTGATGAAATTAAGTTTTTTTTTTTTTTTTTTTTTTTTTTTTTTACCGACCAAATGGCACAGTGGTTAAAGCTTTGGCGTTTGGATCGGGAGGTACCGGGTTCGAATCCCGATAGGGGCAGGATTCAAAGTGAAATTTCATCAACAGATTTCGATCTGTGGTGAAATGTAACACATCTATGACCCCCTTTCGGTGTGCAAAACCCATGGGCCGACCCATCTTCCATGCCGGTATAGGCTGGCATGGAGCTTGCAATGTGCAGATGGTCTTAAATCGGTCCTATAGCCGTACGTCCTCGATTTGGCCGGAAGGCGTAAAGTAAGGACGTAAAAAGCATAACCGCGGAAGAGTAGGGTGAGCCTTGAGCCCCAAAACAGATCGCATAGTTACCAAAAAAAAAAAAAAAAAAGTGTTTTTTTTTATATCAAAACTCGTCATTTCCGGTAAAGTTTTAAATATTATCTGAACTAAGTTTGTTTGAAATTTAATTTACAATCTTTTTGTTTTTAATCGTTTTCCGTAAATTCTATGTACTTTTCAAAATATTTGCAAAGAACAAAAAAACTTCAATGGAAGCTGCCACTTCCGATAGACCGGTGTTGGCCAAAAATTACTGGGAACTCCCAATTTATGGAAAATGGTTAAGTATGAAATTTTATACCGATCAATCAATCTGTATGAGCTGTTCAGGGACCGAATTTTTGCTGAATTTTTGTCAAATAACGTAATTTCCGCTTAAATTTTGGAAAACTGATCTGAACCGGTATTTTGAAAAATTAGATTATAATTTTTTAGTACATAGTCGTTTTTCGCGTAAATTACATTCTTTTCAAAATATTTACAAACAACGAAAAAGCTCCTCCTAAGTTGCCACTTCCGGTCGATCGATTTCGGCCAAAAATCACTTGGATCTCCCTATTTATGAAAGCTTATGTAAAAAGTTTCACCTGGATTAGTCCATCCGCCTGGGCTTTAGAGAACCAACAATATTTAATCTGTATGGTTCATGTATCACCGAAAAATCATATGTTTTTGTTTTTGCCGGATAATGACAAGACATTTTTACTAAAGATAAAAAATTGGATGGTATTCCAAGCGATGTTTCGGCTAGTCAAGATCTTTATCCAATGAATCTGTCTGCGCCCTTCTTTGCGCAGGGATTGGTTGCTTACGAACATTTCTGTTTTCTGTATTTTATTTTGTTACATTTTTGAATGCGCAGAACTCTTTTGCAAAAGTTTCCGTTTGAAATATGTTCTATGGGAAGGGTATGATGCAAAGTGCGAGATGCTGTATAAGAAAGCGAAAATTTACCAACGATAATTAAGTTACTCGTTACTAGTGACAGCAGTATCAAGAAAGGGAATTTCTGTTGTTGTTTTAGGACCAGTAGATGTTTTTCATTCTGTACCTCTTTTTTCACAAAATAAAACATGCAAACGAAATAAAACCTTGAAAGTGTTCCTTAAATTGACAAATTGACCTCCGAAGTAAAGAGGAATCATAAGAAATTTTGAAATTGTTTTAATGTTTCACCTTTCTTCGCCATTTCTTAGCTAATAAATTAGCTGATAATTTTTTTTAGTAGTATTGGTTAGGGATTCTTAATTGTGTTTTGGACAAAATTTTTTAATTTGTGTTTATACTGGACTAAACTTGCCCATTCATAACCAACCCCTATGAAATTTAATTTCTAGATTGATTTTGGATTGAAATATAAATTTTAGATGAAGTTCTGGTATCTATATATTCTACACGATTAAAATGGATTCTGAGCTGGAGAGAACTCGGCTAATTATTAATCAATAATTGGGAAATTTGCATCGCAGGTCAAATTGTAATTTTAATATGTATTTTAAACAAGATTCTGAAATGAGTTAATGACGAGGCGTTTTTCCTCCACTTCTTTTCAATTAAATATCAAAATAGTTGGGCGGGATTAACGAATCAAATAAGAAAATTAAGGGAGATTATTGTTTAGAATTCCCTAAGTAATATTTATTTTTTTTTACGGCCAAATAATAATGTTTCAGATTATCTTAATACTCAAAAACTCTCACAAGTAACCAATAAGTTACGGTTGATTTTCTGATAGCTTAGGTCATACTGAGTCTTCATGTGAAATTTGAGTAGAAGCAATTTTTCGAGATATTGGTCTCAGCTTTTCGAGATATGGGTCAGCGTGACTCTTCCTTAATTTTCTTATTATAGATAAATTAATTTCAATTCCAAAATTTAGATCCAACCCTGCACAAATATTTTTATATTTTATATTTGCTTGCAAGTAAGTGGACAGAAAGCGCCCATTTTCAACATATTAGAATTACAATATAGTATAACACTACTAACTAAATTTCATCATAATTCGTAAATAAATGGCGGAAAAAGATGGAACATCATAAAATTGTAAAATTTCATACTTCGAGTTTCTTTACTTAAGTAGGTTAATCAATTTGTCAATTTAATTAACACGTTTAAGAATTTATTCCGCTTGAATGTTTTGTTTTGTAAAAAATCAGGTAACAAAATTTATCAAAAATTTCCGCTGGTTATAAAATATTAACAGAAATTATCTTTTATGATAGTGCTGTCACTTGTGGCAAGTAGCACAATCTCTTATTTAAGCTCGATTTATATTATCCGTTCCTTTCAGTTCCTTCATTTTTCGTATCAGACAAAAAAAATATTGTTATATGTATTTTCATAGGAGTATTTATATTATCAGTTCCTGCATGTACGGAACGGATAATATAAATACTCCAATGAAAAAAACATGTAACAATGTTTTTTTTTTGTCTGATACGAAAAATGAAGGAACTGAAAGGAACGGATAATATAAATCGAGCTTTATCTGGTAAATTTCCGCTGTCTTATACAGCATTATAGTGTGAGCCTAACTCAAGTCGATTACTCAAGCTCCAGTCCCCGTATTTATTTTTAATCCATCAGTGTATCATTTACATAGATGCACGGTGGAGAAAGGAGGATATACTAATAGAAAAATTTGTCAGAAAACAGGTTGTTTTTATTATAACATCTGATAATTGGTCAATTTCATTTCTAGCCAGCCATACTTTTGATGTATAAGTGCAAGGGTAAGAACTATAAAAGCTTCTCTAGAGTAGCAGTGGGTTAGGTTTTCTCAGCTCTTGTTGCGATTAAACATATTAGCCTCTCAATTTAATATAGTACTGTGTAATTTTTTGTTTGCTGTTTTTAGCCACCAAACTAAAGCTACATACAAAATCATACGCCACATAATGCTTTGATGTAGCCATATTGTCATATGTAGTTGTGAATTGATACCTCACTTTTTGGCAAACA
Organism: Nephrotoma appendiculata; assembly: GCA_947310385.1. Lineage (NCBI taxonomy): Eukaryota > Metazoa > Arthropoda > Insecta > Diptera > Tipulidae > Nephrotoma > Nephrotoma appendiculata. The sequence goes on along the minus strand of OX371224.1, from coordinate 82,345,284 downwards.
TTCGTTGAAAATTGAGGTAAGCTTTAACCCATATTAGCTCAGCGATCTATATGTAGATCAATACAAAAAAATCACTAAAAAAGAGAATTAGAGAAATTATAACGGAATATTTTTACTGCAATGTTTTGTTTAAATAAAACTCCTTTCGTAAAAATATTTAGTATGGGTTTGCAATCGCAGCGGTGCGCAGATGCATTATTCAAATTACAATATTATTAAAGAACACATTTATAATTATATTTTATTACATAATTTCAAGGACTTTGAAGGTAAGTTGTTAATTTTTGCATTTTTGTCTGCTCAAACCATATAACATTTAAATTGAAATTCTGATTATTTACAATTATAAGTGGTGTTTTTGTAATGGCCCGGTAAAGTCAGTGATCTATAATTAGATCGCTGGGCTATGACATTTATTTTGTACATAGCGTATTTTGTATCTCAAAAGTATCTGTTTGTATTTTTTATTGGTAGATTATTCGAATTGAGTAGGAAACAATTTCTAACTCTTGAAGAGGCAGTCGAATACTTACACTCCGTTAAATGTGATCGTGAAATTATAGCGATACCACCGCATGTACACGAACTGACCGACGAAGGCAACACAATTGATGATGATATTGGAATTAGTATGGTAAATGATATTGCGGGCCCTACAGAAATTTTTGGATTGCCCACAAATGACATGGAATCGTCTGAAAGCGAGGAAGATGATATTCCGTTAGCACATTTTTCGAAGAAAAAGCGGAAATTAGAAGTTCCAACTGCAAAATGGGAGAGAACGGATGTAAATTACAATTGGCCAGAACTTGGAGACGAATCTAACAATTTATTAGAAAATGTAGAAACCAAACTTGCAAATTCTACACCATTAGACATATTTGAGAATTTTTTCGATGAAAATGTATATGATCTTATAGTAAATGAAACCATCCGTTATGCTACAGCTCAAAAGAACAAACAGGGGTATTCTGTGTCAAGCGACGAAATAAAAATTTTCATTGGATTTTTGATATTTAGTGGGTATCACACCTTACCAAGTGAAAGAGATTACTGGTCTGATCGTGAAGATTTAGGGATACCACTTGTTAAAAATGCTTTCACTCGGAATGCTTATATGGAAATGAAATCTTACATTCATTTTGTAGACAAGACAAAAGCAGCCGAAAATAAAATGGATAAAAGTTTCAAAATCAAACCGCTTATGGAATTAATAAACAAAAACTTCAGAAAGTTTGGAATCTTCGATTCGCTTCTATCCATTGATGAAATGATTGTAAAGTATTATGGGCATCATTCCATAAAACAATTTATAAAAGCAAAACCTATTCGGTCTGGTTATAAACTTTGGGCGTTATGTGGATCAACTGGATATTGCTACAATTTTACATTATATTGTGGAAAAACTGAAAATGAAGAACCATCGACAAACCCGCTTGGTACAACAGTTGTACTAAATATTATGTTGTCAGTGATTAAAAATGCCAATAATCATTGTGTTTACTTTGATAATTTTTTTAGTAGCTATCTTTTGTTTTATACTTTGAAACAAATGGGATTTCAGGCTACCGGAACAATTAGAGACAATCAAACGCAAAAATGCCCAATAAAAAAAACAAAGGAGTTAGAAAAATTACCGAGAGGAACTCATGATTATATGTTTGATATCAAACATAATTTACTAGTTGTCAAATGGCATGGCAACAGATGTGTTTCTGTTGCAACAAACTTTGACATGAGTGAGCCAGTAGCTTCAGTACCGAGATGGATCAGGAAAATCAAATCGAAAATGTCGGTTCCTCAACCAAGACTTATCTATAATTACAATAGAAACATGGGGGGAGTTGATCATCATGACTGGCTTCTTGAGTCAAACAAAATAGCAATAAAAGGAAAGAAATGGTATTGGAGTTTGTTCACCCGTATGATTGATATGGCAGTTGTTAATTCATACATTTTATATAAAAAAATAAACGGGCACAATTCGATGACAAATAAGGAGTTTAGACGTCAGATTGCCGTGAGCTATTTAAAACTTGTTCATGGTATAGAAGTATAAGGAAAGGCAGATTACTTAGTTTACCATCGACATCTAGAGCGAAAATAATAGATGACGTCAGACTAGATGGAAGAGAACATTATCTCGACAAACGGAAGAACCAACGTCGTTGTCAATTTGCAAATTGCAATAGTAGACCACTTACATTCTGTAGCAAATGTAAAATAACTTTGTGCTCATCTTGTTTTTCATTATTTCATTCAAAATGAAGGAAGTAAATTTTAATCGCAACAATATGCATACACACGAAGTTGTCAACAATATTTTTTGTATTTATATTACTTGAAGTCTATTTAATTTTTTACACTTGTTGGAATTTATAAATGAAATAAAATATAACGAAACTAAAGTTTTGTATAACACAATAAATTAATTTCTTCTCACCCAGCGATCTATAAATAGATCACTCTCGTACCAGTTACCTAACGGTTATTTTTTATTTTTCCAACAATTTTCTGTTTTACAAATTCATCATTCGAAATATTTTTACTAAAAAGTTTATATTTTATACAAAAAATAATAATTTGGGCTAATATGGGTTAATAACTTGTTGGTGACAGGAAATTAATGAGTCGAGTGCGGTTTGAAAATTTTTGGGTATCGATTTGCTAACGCAGTCGATTATGAGCGCCACAATGTATTAAGCCGAGCTGCGTAATAGTTTTAATTGGGATAATGGTTATCATAATGGTTACCAACATAACGAAAATAAGTTGAGACTTGGCGAGCGTTTTATAGTAAACTAATAACAAATAATTAAATCAGACAATGCTGGAATTTAATAGTCGTGTTTCAAGACAACCACTGATCCAGATTAGTTCAAATTTTATATGGACAATCTGATCCAAATTTTTTTTTAGATTAGATCACAGATTTTGATTTAAAATCGCAAATTTAATTTGATTTAAAATTGCGTTGAATTATGGAACATAAACTGAACCGGTACAGATAAAGCATCAAGAACCACAGCTAAATTACAATGTTTTATTTACTTCTAAGAACAAAGGCTAAATTGTCGGCTAATTGCGAATAAACTAATTTTGTTAAAAGAATTCTGTTCCCTTAGTCGTCTAGTAAACGAAAGGTCCAATAAATACATCTCTAATCACTAAACCATACCCAATATACCCATAAAGTATTTAATTCCCCTCTCCTTAAAACGCGTACCTCGAATATTTCACAACATGACATTAAAATAACAATACATACAGCAACACAATAACGTAAAGTACATTTTAAATCACTTAATCACCAAAAATTATTTCAATCAATTTTCCGATTTTTTTTCCTTAACTCGGTGTACATGCACTTGCATATTTTGTTCCATAAAATAATAATAATAATTTAATCTCGTCTAATAAAAATAAAATTTTGTTGTTGTATTATTTTTATTATACACAAGGATTTTCTTTTGTTGTGAAAAATAATTTTCATTTGAAATTAAATTACGCAAAGAAAATCTGTTTGTGTTGTTGTTGTTGTTACCTCCCGTACTGAAAACTATTTCTTTATTATAAATCCTATAGGCCAGATTAAAATGTTTATAGAAAAAAAGAGGCAATCGAATATTCCCAGCATGAAATTTTGTAGTAGCGTAGCTAAGTAGTTTACATGTGATGAATATATTGGGATGGAGGGCGGTGGGATGGTGTTGAAGGAAAAACTTTTTCGTCTTAATATTAATACATATACACGAAAGATTTTCACAATACAAGACGTCACGTAGTTTTTGTTTATATGGGGATTTTCTCGATTATGGTAGTTCGTGTTTTTTTTTCCTTAGATAGACTTGAATTAGCTGCATATACACGTCTACGGTTAAAATTTTCCGCAAAATTTATGCGACCGCTCCCGTGCGCCGCCTTATCCAAGCACGTAAAACTTAAAATTAAAATTTAAATAATGTACGCAGATCGTTTATTAGTTTTAAATATAAATTCTACAAATTTAATTAATAAATATTTACTAATTTAATTTAAACTTTTGTGTTTTTTTTTATAGTTATTCAGTCATGATTGGTCTTATCGATGTATTAACATTGAGATGTAAAAAAATTCGTGAACCAATCGAAAACCATCAAAGTGTTGTGCTGTCGATATTAGCAACGCTTGGCCTATTAACAAAATTTGCTGAAATGTGTCCGCTGGCCGGTTGCAATAATAATGATCCGATGAAATTTTTAACAAACGTACGAAATACCGATCTATTTGGTAGCGTAACACTTTTATATTCAACAATCGTGCCGATTGGTAAGTGTTAATTTTTTAATTTTTTTGTTTAAATTTTTATTTATTTGTTATTAATAATATAAAATTTAAACAATTATTATTAACTTGTGTTTGCTGTTAGAATTTAAAATCAATAAAATTTCGCTTGTTTTGTTACTATGGGTAAGAAGAGTTTTGAAGAAAATAGGAACGTGAGATTCTCACTTTTTTCGTTTTTTTTATGTAAGTAAAATATCGGCATTTACGGTTTGATTATTTTTTTCGGTGATTGTTGTTTGGAAAAATGTGTTGAAACATAAATATTTGTTTAATTTAAGAATGTTTTCTTAACGAATATGTGTGTACACATTATTCAAAAGAAAACGACAACGGAATTTTTTTGTCTGCTTTTTATATAATTCGTGTATATTTGAGCATCGTGAATATTAAATATTGGAGTTTTATGGCCGTGGTACTTCGGTATACTCGATCTCTATCCGTATATATAGAGAAACTTATATATAAATATTAGAATCATATTTGATTTGAAATAATATTTATTATGCTTGTTACATTTGATAAGCTACTGTGAATAGTTTTAAAAAAAATATTTATTAACTTTGTTAAATATTAACGTTGAATATTTTAATAAATTATTACATTTTCGTAACAAGTATACAAAGTCACAATAAATGCTTTTCAAAATTAATTTTTTGTTTTCCCACTAATATTTTAAAACTATTTCTCCAATACCAACCAACGAATCCTTGTAATTTATTATTTACGCCCTTTATGACTAATGTATGAACTATAGGTTTTTTTTAGATTAAATGAAACCTTTTGCAAATTAAACGGAACTATTTGCAAATTAAGTGTAACATTTTACAATTAGAATGAAACTTTTTACTAAATTAAATGAAACAATTTGCAAATAAATTGAAACCTATACAATTTTCCATTGTGAATGATAAGAAAATACCTTCCTACATTCACATATTATTCATTTCATCACGTATTCATTATAATTCAAATATAATGAATGACATATAATTCAAGAATTTCATTTTGTCATTTGTTTCATGTTCATCAGTCATAATTAAAAGCTATTAAAGTGACTTACAATTATAAGCCACTTTTAAGAACCTCAAGCAAGAAACAACCGGCCAACCGTAAATTACCAATATAATATATCTTGAAAAAAGCAAATCTTTTAATAAAACTGTTTGAAGAAGGGAAGACAGTCCAAAATGCGTCTAATATCACCGGGATAAATATTAACTCCGCTAAAATAACGCTTCGTTGTTACAGACAAAATGAGTGTGAATTACTATTAAAAACGAAAGAAGTAAATCGACGGACAAAACTAACCGCAGAAGTATTAACCAAAATTGAATGGATAGTTGAAACTAACTCTGGTTTTACGTTGGCCAACAAAATTATCCAACAAAAGTTAGCAAAACAAAATTTACCAATGAGCCTCTCCAGCATTCAAAATGGCCTATGACGGAGTCTATGATTTCGCCAAGGACAATAGCTTTGCGGAGAAAATATGCTACGCAGTTTTCAAGCAATTAACCACAATTTGTTTTTTTTTATGGAAAATTTCAGCATGGGCTCATCAAAACCGTGAGAAATTGATATTCATCGAAGAATCCGGTAAGTGATAGAAATATCACGCTTGTAGCGGGTTTAACTGATTAGGGTATTATCCATCATAAAATGAGATCAAATTCGACATGTAATGGAAGTAAATTTTGTGGTTTCCTCTCTGAGTAAATTTCAAAATTGGATGGTACCAATTATTATTTTGTAATGGTAATGTCCAGATTCGTAAAATGTCAGAAATAAAGGAGCTGTTTGAAACACCCCAAAATCACATCCAGTTTCTTGCTCCTTACCCCTCGATGTTAAATCCAATAGAAAAAGCGTTCTCAAAAATTAAATTCAAATCTCGAGATTTGTTAGTTTCTATAATAGACCAAAATCTTATCGATGTGATTACATAGGGCTGTTGCAGCCACTGACCGCGAAAACTTTATTTTGGATATGATGATGACACTCCCATCAGCAGCAGCATAGGGGAACCACTAATTTAGAAGTTGAAACTATAATTAAAATGACTTTAATTTGTTTCGCAAAATGTTTGAAGGTGATCTCGTATAATGTCCATTAAAGTCCAATTAAGACGATAAAGTTAGCCCGAGCCCGAATTTTCTGTAGGATTTCTTGGATAAGTGTAGCCATCTCGAAAAAGTGTAAATACATTAAAAAATGTAGCACCATCCCGAAAAATCATTTATACATGAGAAAAAAAAAACAATATACAAAAATAATATTAATGTAAAAAAAAATGACTGGTAATTTTTTTTTTTTAATATATTTAACCCGAATAGCGATAATTTGTGTAGTTACTATGGGTCCACATTAAATTCTATACCGCAATACCTGGAGATAAAGCCACCAACCGGCATATATGGCCAGGCAGGTAACGATACTAGCGAAAATGTAGAATTGGCTCCAAGTCCATATCAGGTGAAAATAACCTTGTTATAAATTTATTTGTTTACCTTATAGGGGCTCGTCCCTTACAGAAAAAATCAATTTTAACCGATCGTAATGAAATTTTGAAAAAAGTCTCATAAGACAATTGCAAAGGGTTTTGTATCTTTGGTTGTTTAAAGAAAGATTCACGAGTCACCAACTAAGCGAACTTTTGTTAGTCCTCTCGTATAAATAATTATTTGTAATGAATAAAGTTGATAACTGAAATAAAAAAAAAAAAAAAAAAAACTTAATTTGCATAAGGTTTCATTTTGTTTGGGAAACGTTTCACTTAATTTGCAAATAGTTCCGTTTAATTTGCAAAAGGTTGCACTTAATTTTCAAAAGGTTTCATTTAATCTGGAAAACCTGTATATGACATATTGACAAAAAACATGCTACTAGTAAAAATTTGTAGAATACATTTCACGTTTAACAAATGTCAGTTAAAATAAAAAAGTGTGAATGAACTTAAAATCAAGGAAAAGTTAAAAATTCTAGTAACGTGCTTGTGGAAACAAACAGCGTATAAGGAGGACCTGTCAAACACTAATATTTCGCTCCTCGTAGATTCTGTCGTTTTCGTTTTTGATAGCACTGAAATTTTAGATGACCTTTTTGTCGTTGGCGATTTTAACCTACCGGATCTTATATGAACATAATCCTCGGATAATATCCATTATGTTGCTGCGAATGCACGATCTTCAATATAATCTTTAATTACTTATTACTTTTAATTATGGTTTGATGCTGATCAATAACGTCAAGAACAATTTCTTCTTAAAGAAAAATCTTAAAGACGAGATTACTTAAATTATTGTGAATGTTTACAATGAATTTTCGAACTTGTCTCATGAATGTAGTTCAATCATATTTGGCGTGCTCAGTCCGACCAAAATGATAAAAATTATCATGATATTTTTTGTGACACTAACTTCATTCCGTATAATTTTATGTCAACCCCGAGTGAACAACCAAATCGAAAAAATATTTATAAATTGATTCTGAACGTCAAAACATTGTTGATGCTATCATAACAAAAATTTACTATTTACTAATGCCTAAGTGTCTTTCGCAATAGTTAAATACTTCACATCTTTTCTTAGCTAATAAAAAAAAAACCGGGCAGTACATATAGTAATTCACTCATTTAAACATGCATACAATTATAATTCACGTAGCTGAGATTTGCAGATATTTGATTGCGCTAAAAACTTTCACAAATCGTTTTTAGGCTACATTTATAAGTGTAAAGAAAATCACATTCTCGCCCAATTCGTGAATACACGAATAATTTTAACCACACAACGTCACCTAATCAATCATTCAAAGGAAATGAAATGGACATTGGACAAGAACACAGAAAAGAAACTACACACACAAATCATACACAAACAATATTTGTTGTTGATTTTATTCCAGACACTGATTTGATCCATTCATTGTTTTTAATGTATTATAATAAAAATTTAAGTTGAACAAAATGTTGTTCCTGTTCATATAAAATCATAACGCAAAAATATAATCGTAAAAATAAAATGTAAACAAATTTTGACAGCCAGAATCGAAAATATTTTTGTTTTTTTTTTTGTGATAAATGAGTGCGTTTAATGGCAAAAACTGATAAAAAATATCATGATATTTTTTATCATTTTTGCCCGACTGAACACTAGGATTGAACCCGATTATCGAAATTAATCTTGATACTGTGGTAAGGAGCATTAACATTTTAAAATGATGATTTTTCCGCTGGCCGCTAACGGGCACTTACTACACTGTTCCAAAACTCCACCTCGCACAGAATATTTCCATCAATATGCAAAGACTCATTTATAATTCCGACCCATAAGAGGGGATGTAAATCAGATGTCTCCTGGCCAATTGCAAAATTATTAAGTTGTTTCAAAGTATTGTATTCATGATTTCCTTTACTTTCAATGTAAAATATTGTTTTCAGCCGTCTCAGCCGAATTTGCATCTCATACTTTGAAAGTTCGACAGGGTTTCATGAGATAATTTTGCTTAAACTCAGGGCTCTTGGTTTCGCACCACAACTCTTACTATGGGTGGACTCTTGTCTGAGGAAACGTAGGTATCGGGTGATTTTTAGGTCATCCTTTTATAGCTACTTTTAGGGCACTGAGAGATAGTCATCATGGTACTATGGTTTTGACGACGTCGATTACGTGACTCAAAACTCGTCAATTTTTATTTATGCAGACGATATGAAAATTTATCGACAATAATTTCATAACTCGAAAACGCGCAAATTTCATTAGTCGAGAGTATAGTATACCATCAACAGCGCTGTTGTTGCCAGAGTTTTAGCCTTCCGGGACCTTAGAGGTAATTTGTGACCGCGATCTGAACTTTAGAGATATCATCGATTTTATTGTCAACAGAGCAAACTGTTCGCTTGGATTTGTCAAACGTTATGGTCTAAAAAATTTTTGAACTCTTATGTTACGAGGACTATTTATGTGTTTTTATATGTTCGGCTTTTGCTCGAGTATGCTAGTCAGATTTGGTCCCCATATCTTGAAATGCACATATCTAGAAATTATGATTTATTACACACATACATAGAAATTATGACTCACTATCAACCGATAGATCAATAAACTTAATTTTTTTTTATTTTTATATAATTTTTTTAATAGACCTAAATACTCTCTCTACCCAGTATTTATCGTTCGTAACATTTTATTTATTTTATTTTCTGACATGCTCTTTTGTGTTTACTTTTGTGTTACTATAACTATGGTCCTATTCGTATTCCTATGAGATTTATTATTTCTGTTCCTGTTGCTGTCCCTAATCCAATTCTTAATCCTATTCCTATTCCTTTTCCTATTTCTATTTTTATACCTATTACTATTTCTTACAACAGATAAAATTTGAGTGGCTTCAGAGCCGGTCCCAGACGTTACTCAAGAGGGTAGATTTGTAATGTACTTATACTTCTTTTACAAAATAAAATAAAGTATAGTAATCATAGTTTATTTTCGAATTCGAAATTTTTCAGATTTACTGTCGCCGAACTCAAAAAAATGATTTTAAAATATTCTCTTTATCCCAGAGAAGTTAACTGTGACCCATGTAAAAACGTCATCTTTTTACATAAATTTGGAGCTCTTTGGTGAAATCGGTTAATTAAAAGTTGCAGGTTATTTATAAAATTTCATAATTCGAATATTGTAAAGCATGGTATTTCCAATATAAAAATATTTAAGAACAAAATGATTCTAAATTTTTTTTTGAATAAAATTGGTACACACAATTTTCCCTTTTATTTTATAGCAGAAAAGATAAATTTTTGTTAAATATATTTTTATCTTTAGTATAAGAAAAATTACTATGATTTCAAAGACACAAGACAATTCAGCTCAGAATTTAGGAAGTTGAAGTTTCAGTAGGAGTCCGAGCAACGGTTATAGAAGATACTAAGTTGTGGTCGGGGGTTTTCTGACAACCATCTAGTTGTTCGTTGAGTTTTTGTTGATCAAAAATTTCCTTTCTCCTCCATTCTCAACCGACACAGCTGTTCACTAATTTCACATCACCATATGAAATCTTTTTGTCCTCATAAAAACTGATAATAGACGCACTTGATTACAACTGTCATACGAAGGCCCCTATAATGTATTCTTCGGTAACATCGGTACCTTGTCGTTTTGTTTAAATTAAAGAACCACCAGAATCTGTTGACCGAATGACCTATACGAAATTCCTTGTTCGTACTTCCAAGTTTTACAATTTTTTTTAAACGTAGGGAGGTAGTGTAGCCGTCAGTTTTTAGAGATCGGGAAGAAGTTTCAAATTTTTAATTATGTTTAAGAAATATAAAATAGTTGTATAGCACCTGTCTGTTCAGATTTTTTATATTCACTCAATAAAAGCTATCAGTCTGATATGTGTTTGGCATAATGGTTTTAGAATACTGATTAATTGTCTAGGTTTTACCCTCAGAGGGTTATGTCATTGTACACTGTATTTAGTAATAAACAAGGTAAAAATCGATTATTAGTTTCCTTAAATATAATATTACTACTTATTTACAGTAAACAAGTTTGTGGGGGTGGGGGGGGGGGGGGCGTAGCAGAAAGATAATGCGACGACACCATTACCATCAAAGTCAAACATGCGTTGCTTGAGTTAGTTCAAATTTGGGTGACTGCGTGGAAACAGCACAAAAGAAAGATTGTAAAATGGCAGGAAAGCGAGATTATCCTTCTCTGGCATGCCAGTATGCTGCATCCAGCAGTAGTGTGCATCTTCCAGCAGCTCTGGGGCATGTCCAGGATTCAACGAACCGATCGCCATTAATCCAATTATAATGTAATTATGTAACCTTGCAAATGAGGCGATCAAATCCCTACACAGGGCTGTGGCCCCAGCAAAATAAATAAAAAATAAATTAAATTTGTGATTGATTGTGAAAATCAGACTCTGTAAAATTTACTAGATTTCATCACAAATTTGTAAAGTGTCTACTTTATAGCAACACTTCAGAATTTACTACATGTCACAGTATCGCCCTTGGCAATTGAATTTCTGCGCCCTGTTACAATGCACCAGTTTAAAATTATGAGTAGCCGGTCCTGAGTGACTTTGAAAATTTTTATGAAAGTGTGACAATAAATTTATTTAATTCTAAAATTTAAAGAACTTGAAATATGTAATGTGAATCATCTCGCACTTCTAAAATGAAAGAGATCCAATTTTCTAATTTTTCCTTTTTTGTGATAAACAAAATTTGTTGTTTTTCCAAAAAATTAAAAAAAAATTAATTTTTGCGATGTTGTCGTATTTCTATTTTGTTTTGTACCAATTTCGTGTGTATTAAAATAATTATTCCTGCGGTCAGTTGCGCCCGTTCGGAAAATATATGTCTGCGGTGAATTGCTTTCACTGAAATTGGTTGCACGGTAAGTTGCTTGTGGCGTTTTCTTGTAGAGTAAAAATCATCCGCTACTAATTTAGTTTGTGAAGATTGACACATGGAGAAAAAGAACTTATCATTAATCGTACGAACGACTACATATACTCTTAATGCTATCAAAATATTTCAAATTGGTTTCGGGAACCGCACCCAGACAAAAGAGTAAGCCCAATTGTAGGTCATAGCCTTATGAGGCCTTCAGGCCTCCGATGTCATAGTTTAAAAGTTGCATTGCCCGATGAACCACAAACAACAAAGTGCCTATACATATGCATATAAATAGGAGGACATATTTGTTCGGCAGATTTGAAGTTTACAAATGATGGACGTCACAATATATCTTCGCACATCTTGTTTAAATATAAATTTAGGATAGATACTTTCAACGTTTCATAGTTTATATAAAACCCATAAAAGCTCTACTTTACCTAACGGCAAACCACCAATTCTTCATAAAATATAATTAAAATATTAATTTACTTATCCAAATATTTTTATTTTTCAGGTGAATGCCTTCCTCCCAGAACCATATCGTTGGCAGCAGCTACATTAAATCTGCTTGTATCGTTGGCAACGCTAGATATTAACACTTTCCAGGTATTTTACATTAAGTTTTTGCTTGTTAAACTTTTTAAATTGAAAAATATGTTTGGTGATCGTGATTTTATTTTGTAACCGATTTAAAAAAAAAATGTGTTTTGAAAAAGGAATCTTCACACAACTTACTTTTTAAAAGTTCAAAAGAAGATTCTGTTTGAATAAACACAAACGAGTAAGTAAAAACATCCCAGCTCCGCTGAATCGTTTGTGCGCTCGTTCGACGTTATTTTTATTATTAAAAATTAATAAGAAATCTTTGTTTGGTTAATTTCTTTTTGGGTAAATATTATTTCTAGAAATATAACGAGAATTTGTATTTTTTTTTTATTTTTGTTTGGTAATTGAAAAATTGGAAACCCTTTTTTTGTTCATTTTTTTTCGGGTTTGTGTGTGCTGTTTGTGTTTTGTTGAACTTGGAATAAAGATAATTTAATTTTCCGATGTGTATTTGTTGTAAGACTTTTTTTTTTGTTATTAACTTTTATTGACTTTTGTATCTTTTTTTGATTGTTTTCGTTTGCTTGTTGTGTATGTAAGAATGTGTGTTTTTATTATTTTTGGAAAAATGGAAATTTGAGTGGAAAAATATTTGATGTAAAGGCGTATTTTGTGGTTGTTGTTTGATTATTGTGCGCTGTTTTTTGTATCACTAAGCAAAAATTGAATTCACATTTCAATTTAAGGTTTCCGTTTAAAATAACCTACTCGTTAAAAATTCACGTAATTGATCCATTAGTAGTGGTTTTTTGCTTCATTTGATAACTAAATACATAGTTTCTTTTAATCGAGCTTTTGGTTGTTTCTATAAATTGGTCTTCAGATTTTCTCTGTCTTCATACTTCTATCCCTAAAGATAGAAACCATCAAAGAGAAACCACCAAGATCGAACATCGGTAAATCAGCTGAAATTTGGTACCTACTCGTACAGACTAAATGTATGTGTTCTCTTTGTAACCTATATACTGTCAGCGTCAAAAGAAAGTGTACACAATGTTTTCTTATATAAACGCTTTTATTTCGGCATTGAAACATTAAAGTTTTTCTAACTTTACTATTATTTACAAAACACTGTACAATGCTCCTAAGATATGTAAATGAAAAATGAAAATATTTCAACAACAACAACAACAGTACAAACAAAACTAAAAATATTCCAAATTTAATGCGTCAAAAGAAAGTGTACACATATAGTAGAATAATGCTCATTTTAAAATTAGGCAAAAAAATGTACCATTATTATTTGTTTTTGTGTTTAAATTCTTTACTTGCTGTGTTTTCTGTTGTGCTCATGTGATTTCAAATTATTTGCAATCGTTATTTCATAGCGTGTGTATTAATATCAAAATGGGCAAGTAAACTGCAATTGAGACTAGAGTATTAGTTATAAAATTTAAGGAAGAAGGGAAATCTTTACACGAAATTGCTACAATTATTGGAAGAAGCCATAATGCTGTAAACAAAATTATAGATCGGCAGAAAAAATTTGGAAGTTTGGAAGATCAGCCACGTACCGGGAGACCAAAACATCTTATTGACTTAGAAATTAGGTCCATTGTGAAAGCAGCAAAGAAAGATCCGACTGTAAGTGCGGTGAAAATATCAGAGCAAATGTCCGAATCATCTAAAAGAAAATTATGTGCCAGTACCGTCCGCCGAGCGTTATACGCAAATGGTTTATATGGAAGAGTTCCCAGAAAAAACCACACATTTCGAAACAAAATAAAAAACGACACGTAGGATTCGTCAAAAAACACAAAAATGAAGAAAAGTCGTTCTGGTACAACGTAATTTTTACAGATGAAACCAAATTTGAGGTCTTTGGACAAAAAAACGTCGTAAAATTTGGAGAAGCAGAAATTTAGAATTTAATAAAAGCAACATAATATCTACCGTGAAGCATGGGGGCGAGGGGGGGGGGGGGGGGGGGGTTCGATGATGGTGTGGGGCTGTATGGCGGGAAGCGGTGTGCGAAACCTAGTATTTATTGATAGCTTAACGAACCAAACCGACTATTTAAATATTTTAAAATATAATTTGGTGCCTAGCGTAGAGAAATTAAACTTGAATCGAGCGTGAATCTTCCAACAGGACAACGATCCAAAGCACACCGCCAAAATTGTTAAAGAATTTTTGTTGTACCACACTCCAAAACAGTTGGATCATCCCCCACAGTCACCGGACCTCAATCCAATTGAACATTTTTGGGAACATTTGGACATACAAATAAGAAAAAGAACCATAACCAGCAAAGACTCTCTGAAACAAATTTTACAAGAACAGTGGTCCAAAATTCCAGCGGAGGTAAAAGCGAAATTGGTGGAATCGATGCCTAAGACTAGAAGCAGTTTTAAAAGCAAAAGGAAATCAAACAAAATATTAATCATAAAATTTAAATTAAACATTTTTAATTATTCACAAACTGTACACTTTCTTTTGGCGCATTAAATTTGGAGCGTTTTTAGTTTTGTTTGTACTGTTGTTGTTGTTGAAATATTTTCATTTTTCATTTACATATCTTAGCAGCATTGTACAGTGTTTTGTAAATAATAGTAAAGTTAGAATATAAGAAAACACTGTGTCCACTTTCTTTTGACGCTGACAGTAGATTCACTTATGCGGAAAGTTTATCATTTATGCGAAAAACGACCATGAACTAAAAGAATTCAAATTAATTTTGCAACAATAATATTCCACGTAAGTTTTTCAAAATTTAAGCGGAATAGACGATGATTATAGACAAAAAATTGTTTAACACATACATTCGGCCTCTACAGTTCAGACTGTTCGAGAAGAAACTTCTTACTTAAGTTTTTCTCATCCAGTGAAATTTATGAAAATGAAGTGAAAATCCAAATCTACAAAGTTTATTTAAAATATTTAATTAATTAATCCTGTACATCACTTGAGTGAAGCCAAATGGTAAAAGGCACAGGTTTTTTTAAAATATTAAACATATGATGGTCAATAAAACGATAGTTATGATCAAGCTTGGATCCTTGGAGAATCGCTCATTGTTAAAATCAAATGTTAGGGATAAAGTTGGGACCAAAATTCGGGACAAAATGTGGGACAAAAATGGGGCAGAAACTGGGATTAAGTTGGCGCGTCAAAGATGGGGTTACAATTGGGGACAAAATTATGGACACAAATGGGACAAAAATGGGGACAAAGTTGGGGGTAAAAATCAGGACAAAGTTTCGGATAAAGTTGGAGACAAAGTTGGGGACAAATTTGGGGATAAAGTTGGGGACAAAATTGGGGACAAAATTTGGAACAAAATTGGATACAAGAATGGGGAAGAAAATGGAGACAAAGTTGGGGAAAAAGTTTGGAACGAAAATGGGGATTCGACTGGTGTTAGACAACTTTGGAGAGTTTGGGACTCATCAGTTTAACACGGTTTTTAACGATCATGGACGTATTTTGGATCTAGTTTTCTAGATGACGCTAAAATCGAGGCGTGTCTAGATTTAGCTGGACATTCTATCATATGTATCTATCAACACATCTCTTTTGATTAAGGTTTTATTTTATTGATTTTAATACTTGTGTATTTAATAATAATAACGAATTTAAATATGCTTTTGTGAAACCCAATGTGCTTTTTTTGATTAATTTTCTGCTAAACATTGATTAATAACCACTGTTCCACGATCTAAATATCTCGTAGGCGTGTCTGAGTTTTATAATGTTTTGAATATTGGTTTTGGTTTATGTGTACTAAAAAAAATCGTAAATTTCTTTTATACCGAGCCATGGTTTAAGTTCCTTTTAACTGCTGATTTGTGTTAAGGGTTTAAAATATTTAAATGTTTTTTTTATATAAAATGTATTTCCTACAGATAGAGAACGAAAATTGTTCCAATCCGAAACGAGTTGTTTCATCATTATCACGAAGAGGAAATGACAGGGTTATCCGCGTACACCTACAATAAGTTGTCTGTCACTGGTTTTCAAGTTATTTGTGACGCTCTTGCTAATTTTTTCCACAGCACTGTGATAACAGCACGAATATAAATGTAGGTCCATTAGATTTGCAGTCTTCTGTTAGGATTCATTTCACATTTTCTGAAGTATTTAACGGTTTAGAAGGATTAAAAACTGTCAAGGATGCAGGCCCGATGACGTTTCTCCATTAATATTGACCAAATGTGCCTATTCTATATGTCGTCCATTTCTGAACTTGTTTAACTTAAGTCTTTCCATTGCTTCCTTTCCCGTAGTTTGGGAATTTCAATTCTATCCATGAGTCCGAAGCTTTTCGAATGTTTAGTTAAATCGAGACTTGACTTTCAGTTCCAACATCTTTTTCTGCTGGGTTACTAATCTAATGAGATTTTCCAGCCTAAAGCTTTTAACGCCGTAGGAGCTAGTGAGCAGGTGGGTGCCTTTTACACTGATTTTTCAAAAGCATACGAAAAACTAAATTGTAGGGAATTTTATTAAAAGACAGCGGAGAATGTGATGATACATACTCGTTTGTAAATTAGTGAGTTTGGACTGTAAAACCTATACGTTTATCGAAATGTAGAAAAGAAGTAAGGCTCACAATTACATCAAAAGCTTGAAATTGCGATATAAAATAAAAATTGAGACATAAACTAAGTCGCGAAGAGTGATGGTCCCAACCCTGTGTTGAGCGAAAAAAGAAAAAAATGAAATTATACCATTAAGTATTTTACTGTAAAACTAAGGTCTAAATTCTAATTGTCCTAGAATTAGTTTTTCTCGTGCTTAATCGATTATTTTAAAAGATTTTAACATATATATGACCAGACCCAATTTTTATCAAGTGCAATATAATTGCGGTACTGCGTAAACACTTCATCTCAATTAAAACGAAAACAAATCAAACAATTCCGCACTTAATTATGGAGAATCAAAATTAACCACATCTTAATTATTATTATCATTCTCAAGATATATCTTCCAATTAATTATTTTAATCAAAAAAAAACCTCTTCAAATACAAATTTCCGTTTTAATTTGGCCCGATTGTCTTATACCTTAACCAAAAATAATTTCCCTGTACTCGTACCAAAAAAAAAAAAAAAGTAAATAAACCGCAGAGACGGTATAGGTAACCCTA
Source organism: Nephrotoma appendiculata (assembly GCA_947310385.1). NCBI lineage: Eukaryota > Metazoa > Arthropoda > Insecta > Diptera > Tipulidae > Nephrotoma > Nephrotoma appendiculata. The sequence continues at coordinate 82,327,846 of OX371224.1, read as the reverse complement.
ATTTTCCTCGAAATTTTCGTTTGGTTGGACACACAATATTGACTTTTCGACAATGGATTATTTTACTTGTTTAGCGCGCCGTACACTCAAAATAGACACGCAAACCGTATCTTTGACGAAAATATGTGTTTGTAAAAAGGGTCATCTCGTCTTTGACGACTTCCAAATAATAATAGTAATGGTATTTTGATAATAATAATAAGATGATGATGATGATGCGAGGATGAGAGGTGGATGCTGTGTAAATGTAAATATTGATTGTTATTTCATCTTTTTTTGAAGATTTTATTTAAACAAAAACTTAATAATTCGGTTTTTGTGTGCGCGCAGAACGAATTCGGGAACGAATTGTGTATTGTTAAAATGTAAATACGGGCGGTTTATTTGGTGTACGATTTTTTTTTTCAAGGGTAAGTTTTTATAGAAGAAAATCGTTTGAAAATTGAATGCAGAAAACCTGCTGTGCGATTTATACACGAGATAACTGTTTGCAAATCGTTATAATTAAGGGTTTTCCAAATTTTTATTTTATTTTAATTTTATTTCTTAAATCAATATTTTCGGTTTTGTTGTTTGGATTAACAATTATTGTGAATTGAGTTTGGAAAATAATAACCGCGGTGAAGATGAATGCACGGCGGGGTCGGTCTGTTTGTTTGCATTAACAATTATTAGAGTGTATTAATGCATGCACAATGCATATGTACATTGGATTGCGTATCGAATGTATCAATTTAGTGGTTATTGAATTTGTCAGAAGTTTTGTAATGTAATGGCTTTGACCTCCCTATATATACACGTAAAGTCAATATTATTTACTTACATAAATCTTCTTGACAATCTGCGAGTTAATCTCTTATTTATTTAATATACCTTTGAATGATAATTATATGCAATACGTTATAATGGCAATTATATGATAATCACTGGTAAATATAACTCGCGTCTACGAGTTTATAGAGACGGCGATGAGCATTAGAAAAACACATAAAAACCATTTTCTTTGACTCTATTTACATAAATCTTAATTTTATTGACATTAACAATTTATTTTTATTTTATTTATTTATTTATTTTAATTCTGTAATACTTATATACCTCTTTGTTTCTTTTTTGTTGTTTCAAATTGCGCTCAAGGATGTTCTATCTGAAGAATCAACATTATTAAAATTCTTAGATGTTGCATCGATACTGCTCAAGTATTGTGGACCAAAAGCAACGGAGAAGGGTGAAACTCGGGCTGTGATTATAGATTTAATAGCAACGGTTGGCTATATATGTGTCAATCGTAAACCAAATCAGGTATGTCGAAATTGTTTTAAAGATTTGCATTAAGTTTTTTTTAGTTTATATAGATACCATCGCCTTGAGATCGTGAAGATCGTCTCGTCTCGCAACTTGTTGTTGGATCGGCGGATAGATAATTATTCTCTCATTCTATAAAAAGGTATCGCCTCTACGAGTTGACGGACTGGTACATGAAACGGTCGCTAATTACGAACGCTATTTATGAACTCATTATCCTCCAATATTTTTTAGAATTGCTTCATCTGACAATACTATTTCATTCCTCACCCTCCCATTCACTCCATTCCTTCCCCTTTCAATTGTTCTAGAAATTAGAACAGTTAGACAAAACTAAAATTCATCGTTGGATAAACTGCACCAGCGGTGTTATGGCTGAATTACGTTTCTGTGGTGCATTTATGCTGCAGTGGTATATCCTACCAACAACTATATGGCATCTAGTAAAGCCCTGCAGACATGGCGTGCCATAGCAAAACATTTAGCTCTCGCTAACTATAATTTATGGTGGAAGGGTTCGGATTTTATTCCTAATGAATTTATATTGGATTTCGATGCAACCGTGCCAGACAATATTGGCATGATTCAACCATTAGACTATGTTAGGTCAGAGGGGAGCCATGCTCATTCAAAATATGTATGGCTAATAAAATATCTGCAATACGGAGGATTCTACCAAGCTATCGCTGACAATAATTTATAGCGGATTCCGATATAACCATGACAAGCACATTGCGGTCTAATTCAACCATTACACTATATTGGGTCAGAGGGGATCAATCCAATTCAAAAGTTTGCAACCAATAGAGTATCTATAATAAGGAGTATTCTTTGACATCAGGGAAAGTCAAACAACTGCGCCGAAAATTTGTCGAATATGTGAATCATCGATAATGCAGCATTCGCCGAATTTCCGGCGGCAAGCAGCTTCGCCGAAAAATCCTCGGATATGTAAATCCACCTTTAGACTATGTTGAGTCAGAGGGGAGCCACGCCAAAGCGATATTTAAATTTCAGTAACACCTATCCTACCATAAAACGTGGCGAAACAATTAATAGGAATATTATCAGCTGTAAAGTACAATCAGGAAGAGTATATGTCATAACAGAAATCGACGTTGCCGACTCTATCCAAATGAAAACAAGCTATCACGCTTTAGCTGCTGCTATAGGAGTCAACAAAATGGAAAATGTTTAATTGTATGATCAGGGTAGAGCCTTGGAATATGTTGAGATAATCTCAACAGGGTCAACAACATATGTTGAGAATACAACATGCAGTGACTTTGAAATATATCTAATAGCCTGGATGGACTGAAATTAGTTAAACTGGTTTAGCAAAATTCTATCAAGTACTCTAGGGAAGAAACGAATTTTGCCAGTGGCTTTTCAAATTTTTCATAGTGTTTTTTTTTTTGTTCATTCCAAATATTCCGGACGTTCCGAACATGGCATATTTTGTTTTTTATTCATTCCAGTCCTTCTATTCCTTTTTTGTTTTTTTTTATTTATTCTAGACGTTCGGAACGTATTGTTTTCGTACTGGATGAAAAGGTAGAACGAAATGAATATTTTTAATCTTAGTCGCCATATTCTTTGTTTTGAAGGTTTGTTTGTTTTTTACTGTAGTACATACACAACACTGTAAATAATAGACAACTAAAAAAATGACTGTCAAATATCTATTCCATTCCTTCCAAATCGTTTTTTTATTACATTCTGTTTGGAATATTTTAAGGTCACGTGATCAGTATTCTATTCTTTCTATTCTTTCTTTGGAATGAATAAAAAAAAAACACTCAGTGTGGCGAACTTATTTGGTAAATGTATTCCCTAGATTACTTGGTCGAATTTTGCTAAACCAGTTTAACTAATCCGCAGTCTGTCCAGTATAGGCTAATTCAAAACCCATATTTTTAATCTACTGCAACACTCTGCCAACTCATTAAAAAAGCATGAAACTGACTGGCAACCCTTCTTTGGGGTGAATAGTCCTGTAATATTACTAAGATGGATTGTAACTGCATGAAAAATACTTAAAATGACTTTAGATTGTTTACAAGATCTTTTAAAAAATTGTATGTTTAATCTAATGAAACACCGTGTCAAATCCGTTAGAAAAGACTGGGCGGAGGCAGAGACGGAGGTGGGGGTTTTAACCGTTGTGTCTATGCATCTTTTTTTTTAAGTAAATCCAATAAGTTTTACTAACTAACTAGGGTTACTACTTTTTACGTCAATATCACGTAAAAATATTTCAATTTTATCCAATTTGTCAAGAAGATGAGAATTAAATTCTCGAGTGGGATATTGAGAATGACATAAATGCAGGTAACACTTCAACTAGTGAAACTAGTTCATGTTCAATTTTGCTTGGGAGAGATAAAACTGAATGGCGTTCAAATAAATGAAATGTGTTTAATTATAATTTGAGAAACAAATAGCAGAGCTGATTTCGTTTTTTCGGAATAAGTACGAGGGTTGCCTTTTATATTTCGGGATTGGACAACCTTAGTGTTGCAATCTGGCAACTGACAGCTCTATCGTAAAGTTTGACATTTTTGAGGTTATACGTACTCAGAACGTTTTGACATTCAAGCGCTATTTGTTTTGTTTACAGTGCTCATTAACTCAACATCTCGGCGAAAGAATGGAATTAAATCGTGAACATTTTCGTGCGATTATTTTTTACAACTTTCGACATGGATTAAGGCAGCAAGAGTGCATGGATGAACTTAATTCAATTTTTGGCGATGAAGCTCCATCAAAGATCAGTGTTTATCGATGGTATGGTGAATTCAATCGAGGTCGTAGTTCACTCCAAGACGAATTTCGTTAGGTCGTCCAGAATCAGTTGTTGTTTCGGAAACCATTGATGCTGTGCGCGAACTGATATTGCAAGATCGTCATGTGACCTATCGTGAGATTGAGACAACCTTAGGCATTAGTGGGACCAGCATACATTCAATATTGCATAAACATTTGAATGTCAAAAAAATTTGTTCGCGTTGGATCCCACACAATTTGTCAATCGCTCAAAAAAAGGCTCGTGTCGATTGGTCGAAAGAAAAGCTCAAAAAATACGATCGAGGTGCTTCAAAACACGTCTATGACATAGTGACAGGTGATGAATCGTGGATTTACGCGTATGCGCCCGAAAGTAAACAGTAGTCGACTGTATGGGTGTTTCAAGATGAGCCGAATCCAACAAAAGTTGTTCGCGCACGAAGCACTTGCAAGCAAATGATCGCCTGTTTTTCTCAAAAAATGGACATGTCGCAACCGTACCACTAGAACAACGCAGAACAGTCAATTCTGACTGGTACACAACCATTTGTTTGCCAGTTGTCTTCCAAGAAATCAGGAAAAACAACTGCCGAAGACGGATCACTCTTCACCACGACAATGCGAGCTCTCACACATCGGCTCAAACAACTGCATTTTTGAGCACTCAAAACATCGATTTGATGAGTCATCCGCCGTATAGTCCTGACTTGTCACCAAATGACTTCTTTTTATTCCCGTACGTAAAAAACAAACTGAGAGGTCAACGTTTTTCGACACCTGAAGAAGCGGTTGCTGCGTTCAGAATGCATGTTTTTGAGATACCTCAATCAGAGTGGAAAAAGTGCTTCGACAATTGGTTCAAACGCATGCAAAAGTGTATAGATCTTCATGGGGAATATTTTGAAAAACAATAAAGCGATATTCGATGATTAATATTTGTTTTTGTTCTCTAATTCCGAAATATAAAAGGCAGCCCTCGTACATAAATCTAATAAGAAAAAAATGTGGCGTCCTGTTTGTCTCTGGCTAACATTAACTATTTGTCTCGCTCAACTTTGTACTTAACAGTGTAAAAACTAACACATACTTAGCTTTCAAGAATTCTTTCTGGATTCGTATACGTATTGTTATTTTTTGTTGTTAAAAACAAAGAATTTAAAAGTACAGAATGAGTGTAAACAGCTGTCAAGTGTCACAAATTCGGAGAGTAAAAGAGAAAGCATCTAAATCAACGGGATTACAAAAACAAAAAAATCTATAAGAACCCCACGCCAACAATCATAATTGTTTTCTTAATTTTTTCTGATTTATAACTTAAATTAAGGATACATTTACTACCAACTAGCTTCTTAACATAATTTACATTTTATTTTATATAAACACTTGGTAAACTTACTGATGGTAAGATTGATATTCCTTTCTGTATTTTCTTAGGCGTATTTTAGCATTTTTTCACAATACACGTCATTTTACATAAAAGTCTGTAATTTTTATTATCAAATAATGCACCACTACATAAACCACTAATTATTTAATAATGTTTTTATTACTTTAATGTATTTTAATTAATAATTTTAAAAATTTATAATTTATAATTTTATAATTTTATCTCATTTTGAGATATGAGTATGCCATATGCATTTTTTATATAATCATCTTGCTCTGGCTTGTGACAGATGAAATATCATATTATATATGGGTAAAATATTGACACCCGTTCTACAGAGTTTTAAATTCTTTGGTTAAGAACTTCACACTCATAACTCTCACAACTTTCACAAAACTTCAACATTTTAATTTGACATGGAAAAAGTTTTAATTTCGGTAGGTTGCAACGGTACGATTTTGTTCATATTTTGCGAAAAGTGACTTTTGAGTCTGGCCATCTCAAAACCTTTTAGCTCTGATCCGACAAATTAATACTTTTTACATGTCAAATTAAAATATTATTTTGGGTCAAAAATGTATCACATGTAAATAGTTTGTTTGGAGCCTATTTTCACTAGGTTGCAACGATACTATTTTTTTGTGTTTTTCTTAATGTGAGATATGTGTTTTCCATCTTATAACCAAATTATCATAATCTGACAAATTTATGGGCCAATTTTAAAATTATTTTACTGTATTTTATTAATTTATTTCATTTATTTTGTGTGTTTTCCGAATTAAAATAATTTTAAAATACATTTTTATTCTTCATATAATAAATTCGGGACTAACTTCACACAAGAGTTAGAGGAATATAATTATGTTAGTGTTGCCTGATTATTTTTTTTATTTCGGGGATTGAATCCGGGGATAACTTCACATACGTGCTTTTTCGTTTTGATTTTATTATTTTATGTGAAGTGTCGGAAACTATCAAGAATTGTTGCAGTACAATTATGTGATATACAAGAAAATCTTCGCACAAACAGGTACTGGTACTGGTACTGATATCTATTGAATTTGACTGATAAGCAACAGATTTTAAAGATAATTGACCTCTTGCTTAGGCTACTGGCTATATCAAGTAATATACTACGTACTAAAATCGTATTACCCAAATCTTACCTCCAAACTTGAAATGTACAGAACCAAAAGTTTATTAGGGGCCAGTAATGCTTTTCAATACTTCTTTTGTTACATGAAACAAATCTAAACTGTTCTTTCCATATTACAAAATTTCTAATTAACATTTACATACATCCAGTAATTATTTAAAAAAAATTGTTTTTGACAGACAGTAATATAAATAACATTCATACGATGCTGTTCCGTTTTTATTTTGTATAAACATTTAGATAAAATGTCTTCAGTTCATTATGTGGTACTCACTGCTTTATTTACATAACGTATTATATAGAAGACTTAAATAAGAAAACTTGTTGTCTCGCGTCTTGGATTGGATATATAGCGACTTACGAAATCGATGCTAATCAAATCAAATATGGATGGCTGAATAGACGTAAACTAAAATTTGTATACTGCGTAAATATTGGACGTCTTAAGAATTTTGTGTGTGCTAATTCAGAGGATGTTGTCTATTGGTTGAACTAATTAATGCAACAGTTTAGATATATCAAGTGAAGGTAAGATAATTAGCATATACATTTATATACGCTGTTAAGATTCGGCGAAAAATTACTGGGCGTGGGAATCAATATTTGACGTACAATATACAATCTAAATATAACCCTGGTAATTTTAACAAATCGCTCATATCTCTCACGTATATCGCACTCATATAAAACTAATCCAATTATATTCATTTAACGTAAACCACTTTTAATTTGTCTATCTATAATCTTATCTCTCGGCGAGTTAAATTTTCGATATATAAGTGGCCAATTATACGATTAACCATATTATCTCGCAGCTATATATAGAGCTATATATAGAGATTTTTATAGACGGTTTTGTTGTTGGTTAAAGATTTTCTAAATTTTATATTTGGTTTGTGTAAATCAACGAAACGATTAACCGAACAATGTGTGTGAATTGATCGAATGAAAAGATAACGATGGCGCCAGAATTTTGATGAAATTGGAGCTAAAATTAGCTTAAATATAATGAATTCAAGATCAAAAATTTAATTTTGTATAACGGAAGCGAGGTAGCATGGGAGCAGGATTGGTTTTGATTTTGGTGTTAATTTGGGCACGTCAAACACTGACTTTCTATACGCTGATCCACTTGAATTTTATTTAAAGTTGGAGTTGATACATTGAAGTGACTCGATAATTTGACTATGATACCTATTTCTGGTTGGCGGTCCATTCAATGAAAGACAGGGCTTTGAAATTTTTCGCGACGTCTGTCAATGGCTAACTAATTTATGCCACGAAAAATAAAAACCGGACCCTCTGTGATTATGTCCGTAATGGAGCTTGATTATAGACCAATTAACTTATAAAATCGATTGCATGGTCTTGCGTGAAAGTATCGGAAATTAATTAAAATTTTGAATTTTCTTTCTAAGGAATGTAACCGAATAATGTTAGGACAGCCCCAAAATAATTATTTATACGTTTGATACGGAAGGTCGTATTTTTTAACCAAAGTCCAACTCCCCGTCGTATGGATTTAGGATCGTTTACCAAATACCAGATGTAGTGCTCGGTGTTCTTGTGCTCAGTATTGCGTGTGTGAGAATTCCAAGTCCCAAAGCATTGTAAAGAGGGGTTGATCTTAATACATTACCAGTTGGTTGTGGTTCAGTATATGGATTGTGCTTAGCGTGTATGTTTCGTGGTGAAAGCTCCGATTGATTCTGAAAAGACTTGATTACTATGGGGTGAGCGTATAGTGAGATTCGTTATGTAAGAAATTAATCTGTGGTAGTGATTTTTCATCATTGGGATCTAAACAGGTCTGACTTTCGGCATGGTGCACCTTGATCTTTACCGGTTTTATGACTGATATAGCGGATAAAAATCCGGCTCCTCGCCACAATCCATTTTTTGTACATCCGTCAAATATCTAGATGAGGTGCAATATTAATGGACATATAGGAGGAAATTAGTAGGAATATGAGGAAATTAGGGACACAGAGCGCCGCTCGGGCATGGTTGGTTGAATTAGAATTTTTTTGGTCATTAAATATAAACGTTTATATGTTTATGGTACATTGGTCAATTGGTACATTGGTCAATTGGTGAAAAGATCGTGACTATGTTACACATTCTACAAAGTCGAAACAAATATCAGCTGCTTCTTTAATTCTGAATGCAAGTCAATTAATTAACACTGATTGTAATTTACCATATCGCCAAAAAATTCAACATATTTTCTTCTTCATGGACCAACATTTTCTATGCTGTAATAGTTTGTCGGATCTAAACCTTTCGATGGCTTCAGGAATGGATATTAAGCAACAGATAATAAAAAAAGTAGGGGGCGTATATGTTGTGGCCAACACCTGACTTCCATGTGTAATTTGAATCTCACGAGCTCATATGCTGGGATTCTATCCATCATTTTGTACTTTCATACTTTTTATGTCGATATGACACGACCTTGTTCTCGTTTGTTATGCCATAAGCATATAGCCGTAAACATCTTCCGATTAGTCGATTCCAGAGAACAATATAATTTTGTGTTGTGTGTCTCTGGTTTTTATCGTTGTTTTCGTAAATGCTAAACATTTAAAACAAAAATCTATGGAAACTGCCAATTTTCGCCAAATTCCACTTGAACTTCTCAATTTATGGAAAAATATTAGGCATGAATTTTTATCCAATTCAGTAAATCACAGACACATAGAATCCATCTCGAAAACAATTTTTTCGGACATCGGTAGTTTAGCAAATGGTAAATCTGCATAAATTTCGATTTCGAAAATTTTTATGATTGCTGTATAAAACCTTGCTTTGTAGAAGAAAGTAATAATTACGTTAGAAAAGGAGGCAATTCCCATTTTCATCTTTAATATTAGTTCTGTCCCATTCGGTTGAGATATAACATAGTTGTATTTTATGTTGCGGTTTAATATAACAGCTAAACTGGAGCACCTCTAAACAAATTTTCCAAAATCATAATCCATTGCAATGCAGCCGTTTCCTGGCACTCTAAAGTATCCTCTTTCAATTTTTTTTATCGAAATCGATCAATACGTTTTTTTAAATGGCGAGATGGACTTTTGAGAATCATCTAAACTAGTTTTCATGATTTTAAAACTCATTGCAATCGATTCTTAGCACTCGAAACCCCTTTTTATAAAAATCCTTCGATCCGATAAACCCTAAATGAATTTTCCAAAATTAGGGCTCATCAGAATATATTCATTACGTTAAAATCCTTCTCACCACAATTTTTATCCAAATCGTTCGAGTTCAAGAATTTGCAAAAAATAAACCAGAGCTCCCTAAACGAATTTTCCCGAAATTTACACCCATCAAAATCGATTCCTGGCATATGAGTCCCAGGCCCCGCTAGATGACATCAAAATCGTTTGAGGTGGAAGAAAATGTGATAAAGGAACCAAGTTCAAAAGGTCAATTAGATAGCGAACTTTTCAAATCAATATTGTTACTCATAACAAGGAATATTTTCAACAAGACGCGATAAGCGCAACCATGCATTGTCACCGTAACGCAAAAAACACTAGATCATATCTTGTTAAAGAAAAGCACAAGACTCAACACGAAGTTGCAAGGTGCAAAATCGCGCAACATGAAGCGGTGAATCATCACGCTACATGGAGCACCACCACGCAGCACGCAACATTCTGTAATACGAGAAAACGTCGTGGCACATTACACAATAGCCCTCGACGATGTCCAGCTTCAAGCCACGTGTTGCAACATCACAGAACATGGTGCAATATATATGACGCAAAATGATGCAATTTACCATAACTTAGTGAAGCATTCCACAACATGGTATTGCGAAACATCAACATTTTTCAACATCATGGAACAGCCTACCCGGATGACTAATACTTAAAGTATCCAGAAATCGGAACCGCTTTTAATCGTTTCCTTGCATTGGAGAACCTTGCACCACAAAATTTTATCAAATTCGTTCAAGCCAAATAAAATGTTAAAAAAAAGGCTCCGAGCAAGCATTCGCAATATAGAGGACTATCACACAACATCCCCTGAAAAAGATTCAACATTCAGTAACATTGTGCTACATCACATAGCATGAACGTATATGGTGCAGCATCATGCAACATAGTGCAACGTCACGCAACATGCCGGTTTATCCAAAGGACTCTTAATTATATTATCAGATATCATAAATCCTTGTAATTGTTTCCGTGCATTCGAAAAAACTTGTCCCGTCAAATTTCTTCTAAATCGTTTGACCCAAATAAAATGTTAAAAAAAGCCCCAAGACTGAGAGCCATCATGAATAAGGAACAATCAGACTCGATTCCTGCCACCCGAAAATTCCACGTCAGATTGTAATTTAAAATTAGTGTGAAATTGCTTTTGCGTTTAACATTCATGTTTTTAGTTGTTAAACTTCGGGTCCCATTTGAAACGCGATATTTTAAAACGCGAATTATCAAAACGCGATATTTTAAAATGCGATATTTCAAAACGTGATACGGTACAAAACGCGATATGGTACAAAACGGGAATTTAGGATCGGATTATATCAGTCGGGCGAAAGGGAAATTTACTTTCAGTTTATAGGAATTTAAATATCGATAGGAGCGAGAGTATATAGGATCGGTATAAATCGGGTCGCTACATAACGCGTTTTGAAATATCGCGTTTTGAAATATCGCGTTGCGAGCGGATCCGGTAAACTTCATATAACTTGAGCATAACTAGGGGCTAGCTTGGTTTTTCTATTACATTTACGACAATGCCGATCGATTAAAAATAACGCAATTATCTTATAATATCTTCTGATCGAAAGTGTTCTTTGAGCAGCCCATTTAGACTTGTAAATTTCTATGCTCTAACTGTATGTGCCGCCTGTAGTAAAATAGGTGACCAGATTGCCCGGCAGATCCGTAATTTGCGATCATGTCTTATATGAAACGGTCCATGAATTAAACTAAATATATTCGTGCTGATGTACTACTAATACTGCCACTACTATTGATTGATATTGCCGTGCGATTTTACCGGAAGTACCGTTATCTTTCACACTCCAGTTATGATTAATATCTTTCTTAAAATTGCGATATTACTTTTCGAACTAATTGTTCTGTTTTGAATTATAGAAATACTGGCTACTACTGTTTTTTGGGAGCGCCCCGAAATCTTGCATTTTTTGAAAATCCCGCAAATCAAAATCTTGCAGTTACAAAATGTTGCAAGTACAAAATCTTACAAGTACAAAATTTTGGCGTTTTAGTATCTATCTGTGATACATAATCATGCGTGTTCAAAAATTAATGATTTCTCAACTAAGAACTAAAAGTCATTTTTGAGTTTAGATTAAATTTCATTAAGAAAAAATAGTAGTTGTGTTGGTAAAATTAAATAAAACGTAGGCAATTAAAATAGAATAAAATTATGGGTGATTCTTTTTAAAAAATCAGGGGTGGGATGTTGTAACATCACTTTTTTCGATACTATCGAAATTTACATCTCTTTCATTACGAATAAAATTTAAGGTTTTTTCATTTATCAATTGCGTTGTTTCTATTGCGATCTCTATTTATTCGAATAAAACATTATGTCGCTTTACTCTTATTCCATCACCTACGTTTTTTATGAGTGATACTTTATCGAAAAACAAAAAAGAGATAAATAAACAATTTATTCTAGTAGCGTACGATCGCAATATAGAAAGCAAAATTGAAAAGCGAAATAGCAAGCAATTTTATTTTAGAAAAAAGAGATATAATGTTCGAAAAAGTGATGTTACAACATGCCACCCCAGTATACGAACTTTGTTCGAAAACCGCGACTTGAGAGTTCGGAGTTTTTCTGTTATTTCATGAGCACCCTAGATGTAAATACAAAATTTAATTATTATTTGCATCAATCAACAATAAAATTAATTTTGTGCATGGTTAGCGAAACAGCAGCCCAAAACTCGCAACTCTCAAGTCTCACTTTTCGAACAAAATCTGTACTCAGGTTTACTGGGTCTTTCGCTTTTATTAATGATCCGTTTAATTTTTTTAATTTTGATTATTGTTTTTATTTTCTTTGAAAGGCGTTCCCCGGATTTCATCTGATTAGTTTAAGCTTTTACCACAATAAGTTCTCCTGTCATATTTTTAATAATTTTATGTACTCCAGCATGCAGTGCACGCCTGTGCCACGCTTCGACACTGTTTTGGGTACGTGGCAAGATTTCCGAATCCATATCGGCATCTGCAATAGACCAAAATTGTAGACTATATCTGAATGAATAATTGTCTCCCCCAATACATTTTTTTCCGAACCAAAATTCAATCAGTTTTACTCCGCTGTTATCAAACTCTTCATACAAATTTTATTTTTTTATCCCTTTTCGGATTTCACTTTTTTAATTTCAGCTTTTACCAAAATTGTTCATCTTGGGTTAGCCCCTTAATCATGCATTACAAATTCTTGCACAAAAAATCTTGCATATCAGATTTATCGCGCGCGCGGAAATTCTGATATGCAAGATTATGATAAGCAAGATTTTGTAATGCAAGGTTAAGTAGCTAACCTGTGTGGTTCAATCCGTGACGTATTTTGTGGAGGCCAATAAGTTCCGGTGCTAACTACGCATTTTTTTTTGCATAATTCTATCAATATAGTTTCCTTGAACATGAATGTGATATATTCATTTCAAAGATTATTTAACATTTCGTTATTTTTTTGCCAGAAAGATCGACCTAGATTTACCTTATGCCTAAAAATCGACACAAATTTCTTTCGCTGGAGCATTTTTGTGAGGTTTGCCATCAGGTAGTAGTCGCTGGGAACCAGATCCGGGGAATACGTTGGTAGCATTTTAAAATGGCACTTTTTATTACTTTTTAAAAATCGTATAAGTTTTTCAATAGATGCGCCACTTATGTGTTAGCCTCGGAACTTATGGACCGACGGATTATGATTTTTTTGGAAGGTTAACACGTATACTTATAGCTCAGAAGCAGACAGGAAACTTATTGTAGACTTTCAAATAAGTAATTCTTCACAAAATAAGTCATGAATTTTAGATCGCACTTTCCGGTTCATTTGAGGTATGGTATACCAGCCAATTTGAAAGCGAGATTTATTTAAGGGAAATAAACGTTACAACCTAGATCACGAGTTACAGTAAAATTTGTTGGACATCCATAAAAAGTCACTATGAAGTCCATAAAAAGTTACAACCCCAACATCGTGTAATAAACTTTAACAAATCTCAATCATATTTTTCTTTTATAGAGATGTTAAGCTATTAGTTGGGAAATGTTCATGATGAATTTTCCAACGAACAGTACAACTGACAAACATAAAAACAATTACTTGGGTAGCTAAAGTATTATCATTTGGGTCGCTACCTTCGAACTGGACATGTCCCCATAATTTTTTGATGTGAAAATCGTACTTTAGTTTTGGATGAATGTACATCACATTCAAGCATACATTATTTATTTTTTTCATCGGACCAGCAACTCTAGAGTACGAAAAGATTCTGAAGTAAAATCTGGGTACCCATTTATTACTTTATGCCAGTTAGCAAGTGTACGAGAGTGAGGTAAGCAATTTTTAAATTGTTTCCGAACATATTCATAGGCCTTCGGAGAATAAAAGTTTTTATTTAAAGCAAACTTCCAGATTTCTTCTGGATATTTGCTGGCTAACTTTCGACCTCTAATTTTATCTCTATACCTATTTAAAAAAATTGAATTTGGATCAGAATGGTTTAAAAATTTATATTTCTGGTAAGAACTAATTAAATTTTTCTCTTTAAGTTCGTCTATGTGGCGTTATTCTGGCTTTCCCTGGAAAGAGGGAATTGTGAAAAATATTTTCATTGCATTTTTGACTTAATTGCGTTTTTCTGGCCTACTATAGGAATAAGTTTAGTGCAAAGAATTTTAAAACAAAGTTAATTGGGAAACTTTTGTTCCAAAATTTTTTTCCCATTTAACTTTGTTTCCAAAATATTTACACCAAATTTATTCCCTCAGAAAAATTCAATTTAGACAAAAATGTATTGAAAATATTTTTTCCAATTTCCTATCCCCAGGGAGAGTGCCAGAATAGTGCCACAGGTGACCCAAATTAATAATTTTTCTTCTTTGTCTACTACTTTTTTTGTCGTAGGTTCATATTTTTTTCTAGTTTCTAGTATACATTCCTTAAAAATTGTAGTTTTTGTTTTCGAAATTTGTTTCTTCGACTCACAGCAAAATCAGTATCTAATGAGATCATTGCTCGCGCTAATGTTATTTTATTAAACTGTTCGGGTGTATAGTATGGTTTTAAAATTTTAGTAACAAAAGAAGAACTAGTACCATTACGAATGCTTGTATATCATTTTGGTTTAAATCGGATTTATTATCGTTATTCAAATGTTCCATCTCTTCACGATTAAATCCGAAACTTTAAAATTAGCCCCATTTATACCGGCAGAGTCATATATAGAAATAGGGCAAACGTCGCCAGATTTAGAATATGAGTGTTCGGACTCGGAGCATTCGACCATATTTTCTTCAGTATGATAAGAGATTGCGGTTTGAATAATATTGGGGCATGTATTTTCGGTATGATACCAAAGGGTCAAACGTGTCGAAGGGCCGAATGTGTCGAAGGGCCGAATGTCAAAGGGCCGATTTTCAAAGGCCAAATATGTGGAAGGGCCGACGAGTTGAATGGGTAGAAAGGCCGATTTTTTATTTTTAGAAATGTATTTTGTTATTTTTTTTAGTATTTGTACTAGGGAGTGCATTACCGTTTACCGATTTACTGTATTTACCGTATAAAATATATTTACGATTTATCGGTAAATTTTTACAAATTTACCGATTTTTCGATAATAATATATTTATAATTAATAGGACGCATTTCAGTGCCAGGGCACATTTCATTGAAAAAAAAAATGGAGAACATATTTTAATCGAACGAAGGATTTATATAAGGTATAGGATTCGCTAAGTAATTATTATGTAGAAGAATGTAGGTATATCTACTGGAGATTTATGTAATGAATTTTATTTAACCCTTTGAGTCCTGATTTAAAACTGGGCCTGTTAAGTCGGGTTGTAATTCCTAACTTAGCTTCGTAGTGAGTTGTTATTATCTTACCACTGGTGAGGGATAATAACAGTCTGAAGTGTATTTAACTACTTAACTTTTATTAATTTTGCCTTGGTTTATATACAAATTTTATAATATTGATAACAGCAACAAAATATAATTGCTTACATTATAGTTTACTTAATTTTAATATAAATTTATAGTTCGTATATTGAACTTTATAGTTGCTGATTCGACACATAAGAATTATTGACACACCGTCAAGAATGATTTGTAATATATTTGGCGTATATGCGATTTAAGTGCATTAACCTCTTCGTATACTTATTTATGCTGATGACATATTTGTGTCGCTAATGTTATGTGCTTGAACAGGGCCAAATAGATTTTTCTTGTGAAATGTTTTATGTTGCTTGGGTACCATTTTAAGTAAAAATAACAAAAAAAAATTAAAAAATAAGTCGAGGTTTTATCAGTCGAGGTTTTATCAAACTATTTTTGTATTAAGGAAACAGTTTATATACTTATTATTTCAAATTCAAACTTAAAATGTGTATTTAAAATGCAAAAATAATTAAAAACACATACTCGTAAATTGCTTCTAGCAAAACTAACTAATAATATAAAAAATATAAAAAAAATATCAATAAAGTAACATCCAATAAACAAAAATTTAAATATTTGAGTCTCACAGTTTTTAAAAACACGTTCATTTATTATGGAATTTTAAAAAAAACAGTTCCTTTCTTTTAGTAGAGAAAGATGTATAGAACATTTTCCACAGTAAACGTACGTGCGAAACGCACAGCTTTCGATTTTGCATCTAGTTGCCTCTTTATTTCTACTAAATTCACGAACATGATTAATAATCATACCGAATATCCCAGGTTGAACGAATTTCGTCCTGAATTCTTCTTGAATGAGATGGAAATCCGGTACTGGTAATATCCGGTGGAGGATGCCCTCGTTTTTGTGGATCGGTTAAAGAATTCATCAGAAAGAGTGCCACATGTAACCGGAATTCCAACAAATCTAGTATGTCTTTAGATGGTATGTTTTGTTTTTGCATAGACGTAGTTTATACACCATCCAACTTGCGCTGGTTCGCAAAATCTAAAAAACGCCATTACTTGCAATGGCCATTTTTTGGATCTGATAAACGTCCTATAATGTTGGATTAGTTGATCTAAAAGATCAACTCCTCCCATACTGCTATTATATAAATGTACAATTTCTGGTTGTGAAACGTCAACATATCGCTTTAGGGATGCGCTCCATCTTTTTTATTGTGTTTATATCACCCTTTCCCCTTAGATAAATAGATTTTTTATCAAGCCATTTGACCACAATAATTTTATCATAATTGCTGACTCATTGCTCTAAATAACCGCATTTCTGTTTTTTAAATTGGCGGTCTTCCGAAAAATCTGCCTTGTGAAATCGGTTAATTCGAGCGGTGCCAATTGCATTAATTCCTCTATATTTTAATATTTCCAGTAAAAATTATCGAAATACAGTTTGTGTCCCGGCACTTCAATTCTTCGAATTAAATGGAGGATGATTGTTGCACCAAACCCAAATTGTTCGGTTCTTGTTCTTGAAATTTCAGTTCCAGTTTCTTCGTTTGATACTCCTGCAATAATAGTTGCAGCCCACCGTTTTCGGATCGGTGTTTGCCTTTTCGTCATCTTCACCAACCGCCTTTTTTACTTCGATTCTTGTCGGACGTCTTTTATTGGTACTTGTATTGCTACAAAGTCTCAAAGTACATGATGTTATACAATGTATATTATACAGGGTTATCCAATTCGAGGTTGATAAAGTAGAAATCTGTATACCGACATCTGTCAAAGATAAACGTCAAGTACGCTGTCATTTATTTAGTTGACATTCTGCCATTTAAGAATATGGAGCATTTAAGAATATGGAGCATGGTGTTGGAAAAACAGGCCGTTGATGCTGATTTTTCGAACAAAATTTTCTTCAGTGATGAAGCTCATTTTTCGCTTGGTGGATACGTTAATAAGCAAAACTGTAGAATTTGGAGCTCAGAAAATCCACAATTGATTGTAGAGAAGCCATTACACCCGGAAAAAGTCACTGTTTGGTGCGCATTGTGGTCTGGTGGTGTGATTGGGCCGTATTTTTTTGAGAACAACCATGGACGAACCGTTACCGTCAATTCTGAGCGCTATGGCCGCATGTTAACCGATTATTTTTTTACGAAAATCGAAGATTATGATCTTGACGATATGTGGTTCCAGCAGGATGGAGCAACCAGTCACGTAACACGAGCAAATCGAGATCTTTTGCAAGAGAAATTTCCTGGACGTTTGATTTCGCGATTGGCTGATGTCAATTGGCCTCCAAGATCCTGTGATTTAACGCCTTTGGATTTCTTTTTGTGGGGCTACGCGAAAGATCGTGTTTACGCAAACAATCCTCAAACTCTTGACGAATTGAAAACTAATATTCGTAAGGTAATGGCCGAGATACCGCCCGAAATGTGCCGAAAAGTCATTGAAAATTACCTCAAAAGAATCAAGGCCTGTAAGAAGTCCCGTGGAGGACATTTGAATGATATCTTGTTTAACTAAAAATGGCAAGGATCAATCTGTAAAATGAAATAAAAATTACAATACATTCCGAATATTTTGTGTGTTTTTTTTAAGTTTACTTTATCAAGCTTGAATTGGATAACCCTTTACAATGTATATTTGTACATCTGCGAAAAACCATATTTGAATATGACTTAAACGACAATTTGATTTTAGAATTTACATTATTGAATATTTAAATGTACATATAGAAAATATTATTTGACTTACCAGGATTTATTTTATTTGCACTAAAATTGCGCTAAAAAAATAAAGTATTTCCACTACTAAAAATACGTGATTGTATCTTGATGTTTTATTGAATACTGATCTCATTTTTATAGTTTGAGGGATTTTGTTGTAATAGAAGGATAAAAGAGAGATGAAAAACTGAAACAAACTTGCAAGAGAGGAGAAAATATGATTTTCGTAAATACTACGTCTCTTTGAAAAGTGTGTACATACTCATGTACAACAGGTCTAAAAGGGTTAATGAAATTAAATGAACTTATACAGGGTTGGCGCATGGATCGACAACATTTTTTTGGCAGATTTGGGTGGGAGGGGGTTATCTGGGGTCATTTGGAAGCTTTCATCCTATGCAACTGATGTTTTAAGTGGCAAAGTAACTGAGATATAATAGTTTTAAGTTTTTTTTAATTACCTAAAATTTCGCCTTTAAATGGTGACAACTTTGTTTGTAGTCGTCAAGGCACGAAATAACTTTTATTGTATTCTGCAATGTAATGGTTTTATTCTAAATAAATCATTATTTAATACAATTGGTTTTAGAAAAATGACTTATGGGCTTCCAAATCCAAAAAATGTAGATTTATGAAAAGCGTCACCATCTAAATTAATTAAAAAAAAACTAATGGTTATTTTGAAATTAGTTTTGCTTTAAAAAATTCTCTAGTTTATGCCCTTTCCAATATTATACTGACATGTCATAGAAATTACTCGTTTTGTGGTTAAAATACGAGATATTATTTTGTCAGAGTTATTTGTGCTAGGGTTAAGAAAATGTTTTTTAAGTTATTGATATATTTAAAAAAATAAGCAAACTGGGTGTGAATTGCCTCGTGCTGTTCAGTCAATATGTCACTATCTGCTACCGGAAGTGCCCGTGTGTTTCATTTGGGTCTTGTTAAATTGTTAATTGCTCCAGGTCACGAAAAGGGTGATAATGCTAGATGGCGGGAGCTTTGTAGATTTATGGATTTTGTGTACAAATAAGTCTAACTTCAATCGTGAGGGAATTGTGAATTTACACAATCTACTTCATTGGGGCAATAACGACCAAAACCCACACAAGAAAAGGCTGGATTCTTTCCAAAAGAAATTCAGCGTTAATGTTTGGGCTGGTGTTATTGGTCGAAACCTTATCGGTGCATATGTGCCAGAACGACTTTCCGGAAATATTTACCTCAAATTAGTGCAGAATGAGCTACCTGAGCTGATTTTACCAGTTTTAGAAGATGTGCTAATTAGTCGTTGTCCTATTTATTGGCTCGCACGGTCCCGAGATCTCACACCCTTGGATTTCTGTGTCTGGGGACGTGCTAAAAAATTTGTACACGCAACAAAGGAACCCACACGAGAAATTTTAATTGAAAGCCGTGCATACATATACGGAATTGAGGAGGTCATTTTGAACAAAATTTAATAAATGAAGTTGATTTCAAATTTATTAATATCTTAAAAGGTATTTTCTTAACTCTTGATTTCTATGACATGTCAGTATAATATTGGAAAGGGCAAAAACTAAAGATTTAAAAAAAGCTAATTTCAAAATAACCAATAGCTTTTTTTAAATGAATTAATATGGTGACATTTTTCAAACTTCTATAAATTTTTTAGGATTTGGAAGCCCATAAGTAATTTTTCTTAAATCAATTTTATTAAATAATAATTTATTTCAAATAAAATCACATTGCAAAATACAATAAAAATAATTTCGTGTCTTTTCGACTACAAACGCAAAAGTTATGACCATTTAAAGGCGAGATTTTAGGGTATTTAAAACAAACTTTAAATTGTTATATTTCATTTACCGGGCTACTTAGAAAATCAATTCCAAGGGAAGAAAGCTTCCAACTGACCCCCACCTCCTTCTCCAATCTGCCAAAAAATGTTGTCGGTCCACGCGCCAAACACAGTGTATATAAACAATAATTTTGTGATATAAATTTCAAATTAAATAATGAATTTATTATTTTATTTTATAAAGTACATTAATTTGTTTCAAGCACTGGTTTATTAATTTTTCACTGGTTTAATACCTAAGGCATAGTACCAAATTATTATTTAAAATCAATTTACCGGTAAATTTTCGATAAATTACCGACCTTACACAAAATTTACCGTTTACCGGTAAATTGAAAAATCGGTAAATTTGCACTCCCTAATTTGTACCATATCTCTATTATCAGAAGGCTGACATAGGGCCGAATGTCTCAGGTGGCGCATGACAAAATTTCCTTGCACTAAAATGCACAAAATTAAGTCGTCACTTCGTATAAAAACAAAAACTGGTTTGGTGGGTTCTTATTTTGAGATATAAATATGGCTTACTCATTTTTATATAACCATGCTGCTCTGACTTGTGACACATGAAATAGCAAATTTTGTATGGGCAAAATCTTTAAACTCATTCTATAGTATATAATTCTATGAAAAAACCATGTAAACAAACAAGACTAGACGTATCAAAAAGAAATTAATGAAATTGAAGCTCCTTTTTTTTTTTTTTTTTTTTTTTTTTTTTTTAATATTAAACTGTGTGTTTAATTTTTTAAATTAAACTGTGCATGCCTGGATTGCATTTTTTTTTTTTGATTCGTTGGTAAATCGGTTTTGCCTCGTGCTGTATTTACTCTTGTTCAACTCATGGTTGGACAGTATAAAGTCATTTCCGGGATTTCCTTACATCGCGCTAAAAATTAAATTTATAACTCAAAGCTAACCGACTTATAATTTTGCTAAACATGAATTTGTGCATTTTAGATGAAAATAATTTTATGTTATCTATGTCCACCGACCAAATGACACAGTGGTTAAAGCTTTGGCGTTTGGATCGGGAGGTACCGGGTTCGAATCCCGATAGGGGCAGGATGCAAAGGGAATTTTCATCTACAGATTACGATCTGTGATGAAATGGAATACATCTATGACCCCCTGTCGGAGTGCAAAACTCATGGGCCGACCCATCTTCCATGCCAGTATAGGCTGGCATGGAGCTTGCAATGTGCAGATGGTTATAAAAATCGGACCTATAGCCGTACGTCTTCGATTTGGCAAATGATGCGTAAAGTAAGACGGATAAATAAACCGCGAAAGAGCATTGAGTGCTTCGACCCCAAAACAGATGGCATGGACTAAAAAAAAAAAAAAAAAAAATATCTATGTCGCGCTAAAATATTATAAGACACATATTTATTCCTAGCGTTGCACTTTATGTGAATATAATTAAGTAAATTTTTGTTATTAGTGTAATCAATGTAAGTTGTTGTTAGTATAATCTACGACAAAAATTGTATAAAACCAAAAAAATTTTCTAAATAAATTGATTCTGTTCAGTTTACTCAAACATTCAGTTTCATTCTTAGAGTACTTGAGGCCTCACCCGTGGTAACCTCAAATACTCTCCAATAATTAAATCCAAGAAAAAGGATTTAACATTGGTCCTTCGAGGCCATTAAAAGTACTGGCACAAAATACAGTTCACGCTGATTAACAACAGGCAGATAATATAGTCCACGCCGAGCAACAACAGGTAGAAACAGTCTACAGTCGATGCCGAACCACAACCCGCAACCATCAAGCTGCACAGCGGAACACAAATTCATTTTGGGTTCATCACCAACGAGACCCGTGCCATCTTAGCTGCCTAACAAAAATGGGGGGCCTTTTGCAGAATCAACTAGCAAAGGCAACCGAGGTAACACAATTTATTTCGAACTATCAAAAAGACAGTGCAGATCGAAAGACGAAAAGACACCTTGAGGTCAGAATAGCGGGTCTAAAATAGTTGTACAATGGTACGTCGATGGTGACAACGAAGTGAAGAATTTAAAACCTCCTTTGGAAGCAACTCACCAATACTACAAGGATAGACGGACGGTATGTGAGATCTATACAAAGTATATTGATGATATGAGGCAACGTCTCAATCAATCATCCTTGCCATCAACATCAACTCCAGAATCAAATCTAAAATTTAACAACGACCAGTCTGAGAGGTCAAACAAGAACGATCAAGGCAATGAAGTTCCATCATTCGGAAAATCAACTGGCCAATCCTCCGAATCAACAGGAGATGAATCAGACACAAAAGGTCAACAAAATCAGCCCACGAAATTGATCCAGCAATTAAAACAACAGAACATTAAAATGCGAGATTTATATCGAGAAATTCGTGCGGCCGAGGATGCACTGGCAAGCAACAACAAGTCCAAAGCAGTCCTCAATCATAAAATAAAAACGATGGAACGGGTAATGATGCAGATCTCGAATTTGCATGAACAGATCTGCATGGAAGCTTCTGAAGAACAAGAAGCTAACTTAGATTATTTCGTAGACCGATACTACGAAAATCTAAACAACAGATACGAAGGTATCGTAACAACAATAACAACGTTATTAGAGGATGATCAACAACTGTCCATAGCGAGACCATTGGAAATTCGTCTATCACGAATAGAAATCCCACACTTCCATGGGGAGTGCATGAAGTGGGCAGGTTTCGCAGATACATTCAAACGGCTAGGAGGCTATTGAGCCATCTGGAAACCACTGGACAGAACTACGATGCAGCTTGGACAATTTTAGAAAATCGATATAACAACAGAACCAACAACTTTGCACCACGGAATCGGCTGCGGCCAAAAGGAAAATCACACCAACAGATAACAATCGCTATAAGTCCCAGATTTCCATCAAATTTTAACATACAAACCAATGCCGTGGTTTTGAGAACCATAACAAAACCACTGGTGGAGTGCGAAAAGCATTATAAACACACACACAATAGGTTGAAAAATGGGCGGTATGAGGTTCATATACCACTCAAAAATGACAAACTAAAAGAAGTGGGATTAGGTGACTCTAAAGGCAAAGCACCAGCAAGATTGATTCAAATCGAAAAAAGATTCGTGAAAGATGACAGCCTTAAAAGGGAATACCACAAGTTCATCAACGAGTATATCCAGCTCAACCATATGGAACTAATTCCGGCACGGATCCTTCCCGAATATAGTTCATGCCACATCACGCCGTTTTACGAAGATAGCACAACGACAAAATTAAGCGTAGTATTCGATGCTTCCTGTAAAACAACAACGGGTACTTCTATAAACGAAATGATGCATGTAGGCCCAACCTTACAAGACCATTTAACAAGAATATTGATCAGATGGAAGAAACATCGTTATGTTATTGCATCGAACATTGAAAAAATTTTCAGGCAAATACAAGTAATCCAAATATGCCAATGAAAGCCTATTGATTAAAAACAGTTACCTATGGAACAGCCCCTGCAACCTATCTGGCCACAAAACCTCTACAACAATTGGCCATAGACGAAGCATCGAAATATCCGATTGAGTCTAAACTCGCATTAAACGATTTATATGTGGATGATCCAATATCTGGGGCCAACACAATAACAGTGGCAAAAACTGCGCAGAGAGAGCTACAAGAACTTCTCTCACTAGGAGGTTTCAACCTCAGAAAATGGGCTAGCAACAATAAGACAATATTAGAAGAACTTCCAGAGAGCCTTATAGAAATTTCTCTACAAACGATAGAATTTGACGAGACAATAAAAACTCTAGGACTACTCTGGAACTCTGTAACAGATAAGTTTCAATTTAAAGTGTCTTTGCAGGGAACTAAACCAGCGATATCAAAACGAACAATTCTATCGGAAGGATCTAGGCTTTTTGATCCGCTGGGATGGTTAGCACCCGTGGTAGTTCTGGCGAAAATCTTGCTTCAAGATTTATGGGCATCTGGCGTAGGATGGGAGGAAAAACTTAATTCAAAATTTGAAGAGAGATGGTCAAACTACAAACTAGAACTACCACTAACCACAGCTAGAGAAAATTAGAATTAATCGATGGACACACTACACCAGCCAAGCAAAAATTGAATTACACGGTTTCTGTGACGCATCTAATCAAGCATATGCTGCAGTGCTATACAGCAAAGTAAATAATAAAATCGCACTAATTGCTGCTAAAACGAGGGTTGCACCGTTAAACCAGACAATATCGCTTCCAAGGTTAGCGCTAAACGCCCCACTGCTACTACAAAGGCTGCTTCAAGACGTCTTACAAGCGTTGGATATAAACAATAACATAAGCACATTTTGCTGGAGTGATTCTACAGCAGTACTAGGTTGGATAAAAGGAAAACCCCAAAATCATAAAACCTTTGTGGCAAACAGAATAACAGAAATTCAATCAAATACTAATCCTAGCCAATGGTATCACATAGCGTCCAATGAGAATCCTGCGGACTGTGCATCTCGATGATTAAACCCAGTCCAATTATTAACCCACATGATCTGGTGGGAAGGGCCAACTTGGCTAAAGGGTTTTAGCTATCCAATAACCAACATTGATAGTCAAGAGATGGAACAAGCCAGTAGCATGAAATGCAAGTCCATAAGAACATTAACAACAACAGTGGAAAACCGAGTGATTGAATTCACTCGGTTCTCGTCAATACAACGATTTGTTTACACTGTTGCATACTGTCTACGATTCCCATCTAATATAAGGCCAAATACCAGGAATGTTTCACATTTTATACCAGAAGAACTAAACATATCGTTAAGGGCCATAATCAGAATCGCCCAACGAGAAGCTTTTGAAACAGATTTAAAACGACTAAAATCAAATCAATAACGCCACTGGACACAACAAAATTGGAGAAGGAGCTGGAAATAATAAAAGGAAATCAACAACTGCCAACAAGGATAAATCACCATGATGTTCATCACTACACGGTTTTCTACTTAATCATTGGAATTTTGATCATGTGCATCGTCATTTGCTACTTCAAATTTAAACCTCAGTCAGTGCCACCACTTCCTCGACCAAATTCACCGTAAAGAATCCAACTGCAGCACAACCAATAAGTTTATTGCTGCCTGGGAGTATGGTCAACTCATGATTGAACAGTATAAAGTCATTTCCGGATCTGGTTTCGGTTGCACCGAGATTCTTGGTCGTTTTAATGTCTATGTTCTCGAACCCGTCGAAAATTTATGCTTCGACGGGTCGCATGAATATGTTTGCTTGTACAAAAGGAGCAATATGGTCAGTATAACACAATTACATTCCCCGACTTTCTTAGACTTCTTTACGATGACTTGTCAATGGCCTTCGAATTGTTGAATTTTCAATTTTTAGATTCCAACATAAATATTTTATTCTTCGATGGGTCGGATAATTATGTGTCGCACCAAAAATTTCCATCGGGTTAGTATTATATGCTGGCACACTTCGATTTACTTATACATCTTTAAGATGCCTCGACAATTGCCTTCGAACGGTTAAATTTACGATTTTTTATGATTCTAACAGGTCGCATAATTATGTTCGCCTCTACAAAAGATGCGATAGCAGTAATACACGAAGGCATACGATGGTCAATAATTCACTCGGTACTTATTGACTATGTATTATAAAGTTTTTTGTCAATTTGTCAGAAGCTTCACACTGCCAATAAATATGCCAATAGTACGTTGTTTATCTTATATTGCCGATTATCCGTGCTGTATAGGGTGATATAAGTGGTTCATTTTCTGCCTTTTCTTGTATTCGTTCGGTGCTCAAGATATCGTCCTAAATATAAGAGCTTATGCTAGAACTATTTTACGTATAATTAGAGTTCGCATATTATTCGTAAACAGGACTTGATCATTATTAGTCTAAAACATATAATTTAGTAATCGTTCTGTCTCTTCTAGGACCTATTTCTCAAAATCGCATAAATAATTGCGCCAATTTACCCAAATGTCCTACAAACATATAATTTAACCAGCATCTTATCTATAATTTGAAATCCATTTAGATAAAACACTTAGATATGACATACCAGTCAAAAACAAAGCCATACGAGATCAAGAAAGCAATTTATGCGATAATTTTCTTTAAAAACCTGATCATTATTGTATATACAAGTATACATGCACACACACACTCCCATCTTGTAATTGATTGAAGATCCAGAGCGTGAAACACAAAAATGAGTTGGCACAAAAACCGATCCAACAACAATCTGAAAACATGATTTTTGGTAATTTCTTGGATGTCGATTTCTTTAAGATCACAAAGCCGAGATACACCGCGCATCTTACCAGATTTTTGTGTTTCTTTTGTTTTTATTTTGAATTCTCTTTTTTTTTTTAATATTAAGTAGTTGAAGGTTTTTTTTGTGGTGTGTTATATTTAAGATGTAAGACATAAGAACGAAATGATATAAAAAAAAACTAAACAAGAAAAATGGAGGATCACACAGCCAACCAACCATTATTCAATGATGATGTTGATGAGATGTAGATTATGTTTTAATATTTTTTATTATGTATTCATTTTTTTTTGTAACTTTGATTTGTTGGGTTTGCCGATGACTTAACATCTTATGTATACTATAAAGCATAATAGACCACAATAAAAATTTATGAAAATTGATTGGTGATGGTTATGGTGGTGGCTCCAAATGATAGCCGAATGATAATGTACCAAAAATTATATTGTAGTATATTGTTGTGGCTCGTCATAAGGCGCGCCGCAATAAAATTGATATCGTTTTAATGGTTTTCATGTCGACAACATGACGATCATGTAAGTTTATGTTCAACGTGTTTTAAACTGATTTTCTTTTTTATTTCTAGGATGTGCTGGCATCGGAACAGTATTCATCCATTATTAAAAGCCTTTCGAAATTACCGAAAGATTTTAATATTGCCATTTATCCGGCACTCGTTACCATCATGCATAACAATGATGAGGCGAAGAAGAGTTTGAGTAAGGATTTTGATGTCGAGGTAAGTGACCGTTTTTTAATTTGTTTGCGTTGGGTGTGGATTTTTGTTTGGGTGTTTGTGTTTAAATTAAGTGTTAATTTTTATAGACAAAATTTCTAAGATGTATAATTTCCTTATTGAAAAATTTTGTAAGATTGAATTCGTTTTGATTTAAATCTGATCAAGCATTTTCAAAAAATACAAACTGAGCTTTCGAATTTAAATTATCGATAAAAAAACAGTTTTTAATTAGTTTATAATTATTTGAAATTTTTGCAAAATCAGGTCTCACCAAGTATGTCACCAATTATCTGTTTCGATACCATTTTAAAAGTTCATATTTAAGGCTGATGGGCTCGGAAAGCATTTAAAATAATATATGTATAGTATAATACTAGTGCGGAAATTGCCTCGTTTGAAAACGAGAGTACATACAAATTGTGGGTTTTAGTACTTTTAAAACTTTTGAAGGTGGTTTGCTGTTCAGTAGAACTATATCAGAGAATATACATAATAAGAAAAATCAAGCGCCAACATCAAAAAAACTGGAATAGCGCCATGCGGGCAATAATAGAAGTACACATTAAGCGACACAGAACGAAATAGTTTTTTATATTTACGAGAAAATAATCAAAGCCAAAAACAAACATTTATTTTCTTCGCTGTATACACAAAAAAAGAAAATATGTATTTTGTTTTGTGTTTTTTTGGTAATTTTAGTTTTGCATTGCATTTGCTTGCGTTAGGTTGTGTAGCATGTGCGTGCAGGCAGATAGGAGAAATGTGAATATAAAAATTGTTTTATAAGATGATAAAATATGTATGCAATTTTTTTCTAGAGTCATATGTACCTACAATTAATGTAAAAGTAGTGTTTCATGATTTGTTGGAAAAAAGTTTTCGTTATGTTAGCTGACGGGTTTTCTCACATAAACATAAAATTAAATTAATCAAATAAAATTATTTTGGATTTAAAATCTTTATACATTTGTTTACATTCTTAAAATCCCTAAACGATACGATTTAGCATATACAAAGTGAAAAAAGATCAATGCGCGATACGATTTTTCAACAATCAGCATTCAGATTAGTCCCAAATTGCATATTTTAAAATTGTCGTGTTGCGCTTTCACCATACTACCTGCAGCATGGAAGTTAGGAAGTATGCACAAAATGGTTACCATTTATGATTACAAGTTGCTTAATTGGAATAAAATTTAAAAAATTTATTATTGTATGTGGCATTCTATAGTAACACTTATAGTAGGAAGAGCGGGTATCTTGCGGTATTAATATATAATACCTGTTGTCCACATTTTACAACGTCTTTCTATGTTACTAATAAAATTTTAATAAAAAAAATGTTTGAACTTGGTACAACGGAAATACTAGAAACAAACAGCTTTTACGAGGGAGAGTGAATTGCGGGCAATTACCGCAATGTCCAAGTGGATAAATGTATTCGTTTGGAGATAAAACTGTATAAGATCGTGGATCATAAGAAATCTATAACTGTCTTTTCCACTATCGATGTAAGTTTTTATGCAACTAAGACAATAAATCATGTTTCGTAATAATTCCAAATAACATCTGGTAGAGTTAATTTGTTTTGAGGAACAAATTGCGATAAACTTTAGAAATTACAAGTTCTGATATGAATGAATGGTTTGAGAACGACTTGTAGGGTTGAAATTTAGAAATAAACTTATTAAATATTGAAATGGGTAGTTATTCTCTAACAGAAGAGCTACAGTCGATTTATAACGCTACGTGTCTTGTGAACACTAATAACAGCAACAATGTTGCAAAACCATCCCACAACACAACGACCACGAG
Source organism: Nephrotoma appendiculata (assembly GCA_947310385.1). Lineage (NCBI taxonomy): Eukaryota > Metazoa > Arthropoda > Insecta > Diptera > Tipulidae > Nephrotoma > Nephrotoma appendiculata. Next base: position 82,298,669 of record OX371224.1, on the reverse strand, counting down.
AACTACATATAGCAGAACAGTGAGTTCCAAGTTTTGCATATCCCAAATCCATTTAGTTAATTAGATCCAAAGGATCATTTATTATTATGTCCAATCTTATAACAGTTCTAACTCAGTACGTGTTAACGCCCGATAAAATCTATTCTGTGGTATAAGCATAGGTGCGATTTACTATGTTGGGGATGTTACGGATGAACTATTCTAAGGATAAATAGATTTTTACCTTGGTATTTCACTCATGGGATGAGTTACTATACTCATCAGTAATTTGAATATAAATTTCTGCTTATAGATCTCTGATTTGCGTAGTTGAAATATTTGAAGACACAGGCTATAAGGAGTACCGAATAGAGATCTCTTACGGTTATGCAATCGAAATTATCAGTCTTATGTTTTGTGATAGATTTTGCTGGCGAGAGCAATCCGGTTATTTAAAATTTGAACGACCGCTCGACGGCTTAGTGGTTGTAAATTAATAAATTTTAAGCGGTTTGAGTAAGGGGCAAGTTATAATTGTCCTCCCAAAGTTATCCCTCAGCACAAGAGCGTCGATTCCGTTTATGTGGACATTGTGATGAGGCCATCACACTTATTATAGGTCGATCAAGACCTAGGGTTCCTAGCCCAACGCCTAACCATCCAAGCATATAGTTCGCTTTATTGATGATATTATCGATCTGAACTTGCAAGTTTAAGTCTTTGTCACATGAAACACCCAAATCTGGAATGGACGAAACTTTACTAAAACAACAAATATTATACTATTTTCAAAAAATGCGCTTAAATAAATTTCATATCGTTCAATTCAGCACTTATAATAGGTCGAACAAGATTATGATTTTTAGATTTGCGCTTAACCAATCCAAACATCGAGTTCGCTCTATTGATGAAATAATCATCTTAATCCGAAAGCTTAATCCACTGTCACATGTAACCCAAATTTATAACGGATGAAACTCTGATAACAAGATCAATGTTAATGCAGTATTTTCGACAATATTCGAGAATATGTTAAGACAAACTGGCACTTTGAGACGTTTAGCTCGAGATCAATCTTTGTACACCATATACTAACGAAATTGAAATTTACCTTTCATACATTTTCATATCGTCTGCATCTGTATATATACCAGGTGAGTAAATATGAAACCGGAATATTTAGTAAAAAGTACACGTTCATCGTATGACAATGATTAAGAGTGTTTAATTCAAAGAATTGCCCATTATACAATTTTCCCATTTTTCTGGCCACACATTTTCGTACATTTTCGTAGGAAACGAAGTGCTCGTCAGCAAGCCCGTGCCTCATCGATGCAAATAAGTGATAGTCAAAAGGAGACAAGTCTGGCGAGTAACCTGCATGTGAAAGTATTTCCCAATTAAGTGCTTCCGATTACGTTCCTATGATGGGTTTGCTTTGTGTGATGGTGCATTATCATAAAGAAAAATCACTTTGTGTTGCCTTCTATCATATTCTGGTCATTTTTCACGCAAAGCTCGATTGAAGTTGATCATTTGTTGTTGGTAGCGTTCAGTATTGGCGGTTATAACCAGCTTTTAGCAGCTCAAACTACATCACACTATTCTGATCGTACCAAATATAGAGCATTGTCTTCCGTCCGAAGCGATTTGGCCTTGCAGTCAATGTCGATGGTGGTCCTAGATCTACCCAAGACATTTTGCCCTTTGGATTCTCAAAATAGATCCATTTTTCATCGCCAGTCACAACTCGATGGAGAAATGACTTTCTTTTGTATCTGGCGAGCAATATTTCGCAAGTGGGTTTTCTATTTTCCTGTTGCATTTCAATCAGTTTATGAGGAACCCATTTTCCCAGCTTTTAGATCTTTCACATGGCTTTTAAAAGTAAGCAGACGGCTTCTCGTGACACATCCATCTATTCTTCGATTTGTTTTTGCGTTTGAGCGTTATCCTCATCCAAGAATGCTTGCAATTTACTGTCTTCAAACTTTTTTGGTGGTCTTCCACATTCTTCGTTTTTTACGACAAAATCACCGCTTTTGAATTTATTACACCACTCATAGCAATATGATTTACCAAGAGCATGGTCACTGCTGTGACAAGCATTCGATGTGATTCTACAGCATTTTTCTTCAAACGATAACAAAAAATCAATTACCTCCGCAAATCGTAATATGTAGGCACAAAACTCGACATTTTTAGCACGTAAAAAACATGCGTTTCTATCTGGGACTAGTATATAGTTATGAATTGGATGTTGTTGATAGATGTGAAAAGGAAACAATGGTGCCAACTTGGTTTATCACTAGGATACATTGACCAATAAACTGCGCCTTATTGGTAAATTCCAGTTTCATATTTACACACTGGTAAATTGCCGAGTTCCTAATTATGCGTTCAACCTCGTTACTTAGGTGTACGTCAATTACGCATTCAACCTCGTTACTTAGGTGTACGTCAATTACGCGTTCAACATCGTTTAAGATACTATCAAATTAAAAAAAAAGAAAATTGAAACTGAAAGCAAGATTTGGAAAACTTTGTAAGTGGTTGAGCTAACTGCTAAAGCATTTTTTCAAGATAATTGAAGGCAAATCTTCAGAGTGGGATGAAAAACCATCCTTAAGTTATCTACCATGGTATCAATAATTGATATGATGGGAAATAAAATATGTCTGAAGCTGAGCATTGTTATTCATATACTTAAACTAGTCTTCGTCGTGCCCGGAAAAATTATTCAAAAACAATTGACTGAAAAAACCGCAAACAAGTAATTATTTTAGGATTATCGAAGAATAATCACCATACTTCTCGAAGAAAGGATAGCCGTGACATTTTTTCCTTTGAATTGGTGAAATGCTAAAGCCGCCTAGTGTCATTGATTATATCGTGTGGCATACTCGTAAGCAAGATGTAGCAATTTTGAATTTCATGGTACTTGTTTGACGCTGCCTCGAAAATAGATTTTTCTGATGTATAATTCCAAACCCGTATCTTAAATGTTAGTAATTGATCCTCAAACAGGAAATATCAATCGAATAAATGCGATCTAAAGAGAGTAAGACGGATATAAGATAAGTTCTGTATATTAAAACCCACTAAGAGGTCTGTCGTTCTCACATACATACATATACATATATACTCTTTGTTCAAATGGACAATCTTATTATGCAATGTATCCCAAAACTAGACCATTTTTCCCGATAGACGTGTGGCTGAAAACCATTAGTACCTGAACCCCGATGGATGTTCATTAGTTCAGACCAAACTGATATTTCTAAAATGTAAAAATAGTTTGGTTAGGACAACATTGGTCCAATTTAAAATGTAAAACAGTGATCATTTTATAGCAATGTTTATTGGTTGTTTGTCTCTATGGTCTTCAAAACCAAATTTTCTTAAACTTCTGAAATACGAGAATATTGGCCTTTTTGATTGGACTGTAGCTAACATTTTAATTTAGGTTAAACAATTTAATTATAAAATGATTTCTTGCAAGTTTTTTATAGTTTAATTTAATTTTATTGGAATGAAAGGAAGTACGGTAGGAAAATCCTTTTTTTAGAACTTAAAGTTATTTCTAAGCAATGCGGGTAACTAATGCTATCGTTTCTGGCTGCTACACTTAGGCCTCTAGACAAGTTTTTTGTTTATGAATCGCGCAAATTTCATCGGTTAAATTAATTGAAACTTAAACTTTCGATGAAGTTTTGTAACAGAAGTGCTATCCAGTTTCGATCTGACAAGATCGTGAAAAAATTCAATCATCTCATCAGGACATGGCGACTGAATATTACTACGTTATGATTACATTTTATGTTCTATATGTGTAGAACGATATATTTCATGTTACCCGAAGAAACACATATAAAATGGCCTTAGTAAGGGCCGATATTTCCGATATCGCTATGAATTAATTAATTAATTCAGTAAAATGAATGAAAATTTACTTGCACTGGAATCGAAACCAGTGTGAATGAGTTGAAAGTTTGTAAGAATAAATTTAGTGAGTTCACAAATAATTTTTCATTAACACTACATAGAGTTACGATTACACGGTTGTTCTACATATATAGAACACAAAATGTAATCATTTCGTAGTAATATTCAGTCGCCATGGCCTGATGAGATGATTGAATTTTTTCATGATCTATTTTTCAGTCATGATTTAACATGGTGTTACCATCATAAGGCCGTTTATATGACATTACAGATAGCAAAGAAGATAGCGGACTTAAGAAACTACAATTCTTAAACTTTTACCTTTACGCCAAATGTGTGAAAATAATAGTTATGTTCAGGACAACAATATAAAATCACATAGGTATTAAAAATGAATTAAACATTTTAGTATAAAGAGTATTTTGTTCTGTTAAATTCTTAAACTGAAGTACTTCCAAATGTTTAATTAATTTACAACATTATTAATATTTTTAAGTTTTAAAATTAATTTTGTGCAAATACATATTTTAAAAAACTTGAAGATCAAATTAGTATTTGAAACGTCGGTTAGAAATAAAAATATTATTTTAAAAAACATAACGACATCTTTACTAAATTTGAATTAAAAACGCTCAATAACTACATATTATATAATACTCGTATCTTAATAATATCTGATAATGTACTCGACGTATATCATGATTCACGGCACAAGAACATTTTTTTTTTATTTTAGATACAGAAAAGTTTGCTTTCATTCATCTTCATAGAAATTCTAAATTACAAAAACAAAAACACATTTCACATTTTCACAATTATACATATTACCACAGCTTGTTTTTTATATTCTCTACATATCGCAGTAAAAACGAAACGAAGATCGAGGAACCAAAATAAAAAAAAATATTTTTTTGTACGTATACAGCGGTAAAAGCAAATCTAGAATTTCTGCTTTGAAATATTTTTCATAAATAAAATAAACTATTTCATGCACTGTGTCGCTCAATGTGTAGTACCGAAAACTAATATATTGGGTGCGGCGCTAGCTTCGCACTGGCTTAGAAAAGTAATATTTCTTGGTTTTTCTTATATATTTCTTTTTTCTATGACTATATGTTGTACATGGTTTGAGCGAAGGTTGGTAGGACGCCAACATATTCGTGTTAAGCATTTGAGATAACTGAAGTCTTAGTTCAATTAAGTTGTATTCAAATTGATATAGATTTTCCACTTCTTGTCAACCAATGCCTCTATCCTATCCTCTAAAAAATTATATTGTCATGTGGTATTGGACGGATTTCTTCTTCGATCCATGTCGTATGACTATAATGCTGATGCGGTACCCACGGCTGACGTGGCAATTTGAGAGCATTTCTCTGTAAATCATTTATAAAATTTGAATCGTTTCTTGATAATTTACTGTAATGTTTTCGGCGATACACCTTTATTCAGATTAATGTTATATCGCAGAAAGTATAAATAAAAATTTAAAATTTTCATTTTTTTAATAAATATTTTTACTCATAAACTTTTACACTTTTGTAATGGTACATGGTGTAAATAAGGGGGGGGGGGAGGGTGGGGGACTTGGTACCTGGGGTTTTGTATATGTATAAGAATATTTCTAAGGGCTTATGGTGAATCTTATTCGATTTCCTATTTTTGTGATAACAAAAAATCGGTTTGCTAGAACGAAATGTACAAAAAATCTTATTGAAAAATCCGCCTAATCGTAAAAATTCGATTTTGGAAGTATCATAATAGGCATCCATAGATATTAAAAAATTTATTTAATTTTAAATTGAATTTTAGAAGATTTCAAACTATTTTTTTTACATAAGAATTAAGGCTAAAAGTTAAAAAAATATTTTTTTTTATCACAACTAGTTTATTTGTATAAATGGCTTCTAGCCCATTTGGAGTTCCAAAGTTTCTATTAAAATGAAACAAACCTCATCTTGACGTCACTTTAAAATTGCTTTTAGCTACGAATATTTTTAGCTAACTGAAAAGTTTTAGTTATTTTGAGTCTGCGTATAAGCGTATAAGCAGAGATGCCTCATTATTGACGTACACTTGTTTATTTTCGTTATGATTTTGTTCATTTTTTCGGGACCCTCTTTGAGACTAAGTGGCTGGGAATAATTTCTTCGTTTATGATAAATTGAATGTCACCGAGCCTTATTATAATATGCATTATTTTTAGTTAGTTTAATTCAAAGGTCCAGTTGACCTTTGCAATCGAAAATATTTCTGCGTATCGGATTTGACTTTCCGTTGACCACTGAAATCAATAGACGAATTGATTGTTAGCCCATCAAAATCGACAATTAATAATAATTTTAGACAAACAGTTTTATGTTTAACTGTCGCAATAGGCAAAATTCAGTAAATGTCGGCCTTTCGTCAGTCATTTAGAGGCCTATGGTTTTTCCGGACACAAGTCTAATTGGACTATCATTCCATCCAATTAAATTCTTTTTGTCTGTTTAAGAATTAGTGCATGGTACACTGTTATAATTTTTAATTTAGAAAATATTTAATGAAAATGAATGTAATGCCAAAACAAAAAATTGAGATAGAAAGAAACATGAGACAGATGTAGCATTCACACAATTTCTATTGAATAAGAAACAAGAGGATTTTAAAGTAATTTTACCAATTTCTTGCATTTTCAATTATTTAATTTGTAATATATAAATCAAATTAAAAGAAAAATAATGGGAGAAAATTAATTCAAATATATTTTAACGAAAATCGAAAAACTAAATTTGTTGACATTATCCGTCTCTTTTCAGAAAAATAAAAATAGTATTAAAAAATAAGTACAACAGCTTATACAAAGTTACAGCTCCGTCGTTTTAGCTCCCCATCCCAAAGATATTATAAAAGTGATAATTGAAATTATCTGGTCATTGTTTGGTTACTAATTTTCATCGTTTTTTCACTTCTCGATAAATAAATAATAAAAATTAAAAAAAAATCTCCGGTTGTACTTGTACCTCATTGCAAAAATATCCTACCATTTTCATCAAATTTCGTTAGGTCAGGATAAGTCAGGATAAATAAAAAAGAAATCATAACTGTATTATTTCAATAAAATCAGGTTCGTAGCTTATTTGGAAATATAATTTAAATTAACAACAAATCCAATTGGATCACATTGGACGGCAGTCCAAACGAGTGAAGCAAGCACCTAGTGTGCTGGAAGTCAAACTCGTATATATACAGCAAGTTTAGAACTTTTTCCCTTTGAGGCCGCCAGGGTCATGTTATATACCATTGGAAAGGTCTTAAAAAATAAACCCAAACATTGTATAAAAACATGAATTTCTACCAACATTGAGTGGAGATATGACCTTCTGAAATTTGCCACAAAAAATCAGTTTTTCAGGTATAACTGCCTCAAAAAGTGCCCCAATTATATTAGCGCTCGCTCTTGCGAGCAAGCTTATACAAAGACTTAGGCCGTCTGTCTGTTGGCACTATCACAGCAAAAACTATACACACCAGAGAGCTCAAAATTTGCTTACTTATAAATTTGATTATTAAATAAAAACTCGCAATTATTTAGAACTAAATCCATAGCAGAAATGTATTGTGTTTTGCTTAATTTCGTATTTGAATTTTTTTTGAATTTCTAACCATCTTTCATCTAAAAGTTGCAAAGCCAAAATACTGTCAATAATTGTAAATAAAGAAACTACGTCTAGAGATAAAATGATATAGCCACTTGGCAAAATAATATTTAAAATTTTTTCTTTTAAATCTAAAGAGTTTTTTATAAAAGTTGAAGATTTTCCAACCGTTTTATTCAAAATTTGTGAAAGAAAGGACGAAAGATTATATAACGTTTTTCCAATAGAACTTACAATGGGCCTAAAAGGTGTATTTAGTTTATGTATTTTAGGCAATCCATACATTTTTACTAAAACGCCATTATAACATCTTAGATGCTTTCCTTCACTTATTGTAATATTGTTATTTTTTTTGCCAAAAAGTGACCATTTTGTTCAATTTATTCTGAATAGAAGAATTAGTGTCTTTATTGATATCTCGATATGTATTATTATCTTTGAGTAAATCCAACATTTTATTCAGATAATCTCTTTGATTTACCAAAACAGTAGTATTACCTTTATCAGCTCTTGTAACTAAAATTTCAGGATGGTCTTTTAAAAATTGTTTTGTGGACAAAACATTTATTATTGTAAGTTTTCTGTTTTTGTGCTAATTATTTTATGTTTTTTTAACTTTTACTTAACATATTTTTAGTACCATACATACATTATATTACCTGATGATGAACATAAATTTTGTTCGAAACGTCGTAAAATAAAAATATAAATAAATAAAAAGGGCTATATACCAGAAAAGAGGTTTATTAAATAATTACTAAAGCCCGAAAAAATACTATGATTAGCAAATTATGATTGTAGACTTCAATACCAATTCAACGACACCTCAAACGTCCAAAACGTATGATTTTGACCAAAGTTATAACATTTGGAAATTATTTTTATGACGTCACCATATAATCTTGCTTTGGTATATACAGTGCTGTGCAAAAAAATTGTGCAAACATACTTTATTGCAAATTGGATTATTTTTTTGCTAAAATTACAAAACTTTTGAACGCAATTGGCTTATTGTTTCATTTTAAATACATGTATGACGTAATTTTTTGAAAAAAAAAAATACCTGCAATTTAGGAGAAAAACCCCGCCATTTGCTTTTATTACAGCGATATACGTCATCAACAAACTTTTTAAAGCTTAAATCGATCTGGGCACTTTCTTGCTACTTTTAGCTTCATTTTAGACCAACTATTTTCAATGGGATTTAAGTCTGGACTATACGGGGGCCAGCTCAACACATCGACACTTCTTTCTTCGAAGTACTTTTTTACCTTTAAATGAAGAGATAAGAAAAAAACAAATTTTTAACAAATTATTTATGTTTATCTGAAAGCCAATCTTTTTATCTACAATTCAAATTTAATAACTCACAACTTTGACGGTATGGCACGGAACGTTCTCCTGTTGAAAAATAAATTTGCAACTCTCGCCAAAAAGCTTTAAAACAGAAGGCTCAAATTCGTTGTGTAGGACCTGCAGATGAACAGCTGCTGTAATGCTGGAACTAAGGAAGCTCAATCGACCGGTTTCATTTCCACAAAAGCATTCCCAGACCATAATATCCATATTCCCAGACCATAATATCCTTCCTTTTTCGGTGGAAGTCTTAAAAGACATTCGTTGCCAAGCCTCTCGCCCGGTTTTCTTCTTACCAGAATTCTTCAATCTCCAACATACAGCTTGAGTTTTGATTCATCGAGGAAAATCGCATCATTCCACATCTCTGGAGTCCAAGAAACATGCTCCTTAGCCCATAGCAAAAGTTTTTTTTTCACTAGTAATGTGAACTCAGGCTTCTGGACTGGTTTACGTGCTCTCAAACCAGCTTTAACAAGTCTTTTTCTCACTAAGCTGGCTGAAATTTCTTTTTCTGTTGCTCGCTCAACATCCCGTCTTATGTCCGATGATGTTTTAAAACGGTTCCGACGACATTGTAATATTATGAAACGATCTTCCACTGGCGTTGTCTTTCTGGGCCTTCCAGAGCCTTTCTTTGTTTGTGTACTGCCCATCTCTCGTAATTTTTTAATATTCCACGCGACAGTACTTTTAGGAATGTTTAATCTTTCTGCTATTTTACGCGTGGTTAAATCAACATATTGCTTTTACACTGCTTACTAACTTTTCCCATTTTTTAAACTAAAATTGAACTTTATTCCTTATTTGACTAGGATCACTAACAGAATAACTTAATCTTACAAAATATGCACTATTTATACTCAAAAAAAAAATACAAGCAATAAAACATCTGCACCCTACTGTCGGCCAAGAACGGTAGGCGTAAAATAAAATAATTGCTTGACCAATTTTTTTGCACATCAGTTGCGGGGTTATACCGATGTAAAAAAAACACAAGGCGGTCAAACAAAATATATATTTTTTTTGTTTTTTATTGATTTATAGAAGATTTATCTTTATATAATATTAAAGATAGAACTTCTATAAATCAATAAAAAACAAAAAAAAAAATTTAAAAATAAGTGTTTTATTTCCATTACTTTATCTTCAATCACCGTATTTTGAATATTATGGCATTTTTCGGGGTTTTTCCCCTAAATTGCAGGTACATTTTTTTTTCATAAAATTACGTCATACATGTCTTTAAAATGAAACAATAAGCCAATTGCGTTCAAAAGTTTTGTAATTTTAGCAAAAAAATAATCCAATTTGCAATAAAAATGTTTGCCCAATTTTTTTTGCACAGCACTGTATGTTTGTTTTTTGTTTGTCCGTACTTCTTTCGTTTGATCTCATATTTTCAGGGTTTGTAGTACTTAAAAATCTAAGCAACGTTTGTTCTACAACTTTTTGATTTGGCCGCCATGTTGGCCGCGGCCGGCCTCTGAACGGCCATTTTTGGTCATTTTGGTCATGTCCACAGCGCTGAACCTATTTGACATACTCTGGACATATGCACATCGTTGGAAAGTTATTGACCCTAGCTATCAAATAGCATATAAAAATATTTCAAAAAATTAGAGTGGAGGGTCATTTTGGCCAAAAAACTGAAAAATGTCAAATCGGCCGGCCACATTCGGCTAAATTGCTAAAAAATTAGCCCATGACTTTTGGTTCATATTTTCAAGATTATTAGCCACAAACCTCACCTACAATATGACATCAATCGTTTGTACCAGAAAACTCGTATATTTTAGATATTGACTTCCATAACTTAAAAGCCACCCTAATTTTTTGCAAAATTTCATTTTTTGGCTCAAATATACCCTAATATCGGTCCGTTGCGGTTCATAATGATAGTGAATCAACGTATTACAATGAAACAAATATAAATACATCATATTATTATCATTGCTAAGAGAATTTTTACAAGTGACCGTTTTTTCATAACAAAAAAATTCCCGTTTAACTGACTTCAATTCATTTTCAATTTACCGTGCTAAAATCTTTGATATTGTTACGATTTTGCCTTGTCACTCAAGGTTCGAATCACTGGATTGTGAATAAATACAACTGCTTCAAATTTGAACTCACACAATTTATTTACACAACACAAAATTCACAATTAATTATTATAATTATAACACACTTTTTAATTATCACTTTAATAATCGCTTTAATAATCACTTTAATAATCTTTCTATTTAACCTTCACTGTATCACGTTTAAAATAAGACTCAGCCACGTCAACGCGCGCCTTTATATACCAAAATGTTTGTTTCTAGAATAATCCTAAATGCGCATCGAGTAAATATGTTTATTATAGAAATGACGCCTAAATGTTGAGTATAAATCATAAATGCAATTGAACAATTAATGAAATTAACTTATTCTATTCTAATCTAGGTGTCAGCGTATTAATATCAAATAAAAAACCTCTTAACGAGGTAAATGTTCGAGTGACGAAAGCCGAATTCAATTCACAAAATTTCTGATATCAAATTTGTGCCGAAAAAAACAATTGCATTCGATTTGTCAACGATTTTTCGGAATGTTAGTGCATTCGGCGCGTTTGTCTACATTTTTCTTTCTAGCTGTCAAAAACAACAACTTGTGAACGATTTTTCGGAATGTTCACCAATAACGCGCCGAATGCACTAACATTCCGAAAAATTGTGACAAATCGAATGATAATGTTTTTTTCGGCACAAATTTGATTTATCAGAAATTTTGTGAATTGAATTCGGCTTTCGTCATTCGAACATTTACCTCGTTAAGAGGTTTTTTATTTGATATACCATTTACATAACAATACAACCTTTTCCAAATAATTGTTTCTAAATTAGAAGACATAAACTCAATTTTTATTTGTTTCTTTATCTTGGCAACAATTTAGTGCAAAACGTTAATGAGAATAATATGCGGGGGAACGCACTGTATGAAATATTTTATGCTGGATAATAATACTATTACAAATCAAATGATTGGAATCGTTTGATAATCGGTCATTGAGAATTTAAACCACTAGTTGTTTTGTTTGGTCATCCTTACGAAATGATTTATTGCGAAAGTCCGTTCAAAATTTTTCATGGTTACTATTTGAAACGTAAAATTTGAAAAATCTTTATCCCAAATAGAACTGTTGGGACGAACAGAATCATGTAATTTTATTATATTTTTAAATTTTCAAAAATATATAAAAAATGCTCCACCATAATATGTAAGGGAAAAATTTTATCATTACCTAAATTTAACCTATAAATTATCAAAAAAAAAAAAAAAAGTAGTGAAAAATCTTTTTTGACAATGAATTATATATCCTTAAAATTACTAATAAATTAAATAATAATTTTGGGATAGGCAGAACCATGTTATTTCATTTCTATATTTAATTTTCGAAAATAAATAAAAATTGCTCTGCTATAAAATTTATAATCTACAAAATAACATGTGCAATCGCGCATTAAATTATTTTAAAAAAAAAAAAATTTCTCTCTCACACAAGAATTTAACAAATTTCTTTATCTAATATAATTTTTTTGACTAGAATCAATTTTTACACTTATTGAAACAAAAAATTTTATTATTTCAAATGAACTTTATTAAACCAAATATGTGCCATTTTGATCGATAACCGTTTGCCATATTTCTGGTAGAGCCATGATCCCATCACTGTAGCACTTCTGTGGTTTTGAGGCGAAAATTCGAGACAACTAATTTTCGTAGGCCTCTTTTGGATCTATTGTAAAACCATTAAGATGGTTCTGCATGGACCGAAACAAATGGTAGTTCGATGGTGCAATGTCAGGACTATATGTTGGCTGCATCAAAACTTCCCAGCCAATCTCAGTTTCTGCCGGGTCATCAGTGATGTGTGTGGTCATCATGATACAACACAACGCCCTTTCTGCTGATCAATTCTGTTTTAACTGAATTGCTTGTCTTAAACGCGTTATTTGCTGACAGTAAAGGCGTTAAACCTGGCTTTGATACCGTTTTGAAAGCTTCACCTTGGTTCGTCCATGTTTCGCAGATAGAAATCCAGTCCAATTAATTTTTAACTGGTAATTCAAATGGTATGCCCAAACGTCAAGCTTCTTTTTGTATCCAACCATTTTCAAATGGTTTAAAACTGCATGGCTGCTTATATGCTGATGTTCTTCAATTTTCTGCATGATTTCATCGACTTTTCCAGTGGTTGGTCGACCAGAGCGAGGTGCATCTTAGACATTCATATTTCCAGAACGAAAGCGCGCGAACCATTTCTTTGCTGCTGATTTTGATAAAGCAACTTCTCCATAAATAGCATACAAATTTTTTCGCAAGCCTGAGCCGTGTTTTTACCTTTGTCGTAATAAAATTCTAGAAGATATCGATTTTTATCATTATTTATCTCCTTGTTTAATTATCTCCTTTGTTTGTCCAAAACTTTTTATTCACTTCACCAATTTTAATCTTTTGTATGTCAAAGTGCAAGTTAAAATGTCACCTTTCAAACACACATAAGAATTGCCCGACACGTCTGACCAATGGTTACTGAGATATATGAATGTAAAGCCATCTACCGGGAAAAAGGTCACGAATTTTTTTCCCTACCTATTATATATTTTATTAATTAATTTATTTTTCGTGCGATACGATATCCGTCACCTAACAATAGCTGTCAGATTTGACAATTGAATTTTGTCGTAAAATCCACAAACTCGGATTTTTATTTCATAATAGTATAATATCTGTGCTGATCGTATTTTTATAGTTACATAATATGAATAACCGATGCCGGACGGATTTTACGATGTCGGATAAATTTCATAATAGGCCTTCAGATAACCACCATATTTAGATCGATGTAAGACTTACAACTTGGCAACGGTAGAAAATAGGCGCGGATTGTTGTTAAAAGTACATTTACTGGTAATCTTCTTCTAGGCCAAATCAACGTACCGAACTAGTAAAACTGATGTTGAAGAGTTTCGATAAAATAAACTATTTGTTTGATTTTTGCTTACCTATTGATAATTTTAAAATTAGGTTCAGACAATTTTATGTCCCCCTGTGATTTATTATTGGTATTATTATTTTTATATTATTTAATTTTCAAATCCAAAGTGTATGTGAAGTTGGTTCAAATTTCTACCGAAAATAAAGCGATGGCAACACTAAAATGATGATTTCTATAATATTTAATCCTTTGAGTGCCAAAGAGCACGATCGCACGTGCGATCGTGGTTTTGCTCCCGCACGAACTAACACGATCTCTATTTCATACATGTCGATATATTACAAAAATTTGTTTCATATTTTTATTACTAAGATCTCCGAATATAAAGAATTTTAAAGCAAATTTTCATCCCAAACGGAAATATTCACCGATTGCAAGAATACGCGCCCAGAGTTCGTATTTACGTACTATTAGTCAGCTGGCATTTATGTTTGCTGGACCAGTGGCACTATTCTGGTAATTGCCTGGGAATAGGGAATTGGGGAAAGATTTTATATGTAATTTCTATTTAAAATGTTTTTTTCCGGCCTACTTGAGGAAAAAAATTTTATGTAAATATTTATAAATTGGGAATAATTTTTCCATATCTAAATTGGTAGGGAAAATTATTCCCAATTTAACTTTGTTTTCAAAAAAATTAACACTAGCTTTTTACCTCAGTATGCCAGAAAAAAACATTTTAAATACAAATCACATATAGAATCTTTCCCCATTTCCCTATTCCCAGGGAATTGCCAGAATAGTGCCACTGGTGCATTTATTTTCGCTGGACTTATGCCTAAATTTATTAATATTTTTGTTTATTGATAGATTACCACGGATAGGGTATAATATTGAGAACAAGCACTTGAGTTGGAATTTTACTTGACTATTTTACTTTAAAATTTCTGCTATCAGAGTAGTTTACAAGAAATAGAAAAATTACAAAGTCAAAATTTAAACGTTTACTGCATTGGTGTCCGGTGTCCAGAATATTTCAGACTACTGACGTGAAATAATTACTAAAAAAATCCTAAGTAAAAATTGCGTGTGGTTATACACGAAAAACAAACATTTAGGCGTAAATAATTTTTTAAAAATGTTTAGAAAATTCCACCATAAAGTAAACATATTGTAAATTTTCAATACGTATATCTCCAAATTCTACCGTACCAATATGTTTAAAATACCATTAATTATAATCAATTAATAATGTGATATAAAAACATTATGCTATATATCGTAACAAGATAAACTTAAAATTAAATTGAAGTTTGTTGAATTTTTAGATTTCATAGATACACTAGACAAAATGTATGCCAATGTCCATGTTAATTTTCAGAATTTTGTCATAGTTCTGGCATGGGCAAATATGGCCCCGAAACGTGTGAGTTATAATTTACAGTATTTTTGCCATTCAAACGATTACTAATCGAGATCGAGATTTTGCCCGGTTCTCATCGATCCCGTTATGTTTTCCAGAAAGATATATCAAATGTGAATGTCCATGTTAATTTTCAGAATTTTGGCATAGTTCTGGCATGGGCAAATATGGCCCCGAAACGTGTGAGTTATAATTTACAGTATTTTTGCCATTCAAACGATTACTAATCGAGATCGAGATTTTGCCCGGTTCTCATCGATCCCGTTATGTTTTCCAGAAAGATATAACAAATGTGAATGTCCATGTTAATTTTCAGAATTTTGTCATGTGTAAAAATATTTTTCTTTTGTACCGAGAAAGCAAACTCATGCAGATGTCAACTCTTCGATTTTTGCTTTTTTCGGTCGGTTTATGTGGAATCCTTTTTCGTTCCTTTTGCATTTTTCCCATTGCATGCGATTGAACTGATATTGCAGTTTGACACGGATTTTTATCCAGAAAAACTAGAAGTTCTTCGTCTTCAAATTGTTTTACTCCACCTGGACATGTATAGTCCTCAAGACTAAAATTAGAGTATGCTTTCTCGGTACAAAAGAAAGAATTTTTTACACAAAATGCAGAAAACTATGGGTTGATCCAGCCCAGTTATCAGCATCAGTTGCAAAAATGAATATCCATACCAAGAAAATGTTACTGTGAGACTGGTGGAATTGTAAAATAGTCATTTACTACGAGATTCTGGAAAACTCTGAACGTTACCAGTTCAATTGATCGAATCAAGTGATGATCTGGAGGAAAAAAGATCATTTACGGGCCAAGGAAGGTGAATGCGATATTGCTGCATGAAAATGCTCGTCCACATGCCGCAAAATCAACCCAGAAACTCATCTGCTCTTGGCTTCCTCTGACTACCACTTATTCACGATGTCAAAATATTTGAAAAACCACCGGTTCACAAATTTAAAATGCGCAAAAATGGCTCGATGACTATTTTGCTTCGAAACCACCAACTTTATATCGCGAATTCATTCAATATCTAAATGATAAATGGCAAAAGACTTTTTTTTTTTGAATTTTTGACTCAAAAAATAGACCAATGTACGGAACAATAACTTAAAAATAGAAAAAGGCAAAAAACTTTAGATAGTAATATCGAATATTTCGATAATTAATCTTTGTAACACTAACAATTACATTTTCAATAAAGCTGAATTTAAACAAAAAAAGCAGAGTTTTTACTCGCACACCTAATATAAAATCTTTGATAAGAACCGGGCAAAATCTCGATTAGTACTCATTTGAATTTCAAAACTACTGTAAATTATAACTCACACGTTTCGAGGCCATATTTGCCCATGCCAGCACTATGACAAAATTCTGAAAATTAACATGGACATTGGCATTTGATATATCTTTCTACAATGTTCAATCTGTTGTTAGTTCTTATTTGGAAAAGGAGTGTAAATTCTATCTAAATTAATATCGTATATCATATCTGAGTGAACTTTTACTTCAGTTCTTCTCTTTCACCATCACCATATTTTATTTCCCCATTTGTAATTAGATGGTGGTTGATGATTCAATAAAATTATTATGTTGGTAAAAACTAAAGTTGATGGTGGATGGCCAAAAAATTAAATTTATATTTTATATGGCTAACCGAAAAATATAATGGAATTGATGAGTACTTGGCAAAATTTGCACCAAAGTTTAGTTGTAGATGGTTTTTATGTTCAAATTAATTTAAATTTTTTAATTCATTTGTATCAGCTAATTTCCATATTTTTTAAAATAAGAGTTTCCCTAAAATATCTTCTCGCCTAAATGTTCGCTTTTAAGACTACTCTCACTAACACTAGTATACATAGGATTTCGTTAGGAAATATTTCACGGCTGTGTGTAGGAGTGTGAAATTTTTCCTAAACCTTTCCTAAAAAATTTTTACACTTAGGATTGATTTAGTAAATATTTCACGCGCATTTCAGACTGATTATTCCACATGTTGTATTCTCAACACTATGGTCTGTTACTGGTCTATAAACATCAAGTAGCTTTGTTGATTTTAGACACGTTTATAGTTTTCCGCTTAGACCGATAATCGAGTAAAAAATACAAATCAATTTTTTTAAGTAAATTGTTTGGAATTCAATTTTTATCGTAGTGAACGATTTACTCGATTATTGAAATACATACAGCTTTAAAAGTATATGAACCAAAAAACTTTAAGATTATTTTTACAGCTCCGATGGTTTTAGAAGTGGATACGGACCAAAACTGGGAGGTACCAGCCCTTCTAGAAACGTTTTAAATTTATGGTTTGATATTCTAACAAATTGCCGGATAAAACAGGTCCATTAATACAGTCCTTCCGGTTATAGGAAAGGAATTTATCGTGTAAAGCGGTTTAACCGAGCAACCATTCATCCTGCCGCTATAGTTTCTGCTCGAGAAATCTAATATCGAGAATCTCGAGAAAATTTTCAAATTTTTTACTATCAAAATCTCGAGAAATAAAAATTGTAAATTTTCGAGATTCCCATTTCACGAGATATAATCGAGACTCTCGAGAAATAATATTTTTAAACTGCGTGCGGCACCTAATGTCAATATTTTTTTTATTTAAGAATTAAAATAAAAATTACAAAAATTTTGTTTCTAATGATCAATATGAGATTTCACTTAAAACATTAAAATGTTTTTATTGTAAAATTCTCTTTTGTATATATGGTTGAACTAGCCTAACAATTTTCACTCGTCTATCAGTTGTCATTTGTCAATAAATTTTACATGCACACAAATCTTTTCGATAAAATCAAACAAATAATTTATTTTTACAAAGAAAATTAAAAGAATTTTCTACTTGCGCAGTTTCTGAACCGACAACCAAAGAAATTAAACGCATCGGCGAATATTTTACAACTTCTGATAAAAGTCTCACACTGGCAAGAATTGTTGCTAAATTTGCTGCGCAGGATGGAATTTCAATTAATGCAATAAGTAAAAGAAAAGTTCATTTATCCGAAAAAGTTTACAATTACAAGGTTTTTCATTGCCGAAAAATCCAAGAGATGTTTTGAATTTAATATTTAAATTTCAAAAATCAAATTATTTCCAAGATCAAATAAAAAATTTAGTATACCTATTGATGAATGGACGAGTTTCCGTAATTGTCGTTATTTAAATGTGCATTTATATTTTTCCGATGGATCGACAGAAAATTTAGGTTTGATGAGAATAGAAGGTTCATGCCCTGCTGATAAGGTCATAGAAATGGTTAACAGTGGTTAGAATTATTCAAAAACTCTCCGGTTCGAAATAGTATTCTCCAAAGTAATATGAAAGAAATGATTTCTAACGCGCACGAATTACAATTGTTGTCAGATTGTAAGACCCGATTGAAAACAATCGAAAGTATGACTGAACGTTTTTTAAAACTTAAACCAGCTATTTTAAAAACGTTAAGTGATCTCAATCTTGGGCGTCTATGTGATCACAAAACTGATGATGTCGTGGCCTCTAATATATTTAATAGTCTAACACCAGTTAAAAAATCTATAGAGGCATTAAGCCGTCAAGATACGTCATTACTCTCTGCGGAAGGCATTTTAAAATTTTTGTTCAAATCTCTTCGGACAAATAATTCCGAGATAAGTCGAAAATTATTAAGTGAAATTAAAAACCAGATTTTTAAAAGAAATCATCAACGTCTCAGGATGATTTTATTTCTTTAGAACAACATTTGGAGGAGGGCATTCGGGAATGTACACAATTGCCAACAAAAATTTACTTCCGCACTTTTTCTACGGAAATGATGGTTTATGAACTAACTGGTAAAATAACTAGTAATCTCGAAGACTTAAAGAATACTTTATTGTTAATTAAACCCACCCCTCCGGCAATTTTTGTAGTGAGCGAAGAGTACATTTTTGAACTTTTATCAACTGTGTTTTTTATTATTGTAAATTTGAAAAGAATTTAGTTATATTATAAAGTGATATTAATTACAATCCTTGAATTATTTAAGTATTTATTGTTTTTTAATAAAGAAATTATTATTAGAATTAATTGATTGTTAAAATATTTATCACTTCTCGAGGGTAGAATTAATATTCCAATATTCTCGAGAATCTCAAGAAAATTTTTTGGAATTCTCGAGAATTAAAATTTATGGAAAATTCGAACGAAAGAAGTTCGAGAAAACAGAAACTCTACCCACCCGCGATACATTGCAAATTAGATTCTGAATTAGTTGTTCTGGTTTACTTTACTCCCACCAGATCCATAAAATTTGATATAAACAGAATCGTTTCGAGTAGGATGTGGTATTATACCAAGTACAATAGTTTTTCGAACCGTAATTTGAACTCGCGATAACCTTCATTCTCTTCTGCATAAAAATTCCGAACACTGTTCTGTTACCTAATATAAAAATAATTATCCTAAGATGCCTGTTTTCGCATAGGTCTTGAATTGCTATAGTGGCATAGGTCTTGAATTGCTATTGTCAGTCACAATAGTTTCTGGGACTCCAAACATGAAAAATATACTATTCTCGAGACATTTATTAACCTCCTCGACGGTTGCCTCACGCACGGCTCGGGTTAGAACAAATTTTGAAAAATGATCAACAGCTATTAAAATTCATGGTTTTCCCATTACGGATCCTTGGATATGGTCCAAGAAAATCTAGGTATATTCTTTGCCACGGTCGAAATGTAGCAACTCACGGTATTTCACTTAACCATTTGGTTCATGATATCGGATCTTTATTTCATGTGACAGCTCGAGAACATTATTGTATTTTGATGGAGCGAAACCCTAGGTGTACGTGGAATGAATTAAAAGATTTGGTAGGGTTAGGGTTTTTCATCGTTTTCAAGATGGCCGAACAGATAATGATATTAAAAATACTCTGGAATATCGAAGACAAAAGAATAAAGAACCATTTGTTGATTTTTATTATAATATCTTAAGCTTAGCGCTTCCTTTAAGAACCGCACTAACTGAACTCGAACTCATAGATATTTTAAGAAAAAACATGCGTCCTGGACTAAGAGTTGCAGTGGCGGGAGAAATATTTCCCTCTGTCTCGTCTATGGTGAATAGGTGCGTGGCAATTGAGGAGACGTGGAAAAATATGAATTACAATCCGGAGATTGCTATGGGGCCTGGTTTCTCCCGTAATATTTATGAAATAGCCCCAACATCGAACAATTCCACTCCCCAGTTGAACTACAGTCAATCAGCACAAAATAGTTCGAACATGCTTTAAACTTTCACATCAACTGAAGGAAATTCAAGTGCTAACCAAAAATTTCCTACAGCCCAACATGCTAGTTATACACCCTACTTGCAATCTCCAGTACGCTGTTCGAATTGTGGTAAACATTTGTTTCACCACTTGCCATACTACCCTAATTGCTATTGGAAGACGGAAAACTCGCAAATGGGAATGAGAAATTCTGGGAACCCTCATTTCCATCTGCAAACTCTGATGCCTCCCAGACGGAATACCGAGGACGTAGTGGCGAATACCCGATTTTTATAGCCTGGTCAAACGCAAGTAAACTTTTCACATACAGTTACTCCAAATTTTGCCTTTTACCGTAAATTTGACAGTTCAAAGAAACATAAATCAAGATCAATTCATTATTTTCGTACCAAGAGATTACTACATACGAAATTAACTAAAGCCACGTTCGCTTCGGTTTTAAACTCAGAAGATCCTATCGACAATCGTCCGTATGCCATAGTTAACATTGCGGGTACAAATATCTCAGGCCTTCTCGATAGTGGCGCTACGATTAGTGCGCTAGAAAAAAACGGCGTTGAATTTGTTGAGAAACATAACCTTCCGCTCTATCATCTAGTTGCCTCGGTTCAAACAGCGAATGGTGCAAAACAATCGGTCCTTGGTTACGTTTACGTCCCAATAACTTATAATGGAAAGTCTCTAAACATGCAATTCTTTGTCATTCCTGAATTGCATCAAGATCTGTATCTGGGGTATGATTTCTGGACGTGTTTTGGAATTAAACCCACGATGATAGAAGAAGTAATTGAGCTTTCTATAAACCAGAACTCTACGGATAATCCTTCTACTATAACTTCTAAACATCACATTTTAAGTTCGGATCAGACTGTAAAACTACAGCAAATAGTTGATATATTCTCGAGCTCACAGAAACTAGGTCTTGGTAGAACATCTTTGGCAATGCATAAAATAGATACCGGGGATGCCTCGCCAATCAAGCAACGATTCTTTTCGGTCTCGCCTGCTTGACTAGAGTCTTAAAGCGAACCCTTTGCCCCTAATTGACGGTTTGCTAAGTCGGCTGAAACGAACACAGTTTATGTCCAGTATTGACTTAAAGGATGCGTTCTGGCAGATCCCCTTAGACCCCGAGTCAATGGAGAAAACTGCTTTCACCGTGCCAGGACGCCAGCTATACCATTTTACTGTAATGCCATTTGGACTCTGCAATGCGCCTCAAAAATTATGCCGTTTGATGCACAGAGTGATCCCTCATCACCTACATGATAGGGCTTTCGTATACCTCGATGATTTGCTCATTACATCCTCCACATTCGGTGAGCACTTGTCTCTGCTAGCCGACGTAGCATCTCGATTAGCAGCAGCAGGTCTCACAATTAACGTGGAAAAAAGTAAATTTTTACTGAGAGAGATCGATTGTCTCGCCAAATCCGGAAAAGGTAAGAGCCATTGCAGAGTACCTGGTACGAAAAACAGTTCGTCGCTGAGGAGATTTTTAGGTATCTGTGATTGGTACATACGGTTTATAGACCAGTTCACGTCGCTTTTTGCTCCCTTGACGAACATGCTTAAAAAGAACCAAAAATTTATTTGGTTCGAACAATCACAACTGACGTTTGAAAAACTTAAACTTGCTCTTACTACTGCACCTGTCTTGAATACTGCTGATTTTAACAAACACTTCTTCGTTCAGTGCGATGCCAGCTCCACGGGAGTAGGTGCTGTATTATTTCAAAAAACTGATGATGGGCAAGACAAGCCAATAGAATACATGTCGTATAAACTTAACTCCACTCAACGACATTACAGCGTGACAGAGTTGGAATGCTTAGCCGCTGTCTTGGCCATTAAGAAGTTCCGATGTTATGTAGAAGGGCTTCCTTTCACGGTAATTACAGATCAAGCTAGCCTCACCTGGTTAATGTCGCAAACGAATTTAACAGGGAGATTAGCGCGATGGAGCCTTAAGTTACAAGATTTTGATTTCGGCATTGAGTATCGAAAAGGAACCCAAAACTGTGTACCGGATGCATTATCTCGAATGTTCATGGACGAATTAAGCAAGACATTAAAAGTAAGTAAAACAATTCATTATTTGGACGACCAATACCCTTTTCGAATTGATTTAAATTCCAATTGTTTTCAAAGCGCAGAATACCTGTCATAACTTCAGCACGTCAACTCTGCCTCAACTAAATCAAATTTAAAGGTAATTAATGGTAAGCTCTATATACACAAATTACCTTTAAATGTCGATGAACCATTAGATATACCTGATTGGAAGTTGATAATTCCCGAACCTCTTCGGTTTGATTTAACAAAATCGGCATACTCTCCTCATACAGCCGCACATTTAGGAAGTCATAAAACATTTGACATGTTGAAACGCTATTTTTTGGCTATTCGTCGTTTTATTGTTTCGTGCGATACATGTAAATGTATTAAAGCTCCAAACTATATCTTACGACCCCCTCCCTCTTGCTTCCCTCCCTGCTACATTTCGACCGTGGCAAAGAATATACCTAGATTTTCTTGGACCATAAGGTACTTATATTTAATGATTTTATTATTATATTAATATTAACATTAGTTTATTAGTTCAACTACTTATTTAATGTGATTGAAATGAACATGTATGTATCCAATCTTATGAGGCTAAAGTATTTTTTTACCAAGCCACGTTTTTCGTGCTAATTTGAGTAAAACGTCAACCATTAGATCACGAAACACTTTATAATTAAAATTGTAGTAAATATTATTTAACCCATTCCCGCAAATGACGGCTATAGCCGTCAAATTTTTGTTGATATAATTATATGCAAATGACGACTATAGCCGTCCTGCATATTTTAATTAACGGACAATTTTTTATTTTCCATTTTTCGGTTATCGATTATGATGGGATTGGGTATGTTGGATTGAAATGGGATTCTTAAATGATTTTTGGAAGAAGTTCTGGAATTAGGCCATCTGGGACGGAACTCAGTAGTTTCTTAACCGATTGTGATGGGATTGGGTATGCTGGATGGAAATGGGATTCTTAAATGATTTTTGGAAGAAGTTCTGGAATATGACCTGATAGGACAGAAATTGGGCATTGTGGATGAAATGATATTATGAAATAATTTTTAGAAAAAGTTCTGGAATGTGGCCATTGGATTATGCGCTCTTATATTGCAAGTAGCTCAAAAATGTAAATTGTCGCTTGGTTTTGAAGGTTCTGAACATCTCATGATCTTAGAAGACATTATATTCCATGTTCCCTTGAATAGTTTTCGAGGTCGTTGTTGATAAGAATAATATAAATTTATCAAAGCCCTTTGTGTAGGGTTCATAACGTGATTTTTTGTGAGAGTAAGTAGTTGACCTGCCGCTCAACCCACTAATCCCATGAGTGGAGTACGTACTGGTGATAGATGTTAAGGCATTTTGCTTTACTAGAAACATGTTAGCATCACGAGCCGCTTGCTGTAAGAAAACCGGCTGCTTATTATCAAGTTCCACCCTAGTTTAAATTACCGTGTTTCGTGGCGATATTCCAGAATTTTTTAAACAGAATTCCTTTTCCATACCCATTCTCATGACCGAATCCAGTCCAGGGTGGCTATATTCCAGAACTTCTTCCAAAAATCATTTAAATATTACGGACAAAGCCGTAACTACTATGGCTGTAAATCTAAAAATCTGAAATGGACGAACATATATAAATAATATATGACACGTTAAAAACACCCAGTCGCAACTTTTGTACTGGTTACCACCAGAAATCGAGCCCGGAACCCCCGAGTCAGAGCAATTACACTACTTACTTAGCTAACGAGGGCGACTTTAAGAATCCCATTCCAATCCAACATACCCAATCCCATCGTAGTCAGTTAAGAATTAAATGAGTTTCGTCCCAGATGGCCTAATTCCAGAACTTCTTCCAAAAATCATTTAAGAATCCCATTTCCATCCAACATACCCAATCCCATTATAATTGGTTAAGAAACTACTGAGTTCCGTCCCAGATGGCCATATTCCAGAACTAATTCCAAAAATCATTTAATAACCCCATTTCCATCCGGCATACCCAATCCCATCATAATCGGTTAAAAATTGAACGAGTTCCGTCCCAGATGGCCATATTCCAGAATTTCTTCCCAAAATCATTTTAGAATCCCATTTCCATCCAACATACCCAATCCCATCATAATCGATAACCGAAAAATGGAAAATAAAAAATTGTCCGTTAATTAAAATATGCAAGGACGGCTATAGCCGTCATTTGTCTCTGAAGGCGGAAATATATCGAATTTTTTATCATGAAAAATCGCCCAAAAAACAATTGATATGTTACCTGGAATGTTTCATCTTTTTTTCTTAGATGTATTACTGAATAATTAACAAATAAATGCATTAGAACACTTCGTAAGAATGATGTTCCTTTTTTATTAATTAAAATATGCAGGATGGCTATAGCCGTCATTTGCTCTGCAGAAAAAAATGATGTGATGAGCAAATGACGGCTATAGCCGTCGAGAGTTGTCATGGAAAAAACTGTGAGAAAATGTGATAATTTTCACTTCCAAACATATGAAGAATGCTCAATTTCATATGGCAGTCATAATCAATTGAAAAAAAGTGTGTTTCTGAACACGGTCATCGATATAAAAGTGTACGGGAATGGGTTAAAGTAGGATATCACTTAAAAACAGATTTATTTATAATTTGATTAAACTTATTTAAATTAACTTAAACAATAATTCAAGAAAAAAAACTAATTTTTAATTACCAACTATTAACTTCGTAATTCTTCATTTCTTTTTTTTTATGACCACCCCATTTATTAATTTATTGGGTTGTTTTTTTTAAACGAAGGTTACTCGACCAAATTCTATTATAAACTCCCCGGTCTATTTTCTTTTTTGCTTCCTCCTCTGTTTTGTCTATTCGTTTATGGTTATCAACCGATTTATATAAAAAAAATATAATTTCGTCGCTTTTAAAAACAGAGGTCTCAATAAGAAAACTAAAACCATAAAATATGTTCCACTACAGTCCGTTTCAATGTATTCCGGACTCGTTGTTTTGGTTTTTTTTTTTATAACAAAACTCCATGGCACGAATATAATTTCGTTACAGTTGTGAATGAGTGTGTGTCGAATGAACTAATCGCTTAATTAATCGTAGTGAATTTAGTTTCAAAAAACAATTTTAATATTTGTTAATTACAGTTAATCGAGGAATACAAGAAATCGGACATGGCCAAGAAGAATCGTCTGGTATCAATACTTAAAACATAATTAATTTATATTATCTAATTAAATTTTTTTAAATTAAATTAATTGTATACAATACTCAAAATATTCTTCAAAATTTTTAGGTTTAAGTAAAATTAAAAAAAAAAAAAAACAATAACAAATGTTGCTCAAAAAATTAAGAATTTTCTGTGAGACAAGTGCAAGAAGGATCGCGGGTGTGCCTTTTAATGAAATTAACATATTGAACCAAGTGAGCTTGTGGCAACTTTTCGATTATAATAAAAAATCGGTTTCCTATTAAATATAAATACAATAAATATAAATAATAATTAATAAAATTTATTTGTTGTTTACTCTAGTGCGTCGAACTAATTTTGTAATCGTAACGCAATAAACATCCTTCAACGATATATATCTCGTATATTAAATTAATTTGTAACATGAACATTTTTTAACAAGTAAATATCTAATAATTAAATAAGACAATATAATTTATAAGTGAATCATATATTTATTTAGGCACAAATTCGAATTCATTCCAAAATATTAATTAGGCTCTTTTTAGAATTATATATTTTAAATAAGATTTAGAAAAAAAAATTCTTAAGATCTTCATACTTTTGGAATCCTTTGTTATTAAAATTTTTTTTTTTGCTGTATTTGTTTGTATAATTTATTGTTAAATTTATATTTTTATATAAAATGTATTATTTTTATATATACTTAATTGGAATAATGCGCTGCTAATATTTATTAATATTTTTTTTTTATATACATATATAATTTATATAATTATTTTGTAATAAGATAATAATAATTAAATCAAATTAAATAACTGACAGATTGTTTTAATTGGAATAGTGGTCCGTCCCCCAAATCTTAATTAATTAATGTCTTTCTAGATGAATTGCGGGATATAAATAACCAAATTTAATTATCAGATCAATTTGTGGTTTGATTTCATAACTGGTGTGCGCCGATTGCGGGGTTATTAAATAATTTATACACATCTATTAACTACAAGATCAAGAATATCTTTTTGGTTTTTTTTTGTGTTTTAGTTTGCAAAGATGATGCCGACGAGAATATCAAAGAACTCGAAATATTTATGAGAGATATAAAAAATATAAAAAATAAATAAAATAAACCGCGACCAAAAATAACATCGTAGGAAGGTCACGTGGTGCGTACTTTTTTTTAAATTAAATGTTTGGTATTTAGTATGTGTGGGTAAGTAAACGTTTACGGTCCAATTAACGTTGCGTTTAGTAACACAAATTAAAACTGTGGGGACGGGTTTGAAATTTTATACGAAATACTGATTTTGGTTATCGTAGTAATTTTTTTTAAAAATTTAATCTTATTTAATCGTAAGCCAATAACCATCTTATGAACAATTAATTATAAGCCACATTGATATTTTATCCTACGAACATTATGTTGTATACTCAATCGTGAAAATCTATGGACCAATAATCGTACGTTTCAAACTACGTCATCGTACAATACTTAATCGTATGGAACATTAATCGCAAACTTCAATGTACCAACATTTTATCCTGTGTTACAATCCAAAACCATAATGGGTTGTAATAGTTGATGCATTCCTACATAAGAAGTCCATATATGGGATTCATAAATAATTGTAGAGGCTACAACTTCGACTAATGT
The DNA here is from genome assembly GCA_947310385.1 of Nephrotoma appendiculata. Taxonomy (NCBI): domain Eukaryota; kingdom Metazoa; phylum Arthropoda; class Insecta; order Diptera; family Tipulidae; genus Nephrotoma; species Nephrotoma appendiculata. Next base: position 82,271,155 of record OX371224.1, on the reverse strand, counting down.
TCTCCGTTGTCCTTGCTTTGGTCCGCCAACGTCTTTATTCGAAAAAGAGCCTTGTTTTTTAGTACTTATATTCATCAGTAAAATTTACTGCATTCTTCAAGACATTTTCAACGCTATACGGCAAGTAAATGTTAGATCATAAACTCAAAATTAGTTACCGCTCAAACGTTAATTTATGAACTGAAGCGATATCATTATGTAGCTCATGCGATATCATCAATATGTAGAAACCCCCAAAATCTTTTTAATTCTCCGAATTAAAAATAAAGGAAGATTGGGGGAAAAAATTCGAATCGCACTAGTCGTTCATGAGATATCATCGGTACAGACATCCGTGCACCCAGTCAAACTTTTCGTTGCATTTTTGGTATCAGGGACCTTCAAAACGTCGAGTAAAATGGTTTTGATCCAAGGTCAATTTTTATCTTTTTTTATCAGGGGGTCTATTATGAAATTTTCGACCGAGTTTTTTTCGACGTTGTCGAAAATTTGGTATCATGAAATATTTTCGACCGCGGTTTTTTTTTTCGACGTTGTCGAATTTTTGTATTATGAAATACTCGACGGGTTTTTTTTAGATAACGTCGACTATTTGACGACAGCTCTTGAGGTGTCGAGTACATAAAAGATAAGTGTTAAGTGTTGAGAAATAAAAAAAGTTTGCTAGTAAAAATAAATTAAAAATTTAAACTTATAAAATTTTAATTAATAAAAATTAATTAATTAATTTAAATTTAATAAAAAATAATTAATTTAAATTTTCGCATAAAAAAAAAATTAATTTAATTTTTTGACATTGTCGAACGTTGTTTCGACGTTGTCGAAAAAAATACGCGCGTCGAAAATTTTATAATAGACCCCCAGGATTTCAATAACTTGGGCTGACAGACCGAAGGTAATAGTCGGTAATCTTTATGTATAGCAAGGCATTTTTTATTATTAAATGCATTTTTAATCCCGCTTGGTGATGAGCATAATATGATCAAGATTTGAATGTTTCTTCCGAAAACCATATTGGCGATTTGTAAAACCTCCATATCCTACGATAACCTTTTCTAGCCGGTCGCATAGCAACCATTCGTTTTATTTTCCAGCTCCTTCCAACAGATAACTCGGACGGAATGATGATGGGTCTCTTAAATGTATTTTGTCCTTCGGAAGCAGTATCTGCCTCTGTGTTTTTAAAATATAAAAAATCTCCTTAATGAGGACATTAGTTTATCTATCATGAATGGTTGTGGATTATCCTCTTCAATAGAATAATGTAGATACTACATTACCCATCAGGATACGGCCTTCTAGCATCGCCGCTTACTTGGTTTAATGGCCATCTTCAGTGCATTACCGGTCTCCCTGTATATTTGACGTAAGATGGAAGAAGAGTGTACTAGCTCTTCCACGTTAGGGGCCTCAGGTTGGCCAATTGCAGCTTTGTCGCAGCGACGCAACTTCCTCATTCGACTAGTAGACAAGCGGACATACCGGCTTTGGTGATACTGTCTTTGGTGATACTTGCTGTGTTTTTTTATTAGCGCCCGATAGCTGTATCCGGAGCAGCCAATTTTCTATGTGAAAACTTATATTTAGCGCGCTATTATTGCATTTAATTAATTTATTTAAATCTAAACTAAGATTTTTCATTCAACTTTTTAATTAAAAATCGATAAAAAAATATCTCGGCTCACTTATTTATCGGGAGCCGCTATCGGGAGCGCTATCCATTTCAATGGGAAATTTGAAAAGGCTTTTAATTTTGTAAACCCCTGAAACCATTAGAAACTAAATCTTACAATAAAAAATTAAAACGCAGCAAAATTAATTTTTGTTTATAACGTCATGTCAAAATAAATGTCAATTAATATATTTCAGGTGATAAATGTTTGTTTTATTGATGAATTTAGTTTTAATTTTTAAAGTACAGCGACACCAGTGAATAATAGCTGCAGTTTCAATAGAAAATTGCCATTTGGCTCCGGATAGTGCTCCAATATTAAAACACAGCAACTGTCTGCTCGGTTGCCTTGAAGTTAGCAGTACCCGTTAGGTCAGAAATCAGGTCAAATAAGTTTGTCTCGGTTTCTGGCCAATATCTTAAAAACCTCCACTATAGTAACCAGTACTTTCGGTTGGTTTCCTAATAACTTAATGTCTAATAACTTGTCGACAAGAGTACTGATTTGGAAGGTCTTCCACTTTTACACGACAAGTGACTACTATTTAGGCCATTCTTTACGAATTTCGTAGATCTTAGCGGGAAATCTTCCAAACGCATGCTGGAATTTAAAATCATTTGGGAAGGGCTAATAGCTAAGATTACGCTGAGACTAAACATGGAGAATTTTGGGAAAATTTATGAATTAGAATTTTCACTATAATTTATTGTTTTTCCGCGGCCATATTAGTTGTTGGCCAAATTTATAGTGGAAATTCTGACCCATAAATTTCCTCCAAATTTTCCATGTAGCCTCAGCATAATCTTAGCTATTAGCCCTTCCCAAATGATTTAAAATTCCATCATGCGTTTGGAAGATTTCCCGCTAAGCTCTACGAAGTTTGCAAAGAATGGTCTACGTAGTAGTCACTGGTCGTGTAAAAGTGGAAGACCTTCCAAATCAGTACTCTTCTCGACAAAGACTCGCTGACAAACGTTAGGAGAGTTACAGAACCAGCATTATCTTGCTGAATATGTGTTAGCTGCCAGTATTGGCAGGAAATCTTTGGTGGCCTCGCAGTGACTTAAATTTAATCAAATTCTTCATTTTCTGCGGTTGTTTGATACGGCCTTCTGACGTGTGTATCACTTATTCTTACTAGGAATACAATTGCCGTCGACTTCCTTATATTCCGTGCTGTAGAGTGAACACTGCTGTAAGACTTTTTTTCTTCAAATTTATTTTTATTTCTCTACATAGGCTCCTTGTAAGTCTATACACTTCTTCCAGCGATGCTCCCGTCACTTCAACCCGTCCAAATAGTACTCGGTATCTTTCTCTGCAAAATAGTTGTTTACGAAGGTGTTGCTCCCTCGAAGCAGTTCAAACCGTAAATCGTGGATTTTCGCCATGACAATCGCTGAGGTGGGAGACGGCCTATCGTCTCGGTGGAGCTAGTTGAAGATTTATTTTTCAGCACTTTTCCTCAATTTCTGTCATGAGCTTGTCGAGTAAGTAGTACGCTCCTGTAATGGTGTTCTCCTTTTGAAGATAATCGATTAAGATAACTCCAAGACTATCTCGTAAAACAGTCGCCATCACTTTCCGATCCACACAGCCGATTCCCAGTTGGTAGTCCACTGTTTTGACTTTATTTTTGATTCTGCCTTGTAATAGTGTATCCAATTTTCATCAACAATGATTTACCGGCGCCAAAACCCTTGTGCGCAATGTATTGCGCCTATACTGCGCCAACAGAATGTTGGAAATGTTCATTCAAAGATATTTCTAGTCCAAAGTGAGCAAGCGCAGTATCCAACGTGGTTTCAGTTTTTGGACGTCTCGAACGGGCATCGCCACTCACGCTGAGAAGGCCACATTTAGGGTTTCCATTTCCCGGGCGTTATTTATTTTGGGATGCGGGTAATTTTGAAAGCCATTTTCCGGGAAATTAAAAAAATAGAAAATACAAACGTTGTTTATTTAAAAATACTTCAATTAAAACAGGAAAATATAGTTTCATATAGTTTTATTTCAATAAAGGTAGACAAAATATATTATCTTTGATCGTAATTATTATAAAAAGAAAACAAATGAAAATTTTCAAATCTAAACAGGCAACAAATCTACCAACTACCAAGTTCTTGGATTTTTAAAATTGCATAGATATGTATTTAAATTTATTTGTATTTTATAAAATATGTTTTAAGAAAACATAAAACATTAAGCGAGTGTTCACTTAGTCCTGCTCCAAGTTTCGTTGAAAATTTTCCAGCAATGGAGAAAACCGTTTCGCTCTCGGTAGATGTTGGTCGAATAGATGTGAGTGCCTGCAACAGCCTTTTCAAATTGGAAGTAATCTCCCCCGTAAGTTCAAAAACGTTTATTTCTTTTAACAAATTTTTCTCGTAATTTCTGTTTTTTTTTTTTTTTTTTTGTTTTATTCTATGCAATCTGTTCTGGGGCCGAAGCACTCCCAACTCTTTCGCAGTTCACTTTTACCGTCCTACTTTACGCATTGCTTGCCAAATCGAGGACGTACGGCTATAGGTCCGATTTACGTAGAACCATCTGCACATTGCATTGCTCCATGCCAGCCTATAGTACTGACATGGAAGATGGGTCGGCCCATGAGTTGTGCACTCCGACAGGGGGTCATAGTTGTGTTCATTTCCATTCATCGATCGTAATCAAATGATGAAAAATCCCTTTTGCATCCTGCCCCTATCGGGATTCGAACCCGGTACCTCCCGATCCAAACGCCAAAGCTTTAACCACTGTGCCATTTGGTCGGTAATTTCTGTTAATGGGCATTTTTTCAAACTGTCGATCATTGCTAATTGCAATGAGTTCTCTAAAGTGGATGAAATATTTGGTAAACATACCTCCTGGACCTCATCTGATACAGAATCCTCTCAGTAACATTTTCCAAACTGATATTATTAACGCCCAAAAAATGTTTTGACATTAGTTGTTTTGCTAATCTAGTAACAGCTGTTTTTGATGATTTTTCAAAGTAATCCTCAGTTGTACTTGTAGAAGAAACCTGAATTTCAAAATGCCCTCTTTCAAAATCAAATTTGTATCCCGTCGTGAAAGAGCCTCAACAGCCAATTTGATAGGCTTTAAAACATTAAGCAATGATTCTTTTTGTTGTAACAAATCTTCATCAAAATAATGCAATAGTGCAAATCTTTTAATGCTTTTAAAATACTTTTTTTTTACTGTAAGGAATCTTTTCAACATTCTCTCAATGCTGTTCCATCTTCTGCGGCAATCCAAGATTAAATTTAATTCTTTTTCAAATTCATTCTTTACGTGACTTTGATGGATAGAATTTCTTACCGGAGACAGTTTAAATAATTTGGTTATTTTACGTATCATTTGCAATGATGTACGTACATTTTCTCTGAATTGTACTTCGGATTCCACACCATCATAATATTCGGTGTCTTCGTCATCTGAAAATGCATGATCATAGTCCTCATGGTCATCTAAATAATCTGAGGTTTCATCGCCATTGCACATATTTTTAATTCGTTTTCGGAGTTTGTATAATACATCACTCACACCAAGATGTATGCCATGGTTATATCACTGCTGATGCATAAATGGGGATATTCTTCCAAATTTAACCATAACGGTGGCAGCATCAGTTGTAGCAGCAATTATATTATTTGTAGTTAAACCAAATTCCGCCATTTTGGTTTCAAATAATAATAAAACTTTTTCTGCTGGACGACTTCCATCGTTTCGAATGAGACTCAAATTATCATATTCTCCATTTTCATAATGAATATTGACATTCATATACCTTCGATTTTTAATGCTAGTCCGTTCATCTAATGTTACACTAAATTTAATTGAATTATTTTTCATAATTTTTATTCGATTTACAATTTCTTGTTTGGCATCCTCATAATATTCGTGCACAAGTTTCATTACACTTACATTGCTTTTCGGCATTTCATAATTTCTAGAACTCAATGATTCCTTAATGAACGACGCATTTTTGATTGCATTGATAGAAAATCCATCCACTGCAGCTAATTTTGCAACGATTTCGGAAAGAAATGATTTTTTTGTACAAAATGTCCATATTTGCTTGGTGCATTTCAAGGTTATTTTATGTTGTGATAATAAGTGTCTTGATAATCCGCTGGTAGAAGAACCTTTACATTAGATTATTCGTTGACATCTAATTTCTATTTTGTAATCGCACATCTACAGAAAATAATAGAAAAAAATGATGCTAATTTTTAATCAGTCTTATTATGTTGATATACGTTCCATCAATGGATCCGATGACTCCTGGAAGACCGGTTTTCTGAAGGAAATGTTCCTTAGATTTTCCTCGCTCAGCCTCCGATAAATAGTAGCTTATATATTTTTGACACATATAATTTTCTAAAATATGTAGCGTTTCGCTTAATACATACTACTGAAACAGTAGGCTGAGCCATGCCAATGAGAAAATCTTGGCCTACAGCCTGCTGATAACTTCCTTCCGCAAGAAACCGCATCCTTATTTCTTCTTGATTTGAAGTGATGTCCTGTTTCGTCCAAAATAAGTTTGAATACTTCCTTTGAAACCCTAAATAATTTAATAAAGCTAACAAAATAAAAAAATATTAAAAATAGATAACACACATATTTTTTTTAATATTACCTTTTATTCGTCATGTCTAATGGATTTGAATTATAACTTAATCGTTTTCTTATAACGCATGCCGGTGTCACATGGTCATGCTGGGAATCATCTTCGCTTGAATGGACAAAAAATCCAATTGTATCCATAATAGCGGTTCACCAATTATTTAAAATAAATTTAAAATTTAATTTTTTTTCACTTTTTATTTTAAATTTAATATACGTTTTAAAACTTAAATATTTTTGTCACACCACAATAAAATCAAATTAAAAATTGAGTGATCGAGTTTAACTTTGACAGCTAACCAATAAACATAAATACACCCAATAATCAAAATTTTTATTCCTAAATACTCCCAATAAACCAAAATTTTATTTTTACTGTTACCAACTTCATTCGTTAAAATTTGACGATTCGCTTTATTTCATAATAGCAATATTCGAAGCGTATCGAATAATTTATTTATTCGAAAGCGAATAATGATCCAATTGCGAATTGAAATAGAATACTTGGTTTGCATTATGGGTCCAGTGTGGCATTGAGTGAGGAATCGGTTTGCGTTAAGTTAATTTGATTATTCATTTATTACTGTCAAGCTTACTAAGTGATTCCACATTATTATATTAGCATTGCGAGCGTGTCTTATCACATTTTTAATTTAAATCAACTTTCCAGGCTCTCTTTACTTATAAAAATCTGTCCAAAACGAACTGTCGCTAACTTTAGGTTCCTCTATACTTAGATTATAATAAACAACGGCGATTCCAATTTGAAAACGTATCTCAAATGACGTATGCATTGAAAGTTCGTCGACCTTGTACAACAATATTCCCCTTAACCTCTAAGAAATGTTCTAAATAAGAAAATTTAAGTTGCCAGTTAACCCCGAACAAAAGCACCAGCAAGTAAAAAACGGTAAAATAAATTAACAGCAATACAAATAATCCAAACAAATAACAAAAATTGAAAAGCAAACTAAAAATTCATTTTCATTTCTGATGAAAATTTTATGTGACAAGAGAACAGACAATAACAATAAATCGTATATTGTCTCTGCACGCTCTGCTCTATTCTGTCCGTGTATTGTTGTATGTCATGTTATGACGATTTTGTAAAAAAAAAAAAAAATTCCAATAAAATATGTAATTTTGCTTGCGCCATCCAAAATAAAATTTTCTTTTTGTTATAATTTTCATCATCATCATCATCATCATCAGCAGCATCGTCTCATATATAGGCAACAAAAACAAAATAAACGGTTAACGTTTGAAGTGATTTTCACAAAAGAAAAACCGAGAGTTGAAAATTTATAATACGCATACAAGAGAAAATTAAAAAAAAAATATTTATTGTTGTGACATTTTATTATTATTTTTCCTTTTTGATTTCGTTTTAATTTAGTAACAACACCACCCACTTTTCTTATTTAGTTTATTTCTTTACTTTTCGTTGTCGCTTTGTGTTTTTGAAAATTTTCAATGAATTTTTTTTTATACTTTTATTAAATTTTAAAGATTTACCGTACGGTGGAAAAATATAAATCAAAAAATTAGCAAACAACGAGCGACAGAAAATTGTCCAACCCAAAAATTGCTGTTGTGGCAGACTCCTACAAGAAAATTGAATCTGTGCTGTATAGCAGAGTATTTGTTGTTGTTGGTTCCATTTTTAGAAATTTATATTTGCACGATTAATTGCTTTAATGTTGGAGATTAGTTTTGATTGTGCGGCGGTGCATAAATGAAAACCAATGAACATCAGTTCTACGTACAACTGTATTGCTCATTTTCTGCGATAGATTAAATGTTTTGTGTATGCAGAATGCGACCAGTAGCATTAAAATTTTTATAACAAATATTTGTTTTCTTCAAAAGTGCAGAAGTAAGATTTTTTAAATATTTGTCGAATTGTCGACATCGTCGAAAAAAAATTCATAATAGCGATTTTCGACGTTGTCGACAAAAAAAATACGCACGACGAAAATATCATAATAGACCCCCTGCTCCATAATTTAGTCAATTTTTAATTTGTTTCATTAGTACAATGTTGCGAATTAAAACACAGATCTCATTAGCATATTCTAAAAATATCAGTACTATAGCCTTTTTTAAATTTATGGCGTTACCCCAGGAAATCATCCCAGAAAAAATAAATTATTGCATCAAGCAACACTAAAGTTATATGTTCAAACCATTCCAGGATTTCCAAAAATTTGAGGTTTTAGTGCTACTCCCGACGGCAGATAGAATTGGCTTGAAATTTGCATGATTGGTAATGGACATGATGACAAGTGGTTGTAACCCGCTTTGGTTTCCGGTACTTGGGTTTCTGGGAACCATGCAGTAAAACAGTTCAAATAATGGGCCAAATACATGTGAGGTCTTTAGTGCCAATTATTACGGTATACGATTATTAATTTCAAATTTGTATGGTGTGTCCAAAACATAGTAACATTGTCCTACTTCATGTTTCCCAGAAACTTCTAGTTCTAGAAACCAAACCTGGTAGAAACCACTTGTCCTCATGTCCGTTGCCGACAGTAAAAACTCTAAAATAATCCTACCGTTTAGGCTCATATTTGAATGGCCAATACATTTGACAGTGTTTGATTTAATACCGTTGTGACTAGCGCTTTAACCTCACATTTAAGGCGGATTCATTGTTGTAGTTTGTTGTTCCGTTCCTTTCGTTCGGTATTTTTTCTGCAGTATTATTTTTTGGGTTCATTGTTGATGAAAAAACAAAACATCAAACACAAAATGAACAACGTACTTGACTACAAAATAAAAATATCGAAAATGTGTCTGTTTGTTTCTACTATTATACTATATATCATGTCGTCTCTTTCTTGCCATGTTTCTTCGGTAAAAAAGTTGAAGATAGATCAACTTGATGAAAACAATACCGAAGAAATAAAACGTCATTTGCGACAAATCCTATTGGTTTACAAAAAAGCATAACGAACAAAATGAACACAACGAGCTACAACAATGAATCCGCCTTTAATGAAACCTTGGATTGGTTTGAACATATAACTTTAGTGTTGCCTGATGCAATAATTTATTTTTTCTGGGATGACTTTCTGGGGTAATTTCACATACATTTTTGTTAAGCTGATGGATGTCGTAATCTACAGAGAAATTAATAATTATTTGGCCGATATAGGATCACCTTTCCATACTCATCCTGATTTTATTTTAAAGACCACCGAAAATTCACTTTTGCTGTATACCTTGAATTTAGAGGTTTCAGTAATCTGCACATATATATCGGATGCTGCAGCACGCCTTTTGAAAGTTTCTAAATATACTGTAAATAGCAAGATTTGGTCGATTGTTCATATGTTTGAACGAATTTTACATACATTGGTACTCGTAGCTAACAACCACTCGCTATACTTTGCTGCCACTACGTTGTTCCAAGCCAACTGGAGTTTAAAAAAGCTATTCCGCGATATATTTTACAATTTTACCGCTATCGAGTGTTTTGGCGACTCTTAAGTGAGCCGTGGAGGAAGGTGATGTGCCATTCGAACAAAAGTTCAAGCTAGTACTGTCGGCACATACAATTTCCAAACTGGAACGCCTGTGAAACTTACTTGATGGCTATTAGAGGGATCGATATAGAGCTTTTGTTTCTCGACGCGCGAATTAGCATATAGCTTGAAAGGTTTTCCTCCACTTTCTTGACGAGCTGGACGTATTCGTCACTGTTAAAGGCTGGAGAGTCGTGATCAATTTGCAAAATATCATCATTGACTTCCAAATCACAACCCATTCATGTGAAATTTCGACGCACGATGTGTAGCAATCTTCTCGAGTCTGGCAAAGGGTAGATAAGGCAATAATGTCGTTATAGAATTCAAACCTTCTTGGTTCAACTCTCGCTTGGTTTTTGCTTTCTGGCCTCGATATGCCTTGATATGTCGTGTACCGCCTGTCTAATGTATATGAAGCTAGCCCGATACTCAGCTCGAAAAACGCGATGGCAACACTTAATTATCACTATCGTTAGGAAATCGTTACTCGGGGGTTTTTGGGGCTGCCGAACTCAATTGTGGCATTAGAATTACCCGGGGGTGGCTCTGTGGGGTGGGGGGCGCGGGGTGGGGGTGAACTGGGGGAGAAATGGCAGCGTACATGAAAATTGCTCCAAACTCGTTACTCGGGGGTTTTCGGTAATGCCGAATTCAATTTTGGCATTGGACCTGCCCGGGGGCGCTCGGGCGGCTCTGCGGGGGTATCCGGGGGGTCATTCTGGGGAGGAAATTGCATAGTCCATGGGAAGCGCTCCAAACTCGTTACTTGGGGGTTTTCGGGGATGCCGAATTAAATTCTAGCATTAGATTTCCCTGGGAGGGTGCTCGGGGTGTCTCTGTGGGGTTGCCTGGGGTGATTGGGGGGGGGGGTGATAGCGTCCATGAAAATCACTCAAAAATCGTTACTCGGGGGTTTTCGGGGATGCCGAATTCAATTCTGGCAATAGACTAAATCGGGGTCGCTCGGGCGTGGGTCTGTGGGAAATGATAAAGGAGAAAGTGAAAAATCACAAATTATGAAAATAATACTTTATTCAAAAAACAAATAGGAGTGTTTATTAATGTTGAATTATTCATTATAAACTTAAATTTTTACTTTGGTTTTTATCAATTATAAAGGTGTATTGTGATTGTTCCGTATATTGGTCTATTTCAGCACTCTCAATACACCATTACAATTTTTTTTTTTTTTTATTTATTTATTGTTTAAAGAGTCTTAAGACTATGACAAACAATTTATGTTAATAAAAATGATGGGTACTAGCATATACATACATACATAAAGCAAAAAAGACTACTTCTTATTTTGCTTAGGTAATTTTTCTAACATAGTTAATTAATTATTATTTATTTTTAATTCTTTAATTTTTTTTTTTTTTTTTTTTGTTTGTTATTTACTATTCATTCATCCACGAAAATTTCACACTTGCCGTAAATATATACATATGTTGTTTGCAACCGAGAACATAAAAAACAGTCAAATGTTCGCTTCTAAATGTTTATCCGACTAGGTCTCAAGCCACTTTGTAATTAAATATGATTTTAGGGACATCTGGTATTTGTATATGTTTTGCTCATTTTTTAAAGAGTCTGGCAATTCATTAAATAAAAAGAGACATTTATAGAATGGGTTATTTTGTCCACGTATTGTGCTTACAGTCGGCATATAAAAGTTAGTATTATTGTTCCTTCTGGTGTTGTACGAATGAATCTCACCTACAGAAGTAAGATTAATGTTGGATTTAGTAAGACCTAACTGAATTTTCCTGATGAATACCAATAATAGAAATTGGCCTAAGACGTCAATAGGCAAAGACGTCAATGTAAAGATGGTTTTAGTTACCGTAAGTAAGGTCAAACGTTTAACGGTTTTGATTACCCGATTTTGTAAAACTTTCAGATTTTTCTTTGTATTTTGCGACGCAATTGTCCATAGTGAGCTCATACAATTAAGTCTAGAATTAATGTAAGCATTGTAAATCATCCAAGCGATTTTTTCATCAATGTAGCTCCGTATTCTTTTTATTACAAAAATGTAACACCAAATAGTTTTTTTAAGTTTCAATGTGTGCTCTTTCCAGTTTAGATTCTCATCAATCACTAACCCCAAATAAGTCGTACTTTGAACTTGACCGATTTTATTATTATTTACAAACAAATGAGCTGGAAAATATGTTGGGAAGTCTTTATTTTGAAAAAATACGAAATTAGTTTTCGACAAATTTATATTCATTTTGTTCGCACATAGCCAATTTTCAATTTTAAGTATATCATTTGTGATTTGTTCGAAAACCGTTAGAGGATTTTTGGATTTGTAAATTAAAGTCGAATCATCTGCATACATAATTAGTTTGCCTGACAGTTCTAAATTAAACATATCGTTAATAAAAAAATTAAACGCTATCGGTCCAAAGATTGACCCCTGTGGGACGCCCGTTAATATTTGTAATGGTCTGCTCTCAATACCATTTATAACCGTGTATTGGACACGATTAACAAAATAAGAAGAGAGGAGTGAAAATGTTGGGTTGGATCGATTTATTATTTTAGTTTTAGAAGTAGAATGTCATGCGGAACAGTAAGTATCAAAGGCTTTTTTAAGATCGACTGAGAGCATAGCAATATAATCCTGTTATCCATTCCTAATAAAATTTCATTGAGAACAGACATCGCAGCTGATTGTGTACTAGATTTTTCCACAAAACCAAATTGGTAGGAGCTTATGATTGGTTCTTCAGAAAATATGTATGTAATCTTTCTAGCATAATTTTTTCAAAGATTTTTGAGAAAACGTTCAATATGGAAATTGGACGGTAATTAGCAGGTATCATTTTATTTCCTGATTTAAAGATAGGGTGAACTTTCGCAATTTTGAGGCAGTCTGGGAAAGACCCATTACCTATGCAATTGATAAAAACCAAAGTAAAAATATAAAAATTCGTGAATTCGACAAGTTAATTGTTAAAATAGAATATAGATGGAAATGTGAAAGAATCAAATTTCGTACGCTACGCAATAATTCGTTAGTAGTACAACTACATGGTATTGCTCTATATATATAGACAATATTTCAATGTAATAAACAACATCAGTCGTCGTTTCAAATCATTAATCTCATCTGTTCGAAACTGATTGTTGTGATTCTTACACATTAGCCATCTATAAGTCAAAAATTCAAATTTAAATTTTTAACTTAAATACTAAACATGTTGTTCAAACTCTTCATTTTCTTCCCCTTCTTCATCTTCTTCCTCGTCACTATTCTCGACCCCGTTTGAAGTGCCTTTTTGGTTTGAGTGATTGGCATCACAATGCTTGCATGCAAGTGAGCACTCCAACCCACTTCGGCGGCACCCGCACCTCGTGCCACAGTCAATTTCACAAGAACAAGAAATTTTGCTTAAAATTTCCTCGGGACTGGCTTCCTGGGTCTTGTTGACCTGACTGAGCTCTCCATCCACCAATTTCCACCCCATTCCAACGGATCTAAGGTCTCGTCTTGACCTTGTGAACCATACCAAGCCTTTACTTGGAAATAGACACGCTTGAAATGCTCGGTTAACGCATTGACAGTCGGGATTATGTTTGGACAAGCTTAATCGCAGGTTTATCGTTCGTGCGCACATCTTTGGGTGCCCCGTAAAGAGCCAAAGCTAGACGAATGGCCCATGATCAATTAAATTATCCATGGATACATGTGTTTGCTTAAATATTTCTGCAAACCCATACTTACAACCACGATACTTTACTCTCTTTATAGCTTTGGCGCCTTTTTCAAATACAGTTTCGAGGCACAAAAGATTTTCAAAGCAATTGTTTTTAAAATATGTGTAATATTTATTTATTTTATTATTCATATCCCCGGCTAATTCTAATGCCAGAATTGAATTCAGCATCCTCGAAAACCGCCGAATAACGATTTTGGAGTGATTTTCATGGACGCTGCCATTTTCCCCCCAATCACCCCCAGACAACCCCGCAGAGCCACCCCGAGCGCCCCAGGAAATTCAAATGCCAGAATTGAGTTCGGCATCCCCGAAAACCCCCCGAGTAACGAGTTTGGAGCGCTTCCCATGGACTATGCAATTCCCCCCCCCCCCCCCACCCTCAGAATGACCCCCGGATACTCCCGTAGAGCAGCCCCCGCGCGCCTCCGGGTAGTTCCAATGCCAAAATTGAATTCGGCATCCCCGAAAACCCGCGAGTAACTAGTTTGAAGCGATTTTCATGCACGCTGCCATTTCTCCCCCAATGCACCCCCCGCGCACCCCCATAGAGCGACCCACGGGCAACCTCAGGTAATTCTAGTGTCAGAATGGAGTTCAGCAGCCCCGAAAACCCCCGAATAACGATTTCCGAACGTTTTTTTTCGAGTTTCCAGTCGTTCCTATAATGGTGCAAGTAATGATGCAATTGGATAATGTATTTTCCGGCCCAGAAGGCATTTTTCAAAATGCCTAAACCAGACGATATAGACTTTTTTCCTGGGACCTTCGTGAACTCAAGTCAGAAAACCGAATCTCGATATCTGCTGTCCCTAAAAATTTCCGCTATTCCGGTCAATTTTGATCTAAATTCCCTGGACAATAATACGCAAGTGGTCGAATGATTCAATAAATTATTTCTACCAGTATTCCCCATGATATCGTAAATATTGAATATAATATTTATTTTATTAAAATCATACAAAAAAGGATTGCGTAATTTAAAAAAAGTATTAGTTTCAGGGATGAAGTAAAGCTTTATTTGTAAAACATATTTTTTTTAATAATTATTTTTTCTGGCCAGAAAAAAAAATTCGGGATGGAACTTACATTTTGTTAATTTTTTTTATTTTTTTTTCGGGCTGAGATTTGAATTTATCATGGACACCACATAAAAAAGTCTTTTCGGGATGGTTCTTTCGGGCCAAATTAATAGACATAATGTGAGTGAGGTTAAAAACCTGATGTCTTGCATTTTAACACTATAGGTAGTCTTTCACGGAGATCGTGATTCAGACCCTGCTATAGTGTATAAAATTGAGTCACCTAACTAAAACCACCTAGTGTTAACAATGGACGACTTCGGTTTATTTTGCTTTGTCTTTTAAGCGCAAATGATTTGTTTTATGATCATTTTTCATGCCGATGTCATTTCAACTCAAATTTTGATGGCCATTAATGGGTATTTCCGGAGATTGTCATTCTAGTACATGAATTTTGCCATTGAACTTCTTAACTAAAACCACCTTGTTCTAATAATTCACGACTACTGGTTTTTTGCTACGAAGTTTCATTTTCTAGGTGTTCTTGTGATATTTGTACTCAATTTTCAATTTAAAACTTTTCACTTATTTGTAAATTTTTTAAATAAAATTGGACTTATTTATACACAATACATAGTTGAGTTTGTTTATTAAATCGTATTTTAGAAGATTTGAGTCATTTTCTAAAAAAACTCAAACGTCTAAGATTGCATTAAAATTTCCGATAAGAATTATTTTTTTCTTAATGGAATTTAGTGTAACGTGACCCACACACTCAAAAAGTGGATTAAGCGGCGGATCACTACTACCTACTCGTTACCTATACTTTATATGTAATGAATCAGTTCGGCTTTATTGCGTTACATCCTGAATACGTTTACGAAATTTCTAAAATTCACATCACAGTACTTCAAAAATATTCTAACTATATGTAGTAGTTTTTCAATATTTGCTTAACTCGAGTCACAATATTTACAAAAAATCTATATATACAACAATGAAAAATGAAAAACTCATTATAAAGTCCTTGAATTCACTTCACAAAGTCACTCCAACTGATCCTTGAAATTTACATTATGCAACATACATAAATAAAATACTGTACGATGATATCACATATATACGGCTACACTCGTATAATCATATAATTTTCATTTTAAAATATAAATTTTCCAAATCGGAAAAAAAACTTGTGGAAAAATCGGAAAAACTACTTAAAATCCGGATATTAAAGTTTTTCATTTCGTTTATTTTTTAAAATTTATAAATTTTCCAACAAAATACATCTCGATACGAGTATACAGTGTTTGTATATTCCAGGATTTGAATAAAATTTTCGATAGATTTTCCCCCGAAATTTTCGTATAAATTTTCTGATACGTAATAATTAGGTGTGCGGGTGTAATTTTATGTATATTATGTTGAATGCATTTATATTGATTTTGGGTTTGGCTGTATACGACTGAATTCTAATGAGTTTTTGAAAATAAATTTTGTGATGACAAAATATTTTCATGTTATTCGAATGATTAGCATGACATTTAAAATCGTTTATATAATTTTATAGAGGATGACACCCACGCAATTAGTATACTGATGAAATGAATTGACATCTGTCATGATTAGAAAAATTGTTGCAATATCATTTTGTTGTTATATGTACAGTTAAATGAGGGACAGTGGAAAAACTGCGACTATATCTAAGCGGATTGTAAAATATTTTAAGTTTTAAGCCAAAAACGATTCGTGCCAAGAACAATAAGACGGTAATCATATTTTTATTTCTTTTAAACCATTTGTCAATTTGGCTGCGTTCCATATCTTCTGTATATACGTACTTAAGATGGTATGCGGTGCAGAAGGGCCAAATCAGTTACGTAACACAACAATACACACAATCATGATGAATATTTTCCGTTTCATTATACATATTTTCATCGTCTGTCAATTGGAAATTTATAATAGAGAGCGAGAATGTCATCTTATTGTTACCGATTCAGTGAGTTGAATGTTTATTTTGTCGCACATGAATAAATCAGAATAAGGCTTGAATAGAATTTCACCCGCGCGTTCCGTATTTATATGTAAATGGCAAATTGCACAGGTTTTATATAGAAATTATTGTTTGACACAACATATTACAGACGACGGGTGGAATTTAATATTGCAGAAGTCAAATAAATAAATCGTGTACACTATACTCTTATGAGCTCTATTTGATCTCACATGTCATAACATTTTCTCAGAACTCTTGTAATTTAAAACTCATCAACATATTATTCCGTGTGGCGTACATACGAGTATATGGAAAATGTAAAATATGTAAATTAAATTAAGCAACAACAAAAATAGAAACTTTCCATTATAAATGGAAATGAACAGAACAAAAAAAAAAGTAAAACGAAAAAAACATTGTTTATACTTTAGTTAAAATGTCCAAAAAGTCAAGCCATCATCATCGTGATCGCGTCACAACTCACAACATGTATACTCGTTTAGTGTGTCGACTGTCGACGGTTTATTATGAAGAAAAACGCGAATGAATGACACGAAAATCAACAAAGTTGTTTTCTTAACTAAAACATTTCCGTTTATTTTGTTGTTGGTGTTACTGTTTCAGTTGTTGTTGTTGTAATTAATTTTCATTTAATTTTCTGTTTATTTAGAAAAACTAAGACACAAAAACGGTTGAGAAAATAAATGCGCGATGACACGGTGATGTATTTACATGAATCATTCAACAACAAAAAAACTAAATCACTGAAATCATCTTTGCCAGATTTTTTGTTTTGGTGGGGTAATAGATTCCGCTATCGCGGCGTGATTCCACTACTTAATATTTATTGGAACTCTACTAGGATAATAACTATTTTCTATAATATAAGGAATTTGATTAGGAAATAGAAGTACCCATACGTTGTTGTTTTATAGAGTGTGTGTAATTAGTTGTACAGTTAACCCTGGCGTCAAAGTCGGTGCAATTCGTGATGTGCAAATTCGGTGCAATTCGTGAGGGTTGAGCCTTCCAAGTTAAACGAGGTTTTGAGTCTAGAGAGTTGGATTCACACATTTAGTTACTGAACAAGATTCAAATCAAGCATTCAATAAATTTCTCGACACCTTTTCAGCTCATATTACCGAATGCACTATAACTATATAGTTCAGCAATCTCGGGTTACACTATAACCTAAAAAATTCCGTCCATGGATTTCTTTTTCTTTGTGTAAAATGATTGATTTGAAAAATAAACTCTTAAAGTCCATACGGAAGCATCCCAGAAATATTAAATTAATTCATATAGGATAAAGATCTTAGAGAAAAAAATAAATTCAGCTATTTCGTTAGAAAAGGAACTTTATTATTACCGACATTTTAACAACTGTAAAAAAAACTTAAAAACTCCAAGGCGTCTTGTAATCGAATTTTTAAACGGTAATAGGGAAAAAGTCCCTATTGCGTCCATAGTGACCGAGAATAATGAAATTCTGGAAGAGGAACTAAAAATTGCAAATGAATTCAATAATTATTTTGTTAACGTCATTGAAGATCTTAAAGGTAGTATGGCGCGTAGAACTCCAACTGCGCATTAGAAGAGTCGAAGTGTTTGTTTCCTATATAGTATATAGCAGAAACCGTTTTTCTTTACTCCACCTGATGAAATTGAGATACACGATATCATTACCTCTTTAAATAATTCAATGGCTTGTGGTTACGATAACATAAGCAATTCTCTGATCATATCTATTAATCCGTTTCACCTGGTTTATCTTTTATTTGTAATCTTATCTTAGCATGTCAAGTGGTATTTTCCCTGAAGTTTTCAAGATAGCTGTTGTAGTACTACTCTATAAATAGGTGATTCAAAATGCAAATCTGGAATTCGCGGCATTATGAATGATTTGATTCGTGCTTATCTTTTAAATAGACAAGAAGGCGACAAAATTTCGAGCTGTATTGGCGATTTTAGAAAAATCAAGCGCGGAGTATCGCAGGTTTTTTTTCGAGGAGATCGCAATTTGTGGGTCGACGCTGCTTGTGATTCAATTAAAAACAAACACTATTCGTAAGATCGAATATTTATAGTGTTCGCACTACAAATTAATATTTTATTAAATCTTTTTCGAATTTTTCTTTTACAAATGTTTTATTGTGTCTCGACTATTCGATTGTAACTGACTAAGTTTTTTCGCTTCTTTCACTTTCTGTATCACCAACGCAACTAAAACAGGCTACCTTGATTTATCATTTTGCAACATCCCCCAACCCGGTAAGTTGACTCACATCTCTCGGTGATATCGGATTACCCAGCTTTTCCGTTGGCACATCCGTGCATTCCGTTTGCAACACTGCTAGTTTCACACCAGCCTTACGTAGATGCCACTAGCAGTTTGTACGACAGCACTTCTCACCTGCCCATCTTTGACGAGGTTTGTTTCAATTTCCAATCCCTTCGGCCACGAATTTCGTGGTAAATTTTTATCAACGATGACCACATTGCCCTCTTAAATCGGTTTTACAGGCGGTCGTTCGCTTTGTCAGAGTGGGAAAATACTCGGTTAACCATCGCCTCCAAAATAGGTTCGCTAAATGTTGCGACTTCCGCCAGTTCTTTCTGAGTATCAGGTTATGTACCGCTTGATGATCCCAGTAAAAATGGGTTGGTGTCAAGGCTTCAGAATCGGTGCCCTCAATAGAATCGAACGTTAGCGGACGAGAATTGATAATGTTTTTAAATCTCTATTAACAAGTTTCGAAGCAATTCGTCACCAGGGTTGAACTGAGGCATAATATGGTATAATGTATTCTCGATTAAGCGCGCCAAACGTTCCCAGCTGCCAACCATATTTGGGGTTGTAACTTCTGCATGAAGTCGACTCTGATCGATCTCGGTTAGTGCGCGACGTATCTCGGCTTCCGCTCCGCATAAATTCGTTCCATTGTCACTACCTCGCTTTACGATGAAATTGCGAATACACATTTAGCATGAATCGGTGGTTAAACTATGCGCTGTTTCAATATGTACTGCCATGTCGTCAAGCAAGTAAACAGGACTCCCCACCTTTTATCCTTACAATGTCTAACCGAAACATTCATCGGCCCAAATTAGTCTATGCCCACATAAGAGAACGGTCGAGTGAAGGATGCAAGCCTGTAGGCAATTCCGCCATGTGTGGCTCATGGGGAGTGAATTTTGTTTCTTACATCTCTGGCATGAAGATCGTACTCTTTTCAATAACTGCCTTACGCCTGGAATTACGTATTGCTGACGGAGTTCGTTAACAACGGTTTCATGATTATGGTTGTTATAGTGGTGATATTTTCGATGATATGACATGACTTACAAATAAGTCACCCTATGTTCTTTCGGTAGCAATATTGGTCGCTTTTGTTTCATATTTGCATCTTCCGAAGCATCAATCCTCCCTTTCATCCTTAAAATGCCAACGTCGTCTTAATATGGTGAACCCTTATAAATAGGGCTTGTTTTCGAAACATTTACTTATTCATCTATTGGACGCGATTGGTGAGTAACAATATTTCTATACCTCCGTTTGATAGGTATCGAACTGAGCTCGATGGTAGAGTTCACTGTGTGCTTTAACAAGCTCGGTTTGAGTGATAGGTCCTACGGTTACGGCAGTATTATGGACTCTGTATCTTAGGTTATTTACATACCTCAATATAAATGCTTGCACACGAAGAAGGCGTTGCCAGCTAAAAAATCGCTCTACCTCAATTGCCGATGGATAATATTTGATCGTATGCATGTAGTGAGCACGCCGTTCCTCAATGGGAGCTTCGTAGACGACTTGGGGTTGGTGAGGCCACCATGGTTGAGCTAGTCGAAGAAATCCAGGCCCGTTCGAACTGATGACATTTCCGATGATCGGGTTGTAGCCAGCAGAAGACCGTTCGTGAATCGGACCAGAATATGCGCTCTTGAATATTAATGGAGTGGGAATCGCCAATGTTGTTAGCTAGTCAGGCGGAATTGATATGGTGTAAGTGGTGCGACTTTCGTTTTAGCTGTAACCAAGGCGCAGTGTATATCGTTACCTCGTACAATGCGGAAGTAAGCAATCGCTGTAAAGGCGTGTTCACTTGCATCGACAAATATTTATATGCAGTTGTATTATTTCTGTGTCTCGTCGTATTCCATATCATCGAGGAATTCGTATCTGCCCTATTTGTCGTAACAACTGAATCCAAGTTTTCCACTTGTCGAATTGCTCGTCGTTCAATTTTTCGTCCCAGCCGATCGATAATCTCCAAACATACTGCAATACAATTTTAGCGTAAACCAAGTAAAATCCGAAAAGGCCCAGAGGATCGAATACGGACATTAGAGTCCTTAAGAATTCACGCTTGGTAAATTGCTTCTCACCCGACAAGAGATCACTATCCTGTTGTCGGTGAGATAATGAGTAACTAAATGTGTCGGTCTCAGTGTTCCACCGCATTCCTAGCGCTTTTTCACCTTCGGTTGCAGGGCTGATGTTCAGGTATTTCTTTGCATCTGACGTTGTACTGACAATATCCAATGCTGATAATATTTCCGGAACATTCGACCTCCAACCTCTTATTTCAAACCCTGCATGTTTGTGTATTTCTATGACCTGTTTTGCTAGTTCGATGGCTTTCTCCGAGGGGTCGACACTGTCTAACTAGTCATCTACATAGTGGGTGTTCGTTATTGCATCGGAAGCTCGCGGATACTTTTCGGCAAAACTTTGTGCGTTCACGTTTTGTTACATACTGCGCCAAACTGGGGGAGCAAGTCGCCCATACCTCATAACAAAAACGTCCTGACCTCTCTAGAGGAACCGTTGGGACTGTTGATTGGCTTCTCGAATGCGTATTTGGTGAAACATTTCTCTTATATATCACCACAGATGGCCACTCTTCTCTACCTAAATCTTTGAATTACTCCAGGGAATGCTGCAAGTTTATCTGGGCGCTTCATGAGTACTGAATTCAACTATATTCCGTTGATTTTGGTTTATTCGGATTAGTCACCGCAAATATTGGTAGATATCATATTCTTGGAGATGGCTCGATCAATTCATGTAGTAACAACTTACGTGCATAGCCCTTGGCGAAATACTGATGAATTTTATCCTTTACGGTTTCAGCCAAATCATGGTTTCATTGCAACTTCTTTTCGAGACACGCTAATCGTTTTAGTGCCATAGGTAAGCTATCTGGCAGCCGTACTTCATCATATTTCCAGAGCAGTCGTGTTTCAAACCGCTGCTCTCGGCGCTTTGTGGTTGTCTCTAGTAACTCGCTCGAACGTCTTTCCATTTTACTTTCCAAAATAATCTCCAGTTTCTTCGCGCCGATGCTTTCTAATAAGAAAAATTCTTTAACCATAGTCTCCATCCGCTGATCAGTATTGCAATCACACATATGGAAACTATAATGGTAATGCGGCGATGACGTAATAGAATCGGCTGCTTTGTTTTGGTCGTAAAAACCGTGCACAACCCACCCTAATCTTGTTTTGGTGACCGCCGGTTGCTGTAAAGTTCCCTCCCTCACCTGTAATGGTATTCATAGTTTCTAATTATAAATCCCATGATAATGCGAGGGACTGCTTGTTTGTATTCCTGGATTGGAACTCCCTGTAGATGATGGTACTTATCGGTTATAGGTCATTTCTTGCGCTGCTACGGATTGCACCGGTAAATTTAGACTATTTACGGTTCTGACATTATTGATGCGATTCTTTCGACTTCCTTGATAGGTTCCCGATAATTGCAGCGAAACTATCTCAGAATCCTTTTCTTCTCAACAGTGTCTGCTGTCCGTTTCAGGCACAAGCTCTCAGGGATTCCTTTTAATTCGAGCTCTTTCGCTAAATCTATGTCTAATAGCGTTAAAGATGAGCCTTAAAGGGGTAATTGTTGTGATCGAGGTTGGGCATTACAATGTAAAGCGTAATTAGTTACGGATTTGACGCCCTCTTTCATCTCGGATAGTATTTCGCCATCAATCAGTTGGTGGTGTAACGCTTTGCAACCCTGCGTGCCACATTGCAAGGCGCATTTGCTACGAAAGTGGTTGTGCAGTCCCAGACACTTTCGGCATAACCGGTTTTCTTTTACGGTATTCCAACGTTCACTCCGATTCATCTTAATGAAACTCTCACAGTTTTTTAGCATATGATCGCGATTTCTTAAACAGCTGGCATTTCTGATCATCATTAACAGTTCGATTATTTTTAATATCTCACGCGTGCGTATGCAAATAGCCTCTATCGCTAGATTGTCGCTTTTCCTGCCTGACGGTGCTTGCGCGATTGCAAAAAGCCAGTTCCCAAATATGGATAACGTGACGTCTGGCACAGACTGTTGGTATACGGTGCAGTTTAATTTTATGTGAGGCGGTAACCGATCTATTAACTCCTGTAACAGTGACTATTAACTCCTGTAACAGTACTTTTTACGCTATTGGCCGTAGGCACTTGGCGAAACACACTAATACTTAATAAAGACATTTTTATTAATCAAAATTATTAAACAAAAAACAAGTGATTAATAAAAATGTCTTTATTAAGTATCCTGTAACAGTGATAGATTGTTCATATGCGTCAGTAGTCCGGCAGCTTCGATCGTAGCGCATAGGTTTTGCACTGACAGCACGAACGAAATTAGGGTTTCTAAGTTTTCTGCTTTCGGAACCGGTTCACTTCTGATTTTCTGGAGTAAGGTATGGATGATCAGTTCTGGGCGGCCGTACAACATTCTCAACGTTGTTTTCACATCCGATACTGAGGATGGTAAAAGTAGACGGCAAGTAGACTGACTCTAGCGCTTTACCTTTTAAACACCGTTGTAGGCGTAGTAGATTTTCAGCATCGGCAAACCCACATGTCTCTGTTGAACTTTCGTAGATGCTTATGAACATTGGCCATTCCGATGGTTGCCCGCTGAAATGAGGAAGTCCTAGGTACCGTTGCGGGATTTGGTACAGGGAGTTGTGGCCCACCGATAACCGCTGGTGGTTGAGTATAAAGAGGCGGATTCGTGTTGTTCAAACTTACTGGAATGGCGCCACGGTCATGTAGGACTGATGTCCGCATAATTGAAGTGGGTAGCCTATTTGACGTCGCTTGGGGTACCAATTGTTGTAGGTATGGCGATTGATCGCTTTTCGATTACGATACGTTCGCCATTTGGTTGGTAACGGGCATTTCATCAAATGTTACCAATGCAGCCATATCCCCTGCTTGAGGTGGAACTTGTTTAATTGCTGGCCTCTTCGATTGGCTTTGGTGTTGCTCTACCCACTTACTGACATCCGCATGGTTCGACTTACGCTCATCGTCTTGATCAGATTCTGATTCATCGTCAATTTGCTGCTCGATGATTACTAACTTCTTGTTTGTATATGTTTCCCTTTCCTTACGGCTGACCTCTTAATTGTAGCTTGCGAATTTCTCCCAACTTCTGAAGTTCCAACTGTATCCTCTTGCTTGAGAATTTTGTGGATCGCACACTTACGGATCTATTTGTGTTCTTCTTCTTGCTCGACGTCTTTGACGGTTATGATGTTTCCGACAATAGACAAGCTGTGCACACGCTACAAACCCAATCGACATTCTGAATTGCTTGCGTTACGCTAGCGCACACAAAATGAAACCACTTATCACACTTGTCGCACTGCACCATATCGTCGGTGTCAACACGTTCGCACATACTGCATTTCGAACCTGTGTATTCAAAATGTTGAATGCCGTGTATGTCAATTTATAATACGCTGAACTTCACGAGTGGTATTATTTCCAGTCAAACGAACCCAATCCGGGAAAAACGCAATAAGATTAACTAACATAGAACACAGAACTGGGATTCTAATCGTGCCACAATCTTAGTGTACGAGTACTACTATCGGGTTTTCCATTTGGAACTTGACAATTTTCAACTTTCACTGTGAACGCAACCTTAAACAAATAATCAAACTGTCAGTGTCAAAACATTCAGTAAAGACATCATTTTCATCATGGTGAAGTAAACGAACGAACAACGTTTACAAATAATTAAAATTTACTACAACAGTTTCGATTCGGTGACTGAAACTTCAAGAGCGTTAATTCCAATTTTTGGTCGTAATTATCGTCCCAAGAGATAAGCTAGTGAAAAAATGTGAGCCTAAATATTCGCTGCTGGATGTTCCCGTGCCAGTGAGACAACGGGTGGGTCGAAGTTCCGAGAATATTGTTGCCGTTCAAGCGTCCATCACAAACGAACTAAAACAGTCGATTCCACGGCGTTCTCAAGAATTGGGCAATGCTCAGACCAAATGGTGAATTTTGCGAAAGGATCTTGTCTTGCACCCTTATAAGATCAAGTTAGCACAAAAACTAAAACCACTCTCAGGAAGGGATAAATATTGCCAGTGGTACTATTCTGGTTTTCCCTGGGAATAGGGAATTGGGAAAAATATTTTCATAGCATTTTTGTGTAAATTATAGTTTTTTGGCCTACTGTTGGAATTAGTTAGGTGTAAAAATTTTTGAAACAAAGATATATTGCGAAATATTTTTCCCTATAAAAATTTTGTGGAACAAAAGTTTCCCAATCAACTTTTTTCGAAAATATTTACACTAAACTAATTCTAACAGTAGGCCAGAAAAATATAATTTAGACAAAAATGGTATGAAAATATTTTTACCAAATTCCCTATTCCCAGGAAATACCAGAATAGTGCCACAGGAGGTCATTGGCTTACTATCAGACTTAGACTGGTTTACGATCTAAAAACATTATCGGGTGTTGTTACTTTAAAGCAGTTCCATTTTCGATATTCTTACGCGCCATCAAACCAAATCGTTTGATAACAATTAAAAGAGACTCGTCGAAGTGTTTCCTTTAAATCAGTGAAATAAGTGAATTGCTGTTTAAATTACAAGGTGTTGGAAAGGTTGAAACTTAAATCGCTGCGTGTTTTATTTGCAAAATCATGTTCGAATCCATATCGAACGGCCGACATTCGTGACATTTGGCTACAGCGGTAGGATTTTGCAAATACCAGCAAAGGTTAAAAACCTAAACACATATACATCACAGCAGTTGAGGGAAAAGCAACAGAGGCTCAGACTTTCATTCGATGGCAATAAGAGCGAGTTGCTTTCGAGACTGCAGATTGCCATGGATGAGGATCCTAAATCCGGAGGCCGGACCGCCGTTACATTCATTGCTGGTAATCGTGATTCTGTTCTAGTTAGTACATACAGATAATCATTGAGTCGCCTAATCTAAACCACCTAGTGCTATAACAATGCACGAGTTCATGCTTTTTTTTTTGCTAATTTTTATCATCTTAAGACTCTGTTCATCTGCCGTATTCAAAATGATTCAAGTCTCGCTAATACGGCTAAGTACAAGTTCCGGTTAGTTCATGAATATGGTCATTGAGCCACTTAACTAAAATCAAGTTGTTACAGTTGTATATAATAGTGGAGATTTTATTTTGCGTTCATTCGATTGACAATTCGTTGCAATATAGCGAACACAGTCTTTTCTTCTTTCAAGGCGCTACCAAATGATATTCTACCAACTTATAATTTTGCTGGTTTTGTTGTTGTCCTAAGGAATACAGGATAAATAATTATTTCGGTTGAGTTTACTAACATGCATTTTTATGTCCCCTATTGTATTTATATATTCATTCGGAGGTGGTTACGACGACCCATCTACTAATCTTCTTTTGGTAGTACTTTAATACCGTAGGTAAATGAGGAATTTGGTGGTATGTAATGCAATATTGCAATTAGGTAGTTGTATATAAATAATTATTACCTGTTAGCCAAAATTTTACAGGTTTACTAAGAGGCTACTATGGCTAGTTGATCGTGTGGTTAAAATTAATTGGAAAATATAAATAATATAAAATAAAATTTAGTGAATACCACCGTATTTATCATAAGTTGAAAATTTGTATAATAGTTTACACCCTGATTACGCTAGTCGAGTCGATTGTCGTTTCAAGTGACACTAAAATTTGCTATTTGTATGAAAAATTAGCCAGTTGCTATGACAATAAGTGGCTTGAGACGAAAAAAACAATTAAAAACTGTCATTTCGAGTCGTGTGAAATTTTGAAGAGACTAGAAAAAACATAAAATACGCCGATTGTCGTTTGAAGTGACTACGATAATAAACATATTAGATATGTTGGCAAGGCAGGCGACTATGGTTTCATATTAAAAGAGTCACTTGAAACGACAAACGACACGACTAGCGTAATCGGGGTGTTATAGTCAAATGGTAAGCGAAAGTTTGAGATTGATTTTTAGTAAAGTGCGGTTACTGTGTTTTTTTTGCTTAGCTATAGCAAATATAGCTATAGTGTGTATTGTAAAGTGCGTAAATTTTAGTGGAAAGGCGAAGCGATATAACTTTAAATCAAGCAACAGAAAATATTCTGTCCAGTTTCCACTAAATCATAGTACAGAGGTATACTGCACCTGCATTAATTGTATCGATGTATGGTCACTAGGAGTGATGCCTCATTTTTTTATCGAACTGATTAATATGGTTTCTATCTTAATTTATTATTTTTGTTATGATATATAATTTGCTGAGTAGTTTATTAATGTTAAAGTAGATTGTTGTGCATATAGTGGCTTGTTAGAAGCAATAACTTTATTTCTTTGCATCTTTTCGTCCGTAGGGTACCAAGGAGCGCTCTTGCAGTTTCTACAGGTGAGTTTTTGTGATTTCTTTAATACTAAAAACATTGCTTCTTGCATCCAAACCTATAACGTTCTCTTTTTATCTGGACAACAATTTATTTTTATTTGTTTTAATTTATGTAAAGATAATGATTTTCTTATATTACTAAAGATGTTTAAATTATGAAGTGATTCCGTTTTCTAAATTGTTGGTGGTGAATTCATATGCGAGGATCATGCGTGAATTTTGTTAAGATGCAACACGATAGGTTTTTGTGGTGTCTTATATATGTCAGCGAAGAAGTTTAGCTTCAAGTTTATTGCTACGAATTTTTATCTTCAAGATTTATCGATCTTAGTTCTTTCGGTATATTTTTTTAAATCTGGAAAAATCTCTAGAATTTTTTTATTTTGAATGTCGCTTAATTATTTTTTATGATCTACATATTTCAAAATTTTTATTCGAAATTAGTAGGAAATTTAGAATTCAAAATCTTTGTTGTGCATCTCCATTGCTGTAGAACAAAATTTTTGAAACAATTTAAGGTTATGTTAAATACTTTTTTGCTTCGTGATTTAACAATTAAAATTTTAATTTTTACTTTAGTTGTATAAGATATAACATTTTAGTAAAGATAATTTGATCTACGTCTAATAAATACTGTAATAAACGTTGCTTTTTTATTCTATTTTCAAAGAAAATAAACGTTTCACCCCTATAACTTCATCAGACCCACCTCAAAACTAAAATTTAAATCTATCTATGGTCATGGCCCATCAATCGAGTTACATTAACCAGAGCAGCAACTATTTTTTTCGCATATAAAAATCAATTTAATATTTGCTATCTCTTTTGAGTCATGTGGGAACAGGATGGTTATATAAAAAATGCATATGGCTTACTCGTGTGGGTAACTGCAGCAGGGAAACTTTTGAATTTCAAAATGAAACTTGGCATACTGATTAAGCCCAATTTGTGCTAATTAGTGCTCACGGGAAAAAATTAGTGCTAGTCCAGGAGCCGAAAAAACGGGAAAAGAAAATTTAAATTTCGCCTGAAAGACGAAAAAAATAAAACCCAATTTCTAGAAAAAACCAGAAAAAATTTAAACCTAATTTCAAAACTTCACAAAAGCGATTCCACCGACGAAATTTGTGCTTATCATTGAAATATGATTTTTATAAATTTTCATTAATAAATTGAGGAAAAACAAATCAGCCCCTAAAAGATACTATATTGAACATTAAAAATACACAAGTATACCGTTCAATAATATTTTTGTTGAACAACAAATTAAAAATAAAATAACTTATTATAAAATCAAAGAATAAGAATTTCAGATAGCATATTCCTGTCACGCTTGTTCATTGCCATCCGGAAAATATAGTGGCCGAATTTGTGCTAATCCAGAATTGGCCCAATTCCGTTGAACAACATAGACCGTTGAATGAACAATTTTCTGACAAGAAATGTTCTACAAACCAATGAAGTTGGGACTTCTGATTGCATATTCCTGTCACGCATGTTCATTGCCATCCGAAAAATATAGTGGCCGAATTAGTGCTAATCCAGAATTGGCCCAATTCCGTTGAACAACAAAGACCGTTGAATGAACAATTTCTGACAAAAAATGTTCTACAAACCAATGTAGTTGGCACTTCTCATTGCATATTCCTATCAAGTATGTTCATTGCCATCCGAAAAATATAGTGGCCGAATTTGTGCTAATCCAGAATTGGCCCAATTCCATTGAACAACAAAGACTGTTGAATGAACAATTTTCTGACAAAAAATGTTTTACAAACCAATGAAATTGGCACTTCTGATTGCATATTCCTATCAGGTATGTTCATTGCCATCCGGAAAATATAGTGGCCGAATTTGTGCTAATCCAGAATTGGCCCAATTCCGTTGAACAACAAAGACCGTTGAATGAACAATTTTCTGACAAAAAATGTTCTACAAACCAATGATGTTGGCACTTCTGATTGCATATTCCTATTAGGTATGTTCATTGCCATCCGAAAAATATAGTGGCTGAATTTGTGCCAATCCAGAATTGGCCCAATTCCGTTGAACAACAAAGACCGTTGATTGGACAATTTTCTGACAAAAAATGTTTTACAAACCAATGAAGTTAGATTTTCTGACTACATATTCCTATCAGGTATATTCATTGCCATCCGAAAAATATAGTGGCTGAATTTGTGCTAATCCAGAATTGGCCCAATTCCGTTGAACAATAAAGACCGTTGAATGAACAATTTTCTGACAAAAAATGTTCTACAAACCAATGAAGTTGGATTTTCTGATTACATATTCCTATCAGGTATGTTCATTGCCATCCGAAAAATATAGTGGCTGTATTTGTGCTAATCCAGAATTGGCCCAATTCCGTTGATCAACAAAGACAGTTGAATGAACAATTTTCTGACAAAAAATGTTTTACAAACCAATGAAGTTTGCACTTCTCATTGCATATTCCTAACAAGTATATTCATTGCCATCCGAAAAATATAGTGGCCGAATTTGTGCTAATCCAGAATTGGCCCAATTCCGTTGAACAACAAAGACCGTTGAATGAACAATTTTCTGACAAAAAATGTTCTACAAACCAATGATGTTGGCACTTCTGATTGCATATTCCTATTAGGTATATTCATTGCCATCCGAAAAATATAGTGGCTGGATTTGTGCTAATCCAGAATTGGCCCAATTCCGTTGATCAACATAGACCGTTGAATGAACAATTTTCTGACAAAAAATGTTTTACAAACCAATGAAGTTGGAACTTCTGACTACATATTCCTATCAGGTATATTCATTGCCATCCGAAAAATATAGTGGCCGAATTTGTGCTAATCCAGAATTGGCCCAATTCCGTTGATCAACAAAGACCGTTGAATGAACAATTTTCTGACAAAAAATGTTTTACAAACCAATGAAGTTAGATTTTCTGACTACATATTCCTATCAGGTATATTCATTGCCATCCGAAAAATATAGTGGCTGAATTTGTGCTAATCCAGAATTGGCCCAATTCCGTTGAACAATAAAGACCGGTAAATGAACAATTTTCTGACAAAAAATGTTCCACAAACCAATGAAGTTGGCACTTCTGACTACATATTCCTATCAGGTATATTCATTGCCATCCGAAAAATATAGTGGCTGAATTTGTGCTAATCCAGAATTGGCCCAATTCCGTTGCACAACAAAGACCGTTGAATGAACAATTTTCTGACAAAAAATGTTCCACAAACCAATGAAGTTGGAACTTCTGATTGCATATTCCTATCAGGTTTATTCATTGCCATCCGAAAAATATAGTGGCTGAATTTGTGCTAATCCAGAATTGGCCCAATTCCGTTGATCAACAAAGACCGTCGAATGAACAATTTTCTGACAAAAAATGTTCTACAAACCAATGAAGTTGGAACTTCTGACTCTATATTTCTATCAGGTATGTTCATTGCCATCCGAAAAATATAGTGGCTGAATTTGTGCTAATATGCAATCAGAAGTGCCAACTTCATTGGTGTGTAGAACATTTTTTGTCAGAAATTGTTCATTCAACGGTCTTTGTTGTTCAACGGAATTGGGCCAATTCTGGATTAGCACAAATTCGGCCTTTATATTTTTCGGATGGCAATGAACATGCGTGACAGGAATATGCAATCAGAAGTCCCAACTTCATTGGTTTGTAGAACATTTTTTGTCAGAAAATTGTTCATTCAACGGTCTTTGTTGTTGAACGGAATTGGGCCAATTCTGGATTAGCACAAATTCGGCCACTATATTTTTCGGATGGCAATGAACATACCTGATAGGAATATGCAATCAGAAGTGCCAACATCATTGGTTTGTAGAACATTTTTTGTCAGAAAATTGTTCATTCAACGGTCTTTGTTGTTCAACGGAATTGGGCCAATTCTGGATTAGCACAAATTCGGCCACTACATTTTTCGAATGGCAATGAACACACTTGATTGGAATATGCAATCAGAAATGCCAACTTCATTGGTTTGTAGAACATTTTTTGTCAGAAAATTGTTCATTCAACGGTGTTTGTTGTTGAACGGAATTGGGCCAATTCTGGATTAGCACAAATTCAGCCACTATATTTTTCGGATGGCAATGAACATACCTGATAGGAATATGCAATCAGAAGTGCCAACATCATTGGTTTGTAGAACATTTTTTGTCAGAAAATTGTTCATTCAACGGTCTTTGTTGTTGAACGGAATTGGGCCAATTCTGGATTAGCACAAATTCGGCCACTATATTTTCCGGATGGCAATGAACATACCTGATAGGAATATGTAATCAGAAGTGCCAATTTCATTGGTTTGTAAAACATTTTTTGTCAGAAAATTGTTCATTCAACAGTCTTTGTTGTTCAACGGAATTGGGCCAATTCTGGATTAGCACAAATTCGGCCACTATATTTTCCGGATGGCAATGAACAAGCGTGACAGGAATATGCTATCTGAAATTCTTATTCTTTGATTTTATAATAAGTTATTTTATTTTTAATTTGTTGTTCAACAAAAATATTATTGAACGGTATACTTGTGTATTTTTTATGTTCAATATAGTATCTTTTAGGGGCTAATTTGTTTTCCTCAATTTATTAATGAAAATTTATAAAAATCATATTTCAATGATAAGCACAAATTTCGTCGGTGGAACCGCTTTTGTGAAGTTTTGAAATTAGGTTTAAATTTTTTCTGGTTTTTTCTAGAAATTGGGTTTTATTTTTTTCGTCTTTCAGGCGAAATTTAAATTTTCTTTTCCCGTTTTTTCGGCTCCTGGACTAGCACTAATTTTTTCCCGTGAGCACTAATTAGCACAAATTGGGCTTAATCAGTATGCCAAGTTTCATTTTGAAATTCAAAAGTTTCCCTGCTGCAGTTACCCACACGGCTTACTCATATCTCAACATAAGAACCCCAAATTATCTGTTTATTTATGTGCGCAGTGACAACCTATGTTGACGACTTAATTTTGTGGTTTTAAAATTATTAATTAAAATTCATTAAAATAATAAAAAAATTATAAAATAATTAGTGGCTTATGTAGTAGTGCGTGGTAGTGCATCATTTGATAATTAAAATTATAAACAATTTTAAATAAAATGAAGTGTCTTGTGAAATGTTGCTAAATGCGCATCAAAAAATTCGAAAAAGAATATTTTACCATCTATAAGTATTTGTAAAAGTAAAATGTAAATTGTGTTAAGAAACTAGTGATTTGTGATAAATTTATTCTTACTTTATGTTATAAATCAGAAAAAATTAAGAAAGCAATTTTGGTTGTTGGCGTGGGGTTCTTATATTGGTTTCTTGTTTTTGTAATCCCATTGATTTAGATGCTTTCTCTTTTACCCTCCGAATTTGACTCGTTTGACAGCTGCTGTCATTCATTCTATATATTTAATTTAAATTCTTTGGGCCCATCGAATTGACATAATCAGATTAATGTCTATCTGGCAATTTCTCAAATGACGGACGATTGTATCAAAAAACCATACGAAAAATCAAAATTCCACCTCTTTAACCTCATCAAACTCACTCAAACCTATAATTGAAATTTTCCAAGGGCCATCGTATTGGAATAATCAGACCGGTGTCTGACTGGCAAATTCTCCAATAACGAACAATTTTATCAACAAAACAAGAAGAAAATCAAAATTAATTAAAACCTCATTAAACCCACTCTAAATTTATAATAAAAATGTACTATGGGCTATAGGCTATAAAATTGGCATAAGCAGACTTACACCGGTCATCTGACAAAATCTGAAATGCTGCATAATTTTATCACTCCTATAATGAAATTCTATATCGGATCCATGGTCCATCTAACTTGTACAGTCAGATCGGTGTTGATCTAGCAAAATCTTGTCATACACAAACATTTTATCAGTTAAGCGTGACTAAGCGCCTCACTTTGTATAGATGTGTGTTATTACATTTTTCGTAAATCTGTATTAAATCTGTAATTTGAATCTGCATTACCAACGGTGAGATTTTGAAGTACAGAAATAATGAAATTAGCGCGTCAAGCTTATATGATCCAGCAGATGTATTGAACGGACTAACAAAGGCAAAGCCAAGAATTAAATATTGGCGTTGGTTTTATAATATGGGAAAGCCAGAGCAAATTTAGTAACTAATTCAGTGAAGTTGTGCAATTTTGATTCGAACTATGTTACAGAGTTGTTAATAAGAGAAACGTTAAGGCAGCTAGTACAAAACGTTTGTATTCATAGAAAATTGTGGAACAAGTAAAGGAACCGGGTGATATAAAGAGTCGATCCTTCAAATGTTTGAAGTTTGGTCACTATACAACCGTGGCTGTATAGGCAACGGTGGAATGATTGTTTAGAGATAGTCAGGCGAGAAGAACAGAGACCGGGAATACGAACCAAAACCAGAGTTAAACCTTCTCTGCCAATATCAATAAGTAAAATACTGAGAGGAGGTAGAAGAGGAACCTTGGGGTATTCCAGCAGCATTTTCAACTACGTTTGATGAAAGTGAGTCCGGTAGTGGAGTTTATCGCTAAATAGAAAGCAATCCAGAAGGCTGCGACGACGAGTCGTGCAAAGCTGCGGCTAGCGTGGAGTTGTGATGAAAGAGTGGTGGAATACGACGAGGCAGCGAAACGATCCAAACAACCAATTAGTCACAAGCAAAGGTACATTCGCATATTTCGTGTGTTAAGTCGGGTTGTAATTCCTAACTTAGCTTCGTAGTGAGTTGTTATTATCTTACCACTGGTGAGGGATAATAACAGTCTGAAGTGTATTTAACTACTTAACTTTTATTAATTTTGCTTTGGTTTATATACAAATTTTATAATATTGATAACAGCAACAAAATATAATTGCTTACATTATAGTTTACTTAATTTTAATATAAACTTATAGTTCGTATATTGAACTTTATAGTTGCTGATTCGACACATAAGAATTATTGACACACCATCAAGAGTGATTTGTAATATATTTGGCGTATATGCGATTTAAGTGCATTAACCTCTTCGTATACTTATTTATGCTGATGACATATTTGTGTCGCTAATGTTATGTGCTTGAACATCCTCCGGGCCGGCATTAGTTGAAATGAACCGACGTGGCAATGGACGTGGACGAACTCTTTCACTAGATGATTGTGATTTTAAAGATGTTACGGCTTTATGGCAGCAAATCCATGCAATGATGAATCTTATAAAGGCAATGATGATCCCATATAGAACAATGTAGTGGTGAACATCATGGATATTGAATTGTTGATCTTTATCATGTATTGAAGTCCTCAGGTGGGTAATATTAGTTGACAGTTGATTTAAATCCATGAGTATATCACTGAATTCGTTATTTTGTGTGGAAATTCTATTGGTAGAGTTCGGGTACGTTACGGTCTCTGCTTGCATGAGAAGGCTGCTGAGATTTATCGTTGGCTGATAGAATACTGCTACCTTTGTATTAAAGTTTTGAATGGAATGTATAATTGCTGTTCCATCGGTAATTGTGCAGGCCTTGTGCATCGTTATAGCTCCTGTTCCTCTTATAGTTGTAATCGTTACTTCTTTGTTGCAAATAATATTTATCTTGTGATCCTTTTCAGATATAAAAATCCATGTACCTGGATCGTGTGTGGGAATCCACATATTTCGCTGTGTTATGAATCGAATCTCGCAATTGTCTGTATTTGTTTCCCTGTCCATGACCAAATTAATCTCACATGGTGTTGGTTCCTTTTGCGTGCTCTGAATCACGTTGTGGATCATACATATATATTCAGTGCTCTGTATGGTCTTGCAGGCCGAAAGTTCGTCTTCTGACATTGCGTAGTAAGATTCTCTGTTTAAGCTAATTAAAAACAATTCACTTGATGGGTTTATGTACGCAAACATGTCTTTGTGTTTGGTTGGAATAGCGATTGGTTTGATGATTTGATATACCTTGTTGGTCAGTAAAGGCATTTTTAATTCAAAAATTAATACGTTGTTTGCTTGTCCAACCTTAGCTGTCATCATTTGGTACAATGTTATCATACTGTTTTCTCCATATATGGTAGCATCGGCTGGGATCATTTCGTGTAATTTCTGCAGTTCCATCTTAAGTTGATCTGGTTTGAGAATGAAAGTATTTATTTTGCTATGATGGATATCGGTAATGACATCGATTAGTTGTTGTTGTGTTGAAGTGAAGGTTGTCATTTCTATTGATAAATGTATCCATAGCGCTATAAATTTTTGTATTACTAGGTTCTCATTCTCATTTCGCTGTACTAAATTGAGGATTGACATTGTTTGTTTATCTAATTCGTGTAGATGATTATTGACTGCTATGCAATCCTTTTTTATAATATTCACTGTTGATTCAGTGATTGTAATTTGTTCTTTCGGTAATATAAGAAACTGTTCTTCATTATTTTTTATTGAATTTATTTCATTATCGTATCGTTGTGCATCGTCTTGGTCAAGGATCCCAAATAGTTGGTTGGTAAGTGTGCCAACTACATTCACTAAACCTCTTTTTATCCGACTAGATTTATATGTAGGTTGGAATATTTTGTTACTGTGATTTATGTTGATCATTTGTTGTTTTAGTTGTATGATCGCGGTTCTACACACTTGCCTTAGTTGTAACCACCCATTATCTTCTTGGCAGAAGTTTTCCATTCTTTCGATCGCTGCGTTATATCTTGTGCTTCTATTAACATTGTTGATAGATTGAAATATGATACAATCGTCCATTGTTGATGCGACAACTGAGCTGTCCCAATATTTTCAAAATATATCCCGGTTGTAGTGTTTAGAGTGATGATATCAAATTTAGAGTTGTTGGTTATCGCTGAGCATACCCCAAGTAAGCTTAATAATGGAATCATAGTTTAATCGAGATTAATAACATGGTCGAATTGTCCTTTTTTTTATTTGAGGTTCATGAATCGGTTTGATGTTTCTTGCTGCCTTCCTTCTTTACATCCTTTTCTATTTGACCGCACGCATCCAAAGTCTTGGTGGTTTTTTATCTTCACGTGAGAGTTCTTCAGGTGATTTGCGCTTCCTGGATTTAGAGTTATTAATAACCATGGTTGACAATGCTGTAGTTGTTTGAGTAGCCGAATTCGCACCTTGCTCTTTGATGCTATCATCGATAGGTAGAGGCGCCAATTTTGTTATTGGTCTTTTTATAAGAGCCCTTCCGGGGCCGCGAAGTGTTACCACCCGAACAATTCCGTCTTCTCCTGGATGAACTTCTGTAATCCGTCCAGTTACCCATCTTGATGGTGGAATGTTGTTATCTCGAACAAGAACTATTTGTCCGATCCTTAAATTGGGTGAACTTGTGGTCCATTTTGCTCGTTGTTGTAATTGATGCAAATAGTCGTGTGACCATCTCTTCCAGAAGTCTTCCTTCATTTTTTGGATTAATTTCCATCTGGTTAACAAATTCATATTTTCCTCTGAAATGTTTTCTTCTGATTGTGTTGAGAGAGATTCTCCAATTACGAAATGACCGGGAGTTATGAATGTAGGATCAGTTGGATCATTGGTGATATAGGTCTTGAATTAAGACAGGCCTCTATTTGACATGTTACGGTTGTTAGTTCTTCAAACGTCAATGTTGCTTCCCCTATCACTCGTTTCAGGTGATATTTTACAGATTTTACAGCTGATTCCCATAAGCCACCGAAATGTGGTGCTCCTGGCGGGATGAAATGCCATTTCGTGCCTTGGTCGGCTGTAGAAATAATAAAATTGGAAGCTGTTTCTTCTATTGTTTTCAAAGTTTTTAATTCCATTGCCTTGCTAGCACCCACAAAATTAGTTCCGTTATCGCAAAAAATATCTGTGCATATTCCTCTCCGTGAAATGAAGCGTTTGTATGCCGATATGAACGCGTCGGTTGTTAGATCGCTGACCACTTCAATGTGCACAACCTTGGTTGACATACACACAAAAATTGCAAGATATCCTTTATAAGATTTATTACCTCTTTTGATACTCTGACGCTGAATGGCCCAGCGTAATCCACTCCTGTTTTTAGGAATGGTCTGGTGGGAGTTATTCTGGCTTCTGGTGAATTGGCCATTAGTTGGTTTTTTATAGTTTTGCTGAAACGATGACATCTTAAACATTTAGATATTTGTTGTCTGACAAGATTTCTGCCATTAATAATCCAATATTTTGTTCGAATATGTGCTAATGTTAATTGGGTACCGCCATGCATGGTTGTTTTGTGGCCCTCTTGGATTATCAAGTTTACTATTGGATGTGATTGCGGTAGAATGATAGGATGCTTCTCATCATATGACCAGGCTGTTGAATTGTGTAGTCTGCCCCCAACTCTTAATAGTTCATCTTTTAAGAATGGACACAATAGTAACAATTTGCTTTTAATGTTAAGTGGTTTGTTCCTTTTTAAATTGTATATTTCACCTTTATACTGTTCTAGTTGAGCATTCTTAATTAAATGATGCAAAGCTTCTTGCATTTCGGTTGGTGAAATTATGTTGGTTGATTCGTATTTTACTAATTTCAACTTATTAATGAAGCGTTTACAATACGACACTATTCGCTGAATGTTTTTAAATTTGAGTGTCTTAAAAAGAGATCACTAAAGGGGTCATTTTCTTTGATAGGCGTTGTTATTGGAGCTACTGTTGCTGCGAGTACCCTTTGATCTGGAACGTCTTCAGTTTGTACTTCCGAATTAGTAGTTGGCCATATATTTCGATCGTTTGTAAGCCATTCTGGTCCGTTCCACCATAATTCATGATTAATGAGATGTTCGTCTTCTACCCCTCTTGAGGCGCAGTTCGCGGGATTTTCAGGTGATTTAACATAGTTCCAGGCTGTTGGATTTGTCAAACTATGAATTTCGGATACTCTGTTCGCCACAAATGTTTTAAATCGATGTGGTTCTGATTTGATCCATGCGAGTACAATTTGTGAATCCGTAAACGCATATGTATTTATTTTGGCTATCCGTAGGCTTTTAATTACCTTTGCCAATAGCCTAGACAACAATAATGCACCACACAATTCTAATCTAGGAATTGTTAGTTTGGACTTTATTGGTGCCACTTTAGTTTTTGAGATAAGTAAATAAGGGTGTCCCTTACTTCCGTTATTGTTGCTTTGGAGGCAATATATTACAGCGGCATAAGCATTTTCTGACGCATCACAAAACCCAAACAGTGTTATCGGTGAATTGGCAGTTGTTTCCATCCATCTTTGCACCTTTATTTTTTCTAGCGCACGTAACGAGGTTTTATAGTTTTTCCATTTTGTTGCTATGTTTTCTGGTACTGGTTTGTCCCACTCTAGTCCTGTTAACCATAGTTTTTGCAGTAGTATTTTTGCTACGATGATGGTTGGTGATAACCAACCGAGTGGATCAAATAATTGTGATACTTCAGATAACAGGCTCCTTTTCGTGACGACATCCGATCTATTTATTCTAATATTTATTTTAAATTCAAATGTGTCGGTTTTAGGGTTCCATGAAATTCCCAGAGTTTTTATAGTTTCGTCTAATTTTATATCTATATTGTTTATTGCTCGTGATTCATGTGGAATTTGTTCCAACAGATCCTGACAGTTACTTGCCCATTTTCGAAGTTGAAATCCTCCTTTCCCTAGTATTTTCGTTAATTATTGTTGTCGTCGTTGTGCTTCTTCTAGAGAATCACTACCTGTTAAAATGTCATCTACATAGCAGTCTTCTAAAATAATATTAGCTGCTATGGGAAATTCGTCTTTTTCATCGTTCGCTAACTGTTGCAAGGTGCGAATAGCTAGATAAGTAGCACTAGCGGTTCCGAATGATACTGTTGTTAATTGGTATTCTTTGATCTGCTCATTTTCATTTTCTCTCCATAGTATTTTTTGATATTGTTGATCGTCTTCGTGTACGAGAATTTGGCGGTACATTTTCTCAATGTCCGCTGTGAAAATGACCTTATGTTTCCTCCATCTTAGCAGGAGTGATATCAGCTCTTCTTGTAAAGTTGGTCCGATTAATTGTTGACCATCGAGGCTCTTGTTGTTGCTCGTTTTTGCGTATGCGCGTCAAATACAACGCGTAGTCTTGTGGTCGTGCTACTTCCTTTAATCACCGCGTGATGAGGTATAAAGTATTCTTCTGTTGTTGATGTTTTTACTTTAGCTTCCTTATTGCAGAGTTTCATGTGACCTAACTCTATATACTCCTTTATACATTTTTTATAGTCACTTGCGAATGATGGTGACCCTGCAAATTTTCTTTCTAACTGTAGAAATCTGGCTAATGCCCTATTCTTTGATGCTCCGATGATTGGTGGGTTTGTTTTGAATGGAATGCTGGTGATTTTTATTGTAATGTTCCTGGCATTGTTGTTCTTCGTCAGTTAGTGCTCTCCCATTTTGTATTTCTTCAATCTCCCAAAATTTCCGTAATCTGTTTTCCAATTCTGTTTGAGTTATCATGCTCTGAATGGCTGTTGACTTTCCATGATGAAGTGGCCCAAATATTATCCATCCTAGTTCTGTTTTTTGTGCAACTGGATCTTTTGTTGCACCTTTTACTATATCGTTCATTACTATGGCCGGATAATAGTCTGCACCAAGTAATATGTCGATTTTGTTTGGCATATTATAATTTGGATCTGCCCATAATAGATTATTGATATGAGGCCAGTTTCAGGCGTCAAAGCTGTACTCCGGTAGATTTCCTACTAATTTATCACAAACCAATGCACTCATTTGCATTTTGAACTTTGAGGAGAATCTAGGTTCAATATGGAACGTTAGTTGTTGTTCTGATATACCTGCTTTAATTCCTCCTATTCCCTTTACTTCAACGTGTGTTCTTTTACTTTGTATGTTTAGTTTCTTGGCAGTCTCGTGAGTTATGAAGGATGCTTGAGAGCCGGGATCAATGAGTACTCTTAATAATTCTGGATGACGGCCATTTGTCATAACTTTTACTAATGCTGTGCTTAAAAGTACTTGCGATTCTGTTGTTGTACTGTTGAACATATGTATTCCGATCGTTGGTTTTACCGGTTCTGTGGTTGGGTGATGAGGTGCAGGAGTTGTTTTTTGTTGGTATTCACTGATATTTTTAGAGGGACCTTCTCTTGTGTGAAGCAGAGTGTGATGACTGCCTTTGCACACCAAACATTTTGTTTCTGATCGACAAGCTCGGGAGAGATTATTATCACCCAGACATTTTCTGCAAAGGTTTTTTATACTGCATATCTTGTTGCGCTCCAAAGTTGACATTTGTAGGAACGATCTGCATTGTTCAATTTTATGTAATCCATCACAATTAACGCATTTATGTACATTTGTTGTTACCATTGTTAATGCCTTTGGCGGTTGAAATCTTGAAGTTGTTTGGTATCGGTTACCGGTTGTTATTGCTTGGCGAGTACCTTTATTAGTTATTGTTTCTAGAGATTGAAACCGTTTTTCTAAGAATTCCAAAAAATTATTTAAATTTTGACCCTTTCTTGGGTCATATAATGTTGTTTCGTAGATTCTGATTGTCTCATTATCTAATTTTTTTTGTAGTATATGAGTGATCAGAGCATCGAACTTATCCTCCTCTTTGATAATGTTGTTGATATTGTAGATTGCTTCCTTTGTGGTATCATGCATTATTCTGATACCTGAAGCACTCTCTGTTGTTATATTAGGCTGATTAATCAGCTGGTTGAAATACGTTGTTGACAAAATTCTTTCATTGTTGTATCTCTTTTTTATTATTTCGTACGCCACTCGATAGTTGTCTGTTGTTGACTCCAAATGGTTTATTAGTTTAGCAGCTGAACCCCCTAGATGATTCTTCAAATAGTTGATCTTGT
Source organism: Nephrotoma appendiculata (assembly GCA_947310385.1). NCBI lineage: Eukaryota > Metazoa > Arthropoda > Insecta > Diptera > Tipulidae > Nephrotoma > Nephrotoma appendiculata. The sequence goes on along the minus strand of OX371224.1, from coordinate 82,230,016 downwards.
GGGTTTCGGTAAGCTTATCGTTGTTGTGTACTAATTTTTCAAATGTGTCTGTAAATCCTTTCCATTTCGAGGATTCCCTGTAGAAAATTGGAATTTCGATTTTCGGTAATCGTACATCAAACTTGTTGTTGTTTGTTAGTTGGCTGTCAATTTCCGTGGTAATTTTGGTGACAATATCATCATGTTCGTTTTTGATGGTCTCGTAATATCCGTCTGTGAAATATTTTAAATTACTTTCCTCTTCTTCTGTGGCCTCGACACATATTTTTTCATTTAGATCCATGATTTTTTCCATCATGCGTTCTCTTCGTTTCATTAACAGTTGTAGCGCTTGTCTTGAAACTTTTTGTAGTAATGAGTCTTTCGCTGTATTTATTTCTTTATACAGCGATCTCATTTTAACGCTTTGTAGCTTCACCATGTGATCGAATTCTATTCGATCGTTGTTATTCGGTTCTACAGATTCTTCGTTGTCCGAATTGGAAAATGGAAATTTTGTTTTTAAAGTATTATCACCCGATGTTGTTGCTATCGGTGTGAGTGGTGTCTTTTGGTTCAGCTTACCTCGCATTTCATCGATTAGGGTGTCGTAAATACCCGATATCTTTTTCGCTCGTTGAAATACGGATGATTTTCTTCTAATGTTGAGATCTCTCTTCTTATCATTTCATCGGTGTCTACATATTTTTTATAGAGTTCCTTTAATGTTGCTATTTTGGACTCTAAATATGCTTTTGTTTTCCTGCCTGGCCCGTCTTTCTGGTAGTTCCTGTTGAGCTGAACTATTTTGTCGCCTGTGATTTTCTGATCCTGCAAACGACTTTCCATCTTTGTCGATACTTTTGCTGCTCGTTGGTTTCTGGCTTCGACTGATGTCCTGACTATGGCTGGTTGAACTGGTGCCGGTTGTTGATTGGCTTGAATTATCCGTTGCCTGTTGTTCGTTGGCTTGGATTCCCGATGTATTTACTGCACCACCTGTTGTTGTGATGGTTACAGTTTCGATGCTTGTTGGTTATTAGCTCGAACTTTTGACCAATGTTATCTTAACAATGATAATCTTGTTGGTCTATGTTTTTGATTGGCCGCCAGTTGTTTTTGGAGGCTCGAAGGACCAATGTTAAGTCGGGTTGTAATTCCTAACTTAGCTTCGTAGTGAGTTGTTATTATCTTACCACTGGTGAGGGATAATAACAGTCTGAAGTGTATTTAACTACTTAACTTTTATTAATTTTGCTTTGGTTTATATACAAAATTTATAATATTGATAACAGCAACAAAATATAATTGCTTACATTATAGTTTACTTAATTTTAATATAAATTTATAGTTCGTATATTGAAACTTGATAGTTGCTGATTCGACACATAAGAATTATTGACACACCGTCAAAAATGATTTGTAATATATTTTGCGTATATGCGATTTAAGTGCATTAACCTCTTCGTATACTTATTTATGCTGATGATATATTTGTGTCGCTAATGTTATGTGCTTGAACATCGTGTATCAGGTTAATTTGATTTAAGAGGCTGGATAAGTCTTTAGAATGAAATAGTTAACAACATTTGTTTTAAATAAAATTCATTTTATTATACTAGATAGTCTTCTTTTAGCTCGATCACTTAATATAACGTTCTTCCAATTTCATAAAACCTTCTTTAAAATATGCCAAAATCATTTGGCCCAAAGCTCGATCCACTGAGTCATTTTTTCATTCGGCCAAATTTAGTGGATAGGGAAGCAATTCGAAGTCCAATTTATCCTAATTGTGCTCTATTTTCCATGATGATGAATTATCATTTTCATCAGGGTTTTACCCTGCTCAATATAGTCGATGAATATTACGCCTTGTGTACACAAAAAGACTGGCGCCATAATGAACTTTTTGCAATGGAAAGGGCTGCCAGAAAACATTGTAAGTTATAATGGGACAGCGTTTGTAACAACTGCTTTTTTCCATCCCTCGTGAAATGGTGAGGCAGACAAGTTTATGACGGAGATAGTACTGATCACGTCACCTTTGCGACGTTTTTAGCAGTTAGCGATTTTTGTCGACTCCTGATATTAAAGATCATTACGGGCCAGCATGTTGTCGTGTAAAACTTCTCATATGGTCTGAAGTGGATTGAGAGAGAGATCAAGTAGATGCTACAACTACGCACCGACTCTGAAGCTGGTCAAAAGTTACGACGTCAACAACAACAATAAATTTTTTCAGTTCTCCCATCATCGGTTGTTCTCGAACAATGGTCAATAAACATATGTAGCCAATATCATAATGAATTAATGAATTGTTTCATTGTTTGAATTATTTTAGAAAGGGCCTTTGGGGTAGATACGCAATCGGCTAGCAAGCAAGCAATTTGCTAGCCAAAATCCTGGCTATTTAATCAATTTTACCAAGAAAATTTGATTTTCAAATTTTTGTTGTTTTTTTGCGATTGCTCAGTAAAATTTGCGGCTTCAAAAAATGAACAGCAAACTTTTGTGTTGTTTTACTGTGCAATTGCAAAGATAAACAAAAATTTTGTGAAAAATCTAATTTGAAATTCAAATTTTCTTGGTAAAATTGATTTAGTAGCCAGAATTTTGGCTAGCAAATTGCTTGCTTGCCAGCCGATTGAGTATCTGTCCCTCTGTTTTGCGACCTGTATAAATTTCATTCGTATCTAGAGTGTACTATCAACAGTGATGTTGTTGTTAGGGTTATAGTCAAACGAGACTTGGAGGTAATTAGTAAAGTGTGCTGTGATAACAATAAAATCGATGTGGTAGATTAAATCGATTAAATTGTTAACAGAGCACACTGCCACTGGCTTTATGAAACGGTGGTCTAAAGATTTTTTAAACCCTTATGTTACGACGGCTATTTATATGATTTATGTTCGGTCTGCATCTAGACAGCGTGGAGGTTATTAACATATAGCCACTTAGCAAACGACTATCTGTTTTTCATGCTTTAAGAACGATGCCTGCCTTAGATTGTCACTACACTATTAAATTTTCAACGTGATCGAGAATCAACCACGCTATATCAAGGCATCTTTATATTTGTTAAATTTATTGCTAAGTTCTAATTTATAGTGTTGGAGCAATTACTACAAATTGGATATACTCGTAAATATCAGGAAATAGTTGGTGGATTAAGTAGCGCACTTTAATCCAAACCAATATAAAATATTAGCAATTAAGAATCACTTTACCGCATGTGGTCTCTATACTCATATCTCAATAAATGGCAAAATGCTAATTTTGATGGAATGATTCACACGATTATAAATTAAATGAATTAATTACAGCACCATTACTGCTTCCTGAATATGTCGAATTGAAATTCAAAAATTTATTATCGTTGAGTGTTTGCACATTGCGATTTTGAGTCATGCGTGTTACTTGAACCAAAGCATAATGTCTTAATTAAATTAATATTGTCCGTACAACACTCTAGACAGACGGGCAACGAAATTAATATTTTTTGGAATCCATTTTGTTGCGTACATAAAATATTGTCATCATGTAAGAACGTCCCCCTTGTTTACAAAGCAAAACTAAAAAAAATCTTGTAAATCTTAAAATTAAAACAATAACAGTTAAAATGCATTTATTTATTGAACATTTTAAGTGTTTTAATGCACATTGATGCTCCCTCCTCAGTTTATTGAGATTTATGTTCTTAAAATAGAAAACCCCTTAAAAATATGTGCCGCATCGACTCAAAATCCATTTAAAAATGAGGAAATGAATTATGAACGGCAATGGTACTCGGCTACGCCATTATATACTTTTGAAAATGTTGTGAACATTAATCGATTTGAAATTGTCTTTAGGTATCTGTGCTAAATAAAATGAATACAAGATCATAATCTGAAAGCCCCTTTCATTTTAGAAATATTCCAAAAAGGAAATAATTACAAGAAAATTTAAATTGCTATAGATTAGCGTCTCTTCAAAATGTATTGATATCGAGCTCGAAGAAAACTCAAAATTGGATACTATCAAAGGGATTAAAGACAGTGAAATTTTGAGCAGCTTTAAGCTTTGAAATTAGTGAAAATGATTTCCTTTGTAATAAATGCTTCAAACGCGTCCTTAGTAGAACTGTGGTTTGCAACAAGGCGAAGGATACAGAACAGTGGATTGCGTCTAAAATAAATGTTTAGAATAACGCCATCTATAAGTCACTATAGTAACAACTTTGTTTGTTCTGAAGTCCTTTTATTACACAAAAGCTGCCAAACTTTTCAAAAATTATCAAATGACCTAAGCAATGTTCGGCGATGTTTCTGCGTAATTCAACTTAAGTATTTCAGTAAAGTATGACTCTAGTAACTAAGCCTGGGAAAGTAGAAGAGCTTGATTACAGAAATGGAATTTCTTCTTACGAGAAATTTCTGTAGATCTCGATTTTGTACATAGTCTGACCATCCTTCCTTCACATAGGACTAGACAATCACTAGAACGGAATTTATAGCTGTTTCTTTAGCAATTTGTTTACTGTTTAGAGAAAATCGTGAAAGTGCATCGTCGTCAAAGCACTTATACCTGACAGTGGACAAGTTGAAACGATAGTTGGGATCTAGATTAATCCAAAACATATCCTAAATAATTCACTTTAGTTTGGAAGAATTTGCACTTGCTCATACATTTTAAGTTGGCAGTAACTTGTAACAAACTGTGCATTCGCTGTCATCTGCCCAATGTATCGCTGAAATAATAGATACTGGAATAGTCCAAATGGAGTCGAAACTTCCACCTAATTTTTCGATTCACTATCAAGTTCCAATTGCAAATATGTTTCGTTAAGAACCCATTTTGATTGGCCTTTCGAATTCTTAATATTCAACGACAACTTATCACAATTTGGAAGGTCATAATAAGATGCAATTCTAAACGATTACAGCATAGAAACGTTAATTTTCCCAACAATATCTACTCAATTTAGAAAAGAACAAGTTCAGGCAAGATTATTTGGAATCGAGTCAAATGGAAGAAGTGCTTGGCGACGGTAAGCTCGCCTGGCCTAATCTGTGATCTGTCTCAACGCGAAGCAATGTAACGCAAATTTCGTGTTTTTTTAATGTTTCTCGTCTATTGACCCAGCAAACAGCGCGCTTAGAAATGTTCTCACCACAATTGATCGAGTAGAAGGCACTTGGTTGTCAGCACTTCGTAGAGAGGAAAACTTCATGAGAGGCTCGTCTGTGTATCTTTCAAATTAATAATTTGGAAATAGATTTTATCATTAAGTTCTGCTTGTAGGTCTGCTTGTAGGTGTTCTGCTTACATACACTCTCCACCTGCCATTAACATCGAATTAGGTATATTAATTTTAGACCAATTGCAGGTGGAGACACAAAATGTTAACGACTTGCAAGATGTGTTGCCATCAAGTTATACTTTAATGTTAGAACTTTATGTTAATCAAAATGTTGTAAAATACCATTTTTGTAGCTTTCAAAATGGCTATTTGTGGTAAATACGCTTTATGGTTTGTTTGTGCCTTTTTAGTGTGATTGAATTGAAAACAAATTTTAAAATAATTTCGTTTTGTGTGATTCTTGTGATTAGTGTAATTATATTTAAAATGAACCAAAAACAAGAAACTTTAAAATTAATTTATTTATTTAAAAATAAAGAATGCCTTTGGAATATTAATTCTAATTTATTCCGAAGGGTTGATATGAAAAACAATGCATATAGGCAAATCGCCGTTGAAATGGAATGGGCGAAGACCTTATTAAAAAAAAAAGTTTTCGTTCGTGCTACACAGAGAAACAAAAATTAAAGAATAAAAAAATCTGGGGCCGGTCTGGATGAAATTCAAGAACCATCCTTATTTTATTATAATGAAATGTTCTTTTTGGATAAATGTATTGTTTATAGCATTCAATATTTTTAAATGTTTTTGTTTGTAGATTTCGGAAACTAACTTGGAGGATTTGCAAGTATGTAACGAATAATTCAGAATCCTTTACTCATTGCAATGTATGGCGGCTATTCAGCAACAGTTGACTCAATTTAGGGTGCATTAACCCCGGTGATTCAAACCCAAAAAGTGTGAGAACATCTTCTTTTGAACAACCGTTACAAACGTATTATAGATATCCTAATTCGAATGATTCGCAAATCGATGCAAAGACGTGTATTACCAACCATCAATATCATCTTTATCATTTCAACAACCATCAAACTTATATTATAATAAATATTCCAGTATCAAAGCTCCACAAACCCTGTTGAAACCGACTGTGTACCATCCCCCATTTCACCAACGTCATCATGTGAACGCTCCATCGATTTTCCAGCAGTAACCCTCTAATTAGTATCTCCGGTTTCTTCTAATTGATCTGCTCGTCATCATCTACAAAATCAATTTTATAACAACCCAAGAATGGAGCAGCATCATCATTCATTCATTTATACCACAGCCGAAAACACCAGTACAAGCTATCAAGTTCATAACTATACCTGCGCCTCAATGTTCCTAACGCACATTACCGTAATCATCCCGTTCATTATCATCGTTGTCATCATCACCATCCTTAATGAACGAGCAGACGTCTTTTAAATCAAAACTACCACTCCCGTTCTCCAATATCCTAAATGACGCAATACAGGCCGCAGATGTCGATTAAAATGCTGTTTTATGAAATATTCTTTAAATTTTAATTCGAAATCAGTTAAATTATTATTATTTTTTTAAATTTTTTATTTAAAAAGCTCTTTTTAGCAATACAAAGATTATGCCCCCGCACAAGAAGCTTTCATAATTAAATTGGTAGTGTTTAATCTGCCAAACGCACACTCGACAATCATCCTTGCTCGCGATATTTTATAATTAAACACTTTTTCAGGGACATTTAATTCTAAATTCCTATTAAACGGTTTCAACATATGTCGGGTTAACGCTTTTGAAGGTACACTTAAACTAGTCCTAAACCAACAAAAACAAACGAAAGTGTGTTTGTATTGGTAAAAATTAAATAAAAATGACATTTAGGCGAAATAATGAAATATTTGAATAGTTTTCCAATTGAAATTATTCTTAAAAAAACATTTTTCGAATTGGCGTAGTTAAAATAAATAATCTTTTCCGTCCAAAGAAAATAATATTTTCTTCAAAAATTGAATATCTCGAGAATTCGCTGTATGATTTTCTGAAAGGTTGAGATTACAACTTCCGAACCTCTAAACCATTTAAACCATTTCTTAGCCGATTATGTTGGGATTGGGTATTGTTGATGGAAATGGGATTCTGAAATGTATTTTAAGTAGTTTTGGAAAAGGTCCAATACGTGACCCACTCATGTAATTAGTGGCTGAGCGGTAGGCCAACTACCAACTCTCACAAAAATCACTTTATGAACCTTACACAAAGGGCTTAAATAAACTTATAGTATTCTTATCAACAACGACATCGTATTCCATGTCCAAATGTTAGCTCCAGGTTGACACAATCAAACAAATCCAGAGCCATTTCCATATCTAGGGGATAGGTATCGTTTTTTGCTCTCGCAAATCTAATCAATTTTATTGGTTTGGGTAGTTTTAATTTAGATAAATTCTGAATATCCTAGAGTTTGTCGGAAAATTTCACTATGTCCAAATATTAGCTCCAGGTTGACACAATCAAATAAATCTAGAGCCATTTCCATATCTAGGGGATAGGTGTCGTTTTTTGCTCTCGCAAATCTAATCGATTTTATTAGTTTGAGTAGTTTAAATTTAGATAAATTCTGAATAACCTAGAGTTTGTCGGAAAATTTCACTATGTCCAAATATTAGCTCCAGGTTGACACAACCAAACAAATTCAGAGCCATTTCCATATATAGGGGCTAGGTGTCATTTTTCGCTCTCGCAAATCTAATCGATTTTATTGGTTTGAGTAGTTTTAATTTAGATAAATTCTGAATATCCTAGAGATTGTCGGAAAATTTCACTATGTCCAAATGTTAGCTCCAGGTTGACACAATCAAACAAATTCAGAGCCATTTCTATATCTAGGGGATAAGTGTCATTTTTCGCTCTCGCAAATCTAATCGATTTTATTAGTTTGAGTAGTTTAAATTTAGATAAATTCTGAATATCCTAGAGTTTGTCGGAAAATTTCACTATGTCCAAATGTTAGCTCCAGGTTGACACAATCTAGGACAAACTAGGATATTCAACTACGACAAACTCTAGGATATTCAGAATTTATCTAAATTAAAACTACTCAAACCAATAAAATCGATTAGATTTTCGAGAGCGCAAAATGACACCTAGCCCCTATATATGGAAATGGCTCTGAATTTGTTTGGTTGTGTCAACCTGGAGCTAACATTTGGACATTGTGAAATTTTCCGACAAACTCTAGGATATTCAGAATTTATCTAAACAAATTTTATTCAATCGAATAAACTCGTCTTCATTTTCCACAACTAAAAATGATATCTTATTCTCGGTATCCTTTGGAAATTGCACCTAATTAATTTATTTTTGTCAACAAAGGCTCTTATTTTTACATAGGTGATTTTTCCGACAGTGTTTACGATAACCAGAATTTATTTTAACAAGAATTACGCAAGCTAATAAAATCGACCAAATTTAGCAGAACTAAAAAGGATATTTGGAAACTAGGTTCATTTCATTGTGTTATCTTATAGTCATTTTCCGACAAACTCCACGATTTTAGTAATATATTTTAACTAACTTTATACCTAACGAAACGACTCCATTTACCAGAACAAAATTCAAAAATATCCTGTTTTTTGGAAATGTCCTTTAGGTCACTTGATTTTCTTCTCTGTCTGGATATCCTCTTATCGAGAAATTTAGAGAGTACTGCGGTTTTTATACCCGGCATTTAGATTTATTGAAATAAATTATCTTCTGCAAACTACTTACAAATGAAGAAAAATGGAAATGATTTTCCGGAGTATTATGTAAAATGTAAAATATTTTTTTTGAGTTTATTTTCTAGTTTTCACTCAAAATTCTCATAAGAATTTTTTTAACAGTGTATATACTAATAAAGGTTTATTTTTGTTATTTGGGACATACTTCACTGCCATCATTTTGTGTACTTTTATGGCATATTATATTTTTGCAATTTGCAATAACGTCCGGAAAATAAAAGATAATAAATTATGTGAAAAATTAAAAATAAAAATATTTAGTATTATTATTTCATGTGTGAGAAAGGAAGGTGCGTGTGTATGTTTTGCGTATTTCAAATATCAAAAATTCTTAAAAATTTGACCCTCAACTAGTGGGAGCTTTAATTCTAATATGTTCCAATCAGCGGAACCCAATGTGTGTGGAAACTGCCGTATTGGATAAAATTGCTCTGCTATTTTTAACCAATCTTCCCTTTTTTGTGGAACCGAAAAAAAATTATATTACTTGGTTCAATATATTTTAATTTTGTTTACTTTTGGTTCGAGTGCTTTCCATATGGCTTGAGGAACTTCGGGAATGAATTTTAAAATGGTTTTAAAAGAAACCCGAGACGTATACTCCAAAGATCTGTAAGAGTCGCCTGACGCAATAAACCTCAACGTATAATTGCGAGCTTTACTCTTGAGGAGATGGCTTCCCGCACACAGTACTCACCAAAGCCAAAATTTTTTCGAATTGACTTTAATTTTAATTAAAAAAGGATTAACCGAAAACACTGGCTGCTTTCGTTTCTTTTTTGCTTTTTCATTTTTTAATTTAACTCTTGAAGTTTCTTTAACTCCCACAGAACTTTCAACCCAAGCGTAATTCCATTTTTTTTATAGAAATCATTTTCACAAGATTAACAAATTAGATTTTTAATATAACAAAACAAGCGACATTTTTGAATACAAAAACATAAATGATTTTTAAACGTCAAATTTATGGTACTTTTACCACACACGACGCCATTTTTATTATTTTTTATATATCAGCTACGTTAATGTTATGGCAGACAATTACGTCAGGTGGAGTATCGCTATTTCGACCTAGTTGTGTTTTATCGGTTACGGTTATTTCTATATTGGCGACTTTGTCAAAGTATATTTTTGAATCTTCCATCCATTTCTCCAGATATGCCCTGCATCACGCTGAATATGAATATGGCAGTGTACATATACAGCATTAATCATTTGGTAATCTGCAGTGTTGATTATTTCCTTATCCTAGCCTAGGATTGGTTCAAGGTTTTTTTTTTTATTTTTTTTATTTTTTTATTGGTAACTATGCGATCTGTTTTGGGGCTCAAGGCTCACCCTACTCTTCCGCGGTTATGCTTTTAACGTCCTTACTTTACGCCTTGCGGCCAACTCAAGGACGTACGGCTATAAGACCGATTTAAGACCATCTGCACATTGCAAGCTCCATGCCAGCCTATACCAGCATGGAAGATGGGTCGGCCCATGGGTTTTGCACACCGACAGGGGGTCATAGATGTGTTACATTTCACCACAGATCGAAATCTGTTGATGAAATTTCACTTTGCATCCTGCCCCTATCGGGATTCGAACCCGGTACCTCCCGATCCAAACGCCAAAGCTTTAACCACTGTGCCATTTGGTCGGTTGGTTCAAGGTTAAAACTTAGTGATCTGCCTCTTGATGGCATGGCCTAAATCAACTCCCACTTAGACCGAAGGATATACCTGTGACCCTGTGTGTTGCTTTCCCGGTAGAGATTCTAGAATATTTCCGATTAGAAAATGCTTTGATATTTACACGTGACTCCGATCCATTTCTTAAGATAAGTTTTGATAGACTTCACGTTGCCCCCCAAACATTGTTGTTGCTCATACAAAATTAATTCCGTTATCGCTGTATGAATGGGTAATGTTTTCACAAGTAATACTGAATCTCCGGAAAGTGCTATTGAATCGTTCCGCATGTACGTTTGATACATTTGGATGTTGTTCTTCGAAGAGTGATTGAAAAATTGTTTAACCGCCCTCATACTGCAAACTGGTCTGACTATCATTGATAATGAATATTCGCAGGCGGTTGCAAGATTCCACGTTGCTTCGTTCGCCATCATAATAGTGTTACAATCTTGCCTATTGTTTTAATTGGCAATCAATTTAGCTAGGGCGAAATATTTTCTCAGAGAACTTACTTTTTTGTGAGATTAGTGACATCTAATCTGTTTTATAACAGTTGATTGTGATTATATGTACCAGTTTAAGCCTGGAACAGAACGGAACGTCTGCGAATTATCTCGAATAAAAGTAATTGTAGATAGTTAATTGTGAACTAGTAAAAAATTGTGTACATCATTTGTTGTGGTGTTTTAGTGATTAGTAGATTTTGGGAAAATTCGTGTGGGAATATTTTTTCTCGTAAAGAAGAAATTGCGTTTCACCAGATCTCCATGGATGCTTACCTTTTTCTCTCATGTAACAATTAGTTGAGTTATCTTCTAATGGATCGTGATTCAATAATCTTATTCCATACATTTCAATCACTCAAGCATGTAACCATACTGTTAACCAAATACAGCGTAGATACAAGATTAAATCCATTCAGGTAAAGTCAATTGCCAGCTCAAGAAATGTAAAGGACAAATCAGGCAGGAGCTTGAAAATAAAATTAAGAAAGTGAGTACTCGTTTCGAAATGCATTTCTCTCAAATTGATAGAACAAAAAACTCCAACATTCGAGGGCGAAACCTCATCTGAGAATTTTCACTACAGAACAATAGTGTGTGATGGAGCAGCTCAATGCGGTTATTTTGGATCTTCAAGGACAAGTTGCAAATATCATGCAAACTGTACTCGAGGGCATTGGAGCAATTCCAGAAGAAGCCCAGTACGATTATTGAGTATGGAACAAATCAACAATTTTAGACAGGAAAGGGATGATTGAGCAAATAAACTACATTGCGAGTTGCCAGTCGAAATGTATCGATCTCCAAACCATCTAGGGAAACTTATTATTTTCTCGATGTGCAGCCATCTTGCAACTGATCACTGTGGTATCACAGTGGAGGTACTGGATGGACTAGATGAAGCATTTGCCTTAATGATAATAAATTCTGAATATTAACACTAACAGGGACACTCTTATAATCCTGAAAGACTGAACAAGAGAGCCGAATTAATTAAGAGAATATGGAACGCAACGGAATGTTGGAGCAGTCTACCACCCCATAGAATTGATCAGTGGTTCTTGTCCACAAAAAAAGAAAGGCACGACAATAATCGGTGTGAAGTATTTAATGTTAATAAAAAGCGTAGCTACACATTTTAACGAAAAGTGTAAACTCAAAAGGCGTAAATATAAAAGAAAAAAGTTTGGGATTCGAAACACAGTAGTACAAAAATAAGTCCATAAGTACCATAAGTACTGAGTGTGGCATTTAGTATTCTCTTCTTGGGATGATGTCTAAAATTTGTAGAAAAATTCTAAGACAATTTGCATGTTGTGATTTGTGGCATGGCCCTGCACTTGGAAGCGTGTTTGGCCAAATTCACTTAAGTTTTTGAAAAAATCAACGGAAGTGAAATGGCTGGTCTTTCGGAATCATAGAGATACGTGGAATCAAAACCTCTTCACCTTTGCACTTTTCTTTCAAAATTGTGACATCGATGACGTTGTTCATTAATATCTTCACCGCAAGCCGGGTGCCATTACAAAGGCGTGGCTGGTTAATGTTCCGCAACATAATGATTACCGATCCGATTTTTAATTGCAGATTATGAGGTGTTAATCCGAGGAATTCCAGCAAGTTTAAAAACTCCGTTTGATATGAATATAACACGTTCGCGCAACCAAATATTTTTGTAATTTTGAGCTATGTTTGGGAACGCCATCTCGATGAGTTCGGTCTTTGATTCAGTAGTGTGACAAAAAATGGCAGGGAATTAAATGTATCCAGACGATGTGTCTACAGGAATTGTGCCACTACTAATGATCAGCAATTGTTTGGAAAAAACCTCTCCAGATCGGTCGTTCTGCAATTCGTCTCGCAAGTTCATATTTAATTTGAGTGTTTTGACATATTTTCATACAATAGGCGACTTCAAACATGCATTAAGTTAAGAATCACTGGCAATGTTGGTCGAAAATCACCTGCCAATAGAATCATCATATCACCAAATCGGTTTCGGTTGTTTCGTAAATGTTGCATCATGCGGTCTTATGTCTCGAATGATTTTGTGTGCCATCGTGCATTCATCCCAAACGATTAATTTTGTTTGCTGATACACTTTGGCTATCGCAGAATCCCAGCGGCTACCGCCTTCCAATAACGTAGCTGCAATACCTGATAAAGCAAGTGCAAGTGAAATTCCATTTTGCAATCGAATCGTTCCCATAATCAATGATATTATACACGTTTTACCAGTTCCACCGGGTACATCTAAGAAACAATTTTACCATTTCCATCGTTCACTACTTTTATGAGCGTATCGTTGGTATATTTTCGTTGCGGATTTAAAAGGGGAAAGTTTCTTTGAACGGTTTCTCTCAATGTCTCGGAATCGTATTGGGTTTCGCGTCTCAACTTTTGATTAAATGGGTCGCGCATTGGGTGATTGGGCGTTGTCATTCCTAATTGTATTAATCCTCTGTTGGTAAGCATCAAGCACATGTCATCAATTAAAATTAATACTTCATTGTGAATTTTTTCGTTTTATTTGCAACACTGCATTCGATGTTCTAAGACTCATCTGATGTAATATACCAATCGGTGTTGATGGGAAGCATGTAGACAAAATTATGGACTACTAATTGTCACCATGCACGGAGAATTGGGATTTGATATTCCGCAGAGACCATGACTCATATTTTTTGTGACAACCTCATTTAACAGTGGATCTTCTTCATTATCGGGATTTTCCGCTGATATCACATCATCGAGTTCATTTGGCCTTATCTTTTCAACCAACCAAATGAGGATATGTGCATGTGGCAATCCGCGTTTTTGCCACTCGACTGAATACGCATCCAACAGTGCGTCTCGCCGAACACGCGATGCTTAACAATAAAATCCATGAGTGATTTTAATTTTTTTTAACACCATTGCGGTGATGTCCATGCGATCAATGGGTGATTGGGCAGGAAATAATTCTTGTCGAATTTCTGTTCACTCTGTATTGCACGTGAACGTGGTAAACATATGTCGCGGACTTCCGATATATGTTGCTTTAAGAATAGTCATTCTGCCGACATTCTGTGCATTTCCGTCAGCATTGATGGCATATTGGCATCCCGAAGATGAATGTATTACTCGCAATGGAGTTTTACCTGTTTCAACCTGATAAATGTCAATCGCTCAGTTTCAACTTCGACGTACATATCCACAGCATATTGGTGAAATAGACGCCGACATTTTAAGATGTGATTTTCCTCATTTTCCCGAACATTTTTTTAGTGTTGTCCTGCAGATGTCTTATCGGCTCTGATGACAATTTTGTGGTTATCAGATTGCATGCGGTCTAATGTGTTCTTGAATAATACAACCAATTCGTTGTGATGGTGGAAAAATATTTGGAGTTGCTCCACAATTGGTCATTCCACTGAATTGTGGTGAGCACAACGCTGATCGACTTGTCTTGCTGAATCTCCCATAATATAAATTTGCAAAAATTTGTAGTCACTATCTGGCGTTGGCGATAAGGAACCTGTTCGATGGTATATTAGACCCTGAATCTGCAAGAGTAAACACATGTAATATGGGAAATTGTAAAATTATGTTTGTGATTTATTACACGTTTTATAATTATTATTATTTACACGATATTATTATTATAGTATATTTTCATCCGTATCTTGTAAAAGGATTTTTTATGTATATTAAGTCGCGCGCGGTGTTTACTATATAATGACAGCTTGTTATGTATATCAACGCCAGTATATCGTACGGCCTACTTTGCATGCGCTCGAGCGCGATCGATTTACGCAAGTTGATATTTATGTTGATTAATTAATTTCGGATTAATTGTGTGTCGCACGTGTACGCCCCTCCTAGTTTGGAATACGATAACAGTATGGGATCGGATTATTTAGGCTATGATTCGAACGGATTTTCGTGTTCTCAATGCAGGAATTCGTTCTGCAGAGCAAAGTATTCCGTAGCCCGGTTTTAATCGATCGATAGATACTGATTGCTCTTTATTGTTAATTGAGATGACAAAGTATATACGTAGCCGGCGAATCACTTTATATGGTCTGGTCCTTCGTATGGGGGTTGTAGTCCGGTGCGAATCTTATCCGTTCATACGAAAACGTAATCGCAGTCATCGAGCGATTTCGGGACAAAAATATCGTTTTTTCGTGTTTGTCGAGTATTCGTGGGGGTAAGATTTTGCATTGTTGTGCGTAATTGGTCGACACCTGTGTCGGTTGTAGTTGGAAGAGAAAGAGAATTTTCGCGAAAGATCTCAAAGGTAATTTAAGTGTTTGTCTGTAGACCATTTCGGCTGGTGAGCACTTGAGATCTTCTTTAACCGTGGCTCGAAATCTAAGTAATATACGATGGGAATTTCGGAGCTCCAGTGAATCGTGTTTTCTCGGGCCTTAAGAGCTGCTTTGAGCTGTCGATGAAAGCGTTCGACCATGTCATTCGCTTGCGGGTGATACACAGTCGTGCGTATTCGATGAGAACCAAGGAGTTTTGTTAATTCGGCGAACAATTTGGATTCGAATTGCGTACCTTGGTCGGTTGTTATCGTTTGCGGAACGCCGAATCGAGATATGTAATTGCTTACGAATGTTTTGGTAATGGTATTTGCAGACATATCGGTCATGCAATAAGCTTCGGGCCATCGAGTGAATCCGTTGGGCCGTTGGACTTTCGATCGCTGGTAAGATAAACAAGCTTGTTCCCAATTACCTACGTCTTTATTTATGCTTGGCCAGAAATATCGAGCGGCAATCAATTTACGAGTGGCACGGATACCGGGATGTGAAATGTTCGTCGATGTTTCACAGTATATTTTGATGCCGGGCAATTAAAAAAGCTCTAGTTCATAAGTCGAACTAGCGTGAGATTCGGAACCAGAAAGTAAATTCTGAAGTTGTACGTCTGCGTTTTGTGCCTCTATTATTTTCTGATAGTCGAGGTTCATTTCGACTGATTCGATTGTCGTTTGTTCGTTCGAGGTTGCCGTTTCATTGTCGATCGTGCGGGATAGCGTGTCCACGACACAGTTATCTTTATCGTTCACATGTCGAATATCCGTGGTAAATTGACTGATGTAATCCAAATGCCTTGCTTGTCGTGGATTACGTTCAGTTTTAGACTGAATCGCTCTAGGTTTATGGTCGGTGTAAATGGCGAAGTCCCGACCTTTAACGAAATATCTAAAATTCTTAATCGAGAGTTAGATCGCGAGTAATCCCCTGTCGCAGGGATAATGCAGAATAAATACGTTCGGTATTCGTGAGTTTCTTTGAAAAGAATCCTAATGGTTCCCAACAGTCGTTATTGTATTGCTGTAACACTGCTCCGACAGCAGTGTTCGATGCATCCGTCATAATCCTGAACTTTGCGTCATTCAGCGGATGTGTCAATGACGTGACTGTGCCCAAATCCGCTTTTAATTTCGTAAATGCGTCTTGGCATTCGTCGGGCCAAGAGGAATTTTTCGGCGTATTGGGCTTCTGGGAAAATTCGTGGATTGGGGCGAGTGTTTCAGCTAGTTTCGGTATGCAGCGATGGTAGTAATTTACCATGCCGATAAATTGCTGAATACGTTTGATCGTAGTCGGGGAATGGTAATTCCGTAATGGCATTAATTCGTTCTTTTGACGGAAGAATACCATTCGTTGTGATCGTGTGGCTGAGGAAATCGAGTTCGAATCAAAAACGTATTTAGAACTCTTCATATTGACACCAAACTCATCGAGTCGTTTGAAAAGTTGTTCGAGATGTAGTTTGTGTTGTTCCTCGTTTTTCGATGCCACGAGGATGTCGTCAATGTACGTTTAATACGAAGTCTAAATCGCGCGTGACTTCGTTGATAAATCGTTGAAACGTTTGAGCTGCGTTTCTTAAACCAAATGGCATGCGTGTAAATTCGTAAAGGCCAAATGGAGTCGTGATTGCCGTTTTATGTTCATCCTTAATCTTAGAAAATTTCGAACATCCATATAAATTCATCGAAAATTTTTTGATGTGTGGAATCGGGTAACGATCTGGTATCGTTACTGAATTGAGTCGGCGGTACTCTCGACATGGCCTCCAGTCGTTATCTTTCTTTCGTACCATGTGAAGAGGGCAAGAGACGGACGATGACAATGCGCGGCAAATCCATTGTTCCACCATATGTTGGAATTCGATATACGCAGCTTTGTGATGAATCGGATCTAGTCTTCGTGGTCGAGATACAAGTAAATGGCCTGTCGTTACGATATGATGAACCACGGAGTGTTTGACGGGTAAATTGTAGTTTGGTTCGGCTGTTAGTGAAGGAAACTTCTTATCGATCATATATTGTATCGGTGTGGGCGTATCGACCTTGATCGATGTGACATTGATTGACAGCTGAGTCGCTGAATCAATCAGCCGTTTTCGTTTAACGTATACTAAAATAGCGAATTAACGGAGAAGATCAGCGCCAACGATCGGACGATTTTCATCAGTTAAAACGAAAGCATGAGTAAACGGGCGTTTGAGTCCGATATTAATCTTGAGCAATTTCGTGCCGTAGGTATTGATTTTCGAGCCATTAGCGGCTCATAAAAATAGATTATTTGATTTTAAATTTAATAAAAATGATGACGTATAGTAACGTCTGACGGGGAGCACCGAAAGGTTAGCTTCCGTGCCTACTAGGAAATTCAGGTTATTATTTGTGTCATATTTAAAAAATCGGTTATTCGTATTAATTCGTTCGTAGCCGATGCAACCGTGCGCGACTTAGTCGTTTTGTGTTTGTGAGGACGTTGACGCGCTGTATTTACAAGGCGGCCGACATTTTCGCGGTTTCTCTTAATTCGCGTGATACCAGCATACCAGCCTGGTATTTCGACGATTATTTTGATAGGGCGACCGACTGCGGTTCCGGAATGACATTTCTCATATTATTGTCTCGAGTTTGTTAATTCGGTGCTCGAGTGATTTTGAAGCTGTGGATGTTTACGGTATCCGTTGTCGGTCGGAATTCGTTATGGGTGGCCTGTATGTTCGACTCGACTGAAATGCGGCGATGGAGGCTTTTGTCTGCCATTTCGGTCAGTCGGTCGTTATCCGCTCCCTCCGGTTGCATTTTATGGGCAAAGGCGGCATTTTACGGGCAATGGTGTCATACGGGTCTACCAAAATATTATAGTGGTACAATTGCGTGAAAGTTTTGAGATATGAATATTTTTCGAATTAAAAGAATTCCGTTCTGCACAAGAATTATGGTTTATGGTCCTCATGACGTATGGTTTATGGTTTCCCAAAACATCTAATGAGGAATGTTGCATATCTTTATAACGTCTCTGCGACAAGCTTTCTCATGTAGATAAGCGCTGCTAATGCATCGCGTGGGTTCTCCAAACTCAGATTTTGACTGCGTCCTGCTTCCGCTATAATGTTCAATGTTGTCCAGGTTCAGGTAGTCAAATGATCCGTACAATTTCCTATTTTGGCTTACTTTTAGAGGCTACCGAGCTTATGGTTGCCACTGTTTCTTGGCCAACTGAATTTTGTATTGATTTGGATGAGGAGGCTCTCTGGAAGCCTCCTTTCGTATTTCTGTCGCCTTTTGATGGGTTCCTAAAAGCGAGTACACGATACGCTCGAAATTCCTCAATAAACTTGTTTGATAAAGTTAATCATTATAAGCCAATATATGTGTGAAATAATTCTCGAAGAGTGACGAGCTAGTGACTCTCGACGTGCTAGCTCCGGATTAACGTTCCTCCTTCTCGCGGCATAATCTGCGAAATATGGCTGAATCTGTTTGAGGTGAAAAAAATTATGGTGCAGGTAATGTGACGGACAAAGTTGCACTAGATCAATATACTATGAAGGCACAGTGGTTCAGAAGTTTCCCAGTAACCGTTACTGAACTCAACCTTCGCCAAAATCACTCAGCCAAGCGTAACGTAAAAAAGTTACTATGAATCGTAAAGTTACTATAAACTTCAAAGTCAATGTCATTGAGTTATAGCTATAGATAAAACTAAAAATTATCCGGCCAAACATCTTATTATTGGATTCCGAGTCCCGATATTTCGTTTAATAGGCCGATCCCTAAAGGAGATTATACAACGAGAGTAAAGAGCTACTATTCCTCTAATACTTCAGTACCTTTACGTTGCCCAAATCAATTAAAGATTAAATGTGACCACATATTTGTCTAAATTTGGTTCAAAATTCGATTAAACGTTAAAACCTCTCATCCAACCCGCACACCGATTTCGAACGAAATACTTTATACGTAATACATTTTATATGATGATGGATTAAGATGGATTGATGGGTTCTCGTTGATGATAATCGATATGAAAACCTCGAAGAAATAAAATTAAATTTACTGATGCAATTAACGCGAACTAAATGGTTTGGGATTTTTTCGTGATTTTTTGATTTTTTTTTTTCGTTTAATTTACGGTTGCCATAAAGTCAAAGTTTAACGAATTAAGGTATTTCAACCGCTGTCGCACGATTTTTGTATCTTTAAAACATTTTTGTGGTTATACGTTTCACCGTACATTGAAAAGATCAATGTCAATTATGTATCGTCGCGTAATTGATTTGTTCGTTTCACACAAAACGTAAAACAAAATAAAATGAAATAATAAAAGTCGGAATAATTAACGCATGACGGTTACGTACCGAGAAATTCGTTCGACGTCAAATAAATACCTTCGTAAGAAATATTTTAATTGGCGCCCACATACGTATATCGTTAAATTCTCACACAACTGTAAACAGGTGTACTTGAAGCATTTCTTTAAGAAAATAGGTACGTAAAGAAAATATTCGTCTTATACTGAGATAACTAATTATGCGACGATGCATTGAACTCAGCGGTGCATAATGTCGTAAGCAATAAGTAGAATAATGCATTTAGAAAACCCGCAGATATTTCTAACATTTTTTACGGATATGATATTCTACATACAGGTAAGGGGTGAAACACTGTACGCATATCCAACACACTTGTAATATGTAAATTAATGATTTGGAAATTAATCAAAACAGCTCGAGGCCACATTCAGCTTATATAACGCCATAGTGAAAATGAACATCTTTCGGCTTAATTCTAACCCTTTTTTGTAACTTTCTCTCCTCTGCATATTTAGTTATTTACAGAATACAAATAAAATTCTCAAATTTCCACAACAAAACTTGATATTTAAGAAAATTTTGTGCCGTTGGTTTGGTGCGCGCTATTTGACATATGTGAAATAATATCATAAATAAACAATTCACATATCATATTCTCTTCGGATGAAATACAGTGCGTTATTTACATAACAATCTGCGGGGTTATTTATATATTTCGATTACCTTGGGAGGCGCACTGTACATAAATTAATCCGAATTTTACTCCAAAAAATTATTTTTGTTGATTCGGGAAAAGTGACAGAAGGAATGAAAATATCGATTACCGAATTTATTTTTTGTTCGATTCTTTAAACATATAAACATTTCATTCAAAACGTTGTTGGATAGATGGATGGATGATGTATATGCGGATCGGTATGGTAAATTTGATACCACACACATTGAATTTAGGTTTGTGTATATTGACGTCTGAGTTTTTGATGAATGAAAACGAGGGAATATCCGATCTCTTCCTATATATATATAATTTATAGTGCGGTTATCTGTACCGTTTTGAATGTCACGCGGGGGGAAATGTTCGTGTAATTCAATATAATTTGCCTTACCTACTAAAGAAAATCGGAAAAGTGTTTTATGATCGATTTTGTTTATTACATTTTTGGAAGATGAATATCTCTAAAAGTGAAACTTTATAATTTATGTGTGTGAAATTCGTGCCAAAGAAATGTTGGACGAGAAGTTTGTAACGTAGCGTTGGTAAAACCTAGATGAATCTTTGTTTGTCGCGTTTGTTCTCCTAACGACACTTTAAAAATCATATAAACTAAAAATCACACGCACTGGTTGGTTCTCAAATGTCAATATTCATCTATCTTAAACAGTCAGACAACAACCGGCAAATAGAACAGACAAGGCAGGTAAGATAGAGCAGCTCGAAAACTATGAATTGTCTGGAGCTCAAAATATCTGATCTTAAAAAGGCGTACAACGATAACGTTGATGATGACAACATAATCGAAGAATTTAAATCTCAACTTGAATTGATGCATCAATATTACAAAGATAGGCAAACTGTGTGGGAAAACTATACAAAAAATAATGAATCAACACCAACTCCAGATGTGTCAAATACAATTTCAAAATTCGGACTTCGAACATGAGCCGAGTTCGATAAAGAGCAGAATTAAATGCTGAACTTCAGCAAAATCAACACCCCAAGATTCAGCCAACAGTTAAAACAACCAAATGTCCAAATTCAAGGTTTATATTGAGAAATCCAAATAGCTGACGGTATACTGGCGAGCAACAACAGATGCAGATCATCTTTACGGCTCACATTAAAAAAAACAAAGAGAAAATGATGATGCAGATCATGGACCAACAGGAACTTTATTAAAATACTTCGTAGAACAACATTCCGAAAACTTAAACAACGGATCCGGCAGAATCTTGTCTTCTGAACACTTTTTTGAGTCAGCAACGTTACACGATATAACAACCGAGTGTAAATACGCCATAAGGAATACAAGCGACTCATGGAATCCATTCATATTTTCACCTTATTAAAAAAAAAAATTGGTCACAAAATGAGTCACGACGTTTATCTGAAAGTTCTCTAGAAACCCCAAGAGAATTTCAAGAGACAAGCGAATTTTTCAAAATTCTAGAAAGGCGTTTTAAATCTTTAGAATCAACAGGGTAATACCACCCAACAACTCAGGTATCATCCACAACCACTAAAATATCCTTTCGTAGCCTCTATACGCACAACCAATTTACATTTGCGGATGCTTTCAGCAAAACCATCGTCGAAAAAACCGTATCGCCTGCGTCGATGGTTGTGTTTGTATTGCATGTTTTCGGGTGTTTTGTAATACGGAAGGCGATTTCACTCGTCGCCTTCGGTCTTGTACTGTTTTGAGCTTTAGTCGAGCTTTATCATTAAAAAGGTTTGTTCACTGTTTGGACGAAATTCGTTTATTTCTTCTGCTGGATAGAAAGGTATTTCCGGAGTTAGCCAATACCAATTGGTTAAAGCAGTTAACGCTTCTGGCTGACTTCGGTATTCATTTAAATGAATTAAATCAAAAAATGCAGGGAAACGGAAAATCATTAGAAATATTATTCGGTCATTTTACCGCATTTTAGATGAAGCTGCAGTTACTTAAGAAATACATGAAATGGAAATTACCCTGCACTTCTCAAATATTTCCTCAATTTAAATTATTGTGACATATATTGACGTGTTTGAAAAAGGAGAGTCACAAGAATTATTTGCACAATTTAATTCAACTCGGTTCAAAGACGTCAAAATAATTAAAAATTTTATTAAATTTGTTCGTTACCCAGGCCAGTTCATTATGATGGTAATTTTCACGATTTTACCAGGATGAATTTTGATGAGTTGGATTGACTGAATTGCATGAATTTCAGTGAAGTCTAGTGGCGAAAAATCTGTAAATTTAAGTACCATTATTGAAAATGGTATAAGGAACGATAATAACTTCGGTATTCTCTATTGATGATTCAAATTTGGCCTATTCCTTGAGAAAGGAAAAAAATCAACAGCGAATATTATATTGGGTTATTGGAAGGAAGAAATCGCTGAAAAACAACCACAAATGAAAAAGAAAAATCCCTTTTTCACCAAGATAATGCACCACGTCACAAGTCGATAGCAACAATAATAAAATTGCACAAATTTCACATTGAATTGCTTCCGCATCCGCCATACTCGAGATGCATATTCGAGATACGAGATTTGGACGCAGCAATTATTAAAAAAATCTCCAGCGAAAGAAATTTGGCTCCTGTAACTACAAAAACGCGATTAATCAAAATTTCCTTCAGCCTCAATTTTTCGAGTGATTAACAAGACTGCGATCGAGGACCTTGAGATTTTTGCAGATGTACCATTCGTTTTATCGGCGATGGTCGAAAATTTGCTCTTGAAATAGTTCTCTATGAGTCTGCCGTAAGGATTGACTGAGCGGTTTGAAATTACGGACTTAAGCTTTTTCTATAAACATACATATATACTCGTTAGAAAGAGGAGATTCATGCACTAAAAGTTTCTTTTGTCATGGTTTTGATTGATCGTTTCAGTTGTGAATTATAGCGTGTCAAGGATGGAGGTAAACAAAAAGAAAATTCGCTATATTTTACAATTTTGCTTCGATAAAGGAGAAAACGCAAGTCACCACCAGGATAACGACGTTCATGATGACCCACCAGAAGCTAAGTTGGGAAGTTATTATGCATCTACCAGACCTGCCACCAAGAGATTATCGCCTCTTTTGTCCATGGCAAGCGCTCTTGGTGGTGTAAAAGTGGCCTTAAGAAAGACTTGTAAAAACTGGCTAT
Organism: Nephrotoma appendiculata; assembly: GCA_947310385.1. Taxonomy (NCBI): domain Eukaryota; kingdom Metazoa; phylum Arthropoda; class Insecta; order Diptera; family Tipulidae; genus Nephrotoma; species Nephrotoma appendiculata. The sequence continues at coordinate 82,206,450 of OX371224.1, read as the reverse complement.
CTCAGTTTTTCGCTAATAGGGGCAAGTCATTTTGGAAAAGCGGCATAATGAAATTGCCTTCTAAATGGCAACGAGTTATCGAAAAAAAACGGCTCATATTTGGGCCAAAATGGATGATTAAAGCCATAATAGATTTTCTTTCCCTACCCTTATATTTCTTTTTATGTATTAGGTACGCACGTATAAACTGTGCTTTTTTTTTGGTGGTTTCAAAGCAAAACAGTCATCGAGCCATTTTTGAACATCTTCAACTTTCATGAACCGCTGGGCTTTGAAATATGACGACATCGATCTGAATAACTAATTATCAGAGGGAGCCAAGTCTGGAGAATACGCCGCATGCTATAAAACTTCCCAGTCAGAGACGTTGAGTCCCTGGGTCGATTTTGCTGTATATGGGCGAGCGTTGTCATGCAACAATATCGCCTTCCGCCTTTTTTGACCCTTAAATTGTCTTTTTTCCTCCAGAGCATCACAAAATTGGATCAATTGCACAATTTGACCAGATTCAAGAAGTTCGTGGTAATTAACTACTTTCGAATCCCACCAGACACACAATAACACTTTCTTGGCATGAATATTCATTTTTGCAACTGACGTTGATGCCTGGATCAACCCATTGTTTTCTGCGTCTAGGATTATCGTACAAAATCGACTATCGAGAAACGAAATTCATGATATTCTTCACCCTTCGATTTTTGTTTTCTTCTCGGGCTGTTCATGATGAACCCATTTTCCTTTCTTCTGTATTTTTTCCACTGCGATTGCATGCTTCTTGAGCTGTGAATATTCGTCTTCAAATTAATTTTACTACACCTGGATGTGGATCGTCCTCAATCCATATTTTTTAATCCCAATTTCTCTATCTTGGATACGTTTACAAAGAAAGCTGCTTGGGGAAATCGGTACTGCTATAGCTTCAGCCATCCTTTAGTATCAATATACACCCGGATTTATTTGGAGTTACCCAGGAAGCAACTCGACTCTTTTCGATTGTGCTAGGTCTAAATTTCGGGAAATAAAATGTACAGGATCCGCCGTCGGGACACGGGTTCCACTTTTTTTATAAGCTCAAACGTTTTCGATGAAAATTGCCTAAATGATGTTTCGAGTGCCAGGAATCGGTTGGATTGGGTCTCAGATTAAGGACATTTTGTTTAAATGGTCCTCCATTGGGGCTAGGGAATCCAAGTCGGTTCTACCCGATTTCGTGTAGTTGGGCAATTACTTACATCCCCAGAGACACCCGAAAACTTCGGGCAATGCCGCAAACAACCGAAACCGACAACCCTCCTATGCATCTTAACGAAAATGGAAAAAACATAAACGTATGTTTGTAGAAACCGGCGGAGTAATGGTAAAAAAACGAAACCGAAAGTCGGGTAACCGAAATTTGGATAATTGGATTCCCTAGTACATACGTTTACGTTTTTTTCATTTTCGTTCAGATGCATAGGACGGTTGTCGGTTTCGGTTCTTTGCGGCACTGCCCGACGGTTTCGGGTGTCTCTGGGGGTGAGTAATTGCACAACTACACGAAGTCGAGTAGAACCGACTTGGATTCCCTAGTTGGGGCCCAGGTTCCGTTTTTATTTTATTTCTAAATATGAACACTTTTGGTAAAAAATATTGAAAGTTTAAAACCCACTTTATACCAGGAATCGATTGTGCTAGGTCTAAATTTCGGGAAACAAAATGTACAGGGTTCTCCGTCGGGACCCGGGTTCCACTTTCTTTTTTTTATGTTCAAACGTTTCCGATAAAAATTGCCTTAAGGATGTTTCGAGTGCCAGGAATCGGTTGGATTGGGTCTCGAATTAAGGAAATTTTGTTTAGAGAGTCCTGCGTTAGAGGCCAGGTTTCGTATTTAATTTTTTTCTAAATATGAACACTTTTGGTAAAAAATATTGAAAGTGGGTTTTTAACTACCAGGAATTGATTGTACTAGATCGTAATTTCGGGAAACAAAATGTACAGGGTCGTCCATCGGGATCCGGGTTCCACTTTCTTTTTTCTAAGTTCAAACGTTTTCAATAAAAATTGCTTTAAAAATGTTTCGAATGCCAGGAATCGGTTGGATTGGGTCTCGGACTAAGGAAATTTTGTTAAGAGGGTCCTGCGTTGGAGCCCAGGTTCCGTTTTTAATTTTTTTTTCTAAATTTGAACATTTTTGGTAAAAAATATTGAAAATGGGTTTTTTGTCGCCCTCGTTAGCTTAGTAAGTAGAGTACTTGCTCTCTTATACAGGGGTCCCGGGTTCGATTCGTGGTGGTGACCAGCAAAAAGTTGCGACTGGGTGTTTTTAACGTGTTATATGTTATTTATATATGTTCGCGTCCATTTTCAGATTTTCAGATTTTCAAGCCATAGTAATTACGGCTTTGTCCTTAATATTTTAAGTACCAGTGGCCCTATTCTGTCTTTCCCTGGGTATAGGGAATTGGGAAAAATATTTTCATAGCATTTTTGTCTAAATTGTATTTTTCTGGCCTACTGAGGGAACATGTTTGGTGTTAATATTTTTGAAACAAAGTGAAATGGGAAAATATTTTTCCCAATAAAAATTTTGTGGAACAAAAGTTTCTCAATTCACTTTGTTTTGAAAATGTTTGCACTAAACTTATTCCTTCAGTAGGCCAGAAAAATACAATTTAGACAAAAATGCTATGAAAATATTTTTCCCAATTCCCTATTCCCAGGGAAAGATAGAATAGGGCCACAGAAATCGATTGTGCTAGGTTTAAATTTCAGGAAATAAAATTTTCAGGGTCCTTCGTTGGGACCCGGGTTCTACTTTATTTTTTTAAGTTCAAACGTTTTCTAACGTCTAAATTTCAGGGAAACAAAATGTACAGGATCCGCCGTCAGGACGTGGGTCCCACTTTCGATAAAAATAGCCCTAAGAACGTTTTTGAGTGCCAGAGATCGTTTGTGTTGGGTCTCAGCTTAAGGAAATTTTGTTTACGGGGTCCTTCGTTGTTGCCCAGGGTCCGTTTTTGTATTTTTTCTAAGTCTAAACGTTTTCGAAAAAAATTGTTAAAAGGCGGTTTTTAAGTACCAGGAATCGATAGTGCTGTTCCTATTCCAGGAGAAAACATTTACAGGGTTCTCCGTCGGGACCCGGATTCCATATTTATTGTTTATAGTTCAAACATTTTTGATAAAATTGCCGAATCTATGTTTTCGAGCAAGTGGAATTGATTGCGCTGTTTTACAACTTTACTGGGCGCGTTTACTGGGCCCACTATCGAGGCGCGTGAGTTTTCGTGGACCACCAATCGATTGCGTTTAGTCTCAATTTCGGGTAAACTTGTTTATAAGGTCCACCGTCGGGGCCTATTTTCCGTTTTAAATTATATTATCGTCGAATGGTTTTAATAAAGTTTGCTAAAAAATGAGGTTTCGAAGACCAGGAATCAATTGCATTGGGTCTCAGTTTCGGGAAAACTAATCCGTCGGAATTCTAGTTCCATTTATATTTTCTTTTATATGCTGAATGCGCACTTTCGAGCACCAGAATTAAATTGCGTTGGGTCTCATTCTCAAAAATCGCTTCTAACTTTAATATCAGCACCAACTGCAAGCCGTTCAATCTATACTCGTAAATCACACCGAAGGTATTACCGTAAAAAATCATAGAATTTCTCTGTTTGTTGGTCGAATGATAGAGGACACTTCAACGAGTCTAACGATATACATCACGGTACCATTAATCGTTTTTGTGTGTTTGAAAGATTACGTCTTCGGATTTCGCTTAAAATCTTTGGCAATGCCCTAAATTTCATTTGTAAAAAGTTCTTATTCGTTCAATATCAATAGTTTCTATAATTGTTGAATCGCGAAATTTATTTGTATATTGCTTTAATTTTACGCACAATACCATCTTTTGGTCATTAAATATTGTTCTGCAATTAAAAAGGTAATATACGATACCTTTATACCCAATTTGCATATAACATTATTTTAAGTTTTAAAATTCGATATAACGAGAGTGTACATATACTCATTTCAAAAGGTTAGGAAAAAGTTAGGACATACTTCACAACCGTGTCGTCGACTAAACAATGAGGTTGAAGTCAATAATCGTCGGTTTGTACCGTATTCACCGTTTCTCTCAAAAACGTTAAAAGCACACTTCAATGTTGACGATTGCAATTTGTTAAAATCAAGAACTTTATCAATATTTCGACAAAACAAGCGATATGGCAGCTTTTGGAATGGGAAAGACATAGACAACTGGATATATTGCTCAGCAGTCAACTTGGACGGAACGTTGTGATAAGAAATTTTTCGTGACAATACAAATTAACTGAAAGCCTCTAAAATGTTTAGTGAACACTGGGTCAACAATTAGCATGTTTGGTAATGGCGGTTATCGTGAACTTAACCGGCCGAAAATCACGATCGTTAACACAAGCTTGAGTGCTTATGGTAATGTATGGGTGCCAGTGCAAGGTAAATTGGAAGTTAATGTGAAATTTTTAAACGTTCAGACGAAATTACCACTACTTGTGCTGTAGCCGATGGTTCAAATGTTTTGTAAGTGAAATTGGTATGATGTTTCGATTCATTTCGATAAGTTTATGGTTCGACCAGTATCCAATTCCGAGTGACGGTTTTGCCATACAGAAAGTATCCAGATTTCTTATTTTGGGCTAAATGCGCACCAATAACATCAGTACACACCAAAAAATTTACATATAAAATGAATACACTTATAATATAAATATAATTCCGTACGAATTACTCCATATAAATATTTTGATAGGTCACTGGTATAAATTTGATACATCAACGTATAAATATCTATATACTACAATATATAAAGTTTATCCGTTAAATGTTAATATTTGTTTATAAGGGATTAGTATTAAATTTATATAAATTAGTTATAGAAAATATCAATCTGGTTATTGTAAAAATTTAGTTGCTTTAGTATAGAAAGTTGGGAATTCTATATGCTAGAATTGAACTTAGTTTTCAATACTGATGAAATTTAAGATACATTTTTGCCCAATAAATAAAACAATTTTAGATTATTTTTTAAAATCGATATATTTATCAAAATCATATTATTTTTTATGTTTATTTAATTTTACTTACAAAAGTGTACAAGAGGTACGATTAAATTAAGTGTAAAGTAATTTATATGTTCCTATTTAATATAATATAATATGTTTACATATTTGTTTTTCATGACACGGCAGAGTCGTAACTTCTGCTGAATTTAAAATGTTTCAAATATAATTTATTTGCGGCCCCTGCTCATTGAATTATGAACACTATTCAATATAGTGAAAAACTTCAATATTTTATCAAAATATAATTAAAACAAAATTTTTTTAAATGTTTTAATTCTTTAAAATTAAATAATTTTGAGTATACATAAATTGCAAAACAATTAAAATTTGGTTAAACTACCTTTATTTTTAATCACAGCTTTTATTCTTTCAGGCATGCTACAAATTCAAATATTGATCATATTGCAAATTTGATCACTATTTCTCCATATTTTTCAATATTTTTTTTAGGGTGGATACTGTAGGATTGGGGGTTTTATATACATTGGACTTAAGTAAGGCCCAATAATGCTCGATAAGGTTTAAATCTGAAGAATTGCCGGGCCAAGAGAGGATATATATATTTTGGTTAAGGACTACCTTTTTCATTAACGCACACATACACCCATTCACAAACTCACACAATTACAGTAATACCTGCACGTTGCAAGCTCCATCTCAACGTGCACACTGACATGAACCTTTTTTATTAATTTTGTGGTATGGCAAGAAGCTCCACCTTGCAAACGAGTGTAAGAGTATTGGCCTTGAGGTAGCAACCTCATATATGGAAATAAGACGTCTGTTAACACTTTTTTATGTTATTCTTTTCTCATGGTTTCCTCTTCGAAGTATATTGGACCAGGCCCATCTCCACTAATTCAGCACCATAGCATTTCTGATGGTGGAAGTTTTATGCTCCTAACTACGCTCTCTCTCTCTCACTAGCCACATTCCATGAAGGGATCCTAACTATGCAGTTCTCCCTAAACCGCTCTCTTGGTCTATTTTTGACGAACTGGGTCGATTCTGTTACGGCCTCTAGCCTGCATTCGGCACTAAAAATAACCTATAAATTGAAAAAAAAACTTTAATTTCGGATTTTTTTTTTTATTTAATTTTTTGACATACATAATGTTAAAAATTCGATTTACCTTCTTCCAGTAGTCTATTGTCCAGCGTTTATGAATTTCAGTCTAAATAAAACGTTTTTCCGCATTTTTTCAGTGAGTATTTTCATATAGTCCTCGCCACAATGTCATTGCTGATATCCCTATCTCTTCTTCACGAAGGTGCTCTTGTAGCACGCTCGTCATTGCTCTGCGCATTTCTAAGGCAGATTGAATAATTTTCCGGTCTGTTCTGGGCGATGTCTTCCTGATCCCTTTACAGTTTCTTCTCTTGGTCTCATAAAATGATCCCCCAGATTGAAGAATATTTTTCATACATACACACACTGATGCGCAACAAACATTTTTTTTATTTTTACGCGATCTCGCGGTATGAATGGTTTTTTGTTTTTAATAATGCTCCGATAGCATGTTTTTTCACTCCTAAGATCGTTTTTTCAACTTATTTTTGAAAATAATTATTTCAAGCTAGACTTTCCAAATATATACACACTCACACTTTAACTTAAACACAAGTTTTTTAACTAAATGATAAAAATCATTTAACGTATCACTTCACAGTCACAAAATTTCTAAAAACTCCTTGTTTAACATAAAATGAGAGGATAAAGTAAAATATGCATGCTATTGATCTCATGAGTCCTTTTTCAGGTAATAATTTTATTGCGACCTTTTAAGAATCTGGTAAAATAATCTTAAAACAATAACAGATGTGATCCTAAATGCATTTATTACTTTGAATATTTCAAAATATAAAAAAATAGCAGAAATTAGGAATTTCCAAAACACTAATAGTGTCCATAATCCAATGAACCTTAGTACTGTGCCATAACTTGTCAAACGTGACAACTACATACTTTTGAGATAAAAATCCAGTATCACATTCTCTAAAATTATAAACTTTATTTCATAAAATTCGTTATGGTTATCGGCATCACTTTCTGGTGGTGAGGCTACGATGAATCCAGGGCGATAGTGTGAATTATAATTAATCCAGTCAAGAATCCATCCAATCAAGAATTATTTTCTTGAATAAATTCTTTACTAAGTAAAGTGTTTTTCCCATTTTCCACTTTTCTTTCCAGATTTAAATTATTTATAAGAGTTCAAAACTTCGAATTGCTAAGCTTCTGCAAACATTTTTAAAATTCCTTAGTTTTTTATTTAAATTTTTAAAATATTGGTGAAATGACTCACTCGTTTCTTTTATTCACATTTTTATATACATGGTTTACCACAGATTGTGTAAACATAATACATAGGTATGTAATATATACCTACATTATATCAACACTTGATATTAGTTAATTATTCGATTTATTATTATGATATTTCACTATACAATTTAAAAATTATATTTATTAACACTATTAACTACTTCACAAATCTACAATAAAACTTAAAAACACTTCTACTCACTACACGATATTCACAGAACTGAAAAAAAATCAAACGATCCTTACAATATAAAAATCCCGTTTTTAAGCAAAAATATTCGTGTTTCTATTAATTTTATAAGACTACCCTAGTGGAAAAAATCAAATATTTATACTAAAAAATTATACTGAGGAATACCAAAATCAATTTATTTTTGTATAAATGATTAATTTAAATACAAAATATACTTTAAATTGGTTAAAGTTTAATACATTTCTAAACCAAAATACTACTTAAATTATACATCACAAAAATTATACAAATTTAAGTATGAATTTTGTATATACAATTATTTAAATTAAGTCAAAATTAAACATGAATATACATAAACTATGATTTTAACCCTTCAATGCATGATTTTTTCTATTTTGTTGAAAAAATTCCACATTATAGTTTCTGCAATCCTTATTTATAATATTAAAATAAGAAATTCTAATTATTTGTAGTTTCCTCGGAAAATTGATTTTCGTGGTTGTATCATATATGATACGGCATGCATTTACGACTAAAAAACAAACATAATTTTTTTTTTCAATTTTAAATTTAAATAACTAAAAATGTTACATAGTTTTTCACAGCCTAATTTAACAAAGCTATTTAATAATAAAAATTAAAATAATAAAGGACATAACACAATTTCTGTCTTTGTTGCAACAAAGATGTATGTTGCATTTTTCACACATTATAAAAATGAGTTTGGAACTTCCGGGTAACTTACACCGCTGTTTTTCAGATGTCCAGTTGAGAAAATGCGATACACTGGCCGACGTCTATTGCAGCTGTGTAACTTGCGTTGGGCTTTTTTCATTTATGTTTGACTCTGCACAAACTTTCAGCAACTTGAATTCTAAAATTCATTAGAGCGAGATGTTCCTATCCTAAATCAGCAGCGATTCTTTTAGAAAGTAACCATGAATTTACCACCGTGGATATTTCTTAAGATGGTAAATATTCGTATGCACCATTTCTTGGAGCGTTTTTGTGGTGACCTATATATTCTTTAGAGCACGTTCGGTTGGTAACTTGCTTGAAGATAGTCTGTCACGACGTACTGTGCCAATTGATTGAACACCAACTTTATTTAGTTCGATAATCGATAGTAAGCTCGTGTAATAATAATCGAAGTAATCGTGGCGGTTCACATTTCTTGGTACATTTCGTAGTAGTCGAATGGCCAAATTTGATGAGCTCCCCAAATCTTTTTCTGATAAAATACGTTTATCATTTTCTTGCCCCGAAAATTGTTCAAAATTGTACATAAATTTTCACTGAGAAGAAAAATTTGTAGCCCTATTTATGCGGCTTCATTTGCGTGTACTGTTTCAAGTAACTTTCACCTTTAGTAAAGCACATCTGTTCATCAATAGATATATTTCGTCGATTGGAATCTTCTGAAAGTTTTTAATGAGAGCATCTATTACGGGTCGTATTTTGAACGGGCGATCGTGATTTGGATTTGTGTGCGGCATATTGTTCTCATTGCGATTGAAATGAGGAAACTGACGAATTTTTTCGAAATGCTTTTTCGTATTATATTGTTCCACTTCATGGGACCAGTATCAGCGCAAACTTGTTAGTTGGTACATGAACGTAAAAATATACACCCCGAGAAATTTTTCCAAATCATTCCCGTTTATTGAAAACGTATTTTTGATGTTAGTTTCCATTGCGTAGTTATTTGATTCTCTAACGCTATCATCATTTTAATTAAAATAGAAAATTTCAAGAGGCGTTTGTAGTTCGAGAAGTTCTTGTGGTGATTCATCACCGTTAAATTTATATTTATCTGATGAAACATTCAAATGTTTCACTTTCCAAATAGTATTACTATACAACTTTTAAATTCCTTGTCCTCCCTTGTTTCACTTGTCACTTCAATTGCGTTGCCAATATCAGAATCTTGTAATTCAATCACATTTTTATCACTAGTAGTATCACAGGTATTGAATGTCTAATGGTACATCGTCATCCATTTCAGATGGTGGTTCGATTCGGAAGTGGCACCTTGTTGGATTTTAATTATAAAAATCATCGCAGGTCACTGTCTTCTTTCTCATCAATGTCAATAGAATTACATATTAATAAACTCCTCGATTTCCATAGCATTTAAAAACTAGCGTTGATCAGTCATTTTTAACTACCAAAAATGTTGAATAAAATTTATTATTAAAGAAGAGTTCCACCTTATCTTCAATTTATACGGTTGTATCATATTTGATACAACCAAGAATTGTGCCGTAATTGCATGATGTATCATATATGATACAACCCATGTTTTCCAATATTTACAATTATAATATAGACATATATATGTCAAAATGGTTGAAACACATAATATAATTACATATATTTAATAAAATATTTTTATTATGTGAAATAGTTTATAAATACCCTATAAAAACACGATCAAAAATCTACGTTGGTTGCGACAAACTAATAACCACAGCAAGCGACACTCAACCGGCATTATTCTATAAAATTACGCGGGAAAACTAAATTATGTGTTGGTATAGGTTTTCAAAATTTGTATAAGAAGATTTTTTTATGGAGCAAATAAGAAATGTTTATGTATGCATGTATTTTTTTGTAATATGAAATGGTTGTATCATATATGATACAATATGCATGGAAGGGTTAAATATTATACACATATAAGTGTTAATTTTAACCTAAAATTAACTCTTAAATTCAAATTTTAAACTAAATTAAGTATATTTGGGATAAGTACTTAATACGGTAGTTTTATAGTTTAATAATTGATTGATTGATTGATTGATTCTGAATGCACGACCAAGTTCTTACACAGGAGCTCCCGGGTGACGCCGGGCCCACCGTACACTCTTTTTTACATATAACAAAACCGAAGGATTGGATAGGTTAGTTAAGTGGGACAGAATCGGCCCGGTTACAGACACCTAGGTATAGCCGATAGTTAGTAACACAAAGACAGCACAATACTAATCTACTAAGGAAGGATAAAGGTTTAATAGGTTTAATGGATAACGATGGTATTGGTCTTCAACAATTGCTTCTCTAAATCAGCAACCTGAGAAAAAATTTGTATTATTTCACGTACATCTGGAAATTTCCTGAAATGTAATTGTAAATTAATGCAAAATTTAATTGATTAAATCGACCCAGTTGCAGACCCTTAAATAAAGTCGATAGTTATTAATGCAATGACAACACCATTCTAATCTACACAATTAACAATTAATATTTCAAAGAAATATTATTTCACGTCTGTAGATTTCCTGAAATTTAATTCTAAATTAATATTTTTCGGCTTCCTAAATAATATAAACATTTATTAATTTAATCCTCCTGCAATTCCACGACTTACAATAAGATTTCCTGAAACCATAATTATTTAAATTATATCAAACTTAGTCTAAAATTCATTAGTATTTAACTCATAAATAAAAAAAAAAAAAAATAATAAAAAAATAAAAAAAAAAAAAAAAAAATTCATATGTAAGGCATCCCAAAGGCTATGGTTCCCGGAAAATATCAATGTTATTCAATACCAGATTAACTACCTGATAGGATATTTCAAACAATTTTAATTTAATTCAAAAATTTCAAATATTTTATTAGTTTTGTTCACCAAAGAAGAGAATATTCGATTAATTGCCAAGTATAATTATAGTGCACAGGATATCTATATCATGCTGAATGGAACTTTACTATTCCTCAACCAATAACTGTTAAATATGGTACGCAGAATTGGATTGGCACTCTAGCATGTTCAATGGAACTAAGCAAACTCAAAACAAATTATGATCAAATTCGGGTGCAAAGTCGAATTTGACGAAATTTTCGGATTCAGCTATAATGAATGAAACATGCCGTTTCCAACCGAAATTTTCCAGTTCAGATTGTAGAGCTGGGCTAGGATTCTAATAAATTAGGATCAACTTGTATTGGGATTTTAATGTGTCTTTTGATAAAGTTCTAAAATTCGATAATTCTGAATGGAACTTGGCCATACCCCGACCAATTATTGTCAAATCAGGCAAGCAGAATTAAATGTGAATTTAAAAATGGATTTTAGAGAAGTTCTGTAGTTCGGCCGTGCTAAGCAATGTCTTAACTAATCAAGTTCGAATCTGACATGTTGAGCTGAACCGGGATTTCAACATAAATCCCGGGTGAAGTACTGGATTTTTCAACAAAATAAATCCGAAAATAATCGGCCAAGGAATTTTCCTATTCCTCCAGTTACACGTCAAAACAACCAGTTGACAGATGACCCAGCCGAACTAAGCCTCTCCCAAATTAATGCTAATTGCTAGAATTGCGATTTCCTAGAATCCCAATTAAGCCCAAAAATGATTTTATGCATCTTCCGCAGTATATTGTCTCAATCAAACAAAACGATCATGATTTATGTGAGGTGATGACACGAACGGAAGATAGAACCACGCGGAAGGCTTTTTACACAATTGGTGCATGAGCAGGTCGTTGATTAGGATTTAGAATTCAAATCAATCGATATTCGTATATATCATTCCCATGCAAAGACGAACCTGTTTCGAGAAATATTATTGAGCCAGAAATTCTTTTAGATAAAATAGTGCCAGCAGTAAGCAATTTAAAAAAAAACAGTCAACATTAAAAGGCCGAAGGATATCGCATCAAAGATTTAATTGTCATTACAAATGGAAATAAAAAATTAAAAACCATTTTCCTTTTGCCATGCCGTAACACATATGAGGTCTCATCCCTTTAAATCAATCTACAAAAAAGTCATGAATATTTATATATATATACACATATACATACATATCTACACACACACACACACACATATACACATATACATACATATAAATATAAAATTTTACTATAAAATGAAATAAAAAATATTTCTGTTCTTTATCACTCTTATGAAATTTTAAAGTTTTTCTTTTGCGTATTATCAGTAAAAAAATTGCTGTCAGCAAATCTTTCCACGGAATTAATGCATTATTTGTAAAACTGATCAACAAGAAATATGTAAACGAACAAAAAATATTTTGTTTTACTATTCACTTATCAAGAATAAAGTAGAAAGAAATGATATGTATTCAATACAGGCAACAATACATTTTATCCAATCAGTACTACAATGAATTTTCGCTTTCTTATTATGCCCGGTTTACATGAGAAAATTGTTTTCTTCTGCAAATTTTTGCAGGTAAATAAGAAAGAATCCGCTATATAAAAATAATCAATGTGCCAGAAAGAAATAAACATATATAGTAATGGCGTAATTTTTTTATAAGATCATTATTAATTTACTTTCAATAAATTCAAATGCGAAATTTACATTTTTATTTATGGCGTCTGTTTTTATTATGAATCCTCAACGTTTATAAATGCGAAATAATTTTTTTCTTTTTTAAAAATGTTGCCATAAAAATACTCGGATCGAATATATTTTATGGCAACATTTTCATTTTTATGGTCATTTTTGCTCAAAAATTCTTCTGCATAATTTTGTTGGGATATATTGCTTTTCTTGTCTCTCATGTGCAAAAAGTCAATGTTATATCTTATTCATTTTGCAGAAGAAAAATGTTGGTCTTATGTAAACCGGGCATTAGAATAGAAAAGTAAAACCAAAAAAGCAGTACATCCCGTTCGCTAACACAAAAAATAAGATCAACTTTTTTAGTTTCTCATTATTCGCTCATTAGACACTATTCGTTTTTTACTGCATAACATTTCTGAAAATTCATTTTACTATTCAAGAGCGAAGAGAAATTAGCATAAAAAATTCATTTAAAAATGAACGGAAAATGAATGATAAGCAACTGAAGAGTATTTTTATTTTCATCCTTTTTGTCTTATTTGACTATAACCAAATATAATATTGCCGATCTCATATACATTTTTTCGCCAAATTTTTTTTTAAAAGATGGAACCAATGCACACTAACCCACCATACGGACACTTTTTTCATTAAAAAGTTTAGCTAAGACAACAATTTTTGTGAGACATCTAACGTTACATGAACAAAATTTTACGAACTTTAAATTTTTTATCGATCTTTATTTTCGACGATTTGCACATGCTGGATGCACATGTTGAAGTATGTGCATATACTTGTTGAATAAAAACGTAAACAAGAAGCAAGACAAGATCAAGTTTGAATTTCTACAATGGTTTTTGTTTTTCGTAAAATATTATTATTTTTTTTGTGTCCTTTTAAAACAAAATTATGTTTTGTGTCCTATATTACCTACGAGTATGTACCTTATGAATGAACTGTGAAAATATTTTATGATACGAGAGACTCCATTAAAAAGAAGTTATTGTAAATAAGACTTATTATTATTGTAAATGCAACATTGTTATTCACATTATTAAGCGATAATTTGTTAATCCGTGGATAATTGATAGTAGGGATAATAAATATGTAGATTATATTTTTTTAATATTAAATCTAAGGAAGCATGCACGTGTTAATTTTATCTTGTCTTTATGAGTGTGTATTTTAAAAACGCATATGAACAAAATCGACCTTGAACTAGTGTATGAACTAGACATTTTTGTTTTATAAACTTATTCTTAGTGTGGAATACCGTCGATGAGGTAAACTAGTTCAACGTTGTACTTTTTATTTATTTATTCTTGCATCGATTGGTTTTGATATCGAAAAAATCTGACAATGATAAAATTTTATAAAAGGGCCCCAATTTATAAATATAGTCTAGGAAGTAAGAATATTATTAAATTATAGGAGCCTATTATAATGTAAAATATTATTTCGTTAAAGAAACAGCAGCAGATAATTTTTTTTTATGAAAGCTTATATTCGATAAGAACTAGAAGAAACTCGCGTTTATACTTGATAAATTTGAATTTAGTTTGATTTCGGTTTGTTATTTATTTAGTAGAAATGTGGAAATGGGAATTGACTGCCGGTTCATACGACGGATAAAAATCTCGGATTTTTCTATCCCAGATTTTTGTTTAATTTTTTTCAACTTTTTTGTATGAAAAGAGGCGTGTCTGTTGTATAACTTACGTGATGTAATTGGTTTAAACGGTGGGATAGAAAAATCCGAGATTTTTATCCTTCGTATGAACTCGCTGTGAAGGAAGACGAACAAATATGAATATTTATACAAAATATATTTTTTATTTTTTCCTGTGATGTATGTGCAATAAACTTTTATTTAAAAAAATCGAATATTATAAATGTATTGTTTCTCCAAAATTATTTTTCCGAGGAATTAAATTATTTTTCCTTTAAATATTATAAACAGAAAAACGAAATTATTTAAATTCCTATTTTGTTTCTTCTTATTTTTTACGTTGATCGTGTACTCTAGACTGCAATTTATTCTAATGCTAATATATAAACGATAGTTATTAATATAACATACAAATTATAAGATGTAATATACATTAATAATATTAAAAAGCAGGTAGCCAATTTTTTTAACGATTTAAGTATGAAATATGGACAAATTAAATAAACCTTAAATTTTTTAATATTTCTTAGCGGTTGAACAGATGATTGACTTGTAATGATATCTGGATATTTTTTATTTTTTTATTTATTTATATTACGACTGAGTCTTGTACCCATTTAGTAATTTACATTACATAATAAAGTATTTTGATAACTCGGCGTAATCAAGTGATTATCCCCAGTTTCGTGTAACTCCTCCTCAGATTTTTTGCCAAAGTATCAGCGCATCCCCAATGCAAAAAACTTTTTCCTTTAACTTTTTCCTTTAACTTTTTCCTTATGAAGAGCATACCCAATGAATAGGGAAAAGTCAAAGTAAAGCCAACTTCATTTTACAAAATTATTTTTTGTTTACCTGTTATTTTATATTATTATATTATATATTATTTATTACTTTTTCACAGGACACAAAATACAACACTAATTGTTAAAATACAAATATGCATTCAATATTTTTTAAGTTGTGACAAGCAGAAAAACAACAACAACAACCAATTTTGCAAATGCGGTTTACTTCATTGTATATCTCATAAGGAAAAAGTTAAAAGTTTGATAACATTTTTCATAAGGAAATCACCAACCTAACAAAAAAAAAAATTTTTTTCTCAAAATTTTTTTCATACTTTTCTGTAAGGAAAAAGTTAAAGGAATTTCATTGGGGATGCAGTGTATGTCTACTGACCTCCTGCTCGCGAAAAGTCCAGTGGTTTGGTAAAAATAAAAATTAAAATTATTGCTGATTACGAAAAATTCATCAAATGAGTAATTTCAACTAGTTGGGATTGTTTCACTTATTTAAGCGATTTCCTGGAACATGGAAATAGTTCACTAATATTAATTCAAAATGAAAAATCTAATTTGATTGGCAGGAAATAGAATCAGATTTTAGATCTAGATTTCTATATATATATATATATATATATATATATAAGTTAACACGTGACACAACTGGGTTCACACGGTTACAAAAATATCAGGTTGCCTTAGTTGCAATATTATCATAAGCGCATGTTAACACCATTTCCGCAATAATGCTGAACGCACATATTGTAATAAGTTAGTTTGTAAGTTATTGGCAACAGTAAAATCAGTTGTAATCTAGATTCTAAAATATTAAGTTGTTAAAATTATAAGTAACATTGTGTATTAAAAGTTCTAAATAATTAAATTAAATAAATAAATAAAAAGAAAAGAAATAAAAATCAAAAATTGATTTTTTTTAATAATTTAATACAACAAAATATTAAGTGGCGCCGAAACAGGGACCCTTGAAAAAAGTCTAGTGTAAAAGTGATAGCCGTATTTAACCATAAATACGAGTTAAACTAAGTGTAAGAACATTAATGCGGTGTAATATTTAAACATAATAGTATCGCTAATTGTTAAAGATATTTAACCAATAATATCGGTATCACATAAGTAAAATTGTGAAGTAAATTGTGAAGTGCACTTAACTCTAACACTATTAATATTTAACCAGAATATTAAATATCAATGTTTAACCATAACATTTTGTGAAGCCAAATCGAGTAAAAATCAGTGGTGGGAAAAGAAGCCCCCCAGTAACGAGATACGTAAAAAGGCGTTGAATTATATTGAAGAGGATCAAGTACAACCAGGACGGAACCCACTCAAACTAAATCAACAGCGGCCCATCCATTTACGACGAGGCAAAAAGTTCAACTAGATGACAAGGGTACAAAACAGATTGCAACTCCAGAAGTTAATCATACTTCTGTCAATTTTAATGTAAGTTTATAAAGATTAATTTTTATATAGTTTGTGAACATTTGAACAATAAATTAAAGAAAGAATTAAATTTTATTAAGTAAATTGACTATATCATATCAAAATACAGATTTAGAAGAAAATTATTAATTTAAAAGAAAAAGGAAAAAAATAAGTAAAATTAACAAAAATTAAAATTTTCGATATCGAGACTTGAAGGAAAAATTATTATTTTAGACTTTCTGATTTTATGAAACAAATAAAAACTAAAAAGTAAAGTTAAAATTCTTAGCAACAAAAATTAAAAGAAAATCATTATCATAAATATAACCTTGAATAATTCAAGCAGGAAAATTAAAGAATCTATAACTTATCTAACAAAATTTAGAATAATTAAGTAGTAATTAAGAAATTTATCTAGGAAATTAACGTGAAATTATTTTTGATTGGTGATTAGTGGAATAACAAATTTTTTATATAACAGAATATTTCGCTATATTTTAAATATAATTCTAAATTAATTGGTGATAGTTAAGGGAATATATTGCCTAATTGAATTTTAACAAATATTTCGAATATTAGCAAAATGGTTAATGAAACAATTATCAAACCCTCAGTACTCGGAGCGTGCGGAGGTGCAACCGACACCACGAGTAATAATTCAATAGACCTATCACAACTAACTAATATTATATCGGAAATCATAGCAAAACAGACGAGAAAAAATAATAATCACAATAACAGTAACAGTAATGACCAGACGATAGACGACAAATACCGAGAGAATCTTAAAGATCTAGACAAAATACCAGACGTAGTGAAATGTTTAAGGGAATTCTCCGGTTTGCCAGGAGAATTTAGTTCGTGGAAAAAGAGCGTAGATAGAGTCCTACACGTGTATGAACACTTGCAAGGCACTCCTAAATACTATGGCATATTGAGTGTCATACGCAATAAGATTGTAGGTCACGCGGACGTGGCACTAGAATCATATAACACCCCTCTCAATTGGCAAAAAATTGCTAAGTGCTTAACTCTGCATTATGCAGACAAAAGGGATCTAGGCACCCTTGAATATCAAATGATGACCCTAATACAGGGCAACCTAACAATACCAGAATTTTACCAAAAGGTCTACCAGCATTTGTCTCTAATATTAAATAAATTGTCCTGCATAGATATGGGGCAAGAATCCCTAAATAACCTAACTGAAACATATCGAGATAAAGCACTCGATACTTTTGTCAGAGGCTTGAAGGGAGATTTACCACGACTATTAAGTGTTCGTGAGCCTAGCGATCTACCCCAAGCGTTACAGCTATGCCTGAAGCTGCAAAATATGGATTTCAGAGCACAATATGCTAACCATAGTGCACATAGCACACAACGTAAACCACCTCCCTTCATTCGAAGGAACTACATGCCTATGCCTTCCAGTGAAATGCAACCTTTCTTTCCACAATTACTTCACAACCCTCAAAATTCACCAAGAATATTTCAACCTACTCGACCCCAATTTGGGTACCAAAATCCACAATTTCCAAAATTCCCACAACAGCCTTTTAAACCGCAATTCGGATATCCAACTTATCCACCTGGATACCCACCAAAACCTCAACCAAGACCCGCACCAATGTCAGTAGATGGTAGTGGTCAATCGAAGCAGGTTAATTACATGAATAGGCCACAAGACAACCGATACCCCATGAAAAGACCCTATGTCCATCAAACTAACCAATCACAACAAATCCATAGACCGAATAAATTCCAAAGAGTTTATCATACAGAACAGGTTCATGACGAACCAAATTTTCAACAATATGAAGAACAAATATCAGAATATGATGCACAATATGAACAGACTCTTTTAGAATACACAGATACACAAGACAATCCAGAATTAACTAATGACGAAAATATCGGCGGATACCCCGAAGAAGAGGGCGAAATTGAGCAATTAGATGACATCAATTTTTTAGCCTAAGGAGCTCTTCTCTACCTTATATGGAACACGTGGGGAGGAGCGGGAGAATATTTAAATTTCTAATAGATACAGGGTCGAATAAAAATTATATTCAACCACGGTACGTGCGAAATCCTCTACAAAATATTAAACCTTTCACAGCAAACTCCGTAGCAGGTAGCATCAAAGTCACACACCATGCCCTGATAGACCTATTTGGTCCGGAGAAAAAACTAAAATTCTTTCTACTACCCAGCCTCAAGTCATTTGATGGCATCATCGGGAACGACAGTTTGAAACAATTCGGTGCGACAATACACACCAAGGAAGGGTTTATGACAATTGATCCAAATTTAGAAATACCACTAAAACAACATATCTCTGATTCTGTAAACAACATAAGCCTTAGAGTTAGCCACCTAAATTCCGACCAAAGATATAAACTAGATAAAATCATAAATAACTGCCCAAATCTGTTCTCAGATCCGGATGAGAAGTTAACTTTCGTAACATCCGTAAAGGGAGAAATCCGTACGAATAGCTCGGAACCAATCTACTCCCGACCTTATCCATATCCCATATGCCTCAAAGAAGAGGTAGAGAAACAAATCGGACAATTACTTTCGGATGGCATCATCAGGCCTTCCAAATCTCCCTACAATTCTCCGGTATGGATTGTTCCAAAAAAAGAAGATGCGTCAGGAGAAAAAAAATATAGACTGGTTATAGATTATCGAAAGCTAAACACAGTTACAATAGCAGATAAATATCCAATACCCGAGATAAACGACATCCTAATGAACTTAGGTGAAAACAGGTTCTTCACAATTGTCGATCTTAAAAGTGGATTTCATCAAATTCCACTAAAAGAATCAGATATTGAAAAGACTGCTTTTTCCGTCAATCATGGAAAGTACGAATTCACTCGTCTTCCTTTCGGGCTCAAAAACGCTCCGTCTATATTCCAACGTATTCTTGATGATATTTTAAGAGAACACATAGGAAAGCGTTGTTTTGTTTATATTGATGATATTATTATATTCGGAAAAACCGAAAAAGAACATTTTGAGAATCTCGAGTTAATATTCAGAACTTTGGAAATTTCTAATCTAAAAATTCAGTTAGACAAATGCGAATTTTTGAAAGATGAAGTAGAATTCTTGGGATTCACTATATCGAAAGATGGCATAAAGACAAATCAAAAGAAAACAAGGGCAATAATGGACTTCCCAGTACCTAAAACGGTAAAAGAACTAAGATCCTTCCTCGGAATGGCCGGTTTCTACCGACGATTCATTCGAGATTACGCCAAATTAGCGAAGCCTCTGACCTCGCTTTTAAGAGGGGAGGATGGACATGTGTCCAAAGTAATTTCAAAGACAAAGGCAATTACGTTAAACAATGAAGCAATAACGGCACTCGAAAAAATTAAAAATTCACTTACCTCTAACGAAGTTATGCTTCAGTTCCCAGACTTCAAAAAAGAATTCGAGTTAACTACCGATGCGTCTAACTTCGCACTAGGTGCAGTATTGGCCCAAGATGGCAAGCCAATTACATTTCTCTCAAGAACTCTCGACAAAACAGAAGAAAATTACGCGGCAAATGAAAAAGAAATGCTCGCGATAATTTGGGCATTAACTACGCTACGAAATTTCCTGTACGGAGCAAGAAAAGTGAAAATATATACAGACCATCAACCTTTAACTTATGCCCTTAGTAATAAAAACAACAACTCGAAGATGAAACGATGGAAAGCCATCCTTGAAGAGTACGATCACGAGTTAAAATATAAACCAGGAAAAATGAACATTGTAGCGGATGCGTTATCCCGAAACCCCGTGCCTGAAATAAATGTGCTATCAACAGCGCATAGTGATGATAGCTCATCACACAACTTAATCCCAACAGTTGATGCTCCAGTGAACGTTTTCAGGAATCAACTTATCCTAAAAATCGGTGAAGAGAATTCATACCAACTAATAAATCCATTCAATGGATATTCGAGACACGTAATCATTAAACCTCACTTCGCTGAGCCAGACATCATAAATATTTTCAAACGGTACTTAAATCCTAACACCATCAACGGACTAAAAACGACCGAACCGATAATGGGAAAAATCCAAGAAATATTTCCGGTACATTTTCGAGATTATAAAGTACGATTCTCACGAAGGTTAGTGCAAGACATAACGGATGAGAATGCACAAGAAGAAAAGATTCTATCCGTTCACCACCGTGCCCATCGTAACGCGGAAGAAAACAGAAACCATATTATAGAAAACTTTTACTTCCCAAAAATGAGTAGGAAAATTAGAGTTCTGGTTAGACGATGCTCTGTATGTAAAGAAAACAAGTATGATAGGCACCCCAACAAACAAATAATAAACCCCACACCTATTCCAAATTACCCAGGACATACGTTGCACATTGATATCTACTCTACAGAAAACAAATTAGTGTTAACATCCATTGATAAACTCACCAAATTTGCTGTCTGTAAACCATTAAAATCTAGGGCGATTGAGGACATCAAACAACCTCTTAGAGATATCCTGTTTTTCTTCAGTGTCCCTGAAATCGTGGTAATTGATAACGAACCTTCCCTCAGTTCGATCACTATAACATCAATGATGGAAGATGCTCTTAAAATCAAAGTATTTAAAGTTCCACCGTATAAAAGTGAGGTGAATGGTCAAGTCGAAAGATTTCATTCAACCCTCTCGGAGATAATGAGATGTCTCAAAGCTGATAGGGTGGAACGATCATTCGAGGAATTGCTTGAACGGTCCGTTAACGAGTATAACCACTCAATACACTCAACCACCAACAAGAAACCAGTGGAGTTGTTTTATGGAAGAATTCCTAATATCAGCCCTGAGGAATTCGAACAAGCTCGCATCAGCAATATAAAGAAAATTAAAGACAAGCAAGAGCAGGACTTGCAATATCACAATAAAAAACGCAAGCCTATAAAAACCTATCAGGTATAGGCCAAACGGTTTACATAAAACAAAACGTAAGGTTAGGGTCCAAGTTAACGGCGAGATATAAACCCGAGATAGTCAAGGAAAACGGAAATACTACAATACTAACGGAATCAGGGAAGGTAGTCCATAAAAGCAATATTAAATCGTAGACCCATTTTAATTACAGATACACCAGAAACAACGTGTTAGCGGAAGTGCAATTACTAGACTATACTAACTCTCAACTCATCTCTATCGGTACCGGCAGGGCAAAAATTCAGGAAGGAAATTTCAAACTGATTCATGTGATTGAACTAGACAACCACCAAAACTTTATAGACAGAATACGTACGATATTAAATGTAGAAATTACAAGCGAACATTCCCTATACCCCTACTTGAATTACGAACTTTCACAACTACAGACATTGTTAGACAATATAAAGACGCACAAGAGTAAACGATCACTAGATTTCATTGGAAGTACCTGGAAATGGATTGCGGGAAACCCCGATCATGAAGATTTCGAAGTGATTAAAAGCAAAATTATTAATGTACTAGAAAACAATAACAAACAGGTCATAATAAACCAACTATACAATGAACGAATTAACAATATCACGAAAATGGCTAATATGATCACTAACATGATCCGCAAGGAAAATAAATTATCTGATCAATTAGCACTCAATATTCAATACAAGTTAAGATTAATAAAAGAAGAAATAATAAATATTAAATATGCTATTCATTGGGCTAAGGCCGGTATCATAAATTCTCTTATTCTATCAAATTCCGAAATCAAACTAGCTATAAACACAATAGAAAAACAAAATTTACCATACTCTACTCCAGAGGAAGCATTAGATTTTGCTAATATTAAAATTATCAGTAATAAACTTTGCTTATTGTATATTGTCTATATTCCTTTAACTACTTTAGAATTATATGATGAACTATTACTAAAACCTGTTAAGAAAAATAATAGAATTACAGAAATAGAATATAAAAAAATTATTAAAAATCAAGATAAAGTCTATAGTATCGTTAACAATTGTAAAACAGTTAACTATTTGTCAATCTGTAATCGCAAAAGTATTTTAGATATGAGTAATTCCTCTTGTCTACCAAACCTGCTTAAAAGCCGACCCGCAAAATGTCATCAAACCAACAATCAACATATAGCAACAGTGGATGAAATATCTGATGGTCTAATATTGCTCAACCAATTCGACGGTGACATAACCATAAACAACGAAACGCAGTATCTCAATGGCACATATTTAGTAAAATTCAGCAACACTACAATATCTATTGGAAATAAATTATTCATCGCAAGGGAAAAATCAACAGTACAAGTACTTCCAGCGATTCTACAACCAACACCACAGGAAAACGATTATAAAGAAGTCCTTTCATTACAAATGATGAAAGCCATACATATTAACAACACAAATAATATCGAACTTCTGAAAGAAGAAAAGTTCATCGAACAAATCTCAAGCTACAGTATTTTTTCGTTGATAATTATTGTCCTTATTGTTTTCATAGTTATAAAAGGAAGACAAAGTAAAACACTGCGAATCATCAATACAACAACAAATGTCACAAGTTCAGACGTGGAAGAACAAAATCCAGACAAAGATATGACCGAAACTAAAGAACATACGGGAAAACCTGAGAGCCAGAATAAAGTCCAATTTAGAGAATTAGTAAATCCAGTGCCACTACATATAAAAAGAAAATTCTACGAAACTCCATTTTTTTGATCAGTTGAGACACCTGATTTTAAGGGGGAAGAGTTAACACGTGACACAACTGGGTTCACACGGTTACAAAAATATCAGGTTGCCTTAGTTGCAATATTATCATAAGCGCATGTTAACACCATTTCCGCAATAATGCTGAACGCACATATTGTAATAAGTTAGTTTGTAAGTTATTGGCAACAGTAAAATCAGTTGTAATCTAGATTCTAAAATATTAAGTTGTTAAAATTATAAGTAACATTGTGTATTAAAAGTTCTAAATAATTAAATTAAATAAATAAATAAAAAGAAAAGAAATAAAAATCAAAAATTGATTTTTTTTAATAATTTAATACAACAAAATATTAAGTTATATATATATATATATATATATATATATATATATATATATATATATATATATATATATATATATATATATATATATATAGATTTTTTGTTTTAAAATAATAAGTTGCAACTGGTTGCATAACCAAATTTAATAAATGATTACATTTGGATTTTTTAACGATTGTTATTTAACTTTTTAAAATATCGTCACACAATTAAATGTAAATTAATTTTATGAATTTTTAAAATTCGAGCAATAAAAGAAGCATGGGGATGAAAATTAAAATTTATTATTTTATTTCCAGTAAAATTCCATAGTACAAGTTACTTATAGTATCATGTTACTAACCTTTACGAGTATATTATATAAAGGAAACTTTTGTTGACATTTTTTGTAAACATTACGCATGAACGCCAGCATCTTCGTGGCAAATATTATTGGCACAAAGTGCATTGATGTAGAAAAACTTGTAAACAATTGGATTGGTGAATATGTTGTGGCCAACACCACTTTTTTTTACCACGAATGTATACATAGATCTCGAATACATCAAACTTGATTTCTAAAGCGAAAAATTAGAACAGAAATCAAAAATCAAAAATCATAATTCCCGCGTAAACTTCAGAAAACCAACAAAATCAACCCTTGTTGTAAATTTAATCTTTAAATTTATTTAAAACTTTAATCTTTAAATCTATAACTTTTTAACATCAGTGAAAAAATTGAAAAAGCTTCCGTGGAAGTTGCCACTTCTGGAACACAGATTCCCACTAAATCTCGCAAGAATCTCGCAATTAATACAAATTGATACAGATTAGTCAATCCGACTGGGCTATATAGATGTCGAACTTTTGTGACATAAAGTTTTATTTTAGAAAAAGTCATCATTTCCGATAAAAATTAAAAATTAACCAAACTAATGTATTTGGAAAATATTTTATGAGTAAATAATAGTAAATATAAGGTTTTTTTTGGTATATGGCTCAGATTTTAAATTTATAATAATTAATTTCTAAGCTTTCGATGTCAATTTAACATCATTATCAAAGCTAAACTTCAAACTAATGTGTTTGAAATTAAATTTACGAGGATGCTCGATTTTTAATTGTAAATAAAACATGTTGTGTGAAATTTTTTGTTTGTAATAATATTTTATGGTATTTAAGCTTGGAATATAACGTCATTCAAATGTCCGTTGGGGTTTTGCTTGGTGGGACGTATTGGGGAGGTACAATTTTCAATGAATCGAATAAATCTCGCTGAATTTGCTGGTAGGCGTTCGTTATGTTTACTTTGAGGGCATCAATTGTTTGCGATTTACTCGCATAGATCTGCAATTTAAGGTAGCCCCAAAAGAAGAAGTCGATAAAGATGATTTTGTAGCGAAATTTGGGTTAACTTCTAACTGCTCCAGAGTTAAACCAGCTAGCTTACGGCGTTGTCTATGGTCGTTTACCTTAAGTTCTTAGGTCAGTTGGATTTTATACGGGTGTAGACCCAAGCCTCTACACGAAATTTGCCAAGCTGAAGTCGCGGGGCAAGATCTTGTGAATGACGAGAAATTTAACTGCCAAGGAGTTTCCCGTACACTCTCGCAGCTCGCACAGCAGCGATGTTTTCATCAGACCTTGCTTTTCTGTGAGAAAATAACAAAAATCGCAAGATCAACATGTTTCATGGTTACTTTACTTTATTTTAATACGTAAAATAAATTAAAATGATCTGAACAAATTTTGTTTCAAATTTAATTTACAATGTTTTGGTTTTAATGGTTTTTTCGTGAATGTTATATAAAAGTATGATATAACATTGCTGCCACTTCTAAAATTAACGCGGTCTCTTTATTTATAGTAAAGTCTGGCTGTACAAAGCCTGAATTTTGTTGATAAACAGTTTTCTGTTAAAATTACCATTTCCATTGAAACACTGATTTTAGCCAATATTATTGTGAATTTAATTTAGAATCTTTTAGTTCATAATGTTTTTTCTAATTATAATAATACACTTTGCAAAATATTTGCACAAACCGAAAAGGCTCCTACGCCACTTCCGGACTTTCGGCTAAAAATAACTGGTATCTCCTAATTTATGAGAAAAGCTTAAGTATGAAGTTTCACTCCAATACAATGTAACAACTTCAAAAACAATTAATTTTAGAATCCAATTCCCGCAGATCATAGCAAATTTCATTTAATCTCTTTAAGCAATATTCAAGTTTCTGGTTAATTTGGAATCGTATTCCAGAACTTAAAAAATACAAGAAACTCAAACTCAAAATTTATTAAGAAATATTAAAAATTTAAGTAAATAAATCTTAAATTTTTATTATTCAAATATTTGCCCATATTTATATTAATAATCATCTATACATACAGGGTGTCTCTAAAGTAGCTAACACGAATGGTACCGTTAGATTCCTTGATCAAAACGAAGGTAAGGTTACTTCTGTCACTTTGCACGTTAAAGCCCCCCTATCAAGTTATACATGTTTAAAGAGCAGCCTTCCAACGCAGCACCTTGTATTAAAGAAACTTCAATATCTTGAGAAATAACTATTTTTATTTCCAAGTATTAATTTCTTTAAAAAGCTGATACTATTCTCTTTTAAATAAGGTATAATAATTATTAATATTTAGTTAAAAAGTATTTCAAATTTAAACAAAACTTTTAGAATTCTATTTTTTTAAAGAAATTATTTTCTTTCTGTATCATTTAACTCTTAACATTACTTTACGTCAGTAAATATTTTTTGATGAAAATTTCAGAATCTCAGAAAAGCTAATTGTTAATCATATTTGCTATTTTATGTTACCTAAAAAATTAAAAGTTCACAATGAAAATGTTGTAGTTTCTTTATTAGACACTGCTGCGCAAAACCAAAAATGTAACAGTAAAATTTAAAAAAAAATTTACCACCTCATTCTTTGTCGAGTGTAAGGATTTCAGTGTGACACAAGCTGAAACTCTCGTAGTGACCTTATTGCGAAGTTTGCCTTTGATCTCGTAGGTTTTAATCGCTGCATACATTCCTCGGTAATGAATAACGCTTGAGATCCCAAGTCCAGCAACATTCTGCATATATTTGTAGATTTCCAGACTGGAACTCGAACTACTGCTGTTGGTAATAATGATTGGAAACTTGATATGGTTGCTGCATTTGACAACGACATGAGTCATAGCCTCTTCTATGTTTTTTCTAGTAGCCGTGTTCGCTGTTGGCCTGACTGCATCTTCGGTGTGTAGCATAAGATGGTATTTTCTGTGGCATTTACCGCATGTATAACTCGAGCTGCATATGATTGACTGATGGCTTGGAGTGAAACAGTTTAAGCACAGCTTTCTCTCAGGCACAAAACCTACCTGTCTATCATTAACGCTTAGGGAAAGAAACTGGTCACATTTACTGAGGTAATGGCCTTGCGAGCATTTAAGGCACAAAGGCTCTGCACTTGATTGGAAGGATTTAACTCGATTGCTGGTCGACACTTTATTGACTTCTATAGCATCCAATAAATCACTTCGTTTGCTTAAAAATCGGAAAAATCTTCTCATCGTAGGGAAATCCTCTACAGTTACCTCATTTGCCCTTAGTCACACTATCCAATTTGTTTACCAAAATATGAATGAGCCATGAGTCCCTTTTTCCGCTTCGGCTAACACCTTCAATCATCTCAGAACTTCATCCGATACGTCAGCTATTTGATGAAGCGCCTTAGCCGAAACCTTTGATATATCTGGCTTATCAACAAACTGCTTTATGAGATTTGTCATCACGAGCCTTTTTTTATCGTATCTCTATTTAATCTTCTCCGTAGCCGCACTATGTTTGCCTCAGTTACTGCGATATGACGAACTAATGTGGCAGCTTCTCCTTCTTGTTTAGGTTTTTATTCAACAAGTATATGCACATACTTCAACATGTGCATCCAGCATGTGCAAATCGTCGACAATAAAGATCGATAAAAAAATTTAAAGTTCGTAAAATTTTGTTCATGTAACGTTAGATGTCTCACAAAAATTGTTGTCTTAGCTAAACTTTTTAATGAAAAAAGTGTCCGTATGGTGGGTTAGTGTGCATTGGTTCCACCTTTTAAAAAAAAATTTGGCGAAAAAATGTATATGAGATCGGCAATATTATATTTGACAGTAGGTTATAAAAAGCATACAAATGGAAGTATAGAAGTTGTATGTATACTATGAATTTATATAAAATATATTACAGAATTATATAAACGAATTATATAGGTCCAATATTTAAAATTTTTATATATTGTAGAATTTCATATAAATATAAATTATCTGAACAAAAATATAAATAAATTTATAGAATATCCGAAAATTTTTTAGTGTGTAGGTGGTTAATCTTGCTGGTACAACAATAAGATAATCAGCATGTTTCTAATGTTGATACGATGGATATTGCGCTCGAGTTAGTGACATTTCTTGCCAACGGGTATTTTCTTTCAATTATTAAAGGTCAGCGATCCTAGTTTCACGGGTCGTTTACACGAAAATATTTATTGTGAATTCAAAAACAACTAGAAAACGTGGTATAGTCTGGCTCGAGACGATTCTATGCTGCAACTTTGCAATTCAAATTTGCCAAATCTGCTTTATCTTAAAACCTTCCATTAGTGACACCAATTTTTCAGTATCATCCAAAAGGTCAGTAAACAATTTATCAGGATTTAATTAAATAAAATGGTCGCTTGTACATTATTTACCGGTGAATGGAGTCTGAGATCTTCCATTACGAAAAGACCATCGATGGCAGAGGAATCAAATTACAAACAAAGACTATATATATACATAATAATATTATTAATAATAATATTTTTTGTGTAATAACAACAATAACGAAATAAACAATAAACAAACCGTCCGCATCAATAAATTAATCAAGATTAAAAAGGATTAATTCACGGCGCACAGAAATTTCTTAAACTTATCAACAAAAACAAAAATTTTTGTCTTTCGGTTTTGTGTTTTCTTCGCAAGCACATACCACACAGACCATACAAATACGACCTAAAAAATACAATAAAATGCCAAAAGAAATAAAATTATTTGTCGCAAAATTAAGAAAAGTAAAAAGTTTACACAACCAAACACAAACGTATTTCGGCCGCGTTCTTATCGCCAAAATTTGAATAAATTTACGGATTAAACCTGTCTCGCAAGAATATACAATTCGGAGCAAAACTCGACCGCAACAAAAAAAAAAAATAAAATAAAAAGTTTGCTGATAACGAAAAAGTTATTAAAAATTATAAGTATCGCGAGATGTTGTTTGTGGTACTGGGATCATATTAAAATAATAAAACCGCGCCGCGACCCAGCTCCATGTTTGCTAAAAATCCGAAAGAATCAAGTTTCTTTTTGGTAAATTACGTTCCTGGAATTACTTTGCATAAAATATATAAAAAAAAGTTTTGCTTGAGATAATTTTGTCGTATTTTTGTTACATAAAACAGCCAAATTAACAACTCTACTATGATCATTGTAATTGCGCGCGATTGTTGATCATAAAGATCGCGACATCAAATAGATATATTCGTAGATGATAACTTGTTTTTTATGTTAATTTGTATTTTTATCGCCTAGAGTAGACAAAAAGACGCGATTACGAAAATGAAGAGACCTTTCACTACTTATAACATTTCTAAATCTAAAAATATCTAAAATGGAAGATTTGCGAAATATCTAGATTCTGCGAATTGTAATTATTTAGCGATCAATTATTTGCAAATGTAATGGAACCACCAAGTGTAGGGGCTGTTAGCAGAATTTTACATACTCTGAGATTTCAGGGCCGTACTCAAGGGATTTTAGCTGGCTCGCAGCCAGCCTGTAGATTTAACTAAGCACGCAGGGGCCTCACTCACGGTGATTTCGCCGGCTAGATCTCTGGGTTTTGGATCGTGGGGAAGTTGAGACTTGCGTACTCCTGCACGGAAAAAAATTAAAGCCACATTTCCATAAACTATCGGAGCCCACGGAATTGTGGCTTGTTATCGGAAAGAATACTAAAAAATATTATGAACTGATTACTATGAATGATAGTAACGTTAATGATATTTTTATATTAAACTTTCCATATATATATAAATGTACTATATAATTTAGAGACCCAATTACCAATATGCAAAGTAAGATGACCCCCTTAAAAATAGGATTTTCAGCTATAATACTGTGGGAAGAGTAATAATAATTATAGATGTGTTTCCTATAACACATTACATCATTTCACTTATTTATTGTACGGAACACTATTAATATAGCAGTAGTTGTTACATAAAACTCATTACTTTTGGGGCATTGATTATTTCTTTATTATTTTACTTTAACTTTTACATAATTTATAGATAAAACTAATTTACCGGTAGGTGAATTAGTAATGAATTAAAAACTACAATCAATTTTCAATTGTAATTTTATATCAGTAGAACTATTTAACGTCAAATATGGCACACTGAAGATGTTTTATCCAAACCAAATGGCGGCGTCTGTGAGCGTCAATCTGTAGTGAAACGCGTAATGATTACATATATAAATTTTTAATATTTCGGTCATTTAAATTTTATACTTACAATTAACAATACTCGTACTTTCAACCAAAACAGCAGAAAACTGATCCTGAATTTGGGTGTCTTTTTCATATTCTGTAAAGGAATAGACATAAAATTGGTATACTAGCTTAAATTAGAATGTTAATGTCAATTGTTGCCATTTTTAATATATTCTAACCATTTGTGATATAACTGTTTAATAACACACGCACTTACCAATTAATAATAAACAAGTGTTCGACTTTCACCAACAAATATAATATACACTAGTAAAATGATACACTAACTAAATTTTATAAAAATACCGAACTTTAACCACAAGTCAATACCGTGCACTATGAAAAAGACGGAATGACTCAAAAATGAACGATAAACTTGTAAAGATCAGAAAAAAAAAATTTAAGTGTCACATGATACAACGGAAATAATCCTATATATGTACCATTGGTTGTAAGAACTAGTCCTATGCTACATAACAAAATATTTATATTATAGCACAGATTACCAAATGGTACATAATACCATGCAAATAGAAAAGTTCGCTACGAAAATAGCAACGTTTGTCAAAATTATTGCACAAAATACTATAATTTTTTTCCTATATCGAAATAGGAAAAAATCTGGTGATTTTTTTTCCGTGTAGCCTACACCGTGAAACAGAATCAAAATTAAAATAAAAGCAAATTAAATAAAAAAATAAAAATTAAGTTAGGGACACCAGAATTCGTTGGACGAAATTTGAGGAATTTCAGATAAATTTAATAATAACCGGGTGTGTTCATCCGGTGACGACCACAAGGCCGATGCCCAGCCGTAACGAAGCAGCATAATAGGGTAGGGGTGTCTTTTCAACGAACCAGGTTTCTTTTCACCCGGAGAGACCTCCAGCGATTCCCCTACAATAAACACTCCGACAGCTCGAAATTATCGGAGTGCCAAGTGGATTTTGCGTTCGCCTCGAATGGTCAACACATATGATGCACCCTGTAGATGTGGTGCCAAGGGGTGAAGGGGAGTGACAAGCCCAGCCTGTAAATATGGCACCGACACGAAACGCGAATCCCCCTCCCAACATACCGACCAGTATAAAATTTAGTAATTCATTTTATTATAAAAATAATAAAACAAAAATACATACGAGAATGTAACGGATCTGAATTAGTCGATGAATGAAAAATAAATAAACCCGAAAAAAAAAAAATAAAAAAACGGTTGGAAGTCCTGTCGCCGAAACCGTAAAATAGAATGGGCGTTTGTTCGCCTTAAACCGTTGAATGGCCTGATAAATTTTACTTCGTGTTGAATTTTTGTTGTGCATCGTGATTTGTATTTGTAGAATTTGCTTGGTGATAAACTTATTTCATGAAAATAAGCTGATGGTGTCGCTTGATGGTGTATCGTAATTCGTAATGCTGAGTGGCACTATTCTGGTTCTCCCTGGGAACAGCGAATTGGGAAATATATTTTCAAAGCATTTTTGACCGAATCATATATTTCTGGCCTACTGAAGGAATATGTTTAGTGAAAAAAATTTCAAAACAAAGTTAATTAGGAAACTTTTGTTCCTCAAAATTTTTATAGGGCAAAATATTTTCCCATTTAACTTTGTTTCGAAAATATTTACACCAAACTTATTTTCTCAGTAGGCCAGAAAAATACAATTTAGACAAAAATACTATGAACATATATTTCCCAATTCCCTGTTCCCAGGGAAAACCAGAATAGTGCCACCTGGATGATGATGTTACCGTATGACAGATTAAACTTGATTGGTGTTTCGCATTGTTCATCTTTGTTTTGTAATTTTAGTTCTGCTTGATGTCTAATTTGCGTTGTGTGCTTTTATTTGATAGTCGATTGTTGCTGATTTTGCTGTTTTCTGGATGTTGCGTTTAAGCTTTCATATTTTACTGGTCAGGCTTGTTCTTTGTTGCTTATTGATTTTCTTTTGTTTTATATTCGTGGCGTTATATTGAGATTGAGATACTTTAGATGATTGTTTGGTTATTGGTTGACTTACAGGATGTTGATTTTATTTGTTTTTAGTGGCTTGGCTCGTTTTATATACTAGTTGGTGACAGCTGATCACGTTTTTGATTGATAAGCTGCTGTTTTTATTTCATTGTATGGTGTTTGTTCCTTTTTTGTTTTGATATTGTCTCTGTATGCAACAGAGACGTTGTGTTGACGTCAATATTATTGTATGTTGTGATAACTATGTGCTTTTCGATGCTATGTTTTGATGTTGGGTTGAGTTTCTTGTTGTTGTGGTGTATTTCTCTTGGTTTCATTTTGGTAATTGATTATTGTGTGTTGTAACTGTTCTGATTCATCTCGATTGTGGTGTTTAATTTGTTAGTTAGTTAATATGTTAGTAAAAGTTTTCTTGTTTCATCTCACATTTGTAACTGTATTTGTTAGTATGATTGTGAGAAGGAAAAAGTGTGCTTTGCGTAAGTATGCAAGCGCAAAAAAAACTATTGGGTTCTAAGAGTTAATTAACAGTTTAGGAGTTGGTTAAAAGTGGTTTGTTTGAAAAGATCAAAGAGATTTGGTATTGTTTGTTTTTCTTCTAGTTTTGAAATTTGTGTACTGGTATGTGGAATCTGGGATATAGGATGATGGAGTATTATTCATGCTTTCTGATAGGGGGGTTTTGACTGTTTGGGTTTGCTTGCTTATGGATTAAGGGGCATATCCTCCATCCGGTTGCAAATTAAGTATTTGCGATCAGAAATATGGTTACTAGATTAAATTTGCCATGCCAATTGACACATTTTATTTAAATTTAATTTTTTTTGCGATTGTTAAGTAGAAATACATAAAAATACTGCGACCTCCGAAAATGCGTAGCAGTCTTTTCGTAGATTTCTACTCTACAATCGCAAAATAAATTTAAATTTAAATAAAATTAGTCAATTGGCATGGCAAATTTAATCTAGTAACCATATTTCTGATCGCAAATAATTAATTTGCGACCGGATGGAGGTTATGACCCTAAATGTGTTGAAGGAGTTTCTATGTTAGAATAATTGTTTTGTTTTATTATGGGCGATAAGGAGTCTCTACTTGTTTTGTATCTAGATAATGAGTTTATTGTCATAGTCATTTCGGGATGTAAGAGGTTTGTTAAGATACTTTCTTCTATTTCGTCAAATTCTTGGTCTAAGAGGTTGTATTTGTCTGATTACATTGAGTTGTTGGTTTGAACGATTGATTTTTGGTTCGAGTGAATGTTTGTTATATTTGGTATGTGATTAATTTGGATGTTAGAGGTTGAATTTGTTGGATTTTCGGATGATTGATTTTTTGTATTGAAACTTTAGTTGTGAGTGTTTGAAGTTTTAGGTTTGTTATCTAACTTTGTTGAAAGAATTTTTGAGTTCGTAAGATTTTCTATTTGATGAGGTGGGTCTTTAATTTGGTTATTATGAGGTTAGTTTTCTGCAGTGTTTGAGTTTATTTGCTTGTGAATTTTATTTGTTGAAGTGGTGTCTATTCTCGAATGATTGTTGTCGTTATTAACTAAACGTGTTGAAAAGGGATTTGGGTATGGGTTTTGGGGATCGTTTACTGATTGATGGATTATGATTTGATCATTTGAGCTCATTATTTTATTATCTAGGTATGTTGAAAAGATTTCTGTGTTTTTATAATTGTTATGTGGTAAATTTGATATTTGGTTGGTAATTATATTATGAGCATCTGTGCTCGTGTATTTATAAACTAAATTTGTTGAAATGGCGTCTGGGCCTGGTTGATTGTAAGATGATTGGTTTAATGATTGTTTGATTGTATTTGGCCTCTGTTTATTATGTACTTAATGTGTTGAGGTGGCGCTTGGGCCTGATTTTGTGTTTGATAATTGGTTTGGTGTGTTATGAACTTGCTTATGAACTAAATATCATGAGATGGCGTCTGGGCCCAATTGGTTGTTTGATGATTCGATTAATGGTTGATTGGGTTGATTTTGAGCGTCTTGGCTCATTTGCTTATAAACTAAGTGTGGTCAAGGAGTATTTAGTAATTGATTTAATGATTTATTGGCCATTGGTTTATGATTTAGATGGTGGATGTTTAGATTTGATTGATGTTCAGTTGTTAATTGTCGAGAGTAGATTTCTGTTTGGTTAATTTGGAATTCGTTGTAGTTTGATGGGTAGTGGTTCTGTAGATATTTTTTTTATTTATTTTAATTTTATTTTAAGTGCATCAGATTTCAAAATCTTTTTATAATATGCACAGACGTAATCCAAATAGGTATTTATACAGTTTAACTATAATATAATATACTACTAATTAATAAGTTACAATACAATAATAATAATATACCAATAATAATACATAATATATAATATTAGGTCAGCTAAAAAAAAAAAAAAAAATTAAATATTAAAAATTAAAATTGACGAGGAAGAGGTAACATTAAACAATGCAATGGAATTGTCTAAACGAATTAACAATAAAATATAACTACATATTATGTTTGTTTTAAATTTAATCTTATGGTATGTGTGTGAACTAATACATGAAAAATATGATTAGGTATTGGCAAAATGGGAAAAACAGTGATTTTTGAATTCTGACGGACGTGTAATTCTCTTGATGCTGAGCGGCAGTAAGTTCCAATTTTGAGCTCCATTTATGAAAAAATTATTCGCACGAAAAGCATATTTGTGCTTTGGAATTATTATACTTAAATTTCTCGTAGAGCGAGATATTCTAACCTTTTCTGATAAGTAACTAGGATAGAATTCATTAATAATATTGAACATAGCTACACATTGTCTGAACTTGAAAAAGTTGTCCAGAGTGCATCCAAGAAGGAAAATATTAAAAGGCGTTATATGATCGTATCGAGATACATTGTAGACATATCTTGTAATTGAATTAAAAGCAACTTGCAATCTACGTTTTGAATCGAAGTCTAACCGAGACATGACAATATCAGCATAAATGAAATGACTCATTAACAATGATATGGCTAAACTTTTCCGTGTATTTATTGGAGTTGAAAGAGAGAATTTACGTTAGTGCCTAAGACCTGCATAAACCTTGGAACAAATATGGTTGACATGTTCTTCCCAACTGAGATCAGACATCATGATGAAACCGAGGTTCCGGACTTTATCCACATAATTTATTATCTCATTGTTAACGACTACCGGTTGTAAATTTAAAACTGGATTTCCTTTATATATCGGCAAAGCTTGTGACTTGGAAGAATTCAGTTGAAGTTTATTGTCTAGCGACCATCTGAATATATCTTCCAGATCTGAATTTACCAACGAAATCAACTCAAGAGTCGAATTGGGAGATCTACTAATATATATTTGTACATCATCAGCATACAAGTGATAACTCCAGTGTTTAATTATCAGACAAATGTCATTAATGTATAATGAAAATAAAAGCGGTCCCAATACTGAACCCTGGGGAACTCCACGAGTTATGAAAGTACAATTGGATTTACTGTCCATGTACCAAACGTATTGCAATCTATTAGTTAGATAATTTTTTATCATTTTAGTAGCTTGATAGGAGAAATTATAAGTCGACTCAAGCTTGTTAACCATAATTTGATGGTTAACCATATCAAAAGCTTTAGAAAAATCTAACAATACCAGCAAAAATACCAGGCCATTATCTAAATCTTGTGATATATCTTCAGATATTTTCAATAGAGCCTTCATAATAATCTCAAGCAATTTTGACAAGGCTGGCAACAAACTAATAGGCCGCAAATCTTTTAGGTTTTTAGGCTGCGAGCATTTGGGTATTGGAATTACCTTGGCTACTTTCCATTGTTCAGGGACAACAGATTCACTAAGGCAAAAATTGATTAGATAACATATCACTAGTGTTATGATAGGCAACAGCATTTTTAAAAATTTCAAAGATATACCATCGTCTCCTATTGAGTTGGATTTAATTGATTTTAATGAGCGCATAATTACATCATCATTAACCGTGTGGAAAAAGAATTTCGGCTTCAAACAATGTGGTTTAAGATTGGTTTGTGTGGTGGAACTGCTATAATTAATATTAGTGTGAGTATTCGGATTCATAAAATGATAATTAATCTCATTCGCCGAAAAATTTACATTGACGGTATCAGTTTTGTCTAGAAAAATGTTTCGAATATTGCTCCATAATTTCCTTGCCGGTTGGCCTTCACTTAGCATTCGATACGTATAGCCGTTTTTAGCACGATTAATTAATTTCTTAACTAGATAGCTACATTTGCAGAAAACACCCCGAGTCTCAGGTGTTTTATTTCTTTTCCACAAATTGTAACGTATTTCTTTATCTAATATTGCTCGTTCTATGTCCACGCTAAACCAGACTGGAGTAGTTATAGTTCGCTTGCGAAATGTTTTGATTGGTACATGCTTTTCAAAAAGCTCACTAATAGATTGGTTGAACTTAAAGATTTTATCAACAATATTGTCAGCTTGAATCACTGATTCCCAATTGTATAGTAAACAATCATTTGTAAGATAATTGTGGTCAATACTTTTATATGATCTATACTGAAAAATGTTATTATTTTTAGCAGGACTTTGCAAATCGTATGTAAGATAAAGAAAATCATGGTCAAATACAGAAGCATCAATTTGCACAAAACGTTCAACTTTGGACGAAACCGAAACAAGAATAAGATCAAGCAGTGAATAACCAAGATGAGCCTTTGAAAAATGAGTTGGCTGATCTTTGGGCATGTAATTCAAGTTAAGACTTGAAAGAACATTTTTAAATTTACGACACGTTTTGTTAGGCTTCAGCAAATTAATGTTAAAATCACCAGCTATGAGGATATGGTCAAAACCAACCGTAAAATTAGAAAAATTTCCTCAATCTCATCAACATTCCCACCCTCACTATTATATACCACACCAATTAATACAGAAAAATTTTGCAATGCCACTTCAATAAATATGTATTGGGTAGTTCCACTCAGAGACTTGCCTATTACTTTCCAACGTAAATGAGCAGAAATGTATATTGCCACACCACCAGCATGTGTTGGACGATAGTTTCTTACTAAATTGTAGCCTGGTATTTCAACGGTTTTTGAATTTATGCAGGCTTTAAGCCATGTTTCACTCACAGTTATAAAATGTAAATCAAGGCCATCAATTAATTTAAGGATTTCTGGAAATTTTGAATCAGCCCACAAGCTATGAGCATTAAAGTAAGCCATCCTCAAACTATCCGAACTTCTATTCCTAGAGCATTTCATAACAAGGTTAGCTTGACTACTACTGAAACCAACGGAGATGGAGCTGAATTTTGAAAAAGCACTACCACTCATCAAACGAAGCGCACGTCAGCAACAATCCAAACGCCAATGCAACCCACCAAACAAAATAGTTATTACATAAAACAAATAGTAGTAGACACACAGTAACCAGAAAAGGTTGATTAAACCTAAAATTATAATAATATGATTTAATTAAAATTAAATTAAAACTAAAAATACAAAAACTAAAACTAGGGTTTGAAATAATTTTGAATAACATTAACCTTGACATCATTCTCACTGCAAGTTGCCCACTAGTTCATATATTGTATTAGTATTGGTAACCGCTGAAATCTTAGTGCAATTAGGCTTTGTGACATGAACTATACCGTTTCTCGTAAAAACTTGACGCAGTCTACCAGACTTCTTAAAAGGCATTAACTCTTTCTGGATCATGTAATTTCGCTTGGTTAAGTTTTCGTTGATATATATTCTGGACGTAGATTGAAAAATTCCCAAATGACTAAGGTTTAAGTCTTTGAATTTAAGATAGCAGGATAAAAATGAATCTTTCATTCCTTTATCGCAGAATTTAACAATTATAGATGACGACTTATCCTTTTGTTTAGATGGAATCCGATAAACAGATGAAACAAACTGCTTTTCATTTTTGTATACAATAGTTTTTGCTATCGATTGAATGTAATCGAACAGATTTTCTTTACCGATTATTGGTATTCCTCTTATAACAACGCTGGTGGAATTAGACAACCTTTCAACATAATCGACACGTTCCTCCAAAGCAACAATAGTTTTCTCGTAATTTTCCTTTTCATGCTTGTGTTGTGATTCAAGGTTATCAACGGCAGATTGGCAGATATATATTGGGCAGATATATATTGGGAATGGTGCCCATTTGGAGAGGGTGCATGTATTCGTATTCCGGTTGATTTAGCATTGGTTGAAGTAGTAGAGGATCCGATTGCAGCGTCTCGCCAATTACTGGTCAAATCCGTTGACGTTTCTCTGGTTATAATGTTCTGTTTGCTCTGAATTTTGGATTGATTGCGGGTATATCATATTGATACGCATACTGCTAAATTTTATTGGTTAAATCTCGGGTATCGAGAGGTGTGGATGGATGGAGATGGTTAATGGTTTGGTTGAAGCTTTTGCTGAAAAATTTGTTATTCATCGAATGTGTGTCCCGTAGTTGTTTTGCAATGGGAACAATACTTTGGTGTGGGTCTATTTATTTGGGGTTTTGTCTGCGTGGTGTTTGATGTTGTGTGGGGTGAATTGATTTCGGTTTTGTTCTTGATTGAATGTATTAAATTTGTGGTTTTTGTTGAATTGGTGGTGAATATTGTTTGTTAGAGAATTGCGGTCGATTTGGATTGCAATATGTGTTTTGGGTTGGTACATTTGGTTCTGGAATTGTGGGTGGTATTGTTGGGTTGGTGTTGTGTTTCTTCTCGTCTTTTCATGATCGATGCGTGTGCGGCATCTGTCCCATGTATGATTTGGTTGGTTGCAGTAATTTGGTGGTTCATTGGTTGCGGTCTGTGATTGTAAATTGGTAGCGGTTTTTCGGTTATGTCATGGATTGTATGATTGGTTGGGGTTGTGGCGAGCATACTTTCTATGATTTCTGTTTCTATGCTTTTAGCTGTCGAAGTAAATATTTTTTCTCTAAAATCGTGTTATTTAGTCCGTTTTTGAATAATTGTATGGAATTTGTCTCGAGGAGTTCTTCATGTGATGGGTCGATTTGGTATAATTTGAATTTTGCTTTGAAGCCTGTTTTGTATTGTTGAAGGGCTTCTAAAGGGTGATTTTTTTGTGGTTAGGATTTTCATGCATTAGTATTTGACAGATCACGCGGGATTTCAGACAAGGTGTCAAAGAGAAAGATGCTCAGTATGCTTTGACATTTCATAATGAATAGACTTACTAACGAGCAACGCTTGCAAATAATTGAATTATATTACAAAAATCAGTGTTCGGTTCGAAAAGTGTTTCGCGATTTACGTCCGATTTATGGTCTACATAATCCACCAAGTGAGCAAACAATTAATGCGATTGTGACCAAGTTTCGCACTCAGTTTACTTTATTGGACATTAAACCAACCACACGAATGCGTACAGTGCGTACAGAAGAGAATATTGCGTCTGTTTCTGAGAGTGTTGCTGAAGACCGTGAAATGTCGATTCGTCGCCGTTCGCAGCAATTGGGTTTGTGTTATTCGACGACATGGAAGATTTTACGCAAAGATCTTGGTGTAAAACCGTATAAAATACAGCTCCTGCAAGAACTGAAGCCGAACGATCTGCCACAACGTCGAATTTTCAGTGAATGGGCCCTAGAAAAGTTGGCAGAAAATCCGCTTTTTTATCGACAAATTTT
Source organism: Nephrotoma appendiculata (assembly GCA_947310385.1). NCBI lineage: Eukaryota > Metazoa > Arthropoda > Insecta > Diptera > Tipulidae > Nephrotoma > Nephrotoma appendiculata. The sequence goes on along the minus strand of OX371224.1, from coordinate 82,166,376 downwards.
GTTCAGCGATGAGGCTCATTTCTGGTTGAATGGCTACGTAAATAAGCAAAATTGCCGCATTTGGAGTGAAGAGCAACCAGAAGCCGTTCAAGAACTGCCCATGCATCCCGAAAAATGCACTGTTTGGTGTGGTTTGTACGCTGGTGGAATCATTGGACCGTATTTTTTCAAAGATGCTGTTGGACGCAACGTTACGGTGAATGGCGATCGCTATCGTTCGATGCTAACAAACTTTTTGTTGCCAAAAATGGAAGAACTGAACTTAGTTGACATGTGGTTTCAACAAGATGGCGCTACATGCCACACAGCTCGCGATTCTATGGCCATTTTGAGGGAAAACTTCGGAGAACAATTCATCTCAAGAAATGGCCCGGTAAGTTGGCCACCAAGATCATGCGATTTGACGCCTTTAGACTATTTTTGTGGGGCTACGTCAAGTCTAAAGTCTACAGAAATAAGCCAGCAACTATTCCAGTTTTGGAAGACAACATTTCCGAAGAAATTCGGGCTATTCCGGCCGAAATGCTCGAAAAAGTTGCCCAAAATTGGACTTTCCGAATGGACCACCTAAGACGCAGCCGCGGTCAACATTTAAATGAAATTATCTTCAAAAAGTAAATGTCATGGACCAATCTAACGTTTCAAATAAAGAACCGATGAGATTTTGCAAATTTTATGCGTTTTTTTTTAAAAAAAAGTTCTCAAGCTCTTAAAAAATCACCCTTTAGTAGTCTGTATCCGTAATTGCGTGCAGTTTCGCCATATCTCTGTTGGCTATTGGTGTATTCTTTTTCTAATTCGGCTAATGAATATGTTTTAGAGTACATCTTGTTGTCACTTTGTCTCTTAGTGTTGGACAGTCATCGATGTTCCGGAGTGTTATTCTTGTGAACGCTTCGCCGATCAGTCTTAATTTTATTAGTGTGATGAAGTTACTCTTTTTGGCTTCTGTTGTTAGTTTATTGTTTATATTGACGGCTGTTGCCATGAATCTGAATAGGTCGTCTGTTCGTCTGGTTATGTTTTCTTCGCTGAATTTTGGAACTGTGTTTGAGACATTTTGTTGTAATTGTAGTGTTTCTTGTGGGATCATTTTTGTTATTGTTGGTTTATAATTAAATTTGTTTCGAGGGGTTTTTGAGGTGATTTTGGTGGTATAATTGGTGATTTGATTGGAGTTTGATTTTGGGACGAGTTAGGTTGTACGGACCGGACAAATGGTGCAGTGGTTAAAGCTTCGGTACTTGGACCGGGAGGTACTGGGTTCGAAACCCATCAGAGGCTAGATGCAACATCAATATTTCATCATTGATCACAATCGGTGATGTTAATAAACACAACTAAGACCCTCTGATGGAGTGCAGAATTCACCGCCGACCCACCGTCGATGTCAATGTAGAGGTTGACATGGAGCTTACAATGTGCAGGTGGTATACTGTAGTTGTATGAGTAGGTGAATGGGTTAATGATGTGGCATGAATGCGTGGTATCACAATGGGCCCAAAATGGCCTGAGTGTCAACCACTGAAACCTAACCAAACCTAGCTTGTACGGTTTTTGATGATGTTGGCTTCGTAGCAATTTCTGATGAGTTTTTTGGTGTTATTTTTAGAGGTGGTGGAGGTGGAGGTGTGAATGTTGTTCTTTGAGTATCAGTGATGTTGAGTGGGGGAATTTGTAGTGTTTGGGGATTAAATTTGTTTAGTTTCGGTGGAATTATTGGCGGTGTATGCGATCTGGATTTGGTTTGGGCTCGAGTGCGTCTATAATTTCTGACTGGGGATCTATTGATTAGGGTGATGACTCTGTATCACTCATAGAGTTTTTATATGTGATTCATTTATTTGAATCGGGTTTGGGGGTTTTGAGAGTTTTAACTTATACTAATCGCGATAGGTTCGAAAGCTACATTGCCAATGATGTATGATGTATATTGGGTGTAATGGTGTATTTGATGTGAGTGGTCATGAATTATGATAACTGTAAGATGTTATGTTTTGTTTTAATTGATATAATATTTTTACTCACCAAACTTTAATTTTAATAAAATAACTCAAACACTTTGATGATTTATTGGTAATCTAATTTTATATTTAACAAATTTTTGATATAAACGTATAACTATTTTACATAGATTAGTTTGATTTTTTTTATACTTTCACAGATACATTTACTAGATAATTTACACTTCAACTGTTATTATTTTACTATAACTGATGCTTTACATTTTAATTATTTATTCACCTCATTGCAGGAAAATCATACCGTTTTTATCAAATTTCGTTAGGTAATAGTTAGGTCAGGATTCGTCGATTTTGCGTTTGGTCATCAATGGGTCAGTTTTTATTGCGAAAAAACAAAATCAAAATCGTATTAATTCAATAATGTCAGGTTCGTCACTTATTTGGGAATTTCATTTTACGAAATTAATAAAAAAAATCCAATTGGAAAATACCATTTAGATAAAAATATTTCTTTTATAAAAGAATTGTATCAAAAGTGGAATGCATAAGATAAAATCAAATCAATTTTTTGGTTCCTTATAACTCGTTGAAGATTGGTCACCAGTTATTTTCGTTTGGTCATCCCTACAATATGATTTACTATACTACGAAAATTCGTTAAAAACTCAGTGACAATTATGAGTTCTTAAAGAATTTTCGCAATAAATCATTATGTAGGGATGACCAAACGAAAATATTTTATTTTATGTTATGCCTTTCGTGATACAATTCTTTTATAAAAGAAATATTTTTATCTAAATGGTATTTTCCAATTGGATATTTTTATTAATTTCGTAAAATGAAATTCCCAAATAAGTGACGAACCTGACTTTATTGAATTAATACAATTTTGATTTTGTTTTTTCGCAATAAAAACTGACCCATTGATGACCAAACGCCAAAATGTGATGACCAATCCTGACCTAACGATTACCTAACGAAATTTGATAAAAACGTATGATTTTCCTGCAATGAGGTGCTACAAGGGAAGTTTTTTTTTGAGTTTTTTATTATTTATTGTTATCAAAACCTTTGGATGGGGTGCTAAAAAGGTGGAGGCAGTCTTAATGAAGATACATACTTGACCCTTTTTTTTTACATCCAAAATTTGACTGACTAAAAACGAAAAACTCTCGCACCAAAAAAAATATTATAAAAAAATACTGATGAGTTTTCTTTATGTTAAGAATTTTGCACAGTTTTTGAAACACCGACGAATCAAAATCTGTAACTTGATCCGGGTGTAGTTCTTGCGATACTCCGAAGCTACAAATCCAATTGTTCACAAATGTGTCGGCTATACTGTCCTGATTTACAACCCCACCGACTTGCTGAAATAATCAATACACACCAGTATGTATAACGATTACCATCTTTTGTTTCTGGAAGCACATGTTTTTTGTAGCACTTCTCGTATCCGATTAGTAGATAGCACTATTTGACGTTCTGCATTCCACTCAAATGGTTATTTTTCCCTGTAAGGCCATGGAAACTTCGTGCAACATCCGAGAAGTTTGGCACAAATCGTCGTTAGTATGAACAGAATCCTAGGAAAGTTCTTAGCTGGCTAGTATCCTTAGATGCAGGCCAATCCATTACAGATACTAACTTCTTTCGATCCGTTCCACTGCGACATCAACTTTTGAGCTGGAACATGGCAGCATTTAGAACTAAGTAAAGTAACCTTCAATGTTGAAATTTAAAATTAGAAGACTAAATAATTATACGTTGCCAGCAGATGTAGTCCTTCTATTTGTTCGAATACTTAAAATTAAATCTAGGTTTCGTTGGTATTTGCTTTTAGTAAAAAGTCGTTAGTTTATCGCGGATGACTGATCAATAAATCAAACACCTCTACTTTTATAAACACAAAACATACATTAATTCGACCAGGTGAGAACTGGCTCACACCACACCACCGTACACAGTGCTTCCATCATTTATATTCCAAACAATAGCAATACAATTTCCAATTCAAATCAAAATACAACAAAACACTATCCTCTCAAATTATTTCTAATTACAGTTGACTTGAAAAGAAGTCATATTTTTTCAGTTAACGTTAAAATCAAATCACTAGGCAATAACATATAAAAGGGTTGATATCCCATAATAATGTACAACTATCATTATTGTTAATAATAATCATCATCATCATCATCGGTGTACAAGTTCCATATATACGTGAGTACATAAATAGCAAGAGGGTGGCTTCGTTGTTTTCTATATTCCTACATAGATTCTAATCGAAAATAACACAACATAGAACATAAAAAATAAAAAATAAAAATTCAATAAAAAATAATAATTTCATCCTTGTGACACGTGACATCATAAAGGAAATTTATTATTATTATTTTTTTTTTTTTGTGGAACACACAGGCGCATAAAAAACGGAAAATCATCAATGTTGATTATGACAACGATGATGGTCATTTCCAGTAAATTAAACAAACAGCAATAAAAAAAAAGTAATTCCGCATCCTGAATTTAGTAAATATTTTATTGTGCGACCACCGACCGATATAATAGAAAAGGGTGTGAAAATTATTTAATCCGTTAAGGATTTTCCGATTCTTGTTCTGTGTCCGTGCAAAGTGTTAATCCTTTACTGACCGGCGGTGTGCACGCCTTTGGGAATTTCGCCACTTGGTCTACAACTCTATACAATATGCGCTATTCTAATTCGAGGCGATTGTCGACTCAACGTATTTCCACTAAGACGCACCACCGTGTGCATGATGTAATGATGCGATAAGAAAATTAACTTTGATATGTTGTATTGATAAACACAATTAACGGTGTAAAAAATGATTACGCGCGGTGACGTTGGTGGAATACGAAATTTACAACAACAAAAAATCCCACCAAATGTTCCGGAAATTAAATATAATTTACATCGATAATTCATTCGAAAATGATGTATTCTATTGTGTTGCATAAGCGCGATTCGATATATACACAACAATAGCAAGGAGCGCGCGAATGAATACAGAAATAACACATTTTCTTCCGCTTTCAGTAATTTGTTGTTGTATATGTTTATATCTTTTTTGTGAAATTCTCGGTAATAACAAAAAGGGTGAGAAATATTTTGGGTTAGGTAACCGTACTGTAATCCTGATTTAATTTTGTTTCATTTTCGACAATAATTTTTTATCCGATGTTTAGTATCGATTGAAAAACGGTCTTCTCCGATCACAGTTCCCTCTTATCTATAAAATGTTATCTCTATTACAATTTTACTAGGGTTTAGTGAGAGGACACCATTTCAAACCAATTTTCACTAGTATTCACTTTTAGGCACCAACTGACAGTAAATGCTACCACTCAAAATTAAATATTTCATCTCGCAGGGAGGCGATGTAGCCTATATAGCTACGTCAGATGATTCTCCTTTCCAATTCGAACGTTGTTTCAAGCGTTTATAGATCTTCTATAAGGGACAACAAAGGTTAGTTGTATGTCCCTCAGCTGCATTTGTTAAGATCAGTTCTGAGGGAATTCACATAGATAAAATTTAATGTTGTATAATATCAGCGGAAGAGGTTACTCTACTCACCACAAGAACAACTGTTTTACGTTAGCATCGTTTGTTCTGATGAAAATGGTGCTTCACGGGTTGATGCCGTTTTATGATCCCAAACTGCTTACGAATATGTGTCGTTGTTGAATCATTACATACGCGAAACCCATCTCAATGACACCGGTCTAAGATCAACTACCTGAATTGCTTCTTATAGGGTAGAACAATTGAATGCTGCTCTTTCCAGCACAACTGCGAAAAGTTTATTCACCCCCAAAACTGGATGTCGTTTCAGCATTATACTTACGTGGAATGTGTCTCGATGACCTCGATCTAAAATCATCCAGAAAATGGTGTGGGAGTACCGCATTGCCTTTGTTGAAAGGCCTTTGTTCTTTCGAGTGCACAATGTTCTTTTCAAATTTCGAAAGCTGAACTGTTCGGACTATCATTAATAATGTAAGTCCCCATTCAGGTAGCCGCAAGATTTCAGATGCTTTTGTTAGCCGTATTAATTTTTATAACGACTGGATTACGTTTTCTTACTTGCTATCTAAACTTGCGATAAGAAAGATTGTTTTTTTCCTCTGATATTTGTCGATACGTTGGTCATGTTGCAGTTTGATTTCAGATCTCATAAGGAAGGCCGGTCTCTCTATATATTTCAATTTATACTAGCTTTACGATGTCGACACTCTGCAAGATGATGATATCTTTTCAAAATTACCTTATGAATATTCGGATGTGTCGCAAAATCACGGACATCAAAGATGTAATTGTTTTTGGAATGAGTGATGCATCGGATATCAGCTCTAATTTCATCTTAGCCCATCTCTCTTAGAAATCTGCTAGCAGTGCGTCGTCCCATTTTAATTTCTGTCTTCACAAAGTTCACGAAAAGTCACAAAGTAATATCTAGTATGCTCCACGTTCCATATTTGGACGCTGAATTTATGCGACTTGTCAAAAAGATTACGCGCCTAGGATTAAGGATCACTGATCTTTTTAAAAAAACACAAATTTGAAGTCAATAAATTTGGTATTTCCAGCCAAAAATGTCTTTCAACCAATACTCCTTAAACATACCTCCAGTTTTGCACCAGAACTATGATTCACCGCAACATGATCCAAATATCACTGAAGAGCCACTGAACGATGCCAGAAATATTTCATAAGCCGAATCTTAGGCGAAATTGTGTGGAATTGGGGCATACGTTTACTCAGTACCCATACGAAATATGGCCTGCCTACCAGAGGCGGGCGTGACGAATTGCCTACGATACAGGTTAAACTCGGGAAATATACAGATGGGGAACGCTTTAGCTGGGACAAGTCCCCCATTCAATCCACCAGCACAAAATCCTCCAGTCACAATGAAGGACTCAACAACAAATACGTCGCCGAACAACCATAAGCGATAACTAGTGTAACACTATTTAGTCCTTATTATTCCCTTGATTCTCTTCCTTCATTAATTTCAAATTTCCCCACAGAAGGTGTTCTGTAAATTCTCTCCACGTTGTAAGAACCATAAACTATTGGCGTTCGTGGTTTGTTAGATAACAGATGTGAACTGTTTTTGTCGAATCCATTTTATAAAATTACAAATTCACCATCCATTTTCAAAACTGCCAGCGGTCAGTCGAAACGTGTTTTTGGTATTATTACCATAAATGGCCAAACTAAATCTAAAAATTTCACTTACGTTTGTCCGAGAACCATATTTAGGTACAGCCGCAAAGCATGCCTTTTGGTATATTCTCCTTGAAGAGAGATCGAGGAATAAGACGGCTTTCATCGTGCCCAGTCGAGCCCTGTATCAATCTGCGGTTATGCCTTTCGGGCTGTGTAATGCATTATCTTATACCTGACTATTATTACTCACTGTCAAGAATTATTTTCATCTCAGACAGAAGCTTACGCTTGGTGAGTCTGATATTGTACGATGTTGGGTTCATATGGAATACGTTATACCACTTTTTCAACCAAGAAAACAAAAAAATTGGCTCAGTTTTAGTCCAACCAACACAAATGTGTGAGTAAAAAACCATAGTATGTAATGGCGTTGTTGATAAAAAATTTCGCTTTATTTGAAGTAAAACCAACACAATTGTGTATATAGATATAGTGTTTTTTTCGGACGAAAATAAGTTAAAAAGGAATTCACAAATGTGTAAGTTGTTCCAAAAAACATACAAACCTAAATTTTTGACATGGTACTTTTGCCCTACCCGCACAATTGTGTTAGTAAATCACTAAAGGGATAGTCCAAGTTCAACATCTCGGTATTTTTATAGTTTTAATTGATTGTTCTTCGATAAAGATGACGCCACCGATTAACATTTTTTTCGTTAGGGGTTCCTTTCAAAAGGTGTGGGTGGTTACTGAACCATTTTGATTAACTTGATGTCATCATTATGCAGTAGTTTGAATAGTTAGCAGTTCAGATTTGGGGTTTTCTCTTTCGTAAAGTGTAAAGTGTGTAATGTGTGTAAAGAGTGCAAAGTGTAATGTGTTAATTGTGAAGTGTAAACTGTAAAGTGTAAAGTGTAAACTGTAAAGTGTAAACTGTAAAGTATAAAGTGTAAGGTGTAAAGTATAAAGTGTAAAGTGTACCATGTAAAGTGTAACGTGTGAAGTTGGTGTCCGGAACAACAACAAAAAAATAAGAAATAAATTAATTCTTGTAAACCGAAAACCAATAAAAAAATAGTAAAAGAATACTGATTTCTTCAAAAACATAATAAACGCGAATTTAAACCCTTAACCCAAAAAGAACGTAAAATTATAATAAAACTATACTCTTCTGGAAAATCAGCCACTTCAGGCCAAGGTAGAATATCAGAAAATAAAAGTCCGGGACAAACTAGAATAACAGTAAAGAGACTGGATTTAAGAATTCAAAACATTTCGTCTACTAAAAACAATTAGAATACTTCATGAGGTGGGCAAACATGGTTGAGTGGCACGTAAAGAGCCCTTCACAAGTAAAGTCAACAAAGGAAAAAGGACGCCATTTTACCAGGAACACATTTTAAAACCTTTGGAATTTTGGAGCCTTGTGTTATGGACAGATGAATTCACAGTCCGATTAAAATACAGCCATGGAAGAATGTACTTGTGGCGAAAGGAGTTGGAAATTTTGTCTTTCAAGTGTACATAGATCATCTTAAGGACATTAGACAAATGTCTAATGGTGTGGGGTGGCATGTGTTCATCAGGCGTCGGCAAAAAATGGATTATAGAAGGTAAGATGAATGCATTAAATATTTAAATCTACTTAAAGAAACAGCAATACCAGAAGGAAAGCGGCTTATACATGAGAATTTCATATTACAACAAGAGAATGCGCCTATACACCGAGCTTAAACTGTCGACAGGTACCTTAGAGAATCATGGGCCACCTCAAATCCCAGACCATTTTTTAGTGAAAAATGGTACAGTATAACACCCACAGAGTATCAGAAATACGTTCATTCGTTACCTACTCGCCTGGCTAAATTATCGCATAATAATGGCGGACACTGCGATTATTAAAAAATTGTTAACTTTTTTTTTGGAAGATCCAATTTTGTTCTTATTCAATGAAGTTAAATTGTTCTTATGAATTATGTAATTTATTTTTTCATTCAATATTCCTAAGCATCTACTTTTGTAATGAATTAAGTTTTTTTAATTTAAGAAGAAAATGATAATAAAATTGAACTAGTAAAAAAATGTATAAAGTGTTAAGTTACGTCTGGAACCCTCTGTATTTAAGGATTCGGTCCAGCGGTAGACATTTTTTGTATATATTTGGATACCAAGTGATCTACTTTTGGAATATATTTTGTTACTTTTAATGCAACACATGCTCCAGAATTGTTTCTGGCCATTCTTTTCCTTGTTTTTGTTAAAACGGTGTTCATTTGTGAAAAAAAGGAATTTGCAGTAATAAGTAGATGGAAATACAGACTATAACGCTATTGCCAACTTTCTTAGAGATGTGAATGCTTTGCCATTCTTTCAATACGTCATCATCAATATCCAATTCATCAAAATTCATCCAAGAAAAATCGTGAAAATTACCATCAGAATGAACTTGTCAGAGTAGCGATCAAATTTAATAAAGTTTTTAATTATTTTGACGTCTTTGAACGATGCGTGGGATTCCGAGTTGCAGTGTTTGTACTAAACACCTCGCTAAATTGTGCAAATAAAATCTTGTGTGTGATTCTCCTTTTTCAAACACGTCAATATCGACCACAAACTTTTTTAAATTGAGGAGCGGAGATTCAAAAGCGGCAATACAGCCGAACAACAATTTGTTTGACAACTTTCAGAATATAAGCACCTCTTGTTCGTTGTGGTAATGTTCCCAGTTTCAACAATCCCTCCCGCATTATTCCGCCTGCAGCATAACGTACGGTAATTCCTATCCTGGCATCGGAGTTTATGTCAGTACTTGCACGGAGCTTCAGTAATTAACTGATAGCTGCACGGAGATCAGATATTAACTGATCACTAACATTTTCGTACATGTTTAAAATCCGGACCTTCATTGTATTTGCAGTTATTTGCAGCGCAGTTTATATAAGAGCGGTTTTAAAAAATTCCCCGTCACCAAATACCTTTCCATATTTCGCTATTTCACTAGTTATAAAAGTATCATAATTACAATAACAACACAATCAAGAGGTGAAGTACAATTTTAAAAGTCGAGGTTGTTTCATGTGTTATTTTATTTTTTTTATGAATAATTTTGTGGCGTGTTGGCAGAATTTTTAAACGTGCCATGTATGGCACGCGTGCCACGCATTTGCGATAAGTGATCTAGATACTACGCCTATTGCACCTCTACAATACCAGAACATCCATTAACGCTCTTCACCTAAGTGCTTCTGGTAGACACTCTTCTCGATTAATATACTTCGGCACAAACCACAGTTAAACACACCCACACACATAAAAAAAATAACTATGCGGAATATTCACATGTATCTGTTATATCGTGCATTTTCACTTAACTAATTATCACCGTTTATTGAATATTCAAAAAGCTTTTCTTGTTGTTTTTCTTTTTTTTCCACCAAATCGTACGGACGTAAAAAAACATTTTTTTTCAAAAAAAAAAAATTAAATTCATCAACCTGGTTGTATACTTTTGTTACATACCACACCATTCCCGGTTGTCGGTATGTCCGGATATGCTGCGATGCTGTTTCTTGCAGTAGTCAAATCCAAGAGACCTTAAATTTTTATTGTCGCGATTTATATAAAGTTTTTTCCCAGGCACTGAACTGGAATTATTATGCTTAATGAGCTCACCCCATATTATTTTGCAGTTTTTTTCATCACCGTAATTAAATTTTAAATTAAGTTTACTAACAAAAGTTAGATGGCACGATGCATTGATAAGAAGAACAAACCCAAAATAAATAAAAATTGTTATGCCCCTAAATGACCACAAAAAATCTTATTGAAACAAAAATCAAAAGAAACAAATATTGTTGCTTCTTTATGTAAAGTGTAAAGTGTAAACTGTAAAGTGTAAAATTTACAGTGTAGATTGTTAAGTGTATAGTGAAAGGTTTTGTAATATTTGTAGAGTAGGTAAATTCTCGGTTTAATTTGAGCCAGAAAGAAAAATTATTTTTCGAATGTTGTAACGTGTTGAAAAGTTCATCAGATCAGCCAATGGCAAACTTAGCGAGTGCCGGTACTACTCCAACTCATATTGATTCGTTTTTGTTAAATAATCGTAAGCCGTTAAACAAGACGAATGAGGATTGCAAGCCAGCCTACTGTTTTCTAATAGGCAACGGCCATCATTTATGTCAACGCCAAAAGTTGATCCGAATCAATTCAGTGATATATCCTCAGATTCTAACCCTGCATTATTCCATAAAAATAAATTAAATTTAATTGCACTAGAAAATTTAGAGCCAACCTAAAAGAACTGAATCACCGAAAGTATATTTAAGGAGGTAGGTAAGCTATGTAATGTAAGGTAAGGTATGTAGGTAATGTAGGTAAGGTAGGGAAGGTTGGTAAATTAGGTAAGGTAGGTAAGCTATGTGAGGTAGGTAAGGTAAGTAAGGTAGGTAAGGTAAGTAATGTAGGTAAGGTAGATAAGGCAGCAAAGCTAGGTTAAGTAAAGATGAGTAATAAAATGTGATTTATTATGTTTGTGCCAAGTAACCAAAATTTAATTTTGATCAGTTATGTGGGTTCATATGGTGAGTGTCTGAACTTGTAATTTCTTTTCATGTTACCAATAGTTCTTCACATTTATTTGTCAATATGTTTATTTTTTATTTTTTTGAAGCACTCTTTATCATTCTTAGCGTTGATCTTCGCGATATTGTTTTTCAGTTACGACTGTTTACCTATTTCTGTTACCAGTCCGTTCAATTTACTACATTTTTTGGAGGTACGGGACAGTTTGGAGACACTATGGTGTTTGACGAGTTGTAGTAGCAGTTTGTAGTGCATTCTGATCTCTTGTCTCATAAACTTGTTTAGTGTATTAAAGTTTTGATTTAACTGAAAACCTGTGTTTTTTTTTATTTAAATTATTACAACTGAATAAAATTCATCTAGTAATTTTTCGAATTATAGTCACTATAGTAGTAACTACAGTAATTTAATCACTTGGTAATGAAAAGAGGCCCAGTGGCCAGCTCCAATTTATATAGGTTATTACCAAAGAGCTGTATTTCGTAAGTCGATACAGGTTTTAGCACCTGTTGATACAATAGCAATTTATTTTCGGTATCTAAGGTCCTCCGTAGATATTTAGCCTTATTTGCATACGGAATCTGCTGACCGTTCATGATTACAGGTTTGTAACTGACTTTTAGATTAGTAAAATTCACATGCGTTGATTTCGATTCATTGAGCCCGATACGCCACATTTTTGCCCATTTTATGATTTTGTCACATGCTCCTTGAAGTTTTGTTATAGATTTCTCGATAGTGTCTCCTACTGAGAGACTGGCAGTGTCATCAGCAAATGTTGCAATGGTAACTTCGTTTAATTGAGGTAAATCTCTGGTGTAGAGCAGGTAAAGAATAGGTCCCACAACACTACCCTGCGGGACTCCTGCCGAAATCTTTTTTAGCTCGGAATATTCATCTTAATATTTCACTCTAAAGTGGAATTAGTCTATGTATGATTTTAAATTCTCTATGTATGATTTTAAAATCATATAATATTGATTTGGTAAATCTCTATGTAGCTTGAAGAGTAAACCTCTGTGCCACACTTTATCGAAGGCTTGTGCCACATCTAAGAAGATACTAGAATAAACCTTTTTCCTCTGTAATGTATTCTTAATGACATATGCAAGTCTATGAACCTATGCTCAATAGTTGAGTGTTTCTCTCTGAAACACAACTGATATTCTGGGATAAGGTTTCTTTGTCTATGTTTTTTTTCAATCTTTTGAACAAAAGTCTCTCAATCAATTTCGCTAGTGTTAGTAGAAGTGAAATTGGCCAGTAAGATTTTCTATCATTCGGTGGCGTGCCCGGTTTTGGAATCATGATTACTTCAGCTACTTTCCACTCCATTGGCACATGTTTTCTCCTAATGATCGCATTGAATATGTGCAGTAATTTACAGTCGCTTTTTTAGGGCAGCTCCTTTATTATTTGCCCTGTTATCAGATCGTAACCAGGAGCTTTCTTTGCTTTTATATTCTTAATTTCAGCTTTTAGTTCTTTCAATGTTACAGGCCTGATCTCTTCGAAATCAGATATTCTGAGCATATCAGCAGTGTTTTCGTCATTGGTCTGCCAACCTAGAGGTTGAAAAAACAGGTTAGCTTTATTTTTCGCACTTCTAGCCCATTTTCCATCGGGGTGATTTGCGTTTTTGGTCGGTTTAACCCTTTTGTTGCTTTCCAGAGGGAATATTCAATATCTTTAGTTGGAGCTAGGGAACAAATGTATTTTCCAATTGTTCGATTTTTCACTGCTTTTATGAGTGCCTTAAGTTTGATGCACAAGTTGTTTAAGGTGGTTTTATCTTGCGGCGCACGCGTAGTCTGCCATTTCTTTCGGGCTATTCGTTTTTCCTGCACTAGTTCTCTTACTTATATTGGGTAAATAATGGAGTTGTCTTTCCTGAATGATAGTTTGGGTGTGCATTTCCAAGCCGACCATTGTATGACATCAAGGAGCCTGTCTAGTTCCTCTTCTATTTCATTTTTACTTTTGATTGGCACTTGAAGTTCTATTTTTTCCTCTACTAGTTGCTTAAACAATTCCCAATTTGTTTTGTTGTTTGTGAGCTGTGGTGAATATGATATGCCTTTAATGATGTAAAAATCTATAAGGTCTGGGATTTTGTTAGGATCAGTTGGCCAGTTCGTCGGTTTCCCTCCTGAGTAAAATTCACAGTTTGAGTATTGGCCAGCTGCAAGTAATTCTTTGCCTTTTGGCGAAGTTAATCTTGAACCCCAGAAGATATTTTTTGCATTAAGCTACTACCTCTAATAATAAAGTTACTTCCTAATTTCCTTTTAGAACAAGTTACTTTCTATAGGTTATACCGTGGAGGGCAATATATCGCAGATATATTACAGGTGTTGTGATAACCAAATTTAACCGCCACGGTGGTTACTTGCATGGATTCTCTTTCTATTTTTAATTCTTCATGATGTTTTTTTTATTTTTTTTTATTTTTTTTTTTATTGTTCATAGTTTTATTTAAGGAAAGTATATACATGTAACTTAAACTAATCAATTGTTTAAAATAGTGAAAATAAAACTAGCTAGTGAACTCCTGATTAAAAAAAATTTCACGGAGTCACGATTCATAAAATCATAACTAATAAAAACAAAGTTTAATACAAATTGGAAAAATGTAACATTAAAACTAAAAATATATAAATATATAATTAACAAATTTAAAAAATAACAAAATAACAAATTTTTAAGCAATATAGTCATGGTTTGAATATTTGACACATATTTTTCCACTTTTCTTATAAATAATAGAATTAAAATAAAAGAAGTATAATATTCTATTTATGATAGTGTTCTAAATAAAACCTCAATGTCATCTTTTGAAAATAACCATTCTTTCAACAACTTTATAAACAGACTAGGAGTGCCCGTGGTTACAATATAGGTTGGTAGCTGTGTATAAAACTTAGGTGCAGTGTAAGAAAAGAAATTCTTGAAATGCTCTTTAAAAGGTTGCGGAATACTAATTCTATTTCTATTTCGAAACAAATATGGCTCACTATGTATATTCATTAAACGATTCCCGCTTTTTAAATAAAACATTTTTAAAACTTTAAATACGTATAGATATCGCAGTGGTAATATTTTATATTTTAAAAACAATGGGAAAGATGGTGTAGTTCTTGGCAAATGATTTAAAATTCTAATCACACTTTTTTGTAAAGTCAATAATGATTTGACGTTTGACAAATAAATTCCACCCCAACATGTTAACCCGTACTGTAACTGAGAATCAATTAAAGCGTAATAGAGGCATTTCAAAAATTCGGAGCTGCAGATATTACGCAAATGAAAAAAAGATCTTAAAGCACGTCGGAGTTTTTGTTTTAAACTAATCACGTGATTTTTAAAGTTAAGCTGTGAATCAAGATTTAAACCTAAATATTTAAACGAACTAACTGTTTCAATGGGAACGCAAAAAGTACTACAATTAGAGTCATTACACGTCAATGAGTGATAGGTCACTGAGCCATAATTAATGACAGGACTACTCAGATTGAAGTACATAATTTTAGACTTGCAGCTAAGGACCATGAAATGAAAGTAGAACCATTTTTTTAGTAATTTTAGGTCACACTTAACGTCATATTTCAACGAATCCACATTCACATTTGAATACTGCAGCGCAACGTCATCGGCAAAGGCGACAATATTACCACGCAAATCCAGATCAAAAATAGAATTACAATAAATCAAAAAAAGAAGAGGTCCCAACACAGATCCTTGAGGAACCCCAACATTAACCATTACTTCATTGCTTCGGACATGATTAATACATACACTTTGAACTCGATTACATAAATAGGATTTAAATAGAGAAAGTGCCACACCCCTTATACCAATATGCCATAATTTTTCCAGTAACACTTGATGATTAACGGTATCAAATGCTTTAGTAACGTCTATAAAAAGAGCGGATACCTTAAGGTTATTATTCAAATTGTTATGAACAGGCATTAAAAATGAAAGAAGAGCCAGTTCGGTTGATGAATTTTTAATAAAACCGAATTGACGTTTATCTAGAAAACTCAATAATCTGGATTTAATAATTTTTTCAAAAATCTTAGTGAAAGTGTTCAGTAAGGTGATTGGACGATAATTGTTTGGGTCAGCCCGTGAACCATTCTTAAAAAGTGGTTTCACGATATCGACTTTTAACTTATCAGGAAACACTCCTTTAGTAAAGCATAAATTAAAAACAAACGCTAAGACAGGTGCAATACTAAAGATCACTTTTTTAACCACTATATTGGAAATACCATCAGTACCATACGATTTAGTATTTTTGAGTTCACAGACGGCTGAAACAATTTCCAGTGGAAAGTGATGTGAAACGGAGTAGACGTGTTTTGTTGTCGCTCCGTCATTTAATTTAAATATTTTTTTTTGTGTGTGTAAATAATAAATAAAATTAAATAATTAGCTATTAATAATAATATTGAATGTGTTTTTGTGTAGTAAATAAAATAATTATTAATAATAATAATGAATGTGTACACCTAGTGTTTTAAATATTAATTTGTGAATAACGCGCGACCGTGAAATTGTGTAGAACGTATACGTAATATATGTAATTATTTCCGTATATTGGGCCAACTATAGGTAGAATAAAAAAAATAACAGAAATAACGTAAGAAACGAAGACAAAAAATTATTTTTCCAATTTGACTTTTCGGCTATAGATTACTTAAAATATTAAGTTCATTCATATTTTTCATGTAATATTTTTTTTCATGTATTTCCTAAAATCTTGAGTGAAACTACAATAGTTTTGAGTATAAATGTATTACATATCAACAAATATATGTGTTTAAAATTATAAAAAATATTTATATGCGGTTTGAATTACCGCAATTCGATAAATTATTTTTTTAGGTTAGGTTTAGAAAAATACAATTCTACGGTGTAGTGAAAATTATTTGTGATTTTATATTCATATTTGTATATGTGTGCATGAATATTTTATAAATAGAAAAGATAATATACACGGACAATTCAAAATTACCATACATAAAATAATAAACATGCATATTACATTCAACGCACAAAAATTTGTTCGAGTTTTGTTGTTGTATTTGTTAAGTTTTTTATTCTTGGACGAAAATTTTCGCTCGGTTATTCTTTTTAAATGACAGCAAAATAAAACGCAATTTTTCTTATAGTTTTTATTTTTCTTATTCTGAGTATGGTCGAATACATATAAATCCTATCTCTCGCTCTCTTACGTTATTTTCTTTATTTTTTTTATTCTATCTATAGTTCCCGCATATGTTCTGATACCATTTCATGAATGCGAAAATGCATATTTATGTTTAAATTACTGGGAATACCTAAAATACATAGTGAAAGAACGGTGTAAATTATTATCCGTGGAAGAAATGTGTTTATACATATATATATGCATAAAAACCGAGTTGAAATATTTGTAACGGGATATATTTTTACGCGAAGTATATGGCGTTCTAATTTTTCGATAATCTGTATATTTGTATATATGTATGCATAACACATATGTATAACAGAGAAGTTTCCTTTTCTTAATTTTATTTACATTAAATGTGTATTTGTTTATGTGTGTGAATGTGTGTGTACATACATATACATATATAAATATAAGTTAACTTAAATAGAAAAAGTTGAAAGTGTGTATGTGTTTGTTTGGAGTTCTCTTCGCTCTCTCTGTGCGTTTTGTTTATACCAGCGTTCTACACTACTCTTCAGTTGCTTATTATTCATTTTCCATTCGTTTTCAAATGAATTGTGTTTTACGCTAATTTCTTTTCGCTCATGAATAGTAAAACGAAATTTCAAAAATATTACTCACTGATAAACGAGTGGTGAGAGAATAATAAGAGATTAGAAGGATTGATGATTTTTTTTTGTTTGTGTGAGCGAATGGGATCTACTACTCTCTCTTGTTTTACTTTTCTATTCTATTTGTATGACAAAGTGAACATTTATTGTAGCAATGCCTTCTAAACTACTGGCCGCTTACACCAACTGATGACGACACACTAAGTCGACGGTTCAACTAGATGGCAGATAAATTTTAAAAAGGAAAATTACATCACAAAATATATTTAGTTGCAATTATTACATCGAAGTAGAAGGTTATTCATTTTTTATTTCCGTTTTCCAGTTTTTTCTAGTTTTTGGCTCCGCCTCGTTCTCATAAAACCAAAATAAATTTCGTCGTACAAAATTACAAAACAATAAAAATATTATTTCTCTCTCCAGTTGTTTTGTAATTTTGTTAATTTGTTTAGTTTCGAACAAACTGTTGAAGCCGAAGGATATTCGTTTTTTAATTTTTCTAGTAATGCATGTACATTTTTATTTTAGATTTTGGCATTTTTTTGTCATTTTTATCCAACATAAGTCGATTTGTAATATCATCTAATTCAAAATTGTTGTAATTGGTACGTAGATTCAATAAAAATGGGAAAATAAGTACGGATATCATGTAAAATACAGAAAAAATGTATCGTACCGTAAAGCTTCGACTAATTATGTGATACTAAATGAAAATGACAATAAAATACAAAAATGGAATGACAAAATAGAAACAAAATGATCACATAATATTCTCTGCTCTCACGGTTTTATTTATATTTTTGTGGTGGAATACACTAAAACTTTGTATTACGTTATCTAAATAGGCGCATTTCTTTAAATTCTCATTAACTTCTTGAATGTGGATTGAAAAAATTCAATTTATGAATTAAGAAAATCAATTACACTAAAATTGTTCATAATTTATTAATTTATTGTATAATAATTCTGATTTTTATTTGTTAAGTTTGTGAAATTTATTGCCGTCGTAATAAGGAGGCAAAGTGTATTATTTTTACTTAATTATGGTGACATCTGGTTGTCGACTTAAGTTGTCGTCATCAGCAAAAAATGATTGTTGTCACAGGCCAGTACTATAGAAGGCACTGATTGTAGTATCAATATATACAATATACTATACTCTGTATTGAACGATCGTATAGAGAATATAATTATTCTTTCTACACTGTTCTTCATAAGTGATTAAGTAGAACGAAATGTTTTTTGTTGCTTTTCATTATTCACTGATCAATTATACAAATACTGTATAACACTGTTCGATCAGTAGAGAGAGAATAATACATTTTAACGAGTGAATTTTTAAACCTTAGTATATACAGATTACACACATCGATAATAGTCATTATGTAATTTTGTTTGTAAAGCAAACAAAAAGTACAAATATGATCATTTTGTTGATATCTCGTTTATTATTTCGAAGGGATTCAAAAATAATATTTCAGTGGTTTTGTTTAAACAATTCTGTAAATTGAAATTTTGTCGAAAGTCCCGACTTTAACCAATAAAGTTGTCGGCAATTATAATTCAATTTACTTTATTATTATTAAATCTTTTAAGTACATTTTTTTAACATACCTGAAGGTCAGGGAAGGTTGTGATTGCAACATTCTTGATCAGGAGGTCTATTTAATTACGTCTATTTAATTGAGAATAAACTCAATACCATTAAATATGTTAACGATTCAAAGACCTTTTGCTATGAAATGTTGTTTTTCGACGATCTTTCTGGTTGAATTCAGGTTATGTTTTAGTGTAGTTGTGTGAATGTTAGATATAAATCAACCCTGCTTTTAGTTGGATGAATTTGAATATAGGTAGCTAAATGACAATACCGAATTTAAATTAAATTTTTTACAATATGAACGGAATAGTTAGGTCATCATATGTATGATAATGCTGTCGAGTCATTACGAACGTGAAGTCCCTCGGTTAGATGGTGTTGGGTGGGAAGATAGGGCAAAATAAGGTTACAAACAGCATATGATGAGACGACCCGTAGATGTGAATTAAATAACCTAACCAGTCTATTATGACTGATGCCGAATACATATGATGAATATTAGTATCCTTTACCTCAACCACAACTAACCCAAATTAATAAACTAACATAATCTATTCTAGAGTGTGAATTTAATTGAGACTAACATTTTAATATATTTAAGTAGTTAGAAAATGACTTTGCTGCGGTTCGCCCTAGTTGTTTCTGTGACTAACATCCTTTCCTACATAAGCTTATCTGTTACGGATGCAGGCAGGGCCTGGGCCCGCATGATGCTGAAATATTATTCGCATTCAGATATAATTTGTTATTTGATTGTTGATATTTCAGGATTATGGTAACGTACCTAAGATCGCCGTTATGGTTGGCCTGTACGCCTCTATCATATCATATCATATCATTTTATAATTCTATTTTTTTTTGTTTTTGTTTTTTATTTTAAATTAATAAATGTTCATATTATTTAGGTAAGAAGCAATATATTAATTTAGTATTAATTTTCAGGAATTATACATATTGTTTGTAAAAAATATTTCTTTATAACATTAGTTGCTGATTGTGTAGTTTAGAATTGTATTGTCTTTGTGTTACTAACTATATCGTCTCTACCTAGGTGTAAATAATCGGGCCGATTCAATTCATCAGTTTTGTTTAGGAAATCGAAAAGTATTAATATAATATTCATTTTCAGGTAATTTCCAGATACATGTGGTGATTTCCAGATACATGTGCAATAATTATATTTTTTTCTTAGGTTGCTGATTTAAAGAAGCACTTATTGATGACCAATACCATCATTATCCATTTAACCTATTAAACCTTTATCCTTCCCCAAGTAGATTAGTTTTGTGCTGTCTTTGTGTTACTAACTATCGGCTATACCTAGGTGTCTGTAACCGCGCCGATTCTGTCCCACTTAACATACCTATCCAATCCTTCGGTTTTGTTATATGTAAAAAAGAGTGTACGGTGGGCCCGGCGTCACCCGGGAGCTCCTGTGTAAGACCTTGGTCGTACATTCAGAATCAATCAATCAATCAATCACAGACGGCTGAAACAATTTCCAAATCACTAACTGGCGAAAAAAATAGATTGGAGCTATTGAACCGAGTCAAAACCATATTATTTCGAACAGTATTTTCAACAGTCATATTTTCTTATGTTTTATTTAGAAGGATGCTTGGTATATTAATAAAATGATTATTTAGCACATTAGCAATTTCATTAAGATCCGAAATGAAATTATTTTCACCAATTTCTAACGAAGTAATAGTATCCGAAACGGGAACGTTGTTCAATACACTATTTACAATATAATTCTCTCTACGCGTAGATGCTTTATTTCTTGCTCGATCCTTGTTTGGATGACTTAGAGAGGGTTTGCGTGCCTTATCCCTCATTTTCTGTAGCTGCTTGGCAACGTCACATCCTCGGGTAGCTGGCTGGATGTTGCCCATTACAATTTATACATTTTGGTGATTCTTCTTTAAATAGTTTGCAAGTTTGTTTTGTTTGCTTTTCAGCACATTTCACACATCTTGGTTCGCGCGCGCAATATCGTTGCGTATGGTTAAAGCCTTGGCATTTTTTACATCGTACTATTCTTGTACTGCCTCTTTTAACAGCTTCGATCTTTACTCGCATGTTGAGTATGCCAGTTATATTGTAATTTTTTTCTATTTGCTCAGATTTATCAAACGTTAGCATGAACAGGAGAAGCCTTCTTTTTGAAATGGCTTCTAGTCGGTTCTCTCCGCTACGTCTCTCTTTTTTAATAATGTTCACGGCGTCAAAGATTTTAAATCCTTTATTTTCTAGATCCTCCATTACTGAATTACTTCTTGATGGGACGATTGTTCTTATTTTCGTAAGTGTACCACTGATATTTTTGCGTATTCAGCTTCATTGGCAAATTTCTGAATGGGTTTGGATTTGAAGTGTTAATCTTCCATACATTAACGTTCAGAGCTGTAATTGTATACTCTTATTCCGTAACATTACTCATTACACTTTGGATTTCTCAGTAGTTGGTTACTCCTACTATAAAAATCGGTGGTGGGGCTTTTACCTTTGATTGTGTTTCATTTTGTTGAACTGGTTGCGCCGTTCGGGTGATCTTTCTACTACTGACCCAGCGACATTCATTGTTGGAGGTGATTTCTCTTTTGGTTTAGTTGGTTGTTGTTCTAGAGCTAGTTGTTTCTTGGTGATTAACTGTTTTCTAGAAACCTCTTTTGAAGTTGATGGTAAAGTTTCTGCCATTTCTGGTGAGTGTTGAGCTTTCCTTTTCTTATTTGGTCTTTTACTCCGTTTCAACATCCAATTTATTTCTCTTTTTAATTCTTCTTCATCCTTATGGAATGGATCAATGTCATCGTCGATTGCAGGGCTAAGTGTCCTCCCTAGTTCTGCACGTGTTTCAACTGCTTTTTTGAGTTCTGCATTCTCTCTCTGTAAAATTGTAAATTCTTCTTTCAATTTAGTTGTAAATTCCTTTATTTCTCTTAGTTGTTCATGGAGTTCGGCATTTTCCTTCTCGTGCTGAAATATACATATTTTCAGTTGAAGATCTTGGTGATCTTGATAATTTGGAACTTCGTCCAAATAGGTTAAACAAACCTGTGTTTAACGAGAAGTTTTTATCTCCCGACACTATTCTAAATTTGTGTGTTTTATTATGACATGAAGTAATTTCCTCCGTTTGATCGTATAAACTCAGTCACACTCATTTCATTTATTATTCTAGTTGGAGTTTGATAAACGTGTGTTTTACACCGTTGAACGGTTTTTTGTTAACGTATGTCTGATTCACGCTACCCGAAGATTCTATTTTCAACTTAAATGGTAATCAGAATTGACTATGGTAGAGACCATCTTACGACAGATATTGCGAAAATATTTAACCTAATCATAGGAAGCTGCAAAGTATTATTGATCAGTTTTTCTATGCAATGTACTGGAACCTCAATTGGTTGTAGCAATTGAACCCAGGTAACCCGTGTTCACTTCATTGGGAAGATATAGATCCATAAATGAAGGAAATTTCGAACACTATTAGAACGATTTTGAAACAGATTTTTAGAATTATTCGGATCTGGACGATTGCTTCTGACAATGCCGTTCATAATGTAAGTATCTAAAGAACAATATGCTTAAATATACTTTAACATACTGTCTAAGACAACAATCAATCGATAGACATAATATTTTTCGGTATAGAACATGGTCGAATTCACACAAAAAAAAAATCAAATTTTTAACCGAACACTATTTCGGATCATTCACGGGCTACACTATAATTCAGTGTGGAATTAATTTCACTACCGGATCAAATTCAATTAGACAAAATTTAAAAATTACGACAGTTATAATGTTTAGCAGTCGAAATGTTAATGACCCAAATTAAAAATTTAATTGCAAATGCATTTCAAAAGTAACAAAAAAAAAATATTTTCATCTTAATATAACGCGAACGACCATAAAGTTTTTGCTAATAGAATACGCAGAAGACAATCAACCGGACCGAAAGACTTTCGATTTATTTTGTGTTTTGTTTGTGCTTTGGTTTTGGTTTTTGGTTGCGCTATATATTTTTGTGTTAGGTAAAGCGCATAGAGAAATTGCCGAAAATCAAAAAATAATAGAATTTTTATGTGCGCTGCTAATCACCAACATTTTTGCCACATCTCGTTTCGTATATACGATTATGCAAACCTCAAAGTCTCATTAAATCGATCAAATAAAAGTTAGAAACGTACTCGCATTTTTAATTCAACAATTTTTAATTGACTTGGGTAATTTTAATTGCATTTCGTTTGTGTATACAATTCTATTGTTAAAAGTTATAGAAATCGCAAGAAATGGAGCCAAACGATTGGAACGATTCTAATTAACGGTGTTTTTGAGTTTCGTATATAAGTTTACCTGAATTTTGGTAATGTACCACAGTTCAACTTTACTTGTCTTTTGGATAACAACAGCTCGTGTTTAATATACCAAAATGAAAATGTTTGTTGCATTTGGATTAATGGCAGTGTGTGCTGCTTTTGTTAGTGGACATGGCCATGGTGGTGGAGGAGGCGGTGGCCACGGCGGTGGCGGAGGTGGTGGAGGTGGACACGGTGGCTCCAGTTACTCTAACACACATAATGTAGCTGTTAGCAGCGGACATGGTGGTGGTGGTGGAGGTGGAGGCCATGGTGGTGGTGACGGTGGAGGTGGACACGGCGGTGGACATGGAGGTGGTGGCGGTGGACATGGAGGTGGTGGAGGAGGACATGGAGGCGGTGATGATACTTATGTAAGTACTAAAATAACTATATATTCTCATTTCATCGTCTCATCAAAAAATTAATAATGTATCTATGTGAACGTAGCATCATCCATCATACCAATTCGAATATGGAGTATCAGATCATAAAACTGGAGATAAAAAAAGTCAGTGGGAACATCGAGATGGCGATGTCGTCAAAGGTGGATATAAAGTAGCTGAAGCCGATGGAACAGAACGTATCGTTGAATATACTGCTGACAAGAAAAATGGATTTAATGCTGTAGTTAGACGTGTTGGCCACGCATCTCATCCAGCTGTGTATGGCGGTGGTGGCGGACATGGAGGCGGCGGTGGAGGTGGTGGACATGGAGGCGGCGGTGGAGGTGGCGGACATGGAGGCGGCGGTGGAGATGGTGGACATGGAGGCGGTGGACATGGAGATGGTGGTCATGGAGGCGGTGGACACGGAGGACACTACTAAAACTCATTTAGCTAAATTCAATTCATTCAACCTAGAAACAAATATTTTTATACCAGCAATAAAATGAGAATTTCAAAAAAATAATTTTCGTATTCTAACTTTGTGCTCATCAAATTTCTCATTTGGGATAGTATACATCACCTTACAAGTCTAGTTTTCAAACTTACTAACGAAAATCATTCACACTAAAAATGTGAACTTTCTTTTGTTCACGTGCAAGCACCCTCCGAAATTAACTTGGACAAATTAGCTCGCGAAAGCTAGGGTCGTAATTTTATTTTCAGACTATAACAAACAGAACGATTGTGTTTGGTCAGTATCAGTGAAAAGCACTTCACCAAATAAATAAGTCGTGCATAGATTTCAAAATGGTTCAGCTGTGATGGTTTGGGGTATCAAAAACAACACCGAGAATCATCATATTGGAAATGTTCCTAAAAATCGTTTAATTTTGCATGCTCAGGCGATTTATAGTCTGCCGCACCTTCAGAAATAGCGAAACAAATAATTTAAATTTGGAATATTAAAATGTCGTGCGTGCCGTGTGTAAAAGTTGTGTGCGATTACGCAAAGTTAGTAGAGCAAAATTTGAATTGATGAACTAAATCGAAAAGTTTCAAATTGTAAAGTTATTTTGTACTATTTCTGATTTGTAGTTTGTTTATTTAACTTTTTCGGTGGGGCAGTGAATCTGAAAACCGCGCAGTAACAGTTTTATGTGAATTTTGGGATTATTTTGAAAATTTTAGAATCTGCTTCAGCTTCATTAATTTTTGTAGCAACAATAACTGCGATGTTAGATATGAAAGTAGTCGGTTTTGCTTGGGAATATTCAGAATTGAAACTTTGTGAAGTTGAATTTAATCTAATTGTAAAGATAGTTCAACTATAGTAGAAGATGGAAATCATCTGGAAACGCTGATGTTGTCAGCTTGTTAAGCAGTTGAAGTAAAAAGCAATAATGAGAAATCACAGTTTGGAGACTTTTATGATTTATTATATCAACGATTTACTCATTCTGGAATTTTGTAAGTTTTGGTATTCTCTAGCATCTTGACATTTTTTTAAAGAATGAAAGAATGTTTTGATTGATTTTGTTACAAAGGAGAAATACTATTTATCCCGAACAGATCTACCACCAATTCTATTGTTCTTCTATTGTTGTTCGGGTAAGTATACAGGGTCGGCATTACCTTAATTTTGGGCTTTGTTGATTCTGAAAACACTATTAATCCGCTAGCTGGACTAAACGACTTTCCACTTATTGATCCCTACGAGTATTATACCCGCATATTATGTGTTTATTCCGCTACCACTTCCACTGTTCAAGTACTTTTCGGTTTAGAACGGCAATGAATTTATTTTCTATATATCGATCCCAATTCCCTTGGTTGCCATTGACTTCTTTTCATAGTACCCTAGCTTTCGATAAAATATTATGTTATTCCGTCTGATGGTGGTTGCAATGGCGTAACCAGGTCTTCTAAGAATAACTTAACACAGTCAATTCCTTTACTGAAACAAGCCGATTTTCTGGGTCAAATTGGCAAAAACCAGTGTACTTTTATTTACAATCGGGTAGGTCATCACACATTTGCTCAAGAAGCTAACACATATTAGTATGCATCGATTACAATTCTGTGTTATCTTCGGATTTTTTTTAGCAGTAACCGGCATATATCGCCGGTGTGCCTGCCACTACGATCAATAATTTTAACGTCATCAATTTAGAAATTTGTGTTGATGGTTTAACTTATACGGGCCGAAGAGCTACAAATAGAAGAACTGAAAGTTGTGATTAAGCATTTTATTACGAAAGTATAAGAATTGCAAACCAACAAGTTGGAAGTAAAATTAAAGAAGTCGATGCTAGGTTTGTTAGGCATGTTCGATCATTAAAAGGTTCAAGATGGAGCACAACAATGCTTTGGCTTCAGAGAAATGGCAGCAGATGTGTTGAAGACAACACCCAAAATAGAAAAGAAGTTTATCCACTGAAACAATATCGGAGCGAAAACTCAATTCAGACGACGTTGCATTGAGAAATTTGGCCTAAAGCGTTCGGAGTCAGAAAGTAGTGGGAAGCTAAGTGACATCAAAAGTCGAGGAAGATGCTTCAGATGGGGGAAGCCAGATCACTAGGGGCGGCTGTCAAATTGCAAGTAAGAGATTGAAATAACATACCCCTAATCATAGGAATGCGAGGAATGAGAACACAGTCATCTTTGAAAGATCCTATCAAAATTGTTGCTTCTACGACGTTGTTCATTAATTTTTTCACTGGAAGCGGCGTACCGCTTTAAAACTTTGGCTGGTTGAAGTGAATTCAAAAATTCTGTTAGATAAAAACCGTTTCAACTGCTTCCACAACATTGTCGACGCTTCGAATGTTAGACTGAATAATATTATTAAGTTCGTAGACGTTGGCCGCAAGATAGCTCGTTCACTCAGCCAAACGTGATTCTTTTAATTGATTTGAATATTAGGAAATACTTCTTCAATCAATTCTTCTTTTGACGTCACTAAATTGCATAAGTTATGAGGCAATGAAATTAGACCTGAGGTCAGATCAATCCGCACTTTAATTTTAACGTCGTTATGTGGCACCACATAGTAGAGTATTTAGATTTCTGCTGCGAAATCCATGATCATATTTGAATTTTCCTTGCGTATTCGACGAAAAATATCTTCAGCCATGTGCGATTTATCCCGTAACTCTTTGGGACATGACGGAGAGCAGGCGGTCAATATGATTGCAAACAATGCACAAATGTGATTTGAATGTGACCGGACATATTTGCCAACAGCATCCGAAGAAAGAAGTTTTCCTCTTGATTGGGATGCATGGTGTAGCATCAGTACTCAAGATAAATATTTTTTTGCCTTCTGATATATCAAAATGGTAGTATAAAGGTTGGACGACATTGTTTCTGAGTTGATAGATTTCTGTTCCTTGATGGTTTTGCTTAATGCTGCTACCATGCCAGTAAGGCTTTTCAGGGCAATTTTGGCACAGTTTATCAATATACGCATTGTTGCTACTTCCTAAGACTTGCTTCAGATTATTTTTTTCTTGCCATATTTTATGATAATTTCATTCATAGATGCATTTAACAGATCTTTAAATCAAACACTAATACAATTTTCTATATTATTCTCAAATGTAAAAGGCGTGATTCACAATATGATTGGTGTCATTAATTCAAAGCATTTTCAATGACAATATCAACTTTTTTTTTCCTTGCCATCGTTGTGTGGCAATTTACAACATGGTATAAGGGCTTCTTGACTACAGTTTCTATATTTTTACAAATTATATTCACTTTATACACTTTACCTGACAGTTTGCGATATAGGCGA
Organism: Nephrotoma appendiculata; assembly: GCA_947310385.1. Classification (NCBI taxonomy): domain Eukaryota; kingdom Metazoa; phylum Arthropoda; class Insecta; order Diptera; family Tipulidae; genus Nephrotoma; species Nephrotoma appendiculata. The sequence continues at coordinate 82,138,647 of OX371224.1, read as the reverse complement.
CTTCCTCATCCTCATTGACATGATTTTTTTATTTTTACGTCCATATCTTCGTAGGCCATCTTTAGTGTTTAACCGTCTGGCCACATCATCATATACGCACTGACTCATAAGATCACTCCCTCTCTCTCTCTCTCTCTCGCTTTGTTAACCTATGAAGAAATTTTAACGCCTGTAAGGTGGTCGTCCAAGAGTCTCGGTTCAGTGCACGCTCTCTTCAGTTTCGACATCCTCTTGTTCGCAGGTCTTGTTCGACGTCATCGCGCCAGTGTAGTCTACATCTTCTCCTGCAACGTACGCTGATTGATGGGACATCTTGGCCGTCCTTTCAAAGGTAGATAATGTTATACAGTTTTAATGGTGAAGATCTAACTTTCTTAATGTAAAGCGCAAGTTTACATGACTGCAAAAGACATTTTGATTGCAATAACCTTTACCTTTACCTTTATATCATAAGTTGATGTACTGACCCGAGATATTTGAAGTATCCCAGGTTGCCAAAGTTATGGCCGCCCAATCCAAGATTTATCTGATGGATGCGCTGCTTGGTGCTGATATACATTTAATTTTGTTGAAAGTGAACTTAGACCCAGTCGTTTCGCGTAGATCAAAAATTTCCCCTGACTTATGGAATATGCAGTGGAAAGATTTAATACAACTTTTTGTTATTACGTGTGCTCACTGATCTATATACATGGATACGACTTGACAAAAACTATATGGTAGTAAAAAAATAGTTCTACGTTTGTGACAGATACAGAAAAATTTTCTTTTTTTTTCTTAAATTCCGAATTTTCGAAAATCAAATAATGTAAACAGAAAACTGGTTCCTATGAGTTTTTGACGTTTTGACGACACGAACTCTTTGTTTTATTCGAAATATTTGCAGGTGTGCATTTGAAATATCAAGGGAAATCGCAAAAAGAAATTTGCATACAAAAACGATACCACATGAATTTAATGAATAAAATGTAATTTATAATTTAAATCATTTGAATATTATTGTTTGTTCATTGACTATAATAATAAAAAACCAATTTCAGAAATTTTCGAAATTAAATCTATCCTCGATACGGTCCTATCTTTCGGAAATATTTTTTTAAAGCAAGAGGTGTATATAAACGAGCGATATGACTATAAAAAAAAGTGCTCCCATTTTTTGCAGTTGTTTTATATGGTTTCTGACATTCATGTCGTATCCATGTAATATAGAGCAGTGCGTGTGCTCGAGCTCCAAATTAGACAGCCAAAATTTTTTTTTTCTTTTATTAAAGAATTGTATCTAAAATTGTTCATAACTCTAATATTTTACTTTGGATAATTCAAATACTATCACAATCAAACGATCGGAATCGTTTGGCCATCTGTGACTAAAAGATTAATCACTAGCTGTTTCCTTTTGGTCATCTCAAATCTAAACTTCAAAATTGGTCGAAAGACGGTCATTGTGGACTGGGCACTTGTTGTTTTCGTTGGGTGATCCCTCGAAATTATTTCGTCAACTGTCATTGAGGATTATTCAGTAATTTCTTTCGTTTGGTAACCCGTTCCAATTTTCGATACAATTCTTTTAAATTTTTTTTTTATCCAAATGTTAAATTCCATTTGGATTTGTTGATAATTTTGTAAAATGAATTCCCAAAAAGCGACGAACCTGATTTTATTGAAATAAAACGTTTTTGATTTCGTTTTTTTTTTCACAATAAAAACTTACTCATTGGTGATCAAACGTCAAAATGTGTTGACCAATTCTGACTTAACGGTTACCTAACAAAATTTAATGAAAACGTTACGACTTTCGTGCAATGAGGGACTACCTCAGAATTTTTTTTTTGATTAAGGCGGAGCGCTGTATGGAGGCACAAGAGGCGTTCATAATGTATTCTTATTTTGCTTATTAAATGCATTTTATACATCCAGCGTAACAACTTGCAGTATGGTTTACGGCCATCTTTCCGTATCCTACTAATAACATCTTCCGCCACTCTAGTAACGAGGTAAATAGCTTCGGCCTCTGTTTCTCAAGTATCTGGGCACGTACCTACTTATGTGTACCGCCCTGCATTGCAGCCTGTAAGGTTATATTATAGGTATGTAATGCTCCAGCTCTCTTCCATCCATCGTGAACAGCTGTTTAAAATACGATTCAATGGAACTTAAACGGATAGTCGACGATTGGCGAGAAAAATAATTTTGATACTGTATTAGAGATCCTAAAAGAGAGATCCTGTTGCGAGTGCAATTTCCTCGTTCATAAAACAGGAATTAAAATCTTGGAAAATTAACATTCTATTGACTTTTGCCGGAACTTATCCGACGAAACAACCAGGCCCCTGTATTGTTTGGATATAGCTTTGCGATGTCTGGTTTCAGTTCATGTATAGTAGAAGGTAGGAGTAGGTTCTGGGGGCTTCGAAATAATTTATAGTCAATTGAAGTAGTATTTTCGCTGTTTGATATGATTTTTAGTGCAATCTTTTACCTTGTGATAAACTTTGCAACATTTGAAGCAAAAGTTTGATAGATATCCTTGATTTTATGTTAGACCGTTTTATTACTACACCTTCAATATTTTTGGTCTTTCAGTGATTTATAGTTACGATACACAAACGTCGACAGAATCAATTGCCGGAAACACAAAATAAATTTAAAA